>OY728135.1:1140392509-1143130842 GCA_963277665.1 Viscum album | reverse complement strand
AATTTGATTTATTTTTAAATTATACCTATCAAATCTATTAGATGAGTAAAAAATAGTTATTTAATATATAGTATATAAATTTTATTGAAAAAACTAATAAAATGTGAAATTTTAACATATTGATATAAAATTGTGTTTCTAAATAGAGAAATAGTTTTTATAGAAATGTAACTTTATTTTAAAACAGTTTCTTCATTTAATTATATTAATAGAAAACCAAATGAATAATTTCATATATATGTCTAAATCGTATTTTTCTCAATTCATTTAATCTTATTCATAACTTCCATTCCAATGGCTAAGTGGTCACAATAACAATATTTAAATAATAATTTATATTTTATATTATAGTCAGGTAAAACATGACCTTTTATGTACTGTATGATATGATGGAACTTGACATTGTGTATAACACATGCCAAAGATAGTGTTTCATGTACCAAAAGCAATTATAAGTGTTGAATGCAATGTTAGTAGAAAATTATGTTGAGTGAAATACAAGAAAAACATAATGCTATCATATAACAAAAGATTTATATAGTGTTCCATTAATTGAAAAATACTAAAAATATTAAATTAAATTGAAAAATTCACAAAATCTCTTGGTGTTACAGTGAATGAATTCTGAGAAAAAACGTTCATATAAGCTTATTAATAGATGTTATCTGGGTTAAAACCCTTGAAAAAGGTTTGTTAAATTTTAATTCAATCATCACTAGAAGTGGAATAATTGGGTCTAACTACACACCTAACATTACACTCATAAGGGATATTATTTTCTTAATTCATATACTCTATATGAGATATTATAATGGATTTTAATTTGTTGATATAAATGTGATGTTGCATTACTTATTGTTAATAAATATAATATGATAATTATTATTGGTAATATATTTTGAGAAATATAGATAACATTTATTATCGAGGAGTGATTTATTAATAATGATAATTTGGTTATTTTGAGAAAATAATAATTTATTATTTTGGTGTATATTTGATTAAGGTATATATTGAATGGTATGTTATTTTGATAGTGATTAATATTTTTTGGGGATAAATGATATGTGAGATTTTTGAAAAAAATGTTTCCATGATTTTAATCTTTAAGATATATTATGGATAATTTTAAATGATTATTTTGGTTTAATAATATTTCAGATAAAAGATACAATGATTTTTGAAGAAAATGTAATGAAATATATATTGTTTTAGGGTTTCAAATTTTTTCAGGAATATTTTGAATAATTATTGGTTTAATTATTTATTGAATGATTTAAGGTACCAATTTGGTGTTATTCATTAACCATGAGTTATTAATGTTTTATTTTATCATATGACGGGTTATTCATATTTAATTTGGGTATTATCTATTTTTTTGATATCCATTTCTTGTTTTAGTATAATATTGGAGATATGCAGAATAAATTATAAATATTTTATAGATCCTATGATCCACTAAAATTATGTCTTATCTATTTAGGTATGAAAAAATAATCATGGTTATTTATCATTTAAAATATGTGATTTATCAAAGATGGAAAACTACTCTAAATAAAGTTGATGTAAAAAAATTGTTCTTATGGAATAAAAATAAATCAAATAAATATATTTTGAAATATTTTTAATCCTTATTGTAAACAAATTCCTCAACATATGTAATTGGAAGATAAATATATCATGTCTTATTTGTGATATACCACTAAAATATCAAGTTATAATTTTGGAAAATCATTCAAAAGTTTGAGTCTTAGAATAATACAAACATGGTATAAGAAATAATTAATTAATAAATACATCAATTCCCTATTGTGAATTATAAATTACATACAATGATAATTTCTAAGATATATATTATTTTAGTTCTTGATAAAATCTTTTTAATAGGAACAAATTTTTGAAAACAAAAAATTTATATTCAATGAATAAGATTTATTTCTAGGAGGGGAGAAAGTAATTTCTTGAGATTTCAATATATAATTCTCTAATAAATAATAATATGTTTGGTAAGATATATTAAAAAAAATAACACACTAAAATTATTCTGAAAACATTGAAATAAAATTTTACTAAATATAAATATTTTACTCAATTATGATACAACATTGTATTATTCTGTTCTGAATAATGAAATTAAATTGACAAAAATAAATAACAAAAGTGATATGATAAAAATTATTCAACAATAAAAAGTAATATTTCAAAAAATAAGATTTTTAGAAGTGTTTTAATAAATTGATATCTTTTATAAGACATTAATGTATAAAATAATAAATTAGAACTCCATTAATGGATCTAAATTATTATTATTAATAATTGATGTTTAAAAAACATCATTTTCCAATAAACTATTTTTTTATAATTAATATTTTAATTCAAAATATAATTTCATATATTTTATAATCTAAATTTTATAAAATGAACTAAATTTCTAAATTCACCATGTCAAAATTTTGTAAATGAGTTTTTTACTAGAAATGCATCATTTTTTGTGAATAGTGAATATACCTTTTTTTACAAAAACTTTGAATTTTATAAAAACATTATGATATAATAATTACAGAAAAGTTTATGAATCCATTTTCATAGACAAAATATACGTTTAAGTATTAAAATAAATCATTTTGAAATATTATGTACAACTTAGAAACCCTTATATGACATTTTAATAAATAAATAAATGTTTATTCTAATTAAATAATTGTTTCATATAATTCTTTATCATTAACATGAGATGAGACCGAGTGCCCCTATCATTAGGTGACATCCTTAAAACATCAAAGGCTAATAATAAATTTCATTTCATTATTAACATGTTGGGGGATGATATTCCTTTTAATGATAAAATAATATTTCAATACTAAACAATAAACATCTAATACTCCTATACAATGCATGAGTGGACATAATACAACTGGAGTTAAATACAATAATACATTAATAAAATTTCATAAAATTGAAATATTGAGAACAACTAAAATGGTAATAAGGAAGAGAATACCCATAGACACTGAAGTTGTATCCTCATAATTAAATATGGAATCAACTCTAAGCTCCAACTCCACCTACCCTACTAATTTAATAAACATGCATCACTATAGAAGTACTATAATATTAACATCCATGTGTCCTAATAGATAACATCAATAAAATACACCGAAATTCATAAAAATGGATGGGTATAAACTCAGTATATGTTACCCCAAAGTCTTCATAACAAATTCCACTTGGGAAAAACTTATTATAAAATTTATATAAAATAATTTAGAGGTAATAAAACAATTTATATCAAAACCAAATAAATTTCATGGAAAATAATAAAAATATAATTCAATCATTTATCATCAATTAGTATACCCATTCTAATGTTTCCACATAGATTCATCCATTTTTTCCATGTTCCAATTTAATACTCTTTATAAGTCTCTCATTGATCCCAAGTCATCACAAGGTGACCAATATCTAGATTACCCAATGGAGGACGCCCTATACTTAAGGTCTCCTCCATAAATGAAGTCAAGTCAACTGTAAAAGCCCGAAATTTTATGAAAAATATTCTTTTTAATTTCACTAATGTCTTGTGTTGTACGCTACACCAAAAGGATCTTGCACATCACGTATCCTTGGCTTGCCTTGTATTACACGCAATCGTGACCTTCCTCGATAGCGTGTATAGTACGCAATAACGAGTTTCACTAAACAGCGATATGCTATTAAAATGTTATTAAAACCAGCCGTTATGAATAGTAATAACCACTTTTTGAAATTTTTTAAATTTTATTTTTCAAAATGGATTTCATTTTTGGATTCGGAGTATCGAATTTAACCTAAGGTGAAATTTTGGTAATTTTCGGATAACTTTCAATTTTTGATGAATAGTGAAAATTACTAAATTTTAGATAAAAACAACTTTTTCAATCGAAATAATTAATAGTGATAAATTATTAATTTGAGTGGTTTTAAAGTATATTTAGAATATATTTTTACAATTTAATACAATGTTGGTCATTGGATGTAATTTCACTTTTAAACTAGACATAAACAAGTGTCAATCTTTTGATAGATATTGTTTCTTAAAAAAACGCTATTTGTTTTAACAGCGGGATTTAATTACAAAATTAATTAATGCAACTTTTATGTTATGAATTTGGTAAAATAGACTTCATTTTTGAATTCGGAATATGAAATATAGCTTGGGATGAAATTTTGGCATTGTTCTGAAAAACATCAATTTTTGATGAATAGTGAAACTACTAAGTGGTAGTTAAAAAACTGAATTTTTCATAAAACTTAATTTTACCACTTCTGTGAATGGAATTTCAAAAATCCGAGAGACACGGTTGATGTCAGTAAGTAAAATGTGGTTCAATGAGATGAAAGTAATTTTTGGTGAATAGCAACTTTTTACTTTTTTTTACCGCGGTTAATAGTAAATAGGGTAACTAAGGGGAAATATGATATTGATATTACCCTAACACATGTCCTAATTCTATTGGACAAGTGCAATTCGACCAAAAACAAACTTAGGAATAAAATATGACCATTTTGGCCCACTTGGATTAGATTAGGACATTTATTATTAATTTATTTAAAGAAGGGTTAAAATAGTTAAAATCAAAGTTTAATAAGTAAATAATTTTTAATATGGGGTTATACATAAGATAAATTTGATTGTAAATATTCATTAGAAAGCTAAAAAGATTTACTACATTATGGTATTTTATTTGTAATTTTTAGACATCAAATAATATAATTTATTTATGACACAAAGATGATGCAGTAATTATCTTATTAATGAAATATTGACATAATTGATAATATAAATACCAAAATAAATGTAATTTAAGTCTTTTTATGAATTCCACTAATTTTATAGGTTAATATGATATATTAGTGTTTATTTAATCAACTTGGTTCGAACTTATTATTCTGTTATGACTTTCACAAAAATCATATATCAAAAAGTGTCAAAATTGACACAAAATAGTTTTTAAATCAAATATTATATTATTAATTGTTATTTTATTCCTAAAAATCTAAGGTTCTGCCAAATGACTTAGATACGGATATATATATTAATAATAAACAATTTGGGGTTCGTTTGGCATGTTATAGTAAGTGTATTAACCATATAGTGAAAGAAAAAAAAAGACACGGTAAAAGTTAAATTATTTAACTTAGAGTTAAATCTAATTGATAAGGTTAAAATAATAACCTAAACTTCTCTAAATCCTATTGGTTGATAGGATTTCGACCCATCCCCACTTTATCTGCGAAATAAGACCCTTTGGAACCATTATAAACCGATTTTGACTTTAAAATAAAATAATATTTTAAGATATTCCTAAGGTGCCCCTCTCCTCCCTTATAAAAGGACACCTCCTCCCCCTCCTCCTCACACCAATTTGAGCAGTCAAGCTCGGCCAACCCCTGCCATTTTCTCCTCTCCACTTCCCTAGAATAATCCTAGAGGTCCTGGTCTTCTCCAAAGACCAATATTAGTTCCTTAAGTGGAGGATTCAAAGAGGCGTTCCAAAGAAGAGGTAATATCCATTACCGATCTTTTCAATTTCTTTCTTCTCCAACTTCTTCTTCTTTAGTTGTTTCAAGATAAAGTAATAACATCAGTATTACTTACATACTGATATGTTATTATAAATATGAAACAACCCTAATTCACCTTCTATCCATCCTACGGACAAATGAAATCACTGCGCGTGCGTACGTATGGAATACCGTCTCCACGCCGTGGTGTAATCTATTTTCCACCATCACCTTACAAGGATGGGTATAATGGTGTAATGAGTAACTATATATCATTATTATGAAGTAATATTGATACTGAAATAATATATATATACTCCAATACAATTCCACGATCATAGGAACGATATCATCACTCGTGCGTACGTACGGAATACCGTCTCCATGATGTGATGCGACTCGTTCTACATGATCTTCATTTCATAATGATTATATAAATGAATTGAATGAATGAATATGGAATATACTACACTAATACCATTCTGGAAATGAATTATCTATAACCTAAAGATAAGAATAAAGATTTATTCGACAAAACACGCATAAGAACAAAAAGTTATAAAGACCCGAGTAACAAGTAACAATGAAATATTACTAACAAGAAGCTAATAATATGACCATATATGATCTCATATAAATATGTATGATTCTGGAATAAGTCAATAACATTATTTAAACCATTATACAGGAGCTTCGGACACGAACAAAGCAAATCGGACCTAAGGTAAGGGAAATATCACAATCTCATTTTTATCCGAGATTGTTTATTCGTAAGTATTTACTGGGGTGTATTTTATCATCCACATCCATGTTTCATCAAAATGTAATATTATTTCCATCCACCTACAATTTTTTAAATCCATTTTTACCCTTCGGTGAGTTTTTAGTAATATGTATGAAAGGAATCTTTTGTCGTTTTTCGTACGAGGTACTTTTTGACTTTCCCGAAAAAAGTACGAAGAATGTTTTTTTAACTTATACGACAGGAATGGATTTTTAAAACATTATTTCCAATAAGCTTCCTTTACAAGTTTTCAAGTTTATTTTTAATCAACTTCTTTTATTTTAAAGTCATATGACATGTTATGAAAGGAAAAATGTTTTTGAAGAAGAAAGGATATTTTCCTCAAGAATGGAGTTCAAGTATTTTATCAAAATTATTTTCCATATAAGATAATAAAAGGATTCTGTTTTTATCCCTATTATTACATGGATTTGATTATGTCATGATGGAAACATTTTTATGAATTCCTTTATCTTATATGAATTGTTTTATGATGTCATGTTGTTTAAGAATCCCATTTTTATTACATGGGTTACTCTATGATGTATGTTTTATGATTATGTGGAACACATAAGAAAGGATTCATTATAAGATGGGTGGGACCTATATCTCCCTCCAATGAATTGGGTAAAGATTTTATATCTCATGAGATAGACAGGGCTGGAACGGTAGGTTATACCGGTTTAGTGAAACAGGACTGAAACGAGGGTTACTCGATTCAGAAAGGGACTTTGTCCACTAAGATAGTCTTGGCAATGAGTCTTGACTAACAAGAAATGATTTTCCATGATTATGTGTGCATGACACAAAGTTTCAAGTTTTATGTTATGATTATGGGGATCTCATTTTCACTTCTATGATTTATCCCATGTTATGATATTATGAACTCTTTTGCAGGTTAAGATTTCCAAAAGCTATGTTCTTATATATATGATGTGATTGATATTTCTTTTGTTTACCCTTACTGAGCATTTGAGCTCACCCTTTTATGTTTTCTTTTCCCCAGGATATAAAGAAAGGTTTTTAGGTAAAAAAAAGGGAAGATCTTTATGGGAGATATTGAAGATCTTTCACCACAATTAGAAGATTACGTTCCGAGTTTCCAAAGACACTAAAATATTACGATCCTTGTGTGTGTGTTTTTGTTATGTACTAAGTATTCCGAAAAAGTAATGTAATGTCCATGTACGATAAGCTTAGGGTCTCTACAGTTGGTATCAGAGGAAAGGTTTAGTCAACCTTTGGAAACTAGGATGCGAAAACGTTAGTGAGATCCCTAGAGATATTTCTAAGGTATGTCTAGGGATGTCCCTAAGGTTAAGTATACGTATAGGTTATAGTAATAGAATTACGCTAACGATCATAGAATTAAACCTAAGATGTTAGATATTTAAGGTACTCCCCCTTTATTATGTTGTTTTCCCTAGCATGATTTTTTCCTCTCACACTATTCTTTTTGGGTTTTAGAAAATGGCTGGAAACAAGATGATTCACGATAATGGAGGATATGATGGACAATGGAATGATATTATTTATGAGCAACAAAATGAAATGGGATTTGGAAGTCCAAACATCATTATTATGCCGAATCAGCAATCTCATAATATGATTAATAAAGTAAAATTTGGTAAGTTTCCTGACTCGGCTAATAAGAGAAAGATGGAGTTTCATGATGACCATAGAGGAAAGAAAGTTCAATTTCCCCTATGTAAATCATGTGGGAAGAGGCATCAAGGAGAATGTTTCAAGGGAACTGGAAGATGCTTTGGGTGTGGAAAAGAAGGACACAAAGCAAGTAAGTGCAAAGGAAAAGGTTCAGTTAACACCATGGATGAGGATAATGGTATTGCTACGACAGCAAAAATGGTGAAGTGTTTTAAATGTGGAATGTATGGGCATTATGCAAACCAATGCCCTAAGGGAAAGACTCATGAAGAGAATCAGTATGGTCGTATGGGTAGTATTTATGTGGATGATGATGAAGAGACTACAAATGATATGTGATGTGAAAGAATTGTTGAAGCTCGGTTAATGGTTTAAGAATGTAGTGAAATGATTACATGTTTATCATGTGTAATGTTGTATAAGAAATCTCATGGTACTATGGAATAAAGAGACATCTAAGGATTGTTACATTATTGTCTTTTCTTGAGTTTTAAAAGTGTTTTATTAATGTTACCAGTATCCAGGAAAGGTTATTCAGATATTTTTAGAATGCAGATGATATGGGCATAATGAAGGGATAAGGAGAAAATTAAATGTTTAACAGTATTCATGAGCTCATGATTGATATAAAGACTAAGTGATATCATGGTTTGAGTATATAGAATTTTGAGGATTTTGGTATGTGGAAAGTGTTAACTTTTAACTGCACTCATGTTTTCACTAAGGTATTCAAGAGAATACACGATTAAGGACTTTGAATGTTTGGAATGTGACCAATAAGACATATCTTATGATATGTGGGGATCAACGACAGTATTAAATCTCTGGTAATCGTTGTCACTATATTATGAGAGTGGACTGCAGTATTATGTAAAAGCCTAAAGATTAGACTGGATTATGTTGGACATAAGTTAGTATTGTTTAAGGATAGAAGAATTTCAATATTATTGATGGGATGTTATAGTAACGTAGTTTTAGAAAAAGGACAACCTGCAGGACGGGCAACAGCCCATCGCTTCGGACAAGGCTGTAGGAATCGAACCCACAACCGAAGTGCGATTGGCCTTTATCGCCTACCACTGACCTACAGGAAGTCCCTGTTTAGTAGAAACTAGTGTTATTATATTAAGCAGTATGATATATGAAGTATAAGCCCATTTTAGGAACCATATATGATTAATCCCACTATAGATCGACTTATGTATATAAATTTTTCTAACCTTTTGAGACAGATGGAATGACCCCTCATTCTATCACATGATCTGCTAACACTTCACGAATAACAAATTCAACTTCATTTATTTAAGAGATGAAGTGGAAATTGTTAAAGGCACGAACAACAGTGAGATTGTACCAAAATAAAGTAAGTATTTATTCTAATTCAAATTCTTTAACTTTAGGGAAATGATCTTGAAAACCAAAAATGTTGTCCTAGTTCTCTTATACCTGATGAATCAGATGGTACCTTAGATCGTCACAAATTTATGGATTTGTGATTACTGGCTTTTCCATAGCCATGTTCTCTACCACTCTCCATCAGAACATGATGGTTAGATTTCTCTTCCATATCCATATTTTCACCTATGTGGAAACCCAGTGATTAGTTTATTTGGGTAATCATTACATTTCATACTTTAGTTTTTAATGCCAAGTTTTGGTATTCCTTTTTACGATGTGGGTTTCTATTAAAGAAACTTTCGAATAGTAAACCATTTATAACCCCGACGAATTTCGAGGGCAAAATTCATTTTAAGGGGGGTAGAATGTAACAGCCCGAAATTTTATGAAAAATATTCTTTTTAATTTCACTAATGTCTTGTATTGTACGCTACACCAAAAGGAGCTTTCACAACACGTATCCTTGACTTGCCTTGTATTACACGCAATCGTGACCTTCCTCGATAGCGTGTATAGTACGCAATAACGAGTTTCACTAAACAGCGATATGCTATTAAAATGTTACTAAAACTAGCCGTTATGAATAGTAATAACCACTTTTTGAAATTTTTTAAATTTTATTTTTCAAAATGGATTTCATTTTTGGATTCGGAGTATCAAATTTAGCCTAAGGTGAAATTTTGGTAATTTTCGGATAACTTTCAATTTTTGATGAATAGTGAAAATTACTAAATTTTAGATAAAAACAACTTTTTCAATCGAAATAATTAATAGTGATAAATTATTAATTTGAGTGGTTTTAAAGTATATTTAGAATATATTTTTACAATTTAATACAATGTTGGTCATTGAATGTAATTTCACATTTAAACTAGACATAAACAAGTGTCAATCTTTTGATAGATATTGTTTCTTAAAAAAACGCTATTTGTTTTAACAGCGGGATTTAATTACAAAATTAATTAATGCAACTTTTATGTTATGAATTTGGTAAAATAGAATTCATTTTTGAATTCGGAATATGAAATATAGCTTGGGATGAAATTTTGGCATTGTTCTGAAAAACATCAATTTTTTGATGAATAGTGAAACTACTAAGTGGTAGTTAAAAAACTGAATTTTTCATAAAACTTAATTTTACCGCTTCTGTGAATGGAATTTCAAAAATCCGAGAGACACGGTTGATGTCAGTAAGTAAAATGTGGTTCAATGAGATGAAAATAATTTTTGGTGAATAGTAACTTTTTACTTTTTTTTACCGGGGTTAATAGTAAATAGGGTAACTAAGGATAAATATGATATTAATATTACCCTAACACATGTCCTAATTCTATTGGACAAGTGTAATTCGACCAAAAACAATCTTAGGAATTAAATATGACCATTTAGGCCCACTTGGATTAGATTAGGACATTTATTATTAATTTATTTAAAGAAGAGATAAAATAGTTAAAATCAAAGTTTAATAAGTAAATCATTATTAATATGGGGTTATACATAAGATAAATTCGATTGTAAATATTCATTAGAAAGCTAAAAAGATTTCCTACATGATGGTATTTTATTTGTAATTTTTAGACATCAAATAATATAATTTATTTATGACACAAAGATGATGCAGTAATTATCTTATTAATGAACTATTGACATAATTGATAATATAAATATCAAAATAAATGTAATTTAAGACTTTTTATGAATTCCACTACTTTTCTAGGTTACTATGATATATTAGTGTTGATTTAATCAACTTGGTTCGGACATATAATTCTTTTATGACTTTCACAAAAATCATATATCTAATAGTGTCAAAATTGACACAAAATAGTTTTTAAATCAAATATTATATTATTAATTGTTATTTTATTCCTAAAAATCTACGGTTCGGCCACATGACTTAGATAAGGATATATATATTAATAATAAACAATTTGGGGTTAGTTTGGCATGTTATAGTAAGTGTATTAACCATATAGTGAAAGAAAAAAAAAGACACGGTAAAAGTTAAATTATTTAAGTTAGAGTTAAATCTAATTGATAAGGTTAAAATAATAACCTAAACTTGTCTAAATCCTATTGGTTGATAGGAATTAGACCCATCCCCACTTTATCTTCGAAATAAGACCCTTTGGAACCATTATAAACCGATTTTGACTTTAAAATAAAATAATATTTTAAGATATTCCTAAGGTGCCCCTCTCCTCCCTTATAAAAGGACACCTCCTCCCCCTCCTCCTCAAACCAATTTGAGCACTCAATCTCGGCCAACCCCTGCCATTTTCTCCTCTCCACTTCCCTAGAATAATCCTAGAGGTCCTGGTCTTCTCCAAAGACCAATCTTAGTTCCTTAAGTGGAGGATTCAAAGAGGCATTCCAAAGAAGAGGTAATATCCATTACCGATCTTTTCAATTTCTTTCTTCTTCAACTTCTTCTTCTTTAGTTGTTTCATGATAAAGTAATAACATCAGTATTACTTACATACTGATATGTTATTATAAATATGAAACAACCCTAATTCACCTTCTATCCATCCTACGGAAAAATGAAATCACCGCGCGTGCGTACGTACGGAATACCGTCTCCACGCCGTGGTGTAATCTATTTTCCACCATCACCTTACAAGGATGGGTATAATGGTGTAATGAGTAAATATATATGATTATTATGAAGTAATATTGATACTGAAATAATATATATATACTCCAATACAATTCCACAATCATAGGAACGATATCATCACTCGTGCGTGCGTACGGAATACCGTCTCCACGATGTGATGCGACTCGTTCTACATGATCTTCATTTCATAATGATTATATAAATGAATTGAATGAATGAATATGGAATATAATACACTAATACCATTCTGGAAATGAATTATCTATAACCTAAAGATAAGAATAAGGATTTATTTGACAAAACACGCATAAGAACAAAAAGTTATAAAGACCCGAGTAACAAGTAACAATGAAATATTACTAACAAGAAGATAATAATATGACCATATATGATCTCATATCAATATGTATGATTCTGGAATAAGTCAATAACATTATTTAAACCATTATACAGGAGCTTCGGACACGAACAAAGCAAATCGGACCTAAGGTAAGGGAAATATCACAATCTCATTTTTATCCGAGATTGTTTATTCGTAAGTATTTACTGGGGTGTATTTTATCATCCACATCCGTGTTTCATCAAAATGTAATATTATTTCCATCCACCTACAATTTTTTAAATCCATTTTTACCCTTCGGTGAGTTTTTAGTAATATGTATGAAAGGAATCTTTTGTCGTTTTTCGTACGAGGTACTTTTTGACTTTTCCGACAAAAGTACGAAGAATGTTTTTTTTAACTTATACGACATGAATGGATTTTTAAAACATTTTTTCCAATAAGCTTCCTTTACAAGTTTTCAAGTTTATTTTTAATCAACTTCTTTTATTTTAAAGTCATATGACATGTTATGAAAGGAAAAATGTTTTTGAAGAAGAAAGGATATTTTCCTCAAGAATGGAGTTCAAGTATTTTATCAAAATTATTTTCCATATAAGATAATAAAAGGATTCTGTTTTTATCCCTATTATTACATGGATTTGATTATGTTGTGATGGAAAAAATTTTATGAATTCCTTTATCTTATATGAATTGTTTTATGATGTCATGTTGTTTAAGAATCCCATTTTTATTACATGGGTTACTCTATGATGTATGTTTTATCATTATGTGGCACACATAAGAAAGGATTCATTATAAGATGGGTGGGACCTATATCTCCCTCCAATGCATTGGGTAAAGATTATATATCTCATGAGATAGACAGGGCTGGAACGGTAGGTTATACCGGTTCAGTGAAACCGGACTGAAACGAGGGTTACTCGATTCAGAAAGGGACTTTGTCCACTAAGATAGTCTTGGAAATGAGTCTTGACTAACAAGAAATGATTTTCCATGATTATGTGTGCATGCCACAAAGTTTCAATTTTTATGTTATGATTATGGGGATCTCATTTTCACTTCTATGATTTATCCCATGTTATGATATTATGAACTCTTTTGCAGGTTAAGATTTCCAAAAGCTATGTTCTTATGTATATGATGTGATTGATATTTCTTTTGTTTACCCTTACTGAGCATTTGAGCTCACCCTTTTATTTTTTCTTTTCCCCAGGATATAAAGAAATGTTTTTAGGTAAAAAAAAGGGAAGATCTTTATGGGAGATATTGAAGATCTTTCACCACGATTTGAAGATTACGTTCCGAGTTTCCAAAGACACTAAACTATTACGATCCTTGTGTGTGTGTTTTTGTTATGTACTAAGTATTCCGCAAAAGTAATGTAATGTCCATGTACGATAAGCTTAGGGTCTCTACATCAACCATGTGTGTCAAATTAAATTTCCCATAATAATTATTTCTTTAAAACATTTCATCAAAATAGTTATTTTATACAAGAAATAATATATTCTTAAAATAGTCATTTTAAAATTATGCAATTCCTTTCGAAATCCATACAATTATATCATTACCAAAACATAAAGCACAAATTGTTCCCTTAAAGAATATAACAAGGGTATCAAAATAATTTAAAGAATAAAATTAATCAAAAAAGGCTTAAATATCTAGAATTAGTGGATATGAGGGAGAAGAATTCATCCTCTCAACTGATAGTTAAAATAAAGAATGATAGTGGGATATTATAGATCCTTCCATGGATATTATTTTCATACAAGGTCTCATAATTATCTTTATAAAATAATCTAATTCTATTCATGATGGACAATATCACACTATAATGTTTAGACAAAATAAGAGGATCTAAGGAAGGAGTGATAGGGGAATCAATTACATAACAAAAAATACAGATCTCTAATGCGCTTTATTTTTTCAAAAGATGACTCTAGATCAATAAGGATTTCTTATGGAGTCTTTTGTAAGAACCCATGTATTATTTTCAGGTATGGACCTCATTTTTTGTTGTTTTTGTGAAAAAGTGGAAAATATGTAAATATAAGAAGTACACTCTGTGTACATTGGAGTACACACCGTATACCCGGTTACTGTGGGTGACCGTGTAACTGCTGAGTACATGGCCCTATGGGGTGACTTGGAGACTGCCTAAAGCAAGGTCCGATTAAGTCAAGTACACATAGTGTAGCTTTAAATAACACTCAATGTATTGTTTTTTAATTTTTATATTGGATCGGGGTCACGTCTTGTTCACAAAAAACCATTCATCTAACCACGTCCCGTCCAAGAGCGACCGAGGAGTGTGATTATTTCTGGATCCCCGATCGTTCATCCGTTCTCCAAATCAACCGTCTTCGATTGCATTGGTGTCACCACAGTGAGTTCTTCTTTCTTATAGATCCTCGTTCCTTGATTTCTCACATTTCATGAGATATCCTTGGTCGAACCATTTTTATATTTATGTAGATATACCACATTATAAGTTGATTCCAGGGTCGATGCATGAGTATATAGATTTTACAATGTCGAGGTAGGTGGTTTGTTCCTTTCTATAGTTAGTCGTTGAATTTAATGTGGAAAAGTGTCCAATACCCTAGATTGGGGTATTGGGTGTTTGAGGATTTTCACCCTGTTGATTCATGACATTCTTGTTTTCTTGAGTTAGGGCTCTTGTTTTTGAATAAGGTTATTTTTATCATGCTATAGAGGAGTTTCCCATGTTTTGTTGATATTGACTATTTTTTTCCAGTTTTTCTTATTGGGAAACTTAATTTCCATTCCTAGTGTTGTTGGGATGGAGTGATTTATTTTATGTAGTGTTATGATTTATAGTTTTTTTTCAAGTATTACTTTGAGGTTTACATTGGATGTTAAACATCATTTGTACATGATTTATTTACACAAGGTTGTGGGAAGCTGGTGTAGTGAGACCACAGGTGAAATTGACTTTGAGGTCTTCCCTAGAGTGTCTGTTATATTATCACGATGTGATACCATAGGGGGTATTGACATTGATTGCTCCCTCAGAGTGTTTATAGTTAAAGTTATGAGACCACATGGCGAATTGACATTGAGTGCAACCTCATAGTGTCGATAGTTTATCGTTGAAAGGCTATAGGGAGAATTGACAGTTAGTTTTTCCTCAAAAAATTGTTATTGAATTAGACCAAGGGGTTCGAGCATCTGGGCTACCCCAGAGGTCATTATATCCTTGTTTATGTTGAACCAGAGGGTTCAGGCAATGAGAAATTACCAAGAGGGTTACTTGAGTATGATTGGATTACACAATGGGGATACGATGTAAGAACGTTCCCAATCGGTTTCTTGTGAATGTTTGGTTGATTAAAAAATAAATTTAAATGAATGTAGTTGAAACTATAGGATTGTTTACTTTGAGTACTTCCTTGTTTATTACTTCATTTTTCATATTGCTTCCCATATATATTCACTAACTGTTAGGAAAAAATCTTTAGGTGGTTTCCAACTTGGATTCGTCTCACACCCTCTTTAGGTCATTCTTTTGGGGAAAAAATAGTATATATTATTGAAGTTATAGATAAGGGCAAGCAATCTTCTACTTTAGGTAATTGATTGATGTGGAGCTGGAGATTATGAAACCAAGCTGAGGCTTGCGATGCTACTAGAGTTGTTTACATGTTTTCCTTTTCACCTTGGTTTAATACTAAATTCTAGAGTTGTGACATGTTTAGATTATTTCCGAGATATTGTGACATGCATCACTATTTATATGTATGATGTGATCATTTATTTACTATCATTTTTCTGTGGTTCATTGTTTTATCTTATTTTTACTGCTTCTGCTATTGTATTCTGATTGTCCTTATTCTGCGTTACTCTACCAATGAGGTAATATTTTCCCCACTATCACAACTAGGGCCCTCACTGCTTGTTGGCAGCCTATAACATTCTAGTAATTGTGCTTGAGTCCATGTGACCAACCGGGTATGTGGCAACTTTGGGCGGCTTCAATAACCGGGATGTTAAAAAGTGGTATCAAAGGGATTCTTTTCTTCTTGACTTACTTTTTGGACCCTATAGACAGGGATGGGAAGGAATAGGTAGTTAGTAATATGATATTTTTGGGAGTATCTAACTTGTGTACAGGGAAAAGCTAAATTACCTCGATTAATTTATTTTTTCTTGTTTTGTAATTCTACATTTGATTTGTTTTTAGAGTTGGTTATTCACTTATTTTGTCATATTATCATTGATATTATGAAGGTTATATTTCTATTGAAACCTAATGAGATGAGGGTATTCTATCTCATGCATCATATAATAACCTTCTAGAGGTCACATACCATGCATTATTGTCATGCCATTTAGGGTGGATTACCGATTGGATATTGTTGTGATAGATGTTGTTCTAGATGTACACACTATTGTGATAGATTCTTTGATAGAATACCTGCTATTTGATTGGTTTTTGATAATGTTTAATGTTTTATTTGAATTAATGCCACACTTTGGTTCCTGGGGTGTTATGGGCCCTCATAGATCAGAATTTGGTTGATCATGTGAATGATTGCACTGTTATAATGTGTAATTAACATGAATAAGGTGTCAAGATTTGATTATCATGGAGTATGGCCCCCCATGGATCATAATTTTACATTTTAATGCTTGTTTCAGTGATTTATGGGATTTTAGAGTAGTTTCTGAGGCTTCCTATTTGAAAAATCCTAGAAACAACGACGTGTAATGATGAATACACGCCCTGTATCCTTCGGTTTGGGGAGGAAGAAATTTTCTTATGTAAAAATTGTGTAGTCTCTAACCATGTTACCATCTATGTTGGTAGAGATACACAGTTGGAAAAAAATACTTGGAGGAACATGTCATGTATCTGACGTACAAAATGTGTTGTAAGGACTGTGTGTCCACCCGTGTGGCTAATGACATAGATGAAAGAAACATAGCCTATACACACCATGTCCATTTTGAATATGTTGTGTAGTGTAACCCATGTATTCGGCAGTGTGACTCACAACAAGGGTAAGTGATATCCTTCTAGTACACACCGTGTTTGGCACAAACACGCCATGTAGTCTTGTTTTAGGAGAACCATGTGATTTAGTCATGTAGAAGAACTTGTGAAGGGGAAAATGATTAAAGTACATTCCATATCTTGGGAAACACGTAGTGTGGATGGGGTGTTACACAACCAGTTCTGGTAGAAACACACGCCCATGTAAAGTCTTAAGGGAACTAGTTGTGTAGTGGCCCCACATGCCATGAATCACTATTTTATAAAAAATTATTGTTTTATTCTCCTGTTCCTTTCATGTATTTATAAGGATCTATCCTTGAAAATAATGAACTAAGGTGTGTTTTTGACCTTGCAAAGTCATGCCACTGATATGTCCTCCGGATGTACGCCAGATATAGGGCAGTGATCAGGCACTGGACATGGTTGATCTAGGACTACCAGCAGATCCTCCAGTCATACCTATATTGGCACCAATCTTTACCTCGAATATAGGTGCCGATGCACAATTCTGAGAGGTATTCATGAGGTTTATGTATACCTTCCAGGGATTACTACCTCCTGAACTTTCTATGGCTGAGTTGATGTGGGTCTTTCAGCATTATAATTCTTCCACTTTCATAGGGGGTGGAGGACCTCAGGTTACTGAGTTATGGTTAGAAGACACTCTGTCTATCTTCGAACATCTAGAAATTCCTCTAGAGAGGAGGTTGAAGATCGCTACTTATATGATTAGGGATTCCTCTAAGAGATGGTGGGATGTGATCTCATAGGCATGACACCAGCATGATATGTCTTGGGATGATTTTTATCATACATTCTACAATTACTTTTACTTGGAGACTGTGAGGGCCGATCAAGCCTAGTAGTTCCTGACTTTGGAGAAGGGTACTCTATTGGTCATGGAGTATTCTTCTTGATTCAAAAAATTATAGTGATTTACACCCATTCTATGGGATGGTGTTCTTTTCCTAGTAGGGAAGTTCAAGGATGGTCTCAAATATGACATCCAATCTCAAGTGAACATCTTCCGGTTGACTTTCATTTCTTCTATCGTCAACTAGGAACTGATCACAGAGTGCAAACTGAGGGACTATGGAGCCATGATACATGGTGATTCAGCATCCAGAGTTGGTTATTCTCCGACTGATCATAGGAACCACCATAGGGAGACTACACAGGGGATCCGAGTAAGTGAGATACTCCTTCAGGTAGACAAGTGGTATGCAACTAGTGTGAGAAGGGTGGGAATACGAGGCCACTATGTTTGAGATACCCATTAGGGTGATAGTATTGTGGAAATATGGGACATCTTTAACAATTATTCCATTATTTCTCACTAGAAGCTGGTGACAAAGTTTCTTCTATGACACCCCATTCAGGAATAACACCATCAGTTTGCCATCAGTCTAAGAACTGGTGTTCATCCGACCGTGCATGCCGAGGTGAAGTTCGTGGCCATGGTGGCCAGTTACCATGATTTCAGCGAAAACACGGTGGATCAGCATAGGGTGTTTAGGTAGGGTCATAGGTCTATGGTACATGCCAAACATTTGTAGTGGAGTATACCCAGTAAGAGCAGGATCACAAACCCTCCATAGATAGAGGTACTATCCTAGATTCCTCAGTTTTATCTTCTGCAATTTTCGATTCAGGGGATTCATATTGTTTTGTATCAGTTGATGTTGTGGAGATCATTGGGCTATGTATCATTACTTATACTAATGTCTTGACACTGGACACTTCGTTGGGGACTAGAATGGATAGTGTACATTAGTTCTAGGAGTTCCCTTTTGCCGTTTGTGGGTGTAACATCTTATTGGACATCTATATCCAAGAGATGACAAACTATGATTTCATTCTCAGAATAGACTGGTTAGTTCCCTTCTAGAATTTTTTTGACTTTTATCCTCATAGGGTGAATTTAACATCACCAAAGGGTGGTTTTTTCTTACAAAAGGGAGAATGGGATTTCCAGGCAAGAAGAGAAAGACCCAAGCATTATGTGTTTGAAGGATTTACATCCCATATTGCTAGTCTATATCTAGATGAATAAGGGACATCATAATGGGAATTTCTTCTAGTTGTCGATTGTTTCAGGGATGTCCTTCTAGTGTATTTTTTTTGGTTTTACTCCAGAGCAAGATGTAGAATTTTTTATTCATCTTGTGCCAAGAGCGGCACCGGTGTCTGTTTCTCTTTATAGCATGGCAACACCAGAGTTACAAGAGATCAATAAGTAATTGGAGGAGTTTCAGGATAAGGGATTCATCTGACCCATTACATATCCTTGGGGTTAGCCTATCCTGTTTACAAAGATGGTAGACTGTACCCTCAAACATTGTGTGGATTATCGAAAGTTCAACTAGTTGATGGTCATGAACCGATATCCATTACTGTGAATTGATGATCTCTTTGATCTGATTTGAGGAGACCAGGTGTTCTCGAATATTGACTTGATATCTAGTTTTCATCAGTTGCATGTTAGACCATAAAATATACCTCGTATAGATTTTCGAAGAAGGTATGGTCTATATGAGTATTTGGTTTGGCCATTCAGTCTCAGGAACACGCATGTAGTTTTTATGGAATTTATGAACTTATTTTTTCATCCATACCTGGATTCTTTCATGGTGGGTTTTGTGGATGATATCTTGGTGTAATATCACAATCTACACGACCATGCTATCCATATTAAGATCATTTTGAGTACACTAAGAGAGGATCAGTTATATGCTAATCTCTCAAAATTCCACTTTTAGATAGACCAAATTCACTTCATGTGACATGGTGTCTCAGAGATAGGAGTATAAGTAGAACCAAAAAAGTGAGGGTAGTAGTTTCCATGGAGAATCCAAAGAACATATTTGAGGTACAATGTTTTCTAGGGCTTCCTGGTTACTACAAAAGTTTCATATAAGACTCTTCACGCTTAGCAGTGCCCCTAAATGGCCTGACTAAGAAGGGTGTGAAGTACATGTGGATAGATTATTTTGAGTCAGCCTTTCAAGAGATGAAAGGGAAGTTTAAATCAGCACTAATACTAGTATTTCTAGATCCAGGTAATAGATATACTATTTACTTTGATTCTTCAGGTATAAGGATGAGAGCATTTCTTATGAAGATGGAAGGAGTCGTTGCATATGGGTTGCAACAGTTGAGGCAACAGGAGAGTAACTACTCAACGTATGATCTCGAGTTGGCTACAATTTTTCATGATTTACACTATTGGAGACATTATCTGTTGGGAGAGAATTTTTTGGTTTTCACTGACCAAAAAAGTCTCAAGTACATCTTCACTCTGTGATACCTGAATTTGAGACAGCGAAGGTGTGTTGAGTACCTTCAGTCCTTTGATTTTGATCTTGTCTGAACACCTAGGAAAGGAAATGAAGTAGCTGACGTGTTGAGTAAAAGGGCTCAGATATAGGCAGTTCAAGAGGCCATCAGTGAGTAGAATCTTATGGATCTATTCTCTGATATGCGTCTAAAGGTGAACAATAGACATGGGAAGACATTTCATTCTTCTGTAGCTGTTACCTCTACTCTACAAGATCGAGTGAGATTGAGGCAGCTATCACATTTATAAGGCCTGGTCCTATCAAAGAGTGTGTCCGGACGATACCCTATTCCTAGATAAACAGTAGGTGAGGATGAGATCTTGTGTTTTCATGGATGTGTATTGGTGTCCGCAGACATACGCGAGGAGTTGATGTAAGACTTTCATTCCTCGATTTGGGTAGTTCATCCTGTTGTCACAAAGATGTATCAAGATCGACACCATCATTATTTTTTTCCAGGTATTAAGAGAGATGTTTATGGTTTTGTGATGAGATGTTACACCTATCAACTGGTGAAGGCGGAGCATCATCGATCATTAGGGATTTTTCCGCAATTACCCTTTCCCATGTGGAAGTTGAATAATGTCGTGATGGACTTCATGACAGGCTTATCAATGTCACCTCAAGGAAATGATATAGTTTGAGTTGTCATTGAAAGACTCACAATGGTTTCTCACTTCTTATCGATCAAGAAAACCTCCAGTGTTGATATGGAAAGGTTGTACATGTAACACCCCGAGATTTTATGAGATATATTATTTTTAATTTTTATATTGTACACCAATATTAGTTTGTACTATATGCAACACCATATTAGCTTGCAGTATACGAAACACTATTCTTGGCAAGTGTTACACACAATTTCAAGTTTGTTTTGTAGAAATTATTCTACGCAACATTAAGTATTGATTTTGTTTAATGCATAAATGAAATAAGTTTTGATTATGTAATACACAACACCAAATGGAGATTTCACTACACGCAGCCCTGACTTGGCTTGCATAACACGCAATCAAGACCTTCTTCGATAACGTGTGTAGTATGAAATACCGAGTTTCACTAAACGAGATATTATTATAATATTACTATGAACTAGCCGTTATGAATAGTAATACCCACTTTTTGGAATTTTATAAATTTTATCTTTCAAAATGGACTTCATTTTTGGATTTAGGATATCGATATTAGCCTAGGGTGAATTTTTGGTATTTTCCTGAAAACATTCAAATTGTGATGAATAGTGAAAACACTGGGTTACTATTTAAAAACAGTCTTTTTATTTAAATAATTATTTATTATATTTAAATATATTTTAGTTCAAAATTGATACATAATACAAATATAATTTCAATGAAATTCATTGGAGTCATTTTATAATAATTTTAGATATATAAAAATTTTATTGAACTTTTCACTGTCTTTTACCCACCTCCTAGGAGAATTTGCAAATTCACATAAAACATAATTTTACCTCTTCTGTGTGTAGAATTTTGAAAATCCGAGAGACACAGTTAATATCAAGGACTAGAATGTGGTTCAATGAGATGAAAATAATTTTTGGTGAATATTAACTTTTTACTTTTATTTACCACGGTTAAAAGAAAATAGGTTAATTAAGGGTAAAAATGATATTATTATTACCCTAACACATGTACAAATTCTTTTAGATAAGTTTCAATCGACCAAAAACAACCTTAGGAATAAAATATGACCATTTAGGTCCACTTGGATTAGATTACGACATTTATTATTAATTTATTTAATGAATAGTTAAAATAGTTAAAATCAAAGTGTAATAAATAAAACATTTTTAATATTGGGTCATACATAAAATAAATTCGACTATAAATTTTCATTATAAATCCAAATAAATTTACTACATAATGGTATATTATTTATAATTTTTAGGCATTAAATAATTTAATTTATTTATGACACAATGATGATGCTATAATTATCTTATAAATGAAATATTGACATAATTGATGTTATAAATACCCAAATAAATGTACTTTGAGACTTTTTATGAATTCAAATAATTTTCTAGGTTAATATGACATGTTAGTATTCATTTAATTAAATTTTTTCGAACTAATCATGTTGTTATTATTTTTTACAAAAATCAATTACCAAATAGTGTCAAAATTGAAATAAAATAGTTCTTAAAAAAATATTATATTATTAATTGTTATTTTATTATTGAAAATATAAGGTTCGACCATATTACTTAGATAAGGTTATGAATATTAATAATAAACAACTTGGGGTTCTTTTGTCTTGTTATAGTATGTTTAGTAACCTTATAGTGTAAGAAAACAAGAAGACACGGTAAAAGTAAAATTATTTAACTTAAAGTTAAATCTAAATGATAAGGTTAAAATAGAAACCTAAACTTGTATAAATTCTATTGGATGAGAGGATTTCGACCCATCCCAACCTTAGCTTAGAAATAAATCAATTTGGGGGTTTTAAAAATAGAATATAACTTTATAATAAAATAATATTTTAAGTTTTCCTAAGGTGCCCCTCTCATCCTTTATAAAAGGGAACCTCCTCCCTCTCTTCCTCACACCACATTGTGCCTTCATGCTCGGCCAAAACCTTCTAATTTATCTTCTAATCTTCCGTAGAAATATCCTATAGGCCCTGGTCTTCTTCAAAGACCATCTTTACTGCCCTAAGGGGAGGTTAAGAAGAGGCGCTTCGAAGAAGAGGTAATGTCTGTTACCGATTCTTTCAACTTTATTTCTTCTTCTACTTTTTATTCTTTAGCTGTTTTATTATGAAGTAATAACATCAGTATAACTCATATAATGATATGTTATTATATTTATTAAACAACCCTATTTCACCATCTATCCATCCTACGTAAAATGAAATCACCGCGCATGCGTACGTATGGAATACCGTCTTCACGCCGTGGTGTAATCTGTTTTTCCACCACCACCTTACTTGGATGGGTATAATAGTGTAAAGAATAACTATATATTGATACTATAACATCATACTGATTATGAGATATTATATCATCCACTCTAATTCCATTAAAAATTATGGGAATGATATCATCGCTCGTGTGTACGTACGGATTACCGTCTCCCCGACGCAATGAGATTCAATCTCCAAGTTAACCATTAAAGAATGATTATAAATTATATATAATGAATAATAATGAAACATATGACATAATAATAATACTTGATTCATGTATATATATGTGTGTCATATACTTAATTCCATTCAATTTAATAGGGAATCAAAAACAACGTTCATGCGTACGTACGACCTACCGTCTCCATGAACGGTGTTTTTCATTCCATTTATCGATCTATTATATATATATATTCTGAATATATATTATATATAAATCATGTTTTATATTCTTTAATTAAGTAATCATGATCTAAGTAATTATTTCAAGACAAAACACGGATGATAAATGAAACGATTTTACCCAAAACGCTACTTTAACATTAATTTACAAAAGAACGGGTAATATAAAGTCATAAGTGAACTATATATGATATCATAGAAATGAAGATTATTCTGTAGTAATTAAATGACATTATTTAAATAATTATACAGGAGGTTCAGATACGTACGAATCATATCGGACCTAAGGTAAGGGATAACCTTTCCAATCTCGTTCTTATCCGAGAATGTTTATTCATAAGTAGTTATTGGGGTTATTATTATTCTCCAATTCCATGTTTTATAAAAGTGTTTTTATGTATGTTTAATGTCCTTTTACCCATTTTGTCTTTTACTACATGGTATGTAAGGAATCTTTTTTTTTTGTTTTCATTACGAGGTACTTTTTGACTTTTCCGACAAAAGTATGAGAAGAATGTTATTTTTAACTTATACATCATGAAATGATTTTTACAGTTTTATAAAGCATTATTTTCAAGATGCATCCTCTCAAAGATTTCATGAATATATACAGAAAAATTCTTTTCTTTTAAAATTGCATGGAATTTTGTGAAAAGAAAATGATTTTGAAGAAGAAAGGATATTTTGCTCAAGAATTCATTTCAAGTGTTTTATCAAAACCATTTTTCATCCAAGATGACATTATTTCATTTGTGTATGTTTAAATTATAATGTCTCTATGATTTACATGGTTTAACTTTTCTTATTATGAAATGATATCCATTTCTTTTATATGGATTATGTGATTATGGGATGATGTTTATGAAAAACATTTTATTTATTGGGTTATTATGAATGATGTATGTTTATTTTGTGGAATAGGTAAGAATTATTTCATTATGAGATGGGTGGGACCTATATATCCCTCCAATGAGTTGGGTAAATATTTATATCTCATTACATAGAAATGGCTAGAATGGTAAGTTAATCCGGTTCAGTGTTTCAGGACTGAAATGAGGAGTGAACTTGATTCAGAAAGGGGCTCTGTCCACTAAGATGGTCTTGGCAGGAATGCCTTGGCTACTATGGAAATCATTTCTTGTGCTTAATGTTTTTCCACAATTACAAGTTTTATTCCCATGCTATTTTATCATGATTGATTTTCTATTATGATATATGCCTTACATACAGCCATGTTTTATGTCATTTCTCAATATTTTGATGTTTAATAATTATGTTCATGTTTTTAAGATCAAATGTATATGATTTTTTTTATTTTATCCATTCTTACCATTACATCGCATTTGAGCTCACCCATTATATGTTTTCTCGTCCCCAGGATTTAAAGAAATGTTTTAGGTAAGAAAACAAAAAGGTGTAGATCTTTATTGGAGATGTTGAATATCTTTCACCATGATTAGAAGATTACGTTTAGAGTTTCCAAAGACACTAAACTATTACGGTCCTTTGGTGTCTGTTTTTGTTATGTATTAAGTATTCCGAAAAAGTAATGTAATGTCCATGTACGTCAAGCTTTGGGTCTCTGTAGTTGGTATCAGAGGAAAGGTTTAGTTAACCTTTGGAAACTAGGATGTGAAAACATTAGTGGGATCCCTATAGATATTTCTTTGGTTTGTCTAGGGATGTCCCTAAGGGTAAGTATACGTATAGGTTATAGTCCTAGAATTGTGCTAATGATCTTAGAATTAAACCTAAGATGTTGGATATTGAAGGTAATCCCCCTTTATTATGTTTTTTTCCCTAGAATTGTTTTTTCCTCTCACACTATTCTTTTTGGGTTTTAGACGATGGCTGGAACCGGAAGGAACCGTGTTGATCAATATAATGGACAATGTAATGATTCTCCTCCTGGCCAAACCAATGTCATGGGAGATGGAGTGCACAATCTTATTTCTAAACTTACACAATCTATGAATTATTATAGACTTCAAAATGATCATAGAATGAGGAACATTCTATTGAATCCCTCACGAGCCAGCGTCCACCTTCATTCAGCGGGTCTTCTGATCACTTAGTGGCTGAACAATGGATCAGTACCACTGAAAAGATATTTTCAGTTATACCATGTTCTGAGCATGATAAAGTCATCTTAGTAGTATATCGTTTGAAAGGTTATGTTGATAATTGGTGGAATATTATCAAGAATATGAGGCAAAGAGATGAAATTAATTCCATGGAATGGGACGAGTTCAAGAAATTGTTTTTCAGTAAGTACTTCCCTCGTATTCTTAGAACAAAGATGGAAAAGGAGTTTCTTGAGCTTAAGAAGAAGAATGATGAATCTGTTGGTATATATGAAGCGAATTTTCCAAGAATTGCAAGGTATGCGTCTTGCTTTATCATCCAACATGAATGTAAAGTTGATCGATTTTTCAGTGGCTTAAAACCAAGTATTCGAAGGGCATTAGCTATAAGAGACTTCAATATCAATGATGAAATTTTGCGTTGTGCTATCAATATAGAACTGGAAGTTAGTGTAACATATCCATATCATTGTTTTGACAAGAAACAAAAAATGGAGTTCAAGGAGAAATCTCATAGTAATAGTGAAAAGAAGATGAATGTTTCTTTATGCTCAAAGTGTGGAAAGAAGCATGGTGGAGATTGTCTTAAGGAGAATATAAAATTTTTTATGTGTGGAAAAGAAGGTCATTGAGCAGCTAAGTGTTGAAGTAATGGAAAAAGGGTTGATAATGATGTCAATAATGAATGGACTGCAGAGAACGCACCACCAACGCTTCAATGCTTCAAGTGTAAGGAATGGGGAATTATGCTAATAAATGCCCTAATCCACGGGTTAGTCATGATCAATATTAGCAACCACTTAAGGAAAAGGACAAAGGGAAGTCACATGAAATCACTACTGGTGATGTTGAATATGACAACGATGTGGTGGAATAATTAAGTGTTTATGTAATGGGATTCCAAAATAATGTTGTATATAGTATCGTGGAATATTGGAATATTTATTTAGTGGTCTATTGTGATTTTCAATAATTTTATGGTACCGGTAACCATAGAAAGTGATTGAAATATTTTTCGAAAGAAGATGATATGTGCATAATGAAAGGATAAAGAGAAAATGAAATGAGCTCATATAAAGAAAAAATTATATCATGGTTTGAGTATATAGAAGTTTTGGGATTTTTGTTTTCACTATGGTTCTATGGTAATTTCTATTTCAAGAGAACACATGATTATGGAATTTACATGTTTGGAATGCGACCAACAAGATATATCGTATGATAAATGATGTTATTCATGTTCTTGTTATGTGACCTTTCTAGTAATCATTTTTTGTAAACTATGAGATTGGACAGATGTATTTTGGATAAGTTTAAAGATTGGAAAGGGTTATGTCAAACATCAGATAGTATTGTTTAAGGATACAAATTTTTTTCTATATTATTGCAGGAATGTTATTATAATGTAGTTTTATAAAAAGGGACAACCTACAAGACGGGTGACAACCCTTCGCGTCAGATAAGGATGTGGGAATCGAACCCACAACCAATGTGCGACAGGCCTTTATCACCTACCACTGGCCAATAGGAAGGCCCTGGTTATTAGAAACTAGTTTTATTATATTAAGTGGTATGATAGATGAAGTATAAGTCCATTTTTGGAATCATATTCGATTAACCTCACCATATATAGACTTATGTATATTTGATAACTTTTTCTAACCTTTTGTTTGAAACAGATGGAATGGCTCATCATTCTATCACATTATATGCTAACACTTCACGAATGACAAATTCAACTTCATCTCTTTAAGAGATGAAGTGGAAATTGGTCATGGCATGAACAACGGTGAGATTGTTCCAAAATCAAGTATGTATTTCTTCTAATTAAAAATTTTCAACTTTAGGGAAATGATCATGAAAACCAAAAATGTTTTCCTAGTGCCCTTATATCCAATGATTCAGATGGTACCTTAGATCATCACAAATCTATGGCTTTGTGATTGTCGAATTTTTCATAGCCATGTTCTCTACCACTCTCCATCAGAACTTAATGGTTATATTTCTCTTCCATATCCATATTTTCACCTATGTTCTCCTATTTGGAAACCAAATGATTGGTTAATTTGGGTAACCGTTACGTTTCAGACTTTAGGTTTTAAAGTTATGTTTTGATATATGATTTTACGATGTGGGTTTCAATTAAAGAAACTTTCAAGTAGAAAACCATTTAAAACCCCGACAAATTTCGAGGGCGAAGTTCATTTTAAGGGGGGGTAGAATGTAACACCCCTAGATTTTATGAGATATATTCTTTTTAATTTTTCTATTTTAATAAAATATTAGTTTGTACTATACACAACACCGTATTAGCTTGCAGTATACGAAACACTATTTTTGTTAATTGTTCAACACAATTTCAAGTTTGTTTTGTAGAAATTATTCTATGCAACATTAAGTATAGATTTTATTTAATGCATAAATGAAAGATGTTTTGATTATATTAAATGCAACACCAAATGGGGCTTTCACTACACACAGCCCTGACATTCCTTGCATAACACGCAATCAATACCTTCTTCGATAGCATGTGAAGTACGCAATACCGAGTTTCACTGAATGAGATATTATTATAATATTACTATGAACTAGCCGTTATGAATAGTAATACCCAATTTTTGGAATTTTCTAAATTTTATCTTTCAAAATGGACTTCATTTTTGGATTTATAATATCGAAATTATCCTAGGGTGAAGTTTTGGTATTTTTATGAAAACATTCAATTTTTGATGAATAGTGAAAACACTGTGTTACTATATAAAAACCGAATTTTTATTTAAATAATTATTTATTTTATTTAAATTTATTTTAGGTCAAAATCGATACATAATACCTATATAAGTTCAATGAAATTCATTGGAGTCATTTTATAATAATTTTTGATATATAAAAATTTTATTGAAGTTTTCACCGTCTTTTACCCACCTCCTAGGAGAATTTTCAAATTCACATAAAACATAATTTTACCAATTATGTGAGTAGAATTTTGAAAATTAGAGAGACACAGTTAATATCAAGAACTAAAATGTGGTTCAATGAGATGAAAATAATCTTTGATGAATAGTAACTTTTTACTTTTATTTACCACGGTTAGAAGTAAATAGGGTAATTAAGGGTACAAATGATATTATTATTACCCAAACACATGTCCTAATTCTATTGGATAAGTGTAATTCGACCAAAAACAACCTTAGGAATAATATATGACCATTTAGGTCCACTTGGATTAGATTAGGACATTTATTATTAATTTATTTAAAGAATAGATAAAATAGTTAAAATCAAACTTTAATAAATAAAACATTTTCATTAGAGGGTTATACATAAGATAAATTATACTATAAATATTCATTAGAAAGATAAAACAATTTAATACATAAATGTATTTTATTTATTATTTTTAGACGTTATATAATTTAATTTATTTATGACACAATGATGATGCATTAATTATATTATTAATGAAATATTGGCATAATTGATTTTATAAATACCCAAATAAATGTAATTTGAGACTTTTTATGAATTCCAATAATTTTCTAGGTTAACATGACATTTTTTTATTTATTTAATTAACTTTTTTTGAATTAATCATGTTGTTATTATTTTCACATAAATCAATTACCAAATAGTGTCAAAATTGACATAAAATTGTTTTTAAAACAAATATTATATTATAAATTTTTATTTTATTCCTAAAAATATAAGGTTTGGACAAATGACTTAGATAAGTTACTTGGGGTTAGTTTGTCTTGTTATTGTTTGTTTATTAACCTTATAGTGTAAGAAAACAAGAAGACACTTTAAAAGTAAAATTATTTAACATAAAGTTAAATCTAAATTATAAGGTTAAAATAGAAACCTAAACTTGTATAAATTATATTGGATGATAGGATTTCTACCCATACCCACCTTATCTTCGAAGTAAATAAATTTAGAGCTATTTAAAATAGAATATGACTTTATAATAAAAAATATTTTATGTTTGCCTAAGGTGCTCCTCTCCTCCATCATAAAAGGGAACCTCCTCCCTCTCTTCCTCACACCACATTGAGCCTTCCAGCTCGGACAAAACCTGAAAATTTCTCTTCTCCACTTCCCTAGAACTATTCTAGAGGTCCTGGTATTATTCAAAGACCATCATTAGTGCCCTAAGAGGAGGTTAAGAAGTGCCGCTTCAAAGAAGAGGTAATGTCCGTTACCGATTCTTTCAACATTATTTCTTCTTCTACATCTTCTTCTTTAGTTATTTCATTATGAAGTAATAATATCATTATCACTAATATAATGATATGTTATTATATGTATTAAAAACCCTATTTAACAATATATCCATCCTACAGAAAACGAAATCATCACGCGTGCGTACGTACGGAATACCGTCTCCACGATGTGGTGTAATCTGTTTTTCCACCACCACCTTACATCGATGGGTATAATGGTGTAAATAATAACTGTATATGGATAATATAACATCATAATGATTATGAGATATTATATCATCCACTCCAATTCCATTAAAAAAATATGGGAATGATATCATCGCTCGTGCGTACATACGGATTACCGTCTCCACGACGCGATGAGATTCAATCTCCATGTTAACCATTAAAGAATGTTTATAAAGTATATATAATGAATAATAATGAAACATATGACATAATAATAAAAATAATAATGGATTTATGTATATATATACATGTGTTTTATCTACTTAATTCTTTTCAATTCAATAAGGAAACGAAAACAACGTTCATGCGTACGTACGACCTACCGTCTCCATGAATGGTGTATTTCATTCTATTTATCGATCGATTATATATATGTATATTATGAATATATATTATATATAAATCTTGTTTTATATTATTTAATTAAGTAATCATGATCTAATTAATCATTACAAGTCAAAACACGGATGCTAAATTAAACGATTTTACCCAAAATGCTACTTTAACATGAATTTACAAAAGAACGGGTAATATAAAGTCATAAGTGAACTATATATGATATCATAAAAACTAAAAATGATTTTATAATAATTCAATGAAATTATTTAAATCTTTATACAGGAGGTTAATATATGTAGGAAGCATATCAGACCGAAGGTAAGAGATAATGTTTCCAATCTCGTTCTTATCCGTGATTGTTTATTCGTAAGTATTTGCTGGGGTTATTGTTATCATCCAAGTCCATGTTTTATAAAAGTGTTTTTATGAATTTATAATGTCATTTTCTCCCATTTTTTATTTTTCTACATGGTATGTAAGGAATCATTCTTTTTTTATGTAACGAGTTACTTTTTGACTTTTCCGACAAAAGTACGAGAAGAATGTTATTTTAAACTTATACGGCATGAAATGATTTTTACTGTTTTATAAAGCCTTATTTACACGAAGCTTCCTCCAAACGATTTCATGACTATTTTCAACAAAATCCTTTTCTTTTAAAATTTTATGTCATTTTTTGAAAAGAAAATGATTTTGAAGAAGAATGGATATTTTTTTCAAGATTTCATTTCAAGTGTTTTATCAAAACCATTTTTCATCTAAGATAACATTATTTCATATGTGTATGTTTCAAGTATAATGTCTCTATGATTTACATGGTTTCACATTTCTTATTGGAAATGATATCCATTTATTTTATATGGATTATGTGATGATGGGATGATGTTTATGCAACCCATTTTATTTATTGGGTTATTATGAATGATGTATGTATATTTTGTGGAACAAGTGATAATGATTTAATTATGAGATGGGTGGGACCTATATCTCCCTCCAATGTATTGGGTAAAGAATTATATCTCATGATATAGACATGGATGGAATGGTAAGTTAATCTGGTTCAATGTTTCAGGACTGAAACAAGGAGTGAACTCGACTCAGAAAGGGACTTTGTCCACTAAGATGGTCATGAAAGCAATGCCTTGGCTATTATGAAAATCATATCATGTGCTTAATGTTTTTCCACAATTACATATTTTATTCCCAAGATATTTTATCATGATTGATGTTCTATTATGATTTATGCCTTACGTAATTCCATGTTTTATGTCATTTATCAAGATTTTGATGTTTAAACATTATGTTCGTGTTTTTAAGTTCAAATGTACATGATTTGTTTTATTTTATCCATGCTTACCCTTACTGAGCATTTGAGCTCACACTTTATATTTTCTCTTTTACCTAGGATTTAAAAAAATGTTTTAGGTAAGAAAACAAAAAGGGGAAGATCTTTATGGGAGATTTTGAAGATCTTTCACCATTATTATAAGATTAAATTCCGAGTTTCCAAAGACACTAAACTATTACGGTCCTTTAGTGTCTGATTTTGTTATGTGTTAAGTATTCCGCAAAAGTAATGTAATGTCCATGTATGTCAAGCTTTGGGTCTCTACAGTACATTCGGGATATTTTTCATTTACATTGAGTTATGCACTCCATTGTTTCAGACAGGGATTCCCATTTTACTTCTTGGTTCTGGTGGGGATTTTAGAGGTCTTTGGGTATATAGGAAATTCTGAGTACAACTTACCACCCCTAGAGAGATGGCATGTCCGAGCGTGTTATTCACTTGCTGGAGGATATGTTCCGAGCATGTTTCTTAAATTTTTGAGGTTTATGGGCGAAGCTCATACATCTTATGGAGTTTTCCTACAAAAATTATTTCAATAAACTATTTTTATGGTTCCTTTTGAGGCTTTGTACGATAGGCCATTATGATCACCCTTATGTTGGCTGCATGTAAGAGAGGTAGCTATGTCAAGACCTCATCTTGTCCAGGAGACCACAGAGTAGATAGAGTTTATTCAGAAGAGGATGGGTACTCCACAGTCATGATATAAATCTTATTCTGATTGACGGAGACGACCTCTGGAGTTTGAGGTCAGAGATCACACTTTTCTACATGTATCACTGAGGTTGGGACACAATAGGATTATGATTAAGAGAAATATTTTGTCGAGATTTGTTGGACAATTTGAGGTTTTTGAGAGAGTCGGGTCGGTTGCCTATCAGTTGCAGTTATCTCATAGGAACTGAGCTGTGCATGACATCTTTCACATTTATCAGCTATGAAATTACTTCTAAGAATCGTCTCATGTTTTTCAACTTGAGAAGTTTGAGTTTGAGTTGGATGCCTTGTTCAAAGAACATCCTATTCGGATTTTTAATTGTAGTTCGAAAGTTCTCCATGGATGGTCTGTTTCTATGGTATGAGTGTTATGGTAGCACAAGGGAGTACAATATGAGACTTGGGAGAGGGAGGAAGATGTACGATCATAGTGTCCAGAGCTATTGAGGACTCTTCTTCACGTCCTTCTTAGGGAAATTTTGGGGCGAGCTTCTTTTGGTGGGGGGTGTTTGTAAGAACCAGTATTTTATTTTCAGGCATGGACCTCATTTTCTGGTGTTTTTGAGAAATAGAGGAAAATATGGAAATTTAAGGAGTACAACCCGTGTACATTGGATTACACTCTGTGTACCCAGTTTCTGTAGGTGATCGTGTACTAGGTGTGTAGCGGCTGAGTACATGACCGCGTGGGGTGGCCTAGAGGCCGCCTAAATCAGGGGCCAATTAAGGCAAGTACACACCGTGTAACATTAATAAAAAGAACATGTAATTTTCTTTTTAATTTTTATATCAGCCTGGGGTTGTGTCTCATTCACAAAAAACCCTTCTTCTAACAAAATATCATCCAGGGGTGACAGAGGTGTGACCATGGAGTTTGATTCTTCCCAGAGCCCCTGATTGTTCATTCGTTCTCCGAATCAACCTTTGTCGATTGCGTTCGAATCACCACAGTGAGTTATTCCTTATTCTAGAGCCTCATTCCTTGATTTCTATCCATTCGTGAGATATCCTAAACTGAACGTTTTAGACATTTTTATAGATATACCTTGTTTTATGAGGATTCAAGGGCCACCACCAGAGTATATCGAACATACAACATCAAGGTGGGTGTTTTGTGACTTTCCGTAGTTAGTCATTGTTTTTTATGTGCGAAAGACCCCAATACCCTAGATTAGGGTATTGGGTATTTGAGGATCTTAACCCTATTGATGCCTGTTGGGCTTGTTTGCTTGAGTTAGGGCTGTTGTTTTTGAATATGGTTATTTTTTCAAATAAATTGAGGTTTTTTTCCCATGGTTTTTAGATATTGACCGTTTGGCCTAGTTTTTATTGTTAGGTTGATTTCTTTCCATTCCTAGTGTTGATGGGATGTAGTGATTTATTTAATGTTTTGTTATGATTTATAGATTTTTTTTCATGCATTACTTTGTGGTTTATAGTGGCTGCTGAACATAATTTGTGCATGATTGCTTGACACAGGGTTGTGGGTACCTGATGTTGTGAGACCAAAGTGGGAATTGACATTGAGGGCTTCCCTAGAGTGTCTGTAATATTATTACGCTATGAGATGATAGGGGTGATTTATGTTGAGTGCTTCTACAGAGTGTCTATAGTCACCATTATGAGACCACATGGGGAATTGACGTGGAGTACTTCCTTAGAGTGTCAGTAGTATATCATTGAAATACTATAGGGTGATTTGATGGTGAGATATTCTTCAGAGATTCTTTTTTGCGTATGACCAAGGGGTTAGACCATGTGATCTACCTTTGAGGTCATTATATTCTTGTTTAAGATGAACCATATGGGTCAGGCTATGAGAACATACCTAGAGGGTTACTTGAGTATGATTAGTTGAACAAGAGGGAATAGCCAATGAGAACCTTCCTAGAGGGTTTCTTGTGAATGTTTGGTTGCTAAATAAATAAATTTAAAATAATGTTGTTGAAACTATAAGATTTTTCACTTTGAGTACTTCCACATTTATTACTTCATTTTTCATATTGCCTGCCATATATATTCAATGACTATTAGGCAGAACTATTTGGGTGGTTGCCTACTGGGATTCGTGTCACACCCGGTTTGGGTCAGGCTTTTGGGCCCTCGAATATTATATTATTTTGGAATAGATATGGGAAAGCACCCTTCAACTTTAGGTACATGATTGTTGTGGAGATGGAGAGCATGGGAACAAGCTAAGCCTTGCGATGCTGCTGGAGTTGTTTACTTGATTTCTTTTTCACCGTAGATTAGTATTGTATTCCAACATTGTGTCTTGTTTGGATTCTTTCCATGATATTGTAACATGCATAATTATTTATATATATTCCACAGTCATTTATTTACTATCATTCTTCTACTATTCGTTGTTTTATGTTATTATTACAGATTCTACTATTGTTATCTTATTTTTTTCTGATGTGTAACTATGACAATGAGGGCATTGTTTCCCCACTATCTCACCCAAGTCCCTCAATTATAGTCAGTAGACTTTGTCATTAATAGAAATGCGCTTGAGGCCATATGACCAACTGGGCATTGGGCACCTTTTGGTGACACTCGGAATAGGGGTGTTATATCTTTGTAGGAAGTGGAGTTCAATATCTTGGGATATCTTTAAAATAATGAGTATTAGAGGCCTGAATTCAGATTAAAAAAAATATATGGGTTAATAAATATATTTTAGTGATTAAGGCAGATATATTTTCAAACCATGTGGCTACCATGTACATTCTTCTAGATAAGCCTAGTAGCCTCACTTTTGGGACACATGGATTGAAGAAATGTGTGATTCTACTATATTAATCCTACACTCAACATGATTTTTATTCATAGTTTTATAAACTATGTTCCAAATATTATTTTCACTATCTTTTACATCACACAATTTTCCCTAGGAAATCACTAGGTTTGGACAAACTGTGCACCAAACTTTTCCCTATATAGTGACCAACAATACATGTCTCACATTGGAGGAGTTAAATTTTTTCTACTAACTATATACAAATAATGAACCTCTAAGAACACCTAGAAAACATGTAAAAACCTAGTCAGACATTCCAAAACAGAAACTAGGAATTAAATAGAATAAAAACAGATACAATATTATAGTTCCTAAAAATGGGGGTTCATTAATATCCTCAAAATAGATATTTCCATTCTCATAATCTTGAACACCAGAGGTGTCTTTTTTGAGTTCGATCATTTACATTGAATGTTCCTTCCCATTTAATATTTGATCTTCTAGAATCATACCATTGTACCATAAAACCAATACCAAACAAATTCTTTTCTAATTAAATATCTTCTATAACAATATATAATATTTATTGGAACATGAATCAATGTTGAATCTGGTTTAAGATCAATAAGCTACCATTGAATGACATGGACATGTTCAGGTTAGTATACTTTCAATTTATATACATGAAACACATTCTACATATAGATGAATCTTAGTGGTAACAAAAAATGGTATAAGAAATACCCTACTCACTAATGTATTTAACAAGTGGTAATGTAAAGTGGAGACAACCTCCCTTAATTAGAAAAATTATAATACGCTATCCTCATAGATACTATTAATAAAACTAGATTACACACCATAAAAATTACTAGCTGATGATAGGGAGACACAATCAATTTATTATAACTCGATTTTATCTCTATTCTATTTTTATTCAATTGAATTTCCCCATTATCTGATTTATAATGCTTGAATGAAATAGTTATTCCCATATATTTCCTCCAAAAAAGTGGATAATTATTAAGATCTCTATAAAAAGATTCAAAAGGAAATGTATGTATCAAGGCTAGATAAATATTATTATATGAGAACTCAAAATGATGAATATGATCCTCCCATGAGGCCAAAATATCAATTACACAATATCAAATTGTTTCTTTAAATGGTTAGATAGTCCTTCCATGTTTTCCATCTATTTCATGAGGATGATATGTTCTCATCAGCATCTATGTCTCAAGGGATTGTAGCATGGACATCCAATAATGAGATATAAACCTCTAATATCAGTCCAAAACAATTGACACTGGTATATTGTGTAATTTTATAATTTATTTTATGTAGAGACTGAATAAGTCTTCCAGTCTATTGAATTCATGAATAGGGACAAATTCAGTCAACTACTTGAATTGATCCAGAAAGACCCATATAGAATCATTTTTCGAATAATTCCTGGAATACATGGGAAACAACCCATCATTAACTCATCCTATTTCTACATGATTATAGGTAAGGATTTCAATGTACAAGCTATTCATCAATGCTCTATCTTGACCTACAGACAAATGGGGTGTCTTGAGAAAAAATATTCCACATCTTTTTTCATTTGTACCCAATAAAATTTTTATTTCATCACTTTATAAATTTTATAAATTCAAAGATGAATAAAAAAATCTCAAATGGTTGTTTTCTGAAGAAATTTTTTCTTTATAGGTTGGTTGGGATAGAATTCAATCACTAAATCAAAGAAATTATCACCCATACTGTATCCAACCCTATATTGTATGCCCACCATTGTGATTTAATATAATAATAAAAAATTTTGGATTGTTTTCCTGATAATTCCTAATGTGTCCCACTAAATCACGAACTAGAGATAGGAAAAATATAACCACAATATTTCATTGCTTCTCACAATTTAGATTCTTGTTAGCTATAAGTGACATTAATTTCCATTTATCTGAACCCTCTTTTAATATACAAATATATTAAATTCTTCTAAATTCCTTAACCATGGATTTTACATTACCTAGTGTATAAATAATTTCAATGTTAAAAAATTTATGATATTCCATCAATCCTTGTTTCCATAGATTCTAATCTATTTTTGGGAAAATGCGTTTCAATATATTATAATTCCTAAACACCATAAATTTATCACTAAAAAGATAATGATTCCTTGTGTTTAAGGCATTAAATAAACATTCCAATTACATATCATGTTTGGGGTAGCTTCAGTCATCTATCAATAACATCTATTAGTCGTTATTCTTGACATGACCTCCATGTATGAGGACAGAACCCAACCATGATCCTGAAGAATCAAAGAAGACCACTTATCAATTTCGAAACTCTCGAAATGTATAAATATTTTTAGAAATAATGAGAATATTATATTCATGGAAATATTTCTTCCAGACATTTCTCAATTTGTATGGAACAACATTCATTGTTAAAAATATCATTGGTGAGGATGGATGTGAAAAAACATGAATTAAATTTATATCGTATCCTCTATGGATAAGAAAACTATATATACTGATAACATTATTTTTTGGCTTCCATGATCTAAAAACTTATATTTTTTTGGGATATAATAAAACTCCATTCCAGAATTTCCATTATTAAGTAAATATTTATATTGTAACCAAAAACCAAACATTAATTACATGTCTTAAAAATAATTTTCAAACAAGGTACTCAACACTATAGAGAAGTGTTCCTTATGATACACTTTCGTCAGAGAATAGAACATAATGTCATTAATGAAAAATACTAAAAATGAATCCTGATATAATTGAAATATTTAATTATTAAATTCCTTGAATACCTCCAGTGAATTCATAAGTCCAATGGGTAATACCACATATTCATACCTACTATAATGACTTCAAAATTCTATTTTTGGAAGATCGTCCTTATAAAATAAAAAATATTGATAGCTATATCATAGGAAAATTTTATAGGACCAATATGATCCCCTAAATTGAACAAATAGATAAATAAATCATTGATGAGGATAAATTTTATTTATCATAACTCATTTAAGGTTATTATAATCTAAAAAATCCTAAGAGTTCTATCCACCATTTTTAGAAAAAGAATAGGTTCTAAACTTGCATATATTCTTGGTTGAATGTATCAGTTAATTTAAAAAACATCCAAATGGAACTTAAATTGGATCCATTATTTTGTTTCCTTCCTATAAGATGGAATTTAAATGGGCATGGTCCCTTATAGAGATCAATCTTAAACTATTAATCTCTTTTTTGAGTAAACCCTTGTATGTTTTTAGAAAAATATCAAAAAATGATAACATATGGTTAGGATATATCTAATACCAATATTTTAATTTGATTCAAAAGTAGCCATAACCAATAGGTAGTAAAAGGTTCCAACAATTGGAAATAATGGTCTTACTCTACATGAATTCCCATCTCAATCACCTTTAATTTTATTTCAAACACTATATGATGACATGAAACTCACTTGTAGAGAAAAAGAGTTGATGTCGGATTTGTATATCCTCAAATAATCCATTCCAAAAAACTAGTTAAAGATTTACATTTCATGAATATATAATTCCTATGCTGATTTTCTACATCTATTGTCAACATAAATGAAATACATGTGAAATATATACACTCTCACTAGCTTAGAAGAGACTGTGGTTTAAAAATTAAAGGAATCATTTCAACATGAAAACCCATATAATATATTTAATAAGAAGCAATAAAATGGTGGGATGTTCCTATATCAAACATAGATTTCATGAGGTTATTTTTTCCAAGAATCAAAACTCACACCATGGAAGGACCAGATTTATCATCTGTGATCACCTTATCATCACCATACGATTATATATTCAATTTCCCTTTCCATATGTTTCCAAGATGTGATTGTAGAGCCTATGTAGTAATAGAATTTCTATAATCACATTGGATTACTCAATTATAAGTATGATATTAGTTTTTAGGAGATATTATATTCAATGTATAATATGTCTAGGAGACATAAGATGTATTCCCAACACCATGATTTTGAAATCTACAATAATAACAGTGGAGATGTCTAATCTGGTTCTAATTTTAACATGGTCTAGGTGGTGTCATATAATCATACTTGAAATTTCAAAAGGAACAAAATTTAAAAATCCCTTCTTACTTTTAGGTCATGGAGGGATGTTGAATGATCTCACAATATGATTTTGAAACATACAACTAAATTGGTGGTAGGTGTCCATATTCCTCTTATTCCTATCATTTGAGTTCCCACGTTTCCCCTTAGAGATAAACATTACCCCTATAATTTATTTCTACAGATATAACTTTCTTACTCTGTCACTCTATTTACTATCTCGCTATAGTCCATAATGAAAAGGGATGAAATTCATGATAGAATTTTTAGTTAGAGCCTTGAAATTAAAAATGCATACCATCAAGGATGCACTTGATGAAACTTTGGGTGAAAATAAATATTTTCTTATAAACATTTCTATATACTATATTATTGACAGATGAACATACTTTATGGTGAATAAATATATTGCTCTAGTGATATAAAATACACGTGTAGAGAATTTATTATTGAAAATAATTCAAAGTATTCCCATGTAATTTCTTGGTCAAATTTATACTAAAATATAAATCCCACCATTGCCGTGTCATATCCTCGATCATATATGTTACTGATATGACTCTCTATTTGGATTGTGTTCCATGAAAATTAAAGATTCTATTAATCCTATTCTACCACACCACATAATTTATGGATCTAAATAACATCGAACGATCAGTGGATTCTATTTATTAAACTTGATGTATTGATCCACATATCGCGGTTCATCATTCATGTTCCCTCTATAAATGTGAAGAAAAATCATGATTGATGCTATAAAGATGTTATCAGTTCACCTATGGATCAGGTGAACCCAGATTTTCTACTACCACTTCCAGTTTATTCCAACGACATATACCTACTATGATTATATATATCTAAAATATCCATGTAGTCTCACTCACTAATAATTAATTTCTTAAAATTTACAAAATTTCTATATCAACAAAATATAAAAATATTTATTAAAAAAATTACCATTTTATGAAATTTAAATGTTTTTAAAGAATAATGAAACTAAATATGAAAATTTATTTCCAAATTGGATGTATCACTACCAATGTATGACATGGGATCCTCACTATATAAACAAAATATTATGAGGTGGATAGTCCACTAGAAGTTTCATTGAAGTTTTTTACCCAACTACCCTGGTAACCTAATATTCAGTATACAAATGTTTAGATATGTATTTTTTCTATAAATTTCATATTCCAACATACATATCCCCTCACTACAATCTCAAAATAAATATGCAATGAACAATATTGATAGATTTTATAACACCTCACCCCACCTAATTTTCATGATATGTAATGAGGTGTAACTATACTTAGGTAACATCCCCAAGAATCCTATGGTTGAAAATAATTTCCAAAAGCTTAGGACCACATTGGGGAATGATTTAAATTTTAAAAATAAAACAAACTATCAAAATTAAACAGTAAATATCCAATAATCCTATATGAAGCCTGAGTATAAATAATAATATAATAGTTAAAGAAAATAATAATACAACATCATAGTGATGATAAATCTAAATACAAAAATTCACAATGAATTAATTACGTTAAGACCCATAGAATTTCATTTGGTAACCTAATATGAAAATCATAAATCAGCCCCAAACTCCAACTCAACCAAGTCATCCAAAAGCATCAAGGTGCATTACTAGAGATGTATGACACCTTTCCCTTTCCTATCCTGTGAAAGAAAGAATATTTTAACACACCAAATTTCAAAAAATATGGGAGATTATAAACTTAGGGGGTATTCCATAAATACATAAAAACACTTTCCACTAGTACAATCCTTGTTAGAAAATTTATAATAAATACTTTAGAAGAAGTTATAACAATTTATATAAAACCATAGCAGTTTCTCTAAAAAAATAAACAATGTATTTCAATCATTTATCATAATGTTGTATACATATTACCAAGATTCCACACACACACACACACCCATGCATGCCATGTTATTTCTCCACACCCATGAGTGGTATCTCATTGCTTCAATATGTCTTAATATGGTGGTCAATCTCTAGGTTCCCCAGTGAAACATTTGCCTTCCACATGGTCACGTCGGCAAATAAACTCAAGAAAACCATATATGATTAATTACATTTTACATGAGACTGAAAATTTCTTGAAAAAATTTCATGAAATTACTAACATCAATTAAAATAATAATAAAATTTTAAAACTATCATTTTAATATTATAAAAAAGAGCATTTTACAAAAGACATCCAATTTCCCAATTTCGAAAAATAAAAGTTCAAATAGCTCCCTTCTAGAATTGGACAAGGGGTACAAAAAATATCAACTTAAAAGGTTAATAAAAAATAATCCTATATTTTTTGTAATGATTGGAAATGTTAGATAAACCACTTATCTCTCAAAATTTGGGTAAAAATAATAATAACACTAATATATTCTAGATTATTATTTGGATATTCATTAATTCTATTGGTCTAACAAAACCTCACAAAGATATATAACATGGAGTATAGATCTATCAATTGGGTACTATATCTAATCATCAAGGTGAGAAGCTAAAAGAGGATATAAGGATATATAGATGGAAAATGATAACTTTCTAGTGAATTTGGATCTCCAACACCCATTGATCTGTAAAATGATGAATCCAAATCAAAGGGGACCACCAAAAGACCCTTTGGAGGAAGAGGAGATCTATATAATACAATATTTGGGAATTGATGAGTCTTTATAGACCTAATTAGGATTAAAACCATAAATTTTGGGGCATTGTCTATATATCTCAATGTTAAAATTTGATAAACTATTGACTAACCGTGCATGTACTACTAGGAAAGAAAAGTAGCTACACTCTTTTGAAAACCATACAACAACGATTCATCGATATTTCCTTAACACCAAACCCTAGAAGGTTTTCTTGAATGGTTGGAAAAACAATTCTCCAACTTGGATTTTCCACCTGTTTACCTTTTCTCAGTTTCCCCTAGATACTCATATGTTCTGTCCAAACAAAGAAACAATCATGCACCACCCTAGTGAACCCTAAAACACATTGCATGATTTGAGGGAGGAGGTTCATGGTTTTTATTAACCATTTACAAACCATTCACCTCTATAAATTCATAAAAATCATTCCATAACCAAATTGAACCACACAAAACGCATCCCAATCCTTATATTTACTCAAAAAACATTATAAATAATTAATGTACCTAAAATCAGGGGTGTTATATGAACTATGTTTTTTAATTTTATTTAATAATGTAAATAAAAAGATTTATTCAGTTATTTATTGGTTTTTATGTCACTTTACACTCTTTGTTTATTTATTATGTAATAAATTTAATGATAGTCAATTCTATATATGAAATTTCTATAAATTCATTTTCTTACTTTAATATAATTTTTTATAAAAAATATATTCCATTTTATCGTGTGTACTTATATGAAAACTAATTTTTCCTATTTTTCTGAATTTAATGAGGACATTTTTATTATATTTTTGGAATTATCATATTAAAAATTATATAACAAGGCCCATTTAATTTGTATTTATAATTAAGAGTTACCATTGTAAATTATTTCATCATCATGATCAAAGTTAAAAGGGGTAACAAAGTGGATAAATAAAGAGATAAGTACTCAAATATCCATATAACTAATATAAATATGATATCTTGAGTGTATTTAAAAAATAAATTATTATTCATTAAAAACATCTATCATTTGGTTATTCAATCCCATGAAAATTATTTTATAATATTTCAATGTTAATTGTATTTAAAATGGGTTTTCTCCTCATTTATAAAACGAAGCCTCCTCTAATCAATTATTCACACACATTGAGCTCCATTAAATAGAAATGTATATAAAATATTCCTTCCAAACACTTTTATACATTTCTTAGATTCTTTGGTCTTAATAATACACCAATTAAATAATCGTTATGGTGTTTCTAAAAACATATTATCCAATGAATGATATATTTTATTTCTGAAATTTTTCATGTTTAATTTTTGTTAAGCCTACCCCAAATATTCTGTAACAACAGTAATATAACTACATAAGTATACCTATATGAAAATTATTTTATGTTAATGGTATATAAATTTTCTAACACATTTACATATAATGAAAATTAAAATTTTGCTTGTGTGTACATAAAGACTGCATTCTGCATAAAACTATTTATTTAATTTTTTATCTCCACCTTTCATGGATTGTTAAATAAATGAATTTAATATATATATAAATATAGATGATATTTATGACATAATTATTGTTATTTAAAGATAAATTAATATTTTCTATCCATTCATCTAATCTATTGAAAAATTTAAACATCACCCATGGCTACGTGTGGACTACTGCCTCCATATAGTGGAAAATCAAAATTTTCATCACCATCATACATGGATATTTATAAAAAAAATATTTGATGAAAAATATAATATTAAATAGTGATTTATTTTATTAATATAATTATAAATGGATGATGGAATATTTAATGTTCATTATAATGCAATTTATTAATATATGTAAATTACCATAAGACAATCTCATTATCAATTTCATCATTACGAATCATAACTTAACCAGTAATGGAATGAAATGTGTATGTTATTTATAGAAATTTTATATATATTCATGTAACTTAAAAATATAGTGATTATAATATTTGTATCATTGAATGGGGTTTGACATCACCATTAAGAAACAAAGAATAATTTTTCTACAAGCGTATGATGATGAAAGTAAACATTAAATGAAATATACATGGGTAGTAAAGACTATAATGGAAACATATAATAGATAATAGATACGAATAAGGTTATTATATAAACAAATTTTTGATAATTATTTATATTATATATGATGGTAAAGTACTTTAATTGACGTTTGGAGTTAATGCAATGGTTTCTTTGTTAACTTTTATTTATTTGAGTCATATTTCATATTCACTTCTTATTTTGTAAAATATTTTTTCATAAATGTTTCCATCCTTTGAGGAATATTATGATTCATTCAGGATATTATCAAATGATGATATATATATTATGTATCTATATGGATTTTTAATATTATTTATTGAAGTATTCAAAAATCATTTTCATTCCCTTGAGATAATAAATCACTAATGAAATGGAAATTGTTTTCGGATATTATGTCAAAAATATGTATGGATTTTATTATTCTATTGGTGGGTATTAAATTATATTTACATAAAATTAATGGGTAATGTTTTACATCTAATTAGATAAAATGGTACATGGTTGATTATCCCTAGACTGAGAGGTTACAAATTCGTTTTCCCAATCCCAAGAAGTACTCATGATCTTATATCAACCCCAATAGAATAAATTGGCAGATGAAATAAACACACTAAGGTACAATGATGGTTATCCAAATACTATTATGTGAATAATTCTATTTATGGAATTATTGACATTATATTTTTATATATATTATTATTTTCCACACTTTTATGCATTAAAAATAGGTCTTATGATTATCACATTTCCTCTAAGAATATGATTGATTGTTTACGATTAAACACCAGTATGATTGATGTATTATATTATACCAAAGACCTATTACATGAACCAAGGATATTCTTCTATGTTTTTTGGTATTGATATTGTTATGTTGTGTCATTGATTTTTTATGTTCTCATACCCATATGATAACACCTTTCTCACTTATGATCTATGTTTGATAATGCCTATGTTTATCCTTAGAGTTTGATATAGTAATTTTAATTTATCTATTTATCTAGTTTGTAATGAATAATTTTATATATTATATCTCTAGATGTGTGTCATTTTTAGATTTGTTTCGGCAGATGTTAAAACGTATTATTGAAGAATAAAATCATCTGATAATTGAAAAATGTTTATTATATGGGAATGACTTGTGTTTTTATAAAAAAATATTTTATATAGTTTTCTAGATATGTAATGAAACACCCCGGAGTTTTAATATATTTATATATTTAAATAAGTCAATGTGTGCCATATATTACTCCAAACACAACACAAAACCTAAACAAGACCACAATATTTTTAGAAAAAAATATATATTTATGTATTCTCATTAAAACATTACTATTAAATTTGAATGAATGATTTGGATTAATAAATTTATGAAATCTTTTTATAAATAAAATAAATTATACCTTTAATAAGAATTCAATATGTTTACTAAAAACGACTCATTAGATCATTTATTGTTTACAAAATAATTTTTTAAAAAAGATGCCTCTATATGTGATATACATTTCTATTTAAATAATGTTTTAATAAATGATTATAATTTTTTTAATATTAATAACTATATAATTACAATTAAAATAGTAAATAATAGTGAATTTGATGGAAATTGTTTATAATCATGAAAAAATATTTTTCATTAAAAACTGAATTCCATTATATATATCTTTTTTATATGAAAGTAAAATTTCTGAAGATTATGATATATGTATTGAAAATTGAAAATTATTTTTTAATTTATCATCGTAATATTTTAAGACTAATTTTTATGTTTTTTTTGTAAAATAATGTGTTATTGTGAATAGTGAAAATACTAACATTACTAATGAATTAATTTTATGATATTTGTTAGTGTGTATATATTATTTGATCAAACATGACACATTTTTCTAAGACACTATATTTTTTGATATGTGTCTTTATAACATAAATAAATAATTTTAAGCCACATATTTGATAATTTAGAACATAAACTATATTTTATAAAGAATGTTTTTTATACATTATACATTTTAATTTTTAAATTAATGTTTATAAATTTTCATAGATTTAATTAATCAAATATATTTTAAATTTATAACTATTTTTGACATTTTCTTGTATAAGTGAACTCTATTTTTTGAAATAAAGGTTAATTTACTAGAGGTAAAACTCATATATGTTGGTAAAATCTAAAATAGTAAAACTCATAATTCATTGTGTAAAAAGAATAAAAAATGTTAAAAACATGTATATAATTTAATGTATGAGGTTAAGATAAATCTTATCTCCTATACACTCATTATTTATCAATTTTTGAGGAACCGGATAGTTTTAACATGTCTTCCATTAATCTTAAGTTTTATTATTGGAAAAAATGTCAATCTCACAACTTATAAAACGGGCCTCTCACCACAAACTCAAGGAACACCTAAAAGTTTTTTCCTTACTAAAACCCTATGATTATTACTTCCCATATATTACTATTTCAATCTATTGAGACTTGTGAAAAAAATAAATTATACAATTATATTCATTTCTAGGGGATCATCAAATGAACACTCATTGTTCTCAATAAGAATTATTATATTTACTTAATTATTTTCAATTATTATATTTCGATTATTAAATTTAAATCCATATGTTGTGAAACTAAAAAATAGGTAGTTATTGTTATTTTGCAATATTAGTAATTATTAGTCACCCTTTACATTTTTATTAAGAAAAATGATATTATCATCTCTACATTGTGTAGAGTATCGCCTCCATAAATTTTTTTTATAAAATTCCATAAAATCATAAAAGTACTGTATACACTCGGAATTTATAAATTATTTATGATATATATATCATTTTAATATTTATTAATCAATATCCTAATTTACTCAATACTCTTGCTCTATGAAAAAAAGAAACCACCATCCATCTATACACGTGGACTACCACCTCCATGGAATTATTGCTATCTGTTTATATTTTCACCTCCACCATATATCAATGGTCATTTGAATGGAATTAAATGATTTATAATATTTTAATGATATCATAGGTTATATTACTATAATTTTAAAATAATATTAATTATATTATCAACAAATAATCATTGTTAATTGAATTGTTCAAAATAAGTATACTAAGAGGAAATTGATATATCCCTTCCATGAAATAACTACATCATAATTAAACCATATTTATAATTCATTCTAATTATGATACATCACTATATTAGACACTAAATATTTCCATTATTTTTTTATATAGAAATTAAATATAAATCATCACAAAATCATCTAGTAGTCATGGAAGGTTCATGTTTGGGTCAGTTTAACCATTCATTTAACAATAATATACATTGTATCATTGATGAACTTGAAAAATTATTAATTTTTATAATATTATATAAAAATCTAAATAATTGTTTTTGGTTATTTTATGGTCATATCAAAATTTAACACATTAATTTTGAAAACACATTTCATTCATTAGGAATCCCTAGAACAAAATCATCATCGATTTTCTCATCATGGTTTTCAACATAACTACCATGGAAATAAATTTAACTTTTTAAATATCATGTAACATATATTTAAAACTAGATTATTATATAATAATGATGTTATTTAAAAAATTTAATATACCAACACCAATTTTACACAACCAGTTCCAACGATAACGATTAATTAAACTTGATGTTGAAAATAGGTAAAACATAACTAAAATATATATGTATATAATGATTATAATTGAAAATTATAAATTCATATAGTTTTTAATAATTTTATTCTGTATATATTTATTTACCTTACTTTAATTATTCAGGATGTTTAGTTCAATTTTAGAATAAATGAGGATCAAGGTAAGGGTTTTCTTCTCAAATTCCTCTCATTAAGACATGTTTTGTATAATGTAAATAATTTTAACTATGTGGATTTTATAATACATATTTTATATGTCGTATCAGTAATTATCTATTAATCATGGTATTTTAATATCAATTACAAGTCCACTATTTCAATGTGTTTTAATTAAATTGTTTCTCAACAGTTATTGTTTTCTGGGTCTTAACTTTGAATCATTAATAAATGTTACATGTTATGCCCCATGTTTAATTTGATAGTGTTATATTGATTTTATATCCATGAATTTTCTATAAATTATGTACTATTAATTCATCGGGTGATCTAATCCAAATATTTTTTTTTAATTAAAATATCCTTTGACACAAATTTTACCCCAATAAGAACTGTTTTTGGTAAATTAATTTTCATTCATTAAGTTATGGTAGTTCCATTGAAATTAATTAATATATGTGGCTATATTATTATCTTTGAATCAATTTCATGTTATTATTTCAATTTTATATATTTTCTCTATATAATTATCTTTTAAATTATTTCATGCCTCATGCAGAATGTTTCTCATAAGGTAAATTGACTAGTCCATTCTCCATTCATTGAGATATAATTTTTACTCATGAAATTTCAATTTCCATGATTGGATCATACCACAATAATATTTTATTTCATGATATATTATTATCAGATTTGGTAAAAACATTTAATAAAATTGTGTGTTTCATGACTCATCATACAATGTGAGTTTCAAACAATGGAAATTTTAAAATAATAAAATGGAATTTTTCATTCACATAGATATGTTTTTTAATCCTCTCCTCATTTATCAAAGAGAATATTTGTTCATTTTCAAGTCTCAATTTTTTCTTTTTTAATGTAATAGATTTTTAAATCTGATACATTACATATTCAAAAGTATACTTTGAATAAAAAATTCAGATATTTATTCAATGAATATGTTTAAAATTATTTTTAGATGTGCTTTATGTTTTCATTTAAAATTCCGAACTTATATTAAAAAGTATTTACCCTAGTAGGGTTTCTTCATGATTTACCCTCTATTATATATATGTGAACATTTGAGGGATTAAACTCATGGTATTAGACAATTTTATTCCTCATCCCATATTTTGAGATAATGGTTGAAGAATTTTTTGGAAAGGATTTTTTTATCTATATCAACATCCTTATAATATTTATTTATAACAATAGGGTTATGATATTTTGAAACCATACACCTTCATTTTCATGAGGCTTGTGAGAAGGTTATTCCAATATAGAGTACACTCTATACTCATTTACCTATATATTGTAAACATCACATTTTTATGTAATTCATATTGCATGATGTTCACCAAGAAATAATGTTATTTTTATTTAAATATTGGAAGTTATTTTCCTTTTTTTTGTTTCTATTCATATATATATGATTATTTTAATGTTTATTATGCATTTTTTAAACATACACATTATTTCTCCAGATGGTTTATGATCGTGTAATACCTTTTATAAAAAATTGAAAAATTATTAACATTCGTGGTGATTGTTGAAAGAAAAAAAATGTATATTATGTATAGACAATTTGTAGCTTTCATTACACACACATATATATATATATATATAAATTGAATGATTCCTCAGGTAATGGTATAAAATTTCTTATTGACTCTTATAGGGAATTTATTACATTGAAACATGTGATAGGTGGTGCCTGAAATTATATAGCCCCATGATGCATCACCCATTCACTTGAGAAAAAAATGTTGGGTATTATTTTATGATTCTTCTAATAATAGGATAGTGTCTTAGCACAAGGCCATGAATGTGTGTTTTTGACATAAAAAATTACGCATTCCATCAGTATCTGATATGTATTATTGATATCCATTATTTATTATTGTCAGGAATATAGAATTCTCTCAATTTAAAGTTGATTATAGAATTGTTTTGTTTACTTATTCATGAAACAATATTTAGGTCATGTTTATTCCATGATTTCTCTAGTTATATGATTTCCATTACTAAGCATTTTATCTCACCCTTTATTATGTTTCTATTTCCCTAGGCTATGAAAAAGTGTAGTTCTTGTGACATGTTTACAAGGATAACATTGGTAAAATAATTTATGTGAGATGATGATGAATCATTATAGATTAATTAGTTTTACATATAATGAGAAATCTATATTTGATACACACAACATGAGTTTTCCTGGTTACTATTTTTTTATAACACTCTAATTCCTTAAACACGAAATGGTGCTTGTGATATAAGAGATACAGTAATAATTTTTTTCTTTTACAATTAAGGATGGTTATATACATTATTCTATAGCTTGTATAAAATAGATTATTCAAAACATATGTTTATAGAACCAAATCTGGGAGTGTGTGTCCTAGGCATCATATTTTTATCAATGTAACAGTTCAGATGAAATTATTGATTTAGAAGTTGGTTGAGGATAATTGAAGGATTCATAAGTTGTATTTGGTCTAAATATCAATGATATAGGTAACCCTTTTGGATAATTATATTATTTTTTGTTATGGAAAGAATGAATATTTTATATTTGGATTAGGATAAGATAACATTAGTTTAAACCAAATGGATATATCTAAGAGAGAATTAAAAATATTGGAAAACATCCCCATGTTCTGATAAAGTAGAAACTGTGTGGATGTCTTGTAAATTACACCCCATCTAGATGCTACATGTCGATGTTGAAACTAAAAGAGATATACCTTTGTATAATAACCTAGTATCTATTCAATTTTGTATTAAGTCAATTTTCACCTAGTGTATAATATAGAGTTATAACTGCACATCATGTTTTACACTCATGAGGGATATACATCGGTTGAGTCACATTCTATTTATGGAACATCATGAGGGATTGGAATATTCTTAGGATCGATAAAATAATACAAAATTTACCAGCGAATGGATTTTTATTAACGATAAAGTAAAACAATATATTAAAAAATAAAAACAAGAAACATCAAACAACCATAATGTATGGTTATGGTGAAAGAGATCAAAAACCAAAGCAACAAGAAACACCCATAGAAATAAGGAGGACTCTGGATTTCAAACAGAATATTCTGTACAAGGAAGCCCACAACAGAATGCTTAAAGTACTAGAAACACCCTATGTATAAGCATGAGCTCTGTGTGCTGTGCCAAAAGCATCATTCAAAAAGACTTTCACCAGTGAAGAAAACTTCTTAGAAAATTCCTCTTCTACAAGGTATGAACCAACATGAAACCCTTGAGCCTTGTAGAAAGTTAAAATCATGCCCCCACCCAGTAGGATAATGTCAACATTCCCCAACAAAGACTCCATAACACCAATCATCGATGACACCTACGAGCCCCCGACAATGGTTACAAATGACTTCTTCGGATCATGCACTGCTCCCAGGAGATAATACAGCTCTTAAAAATAGCAACAATGCAGTCCACTCCAGGCCGACACTCCATGAAAGATTCCCAGATAAATATTCCTGGAGATCCCATGCAATCAAATGAATGCATTGAGGAAGAAGATTGTTGAATTATAATTACCGAAATTTACAATGATAAAAAACAGGCCACTGCATACAAGATAATAACAAACAGGAATAAACAAAAATGAGAAAAAAATATGATATAAGAAAAAACAGATATGAAGAATCCCATTAGAAAAGGGGAAACATGAAATAAGCAAGAATATCACCACGAGATGCCCCATCTGAGATACAAACCAAAATGAAATGAAAAAGATACATCTTGAAAACCAGTGCAGAAATTAACAGATAACTATAGGCCTGCCACTTCAATCCTGTAGAAAAAATAGAAACAAACCACTCTAAAGAAGAATAAACAATTAAACTAATAAAATAGACCCTAAAAAATTAAACAGAACCCAAGGATATAAAAAACCTTACAAAATAGCCTTAAAAAGAGATAAGAGATAGCTTACACAAGTCTAAAAATGGGAGACTTGTCAGAATCATTAATAATAAAATAATGGAGATCATTGAGAACATGATCATACCAAAAAAATCAACTTAATTAACACCTTTATTTTCCAGGCCATCTGCAAAAGAATTTTCTTCCCTATAAATTTGACTGATAATATGATTCATGGAAAATATAGTCTCCAAAAAAATTAATCCATTGATTTGTTATCTTCCAGGACAAGTGAGAAATACCCATCCATATGGTAGAAACGACAATATTATAATCAATCTCGATCTATAAATTATCCCAAAAAAGCTTCACATCTTGATCCACAACAACTTAAATTCCAAACATTTCATCCTCAAGTGAAGAGGAAAAGCCACAAGGACCATAAAAATAAACAAGGACATCACCTTTGTGATTTCTGAAAACATCACCATAACCAGAAAGCCTAAGATTACCTCTTGATGAAACGTTTGAATTAACTATTAAACAACCAAAAATAGGTTCCTTACAATGAACTTCAAAAGTACCATACTGAGGCTTCAAGTTTCACTTAACGCCTATCCAGTTCAGACTAGACAAATAATGAACCGAGTTGGAGAAAAAATGATTCCTTGGAGTATCAACATTATTCATAGCAACAAGAATAGATGATAAAACCCCACATATCAGGAAGTAAAATATATCATGATTCACCATATTTTGAGCAACCCAAATAAAATTAAAGAGTTCAGTAGCAGCGACCCAAAAAAGATCCACAAATTGAGGAGAAAGCAAAATAGAATTCCATCCTTAAAGGAAATGATGAATTGAAGACATACCAGGCATAGGGATTTAAAAAATATCATAAACATACTTCTACATTGAAGAGTAATTAACACAAATAAGAAACAAATGATCACTATCTTTCCTATGTTGATGAAAAAACACACATGATTAAAAGAGGGAAATGCCACATTTTTGAAGGAAACAATTCGTAGGAAGCGTCCCATGAGCTAGTCTCCAGGAAAATGTTATCCAAGAAGGCCTAATAAAGATCATATAAAGATACCTCATCCACTTATAACCTATATTTCAAGATAGTGAACTAAAATAAAAATATTTAGAATTATACTGACCATTAATAGAAGGTTCCCAAGCCCAAAAATCCTCTCTGTTAGAGAAGCATTAACTATTGATTATAGTAACAATATGATTAGGGAGACCCCCCATATTATCAAGATGATCTTTAATCGTAACATCTAGATCAACATTAAAATAATCATTAATCAAGGAATAAACTAGGGTAAAGCCAGTCCAGTTGGCCTTCCAAAAGGATAATGATGAGTTCCTTGAAACAAGCCATCTAGCATGAGATTCAATGAAAGAAAAATGGATTTAAAAGAAGTCCAAACAAAATAATATAGATGATTAAAAACCCAATTCTTGAGCCTGTCCCTGAATTCATTACAGAGAAAGTCCAGAGATTCAGAATTACTATTTACAAGCTTCCAAATTAATTATTCCTATAAATAATCATTAAACACCTCCATATTTTTAATACCAAGACCCACATCATCATAGGGTTTACAAAAATTATTCCAAGAGACCATAGTTAATTTCCTCTCCAAAACATTACAACTCCAAATGAAATTTTTAATAGAAACATCAATGCTCTTGATGAGAGATCTCGGTCACATATAGACCATAAAATAATAAAAAAACATATAAATGATCATAGCCCTTACCAGGAAAACACGACCCGCCAGGGACAGAGACTTACCCTTCCAGGTAGCAAGATGCATTTTGATTTTACAAAGGATATCAGAAAACTAACATGCTTTAGGCCTCCCACAAAACATAGAAACACCCAAATTTGTAATGGAAAGAACTCCTTCATGAATACCCAAACCCCTGATAATTCTTGTCTTCCTAGAAATAGGAAAATTACTACTAAAATAAACAACAGACTTATTCTAACAAATCTCTCTCCTAGAGACTTTTTCATAATGAAATACAGAATGCTTAATATTTTTTATATTTACCTTATCCCATTTAGTGAATAGAATAATATCATCAGCATAAAACAAGTGATTGGGAGAAAAAAAAACCTCTACCAGCACTAATAGAATTCAGTTTCCCATTGCCAGCCATAATAGAAAGTAATCTACTAAGATAATGCTCCGCAATGGAAACAATAATGGCCGAGAGAGGGTCACCATGTCTGACACCTCTAGAACAAGAAAAGTATATCTCAAGGGAACTATTAACAAGGACATAGATACGAGTTAATGATTTTAAACCAATTAATTAAAACATCATCAAAACAACAAAAAACTCAGAACCATATAAATGAAATTCCAGTTTATAGTATCAATATCTTTCCTAACATCCAACTGGAGAGAAATATTACCATCCCTTGTGGATTTATTAAGAATGTTAACACATTCTAAGGCAGTAATAAGACAATCTTGAATAGACCTACATTTAATAAAGCCAAACTGATTAAGAGAAAAAATCTTATTGGAAATAGAGGAAAACCTCATGGACAAGATTTTGTAAATAATTTTAAAAATTGTATTGATCATGGAAACTGGTCTGAAGAAATGAATCTCATTAGTGTTCTCCATATTTTCAATGAGGGAAATAAATTGAGCATTCAAACCCTGATTATGAGAATCACCTTTAAAAAATAAGTAACCAACCTGCAAACATCATCATGAATGATGTCCCAATAATTCTGAAAGAAAAAATTCCCAAAACCATCTGGACAAGGGGATCTCTCAGACTTTAGACTAAAGGAAACATCCTTAATTTCAAAGTATAAAAGGATAGATGTAAGGTTGGAATTATCCTCTTGATTAACAAGAGTCGGAATACTACACTCCAATGGATCAGCAAGAGGGACATGACCAGTAATGAGATCCTTAAAATAAGTAACGACATAGTCAAAAAGATCCTTTTTATTTTCGAAGACATTATTTCCATTTCTAACCAAAGAAAGTGTCCTTGAGAATTTCTTAATTCTCTATAAATAATTGAAAAATACAGAATTTATATCCCCACATCTCAACCAATTAGCCTTAAAATTGTCCCTTTGCAAATCATCATTGAGATTCAATAAATTATTAATCTTGGAAACCAGCTGAGTCTCACCTAAAACATCATTATAGACGTCATTTGAAGAATTCTGCTTTTTCATTTTTGAAGAGATTACTCAATAGAGGAAATTTCATAAATAAGGTAACTGAAATGAAATTTACTCCAGAATTTCAAATTTCTTTTATGGAGTTTGAACTTAATGACACAAGAAAAATAATTGACCCTTCCATTCCAAGAACTCCAAGTTTGATAAAAAAAAATTTCTACATTCAGGATTATTAAACCAAGATTTATGTTAAATAATAATATATATGTTATTTCCTCGATAAAGGATAAGTTATCTTTTGATATTAAATATTCATGTGATTACATGGGTTTTGATATTTTTAAAAAATCATGTTAATTTGATATATTTATTATAATTATTTTTTAATATTTATTATATATCCCATCCCAAAGTGACCGATTTTTAAACAATAATTATATTTTAGATATATAGGTTGAATTAGGTATGATACAAGTTGAGTTTTATTACCTATATGCTAAAATTATTATTTTATAATGTGATAAATATTGAGGTTAAATTTTTTTATGGTTATTTATGTTAGTATTTAATAATGAGAATCACTCAATTTTAGAAATTAATAATTATACAAAGACACATGTTAATAATGGATATCACAGATAATGTAGAAAATTTCCCCAAAACAATCTAATATGAATAGGAATCGGGTGAGAAATCATGTAATTTTTCCAAAATAGATATAAAAAATTATCATTAATAATGTCATCATATTTGAAATCCCAAATACACTAAAGTTCAAAATGATGTAATGTCACAGGAATTAAGTTAACAAGAAGATAATTGAAAGAAGATTCACATAACTAAATATAAAATAAGTTTGGAATTAATATGGGGTAAATGCTATTTGTGGGGAGATAGAGGTCATTAAAATCATATGTGTAATGTAAATAGATTTGATACAAAAATATATTTCATAAATCGAATTGTAGTTAAGAATTATGTGAATCAATATCCCATTCAAATGGACAATGAACTAAATAGTCACCTACAACGATGAAAATTAGGAAAAGCTTATGGAACTTCAACTAATATAGTGAATATTGATTTCTAGATCAAGAAATAACAATGACCTATGTCATTTCAGTCTTCACCAACAAATTTTTATTGAGTTACAAATAAAAACCCATAGTGGTATGATTATCATATATCATTATGAAGGATTGAGATAATTTATTACTTATAGATATTCATATTTTAAACTTAGTATAAATATAAATGAAATCAGGAATGGGTTATCTCCCTTTATATATAACATATTGTAATTTATTTACATAGATAAATATTATTCTATATCCTATGTAATCCCATGTTCATCCTGTAGTGTATGTTTAACTATGTGTTCCCTAATGAAAATAATCCGATCTTATAAGTGAAATTGCAAGGATATAGTTTATTTAAGGGGGGTTTAATGCCTTGAAATTTTAATATATGGTTATCTTAAGATAATTCAATGTGTTTTATATCATCTTCCACATGAAATATAGAACATAAATGATACAATGATATATTTAGATAAATATAAATATATATATGAATGGCAGTTAATATGTAGACATTGAATTATATATAATTAATAGGATATCACACATTTTGGTATCTATGTATAAATTAAATAAAGGGTAATTTTAATATGTATTCAACTAGTTTACTTAATATGACTAATAAGTTCATTTGATATATAGAATAATATTTTTTAACAAACGACTCATTTTGTGATATATAGTTCTATTTAAAAAAACATATGATTAATTAAGAAAATATATATTTGATTTAAATAATTGGTTATTTCTAATTAATTTAGTTAAAAATAGTAAAAATTAATGATAATTGAGAATATTATTTAACAGTTTCTTTCCTATAAAGTTTTATTAATTATATCTATCGTTATTATTTAAATGATTAATGTACAAAAAAATTTAATTTAATTTCTTACAAATGTAAATTATTGTTACATACATTATATTAATATATTCATATGATAATTATATTTATTTTTTATAAAAATAGTTTTTATGATGAATAATGTAAAATAAAATTATGTAAAATAACATGTATTTTATGGAATTATTAGAATATAAGTATGAATTATAAGTTCATGAAACATTTTATTAAAACCAAATAGCTATTTAATTTTTGAATTAATAATTGAAAAAAATTATTTAATTTTAAAAATCCTTATTTTATATTTTAGAACATAAGTAATCTTTTCTCAAAATATTTATTCAATATAATATACATTTTTATCTGGAATGAAATTTTTATATCTTTTATAATGTGAATGAAATAAAATGGGTTTTAATTATAGTTTTAATGGGTTAAAATTAACTAATAGGTACAACATTATATTTATGCATAATTATAAATTTACCTTAGGAAAAATCTATTTACCATGGTAAAAGAAAAAATGGTAAAATTAATAATTCAATGGGTGAAATTCTTTAAACATGATAATAAATTTATATATTTTAGTTTATGATGTGTGTCTTGACCTTACATCTTATACTGTATATTATTTATCAATTTTTTATCCATGTTAATTGTTAAATAAATGATTACTTTATATTATGTTGACATTGTTACAAAAAATCAATCCTCACAACATATAAATTGGGACACTCACCACCACATTAAAAAACACCAAAAAAAATATTTTCCACTTTAAAATCATCCCTTTTTCTATACCATGGAAAAATATAATACTATATTGAGTTTCTGTTCCCGTGATATTCTCATATGTTATTCGTTTTTAAAGGATCTTCCAAAGAAATATAAAAGTTCTCAATGTGAGTAATCATTTTTAAATAACTTATTTCATTTCTATTTTTCATTTTCAATAGTAATATTAAAAAACATGTAATGAAATAATTACTGGTTATAAAATGAATGTTGTTATGTGATGGAAAAAATCATTAATCAAAAATGTTATTTCCAAATGATAGTGGTTGAATGGTCTGGATGGGGGAGGGTGAATTGGGCTATTTAAAATAATCCTGACCACTTATCAATGTTAAGTTAATGTAGTACAAAAATAAATAGAAATGAATACAATGAGTTTTAATATATTTTAGATCTAATTGATGATACTATACTCTATACCCATCTCATGATCTGAGTGATATTACACCCACTATAATTGAATATCTACATTTTGATAGGAGATCATAGAACTTTCAAAACTACCTTTTCACCCCAAGAGGAACAAACAAACACAATAACCTTTTACAAACTTGGTGGTTAAACCAAATAAAATTTATGGTTACCCAGATGGTTAAAGAACCTAGAATATATTTTTGTTCATGGTATTATAAACCAAACATACCTTTTAACTGGTCAATGTCCCCATTTAAACGTCATCCACGTTATAGTTATGGTATAACTAGAATTACCCTATATTTTTCTCACCTAGAGGCACACCCCAAAAACTATATTTTTTTTGGAGTCACGACCATATATACTACCTATTAATGGGTAGTATAATGTGATATAGTTATACACAAATAAAATAATAGAAATAATTTGAACTATATATCAATATAGGTAATTTGGGATATGAGTGTCTGGGAAACAATATTTTCTTTTTTTAAAATGGGATCAAATGAATTTATATCAGTTTACAGTTGTAGTTTATCACCATATTGTGTAACAATTTAATATTTTTGGAATGTCCTAGACCTCATAACCAAATTTGGATCTCATTAAATCCTTATATAAATTTATTTTATATAAAATAGATTCAAGATATAAATCCCACTCTAGTTAATCTTGTCTAATAAATCAAATGAATTATTAATTGAATATACATGAAAAACATACAATCATAGGTCACATAGATAATATATTATTTTAAAAAATTGTATAATGATAAGATGTTAAAATCATTAATGAAATTTTTTTTAATCTTCAACAATATTTTACCATTTAATAGTCCCATAAAATATGCGAGATAAACATTCAAATCCCAATACATTTAAATTTGAAAATCTTGTTTTCCCATTAAAATAGCATGAGACTTCTTTCAATGTGATGATAATTTCATCCTACATATAATTCTTTGAAATAAAATTCAATAAAATTTAAATAATTAATAAGTATTTAAATAATAATTAAATAATTATAAAAAAGTGAAAAAATGTGCAATACTTCAATATATAGAATTATAAATAAAATAGATCATGTTTTGAATTAAAATTTGAAAAAGTAATTATGTATTATTTAGTATTAAAGAATTTATAAATTTTAACTTATAGTCACTTTATTTATAACCAAGTGGGAACTTAATTTTTTTATGGAATCACTACATTTTTTCATGTGATCTCTTTAGTTTTCTTTATGTGGTTGCTTCATTTTTTTCATTAAGTCACTTTTTTATTGTCATGTGGTGAAAATGTTTTTGTTCACGTGGTCACTTTATTTTTTATCATTTGACCACTTCATTTTTCTTCATTCACCTGATTCCAAAAAAATTCAAATTTTTTCCCAAGGTTAATTCACTTAATGTAAAATGTAAACATTATCAAATATTCCCCCAAGGTTACATCATTCAATTTCACTTCCAGATATTGATAAATATTCACTTATGGTCACTTCTCAATGAACATATGGTCTCATAATATGATAAGTTGAGTATTTAACCAAATGAGACAAAAAATGGAAAAAATACATATATTAAACTATATGGGAAAATATAATTACTGAAATTATCAAAAGTACTAACAAATAAATTAGAATAAGGTGATAATTTAATATTTTCCCCCATTTTTTAGTGGAAAATAAATTTTAATTTAAAAATTTCTCAACCTTTTGAAATTAATTTAAAATATTTAACCCATTTTCCATAAATGTAATATAAATATATGAATAAAGATAATATCCATAATGAATATTTAATTTCAGAACCGCCACCATAATGATTACTAGAAAAGAATCAAAATATTTTATTGTTAATATTAATAAAAGATCTTCCATAATAATTACTATAAATAAAACTATCCTTAAATGTTACATCTAACAAATAATTATGATTATATTAGATTCATAAATTTTAAAATTGGATGTGAAGACATAAACATACACCTATGTATAACAGTATAATTCTTTCAAAAAAATATGTTAGAATAATTAAGGATCCATGAAATAATTTCAACATTTTAAAAGAATAATTCATGTTCTGGAAAATAATTGAATAGTATCTACCTAAATAAGAACATTCCAGTGAGTCAAAATTAAAATAGGTGTAATAATTTTTTTTCCATAAGATGAAAATTTAATGATTTAACACAGAAACCCGGTAATACTCCACATAATTGTACATAGCGTGATAACATTTTCATCATTCCAAGTTGAAATTTTATAAGATAATATTTTTCAAGGTCTGTGTGTTTATTAAATATATCAATTATTTTTTTTCTTAATAAAAATATTCTTTAATAATATTATCCTTTCTAATATTTTCTATAATGAAGTTATATATAACATATATGTGTTTTTTCATTATTTTATTTCCAAATTTTTATAGATAGAGGTTGTTGATGTATTATAATAGTAAATACAAACCATCACATAATAATATAAAAAATATTAAAAAAATTAATTCATAAATAGTATGAGAATAATTATGCATTATAAACATAATCACTATCAACAATTGATAATGTTACTAAGTTTTGTTTTTTGTAACTCTACAAAACAATACATTTACCAAAAAATGACACTTACATTCCATGCCATTCCAAAAAACTTTTATATCCAATGTAATATGAATATGAGAAATTAGTTATTAAAAAAATATATATTCTAGATAAAATAATCCAAGATTTAAATATCCTTTAACATAATTAATTACTCTTTTAACTATGTTCAAATTTATTTATTAAGGATTTTATTGAAATATTTAACATATACATAATAGAAAAATCTAATATGTTATTGACACTATAAAAATAAAAAATCCTAAAAAACATAGATCCCAATATATTATTATCAACATATTATATATATTTGTCATATTATATTTTAATAAAATTATACATTGAAATATTTGAGATTTTACAATTAAAAAGAACAAACCACTTAATTAATTCATAAGTATGTTTTTAATAATTAAAAAATTACTATATTTTCACTAAACTATTTTCAAAATAAAAAAGGAAATAAGATCACAGATATAGATCATGTAAAATTTTAAAGACACCAATTTTGAAAATTCATTACAAATTATGTCACTTGAAGTATCAATGATAATATCATCAGCATTTATATTGAATATCTAAATTTATTTGGAAGCAGCTTTGATGAATAAGGTTAGATTAGCATTTACCATTCCAAAATAAATATTTAAAAGAAATAAATAACCTTTCAATAAAATCACAAGGAGACTGTTTTAGACCATAATGAGATTTTGAGATTTTGAAAACATTATTATATTTAAAATTATTTTCAGAACTATGAAGTTATTTATATACGTATTTTCAGAAATATATCCATTCAAATACTATGTTTTGGAATCCATTTCATTTTTTGATTCCAAAATGAGATAAATATGTCAAAATACATCTTATATGTTATGAAGTATAAAATGCCGTAAAAGGTTCACGAAAAATGTTAACTTATTTTTATTGTAACATTTAACCATTAACCTAACTTTTTTTATTATTTGGATAGCCATATTTAACTATTTATAAATGATTCACATGGTTCAAAAAATATTTTGATCATTATAGTGTTCAAATAAGTTCCATACATTATTACAATAATTTTATTAATTATTCGTGTATTTCCATAATCCATTTTGAATAAGAAAAATATTAATCAATATTTTGTGGAACAAAATCAAAAATAAAAGATCATTCATACTAAAAAATTTCTGAATGAATTTGAGGTTTTAACACCCATATTTATTTTACCAATTAAATTTTAATTAGGTTGATCTTTATTTAATTACAATTTTTTTCATGATAATAAATCTTCCCCTGAATTGATTGTTCAATATTTTAATTGTTAGGTTATCTAGATTTAAAATATATAAACTCTTCACCAACATGTTCTAAATCATATTTTTATTCTTTTAAATTATTTTCATCCCTTTTAAAATGAAAAATCCTTTAAATACTATATTTTTTCAACTATGCACTCTACATTACTTACCCACTTTCTTAATTTCGAAATCCATGTTCTATATAAGTGGCATAAAATAATTCAATTAGAAACATAAAAAGATAATTTACTAGATTTTAGCCAGAGATAATTTGGTAAAGAATACTCATTTAATATTATCCTCAGTATTTATTAAAAATTCATTGTTTACTATTTCATTATTCCATTTTTTTGGAGTCATCGGTAGAAATAATTATGAAAGTACCCATTAACTGTTTTTCAAAATTCATATATGAAAACTCACCTCTTGTATCATTTAAAATTTATTAGTGAGATAACACTTTTAATTTGAACTAATTTTAAATATTAAATATATTTTGGAAAATTAATTTATTTATTTGAAAGAAAAGTATTCTTTGAAAATATACAATAATAATATATAATAGAAAACACATTCGTTTTTATCTAAGACTAGCATTATACATTGATCCAAATAAAACATTGTGTAAAACTTTCAGTAGTCTGGAATTTTATTCCTTTTAGATCGGCATGGATGAATCATTATGCTCATTAATCATTAAGAATGAATCTTATACATTGGTAATTTATAATTTAAAATCAATAATATCCCACAAATTTTGAATTTTGGAAAGAATTTGTAAAAACTAGAAATTTACATGTGCCGATATTCTATAGAAAAAAATGGTAAAATTTTATAATATTTAATCATTTGACATTTTATATTGTTAACTCATCAAAATTATTTGAAAAAATACTACCATTTATTTTTTTATAAAACAAGGTATTTTCTACTTTGAAAATGATAGATTTTTCATTTTCAATTTCACATTATTATTATCATCACAAAAACATGAGATACATATTAAAATTTGTTTTGGACTATTTACAAATAAACCATTAAAATAACATATGAATTTGAAATTCCAAATTCTCTAAATATTTTACTTTTCCCATTAAATTATTCAATATGTAACTTTACCAAAATCACAAATATTTATTTATATAAGTTTATAAATATCTCCAGGTATATGTCGGGATCATCCACTATTCATGTACAACATATCCTTTTTGATTCATCAAAGAGAAGTTTCCTATAGGAAAAAATTTATATATTATTTTGTACCAATATAAATTTGGAACCAATAGGTTTTGAGAAATAATAAATGGTAACCAATATTGAATTTAAGCAATAGTTTATAGGAAATATAGAACATGATGATTTTTTTGATAATGGATTTAGAGTGACCAAGAGATAATAGAAATTGTAATAAAAAATCATTTGCATAATGGTCCTTAAGTTTATATCTAAATAATTTAAAACTAGAAACATTTACACTTAAAAAATTACTAAATAAGTTCAAATACATTTTTTGAAATTGATTATCATAACCAATGTCAGTTTATTATTTATTTATTTTCCTAATTCTTATTATCTTAGCATAAATATACCATCCCTGAAAAATTCTACACAGTTATGTTTTAAAAAATTCATCATAATTTATAAGGCAATCACTTTCATCCAGAATGGATTCAAACATAATTATTTTAGATTGTTCACATGTGGACTAAAAGTCATTTTTTTTACTTTGAAGTTTGACACTATAAAAATATGTATATAATTTATCAGTTGATATTGATTGATTAATTTTTATTTTTTATTTTTATTCAAGAATATCTTTATATATTATCTTAATATTTATGGATAATTCAATAATATTTTTTAACTTTTTTTTCTAGTATATCAATATCCTCATACAAGTTGTCATTAGAAAAAAAAAGGGTCAGAAGAGGAGGAGAAATCAGATTCACCAACCTTGGCTTTAGAATACATCGAACAATGGTTTGTTGTCCCATGTTTTATAATATATTATTTTATAGAATCCATTTCATATGGGTATATATAGATAGATAAATTGATATTCATTCTATTTGTGTATTTCTCTCTTTCTATTTTCATTATTGATTCATAAGTTGTTAAATTCGATGCATTATTTTTTATCTACACTTATAACTGATAACATCATCATCATTATTTCCTTTTTATTCCTTTATTTAGAGGGTAATTATTTTTATCACTTTATGAGTAAGACCGAAGGTAATTAAATTATTATTTATTTCCTCCATTTTTAAATTGTGATGAGGTATAACCATACATGGATCGTAATCTCATAGGCACTTAATCCTAATGCATGACTTGTAGGCCAAGTAGGCTTGTGGGGTAAAACCTGACCCTCAAGGAACCAAGAACCCAAAACCACCAGAAAAGACCCTACGAACATATATTTGGATAAAATGAACTAAGAACCCAACCATGTAGAGATTCAAAACTATCATAGACCTGTGTAGAGATGCATGATACTCAGTAACAAGGGAAGATTCCATACCCTCTCATTCGTCCAATCTAGTATACCTGCAAAGAGTGGTGCTAGTGTTCTGAAGCCCCATATAGATCATTAAATAGGATATACGTCTTAAAATTTATCCTCTACCTTTTGAAGACCATCACAACCTCTAAAAAACACCAACTCTCGACATAGATGACCGTAGTAGATGATTCCAACCTTTAGGTCCCTCCCTCCCTCTGTCAAATTCCACCCTGATAAGGATGTCTCAATATCTACTTCCCAAGTTCACAATCATCATCACCACTGAGGGACACTATTGGGATTAAAGACCATAACTTCAAAAGAAAACAACTGAACCAACACTATATTCATCACAATGAATGATAACTTCTACATAATATATCAAGTAATCAACCACGGGATGATGCCACAATGAGGTCCAACTGTGTCATCGAGCCTAGCCCACCAAATTTCCATCAGTCCAGAAGTGTACACCTAATTCCCATATCCAACATGTCACCCAAAGAGGAAAATGATGCATATCACCGATTAAAACCCCATGGTCTCACTAAAAGAACTACCCTCCATGAGGAAGAGCTCACTAATGATCCAATAATCTCATCTAATGTATATTATTTCAAATTCATTGATTCATAATTTTTTAACTATATGTAATGAAATTTATTCAATAAATCTATTTAAACCCTTTCAAAAAGAATAAAATTATCTAAAAATTTTCCCATGTAAATTTTTCCATTTATAATAATATTAAATCTATGATACATAGGATTAATGTATTCTTCTTCACCAATGTTGAATTCTAAATAATCCTATCTTAACATCCCTAGTTTAGTAAATTAAATCATATTTGATCCCAAATGTTTAACATATGGTATTTTCCAAATATAAAGTTTTTTTACATGTATGAATATAACAATACCATTCCTTTTAACAATATGATAGATAATATTTATCATATTTTAATTCAATAAAGGATTTTAAAAATCATTACAAACTTTTATTTCAATATTAATATCAAGCATCTTCTATAGTTTCACCATGATTGTCCAAATATCAATGATCATATGTTTAATAAATAATCCATGTTAGAATACCAGTGGGCCTAATTTGTTCTATAATGGAGTGGAGTTATTAGTGGTGTATGACTATCCTTAACATACATTTCATCCATATCAAGATACATCTTTGATCCATGAATGTCTATATGTGGATTTTATTGCAAAAATTAATAGAAAAATATGTTAAATCTAGGGACCCCCCTTTTAGAATAATGTTAATTATTGGGGTAATGTTAAAATGGTGGAGAGGGGTGGGGGTTAACTGATTTTTTTAGAACCACTTATCAATGATAATTTAATAAAATGGAAAAACAAATAGGAATCAAATAATTGATTATTATAGTAGTTTGTATTGTAATGATCCTACAATAATCATTAATATTCTCATGAATTTGAGAGATATAAGTCAAAAAAATAAACTATTTAACATTTTAAAGCAGATCGTGACCATTTTATAGCTACCTTTTTAGCCCATGGAAGAACAACTCAATATAATATCCTTCTACAAAACTAATGCTAAACTAGATCACCATGCCTTTTTAATACATGTAGGAACAACCTAGAGGCTTCTTTATAAAGTATTTTAAAGATTTAAACCCTCCTTTTAGTTGTTCCAAGGCATGAAATGAATCCTAAATAATTTTATATTAAAGTGGAACCTTAATTACCATACATTTTTCTCACCTATATGAAAAACTCAAATCCTATATTTTATATGGGATTTAAAACCCAAAATCTGTCAATTTTATGGGTTGTACAACATAACTAATTTATACACATAGAAAAAAATTTAATTAATTAAAACCACATAACTAGATAGATAATTTATGATCAATGTAGTCGGTGTGATAATGTTATATTCCAGCAAAAAAAGGTTAGAATAATTGTACTTTAGTAAATGAGTGGTGGTTGATTAAAGAAGTATATAGTAAGTTTATAGTTCAATAATATCCATAACCTGATAACTTAATCTGGATTAGTATGACTCATTATATTTAGTTATTTTATACATGATAAACTCAAAGTAAAAAAGGTAATTTCATTTCACCCTTCTAAAAGAAAAATATGATTTAATAATTGGATGTGAATGAAAAACAAACACTTTTGGGTCCCATTGATAATATGAAACACTGAAAACATGAATTACAGTGATAACATGATATAGTAATTATTTATGTACCAATAAAAATTGAAAATAAAAATTAAATTCTCTTGGAATTATCCCATAAGGTATACAATATAATATTTTTAAATTTTAACAACATTAAATTTGAAACAGGTGCCTTCCCAAGAATCTATCATGATACATTAATATATTTTATGAGAAATTAATCCTAAATATAATAATTCAAAATAAATTTCAATTATATTGGAATAATAAATTTTTTTGGAGTTTGTAAATTTATATTAACATATGAAAAAGACATGAAGTAATTAGAAATATAGAAGAATAAATAAAAAATAGAATTTTTTCAACTAAAATATGACAAAGTAATTATGTTACAATAGGTTCATCAAATTGAAGGTTCATTACTTATTAAAATTTTAACTTATAGTAAATTCATTTTTGGTCTTGTGGGAACCTTATTTTTTTTGTACACTCACTTAATTTGTTTTCATGATGTTACTTAATTTTTCGCCATGTGTTTATTTCATTTGGGTTCAAATGGTAACATAATTTATGTGCAGGTGGTCACCTCATTTTTTTCATGAGATCACTTAATTTTTTATGATACAGTCACATTATTTTTTTTCTTTCAATCATTTTATTTTTGTTCATAGCGTCACTTTATTTTTATCATTTGGTTACATCATTTTTGTTCATGCGATCCATTCTAAATGTTATAAAATTTCTACTCAAGGTCACATCCATAATTTTTAACAAATGACACTACTTTAAATTTCCAACTTTTTACTTAAAGTCACTTATCATGTTTACTTCTCAAATTAACTTCTAATGGAACATAAAATCACTTAATATTCTCAGAATAGGATTTAATAAGAATATGAAAAAAAATAAAAATAAAAATATATTTTACGTTACGAAAAATTGTAATTATTTCTCTTATTAAAAAATATAATAAAAAATTGGTTCAAGGATTAAAATACATAACTTGTTCACATTTCATTTATGAAAAAAATATTTCTAGTTCAACATTATATAGACTTCCACATTCATGACCAAATGGGTTCTTTTTTTATTCCCCACAATATAAAGCTAGTATTAAAGGTAAATTTAATAAATAATTATGATATTAATATCATTTTTATTATTCTTAAAATGTGAACAATGTTACTACATCATTATGTTCAATGGAAAACGAAATCACAATCCTTGTATATGTGTGGACTACATCCTCCATAGCATGATTGATTTCTATTTTTATTTTCATCACCACTTTACATAGATATAAATGATAAGGATATTAGAGGATAAATAATATTTCTATGTTTTCATTAAGTTTATGGTAAAAGCATTGGAGGGCAAATTTATGATATTATTAACAATGGTCATCATTATGTCAATCGTTGAAAATGGGCATACTAAGATGAAAATGATCTATTCATTATATGTAATTAATTTATATAATTTTTTTGATCATTCATAATTTTATAATTATGATATATCTCACTATAAAATAATAAAAATAACATTATTCCTCTATTATAATTATACCACAACTAAACTACCTCACAATATTCCATTAATAAAGACAATTTTATGTTTGGGTTGGATGGACCACCAAATTATTCAACACAATAAATTTATATAATGGATGAATATGATAACATATATTCTGGTATAGTATAACAAAAAAATATAAACAAATTATTATTTTCCTTATTTTATGGTTATATAAAAATTTAACTCGTTAAATTAAAAACACCTTTCATTAATTAACAATCACCGGAATATGGTTATTGTCGGTTTCAGCATCATGATTTGTAATGAAAACTACAACAGAATGAAATGAAAAAATTATAAATATCATGGAAAATCTATTCCAGTACCTTATATTTTCTAATAAAGATGTAATTAATAAAATTAGTATATACCAACAAAACTATTTTGAAACTACTTCAAAGTGATAAATATTACTTATAAATTTTGTTAAAAATGGGTTAAAGGTATCTAAAACATATATGTATATAATTATTATAAATGAGAACTAAATATGGTTATAGTTATGAATAATATTAGTTGGCATTTATTTCATGAATATAATTCAATTATTTTGTATGGTTGGTGTAGGTGAAAAACAAATTAGCACCGATGTAAGGGTTCATTCCCAAATTCCTCACTTTGAAACAAGTTTTGTATTATGAACCTAATTACAATTTATATGATGTATGTAAAAACTATTTAATATTCCAAATAATTAAATATATTATAATTATTTAATTTTAATTTTAATTTAAATATATCTCTTTCAAGGGGTTTTTATTGAAGTGTTACTCAGGATGTAAGAGTCTTCATAATCCCATGTATTATTTTTTAAGACTGGTTACATGTTATGAACCATGTTTCATTTTTTGGGTCTCTTATGCATTTATATTCTCATCAATGGTCAATAATTTATTTAATTTTAATAAATTAGATAAAAAATGAGAAATCATTTTCTTTTCTTCCAATGTATTTTGACACAAGTGTTACCCCATCTATAATATTTCATTGTGTCTCAATTTTATTTTATTAAGCTATAATCATTCCTATTAAATTATTATATAATATATTTTTAAATTGATTTATTGGGTTTATTTAACTTTTATTAATTCATTTTTTTACATTTTTATCACAAATATCAATTTTCAATTACTATATGGTTTATGTAATATGTTGAGCATCAAGGATATTGAAACATCAAATATCTTTTCTGTGAGTTATAATGTTTCATATTGATATTTTATTTTCCATGTATGGGTATCCCCAACATAAAATTTTATCATATTGAATTATATAATACTATTTGGGTAAATTATGTTTTAATAAAAATTATTTTTTAATATTCTAATAATGTTGGTTTTTATTATGGTTATTTTGAAAATAGAAAAATATATTTCCTTTTAATTTTATAAAATATTCCATACTCTCCTCATTTATTAAAGATAAGAATTATGTCTTTTCATTGACCTATTATTGAATATTGTTTTGAAAATTTTATATTTTCAAAATCATTCATGTTACCTATAAAAAAATTTAGCGTTAAATGTAAAATGTAAATTTATATTTTATATTAAAGAAGAAATTATTTTCTAAACACTATTTTTGATTTTTTTTTATATTCAAATAGATAAAACAAATTGTAGTTTAAATTCTATTATTTACTCTTTAATATATATATTTTATCATTTGGGGTATTGAACATGTTTTATCAAACAATACCCTTTTTTATCAATTCTTTTGTGATATCATATAACGTGTTCTTTTTGGAGTGATTTTTTCATATATATCAACATCTGTCATGAACCATCCCTTGGGGCCCGTGTCGTGACTACCCCAAGCCCACCTCCCATAGGCTTAGGATTGGAGTCTAGAATCAGAATGTCATATCCCTAACACTGGGAATGTATTTCCTTTAAACCTGTACACTCACACAAACAAAGAACACAAAAAAATACAATCACAATGTAAACTATATAGTAAACATGGTGTGTACAATAAGTAAAGGGGACAGAATACAAGCCCAACTGGAAAGTACAAGTAAAACTGAAAACATCTCCTGTGAACACCAGTCGAGGTTCCTAGCTGAAGGGTAGGTAAAGCTCTCGAACGACCGTCACTATGGATCATCTCATCTAATGTCCACCTCTGAGTGGCCTCTAGTCCTGGTACCCTCAACCTCGATCGGCGCTGTCCATCTTCTGCACAAGACACAACAAGGTGTGGGCGTAGTCGTACAAGGGTGAGTATAACGATACTCAGTAGGGACCTCAAGACCCCCATAGGTCTCTCAGAATTCCATAGAGGATAAACCAGAAAACAACACTACAAAACCAAGCACAAATAAATAATCAAATCTAATTAGGTATATTCCCATAAATATACCCAAGTTACAAAATATACCCATCTCGTTCATGTAGAAACATGAGACCCAACTCTTTTTCCAAAAAGCACTACTGTTCCTCGAAGGAAAGAATACCACGAAGGTAACACTGCAAAGGTAGGAACCAAAAAGGTAACGCAAAAAAAGAATAAAAAAAGGTCTCACCACAAAGGTAAGAACCATAAAGGTAATACCACACAGAAGAATACCACAATGGTATCACTACACATAAATTCAAGACAAAGGTAATGACTTAGATCACACAAGGTATAACTTAAGTATAGAAGTATGGATGATTAGATATATTTCCAGATCATCTTACCTCATTGAGAAGATTTACTATTGACCGATATAGGATCTGGAGATGACCCACACAGGATCTATACGCGCTGAACCACAAAGGATCGCTGATTATTGACATATACAGGATCTAAAGATGACTGACACAGTATCTGAAGACTCTTCAAGTACAGCCAGCCACAGGTTCCTGCACTAAGCGCACATGATTCTGTGAGGTTCCTATACTCAACCCATCAGTCGATGTTTCAACTATCACAATTTCCCAGGAGGAAGTATCAAAATGACCTCCATGTCATAAGGGTCCTATCGCAACTCATGTCGCATCAATTGGAATCCGGATATGTAAGTTTATAGCATTTATGTTCTAAGGGCCCAATTGGATTCGGGTTCAATCTCGCCCAGCCATAAACTAACTTTATCCAAGACTCAAGAGAATTATACAAAAATGACCATTTTTATCTAAGGATTCCAGCATCGTAGACGATTCATCAAACGGATGCCTGGTTCTCATGATATGGACAAAAAAGGAGTATCTTGGTCCAGATGTGCCCGGGTCCAGTCCGACCCGGCCCGACCCGGCCTGGGACATTTTGACTTGGTTCGGGATTACATGACCGAGTTTGGGTGCGGCTCGGATGGGCTGTGCCACAACGAGCGTGACCCGCACATGGCGTGTCCCGCTCGGACCGGCCTGGTGGGCATGGCCCACTCGGCTGGGTGTGGTTCTCCCTGGCGGGGTTCACCCTAGTCACTACCCGGGGGCGCCACCTAGAATTCTGAACAGCCTAAGGGTCATTCAATCAATGCCTGCTGGCACGCAGGACCCATCGGACTGGGTCCTGCTCGACATGACTTGACCGGCCGGATTCCTGGCCATTTCTCCTCCCAACAGTGCGACAACACCTCTATCCTTCCGCGGCCGGCTGGTTGTCAGCCGCCTTAGTGCACCACCACAACCTTATCCTCTACCAGCGGCGCAGATGCGGGCCACCCCGCCTCCACGCGGCTAGCCGGCATGCCATCCGCCATCCTCCCACCACCTCAGCCGATGGGTTGTGGCCTACTTTGCTACTAGCGGAATGGACATGCACCACCCCAGTTCCACGCGGACGGCCGGGGTGCGGGCCACCACCTTCATCCACTATTACCGATGGGCCACGACCTCCTTCGGCAGCGCAGCTGTGCCCTCACCGTCATCTCAGCCGACCTATGTGACGGCTGCCACCCATACTCTGATGGCATCAATTGTCAGTGAGGTGGTTGGGTTCTGCTCAACCGTCAATCCGCCCATGTAGAACATGTCAATAAAGAAGGAGAAGAGGGATCGAGTCGTGTTCATTTGTCCTACACCAAGATGTGTGGAGAAAACATAATAAGTTATGTCTATTAATTAACCAATTAATGTTGTCTCATTAAATTGGAAGGAAGACCAAGGGTTTATTCACATTAAAGCGTAGTTCAGGTGGTCCCCCCCCACCAAGAATAAAAAAGGAGGTTTTGAGAAATAAAAATAAAAAGTTATTTATTTTATTTTTCTTCTCCCACGAAAAATTGAAAAACCAACTTCGACCCTCGACCTAATGTGATCATGTTAAAGGCTTCTTTAAGAAAATATCGGCACTACGAGTTCAACGGTGCCCTCATATTTCAATTTTGAGCACCAGTTCAAAGGTTACAAAATGCCTACCGCGCGTTTACTGAGCATATCTAAAAAACGTTTAGAAATTCATTCTAGGAAAACCGGGCCTTAGATTCATGTGCAATCAAAATTTTCAGACTCGTAATATTTCTATATAATTAAAAAAATTACATGGAAAAAACGGGCCTTTACATTCTTCCCACCTCATGGCTTTGCACCCCCGAAAGCCACAACATAAACTAGGGAAACAAATGGGGTACTGAGCACGAATGTGAGTCTCATACTCCGATGTTCTCTTCTGTAGGTTCCCGTGCTTCCAACGAATGCACATCCCATGTATCAACCGACCAAGAAGGACTCTCTCTTATTGATCCTCAATCTCTTCTGGAACCTCCAAAAAAGTCTCCCCATCATCAATTCCCCACTCGCCCTAGTCAATGATGTGAAAAGGATCATGTATTTATCTCCTCAGTTAGGATATGTGGAAAACATTATGCACGCAATGCAACTGAGGGAGAATAGCTTGGTGGTATGCCACCACGCCAACTCGGCTGAGGACCTGAAAGGGTCCTATGAACCTCAAAGATAACTTTCCACCCTAGCCAAATCTCCAAAAACCTCATCGACGTGAGACCTGTAGAAAGACATGGTCCCCATCCTCGAAATCCATAGGTCTCCGTCTCCTCTCAACATAAGACATCTTCCTGCTCTGTGTAGTCTTAATCCGCTCCTAGATGATCTACAACTACTATGTGGTAGCTCGTACCCTCTCTGGTCCCATGAGTGATGACTCTCCTAGGCCAGTACAACACAGAGGTGATCTGCAAGGTCGACCGTACAGTGCCTCAAATGGTGCCATACCGATAGTGGAGTGATAACTATAGTTGTATGAAAACTTCACTAAGGGAATGTGATTCTCCCAGTTGTGACTGAATTCAAGGACACAAGAATGTAACATATCCTCAAGGGTTTGAATGGCCCGCTCTATCTGAACATCCTTCTGAGGCTGGAAGGTGGTGATCAACTGAAGATATGTCCCGAACACCTCCTGTAACCCCTTTCATAGACGTGAAGTAAAATGTGCATCACAATCAGATAAAATCATAGATGGAACCCCATGAATCCACACAATATCATGTATGTAGTGGCGAACCATTCCCTCTACTGGTCCCTTCTCTCTGATAGGTAGGAAGAGTGCTGACATGGTGAGTCGATCCATGATTACCCATATAGAATCAGGTCCCTTGGATGTGCATAGAAGTCCTATCATGATGTCCGTGGAAATTCCATCCCACTTATAATCTGGCACCTCTAGTGGCTGAACTAAGCCAACTAGAACTTGATACTCTACCTTCACATGCTGACATGTTGGGCACTGTGAGACAAACTCTACCACTGCTTTCTTCATTCTCGACTACCAATTCTGATGCCAAATGTCCTGGTACATCTTCACCAGTCCTAGATGTACCTCTAGATATGACTTATAGAACCCCCTCAACACTTCCTCCTGTAGCTCCATTAGTACTATAGTAAGTCCCATGAAGAGGATTCCATGATCCCCACCTTCCGAAAACCCATCAAATGTTTGTTCTATGGATATTTGAGCATGCTGAGCCTCGCAGTCGGGGTCCCCAAGCTACACCTTCCTAACTCATTGATGGAGTGGGGGAGTTAATGTTAGGGACTGAAGATAAGCTACTCCATATCGATCCACATATGATATCCGCAAAGTAGCTAACTGCTCGTTGCCTAACTCAGAAACTATATACCAGATCTTCTACTGAGTATATCTTTGACTACATTCACCTTCCTAGGAGTATAGAATATCTCAAAGTCATAGTCTTGGATAAACTCAAGCCAACGCCGCTATCTCAGATTCAGGTCCCTTTGAGAGAAGATATACCTGAGACTCTTGTGATCAGAGTATATTATAAAATGTTCTCCCATCTTGTAATGTCACCACATATTCAAGGAGAAGACCACTGCTTCTAACTCCAAGTCATAGGTTTCATAGGTCTACTCATTATGTCTCAGCTATCGAAAACCATATTCGATCACTACTCGCTCCTGCATCATGAAACATCTGATCATGTTCCCTGATGCGTTGTAATGGACTACGTACACAATGCCCTCCGTCGGAAGCCTCAAGATGGGGGAACTTGTTAGCCTCTATCTCAACACCTATAAAATCTGCTGACATCTCTCTGACCACACTAAGGTTTCCTCTTTCTTTTTCAATGGTGATAAGGGTGTCAGAACCCTTGAGAATTCAGGCACAAACCTTCGGTAGTAACCGACCAATCCGAGGAAACTCCGCACCTCTATCACACTCCTGGGTGGATCCCAAGAAAGAACAACCTAAATAATTTCTGGATGCACCGTAGTTCCATCCTCCGAGATGATGTGTCATATGAAGTGAACCAATCAAATACAGAAAATGAACTTTGAGAGCTTACCATAAAGCTGGTGCTCTCAGAGTGTGTCCAAAACTATCTGTAGATGATAGTCAGGCTCTTCCTCTGTGGATTAGTATATGATGATTTCATCGATGAAGACTACCACAAAGTGATCGAGGTATGGACGGAAGATCATTCTCATGAGTCCCATGAATACTGCTAGGTCATTGGTCATGCCGAATGGAATAACCAAGAACTCATAATGGCCACACCAATATTTGAAGTTCGTCTTCCTTACATCCATGTCTCTTACCCTGAGATGATGATAGCCTTGTAGCGGAAAGAAGCTTAACGTACATGGACGTTACATTACTTTTGCGGAATACTTAGTACATAACAAAAACACACACACAAAGACCATAATAGTGTAGTGTATTTGCAAACTCAGAATATAATCTTCTAATCGTAGTGAAAGATCTTCAACATCTCCCATAAAGATATTCCCTTCTTTTCTTACCTAAAATCTTTCTTTATATCCTGGGGAAAAGAAAACATAAATGGGTGAGCTCAAATGCTTTATAAGGGTAAAAAAAAGAAATATCAATCACATCATATTCATAAGAACATAACATTTTCGAAATCTTAACCTGCAAAAGAGATCATAATATCATAACAAGGGATAAATCATAGTAGTGAAATATAACCCCATTAATCATAACTTAAAATATGAAACTTTGTGGCATACACACATAATCATAGAGAATCATTTATTATTAGTCAAGACTCATTGAAAATACTATCTTAGTGGACAAAGTCCATTTATGAACCAATTTCACTCCTCGTTTCAGTCCTGTTTCACTGAACCGGTTTAACCTACTGTTTCAGCCATGTCTATCTCATGATATACAAAATCTTTACAAAATTCATGGGAGGGAGATATAGGTCCCACCAATCTCATAATTATACCATTCTTATGTGTGCCACAAAATCATAAAACATACATCATAGCATAACCCATGTAATAAAAATGGGAATCTTAAACATCATGACATCATAAAACAATTCATATAAGATAAAGGAATTCATAAAAATATTTCCATCACAACATAATAAAATCCATGTAATAATATGGATAGAAATAGATCCCTTTATTATCTTATATGGAAAATAATTTTGATAAAACACTTGAACTCCATTCTTGAGGAAAATATCCTTTCTACTTCAAAAACACTTTTCCTTTCTTAACATGTCATAAAATTCTAAACTAAAAGAAGTTGATTAAAAATAAACTTGAAAACTTGTACAGGAAGATTCTTGGAAATAATTTTTTAAAAATCCATTCATTCCGTATAAGTTAAAAAAACATTTTTCTCATACTTTTGTCAGAAAAGTCAAAAAGTACCTTGTACGAAAAACGACAAAAGATTCTTTTCATATATTTTACTAAAAACTCACCAAAAGGTAAAATTGGATTTAAGCAATTGTAGGTGGATGGAAATAATATTACATATTGAGGAAACATGGATGTGGATGATAAAATACACCCCAGTAAATTTCAAAGTATAAATAATCTCAGATAAAAATGAGATTGTGATATTTCGCTTACCTTAGGTCCGATTTGCTTTTTAAGTGTCATAATCACTTTTATAATAAATACTTGCATGATTTTGGTACAATCTCACTGTTGTTTGTGAATTGAACAATTTCCACTTCATTCCTTAAAGAAATGAAGTTGAATTTTTTATTCGTGATGTGTTAGCAGATCATGTGATAGAATTATGGGTCATTCCACTTATATTATTTTATTTTAAATGATGCCAAAGTTGTCACCTTCATAATTTAATAAATATAACAATTTAAATATTGTGATTTTAAGACGATAAACTTGAGTAAAAGTATTATTGTGAACTTTACTAGATTTATCTTCATCATAGGATTTTATTTTAAATTTTTATTCAACAAATCAGTATATTAAATAATTATACAAAAATGTTGTAGTAATTATTTTATTAAGATATAAACCAAATAAATGGTTTTAAAAATAATAAAATAAATTTTATATGAAATATTTAATGTGATAAACTATTTTTATAGATACATATGACCTTTTATGAATCTATTAAAGATTTTATTTCGAACATATCTTCTGTATATATTTTATTTAAATTCAAATAAATGAATAGTGTCAAAATTGACACTAATGTTATTTTATAAAAATAACATATTACAAAATTTTTTAAAAATCACAAAAATATTTAAAAATAATAAATTTAAATTTAAATGGTCTATAATGTTATAAAGTAAAAAATTATGGAAAATTCACAACAAATAAGTAATTATTTGTTATAATTTAAAATTTAGAATTTTATTACCACAAATAAACTTAAATAGATTAAATAAGGATAAATCAAAATGATAAGGTTTAAAATAAGATCCAAACATGTCTAAATTTGATTTGTTGTTGAGATTACAACCCTATCTCATCTAATATTCGAATATGAGTCATTTTCAGAGGTTTTTAAGTGGGTTTAGATTTATTATAAATTAATATTTTTAAGAATTCCAAAGGAGCCCCTCTCCTCGCTTATAAAAGGGCACCTCCTCCCTCTCTTCCTCACACCACTTTGAGCCCCCAACCTCGGCCAAACCCTACCAAATTATCTTCTCCACTTCCATAGATACATCCTAGAGGTTCTGGTCTTCCTCAAAGACCAATTTTAGTTCCCTAAAAGGAGATCTCAAAGAAGCGCTTCAAAGAAGTGGTAATGTCCGTTACCGATTCTTTCAACTTTATTTCTTCTTCCACTTCTTCTTATTAGTTTGTTTAATTTTGAAGTAATAACATCAGTATCAATCATATACTGATATGTTATTATAAGTATGAAACAACCCTATTTCACCATCTACCCATCCTACAGAAAATGAAATCACCGCGCGTGTGTACGTATGGAATACTGTCTCCACGCCATGGTGTAATCTATTTTCCACCACCACCTTACTGGGATGGGTATAATGGTGTACATAATAACTATATATGATTATTGTAAAGTGATATTGATTCTTAAATAGTATACATGCACTCAAATACAAAAGAACGGGTAAAATAAAGTCATAAGTGAACCATATATGATATCATAACAATGAGTATGATTCTGGAATAAGTCATTGACATTATTTAAATCATTATACAGGAGGTTCGAACACTTACAAAGCAAATCAGACCTACGGTAAGCGAAATATCGCAATCTCATTTTTATCCAAGATTGTTTATACTTTGAAATTTACTGGGGTGTATTTTATCATCCACATCCATGTTTCCTCAATATGTAATATTATTTCCATCCACCTACAATTTCTTAAATCCAATTTTACCTTTTGGTGAGTTTTTAGTAAAATATATGAAAAGAATCTTTTGTCGTTTTTCGTACTAGGTACTTTTTGACTTTTCCGACAAAAGTATGAGAAAAATGTTTTTTTAACTTATACGGAATGAATGGATTTTTAAAAAATTATTTCCAAGAATCTTCCTGTACAAGTTTTCAAGTTTATTTTTAATCAACTTCTTTTAGTTTAGAATTTTATGACATGTTAAGAAAGGAAAAGTGTTTTTGAAGTAGAAAGGATATTTTACTCAAGAATGGAGTTCAAGTGTTTTATCAAAATTATTTTCCATATAAGATAATAAAGGGATCTGTTTATATCCATATTATTACATGGATTTTATTATGTTGTGATGGAAATATTTTTATGAATTCCTTTATCTTATATGAATTGTTTTATGATGTCATGATGTTTAAGATTCCCATTTTTATTACATGGGTTATGCTATGATGTATGTTTTATGATTTTTTGGCACACATAAGAATGGTATAATTATGAGATGGGTGGGATCTATATCTCCTTCCCATGCATTTTGTAAAGATTTTATATATCATGAGATAGACATGGCTGAAATGGTAGGTTAAACCAGTTCAGTGAAACAGGACTGAAACGAGGAGTGAACTTGGTTCAGAAATGGACTTTGTCCACTAAGATAGTCTTTTCAATGAGTCTTGACTAATAAGAAATGATTCTCTATGATTATGTGTGTATGCCACAAAGTTTCATGTTTTATGTTATGATTAATGGGGTTATATTTCACTACTATGATTTATCCCTTGTTATGATATTATGATATCTTTTGCAGTTTAAGATTTCCAAAATGTTATGTTCTTATGAATATGATGTGATTGATATTTCTTTTGTTTACCCTTATAAAGAATTTGAGCTCACCCTTTTATGTTTTCTTTTCCCCAGGATATAAAGAAAGGTTTTAGGTTAGAAAAAAAGGGAATATCTTTATGGGAGATGTTGAAGATCTTTCACTACGATTAGAATATTATATTCTGAGTTTCCAAAGACACTAAACTATTATGGTCTTTGTGTGTGTGTTTTTGTTATGTACTAAATATTCCGCAAAAGTAATGTAATTTCCATGTACGTTAAGCTTCTTTCCGCTACAAGGATATCATCATCTCAGGGTAAGAGACATGGATGTAAGGAAGACGAACTTCAAATATCAGTGTGGCCATTATGAGTTCTTGGTTATTCCATTCGGCATGACCAATGACCTAGCAGTATTCATGGGACTCATGAGAATGATCTTCCGTCCATACCTCGATCACTTTGTGGTGGTCTTCATCGATGACATCATCATATACTAATCCACAGAGGAAGAGCCTGACTATCATCTACAGATAGTTTTGGACACACTCTGAGAGCACCATCTTTATGGTAATCTCTCAAAGTTCATTTTTTGTATTTGATTGTTTCACTTCATATGACACATCATCTCGGAGGCTGGAACTACGGTGCATCCAGATATTTTTTAGGTTGTTCTTTTTTGGGATCCACCCAGGAGTGTGACAGAGGTGCGGAGTTTCCTCAGATTGGTCGGTTACTACCGAAGGTTTGTGCCTGAATTCTCAAGGGTTCCGACACCCTTATCACCATTGAAAAAGAAAGAGGAAACCTTAGTGTGGTCGGAGAGATGTCAGCAGATTTTATAGGTGTTGAGCTAGAGGCTAACAAGTTCCCACATCTTGAGGCTTCCGAAGGAGGGCATTGTGTACGTAGTCCATTACAACACATCAGGGAACAGGCTCAGATGTTTCATGATGCAGGAGCGAGTAGTGATCGAATATGGTTCTCGATAGCTGAGACATAATGAGCAGACCTATGCTACCTATGACTTGGAGTTAGCAGCAGTGGTCTTCTCCTTGAATATGTGGTGACATTACAAGATGGGAGAACATTTTATAATATACTCTGATCACAAGAGTCTCAGGTATATCTTCTCTCAAAGGGACCCGAATCTGAGATAGCGGCGTTGGCTTGAGTTTATCCAAGACTATGACTTTGAGATATTCTATACTCCTAGGAAGGTGAATGTAGTCAAAGATATACTCAGTAGAAGATCTGGTATATAGTTGCTGAGTTAGGCAACGAGCAGTTAGCTACTTTGCGGATATCGTACGTGGATCGATATGGAGTAGCTTATCTTCAGTCCCTGACAGTAACTCCCCCACTCCATCAATGAGTTAGGAAGGTGTAGCTTGGGGACCCCAACTGCGAGGCTAGACATGCTCAAATATCCATAGAACAAACATTTGATGGGTTTTCGGAAGGTGGGGATCATGGCATCCTCTTCAGGGGACTTACTATAGTACTAATGGAGCTATGGGAGGAAGTGTTGAGGGGGTTCTATAAGTCATATCTAGAGGTACATCTAGGATTTGTGAAGATGTACCAGGACATTCGGCATCAGAATTGGTAGTCGAGAATGAAGAAAGCAGTGGTAGAGTTTGTCTCACAGTGCCCAACATGTCAGCATGTGAAGGTAGAGTATCAAGTTCTAGTTGGCTTAGTTCAGCCACTAGAGGTGCCAGATTATATGTGGGATGGAATTTCCACGGACATCATGATAGGACTTCCATGCACATCCAAGGGACCTGATTCTATATGGGTAATCATGGATCGACTCACCATGTCATCACTCTTCCTACCTATCAGAGAGAAGGGACCAGTAGAGGGCATGGTTCGCCACCACATACAAGATATTGTATGGCTTCATGGGGTTCCATCTATGATTTTATCTGATTGTGATGCACATTTTACTTCACGGCTATGGAAGGGGTTACAGGAGGTGTTCGGGACATAGCTTCAGTTGATCACCACCTTCCAGCCTCAGAAGGATGTTCAGATAGAGCGGGCCATTCAAACCCTTGAGGATATGTTACATTCTTGTGTCCTTGAATTCAGTCACAACTGGGAGAATCACATTCCCTTAGTGAAGTTTTAATACAACTATAGTTATCACTCCACTATCGGTATGGCACCATTTGAGGCACTGTACGGTCGACCTTGCAGATCACCTCTGTGTTGTACTGGCCTAGGAGAGTCAGCACTCATGGGACCAGAGAGGGTACGAGCTACCATAGAGTAAGTGTAGATCATCTAGGAGCGGATGAAGACTACACAGAGCAGGAAGAGGTCTTATGTTGATAGGAGATGGAGACCTATGGATTTCGAGGATGGGGACCATGTCTTTCTACAGGTCTCACCTCGATGAGGTTTGTGGAGATTTGGCTAGGGTGGAAAGTTATCTTTGAGGTTCATAGGACCCTTTCAGGTCCTCAGCCGATTTGGCGAGGTGTCATACCACCAAGCTATTCTCCCTCAGTTGCACTGCGTGCATAATTTTTTCCACATATCCTAACTGAGGAGATAAGTACATGATCCTTTTCACATCATTGACTGGGGCGAGTGGGACATTGATGATGGGGAGACTTTTTTGGAGGTTCTAGAAGAGATTGAGGATCGATAAGAGAGAGTCCTTCTTGGTCGGTTGATACATGGGATGTGCATTCGTTGGAAGCACGGGAACCTACAGAAGAGAACATCGGAGTATGAGACTCACATTCATACTCAGTACCCCATTTGTTTCCCTAGTTTATGTTGTGGCTTTCGGGGGTGCAAAGCCATGAGGTGGGAAGAATGTAAAGGCCCGTATTTTTCCATGTAATTTTTTTAATTATATAGAAATATTACGAGTCTGAAAATTTTTATTGCACATGAATCTAAGGCCCGGTTTTCCTAGAATGAATTTCTAATCGTTTTTTAGATATGCTCAGTAAACGCGTGGTAGGCATTTTGTAACCTTTGAACTGGTGCTCAAAATTGAAATATGAGGGCACCGTTGAACTCGTAGTGCCGATATTTGCTTAAAGAAGCCTTCAACATGATCACATTAGGTCGACGGTCGAAGTTGGTTTTTCAATTTTTCATGGGAGAAGAAAAATAAAATAAATAACTTTTTATTTTTCATTCTCGAAACCTCCTTTTTTATTCATGGTGGGGGGGGACCACCTGAACTCTGCCTTAATGTGAATAAACCCTTGTTCTTCCTTCCAATTTAATGAGCCAACATTAATTGGTTAACTAATAGACATAACTTATTATGTTTGCTCCACACATCTTGGTTAGGGGATTTTTTCCAAAGGAGACCATCGGAGAGACATTGGAGAATCATTATCCAACGAAGAACCTCTCCAATGAAGACTAAACCTCCATTAGGAAAATGTCTGAGCAAGGATTGGGAGAATGTTGTGGGAGTGACGAACGTCAACATATTCAACTTCATCCTCACGCCACCTCCAATTAATGAACAAGATATGTAATCATTTATATTTTTCTTCATGGTTTTATGTTGATTAAATCCTCTTAAACCTCCTACTACCATCTTAACGTGGAGGGTGTAGGACAAATGAACATGACTCGATCCCTCTTCTCCTTCTTTATTGACGTGTTCTACATGGGCGGATTGACGGTTGAGCAGAACCCAACCACCTCACTGACAATTGATGCCATCAGAGTATGGGTGGCAGCCGTCACATAGGTCGGCTGAGATGACGGTGGGGGCACAACTGCGCTGCAGAAGGAGGTCGTGGCCCATCGGTAATAGTGTATGAAGGCGGTGGCCCGCACCCCGGCCGTCCGAGTGGAACTGGGGCGGTGCATGTCCATTCTGCCGGTAGAAACTTAGGCCACAACCCATCGGATGAGGCGGTGGGAGGATGGCAGATGGCATGCCGGATGGCCCCGTGGAGGCGGGGTGGCCCGCATCTGCGCCGCTGGAAGAGGAGAAGGTTGTGGTGGTGCACTAAGGCGGCTGACAACCAGCCAGCCGCGGAAGGATAGAGGCGTTGTCACACTGTTGGGAGGAGAAATGGCCAGGAATCCGGCCGGTCAAGTCATGTCGAGCAGGACCCAGTCCGATGGGTCCTGCGTGCCAGCATGCATTGATTGAATGACCCTTAGACTGTTCAGAATTCTAGGTGGCGCCCCCCGGGTAGTGACTAGGGTGAACCCCGCCAGGGATAACCACACCCAGCTGAGTGGGCCATGCCCACCAGGCTGGTCCGAGCGGGACACGCCATGTGCGGGTCAGGCTCGTTGTGGCCCAGCCCATCCGAGCCGCACCCAAACTCGGTCATGTAATCCCGAACCAAGTCAAAATGTCCCAGGCCGGGTCGGGCCGGGTCGGACTGGACCCGGGCCCATCTGGACCAAGATACTCCTTTTTTGTCCATATCATGAGAACCAGACATCCTTTTGAAGAATCGTCTACGATGCTGGAATCCTTAGATAAAAATGGTCCTTTTGGTATAATTCTCTTGAGTCTTGGATAAAGTTAGTTTATGGCTGGGCTGTATTGAACCCGAATCTAATTGGGCCCTTAGAACAGAAATGCTATAAACTTACATATCTGGATTCCAATTGATGTGACATGAGTTGCGATAGGACTCTTATGACATGGAGGTCATTTTGATACTTCCTCCTGGGAAATCGTGATAGTTGAAACATCTACTGATGGGTTGAGTATAGGAACCTCACAGAATCATGTGCGCTTAGTGCAGGAACCTGTGGCTGGCTGTACTTGAAGAGTCTTCAGATACTGTGTCAGTCATCTTTAGATCCTGTATATGTCAACAATCAGCAATCCTTTGTGGGTCACCACGTATAGATCCTGTGTGGGTCATCTCCAGATCCTATCTCGGTCAACAGTAAATCTTCTCAATGAGGTAAGATGATCTGGAAATATAGCTAATCATCCATACTTCTGTACTTAAGTTATACCTTGTGTGATCTAAGTCATTACCTTTGTCTTGAATTTATGTGTAGTGATACCATTGTGGTATTCTTCTGTGTGGTATTACCTTTATGGTGCTTACCTTTGTGGTGAGACCTTTTTTTATTCTTTTTTTTTGCATTACCTTTGTGGTTCCTACCTTTGCGGTGTTACCTTCGTGGTATTCTTTCCTTCGAGGAACAATAGTGCTTTTGGAAAAAGAGTTGGGTCTCATGTTTCTACATGAACGAGATGGGTATATTTTGTAACGTGGGTATATTTATGGGAATATACCTAAATATATTTGATTATTTATTTGTGCTTGGTTTTGTAGTGTTGAAACAATATCCCTGATGCCTCTTCCCAAATGATTTACATGAGGGAAATTTAACTTTCTTTCCTCTATGATCATCATGAAACTCCATATTTTTATTATTATCTGAGTCGGGAAACTTACCAAAGTTGAGATTATTGATCATATTATGAGATTGCTGATTAGGCATAATAATGATGTTTGGACTTCCAGATCCTGTTTCATTTGGTTTCACATGAATAAAATCATTCCACTGTCCGTCATATCCTCCATTATCATGAATCTTCCTGTTTCCAACCATTTTCTAAAACCCAAAAAGAATAGTGTGAGAGGCAAAAATCATGCTAGGGAAATAATCATAGTAAAGGGGGAGCACCCTCAATATCTAACATCTTAGGTTAAATTTTAAGATCGTTACCGTAGTTCTAGGACTATATCCTATATGTATTCGTATCCTTAGGTACATCCCTAGACATACCTTAAAAATATCTCTAAGGATCTCACTAACGTTTTCGCATCCTAGTTTTCAAAGGTTGACTAAACCTTTACTCTGACACCAAATGTAGTGGCCTGAAGCTTGACGTACATGGACATTACAGTACTTTTACAGAATACTTAGTACATAACAAAAACACACACACAAGGACCGTAACAGTTTAGTGTCTTTGGAAACTCGGAATATAATCTTCTAATCGTAGTGAAAGATCTTCAACATCTCCCATAAATATATTACCTTTTTTTTCTTACCTAAAACCTTTCTTTATATCCTTGGGAAAGGAAAACATAAAAGTGTGAGCTCAAATGCTCAGTAAGGGTAAACAAAATAAATATCAATCACATCATATTCATAAGAACATAACATTTTGGAAATCTTAACCTGTAAAAGAGATCATAATATCATAACATGGGATAAATCATAGTAGTGAAATATAACCTCATTAATCAGAAATTAAAACATGAAACTTTTTGGCATACACACATAATCATATAGAATCATTCCTTATTAGTCAAGACTCATTTCCAAGACTATCTTAGTGGACAAAGTCTATTTCTGAACCGAGTTCACTCCTCGTTTCAGTCCTGTTTCACTGATCCGGTTTAACCTGCCGTTCTAGCCATGTCTATCTCATGAGATATAAAATCTTTACCCAATGCATTGGAGGGAGATATAGGTCCCACCCATCTCATAATGATACCATTCTTATGTGTGCCACAAAATCATAAACCATACATCATAGCATAACCCATGTAATAAAAATGGGAATCTTAAACATCGTGACATCATAAAACAATTCATATAAGATAAAGGAATTCATAAAAATATTTCCATCACAGAATAATGAAATCCATGTAATTATAGGGATATAAATAGAACCTTTATTATCTTAGATGGTAAATAATTTTGATAAAACACTTGAACTCCATTCTTGAGGAAAATATCCTTTCTCCTTCAAAAACACTTTTCCTTTCTTAACATGTCATAAAATTCTAAACTAAAATAAGTTGATTAAAAATAAACTTGAAAACTTGTAGATGAATCTTCTTGGAAATAATTTTTTAAAAATCCATTCATTCCGTATAAGTTAAAAAACATTTTTCTCGTACTTTTGTCGGAAAAGTCAAAAAGTACTTCGTACGAAAAACGACAAAAGATTCATTTCATATCTTTTAATAAAAACTCACAAAAGGGTAAAACTGGATTTAAACAATTTTAGGTGGATGTAAATAATATTAAATATTGATGAAACATGGATTTGGATGATAAAATACACCCCAGTAAATTTCAAAGTATAAACAATCTCGGATAAAAATGAGATTGTGATATTTCCCTTACCTTAGGTCCAATTTGCTTTGTAAGTGTCCGAACCTCCTGTATAATGATTTAGATAATGTCATTGACTTATTCCAGAATCATTCTAATTGTTTTGATATCATATATGGTTCACTTATGACTTTATTTTACCCGTTTTTTGTAAATTTCATGTTAAAGAGAGTTTTGGGTAAAATCGTTTCATTTGTCATCCGTGTTTTGACTTGTAATTATTCATATGATTACTTAGATCATGATTACTTAATTCTATAATATAAAACATGATTTATATAATATATATTCATAATATACATATATATAATAGATCAGTAAATGGAAATAAATACACCGTTCATGGAGACGGTAGGCCGTACGTACGCATGAACGCTGTTTTCGTTTCCTTATTGAGTTGAATGGAATTAAGTAGATGACATACATATATATATATATATACACATAAATCCAGTATCATTATTATGTCATATATTTCATGATTACTTATTATATATACTTTATTATCATTAATGAATGGTTAACGTGGAGAATGAATCTCATCACATCGTGGAGACGGTAGTCCGTACGTACGCACGAGCGATGATATCGTTCTCATGATCGTGGAATTGTATTGAAGTGTATGAATACTATTTCAGAATTAATAACAATTTACAATAATCATATATAGTTGTTTATTTGAACCATTATACCCATCCATGTAAGGTGGTGGTCGAAAATATATTACACCACGACGTGGAGACGGTATTCTGTACGTACGCACGCGCGGTGATTTCGTTTTCCGTAGGATGGATATATGGTGAAATAGGGTTCTTTAATAATTATAATAACATATAAGTATATGATTGATACTGATTTTATTACTTCAAAATGAAACAACCTAAGAATAAGAAGTGGAAGAAGAAATAAATTTGAAAGAATCGGTAACGGACATTACCTCGTCTTTGAAGCGCCTCTTTGAGATCTCCTTTTAGGGAACTAAAATTGGTCTTTGGGGAAGAAAAGAACCTCTAGGATGTAGCTATGGAAGTGGAGAAGAAAATTTTGCAGGGGTTGGCTGAGCGTTAAGGCTCAAGGTGGTGTGAAGAAGAGAGGGAGGAGGTGCCCTTTTATAAGGGAGGAGAGGGGCACCTTTGGAATTCTTAAAAATATTAATTTATAATAAATCTAACCCCACTTAAAAACCTCCAAAAATGACACATATTCTAATATAAGATGATATAGGGTTGTAATCCCATCAACCAATCAACTTTAGACATGTTTGGATCTTATTTTAAACCTTATCATTTTGATTTATCCTTATTTAATCTACTTAAGTTTATTTGTGGTAATAAAATTCTAAATTTTAAATTATAAAAAATAATTACTTATTTGCTGTGAATTTTCCATAATAGTTTACTTTATAACATTATAGACCATTTAAATTTAAATTTATAATTTTTAAATATTTTTGTGATTTTTAAACAATTTTATAATATGTTATTTTTATAAAATAATAATAGTGTCAATTTTGACACTATTCTTTTATTTGAATTTAAATAAAATATATACAGAAGATATGATATAACTAAAAGATTTAATAGATTTATAAAAGGTCATATGTATCTATAAAATTATTGGATCAGATTAAATAGTTCATATAATATTTATTTTATTATTTGTAAAACCATTTATTTGGTTTATCTCTTAATAAAATAATTACTACACCATGTTTGTATAATTATTTAATATACTGATTTGATGCATAAAATTTAAAATAAAATCCTATGATGAAGATAAATCTATTAAATTTTACAATAACACTTTTAATAGAATTTATCATCTTAAAATCACAATATTTGAATTGTTATATTTATTAAATTATGAAGGTGACAACTTTGGCATCATTTAAAATAAAATAATATAAGTGTCATAATCACATTTATAAGGCTCCAAACGGTTATATATTAGGTCATTGGATGATTAAGGTGTATATATAAAATACCAATAAGTTTTGGTCTAGTTTGTGGGCCTTTTAATGGGTATTATTATTTCAATAAAAACTTTATTACTTATTTTCCACGTAATAAATAATTTCTGTATCATTAATGTATCATCATTAATGACAATTATTTAATCTCTAAAAATTTAAAATAAATTATCATGATGTAGATAATTTGATTATATTTCTGGAGACTATTCATGTTCGAAGTTTTATGATTTTTATCACTAAATTAAAATTATTATACTTATAAGATTTAAGAGAGTGACATGTTGTCACTTTCTTTGGTTTTAACAATTATTAAATTATTTTCATGGTCAAAAGTCCATAAAATGAATCTAATATGACACTTAGGTTATATGGGTCTACTTTTAGCAATAAAATAGAATTTTGTCATGTGTTAGGGTAATTTTATAATATTATATTTACCCTTAATTACTCAATTTACCTTTAACTATGGTAAATAAAATTTACCGTAGTTACTATTCATAATTCCCAAAAATAAAAAGTATCCTATTAACATAATTTGGACCCACTGATTCCAAATATGGAATCAATTTTTACAAATTCCATACACAAAAGTTGCAGAAATTAAATTAAAATTAATCCCGTTGTCGAAAGAAAATGAGTTTTTCTTTAAAACAATGCAAAAGATTGAATTGATTTAACCTACGAATTCAAGTTTAAATCAATGTTAATGACATAAATTATATTAAATGGTAAAAATATATTATATTTATACTTTAAAACCATTAAATATTATAATTTAACCACATACAATATTACGATGAAAAAAGTTGTTTTAATTAAAATATAGCGTGTTTTTACTATTCATTAAAATATAAAAGTCATCAGAATAAAATGAAAAATTTATCCAAAGTAATTTTTTATTTCTTGATTCCAATGAATAATTTTATTTTGTCAAATGGAACTTATAAACATGTCAAAAACTACATTTAATATGGGTGTGCCATCAAAAGGCAGCAAAACTGCATTTTTTGAAAAATACTTATTTTACCCGAAAAAATTATTTTGATCTTATACCATGTTCTAGAAAATGTGTAAGATGAATAATAATGTTATAAAATTAAAAAATTAGTTAGTACTATTCATAATGGCTATTTCATAATAATATTATAATAATATATCGTTGTTTAGTAAAACCTGGTATTGGATACAACACACGCTATTGAGGAAGGTCGTGATTGTGTGTAATGCAAGCCAAGTCAGGGTTGCGTGTTGTGAAAAATACTTATTTTACCCGAAAAATTTATTTTGTTCATATACCATGTTCTAGAAAATGTGTAAGATGAAAAATAATGTTATAAAATTCAAAATTTAGCTAATACTATTCATAACGGCTAGTTCATAATAAAATTATAAAAATATATCGTTGTTTAGTAAAACCCGGTATTGCGTACAACACACGCTATCGAGGAAGGTCACAATTGCGTGTAATGAAAGCCATGACAGGGTTGAGTGTTGTGAAAGAATCCTTCGTTGTATCGTATAATAGAATCCAACAATATTTCATTTATACGTTGAATATATATATATATATATATACTCAATGTTGCGTAGAATAACTATTATCAAAATTGTGTGTAACACGATCCAAGAATAGTGTTGCGTATACTGCAAGCTAATACGGTGTTGCGTATAGCGCAAGGTAATCTTGGTGTAGCATACAACAAAATACTTTAATGAAATTAAAAGAATATTTTTTATAAAATCTCGGGGTGTTACAAGCCTGATCTAAAGTCTATCTTCGAAAACCACTGTGATACCTTTAGCTGATCAAATAGATCATCAATCCTCAGTAGTGGGTACATGTTCTTCACGGTCACCTAGTTCAGGTGCCGATAATCCACATAGAGTCTCAAACTACCATCCGCCATCTTGGTGAACAAAATCGGGGATTCCCAAGGAGAAACAGTAGGCCTAATAAACTACTTTATTTGTAAGTCCTCCAGATGTACTCGTAGCTCTTGAAGCTCTGTGGGAGACATATGATATGCTGGTGTATATATCACCACCATCCTGGGGTAAAAATCGATATAAAATTCTACCACTCTTTGAGGAGGTAGACCCATAACATCATCAGGGAAAACATTGGCACACTAGTCCACCACTACAGGATAGATTAGACTCTCAGCATCAACCACTCCAAGGGTAAGGCTAGAAAACTAATGTGTGATCTGTTGAACCCTCCCATGGGTACGTCCATATTGCACTGAAAAGGTTTCCTTCTCATTGGTTAGGGAAAACATCGTCCCATGCTTGCAAACACACTGCACATTACGCCTAATACAGTTAACCTGATCATGAACTATGGATAACCAATGTATACCCAATATAACATCGCAATGCCTCGACGCTGCTACTATAAAATCCTAGCCGAAGATCTCTCATCCTAGAGTAATCACAAACCACCAGAACGAGTGTGTAATCATCGAATCCACTCCCATAGGAGTCTCTAGCTGAATGTATCGAGCCAAAGGCTCCACCCGAATCTTAGAGCTCTGAACGAGGGCCATGGAAATAAAAGAGTGACTGGAACCTTTGTCTATATGAATTTAAGATAAGGTGGAGTAGACATAGATAGAAACTCGTATCATTTCTAGAGCGTTGTGATCATAGGCATCAGCTACGTGGACCTGATTTCATCCCTGTCCACCTGCTCCCTATGGTCGGTGTAGACCACCTAGAGTTGGTGGCCGTAGAACCTCGAATCGCTACCGACCACCTGCTGCATGACCAGCTCCTCTTCCACGTCCACCTGTTGCCTGCACACCTCCTCAATCGAATCTTCAACTCTACCCAAGTAGTCCTTTGACCGTCTAATGGTCATCCATATAGTGGGTTGGGCAGTCGTGAGCCATGTGACCTTGCCCACCGCATGTGTAACACTTCCTGCTCTTCTCATGTTCTACTCTGTCTCGAGAGCCCTGTACAACCGACCTTGTATCCTATGGTCATCCACAGATAGGTCTGGTCCTCTTGGACCTATGTGTCATCTGTCTGCTGATAGCAATAGATGACTCTGCTATATGTCGTCTGATGGTGGGTCTCGCTACCTTTGACTACTCAGGAAGGAAGCTCTCCACCAAGACTTCTCTCTCTAACACCCCTTCCTGCATTGGGATGCTGAGAGAAAACATCTAAGCTCTAATATCTTGTCTGAGCCCATGCTCAAAGGGCGAGGCCCTGAAGAATAGGTCCCGCACCATGGAAGTGGAGTAGCGCAAGAGTTCGGTGAACCATGCTAAATACTGAGCCACAGTCATGCTACTCTATTGCAACTGGAGAAGCTCCTCTATACACACTGTGCATAAGGTTGCTGGAAAAAACTCTGCCCTGAAATGTCTCCCAAAGTCAACCCATTAGAGAGTGACCTCATAATGAACCTAGAGCTTCAAGCTACACTATCTTCCCACTGCTTCCTAAAGAAACTGGCATAAAGGATCACCATGAGATTAGCTAGTGTCCCTACCAGTCAAAAAACTATAACCATGGACTCCATCCAGGCCTCAGCTACCTTGTGGATCCATCTCTCCCCAGAACCTTGGTGGCCTCTGGTGTTGGAACTCATGAAACGCGATCAAGCGGTGTTCGCCCATTGTTGTTTGGGCTGGTGGCATCGGCTACCCAATGGGTAGATGTGCGACTGGTACACCACCTGATGGTATAACTACCATAAGGGTTCCTTCACCGAAGCCTTGGCACTTGGTGGGTTTTCATCATATACTCTAACTTAAACCCTTGCTGGCTATCTGCATAGAGGCCTCCTAAAATGAAACAGGTGTGCCACGGTAAAGAAGTTATACATGCTGAGATTATTCAAATAGATCACAATGAAAACATTTCAAAAATACACACACAATCAGTGTTTTCGTGCACTGAGTCAGAAATCATATGTTATGGTACTGGTGTATGGAAATGTGGGCCGCCGCACAAATAATGGATTCCCAAAATTTAAAACCACACTTATCACACATAACACTATTGCTACAAAGAAAAGGTCAGAGTTCTAGTTCTTTGGTATAACCAACTCCTCTAATACAAATTTTTCTGGACCCATCCCCCGGGGACCATACCGTGACTACCCCAAGACCGCCTTCCATAGGCCAGGGGTTGGTGACCAGAACCGAAAAGGAATTTCCCAATGATTGAGAAGACACTACCTTCAAACTTGTAAACCCACAAAAACCAACCCCACAATAAGATAAATGCACAAAGTAAACTATATATAAACACGGTGTGTATAATAAGAAAAGGGAAACGAATACAAGCCCAACTGGAATGTACAAGTAAAACTAAAAACAACTCCTGTGAAAACACGTCGAAGATCCTACCAGAATTGTAGGTACAACTCACGAATCATCATCTTTGTGGATCGTCTCATCCAATGTGCACCTATGAGAAGCTTCCAGTCCTGGTATCCTTGACCTCGATCAGTGATGTCCATCATCTGCACAAGACACAACAAGGTGTGGGCATATCCCGTGTAAGGGTGAGTATAACGATACTCAGTAGTGACCCCGAGACCCCCGTAGGTCTCTTAGAACTCCACAGAGGATAAACCACATAGAAATAATACAAAACCAACCATGAAGCAATAATATACTCTACTTAGGTATATACCCATACATATACCCATGTTACCATGTATACCCATCTCAATCATGAGTAAACACAAGACCCAACTCTTTAGAAAAAAGCACTACTGTTCCATGAAGGAAAGAATACCACGATGGTAACCCCAAAACGGTAGGTACCACAAAGGTAACACCACACAGAAGAATACAACAAAGGTATCACCATGATGGTAACTCCACATAGAAGAATTCCACAAAGGTATCACCACATAGAAATGTACCACAAAGGTAAAGACTCATCTCACACTAGGTATAACATAAGTGCGAAAGTATTGATGATTAGATTTATTTCTAGATCATCTTACTTCATTGGGAAGCTCTGCAATTGACCCACATAGGATCAAAGATGACCCACACATGATCTAAATATGACCCACACAATATCTGGATATGGACCACAAAATATTGATATGCGCTAACCGACACAGGATCTGAAGATGACCCACACAGGATCTGAAGACACCTCAAGTACAGCCAACCACATGTTCCCGTAATAAGCGCGCTTGATTACCAAAGGTTTCCCTCCTCAATCCATAGTCATATACTTCCAATGTGACAAAGTCCCATGAGGATGTATCCCAAAGTACCATCACGGCATAAGAGTCCTAACGCAACTGAAAGTGCATCAATCGGACACCCATTCTGTAAGTTATTATCGTTTCCGTTCTGAGGGCCTGAATGGATTCGAGTTCGATCCAACCCAGCCATACTCCAACTTTATCCAAAAATAAAGTGGATGATTCCAAAAGGACCATCGAGATCTAAGGATTCCATTCCCATAGATGGTTAATCAAACAGATTTTTGATTCCCAAGATATGCCCAAAAAGGCATATCTGGGTATAGATAGCCCTGGGTCCGGTCTGACCAGGTCAGACCAACCTAGACCATACCGGTTCGTGTTTACTCTGACACGTTGGGGGGGTGGCCTGGCCTACTGGGCATGGACCACTCGGCTGGGTGCAGTCCGTCGTGGAGGGGTCCACCCTAGCCGCTACCCGAGCCCCCCCCCCCCCAGAATTCTGAATAGCCCAATGTCCATTCAGTCACCGTCTACTGGCACGCAGGTCCCAGAAGAGCAGGTTCTGCCTGGCATGATGCGAATGGTAGGATTTCCGGACAGTTATCCTCCCAACTACGCGACGACGCCGATGTCTATTCGCAACCAGACGGATGCCGGCCACCTTGGTGCACCGTCGTGGCCCACGGGGTGTGGCCTCCTTTGCTACCTGTGGTGTAGACATGCACCACCCCAGTTCTACATGGTTGACCAGGGTGTCAGCCACCGCCTCCCTCCACCACGGTCGATGAGCCACGACCTCCTTCCGCCGCTGTCATCGCGACCGACTGGTGTGCCGGCCACGACCTGCACCCTGCCGCCGTCGGTCGCCGGCAATGTGGTCAGGTTCCAATAAACTGTCAATCCACCCATGAATAACACGTCAATAAAGGAGTTGAGGGATCGGTCCGGGTTCGTTTATCCCACACCCTATGCGTTAAGTTGATATTAGGTGGTTTAAGAGGATTGTATCAACATAAAACAACGAATAACAATATAAACAATTACCTACCTCATTAGATCATTGGAGATGGTGTGTGGAAGAAGATGAAGATGTTGATGTTCATCTCTCACGTAACAGGCCCCTGATCTGAGCTCGGGCATCATCCTTGTCAGAGGTTTGTTATTCGATGGAGAGGTTCTTCGTTGGAGAGGATCTTCATTTAAGAAAGTTTCTCTAAAGGCTCTCCCAAGTTATTTTTTTCCAACAATCCCCAACCAAGAGGTGAGGAGAAAATGTAATAAATTAAGTTTATTAATTAACCAATTAATGTTGGTTTATTATATTGGGGGAAAAACCAAGAGTTTACTCACATTAAAGAGGAGTTTGGGTGGTCCCCACCACCAAGATTCATAAAGGTGGTTTCAAGAAAGAAAAATAAAAATATATTTATTTTATTTTTCATCTTCCATGAAAAACAAGGAAACCAAATTCCACCCTCGACCTACTGTAGTCGAGGTAAAGGATTCTTTCAGAGAATATTGGAGCTGCAATTTCAATGATGTCCTCAGATTTCAATTCCTAGTACTTATTCTAATGTTACAAAAAAATGCTCGCATGTTTACTGAACATACATAAAAAATGTTTAGAAATTCATTCCAGGCACACTGAGCCTAAGAATCACTCACCATAAATTTGTTTGGACTTGTAATATTTCCATATAATTAAACAAAATTACGTGGAAAAATATGGGTCTTTACAACATCCTTCTATGATTCCTTTTCCACACTAGGGTAATGTTCTTTTGAAACGATCCTTCTTATTTTTTTGTATAACATATAATCAGTTTTTATAGTATTGACTTTTTCATATTATCTTTTCTCTATAGGGTCTGAACATCACATTATTACCTAATTTATATTGAATAAAATTCACCTAGAAGGATTTTTATTATATTGATTTGGGGAAAACTATTGAAATTATTTTTGATGTTATTCAAATACTGATGACTGTTAGATTGTTTCATAAAGATTATACAACCATCCATATTCATTTATAGATGAGTTATAACAATGTTATCAAATGTATTGTAGTTGGAAAAATTATTGATATTCTTGGAGATTTAAGACAACTAACACAAGATGATTATGTATTGGTATTCCATGTCAATCATTATATGGATAACCATATTTAATTCTGTAATAAGATCCTTAAGGAATGGTATAAAATGTCTTGATGACTCTTATGTTTAATGTATTGGACTCTATAAAGTTACGAGTGGCTCATATAATTATATATCCCCTTAATTCATAGACAAGTATCATGAGACAAAACTTGTTGGGTTTTTGTGTGTACCTCTTCCCATAATAGGAAATTTTCTTTTCCCTATTCCATGATAACATTTTATTAATGTTTGACATTATTTATTCCGTCAGTATCTGATAATTATTTCTGATATTTCCACATTAAATTATTATAATGGGTATAAAATAATATAAGTCTCATGTTTATTATTGATTCATATTGTTTACTTATTCCTTCCATAATATATATTCCATGATTTCCTCAGTTGTAGGTTTTCCCTTACCATGTGACCGCGGTATCCACATCTCTTATTCTATTTCCCAATGTTACGAAGAAATGTAGTACATATTACATGTTTATAATAATATCATTTTTGTAATAATTTAGGGGAGATGTTTATGACTCATTATGTATTATGTAGTTTTTAATATATTGGAAAAAATATTTGTTTGACAAAATTGAAATAGTATTTTTTATTATAGTTTCCTCATAATTATAAAAATCTATAAATATTAAATTTTCCTTAGGATGTAATATATGTAGTAATAATGTTTTTTATTTTATAAATAATAATGCTTATATCTAGTATTTTAGAGCATTAATAAAAGTTAGTATTTAATTAATGTGATTATTAATGCTAATATAGAAGTGTAGGTTTGGGGAATCACTTAAAAACCTAAAATGTTATAGGGTATACAATTGATTCAATGTTTTTTACTGATATTTTATTTATATATGCTTCAATTTGGGAATATATAGTTGGTTTTAAACCTAACAGTTAATTATTTTTTATTTTTACAATAGATCTGTGAGCTTGAGTCTTAGTATTATAACATATTTTGTTAATTATATGATCCTATATTGACCAAATAATGAGCACACTACATTTCATTCACCTGATAGGATGATTACATAACATAAAATTAATAAAAATACATTACAACATCATATACATGATATTTAGGTATATCCATATACTTATCCATTCGATCTCAATTGATGGACCAAAAAGCATAGCCATTATGGGAGATAAAAAGTATTTTCTTGGCCAAGCCTTAACATATAACATTATAAAAAATCACCAACCACCCCTAGATTTCTTTAATGTCAATGTTTATTAACAAATATATCGATATCTTAAGTTTTTCATGATAATTTCCATTATAAAATTTGTAATCATGATTCAATATAGAACATACAAACGTATTCTAACAATGACATTGTGTGTGACATTCCATGTGGTAGAAATGGAAAGTAACCCATCAGAAAAATGAATATTATATTACACGATCATATTTTATATCTTTATAAGAATTCATACCAACACTGACTATAAATATTTATCACAACCTATATTACTTAATGTAGACATAAGTTACATATAAGTTAGTATCGTTCTTTGAACGATCAACTATCAACACACTTATTAAAATATATACAAACAACATAAAATAATGATAACATAGATTCTTAATTTGTATAACATGATTAATTATATACTGTTAAATATCATTAAGAAAAAAAAATAAAACTTTTTTTTATTTCTAAATATTCCTTCATGTTTATAAGGACATTAATGGAGACCTTGGTGATTGAGTGTAATTAATGATTTTGAAATATTCCACCATGAATGTAATTAAACAAGGTATGTTATGAGCTGATCTCAATTGATACATTGTCAATATAGCATTATTATCACACCAATATTTTGAGTTATATTGAAAATAACATTATATATTATGATGTGGTTTTTCATTATCAAGATGATAGATGAATTCTTAGACTAGTCTACTAAGGAAATATATTTCTTGGGTTTTGGAATTGTTTTCAAGTTCAATTTTTGGAAGAATTATCATTGATCAGTTAAATTATCATTAATTTTGTCAGAGGATTAAATGGATATTTGTTTATTGTACATGCATCAAGGCATGAAAATTATAGTTTTTTCCATTATGGATAAAATATATAAGAAAAATTTCCCTCTAATATAGGACCTAATTTTTCAACATCACATGTTATTCTATAAATAATGTAAGGTCTATGAGAGGCATGTAGTGGGATAGAGCCTTACACTATAGAGTTCATTTATTGGGTGTTATATGGAAAACATTATCATGGAGAGATACCATGATACTTTCATACATTTCGATCTTGAGGAGATACAACATTATATAAAACAATGTAATATGACACTCCATATGATGGTGGCCAATTCCACAAAGGATGTGTCCTGATATTTATAAATTTTAATTGAATGAGGAGTCAATGTTATCAATCTACATTTAAATTTCATACACCATAAAGGTATTTTTAATACATTTGTGTCCAATCCATGAGATTTTTATGTTTAATAGAATTTGAAAAAATATGGTACATTTTAATGAGTTGAACATCTCTATATAATTAAATGTCTTAAATAAATACATGTATAAATGAGTTCATAAAAAATTCATGATTTAGTGCACAATTCCATTCTCCAATACTGTTCTAGGTTCTATTCGATTTAGCTTCCGTATATACCCAACATGAGTGTCGCAACATGAAGGAGTTTGTCATGACACATTATCAGTATACTTTATAAATATAATGGTTCCTAAAAAAATCAATATAATGTGGTTAAACGTTGAGTTATCCCACTATTCATTACAGTGAGAGTTTTACATAGAGTTTGGCTAATATTTTAGGTGAACATAAAGGTTACACAAATGATCTTTATTTTTTATTATCTTTTAGTCAAGATATGTATATAAATTAACCAGTTGATTGTTATAATTTTTTATTTTACATGGTTTATGTGTGTCATCTCCAAACTCCCTTGTTTATTTGGGTTGATATTAAAATAGGACCAATGTTTGAGAGAAAACAACCATTCTATGTCATGGGTTGTCCTCGTGATAATAAGAGTTATTTTACTACTTATTCACATGTGTTCCATGTGTATTATTTATAAATATTTAATTTACCATTGTATCATCACTATCAAGAAACAATAAAAGTAACTCTTAATTAGAAACACATATTTATTTGGAGTTGGTGTTTTTAGTCACAACCGATTCACTACCCACCGCTCTCAATAGTTGTTTACTATCTCCAATCCTCTTCAGTTGGTATTTTACAATTCTTGAAGAAGTATTAATTATGTTTTCCCATAGATCTAGGTTTTTATTCACTTCTTATAGTTTTTTATAGATTATATTTATTGAATATATGAAAAACATTGATAAAAATGGAGTTCCTTTTTTCTGATGTAAAACGATTCCACCTATGGAAATAAAGACAGTCTAATTTGAAATCTTTTATAATTTTCCATTGATGTTCTTCATATCATATAGAATGGTTTAAGTATTCTTATTTCAGGGATAGATTATACTATACATAATTAGACTTATATTAAATCTAGAGGGAGATCATGGAATTTTTTACTTTTATCCCTCCTAGATAAAGAGCTAAAATGATTCATGGGGTTAAAAATATAAGAAATATGAAGGAAAAATTATGATATAAATGAGGGTGATATGAATGGTAAAGAGTAATTGTTAAAAAATATTATCTCAATTTAAAGATATACATATTGGAGATGATAAAATGGATGACATGATCTTTATTTGAGTGAAACAGATTTTAGGCTTGTTTTAATGAAATAGATAAATTCATAAAACCTATACTATAGTGAATAAATTAATGAGAATGCCAAAAAAAATATTTAATGATTTACTACCCTAAATATAAATAAATTGATTAATTTATAAAATAAAAAATATTTTGATTATATATAAGATTAGAAGAGGGGAATATATGAGAATAAAAGAAAAACTTTAGAAGGATATGAATTTTAAAATATCAAATTTTATGAAACAATATGATATAAAGAATTTTCTTCTGAATGAATTTGAAAATAGTGATCTTTACATAGATTTTAAAATTTTCATATAATTATTACAAAATGTAATTCAATAAGAAAAAGGTGAATTCATAGGTAAACATCCATTAACATGTTTTAATTGTGTAAGTATTAGACAATATTTAGCTAGTTCTACAATAGAGAAACTAAAGTCTGGGATTCTTTATCAAACTAGAATGTCACTCATATGGAGAAACAATATGTCTTGTGGTGATAAGTGGGGAATATAAATCAATTACCAGAAATAATCTTACAAAATGATCAAGTCAGAAATTCTCTCATAACTTAATGTCATATCATGTAATGTTGATGGTGATAAATTGAAAGTGGAACCTAAGGATGAAGGTATGATGAATTATGTTTAGAAATAAAATCATCCCAAATATCCCTATAGTGAATATGAATAAGAAATATCTAAATAAAAAAAATTATTAATAAAAACACCAAAATAATTTCAATTAATAATGGTTATTTGGTATGCTGGAAGTAAGATAAAAAATATTAAGATATAAAATAAGTCTTTCAAATCTGTGAATGAATCATTGTGTAAAATCTTAATAAATCAAGGTCCAAATACAATATCTACATGCAAGTGAATTTCAAAAAAAGGTGGGAGATATTAATTCTATTATTAAATAAATTCATAATGTTCTTGAAATAAACAAATAAAATCATAGTATATAGAATATATTCTATAATATTAAATTTTTTGGATACTATCAATTACTAAGGGATCACTCTGATTTTTTTCCAAAGAAGTCAATGGTTTTTGTAAAATATTAAAATTAGTGTATTAATGTTTTAATTCTACAATGATACATGAGGAAATTACTATGGTATAAATGAATGTACTAGGGACCAATAGAAGTTGTGGGAATGTTAAAAAATATTATTTCTCATTAGTTTGATTGGTTAATATCAAATAAAAATGAAATTGGAGATGAATAAACTAGATATGATCTTTGAAATTTAATATATAAATAATTTAATAAAAAAATAAACCCGAATTTGGTAATGTTTCTTGATTAATTATCATTTTTCTTAAGTTCTGTCATTGTTTCAGTAGAGAATCCAAGTTAGGATTCCCATAGTTGTATCCACATGTGATTAACTATGAACAATAATATTGGGTTTTCGATGTTATCATATAGGAAACAAGTGCTTTAGTATGTTCATAGTTAATTACATTGAGAGGATTCTCTAATTCTATCTTATTCTAGAGACTGAGGGAAGAGGATATTATCTCAGGTTTAAGTAATAATTTCATGATTGGATCATAGTCATGCACAACTATTCTTACCATTTATAATATTTATTTTTAATAGACTCATGATTAATATTTCATCAATTTATGGTGGACCATTTTTTAATATGAATCCATAGTTATTCATTATTCCTAATAATAATAATATTATTATTATTCTTATTAATGTATTACTTTACATGTGCATGTTTATATTTAATTTTAATAATAAATAAATAAAATTCTATTTAAATATGTATTAAATAAAAATATATATTTCATGCAAGGCCCTTAAATCATCAAGTAAATCATTCCTAAAAATTATCAATCCTTGAATAATTAAATATTTATTCTAAATAATATTATTCAATAAATAAATAAGTAGTATATTCACTAAAAAATAAATAAATATTTATATTAATATTCATGTCACTAAAAAATATTTATATTTATATATTAAAAAATCTAATCAATAAATAAAATTTAAATTATTACCTTGTTAATAACAAGGAAGAGATAAAAATTAAATCACATATTCTAAAAATGAATAACAAGAGATTGAATTGATACGGTAATCCAATCCTGAATGATTATTACTCCACAAGATGAGATTTATATTAACTATTATTATAAAATTAAATCTAAATAAATAATATTGAAGATACACATAGTCTGTCACCCTCTAGGGGTCTTTATCAATGAAATTACGTGATGATACGTGAAGTCTAAGATTAGTGTCTTATAACATGTCATGTAACCCATAAAGAAATTATTAGTCATGTATTATCTCAATAATACTCAATAAATATTATTGATTTTAGATGCTCAAAAATACCCTTGTTTTTTTAGTGATGAAATTATATTAATTATTTTTAGGAATATATTTCTTGAGATGTTTTTCTTTTCATGGGTTATAACATTTTAAATGTATTTTTAATGTGTTTTGAAAGTATTCTAGAAACACTGTTCATTCCATAGGTTTGTAAGTATAAGTTTAACATATGGTTCAAAAACCCTACATTTGAAATAACATGTATGGATCATGTACCCAACACTATTGAAAAATTATTCTTTATCAACTCTAATGTTGGATGGCATCCTACATTTGATAAGGAGATGTTTATGGATAAAAAATACTTTTTCAGGGAAAACTACATTTTATGTAAGAAATTTAGTGGAAATAATACCAATTTTATAATTGACCATATGTATTCAACCATATATTTTGAGTTTTTTCATCACACGAAGGAACTCTATATTTTACTATTCAATGATGAAGTTTAAATTAAAGGTATTTTAATTGATTACTACAATAGTCTCGCTGGAATTAAATATCGTCTTAAACTTATTTTATGATTGATTCAAATGATCATATTTAATGGATAAAATTTCTCATATTTCTATGGTAAGTTATGCATCTATTTAATGATTTAAATTTGAATGATTGTGATCTATTTGGATGATTTTTGGGATCTACATAATATAATGAAAGAAAAGATTCCAATATAAAAATCAAGAGTTTATTTTTGATTTTTTTACTATTGTATATATGAAATATCTTTTTAAATACAGAAATCATACTAATAAAAAAAGATCGTGTGACTTCGTTATTTCTTAAGAAGCTACATATTAGAGATATACAAATCCTCATTTTTTTGTATCTGATTTTGAGTGTTTTTTGATATTTATAATGATGATCATTCACAACCAATATCTATTCAAATGTATTAATTCATGAAGATGTTCATATTTGAAGAAGAAGATATGAATTCTATCAGTTTATATTTTAACTGTGATCATGTTACTCACAATTAAATAAATTAAATATCTTTTGATTTATTGGATTTTTCAGTAGATCATACTATGTAATGGATGAATACCATCTTCTAGGACTAATCTATAGAAAATCAAGTTCCCTATAAAACAACATGTAGTCCTTGTAAATCCTTATTGTAAATGGGTTACCTATCTACACTCCATTGCGAAGGTCTTGTGATAAGAGGAACTTTCTAGTGGATATTACTGAGCTCATAGATTGAGTATTTGTGAAAAGAATAGGGGATCTTTTTTACCTGAAACACTATATAAATTATTGTGTTCTTATTTATTTTTTATCCACTACTTTAATTTCTTACAAAATAGAAGTTCAAATATCAACATAATTGACCAAGAAAGATAAAAAAATGAACCCTTCATGATTATTCAAAGTCACAATTCACCCCCTGTGTATCATTTTATTTTTCCTATCTATTAATTGGTATAAATTGAGAGTCATTTAGATAAAATATATAATGATCTAGTAAGATTAACATATAATTTTGATAAAAAGACAGATATCAATTATTGATCAAAGAGAATGTATGTCAATGATATGTGATCCATACATAAAATGGTGATAAATATAGATATTGGAATTATCTTATGATCATCCATATGAAAAATCTTGGATTTGATGTATATATGACATCATCAATCCGTATGAAAATCTGTAAAAACCAGAAGAATGGGATGCTACCAAAGAACATGTGTATGATATCAATTCAACAAAAGTTAATGCTATTTTTTGTTTATTTTTTAGATGAATTAAATATATTATCCTCATATCCCATGACTTATGAAATATGGAATACATTCGTTGTTGCATATGAAATAACTGAAAATGTCAGGTAGCTCAGGTATGTTATTGTAAAATAAATTTTTAAACAATTACAATATATTATAGTGAATGATTCACCCAAATTATTGGGAAATTGATAGATATATTAAATTATGTGTCACATTAAGGGACCAAAATTATTAAATATAGTGAATCAGTAAAATTACATAGAGTAATTCCCTTAAAAGAGAATGAGATATATGTAGCTATAAGGCAACCATCACCAATCAATGAATTAAAAATTAATGAATTGATTGAACCCTGATGCTGTAAAAGTAAGAGATGATATATTGAGATAAGTATCATATGGTAATAAAAAGGTAAAACACTACCCTTAATGTTACATATCAAAAACATGAAAAGAAATTAAAATAATATAAAGAAAATTCAAATTAATCAGATTGTTTAGATTCTGACATAGATCTGGATCAGCTAGCTGGAGGATTTATCAAATTCTATAAGAATAAATGAGGCTTAAAAAATCATTCATGAAATATGACTCAAGGACTAAATATGTAAAATTCTATCAATGAAAATAGATGGGTCATATCAGTCTTTATATTCCCTAGTTAAAAAAATAAATGAGAAAGATGGAAAATAAAAGTCAAAATAAAACTGATTATGATCAAAAATGGAAAATATAAATAAAATCTAGTAGGAGTGTGTATGAAGATTCCATCATCACTTCCAAATCTAATTAAAAATTATGCTAAATTTTCTGAAAGAAAACATGTAATTTATTGATAAGAAAGAACATGAGGTACACTTCTGTTTTTATTATACTTCTTATTATGATAACATATCAATTAAATAATTATATTATTATTGCCTGATTCATGAAAAAAATATGTGATTCTCTAGTAAAAATATATAATTAACTAAAGAATATTCATAATTTTGTTTTTAGTGAAAAATAATCCATGTTAAAATAATATCAAGTATTAAAAGATAAATTTAATAAATTGAAATAAAATGGAATATTTTATGAAAATATAATAAATAAATTACCAGATAAGTTATAATCTTTTAATAGTATTGAAATTATATTAACTAAATATGAAAAGTTCCTTAGTGAGATTCTTAGAAAAATTGTTATTAAAAATAAAAAATATGAAAGCAGAGAAAAGGAAGAAAATAAAAATTATACAAAAACTATTTCATTCCTAATTCAAAAATGGTTCATGTTTCTATTTTCAAATGAAGGAAATTATTATGAAAACTAATATTTAAAAAATTCATAGAAAAGTTAAATTCAAAAGGATTTTATTTCCAAGAATATATCTGAAGCAAGTAATGTAAATTTTATAAAATAAGGAAAATCTGGATTCATAGATATATTTTTTCTAACACAGCTGGACCCATGAAAATATAGGTTCCAAAAAAACTTTTGTTAAATATTTTTACAGGGAAAATTCCAAAAGAAAAGAAATGTTGTTTGGTATATTGATGGTGTAAAATAAAGAAACATTAGAAGAAAATTTTCCACCCTTCATAAATTTGTATAAAAGGATATAGGTTTAGTCACATTTCGATACAATGTTAAATAAAATATAGTTAGAGGTGGATCAATTGGAGATCCAAAGTAAATATCAATTAAAAAAGTTTTATATGTTCAGGGACTAAATCCCATCCTGGTAATTATTTCTCAACCTTGTAATAATGATTTTATTTTTGATTTATCTAATAATTCAAAAACATTTTTAATTATAAATTACATAAATTTAGTGAACATAGAACTACAAATGTTTATTCCTTTGATCTTAATTCACTATGTAAAAATGATAATTGTTTAACTACTGAGACAAATAATTCTTGGATATTGCATATAATACTTAGACATTGAAATTTATTTACTCAATATAAATTATCTAATAAACATGTAGTTTCTAAATTTCCTTGTCTTAAATTGGATAATCATAGATTTCACGATGCATTTTAAATTTTCAAACAACAGAAATCATATTTCAAATCAAATAAAGATTTTTCCTCATCTAAACCACTAGAACTTATCCCCATGTATTTTTTTGGACAATCAAGGGTATAAAGTATGGCTAAGAAATTTATATTTATGTATTAATTGATTATTTTTCATGGTTTACATGTGTTTATGTTCTAAAACAAAAAAGTGTAGTATTTAATAATTTTGAAAGATTTTGAAAAACATTTCAAAATGAAATTGATTCAAAATAATTTCATTAAGATGTGGTTGTGGTGGGTAATTTTATAACCAAGAATTTAATTCATATTTTCTAAAATTTAGGTATTATAGACACCTTCTACAGACCAAGTAAACATTAAAAAATGGAATTTTTGAAAAAGTTAAAAAAACTATTCAATAGATAGTAATGACAATATTGAATTCATATAGCCTTTCTACCTATTTTTGGATAGAAGCATTAAATATATCATTATTTGTCATGAATATATTTTTAACAAGACCACATAATAAAAAGGAACCGAAGGAACACTGGAATAATATAAAACCTAAATTAAATTATATTAATGTATTTGAATTAATGGTTTATATCTTGAAAATTACAGAAAACATAAGAAAATATGATTAAAAGGATGATGAAGGAATATTTCAGGGATATTCAACAACTTCTAATTCCTATATAGTTTATAATTAAAATTCATGGTTTTTTAAAGAATCAATTAAAGTGATGTTTTATGAAAGTAATCATTTTGATAAAATTAAGATCAAACAGGAGAAATTTTTTACTCTTTTGACAACATGAGGATTAAATCAGACAACACTATTTTTGAAAATAAAATAAACGAAATTAAGTACAATCCAGAAGAACATAAAATCGATAAACCTAAATGTGTCCTACATAGACAATCTATAACCTTAAAATATCATCCTTTAGAAACTGTTATAAGAAATATAAATACTTTAGCAAGAACTATACGAAATTTAGAAAATCGAGCTGAATTTTTCTTTATATCATAATTAGAACCTAAGACTATATAAGATGATTTAAATGATGAATGTTGGTTAGTGGATATGAAATAGTATCATAATTAATTTAGTAGAAATAAATTTTTGGAATTAGTATAAAGACAACCCCGTTATATAATAAGCCGAACCAAATGGGTTTTTATAAATAAAGAAGATGATCAATGGATCATTATAAAAAATAAAGAAATATTATTATCAAAAGGATACAATCATGAAGAAGTTATAGGCAATGATGAACCTTTTTATCCTATTTCTAGATTAAAATTGATTAATATATTTCTAGTTTATGCATTGAATATTAATTTTAAAATAAATTAAATAGGTGTAAAACCTGCCTTTTTAAATAGATATTTATTGGAGGAAGTTTATATTGAACATCCACCAAGTTTTTAATACCCTCATCTACCAAATTATGTTTTCAATCATACTAAATCTTTTTATGGCCTTAAACTAGAACCCCTAGCATGGTATGGAATAATAATTTCATTTTTATTAGAAAAATGAATTTCATTAGGGTTATCATATCTTATTATTTTAATGAAAACCATTTTTATGATATATTATTAGTAAAAATTTTAATAGATGATTTTATTTTCAGATCAAAAAAAATTAATGATTATTCAAAACATATGAAAAATAATTAGAAATGTGTATAATGGGAGAATTAATTTTCTATTTAGTATTTCAAATATATAAAAATTCTTATGGATTTTTTCTGAATTAAATAAATTAAATTATTTTATTTTTAGAAACTTTTGAACTATAAAATAGTAACACTTATTCAACTCCAATGTGTACTAATGTAAAACATGATTTTGATGAAGTTGAATACTAGTTGACAATATTTCTTAGAGAGGTATCATTGAATGTTTAATATATCTTTGTAAGTACCCAACCCCTGAATTCTCGGAGCCGGTGCCCATGAGGCATGATTTACAAAAACATTATTACTACCATTTACAATTAATACATCTTTTCCCCTTATTACAGAGGATCGTGAGGTTTAGGTTCTGGGAAACCCGCTTCTTTTGAAAAACATCTTTATTAAAAACCCATACCTACAAAATATTTAAACAAAAACGTAGGGTGAGGAATGTATGCCCAGTAAGGGGTTTTAAAAACAAATTGAAAATAATATTTCTTTACTGTGAGGAAAAATAGTATTCTTGAATTTAAACTTAAGACATGGGGACATTAATTTTCTTTTAATAAAGAAAACTAATAACATAACACATAATCATGATCAGAGTACGCAGTTCCAATTAGGGAAAAATAAATGCTTGTATAAAAATGACTATTAACAACATGGAATGTAATGAATACTACTAGCAAAGCAGTTCTGAGTATAGAAGACATAATCAAAAGCTGTAATATTGAACATAACTGGTGCACATATCATATTGGCCATATCTATATCTTTCTGCATGTAATAACATAAAACTGCTATTAATTGGATCAAGTGAAAAACCTCTGAGACATAACATGTCATTTCATCAATTCATTCTGTGCATACTAGGTCTCTGAACCAGGGATTTCCTACTAGACGGAACACCCCATGGTAGGTAAATTACTAAAAAATTATGAGGAGGTTATAATTCAAGACTGTGTCAAGGCCTCATGTTAAGACCGTAATCATCTATGTCCAAGAATTTCACCTGGACCATAACTGTTGTCAGGCCTTGTGCCATGTCTCTGTTTTGTCTCATGAGACACAACGATGCATCGAGGGCTATAGAGGGCCCCACCCATCACAGATACAGTCCAATAAAATCCTCTTATGTCTTAGGGGCTATGTATCCAATGTGTCCCATACTGCTTTGGATACCCATTGTAAAGTGATGTTATTTGGGGTGTCCCATACCACTCCAAAAAACAGGTTCTTAGACTCATTAATTACTATTTGGTGATCATAATTTCAGGCATAACACACAAAATATGGTATGGAACTATTAAGGAAAAACATGTTTGATGATAAGTGATTCATGCATAATTCAATGTTTTAAATATCAATGATGCACACACAATTAAATCTTAAGGAAAAACATATTCCTTTTATTATTACGATTAACTTGTCATCGAACATGAAAATAAATTAAAGAAAAAGTTGATAAAATACTAACATTCACCGCATCAGGGTTATCATAATACAATAAATTCAAAGAACATGTTCCCATAAACCCCTAACCCACAAATATATCTTAACCAAGCCAAAATAATTCATTTAATTCCTAAAACTTGAGTGGAAGAGAAAATAAAATTTTAACTAAACGAGCTCATTAGTGCACCATACATGTTGGCTTGGGAACCCCCAAATTAATAAAATTTTACATGTATTAAAGTATAAACTATATTCTGGTAGTTATTATTTGAAATTGTGGTTTTGGAAAATAAATCTATAATATAACTTTTACATAACGATATATATACGCTAAGGTTATATATGGGTTTGTACACAATTTTAATCATGGTCCATTAAATTTCCTTAATATTAGAACACTCCTAACCAGAAACCATTAATTTGATTAAACCAAACATATAGGGTTTATTATCCATGAAACTGAATCCTCGTTACTATATAAAAACAGTGATTTTATACTATAACACAAAATCACTTAAACTCCCAAAACCTAGTTTTTACTTAAATCATTATTTAAAGATGAGTATTCATCATCTAAAAACCATAATTAATTTGACAGAAAATTCATAGACAAATGAGTATTTAGTGATATATATATATATATAATTTACATAATGGGTTGGTAAACTAGAGTAGATTCAAAATAACCTTCATAGGTACGTAAAACTCAGTATGCAATAATTAAGTAATTGGAAATCTTAGAAGTAGGTTTGAAGATGGGATTTTATATATATATATATACACATAATACATAAACACACGATTACACATATTATATATATATATACATATACAAAACCATACATTTAGAATATATTTGTGAATACAGGGTTTCATAAATTTGAACTTAAAGAAAAACTAAGCCCTTAAAGATCTTGATAATAACTAAGCATCAATTACATAGTTGAAAACATCTGTATATGGAATGTATATGTAACCCAAAAAATACACACACACACACACATATATATATATATATAAACAAATTTTCATAGGAAGAGGAGGGAAAGAATAGAAAAAAAAGGAAAAAAACAACACTCACACAGAAACAAAAACTCATATAATCTACATATAGAACATTTCATATCAAATGGAAAGGTATATATATATATAGATTTACAAAAATGTATATAAAAAACTATATATTATAGGTTTTGTAAAGCCTAATGTTTAAAGTAAACCCTTAGAGATATGAAGGGAGATTGGCATGGCAGGGAGGGGAGAGAGCCTGCTGGAGGTCTGTAGTGTTCTCGCAATGCTTCAAGGTGCAAAACTGAGGTGTAAACATCCTGATTTACCAAGGGAAGAGATAATATTTAAGGAGAGGGGGAAAGAATCATGTGAGGTTGTCGAGGGGAGACAATGTAAAGAAATAGAGGCTGGTGCCAACTCCGTGGAAAAAGAGGTCGAAAATAAAGTCTGTTGTTGGCCTAGGAAAAGAAAAATGGGGAATAGGTCACTAGAGCGTGACATGCACGAGGAAGAAGAAGAGAAAACGTGGGGGAGAAGATCCGAAAATAATCGGACTACCAGGATTAAACCGGAATTTATCGGATGTTCGAAGGATGACATGACATTTTAAAATTTTTGAATGGTTGGGATTAAAAATCGTGAGGATTGAACGGTTGTGGATAGAGTGAGATATGATTCAAAAATTTAAAAATAATGATGGCCTAGATCGAGTCTAGATCTGATCAGATGGCTACAGGGAATCACAGAATTTTAAAAAATATGAACGACCACAATTAGATCACAAAGAATCGAACAGCTCTCAAAAAATGTGGTGTTATTCTGCGGTCGACTGAGGTTGAACTCGGAATCGATTTTGACGGCCGAGATCGCACGATGGGTGATCCAATGGCCATGATATCATTTTGTCTGAAAAAACCATTCCCACATCGAAACGAACAAATTTTTGGGAGCGGCTTATAAGCCTGAACTCTCTCGCAACACTTCGATGACACACACACACACACACACAGCCCGGTGCCTTATACCTGGGCCCTATGCGGGCTTTGGCCCACCCTTACACCCTTCGCACCGCATGCCTTATACACTGGAATGTGCGTGCGTGCTGGTACCTAGCGCGAGCAATGCTCAGGCTCTCCTCAGCGCATACTCGATACACCCCAGGTCGCCACCTTAGGTGTCTGGGGAACTAGCCTCGACCTTGAGGGTTATGCCTTAAGGCTTCCCTCGGTTGTCTGGTCCCCTTAAAATTTTTTATTAAAAAAATATAAAACACTTATTTGAAACAAAAATCCCATTCATTTAATCACATAAGTTATTTTTAAACCGTGAGTATCTATAAATATAAGTTAAAATAATTAATCATAAGATTAATAATTTCCTATCAATTATTCAAAAGTTTAATGGTTTCATTAAACTAGGATTTATAGTGCCAAACATAAAATACTTCTATGTTGGAAACACGGTTTCATTTAATTAAAATATTACATTAGCATTTTTAAATAATTACCAAAAATACATCCTCAAAATAATTATTAAATATATATTGGCTCCCTACATTGAAAATACCCTTATAAAGTATCACATTATTTAAAAGATATTTTAAATTAATAGGTTTTGAACTATATAAATAAAAACTACAGTTTATGAATTCAGCTAGGTTCATAAAAGTATTCTTTTATTTTAAAACAATTGTGTTTAAAGACATAATTTAAAAACATAAAATAAATTTATAAAATCATTATAAAACCCATGTTTTTTATAAATAAAGTAAAATAAATTATTTTTGAAATAAAATCCATTTTATCCAATGGTCAAGGAATTCAACGACCCAACCGCTAAATAAAAGTAACGGTCAAATTGCTGTCATATAAAACCGGGTCTAGAGGTGTCTTAAACTCAAGGCGATTGAAAAAGAAAAGGAGAAGATGGTTCATTTCATTCCTTTGGTGCTCAGTACAGCTGCAATGGCTTTGGCCGTTCTACTGTTTGTTATGGAGGATGCTAAATACCCCAATCATTTACTCGTATTTCTTGTTGTTTTGAGAGGTCTCCCTATAATATTAATAGGGTTTTTAATTGGAATCATTGGTTAACTATGTTTCCCATTTGATCACAGTGTATTGTAGTTACTATGGTGTTCCCTATTTGTATAAAAATACTTTCGTTAATTTTGTGTGTTTACTCTATTTCATTGTTATTTTTTTTATAAGCAACCAATTTGTTTGATTAATGGGTGACATAGAAAGATACAATTTACTGTTATATAAAACACAAAATCGTGGGATGTTACATTATTCCCCATTCAAAGAATTGTGTCCTCGAAATTTTATTAATAAAAAAAAGAAAAACCCCCAGTCGGTCAACATTACCAAAATGGGATATTTGGCTCGTTCAACGGAATTCCCAAGTTGGTACTTAGTTCTTCCTCTTCACTATCCTAGATGCGCCTCAAGCAGTATGTCTTGAACTCTTGCTTATTTGTTCTACACACAGGCCTACATATGGAGGCTCGTACGGTAAAAATCTTGAAAATGTTCGAGTAGACAAATTCCTTGATGGTCCACCAAATTACATCGCACTCGAGATATTTGAGGGGAATGATGTGATTGAAAATACTATGATTTATGTTTGGAAGATAAAGGATGCCCGGATGTGGCCATCTTGGGCAGTTATAAGGAAGCATGCTCTGGAAGAGAAGTTTTGTGCCAGAGTAAAAAACTAAAAAATGCCTTCGTTGTATCTCTCCCTTCACCTATAGAAGGGGAGTTGGGAAGTGGAGATGAGATGGAAAACATGTTCATTCCCCCGACATGAACAAAGGATTTCATGGCTATTTGACACCTCAAGCAAGATTTGAAAAGATCCTCTAATGTTGAGGAAAGATGGATAATCCACCGTTCATGTTCTGATCAAAATATCCTCTGCTATCTCATCAGGTAGATATGATATGTTTGTTTGTCTATCCATCTGAAAGATACACTCATGATAATTCACTGAACAGTATAGATAAAGTGGTGACAGGAAAAAAAACAAGTAATGTTTCAATAACCCAAACGTTTATATAACAATGCATGAGTTTCCTTAATGATTTACTAAATGAACACCACATAAATAAAAAAAACTTTCTAATTATTCAAACCAAACACAGGCTGAGCAGATGGGGTTAAACTCATGAGAACACCTGTGACATCTCCTGTGCTTAGCATGTGGGGTATGAAGTTGGGAAATGACATTATACACTTGTTGCATATAAGAAAATCAGGTAGAATAATATTCTAACATCCCAAAGTCCATCAACTATCCCCAGAAGCCGTAGTATAAAATCTGACAAAGTTAGGCTGCTTGGAGGTCTCCGACCATAACATCTTCTTGAAAAGAGTTAATGTTCATAGTACCAAATTCTTCACTGGTCATGAATACCTAGAAGAGTCTCTCATAGTACCTTCCTCGACGTGCATATGAGGGGAATTGGGTCATCATCATTAAGAGGTAATCCATTCCCAACCACAGTGTAGACTAAGCACCCTAGGCAAGTTTGACACATCATACAGGTGCTTGCAAGACATGCGAATATGGGCATAATTAAGAAAGTTCTCTCAACTAGCTAGAGACACAATGGTCACTAGGGCCTCAGTGGGAAGGGAAAGTAGATTGGTAGATACGTTTCCATCATCCATCTGAAAGTTACAACATAATTACATAGTCAATCATAGTTATATATTCATACTACATGGTTTTCCACATTTTTCTGAACCCATCCTCTGATACCTATTGTAAGGACCCAGACCGTAAATTCCTGGAGCCAGTTCCCATGAGGCACGATGTACTAAAAATTTATTACAAACATTTACAAAGAATAAATCATGTCCCATTATTAAAAAGGATCATGAGGTTCAGGTTCTGGGAAATGAGCTGCTTCTGAAAAACTTCTTTAGTAAACAACCATACCTGATTTTTTTTAATAAAAAATGTAGGGTGAGAAAACTATGCCCAGTAAGGGGTTTTAAAAACAACTTGAAAATAATCTTTCTTTTCTGTAACGAAAAATAGTATTCTTGAATTTAAACTTAAATCATGGGGACATTAATTTTCTTCAAATAGAGAAAACTAATAACATAACATCTAATCATGATCAGAGTATGTAATTCCAATTAGGGAAAATTAAATTCTTATATAAAACATGACCATTAACAACATGCATGGTAATGAATACTACTGTCAAGGTAGTTCTGAGTGAACAATACATAATCAAATGATGTAATATTGAACATAACTGGTGCACATATCATATTGTCCATATCCATATATTTTCACATATAATAACATAAATCTACTATTAATTGGATCAAGTCTAAAACCTCTGAGACATAACATGTAATTTCATCAATTCATTCTGTTAATAATAAGTCTCTAAACCAAGGATTTCCAACTAGTCGGAACACCCCATGGTTGTTCAATTAATAAAAAATTAAGAGTAGGGTATACTACCAGACTGTGTCAAGGCCTCGTGCCAAGAACATAATCATCTATGTCCATGAATTTCACCTGGATCATAACTGTTGTCAGGCCTTATTCCATGACTCTGTTTTGTCTCATGAGACACATCGATGCATCAAGGGCTATAGCGGGCCCCACCCATCACATATACAGTCTAATACAATCCTCTTATGTCTTAGGAGCTATGTATCTAATGAGTCCCATACTGCTTTAGATACCCATTTTAAAGTGATGTTATTTGGGGAGTCACATACCACTCTAAATAACGGGTTCTTAGACTCATTAATTCCTATTTGGTGATCATCATTTTAGGCATAACACAAAAAATATGATATGGAACTACTAAGGAAAAACATGCTTGATGACAAGTGATACATGCATAATACAATGTGTAAAATATCAATGATGCACACACAATTAAATAATAAGGAAAACAGTTGACTTTTATTATTACAATTAACTTGTCATCAAACATGAAAATAAATTAAACTAAAACATGATAAAATACTAACATTCACCGCAGAAGGTTTATCATAATGCAATAAATGCATAGAACATGTTCCCCTAAACCCCTAACCCACTAATATATTTTTACCAATCCAAAATATTTCATTTAATTCCTAAAACATGAGTGGAAGAGAATTTATCTTTTTAACTAAATGATCTCATTAGTGCAACATACATGTTGTCTTGGCAACCATCAAATTATTAAAATTCTACATGTGTTAAATTATAAAGTAACTCCTGGTAGTTATTATTTCAAATTAGGGTTTTGGAAAATAAATCTATTACATACATTTTACATTACCATATATATACGCTAATGGTATATATGGGTTTCTACACAATTTTAATCATGATTTATTAAATTTCATTAATATTAGAATACTCCTGACCAGTAACCATTTATTTGATTAAACCAAAACATATAGGGTTTATTTTTCATGAAACCGAATGCTCATGACTATATAAAAATGGTGGTTCTATAATATAACACAGATTCACTTAAACTCCCAAAACCAAGTTTATACTTAAATAATTATTTAAAGACGAGTATTCATCATCAAAAAACCATAATTAATTAGACATAAAATACATAGACAGATGATTATTTAGTGATATATATATATATATATAATTTACATAACAGGTTGGTAAACTAGAGTAGATTCAAAATAACCTTCATAGGTACGTAAAACTCAGTATGCAATAATGAAGTAATTGGAAATCATAGAAGTAGGTTTGAGGATTGGATTATATATATATATAATACTTTAACACCCTATTACACATATTATATATATATATATATACATACACAAAACTGTACATTTAGAATAAATTTCTGAATATGGGGTTTCATAAATTATAACTTAAAGAAAAACTAAGCCCTTAAAGATCGCAATAATATCTAAGAAGCCTTTACATAGTTGAAAACATCCGTGTATGGAATGTATATGTAACCCGAAAACATAATTAGATATATGTATATATATATATATAAATAGGTTTTCATTGGAAGAGGAGGGAACGAAAAGAAAAAAAAGGAAAAACAACAACCCTCACATAGAAACTAAAACTCATACAATCTACATTTAGAGCATTTCATATGAAACAGAAAGGTATATATATATATATATTTAAAAAACCGTATATAAAAAACTATATATTATAGGTTTTGTAAATCTGAAAGATTAAAGTAAACCCAAATAGATAAAGAGGGAGCATGGCCTTGTAGGGAGGGGAGAGAGCCTGGTGGAGGTCTGTGGTGTTCTCGCAACGCTTCAAGGTGAAAAACCGAGGTGCAAACATCCCAGTTTACTGAGGGAAGAGAGAAGACTTAAGGAGAGGTGTGAAAAAGCAAGTGAGGTCATTGAGGGGAGCCAAGGTCAAGCAATAGAGGCCGGTGCCATCTTCATGGAAGGAGAGGTCAAGAATAATGTCCGATGATGGCCTAGGAAAAGAAAAACGTGGAATAGGTCACTCGTGAGTGGCATACCTGAGGAAGAAGAAGAGAAAACACGGTGGAGGAGATCCGAAAAGAATCGGACGACCAGGATTAAACTGGGGCTGATTTTATGATCGAAGGATGACGCGACATTTTAAAATTTTTGAACGGCCGAGATTAAAAATTGTTAGGATCGAACAGTCATGGATAGAGTGAGATATGATTCATACATTTAAAAAGAATGACGGCCTAGATCGAGTCTTGATCTGATCAGATGGCTATGGGGAATCACAAAATTTTAAAAACTATGAACATCCGCGATTAGATCGCAATGAATCGAACATCTCTCAAATAATGCGGTGTTATTCTGTGGTCGACTGAGGTTGAACCCGAAATTGATTTTGACAGCTGATATCGTAGGATGGGAGATCCAACATTCAGGATCTTGTTTTGGCCAAAAAAAACTGTTCCCACATCGAAACGAATAGATTTTTGGGCACGACTTATAAGCCTAAACAATCCCTCTACACATCGATGACAAAATCACACACAAACTAGGGCCTTATACACGGCCCCATGCGATCTTAGGGCCACCCTTACACCCTGCACACCGTAGGCCTTATACACGATCATGTGCGTGTGCGCTGGTACCTAGCACGAGCTATGCATGGGCTCTCCTCAGCGTGTACTCGAGACACCCCAGGTCGCCACCTTAGGTGTCTGGGGAACTAGCCTCGATCTTAAGGGCATGTCCTTAAGGCTGCCCTCTGTTGGCTAGTCTCCTTAAAATTGTTTATTAAAAAAAGATAAAACACTTATTTGAAACCAAATGCCCATTCATTTAATCACATAAGTTATTTTTAAACCATGAGTATCTATAAACATAAGCTAAAATAATTAATTAGAACATTAATAATTTCCTATCAATTATTCAAAAGTTTAATGGTTTCATGAAACTAGGATTTATAGTGCCAAACATAAAATACTTCTATGTTGAAAACACTTTTTCATATATTTAAAATATTACATTAGGGTATTTAAAGAATTACCAAAAATATGTCCTATTTATACATATTAAAGGTATATTGGCTCCCTACTTATAATATACCCTTATTATGAGTCACATTATTTAAAATATATTTTAAATTATTAGGTTTTGAACTATATAAATAAACACTAGGGTTTATAAAAACAACTATGTTCATAAAAGTATTATTTTGTTTTAAAACTATGGCATTTAAAGACATAATTTCAAAACATAAACTAATGTTATAAAAGCATTATAAAACCCACATTTTTCATAAAGAAGGTAAACACCATTATTTTTGAAATAAAAACCCTTTTTCCAATGGTCAAGGAATTAAAAGACCCAAAAGCTACATAAACGTAATGGTCAAATTGGTGTCATATAAAACCTGGTCTCGGTGGGTCTTAAACTCAAGGTGATTGAAGAAGAAAATGAGAAGGGGATTCAAGACATTCCTTTGGTGCTCAGTATGGCCGTAGTGGCCTTGGCCATTCTAATGTTTGTTATGGATGATGCTAAAGACCCCTATCATTTACTTAGAGTTCTCATCATTTTGAGTGGTCTCCCTATAATCTTAATAGGGGTTTTAATTGGTATCTTTGGTTAAATAAGTTTCCCGTTTAATTACAGTGTGTTGTAGTTACTATGGTGTTCCCTATTTGAATAAAAAGCCTTTCGTTCATTTTGTGTGTTTACTCTATTTCATTGTTATTTTTTTATAAGAATCCTGTTTGTTTGATTAATGGGTGATATAACAAGATAAAATTTACCGTTACATAAAACACAGAATCATGGTATGTTACAATCTTACTACTTGAAAACCAGACAAGATGTTTGGTTTGTGTTTATGTTCAATATTTCACTAAAACCCAACAGAATCCCATATTCCATCTATTAAAAAATTTTCTAGATATTTAAAAGGAAGTATTTTTAATCACTGCATTAGAAAAAAACATCTAATTTTAATTTAATTTAATATTTAGATTCTTATTTTGGAGGATGTGGAATACATAAAAAAATTACATCAGGAACTTTTCACTTTTAGAAAAATATTTAGTACCATGTTTATGTGTGAAACAAGATTCTATTTCCCTATTAACAACTAAGTTAGAATATATGTCTGTTAGAAGTTGTTGGGCATATGTTTTGGGGACAAAACAAACCTTATTGGACTTTAGACTTAATTTTTATAATATACATATTTTATGTTATAATACAAGTGTTATTAATATTTTTAAGATTCTATATGTCATTAATTAACCATGAATATTGATATAAGACATCATTTTCTAAGAGATCATATTCTTCTAAAGGATACATCTTTATAATTTTTACTTACTGAATACCAAATTTCTGATATATTTACTAAACAACTTCTGAATGAATGTTTTGATTTTATTAATGGAAATATATGAATATTTTATTTTAGAAAAAGGATTATTAATAATTTTCATTTTTTTATTAATAACTTTTTTTGGCTACTTTTTATTTTTGGAATGAATTTATTTCATTTTTTAAAAAATAGGTTTTAAAACAAATGAATTAATGATTACAAAAAGTAATTAGATGGAGAAACCGACCAATGTCTATTAAAACTATCATAAACCCCTCCATCTATATCTATCTCTCTATCTCCCTATATTTCACTCATACTCTCAATATTAAAAACCTTTTGACTTATAGAGCTCTAGTTTTTTTATAAATCATAGAATAAAAAACATAAACCCTCAGAATAATAGAAATGTTGATGTTTCTGAGAACAGATGAAAGAGAGACAAGTGTAACAAAGTGAAAACACATTACCTAAAAAATCTTGAAGGAATGATAATAGATTTTGAATGGATCAATCAGAAATTATTTTTTAGAAGAAAGATCTAGAATTTCAAGATCTAGAATCTCTTTTTGTTGATGGAATCATTGACATTATTTTTGATATTGAAGTAAAAATATTATTTATTAATGTTCATTTTGGATTTGGGGACATGGATGATGTCATCATATCTCAGGTAAATGATAGGAATTTTTCAATCCGTTACATTAAAATTGATAAAAATTTTATGTTCCCCCGTGAAGGGGTTTTTCATATCAATATTCGATCAATAGGGAATCAAGAACAGAAATTATAGGATGTTATTTAATTTCTGTTTGGTTCCTCCCAAATAAGAAAAATTCATGTTAATGATCTCAATGTTGACCAAAATATTTTGGTCAATTTTATTGAGTAAGCAATAATTCCAAAAACTAATGAGATTGAATATATTATTTATCCAGAAATGTACATAAGGTTCATAATGATGAGTGATGTTATGTTTAATTTCATATTTTCCATGTTGAGGTACATCAACCATTATTTCTAGGAAGAGGAAAGAATGAATTTTTATCATTATGGAAGGATAATTTCTTTGTTTTTATATAAAATAGGTATGATTAGATATGTAAATATGCACACCCAATTTCATTATAGTAACAATTATAATGTTGATACTATAAGGAAGATTGGTTTGTTCTGAAATATAGTACATGAAAAAATTTTAGATGTTGGTGCAATAGACCAACAAAGATATGTTCCTATTGCTCACGGGTGGTATGTAATTCAAGGATTCACTACTAAAATCTAAATTCAGGATGATGAAGTTTATGAATCAAGAATAGATGATAATGTTCACCCCAAGAGATGAAGAATCCAATATAATGCATCTAATCCAAAGGCTACAAGATATGCACATCCATATTTGGAAGGATATTTTTAATATTGTAATTCTAAGGCCCTTTTCATCTTCCCTATATGAATGGATAAACATGTAGACTAGGGTACAAAGGTTTAGGCACCAAAAATAGAGGTTTCTACTGTTGATGATTTAGCCCAAGTAGACAACAGGGAATTGAAAGTGGATCTTATTATCAATCAAGATGAAAAATAAGATTCAATAAACTAATTATAAAGAAAAAAATTAGGAATATACTCAAGGAAATAATAATGTACAACTAGTAGTAGCTGTATTTTCTAGAATAACTATTAATCAATCATATTATGAAATTACCAATTTTGTAGACAATGAATTTTTTACCTACTAACATTATAGATGTTCTTGAAGATGAATTTTCTACCTCTACTACGAACATTATATAAAAATACTTAAACTATTATGAAATTCTCCAACCATATCATGTTCCTAAAGAAGAATATTTTTATTATATGAAAAATATAATTGAAGTATTTTTTGTTAATCTTAACCAGATGTAAGAAAAAAATTTCATGTTTACAAAGGGAACTGGAGGCTAAAAGAATTTCTTTTGTGATTTAAACATTGAAATTTTTCCAAGAGAGAAATTAGAATATGTTCAGGCCCAAATAACTAATCTCAAAGATACCTCACTTTATAGAATATATTTTAATGATTTTCGAAGATAAATGGATATTCATTTTGGTAAGTTACATGATTAATGTGTATCCAAAATAGATTTTTTAGATTTTAAAATATAATTTGGGAGTCATTTTGAATCAATTAGATGTAGTCCCAATAATTCTAGACACTATACAAAGAAACATATTCATACATATAAATATAATTTAAATTATCTCAATTGTAATGTATTTATTATATGATAGACTATAAACAATACAGTCTGACTATGCACCAATCAATGTTTCTTTGAAACAAAATATTATCTTATTGAGAGGGTAACATCAAGTGATCATTGTATAAAAACACATATTAATCAATTTTGTAAAATAATATCTCAGTTTTTTATAATGAATAAATAGTTCTTGAATTTTTCAAAGTCAATCTAATTGAAAGTTTAAATTTGGGTAAGGAATCACAAATTATGATGAGGAAGTTGGCAGAAAATATATATGTGTTTAGAGGAATTATGAAAAAATTAAAAGAAGTTATTAAGGTTGTACAATTCTCCCTATAATTTGACACCTCTTTAGAACTATTCCTCTCACAATTACTCAGCCCTACTTTTTAACTTTTCTAAACCAAAATTATACATGTAATTATAAACATATTTTTATGAAATTATTGTACTTACCATATTTTCGTTTATTTTTATTTATATTTATATCTTTTACCATAACAAATATTTCTATTGTATATTAATTATAATGTACAATTCATTTACATTTATGTTCTAAACTTAATTCAATTAAATGTATTTTTATCTACTTTATTTATGATATCACAAAAGGGGGAGAAGATTGGGTAAAGAAAACTCTCAAAATTCTATTATTCAATTACAAGTTTCTGTTATCAATTAAACATAATGAGATTATTAAGAAAATTAATTTTCAAACAACTATAATCTATGTATCTTTATAAAGATATTATTTCATTTATTTTTATAATGACTATATTGCATCAGATAAGATATGGGTTTTGGGATCATCAAAAAAGGGGATATTTTTTGGCAGGTATTATCTCAAAAATACTCTATAAATCATATTTAGTTTGATTCTCACAAAAACCACTATTTTTATTATATTATGAAATTATTTTACGTAATTTTTTGGAAAATATATTTCTTGAGAATTGTATCTTTTTCATGCATCATAACATTTGGTAGGGTGTTTTGAACATGTGTTGAAAGAATACATGAAACAATATTCATACCCTATATTGTATGTATACGAATAACATATGGTTCAAAAAACCTATGTTTTAAATAACACATATTGATCATGTACCCAATTCTATTGGACATGGTTTTTTATAAACCATAAATTTGGTTGGAATCCTATGTTTAAGTAATGAGAAATGTATGTAGAAAAACCCAACATTTATATGGAACCCAACATTTTGATAAACCAATATAGTGTACGTAAATCCTACTTTGTAATCAACTATACCTTTTTAACCCTAGGATTCGAATTTACTCATCACATAAAGGAACCCTAAGTTTGATTATTCAACGACAGACTTTAAATTAATGATATTTTCCTTGATTACTACAATGGTCTCTATTGAGTAAAATATCTTCTTAAATCTGTTTTATGAACGATTAAATGGATTGTATTCCATGACATAAATCACTGATTCTGAGAGAAGTTAATATTCTATTGAATGATATAGATTTGTATGATTGTGATCAGTCATGTGACTTTTTTCATTCTACTCAATCAAAATATAGAAAATATTGATGCATAAAAACCAAGGGTGTTTTTTTCCATTTTGTACGAAACTATATATAAAATATCTTTTTGAATAGAGGACTTCAATAAGAAATGAATGATCTAGAAAATATGTTTTTTCTAAATATTCTATAATGTGTAGATGTAAAAAACTGTTGCTAATGTGTAAATATTTATATTTATTTTTACTATTTGTAGTAAATATCATTCGCAACCAAGAGATCTTCAAAGAAATTTTTTCTTGAAAACATTATCTTTGAAGAATAGGATCCATATTTAGTCAGTTACTACTACAACTATGATCAATATCCCATAAATTCAATAAAATGAAACTCTTTTGATTTATTGGTGTTTCAGATACTCAGAATCCACCATGGAAGTGTATCATCTTCTCAAAAAATGATTTTGAAAATTAGTTCTATGTAAAATATCTATAAGGATCTATAAAACATTATTTCAATGGTTTCATCATCCATAAATCAATTGTTAAGGTATTTTAATATGAGGACCATGCTATTAGAAATCACCGAGCTCATAGAGAGAGTGTTTGTATAGTGGAATATGCGATCTTTGTGCCCCAAAACACTATAAAATTATTCTGTAATTATTTAATATTTATAAGATATATGAATTGAATATAAAATAAACATTTAATATCTTCATAAATAACAAATAAATATAAAAGCTATAATCTTTCAATATTACTAAGAAGACATAATTCACACCCCCATTTTATCTATATATGATTATGACCAAAGAGAAATAATTAAATGATAAAATTATAGAAAAAAACATAACTGTGTTATATTTTAATATAATATATTTGTGTCAATATCTCTAATAGTTGGATTCATACTTATCGTATCACCCTACATGATTTTTTTATCGTTTTTTGACTTTCTGAAACAAACTGTTCGATGTACTACTGCTTCCATTAACATAATTAGAAAGTTTTCATTATATCAATGGACCATAGATATCTTTTTACATCAACATAGAAGGTAAAAAATCTTTTCATGAATTATTTAATTAATTTCATATCAATTACGATACACCCAATGTATACTACCTCAATTTGATCATATTTCATCATGGTTTTCATCCATACATCAATGTGTATGATTCATGATATACATCAATAATTAAATGAAGACAAAATACTAAAACAGAAATTCATATATATTTATATCAAATGATGCATAAAACATGTGGAATTTATATTTGTGGGTTTTTATTACAACCACCTTCTATTGAATATTACCATGTGTGAACGTCATTAGATGATGATATAGTGTCTTATAATCCTCTAGAATCTAATAGCCAAACATAATTTATATCCAATAAGATTATGATTATCTAGACCACAAGACATATGTTTATGAATATAGTCATATAATTACTAAGTTGATATTATATCATACAACTACTACAACCTCTTAATGTGACATATAATTTATAGAAAATACCACATTGGTGTTACAGAGAGAAATTATCATCTTATGATAGGATATTTATAAATATTATAGCAATAGAAAGTACAAAGTTAAATGGTTGATAGATGTAATTCATGAATTGATTTCACATATTTAAATCATTAATTTTTTATTTAAATTATTATTTTTCATTATTTAAATGTATTTTAAATATTATTTTTTATGATGAATTTAAATGGGAATTTGGAGAAAATTTGGTAATGTTATGTTTTGGCATAATAAAATAAATTCACAAGATTTTTTTCAAAAGAAAATAAATATATTTAGAGATCAAGAACTATTCCCGCCTCGGTTATCCATTGGAACCAAGATTATACACCAAAAAGAAATGACAATGCATGATTATAGATAGTTTTTGTGGTGATGGAGGAGAATTTGAAGAACTAGGCATAGACAAATGTTGGGTGAGAGGGAGAGCTTATGTGGGGTGGTAGTGGTGGAAATTGTTTTAGGGTAGGTCAGTACTATTGGATTTCTATGAGACACTATAGTTTGGGAGTAAATATGAATGAGTAGATATATTAATAAAATGTTCGATGTGGTTCATGAAAGATTCAATAACATCTTATCTTTTATAACACGTGAGGAAATAATGATATGTTTTTACTCATTTCTATTGTATTTGGGTAAGAAATAGTTTTGTATGTGTCATCTCATGACTACCTATTTTGAACTATTTGATGTTTTGGAAATTCTAGAGAATTTCAAGGATGGAACAATATTCCTCCTTAATGACTGGAGGTATTGATGTTCCCCATAACATTGATAAAGAATAGTTAAAGGAAACAAGCACAATGTTGACTTGTGATATATTTTCACACTACATCCAATTGTGACACACCATAGTAGTACCTATATTAATTATAATATATAAGATGATTATATTTCATAGAAAATTTATTTCATAAAACAACTATTGAACAATATATATACGATTCATCATAATAGTGGTCACTAATACATAAGATGCTTGCAGATGTAATATATAAATAAAAAAAGTATTTTAGAGCATCAAAATTAAGTAGTTTTTATGATACCAAAGGATTCATAATAATTAATTTTTAATATTTTCGGATATTATTGTTGAACTATTTAAATCTAATGGACACAAGGAGTGAGTTAAAGGCGATGGTTTTTTCTTGAGATAATGTTTGGATGTGCATGGAACAAGTGCATGAGTTTTATCAAAGACCAAAAATGGTTAGTGATGGAAGCTTTCGTGAGAATTATTTCACACTTAAAATATATTGGATTTATTCCATATTCATACATAGGTCATGTAAGTATCATGTGAATGTGTTTTTCCTGATGCATGTACCATGATATCATGCATCGTTCATACACACGATAATAAGAGTTATCAATGGAAGAGTTTTTCATATCATGAACAACCATTATGTACAGGTAAATTTATGTCAAAAATACATATATAATTCATGTAACTTATCTCCATTAAATATTTTGGGGGTTATATCTAGGTGGAGTTTGTGGTATTGTTTATATGGTATATTCATATGTATATTAAGGGATCTTGAGATATAACCTATAACATCCAGACATGAAGTAGCAGATCCAAGACGGAAGGCAAATAACCTCACGTGGACCTCCACACATGAAAGAGGCTTCCAAATAGTAGTGAATGTATGAGTTTCTCAGTAAGGAGACTATAACCACATTATCTTTCCATAAGATCCAAATAAACAATAACAATATGTTAAATTATCAAAATAAACATGTTTAAATAATGATATGACATACATCCCATACAAAATGGTAGCTCCAAATGTGGAAAGAAAACCAGTGGGCTAAGAATTTTATAAGTAAATAATTAAACATTGGGACCTCTTGGGTATCCCTTGGTCCACTAATATCAATATTATCCACTGCACAACCATCTATCACTGGGCCCTATCACTTCACAGGTCCCTCCTGAAATCTATAAGGGCATAAAAATGTCTAGTAAGGGTGTGAGTACGTGTATTCTTGACACACCAACAATGTGTTCTCAACAAGGTGTGAAAAAAGTGTATCACATATTAATAATAGATTCATAAAACATCCAATCCAAAACCAAGCATTTTGGTGCTAACCAACCGATGACAAACCCTAGCCATGCCTACTTTGTCTCCTTAATAGAAATTTATTGTATGTATATAATAATCCGAAACAAGCCATAGGGTTTTTGGTGAGTTACTTAGATTCTAAAAGGTTTCTGGAGAAAGATACCTACTCTAAATCCACAAGGCATCAGATAATACTCAGAATTCACATGGCATCAAGTTTTTGTAACCTACCAAGCCTCCAAAATTCTTTACGTAAAAGTCAGAATACACAAGGCATCCCATGTAATTCATCTACTCAGAATCCACAAGGATTCAATTAGAGGACATGTTACAAGGTTATCATGTTGCATCATTATTATCACCGCACAACTTGCACTCACACCCTAAAAAGTAATCATATCATGATTTTCAAGTTTCAATTACATACATACCAATCCTCCAAAGTAAAACACGACAGGTCATAGCATGATAACCAACATAATAAGAATCATGAGACAAATACAATCTTCATATACATCAACATGTGAATGATATGTCATCTTGGAATCTAGAAATCACATTATTCTCATGGAATCAAGACATACCATATCATGAGATGCAGACACACACCCACATGTGATCATAAGTCAAGCATGAATTTCAATATTCCAACAAATAAAATATTACATGGAAACAAATGTAAACAAGATCCCCGAAGGTATGGATCTTCAAACTAAAAAACTCGTTCATGTCAACAGCAAGGATGAACCACCCTTTGTGGTTCGATATCTAGTGTGTAAACCTCAATAGTAAAGAACACCACCTTACAACATTATTCTCATAAATGTAAAAACATAAATGATCGATGTTATTAAAGGGTTAATAAAACCAAAAATAACTTATTTTATTTCAAAATGAAATAAAATATCACATGAGATGATAGATTATCTCTCCTAGAGAATTTCCAAATTATCGTTATAGGCCAAAGCATGTGGTCACAATATTCCCCATAAGGTTAATTATCTTTCAATAAGTTATAAGAAATTATAATAGTATATTAATCACTTGATAATTTATTAAAAATCATGATTTTATAATTATCTATGATAACATGTCATAGATATTCCTGTATAATTAGATTCTGATTATTTATTATAAATTATCCTTTATAATCATCTATATATAAATTATTCTAAATGTTCTTTTTGTGTTTATCTTTTTTAAATTTCATATATACTATCCTTATATATTTATCTCTTGTTAATTTCTTATAAATTACCCTTTTATAATTCTATTTTGATAATTCATCTTAAATTATATTTTTAATATTATATTTTAATGATTTATCCCCAATTATCCTTTTATAATAATTTTTATGATAATATATTATCAATTATACTTTTATAATTATATAATGATAACTTCTTATAAATTATCCTTTTATTGTTTGAATTTTATAATTTATCATCAATTATACTTTTATAATTTTTTCTTGATAATTTCTCATAACTTATACTTTCAGAATTATCTTTTGATAATTTATCTAAATTATGATTATGTAATCAATAAATGATATTTTCTCACAAATCATCATTTTAAAATTAACATTTTATAATTTATTATAAATTATCAAATATAATTATCTTTAGATAATATCTCATAAATTATCTTTTTATAATTATCCTTTGATAATTTCTAATATACTATCCTCGATATTAATCTTTTGATAATTTATCATAAATAATTTCTTTGTAATTATAATTTTGAAAATGTTTTAATATTTTATCCTTCGATAAACATGGAATTATGATTTGATAAATTTTATAACTATCTTGTGATAAATCATAGTAATTGCTATCTATCAATTCTATTAACTTTTACCTTGATAAATCTATACGATTATCCCATTATAATTCAATATTATATTTTGATAATTAAATATATTATCCATGTATAAATCAATTTAACCATAACATTGTAATTTTAATAGATTAATCATGATAATTCATTGTTTTTTCCTTTGATAATATTGATAAATTATCCTTTGACAAATCAATACAATTATCTTTCTATAATTTTAGATAATCAAATTTTATTATTTTATATGAATCCTTGGTAAAATAATATAATTATCTCTTGATAATTTTATACAATTATCATTGATAATATAATTTTATTATCATTTCATTAACTAAAAATTATAATGTTTTGATTTAGTGGAATTATTGTTTCATAATAATGAGAATTTTGCATTTGACAATTATTCAACATTATCCTTTGATAATTTTTTGGGATTATCACTTGATTATTCTCAATTTTATCATCCTTTGTTAGAATCAACTATTTTTTCGTAATGTAAAATTGAGGAATAAACAGAATAAATTTAAATAATTAAAATAAATAAATAAAAACTAAATTCACATTGAAGGTCCACACAAAGTGTAGTAGTCTACTGATTGTTCCCTTGTGAAGAAAACTATTTGATCATCGGACACATAACTACATGAAAGGAGGCTTTTAGGATCACAAAAACTCAATGGGGTAAACCTACAATGATGTATTATAATTAATCTATATTGAACCCAAAATAAAATAATTTTAATTCAATATTTAAAACTTCCATTTTAAAACTATATTCACCAAAAAATTCATTATAGAGTCATTAATTTATTCTTATTAAGAAATTGAAGCTGAAATGGATCAAAATGGTGTTGATTTGGAAGATATTGAAAATTAGAGGTTTTATCAATGGTATTATGCATTTGGAGATGAAGAAACTATATTAAATTTTTTGTTATTAATTAATTTAATCGAAATAAAACAATTAAAATATTAACATAAATTTAACGAACAATATTAACAAACACTCTATGTGAATAAAATTTATGCCTTGTTTAGAGTAAACCCTATGTCCCATGCCTAATGGTGGTATCATAATCCTTATATGAAGCACCATTCATGAGTTATTTAAATACATTTGAAAAAATAATATAATACAAATATCATATAAGTTATCATCACTTGGGATCTTAACAACACCATACATGCCCAAATTTTATGCCTTTACAACTTTGAACCCAACATCTTGGCCCTAACAATGGTCTGAGATTTCTCATATGATACTCCCTTTTGGTGATATTCAATTATTTTTTATAAATCATGAACGTGTAACATAATATATTAAATATTTTATTTTTTCTATTCTGAGACTCTACAGGCCACAAAGTATAGCAGTACAGCTCATAACTCTAGAAATAATCCATAGAATATTCCCAGATTCTAATTATACGTTTACCCATTATCAATGCCTTTCAGGATTTTATTAAGTTATTTTAATTGAAAATTTAAATTTTTACATAAAAATAGTAATAAGTTATTAACAAAGAGGGTTTTTTATGATAATTTAAAAACTAATACATTAAAATTCATCCCCTCTATCATATTTTAATCTTAATGATGTATCTATATTGGTATTTCAAGAACAACTCTTGCCACTCAGATAAAACATCATAATTGCGTTCCCATGATTTCTAGTGGATCTATCCATGCTACCACCAAATTTGGACTAGGGGTAGAATCATTTCTCGCAACACCTTCTCACATTGATATACGATATACAATAGACCCTCCTCATAAGATGCATTGGCCTCTAGCACAGGTTCCTCACAATTAGAAAATGAATAGGTTCAGGTATGTACATATGAAGCTATGACACATGGAAAATGTTGTACAAACCTCGATGGTGAGAAGGGAGGTCCAAACAATATTCCACTACACCTATCCACTCAGTGATCTCAAAGGATCCAAAAAAATGTATTTATAGCTTTCCCAACTTCCTTATACGTCTTTTACCAAACTAAGGAATCACTCAAAAGAAAGATATGATCACCCATATCAAGAAAAATGGTGCTCCTCCTATAGTCGGGAGAAGATATACATCTGATCTGAATAGTGATAAACCTATTCACAATCAGATGCACTCTTTGAGAAGCCTCTAGAACCAAACGAGTCCCATTACCACTACATCACGTGCCTCATTTTTGTAAGTGGTGATAGACAATGTATTTCATAAAGATACTCATAAGGTGTCATATGAATCAAATAATAGTAACTATTATTTAATCCAAACTCATTCAAGTCAATGTGATCATCACATAACCCATAAATGTCTATCAAACTAAAGTGAATAATATACTTTAATATTTGTTTAGTCTGCTTGGATTGTTCATCTGCCAGAGGATAGTATGTTGTGCTCAATGATAGCTACCTACCTAGGGATTCATGAAATAAATTATAAAAGCGCATTGTAAAATGAGAATATATATATAAGGAAATTATCCAAGGAACTCCATATAAGAGTATGATCTCTTATGCATATATCTTTATTATCTCCACCATTGAGTGTGTTTCTCGGATTAGTAATATGTGATATGACTTCATTAACTGATCAAAAATCACTCATATTGTGTCATAACTCCATGGGGCATTGGGTAACTCCATAACAAATAACTTCATGACATCCTCCCTCTTCCACATAGGTATTGGGTGTGGTTTCAACAACGAACCACGATGTTGGTACTCCGCCTTCAGTCTCTGATTTGTAAGGCATCGAGAGACAAAAACATCAACGTCTCTCTTCTTCCGTGACCACCAGAAATTCCACCAAATGTATTGATACATCTTAGTATAACCAGGATGTTCTTCCCATCTATATTAATTTTAATAACTCATCATATCCTCTCTAGTGTAATAATTTAATACTATTATATGTGTATTGAGATCACATAATCACCATATATCAACCATCCAGGCATTGACTAATCACTAGCTAGTTTGTTTCTCATTAAAGTAGACTCCAATTATGATGTTTATTCAATGTCTACCTAATCAAAAAGTTATTATATGACTACTATGGGTTCAAATTTCATATAACCATGGTTCTACATGGATTCCATCCTCCAATTAGCTAATAATCTCATAATTCAGCATTGATACTTTGGGGGCCTCTCGCAATGCTTCTACTCAGTCAGTATCTTAGGGATATGAGAATATGAAACAAAATTACCATTCCTAGGTGCATATACCAACTCAATGTCAAAAATTTATAGATACTCCACCAAAATCCTCAATATTCGGTTTAATTCCCTCTCTAAGGAGATATAGTGAATGCTCTTTTGGTCCGTGTAAACAATAAATGTAACACTGAAGTGATTGTTTCCTAGAATTCTAGAGTCTGAACTACTCCTTCTATCTCCATGTAATGTGTAGGGTAGTTCCTCTCAAGGGGCATAGCTATCGATACTCATAAGCTACTACCATTTCTCCTAACATCATAACCTCTCCTAGAACAATACTTCATGCATCATAGAACACAACATAAGAACTCCCATGATTAGTGAGTATCATTACTAGAGAATTCTTCAATATTATATTTATTTTAGGGAAAAGTTATTCACATTGTTCCCAACATTCTATATTTTATTCCTTTATTATTAGCACTTTCATGGGTGTTGATAGTAAAGAGAAGTCCTCGATGAACTTTGAATAATATCCTATTAAATGCAATAAGTCCCAAATATTAATCATGTTTTGGTAATATGTCTATGACATGAGTTCCTCAACCTTATCTGGGTCTAATGATATTCTCGTCTCACACATCACCTATCTTAGGAACTTCACCTCTCAAATAAAAAATTCTCACTTTGATGGATTAGCATAAAGCCTATGTGATAAAGGCATAACAAACACTATATCCTGGATTCTAGCATGTAGATAATGTTTTAGTCAGTATATAAGGATATCATTAATGAGAATCAAGATGAAAAATTCTAGGAATGGATGTAATGCCATCTTTATGAGGTCCGTCAACATTTTCAGCACATTCCTTAGCCTGGCCAGAATTACCAAGTACTCACACAGTCCATACCTGCTCCAAAACACCATCATTGGAATTCCACCCTCTACATCATGAAAATGATGATATCTTTTTTAAATATTAAACTTTAAGGACAATTGGCCTTCCCATATCTAATCACAATGAATACTGATCCTAGGAAATGTATATCATTTTTTCATTGTCACCTGGTTCAACTTTCAATAATTAACACATAGCTAAATAATTCTATCTCCCATCTTGGTGAACAACACAGGTGAATATATGATTTACTCAGCCTTATGAATCTCCTCCATTCCAATTTAACTCGTTAACATTGGGAACCATCAACTCCATTGGTGCAATAAGATAAAGGGTATTGAAATGCGTTACACACATGGTAAGAAATCAATACCATCTTAATGTCTAAATCATTCAGAGTCTCTACTAGATCAAAGATTCATAAAAATCTTTCAATATATTATTCAAAATACTATGAGCCATTAGTAAATTTGAATGATGAAGAATACTATAGTTCAAAATCTTTTCATACATGACCGTTGTTCTGAACTCTTATACATAGGATAGAAACTAATAGAGATAATTTTCATTGATGTTGACCTGCTGCATAATCCACATAGAAGGTGTGGTATCTTAATGAAATAAATTTTCTAACCCATCCTATTGTAAAATAGACACATAATCCTGCGTAGATGTATTGTAGGATTCTTCCCAAGTAGTCCCATAATACAACATTGTTGTGATATCTTCTATAACATGTAGTGACACAGTAATAAAATAAACATAGTTGTTAGTGTAATCCCAAAATAGTATATGAAATCAAACAATGTTTCTCTTAACAAGTCAATAGGATCATACAAGGTTCTCCTATGTGTCCACCCTTAACCCAAGGTATACCCATCCTAGCACAAACCCTAGTATCAATCCCTGAAAATTAGTAAAAGTCATCATATATTTACTATAACATAAAAATAACATAACTTCAACATATTAAGTCCAATAAGGACATATAAAATCGCATGAAAACATAGATATATCACACAAAAGAAACTATACCAACTAAATAGAAATAAAATAAGGTATTTAATTACTAGACAAATATGCATCGTAACAACATGTATGTATAAAGAATGTGAAGCAATGTGCATAGTCATGATGCATGAACATAATTAAAATATCATAAATCATATATGAACATCATGTTAATATCCAAAGGTGAGTTAAATAAAAAGTAATAGAAAAAAATTAATTCCTTACTTTATAGAAACTCAGAGGTCCACTATACATTTCTGGCCTGGAACTAACATATTTCCACTTCCCAAGTCTCTAATATCAGATATTTTGTTTATGGTATCCCACTCTAAGAAAAATAGATGAACAAGTTCATGAATCCTAATTATCTAATACCATTTTGAAACACCGTCATTCAAACAAAATGGTCCAATTTGGAAGGCCACATGGCCTCATGTGTTCCTCCCAATATGCGAGAGGCTACTAACTAGAACTGAGTGTATGAGTCTATAATTGGAAAGAATATACACTCAGTAACATTTCATAAGATCAACATACATAATAAAAATATAATAAATATTCAGAGCAAACATTCTGAAAGAAAAAGATAGAATACATGTAATTAAATAATATAGATCCCATAGTAGCAATAGAAACCAGTACAAAAAACAATAGATAAGTTAATAGATAAAAAGTTGCTCCTCTAGGGACCACCCTAGTGAACTACTTTCTCTATATTCCACATCTCATCCATCCATTACAAGGCCCTTATCATTTACTGTACCCCCCATGAAATCTACAAACACATCAAAATTACTAAGTAGGGTGTGAGTAAATGATTCAATAGGAAACCCCCAATTCATCCTAAACATGGTGTTCGAAATACAACAGTGAATTCCATATTAATTATAATTGTGCAACAAGACAAACATACAATCAAAAACCAAGATGTTTTAGGATAATCAAGCCAATGATACTGAGTGTATAGTCTTGAAAATATGGTGTCACTATGTTTATAGTGATAAGTATGACATATATACGAATAAAAATCACCTAAAGTATATATTAACAAAAAATAATATCAAAATTAATTATAGGATATGCTCAAAGATAATATAAGATTATGATTTCTCTATTTACTACCATCATGGGATGGTAAACAAGGTAGTTGATTCTCATAGTAGAAACAAACCTGCTAGTCTATCCATGATGCATATCGAGAAGGACCACTTATTTATGGAATTGAATAGGATGGATCTAGAAATCATAATATAAGGGAATACATCCTACCTTTCAGAAATTATTACCTGACCATATATTTAAGAGAATTTCGAGGAGGCACAAAAGATTGATATGAAACTACAAATGAAGGTGAAATAAGTAATGAAAGGTAACCTTTATGAATTCCACATCTATGAGAGTTGTATCATCTAATTTAGAACTAGAATTTTTTTGCCTACATATTTTGAAATAAATTAGGAAATATTATAAAATTCATATTGAAACATCCCAGGTAAATAAATAATAATACATTTTCATATTTATTATCATTTATGAATTAAAAATTAATTTTACTTTAAAGGGGTTTCTATGTTCGATAGCATACCTGATACGAAACAAAGAGTTTCTTTGAAACCTTACGCTGCACACTAGTAATAAAATAATATTATTTTAAATGGTAGTTAACATGTAAACGTTGTATTGGAGGGAATGAATAAAAATAAATAAAATATTATTATATATGTTAAATTTTTTTACATTTATCCCATAATGGATAAATGATTAAAATAGGAAAAGAATTCAATTTTAGGCATAGATACTCTAATATTCACTAAAGGTCCACTTATCACATTTTGATGGAGAACCTTCATTAAATATAGTTTTGGTCACACTTATACATTCTATTGGAACAAATAAAATTCTTCTCTAAAATCAGGACATCAAAATTTAATTTGTGTAAATTTTTGTTATTTTTCCGATAAAGTTCATTTTTAATGAATAGTGAAAAATGTTGTATTTTAATTCAAAACCTCTTTTCAATCTAATTTATTTATATGATTAGATTATAATTTGAATTGGTTTTAAAGTGAAATTATAATATATTTTTACCATTTAATCCAATAGTGGTCGTTGGAATTAAATTCACTTTGAAATCGGACTTAAACTAGTGTCAATCTTTTGATACTTATTGTTTCATAAAAACAAGCTATTTGCTCTGATAGCGGGAATTAATTATTAATTTAATTAATGAAACTTATATGTTTTGAATTTTTTTAAAATAGACATAATTTTTGAATTTGGAATATCAAATATATCTTAGGGTGTATATTTGGTATTTTTCTGAAAAACATCGATTTTTGATGAATAGTGAAAGCACTAAGTGGTACTTAAAAAACTGATTTTTTGTTTAAATGAAATTTTACCACCTTTGTGTTTTGAATTTAAAAAAATTGACATAAATGGTTGTTATTAGGAAGTAAAATGTGGTTCAATGGGATTAAAATAATTTTTTGGTGAATAGTTACTTTTAAGTTTATTAATCGCGATTAGAGGTAATTAGTGTAGTTTAAGGTAAAAATAATGTTTTAATAATATGAAATGAACGTGACAAATGTCCTACCCTTATTGGATGTGTCATGGCCGACCCATAAAATCCATGGGTCAACTTGGGGACCCCATGGATCCACATTGGTAGGAAATTGACATTAAAAACATTTTATTTAAAGTTAAAATAAAAATGTCACAAACATGAGTTGTTTTACTAAAACAATTTTTAAATGGGGTTATAAACGTCATATTTTTGACTATAATTATTAATTAGAAAGATAATACTATTTACTACATTATGATATATTTTTTTATAATTTTTATACATTTAATAAATTAAATTATTTATGACATCATGATGATGCAGTGATTACCTCATTAATGAACGATTTAAATAAAATGAAAAGATAAAGTAAAATATAAGACTTACACTTGTAAAAGATCTATTGGATGAGTATATTTCTAACCCTTATCACCTTATCCTAGAATTATATCAATGTGGGACCTTTAAAATCCGAAAATCATTTTATAATAATGTAAACTTCTATAACTTTCCAAGAGTGCCCCTCCTCTCCTTTTATAAAAGGCCCCCACCTCTACCTCCTTACCCACACCACTCAAGACTTTGTTTCGGCCAATATATTCTCATTTTGTCTCTACACATACCTATCTTACTCCTAGAAGCCTCAATTTGGGCAGAAATCTTCCCAAGGAAGCCTTTGAGCTCAAATCAAAAAGAGTTACCCGTTTTAAAGGTAGTGTTTTCTTTTATGTTCTTCTGTTTTATTTTGCTTCTCCAACCCTCTAAACTCTTTTTATTCCTTTATTTTGTAACAACACCAGTATCTTAAAAATACTAGGATGTTGTTATAAGAATAATTCGAGCTAAAATTACACACACCTACATCTAATGGTTAAAGAACATACTGTTTCTGTGGTTGGAGAATTTCTGCCTCACGAAACGATGATTTTTCAATCTTCTTTTAACAACTTTAATGGTGGCCATTAATATGTCACTATATTTATATATTATATATATAGTATGTTTATGTTTTCCTTATTCTTCTTTATTTTTCATTTGTGGTATAAATTTATGGCCTCCATTATTGGTATATGCGATATCTTCATTTTAGGAAGTGCGGACTACCACCCCCTAAAAATGATTTGATTCGTTAATGCCATATGTGGGATGTATAAAGGATGGATTTAAAGTTATTATATATGATTTATGTTACATATAAATGATGAATATAATTCTGGAATTAAAATATACATACCTCTCATTTAGTTTTAATTCCATTAATATGACATAGAAATGAAAGTAGCATTCATGTGTACGTACGGCTTACCGTCTCCATAAACGGTGCATTTCATTTCATACCTCTAAATGATTATGTAATATTATAAATACATGTATATGCTGGATATATATTATATATATGATATCCAAATCATGAATGTCATTCTGGATAAAATGAACCGTTGACCACACGAACGACATGTAATTGTAAGAATTCCACTTTCGACTTAAGAACCAAATGTCGACAAAACAAACATTATTAACTTAAATGATTAAATAATGTTTATAACATGGAAATAAGTGATATTAAAGTAATAATGAACTTGAAAAAGGTTCTTAATAAAGTAGAAATTAACTCAAGTTTATTATTTAGGATGTTAAGGAACGATCGAGTCAAGTCGGACCCGAGGCAAGGGACTTCGTCTCAATCTCCTTTCATTGAGGCATATTTCATTTTATACACAACTTTATTTTATATGGTGTATAAACCCCTTTGAATTTTACTTTTATACAAAAGGAATCTTTTTCTACGAATCATTTTACTAAACGACAAAAAGGAATGTTTCTTTTAACGTACGCGGTGACAACAACCTTTTCTGCCGCCACGAGTATTATTTGGTCTTTGGCTTCCTCAACAAGCCTTAATGTTTTTTTAAAATGAAATAAATACCATATACTCTTTTATATATTTTGGTATTGAAAATGGTTTTTATAATGGATTTGTTATGTCAATATATTTAAGTGATATATTGTGTTTGAAATGTGGAAATGTTTTCTTTCCATTATTTTTTCTTTATGTCTTATGATTTTATAATGGTACATGGACATTTGACGGGTGGTTACATGATAAACTATATGAAGGGTGGTACTGTGAATACCAGGATGGGTGGTTACGTTATAACCACCAATGCATTGGGTATGGAATTCGGCCGTATGGCTATTCTATTAAGTGATATGTGTGGAAGCTGACCGTATGGTTATTCCATTTAAGTATGTTTATGTCCCAAGTTACCTATATATGTTATGTGATCTTTATATAGGTTTTATGGTAATATTTTGGTTACAAAAGGGTATTTAATGATCTTTTATTTCAGTGAAGAGTTTTTACTACTTCATAATGGTGAAAAGTATTACTTTGATAAAGTATACATGGTTTACTTGTTTTTTTGAAAAACTAACAGTTTTCATTCATTGTGTATCCCTTACTGAGATTTTTAAGTTCACCCCAAGTTTTTTTTGAAATGTTTTTCATAGGATATAATGTGGAATAGGGTCAAGGATGGGATCAAGGGAAAGTCATGCAATCTAAAACATTGAACTAGACATGATTCCTTTTAAGAGTTTTTATTTTTGTGGAAACATAGTAGAGGTTTGTACTTTATAATCTTTTGAGATGTAATAGTTATGTCCTAATTATCTAAAACTCTAAACCATGAAAAGATCCTCAATGTGAATTATTCATTTAATTCAATATTAAATAAGGTTTAAGGCCGGGGCCTTATAGTTGGTATCAGAGGTCATTTTAGATAACTTTAGGAGTTATAATTCTATTAAATGAATATTCAAAAACATTTTTTTAATGGTAAAATTGAAATTATATATCATTTAAAGATTACCATGTTGCTTTGCCTAAGATATTTCTATGATAAAAATGTTTTTACATAGAGTAAATAGAGCAGCTTTTCTAGGAAGGCATACATAGTATAATGACCTTTCGAATCAACAACCAGAGATGGTCGGAATCAGAATTGAGCAGTTTACTACACTGATGGCTCAGTTGAATCAGGTGATAAATAGTGGTTGTGTTTATTGATGATATTTTGGTGTTTTATAAAAGTAAATAGGATCATGAAAGTCATTTAAGGGTTATCTTGTAAACCTTAAAAGAAAAGAAACTATATGGAAAATTCAGAAAGTGTGAGTTTTGGTTACAAAAAATTTCTTTCCTTGGTCACATTGTTTCAAAAAATGGCATAACTATTGATCCTGCTAAAACAAAAGTTGTTGAAGAATGTCCAAGACCCAAAAATGTAACTGAGATCCGTAGTTTTCTTGGATTGGCAGGTTACTACCGAAGGTTTGTTGAAAAGTTTTCATGATTATCTAGTCCAATGACTAATCTAACTCAGAAGGGTGTTAAGTTTATCTGGACAAAAGAATGTGATGATTTTTTTCAGGAGTTTAAAAGAAGATTGGTGAATGCTCCAGTTTTGGCACATCCATTCAGGAATGGTGAGTTTGTTATCTACAGTGATGCTTCATTGAAAGGACTTGGTTGTGTCCTTATGTAGAATGATCAGGTAATTGCTTATGATTCATGCCAGTTGAAAATTCATGAGGTAAATTACCTTACACATGATTTGGAATTAGCTGCTGTTGTTTTTGCTTTAAAAATTTGGAGGCATCATTTTTATGGAGTAAAGTGTGAAATATATAATGATCACAAAAGTTTAAAGTATATATTCACTCAGAAATAATTGAACATGAGACAAAGGAGATGGCTAGAATTAATCATGGCTTATGATTGTACAATTCATTACCATCCAGGAAAAGAAAATAAAGTGGCTGATGCTTTGAGTTGAAAAAGTAATGCTTCATTAACCATGTTGTGTTTGGATCGTGATCTTTTGGTTTTTGATTTGATGAAATTCATCATAGAAGTTGTTGGTGCAGGAAGTTCATTTGTTTTGTTTCAGGTATCAGTGATATCATCCCTATCAGACAGAATTAAGCAAGCACAGAGGGAAGACAGTGAGTTCCAGAAAAAGGTAGAGCTAATTCAGAAGGGTCAATTGCCTGAATTCAACATTGATAATGATTTTTTTTGAGGTTTGGGAAGAGATTATGTGTGCCTGGTGATTAACATTTGAAGAATGAGTTGTTATGTGAGGCTCATAGTTCCCCGTTTTCAGTTCATCCTGGTAGTACTAAGATGTACAGAGATCTACGGGAGTATTACTGGTGGGATGGAATGAAAAGAGATATTTCTGATTTTACTGTGAAGTGTTTGACTTGTCAGCAGGTTAAAGAAGAGCGACATTTACCGAAAGGGATGATTCAGCCTCTACCAGTGTCAGAGTGACAATGGGAAAATATATCAATGGTCTTTGTTGTGGGATTACCGAGGACATCTCGATGTAATAATGCAATCTGGGTTATTGTTGATCAATTGACTAAATCTGCTCATTTCCTTCCTATTCGAGATACATTCTCTCTAGATCAACTTGCTCGGTTGTATCTTAAATAGATAGTCAGGTTACATGGAGTTCCCCTCACCATTGTGTCTGATCATGATCACAGGTTTACTTCTAACTTTTGGAAAGGCCTTCAGAAGTCATTAGGTACTGAATTAAATTTTAGTACATCTTTTCATCCGCAATCAGATGGGCAGTCAGAACGAACAATTCAAACCTTGGAGGATATGCTACGAGATTTCTCTATGGATTATCAGGGAAGTTGGGACCAAAATCTTTCTTTGGTTGAATTTTCATATAATAACAGTTTTCATTACAGTATACAGATTGCTCTTTTTGAAGCATTATATGGTAAACGGTGTCGAACTCCAGTTTTGGGATGAAATAGGTGAAAGGAAGCTGATGGGACCAGAATTGGTAGAAGAGATGGAAGAAAAAGTTCAGTTGATTCAGAAATACATGAGAACAGCTCAAACCAGACAGAAAAGTTATGCAGATAATCGGAGGAAGGATCTATCTTTTGAGGTAGGTGATCATGTTTTTCTCAAGGTTTCTCCATGTAAAAGTGTGATGCGATTTGGTAAGAAAGGAAAGCTGAGTCCAAGGTTCATTGGACCATATGAAATTTTGGAGATAGTTGGATCAGTTGCATACAGAGTGGAATTACCTCTGAGTTTATCTTTGGTACACAATGTTTTTCATGTTTCGATGTTGAGAAAGTATATGACAGATCCATCTCATGTTTTTATCCCATAGGTAGTTCAGTTGGAAGAGAATATCTCTTATGAAGAAAAACCAGTCCAGATTCTTGACCGAAGAGAGCAGGTGTGGCGAAATAAGGTAATTCACCGGGTAATGGTTTTCTGTAAAAACCATATGGTTGAAGAGGCAACGTTGGAATCTGAAAATGCTATGAGGGATAAATACCCACACTTATTTTGATAAGTGAATAAAATTTCGAGGACACAATTCCCAAAAGGGGGGAAGGATGTAACATCCCAGGTAAATAAAGAATAATACATTTTCATATTTATTAACATTTACGAATTAAAAATTAATTTTACTTTAAAGGGGTTTCTATGTTCGATAGCGTACCCGATACGCAACAAAGAGTTTTTTTGAAATCTTACGTTGCACACTAGTAATAAAATAACATTATTTAAAATGGTAGTTAACACATAGCCATTGTATTGGCAGGAATGAATAGAAATAACTAAAGTATGATTATATATGTTAAATGTTTTTACATTTATCCAATAATGGATAAAGGTTTAAAATAAGAAAAAAATTCAATTTTAGGCATAGATACTCTAATATTCACTAAAGGTCCACTTATCAACTTTTGATGGAGAACCTTCATTAAATATAGTTTTGGTCACTATTATACATCCTATTGGACCAAATAAAATTCTTCTTTAGAATTGGGACATCAAAATTTACTTTGTGTAAATTTTTGGTATTTTTCCGATAAAGTTCATTTTTAATGAATAGTAAAAAATGTTGTATTTTAATTCAAAACCTCTTTTTAATATAATTTATTTATATGATTAGATTATCATTTGAATTGGTTTTAAAGTGACATTAGATTATATTTTACTATTTAATCCAATAGTGGTCGTTGGAATTAATTTCACTTTTAAATCGGACTTAAACTAGTGTCAATCTTTTGATACTTATTGTTTCATAAAAACACGCTATTTGCTCTGACAGTGGGAATTAATTATTAAATTAATTAATTCAACTTATATGTTTTGTATTTTGTAAAATAGACTTAGTTTTTGAATTCGGAATATCAAATATAGCTTAGGGTGAATTTTTAGTATTTTTCTTAAAAAATTCAATTTTTGATGAATAGTGAAACCACTAAGTGGTACTTCAAAAATTGCTTTTTCATTTAAATGAAATTTTACCACATTTGTTTTTTGAATTTCAAAAATCAGACAGACATGGTTTTCATTTGGAAGTAAAATTTGGTTCAATGGGATTAAAATAATTTTTTGGTGAATAATAACTTTTAAGTTTATTAATCGTGATTAGAGGTAATTAGTGTAGTTGAAGGTAAAAATAATATTTTAATAATATTAAATGAACATGAAACATGTCCTACCCTTATTTTATGTGTCATTTCCGACCAAGAAAATCCATGGGTCAACTTGGGGACCCCATGGAGCCACCTTGGTAGGAAAATTACATTAAAAGTTTTTTATTTAAAGTTAAAATAAAAATGTCACAAACATGAGTTATTTTACTAAAACAATTTTTAAATGAGGATATAAAAGTAATATTTTTAACTATAAATATTCATTATAAATATAAAAATATTTAAGACACATTGATATTTTTTTTTATAATTTTTAGACATTAAATAAATTAAATTATTTATGACATCATGACGATGCAGCTATTACCTCATTAATAAACATTTTAAATAAAATTAAAAGATAATTTAAAATATATGATTTAAACTTGTAAAAGACCTATTGTATAGGTATATTTAGAACCCTTATCACCTTATCCTCAAATAATATCAATGTGGGACCTTTAAAATCCGAAAAGCACTTTATAATAAAGTAAACTTTTATAACTTTCCAAGAGTGCCCCTCCTCTCCTCTTATAAAAAGCCCCCACCTCTACCACCTTGCCCACACCTCTCAAGCCTTTGGTTCGGCCATTCTCTTCCCATTTTGTCTCTCCAAATCCGTATCTTACTCATAGAAGCCTCACTTTGGGCAGAAGTCTTCCCAAGGAAGCCTTTGAGCTCAAATAAAAAAGAGTTACCCGTTTTAAAGGTAGTGTTTTATCTTGTGTTGTTTTGTTTTATTTTGCTTATCCAACCCTCTAAACTATTTTTATTCATTTATTTTGTAACAAAACCAGTATCTTCAATATACTAGGATATTTTTATAAGAATAATTCGAGCTACAATTACACACACCTACATCTAATGGTTAAAGAACATACTGTTTCTGTGGTTGGCGAATTTCTGCTTCACAAAACGATGATTGTTCAATCTTCTTTTAACACCTTTAATGGTGGCCATTAAGATTTCAATATATATATATATATATATGATATATATTATGTTTGTTTTTTCCTTATTCTTCTTTATTTTTCATTTGTGGTATACCATTATGGCTTCCATTATGGGTATACACGATATCTTTATTTTAGGAAGTGGGGACTACCGCCCCCTCAAAATGATTTGATTCGTTAATTCCATATGCATGACGTATAAAGGATGGATTTAAACTTATTATATATTATGTATGTTACATCTAAATGATTAATATAATTCTGGAATCAAAATATTAATACCTCTCATTTAGTTTTAATTCCATTAATTTGACATAGAAATGAAAGTAGCGTTTATGCGTACGTACGACTTACCGTCTCCATGAACGTTGCATTTCATTTCTTACCTCTAAACGATTATGTTATATTATAAATAAATGTATATTATGGATATATATGATATATATGATATATATGATATCCAAATCATGACTATCATTATGGATATAATTAACCTTTAACCACACGAACAACATGTAATTGAATGAAGTCCACTTTCGACTGAAGAACCAAATATCTACAAAACAAAAATTGTTAACTTAAATGATTAAATAATGTTTATAACATGGTAATAAGTGATATAAAAGTAATAATGAACTTGATAAAGGTTATTAAGAAAGTATAAATTAACTCAAGTTTATTATTTAGGACGTTAAATAACGATCGAGTCAAGTCGGACCCGAGGTAAGGGACTTCATCTCAATCTCCTTTCATTGAGACATATTTCGTTTTATACACAACTTTATTTTATACGGTGTATAAACCCCTTTGAATTTTACTTTTATACAAAAGGAATCTTTTTCTATGAATCATTTTACTATATGACAAAAAGGAATGTTTCTTTTAATGTACGCGGTGACAATGACCTTTTCCGCCGCCGCGAGTATTATTTGGTCTTTGGCTTCCTCAACAAGCCGTAATGTTTTTTAAAATGAAATAAATACCATATACTCTTTTATGTATTTTGGTATTGAAAATGGTTTTTATAATGGATTTGTTATGTCAGTATATTTAAGTGATATATTTTGTTTGAAATGTGGAAATGTTTTCTTTCCATTATTTTTTCTTTATGTCTTATGATTTTATAATGGTACTTGGACATTTGACGGGTGGTAACATGATAATCTATATGACGGGTGGGGCCGTGAATACCAGGACGGGTGGTTACATTATAACCTCCAATGCATTGGGTATGGAAGTCGGCCGTATGGCTATTCCATTAAGTGATATGTCTAGAAGTTGACCATATGGTTATTCCATTTAAGTATGTTTATGTCCCAAGTTAACTATATATGTTATGTGATCTTTATATGGGTTTTATGGTAATATTTTGGTTACAAAAGGGTATGTAATGATATTTTATTTCAGTGAAGAGCTTTTACTACTTTATAAAGGTGAAAAGTATTACTTTGATAAAGTATGCTTGGTTTACTTGTTGTTTTGAAAAACTAATAGTTTTCATTCATTGTGTATCCCTTACTATGATTTTTAAGCTCACCCCAAGTTTTTTTGAAATGATTTTCACAGGACTTAATGTGGAATAGGGTCAAGGATGTGATCAAGGGAAAGTCATGCTATCTAAAAAATCGAACTAGACATGTTTCCTTTTAAGAGTTTTTATTTTATAGAAACTTAGTAGAAGTTTCTACTTTGTAATCATTTGAGATGTAGTAGTTATGTCCTAATTCTCTAAAACTGTAAACCTTGAAACGATCCTCAATGTGAATTATTCATTTAATTCAATATTAATTAAGGTTTAAGGCTGGGGCCTTATACACATAAATCATCTTTATAAATCAATTCTATATGTACTAAAATGTATCACGGTCTTCAAGAAAACATAAGGTTGGAAAATAAAAGGAGGAATATTGTATAGTATATCTGAAGGTGTGTTGAACATTTTAAAGTTTAGGTAGAGTTATAGAATTCCAATGGGATGATGGAACCATTATTTATAGGCACATGTAAATGAGAGAATTTCGATATATACATTGTCACTAGGCTCTTAAAAACATCCAAAGGGAACATTTTGATACGGGTTGTGGTGGATCGACTCACCAAGACTACCCACTTCATTGATATAGTTTAATATTTCTCACATATAAAACATTCCATGATAAATAAAAATTAATTGGTAAGGATAATGGGGAACCAATTTTGATCATATTTGATCAAGATAAAATGTTCATATATAAATTATAGAGAAGTCTTCAACATGAATTATGTATTGAAATGAATTTCAGCATGGGCTATAACCCCTATCTGATGGTCAATCTGAATGCAGTATTCATATTCTGAAGGAAATTTTGAGATCCTTCTCAATGGAATTGAAATGTTTATGGTGTTAGAATGAAATCTTGGATGCGTTATCATACAAAAACATAAAGTATTCAGAAAGATCCATATGAATCTATGTATGGTAAGTGATGTATAACTCCATCATATTGGGATAAAATTAGGGAAAAAATATACGTGGACCTGATCATGAGAAATATATGAAACATAATGATCATGACATCCAAAAACAAATAAAATCATATTAGAGTTATTAAAAGGTATATACTGACATCTGTCCAAGGGACTTGAAGTTTAATGTTGCATAAAATATCTTCCTTCAAATATCACCATGGAAGAGAGCCATGTTGTTTGGATAGAAAGGGAATCTTAGTTGAAGGTACATTTTACCATTTGATATTCTTGATCGTATAGATGTATTGGCCTATTGGCTTGCACTTCCAACAAATATAGCCCAATTCCATGAAGTGATCCTTGTATATATCTCGAGGAATCACATATTTGACCCTCACATGTACTAAATCCAATGGTCGTACACCTATAAAATGGCCACTCATATGAAGGGAAGATGGTGATGATCCTAGAATATAGAGACAATCACCTACGCAACAAAAAATGACCTTGTAAATGTTTTTTTGAGGAACCATAATTTTGACGAAGCAACATGGGTACTAGAGAAAGAAATTGATGAGAATTACCCTCACCTATTCTCACCATAGTATGTAAAAGAAATTTCCAAGGAGGAAGATCAAAAATGGGGGAAGAATATAATGAACCATAATTGTATCAATGGAATTCCCCTTCATATAATTTTTTAGATATTATAAATCATGTAAATAATATATAAAACAAAAAAATAATCATTATTTTCATAAGTGAATAATGAAATAAGTTATATTTATTTAAATTAAAGAACCTATACTGATAGAATAGTTACCTGACCATTTGAATAGTTATATGACCATTAAGAATAGCAATCCAGACAATATAATATTAAGCTCACCTATGAATGTATAAATAAAATTTATAAAACTTATAAATTAAAATGTGATTTAATTATATCATTTTATAAGTAAATAAATATTTTAAAAATTATAAATTACATGTTGATAATTTTTCAAAATAGAAATGATTATTTATAATTTAATAATTTTAGAATCAATATAATAATTTTAAAAGAACATTTATTTTAATAAAATATGTTTATAAATTAATATTATGGTGTATCATAATTACATGATAATTATATGATACCTTAATTAATTATTCATGGGGTTATAAAATTGATTATAATAATAATATAATTTTAATTGAATAAATGATGATTTTATTTAAAAATTTAATTTATAATATTTAGAAAAATATTTCATAAAATAGAATTCATATTAAAAATCTACACATCAAAAATTCATTATGGAGTTTTTTTGGTATATTTCTAATATAATTGATATTTTTTATTAGTGAAATACTGTAATTTATGGCATAAGCTAAATACATGTATTTTTGAGATATGGACGATGCATGACATGTGTAAAACATAATTGGTTAGAAAAATCCTGAACCAATTACTGTGTTTTTTCATATTAATCATTAATATTGATAGTTATGATAAAAAATTATAAACAAATGAATAAAATAATAAAAATACATGCCTCTGCAACCCTATAAATACCACCCCTCATGACCACTTCTATTCATGCCTTCTAAGACCTGTATCTTGCCTAAGTCTAACCTAAATAAATTTACAATACTCTTCCCCACAGTAATGAGATTGTGGTCTTAATAGAAGATATAACCCAAGTACCTTATGTAGGTTCTCAAGGATACAAAATTTAAGAGGTAAAATCCTTCACCATTCTCTATTTAATTAATTATTTATTCTACCAAATCCTTTCACTTACTATCCAATGTTACATGATGACTATTGTATAATAAACATACTATAAAATTATTATGTTAATGAATTATTCATCATCAAATATCATTAATTTTAATTTTATCATAAAAATGAATACATCATCTATGATATGTTGATTCACTAACTTTATGGATAACGATTTTTGGTTTTTCATTACTGTATTCAATGATGGTCATAACAACATAATAACGGTTAAACCATATTGTAAAATTTATATTATATTATATTTATTTATTTTTAACTAATATACGAATATAATATTAAATAATAAAACAACAATTAGATCATGATAGTCAGATCACCCGCTAAAATAAATAAAATAGCTATCATCAATGATTTGTCAATTAAATCATCCCCATACCATTTAACCAAATGACATATGGAACATTTAAAATTATAGAGGAGAATTAATATGGAAAAAATAACTTATGGAAAATTTTTCCCATTCAACAAGAACCTCCATAATTATACACAAGAAAACTAACCATGAAACCAAAAAAATGTATGCTCCTAGAATGAAGATATTAAAGTATACAACTCAATAAAATAGACATAACTAGACATAATAAAATTATAATAAATCAAATATATATATAAGAGTCTATTAATTAAGTAATTATTCAATATAATTTCACTATCTGAGATATTAAGTGCATTTATGGAACACATTATTACACTAGGTAAGGGGATATCAAACCTAACTCGATTTAATTAGGTTAATATTTTCCAGGGTAAATTTCAGTGTGGATATCCATTTAATATTCCTTTATTATAATTTCATTGTACTTATATTTTATTCTTGGGGATATAATTGTTTCCAAATATAATCTTATAAAACATAAAAATATTTTTCAAAACAATTATTCTTTCTAAAAAACATATTGAATCCTCTTGAGTAATTTCTTTTTAACTGAAAAATGATTTTTCTTATAGATAATGTGTTATTTTCATTTTACATTCTAGAAAACTAAGTTTTCTAATAACATAATGATGGATGAAATCTGTATGAAACTCATTCCTTTACATGGATTTCATCATGAAATTGATTGATATACGTTATATGTGGCATTCATGATTCTATAAATGCAATGATGTGCTGGCCAGGCCTGGAATTATATATCCCACCAACAAATTGGGTAATATGATGTATCTCATGAAAAAATGTGTGTTATGAATATACATGATTCTATATTTGACTACTATGACATTATTTCTATTTCTATGCATTACCAAACTCCATGGATTCATCCCATGTTTCCCTTAGGATTAGGATTATTATATCATGATTATGATATGATTATGATGATTATTCTAACCCCTATTACATTATTTCATAAACCTTATTCTTCCTCTTACTAAAAATTTATCTTAACCATTTCCTTGATGTATATCATCAAGATATTACTTTTTATAAGGGGATAATTAAGGCCAGTAATAATATAAAGAAGTATTTATTATATAATGTTTCTTTTCTACTATGTAAATGTTCCATATGACACTAATTTTCCCTAGAAAACAAATCATTAGATAATGGTTTTGTATCTAAATTTTGTTTTTTATCATAATAATGATGAAATAGTTATGTAAGAAAATGAAGGGTGACTATAAGGCAACTAGGACTCTATAAATAGTCAAAATTCTAAATCACGTATTGAATCTAACCAATGGATTTTATTATCTCACAAGCCAACTATGATCTTCAGACTTATTAGAATAATAATATTATTTAAGTATTTAAAAAAGTAGTTCGTGAATAGTAATAATAGTGTTGGGAATTCCCTAAACTCCCCTTCTTCTCTGAGACATTTGTAACAAAAAGTTCTATATAAAAGATATAAGAATTTGTTTCCCCTTTTTGTATTTTCCACAATAATTTATGAACATGATAAACATTATAGAAATATTTTCATCCTATTATTATTTTTATACCTGCAATGTACTTCTTCCAGAATACTATATATGATTGTATTAACCCTTCTTCATGTCAAATATACATTCAATGATATGTCCCCCTTTCTTCATATAATGGTCTAACTTCTAAATAAAAAATAAATATTATATATATATATTATATATATTGGAAATCTAATATAATCTCCCATGGTAACTCTAAAACTTCTTTTCCTCAATGGAATAACATGGGTTCACTATGATAGTAATGTATATTATATATCTATAAACGTCTTCTATCTAAAAAAATCTTGGATTATGCTTCCCAAATTTCATTCTCATTTGGACTATTTTAATCACAGTAGAATACAAATATATTTAATTCAGTAAAAAATATCATTAGTACCTTTATAAAATCTATCCCAAAACATTAACATATAAAAATATTCTTTAATATATATGATTATATTTCAATAATCAATTATGATGTAGTAAATCTCTTCATAGTGTGACCATTTCTGTGAATATGTTAGTATAAGATTCAATATAAAATGATAATTTTTAGATTGAATATCAACTTAATATTTTTCTTCATAGTGGAAAGATACTCTTCAAAGTCATTAATAATTAATCACAAATTAGTATGGTCCTATTTTATACATTATAGAACAATCCAAGAATGATCACATTTAATTACTTATAATATTTCCTTCCATATTCACCACCAAATATGATTTTAAAATTTCTATGTTTGAAGATCCTAAAATTAATTGAGTAGTGATATAATAATTATTTATTTATTTAATCCTCCTAAATTAAATTATTGTATCATTTCATAAAAAATAACTAGGACAACTTTATCATTAATAAAATCTATAAATTTATCTCATATAAATTTATCAATAATTTTATTTTGGAATTATATCATTCCTTTGAAATATCCAATATTTTCAAAGTATTAATTTTTTTTAAGATTGATAAAACACCTATAATGTGGGTTGTGGAAAATTAATTCTTAATGTATTCCTATTACAACATAGTGTCTCGGAAGGGTCATCTTACATGAGTATATTCTCAGTTAATTCACTTACATAATTGGAATCACCATATAACTACTTGTTTTTGTTTTTTTTTTATTATTTTATGAAAGTAATGGAAAATATTTTGGTTTTTATAAATTTCAAAAATAATGAGAAGACATGAAAAATAGAAATTTAAACTAAATTAACATTCAATGCTAAAAAATGTGATTATATAGAAATCACTTGCTCGGGAGATTATTTTAGGGTTCTATCATGATTTTCCTCTATTTCTTCAAATTTAGTTTGATAATTCAACTATGAAATCTCATTAATGAATCACCATAATTTTATCAAGTATTTTATAATATCAAATGCATTAATAAGTGTAAATTTCACTTACTCCTATAATCAAGGTTGATGAACATTTTCTAGGACCCGACTCCATTGTCTATAATTTCAAGCATTAATTATATAAAAGTCATAATGTGATGTTTTATTCAATGGAAGGGAGAGAAATAGAGAAAAAGAATAAAAAATATTTTAGTTTCATGTAATAGGGGAAAATACCCACACTCATGAATACCAATCATATCTACCACAAACATAAAAAAAAATACGAAGGAACTCAATGACACCATATCCTCCCCTTATTAAAACCTTGGGTCAGTCCCTCATTGTAAAGGGTTATATATCACAATAGTGGAAAGAAAGAGATAAGAATAATGATAAATAAATCTATATATAGAGAGAGAATATAAAAAATTAAAATAGAAAATTAAAATTACATAAATGAATAAACATAAAATAAAATAAAAATATGAGAAGTAAACTAAGAAATTTAAAATAGTAAGAATGAATAAATGAATGAAGAAAAAGATGAAGAAGAAGAAAAATATTTGAGGGTTAAAAGACATATTTAGAATTTCAGGATTTTTTATTAAATTAAACTAAATTAATACTATAAATAGAATAAAAAAATAAAAAAAATAAAATAATAAAAAAGGTAACAAAAAATGGAACCATCCTCCTCTTATGGGTAGTGTGGGCTCTATTAAAATTAATGGTTGAAGCCTGATTTTATAGGAATGAAATTCCTTTTCCTCTTTCTTCTTCAATCAAGGAATAATCATCTTAGATATATTTTTAAATTTCAATATCAGATCAGAATGTTTGAATAAGGATTTCAAAAATAAAACAACCCCTATAAATAATGGGGGTTTTCTGTTTTTAGTACGAACTGACAGTCGATGTGGACATCTTTAATGATGAATTAGCCAGGCTTTGTCACTATATAGTATGCATGAAATCCGGGGAATGTTTAAAGGATGAGGTGAGAATAATGAATCTACAATTGCATATTTGTGAATATGTCTTCATATAGCTTCATGTTGGTCAGATAGAGCATGAAAATGTATTCATGAGTGTCAGATTAAGGTCCATAGATGATCCCTTGTTATTTTCAGTGTCAGTGGTGGTTCTTCATCTCAACATGAGCTTCTCTAGTGGATAATATAGCGGGTTCCTAGTGAATCTAGGTAGATGAAAGTGATGTTGATGGTAGCAAGTGGTGTAGGAGAGGAGAAACCACGTGTACAAATAGTGATTATCCATTGGAATTTTGTATTTTTCGAAAACCACACATGGAATACATATAAAAAACACTCTCAAAACACATAGGATTAAAATAATCGGTCCAGTAATGGTGATTTTGAATTCTTCTATGTCACAACCAAATCATTTTTTCCACTTGTTTCACTTTTTTCATGAGGATAAATCAATAAAATTTCCAGGTTAAAAACCATTAAAACAACCCATAATTATTCACCCCCACACGTTTTCTTTACAATTTAGTTTATCCCTTTTTCCATGAATCTCATCACCCCCACTCTTTAACATTAAAATTTCATGAAACATACTAAGATGAGGGTAGAAATGTATTAAAATGTCACATTACTAAGAACGATACTCAAGGTTTCTATGGGATAAACATTGATTAATCTAATGGTGGTTTAAAGGATAATGGTTTTTTGAAATATGACTCAATAATTTTAAATGTGTTTTCCCATGGTCATAGATTTCAAAAATTCTAATTCATGTTTTTATAGGTGGAATATCACAAGATCATTATGAAATATGCTAAAAAATAAATAAGAAGTACTTGGTCTATAAGTCCTCTCAATAATGGGAAATTTTATTTGGTACAATCACTTGAGGCATTAATAATAATAATATATAATTAAAATAAATTTTTGGGAATTAGTGTATGAAAAATTAATTGGAAATTTCATTTAAATGGATCTACTTATTACCTAAAATCATGAGTCCTCATTTTAATATCCATGATTCCCTTTGATAATTCACTATTCCAATTTAATCATTTATTCTCGTTATCACTGAAATCGTAAAATTGTCATCACAATATTCCCCAGAAACTCATGCCTCTTAAGAAAGTCAATTAAAGAATAAATTCAATAATTTACATGAAATTATAGTATGAACTGAAGAAAACAATCATAGAACATGTAGAGAGCTTAAAATACGAACATAATAGTGAAATCCATTTTTAAATAAACAGTTTTATCCTCCTCTTCGAACTATTTTATGGTATTCTATGTGAAATCATTAACCTATAAAAGTAAATCAATCAATTCAGAATTATGATCATGTCATTTATGCTAAAAAATAGAGGGAGTGGTCTGTATATTGGACTAATTCCTAAGATTGAAATTTAAATTTCAAGAAATAATGTAAAGATAAATCTTGGTATGATTTCCCAATTGGTCCCTAGACTTTTATTTCCAATAGTCGAAAGTACAAGTTATTATTTATAATACGATAGTGTGTGTGTGGATATTCATGGAATTGAACCACCACATGTATATTTTCCCATCATGTACTTCCGCCTTCTCATAGGGAATCTTAAATGGATAGATTATTCTAGATAATTCCCCGTCATAATTAAGTATATCTTTCTTGGGGGATATAGGATGAATTAAGTATCATCCTCCTTCATGGAATCTACTTGTGAAACATACTCTTTATTATATAATGCTTTATTAATAGGGGTTTCATGAATTTAATGATCAAAGGAAAAGAAATAATTTATATTTACTCGAATAAAATATGAATTTAAATTATTAATAATAAATTTATCTCTTTAAATATGACCAGAAACTATCTTTATTTCGTCATTATTTTCTACTACGTCTTCCTCAAAGAAGTCCTCAAATGCATGTTCCTCAAAATAAATGAGCTCTATGTGTTCCAGAGTAGGTGCAAGTTCATTTTCATATTCTTAGTATAAAGAAAAACAAGGACTGTATGAATATGAAAATTCAATGCATTAAGAATTGATAACCAATTTAGATTGAATAAAATAAAATGAAATATATTTTATATAATATCAACTCTTATAGTTTGTTCATCTTCAATGTATTCTTTAATTGTATGTTCCTCTTGGAGTTGGGTGGTGGTAAGTGAATTTAGGTAGTCAGGATCCTCTATATTTTCTTCAAATTTCTCCACCTCAATGGTTTATTCATCTTACATGGCTAGAAAAATTTATAATGGTGATGACACTTATATATTTTAGGTATTGGAGATATCAAATCATACCTCAAATGAATTCTACAGTTCATCTAGATTTTGTTGGTATACTACATTTAGCTTATATGGATGTCATCCTTTTATTATATCCACTCCAGAACATCATAGTCAACGTGGATTTTTTTCTTAAATAGGTTTTGATCTGAATAATTCCGAATATTGGCCTTAAAGGCTTACATTTCCTCCTAAAATTTAGGAAAGACCATTGACTCATCCTTTGATTCAAGTTCAGGTTGATTGAGGGATTTTTTGAAGTACAAAGTTATCCAATCAATTTTTCCTTTCAAATATTGTACCTTCTCTAAAAACATTTTATTTCATTTTTTATGTTTTTGTTAAAAAAAATTCTCCTAGAATTTCTATAGGGTATTTTATTTAGAAATTATGAGAGGAAACAAGGAACAATCTATATGCGTCCTATCCATTTCTTGATAATGCTACTATATGTACTTCCTGAATCCAGTTAAATATCTAACCAATCCTTCAACTAGTTATTGTTTGAGGATAATGTTGATCACTTGGATGAATTCCATTAATTTCTCCTTTAATATGATTTTTCATTGAGCACACTTGATCAGTTTGACAAATTAAGAAACATTATCTTCTTTAGACCATGTTTATTCAGTTACTTAATATTGAACCAATGAGTTTTTAGTCTATGTATAATAATAATATTTTTAATAATTCATGGAAAAAATTATGGTTTTTAAAGAAATGGTAATTATAAAGAATGTGTAAATATTATTGATAAAGAAAGAACTTATCATCTCCCTCAAAATGGTGACAGTTTTGACAGAACACCAGTCACGGGGTGTAGAAAAAGTAAATTTCAAAATGTTTTTCTAATTCATCAAAGTGGATAAATAGGTCCATGTCACTTGAGGATCTTCTCAGTTAATTTAATAACATAACCTAATTCATCTGTGAACTACTATTTTTTTGTTTGTATTATTTTAAGAAATAAATGGAGAATTATTGGTTTTTTTTTATTTTATAAAATAATGAGAACACATGAATTGTGAAAATTTAAACTAAATTAAAATGAAACGATAGATATAATATGATTACAGGGAAATTAATTTTTTACTTTGGTTGTTTTTCGTTTCTATCATTATTCTCCTTATTTTGAAAAACTTTAGTTAGATAATTCAGCTATTAAATCTGAGGCATGAATCACTATCAATTTATTTAGTGTTTTAAAATTTCAATTATCCTAATTAAAATATATTATACATCCTCCTGCAATAAAGATTTATGGAACACCTTATTTGGGTGTGTGAAATCATTTAGGAACTATATTAATTGTATGTAATTCATCCATTAGTTGGATGAACATCATTGTATGAAGTGGTGAGCAATGTAAGAGTGGGAAATGAAATAAAATGAAATATTAGAAATAAATATTAATAGCATGTCATGGGGGAAAATAAAAAAACCTATGTATAGAACTCATATCTTACATAAACATAGTATAAACCTTAAAGAACAATTTAATAACACCATAACCTCCCCTGGTCCAATCCTCTGGTCATTCTCATATTTTTGGGTGTAAGATATTACAATTTTATGAATAAAGATAGTTGAAGAATAGAAAATAAAATGGAATAAAAGATGGTGAGATAGAGGGAGAATAAAAAATGAAATAGAAAATTAAAATAAAATAAAAGAATATAGCAAATACAATGAAAATAGAATAATGAAATTAAAAAAATAAAAATATAAATAATGAAATAATAATAAGAAGAAGATGATGAATAATCGAGGGTGGATACACATGATAAGAAATCAATAATTATTTTTAATAAATAATACTACATTAAAACTACATTTGAAAATAACAATAAAAAATAGAGTAAATAAAATAATAATAAAAATTGAATAAATAATTGAATCATCCTAGGTAGAGAATACTCCTCCTATGTGTGGTGCGGACTCGCTTATAAGAAGTGGATTAGGCATCCTTTTATCGGCAAGGAGCGAATCATCCACTTACTTCTTTAATCAAGGTAGAATATTCTCTAATCTCTTTTTAAATTTTAATATCAAAGAAGATTGTTGGAATTAGTATTTTAAAAATTAAATAACCTCTGGTAGATAAGGAGAGTTTCTATATTTCAGTGTGGAGTAGTAGAAGATGTGTCCTTCTTTAAGGATTCATGCGTCATGATTGGGAATTTTGGGGCATGCATGGCATTTGGGGAATGTGGAAAGGTAGAAGTGAACCCAATGAAATGGTCGTGGCAGTAGCACATGCCCTTCTAAATATAGATATCATAATGGATGGATGAAAACTTTAAATGGATTCATTTGTTTCATATGAATGGACAATGAATGTACCAGGTGATTTTGGGTGTGAACTATGGTCATCTACCTAATGACGAGATTCTAAAATGGATGACATGGAGGGTTTTCAATGATTTCAATTGGCAGCTAGTGATCCTGAGGGTGTTGAGTTGTGCAGGGTGGAAGATCCTTATGTTTGATTAGGGGTATCACCCAGCTAGGATAATGCAATGTTTCTCTTTTAATTGTGAACAATTACTCCATAATTTATGTACCACATTGAATTCGAGACATGGGTATGAACTTTTTCAAAATGATAATGATCTTCATCCCCATATAATATGCCTAATCTATAGATGGGATCACATTATCTTCTTGAACAAACAAGATATAAGTGACAACACATGTGGCTGATTATGGCTGTAGCAAATATGGAACTCCCCACTAGATTAACCCCACTATGGGCCACCTCTACATGGTACTGATTCAACCAAAAAACTATGAGGTGTGCACTGACCATATTGTGGGTGTACATGTAATAGTGACCCTTTTAGGTCCACCTATATGGATGTGTGCCCTACATTTGAGGTCTGGACTTGCCTCATTTTTTACTAACTGTAAAATATATCTCAAATAATAAATTAATTTCAAACCACTTAAAAAATGTCAATCATATTTTCATAAATACAATGAAAAATCATAAATAAACATTATTTTATTCAAATAAATCCACTTTAATTCTATTTTCGTTATTTCTCACATAAAATAATTATTTTAATAAAATTTTAATTAAAAGCAATGGAAATTCTTTAAAAAAACACATAAAATTTACATGATAAATCTAATCTATCAAAGATACAATACATATTTTAAATTATTAGAGTTGGAATCACAAATCATAAATTATTTATAATATGATTCCCCTTATAAAATTATCATTTTATAGAAAATTATGTTATTTATACAAATAATAACATATTATTTATTTAAGTATCATGAAAGAAATAGTTGTATTTATTCTTCCTCTAACATGAACTTATTATATATCTTGCATAATAAGTTTTTGTTTATGGTATTTATTAAACATCAAAAAATTACATTTAAACTAAACTTCTTTATGCATCAACCCATATTATAACTTATCATTCAATCTATTTCCAGATTCTAGTGTCAAGGATGTAAATCTTATTATATATGTAATTAACATCTTATATAATTTATACATTATTAATTTTACGCATCGACTCAAAACCTACTACATATCAACCAGAAAATTTACTTATAATCTTATGTTTACATTTTTTTAGTTCTGATACTATAACAACATATTATATATGAATCAATTTTTTTTTTGAAAATATCACCTTCAATACCGAATTTTATTATTCCAAAAAATAATCTCTAAGATACGTCAATTCATATTAATACCTTCTATGACACTTTAAAATATATAAATTGACATTAAATGACATTGGTAAAGAGAATAATATTTATAAATCACTTAAATAGCCACCAAATGTTTTAATAGAATTCAATTTTTCAAATAAGTGTAATTCAATAAAGGTTACTAAAAATTTAATTCCAACAACCCATTAACCTCTTCAAACCTTCATCAATGTTTTATTCTTCACTACATTTAAAAACTATCAAACACCTCACTCCATGGATAATATATCACAAAATTATATTCCTTTTTTTCTCATAAAACTATTTCTTCATGTTATTCTCCCCACCATATAATAAAAATGAATCCAATACCATTTCAGTCAATGCATTCATCTCTCATTAGCATGTGTCATTTATTTGTTACAATCCATATATCCAACCAAAATATTTATAGCCACTACCTAGAATCTATCCATCTAGGTATTCTAAGATAGTAACCTCTCAATAATCCTTACCATTAATATATGGGAATACTCTTCATCTTACTTTTAAATTTATATCATCACCAAACTTCATCAAATGTTTTCATTTCTTCACACAAAATCATCTCAATTAATCTATTTGAGGCTTTCAATGTTCCTATTTTTATTTTTCAAAAATACTCGAAATATATCATGATATATAAAATGATTATTTTCTCCAATAATTATACCTTATCCATAATACTAAAAATATACACAATGTTCATTGGGGGAGGTTAAATCCTACTCACATTTTTAACCTACTTAATTAAAAAAATATTATTCTCTATTTTTTTCCTCTTGATTTGTTATTTCCATAAATTATTGAAAAAATTAGTCAATTTCAAATAAATAAATTATAGAACCATATTTTTAATATTAATGTTTCTTAAACTAATAAACTATGTTTATAAGATAATTTTTCATTTTATAAAATAATAATAATAAATTTTTATAACAAACATATATATATGTAATCCACTATTTAATACAATCTAAAAAACACATTCTAGAGGATGTTTAGGAATATTTTTCATGAAATTAAAAAAATTTAAATCACCATTAACAAATACATAAAAAACATGGAAGTTAAAGAATTACATTCCCCCTTTTACAATATGGTTTAATAATTCCCCCAATCATAATACCATAGTTTATCTTAAACAAAAAACTGAATGGGAAATGTTATCATTTTACCACATTGTTCACATTTTTTTGATGATCTTTTAGAATTATAGATTAATATAAAAACATAATATTATAATTATTTACCATTTTTTAGTTGGTCCCCCAAAAATGATTACATTTAATATTCATCATTATGGTTAGTTTTATTTATGACTTTATCAAATAATTTATAAAATAAGTGGAGACCTAGAATAATGTAGCAAATGATGTGTTTCAAGAAGAACAGTTGATATAATTTTAATTATTCTATGATGGATAAATAATTAATAGTAAATAAACATAAAAAATTCATATATTTATCAATTTTCAGGATTCATATTCTTTTTCATGATTAGGAATTATAAAAACATAAGAATGGGAATATGGTGAGTCTTCATTAGTTACATAATGATAGAAATTTTTTTAAGACTCATGTATCAACAAAAAACTCTTTTATTAGTAGCTTTAAAATATAAAAACACTACTATTGATTGTTTCACTATTGATATTCCAAAAATATGAATATTTGGGATGAATGGATTTTAAATTCTGATTTATTTTCCTCATAGTTACAATAGGCTTCTGTTCATTAAAAAACAATACACATTCAGTATTTTACTTTTATGTCATTATTTTATACAATTCCAACTAGTATTTGTTAAATTTTAGATATTCCCATGTATTGTGTTTTGCCTTGTTCATGGATGGGGACTTCTTCTTAGTAAAAAAATATCAGTACATAATATCACTAGTGCTTCCCAATTGTTTATTAAAATATTCATTTTCCCATGAAACCATTTCAGGAACATCATAGTAGTATGAACTAATGTTTTTCACCATACACATAGATCATCAGTTGATTATGAGTTTAATTATCTGAAAACTTTTCATGTCCACCATTTGTTATGTCTACCACTAAACCAATTCTCTTATACCTTTCTTAGATTCATTCCCATTTAGAATATAGCTTGAGTCATCCAGCTTGGATATCAATATAAGGTTTTCAATGATACAAGGTGTTCCATTTCCATCTACAATCAAAGTATATCTTTATTATTTAATTGAAAAAATCAAAGTATTATTATTTGGTTCACTTTGTTTGATAGTCATGTTTTATATCTTCCTGAAGGGATACTTGAATTATTTTATCACATACTTTTTTACCAACTATGGAATTATCATAAAATAATTGTATTCATTTTTCATGTTTACTTCATAACATCACTTATATTCCCAATAATAACCATGGGTAAAATAATCATAGATTTTATCAAGTGAATCATATCTATTCGTAATAGATTTATTTTTTGTAATGTTTATATATGTATAATAGATTTTATTTTAGGTTGAGCACTACTTCCCCAGATCATATTCTTTTTTGATCCTTATAAGTTGGCAAGTGGTTTTAATATTCAATAGAACTATTTTGAAACATCCAACACCCACTTAACTATCCAATATATATTCATTTTGTTTTTAAGTGTAGTCTATCTAGATTCAACTGTATTTTTGGTATAAACCCCATTATTTTAATCATTATTTAAGGATCTTTTTTGAACACATTTTTATCCCTAATATAATTTTTTTTATTTACACTATTTTTAATTTTTTTAAATGTTTTGACTAACACCTTTTCATCACACTTAGTATTACTTGGTGATAAATTCTCTATTTTTGGGTCTTTTGAATTACCTTAAAATATTCACATTATATAATTAATATAAAATAAAAAATGTACCCAAAAATTTAAAACTATATGGATAATTTTTTACTAATACCAATTTTTATGACTAAAAGAATCTGTTCAGTCACCTAATTAAGAGGGAGGATTAGGTGTGACTGGATTTTGCTAAATATTTTTTTATAAAAGTTTAAATCTCCTCATTTAATCTAAACCTCTACTACATATTTTAAAGAACTGGATATTTTTATTTATTACCCCATATTAACTGACCACATATAAAATATAATGTCAAATAAAGTGAAATATATATTTTTATCATGGCTTGAAAAAAATAGAAAACATACTCTTTATTGTGTAACGTCCCAATACATGATTTAAGTTACTTCTATCACCATGTTTTCATTATCATTATCTGGATTTTTTTAGAATTATTGACAATTTTTGGAAGGTTTTGGAAAAGGAACGATTGAAACATGGTTATGGAAAAAAAGTGTGGGTTATTCCAGGAACTTTTGTGACTAATCATGTGGATCTTAAGGGGGAATATTGTTTAAATAAAATTTTGTGGCCACCCTTAAAACATTTCTTCAAGGGACATTTGGGAGATCATGGTTGTTTCATGGTCTCTAAACTATAGAGCTAAACCATGCACCCTTTTTCCAAAATCCCATGAGGGAAGGAATGGTTGGAGAATAGTTTGCCAAATAAGTTCCCTAACCATGTAAAACTCTCTATAATCACATTAAGGTGATATTATATGGAATATTATTTGTTCTAACCATGTGGCCTAACATAGGAAAACATGGTATTAGATTATTTATACCATGGAATGTAGAATTAAGGCATTAATCCCCCGTTATAAACAATTAAGAAATCCTAATTGAACAAAATTAGAACCGTTGGATTATGATATCTATCTAGATATTATTTTAACTTATACAAACCATTTATTATAGGATAAATGTGATGGTTGATGTGATTGATCTCTCTTTAGTATATATAGTCTCTTTGATTTGGAATTCATATTTCATCTATTCTATAATTCTTTAAAATTTATCAACCCTCATGTTGTTCGTAGATCTAAACATAGATTTTATGGACTAGAATTATATAGATTCCACACTAATCATTATCATTTTTGATCTTCCATTAAAATTTCAGGTTTAGGGTGATTTATTGATCATGGTAATGAGGTAGGTGATGCTTTAATGAATTTCCCAACACATGAAAATTTTATTGCTTCAATTAATTGAAATATAATTTAAATTAAATTATAAATAATGATTTGAGAAGGTTATAATGATTGTTCTAAATGGAATTTAATTTTTTTAATAAAAACCCTTATTGAAGTATTTGAAAATATTAGGTGGATTATATGGAAATAAGGCATAAAATGTGAAGAGGTTTGATGAAATACTTTTATAATGATTCTTGGACATAATATATTATAATGAAATATTATTTTGAAATCCATGAACATTATGAAAACAAAGTATTATATTTTTAAATTAAAATAGATTTTTTAATATTTAAAATGGGTATTTGAACTATAATTGATGATTTATATTGAAAATAATTTTTCTCCAATGATTTGTTGGTACTTTTAAGGTAAAAGTGATCCTACATAATAAGTGGCTTATTAGGAAACTCCACATGGGTTATAACCCCAATAAATTGATTGATGTTGAAATATATAACTAATAATGTTTCGGTATGACATTCCATAATGGGATGTTGATTGATTTTATCCTTATAGATTGAGATTTAGATATGTCTACACACCATGTATCATGATATTTTGATAACTAGTAGAAGGATCCATGATCTTGGAACTACCTAACCTCATGTATTCTGTCTATGGTGCATTAAATTTATTTTATTATATAATTCCATTAACTATATATCTATTTTTATTCTATTCATTAAATTTTATAGAAATATTAATTCAATCCAGTTTTAAATATATTTTATATTTACATGATTTGACTATTGATTTTACTGAAAATGTATAATGATTTTCCATGATTTTTTTATTAAATAGAGGAATAAAAGAATTACTTTTCATTCAACTTTTAACCCCATGAGATTTTTGGAATATATGTTTTTAAGTAAATTAAATTTATTTGATAAATTTATTTATACAAATAAAAAAATTCAAAGAAACATGATATACTAATTAAAAATTATAATTTAATATGATAGTTATCGCCTAGACGTTGTATAGGAGGGTATGGATATGACTAAGTAAAATTTTAAAATTTATGGTTCACCATTATATATAAAATTAATTCATTTATGACCAATTTTATTAAAAATGAAAATAAAAGAACCCATATGATGATAATGGAAATCATTTTTTGAAACACAATTTTTAGGCATACAAATATGTTTTATCTCAATAAATTATATACCTACTTTTTTTAACGATTTTAATGAAATTTTTTGAACTATATATTTAATAAAAAGATTATAAATCATGTTATGTGTTTTCTAGAAGTGAAATAATAATAAATCTGATTTTAAATTAGAAATTGTATTTTTTCTACAAAGAAATATTGTCAACTTTTGTGAAATTATTTTAAATTTAATTTTTTCTTAATTTTTAAACATTATTTGAAACAATTAAGTTCATTTTTGAAATGATAAATTAAAATTTATTTTTAGTTTTATCTTTGATAATTTTGTAAAAAGGTAACTTGTTCTTGGAATAGTGAAAAATAGTTGTATTTGTTAGAAAAATGAATTTTAATTCAAATCATTGACAAGATAATTTTATATTAATATGGATTTGAAAGTAAAATTATTTAATTATATTTATATTAATAAATTTTATCACATTTGAATCAATTTCATAATGAATATTGATATAAAATATTATTAGACATTTGAAAATTTTCTCATGAGAAAAAAATATTTTCTTATCATGTCAGAGTGTTTAATTTTAAAATACATTTTTCAATATATATGAATTGAATTTTAAAATAAAGGGAATACATATTTTTTTTATTAAAATAATTAATATTATATAATATGATCAACTTTATTTTTTTTCAAAATTAATAGAAAAAATAGTAAAAGTTAATTACTGTTATTACAGTTAAGATGAGTTTTTTGGAGATTAATTTAAAAATGATAGTGGGTGAAATAAATTAGATAATTGTATATAACATTATGGATCAATATTTTTAGACCTTTTTTCTTATAATATATTTTATTGGACCATTTTGGATCCTTTTTTCTTGTCAACATGTGTGTTGACTTTATTAATTTCAAAACAAATCCACGTGTGTCCTCTCCCCATATATAAAATCCATCCCCATATCTTCTCAAATACACACTTCCAACAATAATTGGATCTGAAAAATCACTCCAAAATATTTTATTTATTTCCATTAACACATCCTAGAGACCTTATTTTTATTATTAATACCTCCTATGATGGATTTCGGTGTCAAACTAAATATGGTCTCCGAAGAAGAGGCATAGTCCTTCAACATGTATTTTCATTTTATTTCATCCTATAACACCTTAAAAAACTATTAAAATATGATGACATATTATATAAAAATTATATAATATACAATACGATGATAATATTTTAATCCAATAAAATATATCAATTTCATTTTCCATCAAATGGGAAATGAGACTATCGATCGTGTGTGTGGCAGATTACCACCTCACGAACAGATGTTATTCATTTTCATTCAACAAATATTACTGCAAGGTTTAATAATGTATTTAATATTTATATAATGTATTTATGAAATTATTATACATTTTTAATTATCATATCACATATAAATTTATACCTTCCAGTCCATTGGAAAATAAAAACGTCGCTATTGTATAAGGGGGTCTATAACCTCACAAACCAATGTGAAATATTATTCATTCATAGTTTAATTGAACTATAATATGGATAAATTAATTGAATATCTATTTATATATTATTATTTATATTATTATACTTATTTAATTAACATATCATATATACCTTATTACTGTCCATTTTGTGGGGGATATGATAACATCACTCGTGTGTAAGGATGACTGCCACCTCACGAAGCGATGTAATTCATTTTTCACTAATGAATTACATTGATGGTAATAGGTATGACATTAATTAATATCCATTACATATATTAAATAATAATTATTATAAATTATTTAATTTTTTAGATCCATCCGTCAAGAAAATGGAAACAACATTCAAGCTTACCTACAACCACCATCTCTATGAATTGTGTATTTAATTTTCAATCTCTAAATTTTATGGAGTACTATAAATAAATATATAATGAATATATATGATATTTAAACCATTTTTAATATAATATATATGATCTAGGCCTGATAAAATTAACTGGACTGAAAATTAAAAATCCAAACATACAAAAAATAAAGTAGTTATTTCCTGAAACATGATTTTAATGATTTTTTAATAAAAATGTAATAAAAGCTCATAAGTAAATAATATATAGTATGAATAATATAATTATGGTTATTTAATATATTATTAAAAACCTATATTTAATATATATTTGTTTTGAAAATGTACTATGGAAGTTGAGATTTAAGTTAAGGGATATTTTATCTCACTTATGTATCTATGAGATACTTTCTACATTCAAAAATTGTTTCTTATATATGGTGTATATATAGTTGATTAATTTATCTCCTTTATCTTTTTATGATTTTTTTTTTGATTTTAATATCCATTTTATTATTTCACTTTCAATGTTTATACGGTTTAAAAGATACTAAAGTGGTACAAGATGTTTCTTCTCACTTTTATATATATGAGATATATTAAATATTAATGAATTTTTTCTTATATATTTTTTATGATGTCTATGAATTTATTTTACAATATTTATAAATAAAATAATATTTATTCCCATATCCAATTTATTATCTCTCTTTTACATGGTTTATGGTTCAAAATATTCCAAAGAAGTAATGGTTTTTCATCACACTTTTATTTAATTGAGATCAATGCCATATTCACCACTTGTTTATTTTATGTTGTTTTTATAATTAAAATGAATTTAATTAATGTTGATTAAAATAAAAATTAATTGGATTTTAAAATCCATTTTATGATCTATCTTTCATAGGTTTTATAGCTTATAATATACTAAAGAGGTAAGAGGTTTGTGTCTCAATTAATCTTTTTTGGAACCTAGGTTATGTTATTCACCTATATTATTTTATGATGTGTAAATAAATTCCATTTGAAATTTAAAATAATTAATTTGATTATTATACTTATATTATAAGATGCATTTAATACTATTCTTCTTGGGGATTATTTTTCAAAAGATACCAATGATTAAGTGTTTTATGTTACAATCTCATCATTTTTTTAGAGATGTTTAAGATTATGCTTATAATGATGATATCATAAGATCAATCTCTCAATAAAACAAAAATTTTATTCTAATATAGTTATCTCTTTAATAATACATGTTTTCACATAATTTTCTTCTCTTTATGTACCCAAGATTTTTTAAATAATATTTTTAATGATAATCAGTTATATTTCTCTCTCTCATTGAAAACATGTTTTCTTTCATAACATTGTTTTCAAAAAATGTTTTCATAAATGTTAAATTATTATCCAAACTATTTATTAAAGAAATTGTAACCTTTTTGAAAAGAATATTTATTTTTTTTCAAACATGGCCCATTTTTATTTTACAAATAAGTGAAAAATATCATTATTTTCATGTATACAAAATGAATGTAATTTCCCACTATCATGACCATATAATATTTTAAGGCTTGATTTATTAAATTTCAGAGTTATTTTTAAATAATTGGATTTTAAAATGTTTTAGGTTTTAATTTTTTTTTCAAATTTAAATGGATATTTTCCTTATGAAATGTTTTTAACAATAACGAAGCTTCCTTTATAATATATCAAGGTAATTTTAATGGAAAAATTTTTTTGTAAAATTTTTTAGGAATTTTTTGTTTTCTTAAAATGTTAATTTCACATTGAAATATTTATTTTACCCATGAAATGTTATTAATGATATTTAAATATTCTTTATTACGTTTTTAATGTTATTTTCAAAATACACGATTTTAAAAATTTTGTAAAAAAATTTTGTTTTAAAGATTGATTTTCAATGTAGAAAAACTATTTTCATAAAGAAATATTCCATGTGACCTAGAAAAACAATTTTTCATATAATATTATATCCTTTGATGTTATATATGAAATAAATGGAATATTTTTCAAGGATACCATTCATAGTCTTTCTTCAAATATTTATTTTATATGATGATGATATGTTTATAAACCCCATTTCTCTTCCACTGGTTATACCGTGATAAAATTATTATGAACCCAACTTATTTTTCTATGGTCTATGATATTATTTGATGACGAATTTATTATGAAAAATAATTATTTTTAACAGGTTCTTCTACGATATGTTTTTTTGAACCCCATTTATTTTCATGGTTTCTAATACGATAAATGTTTTATTATCTTTCCAAATAGATATATATGATTTCAACAATGTGATAGGTTACTATATATCTCCCTCTGATACATTAGGAAAAAATTGATATCTCATGAGATAAATAGTACTAGAATAGAGAGTTAACCCAGTTTAGTATGGTATATTTTCAACTATGATTTTCAAGGGAGTGAAAATTGAATACTACAATGGTTTATGGACTGAACCAATTTCACTATGATAGATTTGGTGATGATTATTTTATAATATGGAAATAATTTTCTATGTTTATGTGTATGAACCAACAGCATGTATTTTTTTAATATCTTACTACCATGCCTCATGTTATTTTCTTTCTTTATGATTCTTAACTTATGAATTTACCATCATTATTCCATGACTCATGATTTTTATCATTAATATTCATCGTAAGGTCTTCATATGTTTTTATTAAATTATCATACCTTTATTCCCACAATGTGGTTTTTTATTTCCATTTTTTACCCTTACCAAGAATTTGAAAACACCATTAGTTATGCTTAATTTCCCAATTTTATGAAAAAATGTATTATGTATGATATCTCAATGAATGGTTCTAGATATAATGAAATTAGTGGGAGATGATGTAGTTCACATTTCAAGAATTTGTTTTTGTTTCCAATTTTACATGGGAATTATACCTTTATCATCCTTATGTGTTTTAACGTAATTTAATGAATGTTAATATAGTAATACGTAATATCTATATATGAAAATTTTAGGCCACTATAATTAGTATCATGGGATAGTTTTAGTTATCCTTTAGAAATTAGGATGAGAAAAACTAAATGCAAATAATTGGGATATTTTTAAGAATAAGTATACATATGTGAAAATATCATGTAATATTGGTGAATAATAGAGGTAGTGGTTTTCGAGAAATACATATCTGTCTGGACACTACAGGTGGAATTGGTTCTTGAGCATATTTACCAAGTTGTAATAACACTGTAAAAGGCAACACAGTCTTGACTCAAGCATTACCTTGAACACGACAATGGGGGTTTTTGTGCAGGTGGCTTAAAAATCCTTAGAGATATTCATTGGGTATTCATGATGTCTTTTTTATCCATTGTGAAGGATTTTAATAATTACATTGAATATATTAGGTTAAACATAAGGTTTCATAAATTGAAAATAAAGTGACATGATATAGACTTTCAATAAGTGAATTTTTATGAATATGTGGTTTCTCACTATGATTAGTGTATCTAACACTATGTTTTTTGGAATTATGCAATGATAAGAACTAGAAGGAACTTGGTTAATGTTGGATTCTATAGATAATGTGTTAATGAGAAACCAAATAGAATTATGGTAGGATTTAAGGAAATTATGATTATTCTTAAATAGTTATCATGATATATGTTTAAAAACCTTCACTTTAACTTAATATTGGAATAAAAAATGAAGATAATGATATTTTTCACTATGTTTTTGGGTGATGGATACCATATAGAATATAAGATTCATTTCCCTAAATGTAAGACATGTGGTAGGAATAAATCTATGGAATTCGTCAAAATAAAGGGGATATGATTTATATGGGGAGAATAAAGGCACAATTTATGACATTACTAAGGAAAAATGAAAGTTTTAGATAACACAATGGATGTGAATAATGGTTTCCTAATTATTAATCAATGATTTAATGTAATAAATTAGAAATTAATAGTAATTATAAAAATCATTTTCTTCGGGTAAAATCATAGGAAGAGGATCATAACGGGTGTACCGATAATGGTATTTTGTAGATGATATATATAATGAAAATGAAATATTAAAGGAATGTTAAGAACTAATATGGTGATTCGTAGTAAATGGTTTAAGAATAATGTATTATGATCTCTATTTTTTTGTATTTGAATTCAAGAATTATGAAATATATAAAAAAATCCTATATAATTTTTTCATTAAGGACATGTAAGAATGTGTAGAATGGTAATGAGGACATAGAAATTTTATTTAATATGATGGTCATATTTTATAAAAGGCACATGATAAAGATAAAGATAACCCTTAATAGTTTTATAATCATGAGATAATGATATCAGGATAAATAAATGTTTGAGGTTGATAAATTAAATTGGACAGTATTGATGATCTTGGAAATGATTCATGTTTTTTGAAAAAGTGCTATATATCATCATTAATGGAGTTTATAACATTATTTCATTTAGGTAATATATTAAAAAATATATGTTTTATATAAAGAAATAAGAATCATGTTTGATTTCATTGAGGTTTTATGGTAATTTTCATTATTACCATGATTCTGGAAAATATATGATCAAGGTATTCAGATATTTGGTTTGATAGAAATAAAATATACTTAATTATATTTGGGGTATTAATGTTATGTTGATTTTCAGAAATAATGTGTGCTACATTAAAAAATTTTGATTTTTGAAGTGTTATAAGGTAAACCATTTATGGAATGGTTTATGTTTAACATTAGAATAGGTTTTAGTGATTAATGTATTACTTAATCATGAATATTGATTAGAATTTGATACCCTATGATAACCATGTTTATATGATGAAGAATAATGATATAATTAATGACTAATCATTCTATTAGAGATCTTTTAATCAATTTAGTTCACTATGTGTAATAAATTCATCTTCATTACTTGGTGTATGAGATAAAGTTGAAATTTATTAATGAAAAACCTAAGGATGATATTTTTAATATGATATAAATGAAATATAATACCTAGTTATATACGTCTCTTTTAAATTCATGATGATATCGAAATATTATCCTATTAACTGGATCTTCCACTGAATCTGTCATGAGTTCATGATGTATTCCAGGTATCTCTCATGAAGAATTACATACATAACACCTAACATGTATTGTACTAAGAGGTTATAAAACTATAAAATGATATTACATGCGAGGAATAACCAATTGAGATTTTGGATCATACAAATAAAGTTCTATTAAACAAGACCACTCAGATGGATAATGTTTTGTGGTAAATCCACAATCTTGTGGAAGATACTTGGGAACATAAGAATGTCATTAAGAAGAAGTATTGTTACCCGTTTGTACCAAAGTGATAGAATTCAAAGGGAAAAATTAATTTCAAGTGGGGTAGAATATAAAAACCTAAGATTATATGAAATATATTTTTTCAAATAAATTTAATTTCTTCGATATCTAGTGTTACATGAAACACCACGTTTTTACAAAAACCTGGTATACTATTGAAATATTATTATTTAATATTGTAGTTGTCACATAATAATTGGAAGCATGGGTAAGAATAAGATAAACTAAATTATGAAAATATACTGTTTACACTTTTTTAAAAAAAATTATTCTTCACGGAGCTATTTAATTTTAAATTAATATAAAAGAATCCATTTGAAGATAAATGAAATCTTTTTTCTGAAAAAACTATTTTATGTGTACAAACATGTTTTATATCAGTAAATAAAATAATATAAATTTGTTTAACTATTTAAATATAATTTATATTTAAAATAATAAATAAATTTTTTAATATTCGTATTTTTATTTATAGGAATGAAATAAGGATACATCAAATTTTATACATAAAACATTTTTTTGTTCTGAAAAGATGTTTTATCGTATTTTGTGAACTTATATTAAAATTAAAAATATACACATATAGGAAACTTATTTTTTAAAATTAACTTTATTTTTTGAAATAATCATGCCAAATTTATTATGGAGTGAATTTTTGATATTGGTTTTGAAAATATAACGTTTTATATAAATAGTGAAAAATACTAGTTTTTTGTAATATACATTGCCATATCATTCGAAGGATTTACATGATAAATTAAATTTCTTTATGGTTTTAAATGTAAAATTAGTAAAATTAAATATCTATTAATAAAATTTTTCTTATTAGAATCAATATCATTTTTAATTTTAAATATTAACATTTTAAACATTTGGAAAATTTATATTTGGAAAACTGCATCCGCATCACGTATATGGGATTAATTTTAATATAATTTTTAACATTTATTAAATGGAATTTTAAAATATTGAATAAATAATTTGAATCAAAATAATTAATATTACATAATATGGTAACGTATATTTTTGATCTAAATTAATAATAAAAATAGTACAAATTAATTACCAAATATAAGGTTAAAACCGGTTTACTAGGGGTTAAATTAAAATGATAAGGGGTAAAATGACACAGACGATTTTATAAAACCATTTTATATTCATATTTATACTATATAAACTATAGTTTGTTTTTATAATTTCTCATTTTCAGCTTTTTGGAATGTGAAAAATGTGAGTACACTTTATTCTTTTCAAAAATTCTTTGTGTGTCCTCTCCCACACTTATATTAGGAGACCCCTTCTCATGTTCTATTCACACTACCAAAACCAATTGGATTGGAATCTACCTAGAATAATATATTCCCAAATTAACTTACCACATTCTATAGGTCTTATTAGGATCATTAGAATATCATAATAAGTCTTTAGGTGTAAAACTAAATAGTATCTCTGAAGAAGAGGTATAATCCTTAAACATTCATTTTCATTTTATTTCTTCGTATAACTCCTTAAAATATTATTAAACTATGATGATATTATAAAAAAAGTATATAATACATATATATACATTATTGTGTTAATTTAATAACCTATATTAGTATCCTCTTCTATAAAATTGGAAATAAAACTCTCAATATTGTGTACAGAAGACTACAGACACTCATACAAATGTTATTAATTTTCCATAAACACATATCATAGCTAGATATAATTATGTATTTAGGGTTTATATAATAAATTAAAAAAATTATTATACTTTTTTAATTTTAATATCACACCTACCTTATTACATTTCAACCCATTGAAAAACATTAATGTCGCTCATGAGTACGGAGGACTACCACCTCACAAACTAATTGATGTTTTTTAATTTATATTTTACTTGAATGGTAATAAGGATGTATAAAATTACTATATAATATATTTTCAAAATAATATTACATATTTAATTATAATTTCACATATAACTTGTTACATTCCATTTTGTGGGGGATACAACAACTTCACTCGTGTGTAAGGAAGACTACCCCCTCTCAAAGCGATGTGATTTGATTTCCAATAAAACATTAAATGAATTTTAATAAGGATAAATTTAATTAAGTTATGTCATATATATGAAAACATAGTGATTCAAAAATATTTAATTATTATTTCTTACCTTTCTTTCTATCTGTAGAGAAAATGGAAACAACGTTCATGCAGAGGTACAACTTACCGTCTCCGTGAATGATGTATTTGATTTTATATATCTCTATTCTGTTGATTAATCTAAATAAATATGAAATGAATATATTGATTATTTATATATTTAATAAAAAATTTCTTATTATGTACCATTGTTCTATGTTATTGTATTTTAAATACAAAATAAAAAAAATCACGAAAAACAATGTAGTTGTTACTTGAAATGTTATTTAAACAATGAATTGTTAATAAATGGGAATTAAAAATTCCAAAGTGAATAATATAAGGTATTATATATATTTATTGTTCTCTAATATATATATATATATATAATAAACCTATATTTTTTATATATGAGGCTCTAATTAGTTCTAGGGAAGTAAAGATTAATGGTAATGCAAATTTTTTATCACTTTTATAACTATGAGATAAATTCCATATTCTAAAATTGTTTCTTATATGTGGTGTTTATAATGTCCATTAATGTATTTTATTTTTCATATCATGAATAATTATGTGTATTTTAATATCCATTTTTTGTTCTCTCTTTCATGGGGTTTTTAGTTCAAAAGATACCAATGCGGTAAGGGATTTTTTGTCTCACTTTTATAACTATTACATAAATGTCATATTTACCATGTTTTATTGTATATGGTGTATATACTGTACATGAATTTATTCTAGGTTTATTATCATGAAAATTATTGTGATTTACATATCCATTTTAATTTTTCTCTTTCATGTGGTGTATAGATCAAAAGTTACTAAAGCGATAAGGGATATTTCGTCTATGTTTTATATCTGTGAGATAATATGTTATTAAAAAATTATTTATTATATATGGTGTATATAATATTAATTATTGTTATTTATTTTTATCATCATGAAGATGATTTTGATTTACATATCCATTTTTTTATATATATTTTTTTCACAGGGCTTATGGTTTAAAATACATTAAAGTGGTAAGGGATATATATCTCAATTTCTCTTCTCCCTGACATACGTTATGTTATAAAAAATAGTTTTTAGTGGGGTGTATATACATATCCATTTTAATTTATTGTCAAGAATTTATTTATTCTCATTATAAAATAATTTTCATTTAAATTTATTCATTCGTGGGGGTTATGATCAAAAAGTTACAAAAGTGGTAAGGGTTTGATGTTACAATCTCATTGTTTATCACATTTTTTTATTTTTATTCTTCTGAAGATGAAATATTATGCTCATTATATCAATAATTTCATGGATTTTATTATAGTATATTTAATTAGTGATATTAAATTTTTCATTAATCTCCCAGTATTTATGTACCTGTAATTTGAAAATAAAGTTTTAAACGAAAACTATCCTTATTTTTATCATCAGGTGAAAACCCTTTTTCTCTAATTCCCATGTTTTCAAAAAATGTCTTCAAAAATATTTTAACATTCTCCAATGAACATATTAATGAAATTTTTATTCATTTCTAATTTTTAAATAGTTCTTTGAAAGTTATCTACATGTCATTTTCCAAAAAAATATGATTCATCTTTTAACGAAAATGTGGAAGGAATATTCATTTTAACATGTTCATCATGAACAGTATTCATAACCATCATGAACTCCAACATTTTGATGAATCATGTATATGTTTCAAAGGTTATTTTAAATGATTTTTTTATTTTTCTAATGATATTTTTTTTAAATTGGAAATTTTATTTTCCTAAAAACGGTTTTTAAAAAAATTTAAATCTTCTTTAATAAGTTTTCAATGTCATGTTCAATTGAAATTATTTTTTTAAATGTTTAATAAATTTTTAGTTTAAAAATAAATATTTTCAAATTGATAAGGTTATTTTCCTCAATAATGTTTATTTATTATTTTTAAATATTCCATTTTGTGTTTCCAAGTTTATTTTCAAGGAAAATGAATTTGAAAATGTTTTATAAATTTTTAAGTTTTAAAAAGTGATTATCAAATTAGAAAATCAATTTTCCGAAATAAAGGTTTCAGATTACCTTTAAAAACCATTTTCTATATCATATTATATCCTTTGAGTTTAAATATTATTTACTGGGGATGAGATCCATAGATCCATTATTATTCTGTCTTTTAATAGTTTATGTTTATGATAGAAAGATGTTTATGAAAACTATTTATCTTCCATGACTTATTCCCTGAGAAAATGCATATGAAACCTGGTTTTTTACATGTCTTAAGATATGATGAAGTAATTAAATTATTATGAAACATGTTTCTTTTCCATAGGTTATTCTATGATTATATTCTTATAAAAATAATTTCTTTTCATGTGTTCTGATATTATGAATGTTTTATAATCTTGTGGAACACGCATGTATGGTTTTCATTATTTTATGGGTGTGACCTATTCATAAACAAATCTACTACGTAAAAATAAATATAATATAATATTAAGAGGATTATAATGGGTTATATAGTTTATTAAGGGATGTATTCCACTCTGAGATCCTTTGGTGTCAACCGTGATTACAATGATAGTTTTGGGAGTAACCCCATTCCACTGTGATATCCTTAACAATGATCCTTGACTACTATGTAAATGATTGTCTATGCATATGTTTATTCAACAATCTAATTTTTTTATGTCAATTTTATTATCTCATGGCTCATGTTATTTGATACCCATATGATTCAGGTCTTATGAACTGCTAATATTTATTCCAGCACCAAAGATTTTGATCCTTGATATATAGGTTATGGATTTCATATGTTATTCTCATGTTCTAATATTCTTATGATCACAGTTTTTTATACTTATTTTTATATGTTACCCTTATTATGAATTTTATCTGACTATATTTTATGTTTCTTGTCACCAAGATATAAATAAATGTATTATATATGATATGTCTAAGAGGGGATATAGTTATGAAGAACTTAGTGGGAGATGATGTAGTTCACTTATGAACCTGTTTTTTTATGTTTCTATGTTTCCAAAGACACTATGTATTTATAATCATTAAAAATGTATTAATTTAATGTAATGAATATTCACCTACCAGGATTTAATATCTTTGTATGAAAATCATGTATTACTAGAGAAATTATTTTTAAATATATAATGATATCAAACACCACTATTTTTTCTCACACCATACCTTTTACATTGAGAATGTTTATATTATATTATTATTGGTAGAAGAAAAGGGAATGTTCCTCTTGTTGGTGGAAGGTGTTCTTGATTCATGGGAACTTGGATACTGGTTTTGGATAGTGGATATTTCAACCACTCATTATGAAAAGATTATATATTATTGTAATGTTGGATGTTATGTCTTCTTTTTGGATGGTATATTATTTTATCATTTTTTCATCTTATTGTGGTAAATTTATCCTTGATGAGTGTTTGGGAAACAAAATTTTAATTCATTTTTTCTTTAGTTGTTTTTTTTGGTCATTTTTTGGCGTGAAATAATTCCCTCTTACAATTTGGTAATTACCTTATGCTAATCTCCAGAATTTGGGGACATGTGATGTTCTTTGAGCCATGTTATTGTCATTATCAATACCATTATACTAGGTTATTCTGGTTGGTTCATAAATAATGTTATAAAAGGGTCCCAATGAGAATATTTCCATGATATCGGTATATAGTTTGGGATGTATTGTTAGATAAGAGGTAGGTTTTTTTAGACTTAAGGGGTATCTTATGTAAAATTAACAGTTCATGTCTCATTGTAGTGAGCCTTAATTTCACCATGGGTGATTGGGAAAAGTGAATTTGATGAATAAATTTACTTTCTCCAAGTCCTATTCCAAATGTGATATTTGTATTTCAATTTTTTTAATTTATAATATTATATGATGGAACAGATATTCATGTGCCTCTTGATTAAGAGGTTGATACTGGTATATTTTACGATGTAATCATTTTAGTTGTTGATTTTTATAGTTCTATACCCCGAATTATATATTCTACCATATCGGAGGAGGTATATTTAGTTAAACCATAACAAGTGAACCCTCAAGTTGATTATAAACTCACTGAGATAGTGGTATGTGTAGTACAAACTCTGGGATATGCAGCCACACTCATTCTTATCAGGATCTGGTAGTGAAACCATGGAATCGTAAAACCATATAATTTTATCATGAATTTCATCAGAATAAAAAACCATCTTTAAATGATTAAATATTACTCATAAGGCATAAGAGTTATTGAAAATTATTTTACTACTTTTCATCTTCTTGGAAACTTCTAATGTAATAAGTGTGAAATGTAATAACTTAAAAGTTTAAGGAACACAATGTAAGTGGTGAGATTATATGGTAATATTTATGAAACATATAGGATTATAGTGTAACTAGATTAGATCTCTTTTAATGGAATTATTATATATAGAGTCAATGGTTTGGGTGATGTCTACAGAGTTTTTGATCCACCCACAATGTGATAGAAACATGACTTCGTATAGTAACCACATTTTTAAACTAGTTCTGTATTTTTATATGGTATTGATGAATCGAAAGATGAATGACTAATTATTTGAGAAGGGTATTTCATCTAATATCTGATCTCACATTTTCATGTTTAGGATCTCCACATATACAGATGTGCTGAATAAAGCTTTGCTGAATGAGCTTGATCTGGCAGGTATGTTAGGGTCGATAGATGTACCTCCTACTCGAAATGACAGTTCTATTGGTTCCTTAAAATAAACCCATAATCTAGATGAGTCTCAAGGTTCATACTGATAATAGTGTTTCACCCGAATATTTATGACAAATTTCTAATCAATTAAATTTATTTTTTTCAATATCATGAGATATATGAATACTTGAGTATATTTTGAACCATAATATAGTGTATAATTATAACCTAGTAGTTAAATTATCATAGTGAATATAATTAACCATATTTTAAAATTTACGTATAAATAATTTAAATAAATAAAATATGTTGTTACATAATTACTTATTTTTTAGTAATTTATTTATATACCTCAGAAATAGGTTTTCCTAAAAAAAATTTATTTTTTTTTGAGAAAATAATATATATAATTTATTATAAATTTAGAAAATTTATTATATAAAAATACATTCATTTTTAAAATTAGCATATTAAAATAATCTTTGTGGGAATTTTTTATATTTTTAGTTAATAGTGAAGAATATAGACATTCCAAAATATAGTCAGTTATCTTAAATTAATAAATTTATTCAAATTTACCATCAAATTCTAGATTTTCACTTCAAGTGAAATATGATCCATTTTATTTAAAATTATATAATAAAATATATTTGAATTGGTATTATTATTTATTTTGATATAAGTTAATTTTTATGCTTAAAAACTCATATTTCTAAAAACTATTTTTCTTGAATTTTATGCTTTTAAATTATAATTCATTTCATCCCATTCTATAGATTTATTCTTAAAAAAATTAATAATATATTTATAATTACCCGGATCAGATTTTGTAATTAAGTCCCTCTTATTTTTATTAATTATAAATAAGAACCTTGGTAAATATTTATTACCTCGATAAGCGTAAAATAGTTAAAATATGGTTAAAACAATGACATAATAACTTAAATTCAACCTATCACTTTCTATATTCCTATTGTATGGGTTAAATATTATCATTTCCAACCAAATATCAAATATATGGCCACTTGATTCCATTTTAATTTGATTATGACCTTTATATTAATTCAAGGAAACAATAAATGAAAAACTTCACTCTATTTAATTTGATATTTCTAAATTTTTATGAAATTATATAAGATGTTATGTTCAGATAAAAATGATTATTTGAAATTTTAATTAATTGTATTATTGATGGTACTTTATTTAAAATTCTTAGTGATAAAATAAATACAATAAATTATTATGCAACACCAATATTATATTTTCCCCATTGGAAGAAAAATAAATAAAGGATTTTAAAAATATTAAATGTTATATAGATTCAATGAATTATTGTAATCCATGAAATTTTTATAAAGTATATAGTATTATTGGATTTTTAAAGGTTTATATTCAAATTCCATTTCTATAAATTGTTTTTAATTTAAAATTTAATGTATAATTCCAAAAATTACTGTAATGATATAATATAATAAATAATAATTTAAAAAATATTTAAAATTCATGAAAATATTATCATTTTCCAATCTAATGGGTTATGGTTGAACCTATTAACCTATATACATTTAATGACAACTTTTTTACTTATGGTAACAATCTTATTTTTTACACAGTAAAAAACATTTATTTTGTGGTAATTATAAAAATGGCTAATTAAAGGTAAAACATGGAGATAATGGTGAATGGATAACCTTAAACCGTTCATGTTTTATTACATGAGAAAAAAAATTATCTTTTAATTAACTAAATTTGGATAAATGTTGATATTAAAATTAATTTATATTAAGTATATGCATTATGAAATTACAAGGGTTCCCCTCCAATTCCTTATAAAAGGGACCCTCCTATCCTTTATTTTTAACAATTATTGAGCCTTATTTATAAGATAATCAATGAAACAATACATTCTTATCTTCCTTTTCCACATCAAAGTTCCTTTGGTCTCTGCAAAATATCTTCTTTCCTAGGGACAAGGTGTGAGACAAAGAAGGTTTCTCAATGAAGTGGTATAACTCTAAACACAATGTTATCAATTTAATTTCATCATATACCTCTTATAAATCCATCATATAAATTTTTAAATCATTAATTATGAATATTAAAATTAAATAATTATTATAATCATTATATAATGAACATTATCCACCTTCTTCATATCCATTAGAAAGTGATAACAATGCTCGTGCATACGTGTGGGTTACTACCTTCATGAAGAAACATGATTCCATTTTCTTTTAAAATTTAAAAAGATATTAATATGGATATATTTAATGAATATATAATATATATATGATATTAAAATGATCCTAAAAATGTAAAATATTATTTCCCTTTCTTTTATTCATTTCATTAAACAGAGAAAACAACATTCATGCACACATCTGGCCAACCATATCCATGAACGATATAATTCATTATTCTATAAAATAAATTATGGATAACTATAAAAATATATATAATGAATATTTATTATTTTTATATCATTGTAAAAATTAAATTTATGATTGAAATATCATGAATGTATACGTACTTGAATTACCTAACCCAAATTACCTTAAAAAATAGTTAACACCAAAAACATTGAGTTCAGTAACAGATTATTAATAAATGGGTACTAAAATGTTATAAAGAGATAATATATGACATTATAAGTATAAAAATAATTCTTATAAATAATTATAAAAAAATTAAATTTTGTTTAATTTAGCTTATAGTGCTTTTAAAGAAAGTGTAACTTGAGAAGGGTGTATCATCTTGAATTTTATTCTTTAGAACATAGGTTATTTTATGCACAAATATTTCTTTATAATTTTAATATAGTCATATAATTAATCTATATGAAAATTTTAAATTATGAACATAATATTTAATTCTTAATTTTAATTGATTATTTTATGGGGATTATGATTCAAAAGTTTCCAAATCAGTAATTTTATGTTACTAGATCGTTGTTTATCGACATTGTTTTCAATTAAGTTCTATTCATAAAATATTATATTGAATATATCATGATACTAATTAATTTTATTTTCTTATATTGATTTATATAATTTATATATTTTATATTAATTTTCTTCTATTTATGTTATCAAGAGTTGAAAGGAATAGTATTAATGAAAACCCACTTTCTTTCTCACTTTGGTCAAAAATCCTTTTTCTTCCATATCCACGTTTTCTAAAAATGATTTCAATATTTTTTAATAGTATCCTATTTTTTAAATATATTTTTTACCCATGATTTAATTTTTCAAAATGGTGTAAAACTAATAATCTTATTATTTTATAAATAAGGTACTTTTTTATGTTATTTTACAAATGTATAAAATGATTATATTATTTTACATCATATAGAATGATTATAACTTCTCATCACTATGAAAACTAAATGATTTAAATATTCCTTTTCATGTTTCCATGGTTCATTTCAATGAAAATGTCCACCTTATTATTTTTGGAAATTCATGGATTATAAATAATTGATTTCATGATGAAAATGGCATTTTCCTCAAAAAATGATCCCAATGATATTTTATTGTAATGTTTAATATCAGATGACATCTTATACTATTACATTTTATTTTCATGAGATATGATCCAATAATACAAAAATAATTCCTTATATATATATATATATTTGGACTGTGATGAAAATATTTTTATTAATCCTTATCCTTTTCCATGAGATATGATATGCTGAATTTATGAAATATATATGAAACTCATTTCTTTTCCATGGGTTATTCTATGATGAAATTATTATAAACCCATTTTCTTATTCATGGTTTAAAATATTATGAATATTTTACTATATTATGTAATTCATCATGATGATTTACAATGTGTGATATGTGGGTTAAGAATTATATATCCCACTACTGAATTGGTTAAACATATATATCTTCGGATTTAAATAAGACTCAAATGAGGAATGATCCCAATTCAGTAAGGGACTCTATCCACTATGATAGTCTTGGGGGTGTACCTTTATTAATACTAAGAAATTTTTAGTGAACCCAGCCAACTTGAATTTTCTTGGAAGCGATTCTTGAACACTAAGGAAATAATTTTATATGTTTTTTTTCTAAAAACTAATGTATTATGGAAATGGTATGCTCTCCTCGATCATGTTCTTTGATTTCATTAAGATTCATGTATTATGAAGAAATATATTTAATGTTAGGAATCAATATTGTAATCAGTGATATATAAGTAAATGTTTCCATTTACTATAAAATTTATCACATAATATTTTTCTTGGGTTATTTTTATGTGTTCAGTTATATCTTACTGGATTACCCTTACTATGAATTATAGCTCACCCTTCATTAAGTATCCTCTCCTCTGGTTATGAATAATGGATTTAAGTATGAAATGCATAATAATAGTTGTAGTAATAATGAAATTCATGAAATATGATGTAGTTCATTTTTGAAGAACTTGTTTATATATCCACATTTCCAAATACACTGGATCTATATGATTATTTCTTGTATTGTAGTCTTATTTTTAGAATATTAATCAAATAACATTTATTATTTTTGTATAAAATGTATGGGTCACTAGAAATATATCTAGTTATTTTTATAAACATTGATGAAAAAAATTCAGTGTTAAGAGTTAGGATAATTTTGTGTATATAATAACATATTATGTTATAGTAAAGATAAGATCATGGTTTTCACAGAAAAACTTCTATGTCTATATATTATATGGTCAAGAGGTTTTTAAACAGATTCATCTAGGTTTAATAACCCTGAAAAAACATGGTTGATTATATCTCAAATATCATTCTTTTTACACAGATTATGCCCTTATTTGCACCATTTTTGACACTCCTGAGGGATTTGCTTCTGATAATTCAAATTTTCCATAAAATATATAAGGAAGGATTAGAATATATGATGATCCTCGATGACGTAGGATAAAATTAAGGTGTAATATCTTGAGTTGGTAGCACCTATAATGATTCCCTAGGGTAGTTGATGACATGGCCTCAAGCATTATTCACTGTATTTTAATGGATAACGAGCATAAAAGAGGGTATAAAGGAGGTACATGGGGATTCTATACATTTTGAATCAATAATAAATATATAAAATAAATCATAAATAAAGGTTCATTTAAAGATAAAAATAAATAATAAAATAAAATATTGATTAACTATTAAAATCCATATAAATATCTATAAATGAAGATGTTATGCCATAAATACAAGTATGCTAATACAAAATGTACACATACAAAGTACATAGATAGAATTAAAAAGGAAAAATGACTAAAAGACACAAGATATTGGATGTATACCAAGTAAATTCTCAAAACCTACACCAAAATCCCATTTATAGTCCTAGTCCAGGATGGTAATCAATGTAGATCATAGTTAAGTGTCCAATCCTAAAAGAAAGAGGTCGGTATGGGTACTAAATTGATACTTGAAAATTGTGTTAGGTAAAGTCAGTAGGCCCCCACCAATGATTTCTAACAAAATACCATCCAATTTTATATATTATGGATGTGTGAAAGTTTAGGAAAAATGAAGAAGTGTAATAAATAATTTACTGATGTCATGTTCAGGTTTATTAAAGGATAACTAGCTGACTATAGATTCTTTGGCCTGCTTTGAAATGTATCTGAACATGTGATATCATTATTATATATTCATACACTATAATACGTTTCATATGAAAATTTATATATGAACTGATATACATTTGAGGATTATATCCCATGTATAAACATAGTGAATAAATATTCTAGGGGTTTCATTATTTAAATAAGGAACATAATGATGAAAATAATAATAAAGAATAACCCAATGTGTAACTAAGGAATTCATAATTCCTGTAACAACCCAAACTACAATTCCATTTATATTAATTAAATCTCTTATGAATATAGAAAACAAATGCACTCCTTTAGATTTATTATATTCAATTGGATTTAATAGACTGTTAAGTATTACTACCATTTATAATATAGCAGTTGAATAGTTATCACATGACTAGTATAAATATTGGGTTTTAACAAATCCTTTTGACATAGAAAAAGGAAGTGATGGCCTCAACCAATAGGCGCATACCCTATGAAGCTAATTTATTAGAGCTTTAGAGGGAGATAGAATTTTTGGTATTCTCTATAGACTGATCCCAATATAAGATCCAACAACTAAATCTTGATCAAAACCATTTACAGGAGAAGATCAAGCTTATTGAGATCATGAACCAAACCATGTACACGAGACGACTCCATGAAAGCCACATCATCACCCACATTACTCTTAAGAAGTATGCTGGTGTAATAAAGGTACATGTGACAAGAAAATAGTAGTATTATTTTGTACATTATTTTTTTATAGAATTATTATTATACTTTCATTCAATTAATATTACATTGTAAATGATTTTTAAAGAAAAAATATTGTTTTTAGTTAATATTCATATTTAATTAAGTAATCTATTCTGATAAATTAAAGGATTTTTTAATTAAATAATATTTTAATAAAATATTATTATTAAATTACTTTTATAAAATATTAATGATCAAATAATTCTTATGATGAAAATTGTAATTTTATTTAAGGGTTAAAAACTTTTTTTTATCAAAAACCGTCAATTTTCAATAAATATCGGTTTTTATTTTAAAAGTGAAAATTTCAATATTTATAAAATTATTTAGTTAAAATGAATATTGTTTTTTGAATTGGGATGTCAAAATTATGAAATGGTTACTTTTTCATAGTTTTCTAAGACAGTTGAATTTTTGGGTAAAAATTAAATACCCTATAAATATATAATGTGTTTTATGACATCATAATGACCATATAGTGATGTAATGAAATACTATAAAGGGTATCATCAGACAAATATATGTTTTCCTTAAAAATTATATAATTTCTGTTTTACTTGATTTATTTTATAAAGACTTAGTGAATCAACCAATTCATATACAATATTTTATGATTTTAAAATCATATCCATGAATGTGTGACTCACCTCCAAATAAGAAAGGGAAATATTTTAATATCTTCATCACTTATACTATTAAAATAATATATAACAATATTCTATTCTAGAATCCTTGGGCATAAACCATGGGATTGTTTGAGGTATTGAATATTTTAGTGTGTAGGGTCCAAAACCAAAATAATAAAGATTTCCCTAACATTTCCTTTATAAACATACCCAAGAACTCATTACTCCTCACTAAATCACTTTTAAGCTGGAACAAATCTACCTTAAACTCCCTATATACCTCCCAATTAACCCCTAATCTTCCAATAATCCTCTCCTGAGCCTTTGGTATTACACATCCAAGTGAGGGATCCTGACCTTTCTCTATTCCTTTCTATTAATGAACTCTGTTAGAATGTAGTCATTGTAATGTCAATTGGATATACATTAATTATTTTACAATCAATTCCCAACTATACATTTTATGTTATTTCAATTAGGGATCATTTACCCCCCTTACCATTTATACCATTACCTATGCCATTACAATGCATAAATTTCGTAAGGGATTTCTATATTTTCATTTCATTTCAAGAACATAATTTTTATTATGCATATTTAATTACATTTAATATGTTGGTATATTATGATTCATGATCCCAAACGTGTCAATTTCATGTATAAATTATGATAAAATCCTTTCACTCTCATCTACCCATTTTTTGAATTTCCATATGATGCCGTTATGCTACCTAAATTGCACCATGATTTTTAATGGAAAAATAATCATGTAATGAATACCATACACAGTCCTCTATCAAGGGTATTCACCTTTCTGACTTTATAATTATTTATATGGGACTTATATGTATGTATTCCGCATTCTTCAATCATGTAATAAATAATAATGTTAAATGAATCCATGTAATACGGTCTATGTGGAAGAGTTAAGAAAAAGATATAATTGTTTATGATGGGTGCACCCTGATATCGCTCTGATGCATTGGGTAATGTTTAATATCATTATACATAGTTTTATAACAGTAATTTACCTGATTCATTTATAGGAATTTTTTCCACCATGTTGGGATAGTGGTTTACTTGATTCTTTTATATTAATGATATAATGTTTTAAGTTGTTTATACTTTTCTATGTTATGATAATCATGTTATATCAAGTCATTATGATCATGTTTCTCATATTCTACATTGATATGTCTATTTCATAAAATTTATTTTATTCTTTATGTTATCCCTTATTTACTCTCTTATTGGGTTTTAAATCTCACCCTTTTCTTATATGTGTCTTCATTTTATCCCACAAATTCTAAGAACGAAAGAATATTGTTTCCTTGTAAAAGAATTTTTAAATAAAGATGTGTATTTCATGTGTTATGTTGTTATTTATTGTTATTAATCCCCAAATACACTACCCCTCTCTATATTTTGAGTTGTATTAAGTGAATGTTTATGTAATAATTCATGTTTAAATATGAAATAAAGAGCAGGGTCATTATAGCTTGTATCCGAGGATAGGTTTAGTTATATATCAGATTAAGATTAGAAAACTCTAGTGAAAGCCACAAGTATAAAACTAATTATATGAATATAATACCAAAATTTATGTGATTTTATAGTAAGTGGTTTATCACGAAAATATATCCTTATTTGGATACAAACAAGTAGAGCTGGCTCTCGCATTGATTTATCTAGGAGTAAAACAAAAAAACTACCTTTTTAAGCTAGACTCAAATGTGAACTGGTGCTTGAAAATGGGCCTTGAAGCACTTTTGGCTCGACACTCCCAAGATACTTTCTTTGGTAAATTCATAATATTATTACAAACCATTATTAAAGGAACAAAAAATTATCCTAAGAATATATGTTAGGAAGTAGATTATAGAAAACATATATCGAAGCTTAGAAATTTAGAAGTTAAGGAGGAAGATGTAATTTATAAGTTATCCTTTGTCTCTATTGGATTGCACTTTATGTGATTAATATTTTAAAATATTTACCCACAATTTTTCCTTTTATTCTAGGCAATGGCTTGTAATGAGAGGAATCAGGCTAACAACTGATGTGAAGATCAATGGGATGACTACTCTAATGAGATGTACAATATGGCGGGTGTAGGAATCAAAAACTTTGGAAGGATACTCTCTTAGTTGAATCAAGTTTTTAATTGAATCCTGGGTCTATAGGAACGTCCAAACCCCCATAAGAAAGAACTTTTTTTATTTGAGATCTTTATGAGACAAAGTCCACCCACTTTCAATGGATTATTTGATCCCACAATCACCTAACAATGAATGAAATCCGATTAGAAGATCTTCTCCATCCTTTAATGGTCTGAACAAGAGAAGGTTTTTCTCTATTCTTATCGTATAGAGGGTGAATATGAATAATGGTGTAAATTGATCAATAATACAATGCTTAAAAAGAGATCGAGGTGATGGGATGGGAGGACATCCAGAAAAAAAATTTGATAAATATTTTCCCCAAACCCTCCATCTTATGATAGATAGATACTTCCTTTCACTCAATAAAAACAATGGTGAATCTATTAGGGTGTGTAAGAAAAAATTCAACATACTTTCATGATACACCTATATTTTTTTGATTACCCCCCAATACAATGTTGACCGCTTATTTGGTGGGTTAAAACCTAGCCTACGGAAAGCCATGACGATCCGTGACTTTGATAGCTATGAAGAGAATGTATGAAGTTCCCCCAAAGTTGATATGGTATCTAATAATCTTAAGGATATCATGGGGATAAGAAGTGGAATTCTTACTTTTATTATAGCGGTTCGATGGATAAATCATACAGTGCTAAAAAATAACAGCACCCCACTTTCCAAAAGTGTCGAAAGAAGAATCCTAAAAATTGCCTAACGGGAATGAGGAAATGCTTTTGGTGCAAGGAGGGAATGTAGCCAATGATTTTTGATGAGAAAAATACCACTAATACAATAGAGGAATGAAATGATATGTTTGATCCTCAATTCCTATTTCATTTCTTTAACTGAAAATAATCATGGGACTTTTCAAAACAGTTCCCTAATCCCATGGTTTTAAAGGAAACCAACAACCTCCAAGGTAGCAAGGGCTAGTTTTTTACATCACTATCACTTAATTGAATCTTGACAAAAACGTTGGGACATATACACTTATTATTCATTCAAGAATAGTAATCTAAATTTTTTATTCTGGTTCAATGATTTATTTTATATCCTAAAATATTATAAGAACAATCCAAACCTTACCATAAAGAATAGAACTGGAGATATCGATGAAAATGAGAAACATGTAAATTATTGGATCCCATGAATATAACTCCTCTCCAGTCACAATTTATTGGATTGAACTTCTTATAAAAACTCAATATACTTCCCATGGCGGAATTTGATGCAATTATTGGCATGGATTGGATTTCCCTATATAGAGCTAATAAAAATTATCATGAGAGGGAAATCACTCTTCATATGGAGAATCGACCCCCAATTCTATAAAATTACATGGTGGAGGATGAATCTTCTTTAGAGACATTGTGTCTATCATATATATTACTTCTCGATGAGCATGAATATATTTCTCTCATGATTTTGTATTTGGAAGAAAACAACCTCAAGGAGTTTCTTAGTGTGAGGGAAATCAATGATGTTTTTCTTAAGGCATTTCCTGGTCTTCCTCTTAGAAGATATTGTGAATTTTGAATTGAACTTATACCAAGATTAATTAAAATATCCAAGACTCAATATATATTAGATCTGGAGGATATTGAGAAGATAAAGAAACAACTATAGAAGAATCTGGATAAAGGTTTTATAAAAACAGGTGCTTCACTATGGGGTGAACCAGTCCTCTTTTTCTAGAATAAGGAGGGATTAATGCCCATTTTCATTGATTATCGTGAGCTCAAAAAATCACGATAAATAACAAGTATCATTTTCCATGAATTTATGACTTGTTAGATCAGCTACATGTAGAAAAATACTTCTCTATGGAGGATCAGTGATCAGGATATTACTATGTATGATGAAAGAAGGAGGATATCCCCAAGGCTGCTTTTTATACAAGGTACATGCACTATGAATTCATAGTAATTCCTTTCAAAATCACTGATGACCGAAAAATATTTTTATACATGATGAAGATAGTCGTTTGAGATTACCTATAAAAATTTGTGGTATTATTTTTTGATGATATTCTAATATATTCCAAAACCAAGGAGGAGCATGAAGAACATTTGATCACTATTCCAGAGACCTAGAGAAAGGAGAAGCTCTTTTAAATGTATATAAACTACGATTTTTGGTTGGTGAAAGTCTTATTATTGGGGAATATCATCATAACAAATGTAATATTGGTGGATCCTTCCAAAACAAAAGAAATTTAGGGATGGATGAGACCAACAACTGTGATGGATATCCATAGATTCATGGGGTAACCATTAAATTATTGTTGATTTTAGTGAAATTGTTATGACTGTAAAATCCTCTTATGAAGCTAACTTTAATGGGAGTCATGTTTTTTTAGAATAATGATTGTGATGAAAGCTTCATGGAGTGGATGAAGAAGCTTATCATTGACCATTTTCTCACACTACCCACAATCGGGGAGCTTTTCTTAATATTTAGTGATGATTTGAAGAAGGGATTGGGTTTTTTTGGTACAAAATGTCAAATTCAATGCCTATTACTCAAGGTAGTTGAAAATTAATGAGAAAAAAGTATCCCACAAATGATTTGGAGTTGGCAAGGGTGATCATTGCATTGAAAATATGGCATAATTATCTCTTTGGGTCGATGTTTTAAATATATACAAATCCCAAAAGTCTCAAATATATATTCACAAAGAAATATCTAGTTATTCTCTAATGAAGATGGTTAGAGATCATTAAGGATTAGGACTGCTCAATCCATTACAACCCTAAGAACGAAAACATGTGGGGAAGGTTCTCTAAATATAAAGGACTCAATAACTCTATCATTTATGATAACTGAAAATGATCCAATATTGATAGATTTGATTAATATGGATGTGAGAATCATAGAGAAGGGAACATCATCGATCCTTTCACAAATTATTTCTCAACCATATCTATTGGAATGGTTAAAGAATGATAAAAAAGATGAAGTGGGAATTCAGAAAAAAATGGGAACTATTAGAAAAAGGAAATCATTAGAATTCAATATTAATGAAGAATGAATTGTGAGATTTGGTCATGAATATGTCTTCTATAAAATATAGAGTTACGGAATGAACTTTTGGATAATGCATATAGTTGTAATTTCTTCATTAATTCATGAAAAATGAAGATGTATCAAGATCTCTAGGAGCACTATTGGTGGGATAACCTGAAGAAGGAGATCACTAAATATACATCAATGTGCCTGGTATATCGGTATGTAAAGTCTATGAGGAAAATTTCTAAGGGGATGATGCAAACATTACCCTTACCAACATGAAAATGGGGTAACATCACTATAGAGTTGTCGCCAGACTTCTGAAGACATCCAAAGGAGATAATGAAATCTGGGATGTTGTGGATTATATTACAAAGACTGCAAAATTCATTGACTTTCAAGTGGATTTTTCATTGGATCAACTTGCACAGATATACATCAGATTAGTGGTTAGTCATCACAGAGTACCACTATTTATTATGTCCAATCAAAATCCAAGACTCACCTATGAGTTCTGGAAGAGTATCCAATATGCTCTAATCATGGAGTTGAACTTCAGCATGGCGTATCACCCTCAAACTGAAGTCCAATCTAAGCGGAATATCCAAAAAATTAAGGACATTTGGAGAACCTTATCAATAGACCTCATAGGTGGATTGGACCAACATATTGTTTTGGTGGATTTCTCTTATATCAAATGTTTCCAGTCATGTATCCAAATGAATAATTATTAATCCCTTTATGTGAAGAGGTGAAGAACACTGGCATGTTGGGATGAAGTTGGGTAATGAAAACTTCTAGGTCTGAAAATGGTCGAAGAAATAGTGTACAAGGTTTTGACCATCCAACAACATATAAAAGCTTCTCAATGTCGACAAAAGATCTATGCTGACAATCATCAATAAGACCTATAGTTTCATGTTATAGAGATGGTATTCTTCTTTATAAATCCATTGAGGAGTGTTTTGAGATTTTTGAATGTGGGAAAGCTTATTCCAAGGTATATCAGCATTTTTAAGATCTTTATCGCATCGAGGTAGTGGCCTATCGACTTGTACTCCCATCGAACCTGTCTCAAGTATATGATGCATTCAATGTATTGCGCTAGAGGAATTATATACCAGAACCATCACATTTACTCAATCCATAGTTGGTACCATTGGAGAATGACCTATCCTATGAAGAGAATCTACTGAAGATCTTAGATCGTAGAGAAAAGGTTCTACAAAATAAGACGATACCCATCGTAAAAGTGTTGTGGAGAAACCAGAAGTTTGAAGAGGCAATTTGGGAACAAGTGGATGTGATGAGGAAACGTTATCCTCATCTATTATAGTTTTGGAGAAGGAAATTTCAAAGGGAAAATTTCTTAAGGGGGGAAGTTTGTAAGGACTGAAACTATTATGAATAAAATTCCATTTATTTTAATTTAATGTCTTATAGTTGTAGAAAACACATGTACCCATTTTGTTTTATAATATTAAATTGGATTTCAATGAATGTTATGTATCCCTACTGTTTATAATATATCCATTGAATAGTGATAACATTACTAGTATAAATATATGGTTTTAACAAATCCTTTTGAAATAGAAAAAGGAAGGGATAGCCTAAACAAGTAGTATTGTACCCTATTAATCCCATTTATCGAAGCCTCTAAGGGAGATAGTATTTCTGGGAACTTCCCAAGGTCAATACTAAGAGGAGATGTAATAACTTAAGAATGAGAAAAACTGTTTATGGGAGAAGTTCAATCTCATCGAGATCACAACACAAACCATGTTCAACGAATGGCCCCATAAAAGCCCCACCATCGCATACCTTACTCTTAGGGAATATGATTGTGTAATAAAGGGATATGTAAGAAAACCATAACATTATAATTATGTATCTTACTTTTTTATAGAATAATTATTAATCTTTCATTCTATTATAGTTAGTTTTTAAATTATTTTTAATGCACAAATACTATTTTAAGATAATATTGAAATTTAATAAAGTAATTTACTTTGATGAATTAATGGAAATTTGAATTAAATATTATTTTATTAAAATTTTATTAATATATTAATTTTTCAAATATAAATGATCATATAATTTTTTTGATGTAAATTTTAATTTTTTTTATGGTTATAAAATTGCTTTTATCAAACCACGTCAATTTTAAATAAATTTTAGTTTTTATTTTTAAAGTGAAAATTCACATATTTATAAAATTATTTAGATTAATTTAATATTATTTCTGGAATCAGGACTTCAAAATCTTCCTGTGGTGATTTTTTCATAATTTTATGGGACATTCAAATTTTTGGGTAAAATTCAAAAAACATATTAATATATAATGTGTTTTATGACATCATAATCACTCAATAGTGATATAATAAAATTTTATAAAGGATATATTTGTCCAATATATGTTTTCCTTTGATATAATAGTATTTTTGTTTTTTTATTTATTTTATAATTCCATAGTGAATCCTCCATGATTTATAAAAAAGTTTGGGATTTTCAAATCATTTCCTTGAAAGTGTGACTCAACTCCACATAAATAGGGGAAAATTTTTAATATATTATACCCTTATTATATTAAAATAATTTATTCCACTTCATGTTTCTATAAACCATGGGAAAAAACTGTGGTATGGTTTGTGGTTTTGAATATTTTAGTTTGTAGGGTCCAAAACCAAAATAATTTAGAATTCCCCAACCATTCCTATATAAAACCACCCAAGAACCCATTAATATTCACTAAATATCTTTTATTCTCTACAAAAATCTTACCCATACTCCCTATATTTCTCCTAATGTTCCCCTAAGCTCCCAAGAATCCTCTCTTAAGCCATTAGGATCACACATCCAAGTAAAGGATCCTCATCTTTATTTCTTCCTTTCAAATCAAGAACCTTGTCTGAAATAAGTCAATTTAATTTAATATTTTTATATTTTAATCCATTTATAAAAAACATCCTACATAAAATTTTATTTTATATAAATTATGGTTCATTTATCCTCCCTCATTTAGACCCTTACCTACACCATTACTATGCCAAAATTCTATAAGAGATTTATATCTTCTCGTTTCCATTTCAAGCACATCATTATTATTATGCATCATAAATTTAATTTCATATTTTGGGATATTTTGTTACATGATCCCATCAATATCCATTTAATGCAGAAATTATTAGAGACTCATTTCTCTCTTATCTACCAATTTTATGAATATCCATATGACATTGTAATGCTGCCCAAATTGCACCAAACTTTTCCATGCCAAAATCATCATGTAGTGAATACAGTACCCATTACTCTATAAAGGATATTCACCTTTATGCACACATACATATTGATTTGGTATATACATGTATTTATTCAACATTATTTTATTTTGGAATAAATTATGATTATTAATTAATCAATGTTATATGATCTGTGTGGCACACTTAATCATAAGATTGAAATGTTTATGAAGGGTTCTCCATGATAGAACTCCAATGAATTTGGTAATGTTTTGTATCATGATACATCATGTTGGGAAAGTGGTTTAACTAATTCCTTTATAGAAATTTTTACACCATGTTGGGATAAGTGTTTACCTTATTCCATTATGTAAACAATACAATGTTATAAGTTGTGGCCACATTTCGTTTTTATGATAATCATGTTATATCATGTATTAATGTTCATGTTTCTATTCTCCACTATTGATATATCTATTTGATAACATTTATTTTATTATTCATGATATTACTTTTTTACTCCATTACTGGGATTTATAGCTCACCTTTTTCCGATGTATGTCCTCAGGTTATCCCATGCAATAATAAGTACGAAGGAAGGTTTTGGTTATGTAAATGAAGTTTTCAATAAAGATGTGTATTTCTTGTTTTAAGTTGTTATTTAATGTTCCTAATCCCCAAATACAATATACCTATCAATATTATGAGTTTTATTAAGTGACCCTTTTTGTAATAAATCCTTTTTAAATATTAAATAAAGATGAGGGTTGTTATAATTTCATAGGGTAAAGAAAACTCATAGTAATTATATAACAACCCTAATATTTATTACACAATTAAACATAATTTATTATATAAACATCACTTGATACAACATAGAATATCAAGAGGTCTAGTGTATTTGGAGCTTATGATCATTACATAACAACTTAAAACAATAAATACAACATCTTTATTGAAAACTTCCGTTACATTACCACTACATTCCCTCATACTTAGCATTGCATGGGACAACCTGAGGACCTGAATAAGAAAATGATGAGCTATAAAGCCTAGTAAAGAGAATAATAATGAAATAACATGAGGAATAAAATACATGTGAGACAATAGGAATATCAATATAGATTAATAGAATCATTAACATAAAGGCACGATAAATAATGACAATCATAACATGGAAATGTGGTAACAACACTTAACATGGAATTAGCATGAGCCAAGTCTCATTGCACATGGAGCATGTAAAAACCTCGTTGCATGTGATGCATGATTAAAAAATAGTCGCACTTGAATTATAATGGGTAAACACCCATTGCACATTACGTATCATGATAGTATACTCTACCCAATGCCATAGAGCTCTATAAAGTTGCACCCTTCTTAAACATTTTATTTCATGCATAAGTGTGCCACAAGGATCATATAACATAGATTCTTAAAACATCATCATTTATTTCATGATAAATAAATGAGGAATTAATACCTGAAACGTTTTAATAAATTTGTTAATGTGAATAATGGTGAATAACCTTGATAGAGAAATGGGTATGGTATTCAATACACAATGGAATTGGCTTGGAAAATTAGTGCAATTTCAACAGTGTAACGGAGTGACGTAAGAATTCATAAAAATGGTTAATGAGAAAGAAAGGGGTATATAATAATATAAAATTGAAATGGACAGTAAGGGGGTTATATAGATACATGTCCCAACAATTGTAATCGAATTTAGATTCATGACACAAAAGAATTTATTGAATGTAAGTGAGGAGAGATTAATTCCTTTCAGAATTTCAGCATAGTAGCGAGTGTACAAGGGAGGCATTTATTGAGAGAGAAAAGAGTCTATCATTTTTCAAAAATAAATAGGGCAGTATGAGGGAGGTGAAAAACCATACCCCAGTATTTATAATTGAAATTAAAAGGGAATAACAACATTAAGAAAATGAGAGAAAAATGAAAAAGGATGGAAAACCCTTACATGGAAGTGTGCTTACAAAGGATTGAGAGAGGCTTGAGAGAGACTTCTTGGGAGACTAGGACACCTTGGTATGATTCTAGAGAGAGGAGGGAAATGGTTGGATGAACTCAAAATGATTTTAGTGAGGAGTAAGTGGGAGATTCGGTGTGTTTATATAAGATAGGCGATGAAATTCTTTATTATTTAGGTTTGGGACACCTCAAATTAAAATAATCAAAAACACAAACTAGCTCAAGGTTTTTGCCCATGGTTTTTGGAAAATGGAATTGGAAAACAATATTTTATAAGGCCAATGTTTGAAATTCATAAAATAATGGTATTTCTTATGTGGAGGTGAGTCACACTCCCATGGAAAACAATTTAAAATGACAAAATGTTTAATAAGTCTTGAAGGGTCCACTAAAGCTTTGTAAAATAAATCAAACAAACCCAAAAACACATTATTTTCATGGTAAGACATATATTTGAATAAATAATGTTTATAGTATTTTATTACATCACTATTGGATCATTATGATGTTATAAAACACATTATATTTTTAAACGGTATTCAATTTTTACCAAAAATTTGATTGTCTCAGCAAATTAAAAAAAATTCCCCGTTACATAATTTTAATTTATTGATTCCAAAAATAATATTCATTTTATCTAAATAATGTTCTAAATATGTTAATTTTTACTTTTAAATTAAAAACAGACATTTATCGAAAATTCATGGGTTTTGACAAAAATGGATTTTAAACCGTAATAAAAATTACTACTGCATTCATAAAATTATAGGATAATTTATATTTAATAAAAATCAAATTAATAATAATAATAATATTTCATTAAAATATTATTTAATTCAAAAATCCATTAATTCATCAGAATAGATTTCTTAGTAGAACATTAACGAAAAATTCTATTTGTGATTTTAAAACTATTTACATGGTAACAATAATAAAATGAATGTATATTCATTATTATATATAAAAATAATGTACATAACCATCATACTAAGGACTTTTTACATAACCCCTTATAACACTTTCATAAGACTGAAGAGTAAGGTGTGCGATGGTGACAGACTTAGGGGTGTCTCAGATAACATTTTTCAGGTGGTAATCTCAATCAACTTCCACTTCTCTCGCAGGAAATCCCACTTGAGCTTAACAAATTCATGCTCATCTTGGGATTGGTCAAGAGATAAGCCCAAAAATGCAAAATCTTTTATGAGCTATGATAAATGGGATTTTTATGGGGCACGTCTATTGGATGAGGTCATCACTTCATTTGTCTGAGTAAATTGGATTTGTTAAAGCCCTATATTTATACTAATCATGTGATCACTTTCAATGGCTATATTAGAAACTGTCACAGTTCTTAACATAAAACCAAAGAAGTTGACACTTTATATAAACATTTTACATAAAGAGAAATTTGACTAGATTAAGAGGAATTTTAATTAATGAATGTTTGGGTCATTACAATATTCCCCCCTTAAGAAATTTCACCCTCGAAATTTCTTTTTCCCTCACTAAAACAGATGTGGGTAACTGTGCTTCATCATTTCCTCTGATTCTCACGTCGCTTCTTAAAACTTTTGGTTTCACCACAACACCTTGATGAGGGACATTGACTTATTTCGATGGAAATTTTCTCTATGATCTAAGATCTTCAATGGTTCCTCCTCATAATAATGATCATTCTCTAACTGTACCACCTTTGAAAAGAGTACATGTAAAGGGTCCTGTATATACTTTCTTAAGAGGGATACATGAATGAAATCATGTACTCTGGCCATGGTAGGTGGAATTTCTAGTCTATAGGCCACAACCTCGACATGATCAAGAATCATGAAGGGGATAATGTACCTTGGAATTAACTTCCCTTTATTTACAGACCTCACGAACTTCTTCCACGAAGATATGTGTAGAAATACCATGTCTCCAACATTAAACTCAAGGTTTCATTAACGGTTATCAACATAACTATTTGGTCAACTCTGGGATTCCATGATATGATGTTGAATGGTTTCACCTTATCCACCATTTCTTTGACCATTTCAGGTCCAAATAGCTTACGCTCACCGACCTCATCCCAACACACCAGTGTTATGTACCTTTTCCCATAAAGAGCTTCATATGGTTCCATTTGGATGCTCAAGTGGAAACTTTTATTATAAAAGAACTCAACCAGAGGAAGATGTTGATCCCATCCTTCTTTAAAGCCCATTGAGAATGCTCTCAAAATGTACTTAAGTGTTTTGATAGTTTGGTCGGATTGGCCATCAGTTTGAGGATGATAGGTCGTACAGAAGTTCAGTTTAGTATTTAGACCATGTTGAAGACTCTTCCAAAACATAGAGGTGAATCTTGGATCTCTATCAGACATAATAGAAAGTGGCACTCCATGTAGCTTTACCACTCCTCTGATATATATACATCCTAGTTGATCCAATGAGAAATCCTCCCGAATATCAATTAAGTGTGCAACCTTTATAAGATGGTCCACAACAACCCCGATTGAATTATTGCCTTTGGATGTATTCGGAAGTCCGGTGACAAAGTACATGGTGATGTAATCCCATTTCCATTATGGTATGGGCAATGGATGCATCTTCCCCTTAGACCTCCACCACTCTTCCTTCAATTTCCGACACACCAGTCACTTTGATGTATATTCAACGATCTGCTTCTTCATATTATCCCCCAAATAATAATCTCGAAGATCTCAATATATCATTGTGTTTCTTGGGTGAACAGAGAAATTCGAATTATGTGCATTATCCAAAAGTTTGTTCTTCAGATCCGTACATGATAGAACACATAGTATTCTCCCAAATCTCACAATCCCTTATTCATTAACATTAAACTATGAGGAGTTCGCATTTCTTATAGCTTCCACTTTTTCCTGAATTCCCACATAATCCGTTTGTGAATCCTTTAACCATTCCAAAAGTGACAGTTCAGAAATAATTTGTTAAAGGATTTATGATGTTCCCTTATTTATGATTCCAATGTCCATCTTCATCAAATCTAAGAGTATTGTATCCTTTTCAATTCTCATCAATGATAGAATCACTGTGTCCTTTCTACTTAGAGCATCTGCCACCTTGTTCTCTTTCCCAGTGTGGTAATGGATTGAGAAGTCATAGTCATTGATCATATCTAACCATCTTTGTTGGTGCATGATCAACTCTTTATATGCGAATATATACTTGAGGATTTTTTTGGTCTGTATATATTTCACAATTCTCCCCAAAGTGATAATGCCGCCAAATTTTCAAAGAGAAGATTTCAACAGCCAACTCGAGGTCATGTGTTGGATAGTTCTGTTCCTGAACATCCAATTACCTTTAAGCATAGGCAATGACTTTTCCATTTTGCATCTACACACATCCCATTCCTTTTTTCGAAGCATCACTGAATTCCACCAAAAGTTCTCAACTTGTGGTTAATGTGATCATGGGTGCAGTGATAAGCCTTTTTTCAACTCCTTGAAGATTTCTTTAAAGAAATCACTCCAAGAAAACATTACTCCTTTCTGTGTTATCTTGGTAAGAGGGTTGGAAAATCATGAGAAATTTCTCAGAAATCATCGATTATATCTTCTTAACCCCAAGAATCTACGGATATCTATTAAGGATGTTGGCCTCGGCCATCCCTCAATCACATATATTTTGGGGGGATCCATAGATATCCCATTGCTTGTGATGATATGAACCAAGAATGAGACCTCCTTCGACGAGAACATAGAATTGTTGTACTTTACATAGAGATTATCCTTCTACAAGGTCTCTAGTACTGTTCTTAGAGGCTCCTCATGATCCTCCTTGGTTTTTGAGTATATCAAAATATCATCTATAAAGTCTACCAATGATTTGTCGAGGTAATCTCTACAGACTCTATTAATCAAGTCCATTAATATTTATGGATAATTAGTGAGTCTGAGAGGCATTACAATGAATTCATAGTGCCTGTATCTTGTACGAAAAGTAGTCTTGGTGATATCTTCCTTCTTCAACCTTTCTTGATAATATCCCAGCAAAAAATCCACCTTGGATAAGTATTGTGGTCCACACAGATGATTGAACAAGTTATCAATTCATGGGAGAGGATACTTGTTCTTTATCGTGATTTTGTTGAGTTCATGATAATCAATGCAAAGGTGCATTGACCCATCCTTCTTCGTGACAAAGTGGACTGCTTCACCCCATGGTGAAGCACATGGGTATATAAACCCTTTATCTAGATTCTCCTGTAGTTGTTTCTTCAGCTCCTCAAGCTCCAAAACAACCATTCTATATGGTGTCTTGGATATTAGCAACTCCCCAGGTATAAGATCAATTAAAAATTAAACATCACTTCTAGGAGGAAGACTAGGAAATTCCTCGAGAAACACTTTAGTGAATTCCCTCACAATAGGCATGTCTTCAAGGATTGTTGATTCCTTGGACTCAATCATCTATGCTAGATATGTATGCTCATAGGGAAGTAATATCCAAACTTGAGATGATGGAGGTAAAGATTTTTCATCTTCTTCCTTGCACTTCTAAAGAATCGAGGGTCGATTCTCTACATGGTAAGTGATTATTCTCTCACAACAATTTATGTTGGATCTATATTAGGAAAGAAAATCCATGCTAATAATTGCATCAACTTCCACTAGAGGGAGCTTTATGAGGATTTACGGGAAGTTTAATTCACAGATTATGATAGGGGAGGAGTTATATTCGTGGGATGCAATTATTGCTCCATTTTCCAGACTCACCGACATCTTCACTTCCATGATTTGTGGTGGTGCAGAGATTGTTCTACTAAAAATTAGAGATATAAATGAATTCATATAACCTAAATAAAAAAGTATGTTAGGTATTTCGGAATGAATAACTTTTTTACCTATCACCACTTTGTTGTCGGGGTTCACTTTAGATGTAGTGATAGAAAAACCTCTCCCTTACTACCTTAGAGGTTGTTGGTTGCCTTATAAAACCCTTGGCTTAGGGAACTGATTTGCGAAATACCCTGGTTCTCTTCAGTTGTTGTAACGAACAACTCGTTGAGGTTTTGACGGAGTGTTCCTCTTCTCTATTGCAGCCACAAGTATTTCTTGTCGGTAGTTAATATCTAGGTTCCCTTCTCTTCCACACCTAATGCATTTCCTCATACCCTTCCATCAATTTCTAGGGTGATTCTTTCCGCACCTTTGGAAAGTGGGGTGCTGGATATTCATAGCGCCGTTGGATTTATCCATCGGACTGCCTACATTAAAGTTCACCTTACTCTTCTTATCCCCATGATACCCCTAAAATTCTCTAATAATCATTTCGACCTTGAGGGCACATCAGACAATTTCCTCATAGCTTTAGAAGTCACAGATCGCTAGTGCTTTCCAGAAGCTAGGTTTTAGACCACCAAAGAAGCAGTAAAACAAGCATTCAGGGGTAATGAAAAATCCAGAAGTTTATTGTGAAAGCCTTGTAAAGTTTTCCTCGTACGCTCCAACAGATTCGTCAACTTTTTTCATGATGGAAAAATAAGTCCCTTTCTATCTTAAGATAGAGGGTGTGCTGAAAATTTTTATAGAAAAACATATTTCATAAATCCTTCCATTCCAATTCCTTGATCTCTTCCTCAAGCATTTTATTTTTGATCAACATCCAACATTGACCAACTTCACCCTCAATACGATAAGCAGCCAGGAGAACCTTCTCTTTTTCATAACATTAAAGGATGGAGAAGATCTTTTCAATGGAGTTTATCTATTGTTCATCTATTTATGGATCAGATGATCCATTAAATATAGGAGGATATTTTCTCATGAAGCTTTCGATAGAAACTTGTTTTTTCTTAGGGGGGGTTGAACATTCATATTGACCCATGTTTCAATAAAAATATTGTGTTAGCAGAGAGAGAAGAATGACAAAGTTCGAAATTCCCCCTCCCATTGGATTGGGCATCTCATTAGTACAAACATCACATTGATCTTCACATTGGTTGTTAGCCCGATTCATCCTATTACCGGACATTGGATGGAATAAATATAAAGTTAGGGGTAAAACATAAAGAGTAATATAAGGACAACACTGATGAATTATAAATAACATTTATTTCCATAATATATGAATCTATTGGCTTTAGTATATGTTATCCATGATATACTTTCTAACATATATTATTATGGAATTTTTTTAGTCCCTTAATAATGGTTCATACTAAGATTGTTAATTTACCAAATCATATCCCCCGGGAGTGTCATAACCACGAGTGAAAAAAGTCCCATTTTCATGCACCAGTTCCAGTTCTAGTCTATCTCAAAGTGGTTTTTTCGGGTTTTACCCCTATGATACATATGTGCCAGAGCCGCCTCTACCTACTCGTATCCAGACAAGGATGTATTTTCTTGATAAACCACTTACTCAATACTCACCAAAACATAGAGATGTTTTTATTATACTTAGTCTTGTCTCTAAGGTATTATTAGGGTTTTCTAATCCTAATCCCAAAAATAACTAAACCTATCCTCTGATACAAACTATGACAACCCTTTTCTTTATTACACAATTAAACATAAATAATTACATAAACTTCACTTGATACAACATAGAATATAGAGATGTCTTGTGTATATGGGGATTAGGATAATTAAATAACTATTTAAAACATGAAATAAAATATCTTTATTGAAGACTTCATTGACATGACCACTACATTCCCTCATACTTATCATTGTATGGGATAACCTGAGGAAATAAATAAGAAAAGGGTGAGCTATAATGCCCAGTAAGGAAATAATCATCTAATAACATGAGGAATAAAATACATGTTAGAAAATTGGAATATCAATAAAGCACAAGAGAACCATAAACATAAAGGCATGATAAAGCATGATAATCATAACATTGAAATGTGGAAACAACACTTAACATGGAATTAGTATGACACAAGGCTCATTACACATGGAGCATGATTAAACCTTCATTACACATGAAGCATGAGTAAAACGTCGTTGAATTTGAATTATCATGAGTAAACACCCATTTTACATGACGTATCATGATACTATACATTACCCAATGCATTGGAGCGTTATAAGGGCACACCCTTCTTAAACATTTCATTTCATGAATAAGTGTGCCACATGAATCATATAACATGGATTCATAAAACATAATCATTTATTCCACAATAATGTAGTGTGGAATTAATACATGAAACTTTATAATCAACAAGTAAATGTGAATAATGGTGAATACCCTTGATATAAAAATGGGTATGGTATTCACTACATAATAAAATTGGCTTGGAAAATCGGTGCAATTTCAGCAGCGTAACTGCATGACGTAGGAATTCATATAAATGGATGACGAGATAAAAATGGGATTCTACTCATATATACATGAAATGAAAAGTAAGTGGGTCATATCGATACTTGTCCCAAAATTTGTAATGGAACTTAGACTCATGATACAAAATAATTGTTTGAATGTAAGTGAGGAGTGATAAATTCCTTTCGGAATTTCGGCATAGTAACAAGTGTACATGGGAGGAATTTATTGAAAGAGAAAGGGGTCTCTCATAATTATAACATAAAGAGGTCGGTATGGGTGTAGAGACCCGTATCTTGATGTACATAGACATTACATTACTTTTGCGGAATACTTAGTACATAACAAAAAATACACACACAAGGATCGTAATAGTTTAGTGTCTTTGGAAACTCGGAATGTAATCTTCTAATCGTGGTGAAAGATCTCCAATATCTCCCATAAAGATCTTCCCTTTTTTTTTACCTAAAACCTTTCTTTATATCCTGGGGAAAAGAAAACATAAAAGGGTGAGTTCAAATGCTCAGTAAGGGTAAACAAAAGATATATAAATCTCATCATATACACAAGCACATAACTTTTGGAAATCTTAACCTGCAAAAGAGATCATAATTTCATAACATGGGATAAATCATGGAAGTGAAATGTAATCACAATAATCATAACATAAAACATTAAACTTTGTGGCATACAAACATAATCATATAGAATCATTTCTTGTTAGTCAAGACTCATTGCCAAGACTATCTTAGTGGACAAAGTCCCTTTCTGAATCGAGTCACCCTCGTTTCAGTCTTGTTTCACTGAACCGGTATAACCTACCGTTCCAGCCATGTCTATCTCATGAGATATAAAATCTTTACCCAATGCATTGGAGGGAGATATAGGTCCCACCCATATCATAATGATACCATTCTTATGTGTGCCACAAAATCTTAAATCATACATCATTGCATAACCCATGTAATAAAAACGGGATTCTTAAACAACATGACATCATAAAACAATTCATATAAGATAAAGGATTTTATAAAAATAATTCCATCACAACATAATAAAATCAATGTAATAATACGGATATAAACAGAACCCTATATTATCTTATATGGAAAATAATTTTGATAAAACCCTTGAACTCCATTCTTGAGGAAAATATCCTTTATACTTCAAAAAAAATTTCCTTTCTTAACATGTCATAAAATTATAAACTAAAATAAGTTAAATAAAAATAAACTTGAAAACTTGTAAAGGAAGCTTCTTGGAAATAATGTTTTAAAAATCCATTCATGCCGTATAAGTTAAGAAAAACATTCTTCGTACTTTTGTCAGAAAAGTCAAAAAGTACCTCGTACGAAAAACGACAAAAGATTCCTTTCTTATCTTTTACAAAAAACTTACCGAAGGGTAAAATTGGATATAAACTATTGTATAAGGATGGAAATAATATTACATATTGAGGGAACATGGATGTGGATGATAAAATACACCCCAGTAATTACCAAAGTAAAAACAATCTCGGATAAAAGTGAGATTGTGATATTTCCCTTACCTTAGGTCCGATTTGCTTCGTATGTGTCCGAACCTCCTGTATAATGATTTAAATAATGTCATTGACTTATTACAGAATCATATTCATTGTTATTAGATCATATATGGTTCACTTATGACTTTATATTACCCGTTCTTTTGTAAATTCCATGTAAAAGAAGCGTTTTGGGTAAAATCGTTTCATTTATCGTAGGTGTTTTGACTTGTTGTTCTTGATATTATTATTACTTATATCATGATTTACTTACTTCCAGAATATAAAATATTATTTATATATCATATATATTCAGTATATATATATATATAATAGATAGATAAATGAAATGAAAAACACCATTCATGGAGACGGTAGTCCGTACGTACGCATGAACGTTGTTTTCCTTTCCTTATTGTCTTGAATGGAAGTAAGTAGATGTCATACATATAAATATATACATAAATCCAGTAGATTTATAATGTCATATATTTCATTATTATTTCTTATATATACTTTTTAATCATTCTTAAATGGTTAACATGGAGAATGAATCTCATTGCGTCGTGGAGACGGTAGTCCGTACGTACGCACGAGCGATGATATCGTTCCCATGGTCGTGGAATTGTGTTGAAGTGTATGTATACTATTTCAGTATCAATATAACTTTATAATAATAATGTATAGTTACTCATTACATCATTATAACCATCCAATTAAGGTGGTGATGGAAAAGAGATTACACCACGGCGTGGAGACGGTATTCCGTACGTACGCACGCGCGGTGATTTCCTTTCTCCGTAGGATGGATAGAAGGTTAATTAGAGTTGTTTCATATTTATAATAACATATCAGTATATAATAAATACTGATGTTATTACTTTATCATGAAACAACTAAATAAGAAGAAGTTGAAGAAGAAAGAAATTGAAAGGATCGGTAATGGATATTACCTCTTCTTTGGAACACCTCTTTGAATCCTCCACATAGGGAACTAAGATTGGTCTTTGAAGAAGATAAGGACCTATATGATTATTCTAGGGAAGTGGAGAAGGGATTTTGGCAGGGCTTGGCCGAGCTTGAGTGCTCAAATTGGTGTGAGGAGGAGGGGGAGGAGGTGCCCTTTTATAAGGGAGGAGAGGGGCACCTTAGGAATATCTCAAAATATTATTTTATATTAAAGTCAAAATCAGTTTATAATGGTTCCAAAGAGTCTTATTTAGAAGCTAAAGTGGGTATGGGTCGAAATCATATCAACCAATAGGATTTAGACAAGTTTAGGTTATTATTTTAACCTTATCAATTAGATTTAACTCTAAGTTAAATAATTTAACTTTTACCGTGTCTTTTTGTTTTCTTACACTATATGGTTAATACACTTACTATAACATGCAAAACGAACCCCAAATTGTTTATTACTAATATATATATATCCTTATATAAGTCATTTGGCCGAACCTTAGATTTTTAGGAATAAAATAACAATTAATAATATAATATTAGATTTAAAAACTATTTTGTGTCAATTTTGACACTATTTGATATATGATATTTTTGAAAGTCATTACAGAATTATATGTTCGAAAAAAGTTGATTAAATCAACACTAATATATCATAGTAACCTAGAAAATTAGTGGAATTCATAAAAAGTCCTAAATTACACTTATTTTGTTATTTATAATATCAATTATGTCAATATTTCATTAATAAGATAATTACTGCCTCATATTTGTGTCATAAATAAATTAAATTATTTGATGTCTAAAAATTACAAATAAAATACCATTATGCAAGAAATCGTTTTAGCTTTCTAATGAATATTTACAATCTAATTTATCTTATGTACAACCCTATATTAAAAATGTATTAGTAAATAAAATTTGATTTTAACTATTTTAACTCTTCTTTGAATTAAATAATATTAAATGTCCTAATCTAATCCAAGTGGGCCTAAATGATAATATTTTACACTTAAGGTTGTTTTTGGTCGATATACACTTGTCCAATAGAATTAGGACATGTGTTAGGGTAATATTAATATCATTCTTACCCTTAAATACCCTATTTACTTTTAACCGTGGTAAATAAAAGTAAACAGTTACTATTCACCAGAAATTATTTTCATCTCATTGAACCACATTTTACTTACTGACATCAACCGTGTCTCTCGAATTTTTAAAATTCCATTCACAGAAGCGGTAAAATTATGTTTTATGAAAAATTCAGTTTTTTTAACTACCACTTAGTAGTTTCACTATTCATCAAAAATTGATGTTTTTCAGAACAATGCCAAAATTTCATCCTAAGCTATATTTCATATTCTGAATTCAAAAATGAAGTCTATTTTATAAAATTCATAACATAGAAGTTGCATTAATTAATTTTATAATTAAATCCCGCTGTTAAAACAAATAACATGTTTTTAAGAAACAATATCTATCAAAAGATTGACACTTGATTATGTCTGGTTTAAATGTGAAATTACATCCAATGACCAACATTGTATTAAATTGTAAAAATATATTCTAAATATACCTTAAAACCACTCAATTTAATGATTTATCACTATTAATTATTTCGATTAAAAAAGTTGTTTTTAATTATAATTTAGTAATTTTCACTATTCATCGGAATATGAAAGTTATCCGAAAAGTACCAAAATTTCACCTTAGGCTAAATTCGATACTCCGAATCCAAAAATGAAGTCCATTTTGAGAGCTAAAATTTCTAAAATTTAAAAAGTGGTTATTACTATTCATAACGACTAGTTTTAATAATATTTTAATAGCATATCGTTGTTTCGTGAAACTCAGTATTGCGTACTACACACGCTATCGAGGAAGATTGTGATTGCGTGTAATGCAAGGCAAGTAAAGGATGCATGTTGTGCAAGCTCCTTTTGGTGTAGCGTACACCACAAGACATTAGTGAAATTAAAAAGAATATTTTTCATAAAATCTTGGGCTGTTACATTCTACCCCCCTTAAAATGAATTTCACCCTCGAAATTCGTTGGGGTTATAAATGGTTTACTATTCGAAAGTTTCTCTAATAGAAACCCACATCGTAAAAAGGAATACCAAAACCAATATTTAAAAACAAAAAAATGAAACTTAACGGTTACCCAAATAAACTAATCACTGGGTTTCCACATAGGTGAAAATATGGATATAGAAGAAAAATCTAACCATCATGTTCGGATGGAGAGTGGTAGAGAACATGGCTATGGAAAAGCCAACATTCACTAATCCATAAATTTGTGACGATCTAAGGTACCCTCCGATTAATCAGATATAAGATCACTAGGACAACATTTTTGGTTTTCAAGATCGTTTCCCTAAAGTTAAAGAATTTGAATTAGAATAAATACTTACTGGTACAATCTCACTGTTGTTCGTGCCTTTAACAATTTCCACTTCATCTCTTAAATAAATGAAGTTGAATTTGTTATTCGTGAAGTGTTCCCAGATCATGTGATAGAATGACGGGTCATTCCATCTGTCTCAAACAAAAGGTTAGCAAAAATTATATACATAAGTCGATCTATAGTGAGATTAATCATATATGGTTCCTAAAATGGACTTTATACTTCATATATCATACTGCTTAATATAATAAAACTAGTTTCTAATAAACAGGGACTTCCTGTAGGCCAGTGGTAGGCGATAAAAGCCAGTCGCACTTCGGTTGTGGGTTCGATTCCCATAGCCTTGTCCGAAGCGATGGGCTGTCGCCCGTCCTACATGTTTTCCTTTTTCTAAAACTACATTACTATAACATCCCATCAATAATATCGAAAATATTCTATCCTTAAACAATACTAACTTATGTCCAACATAATCCATTCAAATCTTTAGGCTTATCCATAATACTACAGTCCACTCTCATAATATAGTGAAAACGATTACCAGAGATTTAATACTGTCGTTAATCCCCATATATCATAAGATATGTCTTGTTGGTCACATTCCAAACATTCAAAGGCCTTAATCATGTATTCTCTTGAATACCCATTGAACCTTAGTGAAAACATGAATGCAGTTAAAAGTTAACTCTTTCCACATACCAAAATCCAAAAATTCTCTATAATCAAACCATGATATAACCTTCTCCTTATATCAGTCATGAGGTCATGACTACTGTCAAACATTTCATTTTATCCTAATCCCTTAATTATGCGCAAATCATCTACTTTCCAAAATATTTGAATCACTTTTCATGGTTACCGGTACCTTAAAATTATTGAAAACCACAAAAAACCAATATATAAATATTTCAGTACACCATAAAAGTACCTCAACAACATTATTCTTGAATACCAATACATAAACACTCAAGTCCATCCACTTCAATGATTGTCCTGGAATAAGTCCTTCCTTGATTTAGAAGTAACTTTTTAGGTCAGGGCATTGAGTTGGGTAATGCCCATGTTCTCCACAAATAAGACATTGAACTCCATAACAATCTATCACTCTATGACCCTTTTCTCCACACAGATAACATCGGTCCCTCCATTTGAGGTATTCCTCAAGGTTCTTCTTCCCTTCTTTAGAAATATCAATCTTCATTTCTTTATGCTCCTCAACATGCGAACATGCATAATAGTTTATCTTCCTCTTCTTTGATGAATTAGTCATACCACTAAATTTCACCTTGTTAATCATATATCGCGATGACTGATTCGGAATAATCACAATATCTTTATCTCTAGGCATTACACAATTTTTTTGCTCATAGTCACCAATTTGTCTATTGGATTCAATGTTAACTGAATTCCTTCTGGTTACCTCCATTAACTAAAACACAAAAAGAATTTTGTGAGAGGCGAAATCATGCTAGGGAAGACAACATTGTAAAGGGGGAGAACCCTCAATATCTAACATCTTAGGTTAAATTCTAAGATCGTTACCGTAGTTCTAGGACTGTATCCTATACGTATACTTATCCTTAGGGACATCCCTAGACATACCTTAGAAATATCTCTAGGGATCTCACTAACGTTTTCGAATCCTAGTTTCCAAAGGTTGACTAAACCTTTCCTCTGATACCAACTGTAGAGACCCGTATCTTGACGTACATAGACATTACATTACTTTTGCGGAATACTTAGTACATAACAAAAAATACACACACAAGGATCGTAATAGTTTAGTGTCTTGGGAAACTCGGAACGTAATCTTCTAATTGTGGTGAAAGATCTCCAATATCTCCCATAAAGATCTTCCCTTTTTTTTACCTAAAACCTTTCTTTATATCTTGGGGAAAAGAAAACATAAAAGGGTGAGTTCAAATGCTCAGTAAGGGTAAACAAAAGAAATATAAATCTCATCATATACACAAGCACATAACTTTTGGAAATCTTAACCTGCAAAAGAGATCATAATTTCATAACAAGGTATAAATCATGGTAGTGAAATGTAATCACAATAATCATAACTTAAAATATGACACTTTGTGGCATACACACATAATCATAGAGAATCATTTCTTGTTAGTCAAGACTCATTGTCAAGACTATCTTAGTGGACAAAGTCCCTTTCTGAATCGAGTCACCCTCGTTTCAGTCTTGTTTCACTGAACCGGTATAACCTACCGTTCCATCCATGTCTATCTCATGAGATATAAAATATTTACCCAATGCATTGGAGGGAGATATAGGTCCCACCCATCTCATAATGATACCATTCTTATGTGTGCCACAAAATCTTAAATCATACATCATTGCATAACCCATGTAATAAAAATGGGATTCTTAAACAACATGACATCATAAAACAATTCATATAAGATAAATGATTTCATAAAAATAATTCCATCACAACATAATAAAATCAATGTATTAATAGGGATAGAAACAGAACCCTATATTATCTTAGATGGAAAATAATTTTGATAAAACACTTGAACTCCATTCTTGAGGAAAATATCCTTTATACTTCAAATACATTTTCCTTTCTTAACATGTCATAAAATTATAAACTAAAAGAAGTTGATTAAAAATAAACTTGAAAACTTGTAAAGGAAGCTTCTTGGAAATAATGTTTTAAAAATCCATTCATGCCGTATAAGTTAAGAAAAACATTCTTCGTACTTTTGTCGGAAAAGTCAAAGAGTACCTCGTACGAAAAACGAGAAAAGATTCCTTTCTTATCTTTTACAAAAAACTTACTAAAGGGTAAAATTGGATATAAACTATTGTAGAAGGATGGAAATAATATTACATATTGAGGGAACATGGATGTGGATGATAAAATACACCCCAGTAATTACCAAAGTAAAAACAATCTCGGATAAAAGTGAGATTGTGATATTTCCCTTACCTTAGGTCCAATTTGCTTCGTATGTGTCCGAACCTCCTGTATAATGATTTAAATAATGTCATTGACTTATTACATAATCATATTCATTGTTATGATATCATATATGGTTCACTTATGACTTTATATTACCCGTTTTTTTGTAAATTCCATGTTAAAGAAGCGTTTTGGGTAAAATCGTTTCATTTATCGTAGGTGTTTTGACTTGTTGTTCTTGACATTATTATTACTTATATCATGATTTACTTACTTAAATAATATAAATTATGATTTATATATCATATATATTCAGTATATATATATATATAATAGATAGATAAATGAAATGAAAAACACCGTTCATGGAGACGGTAGTCCGTACGTACGCATGAACGCTGTTTTCCTTTCCTTATTGTCTTCAATGGAAGTAAGTAGATGACATACATATACATATATACATAAATCCATTAGCTTTATAATGTCATATATTTCATTATTATTTCTTATATATACTTTTTAATCATTCTTAAATGGTTAACATGGAGAATGAATCTCACCGCGTCGTGGAGACGGTAGTCCGTACGTACGCACGAGCAATGATATCATTCCCAAGGTCGTGGAATTGTGTTGAAGTGTATTTATAATATTTCAGTATCAATATATCTTTATAATAATCATGTATATTTACTCATTACATCATTATACCCATCCAATTAAGGTGGTGACGGAAAATAGATTACACCACGGCGTGGAGACGGTATTCCGTACGTACGCACGCGCGGTGATTTCCTTTCTCCGTAGGATGGATAGAAGGTTAATTAGAGTTGTTTCATATTTATAATAACATATCAGTATATAAGAAATACTTAGGTTATTACCTTATCATGAAAAAACTAAATAAGAAGAAGTTTAAGAAGAAAGAAATTGAAAAGATCGGTAATGGATATTACCTCTTCTTTGGAACACCTCTTTGAATCCTCCACTTAGAGAACTAAGATTGGCCTTTGAAGAAGAGAAGGACCTCTAGGATTATTCTAGGGAAGTGGAGAAGGGATTTTGGCAGGGGTTGGACGATCTTGAGTGCTCAAATTGGTGTGAGGAGGAGGGGGAGGAGGTGCCCTTTTATAAGGGAGGAGAGGGGCACCTTAGGAATATCTCAAAATATTATTTTATATTAAAGTCAAAATCGGTTTATAATGGGTCCAAAGGGTCTTATTTCGAAGCTAAAGTGGGTATGGGTCGAAAGCCTATCAACCAATAGGATTTTTACAAGTTTAGGTTATTATTTTAACCTTATCAATTAGATTTAACTCTAAGTTAAATAATTTAACTTTTACCGTGTCTTTTTGTTTTCTTATACTATATGGTTAATACACTTACTATAACATGCCAAACGAACCCCAAATTGTTTATTATTAATATATATATCCTTATCTAAGTCATTTGGCAGAACCTTAAATTTTTAAGAATAAAATAACAATTAATAATATAATATTAGATTTAAAAACTATTTTGTGTCAATTTTGACACTATTTTATATATGATTTTTCTGAAAGTCATAACAGAATTATATGTTCTAACAAAGTTGATTAAATCAACACTAATATATCATAGTAACCTAGAAAATTAGTTTAATTCATAAAAAGTCTTAAATTACATTTATTTTGGTATTTATAATATCAATTTTGTCAATATTTCATTAATAAGATAATTACTGCATCATCTTTGTGTCATAAATAAATTATACTATTTGATGTCTAAAAATTACAAATAAAATACCATTATGTAGGAAATATTTTTATCTTTCTAATGAATATTTAAAATTGAATTTATCTTATGTACAACCCTATATTAAAAATGTTTTAGTAAATAAACTTTGATTTTAACTCTTTTAACACTTCTTTGAATTAAATAATATTATATGTCCTAATCTAATCCAAGTGGGCCTAAATGATAATCTTTTACACTTAAGGTTGTTTTTGGTCGAGATACACTTGTCCAATAGAATTAGGACATGTGTTAGGGTAATATTAATATCATTCTTACACTTAATTACCCTATTTACTTTTAACGGTGGTAAATAAAAGTAAAAAGTTACTATTCACCAAAAATTGTTTTCATCTCATTGAACCACATTTTACTTACTGACATCAACCGTTTCTCTCGGATTTTTGAAATTCCATTCACAGAAGCGGTAAAATTAAGTTTTATGAAAAATTCAGTTTTTTAACTACAACTTAGTAGTTTCACTATTCATCAAAAATTGATGTTTTTCAGAACAATGCCAAAATTTCATCCTAAGCTATATTTCATATTCCGAATTCAAAAATGAAGTCTATTTTACCAAATTCATAACATAGAAGTTGCATTAATTAATTTTATAATTAAATCCCGCTGTTAAAACAAATAACGTGTTTTTAAGAAATAATATCTATCAAAAGATTGACACTTGATTATGTCTGGTTTAAATGTGAAATTACATCCAATGACCAACATTGTATTAAATTGTAAAAATATATTCTAAATATACTTTAAAACCACTCAATTTAATGATTTATCACTATTAATTATTTTGATTAAAAAAGTTGTTTTTAATTATAATTTAGTAATTTTCACTATTCATCAGAATATGAAAGTTATCCGAAAAGTACCAAAATTTCACCTTAGGCTAAATTCGATACTCCGAATCCAAAAATGAAGTCCATTTTGAGAGCTAAAATTTCTAAAATTTAAAAAGTGGTTATTACTATTCATAACGGCTAGTTTTAATAATATTTTAATAGCATATCGTTGTTTCGTGAAACTCAGTATTGCGTACTACACACGCTATCGAGGAAGGTTGCGATTGCGTGTAATGCAAGGCAAGTCAAGGATGCGTGTTGTGCAAGCTCCTTTTGGTGTAGCGTACAACACAAGACATTAGTGAAAATAAAAAGAATATTTTTCATAAAATCTTGGGCTGTTACAATGGGGGAGGTGAGAAACCATACCATAATATTTATAATTGAAATTAAAACGGCTTTAACAACATTAAAGAAATTGGACAAAAATGGGAAACGAAGAAAAACCCTTACTTTGAAGTATGCTTCCAAAGGCTTGAGAGAGGCTTGAGAGAGGATTCTTGGGAGATTGGGGAACCTTTGGAGGATTATAGAGTGAGGAGGGCATAGGTTGGACTAAATCCAAAGGCTTTGAGTGAGGTAGAAGTGGGAGCATGGGTGGGTTTATATAGGAAAGGTGAGGGAATTCATTATTATTTATGTTTGGGACACCTCACATTAAAGTAATCCAAACCAAAAACCAGCCCATGGTTATTGCCCATGGTTTTTGGAAAAGGGAAGTGGAAAAAAATATTTTATAAGGCCAAAGTCCTAAATTTTTTTAATAATGGGGTTGCTTATGTGGAGGTGAGTGACACTCCCATGGAAATCAATTTAAAAAGACAAAATGTTTAATAAGTCTTGAAGGATCCACTAATGCTTTGTAAAATAAATTAAAAAACCCCAAAATAACATTATTTTAATATTAAAACATATATTGGATGAAAAAAAAACTTTATAGTATTTTATTACATCACTATTGGGTCATTATGATGTCATAAAACACATTATATATTCAAATGGTATTTAATTTTTAACCAAAAATTTGACTGTCTTAGAAAATTATGAAAAATTCACCATTGTATAATTTCGACATCTTGATTCTAGAAATAATATTCATTTTATCTAAAATATTTTTTAAATAGTTTAATTTTCACTTTTAAAATAAAAACTAACATTTATCGAAAATTCATGTGTTTTGACAAAAATGGCTTTCAAACCTTAATAAAAATTACAATTTCATTCAAAAAATTATAATATCATTTATATTTAATAAAAATTAAATTAATAATAATAATAATAATTTATTAAAATTTTATTTAATTAAAAAATCTATTAATTTTTCAAAATAAATTTATTAGTTGACCATTAACTAAAGATACTATTTGTGCTTTAAATACTATTTACAAGGTAACAATAATAAAATGAAAGTATATTTATTATTATATAAAAAAATAATGTTCATAACCATCATGAAAAGGTCTTGTTACATCACCCCTTATAACACACGTATAAGACCGAAGAGTAAGGTGTGCAATGGTGAAAAACTCTTGGGGTGACTCAGATATAATTCCTTGGGTGGTAATCTCTATCAACTTCCACTTCTCTCATAGGTGGTCCCACATTATCTTAACATATTCAAGCTCATATTGGTCTTGGTCAAGAGCGAAGCCCAAATACGCAACCTCCTTTCTGAGCACTGACAAATGGGCTTCGTATGTGGCACATCTACTGGATGAGGCCATCACTTCCTTTGTCTGAGTAAATTTGATTTGATAAAGCCCTATATTTGTACTAATCATGTGATCACTGTTCAAAGGCTATATTAGCAATGGTCACAATTCATAACTTAATACAAAATAATTTGACATTTTATATTGACATTTTACAAAAAGAGACATTTAATTAGATCAAGAGGGATTTCCATTAATTAATGTTTGGGTAGTTACAAATTACTCATAATGTTTGGATATAGGGTTCATAATGAAATACATTGGATAACTTCTTATCATTCCTCTAAAAAAGGTTTCAAACCATTTCATGGGATTCATTTTAGAAGGATTCCTAAGATAACCATGATTTGAAGGTAGAGTATGTAAACCTTAGCGTCACCTGTTCAAGTACATCATGGTCAATCCAAAGAGATAATCCCAATCTTCTAATTTTATTTATATGCATGTGAATAACCAATACAACACTGAGGATTTCAAAAATAAATAATACATTGACCCAAACATAATGTGTAATCTCACTCAGAGTCTAGGATAATTAATTTGGATTGGTTCCTCTATGTTCTGAAGGAATTCCCTTGGGAATCCAAAGCTAGCTGAAGTCTGAAAAATAATTTAACATGGAAACGTTATAAAAGAATACTGGAACTTGATTTTATAAATAATAATTCACCATGGGAAACAATTTTATAGACCCAAATCTTGACGTACATGGACATTTCATTACTTTTTCGGAATACTTAATACATAACAAAAACAAACACCAAAGGTCCGTAATAGTTTAGTGTCTTTGGAAACTAGGAATGTAATCTTCTAATCATGGTGAAAGATCTTCAACATCTCCCTTAATGATCCTCCCCTTTTGGTTTTCTTACCTAAAAACTTTCATTAAATCTTGGGGAAAAGAAAACATAAAAAGGGTGAGCTCAAATGCTCAGTAAGGGTAATCATAGAGAACAGAAAAATATCCATAAACATTTGAATGAAAAATCTTGAACATAAAATCTAAACATCAAAATCTTGAGCAAAGACATAAATCTTGGAAGTACGTAAGTAATATATCATAAAGGAACATCAATCTTGATAAAATAGCATGGGAATAAATCAGGAAATTGTGGCAACCATTCATCACTTGTTATGATTTCCATAGTAGCCAAGGCATTGCTGCCTAGACCATCTTAGTGGACAAAGTCCCTTTCTGAATCGAGTTCACTCCTCGTTCCAGTCCTGTATCACTGAACCGAATTAACTTACCATTCCAGGCATTCCTATATCATGAGATATAAATATTTACCCAATGAATTGGATGGAGATATAGGTCTCACCCATCTCATAATGAAATTATTCTTACTTGTGCCACAAAATAATCATAAAACATTCATCATAACCCAAAGAATGAAATGGGTTTCATAAACATCATCCCATCATCACATAATCCATACAAAAAAAATTGATATTTAATCATAAGAAATGTGAAACCATGTGAATCATAGAGATATTATACTTGAAACATACAAAAATGAAATAATGTCATCCTAAATGGAAAATGGTTTTGATAAAACACTTGAAATAAATTCTTGAGGAAAATATCATTTCTTCTTAAAAATCATTTTTTATTCACATAATTCCATGAAATTTTAAAATAAGATTATTTTGTTGAAAATATTCATAAAATCATGTAGAGTACGCTTCATGAAAATGAGGCATTATGAAACCGTAAAAATCCATTCATGCAGTATAAGTTAAAAAAACATTCTTCTCATACTTTTGCCGAAAAAGTCAAAAAGTACCTCGTATGATAACCAAAAAAATATTCCTTACATACCATGTAGTAAAAGTCAAAAATGGGTAAAAAGGACTTTAAACATACATAAAAACACTTTTAGAAAACATGGACATGGATGATAACAATAACCCTAGTAAATACTTACGAATAAACAATCTCGGGTAAGAATGAGATTGGAATAATTATCGCTTACCTTAGGTCCAATAAGCTGAGTACGTATCCGAACCTCCTGTATAATGATTTAAATAATGTCATTGACTTATTACAAAATCATATTCACTGTTATGATGTCATAAATGGTTCACTTATGACTTTATATTACCAGTTCTTTTGTAAATTCCATTCTAAAGCAGCGTTTTGGGTAAAATTGTTTTATTTATCTTACGTGTTTGGACTTGTTGTTTTTGATATTATTTATTATATCCTAATTTACATAATTCCAGAATGTAAAACATGATTTATATAATATATATTCTTCATATATATATATATGATAGATCAATAAATGGAATGAAATACACCATTCATGGAGATGGTAGACCGTACGTACGCATGAACGGTGTTTTCATTTCCTTATTGAATTGAATTCTATTAAGTAGATGACATATATATATATATATATATACATAATTCCAGTATCATTATTATGTCATATATTTCATGATTACTTATTATATATACTTTATAATCATTCATGAATGGTTAACATGGAGAATGAATCTCATCGCGTCGTGGAGACGGTAGTCCGTACGTACGCACGAGTGATGATACCATTACCATGATCATGGAATTGTATTCATGTGTATATATAATATTTCATAATCAATATAAAATTACAATAATCATATATAGTTATTTATTTACAACATTATGCCCATCCAAGTAAGGTGGTGGTCGAAAACAGATTACACCACGGCGTGGAGACGGTATTCCGTACGTACGTACGCGCGGTGATTTAATTTTCCGTAGGATTGATAGAAGGTGAAATATGGTTGTTTAGTATTTATAATAACATATCATTATATAATTAATACTATTGTTATTACTTTATAATGAGACACCTAAATAAGAAGAAGTTGAAGAATAAAGAAACTTGAGAGAATCGGAAGAAGAGATTACCTCTTCTTCGACGCACCTCCTTTAAGCCTTCTCTTAAGGAAGTACAGTTGTTATTTTGAAAAGACCAGAACCTCAGGAATGTTTCTAGGGAAGTGGAGAAGAGAAATGGGCAGGGGATGGCTAATCTTCAAGTCTCAAAAGGTTGTAAAGATAATAGGGAAGGGGTTCCCTTTTTATAAGGGAGGAGAGGGGCACCTTTGAAAAAACTTAAAATATTATTTTATAATAAAGTCATATTCGGTTTTTTGATAGCTCCAAATTAATTTATTTTGAATATTAGGTGGGTATGGGTCCAAATACTCTCAGAAAATATATTTTAGACATGATTGGGTAATTATATTCATCTTATCTTTTAGTTTTAACTCTTAGTTAATTAGATTGACATTTACCATGTAATTTTGTATGTTTATATTATATAGTTAATAAACATACCATATACTTATAAGAGACCCCCATGTGGTCCCTTAATGATTAAACTATCATGATATACGTATCCTGGATGAACCATAGATTTTTAAGAATATAATAACAAATAATAATATAATATTTGTTTTAAAAACTATTTTATGTCAATTTTGACAGTATTTGGTAATTGATTTTTGTGAAAATCATAACAGCATGATTAGTTCTAAAAAGTTTAATTAAATCAATACCAACATGTCATATTAACCTATAAAATTAGTTTTATTCATAGAAATTCTCAAATTACATTTATTTGGGTATTTATAACATCAATTATGTTAATATTTCATTAATAATATAATTACTGCATCATCATTGTGTCATAAATAAATTAAATTATTTAATGTCTAAAAATTATAAATAAAATACCATTATGTAGGAAATATTTTTATATTTATAATGAATATTTATAGAATAATTTATCTTATTTATAACCCAATATTAAAAATGATTTAGTTATTAAACATTGATTTTAACTATTTTAACCCTTCTTTAAATAAATTAATAATAAATGTCCTAATCTAATACAAGTGGACCTAAATGGTCATATATTACTTATATGGTTGTTTTTGGTCTAATTACACTTATCCAATAGAATTAGGACATGTTTTAGGGTAATAATAATATCATTTATATCCTTAATTAACATATTTACTTTTAACTGTGGTAAATAAAAGTAAAAAGTTACTATTCACCAAAAAATATTTTCATCTCATTGAACCAAATTTTAGTCCTACATATTAACCGTGTCTCTCAGATTTTTGAAATTCCACTCACAGAAGTGGTAAAATTAAGTTTTATGTAAATTTCCAAATTCTCCTAGGAGGTGGGTAAAAGATGGTGAAAAGTTCAATAAAATTTTTATATATTAAAAATTATTATAAAATGACACCAATGAATTACATTGAACATATATAGGTATTATGTATCAATTTTTAACTTAAATAAATTTAAATAAAATAAATAATTATTTAAATAAAATGTCGGTTTTTAAATAGTAACCCTGTGTTTTCACTATTCGTAAAAAATTGAATGTTTTCAAAAAAATTCCAAAATTTCACCCTATTCTAATTTTGATATTCATAATCCTAAAATGAAGTCCATAATAATATATCATCTAGTGAAACTCGGTATTGCGTACTACACACGCTATCGAGGAAGTTATTGATTGCGTGTAATGGAAGCCAAGTTAGGGATGCGTGTAGGGAAAGCTCCGTTTGGTGTTGCGTAGAACATACTCAAAACATATTTTATTTATACATTATACAAAATATATAATTAATGTTGAGTAAAATAATTTCCACAAAACGAACTTAAAATTGTGTGTAACAAGAGCCAAGAATAGTGTTGCGTAAACTGCAAGCTAATACGGTGTTGCGTATAGTGCAAGATTACTTTGGTGTAGCGTACAACACAAGACATAAACGAAATTAAAAATAATAATTCTCATAAAATCTTCGGTTGTTACATTATACCCCCATTAAAATGAATTTTTTCCTCAAAATTCGTCGGGGTTATAAATGGTTTTCTACTTGAAATTTTCTTTAATTGAAACCTACATCGTAAAATGGATTACCAAAACTTAACATTAAAAACTAAAGTATGAAACATAACGGTTACCCAAGTTAACTAATCACTGGGTTTCCACATAGGATAACATAGGTGAAAGTATGGATATGAAAGAGAAATCTAACCATCATGTTCTCATAGAGAGTGGTAGAGAACATGGCTATGAAAAAGCCAACAGTCACAAAGCCATAAATTTGTTATGATCTAGGGTACCATATGATTCATCAGATATAAGGGCACTAGGACAACATTTTTGGTTTTCAATATCATTTCCCTAAAGTTTAAGAATTTGAATTAGAAGAAATACTTACTTTATTTTGGTATAATCTCACCATTGTTCATGCCTTGAAAAATTACACTTCATCTCTTTAAGAAATGAAGTTGAATTTGTCTTTCACAATGTTTTAGCAGATCATGCGATAGAATGATAGGTCATTCCATTTGTCTCACACATAAGTTAGAAAACGTTATATACATAATTCCATATATGGTGATATTAAACAGATATGGTTCCAAAATGGTCATATACTTCATCTATCATCCTGAATAATAAAATAAAACTAGTTTCTACTAACCAGGGACTTCTTGTAGGCCAGTGGTAGGGAATAAAGTCCTGTCTCACTTCAGTTGTGGGTTCGATTCCCACGGCCTTGTCCGACGTGACGGGTTGTCGCCCGTCCTGCAGGTTGTTATTTTTTTCTAAAAATACATTATTGTAACATTCCATCAACAATATTGAAAAAGTTCTATCCTTCAACAATACTAACTTATGTCCAACATAATCCATTACAATCTTTAGGTTTATCCAAAATACTATTTTCCATTCTCATATTATAGTGAAAATGATTATCAGAGAGTTCATATAACAAGAATGTTAATACCATCGCTGATCTCCATATATCATAAGATATGTCTTGTTGGTCACATTACAAACATTCAAAGACCTTAATCATGTATTCTCTTGAAAAATTAATACCCATTGAACCTCAGTGAAAACATGAGTGCTGTCAAAAGTTAACTCTTTCCACATACCAAAATCCCAAAATTCTGTATACTCAAATCATGATATCACTTAGTCCTTATAAAAATCACGAGCTCATGAATACTATCAAACATATTATTTCCTCCTTATCCATTCATTATGTGCATATCATCTTCTTTCCAAAAATATCTGAATAACCATTCATGGTTACCAGTACCATTCAACATATACTTTTAAATACTTTAGAAAAAACAATAGTGTAAAAATCCTTAGATGTTTATTTATTCCATAGTACTATTAAATTACCTATACAACATAACTCTTGATAAACATACAATCATTACACTTTCTTCTTAAAACCATTGACCAAGCCTCAACACTTCTTTCATCTCATATATCATTTATTGTCTCCTTATCATCATGCACATAAATACTACCCATATGACCATGCTGATTCTCTTCATGAGATTTTCCATTAGGTCATTGGTTTTCATAATGCACATACATTCCACATTTAAAACATCTAATCATTGTTGATGTCGTAGCAATACCATTATCCTTATCCATGGTGTTAGCTGAACCTTTTCCTTTGCACTTACTTGATTTTTGCCCTTCTTTTCATCACCCAAAGCATTTTCCAGTTCCTTTAAAACATTCTCCTTGATGTCTCTTCCCACATGATTCACATGAGGAAAATTGAACTTTCTTTCCTCTATGATCATCATGTATCTCCGTCTTTATTTTATTAACTGAGTCATGAAACATAACAAAGTTGTGGTTATTGATCATATTATGAGATTTTTGATTAGGCATAATAACGATGTTTCACCTTCCAAATCCCATTTCATTTGCTTGATCATGAAGAATATCATTCCATTTTCCATCATAATCTCCACTAACATGAATCTTCTGGTTTCCAGCCATTTTCTAAAACCCAAAAAGAATAGTGTGAGAGGCATAAATCATGTTAGGAATACAACATAATCAAGGGGAGTACATTCAATATCTAACATCATAGGTTTAATCCTAGGTTATTCATGATCATTATCATAATTCTAGGCCTATAACCTATACTTATACATAACCTTAGAGACATCCCGATACATACCATAGAAATAACTCTAGGGATTTCACTAAAGTTTTCGCATCCTAGTTTCAAAAGGATAACTAAAACTTTCCTCTGATACCAACTGTAGAGACCCAAAGCTGGACGTACATAGACATTTCATTACTTATTCGGAATACTTAATACATAACAAAAAAAACACCAAAGGACCATAATATTTTAGTAGCTTTGAAACTCAGAATGTAATCTTCGAATCATAGCGAGAGATCTTCAACATCTCCCTTAATGATCGTCCCCTTTTGGTTTTCTTACCTAAAAACATTCTTTAAATCCTGGGGAAAAGAAAACATAAAAAGGGTGAGATCAAATGCTTAGTATGGGTAAGCATAGAGAACATAAAACAATCCATAAACATTTGAATGAAAAATATTGAACATAAAATCTAAAAATCAAAATCATGAGAAAAGAAATAAATCTTGGGAGTACATAAGGAATATATCATAAAGGAACATCAATATTGATAAAATAGCATGGGACTAAATCATGTAATTGTGGAAACCATTCAGCACTTGTTATGATTTCCATAGTAGCCAAGGCATTGATTCCAAGACCATCTTAGTGGACAAAGTCCCTTTCTAAATCTAGTCCACTCCTCGTTCTAGTCTTGTATCACCGAACCGAATTAACTTACCATTCCAGCCAGGTCTATCTCTTGAGATATAAATCTTTACCCAATGCATTGGAGGGAGATATAGTCCCACCCATCTCATAATGAAATCATTCTTACTTGAGCCACAAAATAAACTTAAAACATTCATTATAACCCAAAGAATAAAATGGGTCTCATAAACATCATCCATTCATCACATAATCCATATAAAACAAATGGATATTTCATCATAAGAAAAGTGAAACCATGTAAATGATAGAGAAATTATACTTGAAACAAACACATATAAAATAATGTCATCTTAGATGGAAAATGGTTTTGATAAAACACTTGAAATGAATTCTTGAGGAAAATATCCTTTCTTCTTCAAAATCATTTTTTTTCAAATAATTCCATGAAATTTTAAAATAAATGTATTTTGTTGAAAATATTCCTAAATTCTTGTAGAGTAATCTTCCTGAAAATGAGGCATTATGAAACTGTAAAAATCCGTTCATGCCGTATAAGTTAAAAAAACATTCTTCTCGTACTTTTGCCGGAAAAGTCAAAAAGTACCTTGTATTGAAAACAAAAAAATATTACTTACATACCATGTAGTAAAAGTCAAAATTGGGTAAAAAGGACTTTAAAATACATAAAAACACTTAGAAACATGGACATGGATGATAACAATAGACCTAGTAAATACTTACGAATAAACATTCTCGGGTAAGAATGAGATTGGAATAATTATTCCTTACCTTAGGTATGATATGATTCTTACTTATCCGAACCTCCTGTATAATGATTTAAATAGTGTCATTGACTTATTATAGAATCATATTCATTTTTATGATGTCATAAATGGTTCACATATGACTTTATATTACTCGTTCTTTTGTAAATTCCATGTTAAAGCAGTGTTTTGGGTAAGATCATTTTATTTATCATACGAGTTTGGACTTGTTGTTCTTGATATTATTACTTATATCCTGATTTACTTAATTCCAGAATGAAAAACATGATTTATATGTAATATATATTCAGAATATATATATATATATATATATTATAGACCGATAAATGGAATGAAATACACCGTTCATGGATACGGTAGGCCGTACGTACGCATGAATGCTGTTTTCATTTCCTTATTGAATTGAGAGGAATTAAGTAGATGATATATATATATATACATAAATACAGTATCATTATTATGTCATATATTTCATGATTACTTATTATATATACTTTATAATCATTCATGAATGGTAAACATGGACAATGAATCTCATCGCGTCGTAGAGACGGTAGTCCGTACGTACGCACGAGCAATGATATCATTCCCATGATCGTGGAATTGTATTCAAGTGTATGTATAATATTTAAGAATCAATATCACATTACAATAATCATATATAGTTATTTATTTACCCCATTATACCCATCCATGTAAGGTGGTGGTTGAAAATAGATTACACCACGACGTGGAGACTGTATTCCGTACGTACGCACGCGCGGTGATTTCGTTTTTCGTAGGATGGATAGAAGGTGAAATAGGGTTGTTTCATATTTATAATAACATATCGGTATATAATTAATAATGATGTTATTAATTTATAATGAGACAACTAAAGAAGAATATGTTGAAGAAGAATGAAACTTGAGAGAATTGGAAGAAAAGATTACCTCTTCTTCGACGCACCTCCTTTAAGCCTTCTCTTAAGGAAGTAGAGTTGGACTTTTGAGAATACTAGAAACTCCATAATGTTTATAGGTAAGTGGAGAAGGTAAATTTTCCGGGGTAGGCCAAGATTCAATGCTCTAAAGGGTGTGAAGAGAAGAGAGAAGGGGTGCCCTTTTTATAAGGGAGGAGAGGGGCACCGTTGGAAAAACTAAAAATATTATTTTATAATAAAGTAATATTCGGTTTTTAATAGCTCCAAATTGATTTATTTCTAAGCTAAGTTGGGGATGGGTCGAAATCCTCTCAAACAATATATTTTACACAGGTTTGGGTCATTTTATTAACCTTATCTTTTAGTTTTAACTCTTTGTTAATTGGTTGACATTTACCATGTAACTTTGTAGTTTTATATTATATAGTTAATAAAAATAACATATACATCCAAGCGACCCCCAAGGGGTCCATTAATTATAAAAATATCATGATATAAGTATCATGGCTGAACTATAGATTTTTAGGAATATAATAACAATTAATAATATAATTTTTTTTAAAAACTATTTTATGTCAATTTTGACACTATGTGGTAGTTGATTTTTTGTGAAAATCACAACTACATGATTAGTTCGAAACAATTTACTTAAATCAATAATAACATGTCATATTAACCTATAAAATTACTTTAATTCATAAAAAGACTCAAATTAAATTTATTTGGGTATTTATAACATCAATTATGTTAATATTTCATTAATAAGATAATTACTGCATCATCATTGTGTCATAAATAAATTAAATTATATAATGTCTAACAATTATAAATAAAATACCATTATGTAGGAAATATTTTTATCTTTCTAATTAATATTTATAGTTGAATTTATCTTACGTATAACCCTATATTAAAAATGATTTATTTATTAAACATTGATTTGAAATATTTTAACTCTTCTTCAAATAAATTATTAATAAATATCCTAATCTAATCCATGTGGACCTAAATGGTCATATTTTTTTCCTAAGGTTCTTTTTTGGTCTAATTACACTTATCCAATATAATTAGGACATGTGTTAGGGTAATAATAATATCATTTTTACCCTTAATTACCCAATTTACTTTTAACCGTGGTAAATAAAAGTAAAAAGTGACTATTCACCATAAATAATTTTAATGTCATTGAACCGTGTTTTAGTCCTTGATATTAACCGTGTCTCTCTGATTTTCGAAATTCCACGCACAGAAGCGGTAAAATTAGCTTTTATGTAAATTTCCAAATTCTCTTAGGAGGTGGGTAAAAGACGGTGAAATGTTCAATAAAATTTTTTTATATCTAAAATAATTATAAAATGACTCCAATGAAATACATTGAACATATATAGGTATTATATATTAATTTTGACCAGAAATAAATATAAATAAAATAAATAATTATTTAAATAAAAAGTCGGTTTTTAAATAGTAACCCGGTGTTTTCACTATTCATAAAAAATTGAATGTTTTCAGAATAAAACCAAAATTTCACCCTAGTATGATTTCGATATTCCAAATAAAAATTGTAGTCCATTTTGAAAAATAAAATTTATAAAATTTAAAAAAGTGGGTATTATTATTCATAACGTCTATTTCATAATAATATTATAATAATATATCGTTTAATGAATCTCGGTATTGCGTACTACACATGCTATTGAGGAAGGTCTTGATTGCGTGAAATGTAAGCCATGTCAGGGATGCGTGTAGGGAAAGCTCTGTTTGGTGTTGCGTATAGCATAATCAAAACATATTTTATTTATACATTAAACAAAATCTATACTTAATGTTGCATAAAATAATTTCGGCAAAATGAACTTCAAATTGTGTGTAAAAAGAGCAAAGAATAGTGTTGCATATACTGCATGCTAATACGGTGTTGCGTATAGTGTAAGCTAATTTTGGTGTAGCGTACAACACAAGATATAAAATAAATTAAAAAGAATAATTCTCATGAAATCTTTGGTTGTTACAACAATCATACCAATTCACCTTTTATTTTAATTTATTAAATTTAGAATTTCATATATATATATATATATGAAAATAACTTCAGGTAGTGCAATTCAACCATTTAAAAACTAATTTAATTCAGTTTCAACTTTCACTAACTTGAGGCTATAAATTATGCACACATTTATAAAATAAGATCATTTCATTAGAATTTTGTCTCAAAACTAATAAATGGACATGGGAGTTGACATGCCTTATTAAAATTATGTTATTAATTTTGAAAAAACATCTATCAAAATTATTTTATTTGGAGTCCATGAAATCATACATATGCTATATTTTAGTTTATTACAACTAATGGATAATATTTAAAATAATAGGGAACATTCAATGATGTGACCAAAGTTGATGTTACAACCTCCAACCATATCGTGAGGGTTTAAATACCATCAATTTAAGGTATATAAACTTAATTTAAGGTGTTTTATAAATTAATATTAATTCCTATAAATTCTATCATGTAGTACAATGGAATATTTTATAAACATGTGATAATGAATAGGAAAAAAACATAATATCCAAAAACATTAATAGGGTTCATCACCCTTCATGAATCGGGATTTTATTAAAAAATATTTTAGAGAAATTGAATAAATTTATAGACACACTAAAAAAGGGAATATAATATAACATTAAAATATAGATCGATATGGAATGAAAAATTGACATACAGTGAAGGAGGATCCATAGAGAAACCGAGAGGATTCTAACATGATTGAGAGTGGGAGATTCCAAACTTAGATAGATGAGAACCATGGAAACATTGAAGTATGAGTTGGACTTCAAGAAATTTCCTATGAAGGGGTGAAATTATGAAGTAAATAATGGATTTTTTGTTAATGAATTTAGGAAAAAATGATAATTTCTCCCCTTTGAATGAGGTTCTTGGTTTCAGAACATTGTTTTTCTAAACATTACACCAACCATGCTCACTCACTGGTTAAGTAAAACTACCCATGTGGGATATGCACATAGTGTATCTAACCATGTGTATCCCATGTTGTTTGGTTCTTCAATTTCCTACATATTCCTCACAAAACATGTACGTTCATTTCATTGTTTGATAAACAGTCTGACACCCTCTTGGCCCACACAGTTGAGGTGTAAGTTTATCACTGATCGTGGGCCTCATATTTTCTATCCAGATTTGACCTTTTGAATAACGACACTCACAAAGCACAATGGAACACTCAACACACACATATTTCTATAAAACCCATCAAAAAATAAAACTTCATGGTGGAATGTGGCATTGGAAACCTGTGGTAATGATGGAGGATGAGAGTCGCCCCAACAATGACTGTGGATGTGGAGACAGTCGGACCACATATGTCCCACAGTAGTAGAAGATACATGTAGTTACTGAAGGGACACGATGGACAAATGACGTGATTCAAATATTTATTGGAGGAGGGACCCACAAATTACACACTTTGTGCCATCAGGGAAGGCAGGATGACCACATGAAACGTGGTCTGGTTCCATGCTGACTAGATATATGCAGCAAGGGAGGGCCACATTAGATGTTGATACATCGGCCTACACATAGCAGGCCGGGCTAAGGAATATGGGCCACTCTAGAGGACCAGTGGGATTTACCACAAAGCCTAGTGGGCTAAGCCGTTTTGTGCCAAGCCGAACTAGGTTAGGATGGGTTGTGTTGGCTGAGTTAGGTCGGTCTAGGTCAGTCAGGGTAGGTCGGAGCCGGCCTGGACTAGACTCTTTGTTCTAAATTGGCCATATCATTCAAACAGTGTGTCCCATAAATAAATATTTTTTTTGTTGAGATAATAACAAAGATAAGGCACTTTTTCAATACTTTAAGTCAGATTTTGTGGATATTGGCATAGGGATTGATGGCTTGAGAGGTAGGTTCTCCCAGAATGATCAAGATATGAGCAGAATCATACGGCTGAATATGAATATGTGATCTTGGTAAATATGTGACTTGGGAGATAAATGATCGAATGATGATACATGAACCATTGAAGATTAGTACACCATCGATACTCCATGCACCATCAACACTTTGTGAGCCATTGACACTCTGTGTTCCATAAACACCCCAGGTTCTATTGCTGATACAAGAGCCTCCGATGCTCTGTGTGCCATTGATGCTCCATGTACAACCGATTCTACATGTTTTATTTATTCTACATGAGCCGTCAATGCTTAATGCTCCGTCCATACTTCTAATATCATCGAGATTAGGATATTTGTAAACTACAACTAGAAATCATTCTCTATGTGATTTAGAATTATAACTCTATGATCTGGACATGTGTTTCCTTTGCAGTGTTATTTTTGTGTGTCTTTAATGTGGTACTTCATGTGTTTCATAGTGGTATTTCCTTTTTGGTGTTGGGGTGTCCAACAAAGTATAGTTTTACTCACCCTGAACAAGATATTCCTAGACGTGTCGTGTCTAGTATAGATGATCAAGGCTTTGATAGAGTCCTTGGTAGATTGGGGATAGGTGGTGCTTATAGAGTGTCCCAATAGAAAATATGTGTGTCAATATCTTCAGATAGTTGTTTCTATAAATACGCTTCAGGTAGGGATTTCTTCAAATGAATTTCCCGAGATTTTACTTTTCCTTTTGGTTGGGCTTGTATTATGAACTATCTTACATTCAAGTTTTTTACTATTACTCTACGGATGAAATTTTGTGGTATTCATGCATGTTTAATAATTGTTTTTAGTTCATCACTTATTTTAGGGAGACATGTGAGTGTGTACTGGTACTTAGGAATATGCCTTTGAATTGTGGGATATTCCTACTCGGTGGTAGTCTCTATCCCTGGTAATATTTGAGGTAGGCTTGGGGTAGTCATGACATGGGCCCCGAGGGACGGGTCATGATATAGTTGTACCATAGGAGGTCTATTATACCTAAATAAATAGGATTCCATGATGTTGGTTTGGGGAAATAGTGTTATGTGTTTCAATTTCGACTTTCAGACTAAGGACTCCAGTGTTGGTGTGGCGGCTGACGTATCCATACACAAGGACTCTGAATTCTAATTTTCGACTTGGTACATGAAAAAACTACATTCATGGAAAATAAATGGTACATGAATGATATAGGATTATGTTTTTCATCATGTACTTATTGAGTCATTGTTACCTCACAAGGTACACTATATTGGTTGTGGTGCATCTTGATCTATATAGGATGCCTCCACATAGACTTCCAGCTAGGGTTCTGATGCGTGATCATGAGGATGGTCCACCTATCAATGAGGAATTGGTACAAGAACCATTACTGAAGATAGAACACACTGAGAGGCGTAACAATGATACCACCACCTGAAGAGAAGTAGTTACTACCAACACTACTGATAGAGGATGCACACATGATGAGTGTGTGTCATGAGTTCCATAGGTAGTGACCTCCTAGGTTCGTGGGTGGTAAAGGTCTCTAGGCAAAAATGGATTGGATATAGATAGTTATGCATGTCTTCCACTGAGCGATGATGCCTCTCAAACCAATTGAAGTCCTGGTCGTGAGTCTTCTACAGTGATCAATAGGGATATGGTGGAGCTTAGTGATCTAGATTCATGTGGAGATGCACCTCACTTGGACAGACTTTTATCATTTCTTCATGTATAATTTCACATCCGCAATGTTATGCTTTGTGCATATACAGGATCTAAAAAATCTGCAGTAGGGTATCCAGACAGTAATGGGGTACTGGGTGATGGTTTCATATCTTTTTTTCTACTCCAAATATATGATATGGGAACTGTTCTTCCAGTCCTAGAATTTTAGGAAAGGACTATGATAAGATATCATGGAATCCATAATATCCCTTAGCATTTTGAATGATGATGGGGTACTGGAGTGAGATCTTATTGTATAGAGATTTATGGATGAGCAGCCACCAGCAGTGGGAGCTAACACCAGTCATTAGGTAGATGAATATTCAGAAGTAGGTAGCCGACATCTGACATATGGATAAAAGTTGATCAAATAGTTTAGGGGATGACCCTAAGAAAGGGGTCAGTAGTGCGAGGCTCCTATGGTAAAGCGAGTCAGCCGAATGACATGTGTTGTTTCTCATACATCAGTCGGGGACTTCTTTCTAGACATTTTTGGATCTGTTGTATGACCAATCAAGAGATGGTAGAGGTAAAACCAAGGAATATGTGAAGGAAAGAATAGGTTGGTCTGTTAGGCGGTGAACATGACAGAGGATTTTGACCTACAACAAGAGGTTTGTGGAGGTTTGATGTACTACCACAACCACCAAAAGGCAGTCCACCATAGGCTTTACGAGTTTGTGGATGGTGATGAAGCTAGCATCATGGAGTGGAGGATTATAACCCAGGTTCTCGAGAGATTATTAGAGGTATGATATGTGTTTTTCCCACCCTAGCTGCAATTTTGATAGACACAAGTTCTTGTCACTATTTTATTGCTACGAAATTTTTCCAAGACATGGAGATTCATGTGGAATTGTTGACTCAATCCGAATTCTTATAGACTCATACTATAGGAGATCCAAAAAGTGCATGTTCTAAAGATAGTTACCCTTACTCTATGAGGGTGAGTGTTTTTGTTGGGATCCCTTGGTGGTAGAATCAAGGGACAATGATGTAATTCTCGGTATGGACTGGTTATCAGTTGTTCATGCCTATATTGACTATTTTAGGTGCAAAGTGTGGTGTGTCTATGAAGATGGGACTATTTTTCTAATTGTTGGTGAAAAATAAACCCATTTTTTGTAGGATGGACTCGAATGTAGTAGGATACATATAATCACACATTACTTGGCTAGCATGACCCTTAGTGTAGTGGATGAGACGATTCCTCAGTTTCATGTAGTTTTGAATGTGTATGAGGATGCATTTCAGGAAGACATTCCAGGATTATCTCCTCATAATGAGGTGAATTTAGACATTGATTTTTACCTCAGGAAGACACATATACCTATACCATCATTCCAGTTTGATCCCACGGAGCATCATGAGTTAAGGGTACAATTAGAGTAATTGCAAAGGAAGGGATTCATGAGACCCAATGTTTCACCCTGGGCATCCCCAATTTTGTTTTCCAAGAAGGCATATGAGAGCGTGAGGTTATGTGTGGAGTTATGGTGTCTAAATCATGTGACCATGATGATTAAGTATGCACTATAGAGGATTGAAAATATCTTCATTAAGCTGAAGGGATCGATGTGGTTCTCAAATATATTCCTCAGACTTGGCTATCATCATATTCATGTATGTGATGAGGATGTACTAAAGAAACACTTTAGATTTTGTTATAGAAACTTCGAGTACTTAGTGAGGTAATTTGACATGATGAATTCCCGAGAAATGTTCATGGGAATAAAGAAAAAGATCTTACATACTTACATAGACCGGTTTTTCTTTGTCTTAATTGATGGAACTCTGGTGTACTTGACATCCAATGAGGACCACACGGTACAATTTATGATTGAACAAGAAACACTACATGAGTACCAGTTTTATGGGAAGCTCTCAAGATGTCTGTTTTTTATTTGGGAGGACCAACTTTTGAGACACATCATTTCAGAGGATGTAGATGCAACAAATCTGGTGAAGATTGAAGTGGTTTTTTTTGGGATTCACCCAAGATTGTTACAAAGGTGCAGAGTTTCTTGTGTTTGGAAGGGTACTATAGGAGGGTTTTACCCAAATTTTCTAGGGTAACAACACAATGTTCTTGACATGGAAGGGGAAACCTTTTGTGTGGACATAGAACTGCTAGCAGTGATTTCAAAGGCTAAGGTAGAGGTTAAAGATCACTACCATCAGGAGAATACTAGATGATGGTATTGATTACATGGTGTTCTATGATGAATCAGGTGTTGGGATTTGTTGTTTCCTGATACAGGGGAAATCGGTGAATGACTATGGTTCGTACAAGTTGAGGTAGCTTGTACAAAACTATGAAACCCATGATATTGAGCTACCAATAGTAGTATTTGAATTTAATATGTGAAGAAACAACTTGAGGGGAGAGGGGTTTACGATTTACTTTTAATACAAGAGTCTCAAGTATATAATCTCTTAGAAGGATATAAACATTAGATAGAGACAATAGATAGAGTTCCTTTAGGCCTATGAATTTGTGATTGTCTATAATCCTGAGAAGGGGAACATAGTAGAAGGCGCTCTCAGTAAGAGATCTAGCATGAATTTCCTGAGTGAGGTTTTAGAGTAGTTTTTCATGTTATAAATGTCTTTTTTGGATCGAGATGGAGCAGATTATATCTAGTCAGTGATTGTTACCCCTTTATTCATACATCAATTCAGAGAGTGACATCTTGTAGACACAAAATGTGAGAATTTATATTCTCAAGTGTCCATAGGGCTTTCCGTTGATGGATATTTGAAAGGTGGGGACAACATCTTTCTTTTAAGAGGGCACACAACAATGTTAGTGATGTTATTGGAGTTGGTCTTGAAGGAGACCCATACATCCCCTTTGGAAGTATATTTCTGGATGGGAAAGAAGTATCATGACCTCCAATGTAAGTTTTAGTGGATGAGGATGAAGAAGTTGGTGGAAGAGTTCATTTTTTGATTCCTCACATGCCAAAACGTGAAGGCAGAGCACTAGGTTCTATTAGGGTTGACACTACCACTTGAGTTTCCATAGTATAAGTGGTATGTGATATCGAAGGACTTTGTGATGTTTTTAAAATGCATGTACATGGGACACAATAACATATGGGTGATTAATGACCGACTCACCATATCGGCACACTTCTTTCTAATCTAGGTTCTATATTAAATGGTGCATGTTTAAATACTATACTTTGGCCGCTGTTGGGAGGATCACCTACCAATGGTGGAGTTTTCCTATAACAATAGTTACCACTCCACCATTGGTATAGAAACATGTGAGCCCTTTAATGAGAGACCATATATGTCACCACTATACTAAACAGACCCATAAGAATCATCATTAATGGGTCCAAAGTTTGTACGGGATACCACTGTAAAGGTACAGATCATCCAGAAGTAGAGGAGGATGGAATAAAGCCGGTAGAAATTACACGCTGATAAGAGGTGGAGGCATCTAGAGTTCCAAGAGGGAGACCGTGTGTTTCTTAAAGTCTAACCTCCATGAGGTTTTTGTAGATTTTGTTGGGGTATCATGTTATCTCCGATATACATAGACCCTTTTCATATTTTGATTATAGTTGGCAAGGTGGTGTACCGCCTAATTCTTCCGTTATAGTTGCGTCAGCTGCATGATTTCTTATAAGTGTCGCAGATGAGGAGATACATGCATGATGCATTGAAAATCATTGACTACGGTGAGCTGGACATTTACTATGGGGTGACTTTTTTGGAGTACCCGAAAGAGATTGAGGATTGATATAAGTGGATCTTTTGTGGGTATTCAATTCCTCTGGTGTGAGTTCGGTGGCAGAACATGAATCCGCAGGAGAGCACTTGGGAGTGAGACACTCAGATTCATACAAAGTTCCCTCAATTTTTTGATTATCCCCTTTTTTGGAATTTTGATATGTAAATCCCTAATGTTGGGAGAATTTAATGATTCATATTCTCAATTATTTTATTTTTATAAATTAATTGGGAAACTTCCATGACCATGAAATGAGACAATGTAAAATTCTGAGGCCAAGTGTGCCCAAAATGATATGATAAAAAATGTTACTATTTAATGAAGTGAGTGAGAAACACATTTTTTAATTGGGAATATCTTCTAATTGGGTTCTTAAATAAAAATTCTAATTAAATTGTTGAGTTTAGATAAACAAATTTACATAAAGTGGGGCCTAACATTGATCAATGTATGTCGAATGTGAATGTTGAAAATTCGATTTAACATTCATTAAAATATTTTAATAAAAATATTTAATTTGATGATGTGTTAGATTATTTTAAATTAAGGACCATTTTTAGGAATGCATTGTTATCTCCATGACACGAGAAATCCCAATGTGATAAGGGGATAGATGCCTCTCCGATGAATGTTGATGAACATCGGCAGATCAAGGATTGAAAATGACACAGAACCGCATAATTCTTTGACAAAAAAATCCAACCTTGATGTATGGTGTCGATATCTTCATGATTTATTTTCCCCTTCATAGAAATATAATGATGATCATGGACCCACCTATGAAAAAATTGATACACCATTTAAATGTTTTGGTGGGATGGATAATTATTGCGGGGTTAACGGTAATATATATGGGTGAATATTCTTTTGTTTATTTTTTCTTGATTCTGCTAACAATAATGGATAAAGTCCCACATTAACAAGGCTAATATATATTATTTGGGGGTTCAATGTGATCCTTCTATCACCATTATTGGAGTTTATTTCCATTTTATTCTCATGGTCATGGTATTATTTACTAGGAGTCTCCAAATGAGATTAAAACCCTAGAGTTCTCTCATAGCATATAAACTCCCATGGTAGTGATGGATATGATCCTAAATTTGTGGAAGTGACTATGTTTTAAAAAATGGAGCACCACAACAGCAGCGGCGAGCTGCAGAACTAGGGCCACCAGGACACGATGGCACGCGGTGGTTTCCGCATGCCGGTGAGGTGGAGGACGGTGGTCAAATAGACAGTTACTAGAGAAGCAATGATGGGTAGAACAACTAAGGTCCACAACGGAATAATTCGCAAGTGGTGAGCAGAGGTCTGTGGTCAAGAAAGTCTACGTCTTAATGTTGAGTTGGAGGATGGAACTGTGGCTTAGATGTTAGTGCATGTGGGGAAGGTGGTCTGACATCATGAAACATGGTCATGCACCTCATTGGACAAAACATATCGCCAGGGCGGTCTACTTCCAGTGCGAACAGAATGACATGAACATAGAGGGACTGACCAAGGAATATGGGTTGATCTAGTGGCCTAGTGATTTGAGCTAGTTCTGGCCGTGTCGAACTGTGTTTGGATGGGATTTGTCTAGTCAGACCCAAATCCAAAAGAGACCATTTTTACTAAATTGGACATTTATTTCAAACTGTATATCCGTTTGATGATCCATTTGTGGTGTTGGGACACTTGATACTAGAAGGTCCTTTTGGGATACTCTAGCTGAGTTGTTTTTATGGATGTTGGAATATGGAATAATGGACTGAGTTGTATGTTCTCCTCGAACGAGCATGGTATGAGCATAATCCTACGACTGACTGTGACTATGTGATCATGGTGACTACATGACTTAGGGGATGCATGACCCATCAAAACTCCTTTCTCCATATATGATACATGTCCTATCAAAACATGGTGAGCGAGTGACACTTCATGTTCCATCAATGCTTGGTGTGCCATCGACACCCCATGTGCCATTAATGCTTCGTGTTCCATCGACACTCTGTACACTATCGACGCTCTGTTACCCACAAACACTCAGTGTCCGATTGATTCTCTATGGACCATCGATGCGCCTTTCTCCATTGAATTTTTGTGTGTCATCTACACACCGAGGCCATTGATATCCTAGGTCCACCGCCACTCCAGGACACATGGATACTTTGTGCACCACCGACGCTCCATACGCCGCTAACACTCCATGCACTGTTGACACTTCTGGTGTCATGGAGATTGGGATATCTATGAATAACTGTAACATCCCAAGTATGTAATGAATAATAGATATTTTTATCTATGTCTATTAATGATTAAGATAGTGTTTTAGAGGCTTAAAATGAAAATAAATCCAATCTTAAGCATAGAATACACTAATATTCTTAAAAGATTGTTTTACTGCCTTATGATGGAAACCCTTTTTAAATCTATCTTTTGACAATTTTATAAACTATTTTTGTCAAAATAAACTTATTCTTTATGATTGGGACATCAAAATTTACTTTGTGTGAATTTTGGGTATTTTTCTGACAATGTTCATTTTTTAATGAATAGTGAAAGATACTGCATTTTACATCAAAACTGCTTTTTAATCTAATTTATTTATATGATTAGATTATATTTTGAATTGGTATTAATGTTTAATATGGATATATTTTTTCCATTTAATCCAATGGTGGTCATTGGAATCAATTTCACTTTGAAATTGGACTTAAACTAGCGTCAATCTTTTGATACTTATTGTTTCATAAAAACACGCTATTTGCTCTGACAGCGGGAATTAATTATTAAATTAATTAATGTGAATTATATGTTTTGAATTTTTTAAAATAGACTTCATTTTTGAATTTGGAATATCAAATATAGCTTATGGTGAATTTTTGGTAATTTTCTGAAAAACTTCAATTTTTGATGAATAGTGAAACCACTAAGTGGTACTTATAAAGACTGATTTTCCGTTTAAATGAAATTTTTCCATCATTGTGTTTTGAATTTCAAAAATCCGACATACATGGTTGTCATTAAGAAGTAAAATGTGGTTCAATGATATTATAATATTTTTTTGGTGAATAGTAACTTATTAAGTTCTTAATCGTGATTAGTGGTAATTAGTGTAGTTTAAGGTAAAAATAATGCTTTAATAAAATAAGATGAGATTGACACATGTACTACCCTCATTGGTTGTGTCATGGCCGACCAAGACAAGCCATGGGTCAACTTGGGGACCCCATGGATCCACTTTGGTTGGGAAATGACATAAATTACTTTTTATTTAATGTAAAAGTAAAAATGAAACAAACATAATATGTTTTAAGAAAACAATTTTTTACATGGGGTTATAAAGATCAGATTTTTGATTATAAATAGTCATTGTAATGATAAAAATATTTCCTACATCATAGTATTTTTTTATAATTTTTAGACATTAAATAAATTAAAGTATTTATGTCATAATAATGATGCAGCGATGACATCATTATTTGACGATTTAAATAAAATGGAAAGATAATGTAAAATCTATGAACTACACATGTCCAAAACCAATTGGATGAGTGTATTTAGAACCCTTATCACCTTATCCACGAATTATATCAATGTGGGACCTTTTAAAACCGAAACACATTTTCAAATAAAGTAATATTTCTTTACTTTCCAAAAGTGCCCCTCCTCTCCTCTTATAAAAGGCCCCCACCTCTACCTCATTTCACACACTTATCAAGCCTTTGGCTCGGCCAACCCCTGCCCATTTACTCTCTCCACATCCCTATCCTCATCCTAGAGGATTCCCTTTGGGCAGAATCCTTTCAAAGGAAGCCTTTAGGCTCAAATCAAAAGGAGTTACACTTTTAAAGGTAATTCATTCTCTCATGTTCATTTGTTTTATTTTGCTTCCCCAAACCCCCTAAACTCTTTTTATTTACTTCTTTTGTAACAACACCGGTATCTTCAATATACTAGGTTGTTGTTATAAGATTTATTTGAGCTACACTCTCACACAACCACATCAAATGGTTAAAGAACATATAGTTTCCGTGGATGGCGAAATTCTGCCTCCCGAAACGATGATTGTTCAATACTCATTTAACACCTTCAAAGGTGGCCATTATGATGTCACTATTTTTATATATGATATATAATATGTTTATGTTTTCCTTAAGCTTATTTTTTTTTTATTTTGGCCATACCTTTATGGTTTCCATTATGGGTAAACACAATATCTTCATTTTAGGATGTGCGGACTACCGCCCCCTGAAAGTGATTTGATTCGTTAATACCATATGTGGATGTGTAAAGGATAAATTTAATGATATTATATATGTTATTATACTGGAATTATAATATACTCTTATATCATTATGATTCCATTCCAGAAAATACGAAATATAAATGGAAGTAGCATTCATGCGTCAATTTTATAAACTATGTTTGTCAAAATAAAATTATTCATTATGATTGGGAAATCAAAATTTACTTTGTGTGAATTTTGGGTATTTTTCTGACAATGTTCATTTTTTTAATGAATAGTGAAAAATACTGCATTTTACATCAAAAATGCTTTTTAATCTAATTTATTTATATGATTAGATTATCTTTTGAATTGGTATTAATGTTTAATATGAATATATTTTTACCATTTAATCAAATTGTGGTCATTGGAATCAATTTCACATTGAAATTGGACTTAATCTAGCGTCAATCTTTTGATACTTATTGTTTAATAAAAACACGCTATTTGCTCTGAGAGTGGGAATTAATTATTAAATTAATTAATGTGACTTATATGTTTTTAATTTTGTAAAATGGACTTCATTTTTGAATTTGGAATATCAAATATAGCTTAGGGTGAATTTTTGGTAATTTTCTGAAAAACTTCAATTTTTGATGAATAGTGAAACCACTAAGTGGTACTTATAAAGACAGATTTTCCGTTTAAATGAAAATTTTCCATCATTTTGTTTTGAATTTCAAAAATCCGACATACATGGTTGTCATTAAGAAGTAAAATGTGTTTCAATGAGATTATAATATTTTTTTGGTGAATAGTAACTTATTAAGTTCTTATTCGCGATTAGTGGTAATTAGTGTAGTTTAAGGTAAAAATAATGCATTAATAAAATAAGATGAGTTTGAAACATGTCCTACCCTCATTGGTTGTGTCATGGCCGAGCAAGAAAAGTCATGGGTCATCTTGGGGACCCCATGGATCCACTTTGGTTGGGAAATGACGTAAATTACTTTTTATTTAATGTAAAAGTAAAAATGACACAAACATAATATGTTTTACGAAAACAATTTTTACATGGTGTTATAAAGATCAGATTTTTGATTAGAAATAGTCATTGGAAACCTAAAACGATGTCCTACATCATAGTATTTTTTTTATAATTTTTAGACATTAAATAAATTAAATTATTTATGAAATAATAATGATGCAGCGATGACATCATTATTTGACGATTTAAATAAAATGGAAAGATAATGTAAAATCTATGAACAAAACATGTCCAAAACCAATTGGATGAGTGGATTTCGAACCCTTACCACCTTATCCACGAATTATATCTATGTGGGACCTTTTAAAACCGAAACAAATTTTAAAATAAAGTAATATTTCTTTACTTTCCAAAAGTGCCCCTCCTCTCCTCTTATAAAAGGCCCCCACCTCTACCTCATTTCACACACTCCTAAATCCTTTGGCTCGGCCAACCCATTCCCATTTACTCTCTCCACATCCCTCTCCTCATCCTAGAGGATTCCCTTTGGGAAGAATCCTTTCAAAGGAAGCATTTAGGCTCAAATCAAAAGGAGATACACTTTTAAAGGTAATTCATTCTCTCATGTTCATTTGTTTTATTTTGCTTCTCCAAACCCCCTAAACACATTTTATTTACTTCTTTTTTAACACCACCAGTATCTTCAATATACTAGGATGTTGTTATAAGATTTATTTGAGCTAAACGCTCACACAACTACATCAAATGGTTAAAGAACATACGGTTTCTGTGGATGGCGAAATTCTGCCTCCCGAAACGATGATTGTTCAATACTCATTTAACACCTTCAAAGGTGGACATTATGATGTCACTATTTTTATATATGATATATAATATGTTTATGTTTTCCTTAATCTTATGTTTTTTTCATTTTGGGCATACCTTTATGGTTTCCATTATGGGTAAACGCGATATCTTCATTTTAGGAAGTGCGGACTACCGCCCCCTGAAAGTGATTTGATTCGTTAATACCATATGTGGGATGTGTAAAGGATAAAGTTAATGATATTATATATGTTATTATACTGGAATTATAATATACTCTTATATCATTATGATTCCATTCCAGAAAATACGAAATAGAAATTGAAGTAGCGTTCATGCGTACGTATGGCTTACCGTCTCCAGGAACGGTGCATTTAATTTCTTACCTCTAAATGTGATGTAATATTATAAATACATGAATATGATGAATATATATGATATATATGTTATCCAAATCATTAATATCATTCTGGATATAATGAACCTTTGACCAAATTAACAACATGTAAGTGTAAGAAGTCTATTTTTGACTTAAGAACCAAATACCGACAAAATGAACATTATTAACTTAAATGATTACATGATGTTCATAACATGGTATAAAAGGAATAATTAACTTGAAAAAGGTTCATAATAAAGTAGAGATTAACTCAAGTTTATTATTCAGGAGATTAAAGAATGGTCGGGTCAAGTCGGATACGAGGTATGGGACTTCGTCTCAATCTTCTTTCATTGAGGCATATTTTATTTTATACACAACTTTCTTTTATACGGTGTATAAACCCCTTTGACTTTTACGTTTATTCAAAAGGAATATTTTTTATACGAAGCGTTTACTAAACGACAAAAGGGAATGTTTTTGTCGTACGTATGCGGCGACAACGACTTCTCCGCCGTTGTGACCGTTATTTGAGTTTCGGCTTCCTCTACAAGCCATACCTTCTTTTTAAAAGAAAAATAAATACCATGTTTTACTTTTCTTTTATTTTGGTATTGAAAATGGTTTTCATAATGTTTTTATATCAATGTGTTGTATTGATATCTCGTGATTGAAATGTGGAAAGTTTATGTTTCCTTTATGCATGTTTTATGTGATATGATTATGTTATGGTTCTTGAGAATTATTATGAAGACGGGTGGTTCATTGATAAACTAAGGGCGGGTGAGCCCGTTATAGCTCTCCAATGCGTTGGGTAACGCGAAGGAGTGAAACGTTAAGGTTTCTCCGAAGAGATTTAGGGAATATACTGTGATGGGTATTCCAAACGTAACCAAGAGGGTTACTCCCTACGTAAGAATGTTATGAATGCCTCAAGTTACCTTTATGTCTTATGATTTCTATGATTTATTCATGATTTTATGAGGTATGTTAAAGTGCCTATGTTTTATGGGTAAAGTATTATTTCATTCTTATGTATATATGAACTCATGTTTCCTTTCCATGTTTTTAAAACCCATACTGAGCTTTTTATGCTCATCCCAAGTTTTTTATGAAATATTTTTCACAGGTCAGGGGAAAGGTACATGATATGATGATAGTGTCAAGGAAGTGACAAGAAATAATCCATGTTTTATTTTAAATGTGTTTCCATTGATGGGAATGAAGAATACTATCTTTATGTAACCACTTTCTTTATATGTGGAATGTAATGCAAGTTTTATGATCTAATTCTCTAAAACTCTAAACCTGAAAAGATCCACAATGTGTAATCTTGTAATAACTCAAGATTAAGTAAGGCTTAAGGCTAGGGCCTTATAGTTGGTATCAAAGGTCGGTTTAGATAACTTTAGGAGTTAGAATTCTATTAAATGATTATCCAAAAATATTTTTTTTGAAATGATATAGCATTTGAAGATTACCATGTTGCTTCATCTAAGACATGTTTGTTCAGAATGGTTTTCCGCAGAGGAAACAGGGAAGCGGTGCTAGGAAGGCATACAGAAGGAAATAACCTTCCGAATCAGCATCCAGAAATGGTCGGAATTGGAACTGAACAGTTTGTTGCAGTAATGGCGCAGTTGACTCAAGCGATAAATGGTGGTGGTATCCATGCACGAGATCAGCCAGATCAACCACAGAGGAACATGTCAGTGGTGGAACATTTCATGAGGCAACATCCCCCATCATTCAGAGGATCATCTGACCCTGTGCTAGATGAAGGATGGATTAAAGCACTGGAGAAGATTTTTGATGTCATGGGGCGTTCAGACAATCAAAATGTTAGTCTTGCTATTTACCGTTTAGAGGTTGAAGCAGATCAGTGGTGGTCTATGGTTAAAAATATCAGGGGCGCCGATGAGATTGATGCTCTTGACTGGGATGAATTCAAAGGTATGTTTCTTGAGAAGTATTTTCCTAAGGCTGTTCGAATTAGGATGGAAAATCAATTCTTGGAATTGAGGCAAGAGGAAGACTTAGTGGCTGCCTATGAAGAAAGGTTCACTCGATTGGCAAGGTATGCTCCAAATTTTATTCGAGACCTTGATAGTAAAATCAATCGTTTTTACTCAGGATTAAAGACAAAATATCGAAGGGCCTTAGCTTCTTGTGAGTCTAAAAGTTATGAAAAGCTTGTTCGATGTGCTGAGAAGGTGGAAATGGAGTTTGTCGATGACCAAGTGTTCTATAACAACCAGTAGAAGAAGATACCGAGGTGGCAGGAGAAAGGTAAGAATTCTTCAAAAAAGTCTGATGGTAAGAGAACTAAGTTTCCAGTTTGTGATAAATGTGGCAAAAGGCATGCTGGGGAATGTCTTCTGAATTCTGGAAAGTGCTACCGATGTGGTAAGATGGGACATAAGGCTCGTGATTGCACTGAAAAGGATCAAGGTGAAGGTAAGAACAAATTTGATTTACAGTTAGTGAAATGTTATAAGTGCAATGAGATGGGTCACTATGCAAACGAGTGTTCGACAAAGAGCTTGAGTGATGGGAAGCAGTTTGACTACAAGCAGAAAGGGGTGGTGAAATCCTTTGCAACTACTTCAGCAGATGTTGGGCCATCAAATGAAGTTGTATGAGGTACTTTGTTTTTTCAGACTATGCTAGTGTGTTGTTTGATTCGGGGTCTACACATTCTTTCATCTCTGAAAACTTTTCTAGTAAAATGGGAATACCATCTCAATAAATGACTCCTGAACTTTTGGTAAAAACACCTGGGGGAAATGTTGAGGCAAAGAGAATTTATAAGAATCTTCCTATCCTTATCTGTGGAAAGAACCTACTTGAAAACCTTATTGTTCTACCTCTAGTAGAGTTTGATGTTATCCTGGGTATGGATTGGCTCTCTATTTACCATGCTAAGATTGACTGTAGAGCTAAAGAAGTTTATTTTCAGAAAGACTTTCAGTTTGTGTACAAGAATGAACCCTTACTGTTGATAACTTATCAAGAGGCCGAGAAACTTGTAAAAGATGGAAATGAATGTTACCTTGCACACGTCATTGAAAATAAAGGAACTGTTCAGATTAATTATGTGCCAGTGGTAAATGAGTATCCTGATGTTTTTCCTGATGAGTTGCCTAGAATAATACCAGATCGGGAAGTTGAGTTTACTGTTGACTTAGTTCCTGATGCTAATCCAATTTCAAAACCCCCTTATCGAATGGCACAAATTGAACTTTTAGAGTTGAAAGAGAAATTGCAAGATTTATTAGAGAAAGGTTTCATTATACCTAGCACATCACCATGGGGTGCTCCTATTTTATTTTTTAAAAAGAAAGATGGTTCTATGAGACTTTGCATTGATTATAGAGCCTTGAATAATATCACTGTTAAGAAAAAATATCCTTTGCCTCATATCGATGATTTTTTTGATCAGCTCTAGGGAGCTCAGTTTTTTTCAAAGATTGACCTGAGATCGGGGTACCATCAGCTGAAGGTAAAGGAGGCAGATATTCTGAAGACCACGTTCTGTACGAGATATGGCCATTATGAATTTGTAGTAATGCCTTTTGGGCTAACCAATGCACCTGCTGTATTTATGGACTTGATGAATAGAATTTTCCATGAGTTCTTGGATAAGTTTGTGGTGGATTTCATTGATGATATTTTTGTGTTTTCTAAATGTAAAGAGGAGCATGAAAGTCATTTAAGGGTTATCTTGCAAACCTTAAAAGAAAAGAAACTCTATGGGAAATTCAGCAAGTGTGTGTTTTGGTTGCAACAAATTTCTTTCTTTGGTCACATTGTTTCTAAATATGGAATAACTATTGATCCTGCAAAAACAAAAGTTTTGGAAGAATGGCCAAGACCCACAAATGTAATCGAGATTCGTAGCTTCCTTGGTTTGGCGGGATATTACAGAAGGTTTGTTAGAAATTTTTCACTGTTATCTAGTCCAATGACTAAGCTAACTCGGAAGGGTGTTATGTTTATCTGGACAAAAGAATGTGATGATTGTTTTTAGGAATTGAAAAGAAGATTGGTGAATGCTCTAGTTTTGGCACTACCTTCCAGGAATGGTGAGTTTGTTATATACAGTGATGCTTCATTGAAAGGACTTGGTTGCGTCCTAATGCAGAATGATCATGTAATTGCTTATGCTTCACGACAGTTGAAAACTCATGAGGTAAATTACCCTACACATGATTTGGAATTAGCTGCTGTTGTTTTTGATTTAAAAATTTGGAGGCATCATTTGTATGGAGTAAAGTGTTAAATATATACCGATCACAAAAGTTTAAAGTATATATTCACTCAGAAAGAGTTAAACATGAGACAGAGGAGATGGCTAGAATTAATCAAAGATTATGATTGTACAATTCATTACCATCCATAAAAAGCAAATAAAGTGGCTGATGCTTTGAGTCGAAAAAGTAATGCTTCATTCACAATGTTACATTTGGAACGTGATCCTTTGGTTAAGGATTTGATGAACTTTGGCATAGAAGTTGTTGGTGCAGGAAGTCCTTCTGTTTTTTTTCAGGTATCAGTGAGATCATCTCTATCAGATAGAATCAAGCAGGCACAGAAGCAAGACAGTGAGTTGCAGAAAAAGGTAGAGTTGGTTCAGAAAGGTAAGTTGCCTGAATTCAACATTGATAATGAATGTGTTTTGATATTTGGGAAGAGATTGTGTGTGCCTTGTGATTCACAGTTGAAGAGAGAGTTGTTATGTGAAGCTCATAGTTCTCCGTTTTCAGTTCATCCGGGTAGTACTAAGATGTATAGAGATCTGCGCGAATATTACTGGTGGGATGGAATGAAAAGAGACATTGCTGATTTTACTGTGAAGTGTTTGACATGTCAACAGGTTAAAGCAGAGCGGCAGTTACCGAAAGGGATGCTTCAGCCTTTACCAGTGCCAGAGTGGAAATGGGAGAATATATCCATGGACTTTGTTGTTGGATTACCGAAGACATCTCGAGGTAATAATGCAATCTGGTTTATTATTGATCACTTGACCAAATCTGCTTATTTCCTTGCTATACGAGATACTTTCTCTCTTGATCAACTTTCCTTTTTGTATCTTAAAGAGACAGTCAGGTTACATGGAGTTCCTCTCTCCATTGTATCGGATCGTGATCCCAGGTTTACTTCTAACTTTTGGAAAGGCCTTCAGAAGTCGTTGGGTACTGAATTAAATTTTAGTACAGCTTTTCATCCTCAATCAGATGGGAAGTCAGAACGAACAATTCAGACATTGGAGGATATGCTACGAGCTTGTTCTATGGATTATCAGGGAAGTTGGGACCAACATCATTCTTTGGTTGAATTTTCATATAATAACTGTTTTCATTCCAGTATACAGATGGAACCATTTCAGGCATTATATGGGAAGCGGTGTCGAACTCCAGCTTTCTGGGATGAAGTGGGTGAAAGGAAGTTGATGGGACGAGAATTGGTAGAAGAGATGGCAGAAAAATTTCAGCTGATTCAAAAACACATGAGAACAGCTCAGATCAGGCAGAAGAGTTATGCGGATAACCGGAGGAAGGATCTATCTTTTGAGGTAGGTGATCATGTTTTTCTCAAGGTTTCTCCTTGGAAAGGTGTGATGAGATTTGGTAAGAAAGGAAAGTTGAGTCCAAGGTTCGTTGGACCATACAAAATTCTGGAGAGAGTTGGATCAGTTGCATACCGAGTGGCTTTACCTCCGAGTTTATCTCAGGTACACAATGTTTTTCACGTTTCGATGTTGAGAAAGTATATGCCAGATCCATCTCATGTTTTGAGTCCAGAGGTAGTTCAGCTGGAAGAGAACCTATATTACGAGGAACAACCGGTTCAGATTCTTGACCACATGGAGAAAGTGTTACGGAATAAGGTGATTCACCAGGTAAAGGTTTTGTGAAAAAACCACATGATTGAAGAGGCAACATGGGAATCTGAAAATGCAATGAGGGATAAGTACCCCCATTTATTCGATAAGTAAATAAATTGCGGGGACGCAATTTTATAAAGGGGGGAAGGATGTAACATCCCAAGTAATGAATAATAGATATTTTTATCTATGTCTATTAATGATTAAGACAGTGTTTTAGAGGCTTAAAATGAAAATAAATCCAATCTTAAGCATGGAATACACTAATATTCTTAAAAGATTGTTTTACTGCCTTATGATGGAAAGCCCTTTTTAAATCTATATTTTGACAATTTTATAAACTATTTTTGTCAAAATAAACTTATTATTTATGATTGGGACATCAAAATTTACTTTTTGTGAATTTTGGGTATTTTTCTGACAATGTTCATTTTTTAATGAATAGTGAAAAATACTACATTTTACATCAAAACTGCTTTATAATCTAATTCATTTATATGATTAGATTATCTTTTGAATTGGTCTTAATGTGTAATATGAATATATTTTTACCATTTAATCCAATTGTGGTCATTGGAAACAATTTCACTTTTAAATTGGACTTAAACTAGCGTCAATCTTTTGATACTTATTGTTTCATAAAAATACGCTATTTGCTCTGACAGCGGGAATTAATTATTAAATTAATTAATGTGACTTATATGTTTTGAATTTTGTAAAATATAATTCATTTTTGAATTTGGAATATCAAATATAGCTTAGGGTAAATTTTTGGTAATTTTCTGAAAAACTTCAATTTTTGATGAATAGTGAAACCACTAAGTGGTACTTATAAAGACTGATTTTCCGTTTAAATGAAATTTTGCCATCATTGTGTTTTGAATTTAAAAAATCCGACATACATGGTTTTCATTAAGATGTAAAATGTGGTTCCATGAGATTATAATATTTTTTTGGTGAATAGTAACTTATTAAGTTCTTAATCACGATTAGTGGTAATTAGTGTAGTTTAAGGTAAAAATAATGCTTTAATAAATTAAAATGAGCTTGACACATGTCCTACCCTCATTGGTTGTGTCATGGCCGACCAAGAAAAGCCATGGGTCAACTTGGGGACCCCATGGATCCACTTTGGTTGGGAAATGACATAAATTACTTTTTATTTAATATAAAAGTAAAAATGACACAAACATAATATGTTTTACGAAAACAATTTTTAAATGGGGTTATAAAGATCAGATTTTTGATTATAAATAGTAATTGGAAAGATAAAACGATTTCCTACATCATAGTATTTTTTTTTTGATTTTTAGACATTAAATAAATTAATTTATTTATGACATAATAATGATGCAGCGATGACATCATTATTTGACGATTTAAATAAAATGGAAAGATAATGTAAAATCTATGAACTAAACATCTCCAAAACCAATTGGATGAGTGGATTTCGAACCCTTAACACCTTATCCACGAATTATATCAATGTGGGACCTTTTAAAACCGAAACACATTTTCAAATAAAGTAATATTTCTTTACTTTCCAAAAGTGCCCCTCCTCTCCTCTTATAAAAGGCCCCCACCTCTACCTCATTTCACACACTCCTCAAGCCTTTGGCTCGGCCAACCCCGGCCCATTTACTATCTCCACATCCCTCTACTAATCCTAGAGTATTCCCTTTGGGCAGAATCCTTTCAAAGGAAGCCTTTAGGCTCAAATCAAAAGGAGTTACACTTTTAAAGGTAATTCATTCTCTCATGTTCATATGTTTTATTTTGCTTCTCCAAACCCCATAAACTATTTTTATTTACTTATTTTGTAACAAAAACAGTATATTAAATATTCTAGGATGTTGTTATATGATTTATTTGAGCTACACTCTCACACAACTACATCAAATGGTTAAAGAACATATGGTTTCCGTGGATGGCGAAATTCTACCTCCCGAAACGATGATTGTTCAATACTCGTTTAACACCTTAAAAGGTGGCCATTATGATGTCACTATTTTTATATATGATATATAATATGTTTATGTCTTCCTTAAGCTTCTGTTTTTTTCATTTTGGGCCTACCTTTATGGTTTCCATTATGGGTAAACACGATATCTTCATTTTAGGAAGTGTGGACTACCGCCCCCTGAAAGTGATTTGATTCGTTAATACCATATGTGGGATGTGTAAAGGATAAAGTTAATGATATTATATATGTTATTATACTGGAATTATAATATACTCTTATATCATTATGATTCCATTCCAGAAAATACGAAATAGAAATGGAAGTAGCGTTCATGCGTACGTATGGCTTACCGTCTCCATGAACGGTGCATTTCATTTCTTACCTCTAAATGTGATGTAAAATTATAAATACATGTATATGATGAATATATATGATATATATGTTATCCAAATCATTAATATCATTCTGTATATAACAAACCTTTGACCAAATTAACAACATGTAAGTGTAAGAAGTCTATTTTTGACTTAAGAACCAAATACCGACAAAATGAACATTATTAACTTAAATGATTACATGATGTTCATAACATGGTATAAAAAGAATAATGAACTTGAAAAAGGTTCATAAGAAAGTATAGATTAACTCAAGTTTATTATTCAGGAGATTAAAGAACGGTCGGGTCAAGTCGGATACGAGGTATGGGACTTCGTCTCAATATCCTTTCATTGAGGCATATTTTATTTTATACACAACTTTCTTATATACGGTGTATAAACCCCTTTGACTTTTACATTTATTCAAAAGGAATCTTTTTTTTACGAAGAGTTTACTAAATGACAAAAGGGAATGTTTTTGTCGTACGTATGCGGGGACAACGACTTCTCCACCGTCGTGACTGTTATTTGAGTTTCGGCTTCCTCTACAAGCCATACCTTCTTTTTAAAAGAAAAATAAATACCATGTTTTACTTTTCTTTTATTTTGGTATTGAAAATGGTTTTCATAATGTTTTTATATCAATATGTTGTATTGATATCTCGTGATTGAAATGTGGAAATTTTATGTTTCCTTTATGCATGTTTTATGTGATATGATTATGTTATGGTTCTTGGGCATTATTATGAAGACGGTTGGTTCCATGATAAACTAAGGGAGGGTGAGCCCGTTATAGCTCTCCAATGCATTGGGTAACGCGAAGGAGTGAAACGCTAAGGTTTCTCCGAAGAGATTTAGGGAATATACTGTGATGGGTATTCCAAACGTAACCAAGAGGGTTACTCCCTACGTATGAATGTTATGAATGCCTCAAGTTACCTTTATGTCTTATGATTTCTATGATTTATTCATGATTTTATGAGGTATGTTAAAGTTCCTATGTTTTATGGGTAAAGTATGATTTCATTATTATGTATATATGAACTCATATTTCCTTTCCATGTTTTTATAACCCATATTGAGCTTTTTATGCTCATCCCAAGTTTTTTTTGAAATGTTTTTCACAGGTCAAGGGAAAGGTACATGATATGATGATAGTGTCAAGGAAGTGACAAGAAATAATCCATGTTTTATTTTTAATGTGTTTCCATTGATGGGAATGAAGAATACTATCTTTATGTAACCACTTTGTTTATATATGATATATAATATGTTTATGTTTTCCTTAAGCTTCTTTTTTTTCATTTTGGGCATACCTTTATGGTTTCCATTATGGGTAAACACGATATCTTCATTTTAGGAAGTGCGGACTACCGCCCCCTGAAAGTGATTTGATTCGTTAATACCATATGTGGGATGTTTAAAGGATAAAGTTAATCATATAATATATGTTATTATACTAGAATTATAATATACTCTTATATCATTATGATTCCATTCCAGAAAATACGAAATAGAAATGGAAATAGCGTTCATGCGTACGTACGGCTTACCGTCTCCATGAACAGAGCATTTCATTTCTTACCTCTAAATGTGATGTAATATTATAAATACATGTATATGATGAATATATATGATATATATGTTATCCAAATCATTAATATCATTCTGGATATAACGAACCTTTGACCAAATTAACAACATGTAAGTGTAAGAAGTCTATTTTTGACTTAAGAACCAAATACCGAGAAAATAAACATTATTAACTTAAATGATTACATGATGTTCATAACATGGTATAAAAGGAATAATGAACTTGAAAAAGGTTCATAAGCAAGTAGATATTAACTCAAGTTTATTATTCAGGAGATTAAAGTACGGTCGGGTCAAGTCGGATACGAGGTATGGGACTTCGTCTCAATCTCCTTTCGTTGAGGCATATTTTATTTTATACACAACATTCTTTTATACGGTGTATAAACCCCTTTGACTTTTACGTTTATTCAAAAGGAATCTTTTTTATACGAAGCATTTACTAAATGACAAAAGGGAATGTTTTTGTCGTACGTATGCGGCGACAACGACTTCTCCGCCGTCGTGACCATTATTTGAGTTTCAGCTTCCTCTACAAGACATACCTTCTTTTTAAAAGAAAAATAAATACCATGTTTTACTTTTCTTTTATTTTGGTATTGAAAATGGTTTTCACAATGTTTTTTGTGTTGTATTGATATCTTGTGATTGAAATGTGGAAATGTTATGTTTTCTTTATGCATGTTTTATGTGATACGATTATGTTATGGTTCTTGGGAATTATTATGAAGACGGGTGGTTCCGTGATAAACTAAGGGTGGGTGAGCCCGATATAGCTCTCCAATGCATTGGGTAACGCAATGGAGTGAAACGTTAAGGTTTCTCTGAAGAGATTTTAGGGAATATACTACGATGGGTATTCCAAACATAACCAAGAGGGTTATTCCCTACGTAAGAATGTTATGAATGCCTCAAGTTACCTTTATGTCTTATGATTTCTATGATTTATTCCTGATTTTATGAGGTATGTTAAAGTGCCTATGTTTTATGGGTAAAGTATGATTTTATTCTTATGTATATATGAACTCATGTTTGCTTTCCATGTTTTTATAACCCATACTGAGCTTTTTATGCTCATCCCATGTTTTTTTTGAAATGTTTTTCACAGGTCAAGGGAAAGGTACATGATATGATGATAGTGTCAAGGAAGTGACAAGAAATAATCCATGTTTTATTTTAAATGTGTTTCCATTGATGGGAATGAAGAATACTATCTTTATGTAACCACTTTGATTATATGTGGAATGTAATGCAAGTTTTATGATCTAATTCTCTAAAACCCTAAACCCGAAAAGATCCTCAATGTGTAATCTTGTAATAACTCAAGATTAAGTAAGGTTTAAGGCTGGGTCCTTATAGTTGGTATCAGAGGTCGTTTTAGATAACTTTAGGAGTTATAATTCTATTAAATGATTGTCCAAAAATATATTTTTTTGAAATGATATAGAATTTTAAGATTACCATGTTGCTTCATCTAAGACATGTTTGTTCAGAATGGTTTTCCGTAGAGGAAACAGGGAAGCAGTGCTAGGAAGGCATACAAAAATAAATAACCTTCCGAATCAGCATCCAGAAATGGTCGGAATTGGAACTGAACAGTTTGTTGCAGTAATGGCGCAGTTGAATTAGGCTATAAATGGTGGTAGTATCCATGCACGAGATCAGCCAGATCAACCGCAGAGGAACATGTCAGTGGTGGAACATTTCATGAGGCAACATCCCCCATCATTCAGAGGATCATCTGACCCTGTGCTAGCTGAAGGGTGGATTAAAGCACTGGAGAATATTTTTGATGTCATGGGGTGTTCAGACAATCAAAAGGTTAGTCTTGCTATTTACCATTTGGAGGGTGAAGCAGATCAGTGGTGGTCTATGGTTAAAAATATCAGGGACGCCGATGAGATTGATGCTCTTGACTGGGATGAATTCAAAGGTATGTTTCTTGAGAAGTATTTTCCTAAGGCTGTTCGACTTTGGATGGAAAAGCAATTCTTGGAATTGAGGCAAGAAGAAGACTCAGTGGCTGCCTATGAAGAAAGGTTCACTCGTTTGGAAAGGTATGCTCCAAATTTTATCCGAGACCTTGATAGTAAAATCAATCGTTTTTACTCAGGATTAAATCCAAAATATCAAAGGGAATTAGCTTCTCGTGAGTTTAAAAGTTATGAAAAGCTTGTTCGATGTGCTGAGAAGGTGGAAATGGAGTTTGCCGATGACCAAGTGTTCTATAACAACCAGTAGAAGAAGATACCGAGGTGGCAGGAGAAAGGTAATAATTCTTCAAAAAGTCTGATGGTAAGAGAACTAAGTTTCTAGTTTGTGATAAATGTGGCAAAAGGCATGCTGGGGAATGTCCTCTGAATTCTGGAAAGTGCTACCGATGTGGTAATATGGGACATAAGGCTCGTGATTGCACTGAAAAGGATCAAGGTGAAGGTAAGAACAAATTTGATTTACAGTTAGTGAAATGTTATAAGTGCAATGAGATGGGTCACTATGCAAACGAGTGTCCGGAAAAGAGCTTGAGTGATGGGAAGCAGTTAGACTAAAAGCAGAAAGGGGTGGTGAAATCCTTTGCAACTACTTCAGCAGATGTCGGGCCATCAAATGAAGTTGTATCAGGTACTTTGTTTGTTTTTTCAGATTATGCCAGTGTGTTGTTTTATTCGGGGTCTACACATTCTTTCATCTCTGAAACCTTTTCTAGTAAAATGGGAATACCATCTCAAGAAATGACTCCTGAACTTTTGGTAAAAACACCTAGGGGAAATGTTGAGGCAAAAAGAATTTATAAGAATCTTCCTATCCTTATCTGTGGAAAGAACCTACTTGCAAACCTTATTGTTCTACCTCTAGTAGAGTTTGATGTTATCCTGGGTATGGATTGGCTTTCTATTTACCATGCTAAGATTGACTGTAGAGCTAAAGAAGTTTCTTTTCAGAAAGACTGTCAGTTTGTGTACAAGAATGAACCCTTACTGTTGATAACTTATCAAGAGGCCGAGAAACTTGTAAAAGATGTAAATGAATGTTACCTTGCACACTTCGTTGAAAATAAAGGAACTGTTCAGATTAATGATGTGCCAGTGGTAAATGAGTACCTTGATGTTTTTCCTGATGAGTTTCCTGGAATAATACCGATCGGGAAGTTGAGTTTACTGTTGACTTAGTTCCTGATGCTAACCCAATTTCAAAACACCCTTATCCAATGGCACAAATTTAACTTTTAGAGTTGAAGGAGCAATTGCAAGATTTATTAGAGAAAGTTTTCATTAGACCTATCACATCACCATGGGGTGCTCCTGTTTTATTTGTTAAAAAGAATGATGGTTCTATGAGACTTTTCATTGATTATAGAGCCTTGAATAATATCACTGTTAAGAACGAATATCCTTTGCCTCATATCGATGATTTGTTTGATCAGCTCTAGGGAGCTCAGTTTTTTTCAAATATTGACCTGAGATCGGGGTACCATCAGCTGAAGGTAAAGGAGGCAGATATTCCGAAGACCGCATTCCGTACAAGATATGGCGATTATGAATTTGTAGTAATTCCTTTTGGGATAACCAATGCACCTGCTGTATTCATGGACTTGATGAATAGAATTTCCCATGACTTCTTGGATAAGTTTGTGGTGGTTTTCATTGATGATATATTGGTGTTTTCTAAAAGTAAAGAGGAGCATGAAAGACATTTAAGGGTTATCTTGTAAACCTTAAAAGAAAATAAACTATATGGGAAATTCAGCAAGTGTGAGTTTTGGTTTCAACAAAATTCTTTCCTTGGTCACATTGTTTCTAAAGATGGAATAACTGTTGATCCTGCAAAAACAAAAGTTGTGGAAGAATGGCCAAGACCCAAAAATGTAACCGAGATTCGTAGCTTCCTTGGTTTGGTGGGCTATTACCGAAGGTTTGTTAGAAATTTTTCACGGTTATCTAGTCCAATGACTAAGCTAACTCGGAAGGGTGTTAAGTTTATCTGGACAAAAGAATGTGATGATTGTTTTCAGGAATCGAAAAGAAGATTGGTGAATGCTCCAGTTTTGACACTACGTTCCAGGAATGGTGAGTTTGTTATATACAGTGATGCTTCATTGAATGGACTTGGTTGCGTCCTAATGCAGAATGATCAGGTAATTGCTTATGCTTCACGACAGTTGAAAACTCATGAGGTAAATTACCCTACACATGATTTGGAATTAGCTGCTGTTGTTTTTGCTTTAAAAATTTGGAGGCATCATTTGTATGGAGTAAAGTGTGAAATATATACCGATCACAAAAGTTTAAAGTATATATTCACTCAGAAAGAGTTAAACATGAGATAGAGGAGATGGCTAGAATTAATCAAGGATAATGATTGTACAATTCATTACCATCCGGGAAAAGAAAATAAAGTGGCTGATCCTTTGAGTCGAAAAAGTAATGCTTCATTATCAATGTTGCGTTTGGAACGTGATCCTTTGGTTAAGGATTTGATGAACTTTGGCATAGAAGTTGTTGGTACAGGAAGTCCTTCTGTTTTGTTTCAGGTATCAGTGATATCTTCTCTATCAGATAGAATCAAGCAAGCACAGAAGCAAGACAGTGAGTTGCAGAAAAAGGTAGAGATGGTTCAGAAAGGTAAGTTGCCTGAATTTAACTTTGATAATGATTGTGTTTTGAGATTTGGGAAGAGATTGTGTGTGCCTTGGGATTCACAGTTGAAGAGAGAGTTGTTATATGAAGCTCATAGTTCTCCGTTTTCAGTTCATTCGGGCAGTACTAAGATGTATAGAGATCTGTAGGAGTATTACTGGTGGGATGGAATGAAAAGAGACATTGCTGATTTTACTATGATGTGTTAGACATGTCAACAGGTTAAAGCAGAGCAGCAGTTACCGAAAGGGATGCTTCAGCCTTTACCAGTGCCAGAGTGGAAATGGGAGAATATATCCATGGACTTTGTTGTGGGATTACCGAAGACATCTCAAGGTAATAATGCAATCTGGGTTATTGTTGATCGCTTGCCCAAATCTTCTCATTTCTTTGCTATACGAGATACTTTCTCTCTTGATCAACTTTACCGTTTGTATCTTAAAGAAATAGTCAGGTTACATGGAGTTCCTTTCTCCATTGTATCGGATCATGATCCCAGGTTTACTTTTAACTTTTGGAAAGGCCTTCAGAAGTCATTGGGTACTGAATTAAATTTTAGTACAGCTTTTCATCCTCAATCAGATGGGAAGTCAGAACGAACAATTCAGACATTGGAGGATATGCTACGTGCTTGTTCTATGGATTATCAGGGAAGTTGGGACCAACATCTTTCTTTGGTTGAATTTTCATATAATAACAGTTTTCATTCTAGTATACAGATGACACCATTTCAGGCATTATATGGGAAGCGGTGTCGAACTCCATCTTTCTGGGATGAAGTGGGTGAAAGAAAGTTGATGGGACCAGAATTGGTAGAAGAGATGGAAGAAAAAGTTCAGCTGATTCGGAAACACATGAGAACAGCTCAGAGTAGGCAGAAGAGATATGCGGATAACCGGAGGAAAGATCTATCTTTCGAGGTAGGTGATTATGTTTTTCTAATGGTTTCTCCTTGGAAAAGTGTGATGAGATTTGGTAAGAAAGGAAAGTTGAGTCCAAGGTTCGTTGGACCATACAAAATTCTGGAGAGAGTTGGATCAGTTGCATACCGAGTGGCTTTACCTCCGAGTTTATCTCAGGTACACAATGTTTTTCACGTTTCGATGTTGAGAAAGTATATGCCAGATCCATCTCATGTTTTGAGTCCAGAGGTAGTTCAGCTGGAAGAGAACCTATCTTACGAGGAACAACCGGTTCATATTCTTGACCAGAGGGAGCAAGTGTTACAGAATAAGGTGATTCACCAGGTAAAGGTTTTGTGGAAAAACCACATGATTGAAGAGGCAACATGGGAATCTGAAAATGCAATGAGGGATAAGTACCCCCATTTATTCGATAAGTAAATAAATTTCGGGGACGCAATTTTCTAAAGGAGGGAAGGATGTGACATCCCATGTATGTAATGAATAATAGATATTTTTATCTATGTCTATTAATGATTAAGATAGTGTTTTAGAGGCTTAAAATGAAAATAAATCCAATCTTAAGCATGGAATACACTAATATTCTTAAAAGATTGTTTTACTGCCTTATGATGGAAAACCCTTATTAAATCTATCTTTTGACAATTTTATAAACTATTTTTGTCAAAATAAACTTATTCTTTATGATTGTGACATCAACATTTACTTTGTTTGAATTTTGGGTATTTTTCTGACAATGTTCATTTTTTAATGAATAGTGAAAAATACTACATTTTACATCAAAACTTCTTTTTAATATAATTTATTTATATGATTAGATTATCTTTTGAATTGGTCTTAATGTGTAATATGAATATATTTTTACCATTTAATCCAATGGTGGTCATTGGAATCAATTTCACTTTGAAATTGGACTTAAACAGGCGTCAATCTTTTGATACTTATTGTTTCATAAAAACACGCTATTTGCTCTGACAGCGAGAATTAATTATTAAATTAATTAATGTGACTTATATGTTTTGAATTTTGTAAAATAGACTTCATTTTTGAATTTGGAATATCAAATATATCTTAGGGTGAATTTTTGGTAATTTTCTGAAGAACTTCAATTTTTGATGAATAGTGAAACCACTAAGTGGTACTTATAAAGACTGATTTTCCGTTTAAATGAAAATTTTCCATCATTGTGTTTTGAATTTCAAAAATCCGACATACATGGTTGTCATTAAGAAGTAAAATGTGGTTCAATGAGATTATAATATTTTTTGGTGAATAGTAACTTACTAAGTTCTTAATCGCGATTAGTGGTAATTAGTGTAGTTTAAGGTAAAAATAATGCTTTAATAAAATAAGATGAGCTTGACAGATGTACTACCCTCATTGGTTGTGTCATGGCCGACCAATACAAGCCATGGGTAAACTTGGGGACCCCATGGATCCACTTTGGTTGTGAAATGACATAAATTACTTTTTATTTAATTTAAAAGTAAAAATGACACAAACATAATATGTTTTACAAAAACAATTTTTACATGGGGTTATAAAGATCATATTTTTTATTATAAATAGTAATTGGAAATCTAAAAAGATTTCCTACATCATAGTAGTTTTTTTATATTTTTTAGACATTAAATAAATTAAATTATTTATGACATAATAATGATGCAGCGATGACATCATTATTTGACGATTTAAATAAAATGGAAAGATAAAGTAAAATCTATAAACTACACATGTCCAAAACCAATTGGATGAGTGGATTTCGAACCCTTATCACCTTATCCACTATGTATATCAATGTGGGACCTTTTAAAACCGAAAAAAAATTTCAAATAAAGTAATATTTCTTTACTTTCCAAAAGTGCCCCTCCTCTCCTCTTATAAAAGGCCCCCACCTCTACCTCATTTCACACACTCATCAAGCCTTTGGCTCGGCAAACCCCTGCCCATTTACTCTCTCCACATCCCTCTCCTCATCCTAGAGGATTCCCTTTGGGCAGAAGCTTTTCAAAGGAATCCTTTAGGCTCAAATCAAAAGGAGTTACACTTTTAAAGGTAATTCATTCTCTCATGTTCATTTGTTTTATTTTGCTTCCCAAAACCCCCTAAACTCTTTTTATTTACTTCTTTTGTAACAACACCAGTATATTCAATATACTAGGATGTTGTTATAAGATTTATTTGAGCTACACTCTCACAAAAACACATCAAATGGTTAAATAACATACGGTTTCCGTGGATGGCGAAATTCTACCTCCCGAAACGATGATTGTTCAATACTCATTTAACACCTTCAAAGGTGGCCATTCTGTTGTCACTATTTTTATATATGATATATAATATGTTTATGTTTTCCTTAAGCTTCTTTTTTTTCATTTTGGGAATACCTTTATGGTTTCCATTTTGGGTAAACACGATATCTTCATTTTTGGAAGTGCGGACTACCGCCCCCTGAAAGTGATTTGATTCGTTAATACCATATGTGGGATGTGTAAAGGATAAAGTTAATGATATTATATATGTTATTATACTGGAATTATAATATACTCTTATATAATTATGATTCCATTCCACAAAATACGAAATAGGAATGGAAGTAGCGTTCATGCGTACGTACGGCTTACCGTCTCCATGAACGGTGCATTTCATTTCTTACCTCTAAATGTTATGTAATATTATAAGTACATTTATATGATGAATATATATGATATATATGTTATCCAAATAGTTAATATCATTCTGGATATAACGAACCTTTGACCAAATTAACAACATGTAAGTGTAAGAAGTCTATTTTTGACTTAAGAACCAAATACCGACAAAATGAACATTATTAACTTAAATGATTACATGATGTTCATAACATGGTATAAAAGGAATAAAGAACTTGAAAAAGGTTCATAAGAAAGTAGAGATTAACTAAAGTTTATTATTCAGGAGATTAAAGAACGGTCGGGTCATGTCGGATACGAGGTATGGGACTTCGTCTCAATCTCCTTTCATTGAGGCATATTTTTTTTATACACAATTTTCTTTTATACGGTGTATAAACCCCTTTGACTTTTACGTTTATTCAAAAGGAATCTTTTTTATACGAAGCATTTACTAAACGACAAAAGGGAATGTTTTTGTCATACGTATGCGGCGACAACGACTTCTCCTCCATCGTGACCGTTATTTGAGTTTCAGCTTCCTCTACAAGCCATACCTTCTTTTTAAAAGAAAAATAAATACCATGTTTTACTTTTCTTTTATTTTGGTATTGAAAATGGTTTTCACAATATTTTTTGTGTTGTATTGATATCTTATTATTGAAATGTGGAAATTTTATGTTTCCTTTATGCATGTTTTATGTGATACCATTATGTTATGGTTCTTGGGCATTATTATGAAGACGGGTGGTTCTATGATAAACTAAGGGCGGGTGAGCCCGATATAGCTCTCCAATGCATTGGGTAACGCGAAGGAGTGAAACGTTAAGGTTTCTCCGAAGAGATTTTAGGGAATATACTGTGATGGATATTCCAAACGTAACCAAGAGGGTTACTCCCTACGTAAGAATTTTATGAATGCCTCAAGTTACCTTTATGTCTTATGATTTCTATGCTTTATTCATGATTTTATGAGGTATGTTAAAGTGCCTATGTTTTATGGGTAAAGTATGATTTCATTCTTATGTATATATGAACTCATGTTTCCTTTCCATGTTTTTATAACCCATACTGAGCTTTTTATGCTCATCCCAAGTTTTTTTTTGAAATTTTTTTCAAAGGTCAAGGGAAAGGTACATGATATTATGATAGTGTCAAGGAAGTGACAAGAAATAATCCATGTTTTATTTTAAATGAGTTTCCATTGATGGGAATGAAGAATACTATCTTTATGTAACCACTTTGTTTATATGTGGAATGTAATGCAAGTTTTATGATCTAATTCTCTAAAACTCTAAACCCGAAAAGATCCTCAATGTGTAATCTTGTAATAACTCAAGATTAAGTAAGGTTTAGGGCTGGGGCCTTATAATAACAACAATAAATACATATTTTCATTCTTTATACTTATACTTTTATGATCTGACTGTATTGATTGTACTGTATGTGTTTTCATATTGGTGGACTTTGTGTGTTTACTTTGTGTTGTACTTCATATGTATCATATTAGTATTTACGTTGTGGTTTTGGGGTGTTGTACTGAGTGTTGTTCTTCTCATCCCTGTATGGGCTACGCCCACACATGTTGTGTCTTCTACAGACGCTTGACTCTTTTCTAGAGTCATTGGTGGATCAGGGCCAGGAGGTGCTTAGAGAGGGGCCCGATAGATGAGGTGTGCTTCAGCCACTTCAGATAACTGTTTCTATACCTACCCTTTAGGAAGGGTTTTCTGTAGAAATATTTCATGATCTTGTAAATTTCCTATTGGTGGGGATTGAATTCTAGCCCAACATTCATTTCAATTTTTTATTGTTACTATATAGTTGGTATTTTAGTGGTATTCATGTATATCTACTTAGTGTTTTTGGTTCAACACTTTTCATTGGAGACGTGTGTGTGTGTACATGTACTTAATAAAATGCCTCCAATTTGTGGGATATGACTACTCAATGCTAGTTTCCATCCCCTAGCATATTGATGGCGGCTTAGGGTACTAACGGGATGGGCCACGAGGGAGTGGTATTGAAAAATTTGATAACATATAATAATTTTTAAAAACAATAAAAAATTTGTGTATTTATAAATTATATAAATATTAACAATACTAATGTTTAATAAATAATTTAATTAATAATAAAAAATAATTAAAATTATATTTAAATTACATTAATAATTAAAAAAAAAAAAAAAAATTTATATATTTAAAATTAATATTATTATTTACATATTTAATTATAAATTTAATAACAATTATAATAAGATATTTCTATGTTTATAAACATATTATCATTTTAACAATTTTAATCCTAATAATAAGTTCATTATTATTTTTATAATGGAAATATTATTATTAATGTTATATTTTAATAAATATTAATTTAATAGCTATTGTTGGTTTTAAATTAATACATAATAGAGCTTCAAACCTGACCAGAATAAATATCCAAAAACTACTAGTCATGGCGTATAGTCATGTTCATTAAAGATTACTATCAAGTAATTTTTTTCCTAATCAATTAAAATGTGTGGGTGATAGAAGTAAAGAAAGAGTTAAGTCGATGTAAAAATTCGGTGACTAATAAAAATAAAATGAAGGACAAAAACTCATGTAACAGAAAACATAATAGATAATTGGGACATTATAATAGACATGATTCTTTGATGGGGAGATGGAGAAAAAGACTTAACCTCAATAACACAAAACTACCAACCTAGGTGCTCTATACTCTAGGAAGAGTGTAAGGCATACTACAGGGGTTATGTTTCAATTTAAAAGGAATTTATTTTCCTTATATTCTTCTTCTCACCCAATCTATTTCTGTACAAAAAATATGTGTTGTCAAATTGAATTTTTTTCTGTATTTTAACATGATGTTTGAGTAATACTAACTTGGGGTATTCCATTATTCCTGGTTCAATATTTCAGCTTCTTGGAATTTATTTTGATAATAATTCAAAATAAATTGGTGAGATATATTTGGATTTCATTAAATTATTTTACACTTATTGCTCTTTAATTCAAAACTACATGATCTTTCAAGGTGACTGATCATGGGTTTGTTTCTTCAATTCAAATTTCAAAACATATGAAACATTCAATGAGATTGTTTATGTTGTCAATCACTTCGAAATTTAATTTTTTTTAGTGGTACTTAAAGTGGAGAACATCAGGAATAATTCATTTGCATGATTTGTCCCTTTAAGATGGCAAATAATTGATCCTTTTTTAGTAGGGAAAATTAAATAATTTTTTTTGAAATAATAAACATATTTAAACCAATCTGTAAAATTTCCCCTTTCCAGTAATATCAAATAGTTTCAAACTCTATAGAACTACTTTTGACACCATGAACACCTTACTCACACATAAAAACCAATACTATCAAGTTCAAACATAAAGGAATTTCATGTTATTTTAAATAGTTTAATGATAAGATAAAACCCTAGGACATTCCCCCTACTTCACTTAGGTTCAACGTTTGACTCTTATGCCAGTGTAAGTTTTAAAATTATATTTTGAAGGCCATGAAGACCTCCATTCATATCAAAATTTGGATTCTTTATCATGGTAAGACTTTTTCTGAGTGTCTTAGAACTAAAAAATACAAAATGAAATTAAAAAAAGGAAATATTCAAAAAATAAAAAAGGAAAAAAATTAGACTCCTTGTAAAAATTTCCCTTTTCAATTCCTTTATCTTTTTTTGTTCCTGAAACATTTTTTCTGATGGAACTAGTATGATAAGTCATATATTTAAAATTTTAAAATTCATAGAATACCTATCCAAATGTGTCATTACTTTTTTTTAGATTACCCTATTCAAAAAATTATAAAGAAATATTTTGTGGTACATGGAAAATGTTGAATGAATATTTATTTCAATTCCCTGATCATAGATTAGATTTTAAAACGTTTTAGAGTGTTTCATTAATGTATTTAATAAAAAATAGTAACATGAATTGAATAGAATCATAGGGGGATTTATAGTTTTTCACAATTATGATCAATTGTGGAATACTTTTGATGTGAAATCTCGTAAAGATAATAATAACTTGCAAACCTTTAATGATAAACCATCATCTTTAGAATACATTAATGAAGTAGTGTTATAAATAATGATTAGTGAATGAAAAAAGTTTTCTTAATTTTTAAAATTTAAAATTCACAAATTTAAACAAATAAATTCTAACATGAAACTAATTAATGAGATAATTGAAAATTTAACACGAAAATTTTGGATCTCTAATGATGAAATTATTCAAAAAAATTAATTCGAAATTAAATGTTTGAAAAATCAAGAAGTAATTTTTTTTACAAAAAAGAATATAAAGAAAATGAATTTCCTGATTGTGATTTGGAGAAAATCCCATACCTCAAAATCTAGAAATTGAAGAGAGAACCCAACTAGTTGTTTAGTTTGTTATAATAGAAGTTGAAATGGACATCGTTTATTTCTTTTTCAACCATACCACTCTGTTAACCAATGAAATGGGAACATGCATTATTAATGTTAATTTTGTGGGTGAGAAAAATATATAAAGGGGAATAGAATTGGTTTTAAATCAATGAAAAAAATTTCCATATGGAATTGAATAAAATTATATTGAAATTACTTCTTAAAAATCCATAGTCTTCTCCAGTATTTCAATTGAATCTAAGGACGTTTTTATGGGCGGTGTTTGGAGAACTATGATCTTTTGATAGAAGCTCTAAATTCCCTTATGACACATAAAATGAGAAGCAACTGGGTTGATTGTCTCTTAAAATGAAAATTATACTATGTGTGGGTCTTTGATGAAAAATAAGAAAACATTCCTTTTATCATTGTTGAGGTGGTCTTCCAAGGATCGGTGCTTGATGTTAGGGAAATTTCTTTCTTCCCTATAACATATAGAGACCATTTTAATAAATTTATAGCTAAAAATAAATGATCTAAATACATTTTATGGATTATGGAAGATAGAATACACCCTCCTAGTGAATTTTTTTAGTTAATAAAGGAGTCTAGTTGGGGACTTAAAACTAGAATTGTATGGGAGGAAAATCATGATTTAATTTCAATCAATAAAACAATTTTCGTGATTTAAATAAATTTATTCTTGTTTGGATTTTATGAATATCCGAAAGTATAAATAAAAACATAAAATTAAAGGCATCATGTTAGTCAACCCATGGTCATTTTGTGTTCTTGATTTGGTTTTTTTGTGAAGAATATAATTTTGCTTCATCCTTAACCACTAGCTCAGTTACTACTAGTGTTATTTTCATGGTCTTAATATTGTTTTTTATATATATTCTACTGAGGTAATCAATAGAGTTGTATAATTTCTTTTTGCTCTCAAGTCTCAAGGAAATTCTTGGTGGATCTTCAAATGATAAAATTTAATAATGTATATTCCTTATTTTTTATTATTGAATTAATTTCCTACACTTCTTTATCACTATCTTGAATTGTTACCACTGATTTAAATTGTAATTTATATTGGATTTTTTCTAGAAATTTTTATGAATTTATTTTTTCAATGCTTGAAATTAATTATGTGGGGTACAACCCCTGACATTTTTTTCTTTGTGTATACTTGATTTTCATTACTGGGTGTTTAAAGTGGTTTTTTTCTCCACTGTATATATAATTGAAACACATTTTCAAAATTTTATACACCTAATTCACTTGGATTAAATTTTCCATATTCTATTTTTTAGAAATAATTGAAAAATTGTATTCACTAGGTATAACGAAAATTCATGCGATTATGTTCTTAAAAATTCAATATAGAAAATATACTGATTGAAATTTACTATGACCCATAAAAATGTCATTAATCTGTGAATTGAAAATGGGTTTTTATATTTTAAAGTCAAATTTTCTTATCCAATTTTAATTCATCATTGAGAAAAACGTTGTGTTTTAAGTGTGGGGCAGAGGGTATTCATATTTTGGTATAATCTGTTATTTAATTTAATCCCATCAAACACCTCAAATTAATTTTTTTAAAAAAAATTGGTCAAATGTTTTCAATTATTTTTCAAAATTATTTCACAATTTGAGGTTATTTTGGGTTCATTATACACATTAATTCATTATTTTTTGGTGGATAATAACTTAATATTTTTTGAGGGTTTCCTTGATCCTAAAATTTATGATGATGGATGATTTCTGAATGATTATAATTACTGCTTTTATAAATACTCTGTTTTGGAACTGAGAATGTGAGTGGTAAATGATTGATTTTTGTAGAGATATGATCGTAACATTAGGTAAAATGATCCTTGAACTTCAACTTAGTGGATTAAATATTTATAAAAAAAGTGATATTAATAATCACCTTAGGGAGGGAACATAAATTTTAATCACATAGTTCATTTGAAATTGGAGAAAAATGGGAAAATAGGAACCCACAATGAACTTATGGGACACTAGGCACTATGTGTGTGTGTAATCCCACTTTAAATTTCACATAAGGTAATCTAAATAGTTCTTATCACAAGTTATATAGTTGGTTAAAATTTAAGAAAAACAATAAAGTTCCCCATTGTCAAATACGAGTTCATTAATGTGGGTATAATTTTGAATGATAGTGAAATATGGGAACACTTAACTTGTATAAAAAACATTTATGATTTATTACTAATGTGATTCAAATAAATTAATTTAAACATTGATTTTTTGAACCTAGGAGAAAGTAAAATTAGAAGGTTAATATTATTATGTTCTTAATTACACTTTCATGCAATATGTTATCACCCTTAGTTTTAGAATATAAACATTAAATGAAGATAGTCATTTAGTGGAATTATATAAGAGGCATGACATTATTAGAGATGCATTGTTTTCTCTCTTTTGATCTCGTAGTGGATATCGGAATTTATTGTAGACCCCTTTTGAAATTTTCATTTGAAAATACTATTTCACATTTTCTATTCATCTGTTTTTAAAATCCTTCAAATTATTTATTTTGAGTTTTTTCAAAAAAATATTTATTCTTTAAAAATAAAAAATATCATGATATTTATTCAAGTAAATTAATACTTAAGTGTGCTGGTATTTGATTTGACCTTAAAATGTATTATTTTTATACATGTTTTTATTATGTTTTTATTGATTTTATTTAATAAAATTGTATGTTAATTTTAAATTTATTTATCTCTTCTATTTTTGTTATTAAATTTTTTGATAATTCATTCTTTTGATAAATGTTTTATTAATAAATTAAAATTATTAATTATGTCTATTATGGGTTTCTATCTATCTTGTAAAATATTAATTTTATTGGTTTCTATTCTAATTGTGATTTTTTGAAATTCTATTAGTAATATGTTAATTTGAGCTTAAATTTAGTTGATCGAACTATAATTTAATTTTTAATATATAATTTTTGTATTCATAATTTTATTGAACTTTAATAATTTAATTTCAATATTTTGTTTAATCCAAATAATTAATTATTTAAAATTTAATGTTTATAATTTATAAATCTGATTTCAATTTATTTAATTTCATAGTTATTTTAATTTTACAAATTTTTTAATATAATTTTAGTGTATAAATTTTAATATCATTTTGATTGAATTAAATAATTATCCAATTAATAAAATTTTATCAATTAATTTTTTAAGTTGAGTATCATGTAAATTTATAATTAACTTATTTAAAGAGTTCATTTTTAATTTTAATTTTATTTCTTTAATATTTTTATTTTTTTCTATTAAATTTTAAATTTAAATTTTGTTAAATTCTAGTGACCCACCTTCATCCTCACACCCAAAATTGGAACTCTCTCCATTTTACTCACCATTGGGCATAACCCAACATTTAATCCCTAGACTCACCATTTTGGACCTCCCACTAATGTTTCTTCCTCTACCATAAAACATCACTCACCACAATGGTGTGTCACCACCTGTCTCTCTAAATTAAAAATGTCCCATTTTTTACTCACTGTTGGGTTCATCGAACAATGAGTCCCTCTTTTCATAATCACTACAAAAGGGTGATTCCCAAAATTATATTTTTGTTCCCACTACCCAATCAAACACCCATTTTTGCTTTCTCTACCCTCCATCAGAATCACCATTACAACGGTTACTCTACCACAATGGTGAATCTACTACAGAATCGCCGCTGCTATGTATCTGCATCTTCCAATATTGAAACCACAACACCACACTATCACATACATAAAATCTCAAAAACCCAATCCCTCATTCACGGTTCATCCCATCAGCCACCGAGCACACCCTTGATTTTTTATCTTCCACCATTGAAGCTGAATCAGCCTCACACATAGTTGGAATTGAGGAAACCTAGAACTAGAATCACATCATCGGGGATAAGCCACACCATTTTCACATGATCTAATGTCAAACAAGAGCTGTAAACAAGCCAAGATGTTATCCAATACAAGCCACCGTTAGAATCTACCACCACCGATTACACACATCATCTTGGGTAAGATGAGATGCGGCCCCCGCCGAAGGCTGCTGTCATCCGAGTCGTCTCAACATTTCTGATATTGCCTAAGATGAGCCTATATGAGAAAGAGGATCCATTAAAAAAGGGAAATAATTACATGAGCCCCTTCTGGGATGAATAAGAAACCAAACGTGGCAGATCATGGAAGAAAAATATTAAAAAAAATAAAATGAAAAAATAATACATTAATTAAATTAATAAAACTAAAACTAATATAACAATTATTATTAATAAAAAATTGTAATAAAAAACTAATGTAATTAATAATATAATAAAAAAAATAAACATAAATTTATAACCTTAAATCATTTAAGATTTATGTAAATCTAATTAATAATAATTAGTAAAAATTGTAAATAAATAGAATTAATAATTAAATCAATTATGAAAAAAATATATTTCTAAACTTAATAATAATATTTAATTATATAAATATAAATTTAATGATGCATATTATTAAATATTATTTAGTTTATAAACATATAATTATTTTAATAATTATAACCTTAATTTTAAGTTTATTTATTTATTTATTATTGTTAATATTATTATTAAATTTATATTTTAATAAATATTTATTTGTTAACAATTATCTCATTTAAATTAATTTAGAATATAGCTTTAAACCAAACCAATTTTATTCTCAATAAACTACTCTTCAATGCTATTAGGAGGGTTTTACAAAGTTGACTAGGAGGTGATGTTTTTCACATGCCAAGGAAACATGTATTAGGAAAAATTATGACTGAGCTATGTCGATGTCCAATAGAGAGACAACACAATATGAAAATTCAAGCATCATACAATAGAATAGGCAGCTGGGATATAATAATTGACCCAATTCTTAGACGATAACTGGGGGAAAATACCTAACTTCCATAACAAACCTCTTATAACCCAGCAACTCTGGACTCGAGGAGTGAGAGATAGACCTAGGGACACGAGTTTCTATTTAAAGGGAGTTCATTTCCTTATATTATTATTCATACACTATTTGTTTATGTACATAAAATATGTGTTGTGAACCTTTATTCTCTATATATTTTAACTAGAATATTGAGTAATATTCACTTGGGGGATTTCTTTATTGATTCTTTAATCTTTTATCTTCTTGGAAATTATTTTTCTATAAAATTAGAATTTATCAGAAAAATTGATTCTGATTTCATTAAATTGTATTTCAACTTTTACTCTTTTATTAAAATCTCTATAATCTTATGAAGATATTGATCATACATTCATTTCATGAATGTTAATGCCAAAACTGATGAAAATTTCTATAATATTGTTTCGGTTTCCAATCACATCAAAATTCAATTTTTGACCAGTTTTTAAAGTGAAAAACATCAAGAATCATTCTTTATCAGGATTAGTCTCCTGGCGAGCGAGACTAGTCAAATAATTTTTTTGAAGTGTTAAAATTCAAAAAAATTTATTTTGAAGGTAGTTATGTCCTTTTGTCCAATGAAACTTTGTCACTATTTTTAGGGAAGTCTTGCATCGAGAGTCGTATGGTAATAAAATACCGAAAAAAATCAATATAAAATAATGGAAAATTTAAAAAAAATAAAAAAATAAAAAATTGTTGATTCTTAAAAAAAATAAATGTTTCAATTAAATTATCATTATAGTTCTTGAGACATTTTGGATAAGTGAACATGCGTTATAATTCCTATCATTGAAATTTTAAAATGCATTGAATATCTATCCAAATATGTAATCACTTTAGGTGTTTGATTACCAGTTTCAAAAAATGATAAAGAAATATTTTTCGATACCTTGCAAAAGGTTTAATTAATATCTAGTTCAATTAACAAAAAATTTATTTCATTTAATAACCATATGAGAGTTTTTCTTTAATGGATTTAATGATTAAGATAAACTTGAAATTTAAATAATCACATGGTGATTTCTAGTGTTTCATAGTGATGAAACATTATGGAATATTTTTGATGAGCTAGCTTGTAAAGATATAGATAACACCTAAACAATGAAGGAGAAACTAAAATCATTGACATATATTAATGAAGAAGTGTTATAAATAATGTTCAATGTAATAAATAAGTTTTATGATTTTGAAAAATTTAAATTCCTAAATTTAAAAAAAGAACTCCGAACATGAAACTAATTTATAAGAAAAGTAATAAATTGGCCAAATCATTTTGGATAATTAATGATGAAATTCTTCAAAAAATTGAATCTAAAATTCAATGTTTGAAAAATAAATACGGCCACATTTTTTAAAAAATAGAATCTATATAAAAAATATTTAGTTCTTATTATTTGGAAGAAAATACCACACATCTTAAGCAAGGAAATGATGAGAGAAACCAACTTATTGAGGATTTTGTTATGATAGAGGTTGAAATGGACATATATGATTTCTTTATCAACTATTAAACTCCATTAATTACTCATATGGAAACATGGGTTATTTTAAATAACATTCAAGATAATAGAAATAGATAAAGGTATATTGAATTTGTTTCAAATGTACTCAAACATTTTCAAGATGGAATTGAATAACATTCAATTTAAATTAATTCTTAAAACTCTGTAGATTTGAAAACCAATTACATTGAATATGAGATATTTTTTTATGAGGAATTTTTGGAAAACTATGATTTAGCCTTAGGATATATATATATACCATGTTGAAACCTCAAAAGATCATCATCTGGGTTGATTATCTCATAAAACTAAAATTATAAAGTGAGTGGGTATATGCAATAAAATAGTTTTACCTACTTTTCATCATAGTTGAGGTGGTATTCCACGATTGTGTTCTCGCTATTATGTAAATTTCATGATTCCCTAAAATAGACATAACAAATTTTAATATTTTTCAACTAAAAATTGGTCAAATTATTATGGTAGTTTATAAACAATAAACCACCCTGGCCTACTCTATATGGGTTGTTTTTAGGGGATCCCATATGGGGAAGTAAAAACTAGTATCGTACGATAAGAAATGAATATTTTATTGATTTGAATAAATTAATATTCATTATTTAAATAAAATTATTCTTGTTTTGTTTTTTAGAATATCAAACCTTCCAAATAACGACATAATATACAGTTCTTCCTGGGATTAAACCCATGGTTTTTAGGATTTCATGATTTGGTTTTCTTAAATTTTTTTGAATAAAATGATACTTCTTACTTAGCGTTTTCCTCAGTTCTTATTGGTGTTATTTTATTTGACATCATGTTATTTTGTTTTTATAGAAGGTTGCTGCTAAGGTGATCAATATAGGAGAAGAAATATCTTTTGTTCTTAGTTAATAAAGAACTTCACGGTGGAAAATCATTGGATATAATTCAATCAGGGATGTTCTATATTTTTATTTCTACATCATTTTTATGATCTTCTTTGTTACTATATTGATTTATTAACACTTCCAGAAACTATACTTCATGTTGAATTATCGCAGTAAAGTTTTACACATTTCTTTATTCGCTATTCTAAATTACATGAAGGGGTATTACCAATGGATGCTTATTTTTTTATTAAACATTATTTTATTTGATGAGTGTTTCAAATGTATTTTTCTCCTACAATGTAAATCTAATTGAAACTCATTTTTTAATTTATTACACCAATCTCACTTTTATTAAATTTTTCACATTCTACTTTTAGAACATAATTGAAAAATTCTACCCACATGGTATAATGAAATTGAATGTTATTCTTGTGTTAAATATTCATTATGTAAAACATACTGTTTGAAAATTATTGTGACCCATAAATATTTCATTAATATAATTATTTGGAAATATGGTTTGATCATTCAATGAAAAATTGTCTTCTCCACTTTTCAATTCATATTTTTGGAAAAAGTTGAGTTTTAAGTGTGGGGGAGTGGGTCCTCATATTTTCAGATAATTTTTTCCTTAAATTAAGACAATAAAATTACTTTATGAAAATATTTTGTTAAAAAAATAGCCAAATTTGTTCATTTTGTTTCAAAATTATTCCACAGACTGAGGTTTTTTTGGATTCATTATTTACTTTATTTTATTCATTCATGATGGATAATAACATACAATTTATTTATGTTTTTATGGAATAAACAATTTATGATGATGGATGTATTCTGAGAGATGATTCATACTTCTATTATGAATTCATTGTTTATGAACTTATGATTAGAGTGATATATGATATATTTTTTTGGATCTATGATCATAACCTTAGGTAACAAGAGTCTTGAACTTCAATTTGTAGGGGATTAACTTTTTAAAAAAATATAATAATATTAATAATCACCTTTGGGAGCCAACTTATGTTGTAGTATTAGAATTCCTTTCAAACTGTAGTAAAATAGGAAAATGGGAACCCATGGTGAACCTCTATGATACTAGTCACTATGTGTGTATGTGTAAGCCCTATGTACATTTCAAATAAGTGCATTTAAACTGAGATTTTTAGAAGTTTCATAGTTCATAAAAATTCAAAAAAAATACAAAGTGCCTAGTTTTAAAATAAGAGTTCATTAAGGTGAGGATAATTTTGAATACTATTTTTATAAGGGGACAACCGAATTGTGTGAAAATATTTTAAATTGTATCAATAAAATGATTAAAAAATTAATATCTACTTTTCTTTTAGAACCTATGAAAAATTCAATGTAGTCGATGACTATTATTATGCTATTAATTCATCTTTTATTAAACATGTTATTACTCTATAATTTAGAACTTGAACATGAATTGAAGTAACTCATTAAGTGGATTCATAAAAGAGGCATGAAATCTTTAGAACTAAATTATTTTTTTCTATTTTAATCTCATTGGGTGTATTTGAATTTAGGAAAGACACCTTTCGAACATTTCATTTCGAAATTCCATTTCCCAGTTTTCATTCCTCAATATATAAAATCCATTACATGCTTCATTTGAAGATATATGATAAAAACATGTTTCATAAAAGAAAAAAAATCATGGAATTGATGGAGGACAATCAGTCGTTAAGTGTGAGGGAATTTTATTTGGCCTTAAAATTTATAGTTTTTCCAGAAATTTTCAATATGCTTTTATTTATTTAGTTAATAAAATTTAATCATAATAGTCAGATTATTTAAAACTTTTTTTTATTATAAAATTAATTAATATTTAATTTTTATGCTAATTGTTATATTATTATATTCATGTTATTAATTAGGTCTATTTTGGGTTTCTATAAATATTGTAAACTACTAATTTTATTTATTTCTATTTTAATTATGATTTTCAGTAATTCTATTAATAATATGTTAATTATAAAATAAATTTAGTTAATAAAACATTGATATAATTTTTAATGAATTATTTTTGTATTTATAATTTAATAAAACTTTAATAATTTCATTTTCATATTTACTGTAATCAAAATAATAAATTAGTTTAAATTTTATGTTTTATTTCAAATTTTAAATAAAATTTAAACTTATTAATGAAACAATTAATTTAAATTTTAATATTATATTAAATGAAATAATTAATTATTCAATTGTTAAAATTTTATTAATTTATTTTTTAAGTTGAATTTCATGTAAATAAATAAATAATTTATTTTTTGAAAGTGTTTTTCATTTTATTGATTTAATATTTTATGTTTGGTTTTTGATAAATTTTAATTTTAATATTGTGTTTGTTGAGGGACCCACCATTACCTCCCCACCAATATTGACACTCTCTCCATTTGACACACTGTTGGGAATTACCCAATGGTGACTCCCAAGAACCACCTCTAGGGACCTCGAACTATTATTTTTTCTTTTTCAAAGAAATATCAATCACTATTATGGTGTGTCATGACAAGCCTCCAAAATTAAAAAATTCCACAATTTACTAAACATTACGCTCAACTAATGACGAGTTGCAGAATCGATATTGCTCTCCCACTGCCTGACCAAACACTCACTATTGGTGAATCTTCCCTCCATCAGAATCAAAGTCACAATGGATAATCCACTATAATGGTGACTCCCCCACTAACGAACTGCCATATAGAATCTGCATCTTCAACAACTGAAAACCCCAACCTCCACTTCTAGTGACACCAGATTTGAAAAAACCAATATTTTGTTCAATGTTCATGCCACTAGCCACCAAGCACACCACTGCTTCTAGATTCTCCACTGTTGAATCCAAATCATCAACATTCACAGATAGAATTCGGAAAACGTTGAATCAAAATCGCAATGCTAAGGCTGGGACAATCTATCATCTCCAGATTTGAAATCCAATCGAAACTACCACCGATCTGAGTTGAGATCCACTATGAAATACCTTTACACTATACCATTTTCTGATGTTGTGCACCACCATGGGAAACATGAGATGACCCCACCAATGAGGGACACCACCATCCATGTCACTATCAGCCTGTTGATAACGAATGATCTGAGACTCCATGAGAAGGAGGAGCTAAGGAAGAAGGGGAAGAACCACTTGATCCCATTCTGAGAAGAAGAAGAAACCCCACACTGAGGATCAAAGAAATAAAATACTATAAAAAATTAAAAAAAATTTAAAAACATTAAACTAAATAGTAAAACTAAAACTAATATAATAATAATAATAATAAATGAAAATAATAATATATATAAAATAATGTAATTAAGAATATAATCAAATATATATGTATGGATTTATAACCTTAAATAATTTAATATTTATATAAGTCTAGAAAAAAAAATTTAAAAATAATAATTTCAATATTATTATTATTTAAAAAGAATAAATAAAAATTAATTAATTTAATAAAATTAAGTAATCATTAAAAAATATTTAAAATAATTATCCATTTATGACGATATAAAAATATTAACAATAAAAATGTTAAATATATAATTTAATTAATAATAAAATTAATAAAATTTATAAATAAATAAAATATATAATTAAATAAAAAAATTTCTATTTTTAAACATAATAATATTAGTTACTAAATTAATTTTAAATTTAATAATATACATAATAAATTATAAATTTGATTCTAAACATGTAATTATTGTAAAAATTATGACCCTAATAATAGGTTTATTTATTTTAATTTTTACAATATTAATAATATTATTAATGTTTTATTTTCATATATATTATTTTATTTACTATTATCTATTTTAAATTAGTGAATAATATAGCTTTAAAAAACAGAATATTAATTCTAATAAAATTGATCATCAAGGCAGATTGGAGGGTTCTGCAAAGATGAATTCGTGGTGATTTTTTTCACAGGCCAGTGACACATGTTAGATGCACAAGTAAAGACTGAGTTATGTTGGTGCATGAAATCTGTGACCATTAGAGATATAATGAAGGATAAAAATTGGACTGGAAGACAACAAAAGAGGCATCTAGGACATTTTAACAGACATAATTCATGGATGGTGGGAGGGAGGAAAAGTCATGTCTTCTGAAACACACCATTTCATACCTAGGAGCTATAGACTCAAGAAGGAGTGGAAGGAATACTATAGTGGTTCAAACTACTCATCCAAGGGGAGTTTCTTTCCTTATATAATTCTTCTTACCATTCAATTTATATATTTAATAATGTAATGTGAACCTTTATTTTGAATGGATTTAAACATAATGATTGAGTTATATTCACTTGGAGGACTTCTTTATTGATGGATTAATATTTAATCTTCATGGAATTTTGAATTATAAGAAATCATAATCAATCTTTGAGATCAATAATTATTTCATTATATATTTTTTTCACATCTTTCATTTAATTCAAAAATTCAAGATATTTTGGTGAGATTGATCTTAGGTGTGTATTTTCAATTTTAAATTTAAAACTGAAGAAACATTTGGTGAGATGTTTTTTATTTTCGATCACTTGAAACATACATTGTTTTTTGAATGGTTCTTGAAGTGGAAAACTTCAAGAATTATTCTTATATATGATTATTCTCTTGGAAAGGGAGAAAATCGAAACATTTTTCAGATGAGTGTGATTTCAATAAAATTCGCTGAATAAAGAATACCATTTAAAACAGTAGGTATGATTCCATATTTATAAAAACATCATCTATTTTCGAAATACATAACACCATTTTTGACACCATTTAAATTTTATTCACAACCATAATAATAAGTACCTCTCACATTCAAACATAAATTAATTTCATGTTATTTTCAATAGTTTAGAGAAAAGATAACACCCTAGAAAATTTATCCTCCTTCCCATGGGTTCGACCCATAAATTATATGGTATTGTATACATTTAAATAATTTTTTGAAGGTTGTGACATCCAAAAACCCTAAAATTCCATCATAATTCTCACCCATGATAAGTGATAAATGAAAACACTAAAACATTTTTTTGTATAGTGGCAGTTCTCTAAACACATGAATGGTAAGTTCATTACCCATTAGATCGAAATGTGAATAAGTGTAGGTAGAAACATTTGAATAAAAAAATTTCAATGTATTGACGATACTGAGGTTATTAAAAAATAATGTAATATAAAATTTTGAGGTGGTGGATAAATAAAATTACATAATGGGGCTTGAGGAAGGATGTTACCTCTTCTTTGGGTAACATTTTTTGGTTTTCCATAAAGGGATTCCTTATTTTTATTTCTGTCTAAAGTAAGGATTCATACAGTAAGGGAGATATTTTCATAGAATATATTAGAAGATTTTGAAAGACCCAAAGGTATTGACTGGTGTGAATGAATGGGATGGTTGAGTTCCTTATTATAGCGGAGGAGGAGTAGTATTATTGTAAATTTTTTAAAACGGAATTACATCGACCTATTTCCTATACAATGTGTCTTTAATAATGGTTGAAATCCAATAATAGAGATTATAGGGTCTATATATGTACATAAAATGAGTTTTGGATTGGTGTATAGTTCATTTGGGCCCTCAAGAATAAGGTTTTGTCACTTATTAAGTAAATTTTCCTCTTTATCATTGTAATTTATTTTAATCACCTTTACTTATCTTCTTGGTTAAAAATTATGTTGAACTTATTAGAAATTATAAATTATTATGATTCCAAATATGTAATCCATTTTTCGAAATTTAAATCATAGATATAACAAAATTTAATTTAAAATTTTTCCAAGAGAGAGGATGACGAAGTAGATTTTAATGTAAAAAAATTCAAAATTTTGGTATGTTGTTTATTTCAATTTAAAAGTGAAATTTAATATAATGACCTAAATTGGATTAACGGATGTATTAGGGACCTATATTTACTTTTAAACTAATAATAAATAGTATTTATTATAATAAATATTTTAAAAAAATTAGGAGTATTGAATTAAAATTTAGTATTTTTCTCAATTCAATAAAAAGTGAAACTAATAAAAAATACACCATATATTCAACCAAACCGAATTTTGATGTTTTAATTTAAAAAATGATTTATATTTTTCCTATTAATCTTATAAATGTTTAAAAAGGTATATTTAAAATGGGTTCTCCATTAAAAGGTGCTAAAATTATCACTTAGAAAAATACATTTTCTATTTATAAAATTTGTTTTATTCTAATCATAAAACTATAAAATCTATTGGTTGACAATTAAAAATTGTGATTGAATATAATTTATATATATATATATATTATTTAAAAATTTATCCAATGTGTTTTGTTTAATATTTTGAGATAAAAATATGTTTTCACATAGAAATATAGTTTTCATATAAATGTAATTTCTCTATTTTCAAATTGTTCATATATTCACTTCTACTAATTCATAACCAAAGTATTCGTTTTATATACATTTTTAAATCACATTTTCACAATTTAGTTAATATTATTCATAAGTTTTATTAAAATTCCTAAGTTGTTTCTATAATAATATTTTTCTAATAAGACTAATAGTATCATGTAGTTTATTAAAACTCAAACTTGCGTATTACACAAGCTGTCAAAGAGACTCTATATTGTGCGTCATACAAGCCAAACAAAGTGTTGTGTCTTCCAAAATGTAATATAAATGTTTCTTTATGTGAAATAATTACATGGTGTTGAATATAATGAAATCTAAACTAAGTGATTTTATATAAAAAATCTATATTCAGTGTTCTATGAAAGGGAAAAAATATGAAAATGATTAAATTAAGTTAAAAAATAAGAATTCACAAAATCTCAGGGTGATAAAAATATATTCAATGGTTTTTCTAGAATTTTAGAAGGAAATATATAGGCCTGGAGAGTTTTACTATTATAATTATGTAATCGTTGGTCAAATACAATAATTGGTTATACATATAGACTATGGGTATTATTAAATTGTTAAAATTTGTATGTAATCTATAGTTATAAGTCACTATTATATCATTAAAAATATATTTTACTAATAGAAATTAGAAATTATAATCTATTGGAAAATAATTAATGATATGAAATAAAATATTAATAACTCATTATCAATGAAATAGTTCTTATTAAAAAAATATATCAAACTATTAGATTTCTTATATTTTGTGTTTCAATTTAATATAATGGATTCCGATATTGAATAATTAAGTCTTGATGGGTGGGCTATCCCATAGAAGGGATATGGTCTGCCATTCCAGTCTATGTGTGTGGTGTGTGTATTTTATGTAATTTTAGCCTCAAATAACTAAATATATATAATTGATTCTATGTTTAGGATGAGGAAATAAAAATTAATTAATACGGTTAATATCATTTTTGGTGAAAAATAAGTTGTTCTTGATTAATAATGAGAATAAAAAATGTGGTAAATAAGAAATATATTGTAAAAATTATTTATATTTTATGAAAATATGAAAAAGTATCATGAGACATGTTCAGATGAGAAATATAAAATCTAAATACATTTTTATCTATAAATCACTTTATATGAAAAATTACATCCCCAAACCAATAAAGAGTGATTATTAATAGAAATTATACTGAAATTGATCCAATAAAATGGGCCTTCCTCTACTCTTCTAAACCACACATGAGGTTTAGTTTTCATATATTTACTCCATAATAGTCTGCTCCTATATCAGATTTATTTACGCTTTGGATCCTCAAGTCAAAATAAGGTGTCCTAATTCCTTTATTAAAAACAACGCTTACAAATAAAGATCTATATTCTTTTAATTTCCCAAGGCCCTCCTTGTTACCTATTTTTTCATCTCATTATATCTACTGTTAACAATAATCAATGACTTGAATTAAATTAAACTGAAAATATTATCATATTATTAATAACTATATACTAGTAAAATATATATCTACTTGTAATAAATAATTCCTTGTAGCATATTTATCTTTGGGTTTATTCAACCATAAACAAGAATGATGTTACCATATTGTATTTAATATAATAATAATGGGTTAAGAACATAAATAATTTATAAAAATAAAAATAATTATGAATTTATTTATTGTAGTGATTTTGGAATGGAAGTTCACAAATTATTATTCATTAATAAGTAACTCCTTGTGGTTGATAATTATTCGCAAAATTAATGAGATATGGTTTTATTCTTTGAACACAGTACTAATAAGTTTTATATAATGTTTAGGGGACAGCATAAATCAATATAATATTATGATTATTTCACCGTTAATATTGTATAGATGGAGAACTCATGAATAATGAAGGAAATGAATACCATAATTATGAAACAAGAAAATAATAATCGGAACTACCAACATATGATGACCAATACGAAATATAAATATTTAACAAAAAAGTATTAAATGAAAATAAATAGTTAATATTATTGGAATAAATAAAAAATTTGTTATTTGATACTTTTTTATTAAATTATTATTTATTATAAAGGGATTTATAGTACGTTTTAGTAACATAAGTGTTATGGTAAGGGGCATATTCATCAATATATCTTATAATTTGAGATTTTATATATGTAAAATTACATTGAAATATTTTTATGCACTATCGATTAAAATTTATACATTCCTTCTCTCTGATGTTTACAAATTAAACTCTTTTCAACCTCTATATTTCTAGATCTTTGTATTATATACATATGTGTGTGTATATTTTTTAATGCCTGATATATCAAGTCTAAAAAATATATTTTATAAAATTCCCTATTTTTTAATAGCTTTATAAATCCTTTTAATTTATTGATTCTTACATCCTACCTTATGATTTTTAAGTCATTTTCTCTCTCAATATTCTCTCATGTGATTGATATTACTTTTATCTTATTTATATATGTATTTTTATTTTTTATTATATTATTTATATGTATATAATTTAATATTAATCTTATTTTATTGGATATATATTACATAAAATATTCATCCTTAGATTGATTATGATGTTCTAATATACCCACACTCTATAATTACTTAAATCTTATATATTAATTGATTCTTGATTAATTGACCAACCACCTTATCAGGATTCCTATATTATCTGATTTTATAGTCCTATAATACCTATAGTATAGATGTATTTTTTATTTAAATTTAAATTTATTATCCACAATTTTATTATTTAAATTCAAATCATCAATACGTTTATACAAAATTTCTATATTTAATTTTTAATAATTTTCACTATTTCTATTAATGATTCTTCATATTGGTAGAAATTATGACATTTCATATAATTTTAAAACATTATAACTATACTAAATCATCGATATATTATTTTGATTATTTTATGTAATTGTCTTTGATTGGATCATACTTTTTAACTCACCAAATTTTTATGTTTTAATTATCTCTATATCAAATTTTTTATTAGTAGTTCTGAAGGATTATTCAATATTTTGAATGTTTTTATTTACATGATAATTAAATTCATATATTAATTATTTTTTTATAGTCCTTTTTATTATTCTGTCATTTGTTTACTTTTAATTCCAAAATTTTTATGTCTATAAGGGGAATCATTCTTGGAATCTATTTTTATTTAATTTTTCGCTTCGATATCCATATTGTTTTAAGATAGATATCTAATTTAATAAAAATGTTCTATATCATTCCCTTTGCATATAATTACATCTCAATCATGTGATTAATTCTTACATCAAAATTTATAATGTTGGAAGTGGAGTTCTATTTTTTCCTATTTTTATTTATTATATGATGTATCTCTATCATATATTTATTTTACATTGTATATGTAATTTTACTTAGATGTATTATAAGAAATGGTATATAAAAAATTATATTTAATTTTTTACTTCTCTTTTAATATGTTAATTTAAATTTACATTTTTCATTACAATATTTTGATGCAAAAAACATTTCATCTTTGTTTTTATATAATTTCATATCATAATCATAAAATAAATTCATCTTTACCTTTGATTCCTTTTCTATGTACTATTAATGAATTTTATCTTAATGATTGTTTTCTTCTTATGTATTTTTACATGTTTATAAGACATCTCAAGTGTCTAATGTTCAATTAACTCCTAAATTTTTTTTCTAAGTTACTATTATCGAAATTCTATGAGAATTCCATCGAGATATGGATACAAATTATTCTCTCCATCTAATGTATTTTTCCACAATATTAATACTATTTCATATTTTACTAATTAATGATATATTTTTTATTGTTTTTATATTCTATTTAAGATAGAAATTTTTGGTCTTATCCAGTCTCTATCTACAGATGATTTCCATCTCTCATTAAATAATTTTGTAACATGATTTTTTTCATGGGACATGAACATTGTTTTCTATGATTTTTGTTCATTTTTACTTGAAAATATTATGCTCCAAACCTTTGATGATATGGTTGGGCCTAAAAAACTTTTTCCCTCTAATGCATTGGTTAGAAATTATATTTCAAGAGGTTATTATTTAAGGAAAATATATATACGATTATTCCATATATTATGACATCTTAAAAGGGAGAACTGATTTAAATTAATAATGTCATGTGATTATTTATGTGACACATTCTTATGTCATGACATATTATTTTATTTTTCATCATGAATATACTTTCATATATAATTATATTTTATTATTATAAATATATTTATATTTCACTTATCATCTTTATGTTTCTATACCTATATTTTTCATACATTATCATGCCCTTTGGCTTTCTTTAAGAACTATCTGTCATCCTTAAATAATATTTCAGGCATTGTTCACATTATTAGGACACTATATTTACCTTTTTGGATATATTAACTTTTCAAGATAACATGAAAATTATAAATGGTAGAAGTCATAATGATACTTTGGAAATAAGGAAATATTTTATAAATATAATTTCCTATTTATTTTATTTTCATTAATGTATTATGTACCCTATTTTCATATGATGTAGGCTTAGGATTCTAGGAATGGTTTAATGTAATAAATTTTCAGGTTATGTATAAAACATTTTTGATTAAAAACATATATGAATGTTTAGGAATGTGGAATCTCAATTGGTATCATAATGGGGTTTAGTTAGATTTTGGAATAATGTAAACACCAATAAAATGATAAAATGTAAAATCACATTTTTTAAAAAAGAACTTTGAACATGAAACCAAAATCATTGACATATATTAATGAAGAAGTGTTATAAATAATGTTCAATGTAATAAATAAGTTTTATGATTTTGAAAAAATTTAAATTCCTAAATTTATAAAAAGAACTCCGAACATGAAACGAATTTGTAAGAAAAGTAATAAATTGGCCAAATCATTTTGGATCGTTAATGATGTAATTACTCAAAAAATTGAATCTAAAATTTAATTCTTGAAAATTCAATACGACCACATTTTAAAAAAAATAGAATCTATATAAAAATTATTTAGTTCTTATGATTTGGAATAAAATATCACACCTCTTAAGCAAAGAAATGATGAGAGGAACCAACTTATTGAGGATTTTGTTATGATAGAGGTTGAAATGGAAATATATGATTTCTTTATCAACTATTAAATACCATTAATTACTCATATGGAAACATTGGTTTTTTAAAATAACATTCAAGTTAATAGAAATGGAGAAAAGTACATTGAATTTGTTTCAAATGAACTCAAATATTTTCAAGATGGAATTGAAAAACTTTCAATTTAAATTAATTCTTAAAACTCTGTAGACTTGAAAACCATTTACATTGAATATGAGATATTTTTTTATGAATAATTTTTGGATAACAATGATTTATCCTTAGGATATATACATACCATGTTGAAATCTCCAAAGAGCTTCAATTGGGTTGGGTATCTCTTGAAACTAAAATTATAAAGTGAGTGGGTATATGCAATAAAATAGGTTAACCTACTCTTCATCATAGTTGAGGTGGTATTACACGATTGTGTTATTGATATTATGTGAATTTCATGATTCCCTAAAACAGACAGAGCACATTTTAATAGTTTTCACCTAATAATGGGCCAAATTCTTATGGTAGTTTATAATCAAGAAACCACCCCGATCTACTCTATTTGGTTAGTTTTTAGAGGATCCCATATGGACACGTAAAAACTAGTATCATACGGGAATAAACGAAGATTTTATTGATTTGAATAAATTAATATTCATTATTTAAATAAATTTATTCTTTTTTTGTTTTATAGAATATCAAACCTTCCAAATAAAGTCATAAAATACAGTTCTTCAGGGGATTCAACCCATGATTTTTAGGTTTTCATGATTTGGTTTTCTTATATTTTTTTTGAATAAAATGATACCTCTTACTTAGCCTTCTCCTCAGTTTTTATTGGTGTTATTTTATTTGACATCATGTTATTCTGTTTTTATTTGCTACTAAGGTGATCAATATAGGAGGAGAAATCTCTTTTGTTCTTAGTTAATAAAGAGAATCTTGGTAGAAAATAATTGGATATAATTCAATTAGGGATGTTATATATTTTTATTTATACATCATTTTTATGCTCTTCTTTGTTACTATATTGATTTGTTAACACTTCCAGAAACTATACTTCATGTTGGATTATCACAGGAAATGTTTACACATTGCTTTATTCTCTATTTTAAATTACTTGATGGGGTATTACCAATGGATGCCTATTTTTTGAGTAAACATTATTTTATTTGAAGGGTGTTCAGAATGTATTTTTCTACTAAAATGTAAATCTAATTGAAACTCGTTTTTTAATTTATTACACAAATCTCAGTTTTTTTCAATTTTTCACATTCTACTTTTAGAACTTAATTGAAAAATTCTACCCACATGGTATAATGAAATTGAATGTTATTCTGGTGTTAAATATTCATTATGTAAAACATACTGTTTGAAAATTATTGTGACCCATAAAAATTTCATTAATATAATTAGTTGGAAATACGGATTAATATTTCAATTAAAAATTGTATTCTCCACTTTGTAATTCATATTTTTGGAAAAAGACGAGTTTTAAGTGTGGGTGAGTGGGTCCCCATATTTTCAGATAATTTTTTCCTTAAATTAAGACAATAAAATTAATTTATGAAAATATATTGCTAAAAAATATCCAAATATGTTCATTTTGTTTCAAATTTATTCCACAGACTAAGGTTTTTTTGGAATCATTGTGTAATTTAATTTACTCTTTCATTATGGATAATAACATACAATTTATTTATGGTTTTATGGAATAAACAATTTATGAGGATGGATGTATTTTTAGTGATGATTCCTAATTCTATTGTGAATTCATTATTTTTGAACTTATTATTAGTGTGATATAGGATATATTTTTTTGGATCTATGATCATATCCTTAGGTAACAAGAGTCTTGAACTTCAATTTTTAGGGGATTAACTTTTTAAAAAATATAATAATATTAATAATCACCTTTGGGAGCCAACTTATGTTGTAGTCTTAGAAGTCCTTTCAAACTATAGTAAAATAAGAAAATAGGAACCCACGATGAACCTCTATGACATTAGTCACTATGTGTGTATGTGTAAGCCCTATGTATATTTCAAATAAGTGCATTTAAACTGAGATTTTCAGAAGTACCATAGTTCATAAAAATTCAAAAAAAATACAAAGTGCCTAGTTTTAAAATAAGAGTTCATTAAGCTGAGTATAATTTTGAATTCTATATTTATAAGGCGACAACTAAATTGTGTGAAAATATTTTAAATTGTATCAATAAAGTAATTAAAAAAATCAATTTCTCCTTTTCTTTTAGAACCTATGAAAAATTCAAAGTAGTCGGTGACTATTATTATGCAATTAATTCCACTTTTATTAAACATGTTATCACTCTATATTTTAGAACATGAACATGAATTGAAGTAACTCATTAAGTGGATTCATAAAAGAGGCACGAAATCATTAGAACTAAATTATTTTTTTATATTTTAATCTCATTGGGGGTATTTGAATTTAGCAAAGACACCTTTCGAACATTTCATTTCAAAATCCCATTTCCCAGTTTTTATTCCTCTATATTTAAAATCCTTTACATGCTTCATTTTAAGATATATGATAAAACCATGTTTCATAAAAGAAAAAAATCATGGAATTGATGGAGGAAAATCAGTCGTTAAGTGTGCAGGAATTTTATTTGGCCTTAAAATTTATAGTTTTTCCTAAATTTTTAATTATGTTATTATTTATTTTGTTAATAAAATTTAATCTTAATAGTTATATTATTTAAAACTTTTTTTATTATAAAATTTATTAATATTTAATTTTTATGCTAAATGTTATATTATTGTATTCATGTTATTAATTAGGTCTATTATGGGTTTCTATTTATCTTGTAAACTACTAATTTTATTTATTTCTATTTTAATTATGATTTTCATTAATTCTATTAATAATATTTTAATTATAAAATAAATTTACTTAATAAAACATTGATATAATTTATAATGAATTTTTTTTGTATTTATAATGTAATAAAACTTTAATAATTTAATTTTCATATTTACTGTAACCAAAATAATAAATTAGTTTAAATTTTATGTTTTATTTCAAATTTTAAATACAATTTAAAATTATTAATGCCTCTATTAATTTAAATTTTAATATTATATTAATTAAAATAATTAATTATTCTATTGTTAAATTTTTATTAATTTATTTTTTAAGTTGAATTTCATGTAAATAAAAAATTTATTTATTCAATGAATGTGTTTTTCATTTTATTGATTTAATATTTTATGTTTGGTTTTTGTTAAATTTTAATTTTAATATTGTGTTTATTGAGGGACCCATCATGAGCCTCCCCACCAAAATGGGAACTCTCTCCATTTGACACACTGTTGGTCATTACCCAATGGTGACTCCCAAGACCCACCTCTAGGGACCTCGAACTATTATTTTTTTCCTTTTTGAAGAAATATCAATCACTATTATGGCATGTCACCACAAGCATCCAAAAATTAAAAAATTCCACAATTTACTAAACATTTGGCTCAACTAACGACGAGTTGCAGAACCGATATTGCTCCCCCACTGCCTTACCAAACACTCACTATTACTGAATCATACCTCCATCAGAATCAAAGTTACAATGGCTACTCCACCATAATGGTGACTCCACCACTGACGAACTGCCTTATAGAATTTGCATCTTCCACAACTGGAAACCCCAACATCTACTACTAGTGACACCAGATCTGAAAAATCCAATCTTTTATTCAATGTTCATGCCACTAGACACTAAGCACACCACTCCTTCTAGATTTTACACCATTGAATCTGAATCATCAAAAGTCACAGATAGAATTGGGAAAACCTTGAATCAAAATCGTAATGCTAAGGCTGGGACACTCTATCATCTCCAAATTTGAAATCCAATCAGAACTGCCACCGATCTGAGTTGAGATCCACTATGACATACCTTTACACTATACCATTTTCTGATGTTCTGCACCACCATGGGAAACAAGAGATGACCCCTCCAATGAGGGACACCACCATCCATGTCACTATCAGCCTGTTGATAACAAATGATCCAAGACTCCATGAGAAGGAGGAGACAAGGAAGAAGGGGAAGAACCACTTGATCCCATTCTAAGAATAAGAAGAAACCCCACAATGAGGATCACAAAAATTAAATACTATAAAAAATAAAAAAAATTAAATAAAACATTAAACAAAATAGTAAAAGTAAAACTAATATAATAATAATAATAAATGAAAATAATAAAATATATAAAAGAATGTAATTAAGAATATAATCAAATATATATGTATGAATTTATAACCTTAAATAATTTAATATTTATAAAGTATAGAAAACAAATATTTTAAAAATAATAATTACAATATTACTATTATTTAAAAAGAATAAATAAAAATTAATAAATTTAATAAAATTAAGTAATCATTAAAATATAATTAAAATAATTATCCATTTATGACGATATAAAAATATTAACAATAAAAATGTAAATTAAATAATTTAATTAACAATAAAATTAATAAAATATATAATTATATAAAATATATAATTAAATAAAAAAAATATATTTTTAAACTTAATAATATTAGTTACTAATATAATTATAAATTTAATAATATACTTAATAAAATATTTAGGTGTTTATAAAAAAGTAATTATTGTAAGAATTATGACCCTAATAATAAGATTATTTATTTTAATTTTTACAATGTTAATAATATTATTAATGTTTTATTTTCATTAATATTTTTTTGTTAACTATTCCTTATTTTAAATTAATGAATAATATATTTTTAAAAAGAAACATATTCATTCTAAAAAAAATTGACCGTCAAGGCGGATTGGAGGGTTCTACAAATATGAATTGGTGGTGATTATTTTTCCCAGGCCACTGACACATGTAATATGCATAAGTAAAGACTGAGTTATGTTGGTGCATGAAATCAGTGACCATTAGAGATATAATGAAGGATAAAAATTGGACTGGAAAGCCACAAAAGAGGCATATAATACATTTTAACAGACATAATTCCTGGATGGTTGGAGGGAGGAAAAGTCATGTCTTCTGAAACACACCATTTCATACCTAGGAGCTATAGACTCACGAAGGAGTGGAAGTAATACTATAGTGGTTCAAACTGCTCATCTAAGGGGAGTTTCTTTCCGTATATAATTCTTCTTATCATTCAATTTCTATACTTTAATAATGTAATGTGAACCTTTATTCTGAATGGATTTAAACATAAATATTGAGTTATATTCACTTGGAGGACTTCTTTATTGATGGCCTAATATTTCATATTCATGGAATTTTGAATTATAAGAAATCATAATCAATCTTTTAGATCAATAATTATTTCATTATATATTTTTTTCACATCTATCACTTTAATTCAAAAATTCAAGATATTTTGGTGAGATTGATCATGGGTGTGTTTCTTCAATTTTAATTTCAAAACTGAAGAGACAATTGGTAAGATGTTTTTTTTTCAATCACTTGAAACATACATTGTTGTTTGAATATTTCTTGAAGTGGAAAAAATTACGAATTATTTTTATATATGATTATATTCTTGGAAAGGGAGAAAATCGAAACATTTTTCCGATGAGTGTGAATTCAATAAAATTTGCTGAATAAAGAATACCACTTAAAAGAGTAGGTATGATTCCATATTTTTGACGACATCATCTATTTTCGAAATACATAACACCATTTTTGACATCATTGAAATGTTAGTCACAACCATAATAATAAGTACCTCTCACTTTCAAACATAAATTAATTTCATGTTATTTTCAACAATTTAGAGAAAAGATAACACCCTAGCAAATTTATCCTCCTTCCCATGGGTTCCACCCATAAATTATATGGTAGTGTATATTTGTAAATAATTTTTTGAAGGTTGTGACTTCTAAAAACCCGATAATTCCATCATAATTCTCACCCATGATAAGTGATAAATGAAAACATTAAAACATAGTTTCGTATAGTGGCAGTTCTCTAAACACATGAGTTGTATGTTCATTACCAATTAGATTGAAATGTGAATAAGTGTAGGTAGAAACATTTTAATAAAAAAATCTCAATGTATTGATGATAATGAGGTTATTATATAATAATGGAATATGAAATTTTGAGGTGGTGGATAAATAAAATTACATAACGGGGCTTGAGGAAGGATGTTACATGTTCTTTGGGTATCTTTTTTTGTTTTTCCATAAAATGATTCCTTATTTTGATTTATATCCAAAAGAAAGATTCACACAGTAAGGGAGATATTTTCATAGAATATATTAGAATAATTTGAAAGACCCAATGGTCTTTACAGGTTTGAATTAATGGGATGGTTGAGTTCCTTATTATAGTAGAGGAGGAGTAGCATTGTTGTAAATTTTTTAAAATGGAATTCTATCGACCTATTTCCTATAAAATGTTTCATTAATAATGGTTGAAATACAATAATAGATATTATAGGGTCTAAATATGTACATAAAAAGGGTTTTGGATAGGTGTATAGTTCATTTGGGCCCTCAAGAAGAAGGTTTTGTCACTCATTAAGTAAATTTTCTTCTTTATCACTGTAATTTATTTTAATCGCTTTTACTTATCTTCTTGGTTAAAAAATATGTTGAACTTTTTAGAAATTATAAATTATTATGATTCCAAATTTGTAATCCATTTTTCTAAATTTAAATCATAGATATTTCAAAATTTAATTTAAAATTATTCCGAGAGAGAGGTTGATGAAGTTGATTTTAATGTAAAAAAATCAAAATTTTGGTATGTTGTTTATTTCAATTTAAAAGTGAAATTGAATATAATGACCTAAAGTGGATTAAAGGATGTATTAGTGACCTAATTTTACATTAAAACTAATAATAAATAGTTTTAAAAAATAAGGAGTATTGAATTAAAATTTACTATTTTTCTCAATTCAATAAAAAGTGAATCATCTAAAAAATATACCAAATATTCAACCTAACTGAATTTTGATGTTTTAATTTAAAAAATGATTTTTATTTTTCCTATAAATCTAATAAATGTTCAAAAAGGTATATTTTAAATGGGTTCTCCATTAAAATGTAATAAATTTATCACTTAGAAAAATACATTTTCTAATTATAAAATTGGATTTATTCTAATCATAAACCTAGAAAATCTATTTGTTGAGAACTAAAAATTGTGATTGAATGTAATTTATATAAATATATATATTATTTAAAAATTTATCAAATGTGTTTTGTTTGATTTTTTGAGATACAAATATGTTTTCACATAGAAATATAGTTTTCATATAAATGTAATTTCTCTATTTTCAAATTGTTCTTACATTCACTTATATTAATTCATAACCAAATTATTCATTTTATATACATTTTTATAACACGTTTTTACAATTTAGTTAATATTATTCATAACTTACATTAAAATTCTTAAGATGTTTCTATAATAATATTTTTCTAATAAGACTAATAATATCATGTAGTTTATTAAAACTCAAACTTGCGTATTACACAAGATATCAAAGAGACTCTATATTGTGCATCATATAAGCCAATAATAGTTTTGTGCCTTCCAAAATGTAATTTAAATGATTATTTATGTGAAATAATTACATGGTGTTGAATATAATGAAATCTAAACTAAGTGATTTTATATAAAAAAATCTATATTCAGTGTTCTATGAAAGGGAAAAAAATAGGAAAATGGTAAAATTAACTCAAAAATTAATAATTCACAAACTCTCGGGGTGATAAAAATATATTCAATTGTTTTTAGAGAAATTTAGAAGGAAATATATAGGCCTGGAGAGTTTTAATATTATAATTATGTAATCGTTGGTTAAATAAAATAATTGGTTATACATATATATTATGGGTATTATTAAATTGTTAAAATTTGTATGTAATCTGTAGTTATAAGTCACTATTATATCATTAATAATATATTTTACTAATAGAAATTAGAAATTATAATCTATGGGAAAATAATTAATGATATGAAATAATATATTAATAACTCATTATCAATGAAATAGTTCTTATTAAAATATATATATATATCTGTTAGATTTCTCATATTTAGTGTTTAAATTTAATATAATGGATTCCGGTATTGAATTATTAAGTCTTGAAGGGTGGGCTATCCCTTGGAAGGGATATGGTTCGCTATTACAGTCTATGTTTATGGTGTGTGTCTTTACTGTAATTTTACCCTCAAATAACTAAATATATATAATTGATTCCATGTTTAGGATAACGAAATAAAAATTAATAAATATGGTTAATATAATTTTTGGTGTAAAATAAGTTGTTCTTGATTAATAATGAGAGTAAAAAATGTGGTAAATAAGAAATATATTGTAAAAATTATTTATATGTTATAAAAATATGAAAAAATATCATGAGACATGTTTGGATGAGAAATATATAATCTAAATACATTTTTATCTATAAATAAATTTCTATAAAAAATGAAATTCCCAAACTGATAAAGAGTGATTATTAATAGAAATTATACTCAAATTAATCCTATAAAATGGGACTTCCTCTACTCTTCCAAACCACACATGAGGTTTAGTTTTCATATAGTTACTACATAATATTTTTCTCCTATATCAGATTTATTTACACTTTGGATCCTCAAGTCAAAATAAGGTGTCCCAATTCCTTTATTAAAAATAACGCTTATAAATAAAGATCTATATTCTTTTAATTTTCTAAGGTCCTCCTTGTCACCTATTTTTTCATCTCATTATATCTACTGTTTACAATAATCAATGACTGGAATTAAATTAAATTGAAAATATTATCATATTATTAATAAATATATACTAATAAAATATATATATATTTGTAATAAATAATTCCTTGTAGCATATTTATGTTTGGGTTTATTTAACCATAAACATGAGTGATGTTACCCTATTGTATTTAATATAATAATAATGGGTTAAGAATCTAAAAAATTTATATAAATAAAAATAATTATGAATTTATTTATTGTAGTGATTTTGGAATGGAAATTCACAAATTATTATTCATTAATAAGTAACTCCTTTTGGTTGATAGTGATTCACAAAATTAATGAGATATGGTTTTCCTCTTTGAACATAGTACCAATAACTTTTATATAATATTCAGGGGACAGCATAAATCAATATAAAATTATGATTCTTTCACTGTTATTATTGTATAGATGTAGAAATCATGAATAAAGAAGGAAATAAAGATCGTCATTATGAAACAAGAAAAGAAAAATTGGAACTACAAACATATGATGAATAATATGAACTATAAATATTTTAAAAAAAAGTATTAAATGAAAATAAATAATTAATAATTTTTGAATAAACAAAAAATTGGTTATTTGATATTTTTTATTAAATTATTATTTATTATAAAGGGATTTATAGTACGTTTTAGTAACATAAGATTATCGGTAAGGGGAATATTCATAAATATATCTTATAATTTGAGGTTTTATATATGTAATATTACATTCAAATATTTTTATGCACTATCGATTAAAATTTCTACATTCCTTCTCTCTGATGTTCACAAATTAAACTCTTTTCAACCTCTATATTTTTAGATCTTTGTATTATATACATATGTGTGTGTATGTTTTTTAATGCTTGATATATCAAGTCCAAAAAATGTATTTTATAAAATTCCCCTTTTTTGAATAGCTTTATACATCCTTTTAATTTTTTGACTCTTACATCCTACCTTATGATTTTTTGAAGTCGTTTTCTCTCTCAATATTCTCTCATGTGATTGAAATTACTTTTATGTTATTTATATATGTATTTTTATTTTTTATTATATTATTTATATGTATATAATTTAATATTAATCGTATTTTATTGGATATATATTATATAAAATATTCATCCTTAGATTGATTATGATGTTCTAATCTACCCACACTCTCTAATTACTTATATCTTATGTATTAATTTATTCTTGAGTAATTGACCAACTACCTTATCAGGATTCCTATATTATACGATTTTATAGTCCTATAATACCTTTATTATAGATGAATTTTTTAATTAAATTTAAATTTATTTTCCACAATTTTATTATTTAAATTCAAATCATTAATATGTTTATAAACAATTTCTATATTTAATTTTTATTAATTTTCACTCTTTCTATTAATGATTCTTCATATTGGTAGAAATTATGACATTTAATATAATTTTAATACATTATAACTATATTAAATCATTGATATATTATTTTCATTATTCTAAATAAATTGTCTTTGATTGGTTTATACTTTATAACTCACCGAATTTGTATGTTTTAATTATCTCTATATCAAATTTCTTATTAGTAGTTCTGATGGAATATTCAATATTTTGAAAGTTTTTATTTACATGATAATTAAATTCATATATTAATTATTTTTTATATTCATTTTTATTATTCTCTAATTTTTTTACTTTTAATTCCAAAATTTTATGTCTATAACGGGAATCATTCTTGGAATCTATTTTTATTTAATTTTTCTCTTCGGTATCCATATTGTTTTAAGATAAATATCTAATTTAATAAAAATGTTCTATATCATTCCCTTTGCATATAAGTACATCCCAATCATGTGATTAATTCTTACATCAAACTACATAATGATGGAAGTGTAGTTCTATTTTTTCCTCTTTTTATTTATTACGTGTTGTCTCTCTATCATATATTTATTTTATATTGTTTATGTAATTTTACTTAGATGTATTATAAGAAATGGTATATAAAAAAATTTATTTAATTTTTTACTTCTTTTTTAATATGTTAATTTAAATTTTCATTTTTCATTACAATATTTTGATGCAAAAAACATTTCATATTTGTTTTTAAATAAATTCATATCATAATCATAAAATAAATTCATCTTTACCTTTTATTCCTTTTCTATTTACTATTAATGCATTTTATATTAATGATTGTTTTCTTATTATGTATTTTTACATGTTTATAAGACATCTCAAGAGTCTAATGTTCAAATAACTCCTAAATTTTTTTTCTAAGTTGATATTATCAAAATTCTACTAGAATTCCATCGACATATGGATACAAATTATTCTCACCATCTAATGTATTTTTCCACAATGTTAATACTATTTCATATTTTACCAATTAAAGATATATTTGTTACTGTTTTTATATTCTATTTAAGATAGAATTTTTTGCTATTATCCAGTATCTATCTACAGATGATTTACGTCTCTCATTAAATAATTTTGTAATATGATATTTTTCATGGGACATGAATGTTTTTTTCTATGATTTTTGTTCATTTTTACTTGAAAAAATATGCTCCAAATCTTTGATGATATAGTTGGGCCTAAAAAACTTTTTCCCTCTAATGAATTGGTTAAAAATTATATTTCAAGAGGTTATTATTTAAGTAAAATATATAGTAAGATTATTCCATATATTATGACGTCATAAAAGGGAGAATAGATTTAAATTAATAATGTCATTTGATTATTTATGTGACACATTCATATGTCATGTCATATTATTTTATTTTTCATCATGAATATGTTTTCATATATCATTATAATTTTCTTATTAATATATTTATATTTCACTTATCATCTCTATGTTTCTATTCCTATATTTTTCATACATTATCATTCCCTTTAGCCTTCATTAAGAACTATCTGTCATCCTTAAATTATATTTCATGCATTGTTCACAATATTATGACACTAGATTTACCTTTTTGTATATATTATCTTCTCAATATAAAATGAAAATTATGAATGGTAGAAGTCATAATGATACATTGGAAATAAGGAAATATTTTATAATTATTATTTCCTATTTATTTTATTTTCATTAATGAATTATCTACCCTATTTTCAAAAGATGTTGGCTTAGGATTCTAGGATAGGATTAATGTGAAAAATGTTCAGGTTATGTATAAAACATTTTGGATTAAAAAATATATATGAATGTTTAGGAATGTGTAATCTGAATTGGTATCATAGTGGGGTTTAGTTAGATTTTGGAATAATGTAAACAACAAGAAAATGATAAAATTTAAAATCACATTTATTAAAAAAATGTTTTATAGGTTAAAATATATTGTGTTATATTTTTGAAATGTATATTATTAATTACTTAATTTATATTGTATATTGTTTTTCACATAACCAAATTTTATTTTGTAAATAATAAAAAATTGAATGAACATAGTGAAAAAAGGTATATAATATTCAATAAATATAGAAATTAATATTTAAACATAATGACAGGTTGTATAAAAAATAATATGGTGGTTCTTAGATAAAAGTAATTGGTTATTGAAAATAACTAAAATCATATTGAGATTATGAAAAAACCAAATTATTATTATTTTTCATTATTGGGATCATAAACACCATATATTATTATACCTCATTATAATATTCTGACTTGAAATTATGAGTTCGGATGAAAAAAACTAGGCACCGCATGACGTCAAGAATGTCCCTTATTTACTAGAGGTATCCAAAAAATATCATCGAATATAAAAACCTATTAATTAAATGAATCAAGATCACATATAAAATCTAAAACAATGAATTCTCATCTAAAGTACATTTTAAACAAAATAATTTTAAATAATGGTTTATAATATAATGAACTTGTTTTATATAATCTGAATAAATCTAGAATATGTAACTAATTAAGGGGAATCATTTCTATACAAATGGAAAACAAAAAATAATAATCCACCATGTCCAACACTATAACTGTAAGATATACCTAGGACCCACCTTTAATAAATAAATATAATTTCAAATTACCATTATCATGAAAAATCACGTCTATATATCCACCGAAGTGTATATATAGGGGGTGACTATAAAACCAATCATATTTACCCAAGACTCCAATTCAAAACCATAAAAATAAAAATTTATATTCAATTCCAATATACCAAGTAAAAACAAGATTTGGTTTAACCAAAAAATTTAATTTGACTAATATTTTTATAAATCGATCATTCATTATAAAAAATTGTAACATTAAAAAATATTTCATTAATTAAATTACAAAAAAACCTATATAAATGTTTTCCCCTAAAAACCATATAAAAATTAATTTTTTTCTTTAATTAAAAGAAAAAATATGTTTCTTATAAAATAGGGAAAAATACCCATTATCCCAACTTCCCATGGAAAAACCTTATTTTCAATGAAGTCATTAGAAACGTCTTTCCCCCCCAAAATCATTTAGAATATTATTGTGTCCAAAAATCATTTAGAAACATCTCATTTCTCATAAATACAATAGGGAATTAATTTTTCTATAATGATTTATAACATGATAAGTCTTTCTAAACATATTACAACAGCCTTTTAACTAGCAATATGATAAGAGTTTTCCTTCACACTCCATCATCCATTTTTAACTCACCCAATCGTATGCGTGAAATCTGTTAATATCCATTCGTATAACCCAAAAGCATCCAATTTAACATGAAAAAGGGCGGGTCTCACGTTATGGACTTGTTCATCCTAATTTATCACTTTTACATTCACACACACACACACACTCTCTCTCTCTATCTCTCTAAGATCCTTGTTTTACCAAGATGGAATCTCGAAGGTTTTCTAAAAAAATATTAGCAAAACCATTTTAACACACTCACATTCCCATAATGATAAATTTAAAAATAATATATCAATACTATAAATAAAAACAACATTAAAAATTTACTTTATCGAAACAATTTTATATAAAAATGTCAAAATATTCATAAAAACATATCACATTTCAAAAAACTTCACATAAAAAACATTGTTTCCAATACCATAAATAATTGAGTAAATCCTCATTGATTTATTTTTAAAATTACATAAAACCCAAAATTCATTAACTATAAATAAAAAATTAGTTTCAAAATTTTAAAATAAAATTAATCAACATGTTTAATATATTCATTTTTAAATTCAAAATTTCATTCCAAAACCAATGGCTATAAACTCCCAAAATTTATAGCAATACATATTATTCCAAATTTACCATTTTTATAATTTCAAAATTCAAAATGTATTCAAAAAACTAATTACTTATAAGATAATAGTCAATCAAAAACATATAAGAAATGATAAAATTATAGAAAAAATAAAAGAAAACTACATAATTATGTCATTTTTTGGAATTAACTAATTCACTAATTGATGAGACATGATTACAATATAAATCATTTAATATCCAATCATGATGAACATTATTCCAAAATTACATAAATAAAAAATAAAAAATTTAAATAAGACTAAACCCATATTCCAGTACAATCTAAATACATTACAGAGAGATATAGAAAGATGGATAGAGAAGGGGAGGTGTGAGAGGGATTCTATAACTAAAAGGAGATATCAACCACCAAAAAAGTATTTCACATCAATCCAATAAATCAAGTAATTAAATACAAAATTAATAGTTTTATAATCCCTAAAATTTTCCCTATGATTCCCTAGATTTATTCAAGGTAAAATAACAGTGGTAATGGGGTCATACGAAGTTAATTTAGGAATTAAAAATAGAATATTTTTTAGCAATCAAAGATTCAAGTGGTTTGAAACATGCATAGGATAAACATACTCCTATCCATGGAACCCTTCATGGAAAAAATCCCTAAGCATTATTAGTTGAATGGTTTCTCCAAACCATGCATGTAGATGTTTTTATCCACTACATAACATTTTCTAACTTTTCACCTAAAAACATGGTCATGAAAAAAATACTCATAACAACGATTCTCTCTTAGATTTTCCAAATACAAAATTCCACTAAAAAACTCCCCAATACTAAAGAGAAAACAACCCATTCAAATCTATGGTGTAATAATTTCCTCCAAAATAAGTTTTTTCATCTAGAAAATATAACTACCACCCATTATCTATAAATAAAATTAACCATTAATATTGTATCTTAATATTAGTCATGTATTTATTCCTTTGAAGTATTTCATATAGCCACACCACCCAAACATATAAAATCATCATTTTTATAAAAAATTCCCTTTTTGATACACAAGATAAAACAATCTCATCATACAAGACACATAGTTTTTTAGTTTAACATCCACCCATATCATGATAGTAAAAGGTTGTGTTTGATACTACCTTAATTGGGAAACATGAAAACCATTATTATGTTTTATATAATACCATGTAAGAGATAGCATATGAATATATTCCCTAATTCCCATTAAGATTCCAACAAATGATAAGGAATGACATCACACATTGGGTAAACTAATAACCTCAAACTCAAATAATCCATATTTTATAATACTATAGAAATATAAATTATGATAGTTTAAAAATATTTATATATGATAATGTGAGATGTTATGAAATTATACCAAGATAATTTTATACTATTAACAATATTGTGAAAATAAATAAAATGCTACACATAGACTAAATAGAAAACATCCAATGTAGATCAATATTATCTAATATCTGATATCTAAGTGGAAATACAAACAAAAAATGGTTACGAACATGAATGAACTTATAATTTAATCTACAATAATAAACATGATTAAAAATATGTGTATTCACTATAATACACATTCATGGGGCAAGTATACACATTCCCAGTATGAAGTTTTAAAAAAAAGTATATAACCATTTCATATAAGGATAAATTATTCATCCATGTAGAAAATAAATATATGGAACTGATATTTTATTTTTACAATGACAAAACATATTTATTATTTAAAATATAAATTTATATATAATAAGGTATAAATTGAAACCAATACATAAATAGTCTTGTAACACGACATCATGTGAGTCATCCTATAAGGTAATGGATGGGAAAACTGAGATTCTAAAACCAAATGAATATCTATATTCATCAATAAATGGTACATTAAATATAGTGTAATTCTAAAATAGTGTTAATTACGATAATTGAACAAGTAAAAGTTTAATAGTAATAGAGAAAAATAAAAAATTAAACTGTAAAAATATGGTTGAATGGATCAATTCCTCAGAAAAATACTTTTCATTGAAGACATCATATTTAACCATGGTTCCCATGATGTTGTTTCCATAATAAAAAATTCTTTGATAATTAAATACTGAAATTATAAAGATAATTTTAAACAGTACCATTTTAACTACTAATTATCAATTAAAAAACGTTTAGAAATGTGTATTTCAATAATATAGAGGGGAATTTATGTCTAGATAAAATACATATATTAATAATATTATTAAAAATAAATATACATATACATGATATCCCATAAAAACACATATAAATCATTATAAATAATAACCCATATTGAAATAAAAATGAACTAATGTATTTCCCTTTAAAAACTCATTGGTGAATCAAATAACATTTTCACGAGTATGTGTGGTGGTGTTTTAATAGAGGGGACTTATATAAGGACATTGAGTGGTCATGAATCCCTAAGGATTTTTCTCAAATGGTTAGGATTCTTAGTTGGTCTCAGTTCAAAGGGTTGGTAGGGATTTTCCCTAGGTTTTTGGACCATAAGGTACACAATATGGGTATATTATCAACTTAGTAATACCCCTAGAATATAAGTGGTCCTAAACAGCCTCATGTTACGTAGTGGACTCTAACTAGAAGCCTAAAAGGTATGCAATGGTTTTAATAAGGGTAAGACCTTTCATTTGTTATTTTTCCCCTTCCCTTATCATCTATGTGAAGGCTTGGGATGTGGCCTTTTTATTGAAGCACTCACATTTGGTAACCCCTTTAGCCCCTCCTTTATCTGAATAAATCAATTGTTAATAAATCCTTGGTTTAGTTCATTCGAGCCAAGTAAAATACGTCTACCATCTCCTCCAAAAATCTTATCATATCATTATATTATTTTGTGTGGTTAAATATAGGATTTTAATGATAATTATAATAGATCATGGTGGAATCATCCTAATAAGATTAGTATTCTTGGTGAAGTGTCATGTGGGAATTAAAAGTGTAGTAATGGAACTCATTTCTCACTATTATTTTTAAACTCATGTTAATTTATGTATTTCTATAGGGTTCTTGAAAAATTGGAATGGAATTACAATAAATTATGTATTGAGTGGTATGTATTTTATTTATATGGGTGATAGGGGAATAAATATATAGAAAATGGTTTTATTTCTAAATGATATTCCTACCATGTATATAAAATTGTTGAGATTTATTAGATTATAATTATTTCATTTAAAGTGGGAAAAGAATTAGAAATGTTTAAAATTAATTGTTTTTGTTATGTGGTATGAGCTAAAGTCTCTTAAACATGTATATTCTTGGCGTGGTCATGATTCATGGTTGGGAGATCTGGGCTTGGGATTTTAACTATAATTTAGAGGCTGCTATCACATTAATACTTTACCATATGGGTGTCAGTATATACATATCATGTATGCCTCTTATTTCATTCACAAATCATTGAATGTGGTTGAATGTATCTGAAATGGTGGGATATACTTAGTTTAATCATCTTTTTTTGTATTAAGTTATCCACATATGATGTTTCTCTTAATAGATTCTTCTATGGATATTCAACTATGTAGATGATGTCTATAATGGGTTAAAGGAACATGAGGTGTTATTGTATCAAGAGATGAGTTGTTTTTTCCATGGGGTAAGATTTAGTGTAATGTATGAGGGGTTATAAAATGGACATCCCTTATAGAACAGTCTAATTAGTAATGAGACATGATGATTGAATATGATATACTATGTAAATTTCTTTTAAAATTTATGATTCCTTAAAAATATGGGAGGCATATTGGGAATGGAACTATTAAACCATTGTAGGTTATTAGGATTTAGATACTCTTTTTGTTGGATAGTTTGAGAGGGTATCCACTGTCCTTAAGTTCCCCTAGGTTTATTCAAAGAGTTTAAAGAGGATCAATGGGATCATTTGACCTTCGGTGTGGGTTGTTATGTGATATGTTCACTGCAATTACATTGGTCATAGAATGTTAGGTTAGTTTTCATAAGGTCCTAATTAATCTATGATAACTTATAATAATAAATTCTTCAATATATTTTCCCACCTAATCAATATTTCTATATATTCATGAACTATATTTGATGACATGTATATGGGAAACATGGTGAGCCACTCCCTAGTTATATTATCACACTTAGTATAGACACCTTAGTATGTGTGTAGACATTATGTTTTGATATTAGGTGATAGGTTATACAGGTATATTTAAGATGTGTAGTCTGATGGTGTTATAATACCCCTATAATGAGGTACCTATATTTCATTATTGACTCAAACCCTAAATTTGTTTATAATTATTTCTATTCATGGTTTGTTTTTCAGGTGACCCTTGTTATATATGCGTATATTGATCATCTGTATATATTATGTTATATCAAGTTGAGGTTATAAATTATTGATGGTTTTACATTTACTAAAATTCCTTGTTATTAACTTGATATGATATAATTATATAATATTAATTCAATTATTTTATGTGATAGTACAAATAATATAGTCTTCCAATTTTATTTATAGACTCTAATAAAAATTCGACTGCCTTCGGTATACGGGGTTGTGTTCCTGAGGTCATATAGTACCATGGTTATAATTTCGTATCAAGGATCTTAGTCAGTTTATTACAAAATTATATCAGAGAATCTATTAGTTAAATTAATATTCAACAGTAGTATTTTGATGTTGGATTTTTCCAGAGTTTTTGGTAGATCCTATCATTGGGCATAGCTAACCCAAGTAGAGGGAGAGTTTAATCTTTGAGGGATGGGGTTTTTAGTTATTTTATTTTATTAATATTATTGAGGTATATAATAAGAGATGAATCTATGGGTTATAGTGTAATTTATTTCCTTATTCTCCTCAATAGGGGGAGTAGAGCATGATTCAATGAATGAAATTTTTCGTGTAGGTAATCTAAAAATGTCAATTAAATCACGTGGACAAGAAATTATTTTCAAAATTTATAAATAGATTAATAAATTAATGGCATGAAAAGTTTTAATAAATATTTGTGAAGTGGATCTAATAAATAAAATCATCAAAAATACCTTTCTTTTTATTCTACAAAATGAATTATTATTGCGAAATTCATTTGTTGAGGCCCCAGAATTATTTTCATTTATTTTGTTATAATTTACCTCAAATAATGCTTATGGTTTGTGAAATCTCTATAGTGGGTAGTTCTAGGAATGAGATAATTTGTATTGGGACACATGATGAGTTCTAGGGATGATTTTATTTATCTATAATTGATTTAGTTGATGGGAGACCCTCCTGTGGGTCAAGTTGGATAAAAAAATTTCTTTAATATGGTTTGATTTGAACCTTTACTGGGTGAGATGAGCTAGTTTAAGGGTAGGCCCACATATGTGGCTTCTAATAAATTATCTATGGTTATCTAGTATGAGATAGTTAACTCTCATTATTATAATGGATGAATGGGAAAGTGTGTTTCTTATCATGTAATGTGTATGGATGGTCATATCCTAGGATTAATGATTCTTTATTATATTATCATATATTGGATTAACTATCATGTGAGGTGGTATTTATTATTAAATTTTACATTTGTATTGATTTCAGTATGTTTGGAATAAAGGCACCACATTTTCTTTATAAGGTGATTCATGGCCTTGTAGAATATGTTTTATTTCATTTGGATCGTATTTGATTCTAAGAAACAATGGTTGACTAGTGGTTATGGGATGTGTTAATTTAAATCCATGATTGCGAGGGTTGTATTATGGATATGGGTGTTGAAAACAACATTGAAAATCTTGTTTTAGGTATATGTTTGGTCTTTGTTGGGGAGGTTTACAGAACTATTGTATAATGGTATTTGGATGTGAGATAAGAATATTTATTCATTTAAAAAGGTATAATAGCTAGAAAATGTGGGTTCAATGAGAAATAATAGGTATATATTTTCTCCTAAAATTTTATTTGAGTTTAGGGAGAATGTCAACTAGGTAGTTATGTAAAGGCCCTACCTCTTATTTATTGATGTCGGAGGATACTTTAATAAATTGGCACTAGATACGAGAAATCACATCCCAATAGACCAAATAGTTTATTACTTCCGGTTAACTAGATGCATAATTGAATCTAACATTTATTTTTTTAACAAAAAATATATAATATATTTAAATTAAATAGTTTAAATACTTGATATAATTAAAATATCCCTTATTCATATCCTTGGGAATGTAGAAAAATTATGGGTGAGGTCAAAAGATTGGAAAGGGTTATATACAACGGTCACTAATAAGGAAATAAAATTATGAAAACAATAAATGGTAATAAAATAATTCCATAAATATAATCACTCGATCTTGAATAATATCCATGGATAACATAAATAATAAAAATTTCATGGTCATCAAAAATTTATTTAATAATTATGAAATGAATTATTCTGGACTTTTAAAACTTATGGACATGTCCCTGTGCCAAGTCATCTGAAAAAACCTATAAAAACCATTTTCTTAGACATCAACATAAATGGTTACTGCCTTTTCCAAAAAAATCTAGTTTGAATCATGAGACCTGCAAATGCATTTATGTGAAATGAAAAGCTCTGCTCGACAAATACTATGTCCAATTCCTTAAGAATATTAATATATAATACAACTTAATTGGCATTACTTAAAATAAAAAACACTTTATATTTTATGAACTATCATAAAGAATATAAATCTGTTTTCCATTCATAATAATCATAAAATTCCAATGAAATTTGATTTATGGTTTAATTACATTATTTCAACACTATAAGATTCATCATATTATGTTGTCATGGATCATAATACATTAAAAAAATCACCAGAATATTTCATAAAGAAAATATTTTACCACATTAAAATCAATTATTTAATGTTACGTTTTTTAATATTAAGTGAAATATTATATTTTAAAGGAACCATGGGATTTTTTATAATGATTATTTACGTCATATAGAAATCTTGGCATATAGAAATTATATTCTTTTAGTATAAGGTGGAAGAAAACACTAAATTCAAAATTTTTAAAAATGAAAAAATTACCTCACTGAGAAAATGGAATTAATAATCCTATTAAATAAATTTATATGAATCCTAAAATGTGAAAAAATGAATTTAAACAATCATAGGGGATTAGTAAAATCCTTCATTAAATTAATATTTAAAAAACTTTGATACGGAATAAAACTATTTTTGATCGAAGTGAGAAATAAAGTACAATTTCATTAAAAAACTATTTTTAGTCACTTCAGTACATAATTTTGGGAAAATGAAAATAAATCATGATTTTTTAAGAATTAACTAGATTATAATAAAATAAAATATTCTTTAGAATGAATATTAAATAATACGCCCATTGGATACTTTAACCTTAATAGTCCTAAATGAAAATGATATTGTTAAATATCTTCATACCTCATGTTAAACTTCCTTAATTTGTGTATAAAACTACTATATAATAAATATATATTATAGAACAATAATAATAATACATTTCATACCATATATTATTAAGGTATAATCATTTATCACACATTTATAAAACGTTCTTTGTTAAAACTGTCATCCATGTTAATAACTCTTTCATTATTCATATATGTTTTAGTTTATCTCTGAAAATCATAGCACTTTCATGGCCAAGAGACTGATTACAGATAATGTGACTGTGGCCCATGAAATGTTTCATTCTTTTAAGTCACGCTCAACCGCGAAAAATGGCACCATGGACTGGAAATTGGATACGACCAAGGGCTATGATAGAGTGGAATGGAACTTCCTATGAGTCGTTGTGCTAAAAATGGGTTTCTGTGTTACATGGACAGATTTGGTCATGGACGGCATCTCGACTGTTTCATTCAAAATCATGCTTAATGGGGAGCTCACCAGAGGATTCACCCCATCCTGAGGCCTCTTCCAGGGAGATACCCTATCCCCTTTTCTCTTCATCCTGGTGGCTGACGTGTTTTCTAATCTTATTTACAGGGCTGAATCCTCTAACTCTCTTCATGGGGTAAAGACCAGCCATGTTGGCCCACTAGTGTCACATATTTTCTTCGCTGATGACTACCTCCTTTTTTCCAGAGCCACTGTTAATGAATGTCGGGTGATCTGTCAAGAAATCCACCAGTATGAGAGGATGTCCGACCAGTCTATCAATCATGGAAAATCTGAAATTTCTTTCAGTGAAGGGGTTCTTCATGCTAAGAGGGAGGAGTTGTGCACCTTAGCTGCTATTCATATGGTTGTGAATCATTAGATGTATCTTGGGCTACCCACGGTGATCGGCCACTCCAAAAAAGAAATCTTCATATCTCTTATTGACAGAATTGAGAAAAACATTCTTGGCTGGTCGCCTAAGTGAATCTATAAAGCTAGAAAAGAGACACTCATCAAAGCTGTCATCCAAGCCATCCCCAGCTATTTTATGTCTCTGTTTAAGCTCTCGTCATTCATTGTATACCATATCCCTAGACGTATTGCCAATTTTGGGTGTTGTAGGAATGATGGAAGGAATCGACCACACTGAATGCCCTTGGAGAAACTCTGCAAACCCAAATCAATGGGAGGGATGGGTTTCCGGAATATTCTTCTCTTCAATGATGCTCTATTGGCCAAGCAAGGATAGTGCCTGCCTAACCGTCCTTCATCTCTCTATGCACGGGTTCTCTGAGCAAAGTAATTTCCCCACACAGACTTCCATGCTTCCTCCATTGGTCCCTGCACCAGTTTCCTCTAGAGAAGCATTTGGGGCGCTAAAAGGCTATTGGATAAAGGATTCGGATGGAGGATTGGGTCTGGATCATCAGTAAATATGTGGACTTATCCTTGGAATATCGATAACGATGGTATGCGGGCTACATCCCCCTTCCAACCAGGTTTTGAAGATGCCAATATCAGCTGCCTTCATTCTGACCAGGGACAAGGGTTGTGTGTGGAAAGGATCCTTGATTGTTTTAACGAAAGGGGCCAAAGAATCATCCTTAGCATTCCCTGGATCTCTGACGCAGGCTCCGACTACCTTTTCTGGACCAATGACATCACAGACGATTACACAGTGAGATCCTGATACAGACTGGCCCTTGGCCACAACCCCGTTGGCCGGGATGAGGAATCTTGGAAATCGATCTGGACACTCAACGTTCCCCCTAAAATTCACCAATTTAGGTTGCAGGTTTTCACGGGTACTCATCCAACCATAACCCTTCTCGCTAACTATCATATGGCCAGTTCTTCTTTTTTCCCTTTCTTCCCGAGCACTATTGAAACTCCTTTGCACGACATCATTCTCTGCCCGGGAGCCAAGCAAGTCTGGAGTAAATGGGGACCGACCTCTTCCGATTTACTGTATGTGGCCGCTGACCTTCCCGATCTTCTAACGCATTGGTGATCCTCTCTTCCCTTGGCTCTCTCATGTTCTCTTTGCACTTTAGCCTGGATTATTTGGATCCGACGTAACGATTCCGTGTTTCATCAAGCTCACAAACCTCCCGAATTCTGGATTGAAAAGGCTTCTTCTTGGATGGAGGGATGGAAAGACCATAATGACCTTTTTTGATAGGTTCTACCCCTATCTCACACTCTCATTGGATCCCCCCATCGGAAGTGACTCTTAAAATCAATGTGGATGCGTCTCTCCAAAAGGATTGGCTTTTTTCCCCCGGCCTTCTGGCCAGTAATCATCTGGTGCATATTCTCGCAGCAAAATATGTTCCACACCAGGATTTCTGGGAAACGGTGGTTGCTGAGTCCATGGACATTCTTGTTGGTTTACTTCTCGCTTTGGAATATGGATGGAGTGACATTCTTTAGGAGTCTGACAGCCTTACCGTCATTAATGCTATCAACAACAACGATGGTGGACTCCAGGCCTTTGGTACCATCATTAGGAGGACTCTTTCACCTGGCCAGTGCTTCTCTTCTTGCACCTTCTCCTTCACCAATAGGTAAGGGAACAATGCGGCCCATTATCTGGCAGACTCAAGCCCTTTTGACTCCACCCATCTCTAGTTGGACAATTTCTCTTCTTGGCTTTGTACTTGTACTTCTGCTGATTTTCATCATTAATGATATCTGTTTTATTTTAAAAAAAATGTTCTGTAATATCTATAATTTTAATCAATATATAAATAACATATATATTTATTTCATACAAATCTATATCCATCCTTAATAGTTGTAAATTAAAAAATTAATTACACCATTCATGGAGTTAGTCAGCTTTACGTATGCATGGACATTATTTTCATTTTTCAGGATGATGTAATAGAATAAAGATAAAAAATAACTCACCATTAAATAATAATTATTATACAATATATATTAATTAATTACATCTTTATTACTTTTAAGTCAAATGGTAATTAAAAACAAATCACATCACATCATGGAGGTGGTAGTCCACACGTATGCATGAGTGAATATAACGGTTTTCAATGGATTAAAAGGTAAATGGTAAATGTGATATTATAATTCAATAATTATTATTAGGAAATAATTTTTATTTATAATAATTAAACACATAATAATAACCTTCCATGGAACATGGTTGTGGAAAATGAATTTTATCGTTATGCCAAGACGAAAATCCTATGTACGCACGAGGGATATTTTCACTGCTTATTTGATTGGAAAGAAGGTAGAAATTATTTATTTAATAATCATAATAATATTTACCTATATTTTGGATACATATTTTATTATTTTATTTTGAATATGATATATTTAGAATAATTAACGAATAACTAAAAAATGTGTGATTGGTGAATGTGATTGCATATTCTTTGAATGAACTAATTTAGATATTCTCTTAAGGATCATTGTGTTGGTATTTTGGGAATCCCAGAACCTATATAATTTGTATAAGGATGATAATAAGGTAATTTTTCATTAATGTATTTATCTAGGTGTGTCAATATTCTATAAATAAATGAGGGAGGAAGTGCCTTTGATAATTTTTGAGATGTGTACATTGGAACTTATTTTAAAAAATAAATTATAATAAAGTCATTATATATATATATATGTTCAGGAAAATGGATAGTGATTTGATCAAAAGTGATTATGGGGTTGAAATCCAATAAACTAATAAAAATATTATTGCTTTATGTTTAGTTGTAAAGCATATATTTTTCTTTATCCCCTTAATTATCATACTTTAACATTAAGACACATAACATATTTTTCACACATAGTGGGTTATAATAGTATATATAAAGAGTAAATTGGATCATTTATTTTAAATAGATGAAATATTAGACCATATATTATCCTCCTTCATTTATATTAAAATTATTATGATTTTTAAATAATTATGTGAAATATTATTTTGAAAAAATATCATTAATGAAAATTTTGAAATTATTAATTTATTTTGACTAATAAGACTAAAAACATGGTTATAATTATAATATAATCATTTAACAGTTAACTAATATGTGATATTAATTTATAAAATTAATTTAACAGTCTAACTATGTAAAATTATATTACATTTAATAATTTTTAAATCTTTTATTAGGTTTTCTTGTTAATTAAATAAATATTTTTTCAGTTTTGCATAATTAATTAAGGTGATTAAATAATCAGTACACATTAGAAATAAACTTTCATAATTAAAATAATATCATTGATCTCAGAATAGTCATTTATATTCATTTATAACTTTATTTTTTCTTTATATTAACAAATAAAAGATATTTAAAACAAAAATAGTGACATTTTGTATCATTATTTCATTTATATAATAGATTGACCATTTTCATAGAGAATTTTTCAAAAAAAATATAACTTTAGATCATAACGTGTTAGGACTCTAATTACCTATATCCCAAAAGAGTTAATATGAAATACAATGACATTATCACTTATGTTTAGACCATATTTACCCAAATTACCATTTAAAAAGGAGATAACATTGAAAATGGTTACAATTCATGTTATCCAAAACTAAAATGGGTATATTTACCAAATTATGAAATCATGATTCCAAATATTGAATCAAGTTTTCAAGATTTATTTTCAATAATTGGACGAAAATAATTTATGATTAAAACAATTAACACAAAGAAAATATGTTTTTAAGAGAAATACCATATTATGTTTAATATAATAAATTAAAACAAAAAATTGATTCAAGTGAAAAAATGAGATTATTTATAACATAATCAAACTGAATTTTCTTCGATCCCATTTTATAAAAAAATTAGTTTTTATATTTTTGAAAAAAATATGGTTATTAATTAAAACTAGTATTTTTCACAATTCTTTGGAAGCACTCCCCTTTAAAAAATAATGAAAAAAATTAATCATAAGATAATTAGATATATATATTTTCTAAATGAATATAATTTAATAAAATAAATTTTATTAAATTGGAGAAAATAATAATTAAATTTTCTCCCAATATATAATAAAAAATATTTATGAAGAAAGAATATTTTAGAAGAATAAAATGACATTATTAAAATATGCATGTTTATTTTCTAACGATATATCTATAAATTTGAATTGATTATAAAATAATTATAAATTTCATAATTATTTTATTCCTATTTATTCCTGCCAATGTAATGGCTAGGTTATAATGGTCATCAATAATAATATTTTATGCATCGTTTAGGCGTTGTATGGGGTATTGTATAGGCTATCAAACATATTGTTATTTTCATATATCAATGTGTTAATTTCTACAACCTAAAAAAATCATCACCTTGATTTGAAATGGTTCTTGGTTTTAAATTTGAACATTCATTTTTATAACACCCAAATCATAAAAAAAGAGTTAATAAAAATTCATCTTAAAAATTGGGAAAGAGAAATACAAAGGTCATTACAAAACTAGGTTTCCAAATAGTAAAATATTACATTCAATTGAAAATATCAACATTGAATAAAAAACTAAATCTTATGGGAAAAATATATAGTGATAGGGAATATGGTCTAGAGACAATTATCGACCACAAAACCATAAATCAATTATGGGTGAAATGAACATTAATTCTTCTGAAATGATTTCAATTTCATAACGATATATGAAAGTTTGATATTTTCAATGGGATATATGTAATATTCTATGAACATATCCCAAATAGTGGATGATATGGAATTAATTTAAATGTAGAATCATTTATAATCAAAAATAATTATTTTCATTAATTATTTGGATTGGGAAATCCATTTTGTTGAAAATGATTTTGGTGTGAAAGTCTGTCATACTGCAAGAAGGGATATTTTTGATTAATGTGACTCCCCATCATAAGTATGTTTTTATATCGCTAATAAATTTATTATTTTTTAGGGAATTTGTGATGGGTCCCACCTCAAATATTTTTCATTCGTGATGGGTTCCATTGCAAAATGATTATTATTGGTGACTGACCTAATCAAGAATAAACTGTATGAAAGATTTATTTACAATGAGAATTTTCACAACTAGATTTATACCTCCACTGTAGGTATTATTATGGGTTCTATTTGCGATCTAACCAATAACATATATATATTTTTTTGAAAAATATTCAATTGTAAATAATCCTGTCAAAAATAATCTAACCTATATATATGTCCATTGGAAGAATTTTTGATCAACTTCCTTCACATTACTCATTCCCCTCATATCCTTCATCACTCTCTATTTTCCTTCTCATTTTTTCACTCTATATATTTTAAATATCAGCAACCTAGTGTTATTTTAATTATATTAAATCTTCAATTATTAGGATGTTTCTTTTATACTTTTAATTGTAAACTATTTTCTTTTATCTGATATTATAGATTATTATAAATAATTAACTATAATTAGTTGTAATTGATATTAATTATAGTAAATTACCATAATAGTTTAGCTACCAAGCATATATGGTCGTAAAATTTACTAATACAATGTAAAAAAACAAAAAACACTCAATAGTGAATAAAAATCACCACATAAACATAAATATGGAAAAGAGATTCCACAAAAAACCACATATTATTGGCTTGAGACTCAAACATACATAATTCTAGACCTATAAAACTATTCTTGAAGGTTCATATTAGAAATATGACCAATCTCATTATTCCAAAAAAATCCCTAAAGGCATGTTTATATAAAACCCAACCCATTTCCTTGCTGATAATCCCTTTATTCAGGCTAAAATTATTGTAAATTATTGGTAACTAGAGATAATGAGATAAAATTAGTGTAACTTAGTGGTAATGTGTTTTTATTAGTAAAAATTAGAGTAAATTAGGGGTAATGAGTAATTAATAACAATAATTAGTATAAATAATCAGTAATTAGCGATAACTAGTAAAAAATATTGGTAACAATTATACATAACAATCATAAATTATACATAATTAACCACTTTTTTAATGTGTAAATGGATAATGAAGATTTAGATTAGATGTTTCATATCTTTGAGGAGGCTATACATTCTGCTAATGAGTATGATTCTTCAACATTTGACCATTAGGATATTGGTAGTTCATCATAAACATGGAGGAGTCGTTGTCCTACTTGATTGATGACTGTTGACCCAATTACAAAGTGACATCCACATATTGATTTTAATCTACTCATTCATAGGTATTTTCATTTATATATTTTATCTAATATCCATTAATTATCACTAATTTTCATTAATTTATATATTTACTAATTTTTTGATTATTTGTTCTAATTTCCCCCCAGTATTTTACTTATAAATTTGTATTAGGTAGTGATATTCTATGGAATTATTTTTATAGAGCATGGGTTACATGGGATTCAATTCTCATTAACTTTCAACAACACATGTTTTGTCATTGGATTATACGTAAATAAATAATTGTGTTTTATAAATTTATTTAATTATTAACTTGTTATTATTTATTATTTGTAATATTTGTGGTATCCCATTGAAGATAACATGATAACCTACATCTTGGAGGCCAATGAGGTATGTATGCATGAATGTTTTCATTACATGTTTCCACAATCTAAGGAAGAGAGCCCTTAATAATATTAGAGCCATTGTTTCTGATTAGCTTGTCTATGGCCACTAACCTGATAACATGTCCTCGCATGTTTTGGAAATATTCTGCTAACAATAGATGAGATCTTATTTTAAAAGGATACCGTAATATTGTTAGCATAATCCGGTGAGGTAGGAGGTCACACATAGAGATTGCAGTTATACATTAATTACTCATCGATAAACAATGGTTAGTAGTTTTATTTAATAATTTATATAACATTAAATTCAAAGTATTTTATATATTCATATAAGTAGTTGAGTATCATGATAATATAGATTTTTATATTTATAAGATGATTTAAATTGATAATATACCTTGATATATGATTGGGGGGAAAAATATTAGATTATGGTAAATAATGTTGTTTTTAATTTTAAAAATAACATAAAATAATATTTTAATTTTTCAGTTTCAAATTTCATTTTAGGTAGTTATATGTGGATCGGAATTATCAAAAACATGATGAGAGTTAGTACAACTCTGAGGGTCATTCCAGTAGTGCATTAGTATTTTCTGACATAGCCTGTATATGAGTGAATCACTATTCTTTTTATAAAGGACAAGTCATTGGTATGAGTTCTTGAATAACTTTTGGAGGTTATTATTATACTTATCCTTGGTAGTATTCTAGTGAAAGGGGTTTTCATGGTCAATCATAATCATCATATTTAGAGTATGAGGAGATGATGTTAGCTTCTAATGATCGTATAGATACCCCAACATCGATGAAATGAGTAGCAACACAAGAAGATGATGGGGGTACATACGATGTTTGTAAGAGGACATAGGTATGTAGTTTCCTCCACCATCTCATCCAGATGACCCTCACCATCCAAAGTTATTGATTTTTTTGAATCATTTATTATGAAAATCTTTGAATAAAAATATTATGTGTCAAATTTTTATTATTTTTGATGTCTGTAGTTTTATATATTACATTTTTCATTTTTTTTGATGTTTTATATACTTTTTAATTTTTTTAATTATTTATTTATTTTTTATAAAAAATATGTTTAAAAAAAATATTATTTATTTTTAAATGGATTATTTACCCATTGAAAATAATAATTTTCAATAGATTTTTTATTTTTTTTGAATTTTTTTTTAAAATATAACCAGTGAAACATTTCAGTGATGGGGGAATTACCCATCCAAAAAAAATAAACTACAATGGACTGTCAAACAAAATAGCATTTATGATTTTTTTCCACCTACAAGCTATTTTCAATGGGATCCCACCACAAAATAATATTTATGATGGGATCCTATTGAATATTTCCTAATAAAAATAGTTCATTTTCTCGTAGTGTAACATTACTATTGAAGATATTTTTTCATGAGTTATGGAATTCTTTTACCATCATGGCTATAAAAATAAAGAAATATAAATACTTCATATCATTCTATTATATAATCGAAATTTCTTTTATTGGATGTTATTATATAGAATTCCATTTTATCTCTTAGTCCATGAAATGAATATAAAATATGCATTTTTTATGCCCGATTCCCTAAAATGAACTCATATCAAATCAAATATTCTAAAAAACCATAAAAGGTTATTCCTCTAATCTCCAGATGTTTTACAAAACCAAAATTGTTAGTACAAGTTAATTAGTAATACATTAATGTCTAAAATCTCAACAATAACACCAAAGAGTTCAATATAATCTATTACATAAATAGTTAATTTTATTACCCTTCTTAAATATTTGATAAAAAATTAAAAATCAATATAAAATTAATCTATAATGTAACTTTTAATTTTATACAAAATATCTGAATTAATTGATCATATATTCTCCAAAAATATGGGGATTACCACAAATCATTAATGAAATCATATAATATTCATGAAATTAACTCTCGCTTCACTCCATAAATAAAATATAATAATATTATGAATATTTTTAAATCAGATAATGTTTTTACTTCATCAAAAATTACATTATCATCAAATCACTAACCATTTTCATGGTCACCAACAGAATCCCATTCAATTATTCTATGTCAATATTTTATTTAACCTAAATAAACATTATGAACTCAATATAAGAAACATATTAAGGGTTATCTTTATATTATACATGTATTCCCCCCAAAATATCACATTACCACTAAACTTTTTTCTTGGTTATCAAAATCATTCAACATGTGCTTTCCATCCATTAATGAAAATTCATTGTGGTATTATTATTTATATCACTCATGATTTATATAACAATATTATCATTGATAAAATATTAAAATAATATAATTAATGAATAAAAATACACAACAAATTAGATAATTCCAAATTGGATATAGTAATTGAATAAGGTTGGTGCTGATCCATTTTCTTTTTATGAGTTATATTCCCATGTCACTTGGGGAATTCATTTTCATAGTGTCCCAAAGACTTACTATTGAAACACTAAATATCTAAGGTTTCTCTATTACTCTTCAATTCACATTTTTGATGTAATTTTCCCCATATTGAAACAAACTCTCATTACTTTAATGTTAGTACCTGGGTGTTTCATTTTGCAATTAGGGCAAATAAAAAATCATTATTTAAATTCTTTCCCTTATTCATTTTTTTTGATATTTTTCCTCTTATTCTATTAATTACCTTAAAATACATTACCATTGGATAATTATTTCTCTTTATTGATTGAACAAATTACTATTACCTTCTATGATGACATTATTTATGATGTTGGTGCCCTTAGAAGGATTTATTTAACCCCATAAAAGGAAAAATAAATAATTATATTTGGATTATGTACAAAAAATGACTTTATATATGTGTAAACATATATTTCAAATATGGAAATGTATTATTTTCATTGATTGAGTAATTTTCTCCTCATACCTTTTATTTTTTAGGAGAAATGTATTTTTCAAAAAAAATTCCATAATATACATTTATTCCACGCTCAATATTTCTCCATCATCCATATATTTTGGAATAAATGACCACCATTTATCTATATCCAATAATAGATGATAAACTCTGACTAAAATAATCTCCCTTTCATTGCATTCGAAATTTATCAATAGATTCTCTATGGAAGTTATCCATTGATCAGCTACGAATGGATTCATAGTTCAATGGAATGATGGAGGTCATTGATACATGATGAAATATAAAATTGATACAACACATCATGGATAAGAAGGTTTATCTATATGGGAATCATTATTGGTCATAACATGAGTCACCTACTCTAATTATAGTTAAAATCTGTTTATATCTTGATTCAACTCTAGATCCTACTGCATTTATCATTCATATGAGTAAAATCCTTTAATGAATTATATTTATTGATAGAGTTTACATTCCTTCCACTTGGTCTCGTTTCTAAAAAATGGAATATACTAGATTATAACATAACATTGTGAACTATAAAGAAAAATTTCAATAAAAATGAAACACTTAACGAAAATTGAAATGTTATGTATTACAGATAAAAAAATATTAAGACTAGTTTTTTTAGGAATATTATCAATGCTAGTAATAGGGATATATTACCTAATATAGTTTTTCATAAATATAGTTCTCATGGATTCTACTAAACTTTCTGTGATACCAATTATAAATATACTACTCTAGTATCCCATATCTAGTGGTTAATTTAACACATTGGTACTAGATTCAATCAATCACATCCCATTGAATTGAATAGTTCAGTAGAATTGGTAAAGTAGATACATAAATTAATCTCAGAGTAAATTTGTAAACATAAAATTCATAATGTAGTGGAATTAAATATTCTACATCATTGAACTCTTTAAATGTTTCCTTCTTTGTATCGTGGCGAATGAAATCAAAATTAGGGCGAACACACATGCTTTGTAAGGGTTTTGTGCAGTGGAAGATAATAACATGTGAATAATGTGGAATGAATAAATGATGATAAAATAATTATATATAAATTATCACATGGGACTGAAACATTTCTATTGATATAATGAAAAATAAAATAATCACATGGACATCAATAGTTTTTTATAACTATGGAATTCAAAATGGCTGATATTTGAAACATACCATCGATGCCTTGTGGCATGAATTTTTAAAATATAATCAATGGCTTATGATAAAGATTTTATAAAAATATATAGGACCTAAAGAAAAACATAATATAGTTTTTCTAATGAGACCTATCATTTAATCTAGGGTCTATATAAGTCCAGGTTTATCACATACTATGTCCAATCCATTCACCATATGAGTAGACAACACGACTTCATCAACATGCCTAAAAAATATATAACTCTTTATATAAGAGGAATTAGAATAAAAAATATCAATAATTTACCTAGTCAATGAAATTATTAACCATCAAAAACATATCATGGATGGTATAATTATAATATATCCTTAACATCATATTTTGCAAAGGATATTGACATAAATGAATATACTTTAAAGAGATAACTAGAGATTTTTTTGAGAATAATATCCTTTCAAAATTTAAATAAATTATTCCTAATATAAAATATTTGAAAAATATTAAAAAAAAAATTTCATTGAACAAAATCATATAAAATTTTAAATTAATATTTAAATCATAGCCTGTTTATTGTTTAGGGAAATTTTATAATTCCACACATGCTAAAATAAATCATTCATTCTCATTTATGTAAAAATTCATAAACTACCCAATTTAGAAAAGAAAAGAATATTAATTTTAAGAAATTTTATAATAATAATAAAATGGGTTAAAATTACATTAAAAATTAATACTATAATATCAAAACTCTTCATTCAAATTTTCTATGAAAACATGAATATAATAGAAAATTATTTTTCGACCAACGAATAAATAAAGTGATTATTCCTTAAAACATATATTTTGTAACTAAAGTTATTAAGTGGAGAAAATTGAAATTGAAACATGTATTTTTAAAAAATAATCATTTATTTTTAAAATATTTATTTTTTACAACATAAAGGTCAAATAATACTCCCAATAGAGACTTTTACAAAAATAATCCTATATAACAATGAGATTGTGAAACAAACAATTACCCTTGGTGTGAATTACATAGTTTTCATCTAAACCACCTATATAATAAATAAATAATTTATTTAATATCTATTATATAAACATAATTATATATATAATACCATATATGATTTATATATAATATTTTATCACACCATTATTAATAATTCTTTAATAAAATCACTCTTCCCAAAAATAACTTCTTTATTTTCCATGTATGTTTATGTTTTTTAGTTTTAGTCCTCACGCGTTTAACATGACTAAATATTATCCATAATGTTAATAATGATATAAATATCATATATATTCTTTATATATATATAGTTATTGTTATCCATAATGGTTATAGATATAAAAATAAATTGATCCATTTATAGAGATGGTAGGTCGTGTTTACGCATGAATATTGTTTTTATTTTTGTAGAGGATAGAATAAAAGAAAGATAAATAATCAATCAACTTTCCAAAATAATTATTATATAATATAAACTCATTTAATATATCCTCATTACCATTTAAATGAAAATGATATTGAATATAAATCAAATTTCCTCATGGAGGATATAGTCCACATGTACGCACGAGCGACATTACTATTTTCCAAAAGATTGGATGGAATGAAGGTATATACGATACTATAACTACAAAAGTAAAATTATAATATATTTATCATATATAAACATTATTCTTATTATTATAACCTTTCATGAATAATTTGAAAAAAAAATAATTGTTTCACAACGTGGATATGGTTAGTAGTATATACACACAAGCAGTTCTTTCACTTCCCATTTGGTTCCAATGATGGTGGATAATGAAAATTTAATAATAATAATAACATTTAAGTATATTTAGGATAATAAAATATTAATTTTAAGATAAATAACACATATTTTTATGTGGTAAACATATTAAAATTGAAGTGATTTGTTAAAGATAATATATAATTTTTTAAAGAAATTATTTAGATAATCTCTTAAAAATCCTAGGGTTAGCCTTTTGGGATCACCATAACCGTTCAATTTTATAGTGAATTTTATAATGGATTATATTACATTATACTTGACCTATATGGTGAAATTTGGGGTAAAGTGGTGAGGGAGGATGAAAACTTTTAAAGTTGTGGTGAGGGGCCCTTCAGAAATTTCATAAAAAAGAAAATATAATAAAGTCATTATATTGAAATATTATTCCAAATGGATAGTAATATGAATATGTGGAATTATGGATTTCAATTACATAAAAAAAATTAGATAGTTTTATGTGGTGTTTTAAATCTAATTTTTTTTTTGAACCCCTTAATTAATCTATTTAAACATTAAAAGTAATAACTCTTTTTCACACTTAAATGTTAATAATATTATATATTAAAGAAAAATTAAAACATAAATGTCCAATATATGAAATTATAATCCATATATTATTCTCCTTGACCTAGTTTAAATTTTTATGATTTTTATATAATTTAATAAAATATATTTTTTTATAAAATATCAGTAATTTTTTTTTTGAAAAAATACCATTTCTTTTACATAAAACACATTAAAATCAACGTTTTAATAATAATATAATACTTTAACAGAACACTAATATGTCATATTAGTCTAATTTTATTTTAATTCTATAAATAATTAATATTTCATTAGTTTTACTGTTTTTTTAAATCACTTACTATATTTTCTATTAATTGAAGAAACTCTACATCAGTTTTAAATAAGTATATCAGTTAATTATTTAATTAATAAAAATGTAAATAAATATTCATCATGAAAATAATTTCATTTACATGAAAATATAATTTTTTTTATAACTTTATTTTTTCTCTATATAAACACATAATTAATTTTTTAAACTGAGAGAGTGGCCTTTTGTATATTTCTTTGATTTAAATATAATTTGGATCATTGTAATGAAAAATTATCTATTAACTATATTAAATTACATATTAAGGTGTCATGGTTGCAATTATATTCATCCCATAAGAATTAACCTAAAATATTGTATCTATTTCTCATAGTTTTAGCATAGATTAACTAGATTTATCCTTTACTAGGGTGATAAATTTTACCACAGTGACTATTCATATTGACCCAAAATAAAACATGAATATTGAAAAAAAATTGAACCTCATATTTATTAATATGGAATAAATTTTACATGAATAAATTTAAATAATTGGAATAAATTAATTTAATATTAAAATGAGGAACATAATGAATAATGGGTTTTCAATAGATTTTATATTTAGTATAAAAATAATTCTATACAAATTTAAATCCTAAAATAGATTCAATGTAGAATAATTAGACTCATAATAAAATTATATAACTAATTTTATATTGAAACAATTTTAAAACAAAATATGCCCTTTTTATTTTGAAATAAAAAATATAGTTTTCAATAAAAAATAGTATTGTTAACTATTCACTGAAAAAGCACAAAACATCACCCAAATATATTTTTTTGTGACCATTTAAAAAATTATGTTCATTTTTTGAAATTAATTTTTTAAATGTGATAAAAAATTAATTTAATTATTTTCTCATTGAAAAAAATAAATCATTTTTTAATAAAACATATTTTTGAAGAATAAAATGGATTTATAAAATACTGATTTTTTATTTCATAATATTTAATAAATAAATTCGAACTGAGTATATACATAAGATATACTTCATAATTTGGTCATTTATATTAATAAATAACAAATCAACAATTAGGTTATAACCATCAGAACGAATAATAATTTCTGTTTTGTTTAAGACCAGATCTTTGTGTTGTATACACTATAAAACATATTGTTCTTTTAAAATCATCGTGTGTTATGGGTTTACAGTGAAAATATGATGGGATTGTGATTTTCTTAACACCTTGTAAATTTTTGGGGTGATTTATTCAAGATGGGGATTGTAATGTATCGTTTTGGATTCGTGGGAATCCATTTATAATTTTAAAAGATAATCCAATATCAGTGGTTCTTTGAAGGTAAATCCATGATATAGATGGTTATTTAGTATAGATGTGGTGCACATAGTGGTGATCTAGAATCAGTATGTGGTGATTAAGTTATATTTATTAAATATGATGATGATGGATAAAGGGGAGTCTTAGCTAGGGTGAGATAGAATGATTTTGGGGTATGTTGTTCCCTCTACGAGATAAATGTGTTATATTATACGGATCACATCAGAAATAGGACATCGTGGTTGTGGTTTATCAGTATAAAACCAATTCATATCATTCATTGATGATGAAAATAAAGGGTCAGGTGAATTAATTTGGGGTTCTTAGGTTTTTTTGATGTCATATGGCTCTAACGATGAGCTCATACATACAGGTTGTAAGGGTTTGATGATTGAGGAATATGTGTGGAGTTAATTTTGGAATGTTGTATTATTGGTGGGATGATATTCATGGGATTATTTTATGTACAATTCTGTTACATTGAGTATCCCATCGATCCTTGGTGTTTTCCCACACATCAGGTGGGTAGAGGTTAGTGACATGTTTTGGATCAATGTCTGTGGCTTGTACGATAATGAATTGTATGATGATTTGGATGGTGGTATGGTGAAGCATATATTGTTCTTATACTATGTTATATTTTTGAGATCATTATTATATATTTATATCATCATCATTTTCATTGAATATTGAGGGTGGTCCTTTGTAGATTGAGCTAATTCGACATAGTGTATTTACAATGTCGACTGAGTGAGGCATCCTTTTTGGGAACAATATACGATATATTTTTAGAATATGGATTTTTATTAGGAATAATAGTGTTGTGAAATCCATAGGGGTGTTTTAATGAAGTTGTTATGTGTTTAGGTAGTGATCAATAGAATTGGAAAATGGATGAAGTGGTACTGGTTACACATTCAGAAATAGAAAACCCATTGGCTACCATGTCAAGGTATCTCAGCTGACCAGTGAGACCCCAAGAAGATAGGATTCCTAGGAGGTATAATCAGAACCTAGTTCCATCCATCATAGTACTCTATAGTCATTGTGTGCTTATTTATAAAGGGTACGAACCAACATTTTTCATTAATACCCAACCATCTTCAGCAACGTGGATCATCACTGAAAGAATTTTTTGTATTAATCTCCCCCACATTTCAAACCCTTATGTCCCATTTAATCCAACATACATCAAAGAATTATAGTGGATTTATTTTTCACATCAACTAAGATAATCTGACTCTTCCATTTCCCCCTCTCACTTTTGGGTTGAATTTATAATTTCGGATCGTTTCCTCTCTGTGTTTAATAACAATTCTACCTTATCATGGTGAAATAATCATGAAATGATGGTCAGTCATGATATAGTGTGTTACACATATCAAAATTGAAATAATATTACATGATTATCACAATTTATATATAGGTAAATCCCTCCATGGATTATTACAGGCTTCCCATTAATATTTCATAGAATTGGGAATCAATTAAGTATCTTGTATTGGGGATTTTATTTATAACATTATAAAGGTCATGAAAAAATATATTGGTATTTCATTTATTTATTTTATATCTAGATATAAACTCAGTGTTATATATTTCATAATACCTAGTAAAATTAAGATTTTAAGTAAATTATAAATTATTATAACGAATGTTTTCTGACATGTGGTATGATACAAGGGATCGTAAGCCGAATGTCACTTTGTACAGGCATTTTTAAAGTTTAAGAAATTTTATACTGAGATTTAAAATTCATTTTGAAAGAATTTTTTCCTCTTAATACTTAAGAATATTATATTATTATTGTGTATTTTATATTTATGAATTCAGTTAGATTTATAAATATTTGAAGGGAGAAAAATGAGTCTATAATTGTGTGATAGACTTACTTAATAATTATTTTTCTTAGATTGACTGATTATTATATGTGGTGGATATTATAATGCACTAGGTGGACATGTCTCCAAGGGGAACAATGTTTATAATGGTTTAGAGGACATTATGTTTTTTATGGCTGATGAGATGAGTTTCTTTAGAACAAAGTGTTATATAGTGGAATATTTTATGAGTTTATGAATGGTTATCCATTGGTGAATAGAATAATTAGTATTTGGAATTATGAATTTCACGAGAAAGGTTATAAAAATAGTATTGTAACCATTGGACTCCTTGAGAGTTTGGATTGGGATTTATGGAATGGACCTAGCATCTGGTAGGTATTTGTTCTTAGGATACTCATATTACTGTATTGTACGAGTGCATCATCAGTATCCTTAAATATATATAGAAGAATATGGTGATTTAGAAGACATATGTGTGTGATCTCTTGAAACAAATGTTTGATCTCATTTCTAGAAAAATGGTCCACCAACATTGGTTGTAATAGTGGAGGTCTATGGTCATAGTGCATAGTTATCTGCCAATAAAATAATGTGTGTTCTTAATTATTGTAGAATGTTTCTTAATGTAATTATATTTACAATCATACACTACATATGATGGGGTATATAAGTGAAATACAGTTATTACCAAAAATCTTTATATGTACATACCTTGTATGGGAACTCCAATGTGCATGAAAACCATATGTTATTTTTAAGTTAAATGTTATATGGGGACTCTTTCAGGAGTAAATGAATAGATTTTGGAAAAAATTGTGAAAAGGGACCCAAATAATATAATTATGTCTCCCTCTATATTATTTACAAATCATTTTGTACTTTTTCAGAACAATAGGACATACTTGTTTTATGTGTGTTTGATGAGCATGGTTATCATTTATTTTAATAATAAGGATGTGATTGGTTATTTGTTGTAGAAAATTATCTATAATTCAAGTAGTTTCTCTGATGTTATATGAATATTTTTATGATTAAATTATTTTATGTAATGGTACAAAATGTATAGTCTTACCATATTTTTATAGACTCTCACTACAAGTGACCAATATTTAGAACCTAAGAAGGTATGTCGGTGGTCATGTGGAAGGCTAAATGGAGTAACATGTGTCTAATTTTTGTTGGGTCATTAAAATATGAAATTTATTAACAGTTATGGGGTATCTCTTATATAAAACAACGAATACATCATTAAAACATTTCTTTCATAAAGGAAATAATCAAATCAATCAAATCAATCATGTAACTATAACCACTTTGTTAAAAATATCATTTTAAAATTACATTATATTTGAAATTTCATTTTAAAAATCAATACATAAATGGTTTTTAAAATTATATATTTTTTATAGAACACCAACCTCTTGGAATTAGTGTGGACAAGTGAAGAATTAAGTAATTAAATAAATTAATCAATCTTCAATGCATAATAAAATAATGTGGTTTACCAATTTTATTATAAATATTATAATAATAATTATTATAATTAACGATAATAATAATAATATTAATCTAAAACATTTTAATATATTTATATATATATATCATATACCAATAAACACACACCAAACACAATTATTTATAAAATAAAATTATTTGATATATTTTTAGTCATTTGAATTATTTTTTGAAACCAATTTAAAAATTTTCAAATAAATTCTTACTCTTCAAAATAATTCATAATTTTTTTAAATACCTATAAGAAACTCATAATAATGAATTTATATCACTTAAGAGTTTTTAATAAAATATAAATAATACAAAAAATAACAAATATATAATCGATATGAATTATCCATGATACCCTACACATGGTCATGTAGTATCTAATAAATAAATTAATCATACATTCATAGTCTCCATTCATAATCCCTATGAATATGAAACATGACATTTCACATTATAATTTAATTTAAAATTTGAAATATATTTATCCTTATTTTCGTTAATTTATTTTACATATTTCATTATTAAAAAATGGTGTTACATATCTAGAACCCTAACATAATCATAGTGACTATATATGAGAAAATAAACCCCAGAAGCATATGTTTTCTATTAATCTCTTCTATATTGAATGTTTAGATCTCATAACTAAAAAAAGTAATGCATATAGGAAATAAACTCAATCATTTTCCGATCCATAATAAACAAAAAATCATCTTCATTGTATGGTGTCCTCAAAAACATGATCACAATTTCAATAAAGATATCCTCACATTTCAACACTCATCGATGCTTTATATTCACTCACTAACACACCAAAAGCTTGGAAACCAAATAAGTATAATCTTTTTTCATTTTCAAACATTAGAACTAATGTTTGATGTCATGATACGTCTTCATCACAGAATGATATATTAAAAACCACGAATTGTAAAGCACCCAAAAGGTAATCTTCATAATCATTAAAGGTAATCATGCCCATCCTATGAAATAATGTACCGAGTCTATAAATATTGGATACTGCTCGATGGTCTCCCAACCATTTAGGGTGTCCCTCATCCTCGAACATCCCTTAATATGAAAATGTACCATTTTTAATTATTTACTAACATATAAATAACATTTATTCTATATAGAACTAATATATGATTTATTTTGTTTACTACATGTGAAATATCTCTAATAATTCTATCATTTCCCATTTCTATCTAACTTTCTTCACCACTTTAGATAGATTTTTTCTATTTAACGAATCCACCACTTAATTTCCGTTTTCATTGTATGTTCATGGACTCAAAATCAGAAGTATAAATACATTTTACCCACTAGTATTTCAATAATTAAAATTCATTCTAAGAGAAAATATAATTCAATATATTATGATCAATATATATCATGAATATTTCTCCATAAATGCTTTCCCTCTAACTCTTCAAAGCATGAAAATGATAAGCATATTTAACTATTGAGTTGGGTAATTATTATCCAGAATACTCAACTACATAGAAATGTATGCAACAAATTTACTCCTTTAAATTTTTTAAAATGATATATCAAATATTAATATATCATAGTAAACATCATAACCAATCCTTGATTTGATGTTGAATCAGTTTTAGTGTTTTTTATTTTATTTTTTATAATTCCTCAAAAACGTCATCACAATCTTTAATCCCTTAAAACATAACTATTTTCAATCAAAATTATTTCATAAGAAAATCTAGTTTTGAAAAGGATCGTATGAAACTGTAATAATATTTATCCAACCATAATAAATATTAGATATACAAAAAAATCATTAATCATTTCTAGAACATCGCTGATTTAACCATCATAGGATTAATAAAGATAACTTTTTCTTGAAAAAAAGTCACAGAACTTATCCTATTAATTATGAATATATAATATAAATACAAAACATAGAATATGTATTTGAAAAACTAGATAAGATAATTAAATTATAAAAATTATAACTTTTTGAAAAAATATAGAGCTCCACACAACCACTCCCATTTAAAAACATATCATTTTCTATTATAAAAACCACATCCTATCAGTCTATGAATACTCAATCTTCTAATACATTTATTCAAAAATTTCAAATAATTTTACATATTAAAGTTTGAATTCCAAATATCACATCCAAAAATCTTATAAACATACAAGAAAGATGTTAATAACCCATATAAACATTGGAACTGACACCAAACCCTAACTCCCCTATGTTAATTTTATCCAAACAAATCAAATGTAATGTTACAAACATATAATGTTAAAAGAGACACACCCCAAGAGAAACAATTATTATACCTTCAATATATCATTCATGAACCACCCTATTATACTCTCAATCAAGCACCCATGTTGGTGTTTTTAAATTCATGAAGGGAATTCTTGATCCCCACATTCTAACAACTAGTTATGGGGAATCAAAAATCATCATTGATAATGGTTATACAAATAAATAACACAAAATGGGTTTGAAATAATGATATAATATAAAAATTACATATATTTGATAGTCATGCACTCAAATATATTAAACTATAAAAATATTTCATCTACATGCCATAATATAATCAAAATATAAAAATTGTAAGAGAACCCATAAAAACCTATAAGATATTTCTATGAAAATAATTAAAATGGGTGATTTAATAACATACATATATGAAAGTAATGAGACGGGGAAATTGGTGGGGAATAGTGGTGTATGATAAATAAGCTAAAAAATAAAAAAATAACTTCACATCTCCCTAAGACAGAAGATAATTGTCCCACCATGTCACCAACATCTAAAAAAGTACCACTTGAATGTGGAACCACAATAACCAAGTGGCCTCTTATCAACACCAAAATTTTAAAAAATAATATCTAAAAATAGCCATTGGATGTACATATGGTGTGAGATAGTCAATCCTAGTAGGATCCCATAATGCATTTCATAATAATTATTTATCTAAAAACCCTTACTAAATAGTTTAGAAGTAAACAACATGAAATAAATATTTGTTCAATTTTAGAAAATAGTGGATAATAATGATCTTATAATGGTATAAATTAAATAATCACATCATATCGAAAAAATTGAAATTAACACCTTTGGGAAGATTTAAGGTGTCACTATTTTTTGGAAATATATGATCATAACACAACTTTTGGGTCAAATTAAACAAGGTAAGAAATGTGTTTTGTCATTACGGAATGTGATCCCGAATCCTAGTTGGATGGGGTCACCCCAACATGTTACTGATGATTCAGATCACTAAATTATTCTATTATTATCGAAATATAATTCCAATAATAGGGGGTATACTAATATTCTATTGGAATACACTCTTAGATCTATTGGAAAAAATAAATACTTTATTTTTTGTATTTAATACAATTTGATAAAACTCAAGAAAAACATTTATTTACTTTTAAAATAATAGCCTTACATCTAGTAAATGATCACACAATTATAGAACTAACATGTTTAGTATTGTTGGAGAATATATATTTAAAAATCATATTTTTTATAATTTATTCAATATACCACACAAAGAATATCTATATAAGACTTATGTCAAAATAAAATATTGCATATTATTCCCTGTGGAAAATGAAAAAAAGAAATGGTGAGATTAAACGCCACTTAAGAGAAAAACTTATAAATATGTAATTCCGGGTCACTTCATAAGCATGTGAGTAAGAACATATTTGTTATAGATAACCAATTAAAAATAATATGTAATAACAAGAGAAATACACGAGTCATCATAAAATGACTTTTAATCTTACATGATCAAGCATATACTATGGCATGATAATTTAGAATGATAAGATAAAAATCACCATATATGGATAATAAAATTTTCATATAACAAAGATATTTTTATTAAATATAAACATAAGAAATTATAATATTGTGAATAGTGATAAGGCAAATCATGTCCACACATTGTCCTATGAATAAATAAAAATGAAAAATATTGAAAAAATAATTTTATATATCACATTTATAATATATGTTTTTTTAATCATTATTAAAAAAACACTTTTTACAAAAAAATTAATGTAACCAATATATAACAACATGTTGGAATGTCTTTTACAATAGATTTATGATAACTGATGAAGGAAACATGGTTTTTCAAATTAGTTTTGTGACAAGCAGTGAGAAAATAAATTAAAATTTTGTTTATATTGTTTATCATATAAAAGACGTAGAAAATAAAAAATATTACTAGCTAATCCATACTATTGTTTTATTATAACCTGTGAATTATCACCTAATGAAGCCAAATTTTCATCTCTCAAAACTTTAGTTGTGATAAAGCTCTCTTTTTCTTCCCTATTGTCTCTATTGTCACTCACCTCCATTGCTGCTTTGACCCTCACTCATCACCATTGTTGTCACTATTATATTCCTCCCCATTCCTAGTTATTTTACACTGTCTTATTTAATGTTTCAATTTAATATATTTTATTATTTATTTGTATTTTTCATGTCCATTAAAGAATTTTTAGTTTAATGATTAGTTTTTCAATGAATATGTTATATCCTAATTGATATTGATTTTTATTTTTTGTTTTTTGTTTTCCACATGGTTTATCCATGAGGGGTTTGGTTCTAATGGTATATTGTTTTCACATAACATAAATGTCTTTTATCTCAACAATTTTTTGACTTTGTTATCAAATTACAGGGGAAGTTGTTGTATAATTAAAAATGAATCAAAATTGATTAATGTAAGAAAAGATTATGAAACCTTTATAAAAAAAGTACGTAGACCCAATTCGTCATCTTCCAAATGATTATTACCCATTTCTACCCATTTTCACAATATTTCATACGAAATATTTAACTCATCCCACTTGTTACATTATATAATAATTATTTTAATGAAGAATAATTCACACTTTCTCCATACAAGAATCATACGCTCTAATGCATATAAAAATAATTTTAATATTTATGTTATGACATTTCATAACATATTATTAAAATAATATATATATATATTTATATAAAGTTCCATTATAAAAATAAGAACAAATTATATTTTATTTGTGGTCAACATTTTCAAATAAATGTCAAAATTTTAATTCTATATCATTTGTTTTGAATATTTAATGAATGATTAGTTATTGAATATGTATAAAGTAATAACTGTATTTCTGAAATTTGATTCCATTCATTTATTTATGAAATTTTTTATGTTTCTATGTTTTTCTAAAATTAAAAATTAAATTTAAATATGTTGTACCTTATATTCAATACAATAAATTTGAAAATGGTAATAATGTGCAATATTTAGATTAATTAAATATGATCAAGTGTTGACTATGATAAAGGAACTGATTATTTATTTATAATTTTATAAATTAAATGTTCCAAAAAAACATGATTTTATTTCCATTAATTAAATGATTAAGTATGATAAATTTGGATATAAGATAAATTACAGATCACTTATTTTGTATAAGTTGTAATATGGGTTATAGGCCTTTGATTTGGAATGCCAAAATTTGAAATATTTCAACAAATAATGATGATGAGAATGTTCAAAATGAAATATCTGGGAAAATTTATGAAATTATTTGTGACATAGATGTTTTTGAAATTGAAATAACATTATCAACTAAGAAATTATAAAATGATTTTCAAAAACCAATTTATATTGGTTGTATTTAATTTATCGATCTTTTTAAAATACTAATAAAGTTGAAATTTAATTCTTAGAATGGAGAATGTGACAATAGTTTTAATCAATTAGATTATACTTTAAAAACATATACCTCTTAATGGAATATATGATATATATTTAATTTATAAAGCGAAAAAATTATTATTCCTGATATAATTAGAGTACATGAAGATTCATGTTTCCACAATGACAATACATTATATTGGATGTAATATGAAGGTATTTCATAGTGTCCAAAATGTAGGATGATGTGTTGTATGTTGAAAGGAAAATCATAATTTGATTTACATACTGTGGTATGTACAATGAATCTAACTAGGGGAATTTGGTATCTTCCTATAATATAAATTTGACATATTTATTTGAAAATTTATATGATTCAAAAAAACTGAGATAGTAGGAAGATGATTTAATATCCAATGGAATATTATATCATCAATTTTATTATTCAAAATTGGAAAAACAATTGATCAATAATTTTATAAATTATAAAATTATGTTATAAATATCATAATTAGGATTTGAATAGAAACACTTATTCAATAACATGGTCTTATTAGAAAACATATTTAATGTGTGCTTTTTTTAGTAATTTATAATTTATCTTCTAATTATTTTATGATGTATACATATATCTGGCCACGTTTATTGATTTAAGGATAAAAAATAATGGAAATTATATTGTTGTTTATATGTCACCATTAATTTTTTATTTGAAAAATTTATAGGAGAACTGTATTAAATTTTATAATTCATATAAAATGGAGTTTTTTTTATTGAATATAATGAAAATATTTACTAAAAATCACTATCCATAATAAGGAAATTTTTCTGGCTACATAGTTAAGGGTCTTCAATATTATCCAATTTGTAATGATGGGATATCATTTATATTAACTATAAACATTAGTGGGAAATAGTTAGCATAGAATATTAAAGGTGATTCCTATGGATCTTGCTTATAAAAGGTTAAAAGTGGAATTAAATAGATACTATGAATTTGATATTTATCTAGATCATTTTTTATCATATCCATATTTTTAGGACATTAAAAAACATTGATATCCTATTTATAATGTCATAATGACCGGGTAATTAATATAATATATGGAATAAGAGAAAAATATTTTTTAAGCTTCCATATTTTAGATATCATAGGACTAGAAATTGCATTGAGGTGATGTATGTTGAGAAGGGTGTTAATGATAGTTTTACTGGGAATTAGTTAGATATTAATGTCAAGAAAATGATTGTTTGAACTGAAAATTCGAGTTACGATCAATGTGAATAAGTTAGGCAATAGCTCCAACCACTAAAGGAAAATAAATATACATCCTCCAGCTTGTTATACATTATCCTAGATAAATAAAATAAATTTTAATTAATGCATTAATATTATCAATGTATCTCAAGGTTTTTATTTAAATACCAGAAATTTTTTATAGCCTAGGTACTAGTAGAAAAACTTTATTCCATATTTACGAGTATTCTTTAATTAAATAGTAAAATAAAAATTTTCAACTATTTTATTATATTTTTTTATTTAATAGATTAATGTTTAAATTATATAATTTAATTTTGACAAAACATATTTAATTTTTGATTTCATAATTTCAAAATTTTCCTAGTATGATTTGTTGAAAAATTTCTGGATAAGGTAATTTTTTGCTGAATAGTCACAAATACAGTTTTTTTAAATACGGTATTTTTTTGATAGATTCATGACATAATTATGAAATAAAATATATTTAATTTTTTAAAAAACTAAATTATTATAATATAATATAATTTCTGTATATAAATAATTAAAACTATATAAGTTATATTTATTTCATAATACGTTTGAAAATCATATTTAGTGTTGATGTGGTTCCAACACAACATTGAAAATGTGAAATGTGGTTCCATCTAAATAATAATTGACATAAAAATATTATTTAAATGACTTAATTGTGAATTATTATATATAATTGTCATTGTTTGATTTTAATTTTTGTTTCTAGGGTTAAATAACATGATTCTTATCCAAATGCAAGTTCAGTGCTTATGCAAGGTATGAAAATTGAAATTAACAAATTTATAAATTTTTAATGACATGGATATTAGTAAATATGATTAATTAATTAGTATAAATTATTTTCTTGATCCTAAATATTTTTTTATTATATTAATTTATTTTGAAATTTAATATATGAAATAATTATCTTTAATGCCTATGAAATACTGATATAGTACTTTTTTATGAAGAACAATAATATATAAAATGATTTTAATAAAAATTATATGAACACTTAAATGACCCACAAAAAATGAATAAACATATTTGGATGTTTATTTTTCGGCCAATATTTTGTTTTTATTTTCTTTTTTGAACTTTTTAGACCCACATGATTTGTTTTAATATATTTATAACATTTTATTTAAAAGTAAGTCAAGTTGTTCACACTATATTATTTAATTTTTATAAAATATTAATTTATGGTTTTCTAGAAGTTTTTTTTCAACCCTAAATAGTTATTTGAAATATAATAATTTTTTACTATTTGTGAAAATTTATTTTTAAATTTTAAGCAACAAATAAATACCATAAAGGCTTGCATAATAACGTGGAAATTAATATTTAGTTAATAAAAAAATAAAATAAATGATATTAAAATATTAAAATATTAATATAATTTGAGCTTTTCAAGGTAAAACATAATTCTTATAAATTAATATTACATGTATAGAATATTATAAAGTAATTGTATTTATTTTTAAACTTTTTTTGGATGATGTTTATTTCATAGTTATGAATACTTTTTAATTTGGAAAAAAAATATTTTCATTGAATATAATATTTTAAAAAAATTATGTAAAAATAAAAAAATATTGAATTATTATAAATGGGATAATATTGTGTCAAAGTGTAATCCCGTTTATATTTTATGTTTTTTTGGAATTCTTAAACCCATTATTAGACTTATGATATTTTAATATTTTATGTAATTATGAAATTGCATCTCACCTCAATTATAAACAAGGACACATTTCATCACTTAATTTTATCACCTAAATCTATATTTCTCAACTATATTCTACCAAATTTGTTTCTCATCATCCCTTTACACATTCTAGTTCAAATTTGTTCACAAAAGACCAATTCTAAAAGCCTAAATGATGTTCTCACGGAGGTACGATTCAAGTGGTAAATTCCCACTTCTTGCGTTTTAAATTCATTCTCACTTCTTCCTTACCCTCACCTACTATCCAAAGTTTCCTGATAAATAAAATATCATATATATATATATAATTTATTTTAATTATGTTTAATTTTATATTAATAATTGAATCTATTATTTTCTTCTTTTATTCGTAAAAACAAAATTTTTGTCTATGTTGTGTCAACACACTGCCTTCGTGGATGATGCGTTTTCGTTTCCCATTACATGTATAAGGAGAATATTAAATTCACTTATAAATTTTTATAATTACCAAATTATATATATTTCTCACTTTTATAGTATTATTATTTTTTGTTAAGGAAGACCATAATAAACCGACTGTGGAAACCATAAAAATAAAACACTCAAAATAATGGAAATGACAAAATATTATTATTAAATGGGTGGAATGTTTTTATAAAAATACCATATAAGCTATTTTAGATTTTAATATAGTTCTATAATATATTAACAACACTATTTAAACCATTATACAATATATTTGAACATGTATTATGTAATATGAACATGATATATGATATTTTTCTTTTAAAATTCTCATTAACGTTTTTATGAAAATAAAATATAATTATTTTATACTTATACATCATGAGATTATTTTCCATATTTTGTGACACATTAATGTTTTTATGTCTCCAATAAAACATTATAGTTTTTTTATATAAAATGATTTTCTTAGTAGTCTTTTTAATTAAGTGATTTTCCTTTGGAAATGTTTTTACGATGCAAGTGTTCATGTTTTCTGTTTATGTTATTATTATTGGGAATTTTTTATGATGATTGGTGGGACCTATATATCCCTCCAATGCATTGGGTTTGTTTTTTTGGGATGATGACTGTAATTGTTATTCCTAATGTTACTATGATGGTTACACCATATGTTAGCCGTGAGGGTTACACCCTAAGTTAGCAGTGTGTGTTACATTGTAAGTTAACCATGAGGTTTACAAATAATATGGTATTTGTGATGTCTACAGTCTTATATAATTAATTCTCTATGTTACCTAAATAGTTTACATAAGTTTTCTTTGATTTATGGAAATTTTTTTATAGTGTAAATATATAATACCTTATGGGTGAGAATAATTTCTTCATAAAAATTACTTTATAAGTTTATAAGTACTAAAAAAAAGTTATTTCCTTTTTATGATACTTACACATAATTTTGTGCTCATCCCTGATTTTACCGCGATTCACCATTTCATTTTTACCCTTACACCACTATGCTAAACTAGTTTTGTTTTCTAAATTTCAAATAAAATAAAAAATTTCAATCCATATTTTATTAATTTATATTGTGTTTACAACAGTTTAAATGGGAAATTATACTTGTTTTGATATTTCCATTTAATGAGGAGGTGATTTGGAGGCCTTAGAGATGATCTTGAAGAAAAATGGCCCAAACCACATTGAATCCAATGGACATATTTTCACTATAATGATAATTAATAGAAATTAATTAATTCAAATGGGATGAAACTTTGTTTTCCACTCCAAAAAATCATGGGATATGGCTCGTCTCAAGGATCTGAATCCAAAATCTGCCATCTGTTGGCCCATGAAAACCATTATGTCCAGGGGAAAGAGTATGATTGAAATGAAAATTTTGGTTTTGTCATTTGACCATATCTCCCAATCCATATTTCTAATGGGAACCATATTTGACAAATAGATAGTCTAGTTACCTACGAAAAAACACTTCCCTTTTGGTCATGTCATGATATGAATTTTTACTATTCCAAAACCAAGACACAAGTGGTATCTCAAAAATAGGGTGCTCAAAACAATATCCCAATTTGGATATAAAAAGGCTTAATGGGAACCTCATTTGTAAGTTCAAACCAGGAGACAATCTCTACTATATTATAGTCTTAGTGGATTCTCCTCATCATTCTAGATGTTATAGAGGCCGCAAACTTCTTAGGGGGATCAAGGATAATTAAGGATCTCCACCCGAAATTCCTTCTCGTCTCTATGTCGAGATAAACAGTGGTCGTTCGTTATAATGGAGCAACACACATGTAAAGGTAGTTCTGATTCATATATTAACTAAATTTTTGGATTAATTTTTGTGTTTAAACATTTAATTCTATATACCATAAATGATTTCATATTTGAATGCTTGTTTTGATACATGTAAATGTTATATTTTTAATTTCTAACTGATCAGTGTGTGGTTTTGAGTTTGTGACTTGTTTTTCTCTAATTGGACAAAAAAATAATAATTTTAGTACCCACATTCATGAGATTTCATTTTTTTGGAATATCGTATTCCATGAATAAGTACTGGACATTGACAATACGATTGTTATATCAATGTTTGGTTCTTTATGCCTTGAAATAAAAGATTAGGAATTAACCGGGATTCCAATTAATTTCAACCAAAAATTACTCCAAACCTAAATGAATCTCTATGAACAATGAACTTGAAATGGATTAGGTGAAATCAAAATGAACCCTTGGCCTCATATTTTTCATAATACACATGTTTTGTCAACTATTAATCTCTTTATGTTAAGTCACTTTCTTAAAACTTTTTTCAAAATAACCCCCCCCATTTTAGTAATCTTTATTTTAAATACACACTAAAAGGTACCAAAGCTCCTTGTGAGATGACCTAGGGTCTCACATATACTATAAATAAATCCTAAAATCATAATAAATTCTATGTGTCATGATAATGATGACAAATTTTGGTTCCTTTTTTAGGGATCACATTGGTTTTAGTGCGTTTTTTTGAGAATATGTTTTGTAATTTTTTTGAATATTTATTTTTTTATCTTCTACCGTTGCATATAATTTTTTCTTCTGATTTATTTCTTGTCTAGGTTCTATGTATTATGAGTTATACTTTGGGAGACTTAACACCTTTTAAACCCGAACTGTAGAGGATCATATGTCAGTGACACCGAGACACAAAAGAGAACCCTCTGAAGTAGGACACACAAAACATCAACACTCTTCTTGATCCATAAACTTTTTCTTCAGGAACTGACATCCAAATTGAAATGAAAATGCATAACATGGGAACAAAATTATGAAATTAAAATAAATATCCTCACCTAATGTTGATATACTGGACAGCAATATTAAAATACAAGGGGTGGCAATAATTTTGAACTAAAATCTAATCTACTTCAATTATTTCCATGATTCCATGGACTCGCTGGAGAAGATAAACATAAGATTTTAAAATAATTTTACACAATTTTTCCAAAATAAAAACCTAATATTGTGGACGAGGAACAAGTAAATAATATATCATTACCATTTTCATTATAAGATACAACTAAATATTGGTTATATTATGTTAATTCCCCAATATAAGTTTGGGCGGGCTTGAAACGCCTTTTTCATGAAAAAAATTTCCCATATTATTGAAATAAAACTATAATGAAAGAAATATGTGGTATAAGGCAATCACAAGGGAAAAAAATATATGCATATTGGTATCTTTTTAAAATGTTATTTTCATGTTTCCCACACAACCAAATATGTGATCAACTTTTAATTCATTATATTTTTGAAGGGATAATTACTATTGATATAAACATAATTGATGCTCTTATAGGTGGTGCACTAGTTTATAATACCCCAATTTCTACAAGAAACATAATTGAGAACATGTCAAAAAACACTCAACAGTCAAGTTCATGGTCGAGTGTACCCATTCGAAAGGTCCATGAGTTGCAATCTACTAAATTCGAGAAGAATTTGAAAACAATGCTTGAAGAGGTAAGTACCCTTTTTTGGAAAACATGCTATTTCCATAGGTAAATCACAATCTCCTCAACCCATACATTGTGGTATATGTTCTGCTGTCACCCACTACTCTTACCAACACCCCCAATTGAGAGAAACTTCTGAGATTCGTAAAGAAATATTTACAGGCTTCCCATATAACCAACCCTTTAGGCAGGAATATTACAATATGTCTAACCCTGGTGGAAATAAAACTAACCCTATAAGTAATGAGTGTATTAAAACCAAACTCCATAATAATTGATCCAACCGGGGTAGATTAGTCATCCACCACCACCTAGAAATCCTCAACCACAATAATGGCCTTTCCAAGAAACCCCTATAAAACCCTATCCTAGCCTAGAATATATGAATAAATAAATGGATGCCAACAATATCCAATTCCAAAAAACCACTCAGGAATCAAAACAAGGCCTCAAAACCGAATTAGGCCAACTAGCTAACTCGGTGGTGGAAATTCAATTTCATGGGTTGGGTAAACTATAATCTCAACCATTAGTCTACCCTAGAGATATATTGAATATTAGTTCCATTACCCATATTATAGGAAAACAACTATAATGTCAAATGAATATTCAATTCGAGTCATCCCCTCCTGAGGAAACCTCTATCCCAACAATTAAAAATGTTCTTAATGTTGAAAAACTATGTCTTGTGAGAAGCCCTTTGAGAGGAAAGAGTGTGTATGTTGATGAGTCTCCTAGCCATCCCATTCCTCTTCCATTTCCCCAAAAGTCCACCCACCCTAGAAAACCAAAGTAAACTGAACTCGAAAAGGAAATTTTTGTGACATTCAAAAAAGTGAAGGTAAACAGCCCCTTGATTGAAGATGTGATGAAAATTCCACAATATAAAAAGTTTCTAAAGGATATGTGTACACACCGAAGGATACTTCATGGAGATGAAAAAATGATTTTGGAGAGGAATGTATCATCATTAATTGAGCCATCACTTCCCACCATGTGCAACGATCCTGGGAAATTCTCAATCACATGCACCATTGGTGAGTATTCATTTAATAATGCTATGCTTGATTTACGTGCTCCAATAAATTTAATTCCTCACTCCATTTAATCTACATGTAATTATAGGGAACTTAGGTCAACTGGAATTGTTATTCAACTAGCCAATCAAAGTTCCACACAACCCTCTGATCTAATAGAGGATGATCTTGTGAGGGTATATAATATAATTTTTTCAGTTGTTTTTTATGTGCTTAAAATAGAATATGATAAGATGAATGGACATGATCTCTTTATATTGTTGATTCTATTCTTGAAGATCACAAAAACACAAATTAATTTCCCCAATGGTACATTATCGATGGAGTTTGGTGGTGAAATATTCAACTTCAATATCCTTGATTCCATCAAACACCCCCAAAAGAACATTAATCTATTTTTGTTAATTCAATTGATATACTCCCTTCCCATTATTTTTTCCTTTCCCCCAATCAGATTTATGAGTGTTTATCATTGATTTAAATGCAAGGAAATGAATCATTCATTGATTGTTGTAGTGTTCAAGAGAAATTTAAAGAATGTTTTTTAATTGAGGATTTCTTGAACATTGATGATCCAATGACCATCAATGATAATGCTAAGCTTGTAAAAGCTCATTACTCGTATAAGGATCAAACCATTGAGTGGTTAAATGATATCAGTAACCTATTACATTAAAAAAAACTCCCATCAATCATAAATACACCTTAATTGGAACTAAAAAAACTACCTAATGATTTCAAATATTCCTATCTTGAGAATAGAAATAATATGCCTATCATCATTACTTGTTCACTACATCCAAATAATGAATTGTGACTGCTTAAACATTTGAGGTATTATAAACATGTTTTGGAATGGGAACATGCTAACATTCCTGGTATTTTCCCTTCAATTTTCACACATCATTTTTTAAATGATGATGCTAAACTAGTGAGGTAGGCACAACATCAACTTAACCAAAACCTTCTAGAATTTTTGAAAAAGGAGATAAGAAAATTGCTGGCTACTAAAATAATTTACCCCATCTATAATAGCCAATGGGTCAGTGTCGTTCAAGTAGTTCCTAAAATAGTTTGGCTTACCATAATAAAAAATGAAAACAATGAATTGGTTCCAACTCTTGTGCAGAATAGTTATCCTATCTATATATACTATCTTTGACTAAATCAACACACTAGGATGAACCATTTCACATTTCCATTCATTAAAAAAATGTTAGATAGGCTACCAGGGAAGTCATATTACTGTTTCCTTGATGGGTATTCTGGATACATTCATATCCATATTTACCCTAAGGAGTAAGAAAAGAGGACCTTCACATGAACCTTTGGATCATTTTCATATGGTAGGATTTTATTTTTTCTGTGCCATGCTCCAGGTACATTCCAGCAATGCATGGTTATTATATTTCTGGATTACCTGGAGAATTGCATGGAAGTATTCATGGATGATTTCACTGTTTATGGATCCACTTTTGATGAATGTTTGAGCTTTATTGGTTAAGTCCTATATCACTGTATTTAAAAGAATATTGTATTAAATTATCATAAATGACATTTCCTGGTGCAACAAGGTATAGTTTTTGGGGCATGTCCCAAAGGGTCAATCGAGCACCACATGTCATTGCATATTTCTGAAGTACATTGGACCCTTCCCAAGAAAAATAAACCATAACTGAAAAATAATTCATTTCCATTGTGATTTCCCTGGTAAAATTAAGGTCATATTTTTTAGGGTTAAATTTCATTGTGTTCTCAGACCATGTATCCCTTCAGTATCTCCTAAAGGAACCGTAAGACAAATCATGTTTCATTTACTGGATTCTCCTCATTTTGGAATTCAATTTAGAAATTAGAGATAAAAAAGACCGGAGAATATGGTGGATGACCAGATCAGTAGGATTCACCCATACATGGACATTGACACATATTATTGTCTTTCGATAAATTACATGTTTCTTAATGAGAAACTATAATGAGTGCAAGATGTTATTCCTTAGTATGCTGAAATTGTAAATTATTTTTTATCATCTTGCATTCCTACTGATTTCAACAAAAGCCTGCCGACCGTCCAAAACATGATTCCCCTTGGTACATTTGAGATAACCCCTACCTTTGGAGCACATGAAGTGATCATGTACTTTGGAGTTGTGTTCTCAATAGTGATTTTCAGTTTATCCTTAGATTTTCCCACACTATTGATTATGAGGGACACTTTGGTCCCCAACAGACTGATTTAAATGTTCATGATTCTAGTCTCTTTTGGATAACTATTCATCGGGATGCCCATGATTTTTTTAAATTTTGTTCTCATTGTAAATTAATGGGAAATGTCTCTAAAAAAATGATATTCAACAACAACCATTTCTCTTTCTTGAAATATTTTATGATTGGTTTAATGAATTTATGGGTCCATTTCCCAATTCTTTTGGAAACTTGTACATTCTTATGTTAGTTTATTACATGCCAAAATGGGTTGAGGAACGAGATATAAGGACTGATGATTCTATGGATGTTGTATAATTTATGAGAACCCAAATCTTCAGTAGGTTTTTATAACCTAGGATCATAATTATTGACCAGGGTTATCATTTCTGCAACCGAATAGTGCAATCACTTTTTCATCGGCATGGGGTCCATCATAGAGTGTCTACTATGTATCACCCACAAACCAATGTCCGAGTTGAGGTTTCAAATAGGGAGGTAAAATGAATTCATGAAAAAATGGTTCAACCAAATAGAAAATATTGGAGTCTTAGACTATATATTTTTTTTGGGATTACCGTAATTTTTTCAAAACTACCATTGATATGTCACCATATCGTCTAGTGTCTGGAAAGTGTTGTCACCTCCCTATTGAGGTTGATCACCGGGCCTACTGGTCCATCGAACAATTCAATTATAATCTTTCTGGTGTAGGTACTCAAGTGAGTTTATAGATTAAGGAGATTTAGGAAATTATAAGAGATGAATATGATAACTACATGATTTATAAGGATCAAACAAAGGCTTCCCACAACCATCTCATCCTACATCATTAGTTAGACATTGGGCAGAAGGTCCTTCTCTACAATGTAAATCTGATGTTACATCTAGCTAAGATTTTTTCCCACTATATTGGATCATAAATTTTTACTAACATCACTCTATTTTGTGTTGTCTAGGTTCAAAATTAAGAAACTAAGAAAATTTTCACTGTCAATGGGAAGTGACTGAACCACTTCCATGAATCCATTATGGAGTCCCCGATAGAGGAACTCCATTTTCAAGAAGCAATCTATGAATGACACTAACCAAGATTTATCCTTCATTCCTACATTCTCTTTTATTACAGTGAGGACACAACACACTTTAGGTGTGGGGGGATTGGTATATTCCTGGGTTAGTTAGTAATTTTCACCATATTTATTCTTTTTCACTATTTATCTAGCCTAATTGTATCGATACTTTCCCCCTTTCCCTCTCCATCAATTTTGTGCCAAAATATTATTTTTTATGCCCAATTTACCATGAAAATTTATTCGTTTTTTAATCATTGAAGTTATTGAAAATTCATGTGGAATGTCTGTATTTCATGTTGATTTATTGTTAAAAAAATTATTAGGAAATGCATATTTCAGCAATAATTCAAGATAGTGGTGTGAATTTATTTTGAATGTTGGTTCTTTTTTTATGATATAAATGGTTGTATCATTTTTAAACCTTTTAGAAGAGTGGTAACATTTGTGAGAATAGTTATGGGAAAATTTTTTCACTTAGTATCTTCATACATATTTACACCCAACCATGAATTATGAAAATTACTTACTTAATTGAATGTAAATATAAGTTAGGTTGATTTTTTGTACATTCCAAATTCATTTTTATATATGTCTTTTCCTTATCAGATCTATTTCATTATTGTACTAGATTGAATTTTTAATCTATACCTATATTCCAACTGTTGTATGCCCTAAAAAAGTCAAAAAAAGGATGTGTCTGGGCCAGGTCAAAAACAACCATTCCTCAACTTTTTATCTTGTTAAAACTATTAAAATTAATTTTGTGAGGAAATCAAAAATGGGTTGAGAGAAGAGTGTGATATTTTTTTCCAAGTATAGATTTTGAAAAAAATTGAGGGAAGTGAAGCAATGTACAATATATGGGGATATCCAGGGTGGGAGGTTATGGGTTGTATAATGGGAGTGCTTAAGTGAGTGGGTCATGAAATGTTATTGAGAAGTATGTGGAGCAGGTTCAGTGTAAAGGGCCATGTATGTAGAAATTTTTTACAATAACCTATATTTACTCGATATAAAGTGGAAATAATAGCATTGAAATGGTTGTCACACGCACAAATGAAGAATTAGTGACATGATTAACTTTTCAATTATTTTCATTAATTGGAATCATGCATCTCTTGGAATTTCATTCTAATACAATTTTTTAGATGCCTTTTTCCATGCTCACTAAGAACAACTCCTCGGGTTGATTTTTTATTTGATTACACTTCTATTAGTAATACAATTTTCCATTGAATATTAAATATTTATGAATTTGGAAATATCTACATGCATAATTTTTTTAAATATGACTTTTCCCAGGAGTGGAAATGTTTAGGTGTGGGGGTGTGATTTCACCACGATTCATTGTTTCCTTTTACCCCATACACCACTATGCTAAACTTGTTTCGTATTGTAAATTTCAACTATAATAATAAAAATTAACATCATATTAGATTAATGAATTTTGTTTTCACCACTATTAATAGATTAATTTAGACTATTTTTGATATTTTCATTGAAGGTGGAGGTGATTTGGAGGGCTCAGATATGATCTAGAAGAACAATGGGCCAAATTTCATGGCATCACATCTACATCTTTCCACAATTTTTAGAATTTAGAGGATTTAGTGCCTCTCAATGGGCTGAAACAGCATTATCCTCTCAAAACTATCATGGGATAAAACTCTTCTCAAGAAACTGAAGCCTAATTCGGCCATCTGGTGTCCCATCCAAAAAATTATATCCCAGGGACAAAATCTGCAATAATGTTAATGATTTTTTCAGTATTTTGAACACATCTCCTAATCCGGATGTCCAATAGACACCAACTATGACATGGAGATTTTAAAGAGGCCTTTGAACAACTATTATCTTTTGGTCAAGTCTTGATATGGATTTATATTATTCCATAATAGAGACACAAATAGTATTTCAAAAAAAGGGTACTAAAAACCATGTCCCATTGTGGATTTAAAATATCACCATGGGAACCTCATTTCTAATATAGAAACAAAAGATATGATATTCCATTTTAGAATAATATAAAAGTATCCTCATAATTCTAGATGTTCTAGAGGACCTTATCCTCATAGGTGGATCAAGGATGAAGAAGGATCTCTGCCTTACTTTCCTCCTCCTGATGTCAGGCTAAACGATTGGTGTACTTTGTAAGAAAGCTACACCCATTACAAGGGAGTGACGATGCATATATTAGATACTAGTTTGGATTAATTTGGATATTTAAAAATTTCATTCAATGTACTGTACATTATTTCATATTAAAATGCTTGTTCTGTTACATGTGAATGTTATGCTCTTAATTTTTAATTGATCGGTGTGAGGTTTTGAGAGCATGACTTGTGTTGTTTCGATTAGACAATACAAGAATCCTTTTCAAACCTAGCTTCTTGATATTTCAATTTACTTCAGAATCTCTTATTCCATGCATAAGTGCTGGACCTTGACAATACGATTTTTATGTCAAGGATTTGTTCTTTAAGCATTGAAATAAATGTTTAGTAATTAATCAGAATTCCAATTAATTTCAAGAAAAGATTTACTCAAAACCTAAATTATTCTTTATGAACAGTGAACCTGAAATGTTTGTAGTGAAATAAAAATGAACCCTTTGTCTCATATTTTTCATTGTACACTTGGTTTTTCAAATATTAAACTCTTTATTTTAAGTAATTTTCTTTAAAATGTTATGAAAATCACCCCCCATTTTATTAATCTTTATTTAAAATACATAGTAAAAGCTACCAATGCCCCTTGAGATAGGACCAAGGGTCTTACCTATATGATAAATCAATCTTAAAATCATAATCAATTTGAAATGTCATGACAATGTAGTCAATATTTTATTTTAAAAGTAAATTTCATAGGTTTATAAGGTTGGTTAATACAAAATAAAATCGAATGTGAATGTTTTAAAGATTTTCTCCCATGAGTAAATTAAGATTTTATTAAAAACATATGTATTGTAGAAAATGGTTATTATTTTAGTGTTAACACTTTGTATGCTTGTGGGTTGTCATTTATGAATGTTGAACTAAATCTCTAAATATATAAAATGAAAATATCTTTGGAAAATACATAATGTGAATTCTATTTGAATTTACTATTTGATGAAATGTATAAGGTAAGTTCCATATAGTTTGTATCAATGCACAATTTTGATAACATTAGGGGTTAAGATGATGTTAATTGAATAACTGTAATTTAGTATTTTTAACTAATGGTTAATTTGAAATAATATAGAATTTAATATTACCATGTTTATTCATCTAATATTGGTCAATTCAGAATTTTTTTCCATAATAGAAACATGATAGTTGAAGTAGGAAGTCACTGACAAATTGATGTACATTCGAATACACGGCCTTGAATTTTTGGAATTGGAATTTAATATATTTTTACTGTACTGGATCAGTTGAAATTGTTTATAACTGTCAATGGGATCCATGAAGTAGAACAACCATATATTCCAAAAATAAGCAAGATAATACTGTAACATTTTATGAGGAAACACCCTATTGATTTTAGTGGATCTTTTGAACTTGTTGGGGATGAAGGGCTTATTAAATCCATTGATAAGATTTTCTTTATCATTGGGTGTTTAGATAGTCAAAAGTATTGTATTTCAATTTTTTGTTTTCAATGTAAAGTCAAACTATGGTATTCAATGTTCTGGAATATTAGGGATAACAAAAAGATTGATGTCATGGAATTTATTGAATTGAAAAATATTTTCCCTAAATTTTTTTCCTAAAGTTATTTAATGTAGTATGGAAAATTAAATAATTTATTTGAAACTGAAGGAAGAATATTTAGTGGTCATGTGTGAATAAAACATCACTTGTTTTTCATGTTATTCTCTAAATCTTAATCTGGATGTTGATATTAAAATTAATCACATTTACTCAGGATTGAAACCAAGATATCAAAGGGCCTTGGACTCCCATGAATTCAAAAATTATGGGAAACTTGTTTGACATGATTTTGAGGGTATAAATGGATTTTAATAATGATCAAATATACCTCAAAAATAATAATAAGAAAAGATCTATATAGAAATAAATGTGTAAGAGACAATCAATGAAATTTGGAGGGTAGAAACCATGAATTTTTTCAATAAACTATATGCCATTTGCAGTAGTTCAAAACCATGATTTTCCAGGTCTAGTGCTACAAAAACGTCATGAACCACCAGGGAAAATATTCAGGCCTTTTCCAAAGTCCAAAAGCCTCACATTGAAAGGTTCCAACTCTAAGAAATTAATTCCAAATCTATGCTTTAAATTCATCCCGTCCAAAAAATGAAAAAGTTCAAAAACCTTTTCATTTTCATCTGGTTCAAAATACAGACCCTTACAACCTTACCAACATAGAAATTCTCATCCCCAATAATCCTTTATAATCAAAACTCACATAGCCAAACCTATAGGGACCGTGAATCTTCGTTCAAATGGTCGGGTTGTGTTTCTAAATTCTTAACACACCCTTAAGCATCCATTTAAGAAAGAAAAACATAAGCCATTTAAAACTCAATCCAACTCTCTCTATCTAACTGAATCATAAAAAACACCAGCACCCCATTCCATTACCCAGATAATTGATCATGTGATCATCAAGTTAGTCCACAAACCAAAGATACTTCCTATATTAGGCTTTAACATTAATCAGAAAATTTGAAGCCATTGAACCTTCCACCATTGGGGTTTCCTTTTAAAGCATACTCAAAAAAATATTCACAACACACTTGTAGAGACCCGAATCTTGACGTAAATGGAAATTACATTACTTTATCGGAATAATTAATACATAACAAAAACAGACACACAAGGACCGTAATAGTTTAGTGTCATTGGAAGCTTAGAATGTAATCTTCTAATCATGGTGAAAGATCTTCAACATCTCCAATAAAGATCTTCCCTTTTTTTCTTACCTAAAACCTCTCTTTATATCCTGGGGAAAATAAAACATAAAAAGGGTGATCTCAAATGCTCAGTAAGGGTAATCATGGATAAAATAAAACTTACCATATACATTTGAACTTAAAAACATGAACATAATGTTTAAACAACAAAAGCATGAGCAATGACATAAAACATGGAAGTACGTAAGGCATAGATCATAAAGAAACATTAACAATGATAAAATAGCCTGGGAATAAAACATGTAATTGTGGAAATAATTAATCACATGATATGATTTCTATAGTAGCCAAGGCATTGCTGCCAAGACCATCTTAGTGGACAAAGTCCCATTCTGAATCGAGTTCACTCCTCATTTCAGTCCTCTAACACTGAACCAGAATAACTTATCATTCCATCCATGTCTATTTCATGAGATATAAATTCTTTACCCAATGCATTGGAGGGAGATATAGGTCCCACCCATCTCATAGTGAAATCATTCTTACTTGTGCCACAAAATAAACTTAAAACATTCATCATAACCCAAAGAATAAAATGGGTTTCATAAACATCATCCCATCATAACATAATCCATATAAAAAAATGGATATCATTTCATAATAAGAAAATTGAAACCATGTTAATCATAAGTGACTTTATACTTGAAACATACACGTGTCAAATAATGTCATCTTAGATTGAAAATGGTTTTGATAAAACATTTGAAATGAATTCTTGAGGAAAATATCCTTTCTTCGTCAAAATCATTTTCTTTTCAAAATATGCCATGCACTTTTAAAATAAAAGTATTTTGTTGAAAATAGTCATAAAATCATGTAGAGTAAGCTTCATGAAAATTAGGCTTTATGAAACCTTAAAAATCCGTTCAATCCGTATAAGTTAAAAATAGCATTCTCCTCATACTTATGTTGGAAAAGTCAAAAAAGTACCTCGTAACGTAAACCAAAGAAAGATTCCTTACATACCATATAGTAAAAGTCAAAATGGGTAAAAAGGACTTCAAAAATACATGAAGAAACTTTTATAAAACATGGACATGGATGATATAAATAACCCCAATAAATACTTACGAATAAGCAATCTCGGATAAAAATGAGATTTGCAAAATTATCCCTTACCTTAGGTCCGATATGCTTCGTACGTATCCGAACCTCCTGTATAATGATTTAAATAATGTTATTAACTTATTACAGAGTCATATTAATTGTTATGATATCATATAGGGTTCACTTATGACTTTATATTACCCATTATTTTGTAAATTCCATGTTAAAGAGCGTTTTGGGTAAAATCGCTTCATTTGTCGTCCGTGTTTTGACTTGTAATTATTCATATGATTACTTAGATCATGATTACTTACATCCAGAATTTAAAACATGATTTATATATAATATATACTCAGAATATACATATATATATAATAGATCAGTAAATGGAAAGAAATACACCGTTCATGGAGACGGTAGGCCGTACGTACGCATGAACGCTGTTTTCGTTTCCTTATTGAGTTGAATAGAATTAAGTAGATGAAATACATATATATACACATAAATCCAGTATTATTATGTCATATATTTCATGATTACTTATTATATATACTTTATAATCATTCATGGATGGTTAACGTGGAGAATGAATCTCATCGCGTCGTGGAGAGGGTAGTTCGTACGTACGCACGAGCGATGATATCGTTCTCATAATCGTGGGACTATATTGGAGTGTATGTATACTATAAAAGAATCAATATCACTTTAAAATAATCATATATAGTTATTATTTACACCATTATACCCATCCAAGTAAGGTGGTGATGGAAAATATATTACACTACGGCGTGGAGACGGTATTCCGTACGTACGCACGCGCGGTGATTTCATTTTCCGTAGGATGGAAAGATGGTGGAATAGGGTTTTTTCATACTTATAATAACATATCAGGAGTGATACTGATGTTATTACTTAATGATGAAACAACTAAATAAGAAGAAGTGGAAGAAGAAATAAAGATGAAAGAATCGATAAGGGGCATTACCTCTTCTTTGAAGCGCTTCTTTGAGACCTCCTTTTAGGGCACTAAAATTGGTCTTTGAAGAAGACCAAGACCTCTAGGATGTCTCTAGGGAAGTGGAGAGAAGAAATTTGCAGGGGTTGTCCGAGATTGAAGGATCAAAGTGGTGTGAGGAAGAGAGGGAGGAGGTTCCCTTTTATAATGGAGGAGAGGGGCACCTTTGGAATTCTTAAAAATATTAATTTATAATAAATATAAACCCACATGAAAAACTCCAAAAATGACTCATATTAGAATATTAGATGGGATAGGGTTGTAATAGAATCAACCAATCAAATTTATACATGTTTGGATCTTATATTAAACCTTATCATTTTGATTTATCCTTATTTAATCTATTTATGTTTATTTGTGGTAATAGAATTCTAAATTTTAAATTATAATAAATAATAACTTATTTGTTTTTAATTTTCCATAATTGTTTACTTTATAAAATTATAGACCATATAAATTTAAATTTATAATTTTTCAATAATTTTGTGATTTTTAAACAATTTTATAATATGTTATTTTTATAAAATAACAATAGTGTCAATTTTGACACTGTTCATTTATTTGAATATAAATAAACTATATACAGAAGATATGTTCGAAATAAAAGATTTAATAGATTCATAAAAGTTCATAAGTATCTATAAAATTAGTGGATCACATTAAATAGTTTATATAATATTTATTTTATTATTTTTAAAACCATTTATTTGGTTTATCTCTTAATAAAATAATTACTACAAAATTTTTGTATAATTATTTAATATAATTATTTGTTGAATAAAATTAAAAATAAAATCCTATGATGAAGATAAATCTATTAACTTTTAAAATAATACTTTTACTCTAATTTATCATCTTAAAATCAAAATATTTAAATTGTTATATTTATTAAATTATGAAGGTGACAACTTTGGCATCATTTAAAATAAAATAATATAAGTGTCATAATCACTTTTATAAGGCTCCAAACGGTAATATATTAGGTAATATGATGATTAAGGGGTATATATACACTACCAAAAAGTTTTGGTCAGGTTTTTGGGCCTTTATTGAGTATTATTATTTCAATAAAAACTATATTACTTATTTTCCACTTAATAAATAATTTCGGTAACATTAATGTATCACCATTAATGACAATTATTGAATCCCTAAAAATTCTAAATAAATTAACATGATATAGATAATGTTATTATATTTCTGGAGACTATTCATTTTCGAAGTTTTATGATGTTTATAACTAAATTAAAATTATTATACTTATAAGATTTAAGAGAGTGACATGTTGTCACTTTCTTTGGTTTTAATAATAATTAAATTATTTTCATAGTCCAAAGTCCATAAAATGAATCTAATCTGACCCCTAGGTCATATGGGTCTAGTTTTATCCATCCAATAGAATTTTGGCATGTGTTAGGGTAATTTTATAATATTATATTTACCCTTAATTACCCGATTTACCTTTAACTATGGTAAGTAAAATTTACCATTGTTACTATTCATAAAACCCAAAAATAAAAATTAGTATATTGATATAATTTGGACCCACGGATTCCAAATATGGAATCCATTTTTCCAAATTCAATACACTGAAGTTTCAGAAACTAAATTAAAATTAATCCCGTTGTCGAAAGAAAACAGGTTTTTATTTAAAACATTGCAAAAGATTGAATTGATTTAACCTACGAATTTAATGTCAAATCAATGATAATGACATACATTATATTAAATGGTAAAAATATATTATATTTATACATTAAAACCATTAAATATTATAATTTAACCATATAAATTATTGCGATGAAAAAAGTTGTTTTTAATTAAAATATAGTGTGTTTTACTATTTATCAAAATATGAAAGTTGCCAGAATAATATGAAAAATTTATCCAAAGTAAATTTTTATTTCCTGATTCCAAATAAGAATTTTATTTTGTCATATTGAACTTATAAATATGTCAAAAACTAGATTTAATGTGGGTGCTCCATCAAAAGGCGGAAAAACTGCATTTTTTTAAAAATACTTATTTTACCCGAAAAATTTATTTTGTTCTTATACCATGTTCTTGAAAATGTGTAAGATGAATAATAATGTTATAAAATTCAAAATATAGGTAATACTATTCATAACGGCTAGTTCATAATAATATTATAATAATATATCATTGTTTAGTAAAACCCGATATTGCTTACAACACACACTATCGATGAAGGTCGTGATTACGTGTAATGCAAGCCAAGTCAGGGTTGCGTGTTGTGCAAGAATCCGTCGTTGTTTCATATAACAGAATCCAACCATATTTAATTTATACAATGAATATATATATATATATACTCAATGTTGCGTAGAATAACTATTATCAAAACTGTGTGTAACACGATCCAAGAATAGTGTTGCGTATACTGCAAGCTAATACAATGTTGCATATAGAGCAAGGTAATCTTGTTGTAGCATACAACACAAGACATTAATGAAATTAAAAGAATATTTTTCATAAAATCTCGGGGTGTTACATTCTACCCCCCTTAAAATTAATTTCTCCCTCGAAAGTCATCAGGGTTATAAATGGTTTACTACTCGAAAGTTTGTTTAATAGAAACCCACATCGTAAAAATGAATACCAAAAAATGGCTTTAAAAAATAAAGTATGAAATGTAACGGTTACCCAAAATAACTCATCACTGGGTTTCCACGTAGGATAACATAGGTGAAAATATGGATATGGAAGAAAAATCTATCAAGTTCTGATGGAGAGTGGTAGAGAACATGGCTATGAAAAAGCGAACAATCACAAATATACTAATTTGTGATGATCTAAGGTACCATCTGATTCATCGGATATAAGGAAACTAGGACGACATTTTTTGTTTTCAAGATTATTTCCCTAATGTTGATGAATTAATATAAATACTTTCATGATTTTGGTACAATCCCACTGTTGTTCGTGAATTGAACAATTTCCACTTCATCCCTTTAATAAATGAAGTTGAATTTATTATTCGTGATGTGTTAGCAGATCATGTGATAGAATTATGGGTCATTCCATCTCTTTCAAACAAAAGGTTAACAAAAGTTAAAAGTCCATATTATGGTTAGATTAATCGTATATGGTTCCAAAAATGAACTTATACTTCATATATCATACCGCTTAATAAAATAAAACTAGTTTCTACTAACCAGGGACTTCCTGTAGGCCAGTGGTAGGCGATAAAGGCCAGTCGCACTTTGGTTGTGGGTTTGATTCCCATAGCCTTGTCCGACGCGATGGGCTGTCGCCCGTCCTGCAGGTTGTCCTTTTTCTAAAACTATATTACTATAACATCCCATCAATAATATTGAAAAAACTTCTATCCTTAAAAAATACTAACTTATGTCCAACATAATCCATTCCAATCTTTAGGATTATCCATAATACTGCAGTCCACTCTCATAATATAGTGAAAACGATTACGAGAGATTTAATACCATCGTTGATCCCCATATATCATAAGATATGTATTTCTGGTCACATTCCAAACATTCAAAGGCCTTAATCATGTATTCTCTTGAAAAATTAATACCCATTGAACCATAGTGAAAACATGAATGCAGTTAAAAGTTAAAACTTTCCACATACCAAAATCCTCAAAATTCTATATACTCAAACATTGATATCACTTAGTCCTTATATCAATCATGAGCTCATGAATACAATCAAACATCTCATTATCTTCTTATTCCTTCATTATGCACATATCATCTAGTTTACAAAAATATCTGAATAACCTTCCATGGTTACTGGTACCATTCAACATATACTTTCAAATTATTTTAGGGAAAAAATAGTTTAAAAATCCTTATATGATTCTTTATTCCATAGTACCATTAAATATACAACATGACTCTCGATAAACATACATTCATTCCACTACCTTCTAAAACAACTTACTGAGCTTCAACACTTCTTTCAGCTCATATATAATTTTTAGTCTCCTCATCATCATCCACATAAATACTAACCATATGACCATGCTCATTCTCTTCATGAGATTTTCCATTAGGACATTGGTTTGCATAATGCCCGTACATTCCACATTTAAAACATCTAATCATTATTATATAAATACCATTATCCTTGTCCATGGTGTTAATTGAACCTTTTTCATTGCACTTAATGGCGTTGTGTCCTTCTTTTCCACACCCAAAGCATATTCCAGTTCCTTTGAAATAATATCCCTAATGCCTCTTCCCACATGATTTACATGAGGGAAATTGAACTTTCATTTCTCTATGATCATCATGAAACTCCATCTTTCTCTTATTATCGGAGTCAGGAAACTTACCAAAGTTGAGATTATTGATCATATTATGAGATTGCTGATTAGGCATAATAACGATGTTTGGACTTCCAGATCCCGTTTCATTTGGTTTCTCATAAATAATATCATTCCATTGTCTGTCATATCCTCCATTATCATGAATCTTCATGTTTCCAGCCATTTTCTAAAACCCAAAAAGAATAGTGTGAGAGGAAAAAATCATGCTAGGGAAAACAACATAGTAAAGGGGGAGTATCCTCAATATCTAAAATCTTAGGTTAAATTCTATGATCATTACCGTAGTTCTAGGACTATATCCTATACGTATACTTATCCTTAGGGACATCCCTAGACATACCTTAGAAATATCTCTAGGGATCTCACTAACGTTTTCGCATCCTAGTTTCCAAAGGTTGACTAAAAATTTCCTCTGACACAAACTGTAGAGACCCGAAGCTTGATGTACATGGACATTACATTACTTTAGCGGAATACTTAATACATAAAAAAAATAGACACACAAGGACCGTAATCGTTTAGTGTCTTTGGAAACATGGAACGTAATCTTCTAATCGTGGTGAAAGACCTTCAACATCTCCCATAAAGATCTTCCCTTTTTTTATTACCTAAAACCTTTATTTATAACCTGGGGAAAAGAAAACATAAAAAGGGTGAGCTGAAATGCTCAGTAAGGGTAAGCATGGATAAAATAAAACTTACCATATACATTTGAACATAAAAACATGAACATAATTTTTAAACATAAAAAGCTTGAGCAATGACATAAAACATGGAAGTACGTAAGGCATAGATCACAAAGAAACATTAAAAATGATAAAATAGCATGGGAATAAAACATGTAATTATGGAAACCATTAATCACATGATATGATTTCTATAGTAGCCAAGGCATTGCTGCCAAGACCATCTTAGTGGACAAAGTCCCATTCTGAATCGACTTCACTCCTCGTTTCAGTCCTGTAACACTGAACCAGATTAACGTAGCATTCCAGCCATGTCTATCTCATGAGATATAAAATCTTTACCCAATGCATTGGAGGGAGATATAGGTCCCACCCATCTCATAGTGAAATTATTCTTACTTGTGCCACAAAATAAACTTCAAACATTCATCATAACCCAAAGAATAAAATGGGTTTCATAAACATCATCCCATCATAACATAATCCATACTAAAAAATGAATATCATTTCATAATAAGAAAAGTGAAACCATGTAAATCATAGAGACCTTATACTTTAAACATACACATGTCAAATAATGTCATCTTAGATGGAAAATGGTTTTGATAAAACATTTGAAATGAATTCTTGAGGAAAATATCCTTTCTTCGTCAAAATCATTTTCTTTTCAAAAAATGCCATGAAATTTTAAAATAAAAGTATTTTGTTGAAAATATTTATAAAATAATGTAGAGTAAGCTTCATGAAAATGAGGCGTTATGAAACCGTAAAAAACCGTTCACGCTATATAAGTTAAAAATAGCATTCTCCTCGTACTTATGTCGGAAAAGTCAAAAAAGTACCTCGTAACGCAAAAAAAAAAGATTCCTTACATACCATGTAGTAAAAGTCAAAAATGGGTAAAAAGGACTTTAAAAATACATGAAAACAGTTTTATAAAACATAGACATGGATGATATAAATAACCCCAGTAAATACTTACGAATAAGCAATCTCGGATAAAAATGAGATTTGCAAAATTATCCATTACCTTAGGTCCGATATGCATCGTACGTATCCGAACCTCCTGTATAATGATTTAAATAATGTTATTGACTTATTAAAGAGTCATATTAATTGTTATGATATCATATAGGGTTCACTAATGACTTTATATTACCCGTTCTTTTGTAAATTCCATGTTAAAGAGCGTTTTGGGTAAAATCGTTTCATTTGTCGTCCGTGTTTTGACTTGTAATTATTCATATGATTACATAGATCATGATTACTTAAATACATATTGTAAAAAATTATTTATATATAATATATATTCAGAATATACATATATATAATAGATCAATAAATGGAAAGAAATACACCGTTCATGGAGACGGTAGGCCGTACGTACGCATGAACGTTGTTTTCGTTTCCTTATTGAGTTGAATAGAATTAAGTAGATTGAATACATATATATACAAATAAATCCAGTATTTTTATGTCATATATTTCATGATTACTTATTTTATATACTTTATAATCATTCATGAATGGTTAACGTGGAGAACGAATCTCATCGCGTCGTGGAGACGGTAGTCCGTACGTACGCACGAGCGATGATATCGTTCTCATGATCGTGGGACTGTATTGGAGTGTATGTATACTATCTCAGAATCAATATAAATTTAAAATAATAATATATAGTTATTATTTACACCATTATAGCCATCCAAGTAAGGTGCTGGTGGAAAATAGATTACACCACGGCGTGGAGACGGTATTCCGTACGTACGCACGCGCGATGATTTCATTTTCTGTAGGATGGATAGATGGTGAAATAGGGTTGTTTAATAATTATAATAACATATCAGTATATGAGTGATACTGATGTTATTACTTCATGATGAAACAACTAAATAAGAATAAGTGGAAGAAGAAATAAAGATGAAAGAATCCATAACGGGCATTACCTCTTCTTTGAAGCGCTTCTTTGAGACCTTCTTTTAGGGCACTAAAATTGGTCTTTTAAGAAGACCAGGACCTCTAGGATGTCTCTAGGGAAGTGGAGAGAATCAATTGTTAGGGGTTGGCCGAGCTTGAAGGCTCAAAGTGGTGTGAGGAAGAGAGGGAGGAGGTGCCCTTTTATAAGGGAGGAGAGGGGCACCTTTGGAATTCATAAAAATATTAATTTATAATAAATCTATCCCCACTTAAAAAACTCAAAAAATGACTCATATTATAATATTAGATGATATAGGGTTGTAATATCATAAACTAATCAAATTTAGACTTGTTTGGATCTTATTTTAAACCTTATCATTTTGATTTATCATTATTTAATCTATTTAAGTTTATTTGTGGTAATAAAATTCTAAATTTTAAATTATAACAATTAATTACTTATTTGTTTTTATTTTTCCATAATTGTTTTCTTTATAACATTATAGACCATATAAATTTAAATTTATAATTTTTAAATATTTTTGTGATTTTTAATCAATTTTATAATATGTTATTTTTATAAAATAACAATAGTGTCAATTTTGACACTATTCATTTATTTGAATTTAAATAAAATATATACAGAAGATATGTTCGAACTAAAGGTATTAATAGATTAATAAAAGGTCATATGTATCTATAAAATTATTGTATCACATTAAATAGTTCATATAATATTTATTTAATTATTTTTAAAACCATTTATTTGGTTTATCTCTTAATAAAATAATTACTACAACATTTTTGTATAATTATTTAATATACAGGTTTTTTGCATAAAAATTAAAAATAAAATCCTATGATAAAGATAGACCTATTACCTTTCACAATAATACTTTTACTAGAATTTATCATCTTAAAATCACAATATATAAATTTTTGTATTTATTAAATTATGAAGGTGACAACTTTGGCATCATTTAAAATAAAATAATATAAGTGTCATAATCACTTTTATAAGGCTTCAAACGGTTATATATTATGTCATTGGATTATTAAGGTGCAGATATACACTACCAATAAGTTTTGGTCAGGTTTGTGGGCCTTTTAATGAGTATTATTATTTCAATAAAAACTATATTACTTATTTTCCACTTAATAAATAATTTCGGTATCATTAATGTATCACCATTAATGACAATTATTTAATCCCTAAAAATTCTAAATAAATTATCATGATGTAGATAATATTATAAATTTCTGGATACTATTCATGTTCAAAGTTTTATGATGTTTATCACTAAATTAAAATTATTATACTTATAAGATTTAAGAGAGTGACATGTTGTCACTTTCTTTGGTTTTAATAATAATTAAATAATTTTCAAGGTCAAAAGTCCATAAAATGAATCTAATCCGACCCTTAGGTTATATGGGTCTATTTTTATCCATCCAATAGAATTTTGGCATGTTTTAGGGTAATTTTATAATATTATATTTACCCTTAATTACCCGATTTACCTTTAACTTTGGTAAATAAAATTTACCGTTGTTACTATTCATAAAACCCAAAAATAAAATGTTGTCTATTAATATAATTTGGACCCACTGATTCCAAATAAGGAATCCATTTTTCCAAATTCAATACACATAAGTTTCAAAAATTAAATTAAAATTAATCTCGTTGTCGAAAGAAAATAGGTTTTTATTTAAAACTTTTTAAAAGATTGAATTGATTTAACCTACGAATTTATTTTCAAATCAATGATAATGACATAAATTATATTAAATGGTAAAAATATATTCTATTTATAATTTAAAACCATTCAATATTATAATTTAACCATATAAATTATTGCGATGAAAAAAGTTGTTTTTAATTAAAATATAGCGTGTTTTTACTATTCATCAAAATATGAAAGTTACCAGAATCATATGAAAAATTTTTCCAAAGTAAATTTTTATTTCTTGATTCCAAAGAAGAATTTTATTTTGTCAAATTAAACTTATAAACATGTCAAAAACTAGATTTAAAGTGGTTTCTCCATCAACAGGCGGAAAAACTTCATTTTTTTAAAAATAATTATTTTACCCGAAAAATTTATTTTGTTCTTATACCATGTTCTAGAAAATGTGTAAGATAAATAATAATGTTATAAAATTAAAAAATTAGTTAATACTATTCATAACGGATAGTTCATAATAATATTATAATAATATATCGTTGTTTAGTAAAACCTGGTATTGCGTACAACACACGCTATTGAGGAAGGTCGCGGTTGCGTGTAATGCAAGCCAAGTCAAGGTTGCGTATTGTGAAAGAATCCTTCGTTTTTTCATATAACAGGATCCAAACAAATTTCATTTATACATTGAATATATATATATATATACTCAATGTTGCGTAGAATAACTATTATCAAAATTGTGTGTAACACGATCCAAGAATAGTGTTGCGTATACTGCAAGCTAATACGGTGTTGTATATAGAGCAAGGTAATCTTGGTGTAGAATACAACACATGACATTAATGGAATTAAAATAATTTTTTTCATAAAATATCGGGGTGTTACAACTCTCGCCGTGATTTAAAATGACATAATTGTTAATTACACATCATCCTTATAACTCAATCCGAGATGGATTTTCATGAAAAGCACTGAATGAGAGAGACTACACTCATCTCCACCAGATGATGTTTCCAAAAATGGTCCTCCTCCAACTGTGAACATTAAGCATGGAAGTAAAAGAGTCATTCCGTAGTAGCCAACTATTCAAGAGGACAAAAATCTTAAATGGTCAGTGATTTATGAGTTGAACTATTATTACCTATCCCATGGAATATTACAATCACCACAAGGACACTCAGTTAAAATCATACATGACTCTCAATGACTTCCCGAGACAAAACCACGAAGGAAACAAGACCTAAAGTCTGTATTACCAAAGGAGAACCACTAATCAAGCTCAACGAAATTTAAAGATTTAGCGTGGTCTAAGACGGATGCTCTATTAGTGTATCTAGGATGAAGAAAATATAGGGTACATGTTCATCTCTTATCAAATTTCACCAAGGGGATATTAAAGATTGCGAAGAAGATCATTCGACCCACAGCTGGTCATTTTCAAAGAGGAAACTCAGCTTCACCAACCGATACACCTTCATTACCCGAACTTGTGCCTTTATCACCCAAATTCATTCTATGTTTGGTTAAATTAACCACCAAATTATATCCAATACCATTGTCATTTCTTAATGGATGGAAACAATCATCAACACCGCAATATTCTTATTAAGGAAGCATTGATATAATTCAATACATGAAAGACTAAAAGGCATTCATGAGAACTGACCATTTTTAAATGGTCTAGTTTGGTTCTACTCATCCTACCTATAATGAAACATGTTTTACAAAACCAACATGAAGGTCACCACCTTAAGAGTGTCAACATCTTAAAAAGATTAAAAGAGAATCTAATCACATGAAATATGGATTACATTCCCATTAAATTTAAATGTGATACCCATCTGAGTCACACTCATTACGTTATATCATTTGGAAGGAGATCCAAATCCCAACCAACCAGCATTTTAAAATTCAAGAGTCTATCGAAAGTCATCCCAAGCACTGGGATGAATCTTGTTCTTTAACGATTATGTTACTCTACTTGGATATGACTTGATACTATACTCAATAGTACAAGAGATGAATTTTAAATTTGAATTTCCCAATATGAACTTTTCTCTTGATGAGTCCATAACATTTCATCCATCAATAATGAAAAGAAAGGGTTAGACTACCAACAAAGAAACTGACCATGCTTGACACATGTTTGAACTATTGAAACAAATAATTACCCAATGATCACACGAGTATCATAGTTAAAGAAAGATATGACCACCCATCCAAAAACGTAATAATTTAAAAATAGAAAGTCATATTAGGGAAAACGATACCAGATCAACACTGAACATTAAGAATATCACAAAATTAGAATGGTAAATGAAACACCAAATGTGGTACCTACAATTGTTTATCCCTTTATGAATCAAAAGAGTTGACCCTATCACTTCTTCACACCAAAAAAGTCACCAGGCTCAAGATCCTACCATCAATCAATTATGAAAGGTTATGTCCCAAGGCAACTATAGAGTAACAAAAATGACCCTTACACTAGGGTTTTAAATATAATACACCCCCATAGGTTCCATCTTAAAACCATTTTTATTTCATAACATATTAACCAATAATCATTAAATTATTTATATAAAATAATAGGTACCATTTTAAAAAAATCAAGGTTCTTAATTTTTATTTGTGCCCAAGGGAAAAGCTGCAAAAGTTTTCACAAAAAATCCTTTTAAAAATTAATTCATTTTAGGTGTCCCATCATACATAGGTAATTAGAGAAAAATAATACATTTAATAATTAAGGCGACCTACCATGGTCCCACTGAGCCATCATGGGTTCTCTAGAAAGCAACAAAAAATATTTTCTCAAATATAAAGGTAAATAAATTCTCAAATGGGTCATCTCATATAAACATTCCCCAAGAAACCTACTTGGGTCCAGATTCATTTTAGAAGATAAAAAATACATTTGAGATTAAAACTAAATATATCAAAAATTTATAACCATTTCAAATTGATTATAGTCAATTCATTTAAAACCGATTGATATTTCCCAAATCATGAAGCTCCCATAAATTTTAATAAATTAATAATTTTCTATTATTTATAGGGACAACATAAATTTGAGAAATTAACATACTGAAAACAATTATCCTACGATATGGGTGGCCAAATAACAACCTATAATGTTCCCACACACGTTATAGTTGGAAAATTGGATCTCTTAGCTCAAACCTAACTTCTCATTGAATTTAAACTTTAGCAACCATTTAATTTAGAATCCCTTAAATTTTAACCATAGCTTTAAAAATTATATATATTTCTATTAATACGAATTGAATATATGGGTTACCAATTCGTAGCTGTAATGCTCCCATACATCCTAAAATTGGAAATTGGTTCCCATTCTTTCAAAACTATTGTCTCTGAAACACATGAAACTAGTTTGTATATCAAAAAAACACTAAAATTTATTCAAAATGAAAACATAGAATCCTAGAATGGAAACTAGTAAGTATAGAAGTAATTCTAATTAATTACCTAAAGAGGTATAAAACTATGTATGGAATATCAATCAAGGCACACACTCAAATTAGTAGGAAAACTAAAACTAACACTACTCGACATGGAATATGAATGGAATATTATAATTTATGTTCCTAATATGATTAATGTGAATAGAAAAACCCTTGGAATACAGTTCCAAAAAATAAAATTAAAAAAAATCTAAAAATCCATAAATTGAATAAAATATGCCAATCACTCTTGGTGAAATCAAATTCAACTATAATATCAAACAACCTGAACATAAATTCCTAGCCCTGACCACTTTTTCATTTCCCATATGTGGGGTGATCAGTACTGGGAATGAATTATAAACATGCACCAACACATTCCTTATCTCCCGTATACCAACCCAAAATGGTGATAAAAAATAAATTAAACAATCTATGATACCACATTTTAATATCCCGACATGACTTTTAATCAAACTTGTAGACAGTTCTGTGGGTCACATGGCCTCAAACACATTTTCCCATACATTAGAGGCTATCAACACGAAATGAGGGTCTAAGAAGGTGATAGTGTAGATACTATAACCTCTTATCAAAGACGCACAATGTTATTACTATAGAATAAAAAATAGAAAATAGAAGGAAAAGTATATTAATAACGAACAATAGTACGAGAAGATATATAATAATAATTAAATAAAAGGTGTCCAATACCAGTTTTACAATGCATGCATGTGAAGTGAATATACAAAAGATAAAATAGTAAACAATAAACCGTGTTTACCATTATAGAAAGAAAATAATTAAAAGATAGAATAACCCCATGGGCGATCTCCATGGGAATCCAGATCTCCATATTGTTTCCTTTCTCCTAAATCCTAGGCACAAACTATACAACAATCAACCTAGATACTAAAAAAATGAGGTCTACTCGGGCACCAAGGGTACCTGAGCATGTTGTGAGATATAAATATAAGCAAATCATCCCCCATAGTTTCAAACACAATCCATAATTTCTAATATTAATTAAGAAGTGTGAATGTATATAGAAGTAATAGAAGAATTGAATAAATAAATAACAACCCATATTTGATCCTAAAGGATACCTAATTGTGATACCTTATTCGAATCATTTATAAGATAAGAGCCTAATCATGGAACTATATGTATATATATATATCATAACAGGTATGCGGTAAGAGTTACTACCATCCATTCCCATATAACTATATTTATAATGGGGTAAGAATGCCTCCCATCTATATTTATTTATAATGTTATAATAGGGTAAGAATGCCTCCCATCGATAATTGTTCATAATACTGGAATAGGGTAATAATTTTTCCAATACATATTCAATTATATAGATTGAATGGGGTAATAATTCCTCCCATCCACAAGTGATTACATAGCTGGAATGGGGTAAGAATACATCCCATCCAAAAATTATTACATAGATGGCATGGGATAAGAATGATTCTCATCCCTAAATAATTACATAGTTAGCATGGGGTAAGAATTCCTTACATCCATAAATTATTACATTACTGTCATGGGGTAATAATTCCTCTAATCCATAAACAATTATATAACAATGTATAAGTAAAAACCACTTATGCATTCAAATTAAACATTATCCTAGGATTAGTTATATTCATTTGTAGCTCACCACATGAGGAATATAACTCTCATTCTTGTCATTTATCCACCCATATAAGGGTGTAATCACATTCCAAATACCATCGTTTACATTTATAATATAATGCATAAGGAAATCATTCTTATTCATATCAATATCCATTTAGTGTTTCCCATCCTACTCAAGGTCATCCCACTCAATTTTACCAAACATGGTAAAATGGTTGAAGATAAAAGTTTCCTGGTTAATTCCATTAAAGTATGCCACCATATCATTTATTCTATCCTAACCAATTTCATTTAATTATCATATCTTATGAAAAATAACAATAGATGGATACTCCAAAACATATTAGGTGCTTAAGGAAAAAACAACTAATTATAATAGGGAAACTCATTTAGGATCATTTTTAGGGGTCGTGTTATAAACCTATACATACCGAACATAAAATCAATGTATATGAAAACAACCAAGGCAATAAAGCATGAAATCATGGAATTATACTTTATACTTTTTATCTTGAAGATAGAGTACCCCCATGGGAGGGGTTTTATTGTGAAACCACGACTAAATTTACAAGGTAAATAAGTAGGTATCATAAGAAGAGACCTTATTATAGAAACTACTATCAATTTAATAAATTAAAAATAAGAATGTAGATAAAGGAAATTTAATGAATACATGAATTAATGGGCCATGATATAGACCTTGTCCTAGAGTGGAACCATGATGAAAACATGGGATCTTGACCTTTTTAACATAGAGTTACTTCTACCCCCACTGAGCATATACACTATTGCATACATATAAGGATATCTAGACCTTATGCACACATCATCATGGACATGAACATGTTAAAGGGGTTCCTTAAAAATATTCTTTTATGAATATACTTTTCCCCACTCACCTAATTATTCATTTTCATATATATGCATAGGCACACCTAGCCCCATATATTTATATCCACTAATTTGGATGAATATACACAAGAAAGGGGAACATATATATATATATTCATACCTATGACTACACAGACAAGTATCTTTAGAATTCGGTAACTCTAAGCCACATAACATGGTCCAACACACTACACAAAAATTACTATGAAAATTAAAACACCCAAATGATTCCATAAAATAATGTAAAAACCCAACAACAAGCACAAAACCATTCCTTGGATGGAAGTGGTGATCTGATTCAATATTATACACTTCACCTTTGGTGGAAGTTGTTGTAATATACATTAACATAACATGATACTCCCTTCACGTACATTATCGAACGTAGATATACAAAAATTGGTCCAACCAAAATCATAGGGTTACAACAATACCATGTAGAGTGATAGGGAGGCCAAAAATAATTAGGAAATAAGAAGGATACAAGAAGATGGAGCTTACCTTAAATTATCAAGGATAAATCATGGGGAGATCGAGATGAAATTATTGAAGCAATAGGACGTGGCGAGGTGCATCGTGTTCATATCAAAGGGAACCCCATAGGGGTTTCACTCGTGTGAGATGGTAAAAAAGGTGAGGGTAAAATTTATTTTACTTTTAATTGAATTAAAAGGAATTAATTATTTTTTTATCATAGGTTAAAACACAGAGTTTGGGCCATACATTTTAATAGACTGTGCTCCAACAGTGTGCCCTATACTGGGCACCAAGAGAACCCAACATAGTTTGTCCCACACTCTTTGGAATCTATGTTCCAATTGTGTGGTGAATAGTATTGATATACTTCCCATTCAACTAACCATGTGGTCTAGGTGCATGGTTTGGAAATACATGGGTAGCTTGTGTGGAAACCATTTTTCACATAAAAAAGGATGCATGGATTCCTACAATGGGCTGCATAGTTTTAGACAAACTCTGTTCCCCCTATAGTAGTTCATAACCATGATTTTCCAAATCTGGTGCTCTGAAAACCCTATAAACCACCTGGTACAATCCTTAGTACATTACCCAAGTCTAAAAACATTACATTGAAATATATCAACTCTCATAAATTTATTCTGAAGCTCAGATTTAAATTAATCCCATCTAACAAATTAAAAGGTTAAAAATCCATTTCATTTTCACCTAGTTTGAAATGTTGATCATTTCCACATTCCCAATATAGAAATTATCATCCCCAAGAAGCCTTTGGAAACCAAAATCACATAACCAATCCTAATGGTGTCATGAATATTCTTTCAAATCATCATGATGGGTTCCTAAATTTAGAACACAACCTTAAGAATCCATTTAAGCAAGATGGACTTAAGCCATCTAATTCTCAATCAAACTTTCTCTATCCAGCTGAACCATAAAAAAGTCTATGACCCGATATTACTACCTAGAGACATGATATTGTCATAATATACTTAATATATTGGCCAAAGGTACTTCCCACTTAATGATTTAACATTAATCATCATATTCCAAGCCTTGAAACCTTCCACCGTTGGAGTTTCCTATTAATGAACGCTCCAAACATTTTGAAAATTCTCATGGAGTGATTTTAAAATTTTCAAACGATTAATTCCCCATAAACCTAATATACCATGTCAATATGGATTTTCATGAAAACCCATGGACGAAAAAACAACACTCGTCACCACTGGATGATGTTCTTGAAAACAACTATTCACCAAATATGAACATTAATAATGGATGGAAACGAATCAATTCGTTTCAGCTGAACATTCAAGAGGGATCCCAACATATATGATCAACGATTTAAGAGTTGAGATGTTATTCACCCTTCCAATAAATAATACATTCACCATATTGAAATTTAGTGAGGCTCAAACACGATTCCCAATGAGGTCCGAAGACCAACCCCCAAAAGAAACCACACATACAGTCTGCATCACTGAAGGAGAAAAACCCATCAATCTCAACAACATTTAAATCATTGGAAAGGTTTATGACGGGTTCTCTATTAGAGAATCTAGGATGATGCCAATGTAGGGGATATGGTCGTAGTTTAACCGAATACACTAATATGATTTGAAATATTACAAAGAAGATCAGTTGAACCACAGTTGGTTGGCTTCTAAGAGGAAACATTGCTTCAGATATATACACACTATCATTAACTAAACTTGTACCTTTAACATGAAACTCCATTCTGTGTTTGTTCAAATTTACCCCAAATTCTATCCAAGACCATAGGAATTTCATAAATTTTGGAAATGACCAACCAAACCTCAATTGTGCTTTTAATAAAGCACTAATATGATTCAATACATTAATGATTCAAAGGCATTATTGAGAACTGACCATTTTGAAATTCTATAGTTTCGTTGTGTTACTCATTACTAGAAGGACACTTGTTTAACAAAACTGACATTATGGACCCCACCTTAGGAGTGTCAGTATCTTCAAAAGAATAAAATATGAGCTACTCACATGAAAACTAGATAACATTCAGATTAAATGTACATGTGATACCACTATGAGTGACACTAATTGCATCATATAAATTGAAAGGAGATCCAGAAACTAACTGAATGACGTTTTTAAATTCATGAGTATCCCAAAAGTAAACCCAAGCATTGGGATGAAACTGATTCATTAATGATTAGTTCACCCTACTTAGAGATGACCTGCGACCATACTAAACAGTACATGGGATTTATTTTGGATTTGTATTTACCTATACGAAATTTTCTCTTGATGATACCATACCAAGATGTCTATCACTGAGGGAAAAAATTTCGGACTACACATGATGAAACTGACCATTATTAAGGCATACGTGACGAATTGAAACTAAGAATTACCCAATGATCACGCCCATATCATAGTAAAATAAGGAAAAGACCAACCTTCTAAAAAAGGGTGTCATTTAAAAAGAGAAAATCCTATTTGGGACAATTACACCCAAATAAAACCAAACATCGAGAAAATGAAAAGATTAGAAATGTAAAAAAACTCCATAGGTGATTCCTATAATGGGTTAGCCCTTTATAAATCACAAGTTTTTACCCTATCACTTGGTCACACTAAACAAAAGTCACCAGGCTCAAGAGACTACCATGAAGACATTGTTAAACATTCCAGCGCAAGGCTACTCGAGAGAAACACAAACTACCCTTACACGAGGGTTTTAAATAGAGGACACAACTAGAGGTACAATTTTCAATCCCTATTCATTTTATCACCAATTAATCTATAATCATTAAAATATTTAATTAAAAAAATATGTCAAATTTAAAAAAAAAACTCATGGTTCTTTCTATTTATTTAGTGCCCCAAGGGAAAACCTAACATGTTTTCAAAAAACAACCTTTTAAAACATTATACATTCTCAGATGTCCCATCATACATAGGAAATTTAACAACAAAATTCCATTTAATAATTAAGGTATCCTATGAGTGTGAAACTGAGCCAACATGGGTTCCCTAGAAAGCAACCCAAAAATATTTTGTCATATATAAAAGTATATAAACTCCCAAATGGTTCACATCATTAAAAAATTCCCTAACTGATGTACATGGATTAAATTTCATTTTCTACGTTAACCAATACATTTGAGATTAAAACTAGATATATCCTACATTTATAACCATTTTAAATGGATCATGGTCATTTCGTTTAATATGGGTTGACATTTCTTAATTCATGAAGTGCCTAAAATTTTCCATAAATTGAAAATCATCTCCCATTTTTTAGAACAACATACATTCCAGAATATAACAAACTAAAAATTATTGGTCCCATTATATGGGTGGAAACTGACAATCCTATAATGTTTCCATTCACTTTATAGTTTGGCATTTAGATCCCTTTACAAAATTCAAATTTCCCTTTGCATTTAAACAATAGCATCCTCTTATTTTAGTTGCCTTTAAATTTTAACCATAGCCTTAAAATTTGTATATATTACCTTAAATATGCATTGAATATATGGGTTACCCATTCCAATCTATAAGGCTACCATACACCCTATAATTGAAAATTAGTTCCCATTCATTGAAAATCACTATCTATTCAACCCATGAAAAAATTTTTGTATATCAAAACAATAATAACATTTCATTCAAAAATTAAACATTGAACCACGAAATGAAAATTAGTTATAAAATAATGAATTCGAATTAATTGCTTAAACATGTATAAAACTAAGAATGGAATATCAATCAATGGACACAGTTAAATCTTCATGAAAACTACACCTGAAACTACATGGAATTTTATCTTTTATGAGCATAATATGATGCATGTAATGAAACATCCTTGTCATAAAAAGAAATGGAAAAAACTCCATAGAACTCCATAAATTGGAGAAAATACACCAATCACTCTAGGTGAAATCATATTCAACTATAATATAAAACAACATGAAAATAAATTCTTAGCCCTGGACACTTGGTAATTTCCCACATGTGGGGTGATCATTGTCAGGCATGGCTATTAACCAAGAACCAACACATTCCATCTTTCCTATCTACCAACAAAAAATAGTAATAAAATGGAAATGCAACAATATCTGACAACACTGTATAATGTCCCGATCTGACTTACCATTAAACTGGTAGCTAGACTAGTGGGTTCCATGGCCTCAATTGTGTTTCCCCATATTCCATAGGCTATCAAAAAGAAATGAGGGTCTGAGAATGTGATAGTGAGGATACTATATTATCTTATTAGATATTCACAACGGTATTATTTGGGAATAAAAAACCAAAAATTATGGAATCACTATATTGAGAAAGAATTCCAACACTGGAAGATAGATAATAACAATTATATAAAAGTTTTCCTTTTCCAGTTTTACAATGCATGCATATACAGTGATGATACTAAATATAAAACAGTAAACATTAAATCATGTTTCTCATTATTGATCAAAAAATGAAAAGACATAAAATCTCCACGGGCGATCCCCATGGGAATCTCGATCTCCATATCGTATTTGTTCTCTTTACTCCTATGCACAAGCTATACAAATATCAAACTAGATCCAAAAAATTTGAGGTCTAATTGGGCACCAAGGGTACCTAAGAAAGGTGGGAGATATAAATAATAGTAGATCATCACCCATCAGTTAAAACAAAATCCAAAATGTGTAATATTAATTAATCAGTGTGCATGTATAAAGAAGTAATAATTGAATTGAATAAATAAATGGAATTCCTTGATTAAATTGTAAAGTCATAATGAATTGATTTCCTTGTAACAAATGGTTTAAATGAAATAGATCCTTGAAATGGAATTTGATCGCGCCTATTGATATGCATAAGAGAAATTTCCTTATTCGTTATAATATAAATTTAAATGATGACCATAATAATTCAAAAACACCCTTATATGGGTTGATAAATAACATGCATGAGATGAAGATGCCTCTTTTGTTGAATTGTATATGAATACAACTAATCCTAGGATAATGTTTAATTTGAATGCATGCATGGATTTTCTTTATGAGTCGTTATATAATTTCTTATGGATTAGAGGTATTATAACCCCTTTAAATATATGTAAACATTTATGTATGGAAGGAATTCTTACCCCATGCCATTTATGTAATCTTTTTTGGTTGGGAGTCATTTTTAGACCATGCTAGCTATATAATAATTTTTGGATGGGAGGTTTTCTTACCCAATGCCATCTATGTAATCATTTATGGATGGGAGGCATTCATAATATCCATTTTCTAAACGTGCTATTTACCTAACATAACATCAAGGTAAAGTCAAAGAAAAAGGAAATATAGAAAGAAAAAATAGAACTCTACTTCCTAATTTCTCTATTTTTAGATAGTGAACCTCAATTAGAGGAGTTTTATCTTAAAACCATAACATAATATATGAGGAAACTCTATTAGCATCATGATCAGACAACTTATTACAAAATTGCAGTTCAATCTAATAAAGAAAAAATTAGAAGGAAGATAAGGTAAATATAAAGAATACTTATATTGAAGTGAACAGATTGGGATCCCATGACAAAGTGGAACCGAGCTGAACACTTCGTATCTTAAAACATTAGAGCTAAGATATATTGTTACCCACACTGGATATAAGGCCCTGGCCTTAAACCATACATAATCATGAATTAAATGAATAATTCACATATAGGATCATTTCAGGTTTAGAGTTTTAGAGAATTAGGTTATAACTATTACACCTCAAAAGATTACATAGTAGACACTTCTACTAAGTTTCCATAAAACTATAAAAAACTCTTAAAAATAAACATGTCTAGTTCCATGTTTTAGATAGCATGTCTTTCCTTGAACCCATCATTGACCCTATTCATCTTTAAGTCATGTGTAAAACATTTCAAAAACATGGGATGAGCATAAAAATCCCAGTAAAGGATAAACAAAGAAGGAAAACTGTAATTTTTTAAAAAAAATAGGTAAACCATGAATACTTTACCAAAGTAATACTTTTAACCTTTATGAAGTAGTAATAATGATTCATGGAATAAAAGACCATTACTTACCCTTTTGTAACCAAAATATTACCATAAAACCCATATAAAGAACACATAAGATATAAAGGTAACTTGGGACATAAACATACTTAAATGGAATAACCATACGGTCGACTTCCACACATACTTAATGGAATAGCCATACGGCCAACATCCATACCCAATGCATTGGAGGTTATAACGTAACCACCCGTCCTGGTATTCACAGCACCACCCGTCATATGGTTTATCACGTAACCACTCGTAAAATGTCCAAGTACCATCATTACACATAAAATATTGAAAATATAAACATTTTAATAACAAAATTTCATTTGCAATCACAATAAGTAATTCCAAGAAATTGATTTAATCAATCCATTTTCAAAAACAATTTAAAAGAGATTTTTGAATCAAAGCGTCTCATACCACTTTGAATATTTTAATGGAATTATAATTTTAAAACATTAATTTCCATATAAATAAATACTGAAAACCATTTTGAAAACATGGACATTAAAGATAATGATTTAGAATAATGAATCTTTAAAACATTTAAAATGATATTTTTGTTAAAGAGTTTTTTAAAAAATGAGAGACACTTGAATACAAATAAGTGTGGAATAACATTTAATATGAGATTGATAATATCATGAGAATAAAGGGAATCATGATATAATATGTCAAAGGACAGTATACACACCATATAGGAGTGAATTGGTGCATAACAACAATGAAGTATCAATGGAAATGTAAATTGAGATGAAATCCATTATAAAGATGGTATCCTTAAATTAAGGAGAAATATATCACATAATTATTTGTGAGAAATATAAATACACCCAATATAAGTGGATATTAAGTGTTAAAAAATCAGAGGTCATTCACACATAATCTTGTAAAAACAAAACCAATGACATTGGTATTTAACTCAATGAAATGATATTGGGTTATTATTTTCCATACAAGTTTGTAAGAATTTATCAATGAGATCATTATGTGTAGAAATAATATATCTACACAAAGGACTATGGAAATTACAACATAGATATTCCACACATAATCCTGGCATAATAAAATCAAGAAGTATAGGTTTAACCCAAATAATTTAAAGTGGGTTAAGAAGTTCCCTTATAGAAATCCGACAGCCTAACGACGTCACTTTAAAATTCAGAAAATGAGTTGATGAGAGATGAAATGGTATCTCATCACTTGGACATAAAATTTACATAAATATGGATATATAAGAACATATCCCATCAAAATAGTATGTGAATTAAAAGACATAACAAAAGAAGTCTTTTAAAAAGGGGAGGGTGAAAGGTCCCCTTACCGAGTTGGGTAACCTTCAAAACGTACACCCCACAGAAGAAGGGTCATACAATGAAGATATAAATACCCATAAATGAAATTATATTACACAAAGAGTATAATAATGGGCATTACATACACCAATCAAAGGAAATAGTGGAAAACGTAGCATAAATGTCACGGGAATAAAAGTGAGATGAAAAATCCCTTACGAAAACTCGGCAGCCTAACGACACCACTTAAAACATCCAAAAATGGATTTATGAGATCAAACAGGGTCTCTCATAATATGAACATAAAAATTACAGTATGAGTAATATAAAATAACATCCCCAAACATAATAAATATGTGCTTAAAAGAAATGACATAAAAGAGCGTACTTAAAAAGAAAGAGAGAGGTTGGATCCCTTGCCTCGTGTCCGACATGACTCGTTCGTTCTTTAATCTCCTGAATAATAAAATTTGGTCAATTTATAATTTCTTAAGGACCTCCTTTAAGTATTATTATTAAGTTAATATGATATATTATAATGTTATAATAATTGGTTATGAAAGTGAGTTCATATCAGATATTTTTGGCGATGTTCGGTACATGAGTAAACATTGAACTTGTTGGAAAAGCATTTTCAATGTAGTTATAGGTACATCATATCCAGAATAGTATTGATGTTTTAAATATCATATATATAGATTTTATATTCATTTTATACTATTCCATAGCATTTGTAAAAAAAATTAAAAGCACCGTTCATGGAGACAGTAGGTCGTACGTACGCATGAACGCTACATTCATTTTTTTGTCATATTAATGGAATTAAAAAAAATTAGATATATATATATATATTATAATTACAGAATTATATCTATAATTTATATGTAATATATTACATATATATCCATTATATATATGTACTTATAATAGTACATAACATTTGGAGATAAGAAATGAAATGTACCGTTCATGGAGACGATAAGTCGTACGTAAGCATGAACGCTACTTTAATTTATTTTTTATTCAATGGAATGAAATAATAATGATATAAAGGTATATTATAATTCCTGTAGGATATAATATGTAATACCATTAATTCCATTATTTATTCACCCCACATATGGAATTAACGAATCAAATCACTTTGAGGGGGCGGTAGTACACACTTCCTAAAATGAAGATATTGCGTTTACCCATAATGGAAACCATAAAGGTATAACATAAATGAAAAATACAGAATCTTAAGGAAAACATATTCATATTATATATCATATATAAATATAGTGACATATTAATATCCACCTATGAAGGTGCTAAAAGAATATCGAACAATCATCGTTTCGTGAGGCAGTAATTCGCCATCCACAGAAATAGTATGTTCTTTAACCATTAGACGAAGGTGTGTGAAATTTTAGCTCGAATACTTATTATAAAAAAAATACTAGTATATATAAGATACTGGTGTTGTTACAAATAATAGTAATAAAAAGAGTTTAGGGGTTTGGAGAAGAAAAATAACACAAAAGAACAGAAGGGAAGACATTACCTTTAAATCGGGTAACTCTCTTTGATTTGAGCTCAAAGGCTTCCTTGGAAAGGATTCTGCATAATGAGAGGGTTCAATGATGAAGATAGGGATGTGGAGAGATTAAATGCTCTGGGTTTGGCCAATCCAAAGGCTTGAGAGGTGTGTGTAAGGTGGTAGAGGTGGGGGCCTTTTATAAGAGGAGAGGAGGGGCACTCTTGGAAAGTTATAAAATATTACTTTATTATAAAATATTTTTCTTCTTTAAAAGGTCCCAAAAGAAAATATTTAGAGGATTAGGTGATACGGTTTCTAAATCCATCCATCAAATAGGTTTGGGACAAGTTTAAGACTTATATTTTACCCTATCGTCTCATTTTATTTAAATCGTTCATTTATGAGGTAATCACTGCATCATCACGGTGTCATAAATAAATTAATTTATTTAATGTCTAAAAATTATAAAAAAACTATAATGATTTATGAATTCTTTTTATATTTCTAATGAATATTTATAGTCAAAAATATGACTTGTATAACCCCATTTAATAATTGTTTTTGAAAAAATATTCATGATTGTGACATTTTTATTTTAACTTTAAATAAAAAGTTATTTATGTCATTTTCCTAAAAAAGTGTCTCCATGGGGTCCCCAAGTTGACCAATGTATTTTCCTGGTCGGCCATGACACATCCAATGAGGGTAGGACATGTTTCTAGCTCATTTCATATTATTAAAACATTATTTTTACCTTAAATTACACTAATTACATTTAATCGCGATTAATAAAACTCAAAAGTTACTATTCTCCAAAATTATTTTAATCTCATTGAACCACATTTGACTTCTTAATGACAACCATGTATGTAATATTTTTTAAAATCAAATCAAATAATTGGAAAAGTTTCATTTAAACGAAAAATCAGTTTCTTTAACAACCACTTAGTGGTTTCACTATTCATCTAAAATTGAGTTTTTTCAGAAAAATACCAAAAATTCCCCCTAAGCTATATTTGATATTCAGAATTAAAAAATGATGTCTATTTTACAAAATTCAAAACATATAAGTTACATATTTAATTTAATAATTAATTCTTACTGTCAGAGAAAATAGCGTGTTTTTATGAAACAATAAGTATCAAAAGATTGACACTAGTTTAAGTCGAATTTCAAGATGAAATTAATTCCAACGACCACTATTGGATTAAATGGTAAAAATATATTCTAATTTTACTTTTAAACCAATTAAAAAGAATATCTAATAATATAAATAAATTTGATTAAAAAGTGGTTTTGAATTAAAAGACAACATTTTTGACCATTCATTAAAAAACGAACTTTATCGGAAAAATACCAATAATTTACACAAAGTAAATTTTGTTGTCCCAATTATAAAGAAGAATTTTATTTTTTCAAATATAACACATAAAATTTTCAAAAAGTGGATTTAAAATAGGTTTGTCATCAAAAGGCGGTTAATCGACCTTTTAAAGAATATTAGAATGTTTACGCTTAAAATTGGATTCATTCGCATTTTTAATCCTCTAACATTTATTGTAAAAAGTAAAAATATTTTACAAACATTAATAATCTTTTTTTAGTTAGTTTCTGTTCATTCCCTCCATTACAACGGCTAGGCATTAACAAAAATTTAAAATAATATTATTTTATTATTAGAGTGCAACGTAAGATTCCCAAGAAACACGTTGTTGTGTATTGGGTAGGCCATCGAGCATAGATTCTCCTTTAAAGTTATATTAATATTTTATTCAAAAATATGGAAAAATGTAAAAATGTCATATTATTTATTTACCTGGGGTGTTACATCCTTCCCCCCTTTTGGGAGTTGCATCCTAGCAATTTTAAAATTGGGCTTGGAATCTTCATTGAAAATCCCACATCGGAACAAGAGTCAATAAAACAATCACTTTAAAATAAAGAAAGAGAAGTACAAAGGTCACCCAAGTTAACTCATACTAGGATTCCATGTAGGGAAACATGGATATGGAGGAAATAAAAACGGGTCATGTTCTGAGGGAGAGTGATAGTAAACATGTCTAGGAGAAAGTTAACCATAAGAAAATCACAAACTTGTGATGGGTTAAACGGTATTCGATTCCCTAGTAGGAAAAGTTAATAGACAACATTTTTTTTAAGTTAATCTTCATTGAGGAATTTATTTTTGAGCTTAACTAAATCATAATGAAACATACTTACTTGTGACGTAGACTTTTAACTTTTACTAGATTCCTTAATCAGACTCATGTTTTCTCCAAAAGACAAGTATTTAGGAAGACTGGTTCACATTAAGAGTATTATAATCAACTTCTTAAGAATCACCTAATCCATAAAAGGGAACAATATATTTCCCATTTTTTTAGAGAAAATCAAAAACCAAAAATTGTTAAAACAAGATCCACAAATGAATAATCCTTTATAAAAAAGAAAATCTATTCTTAATCTCCAAATTTTTTCCAACAAACGCAATGTTCAACGACGACCATTAGATAAAAAATTTGTCCACAAAATTCATGAAAGTAAAACAAAATAAGATTGAAACCTAAATATTTTAAGGATTTAATGACATAGTCTTCCAAGGTACAAATTAACATTTATCTCCAAATAACATCAGTTGCTCTTAAAGTCTCATATTTAAAAGTAATTAACCTAATCACACATCCCCCAAGATAGGTTAATAACTTCCATAGATAACCCAAAATAAACTTACTCTTGATTCCTAAAATCATCTAACCAAAAAGAATTAGTCAAACTAACCAGGTACATCATGTTGTTCAGTGGTAGGAGATTAATACCAGTCGCACTTTGGTTGTGGGTTTGATTCACACAGCTTTGTCTGACATGACGAGTTGTCACACGGTCTGCGTATTTTCCTTTTTCCAAAACTACATAATTCTTAAAACATTCCCCAAAATGAGATAAAATCTTCAAAAATAATCATAACATATTTTAACCTCATGTTTATCTCATGGATTTCATTTTCCATCATAACATATAATAACCCATAATTACCTTAAATGTATGGATCATATAATCCCTAATGGTTACCTTTATAATTATTACCTGAACTTCCACATCCATTGGTCATCTCGTACATGATGCATTACAGAACATACCAAGGTACAAGTGGTTGTTCATGACTCCTTGATAGTTGGTTTAGAACAACAACGAGTTTCCTCATTGAATCCACTATTTCATCCAGTCTCTTAATCAGAGAACCACCACAGTTTCCTGCAAACCTTTTGTCACTTTGGTTCCTGCTAGATCCATCCATTCACTAAAAACAGAAATGTCAGTGTGAGTATATCAACAAAACCATCATGTACTAATGGGGAAGATAAACACTAAGATATACTTACTCATTCACTTTATCAAAAGTAGGACTCTTTCTGAAATCCTAACCATTATGGTAATGTCACCTATGCCTTGAAAATACCCTAACATCTAAAGTTATCTAAACCGACCTCTGATACCAACTATAAGGACCAAGCCTTAAACCTTATGTAATCATGAATTAAATGAATAATTCACATAGAGGATCTTTTCAGGTTTAGAGTTTTAGAGAATTAGTTCATAACTATTGCATCTCAAAATATTACATAGTAGACACTTCTACTATGTTTCCATAAAATAATAAAAAAAACTCTTAAAAAGAACCATGTCTAGATCCATGCTTTAGATATCATGTCTTTCCTTGAACCCATCCTTGACCCTATTCATCTTTATGTCCTGTGGAAAACATTTCAAAAACATGGGATGAGCATAAAAATCCCAGTAAAGGAAACACAAAGAAGGAAAACTGTTAGTTTTTTCAAAACAATAGGTAAACCTTGAATACTTTACCAATGTAATACTTTTCGCTTTTATGAAGTAGTAAAAACTATTCATGGAATAAAAGACCATTACTTACCCTTTTGTAACCAAAAGATTACTATAAAACCCATATAAATAACACATAACATATAAAGGTAACTTGGGACATAAACATAATTAAATGGAATAACCATACGGTCGACTTCCACACATACTTAATGGAATAGTCGTACGACCAACTTCCATACCCAATGCATTGGAGGTTATAATTTAACCACCAGTCCTGGTATTCACGGAACCACCCGTCATATGGTTTATCATGTAACCACCCGTAAAATGTCCATGTACCATCATTACACATAAAATATTGGAAATATAAACATTTTAATAACAACATTTCATTTGAAATCACAATAAGTAATTCCAATATATTGAATTAATCAATCCATTTTCAAAAACCATTTAAAAGAGATTTTTGAATCAAAGTGTCCCATACCACTTTGATGATTTTAATGGAATTGTAATTTTAAAACATTAATGTCCATATAAATAAATACTGAAAACCATTTTGAAAACATGGACATTAAAGATAATGATTTAGAATAATGAATCTTTGAAACATTTAAAAAGATATTTTTGTTAAAGAGTATTTAACAAAATGAGAGACACTTGAATACAAATAATTGCGGAATAACATTTAATCCGAGCTTTATAATATCATGAGAATAAACAGATGCATGATATGATATTTCAAAGGACAGTATACACACCATATAAGAGTGAATTGGTGCATAACAACAATGAAGTCTCAATGGAAATGTAAATTGAGATGAAATCCATTATAATGATGGTATCCTTAAATTAAGGATAAATCTATCACATAATTATGTGTGAGAAATATAAATACACCCAATATAAGTGGATATTAAGTGTGAAACAATCATAGGTCATTCACACATAATCTTGTAAAAACAAAACCAATGACATAGGTATTTAACTCAATGAAATGAGATTGGGTTATTATTTCCCATACAAGTTCATAAGAATTTTTCAATGAGATGATTACGTGTAGAAATAGTATATCTACACAAAGGTTTGTGGAAATTACAACATATATATACCACACATAATCTTGGAATAATAAAATCAAGAAGTAGAGGTTTAACCCAAAGAATTGAATGTGGGTTAAGAAGTTCCCTTATAGAAATCTGATAGCCTAACGACGTCACTTTAAAATTCAGAAAATGAGTTGATGAAAGAGAAAATGGTATCTCGTCACTTGGACATAAAATTTACATAAATAAGGATATAGAATAACATATCCTATCATAATATTATGTGAATTAAAAGACATAACAAAATAAGTCTTTTAAAAAGAGGAGGGTGAAAGGTCCCCTTACTGAGTTGGGTAACATTCAAAACGTACACCCCACGGAAGAAGGGTCATACAATGAAGGTTTAAATACCCATAAATGAAATTATATTACACAAAGAGTATAATAATGGGAAGTACAAACACCACTCAAAGGAAATAGTGCCAAACGTAGCATAAATGTCACGGTAATAAAAATGAGATGAAAAATCCCTTACGAAAACTCGGCAGCCTAACAACGCCACTTAAAACTTCCAAAAATAGATTTATGAGATCAATTAGGGTATCTAATAATATTAAAATAAAAAGTAAATTATTAGTAATATAAAATAACATCCCCAAACATAAGAAAGATGAGATTAAAAGAATTGACATAAAAGAGAGTACTTAAAAAGAAAGAGAGAGGTTGGATCCCTTACCTCGTGTCCGACATGACCCGATATTTCTTTAATCTCCTGAATAATAAAATTTGGTCAATTTATAATTTCATAAGGAACTCCTTTAAATATTATTATTCAGTTCATATCACATATTATAATGTTATATTAATTGGTTAATAAAGTGAGTTCATATCAGACGTTTTTGTCAATGTTCGGTACATGAGTAAAAATTGAACTTGTTTGAAAATAATTTTCCATGTAGTTTTAGGTACATCATATACAGAATAGTATTTATGTTTTAAATATCATATATATCCATTATATATTCATTTTATACTATTCCATAACATTTGAAAAAAAAATTAAAAGCACCGTTCAAGGAGACGGTAGGCCGTACGTACGCATGAACGCTACTTTCATTTTTTTTGTCATATTAATGGAAATAAAACAAAATGAGAGATATATATATTATAATTCCATAATGTTATCTATCATTTAGATGTAATATATTAAATATATATCCATTATATATATGTACTTATAATAGTACATAACATTTGGATATAAGAAATGAAATGTACCGTTCATGGAGACGGTAAGCCGTACGTATGCATGAACGCTACTTTCATTTCTTTTTTTTGTATTTAATGGAATGAAATAATAAAGATATAAAGGTATATTATAATTCAAATAGGATATCATATGTCATACCATTAATTCCAACCTTTATACGTCCCATATGTGGCATTAACGAATCAAATCACTGTGAGGGGGCGGTAGTCCGCACTTCCTAAAATGAAGATATCGCATTTACCCGTAATGGAAACCATAAAGGTATGCCATAAATGAAAAATACAGAAGATTGAGGAAAACATAAACATATTATATATCATATATAAATATAGTGACATCTTAATGGCCACCTTTGATGGTGTTAAAAAAATATTAAACAATCATCGTTTCGTGAGGCAGTAATTCGTAATCAATAGAAACAGTATGTTATTTAACCATTAGACGATGTTTTGTGAAAGTGTAGCTTGAATCCTTCTTATAAAAACATCCTAGTATATTTAAGATACTGGTGTTGTTACAAATAAAAGTAATAAAAATAATTTAGGGGTTTGGAGAAGCAAAATAATACAAAAGAACACAAGGGAAGAAATTACCTTTAAATTTGGAAAATCTCTTTGATTTGAGCTCAAAGGCTTCCTTGGAAAGGATTCTGCCCAAAGTGAGGCTTCAATAAATAAGAGAGGTATGTGGAGAGATGAAATGGGTATGGGGTTGTCTGAGCCAAAGGCTTGAGAGGTGTGTGTAAGGTGGTAGAGGTGGGGGCCTTATACTGGATATATGAAACTTCGCGTATATATAAGGACACATATCACATATTCACACATCATCATGGCCATGAACATGTTCAAGGGGATCCTTACATATGTTCTTATATTCATATACTAGTATCCTATCACCTACATATGAATTTTCATATATATAAATTGAAACTCCTAGCCCTATACATGTATGTTCACTACCATGGATGAATATACACATAATGGGGGAACCTACACACACACACAAATATTTACCAGTGCCTATGTTGGGACGTTGACTTATACTCTAGCAACTCTAAACCACATGGAAGGGTAAAAAACACGAAAAAAAATAATTTGGATCCTTAAAACCCAAAGGAAACCATAAATATGGAAAAATTAAATAGAGGGCTGAAAACCATACCATGTATGGTAGAAGAAAACTTAATCAATCCTAACCACTTTGCCTTCAGTGACTATTGTTTAAATACACATGAACATGACCCAAGAGACCATTCACAAAACGTATTAAAGGTATAAATACAAAAATTATTCAAACCCAATTTTTAGTTTTTTTGATGAACCATACAGGATAATGGGTAAGCTTAAAATTGAATGGAAACTAGGATGATAACGAAGGTTGGAGCTTATCGTAAAATATTTAAGTGAAATTGTAGGAAGATCTAGAATAAATCATTGAGGAAAGTGGAGGTCGAGAGCTCTGTCATGCATGGATCAAAGGGGAACCCCCTAGGGGTGTTACATTAGTGATATGGGAGAGAGATAAGGCACCAATTTTATTTTATTTTTAATTTAAATTAAAATAATATAATTTTTTAACACAGATCATCATGCACAGTTTGGGCCACATGGTTTAACTGACTAAACGCCAACTTTGTGCCCTTTATTGGGAACCTAGATAACCCCACACATATTTTAGTGCATGGTTTGTAAACGGTGTAGTGAATAATGTTGAGAAATTTCCCATGCCACTAACTATGCTGTCTAGGTTCATATTTTCCTATAGTAAGATGTATGGTTTTTGACAACATTGTGCACCCTCTATAACCTTTCAAAATAATGATTTTTGAGAACTGGCATTCCTAAAACTCATTGGACCACCTGGGAAACTCCCTTGGACTTTATCCAAGGTAAATAATATTTTTTTAAATTTTAAAAGTCTCATTACTTCATTCTGAAGCGTGGTTTTAAATTCATCTAGTCTAATGAATGAAAATGTTCAAAAACCTTCATATTTTCATTTGGTTTGAAATATGAATCATTAAATTTGTATATATGATATATTTTTTCCAAAAATCTAGGAGGATAATGAAAATAATTTACCGAATTTTATACAAACTCTTAATGAAAGTAAGTTAGATGGAAAATGTATAAATTGTGAGTTTTTGGTCACAACAAATTCATTTCCATGGGAACATTGTCAATATTGATGGAATAACTGATGATACCACTAAAAAAGTGGTTGATTAATGTCCAATACCTTAAAATGTTAATGTGATTTGAATTTTTCTTAGATTAGTAGACTATTACAGATGGGTTGTTTAGAACATTTCACAATTATTTATCCCTCTAAATTATTTAACATGAAAAGGGGTTTAATTTATTTCGAAAAACTAATGTGATGTTTTTTTGTAAATATAGAGGAGATTGGTGAATGCTTCGGAATAGGCCCTACCTTCTAGGAATAGTGATTTTATCATATATAATTTTGTGTCACTAAAAGTACTAGGTTGTGTTCTGATGTAGAATGATCAGGGAATTGCTTATTCTTTAAGACAACTAAAACCTAATGAGTTAAATTATACTACACATGTTTTTGAATTAGTTATTTTTTAAATTTAAAAATTTGAAAACATCATTTAAAATTATCCAAATGTAAAATATATGCATACCATAAATGTTTTAACTATAAATTAATTTATAAATAATTGAACATGTGGAAACAAATATGGATATAAATGATAAAGGATTATGATTTCATGATAATTTAACATCTTAAAAAATGAAATAATGTTGCAGATGGCATGAGTCAAAAACATAATTCTAAATTAAACATGTTAGATTTAGAAAGTGACCCCTTGGTGAAGTATTTGATGAATTTTGGATTGGAATTTTGGGGTGTAGGAAATTACTCTGTCTTGTATTAGGTGTCACTATAGTTTCCTTTCTCCAATAAACATTAGAAAGTATGGAATGAAGAGAATGAGTTACAGAAATATATTGAATTTGTAAATAAAGGAAATTTTCCTGAATTTAATGTTGATAAATAATTTTTTTTAATATTTAGAAGGATATTATGTCTGCCTTGAGATTCCTAGTGGAAGAAAGAATTGTTATGTGAAGATCATAGTTATAAACATTATGTTTATCCTGTTAGAAAAATGATGTACAAAGATAATCAGGAATATTACTGGTGGGATGTGCTGAAAAGAGATATTTCGAATTTTACCATGAAATTTTTGGCATCTCACCAGGTTAAATCAGTGTTTCATCTACTAAAGTGGATAATTAAAACTTTTACAATACCATAGTGGAAATGAGAAAATATATCTATGAACTTTGTGGTTGGACTGCCAAAGACTTCATGATGTTACAATGGGATTTGGTTTATTATTGATTGAATGAATAAACATGCACATTTTATTCCTATTTAAGATAATATTTCTATAGATAAGCTTTCCTAGATGTACCTTAGAAGAATTTTTAGGTTACACGGTGTTTCTCTATCTGTTGTCTTTGACTGTGATCTTAGGTACACTTCTTACTTTTGGAAAGGCCTTCAAATGTTGTTAGGAACTGACTAAAATTAACCATTACTTTTTATCCTCAATATGATTGATATATCGAGCGTATAATTCATACATTATAATAAATTCTACGTTCTTGTTCAATTAATTACTATGGCAGTTGGAATCAACATCATCCTTTAGCTGAATTTTCATATAATAGAAGTTTTCATTCTAGTATATAGATGGAATTGTTTGAGGAATCTATATATTTATTAAATTGACATTTTTTCTACCACGTGTCACTCCCAAATCAACTCTTGCTACAATCCCATATCCCATTACCATTATTACTTTTCCTTACCCAATATCCCAGTCGCGACATTCCTCTTCAATTTATGCAGTTTCAAAACCTCTACCCAGGGTTTCCTTATCGATGACCTATGTTTCCACTAAATATGAATACCAACTTCGTCAACAATGATTACTTAATATTTTTTAGACACCAACTTCTACTCACACTTCTACCACTACCTGGATGTCTCTAAATTTCAAATCATGTGACCTATGTTTTGACTTCAATTTTAGCTTCACCCACCATTTCCTACACCATTAAACACCTTTATTGAAATCAATGTGATATTCCACTCTTGCATCTTCGCTTTGGGAAGCTAGTAAATATTCATCCACCTTTTTCACATGTTTCTAATATATGTTCTGGGTTCTAGGTGATGGACGACTCCTTCCAACAATCATTCACAGAACCTTAAATAACTCAACAGTATGGTCTTCTTCTCATTTGGTCCCGCTAGTGTAATCCGTTCCACTTTCTACATCACTATCCACTACTATGGATGAATCTCACCAAGTTAATTGTGAATCCAATCTCTTCAATGACATGTTTTTTAGATATCTTAGATATTTTATTGTTTCATAGAAGGTATATTCCTCTAATGTTGACGAAATTTACTCCCTTATATCCATCTTGCATTATTTGTAGTCAACCCATATTGAAAGAGACAATTTTACTGTAGTTATTCTATTTTGATACTCCAGCTCCCCCTACAATACATATGATCGTCTATTCATTCTTAAACAATCATTCATAGGAGTGCTTCTTGTGATTTCCTCATCGCATATTTTTTAACAGCATAGTTTGATAAATATAACGTATTCCATTCAGTATATAACTTTTCCACTCTCATTGTTGTAATTAAATATATATATATATATATATATATATTTCATTAATATCACTATAATATAATTGATTACATGAACATTATACTAATTATAGTGGTTTATAAGATAGATTATATGTAAAGGTTTTCATTACATTATTATGTCCAATTTCATGACAATTAAAGAAAAAGTTACACAATACAAACATGCAATCACCATTGACATGTAAAGAGGTGAGTATTCAAAGAAGTTTAAATAGGTAAAAATGAAAAATAAGTTATCTTGTTTGTATTATGTACACCTTAAAGTGTTTCTTTATTTATCATTCAACATGCTTACATATTTATAGAATTTAAACTATCGCATGTTAAAATTTTAAAATATTACTATAAATAAATATCTAACACCCATAGGATTCACTCAAAGGTAAGATTAAATGCCATTTTTAACTATAAACACTAATGGTAACCTCGTATTATAGTGTCCATTGCATTATGTTTACTTCAATTATGAAATAAAATTCATTAAAAAGTGGTGAAACTAACCTCTTGCTATCTGAAAATATATATTGTCACTTAAATATCACTTTTACATGACCAATAATCATTGAATTTGTTTTCTACTGTTAAACCAGTCACACCAACTAACGACACCCAAAGATGATAACACATTCCATTATCACTATTACCCATAAATGGTTTGTTCATTTTAATATTCTTATGAGGATTATTTTCATTCAATAATGCAAAAACAATATCCATATATTGGAATGCTTTATCATATCTCTATTTTAAATTTTACCAATAATGTTCTAATCTTCCAAGATGGAAAATTACAATTGAGTTGTGCTAGAGAAGTAATCATCAACTTTTCTCTCAGTAAGGAAAAAAGAAAAATGTATTGTTTCTTCTCAAACTGAATATTTATTTATTTGCAAAAAAACTAAAGTTCAAATAAAATCATTATACGGAGGATCTTCGATGAAATATTTTTTTCACTAAATATTCCCAACTGAATTTTTTCTATTTATATTAATTAGGTTCACATAATAAATAATCTAAATATGTTGATACATTGGCAGTGTTAGATGAAGTTGACACAGAGAATTTTAAAGACAAAAATGAATCATTACTATATTTAGAGGACATTTGATGAATCCAACAAGTAATACAATGATTGGAAAATTATTTACTACAACTATTCCATGAACTCCATATGTATCAAGTTCGTACACTGAAACTTATTTTCATCTGGTGGGTTTTCATAGAAAATAATTTTGGCAGAGGGGGGCTTTGGATCAATTTTTAGTAATATTATTTTCTAATATACTTAATTACATTAATATATTCCACTTACTATTTCATTTTTTATATGATATTTATTATCTAGTATAACATCTTTTGATATGGGATCATCATTATACAAACACACCATGAAAATGGGTGAAGTGTACCATCAGTTGATGGTTTGTATTCTTTTATATGATTTTCTTCTTAATAATAATGATTGTATTAAATTTTTTATTTTATAATGTTTAGTGATAAATAAATCATCCCATCATATGCATATTTACAGAAAAAATTAATTGTATCATTAATTATTTGTCTTGAAAAATTGTATTTAGGAAAATATTTATATTCTAATTTATGTATTTTGGAATTTTTATATGTTTCTAACTATCATTATTTTTTATTAAGGCAATTTTTCCTATAATTACATGCATAATATCGTTTAAAAATTGTTTAGTTCTTCTAAACAGATTATATTAATCATTAATGATATTTTTTTTAATTCATTTTTTTTATACTCATCAAATTTTTTAATGTATTTTGTGTTTTGTTTCCACGTAACATATATGTTTAATACTAAACTAGAATGTATTTTTTCACTGATACTATCATTTAAAATTAATAATTTCTATGTAATGAGAAAATTTGTTATAATAATTTTTTTATAAACATCATTTATTTAAATGTAAATGCATACTAAATATTGTGATTAATTTTTCTCAGATGTCAACATACTGAGATTTTGCCCTTGGGTTTTTTGTGTTGTGTTGCTTATATTAATTTCTTGATATGGGTGTCCATCTAATAACAACATTTTAAATGGAAACTTTTTGGTTTAGATATTGTTGGTAACCGATTTCACTATATCATTCACAAAATTATTATCTTTACCACAACATTTTTTTGTAAATGCATACTATAATTTTTGATTTGTCTGTTTTATGATGTATAATTATGGGATATTTTTTATTTTTCAGTTTTTATCATTGATTTATATTGATTTCATCAAATGTTTTCACATCAAAGAACATGTTTTTGGATGGGAAAGTGATGGTTTAGTTGAAGTTAGAACATAGAAACCCTAAAATACTTCACATGTAAGCTTATCCAATTTTCCAAACTAATTTTATATTTGAGATTTTCATCACTCAATTCGATGGATTTAATAATGTTCATGTATAGGAAACTGGGATGGCTCTCTACTTATCTGTTTGAATTCATGACTATGAATCGTATCTTTTAATGTCATCTTTTCATTGTTGGTTGAAGATAACATCATGTTTCACATTATTTATCATACTAGAGCCATTGTAGTCATATATTTTCTTAACACCATTTTTAGAAATCTATATGTATTTTAATGGATTGATGCAACTTTTTTATAACAAAACTATGATTTAAGAGAACTATATGATTCTTTCATTACTATATTTTGGGAAATTAGAATATCTTTATTTGAAAAACATTATTTTTCCCTCCCCCGTTACCCATATATATACTCTCTATAATTACATATGTACATATGAATGTGTGAATGAATTAATGTATTTATTCCAACCATTCATGCTAATATATTTTCCTTTTTAGGGCATATGGAGAAGCATGAAAAGGAATTTAAGGACTCAAAATTGGTTAACTTGACAAACAAGAAAATTGAAGCAAGTTCTATTCCAACCAGCAACCAATGTCTTTCTCTACCTATTGACTGATGAATATTCCTCCAATTATAATACACACAAATTTTTTCCTTGTATGGATTTTCTATATTTTGTCTCAGAAAAAATGTACTATCACATTGTACCATCTACTAATAACATTCTGGATGCTTTAGATTAGGTTTCTTTTGATGTGAACTCATATCTTATACTTAAAAAAATATTCTTCCATGTAATCCATGAAAATAAAACCTATAATGGAATCCATTAATGGTTAATGATGAACCCTATTACCTATAAAAAAGTAAAATTTAATGGAAATCACCGGTTTGATTGGTTAATAGGATAGACTTTTATTGATCTTGAAGTTGTAGAGAGTTCTAATGTCATAAAAAATTACATCCATGGGAACCACATTCCTTAGGCTATCCTAATTGAGACTTATCCATGACTCATTGCATCAAGATTGCAAGATTGGAGTCTCATGTACATTTCATATCTCAACCATCCCCACATATATTTTCTAGAGTTAAATAGATGTAATGTCATGTATTATATTCCCATGAGTATATGATTGTAAAGGAAAAATCATTATGAGTAAATCAAATAATATATGGAAAAAGAGTTCCTTATATTTGGTTTGCATTATTTTATACTTTCCCTCTCCATTTATCATTCTAATTTACTAGTAAATAAGCTCTAATTGAAAGTGGATATGTACTATAAAATATATAGTAACACTATTAATTTACCTTTCTTATTGAATGATATTCTAAAAATTTGACATGACTTTAGTAGTAATGTGAAAATATTCTTATCATTAATATTAAATTCAATGAAATTTAACAATTTCTTCGCATTCCAAAAACTACAAGGTTACTTCACTTATAATCACATTCCATGTGATTATTTCATAATATTTCAATAACTTTACTTGAAACGTACCTAACAACCATTAAGGTTATTTAGGTTAAGAGAACATGACAAGTAGAAAAAGGTTAATTTTTTTGACTACCCTACAATATATAGAGGGCCACGCCTTGGGGTTCCCGCAGTAACAACCCAATAACAAGACCGACAATTTGATCTCTATAACTCTCCTTTACAACATCCATGACTACCGTCTGTTGATCAGGTTAACCAAAATTCATGAACTTTTTTTTGTATGCACAGTTCTTCAAATGGCTTGGCCTAGCTTGACGAGGTTGGTTGATACTCTTGGCGGTGCCTTTCCCAAGGGAACACTGGTGTTCGTGGAGGAAGACGTCCATACTAACCATGTTATGGAACTCCCAATCACTTGTGGGACTGATAGTAGGGCACAACCTTAGATTATTGAAGTGGGGCCTGATGATGATGATCGATCAGATGGCACGAGTCCTGCCGTACCCTAGCAGACACTAGATGTGGACCCTACTAACGAGTTACTGGAATTGTTCCTTGTATATGAGCCTGCCGACCCCACGGATTAGGACACGATGACCTCCGATGAAGAGGAAAGAAAATCTCCCATCACCAGTCCTTGAATCTGATTAAGCACTTCATCGATGACACCCCCAGGTGCAATGGATTGACCAGATGGGGTGGCTTCATTCACAGATGTGCGAGCTATGCACTGGGGTAGTGGATTCCTAGAGTCCCCACACGCTTGTTTGATATCTCATGGTGGAGAGGATTCAAGAATATGACCATGGCCTCGGTGTGGGCTGGTAATAGAGAAAAGTGGTGAACATCAAAAGGGTCCAAGAGTATAAAAATGAAATTAAAAGATAGCTAGTCTGGGAATATGATCACTCTAATTCCCTAAATGCACAATCAGAGCTCATATCGTGGATGAAGGCCCAGTTGAAAGAGGCCGAAGATCACAAGAATAACACCTCTGAGGAGATGAGTGACATCTGAACCAATGTGGAATGGGCCCAGATTACAGCTGACGAACTGCACCCCATCACCGCTGAGGAGGAGTGGGAACTGAATAGGCAACAGGGAATCCGGGATGCCACAATCCAGATGATGGTACAGCAGCAATGCTATTTTAACAGAGTCAACCCATCCATGGGAGGTGTCGATCATTGGGTGTTGTAATACTTGAAAACCTTTGAACGTACTTTCATGATTTTATTGTTTTATGATTGATTCTTGCATTAGTTCCATTATTTTAGTTGGTTTTACAAGAATCAATTATAGTCTTGAAATTCTTAGTGATCAACCCCTAAGCTCGCATAGGTTGATCCTGAGGTGACAAAAAAGGTATGATCACCACATTATTCTATATGAATATGAGAGTGTTGACCAAGTATCATGCATCTAGGTTTTAAACAACCAATCCAGATTTCTGGGAAGAAAGGGAGAGGCCTGTCTGGAGAACGAAGGTCTCAGAACAATCGAAGTTTCATTTTCATCAATGTGCTCTAATGTACAAGTTGGGTAACACCATGGGAGTTATAATCAATCCAAAATAGGGTAATGGATGGTGTGAATCACGATACCCAAAATACGGGACATGGTTGGGTGGCATGACAATAAATGATAACTAATGACCTTGTTAGAAACACAACATCTCTATTGCATTATCTAGACACAGGGACAAAATGTGAGGGTTGACCACTGACCAGTTCAAAACATAGGGCCAGACTCAAAATGTCATCGAAAAATATTTTATAAAATCATCACAGGACTGTAGGAGAGCCATAGGCCAATCATCTATACTGTTATGGGGTTCATTTAAATGTGAGAGAGGATAAGGGTCCGAATAAAGGGCACACAAAGCGTGGAAGGTGGATCGGTAGTTTCTTCAAATAGAATCCAACACTCTTGAAATTACACCACCATGGTGGAAACACATTAGTTGGGTGTATTGTTTTGATCAGAGATCATTACCACTTCTAGAAAGGACCTCTCCAATGAGGAAGTTGACACATCCCCTCATTTACAAGGGGAATCCCGAACATTGTTCAGGGTATGGTCTTTGTCGACCTGGTTTCCCGAAAGAGTTCGTGCAAAGGGGAAAAATAGGGGGGACGGGACTTACGATTCCTGGGGCTGGACCCAAAGACAAGATTCTTAGGCATTTCTACATATCCCAATGAATATGGGAATCAAGCCTTATCTAGTTCTAAAAGATGTCTTGCAGTTTAACATCTTGAGGCAAGGACATAGAGTCTTCTTAGTTTATGGTCATATATCTGAGACCATAGATGGGAAATAGTATGGGAGACACATGGTTTGGTAAGCATAAAACCTGATGTTAATGAGGACATAAGCCCATACCAAAACATGCTCCCTGAGAGACTTTTAGGTTGAGGGACCAAAAGTGAACGTTAGGCTGGGCCCGAGGAAAAGTGCCCAGGTGTTCCTACATATCCCATGGGAATGATAATCAATCCACACATAGTTGTGGATATGGCATGGTAAGGTTGCAGTACTTGGGATGATAAGGTCATGTGGGTCAAGACCACAGACCAAAAGAAGATGCATTTTATAGATCATATTTGTCCTTTAGGATATATGGGATTTTTTTGTAAAGTGATAAACTGGGGACAAAGAATCTTGGTGTTTCCACAGGAATCAATCCAAATGTAGGCATTGAAAAATGGTATGGTGGATGACCAATACACCACATGATGTCCCCTCGATTTAGTTCATCCTAATGCATTGTCGTTTTTCGTCATGCATCCCAAACGATAATATCATATTTTATGGTTATATGACAAGACCAACCATGTGTTTTGATGTCATTCAGTAAATACGCAATAGTTTAAAGCCATGTGGGACCAGGAAGAATAGTTTAACGTTGTAGGGATCTGACATTTCTAGGTGAGAGGCCTTGGACCTAGGTGCCAGAATGGTTAGATATTAAGATGATGGACCTGTGGACGAGGTGTCCAAGTGTTCATACATATCCCATGAGTATGGGAATCAAGACGTACATAGTTTTAAGGGTTCATATTAACATCATGTAGGAAATAATAGTTTAAGTTCTTCTAGAACCGTACACAGTTTAAAATCTTGCAGGATGGCATACAGTTTAATGTCATGCCGGATAGGAGGATGGAAGGACTAGATCCTAGAAGGGGAGTACGTGGTGTGGCTATTGAAAACCTGATGTGAACGAGGACATAAACGCACACATGACACACCGTGTAGTCCAATAAGAGTAGGTCCCAAATAGGAAGAACAAAAGAGATAAATTAGTGGAACTGAAGATGGACCCAAGGAATACGTGTCTTGGTGTTCCTATGTTTTCCATGAGGATTGGAATCATGCCATACTTAGTTATAAAGAGGGGACATATGAGGAAATATTAGTTTAAGGGATTATAACTTGAACCATGGAGAAGTGGAACTCTTCCATGTAAGTTAATATCTTAATCTGATCCATAATTCCATGGGAGTTAAACTTAGTGTAAGAAAAAAAAGGTGTAATAGATTATTGCACCACATGGTATACATGTAAGGGGAAATCGGTGTGAAGCCCCGAATGACGGGTCGCTGTCGCTTTTTCCTCCTAACATGTGAATGCACACTGAGAAATAGTACCAAGATTGTAAAATTTCTACTTGGACATGGTGAATTGTACTAGGATGTGAATCATGAAACTAACATTTTGGGCATAATGGGGTTGGCATTACGATGGACGATAACTGTTGACCATGTTTGAAACATAGAATCCATATTGTGTGACCTGAAATGGGAACAAAAAACGATCTTTGACTGATGACCATGTTCTCAATGAGGGACTTGTATCAATTAGTTGTTTGAAACCCTCGAGTACTTTGGTCCTAAATGGTAAAAGATCCCTTGGGCCAAGCATCGATGCCATTTGGGGGTTACTTCAGATGTGAAATATGATGTAAGCCCTAATGAAGGGGAAAAAGCCTAAAATATGTGTGAGAGCATGTCCATGTAGGATACAACGCGCTGGGAGTTGAATCGTAGTGCTCATGGGCACATTGGTGAACTGCCAAAGAGTATCGAGGGGCTCAACATATGAGAATCCGACTCTAAAAGATGAGAAGAGAACATGGGGATGAAGAGCTCTCAGAAGAAAGTGGTATGTGGCATGGTTGTTACAACCCCAAAGTAGATGAGGACATACGACCATACAAGACCACATACCCTCCCATTTGGAGGACTCAAGCTAGGTGGCCAAGAAGATAAAGAGGTTTCTATGAAATGGGGTTGGTCCTGAATAATAGATGTTCAGGCATTCCTACGTATCCCATGAGGATGGGAATCAATCCATACATAGTTCTAAGGGTGGATTTTAGTATCATGTGGGATGATGATGGAAGTAATGCCAATGGTATGGTGATTAGCCTGATGTGAATGAGGACCTGGAGCCCAGATACGCTGGTCAATCCCAGATGAGAGCTTTGTCTAAGGGCTGACAAGGAAGATGGATCTAAGGTGGGATGTCCCAACCAATCTGTAGTTTAATGACATGTAGTAAGGATGATGGTGCTCTTAGTTTAAGTTCAAAGGGGTTGGACCATTGAAATGTTTCCCCCCTTATGTGAGTATTGCATTACCAATGCTCCTAAAACCATATGATCGATGCTCAGTGTAGGAAACAAAGAGTAGGACCAGGCTCTCCCTAGTATATAAGGGTGTGACAAAAGGACTCATGATCTTACCCAAGTTAGAATGAAGTTTGAAGAGTTAGTGGAATAGAATGAACCACCACACCCAATATTTTGTACATGTGGTGTTGGTGAGAATTCCCAAGGATAGCTGTTGAACTTGTTCAAAACACATGATCCATATCGTGTGACCTGAAATGGGAACAACGAATGAGTGTCAACCACTGATAATATTCAAAATGTGTGACTTGTATCAATTTTTTGTTTGAAATCCCTGAGGACGTTGGCTCGAAATGTGAGGAGATCCCTTGGGTCTAGCATCCATATCGTTGGAGGGCCCTTTATAATGTGAAAGATAATGGACTTTCAAGTAATGGGAGTCATTGAAGCATAAAATCTCCTATGAATTTTAAAGTCAAGTAGGATGGTGAAAGAAGTGGAAGTCTCTAGGGGTGGCATGTATGGTAGGATCAGGATGAACTCGATGTTAATTAGGGAGGAAGCCTACACCACACCATGTGTTCTGACCCGAGGGGAGATTCGGAAGTTTGTGCTAGGCCGATAGACAAAATGTATGGGTGTTCCTACGTACCCCATGAGGATGGGAACCAAGCCATAAATTGTACTTGGAGGCCATGTAGTTTATCATTGTGTGGTGAGGAAGTGGGAGAATAGAATAATTTAGGGGGAGTACATGGTGCGATCATCATGATCCCAACATGAGTGGGGCCAAATAAGCCTTCACTACACCATGTAGTGTCTTCCAAGAGAACTACACCTAGCGGAGAATAGCCCAACAAAGGAGTTTGGGGGATAGAATCAAGACTCAATGTCTAAGAATTCTTACCTATCCCATGTAGATGGGAATCAATTCACGTGTAGTTCTTGAAGGTGTTGTGAATTTTAATGTCATGCAAACAAGACAGTGGGCAGTTTAAGGTCATGCAAGACTATTTATAGTTTAACATCTTGTGGGATGACATATAGTTTAATTTCATGCGGGACATTGTAGTTTAATGTCATGAAGAACACTCTTTGATCAGGCAATGTTTTCTTGAGGAACATGGAATTGGTGGGAGGAGTTATACGCTCAACATCCATGGTCACCAGAGAGTATGCAACATTTTGGTAAACCTTGTGAATTATGTAGGGTCCTCTCCATTTGGGCTCCATTTTTGAGGTCTTCCATCTAGGTATCATTAGTGTTCTCAAGGAAAACACCAAGTCACCTTTTAATAAAGAGCGGAGGAGAACATTTTTGTTGAAAGATCTAGCTATCTTGTTTTGATTCCATTCCAAATTGTGCAGGGCACGAAGCCTATTCTCTTCATGTTATTTCAATTCAGCCAAACAAATTTTAGATACTCAACCGAGTGTCTGTGAATCATAGATAGTTTTATGTAATGAAGGAAACTAAATATTGATTGGAAGAAAAAACTCTGTTATGTACACTAGGGAGTATGGGGTCACGTGTCTAGAATTGTGAGTCGTCATCTGATAGGCCCAGACGGCATTGGGAGCATGTCCAGCCAACTCTTCTTATTCAGAACAACCATTTTCTACAAAATTTTTTGAGAGGGTTTGGATAAACACATTGATATACCAATTTCCTTGCGCGTGGTAGTGGGAGGTATGATTAGAAAAGATTTTGTACTTGGAAAACTATTTCTTCAACTAGGCCTCCTAGAAGTTGGTTTCGTTATCGATGAGGACAACGTGAGAGACTCCAACCTAGTAGATGTTATTAGAGCTCACGAAGTCAAGGATATAACCAGCCTTGACCACCATTAGTGGAACCGATTTTTCCCACTTGGAAAATAAATCTGTTGTCATCTAGATGCACCAACACTGGTGAGATTTCTCCGATGGATATGGTCTCACGATATCAAGTCCCCAGGACAAAAAGCCAATAATACTTTGTAGTGTGGAGAGGCTCTTATGGCTGATTCAAGAAGTTGGTATGAATTTGGAGAGCACGTCACCTCGTGGAAAACTAGATGTAGTTGTGGATCATAGAGGGTAACAAATACCTGACTCCCCGAATATGGTGATATAACTTCGTCTGGTCTGATGGGAACCCCATGAACTTGCATGAACCTCCTAAATGACCTGAGAAATATCGACTCCTTGAATGAAATATAGGAGATCACCATCAAACCCGCACTTCAATAGAATCTGCTCAAGACCGGGACCACTCTGGAGGGAAAATTGCAATACACGACATCAGATTCTCTCTCACTCGGCCTGATCCATCAGGATATTACCATGCTAAAGGTACTTAACCATGGGTTTCCCTCAATCGGGAGTTGATTCCAGCTCTTGGGATTGGGGACCTTGGGGCCCTAACGTGGAGGAACTAGTGGTGAGTTGGCTTACATGTGGAACATCATCATCATCTGGGGTGACGAGAAATATGACTCTCCATTTTTCCACATGGATAATCAAATCATTCTATTCAGACTCTACAAGTGATGAAACTATGCTGGATAAGGAATCTTCTCTACCATTCCGTAACATAGGGACAAGGGTAACCTTTTTATTATATGAGAACTGGGCGATCATGTTCTGGGTATGTTTCAACAGTGGTACAAGTTCTGGATTTCTGACGACACAGTCACTGTTGATCTGCTTGATGACTAGTTCGGAGTCCCCATTCGCATGCAAGTGGGGGAAATCAATCACGAGGGCCAGCTCGAGTCTAGTAATGAGATCCTAACACCAAGCCTCATTGTTGGTACAATTCATTGAAAATAGTAATGAATATGGAAGAATGACTTCTACTAAGGTAATGGAGACTATCACCAAGCCTAGTCTATTGAGTCTCGGGTCATTGAGCCTTCTGCCGGTAGGGCTCCGGGAAGCACCATCGAAGTGCATTTTCCAACACATGATGGATTATTCTACTGAGAGGATTGCCTCATCTAGAAAATCAAGGTCTAGATACGGGTCCATGGTCGCTGGATGGGTAGCAAGTAAATATTCCAATGATTTCCCCTTTGATAGCTTTATGAGGAACAAACCTAATGTTGAACTGCTGGAGGATCACTACCCATCGAGCTAGATGACCTATCAACATGGGGAGGTTCAGGATGTAATTTAGAGGATCTAATAAGGACACCATCTGTACCTCATGGTGATATAGGTAATGTCACAATTGCTGTATTGTGAATATGAGTGCAACACAGCTTTTCTCGATAGAGGAATATCTAGTCTCCATATCGAGGAACACAACGATGAGGTAGTAGAGACTATTCTCAGTTCCCTCATTATTGTTTTGGGTGAGAAGGGTGTCGAGGGATCATTCCAGGGTAGTCACAAAATAGAATAGTGGTTTTATGGAGATGGGTGGCATCAAGACATGAGGATGGAGCAGATAATTCTTGATTTCCTTGAACACAATCTAGCATTCTTCATCCCACTAGTAAACAATACCTTTCTTCATAAGCTGAAAAAAGGGCTGACACATTCCATCCAAATTCGCAATAAATCAGCGTGTGTAGGCCATGTGTCCTTGGAATCCATGAAGCTTTCAAATTTTGCTCGAGGGAGACATCTTCCTGATGGATATGATCTTCTCCGATTCAATATCGATGCACTTGTATCTTAAAATGAAACCATGGAACTTTCCCGAGGTGACCCTGAAGTCACACTTCAATGGGTTCATCTTCCGGTGGCGGGATCCGAGTAATCTAAAAAAAATTTCAAGGTCCTCGAGTTGGTCTTGGAATAGGCGATATTTGACCTCCAGATTGTCCACAAAGGATTTCACCTATGTTCTGAGGAATTAAATAAATAGGTGATGCATATCCCGCTGAATGGTGGCACCTAAATTCTTTAGACATAAGGGAATGACTCGGTTTCAAAAGGTACCTTGTGGTTCTCTGAAGGCTATATAATCCTCATCCTTGGGGGCCATTCGGAACTGGATATATCTGGAGTACCCATCCATGATGGAGAGGTCCTGGAAACATTCTGTAGCATCAATCAATAACTTCATCATAGGAAGTGTAAAATCATCCTTTGGACAATGATGGTTGAGGTCTAGAAAGTCGATTAAAACATTCATCTGTATATTCTTCTTCCAGACAACCACAATGATGGATAGTCCCCTTGGGTACTAGAAATCCTTAACAGAGTTGGATATGATGATCCTATCTACTTCAACCTCGACCATGGAACCTTGGGAAGGATGAATATTTCTGGGTGGCCTCTTAAACCCATGATTATTTGACAGGAGACCGAAGTAGTGGGTGGCTACCCAAGGATCTATCTCTGGAATCTCATCATAACTCCATGTGAATACATCACCATTATACTTCATGAAGACCATGTAATATTGTTTCTCTTCGAGATTCATAGCAGTACAAATCAATTTGGGTTTCAGATCTGTCTCACCACTGAGATTCACCTACACAAGTTCACCAACCGTGGTAGAAACAACCGCTTCAAAGGCGACGGGGAGGGATCCTATAAATCTTCTCCTTCACTTATGGAGGAGGGATCCCCAGTAGGAGGAGGTTCCTGTGAGTCAAAATATACTGATGGGAGACTGGTGCCAGCCTAAGTGGCGGTAGACAGTGCATTAGAGGACTCCTGTGTTGCCGAAACCATAACAATAAAGGTTTTCCATCCAATACCATCTGGTCTCCGACCCAAGGGGCCATGATTGATGATATTAGATTAGTAGTGGTGTGTTGTCTTGTGCCTATGTATGATGGCCCGTAATAACAAGATGGCGTGCCATATTTCCATTTCCACGGGATGGACAACCTGATACCTTATGGGAGTAGGGGGCTCATGGATCACCAATTCTTGATTCATATAAAAATATGAGGTGATCTTACAATGTCTCTTGGACTTGGGAATGTGGTTCCCCCTTGTCCCAGATATGAGAAAACATTTCCCTAGATTGGGAATCATGGCCTCCGATCAATGGATCGGGAAAACATAGGTGTTATCTTGGTATGCCCATGGGTCGGCTACAACCGCATCATGATCAAATCTGTTAGCCTGAACTTGTTTGTATTTTATCTTGTAATAGTCGGCATCTAGATGGAGATATTCTCAAGAGGCAAAGGGAGATTTATCACCTTGGAGTACGCCCACACAACCATTAAGGGGGTACATGAGGCACTTGTGATATGATGAAGGTACCACCGCATCTTAGTAATGCCATGGTCGACCCATCAATGCATTGTAAGAAATTTCTTGTGAAACAACCATGAACTCAGTACTTACTACCAAACCACCGAACTGGGTTTTTAGGTCTATCTTGTTGACTGGTGTCTGTTCCGTTCTACTGTAACTGTGGATTTTTAGGTAAGAGGGACTCATATCATCCTCATATAATGCCATATTTTGAAGCGTTTGGGATGGGATTAGGTTGATCCTAGAACCCCTGTAGACAAGGAAGTGACAGATCTCCACACTAATGAAGTGGCTAGTGATGTACAGTGGTCGAATGTGACCCTTTATAGAAGAACATTCATCTTATCCAGATAAGGAGATAGTAGGATGGAATTCAGCTTTCTCCATTGCCTCACCATGGAAGGCTTCTCTAGATGTTTCCCCCATCTCAAACTAGTGGGTGCTTCATAAATACTCGGTAAGGGATTCACGCATATCCAGTGATAGGTTAAGGACCTTAAGGATAGAGAGCCTCGCAAGAATTATCGCAAGATAATTGAGAACATCATATTTCTGTTCTAGGTGTGAGGTTCTACTTGCATGATGTTGCTCTGTGACTAGAGGTATGGTGGGCCCTGTCGGCTGGACCAGTGGTTGACTGGTGTTGGGAATGAACCACTTCTCACTAGTAGAAGACTGTGGAGTGAATACCATATGAGGGGCAGCTAATGGAGACCGGTCTGCAGTGGAGTGTGGCTGATCACGACATGGTTTGAGTGGCTCTTCCTAATCCCGTAGCAAAAACGGCAGCGAAGGCGGGCATGATGTAATCAGATGAGATGGTTTTTCAAGATGAGCTCTACGCTGGGCCTACTGTCTGGTTTCAGTGAAATTTATGGCCTGGCTGGATATACTAACCGAGGTGCCCCATCGACCTATATATTGACGGCTTCACTGACGTTGGAGTCGACTGGGGACGTTGGGAAGATCCGTTTGGAACTCCCTGTCGCTAGGAATCATGTAGGGGTTTACCAGCTCCATAGTATTAGCCAAAGCATACCGTTGACTGTCACTTGAAATATCCTCTACTACTAGACAAATTCTAGGAAAAATTTCCATATGTGGGGGCATGAAGTTGTTTAGAGTACGAGATGAAGATGGAATTGGTGGGGGAATTGTTTTTCCTTGATCCACCGATGCTTGATCTTCTGGGTAGAGGATGGTTTGGACGACGATTTAGAAGTAGTGGCTATGGTTTACATAGCAGCTTTTGAAGGATCAGATTGATTTATGTGTGCACAGATAATACCATGGGCATGGGTGACCGTCTTATGGTCCATCTAGTCATCGTATTTCTGGAACCCACGGTTGGGAACCTGCTTCCACTCACCTTTTCTATCACTGTTTCTATCATTATTCACAAGTAGAGATGCCACTTGTGTTGTGGTTGCGTCTGACCTGACTATGTTGTTGTTGACCTGATCATGGAGCCAGTCCTTGAACATATAACACTGTTTGAGTGTGTGTCTCACGATATGGTAATAAGGGATGTAGTTGGGGTGATCGGTGAGTTTCGGCACATCTAGACACTTACATTTAGGTAAACGTGCAATTCCATGTTCCAAGGCTCTTTGGATATAGCTGGGAACCTGATCCTTGTTGAATAAGTAGGTATGGTTTCTTATGTCTGGAAAGGGTCCCATAGATCCTGATTCTGAAAAGGGGCTAGAGGAGCCTGTCGAGCAGGTAGAGCCTGATTATCCTACCTGGGTGGTGGCAGCATGTGGTGCGGGGGTACCTGGCAATTCAGAAGAAGACGTTTCTAGGATTGAGTCTATGCCTGCGGTGGAGGACATCTGCAGGTTTGCGACGGCAGTTCCAATGGTAATAGTTCTAGTTGTCCGGCAGCCCTTATTTTGGCCACCGCAGTGGGCTCGGCTCTAGCATCCCTCCTCACGGGGATTGAGTTAGGCAACAGGCGTGCCTGGATGGCATGTTTCAAGGATTCTTCTAGGCACTGGGCCTTATCAGAAAAATCTTATAATCCCCAAGGGTGGTTTTGGGTGATCAGAGCGGGGACATGTTCTATTTTAACATTCCCCACACACATCGTCATTAGTTTCTCCTGAGTCTGTGGCATGTCAATGGAGTATGTGAGCCCTTTCCACAGGGTGATAAAGTATGTGATGTGCTCATCAGGCCTTTTCTTTCACTTGATGTGGTTTACGATACTTGTCTTCGGAGTGGTGTAACTGAACTGGTATAGAAATTTCCTGTGAAGATCCTCCCATATATCTACTGACCCAATGGGTAGCTGGTTATACCAGACAAAGGCAGGCCCATCCAATGTTTATAAAACACATTGGGGTTTAGCGGAATATTACTACACTAGAGATCCCAACATGCGTCCTCACCTTGAAATAATCTGTATGAGATGCTACGGTGGGTCACATGTCCCATTAAAGGAGGATAAGGTGGGATTTCTGCAACCCATGGGTGTTGGAATATAATCCACCCATACCGGATATGACTTACCATCGGGTGGGAGTGCCACCTGTTGTGTTTACAATGCCTTGAGGCATGTGATGAGAGCCACTATGGGATCATCTAGGAGGGGGGTTCATATCTTGATGGGGATCTCTAACCCGCAGTGTGTTGGTGGGTTCTTCAATGTGATAATTAGGCCCATCGGCTCGTGGAGCGGCTTGTGGGGTGGCCTACTGAGCAGCTGCGGGAACCTGAGCCCATTTCCAAGGATTATTACGTCACTCAAGAGGATTTGGTGACTAATACCATGCCCTCTTGCCATAAGTTTCGGCCTCTACCATTTATGCATGGATATGATGGTAAGGTTCACCGAGAGGCAACTCACCGAGGGGAAGTTGTTTTTTCCCCTACTGTACTGATTGTGGAATGACGTAATCTGTTCGTTGCTCCATAGTGCATTTAAAAAGGAGTTCATCAACTATCTTCTTGTTCTCTATGAGATGTTGATGCAATGCATCTTTTTCAGGGTCTTCCTCCATATTCTACACTGATCCATGCATTTTGGAGTGTTTGGCGGCTCCAAGATTCTCTTTACCCTTACTGGGATTCTCGATAAGAAATAATGCCTCGGTGGCACGAGGAGACCCAGCAGATTCATCCGCTAGAGAGTAATCCTTCCCAATGAATCCAATAGTTATGGCATGCCTTTAGGGGGTAGGTCCTCGTCAAAAAGCTCTATCTCGTTCTCCCCTTCTTATAGGTTGGTCATGTTGACCGCGACCCAACATGGGTATATGCCCTTGATATCACCTGACAAATTGGGCTACCGCTGGATAGTGATGAAGTGGAGGGCATCATAATTCCCCTAACCATGGTTATACACATGTGGGGGGGAGCCACATTGATAATCTTGTATGGAACTTTGAATCTCTAAACACATCATTGCTGGAGGGTCCTACCACGACATGATGACTCATGGCGCTATGCTACGGGGAGTGCATCCAAATCAACTTGATGGCATTGTTCACCAATGTCTTCGAAATGCACTTGGCTTTTTGGGTAATCCACTTACTGGTGACAAAGGAGAAAGTGCATTTCTCAAAATTTTTGACTGAAACGCTGGACTTCTTATTGGGTGAGGGATTCAGGGGCCCTAAAATTCAATGCTGAAACCGGCCAAAACATCACATGGGAGTGCTCCGCTATGAGGATATCCCACAAGATCATCATATTGGATTCAGGTTCTGGCCCTTGATTTCCCCATTTATCAACTAGAGGTGGCTGAAGAAGCGGTAGATGTATTGAAGTAGACTATTGGTATGGTAGGCTGGACGGTGTAGAATATAGTGAGCGGGCTAACAAACTTCCATATTTGGGTATATCCTTTAAACAATGCAGTGACTTGGCCACAACATCGTGATAAGATGCACTCACAACCAGGGTTTGTAGCACGAAAATTGCGAATTCTGGATGTGGACCTGGATATAGCTCATTTACCATTGATCCCCAAAATAATTCTCTGCAATCTCTTGTCGAGATAGAGTGTGCTCCTAGTGATGATGGTGGCGATCACATGACCCGACCCTAGGGAGATTCCAAATCTTCATCCTATTGGATGTATCTATAGAGGGAGGTAGTGATCCGGTGGACCTCACATTCGGAAAGAATGAGGATGATGCGCCTTGTTCCTGCTCTAAAACATGACATAGGGGACCGAGGAGAGTGTTCCTTCGTTGAATCATATTCCGCTTCAGAATCTGAGAAGCTGATAGGTTTAATATTTTTCCTAACCTTCAAGACATTTTTCTTATGGTGGAGATGACCCGCCGTCCTGCCCCGGACTGGATCTTTGAGAAAGGGTGGATTTCATTGAGTGAGGAGGACCCCCAGCCAATCTTGTGCTGGGAGTGATATGGATTCCGCTTGAGTAAGTCGGGGTGTGAGGAGCACCTGGAAAGATATAAAAAGAAACACAGGGAGGACCCACGTGTCCTCTCGCGGATGTGTAGAAGGAATTTCTGCAGGATGTACCGGAGTGGGTAGGACCTCCCCCATAGTTGGCGGGGGAATAGGTTGGGAAATCATGCTTGTTTCCCCTGGTGGTATCAGCATGAGGAGGATCATCTTACTCGTCAAGATGAACACAGGTAGGACCTCCATGGTGGGTTCCAATAAAGAAAGGTTCACCTTCAATTCTCTAATCACTGGGGCGATGAGGACCTTCTCTAGCAACTGTAAGAACACGTGGATGGCCCCCACACTGGAGAATAATGGGATGAGTAACATCTCCACACTGACAGCATGTGTCTGGAAGAACAACTTCAAACCTAATGTAATGAGCGTAGGACATACTCCAGTACTCAGTGTCACTACCGTGGGGAGGACCCTTGTTGAGATTGAAGGAGGAATGGGACTGACCTCCACTCTTAGCTTGGATGAGGGGACCTGCATTCTCAATGGTGGTGGTTGGGGACGAACTCTTTACTGAGTGTTGTTGTCTCGGGTCATCCCACGATAGTACCTACCCACTCCTGCAGCTAGGAGAGTCGACTCAGTCTTCCCATGGGGCAGTTGGGGCCTCGATCCAGGCTGGATGTCTGCATTCCCCTACTCAGAATAGATAGGGAAATAATGATACATGTTAGTAGTGGCACATTCCACAGTTTTCGTTGACGTTGACGCAACATGGAAGACGTCCTCGTCAGACTGGAGCTGATGCTGGCGTCAGGTTAACCGAACTGGGGCCGGTGGTGTAGTCACAAAGCTTACCTTCAATTTAGCCTATGGGGGTCAGGTGGAGGAATTGAAGTGGCTTAGTGGGAGCCCACCTATGGAGCCTATGGAACGGGATCCCTGTTGGGATGACCCTGACATCCCCTATCTTGTTGGCGTAGGGGATGGAATCATCAAAGCATTCTGGGGACAGGCTCTCGAAACGGTTATGCATCGGAGTGTAGAGCAGTGGATCCCTACGCGGCTCTTGGGGGTGGAGATGGCGACGAGGCTCTGATGACTCTAGATCCAAGTGGGACTTATCCCAAGTTAGGATAATCCTCTCCTCCTCATACCGGTGGACGAGGTTGTTGATCACCCTTCACATAATGAATTTAGAAGAGGAGATGGGGCGTGGGCACCCAACGGCTGTGGATGGGGAGAGTATCAGAGAAGTGGTGGATCTGCGTGGGACTGTTGCGTTGGAATTTCCCCTACCCTTGTGTCGATGGATGGGAGGTGATTGAATTCCTGAGGTAGCATCTTGGTTCCAAGAACACAGGGAGATCAAACCATTAGTGTTGAAGGAAAGGGAATTGACAACTGGTTCCCCATTTCCATTTTTTATTCCATGGATGGTAAGAGATATCCACACTAACAATGTCGCAGATCAGGATGTCCAACTTTTAAACCACCCCAACTTCTTTTGAGTTTCTTGCCAGACCGACAATTTTCTTGGAAGGACATGGCACCGGATAAATGGATCTGGTGCCACCATAGTCTACTGATGACTTGAACGCTACTAAACTCTATATTTAGGAGAAGAACTTCACTTCGGGTTCACCATTTCTATTACTGAAACATTAGCCAAGGTGCACATACCTCTATTGAGGACGCTCCGATTGTTTCCCCATATTCCCACCTTCCAAAGGCGAGCAACATCTGTCACAAATTCAAGGACGTTTTCTCCATGATTTAAATAGGATATAGGGATGTCAGTTCCTCCTTATTTGGATTCCTCCTCAGAACTCATCGCTTATTCTGGGTCTCCCGCATAGATTAAGATGTTGTTCGTGAAACTCTTCCCAGTGTCATATCTTTATGTAAACCGGTTAATTAAACGGCTTCTATCTGTAAATTACAAGGTGTTATGTTAGGGTAGGAACCTTCAGTCATAGGAGTAATCACGCTGGACATCAGTAGTGTTTCTGGACGCCGGAACACTGAAACATCTTCATTTCTATCCCTTATTATATGTCTTCTGGAGGGTGAAAAAGCCTGAGGAATCACACGTCGAATATGGGGAATTATATGACATAGGTTGTATCTTAGGTTTTCCTCATCTTCCCATGTTTAACATAGGGTATGTCGCGAGTTTAACATCAAGTAGAGACAAATCAGAAAAATCTGAAAACTGACGAGAGTGTATTAGATGCGTGCAAGCCCTCGAGGGCACACTGATGGTGGGGCTTGTTGCCAGAAGCATTGAGAGATTGGGTGACATGATCTCACCGGGATGTGGTGGCCTAGGTAAAAATCAAGATGGGTGAAAGATGGCTGAGTGATGTGAATGCGAAATGAGATGAAACTGTTGTGAGGATGACAGTGTTGTTAGGCTTGAGCATCGAAGAGACTTCATTCGTATCCATGTGGAAGGGAATCAAAGTCCACGTAGATCAATGGGGTGATGGGACACCTGAGGAGGCAACCCATTTGAATGGATGTGTGGATGGGTCACGAAGGATGTGGAACCTCCGGGTTGGGGAATGACCTACCTGAAACAGATAGTCTGGAGGGAGAGAGGCCACTATTGAACATGAGTGATGGTCATGTAACTTAGGGGGGCTTCCTATGTATCCCTGTGGCAGGGAATCAAAGTATGCAAAGTTTAGGATGGGGGAATGTAATTGGGGTCTACACATAGGAAAAAACCTGAGAATATGTTCGGTTTTAGGGGTAGTTAGCAGCCCATGCTGCTCTAATGCCGCTTGGATAGACTATAGATGTGGGTCCCAACAGAGGGGACTACAACAGCATACCGTCGAATAGGATACAACGACTTACCGCTGATTGGGAGACCCAATGACTTACTTCTATTTGGGGAATACGGAGGATTACCATCAGATGGGTTTTCAATGGATTACCATTGGATGGGGGACAATGACATACTGCTGATTGGGGGACCCAGTTTCTTACCACTACTTAGGGTATAATGGCTTACTGCTGGTCGGGGCTTATATTTTAACATCATGCCAGACAAGGTGAACCAACATGAAGTGGTTAGAACCAATAGTGTTTTAGGCTTGAACATCTTGGAGGCCTCTTACGTACTTCTCCATGGAAAGCGTCAAAGTCCACTTAGTTCAGAAATGGGGGCTTGGTAAAACTACATGAAGATGGTTGGGTCCATTTTGGTGTTGGGCTTGAACCACTTGGAGGCTTTCCATGTACCTTTCCATGGCCAGGTTCAATTTCCATGTAGTTTAGAATGGGTGTGAAATGACGTAAAGCATGTTCATATCAAGTAGGTGTTAGGATTGAACCTCATGGAGGCTTCCTACATTTCTTTCCTTGGAAAGGATCAATGTCTTCATAGTAAGGAATGGGTTTGGTGAACTGACGTGAAGATTGTCCTGACCAATGGATGTTGGGCTTGAACCTCAAGGAGGCTTCCTACGTACCTTTCCTTGAAAAGGATCAAAGTCCACTTAGTTTGGAATGAGGCTTGGGGATTACACTCTAAGTTATCGTAGAGAGGATTTCATGGTTGGTGCTTACTCTAAGCCCATGTGAGTCATGCTCTGTGTGAGAAACAAGATGTAGTAGAGACCTGATGGTCACGTTGTGAACGGTGCATCTGTGGGAAGTGGATTAGGTCTTACACGTGGTTAGTAGCACAAAGAAGAAACAGTGGCCTATGTGTGGTTATCAGCCTAAACAAAATACATGGGCTTACATGTGGTTAGCGACCCAAAGAAAAAATAAGGTATTACATGTTATTGGTAGCCCATAGAAGAAAGAGAGGCTTACATGTGGTTAGCAGCCCAAATAAGAAATAGGGGCTTACACGTGGTTAGTATCCCAAAAAAGAAACATGGGATTACACGTGGTTAGTGGCCAAATGAAGTAAAATGGGCTTATGCATGTTTAGAAGCCCATGGAGATGGAGATTGGTACTTATTCCAGGATAGAGGCCCAATAGTGACAAAACTTAATGGGAGAGGGATTTGGAACAGAAGATGAAAGGTAGAGTAAGGGTACTAAATCGTTCAAGACAAGGTAGGGCTTACACAAAGTTGGCTTCCCATCCCTGTGGACAGGTGCTGCTCTAGTAAAGAGGATCTCATTCCATGTGAAGAAGATCTCACTCCCATGGAGATAATAGGGTGTAGAGAATGTTTGAGCCAGGAAACCCTGCATAAAGTGCATGGGGTGAGACAAAAATATATCTTCATCTATTGAGGATGATGGTGCTTGGCAGTTTAATGTCTTGTAGCTCAGACGAGGTAGGTTCTCTCCGCACCCCTAGTACTTACATCACAAGTACCCCTTAAACTTTGGTGAAGGGAAGGCATCGACAACATTGTGACAAGGGGGTGTCTTGGAGTGATCCAATGAGGGGTCCACATTAGCGTGGATATGCGATTAATGAATATCCATTAGTGTGCCTATGCATAGAAGCATAAGGAAATGAAACACAACGAGAAGAACCACCTAAGGGACTTTGAATTTACTTCATACGTGCCTGGAGGGAGGTGTAGAAAAGAGGATTGCGAAGCAAAGGAGTTTACCTAAAGGGATCTTGTGAAGCTATCATGCTCCATATAGAGGAGGAGCCTTTTGAAGGGGTATGCCTCATGAAGTGGGGTGGCCATCCCTAGGTAGAGGTCATAGGTGCATAAGGAAGGTTCTTCGTGATGTGGAATGGATTTCACGGGACATTGCTTTACAAAGCAACGGTGACATGCGAAGCGTGGCACTACAAAGCATTGTGCTTCGCGAAACAGAGTGAACCTGCCTTAGAATGGGGTGTACTTGTTCATGGAGGGAAATTTGTGAAGAATAAGTGCTCCACAATGACCCGAGTCCCCTTGGGGAACCCCTTCTTTCGTGTAGGTCCATAGACTCTGCGAAAGGCATCCCCCTTTGAAGAGGGGTTGAATTTAAGCGACGAGAAAGGAACTTCTTGGTGCTAAAGTACCTTGAGGAGCTCATGGTTCACAGAGCATAAATTGCTTCACGATTTGAGAGATAAGAAAGAGAATGATCGGAGTACCCATCCTTCAGGCTTAGGGGGGGGGGGAAGCCCGATATTTATATGAAAGAGGCACCGCAAAGAAGAGATCACTCGAAGTTGAGCTACGTGGAACTTTTTTGTAATCGCAGAGCAGCTCGCCTTAGTACTCTGTAGATGCTTCTCAAACGTCAAAGTGGGTCACGGAGCCTCCTGCCTATTTCCATCATGGTGGCTTCACTAACATCAAAGCAGGTCGCAAAGCCTCCCGCCTCTATCCTTTATGGTGGCTTCACAAATGTCATTGTGAGTGATGGATCCTCCTGGCTCTTTCCTTCATGGTGGATTCACAAATGTCAAAGCAGGTCACAGAGCCTCCTACCTCTTTCCTTTAAAGAGGATTTTTAAACGTCAAATCAGGTCACATAGCCTCCCACCTCCTTCTTTTGCAGCGGCTTCATAGAGAGGAAGCTTCATGCCAGCCGCGGTGCAGCGAGGTTCTGTGAACAAGCATCACTAGGAAGCTTTAGAGTAGGTGGTTTCTTCTTCACATTATCTCTCCCCCAAAATTTTGGCACCAACAATGATTTTTATTTGGTTTCTATTTTACATAATTCAATCCATGATTGGATGATTGAATTTTTTTTCTATTATAATGCAAAAACTTTTGAGGAAAAAGTGAGAAACCAAACATGACTTCATTACTTCACCACTTCACCACTTCACCGCTTCACAACTTCAACACGTCACCACTTTAAACATTCAACACTTCAAAACAATCACCAATAAAGAAAACTGGATGGACAATCCATGAAATCTTCATGCAGAAAAACGTTTAATCTGGAGTTGAAATCATAGGAGAAGGCCCTGGAACCACGAAATGGGAAGCATGAACGTCAGAAAAGCAAGAAAAACCACATAATCGGTCTCCTCGAACACCCACTAGTGTGACCGTCGACACCATCCCAAATCCACAACCCACCAGCGGACTCCAGTCGGAGAACTCCCAAACCCTCCAGCGACGTGAGATGACCCAAGAGTATATCCACAAAGAGTGACGAATAAACCAGAATGAGGAACATCACGTCTTTTGAACACCACACCTGAATCTGCAGACACTGCAGCACAACCACGATCCAGTCGACTCCACATATTTCACAACGAACCAAATCTCCATCTCTTAACCACAAACACCACCATAAGAAAAAACACTGAAATAAAACCTTTAATGAAAACCTCAAAACATCGGAATCCAGAACTAAAAATCCCGCCCCCTCCACGCAAAACTAGTGCTAGCTCTATGCCTCGTCTGAAGTGATGGACACCTCAAACTCGCCAATCCCAGTCGAAGTTGAACACGAAATTGTGCCATATCCTTTTATTACATTTAATTTTTACTTACTTATAATAATAATATTATATCAACTTGGGTTGTGTTTTTTTCACTTCAATTTATCTCCTTTCCTACTTATTAATTCATATATGTTTTAAATTTTTTTAATAATGTTTTTGGACATTATTATTAAAATAAAATATAGATAACATTATCGAGGAAAACACCTCAATATGATAAGGGTTGGGAAGAGTTTTACAAGTTTTTCAATTTCCAATAAATCAGTTGATGGGAGAATAATATATCTGTGTACTAAATTTAAATTTAAAATATAGATGAAGATATTTTAATTTTATAAACAATTTATATTAATTAAATTACCTACTAAATATTTGTGTTGGATTTGACATGGAGATTCAAACGTCACAGAATATTTTAGAACTGATGTCAATCTACCGAATAAACTCTAAACTTCATCAATAATGTAAAATTAAATACAAATCCCTATAAACGATTGATCTTTTATTTCAATACACCAACATCAACATCAGAACATATTAGAACAACCATGGGAGGGTGCTAAAAATAAAAACGTGACAAGTGATGTTTTTATGCTATATGACAACTATATCAAGATTGTGACATATCATTGGATAATCCTACGGACAATTTGGAGACTAATATAATAGAAATCCTCACTGAGTATAAAAATTATTTTCATGTATTTGTTGAGTATGGAAGTCTAACAATTTATAGTGTATGTGTTAAATATTAAAGACATTATTTTATTTTGAAGTTGTACCAAATAAAATGACTACAAGGAATTAAAAGTAATAAAATGTCTAAGATATTGAAATTATTGCACGATTTATTTACATAATTAATGACCCCTAAGTCTTTTTTGGATATGAAAAAATTATTAAACAATATTGATAGAAATTATAAAAAAATACATGTGTGTCACAACGATTTTATGCTTTATTAGGGAGAGTATTTAAGAAAACATGATTGAAAAAATTTATTCTTCTAGATTGAAGTCAATGGGTGATTTTGTAATTCTAAAACAACATAATAATATGAATAAGAAGAAAATGAACATACCGATAATGGGTTTTCATTACATTCTATTAAGTCATCGATTGTAATGACTATTCACATCATCAAAAATCATATGAACACATGAAATGGAATTCTATATATACTAAAAATGATGGGTTAATGTGACATCCAAGAGTTTCATAATCATGGAATAAATTTGATTCATTACATCCATATTTCTCATATGACCCTAGGAATGTTTGATTCATAGTGGCTGCTATTGGATTCATCCCATTTGGGACTTTGAGCAATAGTTATAGCAGTTGGGTGGTTCTTTTGATCCCTTAAAATCTTCCTATATGTATGAGTATGGAAAAAATTATCTTATCTTTTCAATTATTATTCCTATAAATGATATTGATGTATACATTTATCATATAATTGAAAAAATAATGGAGTTATATATCAATAATATTGTGAAATATGATGCATCTTCTAGATCAATGTTCAAAATGCAAGATACTCTAATGTGGACCATTAGTGACCTCCTTGGACATTGGAATTTAGTTTGTTGAAACCTTTACATGGTTTTGGATTGAACTTTCTATAACATTGAATTTCATCTCTAACAACTTCCTTGCAGTAAAAAAGGGTTCTCCTTGTCTCATCAACGATTTCTCAATGAACCTCATAAATGTAAATAAATCAAGACAAAACTAAAAAGTTCTATTGATCATAGAAGACCTGTAAAATTGTTAACAGGTTCTAAAATATTAGCACATCATGGAAATGCTAAAACAAAATTTGGGAGGTCTATAAATTGAATGATAGTGGGAAAGGAGTTCAAAGTGCATCTTCATGTGAAATCAGAAAAAATGAATGATAATAAGTATATTTTTAAAACATCCATATTCAGAATTTAATTTCTTGAGGCATAATATTAATTTTATGCATATTGAGAATAATTTTTTTGAAACATTGGTCTTCACATTTCATAAAGATCATGGAAACTTGAAGGACCATCTGAATGCTAAGATTGACATACAAACATTGAACATAAAACATGATCTCTAGCCAGATGTGATTGGAAAGTATGATCTGGAATTTTTTTCAATTGAAAATAGGGATAAAGATATATTCATTGTAATTTTAAAACTTGTGAAAAAATCTTATGGATATTCAAGTAACATATCAGGGTGTGTTGACATAAATCATCATAGTTTACCTTGATTGAAAAGTCAAAATTCAAATATTTTTTACAGTAGTTACTAGAAATAAAATTTCATACATTGTCACCTGAAATGGTTAATACTATTGTGCTATAATTTTTCACATTATTTAAATGACTATGTGAGAAAAATTTTAAACTGTTGGAGTATGAAAATATTCATAAGAGATTTTTATTGAATCATTGTGCAATGGACATGATATTTCCTCTATTGTTTTTTACTTTCATGATTCGTATAACTATGAATTTGGTTGAGGAAGCTAAATTAAGAGGCCCCATATATTATTGATGGATGTGTCATATTGTTAGGTACATTAATTATTTGTTTTCAATTTATGTAAAAAATTATTGGAACTTCATTAAATACCAAAATATGTTTATTTTATTTCATTGATATCACGCGCATTTGAAATCATATGTGAAAAATAAATCTCAACCTAAAGTATCTATTTATAAAGTATTTTTGGGAATAGGAGTGTCTTAACATCCATCATAGATACTTGTATGATATTTAGAAAAGATTCAATTATGTTGGATGTGTTGAAGAAACATCTAATCAATATAAAATACATGCGATATCAAATATAATTACTCATATTGACCGATCATTTGGGGGAGATCAAATGTTGTACTAAAATTTATAGAATTATTATAGGAACATATATATGTGTTGCTGAATAGTGAAATTTAAGATCCATTTATTTAAGGGTTGATGATATAAATTAAGAGAAAAATGAGTGGCTGAACAAGAGATGATAAATATATAACAATATAAGTTATTAAAGGTCTTGTAGAATGTTTTTTATGACGCATAAATTCATAAATTTTGGAGACAATACGAATATTAGGTTGACACATATATTTTATACATATAATAATGTATATTACTATTTGTATTTCATTAAAACTGATACTCGACCAGAGTTGTCATAAGAATTGATGTTTCATTCTAGAGGTCCTCTAAAACAAGATAGAAAGTTCAACACATATAATTTTAATGTCTTTAAATTTCATACATGTAGTCAAGAAGATGGTTTAAATACACATAATAGTGGTATATTTATGTTATCCAAAGTGGGATACTCTAGGAAGCTTGAAGATTTTATCGAATTATACAAACCCAGACATTTTTTAGTTTATTTATTCAAATGAAAAATTTTCAATATTATCGGGTGTGTTAAAATATATTCCTTATAATTTACTTATTTTAACTTATCTCTCTTAATGGATTCTGATGATCATGAATTAAAATATCCATGTATCTTATCATCACAAGAAAAAATGCTACATTTTGTGGAAGATGTAAGGGATGAAGGGTGGAGTGTAGTTTCTCAAGTAAAATACGGTGAATTATATGGTATGTGTGAAGAAGTAGAATATTTGAAATCCGACATTGAACCCACTTATAGTAAGATGTGAACTCATTTATCCACCAAGACATTGAAATTAGTAGTTGTACAAAGGTGGATAAAGTATTTGAAGTAACTATGGTGTAGGAAAATGAAATTATTGAAGGATAAAATAATTGTATGTGTAGTCATACATTCATTTATCGACCACTTATGTCATTTTTGAACTCATTCATTATCAAAGTTATGTATATTTTGTTGGTTAGTATTTTTCATATATTATCATTTCTAATTATTTTTCTACATGAATTTTTTGAAATATATGTTCTGAGTTTAAATTTATTGATTTAAGGATAGAAATGCCAAAGATGAAATGTTATAGTAATGTGATTCAATGTTAGTTTACCCATATTGATAGACGATGATCCATCAGTATCCCAATCTACAGCATCTGAGATACCCTCATCTTCCCCATATACCGCACATCAAAACATCCATCATCATCCCATCTATAGCTCATCCAACGATGCCCCATTCAGTTGCCTCGACAGTGATCGAGTTGGTCACCACTCTGAGTACATTATCAGGATATTGGAGAGAGATAGTTATAGGTACAAATTTTATTATGATTAATGTTATTGCACTCTTTTTAAACTAAAAATGTTTTTCATAAAAGATGGAAACAATGATAGTTCGTAAAAAATGTGAATAGTTCATATGTTTAGAATTTGAATGGACCAAAGATAGTTGTCTCATTTTATTACTATTATGTCCATATGGATTACGCCATTGGATTATTTGTTAAAATTCATAGCCATCTAGTGGTGGATATGGTTACCTTTCTGATTACGTATGATGATTGGAGGCATATGACTTCATCTTGGCAAAGTTTTTTTTGATTCAGAGATAAAGATAATTATAATATAATTTTGTGTAATATAATGTAATAATATTATTAAATTATAATATTTTAAAAATGAATTTCTTTATAACGATGTTTTTCCACTTTCATGTTTCCGATATTATAGAACAAAAGAGGATATTTAGAATCTTGGGTATGTAATGGGATGATTTTTAATGGAGAGTATGGAATAAATTCAATGAAACATTGTTGAGAACCCATGAACTATATGATAAGGTTCCAAATTGTGTTCCTAGAGATAAATAGAATGTTTTTATTGATAGCCACCATGATGATAAAAAAGTGGTATTTAAATATATATTATTATGCTTATATCATTTTACATTTACTAATTTATATGAAAAAGTGATGAAATTTCCTACATTACTATTAATATACATTTTATTTATTCCAGTATGTTTCAAGGAAGAATGTATCATGTCAATCTAAGAAAATCAACCGCCACACTATAGGGTCAATGTGTTTTTTCAGAAACCGATCGAATCATGTAATATTATTATTATTTTAAATATTGATAATATAATAATAACTTTTAAATTTATTAAACTATTGATTTATCTTTGTTTAATGCAGTCATAGAATTTTTGGAACTAGGTCTCCCGAAAAGAACTGTGGTTGGATGTTCATAAAAAAATTGACTGGAGTTATATTAATGAGCCTGCAAAATAAGATAGGATATAAATTCATTTTCCATTATAACAGCTAATTATCAGTTGTCACTGTGTTAATATATATTTCTAAAAATATGAATGATATATTATTTATAGGTAGAAATTAAAGAACTATGGGATGTCATTCCCACATTGTCCTTCTCAATCTCCCATAACGACATAGTTGGTAAAGTCCTTGGGAAGGAGTATCCTGGTCGAGTGAGTGGGATGGGTTTGGGACTATTACTATCGAAGTTATTTAGTAGAAAATTAGATATTTCAACTACATTAATTCCTAGTTCAAGTTACTCCCTTCCCCAAGATTCTCAGAGAGAGTTTTTTTCTATTAAAACCAAAATTTAGGTACAAGGGGACCAGATATACACTTTGTAGAAAGTGTTGGTTGATTTATATTAAAATAATTATTAATCTATCCCCAGTTATATTACATCAATGACCTGTGGTAATAAGGTAAATTAAAAAAATTAAAATTTGTTTTTATAAAATTTTATTTGTTTAAAGTTTGAATATTAATATAAAAAACTATTCAATTTTCAATATAATTTCTTTTCTAGTGCTGCAAGAAGGAAGTAGATGTAGAGATAGAAAGGGTTACTAGGATAATTCATCATTGGGAAGTGATTAGTGGTCTCTTTGATCTATTGGAATAAAATCGAAATAGAGGGTTTGTTAACGTTTTATTCTTTGCAGAGTGTATTCAAATGAAATTTTCACAATTTCCCATGATTCAAGAGACTGAAACCATATATAACGTGTTTTTTGGTATAACGGTGTTGTGGAATGTTTTGGTTCTTGTAAATTAATAATTTTTTTATATAGGATAACTTTCCTTCATTCATGTTTTAGGGGACTGTGTATATGATTGGGGTATATGAAAACTATATAGAAATATATTTGATGGTCATGGGAAAAATAATATTAAAATAACTAATCTTTAGAACTATATGTAATTAGAATTCTCTGGTGACAATGTCACCATTGTTAGAGGGTACTATGTAAGTTAAAAAAGTGATTCTTAGTGGTGTTTGGATATGAGAATTGATGTGGATTTCCTTATATGGTTTCCCTAATGTTATTCCAATATGTATGAGAGGATTAAGAGCAGTGGAAAAATGGGTGATACTACCATATGAATCAAGATTCAGGAGAAACACACATATAAGTGTGGGTTGAGGCTTAATGAGAACAATGAGTGGGATGAACCCTTTGGGATGAGAAGCTATGTGATAGAGAAGTGTTATTACTAGGTGGATGTCCCTATTTTTATTTTTCTAGGAGGTGTATGTTTGTTTAAAACAAGTAAGAGGTTTCCTTTTAATTTTCTAATATAGGGTATATTTATAAATGTAATTTCAGTGTAATTTTATAATTTTTGAAATAGGTTTTGAAATGGTACTTTAAAATTAATTTGTGTTTTCTAATGAATTATTTTTTTAGGATTTGAAGTAAGGGTTTAGAGTGAATAAAATATAGAATGTGGCTCTTTTTATGAATGATTTTTAAAAATTATTTAATTGGGTTTCAAAATAAAATATATGGATAATGTATTATTTTTTTGTCCATTTACATCAAGGGTGAAGTCTTGTTTAACGATTCTTGAGTGATTTTGTATGTTCCTCTTTTCATGATTACCTTATGCAATTATTTATTTCTTATTGTTTTTTAATATTCATTTTTCCCCATGATGTTAGTTGGTATCAATGAAGAAAGTTATGCTAGATGTATGTTATAGAACCCATAGAGAGAGGATAATGGTATTGGGACAAGTTGAGGCATGGGGATATGACTCAAGTTACTAGCATATATATTGCGAGTTTGTGAGTTGTGAGACTAGTTGCATTAATTATATTTAGTTTGATACATGTTTTTAGAAATAGAATTGGGATAAGAAATGAATGTCTATTTGGGAGATGGGTCCTGAGGTCTAAATCATCCATGAGTGAGATGGTTACATAAGGACAACCAAAATAGAGATTGTGTTATAGTTGTGTGTGATGTATCAACCAATCTTAACTGATATGATGCGGCTTGAGACATGATAGTCAAATTTCCACGATTGAGAAGGGATAGACATGGTGCTTCATGCATTTCATAGCTTGAGTGAGAAAGGATGACCTAGGTTCATATCATGTAACACCCCTTGAGTAATAAGGGATGGTTCAGGAATTGTAAACAACTTATATAACGTCCCATACTTTACATAAATTGTTAATACTTCAAAATTAAAGCATACTTATTACAACATATAAAAAAACCACGAAACGACCGTATAGGTATAGTGTCTTTAGAAACTGGGAAACATAAACAACTGGTTCATAAAGCGTCTACACTGTCTCCCATTTATTTCATCATATCTATAGTCTATTTTGGAATATCTTACTTAATAACCTTCTTCCTGATCTGGGGAAAGCAAACATACAAAAGTGTGAGCTCAAATTCTCAGTAATGGTAAACAAAAGAAATATCAATCACATCATATTCATAAGAACATAACTTTTGGAAATCTTAACCTGCAAAAGAGATCAGAATTTCATAACATGGGATAGATCATGGTAGTGAAATGTAATCCCAATAATCATAACATAAAACATGAAACTTTGTGACATGAACACATAATCATAGAGAATCATTTCTTATTATTCAAGACTCATTTGCAAGACTATCTTAGTATAAAAAGTCCATTTCTAAACCGAGTTCACTCCTCATTTTAGTCCTATTTCACTGAACCGGTATAACCTACCGTTCCATCCATGTCTATCTCATGAGATATACAAAATTTACCCAATGAATTGGAGGGAGATATAGGTCCCACCCATCTCATAATGATACCATTCTTATGTGTGCCACAAAATCATAAATCATACATCATTGCATAACCCATGTAATAAAAATGGGATTCTTAAACAACATGACATCAAAAAACAATTCATATCAGATAAAAGAATTCATAAAAATAATTCCATTACAACATAATCAAATCAATGTAATAATTGGGATAGAAACAGAAACCTATATTATCTTAGATGGAAAATAATTTGGATAAAACACTTTAACTCCATTCTTGAGAAAAATATACTTTCTACTTCAAAAACATTTTCCTTTATTAACATGTCTTACAATTTTAAACTAAAATAAGATGATTAAAAATAAGCTTGAAAACTTATAAAGGAATATTCTTGGAAATAATGTTTTAAAAATCCATTCATGCCGTATAAGTTAACAAAAACATTCTTCTCGTTCTTTTTTCGGAAAAGTCAAAAAGTACCTCGTATAAAAAAACGACAAAAGATTCCTTTCATATCTTTTACTAAAAACTCACCAAAGGGTAAAATTGGATTTAAACAATTGTAGGTGGATGGAAATAATATTTCATATTGAGGAAACATGGATGTGGATGATAAAATACACCCCAGTAAATTTAAATGTATAAACAATCTCAGATAGAAATGAGATTGTGATATTTCCCTTACCTTAGGTCCGATATGCTTTGTACGTGTCCAAACCTCCTGTATAATGATTTAAATAATGTTATTGACTTATTCCAGAATCATACTTATTTTTATGATATCATATATGGTCATATTATTAGCTTATTATTAGTAATATTTCATTGCTACTTGTTATTAGGGTGTTTATAACTTTTTGTTCTTATGCGTGTTTTGTCGAGTAAATTCTTATTCTTCTCTTTAGGTTATAGATACCTCATTTCCAGAATGTTATTAGTGTAATATATATCATATCTATTCATTAAATTCATTTATATAATCATTATGAAATGAAGATCATGTAGAACGAGTCGCATCAAATCGTGGAGATGGTATTCCGTACATACGCACGAGTGATGATATCGTTCCTATGATCGTGGAATTATATTGGAGTGTATTTATACTATTTCAGAATCAATATAACTTTATAATAGTCATATATAGTCATTATTTACACCATTATACCCATCCAAGTAAGGAGGTGGTGGAAAATAGATTACACCACGGCGTGGAGACGGTATTCCGTACGTACGCACGTGTGGTGATTTCTTTTTCCGTAGGATGGATAGATGGTGAAATAGGGTTGTTTCATACTTATAATAACATATAAGTATATGATTAATACTGATGTTATTACTTCATAATGAAATAACTAAATAAGAAGAAGTGGAAGAAGAAATAAAGATGAAAGAATCGGTAACGGACATTACCTCTTCTTTGAAGTGCTTCTTTGAGACCTTCTTTTAGGGCACTAAAATTTGTCTTTAATGAAGACCCGGACCTCCAGGATATCATTAGGGAAGTGGAGAGGTTGAATTGGCAGGGTTTGGACGATCTTGAAGGCTCAAAGTGGTGTGAGGAATAGGGGGAGGAGGTGCCCTTTTATAAAGGAGGAGAGGGGCTCCTTTGGGAAAACTAAAAATATTATTTTATTATAAAGTCAATTTCTGTTTTAAATAGACCCAAATTGATATATTTAGAAGCTAAGGTGGGGATGGGTCGAAGTACTCTCATCCAATATAATTTATACAAGTTTAGGTTCCTATTTTAACCTTATCATTTAGATTTAACATTAAGTTAAATAATTTTACTTTTACAGTGTCTTCTTGTGTTCTTATACTATATGGTTAATAAACATACTATAAGCAGCCAAACGAACCCCAAGTTGTTTATTATTAATATATATAACCTTATCTAGGTCATTTGGCCGAACCTTAGATTTTTAGGAACAAAATAACAATTACTAATATAATATTTGTTTTAAAAACTATTTTATGTCAATTTTGACACTATTTAGTAATCGATTTTTGTGAAAATCATAACAGAATGATTAGTTCAAAAAAGGTTAACTAAATAAATCATAACATGTCATATTAACCTAGAAAATTAGTTTAATTCATAAAAAGTCTCAAATTACATTTATTTTCGTGTTTATAACATAAATTATGTCAATATTTCATTAATAAGATAATTACTGCATCATCTTTGTGTCATAAATAAATTAAATTATTTAATTTCTAAAAATTACAAATTAAATACCATTATGTAGGAAATATTTTTATCTTTCTAATTAATATTTATAGTTGAATTTATCTTATTAATAACCCCATATTAAAAATGATTTACTTATTAAACATCGATTTTATCTATTTTAACGCTTCTTTAAATAAATTAATAATAAATGTCCTAATCTAATCCAAGTGGGACTAAATGGTCATATTTTATTAATAAGGTTGTTTTTGGTCGAATTACTCTTGTCCAATAGAATTAGGACATGTGTTAGGGTAATAATAATATCATTTTTACCCTTAATTACCCTATTTACTTTTAACCGTTGTAAAAAAAAGTAAAAAGTTACTATTCACCAAAAAGTTATTTTCATCTCATTGAATGACATTTACTTACTGACATCAACCGTGTCTCTTGAAATTTCGAAATTCTACTCACAGAAGCGGTAAAATTAAGTTTCATGAAAAATTCAGTTTTTTAACTACCACTTAGTAATTTCACTATTCATCAAAAATTCAAAGTTTTCAGAAAAATACCAAAATTTCACCCTAGGATAATTTAGATATTACGAATCCAAAAATGAAGTCCAATTTGAAAAATAAAATTTATAAAATTTCAAAAAGTGGTTATTACTATTCATAACGGCTAGTTTTAATAATATTTTAATAGCATATCATTGTTTAGTGAAACTTGGTGTTGCATACGACGCAAGCTATCGAGGAAGGTCGTGATTTTGTGTAAAGTAAGAGAAGCAAGTGTTGTGTGTAGAAAAAGATTCATTTGATGATTTATATAACATAAAAGTCTCGGGTGTTACATTCAACCCCCCTTAAAATGAATTTCTCCCTCGAAATTCATCACGTTGTAACAAACAGATGAGGATACCTCTCCCTCATCATATCCTCAAGCTCCCATGTAGCTTCTTCTAATTGGTGGTTCCTCCATAAAACTTTCACCAATCGAGTGTTCTTGTTTCTTAGGACTTTTTCGCTATGATCTAGAATCTCTATCGGCTGTTCTTCATAAGAAAGATCCTACTCCAGCGGTACAACTTCTGAGCTGAGTACATGTGAAGGATCAGGTATGTACTTTCTCAGGAGAGATATATGGAACACATCGTGAACTTGAGAGAGATTTGGTGGAAGTTCCAATCGGTAAGATACCTTCCCAACACGATTCAATATTTCGAGTGGACCGATATATCTAGGGCTCAACTTCCCCTTCTTTCCAAATCTCATGACCCTCTTCCAGGGAGATATTCGTAAGAACACTTTATCACCCACTTCAAACTCTAGGTCTTTTCTTCGGTTGTCGGCATAAATTTTTTGTTGACTTTGAGCTGCTCTTATGTGTTGTTGAATAGATCTGATCTTTTCTGCCATTTCATCAACGAGATCGGGTCCTAATAGCTTTCTTTCCCCAACTTCATCCCAGCAAGTTGGAGTCCTCCATTTCCTTCCATAGAGAGCTTCAAAAGGAGCTATCTGAATACTGGAGTGAAATATATTATTATAAAAAAAATCCACCAAAGGTAGGTGTTTATCCCAACCACCTTTGAAATCCATAGAGCAAGCTCTCAACATATCTTCTAGAGTTTGAATTGTTCTCTCAGACTGACCGCCTATCTGAGGATGATAAGCAGTGTTGAAACTCAAATCTGTATCCAGAGTATGCTGAAGACATCGCCAGAACATCGAGGTAAATCTCAGATCTCGATCAGACATAATAGAAAGTGGTACTCCATGAAATCATACCACTTCCTTTACATATATCCTGGAAAGCTGATCCAGAGAGAAATCCTCTCTAATATCAATGAAGTGTGCAGACTTTGTAAGACAATCAACTATGACCCAGATAGCATTATTTCCTTTGGATGTATTAGGAAGTCCTGTGACAAATTCCATAGTGATGTTTTCCCATTTCCATTCGGGTATGGGTAATGGTTGTAACATCCCCTTAGACTTCTGTCTCTCAGCTTTAACTTTTTGACAAACCAAGCATCGAGAGACATATTCAGCAACATCTCATTTCATGCCATCCCACCAGAAGTACTCTTTCAGGTCCCTATACATCTTCGTGCTTCCAGGATGAATAGAGAATGAAGAACTACGAGCCTTATCCAGCATCTCCTTCTTTAATTTGGGGATGGGGGGAACAAAAACCCAATTCCTGAACTTTATTATCCCATCACAATCAAGGTTGAATTCAAGAACATTTCTCACCTTCTTTTGTAATTCGACATCTTCTTTCTGTGCCTCATTAATCTTCACATGTATATATGGTTGAACATTCATTTGAGAAAGATAATATTTTTCCCCTTCCATTATAATTCAAGATCCATCCTTTGTAAATCCATAAATATTGGATCTTTTGTGATCCTCATCATGGATAAACTTGCATGGTCTTGTCGACTTAATGCATCTGCCACCTTGTTTTCTTTCCCATGGTGGTAATGGATTGAGCAGTCATAATCCTTAATCATCTCCAACCATCTTCTTTGACGCATATTCAGATCCTTTTGTGTGAAAATATACTTTAAACTTTTATTATCAGTATAAATGTCACACCTTTCTCCATAATGATAATTCCTCCAAATCTTTAATGCAAAGATTACCGCAGCTAACTCCAAATCATGTGTTGGGTAATTTTGCTCATGGATTTTCAACTGTCGTGAGGCATAAGCTATCACCATATCATTTTGCATAAGAACACACCCCAATACCTTCTTGGATGCATCACTATAGATCACAAACCATTCTCCCCTACAAGGTAGTGTGAGCACAGGTGCACTGGATAACCTTCTTTTCAACACCTTGAAATTCTCTTCACATTCTTCCGTCCAAACAAACTTAAATCCTTTCCGAGTCAACATGGTGAGTGGATTAGATAATCGTGAAAAAGATTTCACAAAACGTCGATAATATCCATCCAAACCAAGAAAACTTCGGATCTCAGTTACTGTTGTTGGTCTCGGCCATCTTTTGATAACATCTGTTTTTGCTGGATCCACAGATATCCCCTCTTTTGAGATTATGTGACCCAAAAATGAAACTTTTTGAAGCCAAAATTCACACTTGGTAAATTTGGCATAAAGATTCTCCTTTCTCAGGGTCTTCTATATAATTCTCCAGTGATATTTATGTTCTTCCTTGCTCTCTGAATAGATAAGAATATCGTCTATAAAGACTACCACAAATTTATCAATATAGTCTCTAAAGACTCTATTCATCAGATCCATGAAGATAGCAGGGGAATTAGTAAGACCAAATGGCATCACTATAAATTCATAGTGTCCATACCTTGTACGGAAAGTCGTCTTTGGTATATCCTCCCTTTTGACCCTTAATTGATGATACCCTGAACGAAGATCAATCTTGGAAAAGTATTGATCTCCTCATAGTTGGTCAAATAAGTCATCAATGTGTGGGAGATGATTTTTGATATGGATAGTGATCTTGTTAAGTTCTTGATAATCAATGCAGAGTCTCATTGATCCATCTTTCTTCTTAACAAATAGAACAGGTGATCCCCAAGGTGACGCACTAGGGAGTATGAATCCCTTATCAAGATTCTCTTGGAGTTGATTCTTCAATTCCTACAACTCAATTGGAGCCATTCTATAAGGTGTCTTTGAAATAGGCAAAGCACCTGTTACGAGTTCTATTGAAAACTCAACTTCACGATTTGGTGGAAGACCCGGTAATTCCTCCAGAAAGACATCATCAAAATCCAATACAATGGGAATATTCTTAATCGTGAGTTTCTCACCAACCATTTGAGATAAATAAACTTCATTTAGTGGAATCAATACCCATAAAATAGAAGAAATTTCCACTGGAAGGTTATGTTCATCCTTGCATCGATAGACGATCATAAGTTGATCTGGAATATGAAATGTGACTTCCCTTATTTGGCAATTGATATGAGATCCATGTAGAGAAATCTAATCCATGCTAAGAATCACATCAAATTCCACTATAGGAAGGATCACAAGATTTGCAGGAAGAACTTTCCCACAAACTTCAATGGGAGAAGAATTATAAACTTCTGATGCGACTGTTGTGCCATTAGGTGATGTCACAGCTAACTCAACATCTAATTGTTGAGTTAATACGGTGATACCCTTAGAAAATTCTTCAGAAATAAAGGAGTGGGTGGATCCAGAATCAAATAAAACATTTTATACTTTAGAGTTGATGGTAAGTGTACCTTTCACCACATCGTTTTCTTACGCCACATCGCTGATAGAAATTGCATGTGACTTTCCTTTGACTTTAGCCTTAAGAGTTTGTTGATGTCGACCATCATCATCAACCCTTGGATTAGGTCATTTATTGGCATAATGTCCCATTTCCTTGCACTTGAAACATTGAAGTGTAGTAGGTTCATTCTGTGTATCCCTTCCTTTGTTTGCATCATTATAAATCTTCTTCCCATCATCGTGGAATTCAAATGCCCAATGACCTTCCTTTCCACATTTTAAACATTTACTTGTCCCTTTAAGAAAACTCCCTCCATGTTTCTTTCCACACTTTGAGCATAAGGGAAAGATCATCTTTTTTTCAGTGTGCTCTTTAAATTTTCCTTTGAATTCCATTTTCCTCTTCTTATCAAACCCATATGACTAATGGGTTACTCCAATCTCCATCTCAACTTTGAGAGCACATCGAATGATTTCCTCGTAGCTATTGAAGTCCCTTATGGCTAAGGCCCTTCGAAGACTTGGTTTTAAGGCACTAAAGAATCGATCGATCTTACTCTCAGGTTGGATAATAATACCAGAAGCGTACCTTGCAAGTCTTGTAAAATTTTATTCATAGGTACCAATAGATTCATCATCCTTTTGCTTCAGTTCAAGAAACTCTTTCTCAATCTTTTTTCGGAGAATAAGAGGGAAGTACTTATAGAAAAATAAGTTCATGAACTCGTCCCATTCCATGGACTCAATTTCATCCCATTGCCTCGTATTATTAATAAGATCCCACCATTGATCAGCATCACCTTCCAAACGATACACTGCTAAGATGACTTTATCATGCTTAGAACATTGAAGGATTGAAAATATCTTTTCAGTAGTACTAATCCATTGTTCAGCAACTAATGGATCTGTAGACCCTCTGAATGAAGGTGGACGCTGTCTCATGAAGGATTCAACATAATGTTACTCCTTCCTTTACTCGTTTGGAAGTCATGCATGATTCATATCTTGAGAAAGTTGTGTGAGCATGGCTACAGGATTTTGTATTCCATCTCCCATAACGTTTGGTTTCTCAGGGGGACAATCATTGCATTTCCCGTCGCATTCCTCATTAACACGGTTCCTTCGGGTTCCAGCCATTGACTAAAACCAAGAAGAATAGTGTGAGAAACACTAATTATAATAGGAAAACCACATAATCAAGGATAAAATTTCCCACTTAAGGTATTATCCTAGGTTATTCATGGACATTTCTAAAACACTCAGATTGTGTTATATGCTTAGACTTATCCTTAGGGTTCTTACTAAGGCTTTCACATCCTAGTTTCCAAAGGTTGACTATACCTTTCCTCTAATACCAACTATAACGACCCATACTTTACATACATTGTTAATACTTCAAAATTGAAGCATACTTATTACAACATATAACAAAACCACGAAAGGACCGTATAGGTATAGTGTCTTTAGAAACTGGGAAACATAAACAACTGGTTCATAAAGAGTCTACACTTTCTCCCATTTATTTCTACATATCTATAGTCCCTTTTGGCATATCATACTTAATAACCCTCTTCCAGACCTGGGGAAAGAAAAAATACAAAAGGTTGAGCTCAAATGCTCAGTAAGGGTAAACAAAAGAAATATCAATCACATCATATTCATAAGAACATAACTTTTGGAAATCTTAACCTGCAAAAGAGATCATAATTTCATAACATGGGATAGATCATGGTAGTGAAATGTAATCCCAATAATCATAACATAAAACATGAAACTTTGTGGAATCACACATAATCATAGAGAATCATTTCTTATTAGTCAAGACTCATTACCAAGACTATCTTAGTGGACAAAGTCCATTTCTGAACCGAGTTCACTCCTCGTTTCAGTCCTATTTCACTGAACCGGTATAACCTACCGTTCCAGCCATGTCTGTCTCATGAGATATAAAATATTTAACCAATGAATTGGAGGGAGATATAGGTCCCACCCATCTCATAATGATACCATTCTTATGTGTGCCACAAAATCATAAATCATACATCATTGCATAACCCATGTAATAAAAATGGGATTCTTAAACAACATGACATCATAAAACAATTCATATAAGATAAAGGAATTCATAAAAATAATTCCATCACAACATAATCAAATCAATGTAATAATAGGGATAGAAACAGAACCCTATATTATCTTAGATGGAAAATAATTTTGATAAAACACTTTAACTCCATTCTTGAGGAAAATATCTTTTCTACTTCAAAAACATTTTCCTTTCTTAACATGTATTACAATTTTAAACTAAAAGAAGTTGATTAAAAATAAACTTGAAAACTTATAAAGGAAGATTCTTAGAAATAATGTTTTAAAAATCCATTCATGCCGTATAAGTTAACAAAAACATTCTTCTCGTACTTTTTTCGGAAAAGTCAAAAAGTACCTTGTATAAAAAAACGACAAAAGATTCCTTTCATATCTTTTACTAAAAACTCACCAAAGGGTAAAATTGGATTTAAACAATTGTAGGTGGATGGAAATAATATTTCATATTGAGGAAACATGGATGTGGATGATAAAATACACCCCAGTAAATTTCAATGTATAAACAATCTCGTATAGAAATGAGATTGTGATATTTCCCTTACCTTAGGTCCGAAATGCTTTGTACGTGTACGAACCTCCTGTATAATGATTTAAATAATGTTATTGACTTATTCCAGAATAATAATTATTTTTATGATATCATATATGGTCATATTCTTAGCTTCTTAGTAGTAATATTTCATTGCTACTTGTTATTCAGGTGTTTATAACTTTTTGTTCTTATGCGTGTTTTGTCGAATAAATTCTTATTCTTCTCTTTAGGTAATAGATACCTCATTTACAGAATGGTATTAGTGTAATATATATCATATTAATTCATTAAATTCATTTATATAATCATTATTAAATGAAGATCATGTAGAACGAGTCACATCACATTGTGGAGACGGTATTCCGTACATACGCACGAGTGATGATATCGTTCCTATGATCGTGGAATTGTATTGGAGTGTATGTATACTATTTCAGAATCAATATCACTTTATAATAGTCATATATAGTCATTATTTTCACCATTATACCCATCCAAGTAAGGAGGTAGTGGAAAATAGATTACACCACGGCGTGGGGACGGTATTCCGTACGTACGCACGCGTGATGATTTCTTTTTCCATAGGATGGATAGATAGTGAAATAGGGTTGTTTCCTACTTATAATAACATATTAGTATATGAGTGATACTGATGTTATTACTCTATAACGAAACAACTAAAGAAGAAGAATTGGAAGAAGAAATAAAGATGAAAGAATCGGTAACGGACATTACCTCTTCTTTGAAGTGCTTCTTTGAGACCTTCTTTTAGGGAACTAAAATTTGTCTTTAAAGAATACCAGGACCTCTAGGATGTCATTAGGGAAGTGGATAGGAGGAATTGACAGGGTTTGGCTGAGCTTGAAGGATAAAATTGGTGTGAGGAAGAGGGGGAGGAGGTTCCCTTTTATAAGGGAGGAGAGGGGCTCCTTTGGGAAAACTAAAGATATTATTTTATTATAAAGTCAATTTCGGTTATAAATAGATCCAAATTGATATATTTCTAAGCTAAGGTGGGGATGGGTCGAAAGCCTCTCATACAATAGAATTTAGAGAAGTTTAGGTTCCTATTTTAACCTTATCATTTAGATTTAACATTAAGTTAAATAATTTTACTTTTACCGTGTCTTCTTGTGTTCTTATACTATAAGGTTAATAAACTTACTATAAGAAGCCAAACGAACCCAAAGTTGTTTATTATTAATATATATAACCTTATATAAGTCATTTGGCCGAGCCTTATATTTTTAGGATTAAAATAACAATTACTAATATAATATTTGTTTTAAAAACAATTTTATGTCAATTTTGACACTATTTAGTAATTGATTTTTGTGAAAATCATAACAGAATTATTAGTTAGAAAAAAGTTAATTAAATCGATAATAAAATGTCATATTAACCTAGAAAATTAGTTTAATTCATAAAAAGTCTCAAATTACATTTATTTTGGTGTTTATAACATCAATTATGTCAATATTTCATTAATAAGATAATTACTGCATCATCTTTGTGTCATAAATAAATTAACTTATTTAATGTCTAAAAATTACAAATAAAATACCATTAGGTAGGAAATCGTTTTATATTTCTAATGAATATTTTTATTCGAATTTATCTTATTAATAACCCCATATTAAAAATTATTTACTTATTAAACTTCGATTTTAACTATTTTAACGCTTCTTTAAATAAATTAATAATAAATGTCCTAATCTAATCCAAGTGGGACTAAATGGTCATATTTTATTCCTAAGGTTGTTTTTGGTCAAATTTCACTTGTCCAATAGAATTAGGACATGTGTTAGGGTAATAATAATATCATTTTTACCCGTAATTACCCTATTTACTTTTAACCATGGTAAAAAAATGTAAAAAGTTACTATTCACCAAAAAATTATTTTCATCTCATTGAACGACATTTTACTTACTGACATCAACCGGGTATCTCAGATTTTCTAAATTCTACTCACAGAAGTGGTAAAATTAAGTTTTATGAAAAATTCTGTTTTTTAACTACCACTTAGTGATTTCACTATTCATAAAAAATTCAATGTTTTCATAAAAATACCAAAATTTCACCCTAGGCTAATTATGATATTCTGAATCCAAAAATGAAGTCCAATTTGAAAAATAAAATTTATAAAATTTTAAAAAATGGTTATTACTATTCATAATGGCTAGTTTTAATAATATTTTAATAGCATATCATTATTTAGTGAAACTCGGTATTGCGTACGACGCAAGTTATCGAGGAAGGTCGCGATTTCGTGTAAAGTAATCCAAGCAAGTGTTGTGTGTAGAAAAAGATTCCTTTGATGATTTATATAACATAAAAGTCTCAGGTGTTACATTCTACTGCCCTTAAAATGAATTTCGCCCTCGAAATTCGTCACTTTGTAACAAACAGATGAGGATACCTCTCCCTCATCATATTCTCAAGCTCCCATGTAGCTTCTTCTAATTGGTGGTTCCTCCATAAAACTTTCACCAATCTAGTGTTCTTGTTTCGTAGGACTTTTTCGCTATGATCCAGAATCTCTATCGGCTGTTCTTCATAAGAAAGATCCTACTCCAGCGGTACAACTTCTGAGTTGAGTACATGTGAAGGATCAGGTATGTACTTTATCAGGAGAGATACATGGAACACATCGTGAACTTGAGAGAGATTTGGTGGAAGTGCCAATCGGTAAGCTACCTTACCAACACGATTCAGTATTTCGAATGGACTGATATATCTAGGGCTCAACTTCCCCTTCTTTCCAAATCTCATGACCCTCTTCCAGGAAGATATTTGTAATAACACTTTATCACGCACTTCAAACTCTAGGTCTTTTCTTCGGTTGTCGGCATAACTTTTCTGTCGACTTTGAGATGCTCTTATGTGTTGTTGAATAGATCTGACCTTTTCTGGCATTTCATCAACGAGATCGGGTCCTAATAGCTTTCTTTCCCCAACTTCATCCTAGCAAGTTGGAGTCCTGTATTTCTTTCCATAGAGAGCTTCATAAATAGCTATATGAATAATGGAGTGAAAGCTATTATTAAAAAAAATTCTACCAAAGGTAGGTGTTGATCCCAACCACCTTTGAAATCCATAGAGAAAGCTCTCAACATATCTTCTAGAGTTTGAATTGTTCTCTCAGACTGACCGTCTGTCTGAGGACAATAAGCAGTGCTGAAACTCAACTCTGTATCCAGAGTATGATGAAGACTTCTCCAGAACATCGAGGTAAATCTCAGATCCCGATCAGATATAATAGAATGTGGTACTCCATGCAATCTTACCACTTCCTTTACATATATCCTGGAAAGCTGATCTAGAGAGAAATCCTCTCTAATTGCAATGAAGTGTGCAGACTTTGTAAGATGATCAACTATGACCCAGATAGCATTATTGCCTTTGGATGTTTTAGGAATTCCTGTGACAAAGTCCATAGTGATGTTTTCCCATTTCCATTCAGGTATGGGTAATGGTTGTAATATCCCCTTAGACTTCTGTCTCTCAGCTTTAACTTTTTGACAAACCAAGCATCGAGAGACATATTCAACAACATCTCTTTTCATACCATCCCACCAGAAGTACTTTTTCAGGTCCCTATACATCTTCGTTCTTCCAGGATGAATAGAGACTGAAGAACTACGAGCCTTATCCAGAAGCTCCTTCTTTAATTCGGGGATGGGGGGAACACAAACCCGATTCCTGAACTTTATTATCCCATCACAATGAAGGTTGAATTCAGGAACATTTCGCACCTTCTTTTGTAACTCGACATCTTCTTTTTGTGCCTCTTTAATCTTCACATGTATAGATGGTTGAACATTCATTTGAGAAAGATATTATTTTTCCCCTTCCATTATAATTCAAGATCCATCCTTTGTAAATCCATAAATATTTGATCTTTTGTGATCCTCATCATGGATAAAATTGCATGGTCTTGTCGACTTAATGCATCTGCCACCTTGTTTTCGTTCCCATGGTGGTAATGGATTGAGCAGTCATAATCCTTAATCAGCTCCAACCATCTTCTTTGATGCATATTCAGCTCCTTTTGTGTGAAAATATACTTTAAACTTTTATGATCAGTATAAATGTCACACCTTTCTCCATAAAGATAATTCCTCCAAATCATTAATGCAAAGATTACCGTAGCTAACTCCAAATCTTGTGTTGGGTAATTTTGCTCATGGATTTTCAATTGTCGTGAGGCATAAGCTATCACCATATAATTTTGCATAAGAACACACCCCAATCTCTTCTTGGATGCATCACTATAGATCACAAACCATTCTCCACTACAAGGTAGTGTGAGCACAGGTGCACTGGATAACCTTCTTTTCAACACCTTGAGATTCTCTTCACATTCTTCCGTACAAAAAAACTTAACTCCTTTCCGAGTCAACTTGGTGAGTGGATTAGATAATCATGAAAAATATTTCACAAAATGTCGATAATATCCAGCCAAACCAAGAAAACTTCGGATCTCAGTTACTGTTGTTGGTCTCGGCCATCTTTTGATAACCTCTGTTTTTGCTGGATCCATAGATATCCCCTCCTTTGAGATTATGTGACCCAAAAATGAAACTTTTTGAAGCCAAAATTCACACTTGGTAAATTTGGCATAAAGATTCTTCTTTCTCAGGGTCTTGAATATAATTCTCAAGTGATATTTATGTTCTTCCTTGCTCTCTAAATAGACAACAATATCGTCTATAAATACTACCACATATTGATCAATATAGTCTCTAAAGACTCTATTCATTAGATCCATGAAGATAGCAGGGGCATTAGTAAGACCAAATGGCATCACTATAAATTCATAGTGTCCATACCTTGTACGGAAAGCCGTATTTGGTATATCCTCCCTTTTGACCCTTAATTGATGATACCCTGAATGAAGATCAATCTTGGAAAAGTATTGAGCCCCTCGTAGTTGGTCAAATAAGTCATCAATGCGTGGGAGAGGATATTTTTTCTTGATAGTGATCTTGTTATGTTCTCGATAATCAATGCAGAGTCTCATTGATCCATCTTTCTTCTAAACAAATAGAACAGGTGCTCCCCAAGGTGATGCACTAGGGCGTATGAATCCCTTATCAAAATTCTCTTGGAGTTGCTTCTTCAATTCCTGCAACTCAATTGGGGTCATTCTATAAGGTGTCTTTGAAATTGGAAAAGCACCCGTTATGAGTTCTATTGAAAACTCAACTTCACGATTTGGTGGAAGACCCGGTAATTCCTCCAGAAAGACGTCATCAGACTCCCGTACAGTGGGCATATTCTTAATCGTGAGTTTCTCACCAACCATTTGAGATAAATAACCTTCATTTATTGGAATCAATACCCATAAAATGGAAGAAATTTCCACTGGAAGGTTATGTCCATCCTTGCATCGATAGACGATCATAGATTGATCTGAAATATGAAATGTGACTTCCCTTCTTTGGAAATTGATATGAGCTCCATGTAGAGAAATCCAATCCATGCCAAGAATCATATCAAATTCCACTATAGGAAGGATCACAAGCTTTACAGGAATCACTTTCCCACAAACTTCAATCGAAGAAGAATTATAAACTTCTGATGCGATTGTTGTGCCATTAGGTGTTGTCAAAGCTAACTGAACATCTAATTGTTGAGGTAGTATGGTGATACCCTTAGAAAATTCTTCAGAAATAAAGGAGTGGGTGGATCCAGAATCAAATAAAACATTTGACACTTTAGAGTGGATGGTAAGTGTACCTTTCACCACAACATTTTCATACTCCACATCACTGATAAAAATTGCATGTGACTTTCCTTTGTCTTTAGCCTTAAGAGTTTGTTGACGTCGACCATCATCATCAACCCTTGGATTAGGGAATTTATTGGCATAATGTCCCATTTCCTTGCACTTGAAACATTTAAGTGTAGTAGGTTCATTCTGTGTATCCCTTCCTTTGTTTGCATCATTATACATCTTCTTCCCCTCATCGTGGCATTCAAATGCCCGATGACCTTCCTTTCCACATTTGAAACATTTACTTGTCCCTTTAAGACAACTCCCTCCATGTTTCTTTCCACACTTTGAGCATAAGGTAAAGATCATCTTTTCTTCAGTGTGCGCTTTAGATTTTCCTTTGAATTCCATTTTCCTCTTCTTATCAAACCCATATGACTGATGGGTTACTCCAATCTCCATCTCAACTTTGAGAGCACATCGAATGATTTCCTCATAGCTATTGAAGTCCCTTATTGCTAAGGCCCTTCGAAGACATGGTTTTATGCCACTAATAAATCGATCGATCTTACTCTCAGGTTGGATAATAATACCATAAGCATACCTTGCAAGTTGTGTAAAATTTTCTTCATAGGTACCAACAGATTCATCATCTTTTTGCTTCAGTTCAAGAAGCTCTTTCTCCATCGTTGTTTGGAGAATACGAGGGAAGTACTTATTGAAAAATAAGTTCTTGAACTCGTCCAATTCCATGGACTCAATTTCATCCCTTTTCCTCGTATTCTTAATAAGATTCCACCATTTATCAGCATCACCTTCCAAACGATACAATGCTAAGATGACTTTATCATGATCATAACATTGAAGAATTGAAAATATCTTTTCAGTAGTACTAATCCATTGTTCAGCAACTAATGGATCAGTAGACCCGCTGAATGAAGGTGGACGCTGTCTTGTGAAGGATTCAACAGAATGTTTCTCCTTTGCTCGTTTGGAAGTCATGCCTGATTCATAGCTTGAGAAAGTTGTGTGAGAATGGCTATAGGATTTTTCATTCCATCTCCCATAACGTTTGGTTTCTCAGGGGGACAATAATTGCATTTCCCATCGCATTCCGCATTAACACGGTTCCTTTGGGTTCCATCCATTGACTAAAACCAAGAAGAATAGTGTGAGAAACACTAATTATAATAGGAAAACCACATAATCAAGAATAAAATTTCACACTTAAGGTCTTATCCTAGGTTATTCATGGCCATTTCTAAAACACTCAGATTGTGTTATATGCTTAGACTTATCCTTAGGGTTCTTACTAAGGCTTTGACATCCTAGTTTCCAAAGGATGACTATACCTTTCCTCTGATACCAACTATAACGACTTATAATTTACATACATTGTTAATACTTCAAAATTGAATCATACTTATTACAACATATAATAATACCATGAAAGGACCGTATAGGTATAGTGTCTTTAGAATCTGGGAAATATAAACAACTGGTTCATAAAGCTTCTACACTCTCTACCATTTATTTCATCATATCTATAGTCCCTTTTGGCATATCTTACTTAATAACCTTCTTCCAGACCTGGGGAAAGAAAACATACAAAAGGGTGAGCTCAAATGCTCAGTAAGGGTAAAAAAAAAGAAATATCAATCACATCATATTCATAAGAACATAACTTTTGGAAATCTTAACCTGCAAAAGAGATCATAATTTCATAACATGGGATAGATCATGGTAGTGAAATGTAATCCCAATAATCATAACATAAAACATGAAACTTTGTGTAATGCACACATAATCATAGAGAATCATTTCTTATTAGTCAAGACTCATTTCCAAGACTATCTTAGTGGACAAAGTCAATTTCTGAACCGAGTTCACTCCTCGTTTCAGGTCTTTTTCACTGAACCAGTATAACCTACCGTTCCATCCATGTGTATCTCATGAGATATAAAATCTTTAACCAATGCATTGGAGGGAGATATAGGTCCCACCCATCTCATAATGATACCATTCTTATGTGTGCCACAAAATCATAAATCATACATCATTGTATAACCCATATAATAAAAATGGGATTCTTAAACAACATGACATCATAAAACAATTCATATAAGATAATGGAATCCATAAAAATAATTCCATCACAACATAATCAAATCAATGTAATAATAAGGATAGAAACAGAACCCTATATTATCTTAGATTGAAAATAATTTTGATAAAACACTTGAACTCCATTCCTGAGGAAAATATCCTTTCTACTTCAAAAACATTTTCCTTTCTTAACATGTCTTGCAATTTTAAACTAATATAAGTTGATTAAAAAATAACTTGAAAACTTGTAAAGGAAGATTCTTGGAAATAATTTTTTAAAAATCCATTCAAACAGTATAAGTTAAAAAAAACATTCTTGTCGTACTTTTTTTCGGAAAAGTCAAAAACTACCTCGTATAAAAAAATGACAAAATATTCCTTTCATATCTTTTACTAAAAACTCACCAAAGGGTGAAATTAGATTTAAAAAATTGTAGGTGGATGGAAATAATATTACATATTGAGGAAACATGGATGTTGATGATAAAATACACCCCAGTAAATTTCAAAGTATAAACAATCTCGGATATAAATGAGATTGTTATATTTCCCTTACCTTAGGTCTGATATGCTTTGAACGTGTCTGAACCTCCTGTATAATGATTTAAATAATTTTATTGACTTATTCCAGAATGATACTTATTTTATGATATCATATATGGTCATATTCTTAGGTTCTTAGTAGTAATATTTCATTACTACTTATTTTTCGGGTGTTTATAACTTTTTGTTCTTATGCATGTTTTGTCGAATAAATTCTTATTCTTCTCTTTAGGTTATAGATACCTCATTTCCAGAATGGTATTAGTGTAATATATATCATATTAATTCATTCAATTCATTTATATAATCATTATTAAATGAATATCATGTAGAACGAGTCGCATCACCTCGTGGAGACGGTATTCCGTACGTACGCACGAGTGATGATATCATTCCTATGATCGTGGAATTGTATTGGATTGTATGTATAATATTTAAGAATCAATATCACATTATAATAGTCATATATAGTCATTATTTACACCATTATACCCATCCAAGTGAGGTTGTGGTGGAAAATAGATTACACCACGGCGTGGAGACGGTATTCCGTACGTACGCACGCGCGGTGATTTGTTTTTTCGTAGGATGGATAGATGGTGAAATAGGGTTGTTTCATAATTATAATAACATATAATTATATGAGTGATACTGATGTTATTAATTAATAATTAAAAAACTAAAGAAGAAGAAGTGGAAGAAGAAATAAAGGTGAAAGAATCGGTAACGAACATTACCTCTTCTTTGAAGTGCTTCTTTGAGACCTTCTTTTAGGGCACTAAAATTGGTTTTTGAAGAATATCAGGACCTCTAGGATGTATCTAGGGAAGTGGAGAGGAGGAATTGGCAGGTTTTGGCCGAGCTTGAAGGCTCAAAGTGGTGTGAGGAAGAGGGGGAGGAGGTGCCCGTTTATAATGGAGGAGAGGGGCTCCTTTGGGAAAACTAAAAATATTATTTTATTATAAAGTCACGTTTGGTTTTAAATAGCTCCAAATTGATATATTTAGAATCTAAGGTGGGTATGGGTCCAAATCATCTCATACAATAGAATTTAGACAATTTTAGGTTCCTATTTTGACATTATCATTTAGATTTAACATTAAGTTAAATAATTTTACTTTTACTGTTTCTTCTTGGGTTGTTATACTATAAGGTTAATAAACTTATAATAAGTAGCAAAACGAACCCCAAGTTGTTTATTATTAATTTATATAACCTTATATAAGTCATTTGGCCAATCCATAGATTTTTAGGAATAAAATAACAATTACTAATATAATATTTGTTTTAAAAACTATTTTATGTCAATTTTGACACTATTTAGTAATTAATTTTTCTGAAAATCATAACAGAATGATTAGTTCGAAAAAAGTTAATTAAATCAATAATAACATGTAATATTAACCTAACAAATTAGTGGAATTCATAAAAAGTCTCAAATTACATTTATTTTGGTGTTTATAACATCAATTATATCAATATTTCATTAATAAGATAATTACTGCATCATCTTTGTGTCATAAATAAATTAAATTATTTAATGTCTAAAATTTACAAATAAAATACCATTATGTAGGAAATCTTTTTATCGTTCTAATTAATATTTATAGTCGAATTTATCGTATGTATAACCCCTTATTAAAAATTATTTACTTATTAAACTTTGATTTTAACGATTTTAACCCTTCTTTAAATAAATTAATAATAAATGTCCCAATCTAATCCAAGTTGGATTGAATGGTCATCTTTTATTCCTAAGGTTGTTTTTGGTCGAATTACATTTGTCCAATAGAATTATGACATGTGTTAGGGTAATAATAATATCATTTGTACCCTTAATTACCCTATTTACTTTTAACCGTGGTAAAAAAAATTAAAAAGTTACTATTCACCAAAAAATTATTTTCATCTCATTTAACCACATTTTACTTACTGACATCAATCGTGTCTTTCGGATTTTCTAAATTCTACTCACAGAAGCAGTAAAATTAAGTTTTATGAAAAATTCAGTTTTTTAACTACCACTTAGTGGTTTCACTATTCATCAAAAATTGAATGTTTTCATAAAAATACCAAAATTTCACCCTAGGATAATTTTGATATTCCGAATCCAAAAATGATGTCCATTTTGAAAAATAAAATATATAAAATTTCAAAAAGTGGTTATTAATATTCATAACGACTAGTTTTAATAATATTTTAATAGCATATCATTGTTTAATGAAACTCGGTATTGCGTACGACGCAAGCTATCGATGAAGGTCGCGATTTCGTGTAAAGCAAGCCAAGCAAGTGTTGTGTGTAGAAAAAAATTCCTTTGATGATTTATATAACATAATAGTAGCGGGTGTTATATTCTACCCCCCTTAAAATGAATTTCTCCCTCGAAATTCGTCACTTTGTAACAAACAGATGAGGATACCTCTCCCTCATCATATCCTCAAGCTCTCATATTGCTTCTTCTAATTGGTGGTTCCTCCATAAAAATTTCACCAATCGAGTGGTCTTGTTTCGTAGGACTTTTTCGCTACGATCCAGAATCTCTATCGGCTGTTCTTCATAAGAAAGATCCTTCTCCAGCGGTACAACTTCTGAGCTGAGTACATGTTAAGGATTAGGTATGTACTTTCTCAGGAGAGATACATGGAACATATCGTGAACTTGAGAGAGATTCGGTGGAAGCACCAATCGGTAAGCTACCTTCCCAACACGATCCAGTATTTCGAAAGGACCGATATATCTAGGGCTCAACTTCCCCTTCTTTCCAAATCTCATGACCCTATTCCAGGGAGATATTCGTAAGAACATTTTATCACCCACTTCAAACTCTAGGTCTTTTCTTCGGTTGTCAGCATAACTTTTCTGTCGACTCTGAGCTTCTCTTATGTGTTGTTGAATAGAACTGACCTTTTCTGCCATTTCATCAACGAGATCAGGTCATATTAGCTTTCTTTCCCCAACTTCATCCCAGCAAGTTGGAGTCCTGCATTTATTTCCATAGAGAGCTTCATAAGGAGCCATCTGAATACTGGATTGAAAGCTATTATTATAAGAAAATTCCACCAAAGGTAGGTGTTGATCCCAACAACCTTGAAATCCATAGAGCAAGCTCTCAACATATCTTCTAGAGTTTGAATTGTTCTCTCAGACTGACCATCTGTCTGAGGATGATAATCAGTGCTGAAACTCCACTCTATATCCAGAGTATGCTGAAGACTTCACCAGAACTTCGAGGTAAATCTCGGATCCCGATCAAATATAATAGAAAGTGGTACTCCATGCAATCTTACCACTTCCTTTAAATATATCCTGGCAAGATGATCCAGAGAGAAATCCTCTCTAATAACAATAAAGTGTGTAGACTTTGTAAGATGATCAACTATGACCCAGATAGCATTATTTTCTTTGGATGTTTTAGGAAGTTCTGTGACAAAGTCCATAGTGATGTTTTCCCATTTCCATTCGGGTATGGGTAATGGTTGTAACATCCCCTTAGAATTATGTCTCTCAGCTTTAACTTGTTGACAAACCAAGAATCGAGAGACATATTCAGCAACATCTCTTTTCAATCCATCCCACCAGAAGTACTCTTTCAGGTCCCTATACATCTTCGTGCTTCCAGGATTAATAGATAATGAATAACTATGAGCCTTATCCAGCAGCTCCTTCTTTAATTCGGGGATGGGGGGAACACAAACCAGATTCCTGAACATTATTATCCCATCACAATCAAGGTTGAATTCAGGAACATTTCTCACCTTCTTTTGTAACTCGACATCTTCTTTATGCGCCTCTTTAATCTTCACATGTATCGATGGTTGAACATTCATTTGAGAAAGATAAGATTTTTCCCCTTCCATTATAATTCCAAGATCCATCCTTTGTAAATCCATAAATATTGGATCTTTTGTGATCCACATCATGGGTAAACTGGCATGGTCTTGTCGACTTAATGCATCTTCCACCTTGTTTGCTTTCCCAGGGTGGTAATGGATTGAGCAGTCATAATCCTTAATCAGCTCCGACCATCTTCTTTGACGCATATTCAGCTCCTTTTGTGTGAAAATATACTTTAAACATTTATGATCAGTATAAATGTCACACCTTTCTCCATAAAGATAATGCCTCCAATTCTTTAATGCAAAGATTACCGCAGCTAACTCCAAATCATGTGTTGGGTAATTTTGCTCATGGATTTTCAACTGTCGTGAGGCATAAGCTATCACCATATCATTTTTCATAAGAACACAACCCAATCCCTTCTTGGATGCATCAATACAGATCACAATCCTTTCTCCACTACAAGGCAGTTTGAGCACAGGTGCACTGGATAACCTTCTTTTCAACTCCTTGAAATTCTCTTCACATTCTTCTGTCCAAACAAACTTAACTCCTTTCCGAGTCAACTTGGTGAGTGGATAAGATAATCGTGAAAAATCATTCACAAAACGTCGATAATATCCAGCCAAACCAAGAAAACATCAGATCTCAGTTACTGTTGTTGGTCTCGACCATCTTTCGATAACCTCTGTTTTTGATGGATCCACAGATATCCCCTCTTTTGAGATTATGTGACCCAAAAATGATAATTTTTGAATCCAAAATTCACACTTGGTAAATTTGGCATAAAGATTCTCCTTTATCAGGGTCTTCAATATAATTATCAAGTGATATTCATGTTTTTACTTGCTCTTTGAATAGACAAGAATATCATCTATAAAGACTGCCACAAATTGATCAAGATAGTTTCTAAAGACTCTATTCATCAGATCCATGAAGATAGAAGGGGCATTAGTAAGACCAAATGGCATCACTATAAATTCATAGTGTCCATACCTTGTACAGAAAGCCATATTTGGTATATCCTCCCTTTTGACCCTTAATTGATGATACCCTGAAAGAAGATCAATCTTGGAAAAGTATTGAGCTCCTCGTAGTTGGCTAAATAAGTCATCAATGCATGGGAGAGGATATTTGTTCTTGATAGTGATCTTGTTATGTTCTCGATAATCAATGCAGAGTCTCATTGATCCATATTTCTTCTTAACAAATATAACAGGTACTCCCCAAGGTGATGTACTAGGGTGTATGATTCCCTTATCAAGATTCTCTTGGAGTTGCTTCTTCAATTCATGCAACTCAATTGGGGCCATTCTATAAGGTGTCTTTGAAATAGGCAAAGCACCCGGTACGAGTTCTATTGAAAACTCAACTTCACGATTTGGTGGGAGACCCAGTAATTCCTCCGGAAAGACATCATCAAACTCCCGTACAATGGGCATATTTTTAATCATGAGTTTCTCACCAACCATTTTAGATAAATAACCTTCATTTAGTGGAATCAACACCCATAAAATGGAATAAATTTCCACTGGAAGGTTATGTTCATCCATTCATATATAGACGATCATTGATTGATCTGGAATATGAAATGTCACTTCCCTTCTTTGGAAATTGATATGAGCTCCATGTAGAGAAAGCCAATCCATGCCAAGAATCACATCAAATTCCACTATAGGAAGGATCACAAGATTTGCAAGAAGCACTTTCCCATAAACATCAATCCGAGAAGAATTATAAACTTTTGATGTGACTTTTGTGCCATTAGGTTTTGTCACAGCTAACTCAACATCTAATTGTTGAGGTTATACGGTGATAACCTTATAAAATTCTTCAGAAATAAAGGAGTGGGTGGATCCATAATCAAATAAAACATTTGTTACTTTAGAGTGGATGGTAAGTGTACTTTTCACCACATCGTTATCGTACTCCACATCGCTGATAGAAATTGCATGTGACATTCCTTTGTCTATAGCCTTAAGAGTTTGTTGACATCGACCATCATCATCAACCCTTGGATTAGGGAATTTATTGGCATAATGTCCCATTTCTTTTCACTTGAAACATTGAAGTGTAGTAGGTTCATTCTGTGTATCCCTTCCTTTGTTTACATCATTAAACATCTTCTTCCCATCATCGCGGCATTCAAATGCCAGATGACCTTCCTTTCCACATTTGAAACATTTACTTGTCCCTTTAAGACAACTCCCTCCATGTTTCTTTCCACACTTTTAGCAAAAGAGAAAGCTCATCTTATTTTTAGTGTGCTCTTTAGATTTTCCTTTGAATTCCATTTTCCTCTTCTTATCAAACCCATATGACTGATGGGTTACTCCAATCTCCATCTCAACTTTGAGAGCACATCAAACGATTTCCTCGTAGATATTGAAGTCCCTTATGGATAAGGCCCTTCGAAGACTTGGTTTTAAGACACTAAAGAATCGATTGATCTTACTCCCAGGTTGGATAATAATACCAGAAGCGTACCTTGAAAGTCTTGTAAAATTTTCTTCATAGGTACCAACAGATTCATCATCCTTTTTCTTCAGTTCAAGAAAATCTTTCTCCATCTTTGTTCTGAGAATACGGGGGAAGTACTTATTGAAAAATAAGTTCTTCAACTCGTCCCATTCCATGGACTCAATTTCATCCCTTTGCCTCATAATCTTAATAATAATCCACCATTGATCAGCATCACCTTCCAAACGATACACCGCTAAGATGACTTTATCATGCTCAGAACATTGAAGAACTGAGAATATCATTTTAGTAGTACTGATCCATTGTTCAGCAACTACTGGATCAGTAGACCCACTGAATGAAGGTGGACGATGTCTCATGAAGGATTCAACAGAATGTTGCTCCTTCCTTTGCTCGTTTGGAAGTCCTGCATGATTCATAGCTTGCGAAATTTTTGTGAGCATGGAAACAAGATTTTGAATTCCATCTCCCATAACGTTTGGTTGCTCAGGGGGACAATAATTGCATTGCCCATCGCATTCCGCATTAACACGGTTCCTTCGGGTTCTAGCCATTGACTAAAACCAAGAAGAATAGTGTGAGAAACACTAATTATAATAGGAAAACCACATAATCAAGAATAAAATTTCACACTTAAGGTCTTATCCTAGGTTATTCATGGCCATTTATAAAACACTCATATTGTGTTCTATGCTTAGACTTATCCTTAGAGATCTTACTAAGGCTTTCACATCCTAGTTTCCAAAGGTTGACTATACCTTTCCTCTGGTACCAACTATAACGACCCTTACTTTACATACATTGTTAATACTTCAAAATTGAAGCATACTTATTACAACATTTAAGAAAACCATGAAAGGACCGTATAGGTATAGTGTCTTTAGAAATTGGGAAACATAAACAGCTGGTTCATAAAGCGTCTACATTGTCTCCAATTTATTTCATCATATCTGTAGTCCCTTTTGGCATATCTTACTTAATAAACTTCTTCCTGACCTGGGGAAAGAAAACATACAAAAGGGTGTTCTCGAATTCTCAGTAAGGGTAAACAAAAGAAATATCAATCACATCATATTCATAAGAACATAACTTTTGGAAATCTTAACCTGCAAAAGAGATCATGATTTCATAACATGGGATAGACCATGGTAGTGAAATTTAATCCCAATAATCATAACATAAAACATGAAACTTTGTGTCATGCACACATAATCATATATAATCATTTCTTATTATTCAAGACTCATTGCCAAGACTATCTTAGTGGACAAAGTCCATTTCTGAACCGAGTTCACTCCTCGTTTCAGTCCTGTTTCGCTGAACCAGTATAACCTACCGTTCCAGCCATGTCTATCTCATGAGATATAAAATTTTTACCCAATGCATTGGAGGGGGATATAGGTCCCACCCATCTCATAATGATACCATTCTTATGTGTGCCACAAAATCATAAATCATACATCATTGCATAACCCATGTAATAAAAATGGGATTCATAAACAACACGACTTCATAAAACAATTCATATAAGATAAAGGAATTCATAGAAATAATTCCATCACAACATAATCAAATCAATGTAATAATAGGGATAGAAACAAAACCCTATATTATCTTAGAAGGAAAATAATTTTGATAAAACACTTGAACTCCATTCTTGAGGAAAATATCCTTTGTACTTCAAAATCATTTTCCTTTATTAACATGTCTTACAATTTTAAACTAAAAGAAGTTGATTAAAAATAAACTTGAAAACTTGTAAAGGAAGCTTCTTGGAAATAATGTTTTAAAAATCCAATCATGCCGTATAAGTTAAAAAAAACATTCTTCTCGTACTTTTTTCAGAAAAGTCCAAAAGTACCTCATATAAAAAAATGACAAAAGATTCCTTTCATATATTTTATTAAAAACTCACCAAAGGGTAAAATTGGATTTAAAAAATTGTAGGTGGATTTAAATAATATTACATATTGGGGAAACATGGATGTGGATGATAAAATACACCCTAGTAAATTTCAATGTATAAACAATCTCGGATAGAAATGAGATTGTGATATTTCCCATACCTTAGGTCTGATATGCTTTGTACGTGTCCGAACCTCCTATATAATGATTTAAATAATTTTATTGACTTATTCCAGAATCATACTTATTTTTATGATATCATATATGGTCATATTCTTAGCTTCTTAGTAGTAATATTTCATTGCTACTTGTTATTCAGGTGTTTATAACTTTTTGTTCTTATGCGTGTTTTGTCGAATAAATTCTTATTCTTCTCTTTAGGTTATAGATACCTCATTTCTAGAATGTTATTAGTGTAATATATATCATATTAATTCATTAAATTCATTTATATAATCATTATGAAATGAAGATCATGTATAACGAGTCGCATCACATCATGGAGACGGTATTCCGTACGTTCGCACGAGTGATGATATCATTCCTATGATCATGGAATTGTATTGGAGTGTTTGTATACTATTTCAGAATCAATATCACTTTATAATAGTCATATATAGTCATTATTTACACCATTATACCCATCCAAGTAAGGTGGTGGTGGAAAATAGATTACACCACGTCGTGGAGACGATATTCTGTACGTACACACGCGCGGTGATTTCTTTTTCCGTAGGATGGATAGATGGTGAAATAGGGTTGTTTCATACTTATAATAACATATCAGTATATGAGTGATACTTATGTTATTACTTCATAATTAGAAAACTAAATAAGAAGAATTGGAAGAAGAAATAAAGATGAAATAATCGGTAACAGACATTACCTCTTCTTTGAAGTGCTTCTTTGAGACCTTCTTTTAGGGCACTAAAATTGGTCTTTGAAGAATTCCAGGACCACTAAGATGTCTCTAGGGAAGTGGATAGTAGTAATTGGCAGGGTTTTGTCGAGCTTGAAGGCTCAAAGTGGTGTGAGGAAGAGGGGGAGGAGGTGCCCTTTTATAATGGAGGAGAGGGGCTCCTTTGGGAAAACTAAAAATATTATTTTATTATAAAGTCATGTTCGGTTTTAAATAGCTTCAAATTGATATATTTCTAAGCTAAGGTGGGGATTGGTCGAAATCCTCTCATACAATAGAATTTAGACAAGTTTAGGTTCCTATTTTAACCTTATCATTTAGATTTAACATTAAGTTAAATAATTTAACTTTTACCGTGTCTTCTTGTGTTCTTATAATATAAGGTTATAAACTTACTTTAGGCAACCAAACGAACCCCAGGTTGTTTATTATTAATATATATAACCTTATCTAAGTAATTTTGACGAACCTTATATTTTTAGGAATAAAATAACAATTACTAATATAATATTTGTTTTAAAAACTATTTTATGTCAATTTTGACACTATTTAGTAATTGATTTTTTTGAAAATCATAACAGAATGATTAGTTCAAAAAAAGATAATTAAATCAATAATAATATATCATATTAACCTAGAAAATTAGTGGAAGTCATAAAAAGTCTCAAATTACATTTATTTTGGTGTTTATAACATCAATTATGTCAATATTTCATTAATAAGATAATTACTGCATCATCTTTGTGTCATAAATAAATTAAATTATTTTATGTCTAAAAATTACAAATAAAATACCATTATGTAGGAAAGATTTTTACATTTCTAATTAATATTTATAGTCGAATTTATCTTATGTATAACCCCATATTAAAAATTATTTACTTATTAAACTTTGATTTTAACTATTTTAACCCTTCTTTAAATAAATTAATAATAAATGTCCTAATCTAATCCAAGTGGGACTAATTGTTCATATTTAATTCCTAAGGTTGTTTTTGATCGAATTACACTTTTCCAATAGAATTAGGACATGTGTTAGGGTAATAATAATATCATTTTTATCCTTAATTACCCTATTTACTTTTAACCGTGGTAAAAAAAGTAAAAAGTTACTATTCACCAAAACATTATTTCATCTCATTAGACCACATTTTACTTACTGACATCAACCGTGTCTCTCAGAGTTTCGAAATTCAACTCACAGAAATGGTAAAATTATGTTTTATGAAAAATTCAGTTTTTTAACTACCACTTAGTGGTTTCACTATTCATCAAAAATTGAAAGTTTTCATAAAAATACCAAAATTTCACCCTAGGCTAATTTCGATATTCCGAATCCAAAAATGAAGTCCATTTTGAAAAATAAAATTTATAAAATTTCAAAAAAGTGGTTATTACTATTCACAATGGCTAGTTTTAATAATATTTTAATAGCATATCATTGTTTAGTGAAACTCGGTATTGCGTACGATGCAAGCTATCGAGGAAGGTTGCGATTTCGTGTAAATCAAGCCAAGAAAGTGTTGTGTGTAGAAAAAGATTCCTTTGATGATTTATATAACATAAAAGTCTCGGGTGTTACAACTTACCCTATTTCATCAAGTAGTTTTCATGATTTTATGTGATACCCTTCCATTAATCTTTGAGTTTGTGTCAGACATGGTGTAGTATCCTACCTAGAGTGTTTAGGAGTGGTAAATGTTATGTTATGAGGTGCCTACAATCATTCCAGTATGGATATGTAACATGTTTGGGTAGGTTTTACTGTGATCTATCCATCACAAAATGACAAGACTTATATGCTTGAATGTATATTGTATGTGTCCCAATGGGTCTGTTTCATGTCCCTGCCCTATAAATATTACATGTATTTATTTCCCATACACATTTTTTAAATAAAAATGGGTATTATTTAGTCATTGAGGATTCATACATTGTAATTAGACCCACCCCTTATCTTTATACACAACATGGGCTCTAATGTACGTGGGTAGACCTTCATAACTTCTATCAGGGAATAGATATCACTTGATGTTGGATATGTGCTTCAATTAATCGGTCATGAATCCATGGTTTTCATAGGATGATTATTTGAGTTTTTCCATTGGAAAATTTATTTTACATATATTTTTGACCAACATGTACTAGTTAGTGTAAAAATTATTTATAGGGGTCATGATTTATGTTTTAACTATTGATATTTCTCTATTATATTAAGATTCATTATATAGAAAAGTAAACTTATTTTAATTTTAATCTATTGTAATGCTCTTGTGTCCTAATTTTATTTCTATAGGTTTTTATGGATATTATATATAAGAAATGATCAATCTGAATTTTCATTAGATTTGTCCATGACCCTTATACATTATTTTAGAACTTGTCACATATGTCGAAAATATCTCCCAAAAAACACCACTAAATGGAAATTTTTAAATAGTGATGGATGTCAAACCTTGGTCAATTGAATTTAAATATACTAATTAGAGGATTGGTTGAAAAAAATTGAAAATGTTCATTCACATGGGGATATCATGGTAATATGTCATGTGAAGAAATCACAAGACTTGTTACCTTGATGAATTCATGTAATGAAATATTGAGAGGCGGGTGTGGGATGGATAGAATTCTGATAACTATAAAGGTGTTATTCAGGAGAGAAATGGTCAGTACTTTCTGATCCCACATATAGTTCACCTCAAAGAATACAAAATGACCTTTAGAAGTCCAATATATTCTTGAGAATCAATATGATGAATACAAAAGGGAGTCAGAAAGATATTTACTTCCTCTTAACAATGTCCTCATTCCATCCTCTATCCCATGTTCACTTCTTAGGGGGTCATTTCTAGACACCCTCCATGTGAGAATGGGAAAATTTTGCGTTGAATAAATAATAGATGAATGGATATTATTATCCCATGAAATAAAATAACATAAAACATGGTTAAAAATCAAGTTACCAAGTTACAATAGTTTTCTAACCATTACGGAGGCTCACAATTACATAACCCTTGAACATCATGTGAAATGAAAATTTAATTCTCACGAAAATTCATTAACTACATTAATCCCCCTTAGATACATATTTCTTATCACATGAAGTCCCTCATATGAATTTTCTTTGACATGTGAATGACTCATATGGGTATTTCAAATCATGTGACTTTTATGTAGAAAACCCAAAAACAACCATGGAGGTGTTCAATCAACAAAAGATTAAAATTACAGGATCCTTATGTGAATTGTGTTACATTGGTATTCATGAAAACATATTACATGCTTCACATAATCAGTTCCAAGATCAGGTGAAGGCCAATCAACATGTCAGCCTAGATCTCACAAAGTCCCGTATAAATGCCACCTTGATCTTGTGAGTATCCTCATACATGTTGGTATAATCACACAATGGAGCTCAGGTATGTCAGTACCATTATTTTAAGATCCCTAGACATGATTTCATTAACCATTGGATGCCTTTCTAGATGAAATATATATAATTGATGAAGATATCATGCGACAGAAAGATGGAAATGATGAAATCCTTACTCAATGTGAACTTCATTGATATTAGTGTTCAAAAATTATGTGTTTTGTGTGATCAGTTCCTACAAAATAGAATGAATATTTGATATTCTAGTCTAATATTGCAAAATTCTTATTAACACTTGTCCTGATCCCATGATAGATCATGGACATGTTGGTTTGTCCATGTAGGATCCATTTGAAAACCAATTTGTTCAATAAATTTGGTAGGTATGAAGTGATCACATGTTATATATTTATAACACAACAATAAGATGACATCATTGATGTCATATGAATAGATTTCGAGAATCTCATGACACATTATTTACTTATTAAAATTATCCCTCCACGAACTCAATCCATGATATGAGACATAATCACTACCAAAAGTGGAAAAGATAAAGGGTGGTGATTCCTATAAAATGCCCCCCCTGATGCCTAAAAATAAAAAAGATAATAAAAGTCATTCCAAAGTGGATAACTATGTGATATCTAGTTTCATATTCCTTATAATGTCTATTATGTATATTAATGGATTACACAATGGATTTATGTGCTTCACATGATGGGTTTATTGATCAGGAAATGGTCCGTTTTCATGAAATTCATATATTTTGAATGACCTTTGGCTTGTTGTCACAATCACTTGACGACTTATATAAATATTCCTATTAAATATTAGGAAATTTACACGATAGAAGATGAAAATTATGAAATATTAATGTAAAGAAATATATTTAAATTTTCAAGTGATGGGGACATATATTTCACATGATATGCTTAAAGATCACATGATGAAACTCAAAAATGTTTTCCATTTCTTGAAATGAACTTCATACATGTAATTCAGATCATGTTTTAACCATTGGACATATTATCCAGATCATGTGATTAACTTTTGAAATGTCTTCCTAATCACATGATAGACCTCAATAATATATCCAGATGACTGGAAAACCTTCATACATGTCATTCACATTATATAAAAGACCTGTGACATTTCAAATTGATAATGTGATTACTTAACAGGAAAAATCTTAGAAAACATTAAGTAATTAATGTGATGGATTCCAAAAATTATGGAAGATTCATGTGCTAGAAGATATGTGGATTTTCATTCTAAGGGGACATACATTACATTTTATATGTTCATAAATCATAAAAAAAGACCTAACATGTCACCCATATCATGAAATGACCATCAATGTTTTTATCCAGATCAGTTGATATCCTTCAGGCTTGTCATCCAGATCATGCCAATGGATTATTTGTTTTATGTGGTCTACTCACAGATCACAATAAGAACTTAATACATGTTTCCTTTTTCAGCAAATAACTCTTAGATTTTTCATTAAACTCTCTCAAAAACCTTTAGACATGTTATCCAGATCATTAAATGTCAATTAGATGCTTCAACAAAATCATGAAAAGATGTTCAAATGTGTTAACCAGATCATGTGACCAAATTTTTATATGTATTCATGATAATAAGACAACCCTCATACATGTTTCCAGGCCATGCAATAAACATAAGACATACTAGATAGATCACAAGAAGACCTCTAATAATTATATCCAAGTTCATGTGAATCCCTTTAATGTTCCCACCATATCACATGAATTTATTTGACTTGTTGCCTGGTTCTTGCGATATTACATAGATATGTTGGATCAATCATGAAAAGATTCTTGAAAACTCTAGATAGATATCCTTAAACATTTCATAATTAGTAGAAAAACATCTTCAGACATGTCAAATAGACATCCTCATATATTTCATCCATATTAGGAAGGAACCCTCATTTATGCCACCCTTTTTAATAATGCATACATGAATATGTACCCTAGATCCGAGTAAACCCTAAACCATGAGTCATTGGCGGAGAATTACCCCTTTGTGATGAGAGTTTCCATTATGGGCCAATGTATATACACACATGCGTCCTTATTCATTCTATGGGACCCTTATTACACCTATGTATACTCAAAATACCATTCATAATATGTTAGATGATAATGGATTGATATGTGTCATGGGAATCCACCATGGGGTTTATCCCTCAATATTTCATCTAATATATCTCATTGTACCCTCCTCTTGTCGATATATTATCCTACATCATCAAATGGTGGATTATGATCCTAATAAATTATGATTAATTGGATTTTTATTATAAATAGGATATGTATGACTCCTTCATATGGCCCATGATCAACAGAAAACATGAATACAGTAACTTCCCATATGAGGTAATATCATTCATATGGTTTTTAATAAATATTACATCATGGATGCTTCAATGTGTAAGTCCTGAACCTATATAAAATGTGTTTTATCCCCTACTATATATTATTACTCTCCTTGATCATCAATCACATGATCTATGGGATCTTCAATGATCATTCCTGTAGAATATTAACCATCCCCCAAATCAAGTAAAAATTTAGGTGTAATCTCTACTCAAATATTTTAGAAGCATCTGTGTGTAATCACAATATCTGAACTACAAGGACTTTAATTCCTTTTATAATATAGATATAGAGGATTCTTTCCTAAGACCTTATATTAATGGAAAATTCTAAAATTCCCCCATTTATGTCCTCTTTATATAATGTTAAACCGCATGGAATGATCTAAAAAGAACTACATGGGTTTTCATTTTCATTGTCACGGGACACATTGGATCCCCACTTTGAGTTTCCATCACAATCGGAAAACCAAAATCACCCTCCTGGAAGATTGTAAACACTATATTTCACTATCATACAAATTTAAGGCACATGTAGTCCTTTAATGATATGTAATAGTGGGAAACATATATAGAAACTATGACATATACATATAATGTCATTAATAGAATCCATATTCTATGTATAGGGTTTCAACACCCTATCTTTTTCATAGGGTAACGAGTTTAGTAGCAGGATTTGGGATATAATCAAGAACATATCTATAATATATAAGAGGATCATGGAGTTTTAAATAATGACCCCCTAAAAGGGTGTGTTGATCCTAAACTATCATCCTCTTAGCCAATGACGTTCCTATGTTCCATTGGGTATGAAGACCAAAATTACCTTATGAATTCTTAAATTAGGCATATAGATCATTACTTTTAGGGGAGTCTTTGGGAGTTTACGTCGGAAACATAAATGGTTCACCAATTGTAAAACCATTATTGAGTTTAAATCCTTTAATGAGTATAAAAGAGCAGTTGGAATGATTAAAATTAGGTTGACTTGATCCCCCAATTATCTATAAAAATTCATTTAATAGGGGTATTATATATTATATAAAAATATATTAGGTGAATAACATTAAATTATTCCTTAATGAATGGAAATTAAGGGAAAATACATTACCTTGAGTCTCAAAAATATATGTATTTCTTTTATAAAATAAATAATAAACTTATATCAATTAATTAATTTATTAAGAAGAGTTTATATGATTATTAACATAACAATAAATTATTTACCTGGTTTATTTTAATGACATATTTAATTACATAATCAGTTAGTCCCATGTCATGTGTTATAAGGATGTTCATTTCATAATGTAAAAACAACTTAAGAATATTGACTGTAGATAAATGAATAATTATTCAATCATATCAAAAAAATTATCATTGAATATTTATCATTTTTATTCATTAATTATAACTTTTAAACAAACCATTAAATATGGTTATGAAAAATTAAATAAGTTACAATCACGGAGACTGTGGTTTGTACGTACACATGAGTAACATTTCCATTCTCAATAAACACGAGGAAAGGAGGGTATGTACTATATTATACTTTCATAATTAATATTATATAAGAAATATCATATTAAACCTTTAAATACACTTATATTTACTATCCATGTGTTTCAGTGGTGAAAAAAAACCACATTGCTTCATTGAGGTTGTAATCCAAACAAACACTAAATGATGTTATCATTTTTTAATAAATGGAATGATAAGAAAAAAAATTATAAATGAACTTTATATAATTATAATTACATCTTTAATATAATATAAATAAATTAAATCCTTCATTATAACCATCTTTGAGTGGCAGCAATGGACAATTAATTACATCAGTTTGGTAGGCGGTATTCCTCCGTACACATGAATGATGGTTTCATTTCCCATTTAATGAAATATGAGATTTATATTGGTTATTAAATTAGAATAATAATATATAAATATATGGAATTCATTTATTTTTTTATTTTTTATGGTTTTAAGATTATTTAAAGAGTTAGATGAATAAATAAATCTAAAACATTTGGCTAAAATCTACACCTCTTCTTCAGACATCTACCTTGGACTTGGACATTATTCCCTCTAAGGATAGTATTATATAGATAGCAAGACATATAAATTTTTTTCAGGGGTTTTATCAATATATTTTTTCATGGTATATTTCAATATAAATTTATCTATAAGTGTGTACAGGAGAAAATGGGGGGTTACCTATTATTAGTGTTGGAGTGGAAAAATAAGTATTTAAAATAAATTTAAACTATATTAATTTGTTAATAAAATAAAATTATTCCAAAATGTAATATTTAATAATATGATATAATATATAGTCAAGAATATATATAAAATAATTTTTAATGGTTTTTAGGCCATTTTAACCCTTATCGGTATTGTTTAACCCCCCAAAAAATATGTTTTAACATTACCCATGGTAATAATGTATTAATTTTTTTATAATAAATTAAAACAAAAAAGTAATTTTTCCATATTAATATATATTAGTTTTGATGATTTATAATTTTTATCAATTTTATGAAATTTTATTCACTAAAGTGAAATAATTGATTTGAAAATTAAACTGATAAAATGCGAGGAAAATTGATATTTTAGAATAATGACTTTTGAGTATTTTTTTCAATTGAAAGTATAATTTAATTTCAAAATTTTTTTGGATTATTTTTAAACAAATAATAATTAAATTGTAAAACTACTCTAAAAGAGAATGTTAATTTGTAAATACTTGAAAACAAGGAATTTTTTTAATAATAATTAGTGATTTTTCTAAAAATAAATTCATTTCAAAAAATTATCCCAAATTTAAACAAAGGTAAAATTGACACGATGAATTAAAAAATTAATTTCAATTTATCCAATTAATTTTTTATTATTTTAAATACATATTTTAAATAAAATCATGATATGCATGAAAAACCAATTTGGATAGAAATAATTCCTTTTCATTTTGACTAAAAAATTATATGTTATTCTAATAATGAATAAATATAATACATGAAAAATATATTTATTAACATTACTAGGGATGTTAAATTCTTCTCCCTTTAGTAATTTTCATCGGTGCAATTTTATCTCCTTCATGATAGAAAGGGTTTAAAATTTTTTCAAAATCAATTAGATGGAGTGGAAGAAAAATCCTACAAAAAAGAAAAGGAAAATGTTTGTAATATTCTAAAATTCATTTTTTGAAATATTAAGAGTGGATAATAATACATAATTTTCAATAAATGTAAATTGAAATATTATACTCATATAGAATAACATATAACTAGGTTTTAGAATTGGAGGAAATTAGTGGTAAGTGAAAATATGGGCATGGAGGGAAAACATAATGTCCAAATTCTGATAGAGAGTGATAGATAAATTTTTAAATAAGAAATATAATTTGAATGATAAATTAAATTAATCCATAATCATAAACCAATGATGTGTGATAAAGATCATTAATTCATTAGTTATGAAGGTGAAATGATAATTTTTTTACCACATTGTCATTTTTATAGAGTTAAGGAATTAATTTATGATATATACTATGAAATTTTGGAAATATAATTTCATGACAATAATAATTTCAACATTTAATAAATTTACACCACAATATCATCTCTTTCTCGAAATTCCGAGTATTTAAGATGAAATTTTCATGCATGTAGTGCTAAAATAAACTTTTAACAAATCATACCATCCACTAATGGATAATGATTTTTTTCTCTTATCATTATATATTAAGAAAAAATAATATTTTTAATACATGGTAAGATAATATCCAGAATTTATAAACCATAATCTGTTGAAGTAATAAATTAATATCTTATATTAAACAATAAATCCAAAATTCATTTCATTTCAGTCCACATATAATTAACCATATATCCTAATTGACCTCATTATCTTCAGCATTAAATAATTTTTAAACCTCAATAGTTACCTCAAAACTTTTATCTTACACCCCCAAAATGTAATATTATTAATTCAAAAAAATCCCTTATGTTAAACCTATGGATTACAAATATCTCAACCCAATAAAACAACTCCCATAATATTATTAATAAAATTAAAATCATGTCACTTAAATCCTAAAAGGTTTGTTTATTTCATTAAAAATATAATAAAACATAATATAATAAACCCATTTTTATATTAGTGATGTGGTTATTGTATTGTATATAAATACAAATAAAACGCGTGTGAATAATTAATAAAACAATTTAGAGATAAATACATGTGTAATCATGGCATAAAAATGACACTACTATATATTTATAAACTAATGAATGGAAAATGATTAAATGTTCCCATTCACACTTGTTATAATATATTATGATATAACATTTTAAATATTTATAATATAAACCATTTAAAATAAATTTTTTTTATTACAATTCAATGAATAAAAATTGTGATGAAATCACTTACCTGGAGTCCAAACTTAATATGCATTTCCTTTAATCCATTTATAATAAAATTATATAAATTGTTTTATTTTTTAATATATATTTATAATTATAATACCTTTTCACTAAAAAAAATTTTTATTCATTTTACCACATATTTAGTTATATAATCAATTAAGATCACATCATGTCTTTTGAGGACTTTCGGTTTCTAATTTCAAAATGACTTCAGCATGTTGATCATGGTCAAAGTGGTCAATATTCCATAATATGAATAATAACAATCTTATAATAAATATAATTTTCATTCATTAATTATTAATTTAAAACCAACTGTCAAATATGGTTATTTAAAATTAATTATGTTATAATTAGGGAGGAAGCATGTCAAACACAAACATGTACAACATTTCCATTTTTAAATTAACATGAAGGAAAGAATATAAGTATTTTTTTACCATCCAAAAAATGATGATTATTTCATAAAAATAATAATATTTTTTTAGATACACTAATATATACCAAACATGGGTTGATGTGATTCAAAATGAATCACATCACTTTGGGGAGGTGGCCCTTGAAATGTACGTATGAATGATGTTATCAATTTTAATAAATGAAAATATTTGAAAATAGATGACATATTAAATTTAAAATATGATATTTATGTAATTAATTTAATATATATATATATATATAAATTAAATGTATAAGTATAAATATTTTTATAGGTAGTGAGGGAAAATAAATTACATCGATTAGTGTGGCAGTTGGTCACAAAACACACAAATGATTGTTTCATTTTCAATTTTATGGAAGAGTAAATGGATATATGTTATAAAATTAAAATAACAATATCGTGTAATATTTAATATACTTATTTTATTATTTCATAGGGGTTAGGGAAGATATATTAGAGGTATAATAATAAGTAATAGTAAATATTTGGATTAAAGTTATATATCATATTTAGAAATCCTACTTTAATTTACACCTAAATACCTCTAGGGTTGGTATTATTCCCAAAATAAAAAAACAAGAAAAGGTTAGGTATTTTATTAATGGACTTCTATAGGTATTTAATGACTCTAAAGGCACTTTAAGTGCGTATAGGAGAAGACAGGGGTGTCCTTTTTATAAGAAGAGGAGATGAGAAACTTGGAATTTTTACAAAGATCACAATATATTAATCTATTAATTAAACTAAAATGCCTTAAAGTATAAAAAATATTTATACAAAATTGACGTGTAATGTGTCTCTAATAAAATTTATTGGATAATTTTTAATAAAAATTAAATAATAAAAATTTTTAACTAATCCAAAATATAATGAGACAATTTAAATACTTAAGAAGAATAGACAATTTTCAATAAAAATAATTTTTTTATATTCATTGATAAATAAAACCATTCATAAAACTCTAAACATTTAATATTAATATAATTTTGAGGTGATGATTTCAAATATAAAATTCAAAATTTTCAAATTAAAATACAATATTTTAGAAATAAATCATTAAAAAATCCATATAATACATGAAACTACAATTTGGTTGGAAATAGAGCCTTTTCATTCTAACTAAAAAGATTCATAATATTATTGTAATGAATATATCAATAAAATATAATTATTTAATATTAAAATAAATTTAAATGATTTATCTGATAACTAAACGGGTTGTTTCATGGGTAACGGTACAGTATTGGAATTGATATCATCAGGCCTGCTTGATCTTTGATGGGCCTTGTACGACCTGCTGACCCTTTGAATCAAATGAAAAAGTTTCAAAAAATGGAAGGTTGTTTATATAACATAACCCATAGTAGTTCTTGTTTTTATGTACATGCATGGTGTTGTCATGTCATCTATTCTATGAATTGACGTAGACAAATTTGAATGCATTATATAAAATACTAGAAAACATCTTTTCTTTTGACACATGGACCTACTTTCCAAAGGTAGGCGTTCACCGGGTGGTTTGACCAGTGATGCTTAAGAACTCACATTGGTCGAGAGGATGGGAAGTTGAGCTCATCGCACACTTGGGGGGGGGATTATTTCTTATTCTGGGACTCTCTTATAGATTTAAGACATATTCTTATGTTAGCGAATCATTGGTTTATACCCAAGCATAGTATCCACGGATAACTCCTGGTTGGAAATGGTCAGTTGGACGCAGGGGTTCACAATCATTTATACCCGAGGTTTACCACCCCTTGTTGTATTAATGACCCCGAGGAGTCTGGACTCATTGAGGCGGTACTAGGAGTGGCATGGTGAACCGATGGATTTGTGCTTACACTCTGAGGAGGCCCAGGGCGATGGATTGGGGCTTACACTTTGAGGAGGCCCCATTCCATGGATTGGGACTTACACATTGAGGAGGCCCATTATGTGGAATGGGGCTTACACACAGAGGAGGCCCAAGGAAATGGATTTACTCTTACACTCTGAGGAGTCCCAGGGCGATGGATTGGGGCTTACACTCTGAGGAGGCCCATAAGTGGATACCATGTTCGATGCTTACTCTAATCCCACGTGAGTCTTGCTCAGCATGAGAAACAAGATGAAGCATGGACCAGAAGAACACGTCGCGAAAGGTGCATCCGTGGGAAGTGGAGTGGGGTTACACATAGGGTGGCCCATAAGGTCGGGGCACACTCAAGGATGGACTCTCATGGCGAAAAAGTGCAGCGGGAGAGGGAATTGGCCCCAAAGAAGGACAGAGAAACACCCTTCCCCACTACAACCTTCCTTGGGCATGGCCGTGGGGAAGTACGGAGGTTCATGGAGGCTTCCTTTATATGGGTATCCCGCCATGCCCCGAGGAGGCGAGAAGTTTCCCAGTCCAAACAAGTGGAGGGGTAGAAAAGGAGATCCCAGGCTAAGATTCCACATTACCGTGGGAATGTGAACCCATGAATGCTTCAGAAATATGCCCAAGGGTTGGATAAACCCCTTCACCCCTGCTTACCATGCGTATGTGAACTCAAAACGGCGCGCTGATGCACTTGAAGGTTATATCACACGGGTATGGTGGCTCTGGTGAAGGCCTCGGCTCGGGGCCGGTGAATCGGCCAATGAGTGAGTTGCGGAGGATCAGGATAGATTGGAGGGATTTTATCTAGCTCAGGTAATGAGAACTCCAATCAATTTGGTGGGCCATATGGGTATATGAGGAGTGTCTCCCTTCCCATAGGGAGGTGCTACGGGGCTGGAGAGGCCGTCCGTGAACTCAGGTTGTCCATGGATTGATGGGCACCCAGCGAAACAGGGTGGTTGGCGGCTTGGTGGGCATCCCGCGAACCAGGGTGGTTGGTGGATTCTGGTTCGGCCCATGTACTAGGCTGGTACATGGTGGGATCCATGCAAGAAACGGTGGTCAAGGGTAACGTCGGTCGGGGGTTCGTTGGTCGGGGCTTCGCCCACATTGGAGGGTGCTACACGGTGCGATGGATTAGAAAATTGTCATAAACTCCCTGCTCCATGGGATGTGCATCCACGGAGGGGCAATGGTTCATGGTTTTCTTTTATTTGTTATTTTAAGTTTGCGGTTCACCAAGTTATCATGTGTTATAGGTTCTTTATTATTTCGCTTCCAGGTTCATACCTGTTCTGGTTCGCGAACTGGAACTTCGCTTTTTGTGACATCCAACGCTCCTTCCATCGAAATCCTTCCACCCGAATCTGTTCAATCTCTCCGAATCCTCCCTTGAAAACCCTTCCCAAAAAAACTTTCAACTCTTCCCCCTCGATCTCCTTTTATAGAGTGGGGAAAGAGATGTATCTTTGGTTATGCGGCACCTTTTGCGGAGGCCCATGATCGGAGACCCGATTCACGGATGACTTGGTCAATCGGTGACTCATGGGTGCATTGAACACACCTTCCCCCTGCAAACCAAACCAACCTGGGGACTGCTTCGCGGCCGCGGAGGGTTCTTCCTCCATTCCGCGAACGACACTGGATGCGGTCCGGGTTGGTCGACATGGTCCGCGATCGGGGGTGGTTCGTGATGGGTGACCGAAATGGAGCCCGTCCTGCCTCAGGCTCACGGAGGATCTCTGCCTTCATTCTGCAAATGACACTGGTCCACGGAGTGGGTGCTTCACAGAACTGGCCACATAGCATTTTCATGGGATCGGTCTGAAGACCGGTTCATCTTGGGCCATCCTTTGAGCTTTTTACATAATTTCCATACTTTCCCCCAATTCATTAGTGGGAATTGGTTAGAACCTCCTTTGAGGATTTTTTTAGGACCCTACAAATTCCCCTCATTGGAATGGGGTCCAATTAGAACGAAGAGGATGCCATTCCGATGAAGAGTTATCCTGAAACTTTGATGGTTTGCGGTAGAGGAGTGGACCCATTAGGGGACCACACCTATAAATACGGGGGTCCCTTCCTTTTTCTTTTACCGGATTCTTCGCGATACGAGATCCCTATTTTTTTTTGTCTCCACGTGCTCATTCCTGTGAGAAATGCCTTGTCTGCGAGCCAGCTACTATTTCCATGAACGATTCCTCTTTCACGGTCGCCTCCACATGGGGACCAATGTCCAGCCACAATCCATAACTTTTAATTAATTAAAAAGTAAGTCACAACGGGCCATAGAGGAATTCTCTTTGCAATTTTTATGGTCCGTAGACTGAAATCTCCCTGACTTTGAAAACTTCTTAAGTTTTTCGAATCATAATTATTTAAATTCGGGGTTAGGACTCCAGAGAGCAACTTGGTTCGCGGTTTTCTGGCCAACGCTCCACGAGCTAGCATACCATGAACCCCTTCCATGTAGGTTTGGTTCACAGGATGTCGTCATCGCGAACAACTTTATGAGGCCTACTCATGAAGGATTCTCAATTCCTTTTCTATACAACTGATATTTTTGTCCATATTTTATTACTCAATACTAACCATTTCCTGATCTTCATAATGCTGGGAGAAAACATGGTTCCTCCTCCCTCTGCACCTAGGCCTGCTGCCGAGACTCTCCCAATTGGTTCATGGAGACGTTTAACTATGATTCGCAGAGCAGAAAGCATCAAAGAAAACCCTAGTCAGTCCATCATTCTTGATGGCAGTGTCTTGAATGACTTTATCTCTCTTGATCTCCTGGTTTATCCACTATCAAATTGGCTTCCACTTTAAGGATTCAGTATTCAGGACGACGTCCCTATCCCCACTACATTCTCAGGTCTTCCGTCTACTTTCTTGGAACTGTTACCAAAGTGCATTCATGAGAACCTTAACCCATTGGTGGAGATAACCTCTGATTATGATATGAAATATGCTTTCATTTTGAGAGGTTCTTTTTGGACCGAAATCAATCAATGCATTCAAGACTTATCTCAAGAAGCTTTCTTCAAGAGTTACTCCTCTATAATCAACCTCACTTGAGTGGATCCTAATGCGGGGTGGATTCCCAGGTGGGATATTCAGTCAGGAGGGATTTTCTCAAATGATTGGGCCTAGGCCTTCTAGGCTCGTCATCATTGTCATGAATCTCCCGAGTCACTGTAAGCAATCAATTTGTACTTCGCAATGTGGGCTTCCCAATTTTCCATTTACCCACCATCTCTGATCCTGCCTGACCTGCTTATTCACTGGTGTTCAAGCAATAATACTTTCCACCTTTCCCATGGTGATGTTGGATTTAGTCTGTGGGACATCTATCAATTAGGAGGGCTCCCAATATTCGGTGATATGTACAATGAGTTTCTTCCCCCTCCTAACGCTTGGGACGACGTCGAACACGTACCTTAATTGGCGAGGGATCTGCCGGTTATAGCGAAGAAATCACTGGGTCAGGCCTTTTATTCCCGTTCTCTTATTCTATATAGCACCTGGATATGGTTATTTATGAACATAACTTGTCTTGTACTGAAGATCAAGCGCCCTAGGACTCATCCTTCTCAACAGTCATCAACCATCTCACGTTCCTACTGGGCAGTTCTGGAGGTGGGTGACTACCATTCATGGGGTTATGAGGTGTGCCCCGGTGTGCCTCCTATTCTCAGGTTAGCATGTCTTTTTTCTATGTTTCTGAACAAGTGGCTATTCCCTTCTCAAGGATATCAACCAGGGCGTCAAAGCATGCACCTTGATTATGGAAGTTGAGTTGGCAGAGGGCCACCCGGTGAACTTAGTTGTTCCCACTTTGGCTCGTATTTATGAACTACTGAGTCACATGTTAGAGGGAAGGTCACCCTACCATCTAAGTGAGCCATTTAAATTCTTATATGGCTAGAGAGAGAATCATTGATGTTGTTATGAGTATTTTCATAACACAGTCATCTCGCTTCCTACATTCCAGCCTACTCTGCTAGATATAGCTGGGGTTCGTCTGAAGTCCTTCAATTCTGATGAAATCATCAAGCTCCTGAGTGACTTCTCCTAGTTTTCTTTCACTCCCTACCCCACTCCTTCTGGCTTCATGGTTGAAAACTGCATGGGGAGCCTTGAGGAATGTTCATACACGCTTTCGCTAAAGGACGGGTTTCTGGCCGCGTGGATTGACGAGATTTCTTTATGTGAGTTGTATGCCCCCCATCGTTTCTCCCATCAGTTTGGGTTTATGCAACTCCATGTTTCCCTTCCCCCTTCTCAGGCTTGAGTACTGCACATGGCCACTCTCCGTCAATGGTGGTTGATGCTAATGCGGGAGGGATCCGACATAAGAATTATCTTGCCTATTATGGGAGAGGCTGCCAGACTATCCTCGGAGTATGCAAGGATGTGGGTAAAAAAATACCCCAACAGGATCCTGGGGAAGGCTGTTTGGCAGGTTCCCAAGTCAGGTGTCGTTGAGGCTATTGTGCCTACCGCACCTTCCTCATTGGCTCTGAGGGAGGGCCGACTGATGGCTCGTCGGTCAAAGAGACTGAGGGGATTTTCTTCTCCCATCCCCTCCACGGACGATGTTCAGACAGACCCAAACTTCCAAGATGTGGATGTGGATGACCTTGTGGCATCGGGTCCTAGCAAGACAATTATTGAAGTTTTGCTGGCTGAAACTGGACTTAGCAACTTGATTCCTAAGCCCAAACCAGGGTCAAAAGTTTCAGGCCTTACAACCTCAGAACCATCGTCTAGCGCACATGTTCTTGCGCTGGTCGTGATTCCAGACATCATTCTCATTCCGTCTAGCGAAAATTCCAAAGATCCCCTTGTCATGGAGGACCATAGAGTAGTGCGCAGGTGGGCCTCACCCCAGATTTGCAAGATTGTAACCGAAACTTCTCTGGCTGAAATGGAAACTATAACTGAAGCTCTCTGACAACTCTTCCTAGGTTTGCGGTCAGGTGGCTTTGACTATCGACAATTTTATTTTCTCTCTTTCCAGGTTTTCATTTACCATGAGGATGTTTCTACTGGTGAGCGCGAGCTTACACATGTCACTGCCTCTCATTGTGGGACCCAAGCGCTGGAGGGAGACATGATAAATCTTCATCAACTGACAGCACTGGAGGTGAGCTCTCAAGATCAGGTGGCCGTCATATCATCCAAGATGCATGAGTGTGAAGAACAGAAAGTAATGTTGAGGGATCAATTATCAACTATGACTAGTCGCATTGAATCCAACAGTAAAGGGATCAATGGTCTCCAAATAATAGTGGAGCATACTCGTTCGGTGGCTGAGGATGAGGCCAGGGAGAAGGACGTGCTGGAGCAGACTTGAAAAAACCTCCACCGCACAGTCACTGATCTGGTGGAGATGGCGATCGAGGCTCCTTTGAGACTGTCATATGCATTCCTGTGCATTCCCCTCTTTTTCTTTTACCTCTTTTTTCATTGTGAGGGAGAGACCCCATCTTGTGGACACCCTCCCTTTTATCTGAACAGAATGCTATCTATGTCAATCTTCCTTTTCCATAAATTTTGAACAATTATTTCTTAAATAATAACTCACTAAATCAGAATTTCTCATAATTCAGGAAAGTGATAAAAGATGAAAACATGCTCTGACTTTTTCCCGGACCATGGGATCCTGTGAGCGTTGTTTGACTATTGCTAGGGTTTTGTAGAAAAACCCCACAGACATTTTGTCTTTTCTTGTTAATGCCCTAATTTGTCCTGGTCCCATTTAGTGTGGACCTAATTGGTATGGCCAAACTTTTTCTTAGGTTTACCTTTTTGGGTTTTCATCCTAAAAAGCTTTAAGCCTCTTTTTTTGAGCGGTTTAAAGTCCCACCGTCAAGACTATCATTAATGATGTTTTAGGTCAAACAGATTTGACCAAGTATGGTGGGGAGAGGGCCCCATGGAGGTTTGGTTGATTAAAAGATGTCTCGATTTTCTTTATACGCATATAGGTGTAACATGTTTAGATTTGAATGACATGCATGGCATGTTTCAAGGCATGGGTCTGTATCGGCGTAGAGAAGTAGGAATAACATCACTTAAAGAAAACTTGCCTTTGGTAGACAGGCTAGGGGAGATTAATATGCAGAGCCGCTGAGGGCATGGTATGAATATTCTTGCAAAGGTGTCCTTAAGTCAATGACTCTTCATATCTGATGTCCTAAGGATTTTATGGAAGTCCGACTCTTGGAAAGCACCATGGGTGGCTTGGAGAATCATTAAAACAACTGGGGGTGACTTGGAAAGGGTATGTGACGTATGAATGGTTTTGAGAACATCTGTATCAATCAGAAGTGTGGAAGTGAGGTTCCTGTTCTATGCATTTATCTTATGTAAAGGACGGTTGGGCCTTGGCACAGTTTAAAGTCATACATCTGAGACATTATCTAGAATGGAACAATTTCTCCTAGTCCTCGGTAATCTTGTCAGTGACGTTATACCATATTCAGGAAAGGTTTTGAAAGGGGATTGTAAACTATATCTCAGATGGATTCCAAATCATGGGATGATCATAGGGGCTTAGGGGCCAAGAGGCGTCTGAATAGAAACATTGCATGATGAAAGCTTGCCTTTGGTAGAGGGGCCAAGGGCTATCAATATGCAGAGCCGCTGAGAGCATGGTATGAATAGTCATGAAAAGGTGTCCTCGGGTCAATGATTGTATTCTCCTGATGGTCGAGCAACATCAGGAATGTTGAGATTAGGACCACCAGGGTTGTATTATGAGTGTTCGGCTTTTCTTCTTCTGAGTACGGAGTATGGTTTATGAGGAGAGGGTGCATGGATACAAGAGAAGCGTCTAGGCTAAATATCCCGATAATTGGTGAAGTCCTTCCTTCTCACACTAGTGTGAGATAGTGGTTCGTGCAGGTCTGACCCATGCACTAGGGGACAGGAAAAATCCTTCGTTCCTTGCTGAACCAATGACATGTTTGACCGTGTAGTTTAACGTCATGCTATAAGGATGACTTTGGTGTAGTTTAAGGACATGCGTTAAAGATTAGGAGTGTTATTAGTTTCCTTGAAGTTTAACGCCATTCGGCAATGATGTGGGTATTTTTAAAGGATGTTGTGTAGTTTAATGTAATTCAGTGAGAAGGGGGTGGGGCATTTTTAAACCAGTGAAAACACTTGTGGTTAGAGGAATTTCCTAGGATTTTTAATGCTCGGTCTTTGCAGCTTTATGCCAAGCGGCCAAGATGTTTCATGCAGTTTAACATCATGTGGTAAGGACGTAGTTGGAATGGCCAATCATCATCATAATGTTACTGTTCTTGAGCATCTCGGAATTCGCAAGATGTGGAGAGGGGTCGATTAGTGTAAATAATGGTTCCAGAGCTTCTTGGATCATGAGATATGATATGGGGGCCCTGAGGCCGGTAAGAGTACGGGGATAGGAAGAGTATCGCCTGTGGTAACCTTTCCTTTGGTAGATGGTCTAGGGGATATCAATATGAAGAGACTATGAGGACATGGTATGCATAGTCATGAAAAGGTGTCCTTGGGTTGATAAAATTCCACTTCTGATGGCCGTGAATGGTTATGAGGATCTGAAATTGTCCGGGCCACGAAGTCTGACATTTGGTAAGAAAATGTCTTGACATGTCGGGCATACTCGGCCCTGGTTGCTGTTAAATATTAGAGAGATCACTGCACTGATTTATTTTATGCACAGTGATGTACCTTTACCCCATACAGTTTAATGTTTTGCAGTAAGGACTATGTACTCCTAGTTTAGCGGACATAGAGCTCGGACCACTGGGTGACTATTGATGCAGTCACTCAAAGGATAACTGAGTTACCATGCTCTGATATACTCTGAACAGGGTGGGGAATGAAGGTTCTAAACTGTAACTCTGAGGATTCCCAGATCAAGAGGTTTGGTGTGGGGTCTCTGTGGCCAGTAAGCATACAGAGCTAGGAAGGGTACCGCCCGAGGAAGTTTTGCCTTTGGTAGACGGGCCAGGGGATATCAATACGCAGATCTGCTGAGTGCATGGTATTCATAGTCATTCAAAGGTGTCCCCGGTTCGATAACTCTCCACTTACAATGGCCATGAATGATTATGAAAATCCGATATTTCTCACAGTACAGAGTTCGGCATGTGGGGATAATGGTGTCTGAGCATACAAGAAACATCTTCACTACAATTTTTTGATGAGCCAAGTAGCCTAGTCCTGGCATGATGTTCATAGATACAGGTCGTCATGTGAACCATTGGTGGATATATATGCTAACCGGGTTGGGATACCCTGGCGATGTTTGTATGTGAAAAGGGGATGAACTTGTAAACCACTGCGCTATAAATTTCTGGATCATGAGGTATGGTATGGGGGCTCTGAGGCTGGTAAGCATACGAAGCTAGGAAGAGTGTCACCTGTAGAAATATTACCTTTGGTAGATGGGCTAGGGGCTATCAATATGCAGATCCACTGAGGTCATGGTATGCATAGTCATGCAAAGGTGTCAACGGGTCGATAAATTTCTACTTTTGATGTCCATGAATGGTTATGAAGATCCATAATTATCCAAGCCATGGAGTCTGATGTATGGGGATGATGCATCCAAATGTGCAAGGAGTATTTCCACCTCATTTCTCCAATATCTTAGGTGGATCGTGAAAAAATACACGCAGTTTAACGTCGTGCGGTGAGTACACGGTCCGCGCAGTTTAACATCGTGCGATGAGGATGAAAAATACACCTCTTGCATGTCTAGTCCATATACGGGAGAATGGGGAATATTTAACCTTCATTATCCTTGCAGTTTAACGTCATGCAATAAGGATGTAAAAATACACCCTGTGCTAGTCTAGTCCATACATGGTGGAAAGGGATCATTTTTTTAAATCTTATTATCCGTGCAGTTTAACGTCATGTGATGAGGACAACGAATACACCCCGTGCATGTCTGGTCCATACACGGGGGGGGGGGGGTTTTATTATCCATGCATTTTAACATCATGTGGTAAAGACGCAAAAATACACCATATGCAGGCCTCGTCCATACATGGGGGAGAAATACATTTTTAACATTTATTCAGGGGTGGGTGGGCCAGGATGGGGAACCCTGGTGTCGCTACGTATCATGCGAGGGAAAGAATCAAGCAGGACATAGTTCTCTTAAATAAGTACAACCCTTGCAGGGCTGGTCTATACACGGGTGAAGGGGACACTGTTAACATTTATTTTATTTCATTTGGGAGTGGCTGGGCAAGGATAGGGGATCCCAGCATTGCTACGTATCCTGTGAAGGGGAGAAACAAGTCGTACGTAGTTCTCGGCTAAATACACCCCGTGTAGGTCTGGTCCGTACATGGGGGAAGGGGGAATTTTTTAACTCTTATTTTTGGGGTGGCTAGGCCATGACGGGGAACCCTGGAATTGCTACGTATCCTATGAGGACAGGAATCAAGTCATACGTTGTTCTCTGAAATCCGTGCAGTTTAACGTCAGGAGATAACGACGAAAAATACACCCCGTGTAGGTATGGTACATACATTGTGGGAGGGAGAATTTTTATCTTTCCTTCTTCATTTTTAGAGGTGGTTCGGCTAGGATGGGGGTCCTGGCGTCACTATGTATCCTTCAAGGGTAGGAATGAAGCCTCACATAGTTCTCTTAAAAACAATGCACCCCGTGCAGGTCTGGTCCATACACAGGGGATAGTGCATTTTTTAAAGATTCTTGCCCTTACAGTTTAACATCGTGCGGTGGGGATGATATACTCTTAGTTTAGGGTCATATAGTTTGGACCGTTGGGTTCTTGGTAGTTTAACATCATGTAGCACGGATGATTCCCCCCCTTTTTTTCTCATCAGTGCAGTTTATCATCGTGCGGTAAGGACGAGGGGTACACCCCGTGCAGGTTTGGTCCGTACACGGGGGAGAGAGGACATTTTTATATTTAATTTGGGGGTGTATGGGTCAATATGGGAAACCCTCGCATTTCTACTTATCTTGTGAGGGCAGGAATCAAGCCGTATGTAGTTCTCTGAAATCTGTACAGTTTAACGTCGTGCGGTAAGGACGAAGGGTACACCACGTGCAGGTCTGGTCCGTACACGGGGGAAGGGGGCATTTTTAATTTTTATATAGGAATGGTTGGGCCAGGATGGGGAACCCTGGTGTCACTACGTATCTTTCGAGGACAGGAATTAAGCCGTAAGTAGTTCTCTGAAATCCGTGCAGTTTAACGTCGTGCGGTAAGGACGAAGGGTACACCCCATGCAGGTATGGTTTGTACATGGGGGAATGGGGCATTTTTATGTTTTATTCAGGAGTAGCTGGGCCATGATGGGGAAACCTAGAACCACTATGTATCCTGTGAGGGAAGGAATCAAGCCATACGTTGTTCTCTAAAATCCATCCAGTTTAACATCGTGCAAATAAGACGAAGGGTACATTTGGTTTCTATGCGAAATACACTTTCAGGAATATCACATTTGTACGAGCAGTGGTGAATTTCCCATCCATGGAGATCAGGTCATATGCTCTATTAGAGTAGACCTTATTTATAACATATAGCCCCTCTAATTTAGGCTCCAGCTTTGGAGGATTCCTTTCGGATATCATTGTGGTCTGGAGGACCAACACCAATTCTCCTTCCAAGAAAGACCGAAGACAAACCTTTTTATTGAAGGCTCGTGCAATCCGGTTCTGGTATACTTCCAGATGGTGAAAAGTGTGTAGCCACTTCTCTTCTAACTATTCCAATTCAGCTAGTCGCTTTTATTATTGCTCGTCGTCTGATAACTGATCACAAATGGCATCAAGGAGTCAGGGTAATTGGAGCTCAATGGACAGGACTACTTCCGTTCCATATAATAATGAGTACGGGGTTGCCCGAGTAGCAGTGTAGATTGTGGTTCGATAATCCCACAATGCATGGAAGAGTTTTTCCGGCCATGACTTCTTGTCTTTGTCCACAATTTTTTGCATAATGTTGGAAAGTTCTTGTTGAAATCCTTTATATATCCGTTGCCTGCCACATGGTAGCGGGATGATTGGTTAGCCTTAATTCCATATTCTTGGTATAGTTTCTCCAATTCAACAGAGTATAAGTTGGCGTTGTTATCCATCAGTATGGTATGAGGGACACCAAATCTGGTGATGATATTGGATTTAACAAAGCTGACAATATTTTTAGCCCTGACTTCCTTGAGGGGTACAACTTCTTCCCACTTGGAAAAGAAGTCGGTTTCCCTAAGGATATACTTTAGTTGTTTGGCTGTGGTGGGGGGATATGGTCCCACGACTTCCATTACCCAGACATAAAATGGCTAGGAGTACTTAGCCTGATGAAGTAACTCTGGGGATTGGTGTATGATGTTGGCATGAATTTGGCACGAGTGGAATTTTGTGGTAAATTTCTCTCAATCTCGTTCCACGGTGGGCCAATAGTTCAAATAGTAACCAAGCCTTCGGACCTGATGGGAAAGCTTGGAGTGCGTGCTCCAGGCCTGCAATGAGGGCTTGATATTCTGCTTCATTGTTCGTACATCCTTCTGACAAGAGAAACGAATATGGAAATACTTCCTTTTCCAAGGACATTAGTATTATCCACAGACCCACCTTGTTAAATTTGGGATCTTCCATCCTTTTCCTGGTTGGGCTTCGGGAGGCTCCATCGATGTACATTTCCCATGCTGGGAGCTCCTCTTGAACCGCAAAGATGTCTTCATCGGGTAACTCGACGTCCGATACAGCGGTCCCTGTTGAAGGGTTCTCTACCAGAGAATCTGCTAATTCCTGGCCTTTGATGGCCTTTTAAGGCACAAAGCGGATGTCGAACTGCTATAGGATGACTTCCCATTGGGATAGGTGCCCAGTTAGCATCGGGCGGTTGAGGATGTACTTGAGCGGGTTATTACATGATACCAAATAGACTCCACGATGCTGCAGATAATGTCGCAACTTTTGAACTGTGAAGACCAAGGCCAAACAACTCTTCTCAATGTTTAAGTATCAAGTCTCAGCATCGATCATGGTTCAGATGAGGTAATAGAGACTATTTTCACTACCGGCGTCATTATTTGTTTGTGAGGAAGGCTCCCAGTGACCGATCTAGGGACATCACATATAGAATGAGAGTTCTTCCTTAAACCAGGGGCATGAGAACTGGTGGGCTTAATAGGTACCTCTTTAGGCTGTCAAACGCCTCTTGGGAGTCATATGTCCATTGGTACATGACTCATTTCTTCATTAAACTGATAAAGGGAAAACATTTTCCTGCCAGGTTGGCAATGAACCACCTGATATAGGCCAAGTGCCCTTGGAATGCTCTAAACTCAGTGAGGTTGCGGGGAGATTGAAGGATGAGTATAGCCTATGTCTTTTCAGGGTTTACTTTGATGCCATGATGGAGTACAAGGAATCCAAGTAATTTCCATGAGGTAACCCCGAAGGCACACTTCAATGGGTTCATCTTCAGACTATGTTGTCAAAGTTTGTTAAAGACGGTCTGAAGATCTGACAGGTGATCCGAGTGCTGCCTGGACTTAACCACCAATTCATCTATGTAACATTCAACGAATCTCCCAAGGAATGGTTTAAAGATACGATGCATGGCACGTTGATATGTGGCATAATCATTCTTGAGACCAAAGGGCATGACCCTATAACAGAATACTCTTTTGGAGGCCCTGAAGGGAGTGTCTTCTTCGTCTTCTTGGGCCATCCTGATTTGGTTATACCATGAATAGCCGTCCATGAAGGATAGAGCCTCATACTCGGCAGTTGCATCGATTAATAAAATGGTGATCGGTATTGGGAAATCATCTTTCGGGCAGTGCTAATTGAGATCTCTAAAGTCAATGCAGAGGCAGATTTGCCCGTTCTTTTTCTTGAAAGGGGCGATGTTGGCCAAAAAGATGGGGTATTGGACCTCCCGAATGAAGCCTACTTTAATAAGCTTATCGACTTCATCCTCTATTTTGGCAGCATGCATGGGGTGTGTCCTTCTAGCGGCTTGTTTATAGCCCCGGTGGTCTTCTGGAAGACCTAAGAGGTGCGTTGCCACTTCGGGATTGAGTCCAGGAATTTCCGTGTAATTCCAGGAAAAGACACCCCGATGTTACCTCAAGAAAGATTTATATACCTCATGTTCCTCGGGAGACACTGCTTCACTAACAAAAGTGTGCCTTAGGTCTTCCATGGTACCCAGGATTATTTCCCAGAGCTCGTCCACAGTGGTGGAGATACCTTCCTAAAATGCGGCAGGTGCATCCCTGATATCTTCTTCGTCTTCTTCTCCCAAATCCCCATCTTCTTGATCTGATGGGGGGGTTTGGACCGAGCTCTCGGGGGTTTGATGGAGAGCCATCCTGGGCATCCTTACTCAAGTATTCATCCCCAGATAGTGGGTTTGCGGATGTTCCTACATTTTCACGCTCAGCTGTTATGGATGAAGTCATGAAGACAGTTGAGTGTGTGTCCGAATATGAATCCCTGATCTCGACGTGGTTGATGGGAAGTACGTAGTCTCTACCAAGATGTCTGAGAGGGTCTTCAGGAACAATTTCTATACCATTTAGAGAGGGGATCCATTCGATACCATAGTTCAAAGGTCTCTTCCTCTTTTTCTCATAAAACCTGGTGTCAATGTAGTGTGACTTAGATAGCTCGAAAGGGGCCTTTTCACTATTAAATGTCCCACTTTTCCCATTGATGTAGTATTTAATACACAGGTGGTAGGATGAAGGAATGACCATCTTCTTATGGAGCCACGACCTTCCCAGTAGGGCATTGAATGGTGTGTTTTGTCGAACCAACAGGACTTCCTAGTTGGCCCTGAGGTTGCCAAAATGGGTCTTTAGCTTAATTTGTCCCATTGGATTCTGCTCGATCTTGTCATAACCTAGAAGAACCGTGGCCAAGGGAATTAAATCAGCCTCACTGTTGCCAAACATACGGAGTGTCCATAGGGGAAGGAGGTTAACTCCATAGCCGTTGTCAATAAAGGCTTTGCGGATCTCAACATCATCTAGTGTGTCAGACACATATATTGGTTTGATGTGTCCCTATATGATGGCAACTTCATCTATATTGGTGAAGGATATCACTGCATTGCATTCAGCTAAGCCAGTCTCCATCGGTTAAATGTCAATGGTAGCTACCTCGGCTTGAAACTCCTGGGGGATGAGCAAGGCTTCTATTAGTGCCTCCCTGAGGTCGACTGACAACCCCAAGGCATCCAACATTGACAGTTTGGATGGTACCGAATATTGTGGCCCAAAATTCGATGGTACGGACAGTAATTTGGCCTGTCATCGCAACCAAATTCTTAGGGTTTCCTCCGCTCCAGGAGGCGGCGCACGTTGCAATTCATGGCAGCAATGAAGTAGCCGCAGACTTGGTCCTCTCAGAATGAGTATACTTTATGTCTTCATTCCTCAAATTGATTCTGCCTTGACCCTTTCTGATCATCCCACCTAGGTGGAGGCGGCCACTGATATACAGGAGGCCCTTGATGATTTGGTGGAGGCCTGAGTGGTGGAGAAGGCACATGGGTTGGCATGAGCCTGACAGAGGACGCTTCAGCTCTGGCTGCTCTCCTTGCAAGAGCCTGCGAGGCTATTCAGGACTTCAAATTGGTCCGCTGCAGGGAGTACTTGATTATCTGGGCAATGACCGAGAGATGGCGGAAGCCAGTGGTGCACTCCACTGGTATGAGCAGTGTTCGCAGATCATCTCGAAGATTTTTGATGCCTAGGGAGAGCTTCTCATCTTGAGGCATTGGCTTGTTCAGAGAGTAGGTTAGACCTTTCCATCTAGCGATGAAATCTGAGACCCTCTCCTTCTCCCTCTACTTGCAGTTCATGAGGTCGCTGACTGTTGTTTTAGGCACTGTTGAGATGAAATGGAACATGAACTACTACTAAAGGTCCTCCCAAAATTTTGATAAATGGGCTAGAAAGATCGTATACCAGATGAAGGCAGGTCCTTGCAAGGCCCGTATGAAGCATATGAGTTTCACTGCTTCTTGTTGTTCCGTAGTTCCCCTCATAGGGTCATAATAAGATGCATAGTGCATCAAGTGCTATTTTGGATAGCCTAATCCATTGAAGATTGGGAATACATGGCTCCCAAAATTGGATGGAGGTGGTGTGTTCCCCACCCAATCCGGGCATGGTTTCCGCTCTGGCAGTATCGGAGTGTGTTGACCTTCCATTGCTTCTAATCGAGCCGTTAGTGCCTCGATGGTGTTTGCGAGACCCTGGTTTACATCCTGTTGGGCCTGGTATAGGGTAGGTGTAGCCTGAGGCATTGCTTAAGGATCAAGATCTATTGGCACTAGGGGTGCATGTGCCATTTGTGACACGTTCGGACGGTTCAGGCGTACTCGCTCCGGTTTCGTCCTGAGTGGAGGGATGTCTTGGAATTCATCTGGATCCACATTTAGGTAGTTGGACGGGCCGGGTGCCTTGTTCGGCAGGGGCCCTGACCGTGCTTCGTTTTCTGGGGAAAACCTTGGTCTTTGAGGTGCACTTACTGGGAGTGCATGATGTGGCTCCTCTTGGGACGCGCTTTCTATAAGACGGTTCCTATGGAGCAGCTCAGTGTTAAGCCACCTCAATTCTTTCATTTCTTCTTCCTGTCAAGCGAATCTCTCTTCGAGCATAAGTGGCTTGTTTTTATCGAGAGAAGAAGGCGTGTTAAGGGTAACCGGTCCTTTATTCTTATCCTTTTTGGAAGCTCTCAGGGTGAGTAGAGAAAGGTTAGCTGAAGGGAATCCATATTTAGAGCGGCCCTCTTGTTCAGGGTGTGCACACCTGGTGGTTCGTTGTAGGTTGCAGCCTGACCGGAACCATCGTCTCGTGATCCATCTGGATTTGAATCATCTCCAGCATTACCCATGGAGGTAGCCTCTATGGAATTGAAGTATGCGTATCCCGGGGTGGAGAAGATGTCATCTTCCAAATAAGAAGAGGATATTCCGCGTCATTTACTGGTCTTCCCTCTCCTGTCCTAGGATGTATTTCGGGATCCTTAATGAAGGGTGACACTAATAGTTCTTTTATGTGACCTTATGGTACGCCTCCCTTTCAGAGGGGATGATGATATACATGATGGGATAGGGAATGATCCTCTTATTCTGACTGTCCTCCCTAGAAGTGAGAATACTGATTCTCATGGGGGTGGTTGTTGTTGAGGAGGTAATAATGACCCCATCCTAGAGGGCTGGGGTTGGATCTATTCCTTGGAAGTTGTGTCTCTTCCCATTTTTATTGGTCTTACGAGGGAATTTGTTGTTAAAACTTCCCCTAGACTTGTAGGCTGAGGTTGACCCTGGATTGCAGCGGTGGATGCTGCTATCACTACCTGCCTGATTTTGTTTTCCCCCATTCGGGGGTGAACTGGGTTTGGTGCTGAGTTCTTCAATGAATAAATCCCTTCTGGGTAGGCAATAAATGACCACCGATTGGAATCTCTTAGGTGAGAGGCATGTTGTATGCTTTTGGTGTACTGATTCAGGAGTTATTGAATGGCTCGTTCCCATCGGGCCTGACGCTTCTGGGACATAATCAAGGCCTGACTCTATTGGGTGTGTAGCCTTTCACGAACAGGGATAACACTCGATTAATTTTTTGACGTGATGAAATTTCAAGACACCATGCAGAACGGGTTCTTCTGGGCAGGGAGAGGAGTGAAATGTAGAGCTCCATGTTCTCCTTATCCCCTGATATGGACTCTTGTCCTGGCGTCACCGATGAGGTGATGTAACTGGTGCAGTGCATGGAGGCAAGCTATCTCCATGTTTCTGGTACTCCTCTCGGGTTGCTGTTTCCATGCCAACAGAAGAGCTTCTAGGTTGATGGGATATAGGAGGTCTCCTATTGCCTTGACATGGTATACATACCCGTCATAGGGCAGGAAGCCTGATTTCAGTCAGTGGGGTGTTGTCCATATATTATGGCGGATGTCGTGCATGCATTCTTTCGACAACTCTCTGGGTATGTCGAACTGAAAGGTGTCCATGGACCAAAATGTAACTGGTATATCATCCATGGCCAGTCGTTTCCTCAGCTGAAACATGTCAGCATACTCTTCCACTAGTGACTCCTCTACCTGGTCAGCCCAACTGAGATGCTCGCTGTCAGTTTGGTCAGAGGCAGTGGGACTGGTAGGTATTGAATTATCATGTGGGCGATTCTGGGGTGGTTCTGAAGATGAACGTGGCCCCGGAACGTCTCCCGATTGAAGAAGGCTGTCGTTGTAGACTAGCTGAGAATCTGACATGCTCGATCCCGTCCTTCTGAGTGTGTCAGCATACAAGGGCTTTTTTGTGCTTGATTCGGTAGAGGGATGACTTTCCTATCAATATGATATGTCATTGCCGGGAGGACCTTCACAATGACGTCTGTAATGGCGAGGAATACCATTACATCTTGTCACCTCACTACATAGAGGACATTTGCAGTGCACTCCCTGGGGAGGACCTACAAGGCATGTCGTAGTAAGGGGAGGACCTTCTAGCTACGTAGCATTGTTACAAGGAGGGCCTTCTCAACAACTTCCATTTTGGAGAGGATGACCATCATGGTTTGATGGCCGACATGTATCCTTGGGAGGACATTCAAGACCCACTACAATAAGGGGATGACATTCTTGTTGCTTGGGGCCACTACGGGGAGGACCTTTGCAATGGCGGCTGTGGTGGTGAGGACAACCATCATAGTTGCTGTAATGGTGAGGACTACCATTACAGCTACCACATAAAGAATATCTGTGGGGTACACCCTATGGAGCGCCTTCATAATGTACCACAACTAGGGGAGGGCCTTCTCATTGCTTGACATCTATACGGGGAGGACCTCCGTTATCAGGGTGGCGAGGAATACAACCGTGATCGGATGCCCGACTGTGCGGAGTGTCGTTGCAACATAACCCCTAGGGAGGACCTTCCGGGCAGGCCACCACAAGGGGAGGACCTTCTTGTCATGATGATACGTCACTGCGGGGAGCGCCTCTATATTTGTGAATATGATAGCGAGGACTACTATCATAATCTATGGTCCCACTGCATGGAGAGTGTTTGTAGCGTATACCCTAGGGAGGACCTTCAGGGTGGACCGTAGCAAGTGGAGGGCTTTCTTACTGCTCGATCTTCTGGTCACGTGGAGGGTTTTCGTGACTCGCATCAAAAGAGGAGCTCTCATTATCGATTGTTATATGCCCATGGGGGATGCCCCCATGGGTGATCTAGGGAGGACCTCCAGAGCTGCTGGTAGCAACATTGCAGGGAGGACCTTCGCAACTGCTACTTCCTCTCCCATAATATGGTAATGGGTGGGTAGGGTTCGGAGCCATATATTTTCACTTAATGGCTTTGGGAACCCCATCTTCCAGTAGAGCGGAGTCATGAACCCGCCCTTTATTTTCTGGCTGCCTTCTGTGCATTCAGGGAACTTTCTTGCGGGCAGTGGGGACCGTCTGTTGTTGATGACAAACTTCACCTTTGGGTCCCTATCTAATTGGGTCTTGTGATGCTGTCGGGATATACCGACGAACATATTTACTTTTAGCAGGGATATATTCCTGCTCTAAAGCATCCACCATGGTGGACGGGTGTCTCCCAGTTGGGACGAGTGAATCTACTCGATCCGGTTGCCCTTGCATCGCGGAATATGGCCGACAAACCTCCTGGGAGGAACTAGGGATGCAGATCCGCTCCGAGGAAGCTATCTCTTCTCTTAGATTATCACCTCAATTAGGGATATGGGATCACGGGCCTGAGTCCTTGCTGTTGCCGCTGATTCAATTACACTCTGGAAAGTCTGCAAGGCATGATCTGGGATCGATACCTACTCCTCCATTATTTCCAGGATATGCAGAGAGACATCTTTGGCTGGAATGGGTTTGAAGGCCCATTCCAGTATCGGAGTAGGAATATCCTACTCCGATCCTTCGATGGTCAGTTGGTACTGACAATTCCATTGTGTACAGGCTAGTGAATGAATCTACCCCTGGGTCGGGATATGTTGGTTTATCTCTCCGTTTTCCCCCACATCATGATGTCAGACTTTACTTAAATCCACAGGGTACTGGCCCTGCATATGTTGGTTTCCTGCCGTATCGAGTCGGTGGCCTTTATTGGTGGGGAGACGTGTCTGAATATTAACTGTGGCCACATCTTGGAGGTGGGCTTTGTTGATCGCCACCATATTGGGATGGTAAGTGTCTGGACCATCTACTAAGAGCTGGTCCTGCGGGTGCTGGGTCTCCACCATGTCGGGATGGTGGGCTTCACGACCCTGGGCAGGGAGAGGTGATTGCGGTGTAGGTGACGTCCTACATGAGCGACAGGCTTGATGGATCACGGGGGGATGTGAGCCTGCTTGTATGAGGCTGCCACATCTAGATGGAAGGCTTTAGAGGAGCGAACAGGTGTATGTGCCTATTTTTGATGCGTCTCCGTGACTGGGCAGTGGAGATCCTTCTTAGGGACAACGGTGATGACGGGTCCCCAGTTGTATGTTTTCCGCCCTCGTCGGGCAGTCCAAGGGGCCGAATCTCAGGGAGTGTGGGCCTAGATCCTTTGGGATACATCCTCCTGAGCATGAGGATGTTGAGTCATGGCGTATCCAAGATGACGTCTGCTGACAGGGGTCTTAGAGTGGAACCCCCGTTCGGCGGGGATGAAGTCCTCAACATTGACCTCATCTGCCTCCCTAAGATAATGGAGGTACGCATATCCTGTTCCTGGTATAGACTCGCAAAATGGTTGGAGGCAATAACAGGGGCCGTCTGGATCTGCCTTTGTGGCTACTGCAGGGCAGGCGATCGTCGAATTCTGGCGGATTGGAGGGCGTGCATGGCCTCCTCCACCATCAGGAGAGTATCGTTCACATGGTACACTCGGATTAACGCATCTGAGACCCAACGTTGAAGACTCTAGGTAGGTGACGGGGTCCTCCGTTGGTGGGGATGTCCAGTCATTGCGTTGTTGGAGGCACATGATTGAGAGTTCCTTTGTGACGTCATCGGATTGAAGGGAGTTCCGTGTTGTACCTGTAAAACGTTTTAACAAATACAAACAGAAAACCCATCAAAGCAGCATCTCATGATCCCATGCGTAGTTAATGAGCTATATTGGCACTCCTTGGGAGTAAAATGGGGTACACAATGGAATTAGGTTAAATATGTCATTCTTGGTTAAAGAGTCATGTCGGGTTCACCATTTTTGTTTTGGGTCGGTCTCGAAACACCCAACGTTTCCGTATCCGATGACATGTGGACCTAATTTCTAATGGAAAGCGTTCGTCGGGTGGTTTGACCATTGACGCTTAACAAATCACATTGGTCGAGAGGATGGGAAGTCGGGCTCATCGCACCCTTGGGGGGGGGGAATTATTACCTATTCCGGGACTCTCTTATAGATTTAAGACGTATTCATATCTTCCCAAATCATTGGTTTATACCATGAATAGTATCCACAGATTACTCCTGGTTGGAAATGGTCAGTTCAACGTAGGGTTTCAGAATCATTTATGCTTGAGGTTTTCCATCCCTCGTTGGATGAATTACCTCGAGGAGTCTGGACTCATTGAGGCGACACTAGAAGTGGCGCGGTGAACCGATGTGACGATTGTCGGATCGAACATTTGTTGGTCTTGAACCTCAAGGAGGCTTCCTACGTACCCTACCTTGAGATAGGGATCAAATTCCACGTAGTTAGAATAGGAGTGTCAGCGAGCCGACGTGAATGTGGACCAGGGGGTCCAATGATGATCGAGCTTTAACCTCAGGGAGGTTTCCTACGTACCATGCCTTGACATGGATTAAAGTCCTCGTAGTTCACAATGGATTGGGGATTACACTCTAAGGGGGATCAAGGAAATGGATTGGGGATTACACTCTGAGGATTCCCATGGTGTGGACTGGGGATTACTCTCTGAGGAGGCCCAGGGTTGGGGCTTACACTATGAGGAGGCCCAGGGCGATGGATTGGAGCTTACACTCTGAGGAGGTCCAAGGTAATGGATTGGGGCTTACACTCTATGGAGGCCCATGGTGTGTGCTAGGGGTTACACTCTGAGAAGGAACAGGGAAACAGATTGGGGCTTACACTCTGAGGAGGCCCAGGGCGATGAATTGGGGCTTACACTCTTAGTAGGACCATAAGAGGATGCCATGGTTGATTCTTACTCTAATCCCACGTGATTCATTCATGGTGTAAGAAACAAGAGGCAGTAAGGACCAGACGATAATGTCGCGAAAGGAGCATCCATGGGTAGTGGAGTGGGGCTTATTTATTGGGCACCCTATAAGGTCGGGGCTTTCACCGAGATGGATACCCATGGCGACAAAGCGCAGTGGGAGAGGGACTTGGCCCCAAAGAAGGACGGAGCAACACCCTTCCCCACTACACCCTTCCTTGGGCATAGCCGTGGAGAAGTACAGAGGTGCATGGTGGATTCCTTCAGATGGGTATACCGCCACGCCCTAGGGAGGGGAGATGTTCCCCAGTTCAAACAAGTGGAGGGGTAGAAAAGGAGTTCACGGGCTCAGATTCTGCATTACCGTGAGAATGTGAACCCAGGAATGTTTTGGGAATCCACCCAAGGGTCGGAAAAACCCCTACACCCCTACATACCATGGGTATGTGAACCCAAAACAGCACGCTGATGCACCGAAAGGTTACATCACACGAGTCTGGTGGCTCCGGTGGAGGCCTCGGCTCGGGGCCGGTGAATGGGCCAATGAGGGAGTTGCAGAGGATCAGGCCAGATTGGGTGGATTTTATCTGGATCAGGTAATGGGAACATCTAAGAATTTGGCAAGCCACATGGGTATATGAGGAGTGGAGCCCTTCACGTAGGGAGGTGCAACGCGGCTGGAGAGGCCGTCCGTGAACCATGGTGGTCCGTGGACTAATGGGAACCCCGCGAACCAGGGTTGTTCGCGGCTTGGTTGGCATCTCGTAAACCATGGTTGTTAGTGGATTTGAGTTTAGCCTGTGTACCAGGATGGTACACGGTGGGATCCATGCGAGCAGTGGTGTCCAAGGGAGACGTCGTTCAGGGGTTCGTCGGTCGGGGATTCTCCTGTGTAAGAGGGTGATACACGGTGCGACGGATCGGAAAAGGGGCATAAGTTCCATATTCCATGGGAAGTTCATCCATGGAGGGGACATGGTTCCCTGTTTTATTTTCATTGTTATTTTAAGTTAGTGGTTCACAAAGTTATTATGCGTTTTCGGTTCCTTATTAATTCGCTTCCAGGCTAATACCTGTTCTTGTTCGTGAACTGGAACTTTGCTGTTTGGGAAATCCAAGGCTCCTTCCTTCGAAATCCTTCCACCTGAATTTTTTCGATCTCTCCAAATCCTCCCTTGAAAACCATTCCCAAAAAAACTTTAGGCTCTTACCCCTCGATCTCCTTTTTATAGAGTGGGTAAAGAGATGTATCTATGGTCATGCGACACCTTTTTCGGAGGCCAATGATCGAAGACCCGGTTCACAGATGACTTGGTCAATCGACGGCTCATGGGTGCATTGAATGCACCTTCCCCTCACGAACCAAACCAATTTAGGGAGTGATTCGTAGCTGCAGAGTGTTAAACCTCCATTCTATGAACTATAATGGATGCGGTCCGGGCTGGTCAACATGGTCCGCGGTCGGGGTAGGTTTGCGACGGTGGACAGGCTTGGTGCCCATCCTACCTTGCACCCACGCAGGATCTCTGCATTCATTCCTCGAACGAAACCTGTCCGTGGAGGAGGTGATTTGCGGAACCGGCGGTCTAGTGTTTTCATGGGACCGGTCTTCAGACTGGTTCGTCTTGGGCTATCCTTTGAGTTTTCTCCATACTTTCCATACTTTCCCCCAATTCTTTGGGGTGAATTGTGTAGAACCTCCATTTCGGATTTTTTCAGGACCCTACAGATATAAAATTATTAAAATGATGTTTGTGAATTGGAATTTCACAAATATAAATAATTAGAATTGGGTTTTTACCATTTTAACTGAATGATACCCAATGTAATAATGATATGTAAATTATAGAGTGTGGATCTAAATGTGGGATTAGTGTTAAATAAGTAACCATATGAAATGGTAAGATGGGTATGTGTTGGAAAATAGTGTTTATCTAAGTTTGAATTTGAAAAGGGTAAAGGTAATGTAAATTTGGTTGGTTGAAATTGACATGGAAAATGCAATTGATTGAATGTGTTTGATATTTTAAAATTTTATTGAATTTGAATTTTTTAAAGATATGTATGAAATGGTTTTTATGCTTAAAATTAAATTTTATTTCTAACAGTGCAGAGGATGATATTTTGAAATATTTGTTGTAAAAAATGTATAATGATTTATTGTACCTTATACAAATTTTATTTTTTGATATGGATTTTTTATATGTCATGTTCCTTATGCTTGGGATGATTAAACCTAAGGTAAGTACATTAAATGAACCAACCCACTAGGGCCTACATAGCCTTATGAAGGTTGAACCATTATAACCCAAAGTATTCTTTAAATAGGTTGGGTGTTGAGGAAAATTGTTGAGATGGACGACTATAATGGCGGGACATTTCTTAATGAACCTAGATGTATGCTTCAAAAAAGTTGTATACAATAGTGAAGAGGAATATAATTTAATGAATGTAACATCTAGATATAAATCATGCATGAAATTATATTAGGAGAGTATGTCAGAGTAAAATATTATATAACAATAATATAAAGATGAAAAATGAATGAACATCCAAAAATTATATCTAAATATAGAAAAAACTAAAAATTAATAAATATGGAAGATTCCAGCTCCTGTTCTCCAAACTTAAAAATGGTTCGCGGTCAATTCAACTAGGTATCTCTATGCTCCACCACAATCACCATCGTTCTATCTGTCACCTTCATAAGAAATTTCACATATTGGAAAATCCCAAGGAGGTTGATAGTAGTCATATGAAATAGAATTCCGCAAAACCAAAAGGGAGAAATAGAGAGATAAAACAATAGTCAACTCAGCCCAATTTAAGTGGTGAATGATACTCATCAGAGACACATATATAAATGCTCATAATGAAACAAAAATTAGAGATAAAGGGGGTCACCATCTCATAGCCTAGATGATGTAGATGAGTAAACCTAAATGTCAAAAATACTATCACCAAAGAGAAAAATCATACTCAATATCATTAAGAACTATGTGGAGGGGCCCGTACCTCACACCTTTGCACCATATCTAAGGGAGAACACATCTCCCATGGTGGAACCTCACCATGTAGGAGCCCACTAATGGGGGACAACCACTCTGCAGGCATAGAACCTACACCAAATAGTGGTAATGGGAGTGAAAACCCTGCATATACAAAGAATATGGGAAAAATATTACTTAGTGTGATAGAGGATTGCAGAAATCAATATTTTTCTAATATAATAATGAACTTCTGCCTCGATGTAATAGCGGATTATTGACACCATCATCTCTCTAATAGTATGGAGAACCCATGCCCTTGTGTTATAGAGGAGTACTAACCCCATCATCTCTTTGATAGAATGGGGAACCTACACCCTGGTATAATAAGGGAGTAATGACCAAAACATCTATCTGAAGATATCCCATGATCACTAACATCATCAATAATCTAGTTAACAAATTTAGTTCATCGAAAATATTCCATTTAATATGAAAATCCAATAAAAACTCCACCATAGTGTCCTATGTGAAAACTAATTAGGATAGGCTACTCACATGTCAATCTTTGAGTCCAACTAAAGGTGATACTAGAGGATGAATTTTCTTATTGGTATGAATGATGTATATGGGGTCCACATGGTTTATGGCCCCACTCTGATATCAGGTTGTGTCCTCTAATGTATATGGATTGATGCCCATGTTTATGTACACAAAATTGGAGGAGATCACATGGTTTTCCTCAATAACCCAAGGGCTACCTATGATCTATTGAAAGTACCCATGTTCGTTGAGCTATCACTATATACCTGGCCATCTACCTGGCCATGCCTGTGTACCAACCCATACATGTATACTCCTAGAGTACACAAAATATCGTCTTGAAGGTTTTCAGGTGAATGTTCTATCAAGAACATGTCTTGGAAACCTTGAGAGGGTCACATGGTGTGTGTCCCATCTACACGACATGTGATCATTTACTTTAGGTTCAACTCTAGCCATAATGGGTTCTGAAGAACAATCCATGTTTTCTTCAGTACTACATGTCATTTAGTAATATATTTCATAGATATTTTTGATCTACTATATAGAATATTGGTCCATCATCACTAACTGAAATCACACCCAAAGACCACAAAAAATTAGAGGGAACTACCTCCTAGTATCATTTCTAGCCCGCAAATGGATGTAATTCAGAACATGAGGATCCATATGAAGCCCACAAAACCATTTGTGCTCCTCCAACTTGAACAATTCACCCCATTAAGATCCCATATCCACATAGTATCACATGTAACCCATGTTGTTCCTTGATCTATCAGAAAAATTTCTATCTAGGTGCTTTTCGTGCCACTTTAATGAATCGAGGGTTTGATCTTTCTAAAAAACACCCCAAAAATATTAACCACATCACTATAGGCCAATGGTAAAGAATTAAATGAACGAAGAAAGTAAATCATAAGGAAAAAGGTTAAATCATCATTGGACATGTTTTCTTTGAAAAAAATACTAGATTTGGGATATCATGGGTGAGGAAATGGGATAAAAATATTTAAATTTAATAAACCAATTTTAATCATCAACTAGATCATTATATGGGTGTGAAATCACCAATAATAAATAATTAAAATAAAATTATTGATTAAAAAATTTCATCAAGAGGTATGAAATCCTAATTTTCACATCCTATATAAATTTGGATAGATTATTGATGAAGAATTCATTTCTTAGTTGTGTATAATACTTTTTCATCCATTTACTCTCAATAAACCATGATCTAATTATTGTTCGACAAATAATTCTAATTCTACAATAATAACGATTACATTTACCTCTTAAATCACTCAAGATTTAATCACATAAACCATAAGAAATATCTATAAGTGAATATTTTTATTAGATTTTAATTATGTCATTAAATGATGCAAATAAATAAATTATTTATTTATTATAATTGAATGAAACTACATATGGAGGCCTTTACCAGATGACCAATGCCAAACAAACATTGGTTTCACCTAGGGTAAAACCCCAATTCCATACTCAACCATGGTTTCAAATTTAAAATATGAAAATATTTATTTGAGTTATTCCATTATTATTGAATAAATTCATTTTCATGATATTCATATATTTAAATTTTAATAATATTAATTCTGGGTTCAACAGGACTCAAAACCACAGTATGTCATAATGTATAACTCAAAAAATAATCCACAATATATGTCAATGATTTACAAGGATAAAGGGGTACTACATTATTCTCTAATTTAATGATTTTATTTCCCAAAAAGTACAAGATAAATACAATGGTTGGTATATTGTTCCTGAATCTGGATCTACCACTACATGGATCCATTCAATAGGATCCCATGTTGTCACAACACACAATCTAAGGGGACGGTCTGTCCACAGATGATGCTATCCTACAGATCCTTGAACTCCACTGGGTACTCCTTGAAGGTGGATCCATCTATGATATACTATACTCCCCAATCAATATCATGCTGGGATCATGAAATTATATGTCAAACTTTGACACATGGAAGGCTTCATGTCCCCAGTCTAACCATGGGGGAAATGATAAGTGGTAATCATCTTCACTAACCATCCATAATATAAAAAATGGCTCGATGAACCAAGAGAGATAGTTTCCACCCAGACTAATTCTCTTGAATAATTTTCATGGGGAGACTCTTTAGAAATTTTTTTATCCTAACATGAACTCTAAGGGCTTATATTGTTAATCTATGTATGATTTAATTCAGCTATTGTATATCCTCATATGCATTCAGCTCACATGAAATTTCAATGTCGTCTTCTAAACCATCTCATGACCAACTAGAGATACCTTTCCGATCTCAGTCTAACATTGGGGTGAAGTTCAAACTATTAGAAAATAGCCATATACCAATAGTTTTACCGAAAAATGTGGGTATAAGGCACCCTTATACCCACAGTTTTTGAAAACTGTGGGTATAGGGGTTGAATTGGAACCCACACCCATGGTTTTGAAAAATAGTATGTATAGGTTAGCTATACCCATAGTTTTGCTTAAAACCATGGGTATAGGTTTTTTTCTGAAGACTTATTCCCACGGTTATTTAAAACCAGGAGGAATAATAGCTATACCCACAATTATGACAAAAAAATGGGTATAGAAATATTTTTTCAAGGCCTATGCCCACAATTTTGGAAAAACCGTGGGCATATTATTTTTATTCAATGACCATTAGCTGCAGTATTATAAAACCATGGGTTTAACTTTCCCGCAATATGGCGTGACCAAAATTTCAGTGGGACATAAAAAAAATTGTCGGAAAAACATATACCCATGGATTTCCATTCAATACCCATTGATTGGATTAATAAATTTAGGTAGATTCAAATATATAATCAAATAAGCATTGTAGTTGAGCTGGTGAGCCACTCATTTTTGTTCCCTCCGATCACTGTTTCAAATCCCACTGAGCGATTTTTTTTATAATAGAGGGGTTGAGATTAATATATTATAATAAATGTAGATATATTAATAAATAACTATGTTTACTTTATTGGTTAGTCGTTCGAATTATGAATCAAAAAGACGAGATCAAAACCTGTGAGATATCTTTTTTCTATTAAGGACATTGATTAATATAAATGGAGGAATATAGAGATATATACTTGTAAGAGGATTAACTAGAGTGGTGAGAAGCCAATAATTTGACTGACAGGTCACCAGTTCAAGGCCTACTGGCCCTTTTATGTACGATTTTTAACCATGATTTTAAAATTGTGAGTATAAGGCTTGGACAGTGTGGTGTGAGGCTATGACACCATTGAAAACCCATGGGAATAGGTTGGGGACCTATCCCAACACCTCAGTTTCCCACAATTCCCAAAACCGTGGGTATAGGCTATACCAATGGTTTTGGGGGCTATAGCCATGGTTCAAAAACAACGGTATAGTTATTTTTGGAGTAGTGGAATGATCTCCCATATGGGAACTCAAAAGGTTCCGTGTTTATAGTATATGATATCTATTATTATAAGAAAAATCATTTGATTTTATGTGATCCTCCCAAAATGAGAATAATTCTAACATGTAGTCTCTCAACATAACCTCCAACATCTATATTGTTCTCTCAGTATTACTATCCATCAGGGGGTGAAATTTTATACTCATCCACAAATGGGTACCAAATTCTTCATGTATGCCTCTATACACTCATTCATTAAATTATATATCATAGTATGAGTCCATCATCAAGGGATACCAATGGAGTAGGATGATCTCATGCATGTACAACTATCCTAGACTCAACACCAAACTCTTCTCCTTGATAGAAAAAATGGTTTTGACTTTGAAATTCTGTTAACTACCACCCTTGTGGAATATTGTCTTTTCACTTTCTATAGAATCCAAATCACAATACACAAGGATGTATCATCCCATTTGTACTCTAGAAACACAAGGGGCTATGTCTAACCTATAGGATCATGGTTCTCAACCTTCACCTGCTAACATATGATACATGGATACATGGGCACCGAAACACTCCATCCCATTCCATCCCATCAAAACAATTTCTAAATATCTCTGTACAACTTCTCTATGAAGAGATGTACAACCAAATGATAATTTTGAAACACCTTTATCACCTCCTTCTGTACCGTGATCTAAACCACTATTTTTTCTTGGGAAAAGATGATGTCTTCCCATCCTCCATAAAATTAATACATTGATTATACTAAACATATATTATCACAAATAACCTCATAATATATTTATATTAATTGATCCAACCACACATTCATGATATGTAGAGGAGTCAACAACATTGATTGAAGATAATTGATGCCCCTATCCTTCCAAGGGACAGATTGAAAGAAGACAGCTGCTCAGATCCCTCCACCACTAAACAATAATGGGACCTCCTACTAGGGGCATCTTTCAGCATATTTACCTTCCTAAGATTATTAAACATTAACCAATTACTCTATTTCAGGTTTAGATATATATGTATGAATATACAAAATAGAATTTCATAGTATTATTATTAAAAAATATCTCTCCCAAAATATAATACCACCACATATTCATACAGAATACCACTAACACTAACTCCAATTCACGAGTCATGTACTTCTTCTCAATGGGTCTCAAAATTATTAACCCATATGTGATCAATTCTTACCTATATATCAGAACACTACCAAGAGTAGTTCGAAAGTCAATAAAATACATTATTTAATTCACTCCCTCCCCTAGTAGTTTAAAGAAATCACTAGTCAGTCCCATCTTTAACTCCTCAAATTATATCTGATGCTACTCAATCCAGATAAACAGTTTCATTTTATGAATCGACATGTCTAAGTGGATGCAATCATAGAGAAATTTTTTATAAACCAATTTCACTACCCTATCATGCCAAGAAAAATATCCCCCTTTGAAGCACTCTTGGGTGGATCCCAAGAAAGCACTACATCAATATTCATAGGGTTTGAAACTAATTGATGCATAGAAATCACATTCCCTAGAAAGTAAACCTCATATATAATGAACTATAGCTTCAATATATTACTATAAATCTAGTTCTCTTGGAGTGATTCTAGGACCAATATCAATTGATCATTATTATCCACCTCTAAAAGAGTGTTGAGGAGTATTTCATCAATGAAGACAACAATAAGTCGATAAATGTATGGATGAAAGATCTTGTTAATTAAATACATATGAAAACTAGGGTAATTCATCAAAGAAAAAGGAATCCCTACAAACTAATAGTGTCTGTATTGAAATCATAATTTCATTTTTAGAATATCATCCTCATGAACCCTCAAATGATGGTATTGATAACATATATGGATCTCTAAGATTAAAATAAAACCTCAAAACCTGTCAATGAGGTCTTAAATTCTCATAAAGGGTACGTATTATTTATAATACTCTCTTTTAGGAAATGTTAACCAATAAAAATCTACAATTTCTTTTATACCATTTCCAAAATAAAACTAGAAATTCCGAGGATGGAACACTCGGTCTGATAAAATCCTTCTATTAATGGTCCTCTAACTACATCCTTTGCCCACAAATATTGTTAAGGTTCATCAAATATGTCATAAAATATATAGGTTATGTCTTAGAATGAAAGTCAATATAGAAGTCCATCTTCCACAATAGAGGTAGTCCCAAAACATCCACAGGGTGGACCTCTTTAATGTAATTTAATACCAAAAGAATCTATATTTCTGAATATTTTACTAAAAAAGGACTAATCTTTATAGTGGACGGGTGATGGGTTGTAGCTATGTTATTGGAAGACCCACTCATTCTTCAATCAGGTCACTATTGTACAGAAAATAGAATCTCATCCAAACTGACTGAAGGTACCTAACACATCTATGATGAAAATAAATCTAGTCTCAAACCTAGGGAAAGAAATTCATACCAAATATTATGTCATAAGGTTTCATATTTATGAAAATGATTTCCCACATGAATCTATATCTACCAAGTGATAACTTGCCCAACCAATATATGAGAGATAAGGAAAATATTCTTCTATTAAGAAGCAATAATTGTATATGTTGGGATAAATTCTCAACTGGAAGCTCTAACACTCACAACATGAATAAATAGATGATGAAATGGATAATACATATTTCTACTAGTACTGATTAAATAGTATAATACAAACATTATTCCTTTAATGTATATTTTTATACTATTTCATATAACTCCATGGCCAACAACTTCCAACTATCCCAACCAATAGTTCCCCGAGCCTGATATGGGACACAAGGTGCTGTTTGTACTGGTAGAAGATTGTAATATATTCCTCCACAAACTACTCCTCCCTCCAAATATACTACATCCCCTCTTCAATTACTACCTCCTTGATGACCACCTTGGTGTCCTATAAGAGGTACTTGATCATGGAACAACCTATACTATGGAAGTCTATATATTGTCTACATGTCATGCTCAGTGTGATGGATTTGTAAATCATGACCTATGTGACCTCACCAATCACAAGAATAGAATCAAACCTCTTTAGGAATTAAGGATCTTTTATACGACCCTTGATCCACAAAATCACACATCATAGAAAAACAATTCATACTATCCTAAGATCTTGAAATCTAATGCCTTTTACCTACTATAGAAAACTCAGAAAAATAATGCCCACAACTAGCTCATAGAACTTAGTGAACCTCTGCTAGGAATATCTCAGTCACAAGAGCCCCCTCATGAACTCCTGCGAAGTGGGTAGAAAAAGGAGACCAAAATAGCTCCAATGAATTCATAAGGAACCTAATAAAATATCATCACCTGTAAGAAGTCTTCATTTCATATCAAGAGAGTATCACATATATTTTTTTAAGCTCACGACATACTCAGTTTTTATCATGTCACCCTTTTGTAACTCAATAAATTCCTAGATCAAAATAGGGTAAAATAATGATGGTTAATATTCCTCATGAAATTGATACTAGAAGTTAGGCTATGCGGGTGTCACCTCTTTATTGGTCTTTGTGACAAAACTAAACCTCTTCCCAGATGCTCCAATGGAATTCTATCTTATAGGAAATACATACAATCTATTTGGGATTGATTGAGATGAAATACATTGATCTATGACTCTATTTAATCCTTCATTACATGGGGATATAAATTATTGTGTCTCCTGAGTAGCTGATAGTTCTAAAAATCACAGGGTGTGAAAATAATACATTTTTCCACAGTATGAACTGAAATCTCTAACTACAGTTTGATATGCAGGGGTATCTATACCTTCCCATCAAGAGGAAACACATGATGGGATGACCCAAAAATATGGCCTCAATGCTTTATGGATTGTCTTTACAACCCTGAATCGGTAACAAGATTGGCTATCTTCATCGATGTATCCTAAAATTAATCAAGAGATACTATGGAAAGATAGGACTATATATATATAGGCTAGGAAGGATAGTTAAAAGACAAATTCCTATATAATGGATGTATAAACCAATTTCATGAAATATCATGTTCATAGGAATGAGTAAGATTCATGGTGTATGGATACGTCGGATGTCAGGCCAACACTGGATTCCCTTGCCTGGAATCCAAACTCAAGAAACATTGATATTATTTTCTTAAGTCCAATCCAATCCCTAGAAAAGAGAAAATATAAACACAATCCCAACAAATTAACTGCTATAATAACAATCTCTAAAAACTCATGCCACCAATGCCCACCTAGCCTATGGAAGGATGAGTCTTCATAATCCCAATCCCACCTCCAATAAGCTAAGATTAGGTGATAAGTGCCAAGTGGGAATAAATGTAATGGGTGGCCATTTCCTTATAAAGCTATACCCACAAAAATCAAACCATTTATATATAATTGTTCATAATAATATAAATTAATTAATGTGACATATATAGAAAACCATGCTTGTAATAAAATCAATTGAATACATCAGAGTACAAAATCACAGAACTAATTTGTAAAGTGGAAAACTACATGTCCAAACAGAAAAAAAATTCCATCTTGACAACAACTATAACTGAAAAATGAGATCGATACCAACTCCTGATCTCCATTCCAAACCAACATATGTGGAAAATTCACCTAGGTATCATATTGGTTCAGAATAATCCCAACTAATATGTATGTCCTATATATAAGACACATCATTTGTGGAAACAACCAGGAATGGTTGATAATATATAATCATAGTAGGATCACCGATACCAATACATAGTGATATAGTGATAAAAAAAAGTGATCTCAACCCAAATCAAAAGGAACTGAAACCCATCAAATAAACATACACACACACACACACACATATATATACATATATTCTTGAAAAGAAACCCAAATGAAAGAGAATGGGGATCAAAATAACATTGCCCTTAAAAAGACAATTAGCATGTCCCCAGCTCCAAAATTTAATCATTGATGCCCAAAATCGAATGTAACCTCACTAAAATATGATTGGAGGGGCTGACACCTTAGAACTATTATGTATCATTGATAGAGAAATTTTTTTTCCAAAGAAGTCCCAAACCCCTCTAAATCTTAATGATGGGGGAGTACTACTGTTTTGGTAGAGAGCCCAATACATATAGTAGTAAGGGGACTACTGAATATACATTTGTAAATAATATGGAGAACCCACTCATTGGTGTAACAAGGTAGTACATACCTTGATATATCTTTAATATAATGGGGAAACCGTGCCTTGGTGTAATAGTGGTGCACTGGCCTTGATATGTATCTGATATCATGGGGAACTTATTCCTTGTTGCGAATGGGGAGTACTAACCCCATTAACTATATGATAGAATGGGGAAATCATTCACTAAAAAACAGCATATTACTGAAACTTACATCAATCTAATCATCCCTCATCACCACTGCCATGGTAGAGCATGACCAGGATAAGAATCAAACAGAGAACATCTCATGTATTATATCAAAATATACTACAAATGACACAATCATGATCTACAAAAAAAAATTTCCTTGGATATTCTATTCATAGGAAAAAAATTCAAGTCCAAATAAAGGGGATATTAGTGAATGAAGAGTATCATAGGTATACACAATTTATATGGGATCCACATGACATGGGGACCTTCTCTAATGCCTGAATGTTCCCTCTTATGGATAAGTACTGATTAACATGTCTGTATACATGGAATATGGGGAGACCACACATCATGTGAAAACCACCCAGGGGTTCCCCTCATGCCACTGGGCATTCCCATGTTCAACTAGTCATGAATGTGTTCATAGTCAATTAATTGGTTGTTACGTGGTGTAGGCCCATACCAATTTACTCTAAGAGTAAATACAGTTTCATCCCACATGGGGTCCTGGGAATGTTCTGGTGAGAACACAAATGGTCCACCTTGGGAGAGTCACACAGTGTGTGGCCTAACCACATCACTTATGATCCTCAACAATGGGGGAAACCCAAGATGTGATGGAAACCGAAATACGCAATATGTGTTCTTCTCCATTACATGTAATATAGTCATATTTCCTATTAAAATATCATTACATACACAAGGATTCTTGGTAAATCATAAAAACTTTTAATCACACCCAAAACCGCCCAAAATCAAATAGAACTACCTCTTATTATAAAATTTTTTCTATCAAGTGGTCTGAAATCGAAACATGATAATCTATAAAAACCAATAATCATCACACGTGCCTTCTTCTTGATCCTATATCCCTTATGGATTAAATTTAAAAAGAGTATCACCCAAATCCCATATAATTACATGATCCTTACATAACCAATTGATACAGATTTCTTTCATACTTCTATAATGGATCTAGGGCTTCGAACCTACATGAACCCTCTCTGACAAAGTCGAACCACAACCCTATTCAAATACACTGAGTAACACGATGAACAGATAGGGGAAAAGAACTATAATGACAGTGAAATATATATTTATCAATTATTATTTTACAATAATCACAGATTGAGGGTATAAAGAGTTTGGACATGGAAAAAATATTTAAATTTAATAAAAAAATTTAATTCCCAAACGGACTTATCCGAAGAGAATGATACCATTAACAAGAAATACAAAAGGTAAAACCCATACTTTTAATTTTTTATCTTAAAGAATAAAAACAAAATTAATTACTCTTACCATGATTTGGATCCATCATTGGGGATGAATTAGTTCTCTAGTGAAAGATAAGACACGTTTCATCTACTCCCTCTCAATCCACCTTGATCTAATATTGATTTGTCATTTGACTATGATTCCCTAATGTGAATCGCTCTGAACCTTAAATCATATCCCATAATGGTTATGTGTCTAAGACATATAATATCATCACAGTAGTGTATTTATATAATAATTTTATTATATAATTTAATAAAACAAACAAACAGACAAATTATTTATTTAATTAAATGAAACAACCAATAGTTGTGTCAATAAGATGTCTAGTGCTGACCAAATATAGCTTGAGTCTTGGGTAAACCCCGCATTAAAAACTCAACCTTTTTCATTAATTTCTAATAAGAAACTATATTTGGTATTTATTCTATTTTTCATAAAAAACATCACATGTTTATAATTAATATATCATATATTTTTATAAGATCAATTTCGGGAAAATAAGGCTTTAGAATCTTGTGTTGTCTCCCTACAAGGATATGAAAATATAAATTAATATATATCAATGTCTTACATGAAAAAAACATGTGTATCTACAATAGTTCCCCAAGGTGGACACATGGTTCATGGTTAAACCTACTGTGAACACATTATCTAGGTGGAAGTAGGGTTTTTGGTTAAACCCATTCTGAATAGTGCCCAAGGTTTATGGATGATTTATGGATGAACCTAGGATGAGCATGGCACAAAGTAGATGCATGGATCTGAGGATGGGTATGTTATCCTGTATTACAAGATTTAAATAGGGTTGTGTATATTACCCATGGTTGGTAGATCGTAGGCATGAACATTATGATATTTGTAGAGACACTCTAGCATTGGTTTATGAAGGATTGTACCATTCTTGAGGTAAACCCAATGTAGAGACCCAAACTTGACGTACATGGACATTACAGTACTTTTTCGGAATACTTAATACATAACAAGAACATACACCAAAGGATCGTAATAGTTTAGTGTCTTTTGAAACTTGAAACATAATCTTCTATTCGTGGTGAAAGATCTTCAACATCTCCCATAAAGATCTTCCATTTTTTACCTAAAAACATTCTTTATATACTGGGGAAAATAAAACATATAAAGGGTGATTTCAAATGCTCAGTAAGGGTAAACATGGAGAAAATAAAACAAACCATATACATTTTAACTTCAAAACATGAGCATTATGTTTAAACATCAAAATCTTCAGTTGTGAAATAAATCTTGGCAGAACGTTAGGCATAGATGATAAAGGAACATCAATCATTATAAAATAGCATGGGAAAAAACATTTAATTGTGGAAAACCAATAATAACATGATATGATTTCCATATTAGTCAAGGAATTCCTGCCAAGACCATCATAGTGGACAAAGTCCCTCACTAAATCGAGTTTACTCCTCATTCCAGTCTTGTATCACTGAACCGAATTAACTTACTATTACAGCCATGTATATCTCATGAGATATATATCCTTACCAAATTAATTGTAGGTAGATATAGGTCCCACCCATCTCATTATGAAATCATTCTTACTTGTGCCAAAAAATAAACTTAAAACATTCATCATAACCCAAACAATAAAATGGGTTTCATAAACATCATCCCATCATAACATAATCCATATAAAGAAAATGGATATAATTTCATCATAATAAAAGTGAAACCATGTAAATCATAGGTAATTATAATTGAAACATACATATATGAAATAATTTTATCTTATATGTAAATTTTTTTTGATATAACACTTGAAATGAATTCTTCAGGTAAATATCCTTTCTTCTTCAAAATCATTTTATTTTTACAAAATGAAATGATATTTTAAAAGAAAAGGATTTTGTTGAAAATAATCATGAAATATTGTAGATTAATCTTCAAGAAAATTTGGCATTATAAAACCATAATAATCCATTCATTCTGTAATAAGTTAAAATAACATTCCCCTCGTACTTTTTCCAGAAAAGTCAAAAAGTGCGTATGGTAATCAAAAGAAAGATTATTCCATAACACAAAGTAAAAGTCAAAGAGGGGTAAAAATGACTTTAAACATACATTTAATAATATTTAAACAGTTTATGAAAATCATTTTATGGACACAGATGAAGCATATAACCCCAGTAAATACTTACGTATAAGTAATCTTAGATAAAAATGAGATCGCAAAATTATCCCTTACCGTAGGTGAAATTTCTTCCGTATGTGTCCGAAACTACTGTATATCGGATTTAAACATATTATTAACTTTTAACAGAACCATAATAATATTTTCGATATCATATATGATTCACTTATGACTTTATATTACAGGTTCTTTAGTTAATTCCATGTTAAAGCAGCGTTTTGGGTAAAATCATTTCATTTATCGTACGTGTTTCGATTTGTTGTTCTTGATATTATTACTCATATCCTGATTTACATAATTCTATATTGTAAAACATGATTTATATATAATATATTTTCAGTATATAAATATATATGATAGATCAATAAATGGAATGAAATACATCGTTCATGGACACGGTAGGCCATATGTACGCATGAACGCTGTTTTCGTTTCCTTATTGAATTGAATGGAATTAAGTAAACAAAACATATATGTACATAAATACAGTATCATTATTATTTAATATATTTCATTATTATTTATTATATATATACTTTATAATCATACTTGAAAGGTTAATCATTGAAAATGAATCTAATCGCGTTCGTGGAGACGGTAGTCCGTACGTACGCACGAGCGATGATATCGTTCCCATAATTATTGAATAGAATTGGAGTGGATGATATAATATCTCAAAATTAATATAATGTTATAATAACCATATATAGTTATTCATTACACCATTATACCCATCCAAGTAAGGTGGTGGTGGAAAAATAGATTACAGCACTGCGTGGAGACCATATTTTGTACGTACACACGCATGGTGATTTCATATTCCATAGGATTTATAGAATGTAAAATGGAGTTTTTTCATATTTATAATAAAAAAACATTATATTATTGATACTTATGTTATTACTTTATAATGATACAAATAAATAAGAAGAAGTTGTAGAAGAATGAAAACATGAAAGAATCGGTAGAAGAGATTACCTCTTCTTCGACGCACCGCTTTTAAGATTCCTCTAAAGGCACTAGAGTTTGACTTTTGAGGAGAACATAACCTCTATAATGTTTATAGAGAATTTGAGAACGAAAATGGGCAAGGTTTGGCCGAGCATGAATTCTCAAAATTGTGTAAAGAGAAGAGGGAGGATGTTCCCTTTTATAAGGGAGGAGAGGGGCACCTTAGAAAAATCATAAAATATTATTTTATAATAATGTCATATTCAGTTTATAATATATAAAAATTGATTTATGTAGAAAATAAAGTGGGGATGGGTCTAAATCCTCTCATCCAATTGGTTTTACAGATGTTTAGGTTACTATTTTAACCTTATCATTTAGATTTAAGTCTAAGTTAAATAATTTAACTTTTACCCTGTCTTCTTGTTTTCTTACACTATATGGTTAATAAACATACTATAACACAACAAAAGAACCCCAATTGGTTCATTATTAATATATATAATCTTATCTCAGTCATTTGGAATAACCTTATATTTTTAAAAATATAATATAAACTAATAATATAATATTTGTTTTAAAAACAATTTTATGTCAATTTTGACACTATTTGGTAATTGATTTTTGTGAAAATCATAACAGCATGATTAGTTTGAAAAACGTTAATTACATAAATAATAACCTATCATATTAACCTAAATAATTATTGTAATTTTTATAATGTCTCAAATTACATTTATTTGGGTATTTATAGCATCAATTTCGCTAATATTTTAATTAATAAGGTATTTAATGCATCATCATTGCATCAAAAATAAATTTAATTATTTAATGTCTAGAAATTATAAATAAAATACCATTATTTAGGAAATCTTTTTATATTTCTAATGAATATTTATTGTCGAATTTATCTTATGTATAACTTTATATTAAAAATGTTTTAGTTATTAAACATTTATTTTTACTTTTTTAACTCTTCTGTAAATAAAAAAATAATAAGTGTCCTAATATAATCCATGTGGACCTAAAGTGTAATATTTTATTCATAAGGCTGTTTTTGGTCAAATTACACTTATCCAACAGAATTAGGACATGTTTTATGGTATTAATAATATCATTATTACCCTTAATTACCTTATTTACTTTTAACTGTGGTAAATAAAAGTAAAAAGTTACTATTCACCAAAAATTATTTTTATCTTATTGAACCATATTTTACTCCTTGATATTAACCATGTGCCTATTATTTTCTAAATTCCACTCACAGAAGCGGTAAAACCATGTTTTATGTATATTTTCAAATTCCCCTAGGAGGTGGGTAAAAGACGGTGAAATGTTCAATAAAATTTTTATATATCTAAAGTTATTATAAAATGACTTCAATGAATTAAATTGAACTTATATAAGTATTATGTATAAATTTTTAACTAAAATAAATTTAAATAATATAAAATAATTATTTAAATAAAAAGTCTGTTTTTAAATATTAACCTAGTGTTTTCACTATTCATCCAAAATTTAAAGTTTTCAAAAAAATACCAAAAATTCAACCAAGGCTAATTTTGATATTCTAAATATAAAAATGAAGTCCATTTTGAAAGATAGAATTTATTAAATTTCAAAAAGTGGGTATTTCTATTCATAATGGATAGTTTATATAATATTTTAATAATATATCGTTGTTTAGTGAAACTCGGTATTGCGTACAACACACGCTGTTGTGGAAGGTCGCAATTGCATGTAAAGTAAGCCAAGTCAGGGTTGCGTGTAGTGAAAGATTATTTTTTTGTTGTGTATAATAGAATCCAACCATATATCATTTATACATTGAATATATATATATATACACACACAATGTTGCGTAGAATAACTTCTATCAAACGAACTCGAAATTTTGTGCAACGCGATCCAAGAATAGTGTTGCATATACTGCAAGCTAATATGGTGTTGCGTATAGCGCAAGATAATCATGGTGTAGCATAGAACACAAGACATCAAATAAATTAAAATTAATACTTCTCATAAAATCTCGGGGTGTTACATTCTACCCCCCTTAAACTGAATTTCTCCCTCGAAATTCGTTTGGATTATAAATCATTTACTACTTGAAATTTTCATTCATAGAAACCCACATTGTAAAAAAGAATACTAAAACATAATTTTAAATAGTGAATTATGAAACATATCAGTTTCCCAAATTAACTCATCCCTGGGTTTCCACGTAAGAGAACATCGGAAAAAATATGGATACGGAAGAGAAACCTAACCATCAAGTTCTGATGGAGAGTGGTAGAGAACATGGCTATGAAAAAAACAACAATCACAAAGCCATAAATTTGTGATGATCTAGGGTACCATCTGATTCATTGGAAATGAAGACACTAGGACAACATTTTTGGTTTTCAAGATCATTTCTCTAAAGTTAAAGAATTTCAATTAGAAGAAATACTTACTTTATTTTGGTACAATCTCACCATTGTTCGTTCCTCTAACAGTTTCCCCTTCATATCTTAAAGAATTGAAGTTGAATTTTTCATTCTTGAAGTGATAGCAGATCATATGATAGAATGATGAGTCATTCCATCCGCCTCAATCAAAATATTAACAAAAGTTATCAAATATACATAAGTCCATCTATAGTGAGGCTAATCATATATGATTCCAAAAATGGACTTATACTTCATCTATCATACCGCTTAATTTAATAAAACTAGTTTCTACTAACCAAGGACTTCCTGTAGGCTAGTGGTAGGTGATAATGTTCTGTTTCACTTTAGTTGTGGGTTTGATTCCCACAGCCTTGTCTGACGTGACGGGTTGTCGCCCGTCCTTCCGGTTGTCCTTTTTCTTAAACTACAATATTATAACATCCCGTCAATAATATCAAAAAAAAGTTCTATCCTTAAACAATAATAACTTATTTCCAACATAATTCATTCCAATATTTAGGCTTATCTAAAATGCTTCTGTCCAAGCTCATAGTATAAAGAAAACAATTACTAGAAATGTCATCTATCGAGAATGTGAGTACCATCATTTATCCCCCATATATCATATTATATATGTTGTTGGTCACATTGCAAACATGAGAACACCTTAATCATGTATTCTCTTGAAAAATTAATACCCATTGAACCTTAGTGAAAACATGAATGCTATCCAAAGTAAACTCTTTCCACATACCAAAATCCCAAAATTTATATATACTCAAACCATGATATAAGTGATGAGATCGTTTCATTTCCTCTTTAACCCTTCATTATGCGCATATCATATTCTTTCCAAAAATATTTCAATCACTTTTCATGGTTACTGGTACTATATAATTATTGAAAACCAATTCATATATATTCCAAAATTCCACAATACCATAAATGAGATTCCATGATACTATTTTGAAATCTCATTACATAAACACTTAATCATTCCACGACATCATTTTCATACTCAACATCAAAAATAGTGATCGCATGTGACTTCCCTTTATCCATTTCCTTAAGAGGATTCTCACGTCAATCATCATTAATCCTTGGATTAGGGCATTGATTAACATAATGCCTCATTTCTTTGTAATTTTAGAATTTAAGTGTTGGTGGTGCGTTCTTTGTAATCTTTTCTCTATTCAAATTATTAGCTACTTTTCTCCCATTAAATTGACACTCTACTGCCCGATGACCTTCTTTTCCACACTTGAAACATTTTCTAGTACCTTTTAGAAAATCTACACCATTCTTCTTTCCACACTTTGAGCATAATGTAACATTCATCTTCTTTTCACCATTGTTCTGAGATTTCTCTTTGAACTTCATCTTTTTTTTCTTTTTCGAACCATGATATGGATATGTAACACTAACTTCTAGTTCTACCTTGATAGCACAATGCACAATTTCTTCATAGATACTGAAGTCTCTTATGGCTAATTCCTTTCAAATATTTGGTGTTAAGCCACTGAAGAATCGATCAACTTTACTTTCAGGTTGGATGATAAAGCCAGATGCATACCTTGCAAGACATGTAAAATTCCATTCATATATACCAATAGATTCATCATCCTTTTTCATAAGCTCAAGGAACTCCTTTTCCATATTTGTTCGAAGAATATGAGAGAATTACTTATTGAAAAATATGTTCTTGAACTCATCCCATTCCATGGATTCAATTTCATTTCGGGGACCTGTATTCTTAATTTGATTTCACCATTGGTATGCTTCACCTTCTAAATGGTAAATATCCAGAATGAATTTTTCTTGTTCCGAAAAGCGTAGCATGGAAAATATCTTTTCAATGGTACTGATCCATTGTTCAGCAACATGTGGATTGAAGACCCATTGAAAGAAGGTGGGCGTTGCCTCATAAAGGACTCAATAGAATATTGTTCCCTTCTCTACTCATTTGGAAGTCCATAATGATTCATATCTTGTGTATGTATAGCAATATGATTTTTCACTCCATCTCCAATAACACTAGTTTGTTCAGGAAGACAATCATTGCATTGTCCATTACATTGATCAACACGGTTTCTTCGGGTTCCATCCATCGTCTAAAACCCAAAAAGAATAGTGTGATAGGCAAAACTCATACTAGGAAAACAACATAATAAACGGGGAGTACCTTTAATATCTAACATATTAGGTTTAATTCTAATATCCTTACCATAATTCTAGGACTATAACCTATAATTATACTTATCCTTAGGTACATCCCTATACATACCATAGAAATATCTCTTGGAATATCCCTAATGTTTTCACATCCTAGTTTCCAATGGTTAACTAAACCATTCCTATGATACCCACTGTAGAGACCGAAAATTGACATACATGGAAATTACATTACTTTTTCAAAATACATAATACATAATAGGAACAAACACCAATAGACTGTAATAGTTTAGTGTCTTTGGAATCTTGGAACATAATCCTCTATTCTTGGTGAAATATCTTCAATATCTCCCATAAAGATCTTCCTTTTTTTCCTAAACCCTTTCTTTATATCCTAGGGAAAAGAAAAAATATAAAGGGTGAGCTCAAATGATCAGTAAGGGTAAGAATGGAGAAAATAAAAAAATCCATATACATTTGATCTTCAAAACATGAACATAACGTTTAAACATCAAAATAATGAGTTGTGAAATAAATATTGGCAGTACGTAAGGAATAGATCATAAAGGAACATCAATCATGATAAAATATCATGGGAATAAATCATTTAATTTTTGAAAACCATTAAGTAAATGGTATTATTTCTATAGTAGTCATGGACTTTATACCAAGACCATCATAGTGGAAAAGGTTCCTTCCTGAATCGAGTTCACTTCTCATTCCAGTCCTGTATCCCTGAACCAGATTTACATACCATTCTAGCCAAGTCTATCTCATGATATATAAATCATTACCCAATTCATATTAGGGAGATATAGGTCCCACCCATCTCATAATGAAATAATTCTTACTTTTTCCACAAAATATACTTAAAACAATCATCACAACCCAAACAATAAAATGGCTTTCATAAACATTATCCCATCATAACATAATCCATATAAAAAAACGGATATCATTTCATCATAAGAAAATTGAAACCATTTAAATCCTAGAGACATTATATTTTAAACATACACATATGAAATAATGTCATCTTAGATGGAAAATGTTTTTGATAAAACACTTGAAATGAATTCTGGAAAAAATATCCTTTCTTCATCAACATCATTCTCTTTTTACAAAATGCAATGATATTTTAAAAGAAAATGATTTTTTTAAAATAATAATGATATCATATAGAGTAAGATTCAAGAAAAATAGGCATAATGAAACTGTAAAAATCAATTCATGTTGTAATAAGATAAAAAAAATTCCCCTCATACTTTTGCTGGAAAAGTCAAAAAGTGCGTTTGGTAATCAAAATAATGATTCTTCTATAACAAAAAGTAAAAGTCAAAGAGGGTTAAAAATGACATTAAACATACATGGAAGAATATTAAACACTTTATGAAAAACATTTATGGACATGGATGAAAAATATAACCCCTGTAAATACTTACGTATATGTAATGTCGGATAAAAATGAGATTGCAAAATTATCCCTTACCATAGGTCCAATTTATTCTGTATGTGTTCGAAACTCTGGTATAGTGGGTTTAAACATATTATTAACTTGTAACAGAACCATAATAATATTTATGATATCATATATGATTCACTTATGACTTTTTATTACCCGTTCTTTTGTCAATTCCATGTTAAAGCAGCATTTTGGGTAAAATCGTTTCATTTATCGTACATGTTTGGATTTGTTGTTATTGATATTATTACTCATATCCTGATATAAATAATTCGATAAAGTAAAACAAGATTTATATATAATATATTTTCTGTATATAAATATATATGATTGATCAATAAATGGAATGAAGTACATCGTTCATGGACACGGTAGGCCGTACGTACGCATGAACACTGTTTTTGTTTCTTTATTGAATTGAATGGAATTAAGTAAATGAAACATATATGTACATAAATAAAATATCATTATTATTTAATATATTTCATGATTATTTATTATATATATAATTTATAATCATAATTTAATGGTTAATCATGGAAAATGAATCTCATCGCGTTCGTGGAGATGGTTGTCCGTACGTACGCACGAGTGATGATATTGTTCCCATAATTATAGAATAGAATTGGAGTGGATGATATAATATCTCAAAATCAGTATAATTTTATAATAACCATATATATTTATTCTTTAGACCATTATACACATTCAAGTAAGGTGGTGGTGGAAAAACATATTACACTACGGTGTGAAGACGATATTCCGTACGTACGCACGCGCGGTGATTTCATTTTCCATAGGATGGATAAAAGGTGAAAGGGGGTTGTTTCATATTTATAATAACATATCAAAATATTAGTGATACAAATTTTATTACTTTATAATGAAAAAACTAAAGAAAAAGATGCTTAACAAGAATGAAAACATTAAAGAATCGGTAGAAGAGATTACCTCTTCTTCGACGCACCTCTTTTAAGCTTCCTCTTAAGGAACTAGAGTCGGTCTTTTGAGGATACCAGAACCTCAATTATGTTTCTATCCATGTTTTTTAGGAAAATTTTTAGGGTTTGGCCGAGCATTAAATCTCAAAAGTGCGTAAAGAGAAGAGGGAGGAAGTGCCCTTTTATAAGGGACGAGAGGGGCACCAAAGGAAAAATTTAAAATATAATTTTATAATAAAGTGATATTTGGTTTATAGTAGATCCAAATTGAATTTTTAAGAAGCTAAAGTTGGTATAGGTCTAAAAACTCTCAAAAAATAGGGTTAGACAATATTAGCTTACTATTTTAACCTTATCATTTAGATTTAACTCTAAGCTAAATAATTTAACTTTTACCGTGTCTTCTTGTTTTCTTACACAATATTGTTAATAAACTTACTATAACAAGCCAAACGAACCCCAAGTGGTTCATTATTAATATATACAACCTTATCGAAGACATTTTTTGAACCATATATTTTTAGGAATATAATATAATTTAATAATATAATATTTGTCTTAAAAACTATTTTATGTCAATTTTGACACTATTTGGTAATTGTTTTTTGTGAAAATCATAACAGCGTGATTAGTTCGGAAAAAGCTAATTAAATAAATACTAACCTGTCATATGAACCTAAAAAAATAGTTGAATTTATAAAAATTATAAAATTACATTTATTGTGGTATTTATAGAATCAGATACATTAATATTTCATTAACAAGTAAATTACTACATCATCATTGTGTCATAAATAAAATAAATCATTTAATGTCTAAAAATTATAAATAAAATACCATTATGCAGGAAATAGTTTTATCTTTATAATGAATATTTATAGTCTAATTTATCATATCTATAACCCTATATTAAAAATGTTTTAGTTATTAAAAATTTATTTTATCTTTTTTAACTCTTCTTTTAATAAAATAATAATAATTCTCTTAATCTAATCCAAGTGGACCTAAAGGGTAATCTTTTATTCTTAAGGTTGTTTTGGTCGAATTACACCTATCCAATATAATTAGGACATGTGTTAGGGTAATAATAATATCATTATTACCCTAAATTACCATATTTACTTTTAACTGTGTTAAATAAAATCAAAAAGTTTCTATTAACCAAAAATTATTTTATCTTATTGAATCACATTTTTCTCAATGATTTTTTAAAGGTTGGGGCCGAAGCCTTAATTTATTATTAAATCAAAGACCTCTTGGAGTGTAGTGGAAGACCCAATACATACCCCGATGGCCCAAGGCCAAGTGGCCTGAATACAAGGCTTGAAAGCCCATTTTTTGGCCCAAAGGACCCTCTGTGAACAGTACTGCTACAGTACCCTGCACAACTACAGTACCTACTACAGTACCCTCTTCCACTATAGTATCTGGCAACAGTTCATCCACCACAACAGTGTTTCTGCAGCTACAGTTCCACCGCTGCTACAGTGTCTGCTAGAGTGCCTGCTATAGTGCCCGCTATAGTGCCCTGCTACAGTACCCCTGCTACAGTACCCGGAAATTCATCCCTGTCCGGATTTGAACCCGGGTCTTTTGGATGCCAAGCAGGACCCTGTACCACTTGGGTACGGGCTCTTTGGCACATTTTACTCCTTGATATTAACCATGTCTCTTAGATTTTCTAAATTCCACTCACAGAAGTGGTAAAATTATGTTTTATGTAAATTTTTAAATTCTCCTAGGAGTTGGGTAAAAGACGTTTAAAAGTTCAATACAATTTTTATAAATCTAAAATTACTATAAAATGACTCCAATGAATTAAATTGAACTTATATTGGTATAATGTAACAATTTTTAAGTAAAATAAATTTAAATAAAAGAAAAAAATATTTAAATAAAAAGTCAGTTTATAAATAGCAACATAGTGTTTTCACTATTCATCCAAAATTGAATTTTTTTTAAAAAATACCAAAAATTCACCCACAGATAATTTTGATATTTTGAATCCAAAAATGAAGTCCATTTTGAAAGATAAAATTTATAAAATTTCAAAAAGTAGGTATTACTATTCATAACGGCTAGTTTATATAATATTTTAATAACATATCGTTGTTTAGTGAAACTCAGTAACGCGTACAACACACGTTATCGTGGAAGGTCGCGATTGCATGTAATGCAAGCAATGTCAGGGTTGCGTGTAGTGAAATATTCCTTTGTGGTTGTGTATAATAGAATCCAACCATATATCATTTATACATTGAATATATTTATATATATATATATATACACACTCAATGTTGCGTAGAATAACTTCTATCAAACGAACTTGAAATTTTTTCTAACACGATCCTAGATTAGTGTTACATATAATGCAATCTAATATTGTGTTGCGTATAGAGCAATATAATCTTGGTGTCACATAAAAAACAAGACATCAAATAAATTAACAATAATAATTCTCATAAAATCTCAAGGTGTTACATTCTACCCCCTTAAAATGAATTTCGACCTCAAAATTCATTGGGATTATAAATTGTTTACTACCAGAAAGTTTCTTTCATAAGAACCCATATCGTAAAAAGGAATACTAAAACTTAACTTTAAAAAGTGATGTTTGAAACATATCGGTTACCCAAATTAACTCATCACTGGCTTTCCAAATAGGAGAATATAGGTGAAAATATGGATATAGAAGAGAAACGTAACGGTCATGTTCTGATGGAGAGTGGTAGAGAACATGGCCATGAAATAGACAAAAATCACAAAGCCATAAATTTGTGATGATCTAAGGTACCATCTAATTCATTAGATATGAAGACAATAAGACAAAATTTTTGGTTTTCGAGATCATTTCCCTAAAGTTGAAGAATTTGAATTAGAAGATATACATACTTTATTTCGGTACAATCTCACCATTGATCGTTCCTTGAACAATTTCCACATAATATCTTAAAGAAATGATGTTGAATTTGTCATTCTTGAAGTGATAGTAGATCATGTGATAAAATGATGGGACATTCCATCTACCTCAAACAAAAGATTAGAAAAAGTTATAAAATATACATAAGTACGTCTATGGTGAGGCTAATCGTATATTATTACAAAAATGTACTTATACTTCATCTCTCATACCACTTAATAACATAAAACTATTTTCTACTAACCATGTACTTCTTATAGGCCAGTGGTAGGCGATAAAGGTCTGTTGCACTTCGGTTGTGGGTTTGATTCCCACAGTCTTGTCCGACAGGATCGGTTGTCGCCTGTCCTGAAGGTTGTCCTTTTTCTAAAACTACATTATTATAACATCCCATCAATAATATCAAAAAAAAGTTATTTCCTTAAAAAATACTAACTTATGTCCAACATAATCCACTCCAATATTTAGGCTTATCTAAAATACTTCTGTCCAAGATCATAGAATAATGAAAACAATTACTAGAAATGTCAACTATCGAGCATTTTAATACCATCATTTATCCCCCATATATCATACGATATATCTTGTTGGCCACATTCAAAACATGTGAATACCTTAATCATGTATTCTCTTGAAAAATGAATACCCATTGAACCTTTGTAAAAACATGAATGATGTCAAAAGTAAACTCTTTCCGCATACCAAAATCTCAAAATTTGTATATACTCAAACCATGATATCAGTCATGATCTCATTTCATTTTCTCTTTATCCCTTCATTATGCACATATCATCTTCTTTCCAAAAATATTTCCATCACTTTTCATGGTTACCGGTACCATATAATTATTGAAAACCAATACATAGATATTCCAAAATTCCACGATTCCATAAATGAGATTCCATGATACTATTTTGAAATATCATTACATAAACACTTAATCATTCCACAACATCATTGTCATACTCAACATCACAAATAGTGATTGCATGTGACTTCCATTTACCCTTTTCCTTAATAGGTCACTCATATTGATCATCATTAACCCTTGGATTAGGGCATTGATTAGAATAATGCCCCATTTCCTTGTAATTGTAGCATTGAAGTGTTGGTGGAGTGTTCTCTATAAACATTTCTCTATTCAAATCATTATCCACCTCTTTTCCATTACTTTGACACTCAATTGCTCGATGACCTTCTTTTCCTCACTTGAAACATTTTCTAGTAACTTTTAGAAAATCTACACCAAGCTTATTTCCACACTTTTATCATTAAGTAACATTCATCTTCTTTACACCATTGCTCTGATATTTTTCCTTGAACTCCATCTTTTGTTTCTTGTTCGAACCATGAGATGGATATATAACACCAACTTCCAGTTCTACCATGATATCACAACACACAATTTCTTCATAGATACTGAAGTCTCTTATAGCTAATTCCCTTCAATTATTTGGATTTAAGACACTAAAGAATCTATCAACTTTAATTTTAGGTTGGATGATAATGCCATATGAATACCTTGTAAGACTTGTAAAATTCGCTTCGTATATACCAACCGATTCATCATCCTTTTTCTTAAGATAAAGGAACTAATTTTCCATATTTGTTCGAAGAATATGAGGGATGTAATTATTGAAAAATATGTTCTTGAACTCATCCCATTCCATGGATACAATTTCATCTCGGGGCCTTGTATTCTTAATTAGAGTCCACTATTGGTCTGCTTCACCTTCCAAATGGTAAATAGACAGAATTACCTTTTCATGATCCGAACAATGAAGTATGGAAAATAACTTTTCAATGGTACTGATCCATTGCTCAGCAACAAGTGGATTAGAAGACGCACTGAAAGAAGGTGGATGTTGCCTCATGAAGGACTCAATGGAATGTTGTTCCCTTCTCTGCTCATTTGGAATTCCAAAATTATTAATAGCTTGTTTAATTATAACAATAATATTTTTCACTCCATCTCCCATAACATTGTTTTGTTCAGGAATACAATCATCGCATTTTCCATTACACTGATCGACACGGTTCCTTCGGGTTCCATCCATCGTCTAAAACACAAAAAGAATAGTGTGAGAGGAAAAAATCATACTAGGAAATCAACATAATAAAGGAGGACTACCTTTAATATCCAACATCTTAGGTTTAAATCTATGATTGTTACCATAATTCTAGGACTATATCATATACTTATACTTATCCTTAGGGATATCCCTAGACATACCTTATAAATATCTCTAGGAATATCACTAATGTTTTCGCATCCTAGTTTCCAAAGGTTAACGAAACCTTTCCTCTAATACCAACTGTAGAGACCCAAACATGACATACATGGAAATTACATTACTTTTGTAGAATACTTAATACATAACCAGAACAGACACCAAAAAGATGTAATAGTTTAGTGTCTTTGGAAACTTGGAACATAATCTTCTATTCTTGGTGAATGATCTTTAACATCTCCCATAAAGATCTTCCCCTTTTTTTTAACTAAAACCTTTCATTATATTCTGGGGAAAAGAAAAAATATAAAGGGTGATCTCAAATTCTCATTAAGGACAATCATGGAGAAAATAAAATAGACCATATAAATTTGAACTTCGAAACATGAACATAAAGTTTAAAAATCAAAATCTTGTGTTGTGAAATAAATCTCGGCAGTACGTAAGTCATATATCATAAAAGAACACCAATCATAATAAAATAGAATGGGAATAAAACATTTAATTGTGTAAAACCATTAATCAAATGATATTATTTCCATAGTAGTCAAGGCATTACTGCCAAGCCCATTTTAGTGGACAAAGTCCACTACTGAATCGAGTTCACTTTACATTCTAGTCCTGTATCACTGATCCTAATTAACTTACCATTCCAGCCGTGTCTATCTAATGAGATATAATTCATTAAAAAATTCATTTTAGGGATATATAGTTCGCACCCATCTCATAATGAAATAATTCTTTCTTGTTCATCAAAATAAACTTAAAACATTCATCATAACCCAAAGAATAAAATGGGTTTCATAAACATCATCCCATTATTACATAATACATATAAAACAAATGGATATAATTTCATCATAAAAATAGTGAAACCATGAAAATCATAGAGACATTATACTTTAAACATACACATATGAAATAATTTCATCTTAGACGAAAAATGTTTTTGATAAAACACTTGAAATGAATTCTTGAGGAAAATATCATTTCTTCTTCGAAATAATTTTATTTTAAAAAAATTAAAGGAAATTTTAAAAGAAATGGTTTTTGTTGAAAATAATCATGAAAAATTGTAGGTGAATATTCAAGAAAATTAGGGATTATGAAACTGTAAAAATCCTTTCATGCCGTAATAATAAAAAAAACATTCCCCTCGTACTTTTTCCAGAAAAGTCAAAAAGTGTGTATGGTAATCAGAAGAAAGATTCTTCCATAACCCAAAGTAAAATTCAAAGAGGGATAAAAATGAATTTAAACATACATGGAAGAATATTAAACACTTTACGAAAAACATTTTATTGACATGGATGAAAAATATAACCCCAGTAAATACTTTCGTATAAGTAATCTCGGATAAAAATGAGATTGAAAAATTATCCGTTACCGTAGATCCAATTTCTTCTATAGGTGTCCAAAACTAATTTATAGTGGGTTTAAAAATATTATTAACTTGTAACCAACCATAATAATATTTATGATATCATATATGATTCACTTATGACTTTATATTACCCGTTCTTTTGTCAATTCAATGTTAAATAAGCGTTTTGGGTAAAATCGTTTCATTTATCGTACGCATTTCGATTTGTTGTTCTTGATATTATTACTCATATCATAATTTACATAATTACAGAATGTAAAACATTATTTATATATAATATATGTTCAGTATATAAATATATATGATAGATCGATAAATGGAATGAAATACACCGTTCATGGACACTGTAGGTTGTACGTACGCATGAATGCTATTTTCGTTTCCTTATTGAATTGAATGGAATTAAGTAAATGGAACATATATGTACATAAATCTAGTATAATTATTATTTAATATCTTTAATGATTATTTATTATATATATACTTTATTATCATACTTGAATGGTAAATCATGGAAAATGAATCTCATCGCATTCGTGGAGACGGTAGTCCGTATGTGCACACGAGCGATGATATAGTTCCCATAATTTTTGAATAGAATTGTAGTGGATGATATAATATCTCAGAATCAGTATGATTTTATAATAACCATGTATATTTATTATTTACGCCATTATACCGATCCAAGTATGGTAGTGGTGGAAAACTGATTAAACCACAGTGTGGAGATGGTATTCCGTACGTACGCACGCGTGATGATTTAGTTTTCCATAGGATGGATGGAAGGTGAAATGGAGTTTTTTCATATTTATAATAAAATATAAGTATATTAGTGATAATTATGGTATTACTTTATAATGAAACAACTAAATATGAAGAAGTTGAAGAAGAATGAAAACTTGAAAGAATCGGTAAAAGAGATTACCTCTTCATCGACACACCTCTATTAAGATTCCTCTTAAGGAACTAGAGTTGGTCTTTTGATGAGACCAGTACCTCTATAATGTTTATAGGGAAGTTTATGAGGGTAATGGGAAGGTTTTTTCTAGGCTTGAAAGAACAAAATTGTGTAAAGAGAAGATGGAGGAGGTGCCCTTTTATAACGGAGGAGAGGGGAACCTTAGGAAAAACATAAAAAATTATTTTATAATAATGTCATATTCGGTTTATAATATCTCCAAATTGATTTATTTCAAAATATAATGTGAGGATGGGTCGAAATATTCTCAACCAATAGGTTTTAGACAATTTTAGGTTACTATTTTAACCTTATCATTTAGATTTAACTCAAAGTTAAATAATTTAACTTTTATCGTGTCTTCTTGTTTTCATACACTATATGGTTAATAAAAATACTATAAAATAAACAAAAAACCCCAAGTGGTTCATTATTAATATATATAACCTTATCTATGTCATTTTTGATAACCGTATATTTTTATGAATATAATATAAATTAATAATATAATATTTGTTTTAAAAACTATTTTATGTCAATTTTGATACAATTTTGTAATTGAATTTTGTGAAAATCATAACAGCATTATTAGTTCAAAAAAATCTAATTAAATAAATACTTACCTTTCATATTAACATATATTTTTTTTTAATTTATAAAGAGTATCAAATTACTTTTATTTGGGTATTTATAGCATCAATTTCTCTAATATTTTAATTAATAAGGTAATTACTGCATCATCATTGCGTCAAAAATAAATTTAGTCATTTAATGTCTAAAAATTATAAATAAAATACCATTATGTAGGAAATCATTATATATTTCTAATGGATATTTATAGACGAATTTATCTTATGTATAACCATATATTAAAAATGTTTTAGTTATTAAACATTGATTTTTACTTTATTCACTCTTCTTTAAATAAAATAATAATAAGTTTCCTAATAAAATCGAAGTGGACCTAAAGGGTAATATTTTATTCCTAAGGATATTTTTGGACGAATTACACTTATCTAATAGAATTAGGACATGTGTTATGGTACTAATAATAGCATTTTTACCCTTAATTACCTTATTTACTTTTAACCGTGGTAAATAAAAGTAAAAAGTTACTATTTACCAAAAATTATTTTCATCTTATTGGACTACATTTTACTCCTTGATATTAACCGTGTCTCTCAGATTTTATAAATTCCAATCACAGAAGCGGTAAAATTATTTTTTATGTTAATTTTCAAATTCTCCTATGAGGTGGGTAAAAGACGGCGAAAAGTTCAATAAAATATATATATATATATATCTAAAATTATAATTCAATGACTCTAATGAATTACATTGAACTCATATAGGTGGTATGTATCAATTTTGACCTAAAATAATTTTAAAAAAAAGAAATAATTATTTAATTAAAAATTCTATTTTTAAATAGTAGCCTAGTGTTTTCACTAATCATCAAAAATTGAATGTTTTCAGAAAAATACCAAAAATTCACCCAAGGATAATTTTGAAATTCCGAATCCAAAAAGGAAGTCCATTTTGAATGCTAAAATTTATAAAATATCAAAAATTGGGTATTACTATTCATAACGGCTAGTTTATATAATATTTTAATAACATATAGTTGTTTAGTGAAGCTCGGTATTGTGTACAACACACGCTATCATGGAAGGTTGCAATTGCGTGTAAAGCAAACCATGTCAGGGTTGTGTGTAGTGAAAAATTTCTTTGTTGTTGTGTATAATAGAATCCAACCATATTTCATTTATATATTGAATATATATATATATACATAATGTTGCGTAGATTAACTTCTATCAAATGAACTTGAAATTTTGTGTAACATGATCCAAGAATAGTGTTGCGTATACTGCAAGCTAATACGGTGTTGCGTATAGTGCAAGATAATCTTGGTGTAACATACAACACAAGACATCAAATAAATTAAAAATAATATTTCACATAAAATCTCAGGGTGTTACACCCAACCCTTGGGATCATCATTTTTTATATTGTGGTTTAAAATATTTGTAGTGGTTATATTTTTACATGTTTTCCCTAGATAAATTTTAATTTAATTGTTATTTATTATTTAGTTTTAGTGATGTTGTTGGTGCTGCCATACTATGTTGTACTCAGGGCCTTCTCTATCTACCATGTCACTTGGGTACTCGAGCAACTCCCACATGTTATTCTAGGTAATGATATAACTATTTCGGTGCGGATGTGCGTCGGGTTTCTATTCTGGCGCTGTTCCGCCAGGACGCGTTCGCGCGTGCGCCCGTCGACCCGAGGGGATGGGCGCGCGCGGCTTGTGGTCCCGCAGTCCCGCTTTCCAAAGGCGGGCGGCATCTGTCCCTTCTTCAGGGGCGTCTGCTCCTTGATCGAAACCGGGATGATGGGACGTTGGCTCCTCCTTCCGTGGACGTCTCCTCGGAACTCGTCGCCTAATCCGGGTCTCCCTCGTAGATTTAAGAATGTTCGTGAATCTCGTTCCCGGCGCCATATCTTCATGGACACCGGTTAATTACGCTGCTTCCGCCCAGACGCTCCAAGGAGTCTGGTCGGGGCAGCAACCTGCGGTGAGGAGACCGGGTGGCTCTGGGTGTCGGGGGCGTGTCTTAACACTGCAACTCTGCATGTCTGCCTTCCGTCCCTAATAGGGCTTCTCAAAGGCGTGATGGCCTGAGGCATCCCGCGCTGGGTACGGGGAACTGCGTCACCTGAGGTTTTCCTCAGCTTCCCATGTTTAACACGTGGTATGCCGCGAGTTTAGCGTCCAGCGGGGACGGCATCGGACTGATCAACACAAGGAGTGGATCAGACGACAGAACCCCTTGCGGGGAACCTTCGATGCTGGGGCCAGCACATGGGCGGCTTCCCAAGTGAAGTGGAGTGGAATGAAATGGCATGACCCCACCGGGATGTGGCGGCCTGGGTAAGGATCAGGATGGACGATGGAGTGAAGAGCTTGGACCTCGTAGAGGCTTCCTGCGTACCGCGCGTTAGCGCGGATCAAAGTCAACGTAGTTCGGATATACAGTCTAACGTCATGCTGGACGTCGGCAAGCCGACTCACGAAGAGGTCGAGGCTGCCGGGCGAAGGATTGAACCGAACCACCTCGCACATAGGGGGATGGAACGGCCGGATGGATCACAGTTTCACGTCATGCTGGACGCTGAAGAAAGAAATAGAAAAAAAGCAGTGGGGAAGTTCAATGGAGATACACATGTGCAGTCCCCCACAAGAGCGGATTCATGGGTGAATCGACGCGAGTGTGAACCCAGGAGGGGTCCACTGATGGACGAACCGACGTGAATACGACTGGGACGACCAGGTGGTGGGCTTGAACCTCAGGGAGGCTTCCTACGTACAATGTTTAGGTGACAGGGATCAAAGTCCACGTAGTTCATTCTGTTTGTAACACTCTACCCCCGTGGGTGAAGACCACTCCAATCCCGACATCCCTGCAGAGACGAGCGGGTGGGGGCCACATCCAAACCGGGAGGACCCTGCGTGCGGGGCACGGGATCAGGTGATGTGGATGGTTTAATGTCTTGCCGGACAAAATACAGTTTAACGTCGTTTGTTGAGGACGAAGATGCTTGGCAGTTTAACGTCTTGCGGCGCGGACGTGGTGCAGTTTAGCGTCATGCAGGAGGAAAGTGCAGTTTAACGTCATGTGGGACGAATGCTGTACAGTTTAACGTCTTGTAGCTTGGACGAAGATGCTTGGCAGTTTAACGTCTTGTCGCGCGGACGATGGAGGCTAGACAGTTTAGAGTCGTACAGCTTGGACGTTGGAGCGCCGCCAAAGGGTCCGTGTCACTTCGCGCGAGCCTGGAGGGCCGCACGGGAAGACAACGCACGGTGCGGGGCACCCAGGATGAGGATCATCGGGTGCCACGTAGGCGGGTACCCTCAGGGGGTCAAAGGGGGCGACCCTGGCAGTTTGGGCGCAAAAAAGGAGCTTGGCGCGCAATACCGCGGGTCGGCGCGCAAATGGGCGGGCTGGCGCGCAATTGAGCCAGCACTTTGCGCGCGGAAGATAGAGTTTGCGCGCACCGGGCTTCGGATAGCGCGCGGGGGCAACGACTCATTCTTTAATCGAATGGCCACTTTAAAAAAGGAGGGTGCGCGCAATCGGGCCGGATTGCGCGCACCCCAGGGGCAATTGCGCGCAAGAGGCTTCTTTTGCGCGCGAATGCCTTTGGGTGAAGAATTTATTCAAAGGAAAGGAGCCAAAGGGATTGCGCGCGAAGGCGAACCCCGAGGCTTTCTTGCGCGAAAGAAAGGAGGTTACCTGAAGATCGGCATTGCGCGCAGAAGGGGTTGGATTGCGCGCACGAGAGACCTTTCGAATTCCGGCAACCTTCAAAACGTCGGGGGTCGCCTTATATTTATAGGCAACCCCGGGCGCGGAATCCGGTTCGCGGGCGCGGAATTCCCTTCGCGGGCGCGGAATCGGGCCCGGCGCGCAAGGGAGTCGCGCGGGCAACGGGCGCGCAAAATTGCACGCCGGCCCAGCGCATTGCGCGCATCCCGGGAGGTTTGCGCGCGACACTCCAACTTTGCGCGCGGGTCTCCAAAATTCCGCGCAAGGCTTCTGGGCCCTCCGAAACGGGCTTCCGACTCCAAATATGACCTCGCTTCCCGCATCCGGAGCTTCGTTTGGGAACAACGGACTTTTCCGGCGTCTACAAAAGCCCCCCCTCAGAATCTGATCGGCGAGAGGTCGCAACGATCGGGTTCCGAGGGAGACGCCGGAATGCCGAAGTCCTGAGTGGCGCGGGACTGTGGCGCGCAAAAAGAGGGGTCGGGCGCGAAATTCGCTGTCTTGGTCGCGCAAAGCGCTTTCCGCGTAGCGCGGACACCCGGCCTCACCTATAAATAGGGGCCCTGGGTCCCCCGCACCATACACCGGCCTTCCGCGCGATAAGCATTCGAGTTCTCGTGCGCGAAATTGCCCTTTCCGGCGCGGAATTCACCCGTTCGTCGCGCAAACCTTCCGGATTTCGGCCTGTTTTTTGCGCGAACACCCGGGGTTTTACGCGACAAACTTCCCAATTGCACGCCGTCCACTAGGATTGCGCGCCAACTCCCAAATTTCTCTACCAGCCTCATCCGATTCCGCACGCTTCATCCCTTAACCCGCACGACTCCCGGAGCTTCTGAGATGGCCGCGAATCAAGGAAATGAGGGGGATTCCACCACTCGCAGAGCTGAGATAGCGACGAACGAGGAGGTCTACGGAGCCAAGGAGATTGTTTCCAACAATCAATCCTTGTTCGACTTGCTGACGCCGGCCCAGAAGACATATCCGCTGTCGGACAACCTGCCGCTCTGGAACATTGGCATCCTAGATGAGGTTCCGGTGCCAGGGTTCGAGGTTGATGAGCCACGGACCTGGGTGACTCAGGAGGACGATCTTCCCCGCTATAACATCACCAACAATGGGCATCCTGCCAGGGAGACCAGACACTTAGATGTCTATGTCCTGAACCCGAGGACGCGAACCATCGTCGGAAGTGAGCCTACTGCAGAGAGCTCTCCAGCCCTCTACTCGAGCACATATCGCCAGAGTGTCACCGACGACACCAAGGGCTGGCTGAAGGACTGGGACTTGCGATCTGGGGGAAATTTCACCAGTGAGTGGGCCTGGGCGTTCTGGGTACGCCACACTTGCGATCACTTCGCGGAGGAGCTGCGGTACATCGGCCTGTTTGAGGCGGTGTGGACGTCGCAGTTCCACTTCTACCAGAAGTCCGAGCTCGGGCCGGAACTGTTCACCCGCTGGTCCCCGGACACCAACACCTTCCATCTTCACCATGGGGAGGTAGGCATCGGTCTCTGGGACATCCACTTCATCGGAGGTATCCCGCTGGAGGGTTACCAATACGATGAGTTCCTGCCTCCGAAGAACACCTGGGAAGACAGGTCACGGACTCCCATTCTGACATGGCATCTACTTGACCTGGCTACGCAGCGTCTCGGGATCAGGGACTTCCAGAAAGACAAAGCCTACAAGGAGTGGTTCGGCCAGTTCTTGGAGCATGACCCAGCAGTCAAGATGCCAGGCAGGGGGAAGCGGTGCCCGACCGCGGCTCAGAGGAGCCGGAACAGGTCGTACTGGCGGGTCCTGGAGACGGGCGACTACCGCTCATGGGGGTACCGCGTCATCGAGGCCCGGGACCCAAATGTCTGGTACGCGACATTCCTGGCCGCCTTTCTGTGTGGGTGGCTTCTGCCAGTGCGGGACGCGAGAATGGGCGTCCGCCCGACGACACTGGCGATGGCGGGCACCATGGCTTCCAATAAAAGATACAACCTCGGGGTCCCAGTGCTGGCTAAGCTGTACGCCATCCTGGGATGCATCTCGTGAGGGGGGTCGCCACGAAGGATCTGTGGGCCCTTCCAATTCTTCCACGGCTGGGTGGCTGCTCACCTTGGTGGGTACACGTTTCCGAACGCCATCATTCCTCCGGGCAACGGCCTGTGACCCTCCCTGCTGAACATTGCGGGGGTCGCTCCGATGACCCTAAATGAGGAGGGCGTGAGGATTCGGATTGGAAATCATGCCAATTTCAACTTCAGCCCGTTCCCCACTCCCGTTGGCCAGATGATCGACAACGGGCAGGGTCCGCTGGAGCAGCACGAGTACTTCCTGAACATGTGGGGCGGGGTGCTCGTGGCTCGGATCGACGGGAAGGTGTTCTGCGAGACTTACGTGCCAACCCGGTTCGCCAGGAAGTTCGGGTGCCTCCAACGGATGCCGAAGAAGGTATTCACTACTGTCCGGGAGGAGATGAACCCTTGCGTCCTTCGTCAGATGTGGCTGATGTTTGCCGCTTTCGGCTCTGGCGATGTCATCACTCTCCCTCCTACCGGGGTCGACGCAGGTTTAGCAACCGAGTACGCCGAGCACTGGGCCATCGCGTACCCCGAGGGGATTCTACGGAAACCAGTTCGGCGGCTCGAGGTCACCCGTGCGGAGACCGGGCATCATGGAAGGAGGCAAAGCGCCGTTATGCGGGGCAGAACGGAGGCGCGCCAAGTAGCGGAGCCGGCGCGGGCAGGGACTTCGGCGGCGGGCACATCGCAGGCTGCTGCCACGACTTCAGCGCCCAGAGAGGGGGCACATGCGGCAGTCGGGGAGCGGCCCGGGAAGCAGGTAAGGCGTCTGCTCGAACCCTCCCACGATGCAGTCTTCCCGGCGCTGTGGTCGGCCTGGATGACCCTACGGCAGTCACTGGGGACCGAAGCCATCTGGCGAAAGATACTCAGAGAAGGAATCCATCGGCTAGAGGTCGGGCGCCTCCAGATCGCCGACAGGGTGAACTTCCACCGGCGGTATGCGTATTTGACGGCCATGGACGAGTACGCGCGCCAACGTGGTCAGCGTGCGGAGCCGTCCCTTCTGGTGAAGGTGATGCTCGGTCTAGAGCCTGCTCCAGAACAGATGCCGCCGGAGGAAGATGACAGTAACAACGACTCCGAGGAAGAGGAGGAGACGGGGGAGGATGAAGGCTCCGAGGGAAGGTCCCATCAGGGGAGCCCGCGGGAGAGCGGCGAGGTGGCCGGCTCTGGCAATGTCGATATCACTGAGCTCCTCGAGATCCGCTTCTATCCCTACTCAACCTTCTTCATACGTTCTCTTATGCAGCTTCTAACCCATTCCTCCACCTTTCTCAGGAGTGCGTGGATGTCGGTCAGGCATCCTCAGTAGGAGCAGGAGAGGCGCCAGCAGGACAAGGCGGGGGCCAGACACCCATCATTGAATTGACAAGCGCGGAAGGGTCCCCTGCTGCAATTGTTCCTGCGGCGGTCGGGACAACGGAAGATGACGCTTTGAATTCCTGTAAGTCTCCTTACTTTACTACCGGTGCTTGCCGTTGACGACCCGTGATTAACCGCGGTATGCCTTGCGCAGTGATCTCAACACTGGAGGCTCGTCAGGCTGTCAAACCCGGGCCATCCACGAGTTGACCAGTGGCAGACCTACCGCCTGCTCCGGAACAGACTTCCCAAACCGAGCCGGCCCCACCAACTGCAGATCAGGGGGCTACGGATGCCGGCGGTGCTGCCATCGGAGAGAGGTCGGGGGCTGACAAGGGTGTCAACGCCGCTGGGGCGAGAGAAGAAGGTCTCCCAGATGTTGGGGAACCTATCCCCCATGAGGACATCCCAGGGGCGGACCCTGTAGCAGACCTGCTGGCTGCCTTCCCTGCCTACCGGCCTGCCGACCCTGAGGAGATGGACGACTCGGATGCGGAGGCGGTCGAGGAGAGCCAGATAACGCGCCGCAGGGGGTGGAAATGCATCCAGCGCTTCCTCAAGAGAGACCCATCAGAGTGGCTAGGGCGCATGGGATCCCTTCAGTCCTGGCTACGCTTCCTGTGTGCCGGGGGAGCTGATGCTCAACGCCTCCATCTGAAGGTCCATGATTTCATGGCCGAAAAGATGCGCGAGAGCCGCCGACGTGCCGACGTCGCACAAAGTCGGGACGTGTCGGAGAACACGCGGGCGCTCCTCGCGGCGGAGCAGGATGTCCGGCGTCTCGAAGGGAAGGCGGCAGAGAAGGAGGCCTTCGTTGCAACGTGCACTGAGCTTGTGGAGCAACTAGCGGCCCAGCTGGTTGACGCCCAGGTACAGCTGACGGAGGCGGGCCAACAGATGGTCACACTTCAAGTCGAGCGGGAGCGTGCACAGGCCAGGATCGACGAACTGCGTGTTGCGACCGCCGACGAGAAGAGGGCACACAGAGAGCGAGAAGCAGCTCTGGAGGCCGCCAGCCAAAGGTTAGTGGCGTTAGAAAGACTAATTCAGCACGCTAATCCCTAGCGGCTTTGTTTTTTCCATTCCCAAAACATTTTGCTTCCGCTACTAAATATTTCAATCAATTTGTATGAATCACCATATTTATCTGCATCTTTTGGCTTAACATGCTCAACCACAATTCATTGTCTCGCGGGAGCGTTAACCAAGCTTCAGGAATCCGTAATTGGGCCTGGATTTCTAAAGAAAAGAGGGAGGTCATTCCTAGGAAAGGAGACCTCAGACCTAATCAATGTATCATCCCCCCAACTTGTTCCAACACACGAGCGGTACAACGCTAGGGGCATTGAGATTTTATCCGAACATAGGGAAATGAGAAAGGGTGAACCGCGTGTCCCGAATTCAGAAATCCACAACGGTCGGCCTTCCAGGAAATGCCCAAGACAGCAAGCGGACAATGGATCAATCGACCATACTACTGCAATAGACGGACCGAAGGTCATCATTCATATTTGCAGGAGGCGGATCACATGTCATCATCAATGCCGCTTTGGGGGTTCCTTCAGGCACAAGGGTGGAAATCTGGATTAACAGGGCAGGCGAAGCGTGGGGCGAAGTGATGATTTTTTCGGACAGAATCTAACACTCCCAAAATTGCGCCACCGTGGGGAAAGCGTATTAGGCGGATGCACTAATCTGGCCGTGAATCACCCCAATTCTCAGACAGAACCTCTATGACGAGGAAACTGTCGCTTCCCATCATTGCGATGGGGCATCCCGAGCTGAATCGGGGAGAATATCACAACTGTACCACTCTACCAGAAGCCAGGCCAGACGGCCGGCGACGAGGAGGGGCGGGACTTAGCGATCCCTGAGGCTGGACCCGAGTAGAGATGCCCGGGCGTTCCTACATACTCCATCAGGCTAGAGATCAAGCCACACGTAGTTCTGAAAGTGCAGTTTAATGTCATGTAGGATGTAGAACCCCGTTTGGGGAGATCTTAGTTTAAAGTCTTAGAGCTCGGACCATAGGGGCAGATCTTATTTTAAGGTCTTAGAGCTCGGACCATAGGGACCTCAAAGCATTCCACATCGTGGTCCCATCCCCTGGATATGCAAAGATGCACTGAGGGATAGTGTCAAGAGTGTCGAGGTTTCGCCTGGCTAGAATGGGAGGTGGAAAATGTAATGTGAATCATGCGGCCATTCACTCAAGGACTGGGGGCACCGGCGTGACGATATAAGAGTACTGCCGACCGTGGTGGAAAAGCAGCATCAATATCGCACTAACCGCTGATGGAATGAGGCATCAAATGAGCATCAACCGCTCAAGCGCAGGATTCATATCGATTTGCTGCCCGAGGCCCTTGGGGGCACCAGCCCGAGTCGGTGGGAGAGCACTGAGGCATTGTGTCCAAACCGCTCACGGGGGCTCCACCCAGGGCGTAGGCGATGGGTCCGTATGAAAGGGAGCACGAAGCCTGAAAAGTGGAAGGAACCTGACCAAGCTGAACCTGACCCTCCTGGCAATAAACCAGAGTACTCTTGACACCGGTGGACCACTGCAAGGGGTCGAGGGACACACCTTGAGGGTGACCCGAAGGCGGCGGATTCCCCATAGAAGGGGGGAATCTTTAAGAGGTGGGGGCTGGACCCAAAGTTTCAAACATCCGAACGTTCCTACGTATCCCATAAGGATGGGAATCAAGCGATACGTAGTTCTTGAAGCGCGGCGCAACACAATCGGGCACCAGCGCGGGGAGGGGTGCGGGTCTGGCCCTCGCACCCAGAAGAAGCGTCATTTGATATTTCTTGTTTTTCCTTAAAGATGGATGGTTTTTCTTTGTGCAGCGACATGCATGTGATTAGGAAATCCCTGGCGTCGCCACAATAATCAAGCCATAAAAGGCATTGACAAATGGCGTGGTTAGTAACCAGCGCCCAACGTGAGTGTCCTCTGAGGAGAACATCAAGATTCAGTGCCGTTTCTCGTCGGGCGGCCAAGACGATCACAGTTTACGGTCGTGTGGTAGGACCAGACAACACAGTTTAAGGTCGTGTGGTTCGGACCATGGAGGGATCCGCTCATTGCGATATGGCGGACCCAGCGGAGGTGGGAACATACCCAGCCCTGCGGTCACGCACGATTCCAGGAGAAGGATCCTGGGATAGGGGCCTGCGTATGTCCATCACCCGAGGGGCAGAGATGCTAGCCTCCAGCTATACTGGGCCCAGAACGCGATTGTTCGGGCGACTCCTTCCTCCTTATGGGGACGAGGGTCCAGCTACACATGGCCCTTAGGGAGGACATCAGCATATATCCTTGGTGCTCAGATTGTGGGAGCCTCGAAAGACACCATTACCCTGGTTGGCCTTCCTAACGTGTAGAGGTGTACTGAAGGTCAGTATGAAGAGAGTGTCGAGATTCCACTACAACGCACAAAGGCGGAGTGTGATGAGGACTGCGCAACCAATGTTCGGAGCCTGAAAGAGCCGACATGGCGATCAAGGATGTCGCTGACCATATTCGCAACACAACATCCGATCGCGTCAGCCTAAGATGGGGCAAGCAAACGAGCATCAACCGCTCAAGCGCAGGATTCATATCGATTTGTGGCCCAGGACCCGCCGGTAAATCAACCCGGAGCGGTAGGAGAGCACTGAGGCATCATACCCAAACCGCTAACGAGGATCCCTTTGAGTGAAGGCTCAAACAAGAGGAAGCGCAAGGTCCGACAAGCAACACAGGACTTGTCGGGATTGAATCCGACACTACGGGTCATAGACCGAAGTACCCAAAACATGTTAACAGATCACCGGAAAGGGTCGGAGGACTTACCCTGAGAGAAACCAAAAGACGGCAGATCCCCGTGATCAACCAAGAGTCGGGGCTGGACCTGAAACACAAGCGTCCAGGCGGTCCTACGTATCCCATAAAGATGGGAATCAAGCCGTACGTAGTTCTTGAGAGGCAGTTTAACGTCATGCAGGACGATGAGGGGTGTGAGGTAGTCCCACACACGGGGGAGGCGTACGGCGCGGCTAGTAGACCAACGTGAATGAGGACATAATCCCCCGCTCACGCCACACGCCATGCACAAAAAGGAGGGGAACTTGGGCCAGAGTCCCAACGCGGGATAGAGATTCCCGGGAAATGGGGCTGGGCCCGAAACATGAATGTTCAGGCGGTCCTACGTATCCCATAAGGATGGGAATCAAGCCGCACGTAGTTCTTGAAGTGCAGTTTAGCGTCATGCGGGACGAATAAGGAAAGGGGGATCGGAAGGCATCCCCAACCGTGGGGGGCGTACAGCGTGGCGAGCAAATAGCCCTGCGTTCACACCATACGCCGCATACCCAGAGGCAACTGGGCCAAGGGCCCGAGATGGGATGGAAATTCCCGAAGTATGGGGCTGGGCCTGAAACATGAATGTTCAGGCGGTCCTACGTATCCCATAAGGATGGGAATCAAGCCGCACGTAGTTCTTAAAGTGCAGTTTAACGTCATGCAGGACGGATGCTGAACAGTTTAACGTCTTGTAGCTCGGACGTGGTGCAGTTTAGCGTCATGCAGGACGAATGCAGTTTAACGTCGTGCGGGACGAACTGCAGTTTAACGTCGTGCGGGACGAACTGCAGTTTAACGTCGTGTTGGACGAAGATGCTTGGCAGTTTAACATCTTGCCGCGCGGACGAAGTGCACTCAGGCAAAGTACTGCTTGAGGAACCTAGCGTTGGTGGGAGGAGTAACACGCTCACCATCCATAGTCGCTAGGGAGTACGCGCCATTGGGATAGACTTTGTGGACGACAAGAGGTCCCTCCCACTTGGGCTCCAACTTGGGTGGATTCCTGCCGGGGATCATCGGCGCTCTCAGGGCTAATACTAGGTCACCCTGCAGGAAGGAGCGGAGGCGAACCTTCTTATTGAAAGCTCGAGCCATCCTGCTCTGATTCCTCTCCAAGTTGTGCAAGGCGCGAAGTCTATTCTCATCCAGTGATTCCAACTCGACTAGACGGGCTTCAGCAGCTCTGTCCGGCGCTTGCTGGTCGTAGACCGCAGTGCGCAAGGACGGTAACTGGATCTCGATGGGCAGGACGGCCTCAGCTCCATACACCAGGGAATAAGGGGTCATCTGGGTGGAATTGCGAGTCGTCGTCCGATAAGCCCAGAGGGCGTTGGGGAGCTTGTCCGGCCAAATCTTCTTGTTCTGACCAACCATCTTTTGCAGAATGTTAGAGAGGGTTTTGTTAAATGCCTCAATCTGTCCATTCGCCTGCGCATGATAGCGAGATGTATGGTTCGAGCGAATGTTATACTTGGCGTACAACTTCTTCAACTCGGCTGCTCGGAAATTGGCTCCGTTATCCGTGAGGATAGCGTGAGGCACTCCAAATCGATAAATGATGCTGGAGGTCACGAAGTCAGCGATTGAACAGGATTTGACCTCTCTGAGCGGAATCGCCTCTGCCCATTTGGAGAAGAAGTCCGTGGCGGTCAGAATGAACCGGCACTGGCGAGCCGTCTCCGGCGGGTAAGGTCCCACAACGTCCAGACCCCAGACTGCAAAGGGCCAGGAATACCTAGTGGTATGGAGAGGCTCTGGCAGCCGATGCACAAAGTTCACGTGAACTTGGCACGCATGGCACCTCCTGGCATACTCGATGCAGTCGTGGATCATGGAGGGCCAGAAGTATCCCAACCTCCGAATCTGGTGGGACATCTTTGGCCCAGTCTGATGGGCACCGCATGAACCAGCATGCACCTCTTGCATGACTCGTGGGATCTCAACTCCATGAAGGCAATGGAGGAGAACACCATCAAATCCGCATCTATAGAGGATCTGCTCCAGGCCGGGACTGCTCTGGAGGACAAACTGCGATGCGTGGCGTCGAACTCGCTCGCGCTCGGCCCGATCCGACGGGAGAATGCCATGTTGGAGGTACTCAACCAAAGGCATCCTCCAATCAGGGGCTGGTTCGACTGCCATATCTGGGGTACTCGGGGCTCCGGGCATAGGGGCAACCGTGGTGAGATTACTTACCGATGGGCCGCGATCTCCCTCCGGGATAACGGGAGTGATGAGCCTGTGGTGCGTCACGCGGACGATCAGGTTGTCCTGTTCAGGCTCTACAAGTGACGCAGCAAGTCTGGCCAAAGCATCTGCTCGACCGTTCTACGACCGGGGAACATGGACAATTTCTGGCCGAGAAGGGAACTGGGCCATCAGAAGGAGGGTGCACTCCAGCAATGGCACAAGTTTCGGCTTCCTGACAACATAGTCGCCATTGATCTGCTTAACGACCAGCTCGGAGTCCCCTTTCACACACAGATGGGCCACGTCGATCTCGAGAGCCAACTCGAGGCCGGTGATGAGGGCATGGTATTCCGCCTCATTGTTGGTACAGCCCTCTGACAACAGGAAAGAGTATGGTAGCACGGCTTGCTCCGGGGTAATGAAGACGATACCCAAACCCACTTTGTTGAGATTAGGATTATCGATTCTTCTACCGGTGGGGCTCCGGGAGGCACCGTCAAAGTGCATCTGCCAGCATGGATCGGCTCGATCGACCGAGAGAATGGCCTCATCAGGAAAGCCTAGATCCAGCGGCTGATCCGCGGAGGTCGGGTGAGCAGCCAGAACGTCTGCCAATGCTTGCCCTTTGATGGCCTTCTGAGACACATACCTGATGTCGAACTGCTGGAGAATCACAACCCATCGCGCTAGACGACCAGTCAACATAGGCCGGCTCAGGATATATTTCAACGGGTCTACCCGAGAAACCAACTGTACCTCATGGTGCTGCAAGTAGTGACGTAATTTCTGTACGGTAAATACGAGCGCCAGGAAGCTCTTCTCAATGGGGGAATACCTAACTTCCACATCGAGGAGCATGCGACTGAGGTAATAGAGGCTATTCTATGTTCCCTCGTTGTTCTTCTGGGCGAGAAGGGCACCAAGGGACCGTTCCAGGGCAGTCACATAAAGGACCAGCGGCTTCCCGGATACAGGCGGCATCAGAACCGGAGGTTGAAGCAGGTACTGCTTGATTTCCTCGAAAGCGGTCTGACACTCTTTATCCCATACATAGGTGGCACCTTTCTTCATGAGCCGAGAAAAGGGATTACACTTTCCGGCCAGATTCGCGATGAATCGGCGTATATAGGCTAAGTGGCCTTCGAACCCTTGCAGTTCCCGGATGTTACCTGGGGGAGGCATCTGGCTAATCGCCCTGATCTTCTCTGGGTCGATCTCAATACCCCAGTATCTTACCACAAATCCAAGGAACTTTACGGAGGTGACCCCGAAGGCACACTTCAATGGGTTCATCTTCAGGCAGCGAGACCGGAGGAAGCCGAACACTTTCTCAAGATCTTTGAGATGGTCCTGACGCTGGCGCGATTTGACCACCAAGTCGTCGACGTAGCATTCCACCAGTGTGCCGAGAATTGGCTTGAATATGCGGTGCATCGCCCGTTGATAGGTGGCACCTGCATTCTTCAGGCCGAACGGCATGACCTGGTAACAAAAGATACCTTGGGGGGCCCTGAAGGCAGTGAACTCTTCATTCTCAGGGGCCATCCGGATTTGGTTTTATCCGGAGTATCCATCCATGAAGGAGAGGGCTCGGAACCCTGCCGTGGCGTTAATAAACAGCTATGTCACTGGAAGGGGAAAATCATCCTTCGGACAGTGGCGGTTGAGATCGCGGAAGTCGATGCAGACTCTGATCTGCCCGTTCTTCTTCCTGGCCGGCACAATGTTGGCCAGCCATTTGGGGTACTGAACTTCCCTCACGAAGTTGGCTTTGATAAGCTTGTCAACTTCGGCCTCAACCATGGCACCGTGGGATGGGTGCATCTTCCTGGGAGGCTTCTTGAACCCGCGATGGTTCGCCGGGAGACCAAGGAGGTGGATGACTACCTGAGGATCTAGCCCCGGCATCTCATCATAGCCCCATGCAAACACATCACGGTGCTGCCTGAGGAAGTCCACGTACTGCTGCCGCTCCTCAGAGGGCATGGCGGCACTGACCAATGTGGGTCTTGGATCTGCTTCGGTTCCAAGGTTCACCTGTACTAACTCATCGACCGTGGCAGAGATGCCCTCCTCAAAGGCTGGGGGTGCGTCTTCCACGTCCTCTCCACTCGGGGAGGGATCATCCACGGGAGAGACTGCGTTGAAAACTGCATTGGGGCTACCAGATCCTGCTGGGCCGCTGGTGCTAGCACGGGCGGTTGCGGTCATCTCATCAGGAGACTCACAGGCCTTCGAGACCACGGCTACGTCCAACCGTTGAATCGGGAGGACGTAAGCGTCATCCAAGCATGCCCAGGGATCACTTGCAACAGCGACAGGCTCAACCTCACCTGCCAGGATCTGCTTGTCCTTGCTCTTGTAATAGTCCGCGTCCAGATAACGGGCTTCACATGAGGCAAAAGGAGAGGCATCTCCCTGAAGCACGCCTACTCGACCATTAAGGTAGTATTTGAGGCATTGGTGGTATGACGAGGGAACCGCCGCATGAAGGTGGAGCCATGGCCTGCCCATCAATGCGTTATACGCAGTGTCCTGAGAGACTACCATGAATTCGGTGTTGGCGACCAAGTCACCGAACTGGGTCTTCAAACGTATCTTGCCGACTGGAGTTTGCTCGGTGCGGTCGTACCCCTGGATCCTGAGGTCGGAGAAGATCAAGTCATCCTCAGACAACCCCAATCTCCGGAGCATTCGAGTTGGAATCAGGTTAATACCGGACCCCGTGGCGACAAGACAGTGCCGGACTTCAAGGCCATTGAACTGGCCAGTAACATACAGCGGACGAATGTGCCCCTGTATAGGAGGGTCTTCATCCTTACCAGAGAACGAGATAACTGCCTGACATTCGGCGTCCTCAATCGTTTCGGCGTGAAAGGCCTCTGCAGCCGCAACCTCTGTCTCAAACTGGAGGGGGCTTTTCAGGGCTTCAGCGAGTGCCTCGCGCATCTCAGATGACATGCGCAGAGCCTCAAGGATGGAGAGCCTTGCTGGGATGTCGGCCAAGTGCTTCAGGACATCATACTTTTTGGCCAAGCGCGAGCCCCTGGTTGCAGGAGGTTGCTCTGCGGTTGGAGGCATGACGGGCCTTGCCGGTTGGACCGGCGGCCGACTGGAACTTGGCGCATCTCGCTGTTCGTTGGTTGAAGCCCGGGATGTAGTCACCGTACTGGGGTCAGGAGGCCGGGATGGACTTGTGGCAGGGCGGAGCTGATCGCGACGCGGCTGAGGCGGTTCTGCCTAGTCCCACACCACAAACAGTGGCAGAGGTGAATCCGTCATCCCCGGATGGGGGGGCTGCGCACGCTGAGCTCGGTTTTGAGCCTGCTGCCTAGTCTCAGTGGCGTGCACGACCTGGCTGGAGGTACCAACTGTCGTGCCCCAGCAGCTCCTGTTGTTGCGGTTCCTCCGACGGTGGCGACGACCGGGGACACTAGGGAGGTCCACCTGGTGTTCCTCAGCGTCGGGAACCGAAAAGGGATTTACCAGCTCGACGGTATTAACCGAAGCATACCCAACACTGTCATCGGACGAATCATTCACCACTGGGCAGATCCGAGGAGGGATCCCCATCTCCGGGGGCATGAAATCGCCGAGAGTGCGGGATAGTGGCGGAACTGGCGGGGCACGCTCTTCCTTCTTGGCCGCCGCCGTTTGCTCTTCTCGGAAGAGGCAGGCTGGGACGACGATGCCGAAGCAGCACCCGCAGATTCTGGGGGCTCAGGCTGATTCAAGCGCGCACGGATGATCCCAAGGGCGCGAATGATCGTCTTGCGGGCCATCCAGTTATTATACATCTGGGATCCGCGGTCGGAGACCAGCTTCCATTCGTCCTCATTGCCACTATCGTCATCTGATCCCACGAACACGCCCGCCACTTGTGCTGGAGCTGGGCCCAACCTGATTACATTGTTGTTAATCTGGTCTTGGAGGAAATCCTTAAACACATAGCACCGCTGGATGGTGTGCCCCAGGGCCCGATGGTAAGGGCAGTAGCAGGGGTTATCCGTGAGATGTGCCTCCTCTGGCCTCCAACACTCAGGCAGTCACACAATCCTCTGCTCCAGGGCGCTCCAGAAATAACCGGGGACCTGATCCTCGTGAAATGAGTAAGTCAGGTATCGCGGGCCCCTGGGAGCGTGGTCTTGACGAGGGGCTGGAGGGACCTGCCGAGGAGGTGGACCCTGATTATCTCGCCTGGGTTGTGGCGGTACATTACGCGGAGGGGCCGGCCGGTTCTGGGGCTGCCGCTGCTGGGCTGGGAACTGAGCCCGTGGAGGCGGATTCCTGTGAGGCTGTGGAGCTGGCCTCGCTGGCAGCAGCTCCAACGGCCTGGGGGCCTCTATCTGGGCAACAGCAGTGGGCTCAGCCCTGCTTACTCTCCTTGCATGAATCATAGGAGGCAGTGGGCGTGCCTAACTGGCCTGTTGCAGGGCTTCCTCAAGACGTTGAGCTTTGTCTGAGAAGTCCCTGAACCCTCCGGGGTAATTCTGAGTGATCAGGGAAGGGACCAGCTCGGTCTTGACGTTCCTGATGCATATTGTCAGCAACTGCTCCTGAGTCAATGGCATGTCAAGGGAATACGTGAGACCCTTCCATCGGGCGACGAAATCCGCGACTCGCTCATCATCCCTCTGCTTGCACTTGAAGAGGTCTGCGATACTCGTCTTCCGGGTCGTGGAACTGAACTGGTAGAGGAACTGTCTACGAAGGTCCTCCCAGCTAGTTATCGACCCGACGGGGAGCTGGCGGTACCAGACAAATCCTGGACCTTCCAGCGTCTGGACAAAGCAGCGAAGCTTAGCGGCCTCTTGCTGCGCCGGAGTTCCCAACATAGGCCCGCACCTTGAGTTGAAATGGGCCAAATGCTGTGGCGGATATCCAGTCCCGTTGAAGGGGGCGAAAGTGGGGTTCCCGAATCCCGGAGGCGCCGGCATGTCATCCACCCATGCTGGGTATGGCTTGCCGTCCGGTGGGATCGCCACTTGACGAGTCTCCAAGGCTTCCAAGCGGGTGATGAGTGCTGCCATCGGATCGTCCGGACATGGGTTCCAGTCCTGGCGAGGATCTCTAACCACGAGCGCATTGCACGACCCTTCAATCGGGTCGTCGACCGGGTCGTCGAACTCGGCAGCTCGTGGGATGGCGGGCGGAGCGTCCCTTGGGGCAGCGGGAGGAATCCGAGCGGGGTCTCTCAGGTAGTCATGCCGCTCGGGAGGGTGCGGTGAAACATACCGCGCCCTCTTGCCATAGGCGATGGCCTCTCCCCTGTCGGCAAACCCGGCATAATCACGGCTTCCCGGGAGAGTCTCATCGAGGAGTGGCTGCTGCTGTCCCTGCTGTCCTGGCCTAGGATCACCGTAGTCAGGCCGCCGTTCTGCAGCGCGCTCGGCGAGGAGCTGGTCAACCAGCTTCTTCTGCTCGGCGAGCTGTTGACGTAGCATAGCCTTCTCGGGATCCTCATCTGCCCTCTGTGTGGAGGCAGATGGGTCGGCGGGCTTCATAGCCCCGCCGTGCTCTTTACCTTTGCTGACGTTTTGGCTCAACGTCCGTGCTTCAGTGGCTGCGGGGAGTCCCAGGAGGTTCCTCTGGTGACGAGTAACTCTCGCCGATGGATCCAACGACGGCTTGTCTTCGGGGGGAGATCCCCTGTCGAGAATTTCCAAGTCGTTCCCCACTCCCGACAGGTCATCCATATTGACCGTTTCCGTCCCTGGGGGTGTACCCTCAGGGCCTCCCAGTGAATCGGGCTGTCGTCGAATCACACTGAAGCGTAGGGCAGCGTACTGCCCCCATCCACGGATATACACGTGGGGAGTGGCTCCCTCGATAACCTTGCAGAGTACTTGAAAACACTCAACGCATCGTTGTTGGAGGGCCTCGTGGTGCCCAAATGACCCGGGGTGCCGAACCGCGGGGAGCGTGGCCAGGTCAATTTGACGGCACTGCTCACCAATATCCTCCAGGTGTGCTTGACTCCCGGGATATGGAATTTTTAGGCGGTGAAGACGGGAGTGAGTCTCCCGGAGACTTCGGCGGAAGCATTCGAACTCATCCGGGGTGAGTGATTCGGGTGCATCAAAGTCCGGTCCTGCGACTGGCCAAAACTTCTCAGGGAAGTGGCCCTCTACAAGGATGGTCCAGAAGCTCCACGACTCAAACTCGGGACCCAGGTCTCCTTGGTCCTCTTCAATTACTGGGAATGGACGGGGAACCGGCAGTGGTGTCGAGGCGGGCCGTCGGGCCGACGGGCTGGCCGGCGGTGAATACGGCGAGCAGGCCGATTGGCCTCCATATCCCGGGCCGCCCTCTGAGGGTGGCGGTGCCCCAGCTACCACATCACGATAGGACGGGCCGGTGAGCGTACATCCTTCCGTAGCGTCGGTGCTCGCCGAGGGTGCACTAGATCGTGGTTCGACCGTCGGTCCCCAAAAAAAGTCTCTGGCTTCTCCGATCGAGGCAGAAGGTGCTTCCGGAGGGGCCGGTACCAACCGCAAGCTTGATCCTTGGGGGTCTACCAGGCCCTCACTACTCCGGATATACCTTCGGAGAGAAGCGAGGATCGTATCGATCTCGCTCTCGGGAAGTACGAGGTTGACGTGCCGCATTCCTACCCCTGCCCCTAACTAGCGGGATCGGGGGGAGGGCTCCGTCGCCGAATCATACTCCGCCTCTGTATCAGAGAAACGAACCGGTCGGATCTCTGTCCGGAATTCTGTAACATTCTTCCCTCAGCGTCGACGCCTCGCCTTCCTGCCCCTGGGTGGTTCTTCGGGGCATGGCTGATCTCTATCCTGGCGTCCTCCGGCCGCACTGGTGCTGGGGCCAAGAGGACTGGAAACCAAGGTGCGAGGAGCACCGGGACAGATATCAAAGGGGACGCGGGGAGAGATGATTCCGGGCAGGCCTCCGGGCCGGGATCGAAAGGTGGGGTGACCCATGCCTCTTGGATCGGCCACGCGGAGTAGACCCTGTTGGTGAATAGCGCTACCGCGAGGTGGTCCGCGGTGGCTATTTCCTGTACCAGCAACTGGGAGAGTCAACCCAACCTGCCTTTGGGGCGGTCGGGGCCTCGATCCAGGTCGGGCATAGAAGTGCCCCTGCTCAGGATGCGCAGGGGCCTGGTGACTGGAGCCAGCAGTGGCTTGAGCCAACGCGGCCGCAGTTGCTAGGGCCCCGAGGTGGGCATCCTCTTCCGCTCGTGCCCGACGTTGGCGTCGGGACAAACGAGTCGGGATGAGCGGCGCGGGCAGGTGGAGAGCCCGTTCTTCGACTTGAGGGGCCTGGCGGCGGTGTCGTCGTGGCCTGACAGGAGCCCTTATCGCGGATCCCTGGAGCGAATCTCGGATAGGGTGGTCCCGGACATCTTCCACCTCATCCGCATAGGGGAAGGAACTGTCGGAGCGTTCCGGGGATAAACTCCCGAAGCGGTTGGACGTCGAGGTAGGCAGCGGTGCCTCCCTACGCGGCCCTTGGGGGCGGCATTGGTGGCGAGGTGCAGCTTCCTCGAGGTCTAGGCGAGCCATGTCCCTGGTGGGGATGACTCCCTCTTCCTCATATCTCCGCACCAAGTTGTTGATCACCCTTCTCTGGATGACCTCCGAGGGGGGGAGAGGGCGTGGTTGCCCCGCAGCTGCGGCTGCTGGGACGGCTGTGGAACGGGCGGGACCGCGCGGAGGAGCCGCGTCGGTGTTTCCCCTACCCCTGCGCCAGTGGGCGGGTGGCGATCGGGCACTGGATTGGGCGACTTGATTCCTGAAAGCAGGGAGAAAAACCCATTAACACTGACAGGAAAAGGAATCGACAACCAACCATTAGTGCCGCGACGCCTTCCGTGGGGGGAACCCAGGCCATCGACGTCGTGAGACGGAGTGCCCGATTTCCCTTCCCCAGCCCCTGGCGGGTTCCGTGCCCCGGTGTTGAATGCTCGGTCGAGCAGCATGCTGGTCTTCCAACACCTCTGAAAGCCATCGGTCTTCGTATCGAGGAGAAGAGATTCACGCCGGGTCCACCATTTTTCTGTTTCGGTGCGGATGTGCGTCGGGTTTCGGTTCCGGCGTTGTTCCGCCAGGACGCGTTCGCGCGTGCGCCCGTCGACCCGAGGGGATGGGCGCACGCGGCTTGTGGTCCCGCAGTCCCGCTTTCCAAAGGCGGGCGGCATCCGTCCCTTCTTCAGGGGCGTCTGCTCCTTGATCAAAACCGGGATGATGGGACGTCGGCTCCTCCTTCCGTTGACGTCTCCTCGGAACTCGTCGCCTAATCCGGGTCTCCCTCATAGATTTAAGAATGTTCGTGAATCTCGTTCCCGGCGCCATATCTTCATGGACACCGGTTAATTACACTGCTTCTGCCCAGACGCTCCAAGGAGTCTGGTCGGGGCAGCAACCTGCGGTGAGGAGACCGGGTGGCTCTGGGTGTCGGGGGCGTGTCTTAACACTGCGACTCTGCATGTCTGCCTTCCGTCCCTAATAGGGCTTCTCAAAGGCGTGATGGCCTGAGGCATCCCGCGCTGGGTACGGGAAACTTCGTCACCTGAGGTTTTCCTCAGCTTCCCATGTTTAACACGGGGTGTGCCTCGAGTTTAGCATCCAGCGGGGACGGCATCGGACTGATCAACACAAGGAGTGGATCAGATGACAGAACCCCATGCGGGGAACCTCCGATGCAGGGGCCAGCACATGGGTGGCTTCCCGAGTGAAGTGGAGTGGAATGAAATGGCATGACCCCACCGGGATGTGGCGGCCCGGGTAAGGATCAGGATGGATGATGGAGTGAAGAGCTTGGACCTCGTAGAGGCTTCCTACGTACCGTGCGTTAGCGCGGATCAAAGTCAACGTAGTTCGGATATACAATTTAACGTCATGATGGACGTCGGCAAGTCGACTCATGAAGAGGTCGAGGCTGCCGGGCGAAGGATTGAACCGAACCACCTCGCACAGAGGGGGATGGAACGGCCGGATGGATCACAGTTTCACGTCATGCTGGACGCTGAAGAAAGAAATAGAAAAAAAGCAGTGGGGAAGTGCAACGGAGATACACATGTGCAGTCCCCCACAAGAGCGGATTCATGGGTGAATCGACGCGAGTGTGAACCCAGGAGTGGCCCACTGATGGACGAACCGACGTGAATACGACCGGGATGACCAGGTGGTGGTCTTGAACCTCAGGGAGGCTTCCTACGTACCCTGTTTAGGAGACATGGAACAAAGTCCACGTAGTTCATTCTGTTTGTAACACTCTACCCCCGTGGGCGAAGTCCACTCCAATCCCGACATCCCTGCAGAGACGAGCGGGTGGGGGCCACATCCAAACCGGGAGGACCCTGCGTGCGGGGCACGAGATCAGGTGATGCAGATGGTTTAACGTCTTGCCGAACGAAATACAGTTTAACGTCGTGTGTTGAGGATGAAGATTCTTGGCAGTTTAACGTCTTGCGGCGCGGACGTGGTGCAGTTTAGCGTCATGAAGGACGAAAGTGCAGTTTAACGTCATGCGGGACGAATGTTGTACAGTTTAACGTCTTGTATCTTGGACGAAGATGCTTGGCAGTTTAACGTCTTGTCGCGCGGACGATGGAGGCTAGGCAGTTTAGCGTCGTACAACTTGGACGTTGGAGCGCCGCCAAAGGGTCCGTGTCACTTCGCGCGAGCCTGGAGGGCCGCACGGGAAGACAACGCACGGTGCGGGGCACCCGGGATGAGGTTCATCGGGTGCCACGCAGGCGGGTACCCTTAGGGGGTCAAAGGGGGCGACCCTGGCGGTTTGCGCGCAAAAAAGGAGCTTGGCGCGCAATACCGCGGGCCGGCGCGCAAATGGGCGGGCTGGCGCGCAATTGAGCCAGCACTTTGCGCGCGGAAGATAGAGTTTGCGCGCACCGGGCTTCGGATAGCGCGTGGGGGCAACGGCTCATTCTTTAATCGAATGGCCACTTTAAAAAAGGGGGGTGCGCGCAATCGGTCCGGATTGCCCGCACCCCGGGGGGGAAATTGCGCGCAAGAGGCTTCTTTTGCGCGCGAATGCCTTTGGGTGAAGAATTTATTCAAAGGAAAGGAGCCAAAGGGATTGCGCGTGAAGGCGAACACCGAGGCTTTTTTGCGCGAAAGAAAGGAGGTTACCTGAAGATCGGCATTGCACGCGGAAGGGGTTGGATTGCGCGCACGAGAGACCTTTCGAATTCTGACAACCTTCAAAACGTCGGGGGTTGCCTTATATTTATAGGCATCCCCGGGCGCGGAATCCGGTTCGCGGGCGCGGAATTCCCTTCGCGGGCGCGGAATCGGGCCCGGCGCGCAAGGGAGTCGCGCGGGCAACGGGCGTGCAAAATTGCGCGCCGGCCCAGCGCATTGTGCGCATCCCGGGAGGTTTGCGCGCGGCACTCCAACATTGCGCGCGGGTCTCCAAAATTCCGCACAAGGCTTCCGGGCCCTCCGAAACGGGCTTCCGACTCCAAATATGACCTCGCTTCCCGCATCCGGAGCTTCGTTTGGGAACAACGGACTTTTCTGGCGTCTACAATAACTAATGGAAAGGATCAGGTCTGCATGGATGAGCTAGATAACATGAGAGAAACCAAGGGACATGGGAAACGTATGGATTGGTGTTAAAGAGAAACTTTCCTTCTATTTTTTTATTTCCTCATATAGGTGAATGACCTAGTGGGAGGAACATTTGAATACTAGAAGTCAACATTTTATTTTTTATTTATCATTTTAGTCTATTTACTATTTTTCATAATCAAATGTAATGGTCATTAATTATACTTTATTATTTTATTGTTACTATATTTATGAACTTTGATATATGGGTAAAAGTCTTAATGTCGTTCCATTTGTACCCCTAACTACCAGTCATCAGTCTCTCGTATAGGGAGAGGCCCACCTAAGGTCATGTATAATTATTCTAGTTTGAGAACTATTTATATATCCAATGAAAATATATGTTATAAAGTGGAATATGAGGGTTTTTAATTATTTCATACTATTTTTAGAGTAGGTAGAATGGTGATATAGGGTTGTATTAGATCTTGTGATGGATCCAAGACTGGTGGGTCACGAACACATTTCCCAGTGGATGTCTAGGTTATCAATAATTTGAGACTAATCATTGTGGACTGAGTTGTTATTTTTTTTTACTTTTCATCTAGTATGAAACATATTTTGTGTGAGGTTTATGATATAAGTATTATGGATTCCTAGATGCTGACCCATTTGTAAGAGACTAGGTGTGGATTTGGTTTCATAGTACATTGAAAAAATTAAGTTTTTTGGACATTGAATCCTGGATTGTAGAGAAAAAGGGTGTTATGTGAGTCATTTGAGGAATTTATTAATTTCATTATATAGACCTAAAAGTGTGATTGTTTTTATAGAAATCCGTTGTTGAACTGTTAAAATCTTTAGAAATTTCTTATTCATATTTTCCCTATATATGTACCTAGTGGAATTCAACTCAATTGGAAAAAATTGTATACATTTTTTATTCTGGTGGAATATTAAATAGATCCTACATTCATTACGGTGGTAAAGTCCCTCCTAGAAAGGAGGATAATAGATATTTAGATTCATAATTGGAATTAGGTGTCCCAAAAAAGATCCCCATATAGATATTTTTATTTCGTTTTTGACATTTAATGTTCCAATAACAACCTATATGGTGTTTTCCCATATATAATTGAATGGAATTATATATCATTGAACTTCATGTGTTTTTTTCCATTAGTAAAAATCATCTTGGATAATATCATTGGTTAGGTAAGGAGTCAGTTAATGATATTTGATTCTCAAGGAGGCAATCCCATGTGAGGATTCTTGTGAGAATCTATGACTTGTTTGTTAATGGTTTGGAAGGTGAAACCCAGGTATTTGTATCGGACCTGTGATTAGGTACCTTAAAATTTTGTTTACATGGGTTTGATCTCGGATAATATATAACAAACCATGGTTTGATACCTGGTAGTGTGTTGTTTGGTTTGTTGATCCATGTTGGTTTCAAGATGGTAACCATGTAGTGTTTTCGATGAGTTATGACACTAGTGAATCCCTAGTTTTTGGGATATGTGAGATGACCCATTAACCTCTTTAGATAAAACTAATATTTTATAGTGATTTAGTTCAATGTTTTTATGAGGGAATCTAGTAAAAGGGTTTTCTCTATTTTAATAATTGAATTGTGGTGGGAAGAACATTTATGTTCATCATGGTAACATTATTGCATGTGATGTTTCCTCAGGTATGTTGTATAGGAATAGATGATTTAATATATCATGAAAATGAATTTACCTTGAGTGATAGGTTTTAATACTGAAATAGGAAGATGAGGGAATGGACATAGTGGGACCGGGGGTAGGAATTTTTAGTTTTGGTATAGCGCTAGGTGGCGGCTAAATATGTTTGGGAGTTCAGAATTCCATGGTGATTCGATATACTCCCATGGTTTTATAAAAACATATGTGAATGGGTGAGTATGATTCATACTTTTTCACAAGTGAAGTATCATTTTGAAGATAAGCTTCATGATAATTCATGGTGTAAGGATATTGACATGTTGTGGATAACAACTATCCTGGTAGTGGTGGTGTGCGACTCTCAAGATCCTAAAATGACTTGTAACCAAGTAGAATATGAGTTTAAAAGCATTTTGTTTTTTTAATAATGATGTGTATATAATTCGGGAGGTGCATAGTGTTTGATAGAATGTGTATTGGGTGGAATTGGAGGTCTTCCTGTTATGTTTAAATGGAGGTGAGGTCATTCGTAGTGGTTACATGTGGTGCTATGGGAATAGGAATCAGTGAGAAGTTTTAAGTGTAATGTGTTTTTATGGGAATTATTTTGAGATATTTTTGGGATTGGTGACACAAATATTGGATAAAGTAGAAGAATCACACTTGTGAATGTGGCTATAAGGACCTAATATTAAACATTAAATAATATTGAGTTTTACTTAAAAAATTCACTATCTTACACATATATTTCTATTTTAAATATATTGTTTTATAGAATTATTTCTTCACCCTTACGTAAATATATATTACACCACATAGTGGAGAGTTCCTCTCAGTATCTATTTTTCACAAAATACAATACTTTAGTGAGGTAATAAGTTCTTTCCCTAAGATATCATTGCAATTATCACATTTCCCTCATCATTCTCCCTATTCATACATAATAACATATTAATGTTTTTTAAAAGGTTATATGAGGACCAAAATCTCACCAAGGGATACATAAAAATAAAAAAATAGACACATTAGTCCATGATTACTCAAAAAACATTCATTTCTCAAAAAACAAATTATGCTCAAAATAAATGAATATTAAAAAATAAGTCAACCTCAATGCCAAATGATTTTCATAAAACATTTCATAAGAAATATTAATGAAAAAGTAAAACTCATAAAATTTTCACTATAATCATGAAAATATCTTGAAGACTTTTTTATAATGTTATACACATCACTGTTAATAATTAACACAAACATCCCTTTAAACATAATCTCATTTGCTCACCTTGTTAAATAATAAGATTTCAATGAAAAATCATAGACACAATAGATACTACTTGTACGTAAAAAAGAAAATAATCATTATATAACTCTTATAATTACTCTTAAATATTGATTATCAAGATAATAAAATTACAATAATCTCTTTGGGGGAATGTAACCAGTTAGCTTAATCTATTTACCCAATGCATTATCCGGATTTATTAGTCTAAACCTTCATAGTGAGATATAATAGGCTAAACTCCTTTAATAAATTACATTGTCCTCAACCATAATTATTAATCATTTACCATGACCATAAAATAATATTAAAACATAAAATCTTTCATTTTCATCATCATATTTTCTGCAATGATCTTCATGGTTATGTTTTATTTGGGAGCAGATTCTTTCACAGGTTCTAGTTTACTTTTTTCACATAGAAGTGGTCCATAATTTTAAGGTGTTAATAGGTGGGAATCCTTAGAATAGGGAAGGGTGTGATGACACCCATCATTGATCCTTGTGTCAAGAGTTTTATAGATGTATGGGTACATACAACCGAAAAATTGCAATTTGGTGGTGGTTATTTTCGAATATGGAGGCGGTTTAACCCACCACTATATGCTTCTGCGGTGGTTTCTGAACACCACCACTAAATTTTGTCTCGAGAAACTATTGGGGGCAGTTAAAGCAGTTTAGCGGAAGTTTATGGGAACGGTCGTAGTTGGCCTATTTTCGCGGTGGTTTTAATTTTTTTTCCAGCGGTTTTTTCAGGCATGATATTACTTTTATATTGTTGGTTTTAACCACTACTAAAAAAGTAAGCCCCTGCATGTAAAACCATTATAACCACCACGAAAATGAGCACAGAAGATGGGACACTGTAGCAGCAGCTAAAACTATCGATAAATTTAAGACTGTAGCAGTGTATAGAACCGACAGTAATAAAAAATACCAACATTTAGTGGTTGATAAAACCACAGCTAAATATTACTATTATAGTTAGGGGTGCTTAAAACCGCCACTAAGAAATAGATTTACAAAAAAATAGAAGTAGTTTTTGCTGCCCCTGTACTAGTTCCCTCACAATAAACCCATTCCAACAATCCCCAAAGGAAAAAAATAATACATTCTAAATTCAATATGAAAAGAGATGATTAACTAAGCACAACCAAATGCATCGTTCAGTGGGTAAAATAATTCTTATAAACATATCACATGATCATTAGACATTTAAAAATATTATAAAAAAGTATGTATGTCATATTTCATGAAAACAATGCCACGACTAGGTTCAACCTATTCCATATATACTAGTTCCAACCCTTACATAACCGTTCATATCAACATACATCCCATTATCATTGGTTCTAACTATCATTGGTGCTAACTACTCCAAAAACTCTGGCTTCCCTACCCATACCTCATCATCCTATAGCCATCCCAAGATAAGATAACAATATTTTTAAAGGCCTACATCCAGAGAAATAAAAAAACAAAAAACATCCAATTTAGTCAATTTGAAATCTAGTCCCAAAAATAATAATCCATCCATCATAATAAATTGGCTTACTCATCACCATAAAATTTTCTTTATCAATCTAATTGTTCTATTAAATTCGTAGATTAATCAATTTATTTAGGATGTGTTACTAATATTGAAAATATAAATTAACTAGAATTTCCAACAAAAAATATTCTTTGTTAAATAAATTTTACAGAATAGATTCACAATAATATGCCTCTAATAATAAAAACATCATGAATTTTCAGCTTTATTCTCCTCATCAAATTTCATTTACAAACTGATGAAAAATTTATATAAACATGCAATAGACATCAACTTATTTCAATCAAATTATAATTAATAATATAGTTGTAAAAAATCCAGATTTTATTATTTTGGAAACCGATTATAACTAAAATTACATTACACAATTATTTTCATCATATTTTACTTTAGGGAAACTTGGGTTGATATCCAATCCTTGGTAGAGTTCACATACAAATAAAACATGAATTCAATTGAAATGACACATTTTGATGCTCTTTATGGTTGGATGTTTCATTAACTATTATGTTAGAATTATGATGGGAGGTAGTAATTGTGGCTTATTCATGTTTTTAGAGGAAATTTTAATATTTTACTAGATCAAAAAGCTTCCAATCACATCTCATTTAAAATAGAGTTCATATGAAAATGGTAGGAGGCATCACATGGAATTCATTGTGGTTTTCTGAGTTTTATTATGGGAGACTCCTAAATTAGACAATAAATGATTATAAAAGAAAATGATTATAGAAATAAAGATTATGGGGCTGTTCAGGATTATCAAGATTTTCATGATAATGGAATTCTATTTGGAATTTCGTTCAAAATATAAAGTAATGCGTGATGTTTTACATGTCTATTATATTAAGTTGTACATTCTCAATCAAATTTTTTTGATCAACCATGATGAATTTCAATTGGATCCTTACACAACATTTGGTGAGTGCATTATGTGAATTATGGGCTATAATGAGAAAATGTTTTGAAGAAAGCTGATGTCACCTGTTAGAGTCATATGGGAGCATTGACGTATGCATGAAGAGTCTTACAAGTGATACTATGATGCAAGAGATCAGTAGCCCTAGTTTTGTGGTGTTAAATTTAGAGGCATTACTAAATAATGATAAATCCTCATAGGGGGATAATATAATGACTTGAAGTTTTCTAGGGGGATTAAGGCTTATATTCTACCCTTCATTAATTATTTCTGAGATATTTTTTTATTGTGTAAATTCTTATGTTGTTTGTTTTTGGTTTTTAGGATTTATAGAGTCTTTTAAATGGTTAGGAACATGGTCATGGGAAATCATGTGGTTCTCCATATAAAACCACTTGGCTTGGTTGAAGAAGGAGACTAGGTGGGGCATTGTCAGAACACAGTTAGAGATGATCATGAATCATTTACCTTGAAAAATATGTGTCTTATAATAGAGGAAAAATAATTGTTATAAAACAATTTACCAAATTAGAATATTCATTCATTGACAATATGATAGAATCTCATATTCAAATAAGAAATAATGGACAGAAATGAGTCTTAAGGAAAGTAGAATAGATAAAGGTTATCATGAATTCTAGGGAAAGTAGAAAATTTTGATGATCAATATTATTAAATATCAGAAATAGAAATGATGTTGTGAATTAATTGGGCTAGAAAATGTAGGATATGGGAGAACTAATTTCATTAGTTGAATATAATATCTTATCTTCACTGTAAGACTAGTTGGTGGGTGTAGTTGATGGAGAAGGGGAATGTATGTGGGTATCCTTAGAGATAATGTATTCATTGGTTAAACAAGTAAATAAAAGTAAGAATATTGTTCTATAATGTATCATGTTGTGTGATAGGTTGGAAGAATGTGAAACTATTTTATGATTGAATTTTGATATACAAGATGTGTTTATAGTTCATAGCATGGTAATGGTCACATATTCCACGAGAGATGAGTTTATGAGATCCTATAATGATTTGAAGTGGGATGGTCACCAAGGGCTGAAAAACCTAATAAATTTTGAAAAAAATGAATCATAAAAAATGAATCATCACAATAAAGAGTCGACATATATGGTGCATACCACACTCAAGAAATAAATACATAAAAGAAAAGATAAAAAATCAATAAAATACATAAAAGGAACCCTGATAAATCAAGAAAATGTTAGGTCATGAAAATGTTTGGTGTCAACTACGTGCCACACATGATACAATACAAACTAACTATTACCATATTTTTCCAACATATCAACAAAACTACTAATCATTGTCCGATGATGGACACATTTCTTCACCCTCTCCACATCTATCTCCACTTCCTACAACCACATGTAGGAACATTATATTGAAAATTAAATAGTGTTGAATATTTATATTTAAACAAAAAACCAATAAAAGTTTTCAATCTAAATGATTTTGAATTTGTGTGATTTACCTTCTCACCACCAGTCAATAAAATACCACCTGGGGGGGGGTATATTTGCTCATCTACTGACGTATATCAGTCAACACTTTCTACAAAGAGGATACATGATCCCCCAAGTCTTGAACTGTGTTTCTTAGAGAAACAATCTATCTCTAAGCATCTCGTGGTATGAACTGACTACAACCAGGGGTAGATGCTGTTGTAATCTCTAGTGGCCTGCGAAAAACCTCAGATAGAACAGGTCCCAAACCCATCCTGCGCACTCTACCAGGATTCTCATTCCCAAGGACATTATCAACCAGGTCATCCTGGGAGACTGAGTAGGACTGCCCCGGATTGACATACCATAGTTCTTTAATTTTGACCTATAAATAAAATATCAATATATATTAACGTAGTAAAAACTGATAAGAAGTTATTATAATGACAACATGAGTTCTTACCCCATCTTCTTTGGAAGGCTCATTAACAAAACTTCCATCAGATTCATTGTGATCATCCAACCACACTGTAATTCGGGATGCTTCATTCCATAAAATATGTGGCTGCATTAAAAAAATATAAATCAACAATTTAATATATTAAATAGATAATATTATCTTATAAATATTTAAACTAATGAAATTATTACCAGAGTCGATCAACTTCTAGACAGTCATTTTGACCCCATAGTGTGAGGGATGACTTTCTTAGCCTAGTTTGATGCATTCTTTCCTGAGAGATCCTAAAATTAATAAAATGTAATTTAATAGTAATGTATTCAATGTCATCTCCTCTTCATATACATGTATAAAATAAAATTGAGGTTAATAGAACAATATATATTTAAATACCATCTGCTTCTCATCACGATGTCTGTCAACAAAAATATTCCACTGTTTTTTAGGTACCTAATGGGTAGCTTATCATACATTTGTTAGACGGTCAATGAAGTCTCATTGACATCTCTCCGCAATCTCCATTTGAAGTCTTTTATTTTTTACCACGATTTTTCAATGTCCACTTTCATGCTATCACATCAATATCTATAAAGTGGAAAAACATCTGTATACCAAAATTAATTTTGAACATATTAAAAACATGACATTCAATTACACCATAATGTATTAATATTATCATTATTTTGTAATAAAAAACTTCATTTTTCCAAATTGGAGGAATATGTCTCCAGTTATTATAAGAAATAGGAAGGGAAATGGGATCCACTTCCATCTAGCCTAGAATTTGGCCAAAAAATATTGTGGCATCATCCGTAGAGACCCCATATAAATCAAATGTGATAACTATATTATCTCATTTCATATTCTACACATATGAAATTTTTATATTTTTCTCCACAGTTTTATTTTTTTCATCTTTAATGAACAAAAAATTAATATAAAAAAGTCCAATAAATTTATTTATATTAAAAATTACACATATATTAGTGACCCTCCAATATGCCTGTGATTTACTAGAAGTGGCACACTGCTGCCCCACTGTTGAGGGTGCTGAAGGGGGAGTCGAATAATCATCTTCTAAAGGGACTCTCATAGAGGGTGTGAGAGATGGTGTAGTGGGATATGGTGTAGGAGGTAGGTAGCTGGTGGCTCAGATGTCGTATGGGAGGGAGACAGATGAATTTCCATTTCTCACAGTAGTGGATGAAACAATTTATCGCTTCCTCCTTAGCATTCTTGTCATTTAATCAAATATAATTATGTTCAGAACATATATTTAAAAAAATATGAAAAAATAAATTTAAAAATGATAATAGATGACCAGTACTAAAAACAAAATATACATAACAATGATAATGAATGACTGCACAAATGAACTAAGTGGTTGCTGAATGATTAAATAATTGTACAAACAATCATTTCCCCTTCAATAATATCTGTATCCTAATTCATTACTTCAACCACTTTATTAATCTTTTCTAGACTAATATTTTCAATATCATGATTGAGAAATAATCCTGCTTCCTTTTGTTGATGAGATTCAATTTCAGAGGTCAAATCATCCACTTAATCACCGATATAATACAAAAATCTTTATATTATGTGAGAAACTACACTCCACCCTTCATCCGCAACATCATTCACATAATGTACCATTTTTTCATGCGATGATAAGATATATAGATCACGTAGTTCAGGATCACAAAAATCCATCAAGTCAGAGAAGTTCACAGAAGTAAATTTCAATGAATCTCTTTTAACACCTCTGATAATATCGACCCCATTGAATTTGAAAAAAACAACTAAAAAATGCCCAAGTTAGTTTAATTAAATAATATCAGTTAGATTTACATAGTATCCCACTTCATCAAATGTAAATATACTACTATTCAGTGTTTTCAAACCCTCCTCTCAATAGATAGTATGAAATCTAATTGCATTCAAATTGTAAGCTTCAAACTTTATAACTGGTTTCAGAGGACCTCGAGCAAGAAACATCCAATCTTATGAAAACTCTTCCTGAGTATAAATATTCATGATCTAAAAAAATAAATATAATTTATTTTATTTAAAACATATATGTTTCAAACTAATATTCTTACTTATTGTAATATTTATGAACTTGAACATCGTGAAAACCATTCTATATGCTCTTTATTAACATCTTTAGTTATATATTTCTCATTTCTTGTTTATAATCTCATTAATCTATTTGTTTTCATCCTCAAATATTCAATAAATTGATCTGAAATTTCATTATTCATCAGCACATATCAATGTGCCAGTAATAATTCCAATTCTTTTAGTGTCAGATTTGAGGTCCTCTTAACTGATCGGCGAATAACAAGAAATATTTTTGATTTATATTGGATTTGAGATTGATTCGATGTGTCATCAACATGTCTAACTCGATTATATATTGTCTGAATAACATCCATGTATATAAAAAAATGTAAGACACTCCAAAACCAAATAGCCGTCAGTAATAAATCCTTTTGGTTGAGCTTTATTTCTCACACATGATTTCAAATGCCCAAGATATCTGTGAACTAAAATAAGCATAATTATTCATTTAATTAAGTTCCAAAAATTGTTTACATAACTGAAAATTAATAAATAATGTATGTATAAATTTGATACATTCATCTATAATGACCGGGGCCTCCTAATTTTTCTTGCTCAACTATATGCACAGTAAAATGAATCATGACAGTAAAAAATGACGAAAGAATGATCATCTATTTTGCACAAAGGGTCAATAGGATCCTCTCGTGGAGGTTGTCAACCAGAAATTGAAGTAGATATTTCTCACATAATTGTCTAAAAATTGTGTAAAATTAGAGTACAATAGTAGTAACTTTATCAGGTAATAATGTACGCATTGAAAATGGTTGAAACTTTTGTAACAAATTATGTGAATCGCGACTTTTCAATCCATGTAACATATGATTCTTCAAGTAAGCACACCTCATGATTTTACTTGAATACCCATCAGATACCATCACATTCTTTAAAAATCTATGAAATGTATAGGAATCCTTATTTTTCATTGCAAAAATGGATGAAGCAGACTTTTCCTTCCCATCTGGACAGATATCACGTTTTTTGTACATTACTTATAAATCTTTGAGAGCACTGAGGCAATCCTTCTAATTTCCATGCTCATTAAGAAATGTGAAAATCAAATTTGCACATACATTATTATCAAAATTCATAAAATTAATATTATACCACAACAAAATTTAATTCTCAATATTGATGTTTGATGAATATACTTTTTTTTCCATTGTTGTATTCTAATTTCACTTGACAATGCACTTCTAACCCATTTCCCACTATCATTCAAATGATGAACCTTAAAAATTCTGCTTCATATTTTTCACGTTCATTCAATTTTCAATAACTAGGTAACAAATTTGGAGGTGATATACGATCAGTGAAACTATTAAATTTTGATCTGTTCAGACGAAATCTATGAGATACATCTAGAAATTTTAGATTGGACAAGAAGAACCATTTTCTACTGTGAGGTATCCATTTGGGCTCAAAATAAAAGTAAAAAACAAGACAATAAAAACTTTTTAAATGTTACAAATAGATAAATTCACAATCCTAGGGAAGTCACCAACGATCCACATTAAAGCATCAATAATTTTAAACATTGTTTTGGAAGAAGAATCAAATGTCTCAACACTGTTGCTCCATAACTCCTATAATTATTCAATCAAAGGGTGAAAATATACATCAAAATCATTTCCATTCATTTTTTTCTAGGAGTAATCATCTAAATGATAAAATATATTTTTGAAGACACATTCATTGAGGCAGATTGTAAGGGATCAAAACAACTAGCCATATGCTATAACAAGTACTCAAATTCCCAAATGGGTTGAATCCATCCGCAGCCAATCCCAATCAAACATTCCTAGGATCAACTGCGAAATCTGGATGTAATGAATCAAATGTCTTCCACAATTTTGAATCTCATTGATGTATCATTAAACCATCATTTTTATTGTCTAAATAATTCCAGTTCATTTGTTTAGAGGTTTTCGATGACAGGAATAATCATTGCAATCGAGGCTTTAATGGAAAGTAACGTAAATCTTTGGCAGGTGTGATCATTTTATTCTTCTTCTTCTTCAGGAATGTCTGTTGATTCAACCTTAGAACATCACCCATTGACTTCCATCTAGAAGAATATTTTTTTTTGTAATTATATCTACTTGATTCCACTCACCAATAATGAAAACAATCATTTGGACACACATGTATTTCTGTATAATTCTGACCAAGCCTGTTAACAAATTTTTTCATATTATAAAAAGAGTCGGGGAATTTTTCTTTTGGAAATGCATCACGCAACAACTACAATATCATGGAAATTTCCTTATATATAATTACACATAGACATTTGACATGGTAGAACTTCAACAGAAAAAAAAATCTTTGAATATTTCAAACATCCACTATACAACACATTATTTCCATCGTCAACTAAATCAGGAAATGTTTTTTCATTAGTGAAGTTTTCTCTTAAATTTGTCTCCATATAATCAAGATGCGCATCCAATGACATGTTATAATCTTGATCTGGCTGTGTTACAGTCTCAAAAACATCACTTGTCACAATAAAATTTGTAACACCCTCATTTGGTTGTCATGTTATGTTTTGATGTTGATAGTAGTGTCTTACAGTGCCAAATGCATCATTTATGTGGTTTTGAATTTCATTATCCAATGTTGAAAAAATATGAGCTCATTCCATGGATTGACATTAGTCTTAAACCGTTCTGTAAGGTTCGATTCTCATTTCCAAATCAAACAGAAATATTGACCAGGTAATTACATCAATATTAAATGTTAATAAACTTCATATCTCTTCAACCATGTTCTAAATTTACATTTAGGACATGGAAATATTATTCTACCTTCAACAGATCACTAGGAAATTGAAAAATCTAAAAAATACTTCAAACCTCTATCATACTGAGGTGTGTTCCTCAGTAATGTGATCTTGCTTTTATCTATGTATATCACAATGTGCCTACACAATATAAAAACAAATTAAAACACACAGTTACTACTATATATAGAAATAGATTCAGATATATTAGTTGAAAAAATATATAAATATGTTACATAAGGTTTTCCCGTATAAATACATATGGTAAATAAACTTCTAGAATACCTAAGTACATATGTGAATGAATGTGTAGGCTTATACACATGCGATTAAAAAATCACTTGAAGAAACAAGAAGATAGTGATTATTTTCTTAGAAAATTATAATTATAAAAATCTTTTTTCATGATCGGGGGTGGTTCAACATATAAATTCATCAACTCAGGTGGGTTATGTCTCATTTCACCTACTGAGTTAGGAACTAGGTGAACATGCAAGATGGGTGGATCTTGAGGGAAGGAGAAATGCACGTAAGAATGGAATCCCAAAAATCAAACCCTGCACCTCCCAAAGAACAACATGGTTATGCTCCTCACTTTCCCCACTATACCACCACTGATGTGAAAAAAAATGTGTATGGGTATCGATCTCCTCCCACTAGGGGACCCTGCCAGGCCCAGAGCATGCCACACATTCCCCATCTAAGAAATGGCTTTATGTATTCCTAGATAACATTAAACTATGACATACCACACTATATTTATAGATGACTATAAACTCAAACCTATCCAATTAATCCTTAATAGATGGAATTAAACTCTACAATAACCCTTTAAACCTTCCTTGATGGCCAAAATATCAAGTGTAACACTTCCATATTTTTGCAAAACATTGAACTTTGGTGTGGACCGTTTAAGTCCTTCTAGATGACATTAAACTTCATTGTAGCCTTCTATATTCTTTGATTTTAGTAAAATCTAGAATAAAACATTATGAATTTATAGGCAACACTAAACACAAGTGTAATCTTTAAGACTTATCGAATGACAATATCTTCAAGTCAACCTTTATGTCATCATAGATAACATTAAAATCTAGCATTAACATTCAATTCATGGATGAAAATAAAATCCAGTAAAAACCCTTTTATGATTTTTGAATAACACTAAACTCTAGTATACCCTTTATACCTTCCCATATGGATTTAAACTAGGTAATAAACCTCATGAATTCTTATATGGATTTAAAACCTAGAATAACTCTCCTTACTTCATGGATGGTGTTAAATTCTAGAGTAGATTTCAATATGAATTTAAATTAGATCATAACTAACCCTCCATATATGATTATTTTGTGATACCTAATGACTTAGGTTTGAAATTATTTAATTTTATGAGGTTTCGGTCAAATGCATAAGTATCATCCAATCCATTACAACATAGGTATTTTTCCACTTAATTGTAATGTTATGTAATTAACTGGTATTGCTACGGGAATGGATTTCAGAAACATGTATTTCATTCATCAGAGAGTCTAGAAATATACATCAATCTCATTATTATATGATTTGGACTCCTATAATCACGGGTTCAACAAGTACATCTCAATACATTCATGATCTCTAACCATAAGGAAGATCAAATGTGGGGGTGCAAATATTGTAAACAGACTTCATCTATTTATTTTCAACATAAGGTATAATATAATTCATGAAAACTTTGAGCATATAAAATCGAGAAAAATAAATATTGAAATATGTTATAGGTTAAAGAGTGATAATTTCTTACATATGGATAAAATTTAGATTAATTTACTACAACTATTTATTTTTTAATTCAAATTACAATCTTATAAATATTATTTTAATAAAATGTAGGTACCTATACCACACATTTATAATCCCATTAATCCTGGAATATGGGTTTTTTTCTTAAAATGATTTATATTAAGGTCTGTAGTTGAAAAGAATATATGATTTTTGTTAAATAATTTTTTTAATACATAGTGAAATATAATTATTGTGTTAATAAAAGATTTTTAAATTCAAAAAAAGCAACACAAAATCATTTTTAAAAATAGTACATTGTATACAAAAAACAATATATGGATCTAACATTTTTAAAGGAAATATTAAAATATAATATATATTAAATTACAATTTTTTCTGTGAAATTAAAAAATGTTTATCATATTTGACATATAGGTATCCATTTTATAGTTTTTTTGTGTATGGGAGGCCAAATTGATATATATTTGATTTATTGGGTCTAGTCAGTTATCCATGAGAGGAAAAGTGGTTTTAATCCAAAAAATAGACCTCTTCACTACATTTTAGTGCATATTGATTATGTAGCAAAGTGAACCTTTCAATTTGATAACTATAAATTTGCAATAGATTACCTTAAATTGAGTTATAATATAAGAGATAAAAGGAAATTTATGAAGATTATTAGAATATCTGAGGATGAATTCTCTGAACAAGTCTGATCAATATTAAAGAAACCAACCGAAAATCATACCACAACTGCACTATAATGGTACAAACACCTTCGTGGAGGGATGAAAAGGTATTCAACAACATCGATGGGTGGAAAGGTGTGCTGAGTGGTGGTGATATGCACCTGCGGGTGGCACGGTTTAGGACCAACAGTGAGGAGGTGAGCTAGTACTTGGGGGGGGGGGGGTCGGTGACTATGGGTAGTGAGGTGCACTGATGGGCGGCGAGAACCGTCACCGACGGAATGGGTGGGGAGCCGATTAGGGTTTGGGGCTCACGGGGGTCAGGGGGAGAAGGTGGGATCACAAGAGTAGGGGGAGAAGGGGGGTCAGGGTCTGGTGTTGGGAGGAAATGTTGCCACTCCAGGGGGGGAGTTTAGAGGCGGTTTTGTAAACCACTTCTAAAAGACCACCGCTAAAGGCTATTTATGTTGTAGTGGCAAATCCATGACATTTTCCTTGAATTTGATTGTATAAAATTATGTATCATCAGGTTGAAATTACTGATATTTCATTTCATTATATTTTTAGATGGGTATCTTGAAGGAGAGGAAGGTGTGTTTAATCCTTTTATTTATCTCTCCTCCACATTTCTATGATGTTTGGAGAGGTTCTCTACCATGTTGTAACAGTAGCACGGTGCAACATTTTGGAAGAGGGGTTGATGTGTTGTTTTCACTGATCTAACTATTGTATTGTCTTGAAATGGTGTGATGAGTCGTTCTAGTTCCTACTTTTATTTTTTATTATGGTTTAATTGTAGGATATTTTTTTACCTTGGTTTATTTTGTTTTATTAAATTTTATTTTCCCTTCCTGTAATAGGTACCCTCTTTCACAATGCTAAAAGAGGTTCAATATTTTTTATTTTCAATAAAATGGGATTTAAACTCAGCTATTTAAAAAAGATTATGGGGGTAGAAAACACCTTTGAAATCATATATGTTAAAATAGAACATTTATTTTTTCTTGTTATCATACCATTCAATATAAAATACCATAAAGTATTCCTATTGTTAACCATTGAAAAAATGTTAAATGAGATATGAAATATAATTTATAAATAATGAATTTATATATAAATAAATAAATAAATTTTTTAAAAAATAATAAATAGTATAAAAATATTTTGAAAATAAATCCTCAATACATTTTAAATTATCTTTTAATGTAATGTTCCCCATACCTTTTGTTTCACTTATCACAAATGGTATTTACCTTAATGAATAAAAAAATGATGATAGATATTGACTATATTAATTTATTATACCATGTTTATTATTCCTTTTATTTCATTTAGTACCATGTTATATTCAATTAATTAATCAATTAATTTCATATTGGGTGTTTTGATGATATTCGGCCACATGTCCGAAATTACTTTGGTAAGATGACTATAGTAAAAGTGGTAATAATTTTATTTTCCATAAAATATTAATTATTACATAATTAACATCATTATACATAAAAAAATAATTGTAAATCCAACCATGAAATATGGTTATAAAAAATAAATTATGTAGCAATAATGGAGATGATAGTCTGTATATACATATGGGTAACATTTAATTTTTTAGAATCAAAAGTTGGAAAGAAGTTAACTATCATTTAATTTTTCCATAATCATTATTATATATTTAATATCATGTTATTTTAAAAAATAATCTTATATATAGATTATATGTTATGTGGTCATAAAAACAGAATTACATGGCTTTGTGGAGGTGGAAATTCACACATACGCAAGAATAATGTTATGATTTTTTGAAGGATGGAAGATTAAGAAATTATTTGGATTATTTTCTCTGAGGACTGATAAATATTTCATTCATATATATATATATTAAATGAATCATTTTAACCATTTTTGGGAGGTGATGATAAAAAATGACTAACATTAGTCTGTGAGGTAGTAGTTCGCCTTACACAAGATCGATGGTTTAATTTCGCATTTTATGGAAGAAGAATATAGATATAAGATTGAAAATTAACAATAAAAAATATTTTTATATGGATAATTATGGTGTTATTATTTATCAATGGTTGAATAATTTTTTAAGGACATATAAAATGAAAAAAATACTTGGTTAATAATTATCCCTCTTATCCAGACAACCTCTTTAAGATTATACCTAAATCCTTCATTGGTTAGTTTACTGAACAAAAAAATGACTCAATAATGTGGGGAGGTATTTAATGAAGATATTTGGGTAGGTGATTTTATATCCAAAATGATTTTTACATGTGAAAAAAATTAGAGATGGTTTCCTTATATAAGAAGGGGAGAGAACAAACTATGAATATCGAAAAGAATAGAATATATTAATGTATTAGGGATGAAAAATGGATCCAAAATTTGGAAATCAACAATATAAGATAATACATTCTAAATATGGATATAAAATATAATTTATGCAACATTATAGGTTTCTTTTACAATTATCACATATTTTTTACTCCCAATAAGCCTATATTAACATTAACTATTGTACAGTTTTTTATTGTTTTTACAATCCGTTATAGGAAAAAATAAATTTGAACTTATTAACTGATACAAATTATGATGATCCTAAATATTGATTCCTTTTTATAAAATTCAATTATAAAAAATTAAATAATTTAATTTAAAATTAAAACCACAGAAGATGAGGGAAATAATTTTATGAATGAATGTATTTTATGTTTAAAAATTGTTTTATACCAAACTCATGTATAATTTTGACTATAATAATATTAATTATATTTCTTTTAATAAAAATATAATAATAAAATTTTATTACTAATCCAAAATAATATTTAAATTTTCAAATACTTCAAAAAAACATTTTTCAATAATAATTGGCATTTTCTACTATCACTGAAAATAAATTCATAAAATTCTCCAAAATTCATCTTATGATATTTTACAAATGATAAATGAAAAATTGAATTTATTTTTTTTAATTTAAAATGATTAAATTTTGAAAATAATATTTTCAATAAACCATATAAATCATCAAAACCAAACTTGGTCACAAATAATGTTTTTTTCATTTTGATTGAAAAATTACATAATACTCTTATTATGATAATATATCCATAAAATATAGTTAAGGAATATTAATAAGACATGAAATATTTTTCTCTTAACATTTCCAGGGATGACATATTCTTCACCCCTTGTTTAAATTGAGTCCTCTCAATTTTATACATTACTCTTGGATATTTTTCCTTCATAACATTTTCAGATCCCCATGTTGTTTATTCAATCATATGTTTTTTCACAAAACCATAGACCATAATATTCCATAACACATTAAATCTATGATTAATAATATATACACACTATTTCTCACAATAATAGTTTCATCTAACTGAAGTACTTCATGGTTTAAAACATGTGATGAATGTGGAACGTATTTTCTAAAAAGTGGAACATGAAATATTTTATGTACTAAAGATAAACTCATATGAAAGTAAAATCTATAGGAAACAGATAAACAAATATCTATGATTTTATATTATCCAATGAACCTTGGAAATAATATTCCATTTTAACCAAAATGCATAACAATTTCCCATGGAGATACATTTAGAAAATTATGATTGCCTAACTTGAAAGACATATCTATCCTCTTGTTATCTTGATAACGTTTCTACCTGATATGAGATATAATCATGTGTTGCAAAAAAAGTTTACCATCTCAACCATTTCATCTAATAATTATGGTTTCAATAACATACTTTTATTTAAGTAATCCAAATAAGCTATATTCTAACACCACATTACATATAATACCTCAAAAGGTTCTATCTCTAAACTATAATGAAAACAATTATTATATGAATACTAAAATAATGTTAGATAATTATCCGAAATTCAATTATAAGAAATTTATAAAGATCAAATAATATCCTCAAATATATAAATTATTCTTTCTCACTCTTCATCAAATTGAGGATGAAAATCTGTAATGAAATCTGATTCAGTACCTAATGAAATATGAACACTTCTCCAACAATAAGGGATAAAACTATAATCAATGTCAGATATAATGGGGGGAGGGGAACAATGTAATATTATTATATCATTAATATAATATTGATAAATTTTATTAAAATACATATTATCTATAATGGGAATAAAATGATAATATTTAGTAAATCAATTAATAATAACCCAAATCATAATATTAAGTAAGGATTCCATTAGTAATATATTCATTAAATACATATATACATTTTATATTTCCACTTCATAACTGGAAAATTATAAATAATCCCTATATTTAATTTTCGCTCTATTTTAATATGATGAAAAGTTAATCATTTTATGGTAATGTTAGTAATATATTTCTTTATTCCTTCACCCCATAAATGTTCTCAATGGTTTAAATAATTTTTTTCGACAATTATGAATATAAAGTTTTGAACTATGAGATTCAATATATATTAATTTATTAAATACGGGTGACATGAAACATGTGAGATTTATATAAATATAAAAACACCTTTTTAATTTTAATCTTCGGAAACATAACATCCTTGACTGATTCAACCATTAATTATAAAACATTGTCTTCTATATGAGATTGGTTATTCATGTTTGAGAAAAATTCTTGTATTAACACCTAAAATAAAAAAGTTAGTACCTTCATATAAATTTCTATACCAAAATTTAAAAAATTATTTATCAAATTTTCATGTTCTATACGTATCATGGTTAATATAGAATTATATTTTTTAACAATGTATCAGCTACACTATTTTCATTACATGGATGGTAATGAATTTTGAAATAATTATCCTTTTACATTACACCAATCTCATCTTTATTAATTTTAACTCATTAAGAGTGTATATGTACTACATGATTTTATAATGAGTATATATGCCACACTTTTCTCTATATAAATGATATCTCCAAGGTTTTAACGTAATAACTTGAACTGAAAATTCATGGTCATGTGTAGAATAATTTTCCTCATTTGGTTTTAAATAATGTGAAGCATAAGAAGTTACAAATTAGTTCTATATTAAAAAAACCCAAGCCCATAATACAAGAATAATTGTAGATAATGAAGTCCCCATTTTAGGATAGAAGGTCCAAAAATAGATAATTCTTTAATATTATTTGTTATTTTAAGAAACATTCATTGCATTTATTTATTCATTTGGAATTAAATCCTTTTCATGTAAATATGGTCAGTGAGATAAATAATCACATATAGTTTTCAATAAATAGACAATAAATTTCTTCTAATATAAGAAAAATATGAATTATAGTAACAATTTTTGTTTTATTCCATTCATCAACCACATTACTTTTAACAATATCAATAGTTATATGATCTTTGTTATGATATATCCAAGGAATGAAATCCGCTATAACGAAATGTCACATTTAAAAAATTCCCCCAAAATTGTTTTGTTTCATGGTTTTTAGAATAATCCATATATGTTTTTCATGTACCAAATAACAATTTCAATAATCCCAAATATCATCAACAAACCCAACCATAAATTTATCAAGATTTTCATGGAAAACCGTATTCATAATATCCCTGAATCAATATGTATAATTCATCAACCCAAATGGAATAATGAAAAAAATAAAAATGTCCATACGTAGTATGAAATATTTCCTTAAGGATGTAATCCTATTTCACCTTTAGTTGAAGATACTGATACCAGATATCAATGTAATAAAAATACTGAGATCCTTAGATTTGACCAAATTAGTCATCAATACGAGGCGATATATACTTATTCATAAAAATTATATTATTGAATGATTTATAATAAATTAAAACCATTAGGAAAAATGTTTGTTAACAAATAAAATAGTATCACACCATGGTGAAGTTCTCAGATGAATGAAACATTTAAAAATATATTCTTGTAATAGTTTTTTACTTCAATAAGTTCTAATTGAGGCACTCAATAAAGGGTTTTTGATATTGTCTTAGCATAATGCATTGAGTAAATAGTAAACTCAACTTCCCAATTATGTATAATATCAATAAAATCATGAGTAAAACATCCATATATTCTTTTACTACCAAACCATCAGTAATCTTAAAAATTTTCTTATTTTTAATTATATGAGCCATATAACAATAATTTAAATAGTTTAATATTTTATAATATTCTGTATATTTTATCATAGGTATTAATTGAATATTATATTAAAATAGAAATTTATTTCTGAAAATAACTTCTTCAATTATGTAATCTCTTTTAATAAGTTAAAATTAAAGAGAATACATACATAAAATAACATAAAATTATACAATGGGAAAGAAAAAAAATTTGTAGGGAAACATCTTCCATGAATGATTAAATGGAGATATTTTTAAATTATTTCCACCTTAATACTACCCCCATTTCATTTTTAAAAAATTATAGACATTATATTTTGATGTGAAATTTTCATTTTATTAAGAAATTTCATAGAAGTGAAAGAATGTGTAGTCCTCAAATCAAATAAGATTTTATGATGTAACAGCCCGAGATTTTATGAAAAGTATTCTTTTTTATTTCACTAATGTCTTGTGTTGTACACTACACCAAAAGGAGCTTGCACAACACGCATCCTTGACTTTCCTTGCATTACACGCAATCACGACCTTCTTCGATAGCGTGTGTAATACGCAATACCGAGTTTCACTAAACAACGATATGCTATTAAAATATTATTAAAACTAGCCGTTATGAATAGTAATAACCACTTTTTAAAACTCTGTAAATCTTATTTTTCAAAATGAACTTCATTTTTGGATTCGTAGTATCGAATTTAGCCTAAGGTGAAATTTTGGTACTTTTCGGATAACTTTCATATTCTGATGAATAGTGAAAATTACTAAATTATAATTAAAAACAACTTTTTTTAATCGAAATAATTAATAGTGATAAATTATTAATTTGAGTGGTTTTAAAGTATATTTAGAATATATTTTTACAATTTAATACAATGTTGGTCATTGGATGTAATTTCACATTTAAACCAGACATAATCAAGTGTCAATCTTTTGATAGATATTGTTTCTTAAAAACACGTTATTTGTTTTAACAGCGGGATTTAATTATAAAATAAATTAATGCAAATTCTATGATATGAATTTGGTAAAATAGACTTCATTTTTGAATTCGGAATATGAAATATAGCTTAGGATGAAATTTTGGCATTGTTCTGAAAAACATCAATTTTTGATGAATAGTGAAACTGCTAAGTGGTAGTTAAAAAAATTAATTTCTTCATAAATCTTAATTTTACCGCTTATGTGAATGGAATTTTAAAAATCCGAGAGACACGGTTGATGTTAGTAAGTAAAATGTGGTTCAATGAGATGAAAATAATTTTTGGTGAATAGTAACTTTTTACTTTTTTTTACCGCGGTTAATAGTAAATAGGGTAACTAAGGGTAAATATGATATTAATATTACCCTAACACATGTCCTAATTCTATTGGACAAGTTTAATTCGACCAAAAACAATCTTAGGAATAAAATATGACCATTTAGGCCCACTTGGATTAGATTAGGACATGTATTATTAATTTATTTAAAGAAGGGTTAAAATAGTTAAAATCAATGTTTAATAAGTAAATAATTTTTAATATGGGGTTATACATAAGATAAATTCGAATGTAAATATTCATTATAAAGCCAAAAAGATTTACTACATGATGGTATTTTATTTGTAATTTTTAGACATCAAATAATTTAATTTATTTATGACACAATGATGATGCAGTAATTATCTTATTAATGAAATATTGAAATAATTGATGTTATAAACACCAAAATAAATGTAATTTGAGACTTTTTATGAATTCCACTAATTTTATAGGTTACTATGATATATTAATGTTGATTTAATCAACTTGGTTCGAACATATAATTCTGTTATGACTTTCACAAAAATCATATATCAAATAGTGTCAAAATTGACACAAAATAGTTTTTAAATCAAATATTATATTATTAATTGTTATTGTATTATTAAAAATCTAAGGTTCAGCAAAATGACTTAGATAAAGATATATATATTAATAATAAACAATTTGGGGTTCGTTTGGCATGTTATAGTAAGTGTATTAACCATATAGTGAAAGAAAACAAAAAGACACGGTAAAAGTTAAATTAATTAACTTAGAGTTAAATCTAATTGATAAGGTTAAAATAATACCCTAAACTTGTCTAAATACTATGGGTTGATAGGATTTCGACCCATACCCACTTTAGCTTCGAAATAAGACCCTTTGTAACCATTATAAACCGATTTTGACTTTAATCTAAAATAATATTTTGAGATATTCCTAAGGTGCCCCTCTCCTCTCTTATAAAAGGGCACCTCCTCCCCCTCCTCCTCACACCAATTTGAGCACTCAAGCTCGGCCAACCCCTGCCATTTTCTCCTCTCCACTTCCCTAGAATAATCCTATAGGTCCTGGTCTTCTCCAAATACCAATCTTAGTTCCTCAAGTGGAGGATTCAAAGAGGCGTTCCAAAGAAAAGGTAATATCCATTACCAATCTTTTCAATTTCTTTCCTCTTAAAATTCTTCTTCTTTAGTTGTTTCATGATAAAGTAATAACATAAGTATTACTTACATACTGATATGTTATTATAAATATGAAACAACCCTAATTCACCTTCTATCCATCCTACGGAAAAATGAAATCACCGCGCGTGCGTACGTACGGAATACCGTCTCCACGCCGTGGTGTAATCTATTTTTCCACCATCACCTTACAAGGATGGGTATAATGGTGTAATGAGTAACTATATATGATTATTATGAAGTAATATTGATACTGAAATAATATATATATATACTCCAATACAATTCCACGATCATAGGAACGATATCATCACTCGTGCGTACGTACGGAATACCGTCTCCACGATGTGATGCGACTCGTTCTACATGATCTTCATTTCATACTGATTATATAAATGAATTGAATGAATGAATATGGTATATACTACACTAATACCATTCTGTAAATGAATTATCTATAACCTAAAGATAAGAATAAGAATTTATTCTACAAAACACGCATAAGAACAAAAAGTTATAAAGACCCGAGTAACAAGTAACAATGAAATATTACTAACAAGAAGCTAATAATATGACCATATATGATATCATATCAATATGTATGATTCTGGAATAAGTCAATAACATTATTTAAACCATTATACAGGAGCTTCGGACACGAACAAAGCAAATCGGACCTAAGGTAAGGGAAATATCACAATCTCATTTTTATCCGAGATTGTTTATTCGTAAGTATTTACTGGGGTGTATTTTATCATCCACATCCATGTTTACTCAATATGTAATATTATTTCCATCCACCTAAAATTGTTTAAATCCATTTTTACCCTTCGGTGAGTTTTTAGTAATACGTATGAAAGGAATCTTTTGTCGGTTTTCGTACGAGGTACTTTTTGACTTTCCCGACAAAAGTACGAAGAATGTTTTTTTTTAACTTATACGGAACGAACGGATTTCTACTGTTTTATAAAGCCTAATTTTCATGAAGATTCCTCTAAAAGATTTCATGACTATTTTCAATAAAATATCTTTCTTTTATTGCATGATGTTTTGTGAAAATAAATTTATTTTGAAGAAGAAAGGATATTTTCCTCAAGAATTCAATTCAAGTGTTTTATCAAAATTATTTTCCATCTAAGATAATAAAGGGTTATGTTTCTATCCATATTTTTACATTGATTTGACTATGTTGTGATGGAATTATTTTTATGAATTCCTTTATCTTATATGAATTGATTTATGATGTCATGATGTTTCAAGAATCCCATTTTTGTTACATGTGTTATGCGATGATGTATGTTTTATGATTATGTGTCACACATAAGAAAGGATTCATTATAAGATGGGTGGGACCTATATCTCCCTCCAATGCATTGGGTAATTATTTTATATCTCATGAGATAGACATGGCTGGAACGGAAGGTTATTTCGGTTCAGTGATACAGGACTAAAACGAGGAGTGAACTCGGTTCAGAAAGGGACTTTGTCCACTAAGATAGTCTTGGCAATGAGTCATGACTAACAAGAAATGATTTTCCATGATTATGTGTGCATGCCACAAAGTTTCAAGTTTCATGTTATGATTATGGGGATCTCATTTTCACTTCTATGATTTATCCCATGTTATGATATTATGAGCTCTTTTTCAGGTTAAGATTTCCAAAAGCTATGTTCTTATGTATATGATGTGATTGATATTTCTTTTGATTACCCTTACTGAGCATTTGAGCTCACCCTTTTATGTTTTCTTTTCCCCAGGATATAAAGAAAGGTTTTTAGGTAAAAAAAGGGAAGATATTTATGGGAGATATTGAAGATCTTTCACCACGATTAGAAGATTACGTTCCGAGTTTCCAAAGACACTAAACTATTACGATCCTTGTGTGTGTTTTTGTTATGTACTAAGTATTCCGCAAAAGTAATGTAATGTCCATGTACGATAAGCTTAGGGTCTCTACAGTTGGTATCAGAGGAAAGGTTTAGTCAACCTTTGGAAACTAGGATGCGAAAACGTTAGTGACATCCCTAGAGATATTTCTAAGGTATTTCTAGGGATGTCCCTAGGGATAAGTATACGTATAGGTTATAGTAATAGAATTACGCTAACGATCATAGAATTAAACCTAAGATGTTGGATATTGAAGGTACTCCCCCTTTATTATGTTGTTTTCCCTAGCATGATTTTGCCTCTCACACTATTCTTTTTGGGTTTTAGACGATGGCTGGAACCCGAAGGAACCGTGTTGATCAATGCAATGGACAATGCAATGATTGCCCTCCTGAACAAACAAATGTTATGGGAGATGGAGTGAAAAATATTATTGCTATACTTACACAAGCTATGAATCATTCTGGACTTCCAAATGAGCAGAGAAGGGAACAATATTCTATTGAGTCCTTCATGAGGCAACGTCCACCTTCTTTCAGTGGGTCTTCTGATCCACTTGTGGCTGAACAATGGATCAGTAATACTGAAAATATATTTTCAGTTCTTCAATGTTCTGAACATGATAAAGTCATCTTAGCAGTATATCGTTTGGAAGGTGAAGCTGATCAATGGTGGAATATTATCAAGAATATGAGGCCAAGAGATGAAATTGAGTCCATGGAATGGGACGAGTTCAAGAACTTGTTTTTCAGTAAGTACTTCCCTCTTATTCTTCGAACAAAGATGGAGAAAGAGTTTCTTGAACTGAAGCAAAGGGACGATGAATCTGTTGGTACCTATGAAGCAAATTTTACAAGACCTGCAAGGTATGCTTCTGGAATTATCATCCAACCTGAAAGTAAAGTTGATCGGTTTTTCAGTGGCTTAAAACCAAGTCTTCGAAGGGCATTATCTATAAGAGACTTCAGTAGCTATGAAGAAATTGTGCGTTGTGCTATCAAGGTAGAAATGGAAGTTGGTGTTACATATCCATCTCATGGTTTTGACAAGAAACGAAAGATGGAGTTCAAGGAGAAATCTCAGAATAATGGTGAAAAGAAGATGAGTGTTTCCTTATGCACAAAGTGTGGAAAGAAGCATGGTGGATATTGTCTTAAAGGGACTAGAAAATGTTTTAAGTGTGTAAAAGAAGGTCATCGAGCAGCTGAGTGTCGAAGTAATGGAAAAAGGGTTTCTAATGATGTGAATAAAGCAAACACTGCAGAGAACTCACCGCCAACACTTCAATGCTTCAAGTGAAAGGAAATGGGGCATTATGCTAATAATTGCCCTAATCCAAGGGTTAGTGATGATCAACATGAGAAACCACTGAAGGCAAAGGACAAAGGGAAATCACATGCGATCACTATTGGAAATGTTGAATATGACAACGATGTGGTGGAATGATTAAGTGTTTATGTAATGGGATTCCAAAATAATGTTGTATCATTGAGTATTGCAATATTTATTGATGTGGTATTCAAAGTGATTGAGATATTTTTTGGAAATAAGATGATATGCGCATAATGAAGACGAGAAAATGAAATGTTTAATAGTATTCATGAGCTCATGATTGATATAAGGAGTAAGTGATATCATGGTTTGACTATATAGAATTTTGAGGATTTTAGTATGTGGAAGGTGTTAACTTTTAACTGCATTCATGTTTTCACTAAGGTATTCAAGAGAATACACGATTAAGGACTTTGAATGTTTGGAATGTGACCAAAAAAACATATCTTATGATATATGGGGATCGATGATGGTGTTAAATCTCTGGTAATCATTTTCACTATATTATGAGAGTCGACTGCAGTATTATGTATAAGCCTAAAGATTAGACTGGATTATGTTGTACATAAGTTAGTATTGTTTAAGGATAGAAGATTTTCGATATTATTGATGGGATGTTATAGTAACGTAGTTTTAGAAAAAGGACAACCTGCAGGACGGGCGACATCCAATCGCTTCGGACAAGGCTGTAGGAATCGAACCCACAACCGAAGTGCGACTGGCCTTTATCGCCTACCACTGACCTACAGGAAGTCCCTGTTTAGTAGAAACTAGTGTTATTATATTAAGCAGTATGATATATGAAGTATAAGCCCATTTTAGGAACCATATATGATTAATCCCACTATAGATCGACTTATGTATATAAATTTTGCTAACCTTTTGAGACAGATGGAATGACCCATCATTCTATCACATGATCTGCTAACACTTCACGAATAACAAATTCAACTTCATTTATTTAAGAGATGAAGTGGAAATTGTTAAAGGCACGAACAACAGTGAGATTGTACCAAAATAAAGTAAGTATTTATTCTAATTCAAATTCTTTAACTTTAGGGAAATGATCTTGAAAACCAAAAATGTTGTCCTAGTTCTCTTATACCTGATGAATCAGATGGTACCTTAGATCGTCACAAATTTATGGATTTGTGATTACTGGCTTTTCCATAGCCATGTTCTCTACCACTCTCCATCAGAACATGATGGTTAGATTTCTCTTCCATATCCATATTTTCACCTATGTGGAAACCCAGTGATTAGTTTATTTGGGTAATCGTTACATTTCATACTTTAGTTTTTAAAGCCAAGTTTTGGTATTCCTTTTTACGATGTGGGTTTCTATTAAAGAAACTTTCGAATAGTAAACCATTTATAACCCCGACGAATTTCGAGGGTGAAATTCATTTTAAGGGGGGTAGAATGTAACAGCCCGAGATTTTATGAAAAATATTCTTTTTTATTTCACTAATGTCTTGTGTTGTACGCTACACCAAAAGGAGCTTGCACAACACGCATCCTTGACTTGCCTTGCATTACACGCAATCACGACCTTCCTCGATAGCGTGTGTAATACGCAATACCGAGTTTCACTAAACAACGATATGCTATTAAAATATTATTAAAACTAGCCGTTATGAATAGTAATAACCACTTTTTAAAACTCTGTAAATCTTATTTTTCAAAATGAACTTCATTTTTGGATTCGGAGTATCGAATTTAGCCTAAGGTGAAATTTTGGTACTTTTCGGATAACTTTCATATTCTGATGAATAGTGAAAATTACTAAATTATAATTAAAAACAACTTTTTTTAATCGAAATAATTAATAGTGATAAATTATTAATTTGAGTGGTTTTAAAGTATATTTAGAATATATTTTTACAATTTAATACAATGTTGGTCATTGGATGTAATTTCACATTTAAACCAGACATAATCAAGTGTTAATCTTTTGATAGATATTGTTTCTTAAAAACACGCTATTTGTTTTAACAGCGGGATTTAATTATAAAATTAATTAATGCAAATTATATGATACGAATTTGGTAAAATAGACTTCATTTTTGAATTCGGAATATGAAATATAGCTTAGGATGAAATTTTGGCATTGTTCTGAAAAACATCAATTTTTGATGAATAGTGAAACTACTAAGTGGTAGTTAAAAAAATTAATTTCTTCATAAATCTTAATTTTACCGCTTCTGTGAATGGAATTTCAAAAATACGAGAGACACGGTTGATGTCAGTAAGTAAAATGTGGTTCAATGAGATGAAAATAATTTTTGGTGAATAGTAACTTTTTACTTTTTTTTACCGCGGTTAATAGTAAATAGGGTAACTAAGGGTAAATATGATATTAATATTACCCTAACACATGTCCTAATTCTATTGAACAAGTGTAATTCGACCAAAAACAAACTTAGGAATAAAATATGACCATTTAGGCCCACTTGGATTAGATTAGGACATGTATTATTAATTTATTTAAAGAAGGGTTAAAATAGTTAAAATCAAAGTTTAATAAGTAAATCATTTTTAATATGGGGTTATACATAAGATAAATTCGATTGTAAATATTCATTAGAAAGCTAAAACGATTTAATACATGACGGTATTTTATTTGTAATTTTTAGACATCAAATAATTTAATTTATTTATGACACAATGATGATGCAGTAATTATCTTATTAATGAAATATTTACATAATTGATGTTATAAACACCAAAATAAATGTAATTTGAGACTTTTTATGAATTCCACTAATTTTCTAGGATACTATGATATATTAATGTTGATTTAATCAACTTGGTTCGAACATATAATTCTGTTATGACTTTCACAAAAATCATATATCAAATAGTGTCAAAATTGACACAAAATAGTTTTTAAATCAAATATTATATTATTAATTGTTATTGTATTCCTAAAAATCTAAGGTTCAGCCAAATGACTTAGATAAGGATATATATATTAATAATAAACAATTTGGGGTTCGTTTGGCATGTTATAGTAAGTGTATTAACCATATAGTGAAAGAAAACAAAAAGACACGGTAAAAGTTAAATTAATTAACTTAGAGTTAAATCTAATTGATAAGGTTAAAATAATACCATAAACTTGTCTAAATCCTATTGGTTGATAGGATTTCGACCCATCCCCACTTTAGCTTCGAAATAAGACCCTTTGGAACCATTATAAACCGATTTTGACTTTAATCTAAAATAATATTTTGAGATATTCCTAAGGTGCCCCTCTCCTCCCTTATAAAAGGGCACCTCCTCCCCCTCCTCCTCACACCAATTTGAGCACTCAAGCTCGGCCAACCCCTGCCATTTTCTCCTCTCCACTTTCCTAGAATAATCCTAGAGGTCCTGGTCTTCTCCAAAGACCAATCTTAGTTCCTTAAGTGGAGGATTCAAAGAGGCGTTCCAAAGAAGAGGTAATATCCATTACCGATCTTTTCAATTTCTTTCTTCTTCAACTTATTCTTCTTTAGTTTTTTCATGATAAAGTAATAACATAAGTATTACTTACATACTGATATGTTATTATAAATATTAAACAACCCTAATTCACCTTCTATCCATCCTACGGAAAAATGAAATCACCGCGCGTGCGTACGTACGGAATACCGTCTCCACGCCGTGGTGTAATCTATTTTTCCACCATAACCTTACAAGGATGGGTATAATGGTGTAATGAGTAACTATATATGATTATTATGAAGTAATATTGATACTTAAATAATATATATATATAATCCAATACAATTCCACGATCATAGGAACGATATCATCACTCGTGCGTACGTACGGAATACCGTCTCCACGATGTGATGCGACTCGTTCTACATGATCTTAATTTCATAATGATTATATAAATGAATTGAATGAATGAATATGGTATATACTACACTAATACCATTCTGTAAATGAATTATCTATAACCTAAAGATAAGAATAAGAATTTATTCGACAAAACACGCATAAGAACAAAAAGTTATAAAGACCCGAGTAACAAGTAACAATGAAATATTACTAACAAGAAGCTAATAATATGACCATATATGATATCATATCAATATGTATGATTCTGGAATAAGTCAATAACATTATTTAAACCATTATACAGGAGCTTCGGACACGAACAAAGCAAATCGGACCTAAGGTAAGGGAAATATCACAATCTCATTTTTATCCGAGATTGTTTATTCGTAAGTATTTACTGGGGTGTATTTTATCATCCACATCCATGTTTACTCAATATGTAATATTATTTCCATCCACCTAAAATTGTTTAAATCCATTTTTACCCTTCGGTGAGTTTTTAGTAATACGTATGAAAGGAATCTTTTGTCGTTTTTCGTACGAGGTACTTTTTGACTTTTCCGACAAAAGTACGAAGAATGTTTTTTTTAAATTATACGGCACGAACGGATTTATACTGTTTTATAAAGCATTATTTTAATGAAGCTTCCTCTAAAAGATTTCATGACTATTTTCAATAAAATCTCTTTCTTTTATTGCATGATTTTTTGTGAAAAGAAATTGATTTTGAAGAATAAAGGATATTTTCCTCAAGAATTCAATTCAAGTGTTTTATCAAAATTATTTTCCATCTAAGATAATAAAGGGTTCTGTTTCTATCCATATTTTTACAATGATTTGACTATGTTGTGATGGAATTATGTTTATGAATTCCTTTATCTTATATGAATTGATTTATGATGTCATGATGTTTCAAGAATCCCATTTTTGTTACATGTGTTATGCGATGATGTATGTTTTATGATTATGTGGCACACATAAGAAAAGATTCATTATAATATGGGTGGGACCTATATCTCCCTCCAATGCATTGGGTAATGATTTTATATCTCATGAGATAGACATGGCTGGAACGGAAGGTTATTTCGGTTCAGTGATACAGGACTGAAACGAGGAGTGAACTCGGTTCAGAAAGGGACTTTGTCCACTAAGATAGTCTTGGCAATGAGTCATGACTAACAAGAAATGATTTTCCATGATTATGTGTGCATGCCACAAAGTTTCACGTTTCATGTTATGATTATGGGGATCTCATTTTCACTTCTATGATTTATCCCATGTTATGATATTATGAGCTCTTTTGCAGGTTAAGATTTCCAAAAGCTATGTTCTTATGTATATGATGTGATTGATATTTCTTTTGTTTACCCTTACTGAGAATTTGAGCTAACCCTTTTATTTTTTCTTTTCCCCAGGATATAAAGAAAGGTTTTTAGGTAAAAAAAAGGGAAGATATTTATGGGAGATATTGAAGATCTTTCACCACGATTAGAAGATTACGTTCCGAGTTTCCAAAGACACTAAACTATTACGATCCTTGTGTGTGTTTTTGTTATGTACTAAGTATTCCGCAAAAGTAATGTAATGTCCATGTACGATAAGATTAGGGTCTCTACAGTTGGTATTAGAGGAAAGGTTTAGTCAACCTTTGGAAACTAGGATGCGAAAACGTTAGTGAGATCCCTAGAGATATTTCTAAGGTATGTCTAGGGATGTCCCTAGGGATAAGTATACGTATAGGTTATAGTAATAGAATTACGCTAACGATCATAGAATTAAACCTAAGATGTTGGATATTGAAGGTACTCCCCCTTTATTATGTTGTTTTCCCTAGCATGATTTTTGCCTCTCACACTATTCTTTTTGGGTTTTAGACGATGGCTGGAACCCGAAGGAACCATGTTGATCAATGCAATGGACAATGCAATGATTGCCCTCCTGAACAAACAAATGTTATGGGAGATGGAGTGCAAAATCTTATTGCTATACTTACACAAGCTATGAATCATTCTGGACTTCCAAATGAGCAGAGAAGGGAACAATATTCTATTGTGTCCTTCATTAGGCAACGTCCACCTTCTTTCAGTGGGTCTTCTGATCCACTTGTCACTGAACAATGGATCATTACTACTGAAATGATATTTTCAGTTCTTCAATGTTCTGAACATGATAAAGTCATCTTAGCAGTATATAGTTTGGAAGGTGAAGCTGATCAATGGTGGAATCTTATCAAGAATACGAGGCCAAGAGATGAAATTGAGTCCATGGAATGGGACGAGTTCAAGAACTTGTTTTTCAGTAAGTACTTCCCTCGTATTCTTCGAACAAAGATAGAGAAAGAGTTTCTTGAACTGAAGCAAAGGGACGATGAATCTGTTGGTACCTATGAAGAAAATTTTACAAGACTTGCAAGGTATGCTTCTGGAATTATCATCCAACCTGAAAGTAAAGTTGATCGATTTTTCAGTGGCTTAAAACCAAGTCTTCGAAGGGCATTAGCTATAAGAGTCTTCAGTAGCTATGAAGAAATTTTGCGTTGTGCTATCAAGGTAGAAATGGAAGTTGGTGTTACATATCCATCTCATGGTTTTGACAAGAAACGAAAGATGGAGTTCAAGGAGAAATCTCAGAATAATGGTGAAAAGAAGATGAATGTTTCCTTATGCACAAAGTGTGGAAAGAAGCATGGTGGAGATTGTCTTAAAGGGACTAGAAAATGTTTTAAGTGTGGAAAAGAAGGTCATCGAGCAGCTGAGTGTCGAAGTAATGAAAAAAGGGTTTCTAATGATGTGAATAAAGCAAACACTGCAGAGAACGCACCGCCAACACTTCAATGCTTCAAGTGCAAGGAAATGGGGAATTATGCTAATAATTGCCCTAATCCAAGGGTTAGTGATGATCAACATGAGAAACCACTGAAGGCAAAGGACAAAGGGAAATCACATGCGATCACTATTGGTAATGTTGAATATGACAACGATGTGGTGGAATGATTAAGTGTTTATGTAATGGGATTCCAAAATAATGTTGTATCATTGAGTATTGCAATATTTATTGATGTGGTATTCAAAGTGATTGAGATATTTTTTGGAAATAAGATGATATGTGCATAATGAAGACGAGAAAATGAAATGTTTAATAGTATTCATGAGCTCATGATTGATATAAGGACTAAGTGATATCATGGTTTGAGTATATAGAATTTTGAGGATTTTAGTATGTGGAAGGTGTTAACTTTTAACTGCATTCATGTTTTCACTATGGTATTCAAGAGAATACACAATTAAGGACTTTGAATGTTTGGAATGTGACCAACAAAACATATCTTATGATATATGGGGATCGATGATGGTGTTAAATCTCTGGTAATCATTTTCACTATATTATGAGAGTCGACTGCAGTATTATGTATAAGCCTAAAGATTAGACTGGATTATGTTGGACATAAGTTAGTATTGTTTAAGGATAGAAGATTTTCGTTATTATTGATGGGATGTTATAGTAACGTAGTTTTAGAAAAAGGACAACCTGCAGGACGGGCGACAGCCCATCGCTTCGGACAAGGCTGTAGGAATCGAACCCACAACCGAAGTGCGACTGGCCTTTATCGCCTACCACTGACCTACAGGAAGTCCCTATTTAGTAGAAACTAGTGTTATTATATTAATCAGTATGATATATGAAGTATAAGCCCATTTTAGGAACCATATATGATTAAACCCACTATAGATCGACTTATGTATATAAATTTTGCTAACCTTTTGAGACAGATGGAATGACCCATCATTCTATCACATGATCTGCTAACACTTCATGAATAACAAATTCAACTTCATTTATTTAAGAGATGAAGTGGAAATTGTTAAAGGCACGAACAACAGTGAGATTGTACCAAAATAAAGTAAGTATTTATTCTAATTCAAATTCTTTAACTTTAGGGAAATGATCTTGAAAACCAAAAATGTTGTCCTAGTTCTCTTATACCTGATGAATCAGATGGTACCTTAGATCGTCAAAAATTTATGGATTTGTGATTACTGGATTTTCCATAGCCATGTTCTCTACCACTCTCCATCAGAACATGATGGTTAGATTTCTCTTCCATATCCATATTTTCACCTATGTGGAAACCCAGTGATTAGTTTTTTTGGGTAATCATTACATTTCATACTTTAGTTTTTAAAGCCAAGTTTTGGTATTCCTTTTTACGATGTGGGTTTCTATTAAAGAAACTTTCGAATAGTAAACCATTTATAACCCCGACGAATTTCGAGGGCGAAATTCATTTTAAGGGGGGTAGAATGTAACAGCCCGAGATTTTATGAAAAATATTCTTTTTTATTTCACTAATGTCTTGTGTTGTACACTACACCAAAAGGAGCTTTCACAACATGCATCCTTGACTTGCCTTGCATTACACGCAATCACGACCTTCCTCGATAGCGTGTGTAATACGCAATACCGAGTTTCATTAAACAACGATATGCTATTAAAATATTATTAAAACTAGCCGTTATGAATAGTAATAACCACTTTTTAAAACTCTGTAAATCTTATTTTTCAAAATGAACTTCATTTTTGGATTCGGAGTATCGAATTTAGCCTAAGGTGAAATTTTGGTACTTTTCGGATAACTTTCATATTCTGATGAATAGTGAAAATTACTAAATTATAATTAAAAACAACTTTTTTTAATCGAAATAATTAATAGTGATAAATTATTAATTTGAGTGGTTTTAAAGTATATTTAGAATAGATTTTCACAATTTAATACAATGTTGGTCATTGGATGTAATTTCACATTTAAACCAGACATAATCAAGTGTCAATCTTTTGATAGATATTGTTTCTTAAAAACACGCTATTTGTTTTAACAGCGGGATTTAATTATAAAATTAATTAATGCAAATTCTATGATATGAATTTGGTAAAATAGACTTCATTTTTGAATTCGGAATATGAAATATAGCTTAGGATGAAATTTTGGCATTGTTCTGAAAAACATCAATTTTTGATGAATAGTGAAACTACTAAGTGGTAGTTAAAAAAATTAATTTCTTCATAAATCTTAATTTTACCGCTTCTGTGAATGTAATTTCAAAAATCCAAGAGACACGGTTGATGTCAGTAAGTAAAATGTGGTTCAATGAGATGAAAATAATTTTTGGTGAATAGTAACTGTTTACTTTTTTTTACCGCGGTTAATAGTAAATAGGGTAACTAAGGGTAAATATGATATTAATATTACCCTAACACATGTCCTAATTCTATTGGACAAGTGTAATTCGACCCAAAACAAACTTAGGAATAAACTATGACCATTTAGGCCCACTTGGATTAGATTAGGACATGTATTATTAATTTATTTAAAGAAGGGTTAAAATAGTTAAAATCAAAGTTTAATAAGTAAATCATTTTTAATATGGGGTTATACATAAGATAAATTAGATTGTAAATATTCATTAGAAATCTAAAAAGATTTACTACATGATGGTATTTTATTTGTAATTTTTAGACATCAAATAATTTAATTTATTTATGACACAATGATGATGCAGTAATTATCTTATTAATGAAATATTGACATAATTGATGTTATAAACACAAAAATAAATGTAATTTGAGACTTTTTATGAATTCCACTAATTTTCTAGGTTACTATGATATATTAATGTTGATTTAATCAACTTGGATCGAACATATAATTCTGTTATGACTTTCACAAAAATCATATATCAAATAGTGTCAAAATTGACACAAAATAGTTTTTAAATCAAATATTATATTATTAATTGTTATTGTATTCCTAAAAATCTAAGGTTCAGCCAAATGACTTAGATAAGGATATATATATTAATAATAAACAATTTGGGGTTCTTTTGGCATGTTATAGTAAGTGTATTAACCATATAGTGAAAGAAAACAAAAAGACACGGTAAAAGTTAAATTAATTAACTTAGAGTTAAATCTAATTGATAATGTTAAAATAATACCCTAAACTTGTATAAATCCTATTGGTTGATAGGATTTCGACCCATCCCCACTTTAGCTTCTAAATAAGACCCTTTGGAACCATTATAAACCGATTTTGACTTTAATCTAAAATAATATTTTGAGATATTCCTAAGGTGCCCCTCTCCTCCCTTATAAAAGGGCACCTCCTCCCCCTCCTCCTCACACCAATTTGAGCACTCAAGCTCGGCCAACCCCTGCCATGTTCTCCTCTCCACTTACCTAGAATAATCCTAGAGGTCCTGGTCTTCTCCAAAGACCAATCTTAGTTCCTTAAGTGGAGGATTCAAAGAGGCGTTCCAAAGAAGAGGTAATATCCATTACCGATCTTTTCAATTTCTTTCTTCTTCAACTTCTTCTTCTTTAGTTGTTTCATGATAAAGTAATAACATCAGTATTACTTACATACTGATATGTTATTATAAATATTAAACAACCCTAATTCAGCTTCTATCCATCCTAAGGAAAAATGAAATCACCGCGCGTGCGTACGTACGGAATACCGTCTCCACGCCGTGGTGTAATCTATTTTTCCACCATCACCTTACAAGGATGGGTATAATGGTGTAATGAGTAACTATATATGATTATTATGAAGTAATATTGATACTGAAATAATATATATATATACTCCAATACAATTCCACGATCATAGGAATGATATCATCACTCGTGCGTACGTACGGAATACCGTCTCCAAGATGTGATGCGACTCGTTCTACATGATCTTCATTTCATAATGATTATATAAATGAATTGAATGAATGAATATGGTATATACTACACTAATACCATTCTGTAAATGAATTATCTATAACCTAAAGATAAGAATAAGAATTTATTCGACAAAACACGCATAAGAACAAAAAGTTATAAAGACCCGAGTAACAAGTAACAATGAAATATTACTAACAAGAAGCTAATAATATGACCATATATGATATCATATCAATATGTATGATTCTGTAATAAGTCAATAACATTATTTAAACCATTATACAGGTGCTTCGGACACGAACAAAGCAAATCGGACCTAAGGTAAGGGAAATATCACAATCTCATTTTTATCCGAGATTGTTTATTCGTAAGTATTTACTGGGGTGTATTTTATCATCCACATACATGTTTACTCAATATGTAATATTATTTCCATCCACCTAAAATTGTTTAAATCCATTTTTACCCTTCGGTGAGTTTTTAGTAATACGTATGAAAGGAATCTTTTGTCATTTTTCGTACGAGGTACTTTTTGACTTTTCCGACAAAAGTACGAAGAATGTTTTTTTTAACTTATACGGAACGAACGGATTTCTACTATTTTATAAAGCCTTATTTTCATGAAGCTTCCTCTAAATGATTTCATGACTATTTTCAATAAAATCTCTTTCTTTTATTACATGATGTTTTGTGAAAAGAAATTGATTTTGAAGAAGAAAGGATATTTTCCTCAAGAATTCAATTCAAGTGTTTTATCAAAATTATTTTCCATCTAAGATAATAAAGGGTTCTGTTTCTATCCATATTTTTACATTGATTTGACTATGTTGTGATGGAATTATGTTTATGAATTCCTTTATCTTATATGAATTGATTTATGATGTCATGATGTTTCAAGAATCCCATTTTTGTTACATGTGTTATGCGATGATGTATGTTTTATGATTATGTGGCACACATAAGAAAGGATTCATTATAAGATGGGTGGGACCTATATCTCCCTCCAATGAATTGGGTAATGATTTTATATCTCATGAGATAGACATGGCTGGAACGGAAGGTTATTTCAGTTCAGTGATACAGGACTGAAACGAGGAGTGAACTCGGTTCAGAAAGGGACTTTGTCCACTAAGATAGTCTTGGCAATGAGTCATGACTAACAAGAAATGATTTTCCATGATTATGTGTGCATGCCACAAAGTTTCAAGTTTCATGTTATGATTATGGGGATCTCATTTTCACTTCTATGATTTATCCCATGTTATGATATTATGAGCTCTTTTGCAGGTTAAGATTTCCAAAAGCTATGTTCTTATGTATATGATGTGATTGATATTTCTTTTGTTTACCCTTACTGAGCATTTGAGCTCACCCTTTTATGTTTTCTTTTCCCCAGGATATAAAGAAAGGTTTTTAGGTAAAAAAAAGGGAAGATCTTTATGGGAGATATTGAAGATATTTCACCACGATTAGAAGATTACGTTCCGAGTTTCCAAATACACTAAACTATTACGATCCTTGTGTGTGTTTTTGTTATGTACTAAGTATTCCGCAAAAGTAATGTAATGTCCATGTACGATAAGCTTAGGGTCTCTACATATGATTGTATAAATAAATAGTTAATTTATCTTTTACCACCTCAATTGATGTCCCAACATCTACTAAATTAGTTACAATATATTTCACCACTCTCTTATTTATATAGTATTACAACATCCAATCATTCATGCTCTCATTAAAAAGAACATCCATATAATTACTCTACTAATTAAATTAATACAACTTAATGCATATTGATAAAAAAGTGGTATTTTGATTGATAATATATTTTTCATTTTAATCCTAAAAATATTACCAGAGGTAACATATCAAAATCAATTCCATGATTTCAAAATACATTTCCCAAGGATGTGTTTACCACACTTAATAAAAAATAAAAACATACTTTTTATACCTTCATATTTCAACGATGTATTCTTTCCATATGTATTCCTTAAATACATTGTTTTATAATTACTGTTGAAAGACATATTTTAATCAACAAACATAATTTCCACCTTGTTAGAACATGAGAAGATTTTTTCATGAAATTTAAATTCTTGAGAGTCCAATTCTCTTTGGTATATTGTCTTTAATAATGAGTAAAAACAATTAATTTTACTATCTATATCATAGATTATATTGCCTATGTATCTTTTCAATAATGTGTGTTTTTATTCATGCATGGACACATAATATTCCTCCTTCTACCTCAATTCAAAGAATACATTTTCCATCGCATGTTAAACAACATTATAAAAATACATCCATATGGAAATATTTGGAAATGCATCAAATTATATTATGTTAATATATTATCTTTATCTAGTATTATTAACCATTAACCACCATTTATTGGCTAGAACATTACATTTACAAAATAGATGGAGTTACATTTTAATGATCTGAAAAACCCATTACTAAGAGTATCTTTTCCAATCCTTTAATATATCCCTCATCTTTCACAATGTTATAATATATAATGAATTCTGAAGGGGGTTTTCTTAAACATTTATCTATTATTGAAATATTCCCCTATGAAATATATAGTTTTTCTATTGTATGGATGCCACCACAACTTGTAGATCATGTCAACTGATCCACTACCTTAACAAACATTCCCATTTCAAATCAAACCATTACAATTTTCTTATTTTGAAGGATTCCTTAATTTAGTTTCCTTTATATTTTAGATACCCTCTTTACTCTATGAAAAAAATTAACAATAGACATAGTTTAAACTAAGAAACATGGTAATATTAAAGTGTTATATAATGATAACTATAAATTAGAATCACTTAATGGTATATACTTGTATAATACTAGACTTTAAAAATATCTAAAATCTACATATAATTAAAAAATAATGACAAAACATTATAAATTACATAATATTGGGTTTCAATTCATAAATTACATATCTTAAATTTTGGGGATTAATAATATTTATATTTAAAAAAAATTAGTTCATCACCCATAAATAAAAAAATATTTCATCAAAAAGAGGATACATCCCCTAAGTATCAATTTTCCCAAAAAAACAAAAAATTTAATATATAATAAGTTCTCTTTTAATGAAATATCTTCAACACATACATATAGTCCTCATTCTTATCTATACTCATCATTAAAACCCTATGAAAAATATTAGGAAATGTGTGATAGGAATTAAAATACCAGTAAGTGGCTTAGAAATATTGACATAGAAACCCATTATACCATAAATACACATATAAAATATATATTAAAAAAAAATATTTGGGCTAAAAATAAATATTTTCTCTCACAATAATATTTTGAAAAAAAAATAATATTTGATCTTAATCTCGTTAACTTACCCTGTGAAATCATAATATTTCCATTAAATGCATAGGAAACAAAGAAAAAAACATAGGTGAGTTGGTAATACATCTTCATATCACTCCTTGATATGGAATAAACAACCCTCTATATTAGAATAATATCTTAGGAGAAATCTAAACATTTAACTCTCAATGCATTGGAGAGATATATTAGTCTCACCAATTATCTAGAGCACTATAATTATAAAATATCATAATAAGATAGATAATGATCACCCAAAATTATAAATAATTTCAATGATACATAAAATAATCATACCACATGAAATATTTCACTTCCATCATCACAGTCTGAAATATATTTTTACACTAATAAGAAACAAATATATGGATATCAAAATATGTATTCCACAAACAACCCATTTCCAAAATACCATGAGAAGTGTTAAAGAGGGGTTTTCATTAAAAAACATGTAATATTATAAATAAATATAATCATAAAATAATGGTTATGGTTGGGGAAAAAATCATCAATGTTTTATATGTTAAAATGGAAGATTTATTTTGGTTCGTTGTGAAACCATTCCATATAAAAACCTATAAAAATAATCCTTTTAAAATACACTGAAATATAGTCAATGGTGACATAAACTTTTTTACAATAAATTTATTTAAATATAAATAAATAAATTATATAATCTTAAAAATATTTATATGGACGATAAAAATAGAAAATAAATACTGAAAACTTGTTAAATGATGTTTTTATGTAATGTGTCAGTTACCTCAAGCCTGAATATCAATTACATTATTTATGTTACTAAATAACAAAATTGTTTTAATTATTTAATTTATTAAGAAATATTTTCCAGTTTATTATTACATTTATTTTATTTTTTATCATTTTACATATATTTAAACATTTAAATTCACATTGGAGGGTTTGATGATACTCGACTGATATTCCAAAAATCACTTTAGTGTGTTGAAAATGGTCAAAAAGATTATCATTAAATCATATGTTGAATAATAATTTTGAATTATTAATCAATTAGATGTATAATTTTTAATTTTTAATCCAATAATAAAATAAGTCCACTAAAAATGAATTAAGTGTCAATCATGGAGATTGTAGGTTATACATATGATTGAGTAACATTTCCATTTTTTCAAAGAATGTGATAAAAAGAAGGTATGTATATTTTTTATATTTACAGAGTTATTATTATATATTAAATATAATATTATCACTATAAATATACCTATATATTATCCATGGGATGTGGTCCAGAAAAAGGAATCGCATCACTTCGTATGGGTGGTGATCAACACAAACACATGAATGACGTTATCAATTTTCAATGGATTAAAAGTTTAGAATGTAGATGATATATAATAATTATATATTTATTAATATTTCATGAATATTATATATAAATATTAAATACCTCATTATAATTTGCATCAAGAGGTGGGGTGGAAAAAAAAATTCATGACTTCATGAAACAGTTGTCTTTTATACACACAAATGATATATTTATATAACATTTTATTGAAAAAATATACATATAGGTTATTCCATTAATATAAAAATATATACATTTCTGGAATATACTATTGTTATTATTTAATCATGATTTATGACTATTTTATGGAGATAGAGAATGAAATTAAAAAAAATCATGTTAAAAATTATACCTTCTCTTCAGATAAAAAATTTAGGTTTATACCTAGGGACCTCCTAGGTTGTTTTTCTAATCAAACTAGGGCATCTATGATATATGAAGGGATGTATAGAATTTATTTCGGCTGGTGTTGGTAGAAAATATAGCATTTTTATTTTTAGTTAAATGATTAGTTGGTTTCCTTTTTTAAATAGGGGATAATATACACTTAGAACTTTAATAAATATTAAAATATGTTAATTACTTACTCAATCAAAATTTAATGCCCCATAAATATAAAATAGGAACATTGTATTCAATAGCATGTATGACACGCAACCCCAAGCACATAAGTGAATATAATGTACCCAAAATTTATAATATATATAATATTTTGATGAAATTAAATATAATTTTGAGCATGAAATGAACGTGGTACTAAGTCAGTTTGTGGCCTATAAAACAATGAGTTTCTTTGGTGTATTGGGTTACACAGAAGACCGAGTTTTAAAAAACAATAATATACTATTAAAATATTATTATTTAATATTATAATACATTAAATAGCCATTAAGAATAGTGTTAAATAACAAATGAGTATATATGGTACACACAAATATAATATTAATTCAGTGGTAACAAATTAACAAGAAGTGAATTCGGAAACTGATTCCATATAAAAAAAATATTATTATTTTTTTGCACTCAATGATTCTTTATCCTAATAAATTAAATTAATTAAAATTAGTTAGTTATATTTATGTAATATATATATATATATATATATATTCAATATAATATTTTTTATATTCATACAATGTACTTGACAATATTAAGACAATAACAATCCCATATTTACACATAAAAACCATATATTTTTATTAGGGTATTTTTACCGCCTTTTAATGGAACACACATTTTAAATTAAAATTATAGAACTTTAATAGATTATATATGTCAAAATAAACTTCATATTTGATAGATAAAGATAAAAGATATGTTATTTTTAATTATTGGTATTTTTTTGTGATGTTTCATTTTTTAATGAATAGTGAAAAATATTGAATTTGAGTTCAAATATTCTTTTTAATATGATTTATTTATATGGTTAAATTATATTTAAGATGGTTTTAATGTTTAATTATATATTATTTTATTTAAATAACCCAATTTTGGTAATTGGAATCAATATCTTATTGAAATTGATAATAAAAACATAGTGATCTTTCCAATGTTTTTACATTAAAACCCCGCATTGTCATCCCATCTTCGAGATTAAATTTAAATTAATTTATAACACTTATGTGATTAGAATTTTGTAAAATTGATTCCCTATTTGGAATCATCATAATTTCTAATTTCTAATTTGGTCAACTTCTTTTTCTAACCAACATGTTTATTAAATTTAATTAATATTAATTACAATAATTGAGGTAAAATTATGCTTAATAAGGAACTAAACCATAATATTAACGGGAAACCTTACCCAAAAATATGTCCATGAGACATTTAATGAAAATATATATATCCTATACTCAATTATAGATAATTTTGTCCATTATTTGAGACAATTTCAATGTTAAAAATGTGTATGTAATTATTTTTAAAAAAAACATCCAGTGTGCCACTCCTCCCCCACTATAAAAGGCATCCTCTCCTCCAACATTATAACACCTCTGAAGACAATTTTTCATGAAAAATATATACCCATATAGATCCTATGAAACCATAACATAATCCTAAAATACTCCCATTGGACATAAATTAGTCCAAGGAATCCTTTTGGTTCAAACCAAAATGAGTTACCCGATTAAGAGGTAACTTTCCTTCTTAAGAACATTAATTTTATTTCCATTAGCCATCCCTAAACTAATATTATTCTATTATTATATAATAAAAAATTATAAAATATATATTATGAAGTTTTTATGTTATGTTTTCCTCCAAAAAATACACACTCTCCAATCTAATAGGTATTGAACTTACTGTTTATGTGAACGGTGAACTACCACCAAACAAAATGATGATTGTTCGTTATTCCATTAACGCCTATCATGGTGGTAATTATGAAATAAAATTACATTTTATATGTTATATATATGATATGTATCAGTTATATATTACTCTTCAATTATTTTATAACGCATAACCTTATAGTATCCATTTTTTGTAAATATGATAACGTTGTTTGGGGAAGTGTGGGCTACCGCCCATCAATAAAATTTGATTCATTCAAACTATACATTGAACTTATAATGAATGGTTTTAATTAAACATATTTGACCCAAAAATACATATATATGATATTTATGACATAATAATCATTATATAAATATAATATATATCATTTTCTTCGTTACCATTTCACAGACACTCAAAAAGCGATAACATTGTTCATGGACATGTGGACTACCACCTCTTCGACACAATGTGATTCTAGTTTCATCAATAAAATTATATATATAAGAATATATGAATAAATAATATGGTATTTATGATATAATTATCATTATTTAATGATATTATTTTACCAAACCTTTTTAGATAACAATCATTAAAAAATGGAAATGTTACTCATGCGTATATATGGCCAAACATATCCATAATTGTAACATTGATTAATTTTTCATAACCATATTTAATGAATGATTTTGACAGTATAATTGATTTAAAAATATGATAATTATTTAATTATTATTAATTTTATATGTTATATAATGTCCCGGTTGACCATATTTGACATACCGAAATTATTTTTGACATAAAAACTAAATTTTATCAAAACAACCGACGTAAAAATAAATGTTTAAGTACTATTATAATACATGGTAATAAGTGAAATAAAAGTAATGATAAACATGAAAAGTTTATAAATAAAGTAAATAATTAACATATGGGTATTATTCAAAAATATTTAGACAAATGATATAAGTCGGTCTCAATGTTGGAGATTTCATATTAATTTACATTTTATTGAGATTTATTTGTTGTTTTAAATCAATTAACTTTTATGTTGTGTATATACTACAAATTCACATGTAAAATCATGAATAAACTTATTCATATTATATTATAAGTTTAGTTTAATTTCATACCTTCATGGGGATGAAGGTGTATGGGACACTTTTGAATGTTTACAAATAACTCTCTTAAAGAATGTTCTTAATGATTATCGTTGGAATCTCACTTCCATTTGTCAATTTTAACTTTCTATTGAAAAAATAACATTATTTTATTCATTTTAAATTTAATATTTACGGTAATATCCATATTCTCATACAATGGGTATTATTATTTTCTAAATCAAATACAATATTATATAAGGTTTCTACATTGAATGTTATTTGATTATTTGGAAAAATATTGATAACTTCATATTATTTATTTAAAAAAGATATATGATAAGTCATTTTATTTATTTCGATTATTCAATATGTAGAATAATTTGTAATGGAAATGAATTGAGCTTCATTGAATTTATATATCTCTTGGATGCATTGACATATTCTCATTAGAAAAATTAGTTTCACAACTGATATGGGTGTGTACCTGTAGTTTTAAACCGTTTTATAAATGGTATTGATGGTATAGGATTTCATGTACATAAAAAATGACATCCATTAAGAAAGAATTGAATTCATTTAGTTTCAATTATTATTCATCCATGTGTGTTTTCATTGACATATATATGGATACATTTCGTTTTAATTTCTTTAAATAAAAGGGATGTCATTCCGTTTCTTTCCTTTCTGTATTTAATTTTCATTAAATTGTTATTTGGATTGAATTGTTTTCCATTTATCAATATTCCATATTTCTTATGAACTTTTTTCTTATTTTGTTGATTATATGGTTTGTGTGTTCTATTATTTACCATTAAATAATTATTATTCTCATTGATTCATTATTTCTTCCACTTTACATACCCTTACCGAAAATTTGAGATCACCATTACTATGTTTCTTTTCCAACAGATTCCATGTAGTATAATAAGAAATATATGCAAGGATACACTAGATAAAATAATTTTCTTATCTTGGAAGATATTTATTTAGGATACAATTATGTTGAAATTAGTGTATTCATTTGGAATTCAAGAATCATGTATAGAACTGATTACTTAGTCCTTTGGGATTTGATTCCTTGTAATCATTTTAATATAACTAATAAGAGAAATCAGATCCAAGCTATCTAGGGTATGGTCAACTAGTTGGTATTAGTGGAAATTTAGTACCATTCTTGGGAACTTGATTTTGGAAAACATAGGTTAGAGAACATATACCAAAGTTATAATTTTAGGATAATTATATATGAAAATCCCAAAGTGTCGGTTAGATAGAGATTATGCTAGTTTTTGAGAAATAGAACCCTATCAGGATAATACAAGTCGATGTGGTTTTGGAATATTTGTACTAAGAAGTAACAAATTAGACTAGGTCTCTAGGGCCTAACTCTGCATAACCTGGAATATGATCAGTGTCCTTACTATGCACCTGGCTTGTCACTCTCAAGCGATATTCTATAGAAATTTCACATTTTCATTAAAAACCACTATGATATATTTTAAAAATTTAAAAACTAAGTTAATCATATGGTTTTTTAGATTGAAGATATGTTTTCATGATGTAGAAATCATATGAATAATATTAAGGATAAACCATGGACTAATGAAGGACCTATGTTGAAATAAATGGATGAAGTGTTTATTTGTTGGTGTTGTACTAAAACACAAAGTTAAAAGGATATTTAGTGATTAACAATATTTTAAGGATGTAAATAATATTTATTTTAAAAATGATACTAACATGGTTATATAAAAAGATGACTTGTAAACCCGGTGACAACAATTCAAATATAGAAAGGATGTAAGAATTTAATCAATGACCGAAGGATGCTAAGGGTTTAATGCCAACCACTGACTTACGCAATGTCCGGATTAAAAAGTCAATGTTTTAAGTTGAAAAATTTAGTGAATAAATATTGATGATGATCTATTAGTATTATTTTGTATTTTAATAGATTAATATGTACACTATATATGTTTTGGAAAATAGATTGAGATATTTAGTTATTTCCCACTTTTATGGCCCTTAATATCATTTATTAATGTTATTTAGTTCTTTGTGAATCAATATAAATTTTTGGATATCCATTTCTTAATGTAAGGGATAAATTAGAATTTTATTGAAGAACAACCAAAATATGAAATTTTTCATATAAAATTTAATCCTATCAAATAAGTAAAAATTTTTTGTATTCTTATGAAGTAAGAGAATGATCCAACATTACAAAAATTACTTATAAATAATATACTATCCTAACACCTTAATTTTTATTGAACCAATGTCTTTTAAATATTCATAGATTTATGGATTTGAGGCCCCCAAATTTTTATTTAACATTCAATTGATTTTGATTTATGACCTCAGCAACTTCATTTAAATATTTATTATTTTCCTCTATGAATTTATATTTACTTGCCACTAATTTTCTCCTATATAGAGACCTAGTTACATGTTTTTTCACGTGACATTTTTACATCCCATTCCCTTATTTTTAGATGACTTTTGAAAAACCATTATCGCACTATGGAATTTAAAACCTAGAAAATTAAAAAAAATTATATTATGAATATCGAAATTAAACTATGAGGATGAAATTTAATTAACATTGGGTGAATTTAACACCCTGAAAATATAATGTATGATCATTTTATACAATAGCATGTATGAAACAAAACACCAAGCATGCAAGGGAATATAATAACCTAAGAATTTATAATATATTTACTATTTTAGAAAATAAATATAATTTAATTATTCTAATGAATATGATACAGAGTTAGCATGTGACATACAGAATAATGATTTTCTTCAATAAATTGTGTTACATGAACGACCGAGTGTTACCGAACAACAATATATTATTAACATATTATTATTTAATACAATGGGACATAAAATAGCGATTAGGAATATTATTAACTAAATTATTTAAAACACATGGATCATAAAATTATTAGATGAATTCATTGGTTACAAATTAATAAGAAGTGAATAAGAACAATAATTTAATATAAATGGAAATATTATTATTTTTATACTCACAAAGCATATTTATCATAATATATTAAATTATCTATAATTAGTGAGTCATATAGCTGTTAAAAATATTATATATTCAATATAATATTATATATACATCCCATATATTTTATATGAATAATATAAGAACAAACGACATTTTACATCTAGAAACCTATATTTTTATTAAAGAATTTTTCTTGCCTTTTATTGGAGATTTTTTTTTTAAATTCAGTTTTTAGAACAAATATTGATTTATATGTCCAAATAAATTTCATATTCGATATAGAAACATAAAAAATTAGGTTATTGTGATTTTCATATTTTTATATGAAGCTTCATTTTTTAATGATACGTGAAATTACTAAATTTTATTTCAAAAAAAAATTATTATGATAAATCTATATGTATTTATTATATTTTAAATTTTATTTAAATATTAATTGTATCATATATTTATAAATTAATCTTATTTTTGTATTTTAAAATCATTTTAATATAAAATTAACTATAAAAAAATTGGAAACTTTCAGAATATTTGACTTTAAAGACTAGTGTTATAGTCCCATTTGTGGGATTAAGTTTTAATTAATTTCTACTACTCATGTGATTGAAATTTGGTAAAATGGATTCTGTATTTATGACCACCATACTTTATAATTTGTAATAATTTCTACTTATTTTTTGACCAAAAGTATTATTGATAGTGTAAAAACACTGGTAAATATAGAGTAATACATTTTCATATTTAATAATATTTTTGAATTAAATATGAATTTTACTTTAAAGGGGATTCTATGTTCTATTGCATACCCGATACGCAACAACGGGTTTCTTTGAAGTCTTACATTTCACATAATGTTGAGTTATACTGAAAAACAATGATATAATATTATTATTTTCAATGGTAGTTAACATGCAGCTGTTGAATTAGAGAGAATGAATAGAACCAACTCAAATATGATTATACATGTTTTTTAAATGCCTTTACATTTTTCCAATAAAATATAGAGTCTTAAAATGTGGATAAATCTAATCTTAAGCACAAATAATATAATATTCTTTAAAGGGTTAGTTTACCTCCTGTTGATGGAAAACCCTCTTTAAATATAGTTTTTGTCACTTTTATATGTTATATTTTACAAAATAAATCTATTCTTTAGTATTTGTATATCAAAATTTACATTGGGTAAATTTTTGGTATTTTTCTGATAAAATACATTTTTAATAAATAGTGAAAATACAGTATTTTAATTCCAAACTGCCTTTCAATATAATTTATTTATATGGTTATATTATCATTTTAATATTTTTTAAAGTGTAATTAGATTATTTTTCTACAATTTAATCAAATTTTGGTCATTGGAAGTAATTTCACTTTGTAATTGGACATAAATAAGTGTCAATATTTTGATAGTAATTATTTCTTAAAAACACCATTTTGTTTTGACAATGAGAATTAATTTTAAATTAATAAATTCTTCTTATATGTTTGAATTTGGTAAAATAGAAATCAATTTTGAATTCATAATATAAATTATATTTGAGGGTGATTTTTTGGTATTTTTCTGAAAACCTTCAAATTTTGATGAATAGTAAAATCACTGAGTAGTAGTTAAAAAACCAACATTTTCATCTAAATAGAATTTTACAGCTACTGTAAATTGAATATAGAAAATCAAACATACATAGTTTTTATTTGTAAGTAAAATTTGGTTCAATAAGATGAAAATAATTTTTGGTGAATTGTAACTTTTGACTTTTATTTACCGCGGTTTAAGGAAAGTATGGTAATTCTGGGTAAATATAATATTATAGTAATATAAAATTACCATAACACTTGTCCTAACCTTATTGGATTATTCATGGCCGACCCATACAATCCTTTGATTAAATTTTTGGCCTTTTACAGTTATTTGGGTATGATAATGACATTAATAACTTTTTATTTAAAGTAAATATAAAAATAACATAAACATGTATTTTTTTGCTAAAACAATTTTATTGTGGGGTTATATAATTTATATATTTGGCTATAAATATTCATTATAAATATAAAATTATTTTCTAAATCATGGTATTTTATTTATAATTTTCAGACATCGGATAAATAAAATTATTTATGACACAATGGTGATGGAGGGTATACCTCATAAATGAATGATTTAAATAAATAAGATTATAAAACATAAAACATTATCCAAAACCTATTTAATTCTTATTAGATGATTTTATTTTGAACAAGAGACATATTATATTCGACTGTAATATGTTTTTGACATTTAGAAACCGAAATTCATTATATAATAAAATAATATTTTCAAACATTCCAAAAGAGCCCCCCCCCCCTTATAAAAAGCACTCAACTCTGACCCATTACTCACACCTATCATGCCCCTTGCCTCGTCAAAAATCATCCCAAATAAGCTATGAATATCCCTCTATTCCACCTAGAATACTTACCTTAGTCATAAGGCCCTTCAAAAAAAATTTGGTTCAAACCAAGGGGAGTAACCCGATTTAAAGGTAACGTCTTCTATTAAGTTATTTTATTTTGTTTTACTTCTCCAACCCCCTAAAATCTTTTTATTCATTTATTTTAAAACAAAAAAATTATCCTCAATATTATAGTATTTTTCTATGATATTAATTCAATATACACTTAAATAAACCTCCATCTAATGGGAAATGAATATACTGTTTCTGTGGATGGCGAACTACTGCCACACGAAACGATGATTGTTCAATCTTCTCCTACCACCACTTATGGTGGTCATTAAGATGGAACTGTATTTATATGTGATATATGTTTTTTTATATTGTATATATTCTTCAATATATTTCATTTATAGAAATCCTTTATGGATTCCATAATGGATAAATGTGATAATTTAATTTGAGAAAGTGCAGACTACCGCCCCCTCAAAGTGATATGACTCGTTCATGCCATACATGGTACTTATAAAGGAATAAATTAATGAAAGTATATATGATATTATACTGGAATTAAAATATAATTTTGTATCACTATTTTTTCATTTCATTATAATATGAAATAGAAATGAATGTAGCGTTCATGCATATATACGACTTACCATCTCCATAAATGATGCATTTCATTTCATGTCTCCAAATATAATGTACTGTTATAAATACATATATATACTGGATATATAAGATTTATATGATATATAAATCATGAATATGATTCTATAGCTAATTTAGTTTAGACCACATGGACAACATCTAATTAAAAGATGTTTACTTTTGACTCAAGTACCAAATATCAACAAAACCACTGTTATTAACAGAAATGATTACACAATGTTTAAAATGTACTAATAAGAGATATAAAAGGAAAAATAAAATTTTAAATGGTTTTTATGAAAGTATAAATTTACTTTAGTTTATTATTCAGGATATTAAATAAAGAACGAGACAAGTCGGACACAAGGTATCAGGTTTTCATCTCACTTTTTATGATTCATGCTATATTTTCCACTATTTACTTTTGTTTGGTGTATATACTACCCATGATTGTATTCTTCGTGTAATATAATTTAATTTTTGGTTAATTACATCTTTATTATATGATCCATCTTTCCTGGGGTGCATGTTTTTTACGTTACCAAATCAGTAAGGGAACCTTTCACCATACTCTTTTAGTGAAAGACTTTTTTCTGTTATGTCTTTTAAATTTCAATTTTCCTATGTTGGGATATGTTATTTTATATCTTTATTTTTTAAATGTGATTTCCATGGGATGAGAGATCCTTTTCTCTATCATCAAATCATTTTCTGAATTTTGAAGCGACGTTATTAGGATATCGTATTTCTATAAGAGAATTTCTTAACCCAATTTCAATTCTTTGGATTAAACTTCTACTTCTTGATTATGTCATGATATGAATATGTTTGAATGACCTATGATTGATTTACACATAATATTGTCTTATTTTGGGTGTATTATTATTTTTCACACATAATTATGTCATAGATTGATCCTTAATCTAATGTTATGATCTTTGCAAGGGACTTTGTATCAATTCACATTCTATTGAGACATATTTGTTGTTATACATCAATTAACTATTATATGGTCTATATAATTACCATTGATATATTATATCATGAATATCCTTATTCTCATTATATTTTTAGCTTTTATTAATTTTATTACTCAAATATTTGTATTCAAGCATCTTTCATTTGGTTCGGAACACTTTAACTAAAATATCATTTTAAATGTTTTAATGATTTATTCTTCAAAATGATTCACATTAATGTCCATATTTAAAAATTGTTTTAATGATTTATTTATATGGACATGAATGTTTTGAAATTAAAATTTCATTCAAAATGTTCAATGTGTTATGGGACACTTTGATTCAAAAATCCATTAATTAAATGTTTTAAATTGAAAATAGTATTTAGAAAGCATTGACTATTTAAATATATAGAAATTATATATTGTGACAAAAATTTGGAAATTTAATCAGTCCTTTTTTTTGTTTTATTTGTTACGAATATATTATGGTTCTTGGGAATTTTTTATATAAATGGGTGGTTCCATGATAAACATAAGGTGGTTGTTCCTGAGATAGCTCTCCAATGCATTGGGTCACGTGATGGTGGTACACATGATGTTTATCTTAAGAGATTTAGTGAATATATTGTGATTGGTATTCACAATGTAACTCCCTACACAGCTGTGAAAACTATAACATAATATTTTATTGATACCACATGTTACAATTATGATTTATGTTTTCTATGTTATTCATAAATCTTAATATTTCATGAGGTTTGTTAAATGGAATATATATTGATAGACTAATGTTTTCATTCTTTATTTTATAACCCTTAATGATCTTTTTATGTTGATCACATTTTTTGAAAAAAAATCATAGGACTTTAAGATGAATATGGTCATGGATGTGATCAAGGAATCGTCATGCTGTCTAAAACATGGAAGTAGACATGACTCTTTTTTTAAGAGTTTTGATTTAATGAAAAAAATGGCAACTGCGTAGAAGTGTCTACATTATAATTTTTGAGATGTAATGTAATAGTTATAACCTAATTCCCTAAAATTCTAAACCTAAAAAAAATCATGAATATGAATTATTAACTTAATTTAAGATTATGTAATGTTTAAGGTCATGGCCTTATAGTTGGTATGAATGGTCGATTTAGACAACTTTAGGGATTTAGAATTTTTGTTAGAAACATGGATACTCTATATGTGTACTCTGTAAGTTAAATCCTTATTTTGTAACTTTTTATGATCAAGGATAGTTTATTACAAATGGAAGGAGTAGGATCTCAAACGAAATTCATATCTTTTCCTTATGACTTTATTGCAATAATTATTCCAACGTCATATCCAAGAAGATTCTAAAACATTCTCTAACATACAACTCACTTGAAAAAAATATTTTATATATCAGAAACCTCCACTATATTTTGATACCATCGTACAAAATGGGTTGTATTTAATCAAATCCTATTTTTTTGAATATTCGCATATTTTCAGGAAAGGTAAATTTTATCATGGAATTTTAAAATATTTTACCATATCAGAAGATTTTAAGGAATATTATGATTTTGAAAAAGGTACTGAATAAGGATACCATTGCACAAAGTATTTATATTTTCTTTCAAAATTTAGTACCTTAGAACATAATTATGGTATTTTAAAAGAAACACTGATTGAACGTTTCAACTCAAACTTGGTTCAAATATTTTATAAAAATCACATTTTATCAGTTGTTTTGAAATTATATGTCATTCATGATTATTTTACAAAAATATTTTTCTGAAAACACCCTATCGACATAGGTTGTACATGGGGTGTTTGGATAATGGAAGAAAATTATTTTAAAGAATATCTATATCATTATTGCAATGCATGGAACTTCTACCTACGACAATAAGATGACAATGAAACAATGTGGACACCGTGATCAAGATATTATGTTCTTTCTTTTTGGATAGTTTTATTTTATTATATGGTGGTGAAATAAAAAAATTAAAATATATATAAGACTTAAAGAATTAATATGTTGAGGTCATAATGAGTTTGGCTAAAAATGAGAGGTATAAGAAAACCATTGAGGTTAAAACATGTTAGTGTTATTTTTGAGTTTTATAAAATGATGGTATGTATGAAATTTTCTTAGTTAAATGATTTTATTGATAAAGAATACATTTATTTGGGATATTATGTTTTATCAAATGGATATTCAAAGTATACAAAAATGATTTGGTTATTAAGTGAAAAAAGTTATTTTTGAAGAGATTCTCTCATTTGGGAACACAATATGTTTAAGGAAAATAAAATACTATAGAATATAATTTGTTGAGTAATGGTTGAAATTTTATTTCAGATTAATCTATTTTTATATTGTTGACATTTGGTAATGTTGGTTATTTTTGGAAATGATTAACTAATCATAGATATTATGTGATTAGGTTAATTACACTTCAGTATGAGACTTTAAGAGTAGTCGATGTTTTTGGAGATAAATGTTAAAATTTTCTGTGGAAGACTATGTGATAAAATACTTCTATGTTTTGGGTTTAAATATTAGTTTAGATTATTTTGAATAATTATAAGGATAATTGTGTGTTAAATTTTCTTTTATGAACATTTAGAATTTATGTTGAATTTTGGAGATTAATAGTAGTATTTATTTTTATATAGGATTATCCTTTTTGGGGATAATCTAATATTGTACTAACCATTTCAGTTTTGGTTAATGTCTAAATACAAGTGAAATATATAGTTCTTCTTTGGGGATTATCTGATTCTCTAGAATATTGATTATAGCCCTTCATGTGTGACCATTTCATCATATATACTCATCGTTTGGAGAAAAGATGAGTTTTTTGTAGAAACATATTAAAGTATGAAACTCTACTTTAAGGTATTTATATTTCCTTACATTCTTATTCTATATAGTTAATGAATTCCTCAAAATTATAAAAATAAACATAAACAAAGTTTTCAGTTTAAGTTTCCTACTGGGTAATCAAGGGTCGTTTAACACATCACAAGTTTGTGATTTTAAAGTGGTTAACTTTCTTTTAATCATGTTGTCTATCACTCTCCATTAATACTTGATGGTTTGTTTTCTCTTCCATATCCATGTTTTCCTATACGGAATCCAAATATTGGTAATATCGGGGGACCTTTGTATTTCTCTTTCATTCATTTAAAGTGAAATTTTTATTAACTCTTTTTTTTGATGTGGGACTTTCAATGAAGTTTCCAAGCCTTTATTTAAAATTGTGGGGACTCAATTTCCAAAATGGGGGAATGATGTAACATCCCATGTAAATAAACAGTAAAACATTTTCATATTTATTATTATTTGTGTATTAAATATTAATTTTACTTTAATGTGGAAGATATGTTTGATGGAATACCTGATACAGAACAACAGGTTTCTTTGAAATCTTACGTTGAACACAATGTAGAGTTATACTGAAAAATAATGATATAATATTATTATTTTAAATGGTAGTTAACACATACCCATTGTATTGGTGGGAATTAATACAATTAACAAAAATATGTTTACACATGTTTGTTAAATTTTATTACATTTATCCAATAAAAGATCGAGGCATAACTCCCACGAAGTTCCATTTTAATTGAATTAAGAAATACCAAGAAGGGAAGCTAGAGAAATAAGAGAAACACGAAGCACACCTGGCATAAGGTGGCCAGAAATGGTGTAGTCCAAGGAAATCCCCTTGAATCAAGGACATGGCCTTTGTATTGAAGAAAGAAATGGTTGGAGTATTGGTGACTTCTAGGCCTTGTTCAGCATGAAATGCAAGATTATCCACTAACTTATTTCCTTTTCTCCAGGTGTGAGTGTATGAATCTTATCTTAAGCATAAATACTCTTACACTCTTTAAATGGTAGATTTACAATCTATGGATGGAGAACCATTTTAAAATATAGTTTTTTCACTTAAATATTTTTTATTTGAAAAAATAAAATTATTCTTTAGAATAAGAACATCAAAATATACTTTGTGAATTTTTTTGTATTTTTATGATAAAATTCATTTTTTAATGAATAGTGTAAAATATTGTATTTTAATTTCAAACTACCTTTTAATATAATTTATTTATATGGTTATATTATCATTTTAATTTGTTTTAATGTGTAATTTTTTTTATATTTCTTCCATTTAATCCAATGTTGTCCATTGGAAGTAATTTAACTTTGAAATTAGACGTAAACAAGTCTCAATCATTTGGTAGTTATTATTTACTAAAAACATGGTTTTTGTTTGGACAATGTGAATTAATTTTAAATTAATCAATGAATCTTTTATGTTATTAATTTGGTAATATGGACATCATTTTTGAATTCGGAATATCAAATATAGCTTAGGTTTGTGTTTTTGTATTTTTCTGAAAACCATCAATTTTGATGAATAGTGAAATCACTCAGTAGTTATAAAACCAAAATTTTCATCTTAATGAAATTTAAACGCTTCTGTGAATTTAATTTTAAAAATCTGACATACATGGTTGTTATCATTATGTATAATTTGGTTATATAATATGAAGATATTTTTTATGAATAATAACCTTTTCTTTTTATTTACTGCCTTTAAAGTTAAATAGGGCAATTCAAAATAAAAATAATATAATAATAATATAAAATTACCTTAACACCTGTCCTAAACTTATTGGATGAGTCATCATCGACCAATACAATACTTGGATGAATGTTTTGGCCTTTGAATCCCATTTGGGTAAGATATTGACATTAATAACTTTTTATTAAAGTAAAAAATAAAATTAACATAAACATGTGCTGTTTTTCTAAAAAAGATTTACTTCTAGGTTATATAAATGATATAGTTGACTATAAATATTAATTTTAAATATAAAAATATTTCATACATTATGGTATTTTATTTATAATTTTTAGACATCACATAAATAAATTTATTTATGACACAATGGTGATGCAATGCTAACCTCGTTAATGAATGGTTAAAATAAATAAGATTGTAAAAATTAAAACAATATCCATAAACTATCCAATTTTTATTGGATGGTATTATTTTAAACAATAGTCATCTTATATTTTATTTTAATAACTTATGTGTCTTTAGAAACCGAAACTCATTATATAATAAAATAATATTTTCAAACTCTCCTAAAGAGGCCCTCCTCCCTGTTATAAAAAAGCTCTCACCTCTAACCCATTATTCCCACCTCTCAAGACACATGGATCATCCAACCTCTTCCCAAATAATCTTTCAAGATCCCTCTATTAAACTTATAATCCTTTCTTTAGGAAGAAGGCATTTCAAGAAATCCATTTGGTTCAAACCAAATGGAGTTACCCGATTTAAAGGTAACATCTTCTCTTAAGTTCTTTTCATTTTAATTTACTTATACAATCCACTAAACTCATTTTATTCCTTTATATTATAAAAAAAACAGTATCGTCAACATACTAGGTTATTTTTATGATAATTATTCTAGCTACACTTACACAAACCTCCATATATTTGGAAAAGAACATATCATTTCTGTGGATGGAGAACTACAACCTCACGAAATGATGATTGTTCAATCTTCTCCTACCACCTCTTATTGTGGCTATTAATATGGAACATTATTTATATGTGATATATATCATAATAATATTTTATTGATTATTCTTTATTCTTTCATTTATTTCATACCTTTACAGTTTCCATAATGTTTAAATTTGATAAATTCATTTGAGGAAGTGCAGACTACCACCCCCTCAAAGTGATATGACATGTTCTTGCAATATGTGGAACTTAGAAAGGGAAAAATTAATGAAATTATAAATTATATTATATTGAAAATAATATATACCTATGTATCTTTATGTTTTCATTCCATTAAAATATGAAATTGAAATGAAATTAGCGTTCATGCATACGTAAGGCTTACCGTCTTAATGAAAGGTGCATTTCATTTCTTATCTCCAAATGTGATTTACTATCATAAATACATAAATATAATAGATATATAATATTTATATGATATATAAATCATGAATATAATTCTGTAGATAAACTACTTTTGACCACATGGACAACCGGTAATTATAAGAAGATTACTTTTGACTCAAGTACAAATAATCAACAGAACGACTGTTATTAACTTAAATGATTAAATAATGTTAATAATTTACAAATAAGTGATATATAAGGAATAATAAATTTAAAAAATGTTATTAAGAAAGTATAAATAAACATTAATTTATTATTTAGGAGATTATATAATGAACAAGGCAAGTATGACACGAGTTATTGGGTTTTTATCTTAATTTTTATTCATGTGATATTCATGGAATATTTTCCACTATTTCCTTTTGTGTGGTGTTTATACTAACCATGATTGTATTATTTTTTTAATGTAATTTTATTTATAGATATTTACGCCTTCATTGTATGATCCTTCTTTCATGGGGTGTATGATTTGTATGTTACCAAATCAGTAAGGGAACCTTTCACCATACTCTTATAGTTGAGGAATTATTTTATGTTATGTCCTTTAAATTTCAATTTTATTATTTTGGGTTATGTTTATATAAATCCATATTTTTGAAAATTTTATATCCATGTGATGAGAGACCCTTTTTTCTATCATCAACGCATTTTCTGAATTTTAATGTGACATGGTTAGGCTGTCATATTTTTGTAAGAGAACTTCTTAACCAAATTTCAGTTCTTTGGGTTAAACTTCTAAATCATGATTATGTCATGCTATAAATATGTGTAAATGACCTCTGATTATTCTATACTTAATATCCACTTTTTTGGATGTATTATTATTTCTCAGAAATAATTATGTCATTTCATTGTCCTTAATCTAAGGATATGATCTTTTCAAGGAACTTTGTCCCAATTTACATTCCATTGAGACTTATTTGTGGTTATACAAAAATTCACTTTTATATGATGTATATAATACCCTTTTAAATATTAAATCATGAATATCCTTATTATAATTATATTATAAGCTTTGATTAATGTTATTCCTCAATTATTTTTATTCAAGCGTCCCTCATTTTGTAATGATCTCTTTAACTAAAATATCATTTTAAATATTTAAAAGATTTATTCTTAAAAATCATTATCCTTAATGTACATGTTTTAAAAATGGATTTAAATATTTATTTATATGGAAATGAATGTTTTGAAATTAAAATATCTTTCAAAATATTCAATGTGGTATGGGACACTTTGATTCAAAAACCTATTTATAAAATGTTTTAAATTTAAAATTATTTTGAGAAAGCATTGACTATTTCAATATCTTGAAATTATATATCGTGATTGAAATGTGGAAATTACATCTTTCCTTTATGTTTTATTTATGCGTTATGAATATGTTACGGTTCATTGGCACTGTTTACATATACAGGTTGTTCCATGATAATCCTAGTGCAGGTGAGAATGAGATATCCCTACAATGTATAGGGTAATGTGACGGAGGTAAACGTGATGTTTCTCCTAAGAGATTTTGTGAATATACTGTGATTGGTATTACAAATGTAACTCCCAACATAGTTGTGAATGATACAATGTATTTATGTTATGGATTCCACAAGTTACCATTAAATTTTAGGTTTTCTATGTGTTATTCATAAATATTATCATTTCATGAGGTATGTAAAAAGGCTTATGTTTTGATAGAATAATGTTTTGATTCTTTTTATATAAACATTTCTGAGCTTTTTATTCTCATCCAATGTTTTGAAATGTTTTCGACATGACTTAAAGATGAATAGGGTCAAGGATGGGATCAAGGAAACGACATTTTGTCTAAAACATGGAACCAGACCTGACTATTTTTTTAAGAGTTTTTATTTTATGAAAAAAATGGAAACTGAGTGTAAGTGTCTACTTTGTAATTTTTGAGATTTAATGTAATAGTTATGGCCTAATTCTCAAAAAATATAAACCTGAAAAGATCCTCAATTTGAATTATTCAATTAATTCAAGATTATGTAATGTTTAATGTGGGGGCCTTATAGATAGTAATTAAAATTAATTATAATGAATAAGGTAAAATTATGTTTAATAAAGGATTAACCATAATATTAAAGTTCTAAATGATATTTAAACATGTTGAATAGCCATTGGAGGGCCGTATTATGACCCTATGGGAAATTGAATATAATTTTCTCCATTAGTGGGTCCATGTTTAATGTAAAAACATGTATCAAATTATTTTTTCAAAATATTAAAATAGTGCCACTCCTCCTCCACCATAAAAAGGCCTCTTATCCTCTCACTTTCGCATACCTATCAAGACACTTTTTCTCAACCAATATCTATAAAAGTCTCTCATTAAAATACATAAACACATATTAGAAGCACCCCCTTGGTCATAAATCATTCCAAGGAATCCCTTTGGGGAAAACCAAAATGAATTACCCGATTAAGACATATCATCTTTCCTTGAAATCATTAGATTTACTTCTATTATACACCCCCTAAACTATTATTATTCTATGATTATATAAAAAATAGTATACTAACTATATAATATTTTTTAAAATTTTAATGCTTCATACTACACAAATACACACATCCATTTAATCGGTAACAAAAATACTTTATATGTAAATGGAAAACTATCCCCCAAAGAAATATTGATTTTTCATTATTCCTTTACCACATCTCACAATGATAATTATGATGGAAGGTCTATTTATATATGGTATATATATGATATTTATTATGCCTTTATTCTTCCGTAATTATTTTATAACACAAACACTTATACATTCAATTTTATTTGTAAATACGATAACATCATTTGCGGAAGTGTGGAAAATTTCCCCACTCAAAGCGATGTGATTATCCCACAGTATACATAGAACATATAAAATATAGATTTAATTAATAATATGGGACATAAAATACCTCTATATAATATTCACTACCTAATATAACTTTTTAAATATAATATATATATTTTTATTTATTACCCTTTCACAGACACTTCAAAAGTGATAACGTCATTTGTGGATGTGTGGACTATCACCTCCTCAACACGATGCGATTACTTTTAAGTATTATGAAATATATATAATTATATATGGTTAAATAATATTTTATTTAATATATAATTATCATGATGTAAAGGTGTTACATTACTTACCATATTTACATAATGATCATTAAAATAATTGGAATGTTACCCATGCATACGTATGACCTACTATCTCCATAATTGTAACATTGATTCAATTTTAATAACCATAGTTAATGTTTTTATTGAATTTTAATTGATATATATATATGATTATTATTGCAGAATTATTTTAATTTAGATTTTATATAATCACCCCTATCAACATAGTTGACCTACATGTAATGTCTCGGGTCCTGATACCACCTAACATTGCTCCAAGCCCGGTTGGCCACATGGAATCAAGAATATCTCACCAAACTAAAGAGGCTACCAAATAGTAGGGAGGTACAAGGTGATGATAGTGGGTAGAATATTCCCTCAATGAAATATTATAAAAAAGTTGAAATAACATACAGATAACGGAAGAAATAGTACCATACAACAGAAGTAAACATCAAAAGACTAATAATAAAAATAACTTGGTGATATATCAGAAACAAATGGTGAATTTCACATGTTTCTAAGAAATATCCAAACAATTCAAAAGTATCTAATATAATGTACATGATACAAAAGGTAGAAAAAGAACATATGTATCCTAGCAACATCGCAAGCCCCAGCCTGATCTTATACTCTCCTGCTCCTACGCTGCATATCAACAACCTGATGAAGGGTGATTTCCCTTGTCTACTCCTACAACCATATCTTTAGTTTGGGAACAAAGCATGACGAAACATGGTGTGAGACTAAATCCCATTAGACAACGACCCATGGTAAATTCCAATCCTTCAGGGAGTATATATAAAATGCAATGTATAATAGTGAATGTTGTAAGCTAGGAAGAACTAAAAGTAAAAAGCCCTCAATTCCTAGGTTACCATTTATATTCAATTAACAACTCAATTATATTTAATTTTATTACTATCAATATCTGTCCTAATATATATGACCGCCTGTATAGTAGTAAACACAATATATACCTCAAAAGGCTATCTAAACAAGTATAAGAGAAGGCCAAATCCAATATTGTGCTTTGGATTGGCATATAAGTCAAAAGTTACATCAATATTCAATTATAACCTTAGTTCATCCTATATATTCCTAAACATGAAGTCATGTATCAATTCTGGTGCCAATATACTAACACCCTACAAGCCATTACCAAAGATCCTCTTACAGACTCGGTATCACTCTAGGTGTGGTATATATCCATGTCAACTGAGAATGTTTGTGGAGGTCCTATACGTATCCCTAAGTATCACCCATGAAATAATCCATTTTTATTGATCTTGTATATGATATCCTATAAGGTCCATGATTCACTCACTATTTAGTATATAGCCTCAACGAGTATATCCATGGCATCCATGGGTCACTCACGACATAACATTAATTAATAAACTCATTGATCTTATCCAAGGAATTTCAGAGAATATTAGGTTCACTCAAGTGACCAAAGTAAAATATAATTATAATACAATCAATGGAATTGCTTTATAATCCATGATTCAGTCAATGGTTTTTACCATTTATCCACAACTGGTATAAGGTAATAATTCAATAACATTTTTTGGTCAAAACCATAAGTATTTCAAAACTCACCACCAAGGGTGTCATAATCTAGTATCAAACTCTAAGTATTAGTCTATAATTACTCAAATGTGAATATTTCACATAATTATAAACACATGAAAAACTATTACATGACTTAAATATTGGTTAACTCACATGGTCAGGTTCATAGTTGTAGAAAAACATTCAAACAAGCTTAAACAGGCATAGCCTCTCACCTGGGTCATGGGGAAAATCATATATCCAACACCCTTATCCAATTATAAAACTATATAACAATATGGAAGCATTATTAAATAATCAAATTAATTTTGAACAACACAAAAATGGGACTCACAGAATACATCATATGTATCATTGGCTAAACGACCATAAATTGGTCAAATTGCGCCCTCACCTAGGGGGTGGACCTTAACTCAAGAAAATAACCTAAAAAATTCTTTATAAAACCTATTCAATTACATTAATGATAATAGGAAACAATGTGATTGATTTATATATCAAGGAGAAATCCCAAAAATGGGTGTGTGGCACTCCGAAATATATAAAAAGCTCGCCAATTAATGAAAGGAACGAGACCAGTTACCTTATGCTCATGCTAGATAGCTCATCCAGTATGAGGCTCTGATTCTCCCTGGTATTGGAGAAATTAGAAAAATATATGAATAAGAGGATATTGGGTCATTTAACCCTAAATACATATACCACAATATATATCCCAAGGAATCTAATCAGGCTAAAAAGTAATAGAGTCATTACCATTGTGAATCCAAGGAGACGAACAATGATCAAAACAAACAACAGATAGAAAATCTAAAACAAATCCTAACTTAGTTATCCAAAGGCCCCCATACATGATCCCCTACTATCCAATTTTATATGAAATGAAAATAATATTTTATAAAAAATTTAAAGGAAAAACCGTAAATTTACCCAAAATATCAGGGTCACACAATTTCTGGGTAATGCTGGTTTAACAATGCCTAAACTATGTGAGATCGTCTATAACCCTAAGGAATAATGCACAGTTACCCCCTAATAGTTTGGATAACCATTTGGTATCCTTGTGTAAGACTCTATAAAAGCCCGTAACATTTATTGATATGCCACAATGACATGAAGCTACTACCTCACAGTTCCCAAAACTGTGCATAAGCTACTACCTCACTTCACACAGTTTCACCTAAATGTTCGGCATGACCCTCACAGTTTATCCTAACCACATGGAATCTAAAAATCTCTCCATGAGTTGGGTTCCAAGATTAAAAATAGACCAAGACACCCATATCCTTCCACAACCTCTACTGGAATCACCATTAGGTCATTTTGTATAATTTTAATGAGGAATAGAGAGAAAACTTATGATCCATGCTTCAATGTAGACTTAGGTTCTTAAAATCATCCCTCATTAAATAAATTAGTCCCCGAATTTCCCTTCCAAGTTTTTAGTATACGAATATATGAAAAACTATAGCCGCTGTGATCGAACATCAGTATCAATCTCCTAGGTATTGTCTTGTACTTGGCTATTCTTTCATATCACCCATTCTAATGGAATGAACCGGCTGCAGAAAACCTTCCTGATATGATCAAAAATTCATATAGGGTCCTCCTTTGAGGAAGAATCGACCTGTTACTCAACCTCATAAGGTTGAAATGTGTGAGATGTGTCTGAACAGTATCATCACAATTGAGAAACATGGAAGATGTTTTTCATATCCCAGTACCTCTGAGGTAACTAGAACCGATATGGAATAATCCCAATCCTCTATAGAATCTCAAAAGGTCTAACATATCTCAGTGAAATATTACCTTGTTTCTTAATCTTCTTATGTCCCTACCTCTCTGAAAAACAATGGAAAACCTGATCCCCAACCTCAATCACTAGATATCATCTATGATGATCAACATAAGATTTTAGATGTGACTTCATAGTATCCACCTTCTTCTAAATCAACTACACCAACTCAGTTGTTTCTTGTACTATAAAAGTTTCTAGAATATATACCACTCCTCCCTCCATCCAACACATGGGTGATCAGCATGGACTTCCATATAAATCCTCATATGAAGTCATCTAAAAATAATTTAGAAATATATTTTTATAGGTGAACTCCACTAGGGGTATGCATTTCTCCCAAGAAACCCTAATGTCTTGGAAATATTCTCGCATCTTGTCCTCCAGCACCGAAATCTTACAATCTAACTAACCATATGTCTAGGGGTGGTATGATCTTCTCAGAATCACCTATTTACCCAGTTCCCATTGTAACCATTTCCATAAATGAGATGTAAATCTGGAGTCCCTTTTTGAAGTGATAGACAATAGAACCCTGTATTAATGTAAAAACTCATGGATGTACAAACTACCAATCTAATCAGCACTTAAGGTTTTCTCGATAGGTAGGAAATGTGAATCCTTCATGATCATATAAAAAAATGAAACGAAATCATTACCTCGAGGTGAACATGGTAAAACCATAACCAAAACCATCATAACATCATTCCATTTCCAATAAGGAATGTGTAGCTTTTGTATAAGTATTATTGTTTTTTGGTGTTCCATCATCACATGCAGATAGGTGGAAAACCACATAAAAAACTGGGTACATTTCTTCTCATACCTAGAAAAAAATACTGAAGATGTAAATACTGATACATCTTTGTGATTCCCAGATGAACTACACAACCAGATGCATTAAAATCCAACATCAGTTTCTTTGGAATGTTTGATGAATGTCATACGCGACAATGTAAACATAGAACATCATCCTCACCTATCATTCAATTGGAAGGAGGATCCTCACCTAGCATACTATCCTATAGAAGAAGGCCTTAAAAATACGATAGCTACCTTATCTTCACTATATATAGTAGGCTTGAAGTAATTTCTAAGCATTAAAGAACTTCTACCCGTAACTATTATGCACCTCTAAATTTATCTTAGAGAACAATTCCATATGTTTCCACTCACTATTGTCCGTTTGTGCTGCCTGCAACTGAGTACAGTAGATCAAATCATCAGATAATACATTTACTTTACTAGGTGTGTAAGAAAGATAATGTGAAAATACTCATGGTATTCCAACCACCATCACTATCTAAAATTTATATCACATTAATTAAATATTCTCTTGAGTATTATTTTTTGTGTACATCAGAAAACTATCTCCTAGTAAGTAATGTATCCAGCATTGTAAATCATGAACCACCACTACTAAATCGAGATAATGTGTTGGTTAATTACTATAAAGTTGTCTCAACTTCATAGACTCATATGTTATGGCTTGATCCCCCTATATAAAAACTACACATTGACAAATACATGATGTGTCATAGTACATAGTGTAACTCCGAATAGGCTCATGAAAAATCAGTATTGGTGCTGAATTAAATCATTCATTAAACTCATGAATGGTCGTATCATAAGAACCTATCTACACATACCTCACACCCCTTTTAGTTAGTATAGTAAACGATGTTGTTTAATGATAGAAGCCATGTATGATGGGCCTGTAGTAACCAGTCTACCCTATTTAACTGTACACCTCAAAGACATTCCTAGAGCTTCTCCCATGAATCTACTTCTCTCATGTTATCTTGGTGCACTGATACTCCTTTATTTGAGATGGCACGACCCATGAAGTGAATCTGATCAATCAAGAATTGGCAATTTGTGAGATTATCATATAATTGATTCTATCTCAATGTACTCAAAATGTTATCATGTTGTGTGGAATGGTCATATCGATTGTGATAATACAACAAGATATTATCCATAAAAATCACATTAATTGAGTCAAGATTAGTATGGAACACTAAGTTCATCAATTCCCAAAAAATATATGCATGTTTGTGGAACTAATGGAATGAACATGTAATCATACAGACCATACCTACTCTAAAATTATGTGTGAGGGTTGTTTGCTGATATAACATGCACTTGATTATAACCAGATCATATGTTTATATTTGAGAAAAGTTACACTCTTTGAATCTAGTTGAAGAGGTCATCTATCCTTGGTAGAGGATAGTGGTTATTAACTAATAGGTAGTTAATTTTCCCATTATCCACACATATCTTGAGAGTACTGTCTGCATTTTTTTAAAAAAGGATTAGAGAACCCTATAAAGAAGTACTTGGTCCGATGAAACCCTTAGCCTCAAAATCCTCTAGATTCCCCTTGAGCTATTGCAAATCTATAGTAGACATCATGTAAAGAGTAATAGGCAATAGTTCCGCTCCAAAACTAGCTTAATATAAAACTATACCTCTCTCACCAGAGGTAAACCTGAAAAGTCATTTGTGAAGACGTGACTAAAATGATCAAACATAGGAGCGGAGTCCATCAGACGCATTCCCCAGTCATCCAGATACAAAATCACAATTCGGGCTTCAATCCGAACTAAACCATTATGATCGGGTCTATCTCGACTCACCTAGAAATCCCATTCACCATTGTGTAGAAACAATCCACTCTATGGTGATGTGAAACTCACCCTACTGTGATAGAAATCAACAGAAGGCATTAAAAGAAAACTAACCAATCCATCCTAAGAATGACATCAAAATCTATCATCTCTAGGAAATAAGGGTTCCATGAGAAGTGACACCCACCAAACTCAATGGGTAACTCATAGAACTAAACCAAACCTTCCATTTCAATCATTAACGAAGTGTCTAACATCATCGAATCATTATAAGAAAAATCATAGAGACCAAGGTTCACACCAAGATGAAAAAATATAAAACTATGAGATTAACCTATACAGAAAACACTGAATCTAAAATAGAGAATACTAGAATAGTACCTCTGATAGAGGTAGGTCCAGTATCCTATTCCGGCTGGGTTTGTTTCACAGCATTAGTATAGCCTATACAATGACCCTAAGACACCGTCTGCCTACCCTGAGGTGATCCACCCTGATGTCTCTATGAACCTAGGGTATAGATACCATGTTCACAACCACCACCTTGACCTAAACAGCCTGATGCAGTTTAGTTCCTTTATTAGTGATAAGTTGTATCATTTTTTCATGAACATAGAGATGGTACATACCCTATTATAATAGAAACTAGTGGAAAATTACTAAAAAAGTTATAAAGATGTCCTATATAGTCGTAGGATCAGAACTTGGCCAGGTATTATGGGAAATGTAGCCTCGTATGCCCTAGCCTAACGCACTGGTAAAACCTCACCTGGCTACCGTAAAATATGTTTTGATTACTTAAATCACTATAAGGAAACTCTAGATGATGCTTCTTATTGGTGGTCAAAGATGAACTATATCTAGGCGTCGAACCTCTATATCTTGCACCTCTTGATTCCCTCATGTTAGGCTCTATGGGCATCACGTCATTCGCTATAGAAGAAACAGTAGTAAACCTGAATACTTTTTTTCTATGATCATAAGTCATAGTTGTGACAATACTAAATATTCATAGCCTTGAAAAAAATTTCACCCACAAGAATAGTTAGGAATTGCTGGGACTCAGTAAAACGCAATGAGTAGTCCATCACTGACAATGAGGCCTTCTCTAGATTCTTATGCTCCCCGTATTTATCATCCCATATAATCTATGGATAGTAATAGTCATAGAAGATGATATGAATGTCTCCCCATGCCATATATCGATGATTCCTTACCCGTGTAATCATTTCCCACCATCTCTTGGTGGAATCACACTACATATCCATTGTGAGATTTACCCTCCTCTTAGGAGGTGTCCCTAAATGCTCAAATATCAAAAGTATGGACTCCATCTGTGACTCTACGTCCTCTGGTCTTCCATACCAATAAAACATAAGTGAAAAATACTAATAGAACACTCTTGTCAGATCATCCATTGATGTAGAAGGTTGTTTTTCTCCTTTAAGGGTTTGTATAAACCTTATAAAGCCTTCATGGAACTGTGCAACCACACTTGCGTCTGGTATAATATCTTCTTCCATGACTATAAAAACTAGAGGATCCATTGGTAGCCCATATCATACCACCTTCTGTGTATGATTGTCACCACCCTCATAGCATTCAACAGGATGTCATCGTAGTGGAATGACTCGAAATCCTCAAGTACACCCCTTAATTATCGATCAAATAAAGGACGTAGCTCAAAATTAGTGAGAAAATAGGATAGGTTAGAACCATACAATAAAAATGCATCCCTCTACATTCCCAATGGTTTAGGTCTAGGAAAAAATAAATGAGAACCCCTACCTAGATCCCACTACTATGTTCAGTTCAGGTCAAGTTCTCTATTAAAACCAATTTTAGTTCACTTCTTTTCTACATTCAATCCATGTTTTAATGCTTATTACACATTCAAAACTAGAATTTTCCCTTATATTAATATTTTCCCATTACATTATAAAAAGGTAACCAATGGTATGCTAAATTTTAACCCATTGGGGCCCATAGTCCCCGTGAATCATAGTTGGGAATCGAATTATAGAACATGGAAACATAGTTAAACATAAATCTAAAACATTATCCACTAAATTTTAATCTAATTGGTCCCTTACAACTCAAGTGCCAAAATCATGGAATCCCACCACTTTTTATTGTATCCTGTAATAATACACCTATCACAATAGAAGGCATATCTATTATGATACCTATCACAACAATATACAGTCAATAATTCTTCTAAATGGCAGGGAATGAATTCTTGGAATGCGATTTCATGAAAGTGTTTATATGATGCATGAGATTTCAAACCCTTATCACATCAATTTTCATCAAAATAGAACAACTATAATATATATAATGGAAATACAATACAATAATGTCACCCAATTCTGAAATCGAAACCATTATAAACCCTTAAAATCCAAAAGTCACAATTCAATTCAAGGAAATTTGGGTTTTCCCTATACATGGGGTAGCTAATACTTAGAAAATGTTATTACCAAATCCAAATTCCTTCCTATCCCATTCTATCAATGAAAAATAGAAAATAAAACCATAAATAAATCCTCTGATACCACTTCGTAATGTCCTAGGTCTAGATTCCATCTGTAAAGACCCGTAAAATTCAAGGGAAATTTTTTTCTTAATTTTCTTTAGAATTTTACAAGAGCGCAGTTTCAGACGGCACCTGATTCCGAGGCCCGGAGTGCCCGGAATTAATTTCCGAAGTTTGGCTCGGGTACGTTCAGTGAACGAACGAGCGGGATTTCCTAACTTTTGATCTGGTGCTCGGAATTGAAATCCGAGGGCACCGATGAACTCGCAACGCCGATATTCGCTTAAAGAGACCTTTTCGGGAGTTGCGTTTGTTGCGGGTTGTAAGTTAAGTTTTGGGGTTTTCAGTTGAGTTAAATAAAATTTGTGTAAGACAAATTTTATTTTTAGTTTGTTAAAATCCTACCAAAGGGGGTTGGAAGTGGGACCCACACCCACTTAACCTCCCTTGGGAGGATTAAGTGTGGTGGGGTCCACACGAACCCCTAGACTTTTCAAGTTCCCTTAACCCCCCTCTTAATTGACTTAAGTTACATAATTAATTTTGGGGGTTAACTCTTTTGAATTTCAAACTTTTGAAATTCTTTTATGTTTTGTAATAATAAAATAAGATGTTATCTTATTTTATTATGGGTTGTTTGTTTGTCCCCTTGAGAGCTTTTTGAGAGCTTCCTCTTCATCTTCAAGCTCTGACGAAGAACGAAGAACGCTCAAAATCCGACGAAGAATGACGCCTCTCTTCTTCGTCCTCGGTGTCAACAAGAGGGAACGCCGCTTCCTCTTCGGACCTTCTTCGTCGGCATACGAAGATTCGACAACGACTCTTCCTCCGCGACACCGATATTTCACGACTACGTCAACGTGCGACTATCGAGGTAGAGGTTCTTGAGTTCGTTGTTTTCTTTATGTTTTGACTTTCCTCAAGACTTGACGAGGAACGCTCTTTTTCCGACGAAGAACGCCGCACCTCCTTTCTTCGTTCACCGTGTCAACGAAGGGGACGCCACCTCTTCTTCGGACAACCTTCGTCGGCATACGAAGATTCGCCAACGACGTATCTCTTCGGGCATATCTCTTCGTCAACGGATTTGACGAACGACGACCCCGACGCCCGACCTCCGCGACGCCGTCTTCCGCGGAACGTAGACGAATCTTTGAATCTTAAACCCGAGGTAGGGGTTGTTGATTCATTATTTATTTATTCCATTTTCTTGAACGTGGATCTCGCATGTCTAACTTGAGGCTTGAATGTTTAAGTTGAGTTGTTTATTTTTTTAACGTGAGGGGGGGGGGCCGGACCGCATGAACACGGCCGAACCCCCCCCCCCCTCCATCGTTCATGTTTATTTTGCGGAAGAAAGCAAGTGGCGTGGTGCCGTCGCACCACGCGGATGAACGTGCTTATATTTTTACGCGGCGCCGTCGCGCTACGCCAAGGAAAAATCTTCAAGAACGCGACGTCGTCGCGCCGCGTTGAAAGGATTCATGGCACGGCGAAAGGGGCGCGGTGCCGTCGCACCGCGCCGGACGACGAACACCGCGGCCGGTTCAGGGCCGCGGCGGGACGAGAAGACCGCGGCCGGTTCCGGGCCGCGGCGGAAGAGAAGACCGGCGGCCGGGCCGCCGGCGTCGGAAGCCGAGGAGGGGACCGGAATTTCCTGTCCCGTTGGAGAAAACCGGCCGGCCAGCTGGCCGGCCGGATGTCTTTAAACCAGGGGAAATAATTCCCCCGGCCAGCACATAAAACCCCCCTCTTTAAGAGGGGGGGGGGGGGGTTCCATGAAAGGGGGGGGGGGGGGGGCAGCAGCCCCCCGGTTTGACCCTCCAAAACCGGCCCCCACGTGGGGCCGTTTTGTTACCCAGGCGCGGCACAAAGGCCGCGCCACCTTGAAGAAGCGGGGGCTTAGCCCCCCGCGTGCCACCCACGTGCGGCGCCAGGCGCCGCCGACGCCGCGCCGCCCCGGGGGGGGGGGGGGGGGTCGGGCCGTGTCGGCCCGGACCCGGACCCCCCCGTTTCGAACCAGATTTGGTTTTTGGCCCATAACTTGAGCCTCGGACCTCCGATCGACGAACCGTCTACGGAAACGCGATCCTTGGATCGAGACGGTCGTTTCGGTATATCGCACTCAAGGTTTCGGTTTACTTTGAGTTCGGCCGGGTTGGTTCGTTCACGAAACCAACCGGGCCTTCGGAGCGGAAACGCTCATATCTTGAGCTACGGACGTCCGATTAACGTGCCGTCAGTCACGTAGGGTTCCTCTTAGTGAGACGGATCTTTTGGCATACTCCGCCCGAGGTTTGGACGCAGGTGGAGTACGGTCGGGTTGGTTTAGCCTTAAAAACCAACCGGGCCCCGGAGACGAAAATGCCAATAACTCTCAGACCGGGCGTCCGATCGACGCGCCGTCTGTTGCGTTGAGTTCCTATTGACAATACAAAACTTTTGGATACATCAACTCTGGTCTTTGTGACAGTTGATGTATCAGCCTCTCGGCTCGTGGAGCGGACCCTCCGAACGAGTTTGCTGTGTGCGGGAACCCTAGTGCTGGCTGCGACTGTTCTACTGCTACGACTGCTACTGTGACTTCGACGACGACAGTACAGAGATCCTGTGTGGATTCGACGACGACGACTACAACACTCAGCGATCCTACGTGGATCAGTGCTACAGGTCCTGTGTGGGCCCGATCCTGTGTGGGTCCTTGCGCTCAACGGTTCTGTGTGAGCCAGCGCCTACAGGTTCTGTGTGAGCCCGATCCTGTGTGGGTCTTTGCGGGGGTTAGTTACCTATCGATCCTTCGTGGGTCCGACGACTTAGATGGATCAGTGATCATCTTTATCGTCCTTGAAGAAGTATACCTGTGTGAGCTGAATCCTGTTGCTTTCCTGTGTGGATTGTGTTGTGCAATCCTGTGTGGATTATGTTTTACTTTCCTATGTGGAATACGTATACTTTCCTGCGTGGACTGAGTTGTACTTGGGCTCGGAGGTTGGAGCGTATTTGAATTGATGACTTAGGTATATGTATGGGCATATACCTAAGCAGTTTCGGTTGTTACTTCGTGATTGTACTTTTCTTCGTGGTTTATCCTTTGTGGATTTGAGAGACCTTCAGGGGTCTCGGGGTCCCTACTGAGTAGCTTATACTCACCCCTGCACGGGCTTTGCCCGCACTACGTTGTGTTGGTTGCAGACGACGGACAACGTTGACCTTAGCTGAGGCTTGCAGAGCGGGACGGTACCCGGAGGTGGACCACTGGGCGGGACGTGCTCGGAGCGGACGGCGGGACCCGTGGAGCAGAGGAGCTATATGTACCCACCCTTCAGGTGGGATTTCCAGTGGACAGCTCGGAGTAGCGGCTTTTACTTTTCAGTTGTTGTTTTTCCCTTTTCGAGTTGTACTTTACTTTCAGTTTGGGTTTGTATTCTGGCCCATTTACTTTTCCGCACTTTCAGTCGTACTCTGCTTGTTTAGTGTTTACTTTCCGCTTGTTTACTCTGTGGTGTGTGTTTACTTTTCAAAGGCAATGCCTTCCCTTTTTACCGGGATTTACGCCTTGGTGCTAGTCGCCAGCCCCTGGCCTATGGAAGGTGGGCTTGGGGTAGTCACGGCACGGACCCCGAGGGTGGGTCGTGACAAATTGGTATCAGAGGAGTTCGGTTCTACCGTGAACTCTGATCTTTTCTATGTGAAGCAATAATGTTTAGCGTATTGAGTGTGGTTATCAGTCCAGGGAGTCCAGTGTTGGTGCGGCGACCGACGTATCCGTACACCTGGACCCTGACTTCTGATTTCCGACTTAATGCACGAAAACATTGTTTGCGTGTGTGTTTCAAAGTTTTCTTTGTGATTACTTATATCAGCTCACCAGGTATACTGTTCTGACCGTGGCGCACCTGTTTCCTTTTCAGGATGGCCCCACGACGGCAGCCAGCTAGGGTTCCGAGAGTCGAGCGAGACGACAGCCCACCGAGCGACGAGGCCTCGGTGCAAGGCCCTTTTCCAGTAGTGGCACCGGCGGTAGCTATACCCGCCGATCCCCCGATGCTTCCAGCAGCAGCCGCTGACGATGCACGTCGCCTCAGCGCACTGCATGAGTTTCAGCGCCAGCGACCGCCCAGGTTTCGCGGGGAGACGGATCCTCAGGCAGCAGAGGACTGGCTGGAGGCAGTGGTTCGAGTGTTTAGGCTAGTGAGGACACCAGCAGACCTCATGGTGATCCTCGCTGCGAGCCTACTACACGCAGCAGCAGGACGATGGTGGAGCTTGATGCTCCAGGTTCACGATGAGGCATCTCTACTTTGGACGGACTTTGAGAGCCTCTTCTGCTCGGAGTTCGTCCCAGCCACCCTTCGTGCGGTGCGTATCCAGGAGCTTCTACAGCTGCGGCAGGGCAGCATGACGGTCGCTCAGTACTCGGCGAGATTCACCGATCTCTCGCGCTACTCGACCGACATGGTACGGGACCCATTCTTCCGGGCCCGGACCTTCGAGCAGGGTTTGAGACACGAGATCAGGGCATCGCTGATCTCCCTCAGCATACCGACTCAGACAGGAGTACTGGAGCGGGCCCTTCTGATCGAGAGCTTCCTTGCTGAGTCTACACCAGCACAGCGACCCACCGCAGGGCGGCACGTGGCAGAGTCATCCGCAGCAGGCAGTCGACAGATGACTCAGGGATCCAGACAGACCAGACCTTCGGGCAGACGTTCTCAGGGCACTGGCTCAGCAGTGCGGGGCACACAGCGCGGAGCCAGTCTTCCGAGAGGAAGACAGTGCTACTCGTGCGGCGGGCCGGGCCACATGGCTCGCGACTGCCCGACCCGCCGTGCCGAGGAGCAGCAGACAGTTGATGGACCACCGAGGCAGAGGCATAGGATCGACCGTGGCGGTCCGCAGGGAGGAGGCGGACGAGGCAGAGGAGCTGGACGAGCAGCTGGTGGAGGCCGACGCTTTGAGGCTCTACCACCACCACCACCGGAAGGTCCACCCCGACCACAGGGAGCTGGAGGGAAGCGACAGGCACAGCTCCAGGCAGCAGAGGCCTACGACCACGGTGCACCCGAGATGATTCGAGGTACTATCTGTGTCTATTCCACCCTTGCTGCAGTTCTTATAGACACAGGAGCGAGTCATTCTTTCATAGCTGCTGCCCTTGTTCGGAGCTCGGAGATTCCGACAGAGCCGTTGGCTCGATCCTTACGGCTAGAGACTCCTACGGGAGCAGACTCGACGATTACGCACTGGTGCCGGCAGTGTGAGCTTACTCTAGGAGGCGAGAGCTTCGGCTGGGATCTTCTTTTAGCAGCGTCGAGGCCTTACGACGTCATCTTGGGCATGGATTGGCTATCTACGGTCCATGCACAGATTGACTGTTTTAGGCGCAAGGTGCGATGTGTACGCACCGACGGGAGCAGGTTCACCTTCACCAGCAAGAAGGGAGCCTTAGCAGCACAGGATGGACTTCCGCGGAGGAGAGGACAGCCCATCACTCATCAGTTGGCTAGCCTTATCCTTGGAGCAGTTGATGTGCGGAGTCCTGGTTTTCCTGTAGTGGTGGATCAGTTTGCGGACGTTTTCCCCGACGACGTTCCAGGGCTACCTCCTCGCAGGGAGGTAGACTTTTATATTGACTTGTACCTCGGGACAGCCCCGATATCCACTCCAGCATATCGGATGGCCCCCGCCGAGCTTCGAGAGCTACGGGTACAGTTGGAGGACTTGCAGGGCAAGGGGTTCATCCGACCCAGTGTTTCACCCTGGGCTTCCCCGATATTGTTCGCCAAGAAGGCGGACGGAAGCTTGCGACTTTGTGTTGACTATCGTCGCCTGAACCAGGTGACAGTGAGGAACAAGTATCCGCTACCGAGGATTGATGACCTCTTTGATCAGCTCAAGGGAGCACGGTGGTTCTCGAAGATAGACCTCAGGTCAGGCTATCATCAGCTCAGAGTCAGAGACGAGGATGTGCAGAAGACGGCCTTCAGATGTCGGTATGGCCATTATGAGTTCTTGGTTATGCCTTTCGGTGTAACCAATGCTCCAGCAGTGTTCATGGCTCTCATGAACAGGATCTTTCAGCCATACCTCGATCGATTTGCCGTGGTCTTCATCGACGACATTCTGATTTACTCTACGACAGAGGAGGAGCACGCCTATCACTTGCGAGTTGTTCTTGACACACTCCGAGAGCACCAGCTTTATGGTAAACTCTCGAAGTGCCAGTTCTGGATACGTGAGGTCCACTTTTTGGGACACGTTATCTCTGAGGCGGGAGTTGCAGTAGATCCCGCGAAGATTGAGGCTGTGTTAGCATGGGAGCCACCTAGGAGCGTGACTGAGGTTCGGAGTTTCTTGGGACTAGCTGGATACTATCGGAGATTTGTGCCGAACTTCTCCAGAGTTGCGGCATCACTCACAGCTTTGACGAAGAAGTGGAAACCCTTCGTGTGGTCAGACAGTTGTCAGCAGAGCTTCCAGGAGCTGAGGCAGAGATTGACTAGCGCACCTATCTTGAGGTTGCCTGTGGAGGGAGTAGGGTACGTAGTCTACTGCGATGCATCAGGGACCGGACTCGGATGTGTTCTGATGCAGGAGCGGGCCGTGATCGCCTATGGATCACGTCAGTTGAGGCCGCATGAGTAGAACTACGCTACCCATGACCTGGAGTTAGCAGTAGTGGTCTTCGCTCTGAAGACATGGCGACACTATCTGATGGGCGAGCGCTTTACAGTCTTTTCCGATCATCAGAGTCTCAGGTATATCTTCTCGCAGAAGGACCTGAACCTGAGACAGCGACGATGGCTCGAGTTCCTCCAGGACTATGACTTTGAGATAGTCTATACCCCTGGGAAGGGGAACGTAGTAGCCGATGCCCTCAGCAGGAGGACGGGCATTCAGCTACTCGAGGAGGCGACAGAGCAGCTATCCTCTTTGCAGATATCCTTCATGGATAGAGATGGAGCAGCCTTTCTTCAGTCTCTCACAGTCACTCCTCTACTACTGCAGCGAGTCAGGGAGGCACAGCACGGGGACGCTGACTGTGAGACACGGCGTCCACAGATATCCTCGGGACAGGCACCTGATGGTTTCTCCCTTGGAGCAGAGCATGACATCCTTTTCAGAGGACGTACCATGGTACCAGTCGCTTTGCGAGAGGAAGTGCTGAGGGAGTTTCACACTTCTCCTTTGGCGGTACATCCTGGAGTGGCGAAGATATACCAGGATCTCAGACGACAGCACTGGTGGCCGGGCATGAAGAAAGCTGTAGCAGAGTTCGTTTCTCGATGCCTCACCTGTCAGCAGGTGAAGGCAGAGCATCAGGTACCAGCAGGCTTGGTACAGCCCTTGGAGGTTCTGGAGTGGAAGTGGGACGGCATATCTATGGACTTTGTGACTGGACTTCCATGCACATCCAGAGGTCACGACTCCATCTGGGTGATTGTTGACCGACTCACCAAGTCGGCACACTTCTTACCCATCAGAGAGCAGGGCTCAGTTGAGAGCTTGGGACGTCTCTACGTTCAGGAGATTGTGCGGCTCCACGGTGTGCCATCATCTATCGTCTCCGATCGAGATGCCCGCTTTACTTCCCGGCTTTGGAAGGGGTTACAGGAAGCGTTCGGGACGTAGCTACGTCTTAGCACAGCTTTTCACCGTCAGACGGATGGTCAGACGGAGAGGACCATTCAGACACTCGAGGACATGCTCCGCGCATGTGTCCTCGACTTTGGTCGTAGCTGGGAGGAACACCTACCCTTGGTGGAGTTCTCTTACAACAACAGCTACCACTCCACCATCGGGATGGAACCGTACGAGGCGTTGTACGGCCGACCATGTAGATCTCCTTTGTGCTGGACAGACCCTGGGGAGTCAGCACTGGTGGGACTGGAGATGGTCCAGGCCACGACAGAGAAGGTCCAGGTCATCCAGGAGCGGATGAGGACAGCTCAGAGCCGGCAGAAGTCATACGCTGACAGGAGGCGGAGGCCACTGGAGTTCGAGGATGGCGACCACGTATTCTTGCGGGTCTCACCTCGACGTGGTATTCGGAGATTTGGCCGAGGCGGCAAGTTATCTCCGCGCTTCATCGGACACTTCCAGATTCTCAGCAGGATTGGCGAGGTGGCTTATCGCCTGGCTCTACCACCTCAGTTGCACCGGGTGCACGACGTCTTCCACGTATCCCAGCTGAGGAGATGCATGCACGACCCGACGCACATCATTGACCATGGGGAGCTTGACGTTGACGATAGGGCGACTTTTACGGAGATCCCGGTGGAGATAGAGGATCGACAGGAGCGGGTCCTGCATGGGCGATCGATTCCTCTTGTGCGCATCAGATGGCAGCACGGGAATCTCCAGGAGAGCACATGGGAGCGGGAGGCTCAGATGCGTGCTCAGTACCCTCATTTGTTTCCCTAGTTTTGATGTATCTTTACGGGGACGTAAAGCCCTGAGGTGGGAGTAATGTAAAGACCCGTAAAATTCAAGGGAAATTTTTTTCTTAATTTTCTTTAGAATTTTACAAGAGCGCAGTTTCAGACGGCTCCTGATTCCGAGGCCCGGAGTGCCCGGAATTAATTTCCGAAGTTTGGCTCGGGTACGTTCAGTAAACGAACGAGCGAGAATTCCTAACTTTTGATCCGGTGCTCGGAATTGAAATCTGAGGGCACCGATGAACTCGCAACACCGATATTCGCTTAAAGAGACCTTTTCGGGAGTTGCGTTTTTTGCGGGTTGTAAGTTAAGTTTTGGGGTTTTCAGTTGAGTTAAATAAAATTTGTGTAAGACAAATTTTATTTTTAGTTTGTTAAAATCCTACCAAAGGGGGTTTGAAGTGGGACCCACACCCACTTAACCTCCCTTGGGAGGATTAAGTGTGGTGGGGTCCACACGAACCCCTAGACTTTTCAAGTTCCCTTAACCCCCCTCTTAATTGACTTAAGTTACTTAATTAATTTTGGGGGTTAACTCTTTTGAATTTCAAACTTTTGAAATTCTTTTATGTTTTGTAATAATAAAATAAGATGTTATCTTATTTTATTATGGGTTGTTTGTTTGTCCCCTTGAGAGCTTTTTGAGAGCTTCCTCTTCATCTTCAAGCTCTGACGAAGAACGAAGAACGCTCAAACTCCGACGAAGAACGACGCCTCTCTTCTTCGTCCTCGGTGTCAACAAGAGGGAACGCCGCTTCCTCTTCGGACCTTCTTCGTCGGCATACGAAGATTCGACAACGACTCTTCCTCCGCGACACCGATATTTCACGACTACGTCAACGTGCGACTATCGAGGTAGAGGTTCTTGAGTTCGTTGTTTTCTTTATGTTTTGACTTTCCTCAAGACTTGACGAGGAACGCTCTTTTTCCGACGAAGAACGCCGCACCTCCTTTCTTCGTTCACCGTGTCAACGAAGGGGACGCCACCTCTTCTTCGGACAACCTTCGTCGGCATACGAAGATTCGCCAACGACGTATCTCTTCGGGCATATCTCTTCGTCAACGGATTTGACGAACGACGACCCCGACGCCCGACCTCCGCGACGCCGTCTTCCGCGGAACGTAGACGAATCTTAGAATCTTAAACCCGAGGTAGGGGTTGTTGATTCATTATTTATTTATTCCATTTTCTTGAACGTGGATCTCGCATGTCTAACTTGAGGCTTGAATGTTTAAGTTGAGTTGTTTATTTTTTTAACGTGAGGGGGGGGGGACCGCATGAACACGGCCGAACCCCCCCCCCCCTCCATCGTTCATGTTTATTTTGCTGAAGAAAGCAAGTGGCGTGGTGCCGTCGCACCACGCGGATGAACGTGCTTATATTTTTACGCGGCGCCGTCGCACTACGCCAAGGAAAAATCTTCAAGAACGCGACGCCGTCGCGCCGCGTTGAAAGGATTCAGGGCACGGCGAAAGGGGCGCGGTGCCGTCGCACCGCGCCGGACGACGAACACCGCGGCCGGTTCCGGGCTGCGGCGGGACGAGAAGACCGCGGCCGGTTCCGGGCCGCAGCGGAAGAGAAGACCGGCGGCCGGGCCGCCGGCGTCGGAAGCCGAGGAGGGGACCGGAATTTCCGGTCCCGTTGGAGAAAACCGGCCGGCCAGCTGGCCGGCCGGATGTCTTTAAACCGGGGGAAATAATTCCCCCGGCCAGCACATAAAACCCCCCTCTTTAAGAGGGGGGGCGGTTCCATGAAAGGGGGGGGGGGGCAGCAGCCCCCCGGTTTGACCCTCCAAAACCGGCCCCCACGTGGGGCCGTTTTGTTACCCAGGCGCGGCACAAAGGCCGCGCCACCTTGAAGAAGCGGGGGCTTAGCCCCCCGCGTGCCACCCACGTGCGGCGCCAGGCGCCGCCGCCGCGGCCCGCCGCCGCCGCCGCCGCGCCGCCGCGCCGCCCGGGGGGGGGGGGGGGGTCGGGCCGGGTCGGCCCGGACCCGGACCCCCCCGTTTCGAACCAGATTTGGTTTTTGGACCATAACATGAGCCTCGGACCTCCGATCGACGAACCTTCTGCGGCAACACGATCCTTGGATCGAGACGGTCGTTTCGGTATATCGCACTCAAGGTTTCGGTTTACTTTGAGTTCGGCCGGGTTGGTTCGTTCACGAAACCAACCGGGCCTTCGGAGCGGAAACGCTCATATCTTGAGCTACGGACGTCCGATTAACGTGCCGTCAGTCGTGTAGGGTTCCTCTTAGTGAGACGGATCTTTTGGGATACTCCGCCCGAGGTTTGGACGCAGGTGGAGTACGGTCGGGTTGGTTTAGCCTTAAAAACCAACCGGGCCCCGGAGACGAAAATGCCAATAACTCTCAGACCGGGCGTCCGATCGACGCGCCGTCTGTTGCGTTGAGTTCCTATTGACGATATGGAACTTTTGGATACATCAACTCTGGTCATTGTGACAGTTGATGTATCAGCCTCTCAGCTCGTGGAGCGGACCCTCCGAATGAGTTTGCTGTGTGCGGGAACCCTAGTGCTGGCTGCGACTGTTCTACTGCTACGACTGCTACTGTGACTTCGACGACGACAGTACAGAGATCCTGTGTGGATTCGACGACGACGACTACAGCACTCAGCGATCCTACGTGGATCAGTGCTACAGGTCCTGTGTGGGCCCGATCCTGTGTGGGTCCTTGCGCTCAGCGGTTCTGTGTGAGCCAGCGCCTACATGTTCTGTGTGAGCCCGATCCTGTGTGGGTCTTTGTGGGGGTTAGTTACCTATCGATCCTTCGTGGGTCCGACGACTTAGATGGATCAGTGATCATCTTTATCGTCCTTGAAGAAGTATACCTGTGTGAGCTGAATCCTGTTGCTTTCCTGTGTGGATTGTGTTGTGCAATCCTGTGTGGATTATGTTTTACTTTCCTATGTGGAATACGTATACTTTCCTGCGTGGACTGAGTTGTACTTGGGCTCGGAGGTTGGAGCGTATTTGAATTGATGACTTAGGTATATGTATGGGCATATACCTAAGCAGTGTCGGTTGTTACTTCGTGATTGTACTTTTCTTCGTGGTTTATCCTTTGTGGATTTGAGAGACCTTCAGGGGTCTCGGGGTCCCTACTGAGTAGCTTATACTCACCCCTGCACGGGTTTTGCCCGCACTACATTGTGTTGGTTGCAGACGACGGACAGCGTTGACCTTAGCTGAGGCTTGCAGAGCGGGACGGTACCCGGAGGTGGACCACTGGGCGGGACGTGCTCGGAGCGGACGGCGGGACCCGTGGAGCAGAGGAGCTATCTGTACCCACCCTTCAGGTGGGATTTCCAGTGGACAGCTCGGAGTAGCGGCTTTTACTTTTCAGTTGCTGTTTTTCCCTTTTCGAGTTGTACTTTACTTTCAGTTTGGGTTTGTATTCTGGCCCATTTACTTTTCCGCACTTTCAGTCGTACTCTGCTTGTTTAGTGTTTACTTTCCGCTTGTTTACTCTGTGGTGTGTGTTTACTTTTCAAAGGCAATGCCTTCCCTTTTTACCGGGATTTACGCCTTGGTGCTAGTCGCCAGCCCCTGGCCTATGGAAGGCGGGCTTGGGGTAGTCACGGCACGGACCCCGAGGGCGGGTCGTGACACCATCTAAAACTGATCACAACCCTATTGGACACATGACGTCAAGTACATATCCCCAAATATCATAGGTTGCTGAATAGTAGTGAGGTCTAAGGTGATGATAGTGGGGGCTCTATTAAATCATTGGAAGAGTATAACAGGGTGGAAATAATATACAAATAGATGAATCAATAAGTCCTTAAAACATTAGTAAATAGTATAATAATAATAATACAAATAACCAGGTGTCATATCTTATAAAAAATGGTGCCTGAAGAATGATTCTAATAAAATAGAAAAACATGTCACAAGGCTATATAATATATTACATGATCTATAAAGGTACAAAAATAAAAATTGTATCTCAGTAGCATCCCTAGCCTTAGCCTGGTCCCATGTTATGCTGCTCCTAGGCTGCATATTAAGAACATGATTGAGGGCGCTTCCCCTTGTCTCCTCATGCAACCATATAATTTATTTGGGCCCAAAGCATCACCCAAAAAGGGTGTGAGACTAAATCCTAGAAAGAAACCACCCAAGGGATGTTCCAATCTGTCAGTGAGTATATGTAATAGGTAGTGTAAAATAGCGACGGTATTGACCTATGATGTACTCAAATTAAATAGTCTTACATGCATTGGTTTTCTTTTATATTCAATTAAATCTAAATTAAATTTATTTTTATAATTATTGTGATCTTCCCTAAGCCCGACAATACCTCTTATAGAAGTAAGCACAACAGATACCTCATAATGATGTCTAAACTAGTATAAGATAAGGTTGAACGAAATATTTAGCTTTATCTTGGAAAACATGTCATAACTAACTTCAATATTTCATTATAACCCAAACTCATCCTTGAAATTCAAAAACTTGAATTCAAGTATCAATCTAGGTGCCAATATACAAACACCCTATAAGCCTATCAAGGAAATCCTCTCAGGGACCTTGTTCCACTCTAAGAGTGGTCTAATTCCATATTAATAGATCTCATCTATGGTGGTCCTATATGGATCCCAAGGTATCCGTAATGAAATAATCCATGGCTCTTGATCTCATCCAGGAAATCCAATAAGTTCCATGATCTACTATGCATTTAGTGCGTAGCCTCGATGAGCCCATCCATGGAATACATGGTTCACTAATGACTTATCATTAATTAATAATCCAATTGATCCCGTGCAAGTCATTCATGAGAATCGAAGGTTCACTCAATGGTATAACAATCTCGGAAAAACCTTTAAAGATATGCCTACCATTACTAACATGGAAATCATTCATATAAAAAAATACACATGTATAATAACTATTACATGGGATAACTATTTTTAATCACACATGGTCCATTTCATAGTTGGAGAAAAATATCCACACATTCTTAAACAAGAATAGGCTCAAACATGGGTCAAGGGGAAAGTCATATATATTAGAATTTAATCCAATTGGAAAACCATATAACAAACTTTATTCAATAATAAAATTAATTTTAAATGACCCAGAAAAGGTACTCAATGCATTCCTCATAGGTATCCTTGGCAAAAAGCCCATAAATTTTTCAAACTGGGAACTCACCTAAGGGGTGGCCCACAATTAAAGAAAACACCCTATCACAAGATTTCTAATTCATATTCAATTACATAAATGACAATAGGCAATAACCAACTGGATTTATAAATCAAGAAGAAATACAAAAAATTAGTTCACGATACTCTATAATATATAAAAAACTTTATAATTAACGAATGGAATGAGACCACCTACCTTTTACATTTGATAGATACCATGTCCAGTTTCAAACTGTGATTCTCCATAGTTTAGGAGAAATCTGAATACCAGAAAAATAACATGATATAGTGGTATATGAGACTAAATATTAATAGCATAATCGATATCCAGAAGAATCAAATAAGGAAAAAAATTATTGAGACATTACCATTGTAAATCCTAGGAGACAAACAGTAGTCAAAACAGACAACAAATAGAGAATTTAAAGCAAATAATTCCATAGGCTTTCAATGTCACTGATATGTGACCCCCTACTATCCAATATTAAAAGGGAATAATTTTTAGGGTATAATCATTTTAAGGGAAATTTTTTAAATTTAACCCAAATATCATGGTCACAGAGTTTCTACCAACGGTTTTCCTAATCGTGTGGAAATATTGAGAGATCTTCTGTAACCCTAGGGAAAAACACATGGTTACCCCACACGGCTTTAATAAGCATATGGAAACCGTGTTGAAGCCTTTTTCAATGGCCTTCTACTTTTGCAGACCTATCACACGGTTTCCCAAAACTGTGGAGAAGCTATTGCCTCACTTCGTATTGTTTCTTAAACCATGTGGCCTAACCCACATGGTTTCTCCTAACCATGCATCAGGCCCAATGCTATCCATGAGTTTGGTTACTACCTTATAATGACCCCTATACACCCCTGATCCCTCCAAAACCTCAACGAACATTACTTTTTGGTTATTGTTAAGCATTTAAACATGGAATAGATGGATAAATCACAATCCATAATTTAATGAAGACCTATATTCTTACACTAGAAATGTTTTTTTCACACATAAACCAAATATGGTCAAAATAGCTCTAGTAAATATAATTATTTAGGTAGTTATATTAATAAGTGAAATAAAAGTAATGATAAACATGAAAAAGGTTCCAAAGAATTTTAATAACCAATAGAAGGGTATTGTTGAGGAATATAAAGACACAAAAGACATGTTTGATTCAAGGTAATGTATTTTGTGTCAATTTATATTACCTTGAGACTTATTTTTTATTATTCACAAATATAACTTTATATGATGTATATACTGTACATTCACATGTAATATCATGATTATAGATATTATAATGATATTATATATTTCATATAATTTCATAACTTCATGGGGTTTATGATTTAAATGTTTTAAAGTAGTATGGGACACTTTGGAATGTTTAAATGTTATTATTTTCATGAATATTCATAATTATTATATATACAATCTCACTTCAATTTGGGATTTTTAACATTATATTGAAAAAAATAAATTTATTGAAATTATTTTTCATTGAATATTTAAATCAATATTCATATTCTCATATAATGGGTATTAGTTTTGCCTAAACAATATACAATTTTACGTATGGTGCCTAAAATCACAGTTATTCAATAATCTAAGGAAATATTGATAAATTTTAATTATTTATCAATAAAGATATTTGATATGGGATATTATTTATTAAAATTATTAAATATGTGGAATGATTTGGAATGGAAATGAATGGAGGATCCCAGAAATTATAGAGCTCATTGATGCATCGACAGGTTCTCTTATGAAAAATTTGTTGCAAAAATGAAATTGGTTTCTACCTTTAGTTTTAAACCATCTTGTGAATGGTCTTGATGGTATAGGTTTTCATGTTCCACATACATGGTTTCCATTATGAAAACATTTCTTTCTTTTAGTTTTCATTATTATTCATGCATGAGATTTTACATCGACATATCTATGGATACATTTCATTTATAGTTTATTGAGTAAATGGTATGTGTTTCTATTTTATAATATTACATATATATTTTTTAATTTATTTGGATGGATTTGTTTCTATTTATTACCTTTCCATATTATTTATGAACTCCCTTCTTAGTTTGTTTATTATATGGTATGTGAGTTCTGTTATTTACCATGCCATAATTATTATTCTCATTGAATAAATATTTATTCCAATTTACAAACCGTTACTGAGAATTTTAGTTCACCCTTATTATGATTAATTTCCTTGGGATTACATGGAAGTTACTAATAAAGATATTAAAGGATATGCTCTATGGAATAATGTTATTATAATCAACGTTTTTTAGGAACATAATTGTTGTAATTAGTATACTAATTTGTAGTAAAAAACTCATGAATGTATCTAGTTTACCAATACTACCAAACTCTCAGTATCTTAGGATTTTATTCCTTGTAATCAAGACCATGTAATTGATATTAACACTGAATTTGGGTATCTAGGTTCTGGTCACTACAATTGGTATACAAGGAAGTTTCGTAGCAACCATGAAAACTAGATTTAGAAAAAATGTAGGTTAGATAAAATATCCCTAAGGTATAATTTTAGGATAATTATAGAATAATGTCCCAATATTTTGGTTAGATAGAGATTATGTGGGGTTTCTAGGAATACATCCATGTTTGGATACAATATGTGGATGTGGTTCTAGAACATATATACCTGGGAGTAACTACTCGGACATGGTCTGTTAGCCCTGACATGGTGTGACCTGGTACATGACAATAGGCCTTACTTCACACCTTATTTGACACTTATGGGGGATATTCATAAGAAACGTCACATTTTCTTTACAAACAATTATGAAGGATTTTGTTGATGAATTACCTAGGTTAAAACTAATGTGTTTTAGATTGAAGATAAGTATATGTGACATATAAATCTAATGAATGATATTATTGATAATCCCTAGACCAAGAGAGGACCTATATAGAAATAAATGGATTAAGTATTTATGTATTGGGATGTATTGAAAGCCTTCGTCAAAATTCTATTTTGTTTTTAACCTAAATTTCAAGGATGTCCATGAAATTTGTTTTTAAAATTATATTAACATGGTTATATTAAAGGAAAAACTATATGTCAGTTGATAACCTCTCAAATTCAGCTAGGCTGATGGACTTGAACCTATGACTGTTTGATGATAAGTGTTTAACACCAACCACTGACCTACACAATTTCATGATAAAATGTCATTATTTTTAGATGATTTTTTTTATGAATATTTATTAATGATGAACCAATAGTGTTATTTTTTATTTTTAGACATTAATATGTTAACCATATTAGATTAGGAAAATATTAGGGTATTTTTAGACTTATTACTCTTTTATAGGACTTATGATCCTTTAGAAACTATTAATTTAGTACTCTTGGAATCAGAATTAATTTTTCGATATACATTTACTAAAGTAATGGATGAATTAGAATTTGATTGAAGTACAACCAAAAGACAAAATTATTCCTAGGAAATTAAAACCCATAAACTATGTATTTTTTATTATATTCATAATTTATATAAAAATTAACCAATATTTAAAAAATGACTTACAAATAAAATGGTTTCTTAATAACTTAATATTTGGTGTATTGATGTCTTCTAAATTCTCATAGATTTATGGATTTGAGGCTTTAAATTTTTTATTTAATATTAATTCTTTTTTGATTCATGACCTTATTCACTACCTATAAATATTTGGGTTTCCCTCCATGTACACATCTCAACTTTTCACTAATGTTTCCATACATAGAGACCAAGTTACATTTTACTTTATGTGATGTTTGTACAACACATTCTCTCTTTTTTAGAGTATTTATTTCAAATACATTACATGATATGGGATTTTAGACATATAAAATATCAATTAATATATTACCAAAATAGATTTTAAATTTATAAGACACAATTTAATTAATGTGGGAAGATTGTAACGTCTCAAAAATATAATGTAGGAACATTGTATTCATTAGAGTGTGGGACCTGCAACCCTAAGTTCATAATGGAATATAATATTCTAATAATTTAAAATATATTTACTATTTCAAAAAATAAATATAACTTATATCATTAAATGCATGTGATACTGACTTAAAATGTGATATACAAAAAAACAAGTTTTTTCAATGGATTGCATTACATGAAAAACCGAGTTTTACGAAACAACATTATATTATTAAAATATTATTATATAATATAATGGGACATAAACTAGAAATTATAAACATTAATAAGTTACTTATTAAAATATATGGATTATGATAATATAAGATGAATTCATTAGTTTCAAATTATGTACATGTGAATATGAAAAATGATTGATATAATAGAATATATTATTATTTTTTATGCTCAGAAAGCTGATTTATCCTAATAAATTATAATAATAACAATTAGTGAGTGATATTAATGTACTATATATATATATATTTATTTGTTAAATATAATAGTTTTTTTATTCGTCAAATATACTTCATAATCACACTATAAGAGTAAATCAAATTTTAAACATAAAAACCTATATTTTTTGCAAGGAAATTTTAGAGACTTTTAAATGAAGACCTACATTAAATTTAATTTTTGCATATTTTATAAATTATATATATCATAATAAGATTCCTATTTCAGGGAGAAACATGAAAATTAGTTTATGTTGAATTTTTGGTATTTTTCTGTGATGTTTCATTTTTTATGACTATTGAAAAATACAGAATTTTCGTTCAAAACTGATTTTTATATGATTTATTAATAAGGACAAATGATATTTGTAATTAGTTTTAAAATATTATTAGATCTTATTTTTACAAATTAATCTAATTTATGTTATCTTATACAATTTTAAATTTAATTTTACAACAAAAAGATTACAATTATTCATAATTTTTACTTTAAAAATCTATATTTTCCCCCCACCCATGGGATTAAATTTTAATTAATTTATTCCAGTTAATTAATTTTAATTTGGTAAAATCGATTACATATTTTTAATTAGAATAAATTATAATTTCTAATAGTTCAAAATTTATATATTTTTTTAAAATAATCTTGATAGTAATTAAAAATAAATAAAACAACTAAGGTAAAAAAAAATCATAATAAGTGACAAAAACCTAATCCTAAGAGACAAAATTACCTGGAAAATTCTAAAAGAGCTATTTTATTTCCATATTTAGTCCTTGTATTCCCCTGTATCAAATTTAGTTTATTATCAGATCCACCTTCAATGTAAAAAATGTGTATGGAATTTTTTTCTAAATATTACAAGAGTGACACTCCTCCTTTTCATTAAAAGGCCTCATATCCTCCCACTTCATTACTTTTCACAATACAATTTTGAGTCACCATGATCTTCCCCAAATGATCCTAAAAAGCTCTCCATTTATTCTTTAACCATCACATTTTTCATAAAACAATCCATGGAATCCATTTGGTTCAAACCAAATGGAGTTATCTGATTAAGTTGGAACATTTTTTCCTAGGATCTTTAGTTTTATTTCTATTCCCCTCCACATTAACTCTTATTATTACATGATTATGTAAACAAATATTTTGTATTAAATATAATATTAGGTTTTTATGTTAATTTTTATAACTATACTTACACACACTCCCATATAATGTGAAATGACTATATATCTTACGTGAATGGTAAACTACTTACTCAAGAAATGATGATTGTTTTTTCTTCCTTTGCCTCCTCTCATGGTGGTAATTATGATAACAAAATTATTTATATATGTTATATAAGAAAATTATTATATATTTATATATATGAAACTTTAATTTTTTTATAACACATACCATTATACTTTCCATTTTTTGTGAATACTATAACATCATTTATGGACGTGTTGACTACAACCCCCTCAAAGCGATGTGATTCGTTCCCATGATAGATGGAATGTTTAAATGATGATTTTATTTAAAAATATGTTACATAAGAAACATATATATATATATATATATATATTATTCATGAAATAATTTCATTTATAGAAATATAATATATAACAGTTTCTTTATTACCCCTTCACACAAGGTGAAAAAGTGATAACGTCGTTCATGGATGTGTGGATTACCCCCTCCTCGACATGATGTGATTACTTTTAAATCAGGAGAATTGTATATATAAATATATATTATTAAATAATATGGTATTTATGATATAATGATCATTATATAAAGATATTATTTTAATTACCTTCTTTCCACAATGATCACTAAAAAATAGGAATGTTACTCATGCGTACATACGACCTACCATCCCCATAATTATAATGTTGATTCATTTTTCTTAACCATATTTAATAATAGTTTTTAAATGTATTATTGATGTATAAATATGAAAATTATGTCACGATTAATATTCTATAGATGTTATATAATGACCCCTTTGATCATTGTTGACCTAAGAAAGTTGTTTTTGACACATAAAACATATTTGTTTATAAAAACCGACATAAAAATAAATTTTTAAGAAGTTTTATAAAACATAATAATAAGTGATGTAAAATTAATGATAAAAATAAAAAAAAAATTGAATAAATTAAATAATTATCATAAGGGTATTATTCAGGAATATGAAGAAAAACAAGACAATTTAGACTCAAGGTAAGAGATTTCATCTCAATTTACATTTCATTAAGGCTTATTTGTTATCAAACAAAAATTCAATTTTATATTATATATATAATGAAATTTGAATTTTAATATCATGAATCTTATCATTCTCATGATATATATTTCATTTAATTTCATACCTTCACAGGTTTTATAATTTAAAATTTTCAATCTGGTATGGGACACTTTGGAATGCTTGATGATTATTCTTCTCATGAATGTTATTAATGATTATATATGAAATCTAACATAAATTTGTGATTTTTATTAATGTCCTGAAATAATAACTTTATTGGAATTAATATTTATGTAACATTTATCAGAATATTCATATTCTAATGCAATATGTATTTGTATTTCCAAAATCGTATACCATTTTAAATACAATGTATACTTTAAAAGATATTTGATTATTTGTGAAAATATTGATAATTATGTATTCTGTAATCAATATTGATATTTGATAAGTCATATTGTTTATTTTTTATTCAATATGAGGTATTCTTTAGACTGGAAATTATAGGAGGATATCTAACGATATATTGTTATTCGATGCATTGACAGATTCTTGTGTAACAAATAAGTTATGAAAATGTAATGGGTTTGTACCCATATTTTTAAACAATATTATGAAGGGTATCGATAGTAAATGTTTTCATGTGCCTCAGATATGACATATATTGAGAAAATAGTTACTTAATTTATCATTAGTTATTATTTATCCATGATATTTCTATAGACATATCTATGAATATATTTCATTTTCAGTTCATCGAATAAATTTCATGTGTTTCAATTTCTTACCTTGCCATATTTATTTATCCATATATTTTTATTTTTATGGAATGCATTTCCATTTTTGACATTAACATATTTTTTATTATATTCATTAATATTTTGTTGATTTTATGGTATGTGTGTCTAGTTATTTAATATTACATAATTCCCATTCTCATTCACTCATTATTTCTTCCGATTTACTTAACCTTACATGGCATTTGAAGTCACCCTTATTAGGTCTATTTTCTATAGGATTCCAAGAAGTGTACTAAGAATGATATCAATGGATAATATAGATGGATTAAAGTTATCATCCTCAAATTTATTTATTTGGGAATAATTATGTTGTAATTAGTGTATTATTTTAAAATTCATGACAAATTTATATATATGGTTTTCAAAGACTACTAAACTCTTAGTCCTTCGAGAATTGATTAATTTTTATCATGAAAATGTAATTAATAGATGAAACTGACTTTATCCCTTATATAGATGAGTTATTAGAAACATTTGGTGAAAATAGGACCATTTAGAAATAATCTATGATATTGGGTCTACATATTTCCATCCAACAGAATTTAGAAAATTTTATAAGATTTATGAACCCTTATACAAGAAGTTTGACCCTTGGTAAACATGATTGAACCTTTACAATGGAAACATATTTTTACTATTTTTACTATTTATTATTATGGAAAAACAAGCTAAAGTTATCCCATAATACTAACTACATTTAATCAAAATAGTTAATAATTTTATCTTATTCAATTCACTAATTTTGAAGAAATTGATATTAAATTCAACCAACAAAACCCGTTTAACTATAGTTTTTCAGAAACATGATTTTCTATGAATAAAAATGTATTTATCCAAAATAAAATTATAATATTGAATAAAATAAAATTTATTGGATTATGTTTTATAAATAAGAACTAATTATATATTTAAACCAATCCAAAATATATTGTGACTTATTAAATACATGAAAATAATTTATTGTTTCAAATAAAAATAATTATTTTTCAATATTTATTGAAATGTAAAACTTTTTAGAAATTTATTTAAAATAACCATAATATAATTTTTTCATATTAAATTATAAAATAATGTTAATTATTTTAATTAAAATTACAGTATTTTGAAATCAATCTTTTATATAAAATCATGTAATTCATGAAATCCTAATTTTGCAATAAATAAATATTTTCCCTATTTGTCTTAAAAACTACGTAACATTATTATAATATATATAAAAATATAAGTAATAATTTATTATTAATAAAAGTAAATGAAACATTTTTATGTTAACATTCGATGGTTTTTAAAGGGGAGTTACTAAAACAGATCAGCTGTGGTGACTTGGTTGATTTTGGAGTAATGCTTATGATGTGGTAGTCATTTATTGGGATGAACGAAACATGTGAAATGGTGGTCTAACCTTTTAAGAATTAAGATACATAAAATTTATAAGTAAATATATTTTCAATGGAGTGAAACCATGTCTAGTTAAATTTAGTTTCCATGCTTATGAGATAAATTTTATCAATTTACATGGATGTTATTTTTTGAAGGGGAGAACGAGGGGTAAAGTTTGTTTTGGGTTATTTATAAAAAATTAGAGGGTCCCGCCCCATCCAATCCTCACTTGTGAAAATGAATTATTTGTTCATTATTATTATAATAGTTTTATCTATGTGAAGACAAGGATTCTCTTATAGTGTGCATTTTGGTGTCGATCATGCAGATTCAACCATCATTATAGATGGATCATAGACGTGGGAAACTAATATTTGGGTGGTTTCATAGAATATTATGTTGGTTATTGAATACATCCATGTTGATATATACCCATTATGGTATATTGGGTATGAATTTGGTTGTGATATCAATTGGAGTTCTATCATCAACTTTGGGGTCATGGTAACTATATAGACCAAATAAGGTGGAATAAGGTTATGTCAAAGCAGTTGGAAGGGCTCAACCATGGTTCTAGTAGATATATAATCTGATTAGTGAGTCATTCTAAGGGTTAGATATGGATTTTATTTTTGATCAAGAACATAACAACAATATGTATGATAGAGTTGGGGCATCAGGACTGAGTTTCTTTTAATACATAATGGTTGCTGGAGTCCTAGATTAGTTGTTGAGCTCAGTATGAAATATGAATGATCCAAGGTAGAATGTGATCATAAAATAAATCAATGATCATATAAAGAATGAACTAGGTTTAGTTGTTCTATGAGATGATCCTTAATAACACACCAGGTGTTGGGTGTGTGATGTAGTGAGCATTATTAGAAAATCATGGGATACTTCTAGCCCAAAATGCGTAATGATGGGGTATTTCAAAATTGAATCAGTGGTTGGGATGAGAATTTTAGTGATGGGTCTCCATAGGATGTCTGACCAGTGGGTTTTTGAGAAATTAAATATGGTTGTTTTTGAGCTACATAATGCAAGTTTAACAACATACCACAATAGTGATTCATGGACTGGTTTTGGATTTCTGAGAAAAAGGTGACTTGCTGGAGTTATGCATAGATGGTGGAGGAATGATCATTATGGTTTGGTATTAAATAGTGAGGATAATATTGTAATTTTAACTGTATTTTCATGAATATTCGAGAATAGTTTTTTATAAGGAATGATGGGAACATTAATAGATAGTTAGAATTGGATTGTAACCAGAAATTCCCATGGTGTGGATTTTCATGAAGTAAAATTTGACTTATGAGATAAGAACTATGGAAGGGATCACTAAAGTGATAATTGTGAAAGGGATGGTGATACCATTAGTGTTTTACGATTGTGGGGCATGAGAAAGTGTCATCCCAATGTTTTGGTAATGGTTACAAGAATTGGATCTTGTTTTAGTGGAATATGTTCCTAAACACTAAGGGTTCACTTTAAAAGAATGTTCAGTGGTTCAAGAGTGTAAGTTAGTCATTTTAATAGTATTATATGGATGGTGGGAATCAAACGAGGCAGTTCTATGACTATATGAACATATCATGTATGAGAAGTGTAATGATGGGGAGCCTTTTGTCCCTTGTGTCCCCCAGATTGACAAAAAATCATGGAAATTTTATATTTTTAATTAATTTTTGAGTCAATTTATTAAATAGGAATCAGTATCATCTTATAAGATTTTTGATGACTTAAAAAAGTAATTTTATACATGGTTAGATGCTTGGAATAAATCATTAGGGTCAAAGAAACATCGGGAGAGGTCGTGTGACTATAGCATGTAAAGATGCAACACTGCCACTATCTCTCCAATAGGTCTATTAAGGAGGAAAATGAACCTTTTACATTTCAGGATTTTTATGGGGAATCGCCTATTTTCTAACCTCATTTATCCCCTAGATAAGGGGTTCCACCTTTCTCCTCTTTTTTAGTCATTATTCTTGGTGTTTTTGTAGTGGTTTCTGATGATATAAAGTGACTCCCCATTTTAATACTACATTATTCATATCTTCCTATTATTTGAATTTAATTCATCCCTTATTATGTTTATATTAGTGGTTACACTATATCACAGAGGAACCAATCGATTCACAAGGGGAATTCATTAATCAAAGGAAGATGGTTTACCACGACTCTGTATACATATAGTTTCTCTATGGTTCAACCATTTACGTTACCATTATGTGTTTTTGATGATTTTCACCGAATTATAATTAAATTCATTGTGATTTTCTGTTTTTGGGGGGGGGGGTTTGTTTTGGATTGGAATTAATGGTGTCCCAATGAGTTTTAGCACCCAATGGATTGAGGGTTATATGAATTATCAATTCTCTATGAGTTATTCAACATTATAAAAATTATAATTTAGATATATTATATAATTATTAATGTTATAATTAATTAACTATCATTTTTTGGAATGATCTTGGGGATTAGGTTCTTGTATCATCATGGAATGGGTGTCATTGGACTTGGTCGAGATATACAAGCATCAACATAGGTATCAACCCATGGAATTAAATGAAAATGATTCACGAAATGTTAGGCAGTCCATTAAATGTATCCCATTGTCTTTAATTGTTTTTTATGTTCATTCATGGATTGGTAATAATATCATTTTTGGATATAGAACTGGTGAAAATTAAATTCATGATTTGACTAAATGTTTAATTATGTTTTCATCAATAAATAGGGAAAACAGTTGAAATGGTGGTTGTGAAATTGAATTTCTAAACCCTAGATAATCTGAAATGGATATTCCATTTTCAAGTGAATCAAACCAAATTTAATAGTGATAGGATAATTGTAAAGTGTAGGTTTGGGGATGTTGTGGTATTAATGAAATGGTCATTTTAAAGGGTAAATTTTTATTATTCATAAATTTATAATATTTTAAATTTAATTTGGATAAATGTAAAGAAATTTTAAATGGGGTTTTAATAGAAATATAAATGAGAACTGTATTTGATATTATGTGTTTGGTATTTTAATTTTTTAGAAAAAATTTTGGAAAATATGTTCTGAATGGGTTTTAGTGTTGAAATGGGAATATTTTTTGGAATTGTTTTTGAAATGGTATTTGGAATAAAACTCATAATAAAAAAGTTTAATGTTCCATTTAAGATTATTTCTATATTATTTTTAGATATGGATTTTATTTACATCTTTTTCAATCCGATTATTATGGTTAATCTTTGGGTGAAAATATCTCTTGGATGGATGCATGGTTTATGGTTTAGCCAGGGTGAACATAGAACTTGGGTGGAAAATGTTGTATAGTTAAAATAAGGGTGAACAGAGACCCCTAGTGGATGCATGGTTTATAGTTTACCAAGGGATGAACTGGGCCCCAGGTGGACAGATTGTCTGTGGTATAGCAGAGGGTGAAGAAATCCTTTGGAAAGATGAATTGAATTAGGGATATCTATATTAACATTATGTTTTTGGACAAATAATAGGTATATTACCTTTTGTTAGGATATAGTTTCCACATTAATCGTGACAGGATTAATGATATGCCAACACCTACTGTAACTGATTTGCACCATTCTTGGGGTGAACTCAGCCGCTGGGTTAATGTTTGTTTTATTTTAGTTTAAAATATTTTAAATGGCTTCAATTATATCTATTTAACTTATATAACATCTTCAAGAATTGTTATTCACTTTTTTCAGGATGTCCTAAGTGGTTTCATACTAGGTTTTACTCACACCCTACTCATGTAATCACGGAACATGGATACCAGAGCATCTCTGAATTTTTATTGCATGGAAGGGCATGGATGAGGAATGGTATCATGTTTTAATGGATGAGAGATAAAACTTATTTGATATAGGGATATCAGGGAAGATTATAGATCAGAGTTTCATTGGAGCCTTGTATTGAAATATTCTCTTATTCCTCATACATGTAACTAGCCCAGTGGAAGTATATTTGTATACCAGATGTTATAATTTAATTTTGTATTTATTTTTCTAGTTTATTTACTATTATTCATACTCTAATATGATGGGTTTGTGTGAATAGTTTTTATTTAATTATTAATATTTTTGTGCATTTTGATACAAGTGGTATAGTCTACCCGTTGTTCCACATTCGGCCCCTACTTCTAGTTGGAGGCCTTTATAGTATGGGGAAGAATTATTGAGGTCATAAAGTAGTCATCCATCCTGATAACCACTAAATGGTATGAGGTGGAATAATTTTAGAATAAATATATTGAAACCAACATTTATGGTGACCGTGAAACACTAATAATGTTTTTTAGGGAGGTGGTGAATTGGCCATAATGGGAATAAATGATTAATATTATAAATTAATGATAATAGGTTGTATAATGGAAATTTCTTTAAAAGTATAAAATATAAACATACTAATTATACTATATTCCTTATGTAATGTTTTATAGAGGATTTGAGGGGTATTTAGAAGGAGAAGAAAATTTAAATTATATAGATTGATAACATCACCTCATCAATGTTTGTCGCTTAAAATACACATTAATGAAATATTTTTTTTCATGTGGCTGAGACCCAGACCATAAGGATGTAAGAAATAGGTTTGGGATGATAATGTTTTATAACATTAGAAGGATTCATGGATAAGATGGTGTGAAGATAATGGGTGGTAAGTAGAGGTATTTATATGGGAGAGATGGTTTTTTTTAATATAATATTCATTAGATAATTTTAATGGATCAAGATGGTAGATAGTGATGATTTATTCATATAAATATATTAATTAGTTCATAAGAGTTTTATATAATGTTTTCTATCATTATCCATTACTCATGTTTTCATGTATTTAATATATAATGTTATATACTATATTCTGTCGTACATTAGTATTCCCCAAAATGCTATTTTCATAGAAAAATACCATAAAAATCACTGAAAACATTTTTTGCCTATATGATTAAAAAATTAAATCAATTTTATAAAAAACATAATATATATTAGTAATTTATTTTTATAAATAAAATATTATTTTATTTCAAAAATAAAATTTTTTAAAGCAGCGTAAATTTTTATAACCATAAAAAAATGTCTCAAAAAATATATTATCATTATAATAATAAATAATATTATTTTGTAAAAGATTTTTATTAAAATAAAATTTCATTCAAATGTTTATATTTATCCTTAAAATGAAAATAAACAATTTTGTTTTTATAGGATGAAATATTTAATAGTTTTTATAAAATTTTATTATGATGTTAAAATTTTTATATATTTTCATTTTATGAGATAGATAATAATATTTTGTAATTTCCTCAATGAATTTACTATTATAACCTTAAGGATACTATTATTTACTCTTGTATTACTATTCTAAGAGTAAGAATTCTATTTAAATGATTATATTTCATGTAGTCATATGAGCTCCCTATATTCTATAACTACCTCGTATTTCATTCATTATTCATTCAAATTTTATTTTATCTCAATTTTATTTACTATATCATTTTCAAAATGGATATGGAATTAGAAATATTATGATTAACTTCTATATTTTTTATTGTTAGTTAATCCTTTTAAGGGATCCATATTATAAAAATTTTCATATTATATTTGTCATACTCTTTATTTTCTCATTGTAATGTTTGAAAATTTACTGAGTATATTTATAATGTAGAATTAATTATAAAGTGAATATAAAAAAATTCTACTATTTTTATCATGTTTTTAATTTTAATTATATAATACAATGTTACTAAATATGAATCACATTTATATTTCAAAAGAAAAATTAGTTTATATGATTCTTAATCATTACATTATTAACACCCTAAAGAATATTCACCCAGGAAAGTTCATTCCACCCACTGTAATGAAAATAAGTGATGGTAATTCTGTATTATTGCCTCCTCTGGTTCCCTAATCACTATATCGTACTTATGGTTCCTCTATAATAATTCTACTTTGTTAGTCATATTTTTGCATTGAAATTTATCTCTACTACCCAAGAAAAACATGAATTTCCACAAAATAGTTATCATTCTCCATATATACTACCTTTGGATGTAGTAAATGTGATTTTAGTGATATATTGTTCCTCAAGAGGGATAAATGGATATTGTTATGTAAATGGGAAAATGTTTGTGGGTATGATAGTTGATAGTGAATAGATTCGATGTGGTCATGAATTTTTAAGGGTTTAATATACCTAGGCCATAACAGTACCTTCTTATGGAATCTCATGACACTCTTACTTTGAGATATAAGGAGGAAAACTTTATATCAAACCTCAATATATTAGTCACTCTTATGGTTTTCAATTTATCTCTTTTTTAACTATGGGATATCTTGATGTCCTGTTGAAATTCATTCCATTTTATTATATTTCTTCCACCATTTTTGATTCTTGAAACATTAATTCACAAACATCATCCCAAGATGATGGTTGCCTACATCTCATTGAATTGGGGTCTTTATATGGATCCATTTATATTAATGGGTGGAATATATTATTATATATAAACCTGACTAACATAATATTTTGATCCCATATTTCGTTGAAGTGCACATATCTTACTCATAACATGACCTCAAGTATTTTGGTTGTCCATGTAAAATAGACATTTTTTTTGGGTTTTATCTTCTATAAATAATTTAAAAAGTGTAATTAAATCATAATTTCAACATTTCTAGAATTTTGAGATGAATGTAGAGTCTCGATCAGATAGAATTGATACTATTGGTCTATGTAGCCTTAATACTTCTCTAATGTGTATCCTTGGAAATTGATTGCATGATAAGTACTACAAAGTAGAAATTCAATGAATTGAATTTTAAAGAAAATACACTAAAAACTATATAAAATTATTCTCTATTGATTTTTTAAGATGACAAATGACAAAATACATGGTGATATTTTCCGATTTTAATATATGTATGGGTAATGGTATCATTATCCCCTTTAAACATTTTCTTTATTTATTCAATTTCTGAAATTCCAGTCACTTTGATATGTATTCTCTAATTTCCTTCTTCATGTTTTCCCAAAAATAGTTATCATGTAGATCATGACAAATCTTCATTCTCTATAGTCATATAAAGTATGTCAAGATATGTGCATCATTCAATATGTCCTTCATTATCCCAATATTTTATGGTACACATATCATGAACCAAATTTAGATCTCCTTGTTTTTAAACATTGAAATATGAGGATTACCTTTTCCATATAGTTTCCAACTTTATCATTATTTCCACATAAACCATTTGAACATCCATTATATTCTCATTAGTTGATTTTTGATGAATAATCTGAGCTCGGTAGGTTAATTTTCATTGCATTATGAATTCCTTGTACAAAATTTTCATGTTTAAGGATATTGGATCCTTCTAAATTAATATCATTTAAAGTTTATAGGATTACTTATACATACATAATCTTCCACATTATACTCTTTACAATGATAGTGATGGATAGAGTAGCCATAGTCTGTAATTAAATCTATCCATATTTTGTGGTTCATATTAAAAATTTTCTATGTTAACATAGATTTTATGAAATTTTAATACATATGTATTTCACACTTCTCCTAATAGTGATATTGAAAATAAATCACATTTGTAAAAATCAGTACCACCACATCCATATCATGCATGGTATTTTTATTCACATAGAAATCATACTAAATTCTGGTATAGTCTTTAAAATTTTCAATTTTCATCACTACAAAGCCAAATATCATCATTGAAGCATTTTTGGACGCGAAGAAATGTCCCCCACTACAAAAAGGTTTTATTACTTGTTCAATGTTAATCATCCTTTTTAATTTCATGAATCTATTTTAACATTAATTGGTTTTAATAAACATTAATCCCTTCTATGGTATATCATTTATTAGGTTGTATAATTGCAATATTTTTATCATGAAATGTCAATAATACTTATCTAATCTATGGAAACTATGATTCTTCATCATAAAGGTAGTTATGGGCCATACCTCAACAACATTTACCTTAAAAGGATCAGTATATAACCATGTTCTTGTGATACCATTCACCAATACTGATACTTCCCCCCTCTAAAAACCAATTTTACTGTAAATTTCATATAGATTATCCATTCATATTTTTTTATCATATTACTAATATTATTATCAATATCCTCATTTAATTTTTCTTGTATCAAATATATTATCAATAATGAAAACCATAATTTCTTAAGGAAATCTATAAATAATATATTCATTAAGACCATGAGTATGGTTGTATTATTAGTGAATCCAAAAGGATCCACTATGAGGTAAATTATTTTATTCCTTATTTGAAAGGGAGTATTGTGAATATCTTCCTTCGTCTCCTTTAAATGGTGATATCATGACTGAAGGTCCAACATTCAGAAGTAATGGACCACACATAATTTATCAGTCAATTAATAAATCCAATATAATGGATACTTTATATATATCTTGATTTCTTTTGTGTTTATTGGAATCAATAAATATGTTTATGGACCATCCTTAATTTGGATACAGAGGCCCAAAGATCCCTATGGTGATGCACTCAAGTGTATACAAACAATTTCTTGATTATGTTGTAACAACATATTTAATACTTCTAACTCAGTGGTATCCATTCTATAGGGATTCATATATGTGGGGAAATATATATATACAATATATATTTAGATCCCAGCCTCTCAATTAGGATGAAGAGAAGGATATTATTTACCAATACATTAGTATAGTACCTCATAATGGGCATGACATAATGCATGATACTGTCCTTTGTATCAATTATTTGATATATATATCATTCATAATAAGTATAAAATATAAATTATTGAGAATAATATTCCAAATTTGATTTATCCTCCTCCTTATGATTTTATAGAAATAGAGTATGATTCATGATATGGAGGGTAATTTTTCCCTTTAGACAGTTGTTTTTGGATTTATATAATAGTGGTTAATTAATTACCTATATATCATTAAATTAATATAAAAGAATATTGAGAATATTTTCATGGAGGTATAGTTAAAAAACACTTACAATGGTGGAGTTTTATACTTTGGATGAAATAATTTTCATTTAGTATATTCTCATTGATAAATAAACATCCATTATTTGAGGCACTCTTTGAATAGTGTTACTAAACCTGTATGGTGTGAAATACTTTGTAGAACTATAAAAAAATTTTAAGTTCACCATTAATGAATGAATCACTAACAAACATACCACAAAATTTCTATTAGGTTCTAACTTACCAGTAATGATAACATAATATCTTCCCTGACCAATAGGCTTGGGGTTGTTGTTATTGTTTACCTAGTTAGCACTTATCTTAGGGTGTTGGTATAGACAGTGTCGTTATTATTTATATTCGAATCATCAAACCATAAGATTTGGATTTATTAGATACTTCTATTATTATATATTATTAGTTAACTTACTCATATCCCTTCATTGTTTATTAATATGATTCCCCTATTTTCAAAACATGAAGCATCTCCTCATTCATATGAGAAAATTTCTAGGACACTAATTAACACAATTTTAACACATGGGTAGTTAGGATTTCATTCCTCCATGGTATTTATCCATTGATCCTGATATATTGAACTCAATTTTATTATTTTATCTCCATAAAATTGAGAGAACATAGAATAACCAATATTCATCGCAACCATATGTGAAGAGTAGATAATCACTTCAAAGATTCCATAGTATCTAATCGTAAAATAATTAATCGACGTAGTTTTAATTAACTAAAGAATATTTCTACCTTAATATCCATTTAGATGATAAATATAAATGTTTTTAATGAAATAATTGTGATGTTTTTTATTGTAAGACCCAATAGGAGCATCTCCCTCTCACATTAGGTCATGGAACTCCCAATATATATTTGGAGGGATACATTGGTGAAAATATTTATTGAAAATTATTTTCATAAATCATTCCCATTCAATGGATTGGATTTACTCTATTGTCATTTTTCATCATTATCTTCCACTACTTATCAGATTCTTTATCTAAGTGATAGACAACTAATATGACTTTATATTGTTTTTAGAACTGAATGACATAGAATATCTCCTCAATGTAGTTAATCATTTTCTCCAAGATGAAGGGATTAGAGGATCCACTAAAATATTGAAAAATGTTTCACATAAGGTCTCGGATAAAACATTCTCTTTCTTTAGGAAAGGTAGGTATTCCGAATTGATCAATATTTTACTTATAACTGGAGTAAGTTGTTTTAGTACTACCATGAATATCCCATACCTTACTCTACATTGGTGATTCAACTCATTAGGAAAATCACCAAATTTCATATCACATTTGTTATTGAAATGATTCTTCATATTTCCCACTATTAAATAAAATAAAGTAAAAATAAGGATGAGAATATTGAAATTAATTAGAATATAAAAGGTACTGTGAACATATAAATAATAACACATAAATGACTTCTATATCCTAACATATTGATCCCTAGGTTGTAATCATTGTTTTACATGATAATTTTTTTATTAGGTTTTAAAACATAACAATCTATTAAATTCCTTTATAATTAATTTTAAACAATTTTTCAGTTTACCAAATCATATCCCTCATGAGTGTCAAATAAGGTGTGAAAAAATCCATATTTATTGGGAACCATATACTTTTGAATTTAATACACGATGATTTAAATTTATGTTGTTACCCCTATGTAAATTTATTCCATATCCACATCGACTTGTATTATAATAACAGGTAATACATTTCTTGGAAACAACACACTATTTACTTTAACATAATTTCATAATGTCTTCCTATATTTATACATTTTATTAGGTATTATTACTAATGTATTCCCATAATAATATGAAATAATTTCTATAAATTTCTCAAAACCCAAATATAGAGACCGAATACAAATATAGTTAATATTACATGATTTTGATCATAAATATTTAATAAAAAACCACTATATCTATATTCCTAGAGTCTTTATATGTCTACGTTTGTAATACATTTACATACAATTAAAAATAAAACTTATTTAATTTTATTTAAATATTGTTCTATAAATTTACTTTGAGAATATAAAATTATATAGTATAACTTGTGGAATAAATTAAGTAATGGGGGATCTATAAATCCCAGTATGGTAATAAGTATGATAACGATGAATAATATATTATTCTTATGGAATAAATTGCTAATATAAAAGGCAATGTTCATGAATCATAAAATGGATGAATGGATTATATAATATGAAATCATGTGTTCATTTAATAATAAGAATGTGGAATCAACATAAAACATGACATTAATAAAAGTCTTGTATAATCTCTAAGACAACATAACATAGTGAAAAAAGACCCATAGAAGATTATATTTACTCATTAATCAAATATGAATCATCTATTGAGATACAAACTTTACCAAATGCATTGGTGTATCATCCTGGTGCACCATTCATAACATGTACATGTATATGTGGTCCCAATGAAGAAATCATAGATCATTAATAATAATAAGAAACATTGAGGGGATGAAATTGGTAATAAATAATTATTGTCTCCAATCAATGTTATATGATATTCAATAAGGATTAAAAAGATATGTATGAATTAAATATTTGTTTTTCATAATTTAATAAATGTAATATCTCTAAAATATGACGGTCATCTAAATAATATTCCATGATAAAGGGTGATAAGTATTATTTTACTAAAACTAAAGAATTGTGGTTTTAAGAAACATTTAATGAATACTTAAGAATGGTATGTGGATCAGATTTTCCATAAAACCATAAGTTTACAAATTAGGATATCTATAACATTGTGAGTATTTAAAAAAAATATTTTGGATTAAAAAACATTTTATAGGGTTCTTCAGAAAATAGAATAATAAATATGAAATAACCCTTTAAAATATTAGAATGTAACATTAATGCTTGAATATACCAAGCAAAGAAAACAAAGATAATAATGGTTTATTTTTAATTATCATTTATACATAATTTTTTAGGTTTTAATCACTAAATAATGGAGAGAATGTGATTTATATAGTTAAAATTCATAACCAAAGAAAGGATTGGTTTGGGGTTTCCCTTACCTCTAGTACTAATATGCATAATACATTCATCTATCCCCTAAATAAAAAAATAAAAAAATAAAATATTTATCAATAAAATTTTTCAGATATATATTCACTAATTTCTATGTTTTATATCATTTAATAATAATTTTATAATAATAATATTATTATTATTAATTTGTCTTAGACCTTCATTCCATGGTTTGATTGTTGAAAAAGTTTGTAATTAATAATTAGATGTCATATGTTATGGTTCCATAACTCCAGAAGTATGATGGAATGTGTAAAATGAAATCATGAATGTTAATGAGTATTAAATTTCACATGTTATTAAGGTGAACATGGTTCATAGAGTAAAAATATTATGGTTTTATAAAAAATTATCATAAAGTGTTCTTTGATGGCCAAAATGTACTTATATTGTTGTATTTAACCATTAGACTATTTATCGATTTCTAAATATGAATAATATATTATATAATAATTTACATTATCATTCACCAATATAAATGTATAAAAACTAGACTATAAGGTAGTGGAAAAAGATGAAGTACATTGTTTATGGATGTGGTGAAAGGAAAAATATTTGAACAATGTTTTAAATTTAGAATAAAAGTAGGAGAGGTTCCATAATAGATATTACATTAACCAAGTAAAATTAAATTTTATTTTCTATAATAGATTAATTATTTGATTTTGGATATAGAATTTAATTACTAGGTAAAAAAATAAGATAATATAAAATAGATAGATTGATAATATTACCTATTTGAAATTTGTATATCAAAATAAACCTTAAAGAACAATGGGGATTCCATTTGGTGAGACCTATATTAAGAGGATGTGGGAAGGAATGTTTAGATTAATATTGGGTATATGTTTTGAAATCATAATGTATTAAATATTTTGAGGAGAAAGGGTGATTCATGGAGGTATTCAAATTAAATACTTATTTATTTGAGAAAAATCAATTTCTATACTATGATAATTTTTCAAAAACCATTGAAAAAATGCATAATCTTTTATAGAATTATATTATCACTATAATGAAAAATAATATTATTTTATTAACACATTTTAAAAATATAATATTAAAATGAAAATTTTATATTTATTATAAATATAAAAAAAAACTAAATGTATTTTTTCAACAAATACAAACACTTATTTTATCATATAAATTTTTTTTAGATAATGATATATATTTTTTATATTTTAATTTTATTAGATAAACAAATAATATTGTATATTTTTTTTGAGTAATGTTAAATTTCTAATAATCATGTTATTATTCATAACAATCATATTACTATAACAACTTTCAGACTCTATTCCAAAATTCATAATACTATTCTAATGGCCAAAATTTTAAAAGTCATATGGGTTCGGTGCCTTCTAAAAATACCTTATATTTCATTAATTGTTTATTCACTTTTATTTTATCTCAAGCTAAAATATATTTTCATTTAAAATATTCATATTTCATTAATAATATTATATTTCATTTTAACATCATTTTTCAAGACTTTGATCATTATAGGGGCACAAGTGTATCAACAATTTCATATTATAGTATAATTGTTTAATATTATTTTGACATTGTAATGTTTTTTATTATACTAACTATATTTATACAGAAAATTTAATTTTAAGTTAATATAAAAAAATATTTTGGTTTTATCATGTGGTGCATGTGATTTATATTTTATGACAAAATAATAAGGCAAACATGTAAATTCAATGGGGAAACTGCATTGATAAAATTTTAAGTCATTTCATTTATCTTATGTTATGCTAAATATTTATTTCAAACCCCATTATTTATAAATTATGTTTTATTGGGTATGAAACCCTTATGTTATTCCCTTTTATTAAGTTACCATACCATTATCTTCACCTTATTGACCATTATGATCTTCAATAGTTAACTCCCATGTTTAACCTTAATCTAGGTTTATGCTCGGTCGTATTATGTCCCAATTTCATTTGGTTATGAGGGGGACTATTACATATGATATTTTCAATAAGGGTAACACGTGTGGAGTATTTTGTGAGATAGATAAAAGAATTTAAAAAAATAAATTCATTATATAATTGGAAACATTTTAATTTAAGGAGAAATATATGATTTTTTACATAATTTTTTTCTAATTCTAAAAAACTATAAAACTAAAATTTTATCGAGATGTAAGAGATAAATTTTTTTATGGGATTTATAATTAATGATTATTTAACTGGTTCAATTCTATTAGTATCAAAGACAATATGTAATGAATATGTCGTTAGCATCAGAATTGAGTGTATTGGTTTGTGGTATAATAGTTGGTATCAGATCAAGTGTTTAGCTAACCTTAGAGGTTATAATATTATTATATGATTAAATTTTTTTAATTTTAGATACAATCATGAATAAATATTCTTAATGTATATCATATGATTAAAATCATATATTCAGCTTGAGAGTTTTATGTCATGGGATTTTGAGATGATTAATGGTATTATTGGAGTTGTTTATTTTGTTTTAATATATAAATGAGGTGTGTTTAACCCTTAAGATTAACAAGTTATTTACTATGGAGTCTATTTTAGAATAATTTTACATGGAAAATTATTTGATATATATAAATAACCATTAATTTAAAATTTTTATTTTATGTTTATGTAAATATGGTTAATTGAGATAACGATTTATCATATTTTTTTAAAAATTATATGATTAAGGTGAATTTGATATTTTTGGGTAGTATTGGATTTAAAATTAAATTGGATGATATTAATTGTGGAAAAAATAATGAATAAAATGTTATATGTATATATTATTCTATTTTGGTTTTATATAATAGAGATTTAGGTTATTTTTGGAAAATATATGTATATTTTTTAGGATATATCATTAGGATATATAATTTTTAAGTTGTTACTATAACATCCCAAGTATGTAATGAATAAGGGATTTTCATATCGATTTCTATTTATGAATTAAATAGTATTTTAGAGGAGAATAAATCCAATCTCTGGTATAGAATTCTCTAATATTTTTGAAAATATTGTTTTACTACATTTTGATGGAGAACCATTTTAAAATCTATCTTTTGACAATTTTATAAGTTATATTTGTCAAAATAAACTTATTCATTATAATTGGGACATTTAAATTTAATTTGGATAATGTTTTGATATTTTTCTGACAAGGTTCATTTTTAAAGAATAGTGAAAAATACAGCATTTTACTTCAAAACTGCCTTTTCATATAATTTAATTATATGGTTATATTATCTTTATAATTGGATTTAAAGTTTAATTAGAATATATTTTTACCATTTAATCGAATGGTGGTCATTATAATTGATTCCACTTTGGAATTTGGCATAAACAAGTGCCAAACTTCTGATAGAAATTGTTTCTAAAAAACCCGCTATTTGTTTTGACAACAGGAATCATATTTAAATTAATTATTGAAATTTTTGTGCTTGATATTTGGTAAAATGGATTCCATATTTTTAATCAGAAGGTCCCAATTATTTAAATAACACTCTTTTGTTTTTGGACATTAAGAATAGTAACGTCGGTAATTACCTTCAATAATCATGATTAATTAGAAATCACGTAGTTAAGGATAATAAAATATTATCATAATAATAACAAATGACCCCAACTTGTGTTCTAATGCTACTTTTTGTGTCATGGACTACCATGGGTTTCCTTCTTCCAAACTTTGGGACCCCATGGAATCACTTTTGTGTGATAGTGTCTTTTTATCTTTATAGTTTTTAAAGAAAGTTAAATATAAAAAGTATGTAACACCTAAGTAAAACAATTTTAATTTTGTCTACATAAATTATACATTGGACTATAAAAATTAATTGGAAATATAAAATTATTTCCTATATCATATTTTTTTTAATTTTTAGAAATTAAATATATTAAATTTTATGACACCATGATGATGTAGCGATTACCTCATTAATGAACGATTTAAATAAAATCAAATGATAATGCTAAATATAAGGCATAAAATTGTAAAAAACCTTTTATATACGTAAATTTCTAACCCTTATCACATTATAATCTAAATATATCAATTTGGTGCCTTTAATATCTGAAAATCATTTCAATATAATGTAACATTACTTGACATTCCATGTGTGCCCCTCCCCCCTCTTATAAAAGGCCCCCAACTCTACCTCCTTACCCACACCTTTCAAGCCATTGGTTCTGCCACAATCTGCTCATTTTGTCTCTAAAAAACCTTATATTAATCCTAGAAGCCTTACCTTAGGCAGAAATCTCTTCAAGAAACCCTTTTGGTTCAAACCAAGAGGAGTTACCAGATTTGAAGGTAATGTCTTCACTTGTGTTATTTTGTTTTATTTTTCCTCTCCAACCCCCTAAACTCTTTTTATTCCCTTATTTTTTAACAACACCAGTATCTTAAATATACCAGTATGTTGTTATGAGAATTATTCTAGCTACACTTACACACACCTTCGTCTAATGGTTAAAGAACATATTATTTCTGTCGATGGCGAATTTCTGCCTCACGAAATGATGATTGTTCAATATTATTTTAACACCTTTCATGGTGGCCATTAAGATGACAATATATTTATATATGATATATATTATGTTTATTTTTTCCTTTTTCTTCTGTATTTTTTATTTATGGCATTCCTTTATGGTTTCCATTATGGGTAAACACGATATCTTCATTTTAGGAAGTGCAGATTACCGCCCCTAAAAGTGTTTTGATTCGTTAATACCATATGTGGGACATGTAAAGGATGGAGTTAATAATATTATATATGATATTATACTAGAATTATAATGTACCTTTATATCATTATGATTACATTCCATTAAATATGAAATAGAAATGAAAGTAGCATTCATGTGTACGTACGACTTACCGTCTCCATGAACATTGCATTTCATTTCTTACCTATAAATGTTGTGTAATATTATAAATGCATGTATATATTGAATATATATGATATTTAAATAATGAATATAATTCTGGATATAATGAATATTTTACCTCATGATCAACTTGTAATTATAAGGAGTTTATTTTTGACTCATGTACAAATAATCGAAAAAACAACCGTTATAAACTTAATTAATTACTTAGTGTTCATAACATGGTAATAAGTGATATAAAATAAATAATGAACTTGAAAAAGGTTCTTAATCAAGTAGAAATTAACTCAAGTTTATTATTCAGGAGATTAAAGAACAATCGAGTCAAGTTGGACACGAGGTATGGGACTTCATCTCAATCTTCTTTAATTGAGGCATATTTTGTTTTATACACAACTTTCTATTATACGGTATATAAACCACATTGACTTTTATGTTTATTCAAAATGAATCTTTTTTATATGAAGTGTTATAATAAATGACAAAAGGGAATGTTTTTGTCATATGTGTGCGGAGACAACGACTTCCCCGCCGCCGTGACCATTAATTGAGTTTTGGCTTCCTCTACAAGCCATAATTTTTTACCATGTTTTACTTTTCATTTATTTTTGTATTGAAAATGGTTTTGATAATGTTTTTATTATATCAATTTATTTTTGATATCTTTTTATTGAAATGTGGAAATGTTATGTTTTCTTTATGTATCTTTTATGTGATACGATTATGTTGTGGTTGTTGGAAATTGTTTATGAAGATGGGTGGATACATGATAATCTAAGGGAGGGTGAGAACGATATAGATCTCAAATGGATTGGGTAACACGAAGTAGTTAAACTCTAAGGATTATCTGATGAGATTTAGGGAATATACTATGATGGGTATTCCAAAGGTAGCTATGAGGGTTACTCCCTACATAAGAATATTATGAATGCCTCAAGTTACCGTCATGTCTTATGTTTTCTAGGATTTATTCATAAATATTAGGATTTCATGAGGTATGATAAAGTGATTTTGTTTTATGAGTAATTTATGATTTCAAAAATTCTTATGTTTACATGGACTAATGTTTTCATTCCGTACTTTTATATCCCTTACTGATATTTTTTCCTCATCCCATGTTTTTGAAATGTTTTTCACAGGTCAACAGAAAATTACATGATGTGATGATAGTGGCAAGGAAGTGTCAAGAAATAATCCATGTTTTATTTTAAATATGTCTCCTTTTATGAAAAAAATGAATACTATACTTTTTGTAACCACCTAGTAGAAATGTGGAATGAAATGCATGATTTATGATCTAATTCTATAAAACTCTAAACCTAAAATGATCATCAATATGTAATCTTATAATAACTGAAGATTAACTAATGTATAAGGCTGGGGCCTTATAGTTGGTATCAGAGGTCGTTTTAGATAACGTTAGGTGTTAGAATTATAATAAATGATTATCCAAAAATATTTTTTTATGGTCAAATTGAAATGATATAGCATTTGAATATTACCATGTTGCTTCATCTAAGACATGTTTGTTCAGAATGTTTTTCTGCAGAGGAAACAGGGAAGCAGTGATAGGAAGGCATATAGAAGAAAATGTCCTTCCAAATCAGCATCTTGAGATGGTCGGAATTGGAACAGAATAGTTTGTTGTAGTAATGGCACAGTTGACTCAAGTGATAAATGGTGATGGTATCCATGCACGAGATTAGGCAGATCATCTGTAGAGGAACATGTCAGTGGTGGAAAATTTCATGAGGTATCATCCCCCATCATTCAGAGGATCATCTGACCTTGTGATAGAAGAAGGGTGGATTAAAGCACTGGAGAATATTTTCAATGTCATGGGGTGTTCAGAAAATCAAAAGGCTAGTCTTTCAATTCAATGTTTGGAGGGTGAAGTAGATCAGTGGTGGTCGATGGCTAAAAATATCAGGGATGCTGATGAGATTGATGCACTCGACTGGGATTAATTCAAAGGTATGTTTCTTGGGATGTATTTTCCTAAGGATTTTCAACTTAGGATGGAAATACAATTCTTGGAAATGAGGCGAGAGGACGACTATGTACTGCTTATGAAGAGAGGTTCATTCGATTGGCAAGGTATGCTCCAAATTTTATCTGAGACCTTGATAGTAAAATCATTCGTTTTTACTCAGGATTAAAGCCAAAATATCAAAGGGCTCTAGATTCTCATGAGTTCGAGAGTTGTGAAAAGCTTGTTCGATGTACTGAGAAGGTGGAAATGGGGTTTTCCAATGATCAAGTGTTCTATAAAAACCAACAGAAGAAGAGACCGAGGTGACAAGAGAAAGGGAAGAGTTCTTCAAAAAGTTATGATTGTAAGAAAACAAAGTTTCTAGTTAGTGAAAAATGTGGTAAATGGAAAGCTGGGGAATGTTTTATGAATTCTGGAAAGTGCTACTGATGTGGTAAGATGGGACATAAGTCTCATGATTGCACTGAAAAAGATCTGGGTGATGGTAAGATCAAATATTATTTACAGTTAGTGAAATGTTTCATGTGCAATGAGATGGGTCATTATGCAAACGAGAATCTGACAAAGAGCTCAAATGATGGGAAGTAGTAAGTCTACAAGAAAAAAGAAGTTTTGAAATCCTTTGCAACTACTTCAGCAGATGTTGGTCCAACAAATGAAGTGGTATCTGGTACTTTGATTGTTTTCTCAGATTATGTTAATGTGTTGTTTGATTCGGGGTCTACACATTCTTTCATCTCTGAAATCTTTTCTAGTAAATTGGTAATTCCATATCAAGAAATGACTCCTTAACTTGTGGTAAAAACATCTGGGGGAAATGTTGAGGAAAAAAGAATTTATAAGAGTCTTCCTATCCTTATCTGTGGAAATAACCTACTTGAAAACCTTTTTTTTCCTCTAGTAAAGTTTGATATTATCCTGGGTATTGATTGGATTTCTGTTTTCCATGATAAGATTGACTATAGAGCTAAAAAAGTTTCTTTTCAGAAATACATTCTTTTTGTGTACATGAATGAACCCTTATTGTTGATAACATATCAAGAGGCTGACAAACTTATAAAAGATGGAAATGAATGATACCTTGCACATATTGTGGAAAACAAAAAAACCATTCAGATTAGTGATGTGACAATGCTAAATTAGTATCCCGATGTTTTTCCTGACGAGTTTCCTGGAATAATACCAGATCGAAAAGTTTAATTTATTGTTGACTTATTTCGTGATGCTAAGCCAATTTCAAAACCCCCTTATCGAATTGCTCAAATTGAACTTTTAGAGTTGAAGGTGAAATTGCATGATTTATTAGAGAAAGGTTTCATTCAACCTAGCACATCACCATGGGGTGCTCCGGTATTATTTGTTAAAAATAATGATGGTTATATGAGACTTTTCATTGATTATAGAGCCTTGAATAACATCACTGTTAAGAACAAATATCCTTTGACTCATATCGATGATTTGTTTGATCAGCTCTAGGGAGATCAGAATTTTTCAAAGATTGACCTGAGATCGGGGTACCATCAGTTAAAGGTAAAGGAAGAAGATGTCCCAAAGACCTTGTTTCTCATAATAAATAGCCATTATGAATTTTTAGTAATGCCTTTTGGGCTAACCAATGAACCTGCTTTATTCATGGACCTTATGATTAGAATTTTCCATGAGTTCTTGGATAAGTTTGTGGCTGTTTTCATTGATGATATTTTGGTGTTTTATAAAAGTAAAGAGGATCATGAATGTTATTTAAGGGTTATTTTGAAAACCTTAAAAGAAAAGAAAATGTATGGGAAATTCAGTAAGTGTGAGTTTTGGTTGCAACAAATTTCTTTCCTTGTTCATATTGTTTCTAAAGATGGAATAATTTTTGATCTTGAAAAAACAAAGGTTGTTGATGAATTGCCAAGACCCACAAATATAACTGAGATTCATAGTTTTCTTTTTTTGGTAGGCTATTACCAAAGGTTTGTTATAAATTTTTCCTGGTTATCTAGTCTAATGACTAAGATAACTCGGAAGGGTGTTAAGCTTATCTGGACAAAAGAATGTGATGATTGTTTTCAGGAGTTGAAAAGAAGATTGGTTAATGATGCAGTTTTGGAACAACCTTCTAGGAATGGGGAGTTTTTTATATAAAGTGATGATTTATTAAAAGGACTCAGTTTCATCCTAATGCATAATGATCTGGTAATTGCTTATTCTTCATGTTAGTTGAAAACTGATGAGGTAAATTACCCTACACATGATTTTGAATTAGCTACTATTGTTTTCTCTTTAAAAATATGGAGGCATCCTTTGTATGGTGTAAAGTGTGAAATATATACTGATCAAAAAGTTTAAAGTATATATTCACTCAGAATGAATTGAATATAAGACAGAGGATATGGATAGAGTTAATCAAGGATTATGATTTTACAATTCATTACCATCCGGGAAAAGAAAATAAAGTGGCTGATGCTTTGAGTCAAAAAATTAATGCTTCTTTAACCATGTTATGTTTGGAAAGTGATCCTCTGGTTATGTATTTGATGAACTTTGGCATAGAAGTAGTTGTTGTAGGATTTTCTTCTGTTTTGTTTCAGGTATCAGTGAAATATTCCCTATTAGAAATAATTAAGCAAGCAGAGAAGCAAGAATGTGAGTTCCAGAAAGAGGCAGAGCTGGTTCAGAATGGTAAGCTTCCTGAATTCAACATTGATAACGATTGTTTTTTGAGATTTGGGAGGATGTTGTGTGTGCCGTGTGATTCAAAGTTGAAGAGAGAGTTTTTATGTGAAGCTCATAGTTCTCCGTTTTTAGTTCATCCAGGCAATACTAAGATGTATAGAGAACTATGAGGAGTATTACTGGTGGGATGGAATGACAAGAGATATTACTGATTTTACTATGATGTGTTTGACTTTTCAACAGGTTAAGCAGAGAGGTAGTTACCGAAAGGTATACATCAACCTTTACCAGTGCCAGAGTGGAAATGGGAGAATATATCCATGGACTTCGTTGTGGGGTTACAAAAGACACCTCGATGTAATAATGCAATCTGGGTTATTCTTGATCGCTTGACTAAATATGATCATTTCCTTGCTATACGAGATATGTTTTCCCTATATCAACTTTCTCGTATATATCTTAAAGAGATAGTCAAGTTACATGAAGTTCCGCTATCCATTGTATCTTATCGTGATCCTAGGTTTACTTCTAACTTTTGGAAAGGCCTTTAGTAGTCGTTGGGTACTGAATTAAATTTTAGTATAGCTTTTCATCGTCAATAAGATGGGAAGTTAGAACGAAAAATTCAGACTATAGAGGATATGGTATGTTCTTGTTCGCTGGATTAATAGGGAAGTTGTGACGAACATCTTTCATTGGATGAGTTTTCTTATAATAACAATTTTCATTTTAGTATACTGATGGCACCATTTGCGGAATTATATGGGAAGCGGTGTCAATCTCCAGATTTTTGGGATGAAGTGGGTGAAAGGAAGTTGATGGGACCATAATTGGTAGAAGAGTTGGCAGAAAAAGTTCAGCTGATACAGAAATATATGAGAATAGCTCAAAGCATGCAGAAAAGTTATGCAGACAACAGGAGGAATGATCTATCTTTTGAGGTAGGTGATATTGTCTTTCTCAAAGTTTCACCCTGGAAAAGTGTGATGGAATTTGGTAAGAAAGGAAAGTTTAGTACAAGGGTCATTGGACCATATGAAATTCTAGAGAGAGTTGGATCGGTTGCATACCGAGTGGATTTACCTCTGAGTTTATCTCATGTATACAATTTTATTCATGTATCAATGTTAAGGAAGTACATGCCAGATCCGTCTCATGTTTTGAGTCCAGAGGTAGTTCAGTTGGAAGAGAATCTATATTATGAGGAAAAATCAGTCTATATTATTTACCATAGGTATCAAGTGTTACGAAATAAGGTGATTCATCAAGTAAATGTGTTGTGGGAAAACCACATGACTCAAGAGGCAACATGGGAATCTGAAAATACAATGAGGGATAAATACCCCCTCTTATTCGATAAGTAAATAAATTGTGAGGAACCAATTTTCTAAAGGGGGAAGGATGTAACATCCCAAATAATTAATGAAAAATTTATTTTAATATCTATGACTATTTATGAAATAGATAGTATTTTAGAGGAGAATAAATCCAACCTCTGGCATACAATACTCTAATATTTTTTAAAAGATTGTTTTACTGCATTATGATGGAGAACCATTTTAAAATCTATATTTTGACAATTTTATAATCTTTATTTTTTCATATAAACTTATTCATTATAATTGGGACAATGAAATTTACTTTGGATAAATTTTTGGTTTTTTTCTGACAAGGTTCATTTGTAATGAATAGTGAAAAGTTCTGCATTTTACTTCAAAAACTGCTTTTTCATCTAATTTAAATATATGGTTAGATTATATTCATAATTGGATTTAAATGTTAATTAGAATATTTTTTTTCCATTTAATCCAATGGTGGTCTTTATAATTGATTACACTTTGTAATTGAGCATAAACAAGTGCCAATCTTTTGATAGAAATTGTTTCTAAAAAACCCGCTATTTGTTTTGACAACGAGAATCATTTTTAAATTAATTATTGTAATTAGTGTGTTTGAAATTTGGTAAAATGGATTCAATATTTGTAATTATAAGGTCCAAATTATGTAATTAAGGGTCTTTTGGTTTTGGACATTAAGAATAGTAACGACGATAATTACCTTTAATTATTGTGATTAATTAGTAATCGGGTGGTTAAGGGCACTAAAATAATATCATAATAATAAAAAATGACTCAAAAATGTGTCCTAATGCTAATGATTTTGTCACGGCCTACAATGGGTTTCCTTGTGCAAAACTTTGGGACCCCATGGGATCAATTTTGTGTGATAGTGAGTTTTTATCATTTTATTTTTTAAAGAAAGTTAAATATAACAAAGTATGTAACACCTAAGTAAAAAAATTTAAATTTTTCTAAATAAATTATCTCTTGTACTATAAATATTAATTTTAAAGATAAAAATATTTCCTATATCATAGTAATTTTTTTATAATTTTTAGACATTAAATAAATTAAATATTTATGACACCATGATGATGCAGGGATTACCTCATTAATGAAGGATTTAAATAAAATTAAAAGATAATGGAAAATCTAAGAATTACACTTGTAAAAAACCTATTGGATGAGTATATTTCGAACCATTATCACCAAATCCACGAAATATATAAATGTGGGACCTTTAAAATCCGAAACTCATTTCAATATAAAGTAACATTTCTCGACATTCCAAGAGTGCCCCTCCTCTCTCTTATAAAAGGCCCCCACCTCTACCTTCTTACCCACACCACTGAAGCCATTGGATCGGTCACTCTCTAATCATTTTATCTCTCCACATCAATATCTTCATCCTATAATCCTTAACTTAGTCAGAATGCTCTTCAAGAAACACTTTTGGTTCAAAACAAGAGGAGTTACCCGATTTAAAGGTAATGTCTTCACTTGTGTTCTCTTGTTTTATTTTGCTTCTCCAAACCCCTAAACTCTTTTTATTCCCTTGTTTTGTAACAAAACCAGCATATTCAATATACTAGGATGTTGTTATGATAACTATTTGAGCTACACTTACACACACCTTTGTCTAATGGTAAAAGAACAAACTGTTTCTGTGGATGGTGAATTTCAGCCTCACGAAACGATGATTGTTCAATCTTATTTTAACACCTTTCATGGTGGAAATTAAGATGTCACTATAATTATATATGATATATATTATGTTTATGTTTTCCTTATGATTATGTATTTTTCATTTATGGAATTCCTTTATGGTTTACATAATGGGTAAATGAGATATCTTTATTTTATGAAGTGCGGACTACCGCCCCTCAAATTGATTTGATTCGTTAATACCATATGTGGGACGTGTAAAGGATAGAGTTAATAATATTATATATGATATTATACTGGAATTATAATGTACCTTTATATCATTATGATTCAATTCCATTAAATACTAAATAGAAATTAAAGTAGCGTTAATCCGTATGTACGGCTTACCATCTCCAAGAATGGTGCATTTCATTTCTTGCCTCTAAATGTTATCTAATATTATAAATGCATGTATATAATGGATATACATGATATATATGATATATACATCAAGAATATAATTCTAGATATAATGAATATTTTATCTCATGAACAACTTGTAATTATAAGGAGTTTATTTTTGACTCAAGTACCAATGATCGACAAAATGACCGTTATTAACTTATATAATTGCATAGTGTTCATAACATGGTAATAAGTGATATAAAATGAATAATGAACTTGAAAAAGGTTATTAAGAAAGTATAAATTTACTAAATTTTATTATTCAGCAGATTATAGAACGATCGAATCAAGTCGGACACGAGGTATGGGACTTCGTCTCAATCTCCTTTCATTGAAGTATATTTTGTTTTATACACAACATTCTTATATACGGTGTATAAACCCCTTTTAATTTTATGTTTATTCAAAAGGAATATTTTTTATATGAAGCATTTTACTTAATGACAAAAGTGAATTTTTTTGTCGTACGTATGCGGTGACAACGAATTCTCCATCACTATGACCATTATTTGAGTTTCGGCTTCCCCTAAAAGCCATAAATTTTTTCCATGTTTTACTTTTCTTTTATTTTGGTATTGAAAATGGTTTTGATAATTTTTTTATTATATCAATGTGTTTTTATGTCTTGTGATTGAAATGTGGAAATGTTATGTTTCCTTTATGCATGTTTTATGTGATACAATTATGTTATGGTTCTTGGGAATTGTTTATGAAGATGAGTGGTTCTATGATAAACTACGGGTGGGTGAGCCCGATATAACTCTCCAACGCATTGGGTAACGCGAAGGAGTTAAACTCTAAGGTTTCTTCGAAGCGATTTAGGGAATATACTATGATGGGTATTCCAAACGTAACCATGAGTGTTACTCTCTACGTAATAATGTTATGAATGACTCATGTTACCTTTATGTATAATGTTTTCTATGAGTTATTCATAAATCTTATGATTTCATGAGGTATGATAAAGTGATTATGTTTTATGAGTAAAGTATGATTTCATCAATTCTTATGTACACATGGAATAATGTTTTCATTCCATACTTTTATATCCCTTACTGAGCATTTTATGCTCATCCCAAGTTTTTGAAATGTTTTTCACAGGTCGAGGGAAAAGTAGATGATATGATGATAGTGTCAAGGAAGTGTCAAGATTGAATCCATGTTTTATTTTAAATATGTCTCCTTTTATTGGAAAAATGAATATTGCCCTTTTTGTAACCACCTAAGTGAAATGTGGAATGAAATTCATGATTTATGATCTAATTCTCTAAAACTCTAAACCTGAAAAGATCCCCAATGTTTAATCTTGTAATAACTCAAGATTAAGTAATGTTTAAGGCTGGGGCCATATAGTTACAATATGAGTGGTTAATGATGTTCAGGGAAAAATGTTATATATGTGATAAAATCGTTCCAATTTTTTGATTTTGAGTATGGTAATAAAGGTTTTGATGATTTTTTGGATAGATCATTATTTAATGATTTATGTTAATATTTTTATGTTGTTTTATAGGTTTTGATGATTAATATTTTATTTATTCATATAAATGATTATACATATTTGGTACTGTCATAACATGTGATTACCATTTTTTTCATAGTACAAGGACAAAAATTAGATGGATAACTTTTAATCCTATTACGTATTTCATGTTATAATTGAGGTTAATTTTCAAAAATTAAGAATAAAACAATAATCTTGGATGTTCATTATATTAAACGTGAGATGGAATTGCCATGTAGACATATAAAAACACAAAACCCATGGATGATGTTATTCCAAAGTAAATGGAAATAAATCAAGAACATATATATTATCATATTTAAAATCTCAATGGTGAAATAATTAGTTATTTAAAAAGAAGAAATATCAATCAACACTTATCACATAAATATTAAGGTATTCTTTTGAAAATTTATTCACAAGTATAGTTGTAGAAATATTTATGTAAATTACATATTAATGATCATAATAATATATTAGGTTTTTACTATGATAATGTCAAGATAAATTTACATTGGAAATAATTATTTTTTCTCATTCACTCATAGTGTAATCTTGATTTAGAAAAGGCATTTAAATTTATAACTTTATCATTTGAGTGAATTTCAGTATCACCTTTTGTAATTTTAGTCAAGTCATTAAGAATATAAGGATTATATTTTCTATTGAAGAGGATTTTATGAACTATTTAATAGATTAAAAATGTATTTATATCATTATCAGAGACCATGAAATGTATTTTATAATTATATTGTAGGTTGTAGAAGGAAATATGGGACGCCATTGGTGGTTTATGCATAAGTGAAGGTAGCATTACAGACCTGGTGTCGGGCATTGGCCACTTGGTGCAAGAGGACATACAATGTTGGTGTATAAAAATTATTCCATCTAGATGGTGGAAGAGCACCTTCTAGCCTAGGTATATAGGAATATAGATAAAACCGAGGTGTCTCACTAGAAATACAGTGGGAACATTAGACTAGGTAGTGGACTTATCTAGAACCATATAAAGTTCTATAAATGAGGTCATAAATAATTTTAACCAGGCCATTAATGCACTAGCTTGACACAAGGTACATCTAGACCCAATGAGTCATATAAATATAGGCCTAATGCGACATGTATCTCATTAATAAAAATTTTCAACATCACTTCAATCGAATCATAGATGATATCATTCCAAATATATAGTGACATCATTGTTTTATCGGAGATAAAATCACTCATTGTTCTTCAATATCAATGGATCAATCTTCCATATTCTCTCTATGTATCATCTCAAATTAGAAATTATTTTTGAGATATAAGGGAGTATAAATGTAATGTTTTTCCCCAATAAAAACTCTATTCTCGTCTCTTTCTACAATGGGTTTTAAGTAACATTAAATTAAAGGAAGGGTTTTTTGGAAACTTGAAAAATTAATAGGTTTATCTTGAACATAATTTTTTGGTGCAGTTTTATTTAACACCAATGAGATAAAGGTTGTATTTATATGAAAATAACTTGATATGTAGTGGAGATGTAGGGGTTACCTTGGTTTATTATATAACTCCTTTATTAAACTATGTTTGATCTCTCTTTTAATTTATTCCTTGAATCATTCAAATACGATATGTATAATTACATATATTTGATATGTATGGTTTCACTATGCGTACTCACATAATAAAAATATAATCTAAAATTATAAGACATATTTAAAGTATCAATATATCACTACATCATGTCAATACATTTTAGTTTGGAATTTGAACTTATATTTTTTGTTTTAATTTTTATAATGGAATTCCCCAATTTTATTCTACAATGAAAGTATATTCATATCAATAATTTATATTTGTTTTTATTCTTATATCCAAAATTATTTTTTGACATTATATACAATTATTTTTTGACATTTTTTTAAAAAAAATCTATAATTATAATCAATTAATAGTACAAAATTTCCATTATAGCGTTACATTCTTATTGACATGATATTTTTTGATGGTGTTGATTATTCCTATTTGAAAATTTAATTCACACAATTCTTAGTAGATCAATTTTCTAGGAATTGAAAATTATAATGTTTTAATATACTCCTACTAAAGAAAAATATCGTATGTGGAAAACATATGATATTAAAACACTTTATCATACAATAAAATATATGTACACACTACATTGTGGTCTTGAAAAAAGTGAATTTAAATTTTTTTCACCATGAAAAAATTATTTTGAAATTTGGAAAATTCTTGAAGTCGCTCTTGATGGAACTAAAAATTTTAAAGATACTAATTTAGATATGTGTAAGGGATATTTTTAAAACGTTTCTATGAATCTAAATGAATCCATTACTAATATGATTACATGTTTAATGGACATATGCCTTAGTCAAATGTCTCTTGGTGATAATTTTTCTGCATAAAATCTACTAAAAAGATAATATAGCTCACTACAAACAATTTTACACCCAATGTTGCTAGTATAAAAGATGCACTAGATGTTTAAAAAATGGTGGAAAATTTATCTAATCCCTAATTATGTAATAAAAACATTAAAATGACATTATGAGATAGAAGCTAATGAATCCAAATATGTACATAAAATTTCCCCCTTTAAAGAAACCAATGATGATTCATCTAGATTTTTCGTTTAATATTTTTCTAAAATTTCAATGAAATGGGTAAATTCATTAATAATAATAAATATTTCATTTTAACAATGACGTTAAATAAAATAGTTCAACCACAAGTGACATTTTATGAATGAAATAAAGGGTTACATCAAGCTAAAGTTCCACATCTTCCAAAAGAAGAATGGAGAAAAGAAACAAGTTAAGAAGGCACATAATGTATAGACCAAGAGGGAATGTGATCACTCCATGAACTCGAAACCCTAGACCAATTCAAGTGACTCATGTTATCTATTATTTATGGCATAAATTTATTAAGACAAAGATAATAGTTACCATATTATCATTTAAACAAATCATCCTCCAGTTCTAATTTCCCCCCTCTTATACTTCTTATTGGTTCTCAAGTAAACATAATTATAAGGACATAAATTACACATTTGATAAAAATGAATATAGTTTTCTAAAAAAATAATCAATATATATATAAAATGATATGCTATATAAGAAAGTGACTAATTGAAATGATATGGAACTGATATTCATGGAAAAAATGAATTTTCCATGAAAATTTAGAATCATCCTGATTTTAATAGGTTCTAATGTATACTGAAATAAAATCCGCGGTATAACTTCAAATTCAATATTGATTAAGATAATCAAGGTATGATTTGGGGATCTAACAGGGTGAAAAATTAACATGTTGGTTTTGGTTTCTCTATTCATTTAAGGACCCAAAATATCCATCCAAAACCAATTATTTTAAATAATTTTTGGAATATAAATTTTTGAATTGATTTAAATAAACTGGTGATTAAATTTTCAAATGTTATTATTGGAATTCATGATAACGGATACCAAAATAAATTATTATTTTATCCAATATTTTAAAATAAAATAATATACTAATAAAATCTTGGTACCTAAGTCATTATTGGATAAAATTAGTGGCCACAAGTTCATTTAGGTTCCAATGTTTTATAGTTTTTTTGAAGGGAAATTTTCTTGAGATAAAACCATAAGATGCACAATTGTACAGAGATATTAACTTCTAAAGATACATGTGTGGTGACCTATCTAACATAAATCAGATCCATAAATTGGATATAGGTTATGACACTATTAGTGATAACTCTATCTATAAAATTATTGGTGAAGGTACTATTAGTTTTTATAACTAAAATATTTTTATTAATGTAACACCCTTGATTTTAAAAGAATAACATTATTCTTGATGGATTTTATGACCAACATCCCAATGATTAAATGATTGGGATATTCTATTAAAATATTTAAATATAACCATTACAACCAAGATATAAAATTGGAGGTATGAATAGGTATAGACACTTTTTTAAAATTTTAAACAAATATTTTGGACAATGAAAATATATTAGTTAATAATTAATCAATTTTTATTAATATATTTAAATTCATGAAATATATTGTTTTCATGATTTTTTAAAATTTTCTATTAGAAAATAATATAATTAAATTATTCCAATTTTATAAATTTTATTGAAAAAAATTAACTTCCTTTTTGAAATAAACATAAAAAAGTAACTAAGAGTGAAATTTTTAGGTTTTTAAGAAAATATTGGACTTTAAATAAATAGTTAATGTTTATGATTTTTTAAAAACATATACAATTATTTAAATTGAAAGAGATATATAATATTTTTAAATAAATAAATAAATTATATATCTCTCTTTAATTTAGAAATAATCTATTTAAATACATTAAAATAAACATTATTTTTTATCTGGATATAAATATACCTTTACATAGAAAGGGTATATGTTTAGAAATTTTTTTCATCGATCATTGTGGGATACTTATATAATAAATTTATATTGCTTATAATGAATTATTTTTTTGAAATGATTACCATATTATCAGTAATAAAATTTAATATAATTATTAAGCTCAATGTAATTTTCTTCATAATGAACAGTAAAAACTAAAGAAAACAAATATCACCACTATAAATGTATAAATCAGTTTAATAATGGATAAAAAAAAGTGATAAAACTAAAATTTTAATATAATTTTTTTATATAAATGTATTTATAACCTTATCAAATTATGATACATATTTATTTTGTTATGGGGATCTTTTACTTGGATGTGTCCTATATAACAATTTATGTAATGAAAAATATAAAATGCCCATTTATTACATTTAAATATATATTCTATGTTCAATTAGGGAAATAAGTATGTTTTGAAAGAATATTTGTTATTAGTTTTAGAATAATTTAACTAATTTAATGGTTTTAATTTATTTACACATTTTATCAATTTATAAATTACTTAAATTCTTATGAAACAATGAAAAGGTATTTTTTTAATCAATATGAAAACAAAATAAGTGATTTTAAAAATATTACAAGTAATATTAATTTATATATTAATTGGGTTATATGATTTTTTTTAAAAATATAACTTTTTAGAAATATGTGAAAGTAATATATTTTAATTTTAAATAAATCATATTTTTAAGAAATTTAAATTTAATGATTACTTCCAAAAATGGCATTGATGATATTTTAGAAGTAATAATATTGCATTAAATGATTTTAAATTTTTAAAAACCTCATACATGGAAAATTGATTGGGTTATGTTTTAAGATACCAATTAATTTCCATTTATTATCTATATGTCCTTTTTATAGTAAATATCTCTACTCCTAAATAATAAAAACAATGTTTTCTTTGTAATTATAAAAAACAATTAATTAGGGTTTAAAAAATAAGGGTGAAAAACTTATCTAAACATATAAAATTTTTAATGGATGACATTATTTTAACCCATTATCATCATATAAATTATTTAAATCCTTTTATATTCATTTCCATTAACAAGTAAGTGTTTTAAATTTAAAAATTTATGAAATTACAAAAGTGCCCCTCTCCGCACTTATAAATGAGAACCAATTATACTCATTTATAAACATATAAAAAAAATTTGTTTTTAATAATACCTACCAAAAACCAATAATTAATTCTGTTACTATTTCATGAATTACATGGTTTTTTTAGGAAAACCACCCAAGAAGACTTTTGGTGTAAACTTGAAGAGGTTTTCTTAAGAATATTTACCGTTCTTAACTGAGTGTTTTTTCTATATTTCTTCTTAAAAATCTGTTAAATATTATTCTACCATGAATATATAATAAAAGAATTATCTAACATATAATGGCATGTTCCATTTCAATTTCATTTCCTACACCCATAAACTCTTATGCAAAATGGAAATGAAATTATCATTTGTGTATACGATGGACTACAACTTCATGAACTGGTATAATTTGTTTCCATAATAACCTCTCAAGATATTTATAATGATGGATTTACATTACATATATTATATTAATGAAATAACTATCATTATATAAAATTAATACATAATAAATTTTTTTACCTTCCCATTCAATTTAATAAGATAATGTCACTCATTCATACGTGTTGATTACCACCTCCACAATGGAATGTGATTCATTTTCTATTACATCATCACATAGATAGTGTATAACATTTTATTTTATTAAATAAAAAAAATTATGATATTATTATTGTAATTTAATTTTGAAATAAAATTTACCTTCTTTCTATCTGAATCATTAAAAAATGCTTACGTTATTAGTGTGTACGTTCGTCCAACCATCCCCATGATTTTAAAATAGTTCATTTTTCATGACCATCGTACATGGTATGTTTTAATAGTTTAATTAATGTATAATATTTATATTTAATTTTCGATTATTTTTCAATATATTATTGAATAATTACTACTTTTACCATAATAAAAGAATGAAAGTCATTTTGGATATATAAAATGAATATCGCTAAAAAGTATGACATGAAAATAATTAATAAATTAATTAAATAAAAATTGTAATTAATATAATAAAAGGAATAATAAAAATGAATCTTTTCAAATTCATGTAAATAATTAACATAACGTTGTTATTCAGAGCTGTAAGGAAAATACGAGACAATTTAGAGATGAGATAAAACATTTAATAAAATAATTTCTTTTCATTGGGTTATATTTTTTCTTTATCAAATTTGATATGATAATATTATGCATGGATTGACCTCTTTTTTTAAGGATAAATTTCTATTTTTTTGGGATTTTCCATTTTCTGCACATAATCACATAATTTATTAACTATGACATCAATGTAACAATCTATGTAAGGGATTTCATCATAATAATCATTCATTGAGGTATATTTTATTGTTATACATATAATTAATTTTATATCATGTATAAATTAACACTTATAATTGTTATATAATGAATATCCTTATATTCATTATCTTTAATGTTTCATTTGAATTTATTCTTTTATGGGGATTAAGTTTTGGAATTTATGAGTTTAATGGGGTTATTTGGGTGTCTCATCATTATTAGAGATTGTTTATGTTTCAGTGTCCTCTATGAGAAATAATTTTTATTTCCGTAACAAAAACAATATATTCTCTTATCCTATGGTTATTTTTTAATATAATATGTTTTCCTTTCATTTTCTTCTTTAAAATAGTCAACATGTTGAGAGCATGTTTTTTAGTAAATTTGAATTTGTCATCCAAACTACCTGGAATATTTTTTCCTTATATATATTTTACTTAAAATTATATAATAATTATTTTTATCAAAAAACAACAATTTTTTTAATAAATATTTACCCTTTTCATAATTTTTTAAACTATAATTATATGGACTCTTCTATTTATTTCATGAAAAAGGAAATTTTTTAATTTTTTCAATAAATCTGAAAGGACTCCCTTTTTAATGTACTTTTCATGAATAGAATTTTTCTACCATCAGGTATACACATTTATTTCAATAATACATTATATATTTCAATGATTATTTTCAACTAAAATTTAATTTCTAATATTCTGAAAATTTTCCATATTTATAATTTTATTTATTAATAAATAATGGTATTTTCCCAAAAATAAATTCAATGATATTTTTATGGTATTTATATTCATCAACATCAATTACCTTTTTATTCTATAATAGTGATATGATGTAATGATAAAATCTATATTCATTGTATTGATGGTATATTATTAGTTTGAAAAGGGAAAGTATTGATTTTTTTATTCTACATATTTGTATTTGTGTTATTTTCAATAAGTCATGTTGATTATGTTGTATGATTTAATCATATTATGAATTCATTATGAATATTAGATAATGGGTTCAGCATGGAATTACATATCCCATCGATGCATTGGTTAGTATACTTAAACAAACTAGTTTGGTAATTATTCTATGGGAATACCCATTTATGTAAGATATCTTATCATGAGTCGTTTATGTTAGGTTTATGATATATATAAATATACATACCATCATTATTAAATAATTTTTTGATTTCAGTGTGATTATTTTATTTTTTCAGATATCCATGGATTAGTTATAAGATCATGTTATTTTTATGGAATTATTTGATCATGATTTATTCCTGGTTTATTATTATACCTTATCAAGTTATTCATTAAATGTAATGTGTTTACATATATTGAAATTTGCATAATGAGTATTCCATATTTATTCATGATACATTTCACTGTGAATAACTATTCGTCGAAATTTGATCACAAAATTATTTTCTTTATTTTTCCCAAGATATAAAAAATGAATCATTAAATTATTTCATGGATGAAAAATATTTACTTTTACAATGTCTTATTTTATAATTTCAAATTTAATGCGATATTCTAGTATTTATCTATTTTAAAAAGACTACTAAATTATTTAATCTTTTGGGATGAGATTAATTTATCATATGAATATGTAATTAAGATAGCCTGAAAATTGGGTTACTGGGGTTGGTTCATTATATTTGGTATTAGAGAAAGTTTAGTAGAAACCTTGAGAACTAGATCTATGAAAACACAGATTTTGGAATATAATACTACGATTGAATATAATGATAATTTTATGTATATGATAACATACTAATATTTTTGTAAATTAAATATTATTTCGTTTTACTAGAATACATCCTGGTCAATATACTAAAATTTTATGTTCTTTTATGACTTATTCATCTTGGGGTAATACCCAATAAAAGTATTTTGAGTATGTCTTGAAAATAATTATGGTGAATGGTGCGTGTACCTTTAAGGTCGAGCTGGTTTGAAAATCTATCTAGATATTCCTATTTTAATTTATATTTTCTTCACAAATCATTATGAAGGATTTAAATAGATAATAATCATGAATTTCCTTGGTTGAATATAAAGTGTCTTGGGTTAATTATTCTAAGGGATATAATAATTTTAATTCCATAAATATACCTGTTATGGTTTAATGTGATTAGATTTTTAGATGATTAATAGTTCTTTTTTTTAAATTTTTGATGAATAAGACATGTTGGTTTTGTATGTGTTTTATTCTAATGGTTATTTGAGGAATAATGGGTTTATATTTTGTATATATATTATAATTGTATTGATAACCATTAGGGTAAGTATGATCATTAATGTTAAGGTAATATCAATCAATTGATATTATTTAATTTTGTGTAAAAGTTTGACTTATAGTAACTCCTAGTGGTTAGAAAGTGATTTTACTGTAATTTTTATTTTTAGAATTTTAATAATGATTTTTAGAATGTAATTGGAATTATATTTAAAAAAAATATATATTCTCTCTTAGGAGATAAATTGCCACATCAGGCCGGGTCATGGGGAATGAACCTGCAAATAATGTGATACATGGGTGTGCAACATGACATTAGGTTATTTGATGTCCAAGCTAGTATGAAATTATTTTACATAAATTATTTTATGGAAAATCATAGTGATAATTTTTGGAATAAGAACATTGAATAATTTTTTGAAAAAATATTTGTATTTAAAGGTGATTAATGATAATTCATGAGATGTTTTATTATTTTGTGGTATATATATTATTTTGGATTAAGAAAAATCAGTATTAAATAGCCTTTATGTTTATTATTTTTAATATTAAGGTAATTTGGGATATAGGGTTTTTAATTTATGGAATGGTTTATGTTAGAACCTTGGTTTTATTGCTAAATTTTTGAGATTATTATATTATTTCTTTATATAAATGTTTATTCATTTTAGATATTATATAACATTGTTATAATTTTTTTAATATTATGAAAGGGAGGAATAATATTTTATTATTATTTTTTGGATTATGTGATATTTAAGAAGTTAAATTAAGAGTTTCAGACATTAAAAATTCCCCTTAGATAGTCATTTATTGGAGTTAGAAATAATGTTGAAATCAATCAAAGAATGACTAATGGATGAAATTATTTGTATGAAATAAAATGATATGGAATAATAATATTTTATAGTATTTTGTATCATTATATAAAAATAATTCCTTATCTTTAGTAAAATAATATTGATATAATAATGTTTTACATTAACCTTTTATGATGAATCAATTGAGTTTTTACCAATCACATATTTATGGACTTTTGGTCATTAAATTTATTCTAACCACTTAACATATCAAAATATATTTTTATCCTCTAGATATATATTTTCACTTCACATTAATTTTAGCATATTTGGAAACATAGTTTTATGTTATTTTAAATGACCATCATATTTCCCGTTCCCACATTTTTTGAGGATTTTTGGCAAAAAAATTACAATGTGGTTTTTCCAAAAGGAATTTTCAAATGTTAAACCATTTATTTATAAGTAAATGTTCAAATTGTTAGAAAATAATATTATAAAGTTGGGCTGAATGTAAAACCATGTTATTTTAAAATAATAACATTACATTTGATAACATATAGGACATAGAACATCAAGTTTAAATGGACCATGATATACTATTAGAGTATTTAAATGTGTATATTATTACAGAGTCATTAAAATTTGTGGTATGAATTTGAATAATCACTTTTTGAAAATTATGTATCGATATTTTATATAATGAAGTTATATTGGAAAATAAGTACTCATTTTTGTGTATTGTTTGTTAATGCATAAATAATATATATTTTTTCAAAAAAAAATTATTCCCTTTTATGAGAAAATAATATAATTAATCTTTAAAATTTTTAAAAATTTATTATAAAAAATGTAATTCATTTTTTAAATCATCACGTCAAAATTACCAAAGGTCACAATTTTGGTATTTTCCTAAAAATATTTCATTTATAATGAATTTTAAAAATACTATGTTTTGTAAAACAATAATTTATTTTCATTATCAAATCCACAATATATTTTTAATGTAATACAAAGATAATATGTGTCTCAATCAATTAGAAATAATCTAATTAATTTCATATGAATCAATGTTATATGTGATCCTATTATAAAAATACTATTACACATAAAAGACATTTTTTGGAAAAGTGTTTTCTATTTCACATCGTGGGATACTTATAAAATGAATTTATTCAAATTATAGATATTTAATTTGTTATAATTGAATAAATATTTTAAATCATTACAATTAATATAATTTATTATGTTCAATTTAATATTTGGTCATTATGAATAGTAAAATTAGTAAAAATTCACCACCATAGTAAAAGGGTAAACGAGGTCAAACAAGATTTAAACTAAGTTATAATACCATCATTTTCATCTTAAAAATTATTTTTTGAATGGATGTAGAGCATTATATTCATATTCTTCATATTTACTTTTTATGGGACACATTCCCTTTAAAGTGTCCTCTGTAAAATTATAATTTAAAAAAAATAAAAATTTCAGATTTTTAATTTTAAATATTTATTATGTGTTCACATAGGGTGAAACGTATTTTGATAAATAATATTAATTATCATTTTGAGAATATTGATATTATTTCCCTAATGATAATTTCTTTATTATTTTTAGTAATGAAATAATTACATTAAATTCTTATACAATGCTAACGATGTTTATTTAATTAATATGTATAAAATAAATGATTTTAAATATTTTAAGAGTAAAATATATTTAAAAAATTATTATTTTCACTAATTTTTTTAGATAAATAAAACAATTTAGTTATTTTTAAAATTTTTATATTATAATTATATATATGTCATGTTGTTTTCAATGTAAAAAAAATTGTAGTGCCAAAAAGGATGTTAGTGATATTTCATAATAAATAATAATTTAGTAAATGAATTTAAATTTAAGAAATACTATATTTGTCTAGGTTTTTAGAAAATGGTTTAAAATACCAACCATTGTCAATTTATTGTACAATTAAAATTATTTTGTAACTCTTTTGACCTTGAAAGTGTAAACACTTTATTATAATGGTATTTGTAAAAAGGGTCATTGTGATTAAAAAGGTTAAATCCCTAATCTAATTTGGTAAAAATTTTATGATATGACATTATTTATAAAAATGATAATATAAATTCAAATTTAATCATTTTCGATCCTTTTATCAAAGAAAAATTAATATATATTAATTTAATATTTCAATAACATCCAAAACTACCCCTCCCCTCTCTTATAAAATGATACCTTCTCTCCTTTTTCATCAAATTTTAAAAATCCTTTCTCTAAAAATGAATACAAAAATATATTCCTTAATACCATTCCCACTCCATATAGTTTTTTGATTAAAAACTCTTCAAAGGAAGGATTCTCATGTAAACTAATTGAGGTTGTCTAATGAAGAGGTTTCGTACTTAATTGAGTGTTTTTATTTATTTATTATTTAACAAATTTAAAATCTTATTCAAACATGCTTAAATAATATATTTAGTAAATATATCATATTTTTATGAATTAATGTTAATATCGTAACCTAAATTTATCACCTATTTTGTCAAATAAGAAATGAAACCATCATTCATGTATATGGGAAACTACCGCCTCAAAATCCAATGTAATTTTATTTCTATAATTTCCTCTAACCACTATTTATTATGATGTATTTCATGTAACCATATGATATTAATTACATATTTTTAATTCATGGAATGTAATATTTCATATATTTTCATACTATTCAATTCATGGAAATATGAAAATGTTGCTCATGCGTGTGTGTTCATAACCACCTCTATGAAAATATGTTATTTGATTTTTATTACCACATTATATGAATGGTATATATAATTGTATTTAAAGAAATAAAATTATATTTTTGATATATTTATTATTATTTAAAGACAAATTAACCCTTCCATTATTTCTATTTTGAACATTAAAAAATGGAAATGATACTTCAATGTATGTATGACCAACCATATATATGATTGTAACATACTAAATTTTTCATATTAATCTCAAATAATTGATTGAAAAAGTATAATTTATAAAAAAATTGTTATATATTTCATTATTATTATATAAATTTTTGAATAATGACATATTTTACGATATTCGACATAATTATGTCATATTTGACATATTTACTGAATCCCATGAAAACATATGACATGAACTTAATTAATTAAATAATTAAATTTAAAGTGGGAAAAAAATAAAAAAATAGTAAACTAGAAAATTGTTGTAATAAAAATAATTAAGAAACATAAGTTTATTATTCCGAAGTTAAATAATGTATGTGACAATTCAGACTTTAAGTAAGGGATTTCATTAATAAATTTATTTTTCATTGGGTTATGTTACTTCTTCATTTCCTTATATATGTGTGGATTAGTCTATCAATGTTTTATGTAGTATTTAACTTTTTTGGGACTTAATTTTATTACAAATAATAAATTCTTTGATTAATTATCGCATCAATATTATGATATTTGTATATGATTTAATCTCAATTGTCTATTGTTGAGGTAAATTTTATATATATGCACATAATTTCATTTTTATTTTCTATATACTGCTATTTTCAAAGGTTTTATAATTATTCTCCATGTGTTTGTGATATTCAATGTTTCTTTTGATATTATTAATTCATGAATCTTATGATTATAAAGTTACCCAATTGGAATGGGTTTATTTATTAATCTCATCATTATTGAGGACTGTTTATTTTTTAGTCTATATTTTGAGAATTATTTTCTATTTTCACTTTAAACCTATATTATATTATTCTCTTCTTGTCATTTCAAAAAATTATATGTTTTCCATTCATTTTCCAATTTTAAATACTGAAGATACTAAAAGTATGCTTTTAATAAACACTAAATTTGTTTTATACTATGTTATAAACCTTTTCTTTCAATGATAATATTTTCTGTAAAATGTTTTTGGGAATATTTTGAACATTATAAAATGATTTATTAAGTATATTTTTATTGATTTTCTACTTTTTTAAAATGGTTTAAAAGGAATATTGATTTCATTTTCCAAATATTGAAATTTTTTATGAAAATTTCAAATGATAAATAGTTTTAAAATAATCTAAAATAATGGAATATTACAAATATAATGAGCACTCCCGAAATTTAATATTACATTAAAAGTTTCCATGATTATTTTCATTGGAAACAGTTTTTCAAATATTTTGGAATTTTGTAGTTTTAAAAGTGTATTTCAAAATAATGAGATTATTTTCATCAAAAGTGTTTTTTATTATCTTTTTATGATATTTATATTCTTAAAAATATATCCCTTTTATATTCCACATGTTATATATTTTAATTATAACATAATTATTAATTATCTGGATGATTTATGATCAGTTTTTTATGACCTTCCGTATGATAGTTCTTTCTATAAAGAGGGGTTTTAAATAAAAAATGTGTTGGAATTGTATTTCCTCAAAAAATTATAACAATTAATACATTTATTGCACATTTAAAAATTATTCCGTAAATATAATTACACTTTATTCTACCCAAAAGTCCAAAAAGTGTAGTTTATTTGGGAATCAGGTGAATTACATAACAATTTAAATAAAAAAACAGTATCTTTATTGAAATATTCCTAAAAAAGATCACACTTAAAATTGCGTGAGATAACATTTGGAAAGGAATAAGAAATGGGTGATATATAAATCATATTACTGTAATTAACTTAGCATAAGGTAAATCATTTTAGACAATAGGAATATCAAGGGGTATAAGAAAGAGTAAGAATCATTGCATAATGGCAACATGGGAAATGTGGAAACAACATAAAACACTATATCTTAGCTCAATGATAAATTAAAATAAATCATAATTGTCAGAGTTCCTTAATGTTATATGGTTTATATTCTATCCCTACATGACATATCATTATACTAAAAATTACCTAGTGCATTAGAGTGCTATATAATTTGCTGGGCAGTTGTCAGTTTCATTCCATTCTCATGCTTTACTGTATAACACAAATCATACAACATATGTCCATTAATCATCATATTTTATACAAAAAAACATTTATTTTATCCTAAATACCCTTAAATACTCAATAATAATCAGTATATGTTCATAAATGTCAACACCCTGGATTGAAATTGGGTATGGTATTCACTAGGCAAATTTTTTGACATGGATTCCCGCAGTGACATTTTTGCAACATAATGGGGAAGTGTAAATATTTATGTAATGAATTAATGAAAGATAAATTCTTATCTCATCATCTATTAATAATAATTATAGTATTTCTAGGGCTTGAGAACATAATCCATTGGTATTAATTGAAAATTAAAGGGAATAAAATGAAGAATATTCTTTAATCATGTGGAGAAAGAGAGGTTCCCATATGAAATTTTGGCAGCCTAACAGTGTCACATAAACATTCAAAAATAGTTTCCTAAGATATAAATGAGACTATAATAATTTTTAAATAAAATGGGTAGTAGTAGGGAAATTTAAATATATATCCCAACATTAGTAAAGGGATAATAGAATGCATAACATTATATTGAAACATAAATAATGATGAGAAACGAAAGATCCCTTTCTTGAGTGTATGGATCCAAAATCATGAAAAGTGGCCTATAGAGAGACTGAGTTTCCTTTTAAGGATCTTATAGAAAGGATTGAATATAAATAAAATGATAAAATTATTTTTAGTGATAATAAATTAAGGAATGAGAGGGTTTATAAATGAAAAGATCGGAATTTTTTTAATATTTATTTCTTTGAATCTACAAAATAAAATATTCAAAACATGAAATATCCCAATGGTTTTGCCTATGGTTTTTGATAAAAGGCAGTGTTTTTTTTCTTATTTTATTATTTAAAGGGATGATCTTATTAAAATATTACCCCTACATATGTGGAGTTTAGTCACACATTTAAAGAAGTAAATTTAAAATCATAAAATTTATTATATATTTTCTTGGATTTGTAAAATATTTGTAAAATTAATACAATAAACATAAAAAAACATTATTTTAATGGGAAATAAGTATTTTTCAGAGAATACAAAATATAGTATTTATTACCTCATTTTTGGTTATTATGATTTCATTAAACAGAAAGTATATTTATAAAGTATTTAATTTTGACCGAAAAATATGATTGTATTAGAAAATTATAAAAAAATAAACAATGGGTAATTTAAATATTTTTATTCCAAAAATAAAATTCATTTTCTATAAATAATTTTCTAAATATTTTCATTTTCAATTTTAAAAATAATTACCGATATTTATTGAAAATGATAGTTTTTTTTCGATAATAGTTTTTGAACCCTAATGAAACAATGAATTTGACTTCAGAAAAAGTATATGTTAATTTTTATTTAATAAAAAAAATTTAATATATTTTTTACTAAATATTCTTTTTATTTATAAAATACACTAATAAAAAAATTCCTTAATTGAATTGAATATTACCCCAAATACTATTCATGAATTATAGTATGAAAATAAAAATTTATTTATTATCCGTCACAGAATAATATACATAATTAATTTTCTAGGGTCCTTAAACATATTCATTCAATACACTAGTTTACACTCTTATAGTTAGGTTTAATATGATGATACTTTCATGGGATCCTTTGGGAATAATGGTTTGGGTGATGATCTTGATAATCTTGAACATCTTTTATAAATGGTTTTGCTCATGTTTACATTGTTGGATCACAACATGAGCTTGGTCATGGGAATGTTCTAGTGATTCTATCTACCTCTTAATATTTGATAAATGGGATTCATATGGTACAATCCTACTGGATGATTTCATAACTTCCTTTGTATTTTTTTATTCGATTTTTTGATGTACTATATTTACATTAATCATGTGATCACTGTTTAATGCCTATATTATCATTGTTATGAATTCATAATAGACTTTTTAATCTAATTGGATATAGTAAAAAAGAACCTGTGTATGTGTTTTCTATAACTAAATTACATAACAAAACATTAAATTATATGGTATTTTTATTTATAATAATTAGGGTCATTACAATCTTAAACCCTTGTGAAGTTTCTCCCTCAAAATTTTCATTTTACCAACATAAAATAAATGAGGGTAATATTATATCATCCCTTTCTCTTGTTCTCTCATTGCTTCTTCAAACATGTTGTATCCCCACAAAACATTGAAAATATGATTTTTCTTATTTCATATAACATTGTCTCTTTGATCTATGACCTTCACCAAAAACTCTTAATAAGAAAGATAATTCTCCAATGGAACCCCCATTTGATTTAGTACATGTGAGGGGTCAAGTATGTACTTCCTCAAGGGTGATATTATGAATACATCGGGAACCCATGATAGATTATTTGGGAGTTGAATTCAATAAGACACCATTTCGATGAGATCAAGGATCTCAACAAGGTCGATGTATCTTAGACTAATATTTCCTTTCTTCCCAAAACTCATCACATTCCTCTATATAGATATGAGTAGAAATACCATGTTTCCATCTTCAAACTCATGTTCACATCGATGATTATAATAAGAGATCTTTTGTTTACTCTTACCATATTTGATGTGTTGTTGAATAGTCTTAACCTTTTTACTATTTTCTCATCCATTTTATGAACAACTAGTTTATTCCCCAACTTCGTCCCAAAATGAACATGTCTTGCACCACTTACCATAAATGGCTTTCTAGGGGCCAATTTGTATGATCTAGTAGAAACTATTATTGTAAGATAACTCGACCAAAGGAATATAGTGATATCATCCTATTTTAAAATTAATGGAGCATTCTCTAACAAATTTCATCATGTTTCATGATAGTACTCTTGGAGTATTCATCAGTTCAATGGTTATAAGCCATGTTGAATATCAACTGAGTGTTGAGAGTATGTTTAGGACATTCAAAAAATATGGATGTGAATCTTAGATCTTGATCAGATACAATTTTTATTGATACTCCATATCTCTTGACCACTTCCCAGATGTATATCTGTGAATGTAGATCTAGTTATACATCTTCTCGTATTTAAATAAAGTGTAAAATATTTATAACACTATCCACCACTACCAATATATCATTATTCTCTATTCACTTCATTGGATGATATTTTAAAAATTATATGGCGATGTTTTCTTTTTTCCATATAGGTAGGGGTAATAGATGGATCATCCCCTTGTATTTTTTATTAATTCACTTGATGATATACAAGACATCTAGATGTATATTATAAGATCCCCTTCTTCATATTTTACCACCAATAGCGTTCTCAGAGATATTGATTTATATATTTTCTTCCTAGGTTGATATATAAGGTCTATTTGTGTGCACCATCCAATAATTCCTTCTTTAACTCAGGATTTGATGGTATACATAGTCTTGACCCAAATCTCACAAAAACCTTATAATTAACATTGAAGTCCATAGATTTCCCTATCCTTATAGCTTCATCATTCTTTTGAATTCCCACATAACCTGTTTTAGTATCCTTTAACCTCTCAAGAATAGATGGTTGATAAATAATTTTGAAAGGATTACATATGTTCTTTACTTTATGATTCCTATGTCTATCCTTTCAAAATATAAAAATATTAGAACCCTATCAACTCTCATCATTGATTAAACACCTTGATCATATCTTCATATATTATATTCCACATTATTCTTTTTCCCATGATGGTAGTGGATTGTGGAGTCGTAGTCTTTGATTATCTTTAACCATCATCATTGATACACATTCATCTATTTTATGTGAAAATATACTTGAGGATTTTTTGATCCATATATATTTCACTCTTCTCCCCAAAGTGATAATTCCCAAAAAAAAATGTAAATATAACTATAACAAACTCTAGATCATGTGTTGGGTAGTGTTGTTCATGAAATTTCAACTACCATGAATTATATGCAATGAATTTTTCTTTTTTCATTAACTCTTAGCCCAATACCTTTTTTGAAGCATCACTGAATACAGTAAAATGTTCTACACATGAGGGAACTGTAAGAATTGGGACAGTGACAAGAATAATTTTAACCACCATAAAGATCTCTTCAAATTCATCATTCCACAAAAAATTAAATCCTATATGAGTTAGTGAGTAAAGAGGGTTTGACAATCATGAAATATTTAATATAAATAGATGATAATATCCAGATCACCAAAGAAAAATACATTTAACTATCAAAGACGTTGTCCTTATCCATCATTCCATTTCTTCAATAATTTATAGGTCCATCTATATCTCATTTCATGTGATGATATTCCCTGATAATGAGAATTCTTTTAACCATAACTCACAATTGTTGTACTTTTAATAAATATTATCCTTTCGTAAAGTCTTTAGCATAGTGTTAAAATGCTCATCATGTTCCTCTACTTTGGAGAATATTTTGATATTATTTTTAAAGAATACAATATATTTTTTGAGGTAATACGTAAATAATCTATTCATAATGTCCATGAAGATTAATGAAAAATTATTGAGACCGAAAGGCCTCACTACGAACTCATAGACCCCATACCTTGTAAAAAATTTACTCTTGGGGGTGTCCCCATTCTTCACTCTAACATTGAAACATATTAACTAAAAATGAAAAATAGAGAAGTATTTTTATCCACCTACATGATCGAACACATCATTAATCTGGGGAGTGGATTATTGTTTTTTATCATTCTCTTGTCGATCTCATGATAATTGATGCCAATGTGCATTGACCAATCCTTCTACATGATGAAGAGGACTAGTTCACCCCATTTTGAATCACTTGGGAATATGAACCATGTATTTGGATTCTTGTGAAGTTGTCTCTTGAACTCCTAAAGTTCCATAATATTTATTCTCTATAGAGTAATGGAAAATTGTAACACCCCGGGTATAAGAATGATTCAAAGATCAACCTATCATATAGGAGGAAGACCAAGAAACTCCTCATGAAATACATTAGTGTATTCCCTTACAAGGGTTATGACATCAAGTATGATCATTATATTAGACTAAATTGTTTTATCTATTTATGCTTTCTCAAAAAGAAATAATATTCATGCTTTAGATAATGGTGATAAAGAAGATTCAACCTTATCCTTTTATTTTTATATAATCTGAGGACGATTCACAATACATATATTGATTTCCCTCTAGTGGTAATTTATGTTGGCTCTAATCAGCTAAATCTAATTCATGCATGTAATTTCCTCAAATTATACCTACGGAGTTTGAAAAGGTTTTCTTGGAAATTAATCCCACAAACATTGACATGGGAAGAGTTATATACTAGGGATTCAATAATTTCTTATTTTCCATTTTCACTGACAACTCTTCATCCAATATTTTTGGTGGTGTTTGGGGTGTTAAAATATAAGTTTTTGATATGAAGGAATACATAAAACATGAATAAATAATTAAATTATCTATTTTTAAATTAATAACTAGTGTACCTATCACCACTTCATTATCATGATTTACGTCGAAATTAGTTATTGAAAAATCTTACCCATGATGCCTTTCAAGTTGTTTGTGGTGTCTAAAACCCCTTAGATTAGTGCATTAGTTTGCAAGGTGCCCTAGTTCCTTTTTTTTGTACCGATGAACAATACGATGATGGTTGACCATAGGATTCATTTACCCCTTCAAAGTAGCATGTTTATCTTATCGAAAATCATTTTCTATGTGTCCTTACTCTCCACACCTAAAGTATTTCCCCTCCCCATTTAGTAAAATTCAGGGGTGATTCTTTATTAACCATGGAAAATTGGGGTGTTTTAGTTTCATGTAACTATTAGATCTCTATATAAGACAACCAGAATTAAACTCAAATTTTAGATTCTTATCCCTGTGATACCATTCAAATTAGATGATATCTATTTCAACATTTAGGGAACATCAAACAATTGTTTTGGTGCTCCTAGAGTCACGGATCTCTGTGGATTTTTATACATGAGCATTTTTCCCACAAAAGAAGTTGTAAACAATGAATTCATATATATTTAAAAATCTAGTGGTGTACCATGCATGTATTTTGATGTTTTCCTTAAAAACACAGATAGATTTGTATTGTTTTTTCTGGAGGGAATAAAAATCCCTTCCCATTTTAATATGAACAGTGTGAGGAAAATATATATGGAAAAACATTTTCTAGAAATCCTCTCACAACCTTACTTAGATCTCTTCCTTAGGAATCATATTTTTTTATCAATGTTACCCACTTATCATCTTCACCTTCGTTATGATAAACAACCTAAAAAATAATCTCTTTTTAAAATTATTTAAGGTTGAATAAGATCTTATAAATAGTTTGATCAACTATTCTATGATTATAAATATGGAGAGCCATTGAATGTAGAAGAACATTTATGCATGAAACTCTCAATTATGTATTGTTCTATCTGAGGAGGGTTTTTTTCCTCTTTTTAATCTAGTATTCCATGAAAAACCTAATTTTACTGAGAGAATATCATCATGAAGTGTTTGATTCCAGATCCCATGGGGTTGGGAATCTCATTGAGGCAGTCATCAGATTGATTTTCACATTGATTTTTACCTGATTCCTTCCATTTTCTACCTTTGGATATAATAAAAGTAAAATTAAGGATGAGTATATTAAACTTTTAAAAAAATTAAATGTAATTCAATGACATTAATGGGATAACTTATAACTTATATTTATTTCCTAATCTTATAGATTTCTCAGCTTCAGTCATTGATATCCATGATCTAATTCCTAGAATATTATCTTATGGGAATCATTTTTCCTACCTTAATAATTTTTAATATTAATCTTATGAATTATAATAGAATATCCCATAGTAATATCAAACCATGTGCACCATAAGGCCTATTATTGTATAACCGATCACCCCATGTGAGGCATATAACACCTTGTCATAGTTGTTACTCCAAGGTATATCTATTCCATAACCACGCCCACTTATAGTATCTATATAAGGATTTATTTTCATGATAAAGTAATTAATATATAGTATAAAAATTTAGTCATGTTTTCTTATACTTATTCTTACCCCTTAGTCTTTCTCTAGAGTTTTTTAATCCAGATCCAAATAAATAAATAAATTTTCCTCTGATGCCAACTATAATAACTCTTCCCTTTATTACACATTGACAGATTATTAATTACATAAACATTCACTTAATTAATCATGTAATATGTATATTCTGTAATATTTCGGATGTAATTACATTACATGAAAATTTAAAACAAAAAAAATATTTTTTGAAAACTACTTTAACATGCTTGCACTTAAAATGACACAAGATAACCTGAGGAAATACATAAGAAAATTGTGAGCTATAAATCCTAATAAGGTAATAAAAATGGAATAAGGTAAATCAGGTTATATTAAAGGAATATCAAGAGGAATAAAAAATGATTATAAATATTAAACATCAATGATAAGACATGATATAGCTTGATAACATAATGTCAACATTGAAAATGTGGCAACAATGTAAAACACTGCATCCGAGGCCAAGGATAACTACCAATACATCATATTGGAAAAATTACCAAAAGTAATCAGGTTTAATCCCTATAACAACATGACATATCATGATTCTTAACATTACTGAATCCATTGAAGGGCTATATAATTCTGGTCACACCGGTCAGTTAAATTTCATTCTCATGCTTAAATGTGCGACAAAGATCATAAAACATGGATTCATTAATCATCATATTATACTACAATAACATGGAGTGTGGAATAAATAAAATTAAATCCCCAATAATAATGAGTATATGTGAAAAAAATGTGAACCCCATTGATGTAAATTGGGTATGGTATTCACCACAAAATTGTTTGGACATGGATTCACGTGGTGAAATTTCGACCGCATAACAGGGAAGTGTAAATATTCATATAATGTCTTAATGAGAGAGAAATGGGACTCGAATCATTTATAAATATTAATTAATGTATGGGGATGGTTTTAAAAAATAAACCACGATTAGTAATTGAAAATTAAATTTCATAAAAGGAGTAATAATCTTGAATAAAGCTGAGAAAGTGAGGTAAGCTTATTAAATTCCGACATCCTAACAACCTGTAATAAAAATTAAAATTATTTGTTGATAAGATCGAAAAAGGACTCTAATAATTTTGAAATTAATGTGGAATTAAAAAAGACATGTAAATATATAACCCGACATTAGTAAATTGAGAATATATGTTATAACATAATAATGAAACTTGAATAATGAGGAGAAAAGAATGAAACATCACTTTAGTGTGTGACTCCAAAGCTTGATAATGGGATTATTGAGATAATGGGTCACCTTGAGAGTACTATACAGATAGTAATAAAGATTAAGGTAATTCAAAAATAATTTTTAGTGAAGTTATATGGGATCATTGTAGGCTTTATATAATAAAATAGAGGGATTTCATTAATATTTAGGTTTTGAACACTACAAAACAAAATATTCAATCTCACAGACCATCCAATTATTTTAACCAATGTTTCTTTTAAAATGGGAGTGTTTTTAATAATTTAATTTCTAAAAGGGATGAACTTATTAAAATATTACCCTTTCTTATTCAAAGGTGAGTCACACTTTTAATGGAATGTATTTAAAATCCTAAAAAATATAATATATTTTTGTAGATTCATAAAGGATTAAAAAAATTGATAAAAAAATTTAAAATCAAAGTATTTTAAGTTTAAAACATATATTTGGATGAGTATACCCATTATATTTTTTATTACATCATTTTTGGTTCATTATGATGTCGTAAAACATTCTGTATATTTATACAATATTTAATTTTTACCTGAAAATTCATCTTTGTGAGAAAATTATAAAAATTAACCATTGAATAACTATGACATTCTAAATCCCAAAAAAATATTCATTTTATCTAAATAATTATCAAAATATGTTAATTTTCACTTTTAAAAATAATACCTAAGATTTATTAAAAATGATGAGTTTTTGGAAATAACACTGTTTTATTACCAAATAAAACATTAAATGTGACTTCATAAAAATTATTTCTTTATTTATATTTAATATAAATAATTTAATAATAATAATTAATTAATATATTATTTATTTACAAAATAATAAAATTAAAAAAAGATTGTTTTTTTGAATATTTCTTAAAAAAATACTATTTGTGTTTTAATGTATCAAAATTAAAATATATTCATTATACTTTAAAAAATAATGTACAGAATAATTTTTTTAGGGTCTTGATTCATATATCCTTATTACATGAGCATACTCTCTAATAGTAAGTTATGTTATGGTGACACTTTTTAGGTTCACTCAGAAAAAAATGTTTGGGTCGTCATCTCAATGAGCATGATCTTATCCTGTAAATTGTTTCACTGAAGCTTAAATTGTTGGATATACGCATGGTCGTAGTCAAGGGCCAATCCCAATGATTATATATCACATGGAAGAATAGATACATGTGATTCATAGGGTAAAATCATATTTTATGTGTCCATTGCTTCCTTTGTCTATATCAATATGATTTTTTTACAGTTCGACATGTTTATTAATCAGGTGAACAGTATTTAAGAAATTTATTATTGAAAGTAAATATTATTAATGGTCTTTTGAATCCAATTCGATATAATAAAACAAAAATGTTTATGTGTTTTCTGTAGTCATATTACATAATTAATCATTAAATAATATGGAATTTTATTTATAAAAGTTTATGCCATTACAATAATACTCTTGAAATATTATTGATTTTGATGTTCATAAATACCCTACTATATTTTAATGATTATATTAATTTAATTTAATTTAAGGAAAATATTATTGAGTGAAATATTTTTTCTATAATTTCATTCAAGTTATTAATTCAAAAATAATTTTCATCAATGTGCCGGAACGTGTTTTTAATGTAATTTGGAAACATTGTTCTTAACCTAGGTGAGGAAGAGAAACATAATGAATTCACCATATGTTCATGTACATTGTGTATGGATATTATACCCTCTTTTGACCAAAAAGTATGGATCATTATCCCAACATAATCATGTAACTTTATGTTTTAAGGAAGGTAATGTGTGGTTTTGATAAAATACGTAAGTAAGGTACTCCATGTTTGAGGAAACAAACATGTGTTACATAAACCCTAATTTTAGGATCAACCCAATGACCAAAATTTTTATGACTACATACTTGAATCCTATGTTTCTCTCGACAATGATGGAAATTTAAATATGAAATTCTATTAGAGAATTCAGTAATGGTCTGGACATAAATAAAGGTTGATTAAAAGCTATTTTTGTCACGACCCGTCCTCGGGGCCCGTGCCGTGACTACCCCAAGCCCGCCTTCCATAGGCCAGGGGCTGGCGACTAGCACCAAAGGCGTAAATCCCGATAACAGGGAAGGCATTGCCTTTATAAGTAACAACTACCACAGAGTCAGCAAGCAGAAAGTAACTACAAGTGCAGAAAAGTAAAGGGGGCCGGAAATACAAGCCCAACTGTAAAGTACAACTCGAAAGGGGAAAACAGCAGCTGGAAGAACGAAGCGGCTCCTGGGTCGTCCGCCTCGATTCCTACCTGAAGGGTAGGTACAGATGGCTCAGCTCCTGGATCGTCCACCCCGGATCCTACCTGAAGGGTAGGTACAGATAGCTCCTCTACTCCACATGTCCTGTCGTCTACTCCGGGTACGTCCGCCCAGTGGTCCACCTCCGGGTACCGACCTGCTCCGCAAGTCTCAACTGCGATCTGCGCTGTCCGTCGTCTGCAACCAACACAACGAGGTGCGGGCATAGCCCGTGCAGGGGTGAGTATAAGCTACTCAGTAGGGACCCCGAGACCCTTAAGGTCTCACCAAATCCAACATGGATATCCACAAAGTAAAGGCAGCAATCACGAAGTAACATCAGACTCTACTTAGGTATACGCCCATACATATACCTAAGTCATCAAGTAACCCATCCAATCTCAAGGATACACAAAAATCGTGAAATCAACGGATAACCATCACCCAGGTATATGCCCATACATGTACCTAAGTTATCAAGCGACCCATCTCAATCATGAGGAAACACAAAGGTCAAAGGTCTCAGCTCAAACCAGGATTTTCATTATCGAAACTGTAACTGCTGAAGAGCTCCGTCTCTAGAGTGTACAGTGGTCCTGTCACGACTCCGAGGCTGCCGCTCACTAACCTAGGACTGCTGAGGTACTCCTCCTGTCGAGTACTGCGGGTTTGCGGCCAACTACCGGGCGCTCCGTCCGCTGAGGGTCTGTCGCCAAATACCGGGCGCTACCCAGATAGCCTGCTGAGGTACTCCTCCTGTCGAGTACCGCGGGTCTGCTGCCAACTACCAGGCGCTCCGTCCGCCGTGGGTCTGCCGCCAAATACCGGGCGCTCCGTCCACTGGGCTAGTCGACTCACTCCAAGTCGAGTCGGTCAAGCAGTCGTCAGGTCTCAGCCGGATACACGGTCTCCGTACTCTGCACGCTCGTCTCCACCGTCGCGGGTCTGTCGCTACAACCAAGCGCACACACTCCGTAGAGTATCGCGGGTCCGCCGCTACAACCAAGCTCTCCACCGCCAAGGGTCTGCTGCTGCATCCAAGCGCACCACCACTGTCAAGTACCACGGGTCCGCTCCACGAGCTACTGGTCGATACTCCAAGTATCACAAGGTCCCGCGAAGAAGTGTCTCAAAGGTCCGTCTCGGCACAGGGGTCTCAACGCAACAGACGGCGCGTCGATCGGACGCCCGGTCTGTGAGTTATTAGCCTTTTCGTCCCAGGGGCCCGGTTGGATTTCGGGTACAATCCAACCCGGCCATACTCCGACTGTATCCAAAACTCGGGCGGAGTATGTCAAAAGTTCCGTCTCATCAAGAGGAAGTCAACGAAACAGACGGCGCGTCAATCGGACGCCCGGTCTGTGAGTTATTGGCATTTTCGTCTCCGGGGCCCGGTTGGTTTTTAAGGAAAAACCAACCCGACCGTACTCCACCTGCGTCCAAACCTCGGGCGGAGTATGCCAAAAGATCCGATTCACTAAGAGGAACACAACGCGACTGACGGTGCGTCAATCGGACGTTCGTGGCTCAAGATATGAGCGTTTCCGCTCCGAAGGCCCGGTTGGTTTCGTGAACGAACCAACCCGGCCGAACTCAAAGTAACCCGAAACCTTGAGTGCGATATACCGAATCGACCGTCTCGATCCAAGGATCGCGTAGCCGCTGACGGTTCGTCAATCGGAGGTCCCAGGCCCAAGATATGGGCGAAAGACCGAAGAGGGCCCGAAACGGGGGTACTGGGCCCGGGGCGACCCGGCCCGAACCCCCCCCCTGGGGTCGGCCGAACCGGGTCGGCCCGAACCGGGTCGGCCCGACCCGGCCCGAACCGGCTCGGCCGGGTCCGGTCCGGCCTGGGCGCGGCCCGGCCGACCGGACCGAGCCGGCTCGGCTTCGGCCGAGCGGCCGGAGGTGCTGCCGCCGCGGGTCAACCCCGCGGCTTTGAGGGAAACGCGGCCCCCGCGGGGGGGCCGCCTGTCACGCGGACGCGGCCGGGCCGCCGCGTCCGTCCCGGTTCCGCGCGGCCGCGGAACTGGCCGCCGATGCCGCCGCGGCTTCAGCCGCGGCGGGCTTCCTCCACGGCGGCGCGCCGGGCGCCGCCGCCTCCGGTCGCCGGCGCCGCCGCGCCGGCGACCCGCGCCGCCGCCGCCTTCCGCGGGCCGCCGGAGATGCTCCGGTGGCCCGATTTCTTTCCCGTCTGCGCCGTTGCTCCTCCCGGGGGACGATCTTCACTGCGGAGCCAACAAATTGCCCTTGCCGCACGGTTCGTCGTCGTCCGCCAAATCCGCGCAAAAAGAGGAGATCGGCGGAGGGTTGCCGGGTCTTGTTCGTTAGACCCGCACCCTCCGCGTTAGTCGTAAATCACGGGAGGAACAATAAAACAATCAACAACAATTTTAATTGTTAAAATTGTTCGAAGATCAAGTTCTTCACTTAAAAAGAATAAGCACGGGGAAAAAGAATCACAATCAAATCCCTACCTTGATGATCGTCGAGCGCGGGCGTTCTTCGCGGAAGAGATCGATCGTCGCGTCGTCGCGGGAAGGTGTCGCGTCGTCGCGGAAAATGGAGATCGCCGCGTCGTCGCGGAATCGCTCGTCGCGTCGCCAATCTCCGGATCAAGATCAACGGATTTAATTAGTTTAAATCCGTTGATATTGAAATTAGAAAGGGAGAAGAAAAGATCTGATTCTCACCTTTGTTGCCGAACGAGGGTCGGCCGCGGAAGAAGAGGCGTCGCCGAAGAACGTCGCGGGTAGATCTCGTCGACGTCGCAGATCTTGGTGTGCGTCGTCGAATTCCGGTCGCCGGCGTTCTTCGCGTTCTTCGCGTTCTTCGCGTTCTTCGCGTTCTTCGCGTTCTTCGCGTTCTTCGCGGAGAGGGTGGAGGAACGAAGATTCTCTCAAATCCTTTCCAAGGATTTTTATGTTGGTCTTATTTTATAAACATGCCAACACGAAACCGGTTAAGAAACGATCCATCAATTCGTTGAATTAATTCAACGAAAGAAACGACCCATTTAATTCACGAAGAAACAGTCCATTTAATTCACGAAATAAACCGCCCAATTAAATGGTCTGTTAAGAATTAAAGAAAACGCGTCGGTTGACTTTTCAGTTACTTTGACGGGTTTTCGCGGGTGCGTTACTTAGCGAAAGAAACGGCGGGGCTCGTGCGGGTCCCACCGCACAAATATCCTACCAAGGGGTAGGATATTTCTGGATAGCATCCTATCCAGTTCAACTCAGTTCAAGCCGTCTTTAAGTGACTTCAAGTGGCTTCCAAGCAGCTTAAGTGAAATAAAATAAAGTTGTCGCACAAACTTTATTTTATTTCTGACTTAAAGCCGCAAAATTTAAAAACCACGTCTGAGCAAACGCAACTCCGGAAGAGGCGTTTCTAAGCAAATACCGGCGCTGCGATTTCATCGGTGCCCTCAGAATTCGATTCCGGGCACCGGTTCAAAAGTTAGAAAAACCCGCTCGTCCGTTCACTGAACGTACCCGAGCCAAAACTTCGGAAAATGATTCCGGGCACACCGGGCCTCGGAATCAGGTGCCGTCAGAAACTGCGCTCTTGTAAAATTCCAAAGAAAATTAAGAAAAAAATTTCCTTGAAATTTGCGGGTCTTTACATTACTCCCACCTCAGGGCTTTACGTCCCCGTAAAGATACATCAAAAACTAGGGGAACAAAGCGGTACTGAGCACGCATCTGAGCCTTCCGCTCCCATGTGCTCACCTGGAGGTTCCCGCGCTGCCAAAGAAAGTGCACAAGAGGAATCGACCATCCTCCTAGGATCCGCTCCTGTCGATCCTCGATCCCCACAGGAACCTCCGTATAAGACACTCATCGCCACCGTCAAGCTCCTCATGGTCGATGATATGCGAAGGGGGTCGAGCACGTATCTCCTCAGCTGGGATACGTGGAGGACGTCGTGCACCCGGTGCAACTGAGGTGGCAGAGCCAGGCGATAAGCCACCTCGCCAACCCTGCTGAGGACCTGGAAAGGCCCGATGAAGCGGGGAGACAACTTGCCGCCTCGGCCAAATCTCCGCAAACCACGTCGAGGTGAGACACGCATGAAGACGTGGTCGCCATCCTCGAACTCTAGTGGCCTCCGCCTCCTGTCAGCATATGACTTCTGCCGGCTCTGTGTTTTCCTCATCCGCTCCTGGATGACATGGACCTCTTCTGACGTGGCCCGGACCATCTCTGGTCCCACAAGAGCTGCGAGATTTCATCCTTGCCGATAAGAGAAACCTGGTCTCATCCCCTGGATGAACCACATTCTTTGCCTAAAACAGTCAATCCTAACATGGATGATACTAATCCATACCAAGGATGACGTCGTAAGGCCTCGACGCTACTACTAAGAGATCCAACCGTTACTCTCGCCTCCAAGGGTTGAGTCACACTGTCGGCATCAGTGTGTGGTAACTGGTTTCCTCCAGTAGATGTCTCACAAGTGAGGGTCAAGTCAACAGTCAACTGGAACCTCTTAGTAACATCACAAAAGAGGACAGGAATGAAAACATCACAAAGGATGCGTCTTTTATTATTGCAGCTCATAATACAAGACGCTACACAAAAGCAACATCAACAAGGAACTAGAAGTACAAGAGACGTATCCACTAGTTCTGCTCCTGTCCACCTGCTCCAAGAGTTCTACTGTTGCTCAAGCATTTGTCGTTGCCTCTTTCTCGGTGGCTCCCTCAAAGCCTGCGGATCGGGAGTCGGACAGTCACGTGCCAGATGACCCTTTCCGCGACATGAGTAACACAACCTGCTCCTTGCACGGCTAGCTCCGTTCCCACTCCGGGTGCCCTGCACCACCGGTCGTAAAACCCGAGACCGTCTAACTGCTGGTCTGGTCTTTCTGGGCCTCAGCATCATCTGTCTACTGCCCACAGATGACTCGGCTTCTGATCGAGAAACACGTGGCAAAGGCAGCAGCTCCTGATCACGCTCAGGGTGTAGAGCTACTGGCACAAACTCCACCCTGAAGAAGGTCTCAAAGTCTTCCCATGCGAAGTCCATCTCATCGCAAAACTGAAACAAGTGGCTCCACCACCTACCTGCTGCTGCCTGAAGGAGGCTGGTAGCAAAGATCACCATGAAGTCTGCCGGCGTCCCCACTAGCCTGAAGACTCCCACCACGGCCTCCAGCCAATCCTCAGCCGCCTGCGGGTCCATCTCTCCCCCGAACCTGGGTGGCCTCTGGCGCTGGAACTCATGCAGTGCGCGCAAGTAGCGGGCATCGCCTACTGCTGGGGCTGGTGGCATCGGTGGCCCAACGTATGGTAGTACCGCTGGTGCCTCCGCTGGTGCCTCAACTGCAAGAGGGCCCTGTACCGAAGCCTCGTCGCTCGACAGACTGTCAGCACGCTCATCCCTCCGGGCTCTAGCTGGTCGTCCGAGAAAAGACATCCTGAAAGAAACAACGTAACACGATCAAACGATTATACCTGATGAGCTGACCTGGTTTGAGCTGTTTTAAGGGGGGAAACCTTTGAAAACACACACGCAATCAGTGTTTTCGCGCACAAAGTCGGAGATCAGTTGTCAGGGTCCTGGTGTATGGATACGTCGGCCGCCCGCACCAACACTGGACTCCCTGAACTGAAAACCACACTCGGTACCCTTAACACTATTGCTTCACATAGAAAGAAAAGACGATCAGAGTCTGCGGTAGAACCGACCGCCTCTGATACCAATTTGTCACGACCCGTCCTCGGGGCCCGTGCCGTGACTACCCCAAGCCCGCCTTCCATAGGCCAGGGGCTGGCGACTAGCACCAAAGGCGTAAATCCCGATAACAGGGAAGGCATTGCCTTTATAAGTAACAACTACCACAGAGTCAGCAAGCAGAAAGTAACTACAAGTGCAGAAAAGTAAAGGGGGCCGGAAATACAAGCCCAACTGTAAAGTACAACTCGAAAGGGGAAAACAGCAGCTGGAAGAACGAAGCGGCTCCTGGGTCGTCCGCCTCGATTCCTACCTGAAGGGTAGGTACAGATGGCTCAGCTCCTGGATCGTCCACCCCGGATCCTACCTGAAGGGTAGGTACAGATAGCTCCTCTACTCCACAGGTCCTGTCGTCTACTCCGGGTACGTCCGCCCAGTGGTCCACCTCCGGGTACCGACCTGCTCCGCAAGTCTCAACTGCGATCTGCGCTGTCCGTCGTCTGCAACCAACACAACGAGGTGCGGGCATAGCCCGTGCAGGGGTGAGTATAAGCTACTCAGTAGGGACCCCGAGACCCTTAAGGTCTCACCAAATCCAACATGGATATCCACAAAGTAAAGGCAGCAATCACGAAGTAACATCAGACTCTACTTAGGTATACGCCCATACATATACCTAAGTCATCAAGTAACCCATCCAATCTCAAGGATACACAAAAATCGTGAAATCAACGGATAACCATCACCCAGGTATATGCCCATACATGTACCTAAGTTATCAAGCGACCCATCTCAATCATGAGGAAACACAAAGGTCAAAGGTCTCAGCTCAAACCAGGATTTTCATTATCGAAACTGTAACTGCTGAAGAGCTCCGTCTCTAGAGTGTACAGTGGTCCTGTCACGACTCCGAGGCTGCCGCTCACTAACCTAGGACTGCTGAGGTACTCCTCCTGTCGAGTACTGCGGGTTTGCGGCCAACTACCGGGCGCTCCGTCCGCTGAGGGTCTGTCGCCAAATACCGGGCGCTACCCAGATAGCCTGCTGAGGTACTCCTCCTGTCGAGTACCGCGGGTCTGCTGCCAACTACCAGGCGCTCCGTCCGCCGTGGGTCTGCCGCCAAATACCGGGCGCTCCGTCCACTGGGCTAGTCGACTCACTCCAAGTCGAGTCGGTCAAGCAGTCGTCAGGTCTCAGCCGGATACACGGTCTCCGTACTCTGCACGCTCGTCTCCACCGTCGCGGGTCTGTCGCTACAACCAAGCGCACACACTCCGTAGAGTATCGCGGGTCCGCCGCTACAACCAAGCTCTCCACCGCCAAGGGTCTGCTGCTGCATCCAAGCGCACCACCACTGTCAAGTACCACGGGTCCGCTCCACGAGCTACTGGTCGATACTCCAAGTATCACAAGGTCCCGCGAAGAAGTGTCTCAAAGGTCCGTCTCGGCACAGGGGTCTCAACGCAACAGACGGCGCGTCGATCGGACGCCCGGTCTGTGAGTTATTAGCCTTTTCGTCCCAGGGGCCCGGTTGGATTTCGGGTACAATCCAACCCGGCCATACTCCGACTGTATCCAAAACTCGGGCGGAGTATGTCAAAAGTTCCGTCTCATCAAGAGGAAGTCAACGAAACAGACGGCGCGTCAATCGGACGCCCGGTCTGTGAGTTATTGGCATTTTCGTCTCCGGGGCCCGGTTGGTTTTTAAGGAAAAACCAACCCGACCGTACTCCACCTGCGTCCAAACCTCGGGCGGAGTATGCCAAAAGATCCGATTCACTAAGAGGAACACAACGCGACTGACGGTGCGTCAATCGGACGTTCGTGGCTCAAGATATGAGCGTTTCCGCTCCGAAGGCCCGGTTGGTTTCGTGAACGAACCAACCCGGCCGAACTCAAAGTAACCCGAAACCTTGAGTGCGATATACCGAATCGACCGTCTCGATCCAAGGATCGCGTAGCCGCTGACGGTTCGTCAATCGGAGGTCCCAGGCCCAAGATATGGGCGAAAGACCGAAGAGGGCCCGAAACGGGGGTACTGGGCCCGGGGCGACCCGGCCCGAACCCCCCCCCTGGGGTCGGCCGAACCGGGTCGGCCCGAACCGGGTCGGCCCGACCCGGCCCGAACCGGCTCGGCCGGGTCCGGTCCGGCCTGGGCGCGGCCCGGCCGACCGGACCGAGCCGGCTCGGCTTCGGCCGAGCGGCCGGAGGTGCTGCCGCCGCGGGTCAACCCCGCGGCTTTGAGGGAAACGCGGCCCCCGCGGGGGGGCCGCCTGTCACGCGGACGCGGCCGGGCCGCCGCGTCCGTCCCGGTTCCGCGCGGCCGCGGAACCGGCCGCCGATGCCGCCGCGGCTTCAGCCGCGGCGGGCTTCCTCCACGGCGGCGCGCCGGGCGCCGCCGCCTCCGGTCGCCGGCGCCGCCGCGCCGGCGACCCGCGCCGCCGCCGCCTTCCGCGGGCCGCCGGAGATGCTCCGGTGGCCCGATTTCTTTCCCGTCTGCGCCGTTGCTCCTCCCGGGGGACGATCTTCACTGCGGAGCCAACAAATTGCCCTTGCCGCACGGTTCGTCGTCGTCCGCCAAATCCGCGCAAAAAGAGGAGATCGGCGGAGGGTTGCCGGGTCTTGTTCGTTAGACCCGCACCCTCCGCGTTAGTCGTAAATCACGGGAGGAACAATAAAACAATCAACAACAATTTTAATTGTTAAAATTGTTCGAAGATCAAGTTCTTCACTTAAAAAGAATAAGCACGGGGAAAAAGAATCACAATCAAATCCCTACCTTGATGATCGTCGAGCGCGGGCGTTCTTCGCGGAAGAGATCGATCGTCGCGTCGTCGCGGGAAGGTGTCGCGTCGTCGCGGAAAATGGAGATCGCCGCGTCGTCGCGGAATCGCTCGTCGCGTCGCCAATCTCCGGATCAAGATCAACGGATTTAATTAGTTTAAATCCGTTGATATTGAAATTAGAAAGGGAGAAGAAAAGATCTGATTCTCACCTTTGTTGCCGAACGAGGGTCGGCCGCGGAAGAAGAGGCGTCGCCGAAGAACGTCGCGGGTAGATCTCGTCGACGTCGCAGATCTTGGTGTGCGTCGTCGAATTCCGGTCGCCGGCGTTCTTCGCGTTCTTCGCGTTCTTCGCGTTCTTCGCGTTCTTCGCGTTCTTCGCGTTCTTCGCGGAGAGGGTGGAGGAACGAAGATTCTCTCAAATCCTTTCCAAGGATTTTTATGTTGGTCTTATTTTATAAACATGCCAACACGAAACCGGTTAAGAAACGATCCATCAATTCGTTGAATTAATTCAACGAAAGAAACGACCCATTTAATTCACGAAGAAACAGTCCATTTAATTCACGAAATAAACCGCCCAATTAAATGGTCTGTTAAGAATTAAAGAAAACGCGTCGGTTGACTTTTCAGTTACTTTGACGGGTTTTCGCGGGTGCGTTACTTAGCGAAAGAAACGGCGGGGCTCGTGCGGGTCCCACCGCACAAATATCCTACCAAGGGGTAGGATATTTCTGGATAGCATCCTATCCAGTTCAACTCAGTTCAAGCCGTCTTTAAGTGACTTCAAGTGGCTTCCAAGCAGCTTAAGTGAAATAAAATAAAGTTGTCGCACAAACTTTATTTTATTTCTGACTTAAAGCCGCAAAATTTAAAAACCACGTCTGAGCAAACGCAACTCCGGAAGAGGCGTTTCTAAGCAAATACCGGCGCTGCGATTTCATCGGTGCCCTCAGAATTCGATTCCGGGCACCGGTTCAAAAGTTAGAAAAACCCGCTCGTCCGTTCACTGAACGTACCCGAGCCAAAACTTCGGAAAATGATTCCGGGCACACCGGGCCTCGGAATCAGGTGCCGTCAGAAACTGCGCTCTTGTAAAATTCCAAAGAAAATTAAGAAAAAAATTTCCTTGAAATTTGCGGGTCTTTACAATTTTACAACTTATTCAAACAATCAATATGACTATTTCAAAGAACTATATTCAAAAAAATTAATCATTCATATTTAAATGAAAGTTATGACTATTATAAATGAATTAAAATTTTAATTTCATTAGTCTATCAAGAGACTTTTCTATATCTTCTCAACTGATAGAAAGAAACATATATGATCAGATCATTTTCAAATCACACACATTGGATATGTTTTTCTATATACAGCCAACATAATTTCTGTGAATATATATTTTTTTTTTAAAATATACAACATGGATTAATTCACTCTCTTATTTTAAGAGACAACCTATACTTTGGATGTTCTACATATTTCAACATTAGAGTATTTTGGGAATACTGGTACATGTTTTTTTCCATGTAATTGAAGATAATTGGAATCCCGGTTAATATTAAAACATTTCTTATTAAAAAAATCATTGAAGAAGTTTATACATATATTCATAGTTGTTGTTACTACAGTGATGATTAACCCAAAAAACCAGCAAATCAAACACATTTGATTTATTGTATTATCAGCTTCTTGAACCAATTTGGGGATGAATGGTTCACTATAAAAGAACCATAAGTCTCTGTTTAGCCTGGTTGTAAAGGTATCAAATTGTTAGACTCAATTTTGGATTTGAAGGTATTTTTTTAATAGGAACCATCTAGTGAAAATCACCATGATAATAGAGAGAGAATTAGTGGAGTGGACTTGGTTATATTTCTGACCCAAACAACTATAAAAATATATTTGTTCATATTTACTATTTAAGAACTGCTAAAATTACATATATAATTGAACACTATATATATTCATAAATTGAAAATTGATTCAAAATCCATAATATTTTTAGAATATAAAAAAGACACAATTCACAACCTTGTGTATCTTTTTATTATTATTACTTAACAATTGTTATCAGAGAAGAGACTTTTTTATGAAGAAGATAAAGATCTAGAAATCTTGAAAGAATATGTTCTTCACAATTTACATGCCAATGGATGATTCAAAAGATGGAATGTCAATTATTCATGCCTCATATTATAATAGTTATTACCATGGATGATGAAAACTATGAATGAGCATCTACCTGAAGAATCTCGAAGTCAAAGTGTGTTTCGAGATCATCAGTCCTTATATGATTCCTATGAAACTAGAATCTTTTGTTTCTACAATAGAAACCAAATATGATATCAACTCAAAATAAATTGATTCTATAATTTCTGGACATGGTACCCTAAAATTTTTTCATGTATTATAATTCCATACTACCTATGAAATGTGGATTACAATCAGTTTTTCATATTAATAAAATAATAACATCAAAAAAATGTGGTATTCTACTACATAATTAAATTTTGAATCCTTTAGAATGCTTGACGGTGATTTAATTAGACAAATTAATGGACAAGAAACAAAAAAATTCAGCAATATTAATACCTTGGTAGATTCAATTTCTCAATTATATGAAGTGTTGAATGTACTTAGAGTACTACTTTCAAAATGGAATGGTATATTTTAAACTATTCGATAATAATAACCTGTTAAGAATTAGATTATGAAATAATTATTTAGATTATTAATGATGAAAGAAGAATAAATTAAATATGATTCTGATGATCAAATATTTTTAAAGATGGATAATAATTCCCTTAATGTGACATCATAGAAACATGAAATAAAATCAGGAAAAGACGTCTCAATAGACAAAAATTTAGATTCCCTAGACTCTAAAATAAGAATAGTGTAAGTTAGTAATAATGTTTATCAAATTCTACAAGAAGAAATGTTTCTTTAAAAAATATATTAATAAGGATGAATGGGATCCGAGATAAGTAAGATTTAATGAATGAAAAAATGGGTCACAATAGACTTGATTTCCCCCAATTGAAAGATGATAAAATATTAACTGAAATGAAATATTAGAAGAAAGCTCACTATGTATATAATTAGAAGAGATATATGAAACCTACATGAAGTGTATCTGAAGACTCCAATATCTCTTCAAAAACTAATTTATATAATGATCCAAATAACCTCAAATCCATCATATGCTTTATTTCTAAGGATACAAATGTAGTCCAATCCTATTACTCTTTTTCTTTTGATTTTGATAGCTGCTTATTTTGAAAATTGTATGCATTCTATTCAATTCTAGAATATAAATATTATTATTTATAAAATAGTTATAAATCACTAAAAAATATTCACATTTTTGTTTGAGTTTATAAAGACAAAATTCTAAAATAACATCATGAACTAGTTGAAAAATTCAATTATATCAACATCAAATTGTACTGATCTTGAAAAAAGGATAAATGATTGAAAGTGTGATTTCCAATATTATAAGTGTGTTGTAATAATTTTAGCCCAAGGAAATAAGACACTATATTATATTCTTAAAAAGAATATTATTAAAATAAAAAATCATGGAATGTGAAGAAAGGCTGAAAAATAAAAATTATACAAAAATGTTTTGTTATTAATTATAAATTTTATACCTTCTATTAATGTAGAATAAATTTTCATTACACTATAAAAATTTATTTTACAAATCCTAAAATAAGTGTTACTAAAATTTATTTTTTTTCCAAAAAATACTACTAAATAAAGTAATTAAAATAGTGGAAAAATAAGTTAGATATATATTTATAGATAATTCATCACTGACATACCTGGATATAAGAAAGTATCTATTTACATATTTTTTCAAGAGAAATTCCTTTGGAACACTGATTTCATATGGTATATTAGGATTGACTGCTAAGGGATAGGATCAGAGACTCTTTCAACATTCATACCTTAACAAAAATAGAAGGAGGACTTGTCACTTTTGGAGATAAAGAAAATGGTAAAATTGTAGGAGTAGGTATTATTGGTGATCCAATGAAAATCCTAATAAACAATGTATTATATGTACAAAGGAAAAACAGGATAAGTGTTTGTTAACATTGTAATGATTTATTTTATGTTTATTTCTCTAAAAATAAATACTATGTTTCCAATGATAAACTACTTTAATATTGAGAACCTGGAACTGAAAATGTTTATAATTGGGATCTAAATTCCTTTTTTAAATAGTATTTGAATTATTTAAATGATACGAAAAAATATTCATGGATATGGAATAAGAAACATAGAAATTTCAATACATATATATTATATATATTATATAAGAAACAATTAGTTTCTGATTTTCCTTATCTTAAATTATAAAATGATAGATTATGTCATGTATATCAAATTTGAAAACAACACAAATCAGCTTTCAAATAAATTAAAAATATTTCTAAACTAAACCACTAGAACGTATCCACATGGATTTTTGGACCATAAAGGGTAGCAAGTTAAGATGGAAAATTATATGTTTATGATTTATTTTATAATTTTTTATGATTTTCATGGGTTTATTTTCTATAACTCAAAAGTGAAGTATTCACTATTTTTGAATGTTTTTTGTAAACTTTTTCAAAATGAAAAGGGTTATAAAATAATATCATTAAGAAGTGATAATGGTGTTGAATTTGAGACCCTAGAATTTAATTATTTTTCCTAAAATCTAGGAATTATACACAAATTATCATCACCAAAAACACCTCAATAAAATGGAATTTTTGAAAGATAAAATAGACCTATTCAAGAAATGCAACGGATTATGCTAAAGGACTACTTCCTTTCTAACTATTTTTTGGCAGAATATGTAAGAATAGATTGTTATATCATAAATATAGTTTATTAAGACCAATTATTATAATGACCCCTATTAAATATTTAATAATAGAAATCCTAATGTAATATAATTTAATGTATTTTTATGTAATGTGTATATCTTCCATAATAAGGAAAAACATGGGAAATTGGATCCAAAAGCTGATGAAGGGACATTTTTTGGATATTCTACTATTTCTAAATCATATAGAGTGGATAATAAAAATTTAAGGATTTTTTTAATAATTAGTTCATGTGGAGATTGAAGAAACTAGACCATTTATTAAATAGAATTTAAAAATATATGAAAATACTAAATCTTTTGTAAACATGAAAATTGATTAAGAAAAGATCGATTTTGAAAATAAAATTAATGAAATTAAGTATTGTTTATAAGAACATCAAACTAGAGAACCTAAAATTGCATTCCCTATATAGTATAAAACGTAAAATGACAATCCTTTAGAAGTAATTATAGGAATCATATACAAATAAGTTAATACTAGAAGTAATATAGAAAAACTTGTGGAATTATCATCATTTTTATCTCAGTTGGAAGCTAAGAATATTGAATGAGATTTAGAAAATGTAAATTGGTTGTTATCCATGCAAGAAGAACCAAATAAATTCAGTAGAAATGAATTTTGGTAATTAGTATAAAGACTATATAATTATCATGTAATTGGAAGTAAATGAATATTTAGAAATAAACATGATGATAAATGGATCATTAACATAAATATAAGAATATATATGATCAGATCATTTTCATATGACAAAACAATGATATTTTTTTAGATATAAAACATTCAATCTTTCTTTGAATATATTTTTATAGATCTACTACAACGAACAATCAACTCTATTATTTTTTGAGAGAGGCTACAATTTTAACGTTATGCATATTTCAACATCATACTACTATGAGATTACTTCTGATTTTGTGTTTCTATATAACTTAAGATCATTTACAAATAGGATTACTTCATTTATTTTATTAATTAATTAAATTCATCTTTGAATAAGTTGATCCATATTCTATCAGTTTCAACTATAATTGTTATGTTAAACCCACACCATCAAAAAGTCAATCACTTTTGATTTATTGGAGTATCAGCTTCTTATAATAAGATATGGATAGCCAGTCCCTAGTAAAACAACCAAAAGGCTCTATTAATGATAATTATAATGGTTTTATATACCATCAGTCATGTATGTATTTGAAATCCTTGGGATAAGAGTACTTTTATGGTGAAAATCACCAAGCTCATTAACACAGTGTTGGTGTAGTGGAAAAGGGTTTCTTTGTGCCTCCATCAAATATAAAAATTTATAGGTTCATATTTACTGTTTATCCAGTACTCAAATTACTTATAGATTTTAATGATTCATATTAGTTAAAATTTTCAAAATATTTAGAAGCCATAATTTTTCATGATTATTAAAAATACAAAATTCATCCTATCTTGCATGTCTTTGTATTATTCCAACCTAACAAAATATTAAAAAGGTTGAATTGTTTGTTTTCTGATGAACTCATTGGGAAGATCTTGAGATTTGTGGTGATCTTGTTGTGGATCGTTACAACATTAATTTTAAATTTTTATTAGTTTTAATTTAACATTTTACAACTGTTTTTTGTGTGATGTTAAACTATGTGTGATTTTGTGATGTTCGGGTACCCACTATATCCCTAAAAGTGATTTTAATGAATTTTAAAAAAACATTTGATGATGATTAATGAATTAGATATATATTGTGATCGGTGGGGATTATAATTACAAATTACTTAAATATATTGGTAGGTCTCATGAAACAAACTATTTTGGTAATTCTTTAGAGGATTTACACATTTATATAATATGTCATGAAGTAAGGCCTTAATTTTAATGTTATGATGTCCAAATTTTTTATTATTTAATTATAAAATCATTTATTGATGTGCATGTGATTATATCACTAGTTCTGATTACAATGTATTAGTTTCAAGCTGTTTTTATTATTTATATGGTATTATTATGTCATTATTTATTCATGTCATATTATTCATCATTCTAAAGTTATTGATTAAATGGGAGGTGTTTACAGTTATGTACCTTAAATATTGAATATTAATTATTTTACCATGGTGAATCCCACTATACAGAACCCCTACTGAGCATCTTATCCCACATTAACTTCTATAACATACCATGTATATGAATATGTAATATTTGAATGAGTTGAAGGATGAAAAATAATTACATTCAATATGTTTTATTTTATGATTCCAAATATAATTTGAGATTAAATTATGTATCTTGTTTACCATGACTACTATAATATTTGGCTTAGAGGGATGCAATCTATTGTATCTTATCAAAGTGTAAAAATGAAAACATTGGATCTAGAATACTGGTGTACAAATCATTATAAAAAAAATGTTTTATTTCTCAAAGTATAGAATACTAATTTTTAACAAAATAGTTAATTGTGCAATAGTGTATTTATAATTTATTTCAAAAATGGGGTTTAAATTTTTTTAACTCAAATTTATATGAATTATTTCAAATTTATCATTTCTAAAATGATTATACACTGAATTTAAAATCTATTAATATCCAATACATTAAATGTTTCAGTGAATAAGTTAGCGAGTTGTACCATTGTTATATATAACTCAGTAACTATAGCACACACTAACATGTTATAATCAATAGATTTTAACTTGTACGAGATTTACACAAATCAAGATTAAAAAATGGCATGGTTGAGAAAATACCAATACGATGAGATAAAAAATCTTAACATTGAATCAAAATAATAAATTTATTAATCTAGAGCTCTTGAATTAATTAATCTATATTAATTTCTTCCTTCCCAATTTGAATGTCTTAGAAATAAATCTTATGTAATTTTTATTATTGTTAAATTTATAATATTTTCATGGGATTTATTCATGATTAATGAAATTGATGCTTTAAATACCTTCATAATGTTTTTTTAAAATTATCACAATGAGAAGTGTTATAAAATATTTAATATTTGAAATGATAATGGAATATAATATTATTGGGATTATAATCCTTACTCATATCAATAATGTGCATACCACTGGATGTTTGAGAATAAAATTGAATTCACTATAATTTCAGTTAGTGGTATGTGGCTAGGATCAATATAGATAAAAAAATAGTTTATTTATTTTTGGGAAATGAATTTTTTCTAATATTAAAAGGACCATCATGATTTCATTTCTATCGATGGTTCTACAGTGTAGTATTAATAGGTTTGAAAGTTCATTAAACATAATGGTTCAATAGTTTGAAAACCTCCCATAGGAATACATGTATTTTTACACAATATAAAATGATATTATGTTTTATTTGGATGTCTAGTTGTGATTAGTAATTATTTTCATGGGATATTCAGTGAAATGTATGAGAATGTATGAAAACATGAGGAAGTTGTGGTAAAACTGATCATATATTGGAGATCCAATAAGTTAGGGATGATTACATGTAATTGTAAAATTTTCTTAACCAATAATCATCCAATAATAGTAATATTATGTATAAGTTTTCTCTTCCACGTCCATAATGGATATAGTCCAAAGGAAGATAAACATTTTTTGTAACACCCCAATATTCCACATTACGTTTCCCTTTAAATAATGCAATGGCGTGCATTGTACGCAACTTCGAGATTCTAACACACCACAACCAATCAAACTAGCCGTTATGAATAGTAATACCTACTTTTTGAAATTTTATAAATTCTATATCTCAAAATTGACTTAATTTTTGGATTTGGAATATCGAAATTAGCATAGGGTGAAATTTTGGTGTTTTTCGGATAACTTTCATATTTTGATGAATAGTGAAAATTACTAAATTTTATTTAAAAACAACTTTTTAAATCAAAATAAATAATATTGATAAATTATGAATTTGAGTGGTTTTAAAGTATATTTAGAATATATTTTTACCATTTAATTCAATTTTTTTAATTGGACATAATTTCACAATTAAACCAGACATAATCAAGTGCCAATCTTTTGATAGTTATTATCTCTTAAAAACACGCTTTTTTGTTTTAACAACGAGAATTAATTTTAAATTAATTTCTTCCACTTATGAGTTTTAAATTTGAAAAATTGGATTCCATATTTGGAATCAGGATGTTTAAATTGTGTAAATAGGTAACTTTTATTTTTAGACATTTTGAATAATTACTTCGGTAAATATTTTATTTACCATTGTTAAAGGGTAAATCTTGTAAATAAGGGTTAAAAAATAATATTATAATAATACTAAATTTCCCTAAAACGTGTCTTAACCCTATTAGTTGATACATGGCCTACCATGGGAATCTTTGGGTCGATTTTGGGACCCCATGGATCCACTTGTAAGTGATATAGACGCTTTATTTTAATTAAGTTAAAATGAATAAAAAATGTCACAAGCATATATCTTTTAGAAAAACAATTTTTACATAGGATTATATATGTTGGATTTTTGACTAGAAATATTAATTAGTAATCTAAAAAGAGTTCCTACATAATTATAATTTATTTATAATTTTTAGACATTATGTAATTTAATTTAGTTATGACACAATGAGGATGAAGTAATTACCACAATAGTGAAAAATGAACATAATTGATATTATAAATACCCAAATTAAAATACATTAAGACTTTTATTGAATTATAATAATTTTATAGGTTCATATGACATATTATTATTGATTTAATTGTCTTTTTTCGATGTGATAATTCTGTTATGAGTTTCAAAAAAATCAATTTTTGAATAGTTTCAAAATTGACATAAAAGAGTTTTTAAAACAAATATTACATTATTAATTTATATTAAATTAATAAAAATATAAGGTTCGGCCAAGATACTTATATAATAACAGGAGTATCATTAATGGACCACTTGGGGGTCGCTTGTATGTATATAGTATGTTTATTAACCATATAATATAAAAATGCAAAAAGACATTGTAAAAGTGAAACTAATTAACTTAGAGTTAATACCTAGAGATAAGGTTAATATAGTAACCCAAACCTGTCTAAATTCTATTGGATGAGTGGTTTTAGACCCATACTCACCTTAATATTTAAATAATACACTTTTGAGCCATTATAAACCGAATATTAATTTATTATAAATTAATATTTCTTGCTTTTCAAAAGGTCCCCCTAACCCCTCTTATAAAAGGGCACTCCCCCTTCTCATTACATGACACCTACAAAGCGTTTTGGATCGGCCAACCCTGAAAACATAATCTCTCAACTTCCCTCAATACAACCTAGAGGCCTTATTTTGATCAGAATGCCAACCTACGGATCCCTTTTGATTAAATCAAAAAGAATAACACGAAGAAGAGGTAATGTTTTTACCACCCTTTTTCAAGTTCCTTTCTTCTTCCACTTCTTATTTATTTGTTATTTATATTATAAAATAATTAATCTAGTATATCCTATATACATTAATATTATTATAAATATGGTACAACCATATTCAATATTCTATCCACCCTTTGAATAACATGTCACCATACGTGCGTACGTACGACTTACAGTCTCCACGTCGTGGTGTAATAGTTATTCAATAAATTATTATTTTGATGGGTATAATAATGATGTGTAACTCGTGTAAATAATAAATATAACATGATAATTATTCTGTATATATGATATACCATCCAATTATATATTATTTTAATATCAAAAGAATGATATTGTCTCTCGTGCGTACGTACGGACTACCATCTCCACGAACGCGATGAGATTCATTCTCTATCGTATCCATTCAAGTATAAATATCATTTGACTATTTAAAAATAATTTTTAAGGACTTGATATCATTATGGATATGAATAAGATACAACCTATCAATGAAAAACATGGCTTACATAACAAAAGATATAAAAGAATACGAGTAAGTTAACACCTGAAACAACGATAATACTAAGATATTATTAACAAATCAATGTTAATAGATCATATATGATATCATATTAATGTAAATGATTCCTGTATAATTCAAAAACAATTATTTCACTATTATACAGGAGGTTAACCTACCGTCGACCAAGGAAAAAGTACAAAGTAAGGGGTGTTCATCTCACTCCTTATTCCCGTGAGATTCATGCCATATTCCCACCATTACCTTTTGTGTGGTGTATGTACTACCCCTAATTATATTATTTGTGTAATACACTTTAATTGAGGGGTATTTACATATTCATTGTATGATACCTCTTTCATGGGTTGTACATTTCATAAGTTACCAAATTGGAAAGGGTTATTTCACAATCTCTTCATTATCCGAGGTTGTATATATGTAATAATGTACTGGGATCACTTTATCATCCACATCTATGTTTCATAAAAATGTATTCCAAAACATTTTTAGTGTTTACAAGAATAAGAGTTGAATACATTTATACCCTTGTCTGACTTTTTATAAGAGGTTTATAAAGGAATATTTTTGTCATTTTCCAAACAATGTCTTTTTTAACCTTTTGACAAAATTAAGGTAAGAATGTTTTCTTAACATATACGATGGGTGCGGCTATTCTCCTACATTATTAAACCTTTGAAGCTTCCTTCACATTATTATAAAGATATTTTAAAAATAAAGGTTTTCTCTATAATTATGCAACTTTTAAATGATTTAAAAAAAATAGATATTTCTCTCAAATAGTATTGATTTCATCTATGTCAACATCCTTTGAAACATTTTAAACTTATTTCAAGTGATTTATTATGATACAAATCATCCATATTGTATTTAAAGTTTTGTGATATTTTTGACTATGTATGAGTTATTTTTATGCCATTAATGGTTTATGATTAATTTTTTGACATTTTGTATGTTAGTTTTAATACGAATGTTTATGTTATATTTCATCCTCTTCTTAAGATGAATGTGTTGGACTAGTATGTTCCCAGTTGGGGTCCGGTAAAAGTAAGCCCTCAGGGTTGGTGTCCGGTTATTAGAGGCACTCCGAGTTGGTGTCCAGTTATTAGAGGCACTCCCGGTTGGTGTCTGGTTTTTAGAGGCACTCCGGGATGGAGTCCAGTTACAGAGGCTCTCCGGGTTGGGTTCCGGTTACAGTTATCCCTTAGGTCTTGGCACGAGGCCTTGACACAGAAATTAAAGTTCGGCATCATGAATTCCATCATTATGAAAGTTGTTATTGATATTGCATATGATTATTCGATTAGTAGAATATCCACGTGAATAAGTAAATGGTATTATATCATTTTATTTTTGTCATACTATGTTGAAGTTCATGTTTTAAAGGCTTTTGTGTTAATTATAAATTTCCTTAAGTGTTTATGCTTATCTATGAAAGATTCTTCTATAATGTTATCCTTACTGAGCATCTGAGCTCACCCGTTTCAATGTTTAATTATTCCCAGGATTATGAAGATGTAATTTATGAATGACCTGGAGGGATAGTATGAGGGGATATGAAGACAAGAAGTTTTTTTATGATGTAATGTAAAACTATAAGATTGTATCTAGTGTTTCCAAGTCTACTAAAATAATCGGTCTTTTGAGACTTGATCTTTCTTATGATCATTCCAATGTTATGTAATAATGCACCGACTCTGGGTAACTGGGGTCGGGGCGTTATATTGTTGTCTTTATCTAACTTCCTATATTTTCCTTATATTTTTTGTTGAAAAATTTATTTTTTATAATTTCTTTTTTTACTATGGGGTATGTTCATGGTTAAAATCTTGTGATGAGTAGGGTGTGGTTACTACATAGTTCTAATATTCTCATCCAAGAGGGAATAGAACATATGAATATTTTCATTTCAACATTTCTCTTATAGTGTACAGATTCATGGTGGATCTATTGCTTTTTCTTTTTTTGTTCGATCGGTAGTACATGGTGTAAATTTTTCATCCTTTAGTTTACAGGTTCAATCCCCATAATATGGTATCAAAGGGATGGTTTTGAGAACATGGATTAAACACTAGTATTAGCATAGTCATGGAATCATATAAAAGAAATATCATGATCAATAATTATATGGGATAAATTCTTTATTATTTTGAATTTATATTGAAGAGTGTATATTTAATAAATATTCTAGGTTCCCCTATTAAGAGTGAATCTAGTTCTAATAGTGAGATATGAATACGATAACCTGGATATGAAGGCACTTTTACTGGTAAAAATGTTTCTTTCAAGGAATTTTTTGTTCGATATTTAAAAGAAAAATAGTATGGTGTTTTTATGAATATGTTATTGGGAATGTATAAATAACTGATATAACATTAAAAATATTCATGTTTTGATGATTATTTGGTTTATGGATAAATAAAGGAAGAATAATGAAAGAACATTAGATTTATTTCAACAATCTTTGTCGAAGGCTTTGATCGATAATGTTATCATTTATGAATGATTTAGTGGTATTGATAATCTTATATTCACTTCATGATATCTAAGATTTAATGGTTACTTATCTTAGTAACTGTAGGAGAAAATCAGATTTGGTGGTTTCTGATATCTGGAATCGAGTTATCTGTCACGACCCGACCCAATGAGGCTCGAGCCGCGACTCCCCAAGCCCGCCTCCAATAGGCCAGGGGCTGGCGACCAGCGCCGAGTAGGCTATCACACACATGGGAGGCATTAGCCTAAGGTACCTGTACACACGCACCCACAAACACCTCCATGCAATAGTGCAGTGATAAAGAAACTGAAAAGTAAATGCATGCATACAATCTATCCCAAACCAGAGTGCAACAGCAAAAGTACAAGGGAAAAACAGGGCCCACCAAAAGAAAACTACAAAGCGCGTCCAACCTGCTCTGAAGAAGGGGTACGCTGCCACAAACACCCGCCGGAAATCTCCCTCGGCCCAGCTCCGGTAAACACCCCGGTCAACTCGCTCACTAAGCTCCGCCTGCTCCGGGTCCTCCTGGGACTCCGTCAAAAGGCTTGTGGTCTGCACAAGACACAAACATGTGCGGGCAAAGCCTGTGCAGGGTTGAGTATAAACATACTCAGTAGGCACCCCAAAAACCCAAAACCCAAGGGAGAAACTGAAAGGAAACAGTCCGCTCAACCCAGCCAGAGGGAACCCAGACGAGAGAGAAACTCCATCTCGTGACCATCCTCGGCTAAACACAACAAGTCAGCTCAGCTCAGCTCAGGTGTATGCCCATACATACACCTTGAACAATCCAGATATACACAGCTCACGCCACAAAGGCACAAGAGGTACCAACCTCATCACCAGCAATTGTCCACAACCAGGAGAGTACATCACGAACACTGTCATACCAGATGACACTCATCCGAGAGATACACTCCATCGGGATACTCGCAAACATCACAGACGCTCACCCGAGAGACCACGCTCGTCGGATAGCATCTCTGAGGAAACATCGCTGAAACACCATAACCACCAAACTCCTCGGATAGGGGATCGCCGCTAGGGTCCGCTAGGGGATACCAAGACCCACTCCGATATACGTAACTCACAGATAGGGGATCACTCCCAGGGTCCGCTGGGGGATACCACGACCCGATCTGGCATACGTAGTTCTCACAGATGGGGGATCACACCCAGGATCCGCTGGGGGATACCACAACCCGATCTGCACTCGACAGAAGCTTCACACTCAGATAGAGGATCATCGTCCATATAAAGATGGTCACGACGATACCGGAACCCTATCTGGGATAACTCGCGATGTAGGGGATCGAACCGACGATGCCACAACCCTACCGAAACCACGCGCTGAGTAGGGGATCACATAACCAACGATACCACAACCCTACCGACACCAAGCGCTGAGTAGGGGATCGTATAACCAACGATACCGCAACCCTATTATAAACATCATGCTGAGTAGGGGATCGTAAACCCGCCCGATCTAGGGTAAAGATGCTAGAGGATCCACTCCGGGCCCACCGGAGGGATACCAAAACTCTAACAGTTTAAACATACCATCGAGAGGATCACAAACCCATATGAAGGTTGTGATACCACACGAACCCTCGTAGGAACGAACCAAGGGAGAACCCTCAACCACTGCTGGTCCAAACGTCGCTAACCCGAGCGACCCGCCATAACGCCACACTGCGCACCTCCTAGGCCAAAACCGAGGCCACCATCGCGTTCCACGTGGAAAAACACGCAGGATAGGCTGATTACTCGCCCGAAACGGAGCACCGGTGAAAAAGGCACTATTCATCGTAGCTAGCCCGTGCGGGGCCCACAAAACGATCCCGAAACCCATCGAGCGGATCACACCACGGCGATCCCCTCGGAAAAACAAGCAGAATCGACTACTCGCTCGTCCAAAACGGACACCCGGTGAAAAAGGTACTATTCACCGAAGCCCAGCTCGGGTGGGGCCCACGCCTGGATTCCGAAACTCATCGAACGGAACGCACCATTGCGATCCTCTCGGAAAAACACACAGGATCGACTATTCATCCGCCAAAATCGGACTCCTGGTGCAAAAGCTACGTTTCTCCGCAAACGCCAAAACCCGGCCTCGTGGGGCCCACACCCCGTTCGCAGTCCCAACACCCGGAAACCATCTCAAAAAGTCCGTCGTACCGTCAGGGTCTCAACGCCACTGACGGCACGTCAATCGGATGCTACGGGTAGAAGTTACAACGGCCCGAAGTTGTAAAATAATAAAATAATATTATTTTATACGACGTTTCTAGCTCCCGGGCCACGATCCCGAACCTTTAAAAATTTTCAAAGTGATTTCAAAAGGTCCGTCTCGACGCAAGAGGCGCGTCGCCGCAAAAGGCTCGCAAATCGGAGTTTCGGTTTGCGAGTTACGGGGGTTTAAGGAACCCCCGGAACAAACTGGCCGGACCACCGCAGGGTCGCCGGAAACCACCGCGCCGCCGCCGGACTCCGCCTTTCCGGTGCCGGAAACCACCGCGCCGCCGCCGCGCCGCCGCGGAACTCGCCGGAATCCGCCATGGCCGCCGCGGGTCTCGCCGGAAAACTGGTTTTTTCGCCGGAAAACTTCCGGGAGCCACCGGGAGCACCCCGGTGCTCCAAATTCAGATCCGAAACATGTTTTGGAAAGCTCGGGACCCGAACTATACAACCCATATGAAAATTTGAAGAAAAACAACACAAAAACGGGATCCGGGATTGTAAAACTCAAACCGCCTACCTTGCGGGCGAAACGCCGACGTTCTGCCTCAGATCTGCGCTCCAGAGCTTCCGTTGCGCGCTCCTGGAACGTCCGCCGTCAAATTCTGAGCTCGTGGGCGCTCCGTTTGCTCAATTTGGCGGAGTGGCGGCGAAGAACGACGAAGAACGATTAAAAGGGGGGGGGGGGGGGCGCTGATATTTATATCAGCCGCCCGCCGGCGCCAAACTCGCCTCGGACCCGACGCCCGATGGGAACAAAAGTAAGGTCACCCCTAGGGTAAACGCGCCATTCTGAACGCAACGGTGGTCTCAGATTTTCCATCCGAGACTCCGTTCAGAAGTTATTTGAGCCGACGCTCGCACACAAACTTGCCACTTATTTACGGAAACGCCCCTGGTGGCGTTTCTCACCGCAGGCCCGCGCCCGCAAAGTTTACACCCCGCCTAGGGTAAACGGCACGTTCCAGACGCAACTGTGCCCTCAGATTCCCGTTCTGAGCTACCGTTTAGGAGATATCACACCCCCGTCACGTGCATAGTATAAAAATACTTAATATTTTTATAAAATTAATTTTGGGCACACCGGGCCTCGGAATCGCACGCCGTCTTCGCGCCTAACTCTGGAATTATTCATAGAAATATTCCAAAGTCTGACAGGGCCAAACACCCGGGTCGCTACATCCTCCCCCCCTTAGAACTTATCGTCCCCGAAAAGCCCTAAGCACAAGGAAAGCGATTGGACGCTCAACTGGGTCTCACACACCAGCGAGCTCACTAACAACAACCACTCAGGGTCTTACCAACGCCCTGAACAAAACTTGAGCAAGCAAAAAAAGGAAAGAGTACCGCTAAACAGTGTCTGACAATCTACTGCAGTAAGTAGAAAAGACACAAGGCGTACCTCTATCCATCTGTGGTGCCTCTGGGTCAACAGCCTCCAGGGCATGCAGCTGTCCTCGCCCTCGACCACCAGCTCCCTGAGCTTGGAGTGGACCACCTGGGGGTGGGGGTGGTGGCAACTGGTACTGTCTACCACCGCCTCCCGCTGCACCAGCTCCGACGCCACGTCCGCCGCCATGCGGACCTCCTTGCTCGAGACGCTGCCTCTGCCAAGGCGGCCCATCGACCGGCTCCCTCTCAGCAGCACGTCGGGTCAGACAATCTCTAGCAAGATGTCCCCGACCATCGCAAGCGTAACACAGCCTCTCCTGCGGCTGACCAAAGCTGACTTGTGTGCCCTGTGAGCCCTGAGGCTCAGATCCTCCATCCTGGGGTCGCCTCCTGAAACGTCGGCCACGTCCAGACCCCTGAGTCTGTCGTCGGCTACCAGAAGCCGATCCGACCGACGAAGTCTCAGCTCTCGCGTGCCCAGCACTAACAGGAGAGATCTGCTCGGCCAGAAAGCTCTCCACCACCAGCGCTCGCTCCAGCACTCCAGCATAGGTGGGCAGGCACAAGGAAACCACACCCGCTCGGATATCCCGGCGTAAGCCCTACTCGAAGGTCCGAGCCCTAAAGAACGGGTCTCGAACCATATCCAGGGAGTAACGCGACAGGTCTGTAAACCTCGTTGAGTACTCTGACACAGTCATGCTCTCCTAACGAAGCTGCAGAAGCTCCTGGATCCGCACTAACCTCAGCGTCACCGGATAGAACTCCTCCCTGAAGAGCCGATCAAACTCTGCCCACGTGAGTGTCTCCTCGTCATGGGACTGCGTCACCAAACTCCACCATCGCCCGGCCGAACCATGCAGAAGGCTCGCCGCTAGGACCACCATCTAATCAGGAGGTGTCCTTACTAGGCGGAAAACTCGGGTGACTGCCTCAAGCCAGTCATCAGCTACCTGGGGGTCTGGATCACCCCGAAACCTCAGAGGTCGCTGCCTCTGGAACTCGTGTAGCGCACTCAGCCTGCGTGAAACCTCGTCCTGCACCGCCGGCACAACCAGCTGCTCGACAGGTGGTGGCTCAACTGGCAGACCGCCTGGAGGTGCAACCTCAGAACTTGCGTCCTGCTCCACAGCCACTACACGAGGCGGGTCGTCAGCACAACCCTGCTGCGGAACCCTCGCTGGCTGTCGTCGTGGAGGAATCCTGAAATACATTCAAGACACACCACAGTCAAAGAGTATATTTGGAGAGCTGACTCAAGAAGGACAAGGAAAAACCAAAAACCCAGTCCTATATGATGCATGTACCATGATGTCCCCACGACCAGTGTACGAATGTCCCGAGTCGAAAGGCAGGTTATCAGAGTCCTGGTGTATGGACACATCGGCCGCCGCACCAACACTGGAGTCCCTGGCCTGAAAGCCAAACTCGAAACACCCTAACACTGCCGCTATGCAACCCAAACCAAACTCACAGCTAGACCAGCTACGCTCTGAGATCCCAAAGGTGGAACCTCCTCTGATACCACTCTGTCACGACCCAACCCAATGGGGCTCGAGCCGCGACTCCCCAAGCCCGCCTCCAATAGGCCAGGGGCTGGCGACCAGCGCCGAGTAGGCTATCACACACATGGGAGGCATTAGCCTAAGGTACCTGCACACACGCACCCACAAACACCTCCATGCAATAGTGCAGAGATAAAGAAACTGAAAATTAAATTCATGCATACAATCTATCCCAAACTAGAGTGCAACAACAAAAGTACAAGGGAAAACATGGCCCACCAAAAGAAAACTACAAAGCGCGTCCAACCTGCTCTGAAGAAGGGGTACACTGCCACAAACACCCGCCGGAAAGCTCCCTCGGCTCAGCTCCAGTAAACACCCCGGTCAACTCGCTCACTAAGCTCCACCTGCTCTGGGTCCTCCTGGGACTCCGTCAAAAGGCCTGCGGTCTGCACAAGACACAAACATGTGTGGGAAAAGCCCGTGCAGGGGTGAGTATAAACATACTCAGTAGTGACCCCAAAAACCCAAAACCCAAGGGAGCAACTGAAAGGCAACAGTCCGCTCAACCCAGCCAGAGGGAACCCAGAAGAGAGAGAAACTCCATCTCGTGACCATCCTCGGCTAAACACAACAAGTCAGCTCAGCTCAGCTCAGGTGTATGCCCATACATACACCTTGAACAATCCAGATATACACAGCTCACGCCACAAAGGCACAAGAGGTACCGACCTCATCACCAGCAACTGTCCACAACCAGGAGATTACATCACGAACACTGTCATACCAGATGACACTCATCTGAGAGTTACACTCCATCGGGATACTTGCAAACATCACAGACGCTCACCCGAGAGACCACGCTCGTCGGATAGCATCTCTGAGGAAACATCGCTGAAACACCATAACCACCAAACTCCTCGGATAGGGGATCGCCGCTAGGGTCCGCTAGGGGATACCAAGACCCACTCCGGTATACGTAACTCACAGATAGGGGATCACTCCCAGGGTCCGCTGGGGGATACCACGACCCGATCTGGCATACGTAGTTCTCACAGATGAGGGATCACACCCAGGATCCGCTGGGGGATACCACAACCCGATATGCACTCGACAGAAGCTTCACACTCAGATAGAGGATCATCGTCCATATAAAGATGGTCACGACGATACCGGAACCCTATCTGGGATAACTCGCGATGTAGGGGATCGAACCGACGATGCCACAACCCTACCGAAACCACGCGCTGAGTAGGGGATCACATAACCAATGATACCACAACCCTACCGACACCAAGCGCTGAGTAGGGGATCGTATAACCAACGATACCACAACCCTATTATAAACATCATGCTGAGTAGGGGATCGTAAACCCGCCCGATCTAGGGTAAAGATGCTAGAGGATCCACTCCGGGCCCACCGGAGGGATACCAAAACTCTAACAGTTTAAACATACCATCGAGAGGATCACAAACCCATATGAAGGCTGTGATACCACACGAACCCTCGTAGGAACGAACCAAGGGAGAACCCTCAACCACTGCTGGTCCAAACGTCGCTAACCCGAGCGACCCGCCATAACTCCACACTGCGCACCTCCTAGGCCAAAACCGAGGCCACCATCGCGTTCCACGCGAAAAAACACGCAGGATAGGCTGATTACTCGCTCGAAATGGGGCACCGGTGAAAAAGGCACTATTCACCGTAGCTAGCCCGTGCGGGGCCCACAAAACGATCCCGAAACCCATAGAGCGGATCACACCACGACGATCCCCTCGGAAAAACAAGCGGAATCGACTACTCGCTCGTCCAAAACGGACACCCGGTGAAAAAGGTACTATTCACCGAAGCCCAGCTCGGGTGGGGCCCACGCCTGGATTCCGAAACTCATCGAACGGAACGCACCATTGCGATCCTCTCGGAAAAACACACAGGATCGACTATTTATCCGCCAAAATCGGACTCCTGGTGCAAAAGCTGCGTTTCTCCGCAAACGCCAAAACCCGGCCTCGTGGGGCCCGCACCCCGTTCGCAGTCCCAACACCCGGAAACCATCTCAAAAAGTCCGTCGTACCGTCAGGGTCTCAACGCCACTGACGGCACGTCAATCGGATGCTCCGGGTAGAAGTTACAACGGCCCGAAGTCGTAAAATAATAAAATAATATTATTTTATACGACGTTTCTAGCTCCCGGGCCATGATCCCGAACCTTTAAAAATTCTCAAAGTGATTTCAAAAGGTCCGTCTCGACGCAAGGAGCGCGTCGCCGCAAACGGCTCGCAAATCGGAGTTACGGTTTGCGAGTTACGGGGGTTTAAAGAACCCCCGGAACAAACTGGCCGGACCACCGCAGGGTCGCCGGAAACCACCGCGCCGCCGCCGGACTCCGCTTTGCCGGTGCCGGAAACCACCGCGCCACCGCCGCGCCACCGCGGAACTCGCCGGAATCCGCCATGGCCGCCGCGGGTCTCGCCGGAAAACTGGTTTTTTCGCCGGAAAACTTCCGGGAGCCACCGGGAGCACCCCGATGCTCCAAATTCAGATCCGAAACATGTTTTGGAAAGCTCGGGACCCGAACTATACAACCCATATGAAAATTTGAAGAAAAACAACACAAAAACGGGATCCGGGATTGTAAAACTCAAACCGCCTACCTTGTGGGCGAAACGCCGATGTTCTGCCTCAGATCTGCGCTCCAGAGCTTCCGTTGCGCGCTCCTGGAACGTCCGCCGTCGAATTCTGAGCTCGTGGGCGCTCCGTTTGCTCGATTTGGCGGAGTGGCGGCGAAGAACGGCGAAGAACGACAAAGAACGATTAAAAGGGGGGGGGGGGGGGGCGCTGATATTTATATCAGCCGCCCGCCGGTGCCAAACTCGGCTCGGACCCGACGCCCGATGCGAACAAAAGTAAGGTCACCCCTAGGGTAAACGCGCCGTTCTAAACGCAACGGCGGTCTCAGATTTTCCATCCGAGACTCCGTTCAGAAGTTATTTGAGCCGACGCTCGCACACAAACTTGCCACTTATTTACGGAAACGCCCCTGGTGGTGTTTCTCACCGCAGGCCCGCGCCCGGAAAGTTTACACCCCGCCTAGGGTAAACGGCACGTTCCGGACGCAACCGTGCCCTCAGATTCCCGTTCTGAGCTACCGTTTAAGAGATATCACACCCCCGTCACGTGCATAGTATAAAAATACTTAATATTTTTATAAAATTAATTCCAGGCACACCGGGCCTCAGAATCGCACGCCGTCTTCGCGCCTAGCTCTGGAATTATTTGTAGAAATATTCCAAAGTCTGATAGGGCCAAAAACCCGGGTTGCTACATTATCAATGAATAACATTGATTGAAGGATATTATGAAACCACATAGTAGTTAGTACAGTACCTATTGAAGGGGTGGGTCAGTCCATCCAAAGTATAATTATTGGAAGAATTCGTCTTTAGTTAAGTATTAAGAAAGAAACCATGATAAAGGAAGAGTTAATTAAATTAGTACTGGTCTAACATTTTGGTCATTTAGAATGAAAATACATGAGAAGAAATATTGAAAAAGTAACAAGTAGAACACCAAAAATAAATCAACCATTGGATGTTCGGATTCTACCAGGGCATTTGAAGTTCATAATGACTGTTACATTGTATGAACACAGCTATAAAATCATGGGTGGTTGACTCTAAATCCTCTTTAAATTTAAATGGTTATAAAAGATGCATTCCAACCTATATATCTAGGAAATATATAAAAATACATCTAGAGGATGGTGAATCCATAGAAGTTTTTTTTGGGAAATGAGATTCCAACATCTAAATGAATAATAGAAGATTCAAGAAACTATTAGAATCCCATCACATCACTATCCTTGGGATTAATATTTTTTCCACTAGGAAATTGGATGCCAATTAATATAGAAATAGATTTGAAAATGTAGTATATAAGGTTACTAAGGGATCTATAGTAATTTTAGAATAAATAAATGGTTTTACCCTTTTCATGACTAGAAATTCATATGTGACTTCATTTGTTAGTAGTACAAATTATGATATTTCTTATTCATGAATCTACAAATCCAATAAACATAGTTAAAAGAACAAGAATATTATGCAGAATAAGGGAATAATAAATATTGATCTCATGGAAATATAAATGTGTTAATTTTAATTCAAATAAATCAAAACAAAGTGTCCTTCATTATAAATGGTGTGAACCACATGGAATAAAAGATAGAGCTTATACCATCAGATGTTTGGGGGAATTCCCTATTCAATTATAATATGGTTGTCTTTGAATTCAAAGATTCATTGACGATGATACATGGAATGTTTTTATTTATTTCTTGCGGAATAATTATAATGTATTTTAGGTTTTTATTTTGTAAAATGTTTTGGAATAAAAATAATATTTACATAAGTTTAAGTGAATACAAATAGAAAATGGCAGTGATGACACAATATGATACTTATAGAATTTATATATAAATGAATGGATAATAAATGAGAATATTGTACCTAAAACTCCATTGTACATTTTTGTTACTAAAAATATTAATATTAATTTTGATGTGAAATTTCTAAGCATGTGGTCACAATTGGAAATTCCTATAGTGATTTGTGCAGTGGAACTCAATCCAATGGTATATCTCAACAAAAAAATTATAACATCAATGGTTATGCAAGTTCATTAAAAAGAATTATAGTCTATAAAATTATAGGAGGTTATGTATCTTAAATTTATTTTATGTTTATAATATGGACATCTAAATGATACGGACCATGAAAAACATCAATCAATATCCAAAAATGTGTTTATTATTTGTTATGGGGATGAAAATTTTGGATATAATTTAATTTATTTTAAATGGAATTATATCATTAGATGTTTGGAGTTTTTAAATGATGAGAAGGTACTATGGAAATATCAGAACATGGTGGATTAGGATGTTATGTGAAAATAAACAGTTTAATTCTATATTGATCAAGTCATAGGTAGTTCAACAAAACCAAAGAATTTAGAAATATTTTAAGATAAATTAGAAGTGAAGATGTATATCTACAGAAAATAATACAATGTCAAAGAGTTTCTAAATATTGAGATAAGGTAGTGGATGTTTGTGCCATCATGTTCCACAGTCAAAAAAATAATATTGACCTAATGTATCATTTCACCAGGAACATGCTGGAGGAAAATCATCTTGAACAATAAATGATAATATGAAGACACAATCTGGTAGACATATTCAACATGGTGGTATTTCATGAATACATAATGAATAATTGAACATTAGTGGGATGTAGGTAAATAAAGGAAGGAAATAAAGGGTAAATTATTCTAGATTCTTATGATCAATTTTTTTTATGGATTTCTTGGGAAAAATTATTCAAGTGGAATATTTTTGGGATGTAAATCCTTATTCATATCATTAGATGTTCATAGTATTAGGATTTTGAGAATCAAAATTAAATTCACTATAAATTCAATTTTTGTTAGGTTGTTGAGAAAGATTTAATGGATTCATTTGATTATCTATTCAATGGAATCATGTTTTCTCAAATGTTAGTAATTATATCAAATGATTTCATCTAAAAATAGTTATACATTGTTGCATTGAGACGTTTGAATGTTAAATAAATTTGATGGGTCACCATTTTGGAAACTATTCCCAAGAAATCATGTCCTTATACCATGTTTTTTAAAATATAATTTTTATCTTTTAAACCGATTACGATTAGTTTTTATATACATGTGACCGTTAGTGAAATTTGTGACAAGGTGTGAAAATTCAAGGTTTCTATGGTTCAACATATCATTTATTAGAGATTTGAGAAGTTGACGAGGATTACTTTTAAATTGTAAAATATTCTACACATTTAGTCTTCTCATTATAATAAAATCATTCAACTATGTGGTTTCCACCATTTCAAATTGGACATTTTCAGAACAATGTTAAATATTGTCTTATTTATATACATTCTTGTATTTCTGTTTCAGGTTTCACTAATTAATGTACTTTTAGTATATATTTTTTTGTTTTTAGTATGTTGTGTGTGCGATTTCAACTATGTGAAGTGAGTAGGGTGTTGTGAATACCCATTTCCAATTAAATTAGTTTAGGGGTGAGAAAGATTCTATTGATTTAGTTTTCAACTTTGATACTGTTTTTAAGCAATTAATAGTGGTTCTATGATTATTTAGTCATCTAGTTTATCGATACAACATGGTATCAGTTTTTCATCATTTTGTGCACAACATTCATCCCAAAAAAATTTGATAAAAAAGAATGTGATTATTTTTTCTCTTCTGAAGGATATAATCATTTTTTATATTCTTTTCAAACCATGCAACAAAATAATGACATAGAGAGTTAAAATCAAACTATCTAGGAAATCCCATAAAAAATAATTGAATTAAACATACGTTGATATTTTTGGGTTTTGTTCATCAATACTACATGATTTATTAATAATCATGTTCTAATAATACTTTTTCTCAAAATTACCCTTATGAACATTAGAAAGATAAAAATAATAAGTCGTATTTTTTAAATTTTTTGTTTTAAAATGAATTATTCATAAAAAAATAATATCATTAAAAAGAGGACTAAATAATAATAAGATCAATTTCATGTTATTTTTTTATGAAAATATTTCAAAATATATTTATCAAAATGTTTTTGAAACTGATTCTTAATGTCAAATGATCATTATTTATCTATAGAAGTTATATCCAAAAAATAACATCCTTTGAATTCACTATATAAATATTTTAAAAACATATAATGACCATCCTATTGAATACGACATCTGAAATCTTCAATTGGAAACTCGTACTAGGAGATCAATCCTAAATGAGTTTTAACATATTGCCTTTTTCTCTTCCCTAAAACCCTTAAATGTAAATGATTCCCTTAATGATGAAATTTTCATTCTTAGTATGTAAAAGGAAATAAACCAATTCACTTAAAATAATTCCTGTAATCTCATGTAATTGCATATTGATCATACCATCATTGGATTAAAATGGGTTTTCAGGAATAAGTGAGATGTGTTTGGTTATATCACCTGAAATAAAGAATGTATAGTAGATAAATCTTATAACCAAGAAGGAATTAACTTCGGTGAAAACATTACACTATTTACATAGTTAAAATCTATTAGAATCTTGTTGGAATTATACTCCCCAAATAACCTCAATCACATTTAAATGGGTGTAAAAAATGATTTTTAAATTATTTTATTAAATTATTTTTAATAAATAGAACAACCAAAATGTCTTAAATATTTTAATTCACATAATCATGTTCTTAAAATAACTAATTTTTTTATAGTTTAAAATAAAACCCCATCCATGGGGGAATGTTTATACAATTTTGTTTAGTAAATTGGTTTAAAATAGGAAATGATATTAAACTTCTTTTTAAAACACATCTCACGTTATTTATAAGTTGTTTAAATTCATGTTGATTATGTGATTTTTATCTCAAACAAAGAATCTATTTTTTTAAATTATCTGATTTTGTAAAATATTAATTTCTAATGAGATTTTGGAAGAAATAATATTCTTTCTAATTTTTCAAATTTCCCCAAATAATGATGGTTTTTTTAAAAATAAGGAAAATACATTAATGAAAATTTAAATTAATTTGGAACAGATGAAGATAATGGAATTATTACACCCATGTTTAAATCCTATAAGATAACTATTGATGAAATAGGTAAGCATGTCAACAATAATATTTATAGATTCATGATTAAAATATTCATTATCATACTATTAACTAGCCTCAAATGAAGTTCATTATTTGTATTTATTCTCATTTTAAATAAAAGATAATGGAATCTCATCTCATGTCAATTAAAATTATTTTCTTATATATAAAAGGATTAAAATTTATTGTTTTCTTATCTGAAAGGGACTTATTTTGAATTAAATAGTTTTTCTGATGTGTATTTCTGTGGATGAAAACTACATGGGAATTTATTATTGGTAAATTCTGCATACATGGGAAATCCCACATCTTATGGAGTTGTAAGAATAAAAAATAATCATCTCTTTCTAAAAATAAAATAATATATATATATGAACGGAGTTGTAGAGACCAAATAATATGGATAAAACACACTGTAATATACTTCAGACTTACATATAACCATATCCCTATTATATAATAAAATACCAGTGGCATTAATATTAATAAAAATACTTTTTAACACTCTCAAACAAAAGATATTAAACATAGGAACCATTTTTGATGTGATAACATCCAAAAGTGTGTTAGCAATTTAGTCTTTTTTTAGGAAGCAATGTCAACTCACTATTATATTATATAAACGTATACAAGTTCAACATTTTGGATTAATCAATGGGTAATTATTAATGGTATGATTTGGATAATATCTGTTTTACCTTGTCTCACTTGGGAATCATTTTAAATTTTATTTTGAAAATGAATCTTGTACTTAGGTTTTTTCACGTTATTAAAAAATAATAAAAATTTTATTTTAGTTTTCTAAATTTTATTATATTTTCTCTATTGGTTAGGAGATGTATATATAACCTATGATTTAATTTTAGGGGAGGCTAAAATATATATTTTTGAGACATTCCTTTTTATGTAATATTACTTTGAAATTACTTTCTAAAAAAATGTTTTCACGTTCTTAAAATAAAAAACAATACCTTTTATACTAATTTTATTCTTTTATTATTTCAAAATAAATTTAGATTTGAAAATTAAATACAATAACTTCAGTTCATTTAAAATAATTATTAATTGGTTTTTCAAAAACATATATGGGATTTTTTGTATAAATTTTTTTAAAAGTTGTTTTTATGTATCATAAGACTGATTACGGGTGATTAAAAAATTGTATATTTATTAATATCTATATTATTTATTGTTTGAGTTGTCATTAACAAAGTAAAAAAATAGATAACCCTTTAGAGGTATTTTCTCACATTCTATGGAACTTCTTCATGGTTTTTTAATTATGGAACCAATCAATGGATATAAAACCACTTCTTGAAGAAATTTGTGTTTTGGTACGGTTTTATACCAATTAACTATTTTATTACTATTTATTTTCAAACTTTTATTTTTTATCTTTATTTATCATTCTAAATCTATTTTTAACTAATTTATTTTCCTTATCTCTATCTCTAATTCTATTATTAAAGGGGGTTTTAGAACATTACATGTGCCTTGGTTTTTGTTTGATCCTTTGACCTCATTTCTCCTTTACAGAATATTATTTCATTCTCTTGAAATATATTTTAAATGCATATTTACAATTTTTAAAATCACTTTTAATATATATCTATAGTTTTTTCTCCAATTATTCATTTTTATTTGTATTGAAAATTTCGATGCATTCTTTATGATTATCCAAAAGAGAGAGAAGTGTTTTTTATGAGGATGAAGAAATGTTTTGGCCTTCAAGCGGGTACATTTAATTAATATTTAAAATGGGGATATATTTATAGAAAAATAGAATAAAAAAATATGTGTTATTGTTTAATTGTGTTGTAAAGATGAATTTAAATGTTTTAATATTTTTTAAAAAATCAACATTTGACTCATATTTTAAATTTTTATGTTTTTTTTCATTTACTTATTGATCAAATTAAATATCTTTTACTTATTGAGAATATTTATTATCTTTTTTTAATATATTTCTTGACAATATATCTTAAATTCATTGATATATTATTTTATATTTTACATTTATGATCATAAAAAGGTGGGATATTTTTGTGCCTATGTCGCATATTTTTTTTAAAAAAATTTAAACTCATTTAGGCATATATATTTGACATTAGAGTGAATTTAATTATAGAATTTTAGAGTTTTATCCATTCTATTAATAGAAAAAAATTGATTTTAAATTTTATTAAAGCGGGATTGATGATCTTATTAAATAGATATAAAATAACTTAAATTATAGTTTAGGATCAATACATTATGTTGAAATATCCATAAAAAATCTTAAATGTAGAAAATTAGTCAATTTGTGGCGTACGGGAATGTGTTGGATCACCGACTCATTGGACATGTGAAAAAAAACTCATTGTGTAGAATAAGTCCATCATCCATGTTATGGAAACTGGTAGAGCTAGAAATCCCTATGTGTTTCACTGGTTTACCAGTGGGATCATCCTGCTAGCTGGTGACTATGATGTATAACAATATGATACAAATTAAAAGGTATTTATATTCTTTTACTCATGTCATATATCACTTACTTCACCAATAGAACTACAATATACAATAAATCATTTAAATATATACCTAAGATGGATTATATATCATCAAATAACCTATAAAACATCGCTACAATTAAATCAAAGATGTTATGTCACTAAATCAGTAGTGATAATAATGTTTTCTTAAAGAAACAATCTCAAATTATTCTTCAATTTCAAAGGATCTCTTATTCCATTTTCTCTATATCTCTCATCTTAATTATATAAATATTTTATAGGGATAAGAAAATTGTAATTGTAATAGGTTTTCACTAAGAAATCCCTTTCATCTTCTTAATTTCTTCCACAATATATTATCAGTATTTAAAAGTGAGGGATGAGTTACTTAACTACAAATGAAGTGAAATATGGATCTCATAACAATAATTTTGAGGTAAAAATTTCATGATCACTATATAGATCAGTGTAGTAGAAATATAAACTTATTAACCATAGGGGATGATATATATGGACATTCACATAGATATTTCCACAAAATTTTATCAAACCATGTATGATTCTTCTTTTAATTTACTCTTTTAATCATTCCAATACTTTGCACATAATTTCATAGATTTTATACATTTTTATACATAATGGTTTTTCACTCAATGAATAAAAAAATTAACTATTAAATTCATATTTAATATATCAATTTATCACATCATCATGTTAATAATGATTCGTTTTTAATTTCCACTTAACTTTTATTATTTTAATTTTTAAAATTAAATTATTCCCCAACGCAATTTCATTCTATGTTGATGAAAAAAATAAAAAATTATAGGGTAAAATTATTTTAATTGGGGAATTAAGCACCTTGACCATTTTTTATGGATTAGTTTTTGTAAATATATTTTTGAATAGTGTGTGACATGGGTAATAAAGAAGATAAATTGAATAATAATTTATTATAATGATATATAATCATAATCAAATTTGATATAAAATATACAAATAAAATAATTAACCCTCATTGGTAAATGATACAATGTATGGAAAACATAATATTCAAATGTTAATCTTTCTATAAAAGTGCTTCTTCATTATATTATATAGTTATATTTAAAATAAAATAATACATATTTTATAATTTATATTTTGTTAAATGAACATCATTTTGATTGATTTATCATATAAATATTAGCATTTTATATTTGGTTTTCTAAAATTGATATGTTTAGGTGAATAATGGAAATATATTTTTATAAATATTATTACTTTTTTAACATCATCATGATATAACAATGAATTACCTTTAATTTAAACCAATTTTATAGACTAAATATGTGTATAATGATTAAAATAAGAAGTTTAAAGAAATTATTTTTGATTTAGAAACATATGACAAACATTTCTAAGCCTGAGTAATGTTTTATTTTAATAAAAAAATTAACAAATTTTCATAATTTTTATTAATTACGTATTTAAAAAGCTACATTAAATTTTGGATTGATTTAGAAATCAAATAAATCCCTATTGTTATTAGTAAAGCAATAAATTTTATATGGATAAATTCTATAAATGATTTTTTTGTAAATGAATTTGTTTTTATAAAAAAGTAATTTTTTATAAAAAATATTTTTCATTCCATTTTTTGTACTTTTTAAATGAATTTTTTTAAATATATAGATTTAATCATGAAAATTATTTTATAAATTTAGAATAAAAAATATTCAAATTAATTATTATAGTTAATTTCAATTTTTTTTCATAAAGAATACATAACATTGTAAACCTTTTCCCCCACTATAATGGTTTAAATGGATAATGATGCAATGAAACTAAGGGATAAACCTAATAATATCAATATATTTTTTTATAAATTTTATTTTAATAGTGTATTTTTCTCATTAAAAATTAGATACTTGAAAATTTTACAATTTGGACCACTTTATTTGATAATGAAATTTTATTTATATTATATAATTATTATTTTTAATAATTTCACTCTCACCCACATAATAATTTTTCAGGATAATTATTAGGATAAATAATTATATTAATGGTTCAATATAAAATTATATACAATTAATAAATTTAATTTATATTATTAATTGATTTTTAATATTGAATAATAATTCAAATATCTAAAAGAATATATGAAACATTGACTCAATGCTTGTGTAAGTAGTAGAATATTTGATTTCAAAAAATCATTTTTATGGTGATTTTGATTTGGTTGTGTTTTCTGACATGGTTTGATGTGGTTAAAAATGGTTTATAGTCAAAGGACCCATGAATGGTTGATGAGATTGTGTGAATTGATAATGAAGAGCATGAATGTATGAACAAACCTTATAGATCATTAATGTTATAACAAATCATGTTGAGATAAAGTGTCTGAACAGATTATTCATATCTCTAATTTTATAATTGATCATGAAAATCACATGAGGACAGTACTTGAATTTTATACAATTTCCTACTGATATCATGATAAAGACATGAATGCATCATATGATTTTTAGTGGATATCATAGTAATATCATGTGAAGATAATTAGTAATGAAAGGATAATATATATATATATATATATAAATCATTCAAAATAATATCAGATTTTCATTGTCATTGGATCACATAATGAGATTATACAATGCACTAAAATGAAATGTTTACAACCACACTTTTTTCAATCAGATGATGGGATCACGTGAAGCACTTAAAGGAAATATTGCTGGTTTTGTGGTTGTATTTTGATCCTTAGATGGGAACATGTGGAGCAAAAATGATTTTCAATTGAACACGTAGTGAGATTAGGAATGTTCTCAATTAATATGTAGGTGATCATGTAAATCACATGTGACATAAAGTGAAATATCACGTGAAAAAACCATGTTATTCCCTTATGGACAATGTATAAGGTGGTGGAATGGAAAAATAACCATGATTTTCATAGTTAAGGACGTATATATATATATATATATATTTATAAATACCTCCTTACATTTCATTAAGAATAAAAGGGACTTTATGAAGTGTTTTAATCTGAAAAAAGTAATTTTCATGACCATTAGAATTTATTTTTCAAGAATCACATAGTTCATGTTATCTATATAAGGTCCAGCGATGGGGGGGGGGATGGAATTGATGCTGGTGGTTGGTATTTGTTTGTGTCGGGATCCTGTGTGGGCTTTGGTTCCCTTTTCTGGTCATCAGGCGTTTATTGGGTTCTCTCTATGAGCCTTCGGGCTGCGTTATTAGGCTTTTTTTATGGGTTGATCCCTCAGGATCTAGCGTGTAATGGGTTTCCCATACCCAATTTAAAATATGGTTTGTGTGGTGTTTTTATTTTCATAAAAAAGGGGCTTGACCCCACCCTTTTTTGATATATAAGTTATTATAAAAGGATCTCACAAAGGGTTCCGGTGAAGGATTCCCATAAAGGGTTTTTCGGAGGGGAAGTATTCACTGGTCATAGGTAAAAGTTTTTTAATTCCTGATTTGTGTGATCTTAAGAATGTCTCTCATCAGAGTCACCTGACCTAAATTAAGTGAAGAAGGTCTTATGAGGTGGTCATATAAATGATGTTATACACCATGTTTAATTTCTCATAGGTGTACCCACTTGAGTCATGTGATCCATATAAACATAATAGGGTCATGAAATCCTCCTGAAAGAAATAATGTCTCATGATTTGTGTCAAAATAAGAAGGTCTCATGGAGGCACCACATAGAAGAGTCTATAGAGGAATATCATAGAGGAATCATTCAGAGGGTTCTTATGAGTGGTCCTCACACAAGGGATATATTCCAAGGTCTCACGAATGGTTTACATGATAGTTTCATGAACAATGAAATATGTGTTAGGGTTTCCCAATGAAAACTAACAAATTCATTTATATTTTTTTTAAAAATAAGACTTATGATCTACACCATTCGATAATATTTGAAGGAGTTTATTTATTGTTATATCCAAGGTAGTGAAATGAAGACATGGAATATGTCACAACACATTCCAAAGTGAGGATTATTTTCTATGATATCACATGTTATGATTTTTCTCAATGGTTTGTTCACATCATGGATACAAAAGAGAATTTTAATTTAAAAGGAAACTATAAAAAATTCAATGCAACACTCTACAGTATAATATATTTTTCTTTAGACTAAATTCTAGTTTTTTTTTTCATCTAATGAAGTGAGTATATGAGGTATGTGTTTGTGATGTGACACTTTTGAGACAATTCATCTTCCCATAAATTTTATGGGATGCGTACCCCGAAAGTAGTGGCATATCCTAAACCAACAACACCAATATTTAGTGGATTTGGTACATTTGTACACTTCCTTTATATACTCATTGGATTTATCATAGTGATGGTGAGCCATAAAAAATCTAGGATCACTTTTTATTGCTTTATTTATTGACATTATCCCCATCATCACCATACAATGTTTGAAACTATAATATCAATATATAAATGAAATGGAAAACGTAGTCACCCTTATTATAACGTGGTTATGATGTAGTGGGGAAGGTATAATTTTGAAAAGACTATCAACACCCCAATTCTCCCCTAGAAAAAATTGTATTTTATTTGATGAACATTTTCCCATGAATGGGTGAAATAGATCCTTGAATATTTCCAGAGATAGAGAAAACCAATAAGTGTTTGAGACAGACCTAAAAAGTCTTATAAAAGTATAGATGAAAATATGTTCTATTTATATAAAATTAATTTTCTTATTGTAAGTGTTTTAATGCTCAAAAAAATATTTCATTTGGTTTAGAGCTAAATATTTCTAAAAAAGAGAGAAAACACAAGCTCCTTGAAATGTAACCAAAAAATGAAACTTAGAAAAATGTATCTATAAAATGATATTATTGTGGAATTATGGGGAAACACTATGACTATTTTTCAATAAGATAGAGGGATTAATGATAGAATAATAACAGCAAAAGAATCAACATCTCTATTGGGAAATAGAGACACAAGGAATGTTCTAAACGTGATATGTTTCATTTTCTATAATCATCGAAATTTGTAATGATATTGAATATTCAAGAAAGTATGGAATGAAAAGGAACATTAATGGGGATTTCAAACTCTAGTGGTGTATACAGATAATTCCAATAATAGGGGAAATCCTACTATGTTGAAAAATAGGTATTATGGATTAGATGAAAACCAATGAGCTCTATGAAATATATACCAATAATACATACTTTTACACGCATATAAACAGTATTGGAATGAAAGATGATAAATCTACAAGAAAAATATAGGACCTACTCTAGTTTTATGTAAGATTAATGTCCATTCAATTAAAGAATATCCCTCGGTAAGAATGGTTTATGTGACATAGATAAATGATAAAAGGAATATTGATAAATAATTCCTTGAAAAATTCAAGTTTCATTCCACAATATGAGATGAGAATAGATTTATAAGTGCATAATAATGGAGTAAGAAATGAGGGAATATGACCACAATAAATTTTCCATCTCAGATAATGAATTATGAAAATTAGTATATGTGTGGATAGTCATAACCTATATATTGTACGAAGAATGATTATTTGGGAAATAAAAGTCATTTTTCATGGTATAATGAGATAAAATTAGTTGGTCTATTGGAACAATCATAAAAATTATAAAATGTTATATAAGAAAATATTAAATGGGTGGTTGGTCATGATCGACCTTAAAACACTTCTTGAAAATTCTAGAAATACCATTATCCTCATGATTTAAACATTTTTAAATTATTGTTGGATGTTATAGAGGACTATGTGATATATTTGATCCATTATGTATTTGTTATTCTTAAATTGAAAAACATTTTACATTAAATAGAGATCCATTAGAAAAAAGAAATTAAAAACATGAAATTATCATATTCTATCATATTAAATATTGGTGTTACAAAACTAATATATTTTTCATATACATATCAGGATGTTTCATGTCATGGAAAAGGAAGATCATATAATGATGATCCCGATATTAATTAATGTTATATTGAATATTCCATTGATGATATCCAGCCTCATTTCATGTTGTATTTATCATCTATGTGAATGTATATTTGTGACAAAGAAAAAAAAATTACTTATTTCGTGGTAATATGTTTTTATTAAAATGTTGTGCGAGCTATCTAATTGTAGGAAACCCATAAGCTATTTAGGAAAATTAATAGTATTTTAAACAAGTGTTGTCCCCATTCTGAAGAGTAATTCAATATATTGATTCAGATCAACAATCGATATTAATTATCTATACCAGTCCAGATATGGATGGTTTAAGGGATGTATGGTGAATTTCTGTCTATGTGATATAGGCTCACAGGCCAATAGAGTCCTCTAAATATTTTAGAAACATCATGATACAATCATTAATGAGAACTATTGAATATATGATGCACATATATTACTTATTAAGAGGACAAGAAGTCAAAAATTATGGTACACCCAATAAAATTCTATGAGAATGGCAGAGATTGAAGTAAAGTCACTGATTGATATCCATTGTGACAATTAAGGTGATATAGATCTTTGATAAAACCTATTCCATCACTTAAGGATGAATAAAATTGAAATTATATATCAATTTATCAAGGATAATGTGGAACACAACCTAGTGAATGAAGAGTATGCCCAAAATTAAATATAGTATGTAAACATTCTAACAAAGGTCTCACCCAAAAAGCATTTCAAAAACATTGATTGGCCCTTGGAATTTAGTCAAATTACCATTATTAAAAATATTATATGTGGTTTCCCTATCCCCAAGGTATATTTTTTCCCTATGTACTGATATGTGTTCTTTATCATGTATTACACCTCAATTTTTTGATATTTGGGTTCAACAAGAAATGGGGAAATGACTTAATTGGGACAGGGGAAGAAGTTGATAGGAGAATATTATTGGGGTAGTAGTGAAATTGGGGGATTTTTATATATGATGATTCCAAAACTCTTCTATCAAAAAAAAGAATCATGATCATTATTTAGTACTTCATGATGCTATAATTTGTCACAAGAAGTAATCTAATGGGATAATCTTGTTTTATCATTTCATACCAATGATATTTTTAGTGTAATGTTTGAGATTGACATGATTCATTGGTGAAATTTTCCTGATACACTTTTCAATCATTATAATATTTACTCATGTGGGATTTTTGTATGTTTTAAGGCAATCCATGATCACTATTTTGGGTTGTTGAAGGAAAATGGTCTTTATGTTCACGACATGTCTACAATTTGGTTCGTAATATTTATAAGTGTTCCTAGAAAAACCTAGATTGGGATATTATAGGAAAAAATACACCAAGACGGTAATTATGGTTATATTGTATATGTTTATGATGTTTTATGTTTTCGATGAAGAATGGTTATCAATGGAAGCATGAAGAGTTGGTATGATTGCAAGAATTCATCCCATTGAGAATGAATTTCTGAACTACTGAGGAGGATCAAGAATGTCATTGTTGATCATGTGGACCAGATCAATCTGAAATAATGACACATAGAATTAATTTCGGAACTAATGTATTGTGGCACTTGAAGACTCTGCATTATTTTCATAGGATCCTTTATTGAGACCATGAGAAGAAACAAAATACACTATGTGAGTTTTAACAGATCTTGTGATGAGATCACACAAAGTGAATGAAGGAATAAAGTATGGAAATGATTTTGATATCTTATAGTCATCCCAAATCACACAACTGAATCTCATTCATTAGATTATACGATGAGATCATCTAAAGAACTAGAATAGAATTTAATTGACTTCATGATTGTCTTTGAGTCACATGATGGGATCATGATAAGCATTGTAAGACAATCGTGCTGGTTGCATGATTGTATTTGGATCTCATCATGGGGTCAATTAAATGTTGCATGATTTTAAATTTATCACATGATGGGATCATGTTACATGATAAATTATAATACAGATGATCATGTTATGTTCTTACGACAAGAAACATGTGATAATGCGAAGAAATCATGAAAAGCACCTAAATTTGATTGTCATCGAGGGGGAATGGATGAATTAATGTGATTTTTATAGTTAAGGTTGTGGATTTATGACTTAAAAAACCCCATAACCCATCATTATAAAGAATATATATTTTTATATTTGGTTTTATAAGAAGAAAATTAGTTACCATGTTCAAAAACCTATTCAACCAAAATCTAGTGATTCATGTATGAATTGCAATATCTTTTGGAATGATCTTAGAAACGGTTATCACGATGGATACTCATGAAAGTATATTGATAAGGGATTTAATTGATAGGGATAGTTAGATATGATTTTATTTCAGGATCCATGTAACCATAACAAGGTCTCGTGCTAAAATCATGTTAGCAACTTGACCTAAAGAAGGTTTTGTGAATGGTTGTTGTGAATGAGTTCTATAAAGGATATCAAACACTAATTGTATTTTCACATAAGAAGAACTTAATGAGACACATTATATTCATGAATCAAACATGGTCGCATAATATTAATGAATAAATCACAGAATCACAGTTTACGTCAAAATAAGGTCTCTCAGAGGGGTCACACAAAGGAGTCTCACATTGGAATCATTCAGAGGGGTATTCTGAAGGGTTATGGAAAAAGGGATACCCATCAGGGTATAACATATTGTTTATAATCTAGGGTCTTTCACAATGAGATACTTGACAGGGTTATCCTACGATTAGTATCATCATCATATATTAATTCAAATTAATAAGAGAAAGGGCGAGGATCTTCCCCATCTAGTTAATTTTTTAGAAATAGTTTATTTATTGTTATATCCAATTCACTGAAATGGAGACTTGGAATCTATCAAAAATATTCCTATGTGAGGATGATTTTCCATTATATCACAAGGAAAGGTAATTCCAAAGTTTATGTTCTCTTTATTGATGTGAAGGAGAAAATGATGTTCAAGGGAACATATCAAACATTAAGAGAAACATTCAACAATAGAAGATATTGTTCATTATCTCACATGGAAATTTTATTTTCTTCTAAAGTAGTAAGAATAAGTGAAAAGTGTAGGGGACATCATCTTACGAATATTAATAATCTACCCGATGAATTGTATGGGAAGTGATCTTTGGAAGGAGTGCCTAGAATAAACCAACTACAGCTAGATTTAATGGATTTATTACAATGGGAAATTCCATTTTTTGCTCACTAAATTTTTCCCAATGTTGGATAATCGAGTAAAAATCTATTTTTCCTTGAGATTTGTTTCTTTTTTTCATTTATTTAAATCATAATAAGGTAGATTTTTAAATTATAAGATCAATATAAAAATAAAAGATAAAGAAAATTCCATTATAATAAAGGGCTCAAGATCAAGTTGTGTAGGTATAATTTTGAGAAGAGTATTCACACCCTGATTCACCCTCCACCTCCTTAGAGAATCAGATCCCCTTTTAGTAATAAAAATATAAAAACAACTTTTTCTAAACATATTAAAAGTAAAAAGGTTTGGATAAATATTGGTGTTCCATGAATTTTATAGATAATTATGATGGACAAGTGATGATGTAATTGTTTTTATTAGAAATATATATTTTTTTAGTGATTTTAAGTATAAATTTTAATCAATTTAAGGAATATGTTTTTAAAGGCTATTCAATGTTAAAAAATATTTTATTAATTGATTTAAAAATAATAAAAATATTACTTTTAATTAGGTTGATTGAAAAAAGATAAGAAAAAAATACACTGTCTAATTTATGAGGAACATTAAATTTTAAAAAACACATTCCAAACCCTTAAATATTAAATATTTCTCAAAACACAATTGATTCTTTATTTAAAAATGTTAGTCAATATAAACATTTGTAAGCCACAAATTATTTTGTTTTCCCTAAAACTTTAACCCTAAAATGATTAAAAATCCCCATTATTTATCCCCAACCCCTTTTTTTGACCACAAACCTCTCTTCCAAGGGTCTTAGGTTTAATAGAAAAGATAATATAAAAAATAAGTAATTAATATAATTGATATCATTAAATAGTTTTAGATCTTTTAAACTTTATAATTATTATATAACAAACATTATCTACCATTTTTTTGTCTGTTGGAAAATGAAAACATCACTCATGTGTACATGAAAACTACCGCATCCACAGAAGACATATATGATTTTTTAACTACACCTACACAACTAGTTCTAAAATTACATATATGAAATAAATATTATATCATTTGTTTCATTAATATTCCAGGGAGATAAATAAATTTCTAAATTTTTTCTTTTCCATCAATATAAAAATGAAAATGTCTCTCATGTGTATGGGCAGACTACCTTTTCCAAGTACAACATATTCTATTTTTCATTTCCTCTATATATGTAATATTCAAAAAAAAATATTTCTAGAATAGTTATGATATTTTAAATTTGATGATAATTTATTAATTTTTATATTATAACAGTATAGTAACATATTCTTACTCTTTATGTTGTTATAACATGTAATTTTTTGGTGTGTATTTCCAATTATATGTACATTGATTTAAATTTTATGTCATGAATGAGTAAGGAATAACATGTACTTGGAATATTATTTAATAATTTTTAATTTATGGTGTTTCAAAAAAATAATTCTATTATATATATATATATATATGTTCATGTGTGTGTGTGTGTCTATAAAATCATTTCTTTCTATGAAATCAAACCTCTTTAAGATGTATGTTTTAATCATTCCATAAAAATAATCACAATATGATACACGAAATATCAATGTGAATCTAGAATATTAGCAAATACATTTATAATATCATTATTAAATATATGGATGTGAAAACCCCCCAAAAAAATTGAAAGGAATGAATCCACCAAATCACAACATGCATGGGAAATTTGAAATCAAACATATTAATATTGATTTTTATAATGAATTATTCATGAATTTGTGAGAAGATTTAATAATTTAAATTTATATAGTAAGATAAATATATGTATGGGTCTAAACTATATGTATAATAGATAAAAAAAGTTTATAAAATAGTTTATAGTGCGTCCAACAAAGTTGAAGTATGAGGTAAGGGGGTTTTAATTCACTTTGATTTTAATTGAGTTATATTACATTATCTTGGATAATGATTTGCCAATATTATATGTTTTATGACATCTGATTTTTATTTTATTTTTTTATTTCCGCTTATTTTTTGTGGATTTTAATTTTTTTCACATAATCACATCATTTATTTATTGTTACTTAAAATATTATTCTCCTTCTAAGATTTCATGGTCTAAATTTCAATTCATTGAAACATGTTTCATGTTGTGCACCATGATTTCTTTTATATGATGTACTTAGTACTCCATGAATGTATTATTACATATCATTTAATAGAAATAATGGGTTTTATGGAATCATAATATGTTATTTCATTCAATTATTGATTATTAATTTATTAAAAACGTTTTAATGGTTTGTTGTCTCAAATTTCATTCTTTTAGAGATGAATCAAAATTTGTACATATATTTTTTTTGATGTATATACTACCTATTTGAAATATTATATAATGAATTACATTATATTATTTTTTATTCTGTTCTTTCTAAATTTACTTCTTTAATAGTGTTTTTAATTTTAATATATAAATGGCGATTTATTTAAAATTAATAATTTAATAGTTTTAAAGTCTATTACCCCAAAATCTTTTTCCCCAATATCCATATTTCGTTGATTATTTAAAGAAATAATCTACCTAAAATTAAATTATTTATTAATGTAAATTTTTAATATATTATACATTAAACAATGTTTTAAGAAGGATTCCATCTTTCATTTTAGTGTGGGTCACTTTCATCTTTTATTATAAAGTTGTAAATAGATTTTTTTTGGAATTTACCATATAATCACATTTTTTTCCATCATATCAGTTTTTTACTTTGTTATGATTATTACTAAGTTTACATTTTTTCAAAGAAAATACCTTAAACATTTTTTAAACATTTAATTTTATATTTTAACAAAATAAAAGTATATTTCAACTTATTTTTTCATGAATAAATATAAATATTTCATAAAGGTATTTTTGATTTTTAGAAGCATAATTATTTGTTTATTATGCTCCATTAGAGATATGTTTTAGTGATACTATTGAATTTATTTATCTATATGGATTGTGATGATATTTTATTGAATTTATCATGAAACCATTTTATATTCCATGGCTAAATTAGGATATAAATGATTATTGGTTTATTTGAGAAGATTGATGTTAAAATAAAATCCTTATGATTCTTATTGATGTTATGGTTCTTAGAAATTTTATTTTATTATGGGTGGTTCCATGATATTACTATAATGGATTTGGTATATTGGATGGGGTTAAATGGTTATAAGATACTACTATTAAGTGGATTAAGTTAAATAGTAATAATTTACTCCTATAAATATGATGATGTTAATGGGAAATAAGATACTCTTATGAATATGTAATTATAAAGAATATATATGGACAAAGGTTACATCTATGAAGAACATGGTTTTAAATGAGTAGTTTATTCAATTTTTATAAAAAATGCAAGACTATTATATCCATATATTCTATCAATTTTCTGATATTCTTTATTTTTGTTTTAATTATTTTTTTTAGAAATTTTTGGTTTTATATTTATCTAGATTATTGACTCATTTTACCCTTCTCACATGTTATTTCAAGGATTTATTCCCTGATTTATGAATTTTGGATCTTGTTTAATTTGATATGAAGACATTACAATATAGAAGTTGATTATGTTTTCATACCCTTATCCACATATTATTCTCACTTAATATCTAAAACTATTTATGAATATGTTTAACCTTAATGAGTTTTTGATATTATCCTTATTTTGTTTCCTATTTTTAAGGTTATAAATATGAGTATTAAATATGATATATCTATAAGGGTATGATGTATATGGAACTATTTTTTGATATATTAAAAACTTTATATAAATTTTTTTGATTTTAGTGTAGTGGGAAAATAATATTTTATTAGAAAGTCATGAGTTTTGATACATGAACGGGTTTTCCTAATTCTCTAAAAATCTGAATGAAAAATGTATTTGTGATGTAAGAGATTAATTTTCTATTGTGGGAACTTTAATTAAGATGGAAAATTTTGGGTCCGTTCATTTGGTCTCAAAAAACTATATGTAAATATTGTATTCTTAGATCTAGATTCCGGCATACGGGGCTAGTTTGTTATAAGGTATAACATTAGAAGTATAAGAAGATGATTCTACCACTATCTATACATATATAAGAATGGTTGAACATCACCTAAAATATTTTATTATTTTCTCTATGACCTATAAATGATACAATTACTTTTAGTTTGTAGTAGATTAGTTTCAAAAATATGACTCAATTAATTTCTATTTGATAGGATATCTAATGCGATCAACATGATAAGATATATATAAAGAAGTAATATTTTATAGAGTATAATTTTATATTATTAATGGTCAAGTTAAAAGGCTAACCACAAATTTTTATATAATTCTTCATTTAACATTGAATAAAAAATTATTCTTTATCACTATTTATAATTGTCAAAATGATGGTTAATATGATAAGACTATTTAGAAATTAGAATATATTATTATTCTAAACTGGTGGATCTTCATGTTTATATTATTAAAATCATCCACTGGTCCAGTTATTAGATAAAAACAAGCATGAATAAGATTCATAGATTGAACAGTATGACACTATGTATGGGAATAATATTAGAACATTGAAATTTTTGGATAAAGATGAAGAGTGAAGGATGTTAAGACCAAAAATGCTCAGGTAATGATAGAGAACATTGAAACAATTCAATAAAAAATTAATATTATACAAATTCAACATAAATACTATGAGATTAATGGTCATGGGTTTTATAGATCAATGTTGTATAAAAAGTTTCATTCAAATATCACCATTAGAGAGGATTGCGAAATCTAAGACGAAGGGAATTTTATGTGATTAGTGAAAAAATTAAGCAAATATTTCCCATATTTTTTAGCAGATTATGAATGAATTAATAAAAAACCTTTTTACCAGATTTCATAATTTTTAGGGGTTCACACATATATTACAGAAATTATTCCATTAATTGAAACATTAGATTATTTTTATGAAATTATTTAATATTCATTTTTAACATTAATTATCCAACCAGAATAAATTAATATTTTCATATTAAAATTATTAATTTCTAAATGATATTTTTATTTCCACACCTCTTCCTATTCAAATTATTAGTAGTAATTTCGTCAATTATTATTTTTAGTTATGGATGCATTTTCATTGTTGTGCGGTCATCCCATACGGTTCGGAGTAATTGTGTACACACAGATGCTCAGGAGGGTCGAAGTTATGGCACATGACTTTTGTTTGGTTTATAAAACCATGCAACAAGCACATTGAGGACCCTATAAGTGAGTAATTCCAGGTGGTAGGGTTTGCATGCAGTTTTCTCAACTACGCGTCTGATTGTAGGTGATCCGCACAACATCCTGATATTCATAATAAATGAATTAATTAATGAGAATAGAAAATAAAATTATATAATGTATGATAAGTTAAATAAAAATAATTTTTGATAATGGTTATTAATAATAATAGTAATAATATAAGGATTTTAAATAATAATAATATTATTAATATTAATAACAACAATATTATCAACATTGTGATTGTTATTATAATTATAATTCTTAATATTAATTTTATATTTGATTTATTATAATTATTTAATAATATCAATAATAATAATAATATTATTGTTTAGGTATTTCTATTATTATTATTTTTAGAAATCCCAAAATCTAGCACCACCCCACATTGATCTAGCGCACACAACATCCTCTCTAAACCCATCCTTCAACAGAACTATAGACGACTTCCCTTCCAACTGCACCTCCACTTTCTAGCCTGATCAATCTCCTTCTCCCGCGTTAGCCCTTTAATCCCTCTCCCCTGGTGCATGCTCACTTTTCCTTGCTTGGATCTTGGTCATGACCTGAAGTTGCAGCACACAATCCCTCGATGGGACCTGGTGGAACACGACCCCTACTTCCACAGTTGATTACATCTAGATTATTCATGAATGACTTATGATTCTTCATGGTAAGAACTTATTTGATTTCCTCCTTCATCTCTTTGGTGATTTGATTCACTTTAGGCATCCGATATAGTTTTGGATGAAGCTAGGGTTTAAAGATGATACCCTATTTTTTGTTTCTTCCTTCAATAGGAAACATGAATGATGTATCTAGTCATGTTGGCACATGTTCCAGCATTTGACACCTAGATCATGGTATATTGACTATATAACATTTAATTTTTGGTTTAATGTAAGACTATAAACCATTTTTTGGGTTTGGTACCATCTAATTTAGAGACTATTGTGATAAGTAAGTCCCTTGTATTTAATTGGATGTGTGTTGGAGTTCCCCGAACTAATTATGTGTGACAAATGTTATTATTATGATGTTTAGATGAACTAATCCTAATAATGGTTTTGTGGAAGTGTGTTTACATGATTAGGTTGATGTTTTATTAAGAAAGCATTGGCTCATCCAATTCTTTGATGTTGTCCTTCCCATTATTTCCACTTCCAGAGCTTGCTATAAGCACCTTAATGATTTTAATTAATTTATAAATGTTATATCTCCTATAATATTTCTATAGACTGATGTAAGTGAAGGTTTCATGTCCGTAGAATTTGGAAAAATATATATTTCTAATGTGGTTTATGTGAATTGATTAGGTTCGAGGATCCAAGGATTTTTTTTTGAAATGTATTATCCCTTTAAAATTTAAATTGGTAATTTTATGAAATTTATAGTTAGTTGTGATATTATGATTTTAATTGTTAGTGGGTGAATTTGGTTTGTGTAATCTTACATCTTGTTGGGTTTGTCAAGGTCCTTTGAAAAGGAGCTTTAAAGGTTCCAAAAGGGGGTTGTTTTTTTTAAACAATATAAGCGGTGATTTTGAGAAAAGGGTTCTCCTAATATTTAATTGTTCCACTAAATAATTCTACATCCATGGGTTCACTAGGTTCACACATCGGTGTACCCTAATAGAAACATGGATCTTGAATTTGTGTTTTGTTAAATTTTGGTTTTAAAACCTTTTTTCTTTCAGTCACTTTTTCATGAAACAATTCTTCCATTTTCGAATGGACATGGATTTGTTCAAAGGTTATTGAAAACATAACTTTAGAGGTGTCCCTCAAGTGTTTTCCTATTTTTGACTTGATGTTTTCTTTGTTGTGAGTTAAAATGGGTAAAGACTAGTTTGGTAATTTCATAGTTTTTGGTGAGTGTTTTCAAACATAAGTTACAGTTTGGATTGGTGAATGTAAAAGACATGTTTGAAAGATTTGTTTGGTAAATTCTTTGGACATGTCAACTTAAATGAATATTTAACACTTCCATCGCTAGTGTAATGTTTGCATTTTCTCTTTGAAAAGATTTTTTTATAGAAATTTTTTTCCCATTTGGGAACCAAATTGTTTTGGGAACAGTTTAAAATGGATATATGTTATAAAATCTGGTATTCACCTTATATCACTTTGAATGTGTGAGTGCTCAGCTGACAACTTAAAGTTCATTATGAAATTGTTTAAAAGTACTTGTGATGTGACAACCCTATTAACACTATGGATGATATGACATTTGTATGATTATATATATATATATATTGGGATCTAATATAGGTGGGATACACCTTTATGGGATATCATATAGAGTGTCCATGTTTGGGGTAAGTATGTGTGGTGACGACAAGTATGGTGAGTTATTCTTGCAAGGGACTCCAACATACACATTATTACTATTACCACCATGGGTTCCAAGGAATAATTTAGATGGTCAAGTGTAGTTTGATAATAAAACCTTATTAGACGGGCTGGTACGCCCTAGATTTTCATTTAGTCTAGGATGGTAGTGCTACTGGATTGGTCTGCTGAGGGGGTACAATTGAATAGAAACTTATGAGATTCATCATACACCTGTAGGTGGTTCATAATTGAGTACATATAGGGTAAGTATAGGGATATTCAGGATTTTCAATGGTAATTATTTATTTTTATTTTTTTAATTTATATTATACATGTTTCTATGACTACACTGTTTAAATATTTATTCATATAACTTTCCTGACCTTCCTTGTTTGGATTTTGATTATAATATGGATTTTGGTTTCTGAAATTAATTGTGATGTTTTCTATTTTTTAAAATATAAAAAAACCTATTTCTATGACAATATTTCTAAATAGTTTCCTTGGACTATTTCGGGAATGGTAATACATAGATTCAATGGTTTATCTTTTTTCCTTCCTACTGAGCATTTTGATGATCATGCTTATCTTATATTTTCAGGTGCAGGTCCAGTTTCTATTCTGATATTTCTTGGTTTGACTAATTGGTGCTGGAGAATGTTAGTTTAGTGGTTAGAGGTGATGAGAGGTCACATGGAGGTTGTGGTGGTATGGTTTACTTTTCAATTGTTTCTGTTTCTTCTGTTTAGTGTATTATGTAACCTGGCCAACTATTTATTTATTTATTTTTAGTGGTTAGATCTAGTGACTTGTTTCATTTATTTATATATATGTTATTCATTTACTAATATTGATCTAAATCATTCCCTCTTGTAAATTTTTATGTCCAACACTAGTTTCCATCCTTGGGGGATCGAGAATGCCCCTCAGGACACGTTTTGGATCATCTCGAGTGATCAGTTAAGGTTCAACACAGGATGGTTCAGGAAAAAACGTTATTATAGGAGGCCCCTAATATTTTGGGTTTCTAGTAGAAGGATATTAAGAATTTCAAGGTTCAGGAGATATGTTTTAAGAGATCATTGTGAAATGTTTCTCACAATGATCCTAGAGTTACAAGGGGAATTTATATGGCCCCAACCTTAAACATTACTTAATCTTGATTTATTACAAGATTACACCTTGAGGATCTCTTCAGGTTTAGAGTTTTAGAGAATTGATCATAAAACATGCATTACATTCCACATTTAAAAAAAGTGGTTAAATAAAAGATATTATTCATTTTTCCCTTCAATGAAAACATATTTAAAATAAAATATGGATTCTTTCTTGACACTTCCTTAACACTATCATCATATCATGTACCTTTCCATTGACCTGTGAAAAACATTTCAAAAACTTGGGATGAGCATAAAAAGCTCAGTAAGGGATATAAAAATACAGAAAGGAAACATGGGTACATATATACATAAGAATGAAATCATACTTTACCCATGAAACACATGCACTTTAACATACCTCATCAAATCATAAATAAATTATAGAAATCATAAGACATAAAGGTAACTTGAGGCATTCATAACATTCTTACGTAGGGAGTAACCCTCTTGGTTACGTTTGGAATACCCATCACAGTATATTCGCTAAATATCTTTGGAGAAACCTTAACATTTCACTCCTTCGTGTTACCCAATGCATTGGAGAGCTATATCGGGCTCACCCGTCCTTAGTTCATCACGGAACCACCCATCTTCATAATAATTCCCAAGAACCATAACAAAATCGTATCACATAAAACATACATAATGGAAACATAACATTTCCACATTTCAACAACAAGATATAAATAAAACACATTGATATAATAAAAACATTATGAAAACCATTTTCAATACCAAAATAAATGAAAAGTAAAACATGATATTTATTTTTCTTTTAAAAAGAAGGTATGGCTTGTAGAGGAAGCTGAAACTCAAATAATGGTCACAACGACGGAGAAGTCGTTTTCACCGCATACGTACGACAAAAACATTCCCTTTTGTATTTTAGTAAACACTTCGTATAAAAAAATTCCTTTTGAATAAATGTAAAAGTCAAAGGGGTTTATACACCGTATAAAAGAAGGTTGTGTATAAAACAAAATATGCCTCATTGAATAGAGATTGAGACGAAGTCCCATACCTCGGGTCTGACTTGACCCGATCGTTCTTTAACCTCCTAAATAATAAAATTGATTTATTTTCTACTTTCTTAAGAACCTTTTCCAAGTTCATTATTCCTATTATATCACTTATTACCATGTCATGAACACTATGTAATTTTTTAAGTTAATAATGGTCGTTTTAACTATCATTGGTACTTGAGCCAAAAATATGCACTTTATAATTACAATTTTATCATGTATTAATTATATACAGAGTTATACTCATGATGTAGATATCATATATATCATATATATCCAGTATATACATGCATTTATAATATTACATAACATTTAGAGGTAATAAATGAAATGCACCGTTCATGGAGACGGTAAGCCGTACGTACGCATGAACGCTACTTCCATGTCTATTTCATAATTAATGGAATTAAAACATAATGATACATAATATTATTATAATTCCAGTATTGTATCATATATAATATCATTAAATATATCCTTTATACATACCACATATGGTATTAACGAATCAAATCACTTTGAGGGGGCGGTAGTCCGCACTTTCTTAAATGAAGATATCGTGTTTACCCATAATGGAAACCATAAAGGTATGACATAAATGAAAAATACAGAGGCTTAAGGAAATAATAAACATATTATATATCATATATAAATATAGTGACCTCTTAATGGCCACCTTTGAAGGTGTTATATGAGTGTTGAACAATCATCGTTTCGTGAGGCAGAAATATACCATCCACAGAAATAGTATGTAATTTAACCATTAGAAGTAGGTGTGTGTAATTGTATCTCTAATAAATCTTGTAACAACATCTTAGTATATTTAATATAATTTATTTGTTACAAAATAAATTAATAAAAAGAGTTTTGGGGGTTGGAGAAGCAAAATAAAACAAAAGGACTCAAGTGAAGACATTACCTTAAAATCCGGTAACTCCCTTTGGTTTGAGCTAAAAATATTCCTTGAGATGACTTCTACTCAAAGTGAGTCTTCTAAGAGTTATATAGGGATGTGGAGAGACAAAATGAGTAGGGTTTGGCCGATCCAAAGGCTTGATAGGTGTGGGTAAGGTGGTATAGGTGGGGGCTGTTTATAAGAGGAGAGGAGGGGCACTCTTGGAAAGTAAAGAAATGTTACTTTATTTTAAAATTATTTTCGGATTCAAAATATCCCACATTGAAATAATTAGATTATAAGGTGTTAAGAGTTAAAAATATACCCAAACAATAGGTTTCTGACAAGTGTAGGTTTTATATTTTACATTATTTTTTCATTTTATTTAAATCGTTAAATAATGAGGTAAACGCTGCATCATCATGATGTCATCAATAATTTAATTTATTTAATGTCTAAAAATTATGAAAAAAACCTATGATGTAGGAAATATTTTTATCTTTCCAATGAATATTTATAGTCAAAACGATGACTTGTATAACCCCATGTAAACATTGTTTTAATAAAACAACTCATTTTTGTGTCATTTTTACTTTTACATTAAATAATAATTTATTTATGTCATTTCCCAACCAAAGTGGCTCCATGGGGTCCCCAAGTTGACCCATGGATTGTCTTGGTCAGCCATGACACATCCAATAAGATTAGGATATGTGTAATGCTCATCTCATATTATTATAACATTATTTTTACCTTAAACTACACTAATTACCTCTAATCGCGTTTAAGAACTTAATAGTTAATATTCACCAAAAAATTATTTTAATCTCATTGAAACACATTTTACTTCTTAATGAAAACCACAAATGTCGGATTTTTGAAAATGAAATCACAGAAGTGGAAAAGTTTCATTTGAACGAAAAATCAGTTTCTTTAACTACCACTTAGTGGTTTCACTATTCATCAATAATTGAAGTTTTTTTGAAAAATACCAAAACTTCACTCTAAGCTATATTTGATATTCCGAATTCAAAAATGATTTCTATTTTAAAAAATTTAAATCATATATGTTACATTAATTAATTTAAAAATTAATTCCCGTTGTCATGACAAATAGCGTGTTTTTTTGAAACAATAAGTATCAAAAGATTAACACTAGTTTAAGTCAAATTTCAAAGTGAAATTGATCCTAATGACCACCATTGGATTAAATGGTAAAAATGTATTCAGATTACACTTTAAGGCCAATTAAAAAGTTAATATAACCATATAATTAAATTATATGAAAAATCAATTTTGATGTAAAATGCAGTATTTTTCAAAATTCATTAAAAATGAACATTGTTAGAAAAATACCAAAAAATTTATCCTATGTAATTTTAAATGTCCCAATCATAAAGAATATGTTAATTTTGACAAATAGAGATTATATAATTGTCAAAATTTTTATTTTAAATTTTATTTCTATCAAAAGGCAGTAAAATAATCTTTTTAAAAATATTACTATATTCCATGCTTATGATTGGATTTATTCTCATTTTAAGCCTATAAAAAACTATCTATTTTCTAAATAGAAATAGATAAGAATGTCTATTATTAATTACTTACTTGGGATGTTACATCCTTACCTCCTTTATAAAATTGTGTCCCCGCAATTTATTTACTTATCGAATTAGTGGGGGTATTTAGCCCTCATTGCATTTTTAGATTCCCATATTGCCTCTTCAATCATGTGGTTTTTTCACAAAACCTTTACCTGATGAATCACATTATTTCGTAACACTTTCTCCCTATGGTCAGGAATATGTACAGGTTGTTCCTCATAAGATAGGTTCTCTTCCAGCTGAACTACCTGTGGACTCAAAACATGATATGGATCTGGCATGTACTTCCTTAACATCGAAATCTGAAAAAACATTGTGTACCTGAGATAAACTCGGAGGTAAAGCCACTCATTAAGAAACTAACCCAACTCTATCCAGAATATAATATTGTCCAATGAACCTTGGACTCGTATTTCCTTACCAAATTTCATCACACTTTTCCACGGTGATACTTTGAGAAAAACCTGATCACCTACCTCAAAAGACAGATCCTTCCTCCAGTTCTCCGCATAATTCTTCTACATGCATTGAGTTATTCTCATGTGTTTCTGAATCAACTGAACTTTTTCTGCCATCTCTTTTACCAATTCTGTTCCCATCAACTTCCATTCACCCACTTTATCCAAGAAAGCTGGAGTTCGACACCGCTTCCCATATAACGCCTCAAATGGTGCCATCTGTATACTAGAATGAAAACTACTATTATATGAAAACTCATCCAAAGAAATATGTTGGTCCCAACTTCCATGATAATCCATCGAACAAGAACGTAGCATATCCTCCAAAGTCTAAATTGTTCATTCTGATTGTCCATCTGATTGAGGATGAAAAGATGTGCTAAAATTTAATTCAGTACCCAACGACTTCTGAAGGCCTTTCCAAAAGTTAGAAGTAAATCTGGGATCACGGTCAGATACAATGGAGAGAGGAACTCCCTGTAACCCAACTATCTCTTTAAGATACAAACGGGAAAGTTTATCTAGGGAAAAAGTATCATGTATAGCAAGGAAATGAGTAGATTTGGTCAAGCGATCAACAATAACCCAGATTACATTATTACCTCGAGGTGTCTTCAGCAATCCCACAACGAAGTCCAAGGATATATTCTCCCATTTCCATTCTGGTACTGGTAAAAGATGAATAATCCCTTTCGGTAACTGCTACTCTTCTTTAACCTGTTGAAAAGTCAAACACTTCACTGTAAAATCAGCAATATCTCTTTTCATTCCATCCCACCAGTAATACTCCCACAGATCTCTGTACATCTTAGTACTTCTAAGATGAACTGAAAACGGAGAATTATGAGCTTCACATAACAAATCTCTCTTCAACTGTGAATCAAAAGGCACACACAATCTCTTCCCAAATATCAAAACACAATCATTATCCGTGATGAATTCATCCAATCTACCCTCCTGAACCATCTCTACCTTTTTCTGCAACTCACCATCTTGCATATGTTTTTGCTTGATTCTGTCTAATAGAAAATATTTCACTGATACCTGAAACAAAACAGAAGAAAATCTTGCACCGAAAACTTCTATTACAAAGTTCATCAAATCCTTAACCAAAGGATCACGTTACAAACACAACATTGTTAATAAAGCAGTACTTTTTCGACTCAAAACATCAACCACTTTATTTTCTTTTCCTGGATGGTAATGAATTGTAAAATCATAATCCTTGATTAATTCTAGCCATCTCCTCTGTCTCATGTTTAATTATTTCTGAGTAAATATATACTTTAAACTTTTGTGGTTGGTTTATATTTCACACTTTACTCCATACAAATGATGCCTCCAAATTTTTAGAGAGAAAACTATAGAAGCTAATTCCAAATCATGTGTAGGGTAATTTACCTCATGAGTTTTCAACTGTCGTGAAGCATAAGCAATTACCTGATCATTCTGCATTAGGACACAACCAAGTCCTTTCAATGAAGCATCATTGTAGATAACAAACTCCCCATTCCTGGAAGGTAGTGCCATAACTGGAGCATTCACCAATCTTCTTTTCAATTATTGAAAACAATCATCACATTATTTTGACCAGATAAACTTAACACCCTTCTGAGTTAGCTTAGTCATAGGACTAGATAACCATGAAAAATTTCTAACAAACCTTCAATAATAGCCTGCCAAACCAAGGAAGCTACGAATCTCAGTTACATTTTTGGGTCTTGGCCATTCTTCAACAACCATTGTTCTTGCAGGATCAACATTTATCCCATCTTTAGAAAAAATGTGACCAAGGAAAGAAATTTGTTGCAACCAAAACTCACACTTGCTGAATTTCCCATACAATTTCTTTTCTTTCATGGTTTTCAAAATAAACCTTAAATGTCTTTCATTCTCCTCTTTACTTTTTAATAATCCCAAATGTAATCAATAGAAACAACCAACAATTTTCACTTGAGTCAAATGAGCCATGACTACAACAAAATGTTCAGTTCTGATTCTAACCATCTCATGATACTAATTTGAAATTTCATTTCCCACTATAATCCTTCCTGAAAAAGTAGCTCTGTTTCCTCAACAAAAAACCATTCTTAACACAGAAATATCTTAGGTGAAGCAACATGGTAATCGTTAAATGCTATATCATTTCAATCATACAATAAATTAACTTATAATTTTACAATTTTCTAACTACTAATGTTGTCTAAACCGACCACTGATACCAACTATAAGTCCCCAGCCTTAAACAATACTTAATCTTGAGTTATTACAAGATTACACCTTGAGGATCTTTTCAAGTTTAGAGTTTTAGAGAATTAGATCATAAAACATGCATTACATTCCATATTTAAACAAAGTGGTTACATAAAAGATAGTAATCATTTTTCCCATCAATGGAAACATATTTAAAATAAATCATGGATTCTTTATTGACACTTCCTTGACACTATCATCATATCATGTACCTTTCCCTTGACCTGTGAAAAACATTTCAAAAACTTGGGATGAGCATAAAAAGCTCAGTACGGGATATAAAAATATGGAAAGGAAACATGGGTACATATATACATAAGAATGAAATCATAAATTACCCTTGAAACAAAAGCACTTTAACATACCTCATCAAATCATGAATAAATCATAGAAATCATAAGACCTAATGGTAACATGAGGCATTCATAACATTCTTATGTAGGGAGTAACCCTCTTGGTTATGTTTGGAATACCCATCACAGTATATTCCCTAAATCTATTCGTAGAAACCATAACATTTCACTCCTTCGCGTTACCCAATGCATTGGAGAGCTATATCGGGCTCACCCACCCTTAGTTTATCACAGAGCCACCCGTCTTCATAATAATTCTCATGAACCATAACATAATCGTATAACATAAAACATACATAAAGGAAACATAACATTTCCACAGTTCAGTCACAAGATATCAATAAAACACATTTAAATAATAAAAACATTATGAAAACCATTTTGAATACAAAAATAAAATAAAAGTAAAACATGGTATTTATTATTCTTTTAAAAAGAAGGTATGGCTTGTAGAGGAATCCTAAACTCAAATAATGGTCACGGTGGCGGAGAAGTCGATGTCGCTGCATACATATGACAAAAACATTCCCTTTTGTCATTTAGTAAATTCTTCATATAAAAAAGATTCTTTTTGAATAAATGTAAAAGTCAAAGGGGTTTATACACCGTATAAAAGAAGGTTGTGTATAAAACAAAATATTCCTCAATGAATGGAGATTGAGACGAAGTCCCATACCTCGAATCCGACTTGACTCGATTGTTCTTTATCCTACTGAATAACAAACTTGAGTTAATTTCTAATTTCTTAAGAACCTTTTCCAAGTTCATTATTCATTTTATATCACTTATTACAATGTCATGAACACTATGTAATTATTTATGTTAATAACGGTCATTTTAACGATCATTGGTACTTGAGTCAAAAATATGCTCTTTATAATTACAATTTGATCATGTATCAATTATATACAGAGTTATACTCATGATTTAGATATCATATATATCATATATTTCCAGTATATACATGCATTTATAACATTACATAACTTTTAGAGGTAAGAAATGAAATGCACCGTTCATGGAGACGGTAAGCCGTACGTACGCATGAACGCTACTTCCATTTCTATTTAATATTTAATGGAATTAAAACATAATGATACATAATAGTATTATAATTCCAGTATTTTATCATATATAATATAATTGAATCTATCCTTTATACGTACCACATATGGTATTAACAAATCAAATCACTTTGAGGGGGCAGTAGTCCGCACTTCCTTAAATGAAGATATCGCGTTTACCCATAATGGAAACCATAAAGGTGTGACATAAATGAAAAATAAATAAGCTTAAGGAAATCATAAACATATTATATATAATATATAAATATAGTGACATCTTAATGGAAACCTTTAAAAGTGTTATATGAGTGTTGAACAATCATCGTTTCGTGAGCCAGAAATTCGCCATCCACGAAAACAGTATGTTCTTTAACCATTATATGTAGGTGTGTGTAATTGTAGCTCGAATAATTCTTATGAAAACATCCTAGTATATTTAAGATACTGGAGTTGTTACAAAAAAAATGAATAAAAAGAGTTCAGGGGGTTGGAGAAGCAAAATAAAACAAAAGGACTCAAGTGAAGACATTACCTTAAAATCGGGTAACTCCCTTTGGTTTGAGCTCAAAGGAATCCTTGGGAAGACTTATGCCAAAATTTAGGCTTCTAAGAGTTATAGAGGGATGTGTATAGACAAAATGAACAGGGTTTGGCTGGGCCAAAGGCTTGAGAGGTTTGGTTAAGGTGGTAGAGGTGGGGGCCTTTTATAAGAGGAGAGGAGGGGCACTCTTGGAAAGTAAAGAAATGTTAATTTATTTTAAAATGAGTTTCGGATTCAAAAGGTCCTGAATTGATATAATTCGAGGATAAGGTGACAAGGGTTCGAAATATACCCAATAAATAGGTTTTTGACTAGTGTAGGTCTTAGATTTTACATTATCTTTTCCTTTTATTTAAATCGTTAAATAATGAGGAAAAAGTTGCATCATCATAATGTCATAAATAATTTAATTTATTTAATATCTAAAAATTAAAAAAAAACTATGATGCAGGAAATATTTATATCTTTCCAACGACTATTTATATTCAAATATCTGACTTGTATAACCCCATGTAAAAATTGTTTTAATAAAACAACTCATGTTTGTGTCATTTTTACTTTTACATTAAATAAAAAGTTATTTATGTCATTTCCCAAACAAATGGCTCCATGGAGTCCCCAAGTTGACCCATGGATTGTCTTGGTTGGTAATGACACATCCAACAAGGGTAGGACATGTTTCATGCTCATCTCATATTATTAAAATAATATTTTTACCTTAAACTACACTAATTACCTCTAATCGCGATTAGGAACTTAAAAGTTACTATTCACCAAAAAATTATTATAATCACATTGAACCAAATTTTAATTCTTAATGGAAAACATTTATGTCATATTTTTGAAAATCAAATCACAGAAGTGGAAATGTTTCATTTAAACGAAAAATCAGTTTCTTTAACTACCACTTAGTGGTTTAACTATTCCTCAATAATTGAAGTTTTTCAGAAAAATACCAAAACTTCACCATAAGCTATATTTGTTATTTTGAATTCAAAAATGATGTATATTTTATGAAATTAAAATCATATATGTTAAATTAATTAATTTAATAATTAATTTCCACTGTCATGACAAATAACGTGTTTTTATGAAACAATAAGTATCAAAAGATTGACACTAGTTTAAGTCCAATTTCAAAGTTAAATTGATCCTATTGACCACCATTGGATTAAATTGTAAAAATATATTAAGATTACACATTAAGACCAGTTTAAAAGTTAATCTATCCATATAATTAAATTATATTAAAAACCAATTTTGATGTAAAATTCAGTATTTTTCACAATTCATTATAAATGAACATTTTCAGAAAAATACCAAAAATTTATCCAACATAAATTCCAATGTCCCAATCATAAAGAATATTTTTATTTTGACAAATATATACTATATAATTTTCAAAAGTTTTATTTTAAAATTGTTTTCCATCAAAAGGTAGTAAAACAATCTTTTTAAAAATATTAGTATAATCCATGCTTAAGATTGGATTTATTCTCATTTTAAGCCTCTAAAACACTATATAATTCATAAATAGACATAGATAATAATATATATTATTCATTACTTACTTGGGATGTTACAGTATTTTAGGATTTGAGCCTTTCGTCTTGGGTTGTGTTGGATTGAGGGATGAAAATTGAGGAAAATCAAGTTATGTTGCGGCCTCACATGGGTTGGTGACCCATATGGAGTCCAAGTGTCGGGTTCATGGTTTTCATAGTGCAATGTCGTACATAGGGCATGGTTCAACACCATTTCGCTCAATTTGGCATAGGAACTAGTCCCCCATTATGGTGGCTAGTTTTTTTGTTGTGTTCATTTTAATTTTATTTTATGTGTGTGTCTTGAAAGTTAAGTGGTACTAGAAAATGAAAATATATTTTCTAAATAAAAGTGGTTTTGGAATGGAAAAAGGAATTTATTTCAAATTCTTCTAAATTTAGAGAAGTAGATTTCAATAGGGGAAGAGTTTCAATCTAGAAAATATGTTAGGTGTTTTGATTTGATAAGGAAAAGATATGTTCGGACCTTTCCATTCATTATATAGGGTCACATGTTCATGGGTGTGTATGGAGAGTGTGTGGTGGAACTTCTTCCAGGATGATGTATGTGGGAGTGGATGAAACCACATGAGATGGTTCATAAGATACCATAGGTAAGTATTAAAAATTTAAATGGAAATAAATAATTTGTAATTTAAATTTGGTTTAAAAAGAGGGTTTTCAATATTTTGAATGTCTCTTGAAAATGTTTCAATTCTTAAAGTTTATAGGAAATGGCAATTTTAAAATGTTTTTTTGGGCTGTTCTCGAGTTTTTTTGGCTTCCACGGAATTTTGTTTCAGATTGGGGTGTTCCTTTGGATTGTGTTATGTGCTTCATGCATGTTTTAGGTTATGTTTTTTATGTTGATCAGGTTGTGCATCCTAGAAAGTCCCCACAAGGTTTCCAATGAGCCAATCCCAGTTCCTGGTTCCTTCCATGTGTTTCCTGTATATCATGTTAATAAAAGTCCATTAGAGGTTATTGAATGGTTCCTGGTGATAGAATGTGTCTTTGGGATGTTGGTAATTCCAAAGGTCATTATGGTTTTTGTCATATAATATTTGTTTGAGGGTCCTATTTTGGGATAAGGTGAGGTTGGAGGTCCCACCGTTATTGATTTTTGGGTGTGGTTAATGGTGGTCACCTCTCATGGAAGTTCCCCATCTGTTAAGGAGTGAAAGCCGGAGGAACCTGTCTCTCTGAATCTATCTTCATCGATTCTCTCTCCTAGTTGGTCTGCCCTTTTTCTCATGTGTTACTAGTATGGATAATTCTGGCAGTCTAAGACATCACATTGTATCCCTTTGAAAATATACGACCATTTTTTTCATTTGAATCATTTGTGGGAAGGTGGGGTTGCGAACCGGAGGATGAAAATTTCTGACTGTGATGTAGAAGATTCATTAGTCATTAGGTACCTAGCCACAGGTCTCAGGGTGAAGCCCACATATAGTCAGGTGTTTCCAAGGGTGTGAGGAACCTTAGTTGGGATAATGATTTCATATTTAGGATGGAAATATCCAAAATCGCCTTGTTATATTATTGTCATTATCGTAAGCTCATCCTTGTTGTGGTTGTGTGATGATCTAATTCCACAAAAATATAATTAGTATTATCTTCTCCTAGTGTTCTTAATAAATCATTTAAATTCCCTGAAGGGTGTTATTCTTGTGAATAAATGGGTATTTAATAATTTTTTTGTCTCATTTTTATATGTTATGGAGATGTTTGGTTTCAAGAAATTAATGCGAAGTATTTCTTGTCCCTTTCTCAGTTTGGGCGCCTTTATATGGGTTTTCCTATAGTGTGTTTCGATTTTTTATAGGATTCATTCATCCTAGAGTCATGATGCTCTTTTTTTCTTGTAATGGTTTTAGTCATGGTGGTGGAGTTTTTCCGTTAGAGTTAATAAATTGGGATGAGTTAGGGATAAGAATTACCTAGTCTCTAGTTTTAGTGAGGATTTGTTTGATTGGTGTGGGAGGTGTTGAGTTAGTTTTTCATCCTCAGGCTCTCGGTCCATCTTGTAGCATGATTTTCATTTAGGTCTATGGGGTGTTGTTCAGTCTATGTAGATAAATTGAATGAGTTTGGTTTGGGTGTTCCCACGTTGCCTCCATAGGGGTGGTGTGTTTGGGTTTTAAGGATTCCATGTTTGTGAATTCACATGGAGTGGATAACCATCCAGTGTTATCCCCTCAATCTCAGCAATTGGTTTTTCTTTAATTGGTCAGGTGTGACATGTGTTGGGTATGGTCACCTTGAGGCTCCCTGTTTCCTTTTTTACATAGGCTTGGACTAAAGTCGCTTTAAATGTGGTATTTTTGAAATTATTGTGGAAGAACGTGTGTGTGGTGGGGAGAATTGTCACATCCCACCTTGATTGATTTATTATTTTTAATTTCATTAATTATTATTTTGAGTTTCAGAAATTTTTTCACTGTTGCAGGGTTAGCCAACACAGTTAGGAGTAATTGTGTAGTGATCGTGTATGTTCCTGAGAGGGTCGGAGTTATGAACCTTAACTTGTGAATTGTTTATAAAACCATATGACAAGTGCGTATCTTGACTTTGTATATAGGAAGTGCTTGGTAGAATGGTTCAGGCACAATTTTCTCAATTGCGCGTCTGACCGCAATAGATCTGCATGACTGCTTGGTGTTCGCAATTAATAAATAAATTAAATTGAATGGAAAATGAGAAAATTTTTGTTAGATAATTTTAGTACTTGATTTTTATACCTTTTCATATATATTATTGAGTATTAAAACATTTTTTTACCAAATAACTCTTGTTTTGTGGGTAAAATTCTTTCTTTTAGTGTTCATGATGATCTTATGGTGTTTCCTAGACAAATAGACAAATCAGTCAATAATAAAACAAAAATCCAAATATTCACAGTGTGTACAACTTACATACACTATGTTTTTATGCTCCAACAATGATCTAATGGACTTAATACAAACCCATGTAGTTGATCATATAATACCATCTATGTACTTAATTTTTACACGATGTGTCCTACCTTCTAGATGCATTTTGTGGCTGATGTTGACACTACACACCATCTGAGGTGGCACTACATGTCGTGTACTTCCACCAACCAACATTTAACATAGTCAAGTCTATGGTGGGTGTGGATACTTACCTACTAGTGGAGAAAAGTGCACCAAAGCACATTAAAATAAGTACACAACGTGTACTTTTGGGTGCATTCCATGTATTTTATTTTTCTATAAATAAGAGGGTAGTCCCTCATATTTGATGGGGGGATACATAGGGGGAGGTGGTGCAGATTCAATATTCAAACCTCTCCCAAATCCATTCAACTATTTTATATCTCGTTTTCATTTACGTATTAGTGTAATTCTTCCCTTCTCTCTCTCCTCTCTTATCCATGGTAGGGGTTGAGTTTCAACTCAATCTGCACACTATTACCATGGTCATAAGAGGATGAATTCCTGATGTGGGGTTTGTATTAATGATCATATTCTATTTGTAATTGAAATCCCAATTATTGTTTTTATTTTGAAAATTGGTTTACAATTTCATCAATAATTAACACTTTTCTCACCATTAGTGTCATATCTAACAAATAACGACCCTAATGGAGAATATTGGGGGAGTTGCAATGAGTGAATCTTGGACCATTTGATGAACCTGTTGCTTCTTTCTCTTAGAGTAAGGAACTTAAAAATGTTTTAAATAATTAATTATCGGACCATGAAATTAACTTTCAATCATGAAATCCATTATTGTTCGACCAAGAAACAATGACTTATTTGTATCATAGTGGTGTACAATTTTCATTAAAGAACATAGTAGTAATGCATGATGATTGAAAAATAAAATTGATCACGATTATATCCCCAACACATTTTTCTTACATTTGTTCTTCTTTTTCTTTAATTTTTTTTCAAAAATTGTTTCAATTAGTAAAATTCTCCCTTTAACCTTTATGTTCGGGTAACCAACTAGGCCGTTTGACTTGTAGCATCCTGTTGTCTCTCTTTTCCCTATGGGATCGACTCCGACATCCACTATCTACATAGTAGTTCATTAAGAAGTGAACCCAAAATTATAATTTTCCTCCCTGTGCCATGCAATGGGTTTGAAGCGATAAAATTTTGGCATTATTTTCAGGGTTGACAGGAGATAAACTGTGCCAGTTAGTGGTTTTAGGTTAGTTTACCTATAAATATACACGTCACCTTTTTCTTTTTGTTTCAGTTCTTGTGAAAATCACCCCTCATCCAATGGATTAATATCTAACTTAGGAGTGGTACGATCCACCTGGAGAGGGTTTTTTTCTGTATTATCCAGTGTTTTAATACCCCTTTCTAGAAGGGTATTACTATATGGGGATGATGGGTACAAATAAAAGGAATACCTTTATACATTCTTCACCCACCAATCTGTCCTCTTTATCTGGAACTAACTTCGGGTAAACCCAAGAGGTTGTTATCAATGATTGAAGACTTCACCATACACCAATAGAACCAAACTGCGAGGTTAGGGGGACATGGTGTTTTGGTCAAGAAACATTAAGATATAATCATTATTATTGAGCCTTTAGTTGAGTTTTATGATGAGTGTTTTCATTTTGATTCAAATGATGAGTCATGTTATGATGTGGGACCAACATTTCATCATTAGAAATTTCATAAATTGATTTTAAAAACACAACTTTTGAATAAGGGGACACATCATGTCATGATTATGTCATAACAATTTAATTTCAAACCCCTCAATTGATAATTTTCTTATTCCATAGATTCCCTATAGTTGTTTTCAATAATATAGAGTTGAAAAGAAGGAAACATAGAATGTGGAAGATGTGCCATATCAAACCAAGAAAACCCCCACCACCGACATGTACTGGCCACAAAGTAGGGCTACTACAAACCTCTAGCTAGACCACTTGAATGGACGGAATTATGGATCCTACATGAGGGTGATAAACATATGTGGTGGTTGGCTCTATGAAAGCCACATTCACCTTCAGATTATAGGTCAGTATCCCCAACAACGTTTGATCCAAAGACCTAAAACAAAGGCCCTTCTTTGGAGGAAACCCATTATTCCCTTATTTCTCTTTCTTGATTTTCAGTTTTTTAAAAATACGCTACATTTATGTTCACTCTACATGACGAGTACATACATCTCCTCTATTCACAGTTAAAATAAAGAACAAAAGGACACCATACGTTGTGTATGCACTTCGCACGACATGTATTTGTCTTTTTAGAGTGTATTTTAATAAAAATATTTATATATGTACATTTTAGTTAAGTTATTAACTAGGGATGAGGCATATGATAAGGGAAAATGTGTTTGAATTTATTTAAGATGTCCCCAGTTCGAATCGCTCCAAACCTGCCTTCAGTACCAAGATCATTCTTTTTGAACCCATGTTTAAATAAATGGTGTCTGCGGTATTCTCACAATAAATGAAATTATTTCAAATTAAAAACAAAACCCATTATGGGGATGGACTGGCTGGACAAGGTCGTAAACCGGTTCCAAAATACATGGGTTCAAATCCTGACAAGTGACCCATTTCCACCATTTTTCTTATTAATAAAACCACATAGCATGCATTTCATAATATGTAATGTGATACATGTTTTCATAAATAATTTAAACAATTTTTTTTAAAAATGAATACATTCAGGTGAAGTAGGATGATTGGAAGAGTCTCGGTCCTAAATTCCAAAAGATCTAGGTTTGACCTCAGATAATCTCTTTGTTTCATCCCTTTTATTCAAAATAAAACCACACACTATGAATTTTCTTTATCCCATGTAGAACTGTACAAATACCTTAAATATTAAAAGTTACTAAAAATCTTCAACACTACAACCTTTACTCCAGTGGTTGAAGGATTATGTTTGGAACAATGGATCGGTAGTTCTAATTGTGCCCCAAGCACCAGACCAAAGGTTGGAGTTCTCTTTTTCAAATTTTAGAACACAAAACCTGTATTTCCCCGATAAATTAAATGTATAGATTTCTTTTTAGTAAATAATATATATATATATATTTACTTTTATTTTAATTATTAATATTAATTATTATATAGTTCACTATAATAATTTTATTATACAATGGTTTAAAAACACAAAATAAAAATAAAAAAATTTAAAAAAATAAAAGAAAATTTAAAAAATAAAAAATAAAAATATACAAGGCTTTTAAAATTTATGACACACCATGTACTACATCTACCAATGCTGAGACCCCACCCGACCTCATCTCGTGTTGTGTGTCCCCCTTACCAGTTTTCTCCTCCAGCACGCCGTCTTCCTCCCCCAACACCATTCACTCGATTTCCAATTTTTTTCCCCATAATTTCTTTCAAATTATGTTCCTTATCCTAGGTATGTCATTTTTATCTCTTTATTTCATTGTTTTACTTGTGTTTTGGTAAATTTAGGGATTGGTGGGCCATTCAGCTTCAGTGAAAATTACCCGGGGTATGTAAGGAATGACTGTCATGTACATCTAGTACACAGTCTCACTCACACACGTTTATCATTTAAATTATACATGTCGTGTATATTTGGGACACACCATGAATATTGTATTCTAGACCAGCCCATGTCCAATGGAACACAACCCCCAAACCATGTGTACTCACATGACGTGTATGTTCGGTACACGCCCTGTCCCTCATTCCATTAGAGGAAACCCGCGTTGAGGAGGTACATATCTTTTCACCCCATGTTCACACACATAGAGTGTACTATCTTTTCACAGCATGTATTAGTATTTATTCCCTACCAGATCTAGATTGTGTCTGGTCCCTTACACGGCCACGACCCAATTTTCACACACACGGCGTATACATCTTAATACATGTCGTGTACTAGATTTTCCTCGAAACCATGCCCTCTTAGCATGTTTATCCATAATAAACATGTTTTACACCTACTCACAATACCTGTAGTGTCTCCATTGATATACATGTCATGTAAATTTGATTTTATATTTCATCACTTTTCTCCAATGGTTTTCATTTTTTCTTCATTTTTTAATTTTCTTGTCTTTATTCTAGGTATGGGTGATAGAGATCATGCGAGCTGGAAGAGGTCTTCTTATGATACTGAGGGCGAGCAGTTCCCTCATCATCAGATTCATCTTTGACATTCTGAGTGGCCCTCATTAGTCATTTTGGGTTCCCAACGAATAGTTTTGGCTGCTCTTCCCCCTCTTCTGATGGACCATCCTTCCATGGAATCTACTGACCCAACAATTCCTGTGGCACCTTCTCCATCCACCGTTTATCCTCTCGTGACGGCTTCTATACCATCCCTTGTTTTAAAGAGCTCCTCTGTTGCGGCTCCATCTTCCAACTCTGTACTGTCATATCCGTCAGTTTTTCATCTATTTTCAACCCATCCTCTGTGTTATGTACTTCACTAAAAACATCACCATACACCACCACATCCAAACCCTCTAATTCGATAGTTTCCATTCCACCTCCACTGGCCCTACCACTACTCATCCTCTGCCCTATCCCTGCCTGATATTTACTAAGGGCAACCCTTATGATGATCGACTGTTTTTATTTTCAAAGAAGATGATCCAACTAAGTGCCCATTTCATCGATACTTTTATTCCTTATTATCTCAACATCTGGGAGGAGGTTGAGAAGATTCTGGGTCATACTCATTGGCTGGAAACACTTCAGGCCGACAGTCCAACTTACTGTGATTTTTTTTAGAATTCATGGACACCATAATGTTTTAGGGGCTCACCTACTGCCAAACACCCACCAACATTGTTTCTCTAGTTCACTATTGGCTTGTTGGCTATTCCATTTCACTAACCATGGACGAGTTTGGTCGAGTTTGCAGTTTCTTCCCCCATCCTACCACCCCACATCTTACGTCCACCCTTACCCTCCCCCGAGCGCTCTGACCTCATCGTTATGTGGTGGGAATTTGTCGGGCCGGACCATAGGTACATCCCCACATCGCAGAAGAGAGCACTCATCATTTTCCCTACACTTTGTTTCCTTCACTAGTGCATCATCACCATTTTATTTTCTTACCACACAGATATGGGTTTTGTGTCCAAGTGGGACATGGATCTTATTACCTATATCGTTTTCCATTATTACCCAGACCTCCCCTGTCTTACCACCATATATTTCCATTATATGATTTATAGATATGAGGGAAACTTTAATGGAAGGTTATATACCTCCTGATTTGAACACTATGTGGGCATTTTGAGCTATCTATCCCTCACAACAACTTTGGTTCTCTTTAGCATGTAGATACCCTCATGGTCATCCCTATGAGGATGGTTGAGCATTGGGGAGAGTTCTTTGTTCTCTTGCAGTATGCACCAACTCTGGTTGGTTGAGAGCTGACCCACCTACCCCACTAGTGTTGTTGACTTGATTCCACCCCTTCTACCAATGGATGTCCCTTCACCACCCTGCTCTACTACCACTTCCCTTCCCTCTTCTTCTTTCCCATCCAAATCCCCACCTCCACCTGCACCCTCAGCATCCCGAGCCATAGTCGACCGCCGTCTAGATTTTCTTGAGGGTCAACAAAGTACACTTCTCGACTTTAAGATGCATATTGAGCAGATTTTGGTCCTCATTCTTTAGCATCTCATCATTTCATCGCACCTAGAAACTTATCCTCCATCTTCTCCATAGCCTCCTTCCACACTTTCACCGCTGAAAAATATGGACATATATTTTGTTCTCATTTCCACTATAGGGCCACTTGTAACTAGAACGACTCCTATGGGGGATGTTCCCATAGATACTCCCCATTAGGTAACAGATCTTGAACCTCCAGCCCCAACAACTATCACCAAGCCTCCATGGTCGGATTCTTCTTTAGTTGATGATGCCTCTTCTTAGGTGACTTTGTGACATGTTTTTTCACTTTTTCGTTATATATATCTTTTTGTTATATCATGTTCATGTTAAGTGGTGATGTATTTGCCGAACTTTTTCTCTTTTCATGATAGTCACTTGAACAATGTTGCGGCTTGGAACTTTATTTTTTAATACTTCCCCTCTTTTTCGCCTCACCACAAGGGGTGTATTATTTTCCGATCTCCATTACATTTTCATTTTGGCATTAATTCATTAATTTTTTCACCTCCTCCGGTCTCACTTTTGTGTCTCCCCATCCTATTCTCCACCTTAGTGTTTCACTTGGGGGCCACATGCCATATTAAGTGTGGGGTGTTTTTCTCTTCCTACAATGGTCTTTTCCCTTGGACTAATCTACAAGACATCATTAATAGTTTAAATTATTTTAAATGTTGAATTTTTTGATAACATATATGGATAAATAATAAATACCTAAAAGGTAATTATAAAAGTTACAATTATATTTTAAGATTTTCCTAATATTTTTTTATGATTGTTGATATAGTTTGTTATTGGATTAATATTCATTGACATTTACAGTAATTAGACTAAATATTTATTCTCATGTAATGACCTTATTATCCTCTTTTCATTTCTCATTCTCTAGAGGTATTTTATTTATTTTTACATATTATTTATTATACCCACTTTCTTCAAAGATTATTAGGATATGAAAAACTACAAGAATACTCAAACTTTTCTCTTCAGAACATGAATATTTTTTAATCACATTAATATGATTGTGGCATCTAATTGTTTTTTCAGCACCTTTTTACAATGGGAACTTCCCTAAACATGATATTTATAAAACCCATATAAACCATGAACATCCTTGTTATGAACCTACGTTACATTCCTATTTCCCCTTGATTCCCCAATTCAGTCATAATTTTCCATGACTATTCATTAGATCTATAAAAGAGGTAGTTTGGTAATTCATGTTTCATTTTATTGAGCTATCATGAAATTAAGTGTGGGGGAGTGCACCTATTGTTTATTTTCAGTAGAAGGGTTCCAAACCACTACTCATTGTATTCATGGTCTACCCTTTATGAAAAAAGGATGGAGAAAGAGAATTAAAAAACAAAAGGGACATGATTCCTTCCTTGAAAATTCTTGATGGTTGTGATCCCAGATAGACTAGGGGACTTTAATATTATATTTTGAGATTTATTATTGGTAATTCCTAAGTTTTCTTTATTTTGAATATCATGCAATATTTTTTAAGAATTTAGTATCTTTTTTCAAGCATCTAACATAATTTTTTACAAGATTTCCTACCAACCCTTATCCTCAGAAACATTTGAACCTTAATGAAAGCCCTTATGATTTTTGTGTTGTAATTTTCTGATGTAAATAATGAGATTAGTTTAAAGCATATGGATATAATGAATATAATTAATATTGAGTATAAATATTATTAAATGATCTTTTGTGGTGAGAATGATACATTCTGGTGAGGTAAACCATCATGTGGCATGTTTATTTATGATAATTCGAACTATTTGAATGAAACAGGATGTGAATAATTCACTGATTTATATATGATGAATGATTAGAATATATTTGTATTTGAAATATGTTTTGGGAATTTTGAAATCCATTGATATTAATTCCAAATTTATAAGTATAATTAGATGAATATTTCCCATTTTAGAGTATGAATTCAATTGAATAATGTTGAGATTTTGATTGAGAATAAGAAAATTACTATGTGTGGGGGAGATTGAGGTGCTTGATTTTTGTATATATTTTCATATATATTATTGAGTATTTAAACATTTTTCACCAAATAACTACTGTTTTATGGATAATTTCTTTATTTTTGTATTCATGATGATTTTTAGGTGTTTCCATACCCAAGACACAAATCAACTATGAATAGAACAGAAATTCAAGCATAAAAGATGTGTACATATTACACATTCCATGTATGTATGCCCCAACAGGGATCAAGAGGACCAAGTATACACCGAAGTAGTTGTCCATTGAATACATTTCATGTAGTTCATTTCTACAGAATGTGTCCTACCTTCTAGACAATTTTGGTGGATGAAGATGACACTAAATTCCATGAGAAGCGGTGATACACATCGTGTAATCCCACAAACCAACCACCAACTTTGTGAAGTCATGGGCGGGTGTGGATTCTTACCTATGGGCAGAGACAAGTTCATCATAGTGTGGGGAAATAAGTACATGATCTATACTATTGGGTACACTCTATGTAGTTTATTTTTCTATAAATAAGAGGGAACTCCCTCCAATTTAATGGGGGGATAATTAAGGGAGGTTCTTTCTCTCTTCCATTCAGACCTCTCCCAGATCCATTATACTATTTTATATCATGTTTTTATTTCTATATTAGTGTAATTATTCCCTTTATCGTCTTCTCTCTTATCAATCATAGGGTTTGAGTTTCGACAGAATCCACTCATCATGACCATGGTCATAAGAGGTTGAATTATGTATGTTGGGGTTGTAATAATGATCATGTTATATTTGTAATTGAAATCCCTTGTATTGTTTTTACTATGAAAATTGGGTTACAATTTCGTCATGAATTAACACTTTTCTCACCATTGGTGTCATATTAGACCAAGAACAACACTAATGGAGAATAATGAATGAGTTTCAACGATAAAATATATGACTATTAGATGAACACTACTTTCTCATGGGGTAAGGAACCTAAACATTTCTTAAATAGTTAATTATCGAACCCTGGAATTAACATTAAATCATGTAATAAATTATTTTCAAACTAAGAAAAAATGATTTATTTGAATCCACGAGGTAAACATTGTTCATTAATAGACTCGGTATTAAATAATTATTATTGCAAAAAATATGATCCGAATTATAACCCCAATAAATTTTTCTTATTTTTGTTCTTCTTTTGTTTTAATTTAATTTTCAAAAACAATTTCACATTTTAAATTTTTCCCATCACCCTTTTTTCTAGGTAACCAGCTATGTCATTTGACATGAAACATCTCGTTGTCTCTAGTTTCGCTATGGCATCAACCCCGAATTCCACTAGCTACCTAGTAGTTGGATTAGAAGGGAACACACAAATTCTAATTTTCTTCCATGCTCCTCGAGACTGGTTCAGGAGCGGTCAATAATATAAATAAATAGAAATTTATGAAATGGTTAGTAATAATATTGGAAATAAAATTTCTAATTATAATAAAAAAATTACAGAATTATTATCATTTTTTGATTATTATCATACTAATTATAATTCAGAGTACTTTTATAATTAATTTATAATAATGAAATATTAATATTATTAAAATTTAAATATTATTATTATTATTATTTGGAATATTATTATTATTGTTATTATTATTTGTTTATGAAAACCGTAAATATAGATGTCCCCCACTACCTTGGTTTTCACAGCACAACACCCCCACTACTCTTGCATGCACAACCTCCCCCCTGAACCTCTCCTTCATTAGTGATTTCGATGGCTTCCCATCCAAATGCACCTCACCTAATCAGTCTGTTCCCTCTCCCTCTCATGAAGTGGCCCCCAGCTTCCTTTCCCATGGTGTGAGCTCACCTCCCCTTGGTCGGATCTTATTCATGACTTGTTGTAGGCTTGCACGAACCCTATCCGAGACCCAATGGCATGAAACCCTCCTTCCACAGATGATTCCTTATGTATTCTTCATGAATGTGGTCTAATTATTTATACTAATACCTTATCTGATTCATCCTTTATCTAAATGGCACTTTGATTCACTTTAGGCAATCAACATGGTTTCAGCTAAACCTAGGGTTTGACGATAGTACCTGGTTTAATGTTTCATCCTTCTATAGGATACACAAACGGTGTATCATGACCCATTGGTCCATGTTCTACCACCAACAACCAAGTGCGAGGTTGAAAAACTCCATTCACATTGAATTTGTTGGTTCGAGTTATCTTTTAAACCCAGTTTTGGAATTTTCACCATCTTATTTGGTGTCTATTGTGATATATGAGTCCCTTGTATTTAATTGGATGTGTGTTGGTCTTTTCTGAACTAATTATGAGTGTTGAATATTGTTGTTAAGGTTTTAAATGAATTGGGTTGTGTGTTTTTCCATTAAATATGGAAAACCCTATTTTTTTATCTGTATTGGAAACTATTTTCATTGGACTATTTTGGGAAAGGGAATACTTTGATATAGTGGTTTATATTTGTATTTCCTAGTGAGCATATCAGTTCTCATGCCTATCATATCATTTTTGGTGGGGGTTCAGTTTCTATTATGCTTTTTAGGTTTTACTACTCAGTGTTGGAGGAAGTTTAGTTTAGGGGTTGATGGTGACTGAGAGGTCACATGGAGGTAATAATAGGATGGTTTTGTGTTCAGTTTTGTTTTTTATTTCTGATTTTTTAGTGTATTATGTATATATGGAAATCATAAACTTATTTATGTTGAGTGGTTGGTTCTTGTGACTTTTTTGGTTCATTTCACTATCTAGTCCTAGTTTATTTCCTTAAGGATAAATCATTCCCTCTTTTTTTTGATGCCTGACACTAGTTTCCATCCTGGGGGGATCCAGAATGCCCCTCAGCACATGTTACAGACTGGCTCGGGTAACCAGTTCTAGGTTGACCCGGGCGGGTTTGTAACATTTATTAAAATATATTAATTACATTTTTATTTTTTATTTTTTTTTATTTTAAAATAATTTAATTGTTTATTTCATTCATATTTATTTCTTATTTTCTTGACATTTTCAAGTTAAATTTTATTTTATAAACAAAATATTTATAAATGATTCAAGGAACCTAAGGGATCTTGAATTATATAAAATCAACTCAGTTTTTTATTAGTTAGATAATAATAACTCATGTATTAGTTTTGAAATATGTAAATCCTTATAATAGTACATGAGGAACTATAAAATTAAAAAATATAATAAAAAAAATTGGAAGGTTTCATAGGAATAATATTTTTCAATGTAAGATGAATCTGATACTACATGGACTGTTTGAAATTTTTTCTACTTTTCTATATAAATGAAGGAATCTATATGATACAGATGAGTAAATAGAAATTTATATTTTTATGTATGATTAATTGAATGTTTTGAAACATTAAATCAATCATTGTGAGTTTTTTTATGGATAAATAAGACATCTATTAGAATAGAAAACACACATATAAGATTTTATATCTTTCTGAAAACTACCCAATCATCTATATATGATAAAACATTCATCACTGTTTTTTTTGAATACATAAATGAAAAAAATAAATAATATGATCCATTGTTACATGCATGAATGATATTTATTAAGAATGTGTTTCTAAGAATAACAATCTTTATCCATGGAGATCAAAAAATTTCTGTGTTGAGTGCACGAACACGTTTAAGAGTACCTTATACAAACTATTTCATCAAAATTAGGATGTGGGACCACAAAAAAATCTACGAGTAATGATCTCATGAAGTTGAGAATGGGGGAGAATAAATTTTCGTTATAAGTGATAATTATGGTGAAATGTGTTAATGTTGAGAATATCAAAGATTCAAATAATACACATGGGTAGATCATAAAGTAAAATAACATGCTTCAATATTTAATAGGAATTTTTAAATGAGGATTAAGAAAATAATAAGAGAGTCTAGCCATCCATTGGAATATAGAGAATGAAGGTTAATGTTGTAGAGGAGCTAAGAATAAGGAGTTGAACTACAAGGATATGTGTAATAGATAAAGGAATTTGGATAAGTATTTTTTATAGCTTTCACAAAGGACCTTACATGGATCCAATAATATTTCACTTCCCTTTCACTTTGTATTTAAAATAGGGTTCTCTCCACGTTTATAAATTCTCTATAATGAAATCTAGTAGAATGATATTTTTATCGTTATTTTTATTTTATTTATTGTTAAACATTTTATAAGTTAATTAATCTTTATTGATGTTAATGTTCATATATTTAGCCACATGATGGATAAACATTGGGTTTTTATGAGAAACAATGGTTTATGATCACTCGAGGAACTAGGAGTATGGACTCATTCACACGAGGGTAGCTACTGTACCATAAGAACCCACACATGTATATACTAAAACTCCATTCTTACCTTGCATGAATTCCTAAGAAATGGTCACACACACAACACCACAGATTTAGTAAAAATTATTCTCTATAGTTAATCTTAAATGAAAACCATATAGGTGCCTATGACATCATAATGAATACATCGGGTCGATTGAGAGATTATTTTTGAGGTTATAGTGGTGGTTGACTTATAATCATAGGGGATATAGTTGAGAATACCATCTAATAGTTTTGGAAGAAGTTATATATAAGGATATATGAATTAGTTAATGGATTTATTTCACTATTATTTAATGTTAGTATATTCACACTCACCCTAATTTTCTATTCTTAATTGTAATGTCCCAAATTCGGATGCCAGTCAACTGGTTCCCCGTAACCGGTTGGCCACATGGCCTCATGCAGATTTCCCCAATGGTCAGAGGATGCCGACTAGCAGTGAGGGCCTAAGGTATAATAATGGGGAAACTATGACCTCATTGGTAAAATGTAATGTTGTTGAATAAATAATATACAATATCAAAAGCAGTAAATGTAATAAAACTAAAAAAATTTAGAATAATGATAAGATAATGAACCATGAATTGTTCAATACAATAGGTTATGCAACAAGTCATATATTCTATTAAATAATCCAAAACAAGTACTCTGTAGTAATAAAAAGTGTATGTCTCAAAAAAAAAGAAAAAAAGATAATATAAATCATCCTAACCCTCATCTTGGTCCCATTTTCTTCTACTACTAAGAAACACACCAAGTACCTATAGTATGGTGCTTACCCTGATCAACATCTTCAATCATATAATATTTTTGTGTCTGACGCAAATAGGGTGTGATAATAAATCTTAGTATGCGACCACCCAAGGTCTATTCCAATCTGTCGGTGAATATATATAACAGGCAATGTACAACAATGAATACATTAAATAGTTGGTGCTCAAAATTAAGGACAACAAATGTCTCAGAATACAATGTAATAATACTTAGGTTATGACTGAATCAAATAGTTTGTTTTTTTCTTGGAAGAGGCTCTATTAGTCATTATATTTCATTATTCTATTCCATTGGATTATATAAAAGTCTAATGGTTGGGTCTAGGCCCAAAAATCCCCCATATAAAATTAATTGTAATCTCGTGACATAATAATCATTTAATCACATGCAATTATAGCCCGACCTATGTACCCCTCAATGGAACCTTGGTTAGCTCATCATTTTAGATAAAACCCAATGAGCTCGACCACCTTATCCATGGCTCGCTCATAATGTTTATGTAATTAACCTCTTGAGCCGATCCATTATCTTTTAACTAAGAAAATGGTTTTCCTAACATATATAAGATTCAATTAATCACATGAGCCCGACCATGTATTTTAACTGAGACTGTGGCTTTCCCATAGCTAATTAAATATTTTTATAAATTATTTCAGTTACACATTCGATCTCAAAGTCAACATGTCTAAAATAATCCATGGCATGTATATAAGAAGAAAACTAACATGGTCACAATTTACATAATAACCAACACATAAAAATTATACTATTACATAGCTAACCAAGGATAACTCATGTGGGAAAAACATATTACAAGACTATTTTTCAATTTAGAAATTGACATGTCTTAACATAACAATAATCTCACAAGGAAAATTCATATAATGGTCAACAAAATTTTAATAACCCAATAATGGGAATCAAAGTCAAGCCTCATAGGAATTCTCACCCAAATGGATGTCCAAGGGAAACATACCCATGTGGTTGCCCAAAATCAAGGTTCAAAACCCTAAACATGCTTTCAAATCATCAAATTAATTACCCAATCATCAATATGAAATAACTATGTTTATGATTTAATCATGTGACACCAAAAAAAGTGGTTATGCGTCACTCTAGAACATATAATCAACTCTTCAATCAATAAAAGGAATAGAACCACCTACCTCTTACTCGTATGCCTCTCCTTGTCCAACTTTGGGCTTTGATTCAACCTAGAATGGAGTAGATCTAAAAAATCAGTAAAAATGATCAATATTTGATAACTTGATCAATAGAAGAAATTAGGAAGAAAGGCTCTAAAATAATAGATAGATCATCGAGTGGAATCCATCATATCCTATGATGTTAGAATAAGAGATTGGGTGACAAAACAAGAGCCAATTTCCTGTAAGGATATCCTTAGGGTACTAATCATTGAAGGGGGTCTTTTTTTGTCCATTTACAAAATAGATGCTATGGCCTAACTTAATAATTAAATAAAAGTACAGTGCATGAAATTGAAACTTCAACCCATGTAAGTTCAACTCCTATCCCCACCATTACATGGATGTGTACTTGTATTACACGGATTGTATCCCTTTATACACGATGTGTGCAAAACTTGTAGTCCCAAGTAATTTTGTTTAATATTCCTGTTACCATCCCCTGACATATTTTCCACCATTTTCATAAATATAAACTGATAATTAAGGATATATATCTCAAAGTAAGAAATGGGTTCTTACAAATTTCCCACATAAAGCAATTCACCCCGGAATTTCCCTTCCATGGGTGATAAAGAAATATATGAGAAAAACTCCAACCACATTGATCATATGTCGGCCTCCCTCTCCCAAATCTCTTCTTGCACTCGTCCATTCTTCCATGGCACCCATACCAAAGGAAAGGACTAACCATGGATAACCTTCATCCTACGATCCATAGTACGAACTGGATTCTTCTAAAAGGATGTATATTCCTGTAACTCTACTTCATTAGGTTAAAAGTGTGATATGGGTCCGAAAACTAACACCATAATTGAAAAAATGGAATATGTCCTGCATAGCCTTGTACCTCTGAGGTAACTCCAATCGATAGGAAACTAGGATGACCCCCTCTAGAATCTCAAATGGACCGATGTATCTCGTAGAAAACATAATTTGTCTCTAGATCCTCTTTTGTTTGAACATCAGTGTGTCACGTAGGAAATTCAATCCATGATCTCAAACAAAAAATGTTTTCAATCGATACCATCCTATAAATTATAATTAGACTGCACAGTAGCCTTCTACTTCTGAATCAATTTAACCAACTCAGTGATCTCTTAGACAAGATGAGGTACCAACACCACTGCCTCTCCTACCTCTAGTGAACACATGGGTGATCGGCATGGTCTACCGTACATATCCTTATATTTTTCCGTCTATATAGTTTCGTAGAAACTATTTTTGTAGGTGAACTAAATGAGGGGTATATGTGTCTTCCTTGAACCCCCAAAATCCAAGATGCATGCCCTAATCATGTCCTCTATCACTTGAATCGTGTTCTCTAACTGGTCCTATATCTGGGGGTGGTTAGATTTTCATAGAAGCACCTATGTACCCAAAGACCTCTATAGGCCTTTCCAGAAATAAGAAGTAAAATAGAAATCCCTATCTAATGAGATAAAATATGGGACTAATTAAGTCTTACCACCTCACTAATATATAGCTTCCCCTTCTCATCGACACCGAATGTCTCCTTGATTGGAAAAAAGTGAGCGACCTCTATATGTATATCAAGAACAACCCAAAAGGCATCGACACCACAACACCTCCACCATTGAAAAACTCCACCATGAATTCCCTTGAGAATTCTAGCGACTATTCTCTCAAGAGTTTCCTTTAACTGGGAAAACCCAAACATAACTGGTGTCATTACAGCAGCCTCACAATAATGAATGGTCGAACCCTGATCAACCTCATCAAATGACGTCACAATATATTTCTTCAAAATACATTGTATACATTTCCACCTCACCCAACATAAATTGATGGAGTGTTTAAACTAGTCAAATTGAAGAAAACACAAAGAACAAAAAGGTTAATGAGTCAAACAATCACTGGATGACTTATCTTAGAGATACAGATCTTAGGATCCTAGCGTAATACAATATAACACAATGTCTGATCCCTAGGAACAATACACCCTCAACATTATTACTCATCGATGCTCATAGCTGTCACTCAGTGATGCTCCTTTGTTAAGCCATCCCTTGATCAATTAAAAGTTCATTTCATAGAATGAGTAAAAGAAATATTTCAGATCCATCCTACAAGAATCATTATGTATTTTTAAGAATGACATCTGAGCCTAAAAATAAGTTCGAGACTATCTATGATTCACCAACCCAGAGTCTATGGAACTCACCAAGGTGGTCCATATTCCCTGTTACAAGTGATAAATTGGTACAAGGAAAAAAGAACACATAATAACACTGACTAAACCCAGAGCTCCATCCTCCTGGAAGTAATGCTGAAGAAAATAGTAGGCATACATGAGTCTATCCAAGACGTTCCTACATGGAATCCCAATTATCATTCAGGATTAACCAAGCCTAATTTATAACTATGAATCCATTGCACCACAATGAAAGATATCACAAATTATCCCAACAATATTTAACATTATCACAATGAATAACCGACACTCTCTTAGTGAATCCATGAATATGTAAAGATAGGGTACAAGCTCATCTTTTATGAAATATCAACTTAAAAGGATTTATTGGATCAACAGAAATTGATAAATGAACCACTACTGGTCAATATGTTGAATGAAAACTCTTCTTTACCTACTGTAAGATCTTCATTTAACTGATCACAATTCCTCTAACCCAATTAATTTCTTTAAAATCTGGTGCTTAATCACCACGCTCCACCCATGATCATCAGTGCCACACAAGGGTTTCACACATAATCAAACAAAACTACTTTCATGCTCTAAAGAAATCATTAACATGAATCAAGACTCAAAATCATCAAGGGAATTAAAATAGAACAACAATTTACAAATGTTCCTTGATTTTTATCCTTATAACTAGAAGGATACATTTAAAAATAATAGAAATGATGATCCCCACATAAGATTGTTTTAAATGATAAGAAGAATGAACAACCACTCTCAAACATGCGATTTCAGAACCAAAAAAAATGCTTGAGTGTTGTTCGACCAACCATGATCACCTTGTCAAATCACATGGACAGAAATCCAAAATTTAACTGATCAGTGTGTCAAAATACCTTTTTCCCAGAAATTCCTCCCAAGCAGTGGGACAATCATGGTTCCAAAACATTCAGGACACTCTAGTCAAGGGATATGCTGAAAATAGACACAGCCACTCAAGACTCAAAGATTTAACTCAACTCAATGGATTTTTTTAACATTTAGCACTCGATGGGTACTGTGTATTTAAAAATATACTACCTCGAGTATACAAGAAAAAACTAAACATTATGGGTTCTATTCACTAGTTTTCCAACCTAAGCGTCATAGTAATAGATGACTCGTCAATGAAATTTATCAAAATCACATCATCAAACACTGATGATGATGTACCAAGTCGATCATCACATAAATAACGAGAGGTTCACTTGACATACTAAGCAAAAGACCACGCCTATGTCATTTTTGACATGTAGAACTGATCATTCCTTAATGATCATTCCCATATGTCATGTTATGATACAATTATTACCCATCCCAACAAGTGTGTCATCATTAAATAATCAAATGTCCAACTAGTGACCACAACACCTGGGCAGTACCAACATTTTAATTCTCAACCAAATGCTAGCCCATTACAAAGAATATGCATTATATCACCTAGAGGCATCCTACTCGGAATCCTCTACCTAACACATGTGGAGGAATACAACATGGGATCATTACCTAAAAAAGAAAATGAAGAATCCTACATGGGATCCTTGATAGATAAAAAATAGAGGAATCCTACAACAAGGATCCTCAAAAATAGTATAAAGAAGAGAGATCCTAGAAGGGACTCTCTAGAACTGTATATAGTCAAAGACATCCCTTAAGGGATCCTTGGCAATGAGATAGAATATAGGGACATCCTACATGGTATTTTCTATGATGAAACATAATTAGAGAAATGCTACATGGGATCCTTGATAACAACTATTATAAAGACCTCATATTCCAGAAGGGAACTTCATAAAAGGGAGACATCCTCAAAACATTGGTCATGAGAGGTATCTCATATCTCATCTTAAATCACAGGTCTTTACTAGGTTCATCCAAACACACAAAATATCATTCACAAAAAGTTTTACTCCTAGGTGAAAACTATAATAAATAACCTTAGGAAGAGCCTATCAAATTAGATAGAAGACCTGAAGCACCAATTATGAGTCTTAACAATGCTCTATGGGTATCACTACTGTGATCTACGCAAGAAACATACTCAAAAAGGACAACATTCATGTCTAAAATGTAAAATGGGGGATAAAATAGGAAAAGAGAAGAATCAAAGGTTTAAAAAAGATTATTACGTAGTGTGTCCCTTTAAATTCTTCCATAGGAATCTAACTCCACCTGCCTTGTAACACCCCAAGCTTCTACGGTACGCTTCTCTTTGAATAATGTGATAGTGTGTGTTGTACGCAACACCGAGTTCTAACAACCAATCAAACTAGCCGTTATGAATAGTAATACATACTTTTTTAAATTATATATATCTCTTATATTTCAAAATGGACTTAATTTTTGGATTCGGAATATCTAATTTAGCCTAAGATGAAATTTTGGTACTTTTCGGATAACATTAATATTATGATGAATAGTGAAAATTACTATATTTTAATTAAAAACAACCTTTTTAATCAAAATAATAAATAGTGATAAATTATGAATTTTAGTGGTTTTAAATTATATTTAGAATATATTTTTACCATTTAATATAATGTTGGTCATTGGACATAATTTTACAATTAAACCAAACATAAAAAAGTGTCAATCTTTTGATAGTTATTATCTCTTAAAAATACGCTTTTTGTTTTGACAGCGGAAATTAATTTTAAATTAATTTCTGCCACTTCTGTGTTTTGAATTTAGAAAAATGGATTACATATTTGGAATCAGGATTTTCAAATTGTGTAAATAGGTAACTTTTATTTTTAGACATTTTGAATAATTACTATGGTAAATATTTTATTTACTATGATTAAGGGTAAATCTGGTAAATAAGGGTTAAAAAATAATATTATAATAATACTAAATTACCCTAAAACGTGTCTTAGCCTTATTGGTTGATACATGTTCGACCATAGGCATCTTTGGGTCGATTTTGGGACCCCATGGTGCCACTTGTAGGTGATAGGGACATTTTTTTAATTAAGTTAAAATGAATACAAAAATGACACAAGCATATATCTTTTAGAAAAACAATTATTACATATGGTTATATATGTTGGATTTTAGATTATAAATATTCATTAGAAATATAAAAAGAATTCATACATATTGATATTTTATTTATAATTTTTAGACATTAAATAATTTATTTTATTTATGACACAATGATGATGCAGTAATTACTAAAATAGTGAAAAATTGAATTAATTGATATTATAAATACCCAAATAAATATAATATGATACTTTTAATGAATTAAACTAATTTTCTAGGATAATATGATATATTAGGATTTATTTAATTTACTTTGTTCGAAGTAATCAATCTTTTATGAGTTTCACAAAAATCAACTATTGAATAGTGTCAAAATTGACATAAAAGAGTTCTTAAAACAAATATTATATTATTAATTGATATTAAATTCCTAAAAATCTAAGGATCGGCGAAAAGACTTATATCATGATAGGTTAATCATTAATGGACCACTTGGGGGTCTCTTGGATGTATGTAGTATGTTTATTAACCATATTATATAAAAATACAAAGAGACATTGTAAAAGTGAAACTAATTAACTTAGAGTTAATACTTAAAGATAAGGTTAATATAAGTACCCAAACCTGTCTAAATTATATTGGTTGAGTTGTTTTCGACCCATTACCTCCTTAAAATTTAAATAATAAACTTTGGAACCATTAGAAAACGAATATGAATTTATTATAAATTAATATTTCTAGCTTTTCCAAAGGTGCCCCTCACCCCTCTTATAAAAGGGAACTCCTCCTTCTCATTTCTTCACACCTTAAAAGCCATTTGGTTAGGCCAAAATCTTCCCAAATAGTCTCCCAACTACCCTAAATACAACCTAGGGGCCTTAGTTTGATCAGAAAGCCAACCAAAAGAGCCCTTTTGATCAAATCAAAAGGAAGAACCCGAAGAAGAGGTAATGATTTCACCACCCTTTTCCAAGTTCATTTCTTCTTCCACTTCTTCTTCCTTTGTTGTTACCATTATAAAATAATAACTCCAGTATCATATATATACTGTGATGTTATTATAAATATGGTACAACCATATTCAGTATTATATCCACCCTTTGAATAACATGTCACCATACGTGTGTACGTACGGCTTACCGTCTCCACGTTGTGGTGTAATTGTTATTCAATATAATATTATTTGGATGGGTATAATAATGATGTTTAACTCAGGTAAATAATAAATATAACATGTTAATAATTCTGTATATATGATATACCATCCATTTATATATTATTTTAATATCAAAAGAATGATATTGTCGCTCGTGCGTACGTACGGACTACCGTCTCCACGAACGCGATGAGATTCATTCTCCATCGTATCCATTCAAGTATAATTATCATTTGATGATTTAAAAATGATGTTTAAGGACTTGATATCATTTTTTATACGAATAATATACAACCTATCCTTTACAAAAATGTCTTACGTAACAAAACTTATAAAAGAAAACAAGTAAGTTAACACCCAAAACAACGATAATACTAAGATATTATTATCAAATCGATATTAAAAGATCATATATGATATCATATTAATGTATATGATTCTTGTATAATTTAATAACAATTATTTCACCATTATACAGGAGGTTAACCTACCCCAACCAAGGAAAAGTACAAGGTAAGGGTTATTTCACAATCTCTTCATTATCCGAGGTTGTTTATATGTAATAATCTACTGGGATCTCTTTATCATCCACATCCATGTTTTCTTAAAAATGTATTTCAAAGAATTTTTATTAATTACAAGAATATGGGTTAAAGTCATTTATACCCTTGTTTGACTTTTTATAAGAGGAATCTTTCCGTCGTTTTCAAAAAAAGGTCCTTTTTAACCTTTTCGACAGAATTAAGGTAAGAATGTTTTTTTAACCTATACGGCGGGTGCAGCTATTTTCCGCCGTTATAAAATCTTAAAAGCTTTCCTTACAAGCTTATAAGAATATTTTTAGAGAAAATGTTATATTTTATATGGCTCATAAATGATTTCAAAAATAGAAAGAGATATTTCTCTGAAAAGAGTTTTGATTTCATCTATGTCAACATCCTTTGATGGATTTTACGCTGATTTATTATGATACAAAACTTCTATATTGTATTATAAGGTTTTGTGATATGTTTGACTGTGTATGTGCTATTTTTATACCATTCATAGTTTATGGTGAAATTATTTACATTTCGTATGCTAGTTTTAATACGAATGTTTATGTTATGTTTAAACCTTTTCAAATGGGAATGCATTGGACTTAATATGTGACGGGTGGAGCCCGCTATAGCTCTTCGATGCATCGGTAGGTCTCATGAGACAAACTAGTGTCTTGGCACAAGGCCTTGACAAAATCTTATTTGTAGTCTTGGCACGAGGCCTTGGCTATGTGGTTATGATAGTCTGGCATTATGCATTCCATCATTATGAAAGTGGTTAGTGATTTATCATGTGATTATTCGATTAGTAGAATATCCATGTGAATGAGTAAATGTCATTATTTCATTTTATTTATGCCATACAATGTTGAAAGTTCAAGTTTGAAAGGCTGTTGTTTTAGTTATACATTTCCTTAAATGTTTATTCTTATTTATGAAGGTTTCTGCTATATTGTTATCCTTACTGGGCATTTGAGCTCACCCCTTTTCTATGTTTTATTTTTTCCAGGAAGTGAAGAAGTAAATTATGAATGACCTGCAGGGATATTATGTGGGGATATGAGTGTGGATTATGGAGAAATTATGTTGTTGTAGTAGTTTTTCATTTTATGATGTAATGTAAAACTTATGAATATATCTAGTGTTTCTAAGGCTACTAAACCAATCGGTCTTTCGAGATTTGATCTTTCTTGTGATCATGCCAATGTTATGTAATAATGAACCGACTCTGGATAACTAGGTTCGGGGCGTTACAGTTGGTATCAGAGGAGGTTTAGTACAAACCTTGGAAGCTAGATTTAGATAAACTCTGATTAGAGCACATAGACCTAAGATGAACTTTGAGGATTAGTATAGAAGAACTTCCTAGAATTTTTGTATTGTAGAGATTTTGTGAGTTTTCCAAGCAATACATCCCTTTCTGGATACGAGCAGGTAGAGGCGGCTCTGGCATAGATGTACCTAGGGGTTAAACCCGAAAACACCGCTTTGAGCTAGACTCGAACGGGAACTGGTGCACGACAACGGGCCTTGCTACACTCTTGGTTACGACACTCCCGGGGGATATGCTTAGGATAACTCTCATTTTCTTTACAAATCATTATGAAGGGTTTATGAGTATATAATTGCTCAAAGAAAACATTTTTATGATTATGGATTATATCCATAAATAGTTCAATTTATGTTAAGTGTTTTATAAGTATGGGATTATGTATTTTGATTCATAAACTGATCTAGTTTATGCCATTGTTTAGAAATGGCGCCTAGTGGAAGAAATGGAAACCGTATCAATGCACACACTCCATGTAGGGATTGCCCTCCTGCTCAAGATAATTATAGTGGGGCTGGTGATGCAACTGGTGCCGATCAGCTAATCACCATACTGGGACAACTTACTCAGGTTATGAATAATAACCTTACCCGTATGGAGCACCCTGATCCATAGCATGGAGGATCAATGTTAGATCGATTCATGAGGCAACAACCACCAATGTTCAATGGGAGTACAAATCCCTTAGTAGCTGAGCAATGGATAAATTCCCTAGAGAAAATATTTCCGGCTTTGGGGAGCAGTGAAAGGGAAAAAGTTATCATGGCAGTTTACCGCCTCACTGGAGATGCTGATCAATGGTGGTCATTGATTCAAAACATGAAGGAAGATGATGAAGTATCAAATATGGAATTGAGGGAGTTCAAAGATCTGTTTTTAGAAAAATACTTTCCTCGCGACCATCGAGCAGATATGGAAAGGCAATTTCTGAGTCTGAGACAAAAGGAGGATGAGAATGTCACAAAGTATGAGGCTAACTTTACAAGGTTAGCGAGGTATGATGGAGATTATATTCACAACCCAAGAAGTAAGATTGATCGTTTCTTTGATGGGTTAAAACCATTTCTCCGTCGAGCATTAGTCTCACAATCCTTTTCATCGTACGAAGACATTGTCTCATGTGCTATCAAGACCGAAAAGGAATTCTCTAAGTCTTATGACTTTAAAGCAAAGCAAGAGAAGAAGAGACCTGCTGATCAATCTGGGAATGGAAATAAGGGGAATAAGGGAAAGGTTGAATATCCATCTTCTGGTAAATGCGGGAAGAAACATCCTGGTACTTGCTTGAAGGGAATGGGAGTCTATTACAAGTGTGGTGAAAAAGGCCACCAAGCTCGTGATTGCAAGGGGAAGAAGGAAGATACCAACGTTCAGTGCTACAATTGCAGGGAGATGAGGCATTATGAAAATGCATGTCCTAAGCGTCTGGAGAAGATACCTCAGAAAAGGCCAAGGGATCAAGGGCAGGATTATGCTATCACTACTGCTGAGGTAGAAGCTCCGAAAGATGTGGTGGCAGGTAATTTAATGGTTTCCTCAAGTTTAGAAAATGCATTATTTGATTCTGGATCATCGCATTGTTTCATATCTTCCAAATTTTCTAAGAAAATTAGATATTTCCAATTTGATTTAATAAGGGAGTTGTCAGTTAAAACTCGTAAGGGAAGTATCATTGCAACAAAGTTTTGTGAATCAGTCCCCATTAGAGCACATAAATGTTCGTTATCTTCTGATCTCATCGTCAAACCTATGATTGAGTTTGATATAATCCTCGGTATGGATTGGATTTTGGACTATGATGCGAAGATTTATTGTAAGAAGAAAGAGGTTACGATTCTTGATGATAATGATAAGGAACACCTTATCGTTAGAGGAGAATCGTCACCACCTAATTCTTATTTAGATCCACCCCCAGTAGCTCAACTTAATTCAATTATTGGGGAGGAAGAGAATGAAATAACTGTCGGTGAGGAAAGGAATGTTCAAATAGAGGATGTACCTATTGTGAAAGAATTTGTAGATGTATTTCCGGAAGATTTACCTGGACATCCTCCAGAATGAGAAGTTTAGTTTTCAATTGATTTGATTCTTTGATCAAGGCCTATATCGAAGAGACCTTATAGAATGGCCACTGTAGAATTAGTTGAACTAAAGAAACAACTAGATGAATTGAGTAATAAGGGATTTATTCGCCCTAGTGTTTCTCCATGGGGATCCCCTGTACTTTTTGTTAAAAAGAAAGATGGATCTATGAGGTTATGTATCGACTACAGGAAGATCAATGCTATAACGATAAAGAACAAGTATCCCCTACCTCGTATTGATGATTTATTTGACCAACTGCATGGAACTAAATACTTTTCAAAGATTGACCTTCGATCTGGATACCATCAGTTGTGTGTGAAGAAGGAAGACATTCCGAAAACAGCATTTCAAACCAGGTACGGGCATTACGAGTTTACTGTAATGCCGTTTGGATTGACTAATGCACCATCTGTATTCATGGATCTTATGAATAGAGTTTTCAAGAAGTATCTCGATGAATTTGTGGTGGTATTTATTGATGATATCTTGGTATACACCAAAACCTACGAAGATCATGAAAATCACTTGCGCATTATCTTGAAGACTCTGATGAGGCATGAATTATATGCGAAGTTTAGCAAGTGTGAATTCTGGATTCAAGAGATTTCTTTTCATGGCCATATTGTCTCTAAAGATGGAATCTCTGTTGATCCTTTTAAGACCAAGGCAATACAATAATGGCCATCACCTACGAGTATAACTGAGGTACGTAGTTTTATTGGTTTGGAATGTTATTATCGACGTTTCGTCCAGAATTTTGCCCGATTGGCTAACCCAGTAACGAAGCTCACACGTAAAGGGGTTAAATTTGTTTGGACAAAAGAGTGTGAAGAATGTTTCGAAGAACTGAATAGAAGATTAGTCAATGCTCCTATATTGACTCTACCATCGGGGAATGATGGGTTCGTTATTTATAGTGATGCATCAAAGAAAGGACTTGGTTGTGTCCTTATGCAGAATGATAGAGTTATTGCCTATGCATCACGACAGTTGAAAATTCATGAACAAAACTATCCTACTCATGATCTTGAGTTAGTAGCTGTGATCTTTTCTTTGAGATATGGAGGCACTACCTCTATGGTGAAAAATGTGAGATTTATACTGATCACAATAGTTTGAAGTATATTTTCTCACAAAAATAACTCAACATAAGGCAAAGTAGATGGCTTGAATTACTCAAGGATTATGATTGTACGATACACTACCACCCGGGGAAAGCAAACAAGGTGGAAGATGCTTTGAGTAGAAAAGACCATGGAGTTTTCAACAATATGAGAATTGAAAGGGATCCAATTTTCATGGATCTAGTGAAGATGGACATGGGAATAACCAGGGAAGGTGAAACATCAATGATTTTTCAAATGGTTTCCAAACCATCTTTACTAGAAAGGATTAAGAGTTCTCAGACCGATGATGAAGAATTTCAAAAGAAGATTAATGCTGTGAATGATGGTAGATTGAGAGACTTTGTGTATGAAGATGGAATTTTGAAATTCGGTAAGAGACTTTGTGTTCCAGATTTACCTGATCTAAAAAGGGAATTGCTGGATGATGCTCATAGTTCCAATTTCTCTATACACCCTGGGAGCACCAAAATGTATAGAGATTTGAAGGAACATTATTGGTGGGACAACATGAAGAGGGAGATTGTTGATTTTGTGTCAAGATGTATGGTTTTTCAACAAGTGAAAGCTGGAAGGCAACAGCCTGTAGGAGTCATGCAACCTCTTCCCATACCGGAGTGGAAATGGGACAATATTACGATGGAATTTGTCATGGGGCTACCAAAGACTCCTAGAAGGAACGATGGAATATGGGTTATTGTTGATCGTCATACCAAGTCAGCACATTTTCTTTCTATAAGAGAAGATCTACCCCTGGAACGTCTAGAAAGACTATATATCAATGAAGTTGTGAGACTTCATGGAGTACCCTTATCGATTGTTTCTGATCGTGACCCCCGTTTTACTTCAAGATTTTGGAAAATTCTTCATAATTCCTTGTATACTGAACTTCATTTGAGCACTGCTTACCACCCTCAGATAGACAGACAATCAGAACGGACTATTCATACCTTAGAAGACATGTTGAGATCTTTCTCACTTGATTTTCAGGGTATGTGGGATCAATATTTACCACTGGTAGAATTTTCCTATAACAATAGCTTCCATTCGAGTATTCATATGGCACCATATGAAGCGTTATACGGAAAGAGATGTCGTACACCAACCTGTTGGGATGACGTTGGTGAAAGAAAACTTGTAGGCCCAGAACTGGTGGAGGAAACGGTGGAAAAGGTGAATGTAATCCAAAATCACATCAAAGCAGCTCAAAGTAGGCAGAAGAGCTATGCCGATAATCGAAGGAAGGATTTGGAATTTCAAGTCGGTGATCATGTTTTCCTGAAGGTATCTCCATGGAAGGGAGTCATAAGTTTTGGTAAGAAAGGAAAATTGAGTCCCAGGTACATCAGACCTTTCGAAATTCTAGAACGAATTGGGGCTGTAGCTTACCGATTGGAAATGCCGCCAAGTCTCTCCAAAGTTCACGATGTGTTCCACGTATCTCTGTTGAGGAAATACATGCCTGACCCAATGCATGTACTCACCGATGAGGAATTAGAACTGGAACCCGATCTGTCTTTTTGTGAAGAGCCTGTCAGGATTTTTGATACAAGAGAACAAGTACTGAGAAACCGGACGACGCGTCTGGTAAAAGTTTTGTGGAGAAACCATAAGATGGAAGAGGCAACGTGGGAACCCGAGGAACTTATGATTAAGAACAACCCGAGTCTTTTCATGTGGTAGTATTCTAGAAATATCGAGGACAAAATTATTTGAAGGAGGGGAGAATGTAACACCCCAAGTTTCTACGGTACGCTTCTCTTTGAATAATGTGATAGCGTGTGTTGTACGCAACACCGAGTTCTAACAACCAATCAAACTAGCCGTTATGAATAGTAATACATACTTTTTGAAATTATATATATATCTTATATTTCAAAATGGACTTAATTTTTGGATTCAGAATATCTAATTTAGCCTAAGATGAAATTCTGGTACTTTTCGGATAACTTTAATATTTTGATGAATAGTGAAAATTACTAAATTTTAATTAAAAACAACTTTTTTAATCAAAATAATTAATAGTGATAAATTATGAATTTTAGTGGTTTTAAAGTATATTGAGAATATATTTTTACCATTTAATATAATTTTGGTCATTGGACATAATTTTACAATTAAACCGAACATAAACAAGTGTCAATCTTTTGATAGTTATTATCTTTTAAAAACACGCTTTTTGTTTTGACAGCGGGAATTAATTTTAAATTAATTTCTTCCACTTCGGTGTTTTTAATTTAGAAAAATGGATTCCATATTTGGAATCAGGATGTACAAATTGTGTAATTATGTAACTTTTATTTTTAGACATTTTGAATAATTACTGTGGTAAATATTTTATTTACCATGGTTAAGGGTAAATCTGGTAAATAAGGGTTAAAAAATAATATTATAATAATACTAAATTACCCTAAAACGTGTAATAACCTTATTGGTTGATACATGTTCAACCATAGGCATCTTTGGGTCGATTTTGGGACCCCATGGTGCCACTTGTAGGTGATAGGGACATTTTTTTAATTAAGTTAAAATGAATACAAAAATGACACAAGCATATATCTTTTAGGAAAACAATTATTACATAGGGTTATATATGTTGGATTTTAGATTATAAATATTCATTAGAAAGATAAAACTATTTCCTACATAATGATATTTTCTTTATAATTTTTAGACATTAAATATGTTATTTTAATTATGACACAATGATGATGCAGTAATTACTAAAATAGTGAAGAATTAAATAAATTGATATTATAAATACCCAAATAAATATAATATGAAACTTTTAATGAATTAAACTAATTTTCTAGGATAATATGATATATTAGGATTGATTTAATTGACTTTTTTCGAAGTAATAAATCTTTTATGAGTTTCAAAAAAATAAACTATTGAATAGTGTCAAAATTGACATAAAAGAGTTCTTAAAAAAAATATTATATTATTAATTGATATTAAATTACTAAAAATCTATGGTTCGGCCAAGAGACTTATATCATGATAGGTTAATCATTAATGGACCACATGGGGGTCTCTTGGATGTATGTAGTATGTTTATTAACCATATTATATAAAAATAAAAAGTGACATTGTAAAAGTGAAACTAATTAACTTAGAGTTAATACTTAAAGATAAGGTTAATATAAGTACCCAAACCTGTCTAAATTATATTGGTTGAGTTGTTTTCGACCCATTACCATATTAAAAGTTAAATAATAAACTTTGTAACCATTAGAAACCTAATATAAATTTATTATAAATTAATATTTCTAACTTTTCCAAAGGTGCCCCTCACCCCTCTTATAAAAGGGCACTCCTCCTTCTCATTTCTTCACACCTTAAAAGCCTTTTGGTTCGGCCAAAATCTGCCCATATACTCTCCAAACTTCTCTCACTACAACCTAGGGGCCTTAGTTTGATCAGAAAGCCAACCTAAAGAGCCCTTTTGATCAAATCAAAAGGAAGAACCCGAAGAAGAGGTAATGATTTCACCACCCTTTTCCAAGTTCATTTCTTCTTCCACTTCTTCTTCATTTGTTGTTACTATTATAAAATAATAACTTCAGTATCATATATATACTGTGATGTTATTATAAATATGGTACAACCATATTCATTATTCTATCCACCCTTTGAATAACATGTCACCATACGTGCGTACGTACGGCTTACCGTCTCCACGTCGTGGTGTAATTGTTATTCAATATAATATTATTTGGATGGGTATAATAATGATGTTTAACTCAGGTAAATAATAAATATAACATGTTAATAATTCTTTATATATTATATACCATCCATTTATATATTATTTTAATATAAAAAGAATGATATTGTCGCTCGTGCGTACGTACGGACTACCGTCTCCACGAACGCGATGAGATTCATTCTCCATCGTATCCATTAAAGTATAATTATCATTTGATGGTTTAAAAATGATGTTTAAGAACTTGATATCATTATGGATATGAATAATATACAACCTATACTTTACAAAAATGTCTTACGTAACAAAACATATAAAATAAAACAAGTAAGTTAACACCCGAAACAACGATAATACTAAGATATTATTATCAAATCGATATTAAAAGATCATATATGATATCATATTAATGTATATGATTTTTTTATAATTTAATAGCAATTATTTCACCATTATACAGGAGGTTAACCTACCCCAACCATGGAAAAGTACAGGGTAAGGGTTATTTCACAATCTCTTCATTATCCGAGGTTGTTTATATGTAATAATCTACTGGGATCTATTTATCATCCACATCCATGTTTTATTAAAAATGTATTTCAAAACATTTTTATTAATTACAAGAATATGGGTTAAAGTAATTTATACCCTTGTTTGACTTTTTATAAGAGGAATCTTTCCTTCGTTTTCAAAACAAGGTCCTTTTTAACCTTTTCGACATAATTAAGGTAAGAATGTTTTTTTAACTTATACGGCGGGTGCGGCTATTTTCTGCCGTTATAAAATCTTAAAAGCTTTCCTTACAAGCTTATAAGAATATTTTCAAAGAAAATGTTTTATTTTATATGGCTCTTAAATGATTTCAAAAATAGAAAGAGATATTTCTCTAAAAAGAGTTTTTATTTCATCTATGTCAACATCCTTTGATGGATTTTACGCTGATTTATTATGATACAAAACTTCTATATTGTATTATAAGGTTTTGTGATATGTTTTACTGTGGATGTTCTATTTTTATACCATTAATAGTTTATGGTGAAATTATTGACATTTCGTATGCTAGTTTTAATACGAATGTTTATGTTATGTTTAAACCTTTTCATATGGGAATGCATTGGACTTAATATGTGACGGGTGGAGCCCGCTATAGCTCCTCGATGCATCGGTAGGTATCATGAGACAAACTAGTGTCTTGGCACAAGGCCTTGGCAAAATCTTATTTGTAGTCTTGGCACGAGGCCTTGGCTATGTGGTTATGATAGTCTGACATTATGCATTCCATCATTATGAAAGTGGTTAGTGATTTTGCATGTGATTATTCGATTATTAGAATATCCATGTGAATGAGTAAATGGAATTATTTCATTTTATTTATGCAATACAATGTTTAAAGTTCAAGTTTGAAAGGCTGTTGTTTTAGTTATAAATTGCCTTAAATGTTTATTCTTATTTATGAAAGTTTTCGCTATATTGTTATCCTTACTGGGCATTTGAGCTCACCCCTTTTCTATGTTTTATTTTTCCCAGGAAGTGAAGAAGTAAATTATGAATGACCTACATGGATATTATGTGGGGATATGAGTGTGGATTATGGAGACATTATGTTGTTGTATTAGTTTTTCATTTTATGATATAATGTAAAACTTATGAATATATCTAGTGTTTCAAAGGCTACTAAACCAATCGGTCTTTCGAGATTTGATCTTTCTTGTGATCATGCCAATGTTATGTAATAATGCACCGACTCTGGGTAACTGGGGTCGGGGTGTTACATGCCTTGGTCATGTAAACATACTAGGTACATGACATGTCAGGCTGACACAAGGCGTGTCCCCTTAAACTATCACATGGGCATGTAACTCCTTCTATCTTGGTAATGTAAACACACAAGATAAATGGATTGTCAGGATGAAACATGGAATATACTCAAATTCTTCCTTCCTAACCATGTACTTTTATAGGGGAAATGTCAAACAGGTATTCCAAATTAATACTACAATGTGTGTACATAAAGTGAACAACATGTTCTGATCAAAACTCAACAATCATTGTTTTATCACACTTGTCTGGTGACAACTTCATCTACCACAATGTGTGTACTCAGAGCACACAGTGTGTACTTCAAAAAAAATATTTTCTTTTTAAATAGAAGAACACATGGCATGTTTTCAAAGGATCACATGTTATGCTTTCTTGGTTTTCAAACATTAATCCATAGAAACTTCCTCAGAACCCCAATTTTATCAAAATAAACCAATGATGTAAAAAATTTCCATACATGTGGGGTCATGATCCCTATTAATAAAATCCTTGAATTGATATATAGTAGATAACAACACAATTTATATCCCATAGATGAAACATTATCCATTAAATCTGATCGAAGAACGACTATACTCTCCAGGGAGCAAAGTATGGCATCCATCCAATTAAACCATAACACTTACCAGTACACATATCAGTACCTTAAGAATAACTATCAAAGTATCAATAACTAAAACTTGCATATATAGCATGGCATTAATCACAACATCATGAAACTAGTAATGCCCCTAAATGTAAGGGTAAGAATCCATGGAAGGTGATTGTTAATAAGTACCAATATGAATCATGAGATGGATTTCCCTCACATCATAAGGTTTAAACAAAATTGAACCAAAATAATATCAATAATAATTTCACAAAACAAGTGTGTCACCCAATGGGGAAATTGAAGCATCTATAACAACTCAAAATCCATAATTCACAATTCAATTTTAGGAAATTATGATTTTCCCAGTACGTGGGTTTGATACTCTAGAAAACAAAAAATTACCAAATCCCATTTCATTCCTATCCCTATATAATGTCACCAAATAGTAAAAAACTATAAATAAACTACTCTGATACCACTTTGTAACATCTTGGATCTGGATTCCCCTCAATTGGTTCCACATACCGGGTTGTCCACATAGCCTCAAGCATATTTCCCCAAACGACAGAGGTTTTTGACTAGTATTGAGGGCCTAAGGAGTGATAGTGGGGAAATTATTCCCTCATTCTAAGAGTGTAATGCAGCAGAATAAATAATATACTATATTAGAAGAATTAAAAATCAAACAACTAAAATAAACCATAGAATACTGAAAAGATAAATAACCATACATTGTTCCACATAAAAGATGGTGCAACATGTTATATGTTCTAAGAAAGAACCCAAAACCACTACACTATAGTATTAAAAAATTTATTTTTCAATTCAAGAACAAATGAAAAAGGGACTATGAAGCATCACAAGCCTCGACTCAGTCAGGTGCTCTACCACTCTTGAACAACACATTTTGTACCTGTAGCAGGGTGATTTCCCTAGTCAACAACTGCAATCATATTTTTTGTTTGGTCCTAAAATAATGACCCAAACATCGTGTGAGACATAAGACCAGTAGTCAACCACCCAAGGTCAGTTCTAATCTATCAGTGACTATATATAACATACCACATACAAAAATAAATTTAGTAAATGGTAGGTACTCAAAAGTATGCACACCAGATGAATTATAAGATAATGTTATCAAGTATAGGTGAAGGAAGAATTCAATATTGTGCTTTGTCTTGGCATACACATCAGTAGTCATTCTATTTCATTATTCAACTCCGTTGGATTATATAAAATTCTCAAGATTCAGAATAAGCCTGGTGACCCCTCGTATAAAAGTAACCATCAAATCGTGACAGAATAATAATTTAATCATTTGCTAATATGGCCCGGACTGGGTATCCCTCAATGGATCCCATGTTCTCTCAACATTTTAGATAAGTCTCAATATGGCAGGCCACCCTATTGGTGGTTCACTCCTGGACTTTAATTACTTAGACTCTTGAGCCCACCCATTAAATTTTAACAGAGAAAATGGTTGACCCAAGGTATATAAGATGAAATTATTCACATGATCCCGACATTTTCTTTTAACCAAGACTCTAGCTCACCCATAGCTAATTACCTTTGTTTATCATTTATTCCAATTACATATTCCATATCGAAGGCAACACAACTGAATTAAACTATCACAAAGCTTTAACATAAACAACTCATATGGGAATAATTTACATAATAACCAACACATTAAAAATAAACTATGACATGTCCAACCATGGATAACTCACATGGGATAAACATATAACCAACATTTTTTCATTTTAAACTCTTTCAAGGCTTAACATAACATGTATCTCACATAGAAAATTATTATAATGAGAAACTTGTTTTTAACAACCCAAAATAAGAATTCAAGCAAAGCCACTTTGGTATTATTGGTTAAACGGTCATCTATGGGAAACACACCAATGGGGTGGCCCTAAATCAGGGTTCAAAACCCTAAACATGCAATAAAATTATCTAATTATGTACCTAATAATCAATGGATAATAACAGTGTTTATTATTATATCACAAAACACCCAAAAAGTGGGTGTGTGAGACATTAACACATATAATCAACTATAAAATCAAAAAAATGCCCAATACCACCCACCTCATACTCATATGACTGTCCTTGTATATCACAATGCTTTGAGTTTACCTTGAATGAAGAAGATCTACAAAATAAGAAAAAAAGATCATCCTTTGATAACGTAATCGAGATATGAAATTTGGATAAAATGCTAAAAAGTTGTCTATAACTCATCGAGGGGAATCCAATTCATAATATAGTGTTCGAATAAGTGATCAAAAGGCCCAACATGAGGAACTTTCCCTTTCAGATTTCATAGGTGCACTACTCGTAGAAGGGGGTCATTTTATGTCTGTCAGGAAACATGATTCTACGTCACAACTAAATAATTAAAAAAAGTACACGACGTGTACTTAAGACTATATGTCGTGTCTGTACAACTCCATTCTGGACCATTTCATGGTTGTGTACTGGGATTACATGGTGTGAAACACTTTATACACAATGTGTACATAAAAGTACATGACTTGTAGTCCCTAGTCACACCATGTAACATGCCAACAACTATTCCTTAACCACTTTCCCACCATTTTATTAAATATAATATGAAAAGTAACAATATTTACCATAAATAAAGAACCAGGTTCTTATATTTACACACAATTATTAAATATTAAAATTATTTTCTATCAAAAGCACAAAAAACTTCTATATTAACTGTTTTTTCTATAAAAATGATTGTATTAGTCACCAGTAAAGAGCTATGATTACCTTGTGCACTTGTAGTGGAATTTTTAGTTAGGGAAAAAATCATCTTATGGGATGTTTATATTAGATTACTTTTTTTATTTTGTTAAATTTATCTATAAATTAAAAAGAGGAAAATTCATAAATAAATCAAATACACAAAACTGAAAAGATAAAAATTATTCTAAGGCTTAACATAAGGACATGAAATTTTAGAGAAATATTTGGGGATATATTATTGTAACTGTTATTGTTTCTAGGAAAAAATAAAATAATAATTTAAATAATAGAAAACTATTTGTTTTAAATTATAAATAAATAACATAATGAATTATATGTTTTAAATTTATATTTTGAATAATTTGAATATCATATTTATAGAAGAAAACATCATCATTTTATGTATACTTATCCATAAAGATATATTTCACTAGAATACCTTTTTTATGGAAATGAATAACCTTAGGTGGATATATCAACAAGGAAAACATTACAATATTATTTGAGAAACTGGACACCCATTTAGTGGGTTCATGGGTCATGGTTTTATGAAGATTGGAATTATATAAGGTGAACCAACGAGTTTTTTTCCCTATACAGAACAAAAGAACATGAAAAAAATTAATTAAATCAAATAGGACCACGCTACAGTGGAATCCCAATTAATGTAACTTTCACCAATCATCTAAACCAAACATGTACATCATATTGTTATTTTCTGAGATTAATGAATGGTTATTTGGGTGTTGAGAGAGAAAATGTATATTGTGTCAAAATAAAAGGAGGGGTAAGATCAAGTGGTCTGGATCCCAACACATTAACCATAAATAGAATAGGATCTCTAGAGTATATATGGTTAAAATATTGTGTGTACATAGTAGATATGTAGATTTATTGTGTAAAACATGATACACTCGAGGAATCAACCACAACCATAGCTCAACACACCATTAACATTGAAAATATTTTAATAGTCTAGAAAGAGGTTGAAAAAATATTACATTTCACATGATATTGTGATTTCCAAGTGCCAATGGTAGTATATAATCATGGGGATGGTCCCATGGAGTCTCCAACACAGACATTAAACCTATTAATTATGGGGATCATTGTAGAAACCGATTTTTTTAGTTCCTTATAGGGAAGACACATCCACCATGTTATTGGAGATAATTATATTGGATATCCAGAAAGGAGGGAATAAATATAAATCAATCTTGGGAGGCTACCCATAGAATTTAAGGAGTTTTGATTCATTTAATTTTACTTCAACAGTTTTGTTCTTTTCAATAAAAAGTTCTGTTTTTTAAATCCCCACCTGAATTATATAAGGTCATGGAGTCTCATGAAACAAGATTAGATGAGGCCCCAACACCTACCTTGAATTAGTAGTTTCATTCATCATATGAGAGTGTCTTACTTACATATTGTTTTATTTTTATCATATCAGAAATTTTTTTATATTCCTAATGAATATCTATTTGACTAACTCACTTTAGATGCACTTATTTGATTTATATTATAAGAAACATGTTATTGGGATATGTATAATGATTAATTATTTAATATTACATTATTTAATGACTTAAGAGATATAAATATTAGAAAAAATATTTAATTGCTTAGTTTTAGTATCCTATTTATCTGGAATCTTTAAATTAACCATAAATGTGAGAATTCATAAATCTTCATAAGATAATGATTTATAAAATCATAACATGAGTTAGTTGATATGTCTTTAAAATGAAAGAGTTTATTTTTTTATAAAATTATTTAAAATATATATTAGAAATTGTTGTAGTGGTATGTGAAATATAAAAAATCAATATTAAATTCTCAATTACCGAATTTTCGTGTCGGTAAAAAAAGTGTCTAGAAAATCATTAATAATATTAAAATAAAATATAAGTCTATTTTTCAATGATTCATACATGAATTTAGAATCACAAATAGTCTAGGGCTAACTTTCTATTGGAATTTTTTAGTCACAGACATAGAAAATACATGCTGAATAAAAATAAGTTTTAGAGAAGAATGTCCAAACCTAAGTCCATTACTTTGTTATTACACATAACTTGAGGGGATTTAAAATGATTGGAATTTTTTACTTCCAAATTTTATTAATTTTTGTATAAAATGAGTAACTTTCATAAAGGGTTACAAAAAATGATGAATTAGCATGGTCTATGTGCCCAAAATAGAAGACAATATAAAATGAGGATGTGAATTTATTAGATGAATAATTGAATTTTCAATGTAAGTTAATCATGTAGGGTGGAAATTTATAATTGAGTAACTTTTAACAACTCATATTACATTAATTTGGGTAGTTATCGTATAATAATATTTACTCAATTAATCATAATAATTTATGTGAATAAATAAATTGTTGTTTAAAAATTAATGTTATGATAACCATGTACACCTACCACATAGAAGAATAAAAAATTCAAAAGAATGAATCACTACCATCAGTTTGTTAACACCTTGAATCTTCATTTGTAGGTGGAGTTGGAAAATAAAATGTCTAATGAAAAATAGTGAAGTTGGAAGAATAACCCAACACTTGGTATCAAATGATTACTAGTAGGGAAGAGACAACAAGATCCCACCCTAAAAAATCCTAGACAAGATTTACGATATGTTTTATATAATTGAAACATCGAATGACCATACAAAATACATTGATAATAAATAGAGACCCTACCAAAGTAGATTCCATGTAGTGAAGACCTCAGTTAATGACTCACTTACATTCCCACATCCTCTACTGACAGTGTTAAAATAAGCATGTTTGGTGAAGAATATCTTCAACCTCAAACAGTATTTCATATATACAAAATTTCAAATAAAATGTTATTAACATAATTATAGGTATAAGTTTTTTATAACTAATATAAAAAGGCACCATCATCCTTTTTTGCATTGGGACTTTGTGCAAAGGAAACATGGTCAATGCATCCCTTGATCAAATTAAATAAACAACTAAAAAATTAAAATTATATATATTGTTTATTTTTATTATATATATATATACATATATATAAAAATAATTAGATAATCATAACATTATTATTTATAATTTAATTTTTTATATTTCTATTATAGATATGATTTATATTAAAATTACATTGTTCTCTACTTTATTAGCTACATTAATAATTATAATATATGCACCATTAGTAAAATATATTATTTTAATTATTTTAAATATTTAATGTTATAAATAATATATATTTATAATTAAATTTTTATCATTTAATTATAATAACATAATTAATAATAACTAAGAGAAATGTAATTAATAATATGATACTTAATCAGAATTATGTCCATTATTATATGAAAGTGAAAATATTATGTTTTTTAGAAAAAAAATAGTTACATCTAAATCATCTCATTTATATTTATGATTTTATATTTTCATTTATAATTTATATATTCTGTCAGTTTTCCATATTTCAATTACATTATATTTATATTTTATAATTTACATGCTTCGAGTATGGGGCCTTGAAAGAATAAAAATAATAATGTATAAATGCAATATATATGAAATTTTACACAATTACTAAACATATAAAAAAATGAAATTGACAAGTATTTCATAAAATAATTCTGAAATAGAAATTTCGGTGCAACAATATAATTTTCATTTAAAACATTAAATGTGTATTTATAATTATTTTACATTCCTTCTATTTTAAATTTTAATTTATATGTTTAATCAATGATCTATATTTCATTTAGATTTCAATTATACTAAAATTTTAGTGAGATTATTTTTTAGTTTTTAAATATTATGTTTTTAGTTATTAATTTTTTGTTCATGTAAATAAATTTTTTTTATTATAATCTTGAAATTAATTTTTATATTAAATATTTTATTTAGAATTTAAGCTTTTTTTTATGTTTTTTATATTACTATTGAAGTTCATATTTTATATGTTTTTAATTTACCTACATAAAATTTAATACATTTTCATTTATTTCAAGTAGTAATCTTTTAATTATTATAAAATTTAAAATATATGTAGAATTTGAATGATAATTTAAAAAAGGCTAAACATGAAAAAAAATGGTTGACCATAAAAACAATCTCATCAATTTAATAAAAAACTAATCAAGAAGAGGATAAAATACCATGATGTATTGAATCCATTAAGTTATGAGAAAACATATAAATGAATAAGCCCGCAGGGGCTAGGTGAGTTGGTTCAAGCCGGTGGCAACCCGTCGCTGAGGTTCCGGGTTCGAGTCCTCACAAAGGCAACATGCACCATTTGTCAGTGAATCTCTCGTCCCCTTTATCCCGTGTGGAACTGGCCCAAGCCCAAGGGTTGGCCACCTTGGGCCTAGCTGGGGACGTGCGGCGCACAGGTGGGCAAGGCTAAGCCCTATACCTCGTTACCCAACAACACGTTTTATTGTCCGCGGGGGCTGGGTGAGTTGGTTCAAGGCGGTGGTGTCCCTTCGTTGAGGTTCCAGGTTCGAGTCCTCTCAAAGGCAACGTGCACCATACGCCAGTGATCCTCTCGTCCCCTCGACTCTGCGGGAACTGGCCCAAGCCCAAGGGTTGGCCACCTTGGGCCTAGCTGGGGGCGTGCGGCGCGCAGGTGGGCAGGCCAGCCCAATACCTCGTTACCCATAAAACACGTTTAATTTCATATTGAAAAGGATCTACGGGGGGATCTCGGCTTCGGCTGAGAGCTCATGGCCTCACTTAGGGTTTCCCCCCTCTTTGTTGGCGGCCCTTCGGCTTTATCAGCGGTGGCCCTTCAGCTTCATCAGTGGCCCTTCGGCTTCATCAGTGGTGGCTGGCTCCTTCCTTGGACGATGGACATTCGGTTCATCGGTGATGGCTTGCTCCTTCAGCGGCGGTGAGTTCTTGGCATCAGATATCAACTCTGTGAGGCGATGAAGTGGGGGTTTCAGATGGGGCATTACAGACTCTATGCTTCATACCGTGGTGGCTGGGCTTCGATATTGGAGTCGGCGATGGCTGATGCTTCGTGCGGCTTTTCCCTGCGTGTAGGGTTCTTTGGAAGAGGTCTCCAGGGGATTCTTCAGTAATTCGTTAGTCTTCGATTCGTACGCTTTTGATGAAGGACATGCAATCAGGTGTGGGGAGGCGAGACCTGGATATGGCAGTGGCGAGGCAGCGACGACATCTGTCGTTGTGAGATGAGATCTGCGTCAGTTCACGATTTTCGTCGGTGGTTAAGGGTTCCTTGGGGGATTTCTTCGGATCTCTTGTCAGAGAGGAGGTTTATTCCTTTTATTGCCTCGGGTCTTCAAGAAATGGATCTCAGCTCAACTTGAGGTTTTCAGTGGTGGAGAAGGCGATCGAAGTATCGACAGTTCTGGAAGCTTTCTCTTGCTTCCCAGCCATCCCTTCACGGTGATGTCCTGATCTCGGCTCAGCTTGGGTCTTCTCGAATCCGGCTCCATCTTGGCGGCGGATCTCCTTTCGGTGCGTGTTTTTAAATGGAAATTGTATCTTTGGGAAGATTACGGTGGTGGATCTCCTTTACAGTGTGATGGCATCATTTCTTGTCTCTGTTTTCTGCAGAGCAAGGCGGCGGGTTCATGGGAGAGGATGGGCTACCACGACTTCTTCACAGCGGCACTTCCTGTAGGGTTTCATTTTGTTTTATGGTTCCATCATTGAAGGTTTTGGATGTAGTCATTTTCATATAATGATTTGATCTCTCGCCTTCAGGAATTTAATGGGTTATCTCCCTATGGGATTTTAGGTTGCTTTAGTTTTTATTTTATGGGCTAATCCCTCTGTAGCCCCCATGGGCATGTAATGGGTTTTCCCTTACCCTTTAAAAAGGTTCATGTTTCCTTTTTCTTCTTTTTTTTAATTAAGGGGCTTGACCCCATCCATTATGGATATAAATGAATAAGTAAAATCACTATATATGATAAGTTATCATTCCACATAATGGTGTTTGAATGGGGAACAAGTGTCTAGATAGTTCACGTATGTGCCTATGTATATCATAGTGACATTTAGAGGGATATTATTCGTGTTCTAGTTCCAAAAATATCTAATTCTCTATCTAATAATCCTTGAGAAGAGAAGAAATTTGAAATCCATATTGTGCACATGATACCTCTACCACTTTGTATGGGGAAGGACGTTCAATTATCCTATAGGAGAACCATAAGGCATATGAGGGCTCAAGAACTTTAGATGGCGACATGAGAAATGACCCCTGATATAAGAATGAATCATATGTGCCTACAAAATACTATGAAAATTCTAAAAAAAATGATCCCTTGCATTGTGATGCACATCAAAAATTGGCAGATGATGGACTATAAGTGGTGCGACCTCTAGCTATGGAACAAGTGAGGACTCACGTGCAACATAAAATGGTTGACATCATCACTATCATGGAACCTAAACATTGGTAGATATAATAAGATATTCCTATGTAGAAACCTCTTATCCCAAGTTAGGAACAAAATATCCCTGAGGTGTATGATTGCAGATGGTATTGTTTATAACTAGATATGCTAGAATCATCCAATATGTTGCAACATGGTACATTACCTATCCAAAAACCTACCCCTTATCTTTATCATCCATATGTATAATATTCTATCATCGATTATGATAAAAATAGATACTAAATGAATAAAAAATACAACTAATAAACTAATTATAATTTATTTATATAACTGATCCTAAAGTCTTCTGCTATGTGGAGTTGGATACAACATATACTTATATCTATAACAGGGCACATACTCAAGATTATCTACTACAGAAAATCGCATCGTAGGAATAAATATGATATTAAATGATTCTCGTCTATCCTAGAGGTCTACATATGATGTATGTCATAGGAACTAATCAGTATCCAACCTCCATGTCAGCTTCACAGAATGAAACAATAATAATTGTTATGGTGGATAGGGAATATGTTGATCAAAAACAAACTGGTGTGTGACTCTATTTGGTTTCTATCACTCAATAATATGAAATTGAATTATTGGAACTACAGTCTGGGAAATAAGAATCCCATTAGTATATTATTGGGATTATGCACTAATAGGGCCCAATATAGCATCCATTTAATTTAAAATGACATGTTACATTTAAAAAATCACTAAAAACCAAAAAAATATAATATAACTAAATTGTTTAGTGTAGGAAATACTGTATATAATTGCATGAATAGGTACTTAATTTTCCCACATGAGAAGATTTTCACCCATGTTATTCCACGACATCATGGAAAGGTAATGTTCTTGAATCCACGTTTAACATATAAAATATATAGGGATAGATAATAAGAAATTAAATTTAATAACTCAAATTAAAACCATTAAATACTAAATATGACTGATCATACCATTGTTCATGCAGATCATCATGATGTATATCTATATGAAGCTATAAACCATGAAAAATAGGGTAAAGGGGAGGCATTTTCTGCTATTCCCATATCAAATTAAATATGACACATCCTCCATGATAAGTGTGATCTGATCAGAATTCCATGCATAACACAATGTATGTGTTCTCTAAGCACACAGATCCCACCATATATCTCCAAATGTGATCACAATCCTTTAGTATCCCTAGAGACATCATCATCACATGAAAATAAGAGCGATCAGTTCATAATGTTACACCAATGAGCCAAAATATGTATTTACAAGCATAAGTCATGATAGTCTTATCATTATCATGAGAGGGAAACTATGAATATTGAATTTCAATTAATATCATAGATATGAACCCACCATTTGTAGAATCATTATCATCTAGAATGTCAAGGCCTATCAATCACTATACAAGCTAATTCTAGTATCCCAGGGTGGATCCTATATCAGTATCTCCATCGATAGGATGACTGAGTAGAATTACCATATCCTCAAGGGTAATTGGCATCACTCCCTTGAGCTAGTGGAATGTGTGTGTACTGAGTCTCCATTTCTCACTGAGGGTAATAAGGAGGTGATGATGAATGAATTTAAAATCTAATTCAAAAATTATATAGAAGCTCGAATGACATAGGTATGGTATAATGGTGTCTGGTGGTGTAATGTGATGATAATTTTGTGCTCTAGGAACCCTAATCCATCAAATGTCATGGACCTCTAACACATAATGTGAAACAAACCTATACCGTTTGGTGGGTAGAGTAGTATCCTTCAAATATATATATATATATATATATAATTTCACAAGTAAGTGTAAAATATAAATATAAAATTATGGTTAGTATAATTTTATGATTGAGAGAATATATGATTTTATATTCATATTTCCATTATTATATGAAATTTTTCTTACCAAAATAAAATTTCATTTCATATGTTTCTCAAAGTATATTTCTAATGAAGTTTTAGTTATGGTTTTACCTTATAAATAGTGTTTTTCTAAATTCGACATGATTTATTTATTAAATATCATTCATTTTTTATTTATTGATATATTCAAATACTTCTTATGTGTTTTCATAGATTAGAATATAAGTTAACCTGGGTGCCAGTGAGAGTCTTATCGATTTACCTAAAGTTTTTTAAAGTGGTTTGCTTTTGAAATTGGTTTTAATCTATTTTATAATTTTAAATTGATAAAATTATTAAATATACTTACGGTGGTATCCTACTACGCTTTTTTCCTCACACCATATTTGGTCCTTTCTTGGGAATTTAAATATGTCATTTCTCAAACACCATTTATGAAGTTTAATGATTTTTCTTGAAATTTTGTTTCAATAAATTCATGTTTTAAAGGGGCTTTACATCAAAAAATATTTAGGTACTCAAAGGGTATATAAATTCTACTAACCTTATTCATTGAGTATTTAATTGATTTATAACACGCATACCAATGGGTTAGATCCCATTTATAGTTCTTTGTTATTTATATATGATTTATCACATAGTGGTATCTTTTATAATTATTTTCTCACATGTTTTATTTATGGTGTATCCATAGATAGGTTAATTTCTATTTTAGATCATATAACATGTAATTTTGATATTCCTTATACTATGAATATGATAGTTTATTATTAAAACCAATTGATGATTAAAAAATTTGTTTTTTCATGTGAAAATGATTTGTAATGCGAAGGGAATTATGCGAGAGAAAGATTTGTGTATTGAAATGACGTAAATTTTATGAATTTTTATCTTCTGTATGATTTATTAAAATGATTCTTTAATTTATCGACTATTTATTATTTCTTAGTAAAGTTATTTTAATATTTCAAATAATTCATAAAATTAAAAGTATTTATATTAACACCGTGTAAACAATAAAATGTAAATGTTTAGATTGGTGGAAATAAATCATTATTTCCAAGACTTTTAACTCGATCTAGAAATGTTAGGGAATAATTTCTTTTTATTTCATAGCCTATGAAATATGTTTCATATCAAACATTTCAGTTGTTATTGATCCCATTCTGTCTTATTCTGTATCCTTCTGGACTTCAGTATCTCCCAACAGAACAACATCTTGGTGTATCATATTAATATCTTCCTATTGTTGGATATTAAAAAAATTTAAAACTTTTAATATGTATCTATTATTGTAAAAAAGTAGTTATAAATGGATTCCTATTGGTAAACTATATCGACCTTATATGCTCATGATATGTTCATAAAGGGACATACTATAATGATGTGTGTTCATAGAAACCAAAATACTTGAATGTTTCCACATTAAAAATGCCTTGCTTCTAGTAATCCCACTAGGATAGGACCACTACTACTTGTGATGGGGTTTGGTACTCTTTCACATTAAATCAAGAGTCTTATCAGTGGAAAATGAATATTCAATAAGTATAATCCTCTTAATATTTATATTTGATATCTTGTTGAATGTTTCATTCATACCTTATCCCCTGCTAAATAATTTCTATAGTTTCATTTTCACATTTAGTGAAGTACTTCACAGAAGAATAAAATGGATCCTAAAAAATATAATTAATAGGTAATCCATGAATAACATTAAATATTCCATTTATTCAGACCACAATGTTTGTGTTCATGTGTTCATACATATTCACCTCATCATATGCCAATTCCAATTTATTTGGAATATAAATTAAATAATCATTCACTCCCGGATTATCCCAAATTTTTTCTTCTAATCATTTTTCAAACCATCATTGATTTGAATCATATGATACATAAATGTTTTTTTATTTCAAATAAATTTTTTTAATCATTATTTTTAATTAAAAAAAATAAAGTGATTGTATACCAATCTTACTGATTTCCTTCTTCCTAGGTCCATCATGGAATGTTTTTCAAATGTTTTTATAAATGTGTCTAATGCAGTACTAATTATCTGAATTATGGGATCTCTATATAATATTATCAATAAATATTGCCTCATTTGTTTCCCTATGATCATCATATAAAAAATAGAAACACTATGTGTGGTTGAAAAGGTTGTCGATACATGCTTAAAACTCACTCTATGATTTGTAATTTTACATGTCCATAATAGAAAATTAATTCAATAGAGGTGAATGGTTTTCATCTTGGGTTACATAAATAAAAAATAAGCCAATTTATTCTCCATATAGAAACTTCATTTCAATTTTTTGGAATTTTTTTTCTAAACAAAATATAGAAATATATTGAAGGAATTATAAGACTAAATGATGAAATTTGATATGAGACAGATCACATTGGTTATCATGAGGGACATGTTCATTCATATCAAGATAGAATCCAACTTGGTTAGTGTGTCTCAGTATGGATTGAAGTTTCATTTAAACCTAATATGAGTCATCCAATTACCATAGACCTTGAAAATTTCATTCCTATTCACCAACCATGGCTTAGGATAAAAAATATTAAAACCAAACAATTTATGTATTTTTTCCTACACAAGGTATATAAGAACATCATGGTAGGTGATGATAATATCAATGATAATAGATGACACAAAATATATAGCTAATGTTGTATGATATTGTTTTAGGTTTGGGTGAACACAAGTATCAGCTTCAACAATTTAGAAATTACATACAATCCAAATTCAATGATAGAAATCACCATCAAGAGGCATCTACATTCATCCCCTTATTTTATACATTGTTGGGTATATTTTTTATGATTTGTAACCTAAACTAAATATCTATAACGTCTATTAAAATGAAATATTTTCATTAGGTTTTTCATTTAAGCATTACTTACAAAATATCTTCCAATATATATGGTTTTTTCTATCCCATGAAATTTATCTTCTACAATTCCAGGAAATGCATTTCCTAGTCTGATATCATTCAAAAATAATTCAGGAAAACAAGAAATTTCTTATGAAGAAAATGGGAAGATAGGTGGATGATTTATTTTATATCAAGGATGTTATAAAACTACATCATTTTTTGAAACATCCTACCCACCTTCTATAGCTTCCTCATCATTATCAATATTTTCCTAATCTCTTCCATCAATATAATCATCCCCATCATAAAATATAAGTTGTTGTATATATGAGAGATCAATTAGGTTGTAATCATCCAAATCATAGATAATAGAATACTTTTCATTTAATAATACTTCTCCTACAACTATTATTTTTCTATGTATGTGAATATTTTGAATTTATTGTTGTATAATAGAAACCATAACATATAAGTTAATCATGGAACAATATAATCATTGGAAAAGTAAATTTTTTTCTTGGACACAGTCCTCATCAATATTCAATGGATAAGCTAGATGAAATGGTTTAGGTAGTATTTTAAAATTATTATAGGTAATAGAATGTATTTCATTGTCAGGTCCCAGATTTAAATGACCATGAATTCGTTCCTGGGGTTCTCTTAGTGTTACTAAATCAGATGTCAAAATCGTTATTGATGGTTTTATAGTAATCCTTTACTTATTACAAAATAATTTAAGATTTATTACACTGGATTATAAAAATATAAACCAAAAATTTGATAATTATAGTGGCTTTGGGAATTAGGTACCTTAAATATCAATGAAAAATAGAGGATACATTGAGATAATGGAAAACATCCTTTAAATGTTCATAAAATTTCATCATACTTAAAACTACATGGGATAATGTGGGACATAAATAAAAAACTGGTTGAGCTATAAATCCCAATAATTGAATAATAAAATTATAATATTATTATGGTATAACATGTTATATAATAGGAATATAAATGGGTCATTAATGGGGTTAGAATCATAAACATTGACAATGAGGGATGAAATAACAAGATAACCTAACAGAAACATGGGAATGTCCAAACAAATTTAAACAAGACATCATAATAATATGTTAATGTTATACACTATGAAATCATAAGATAATGGGCATATTATAACCTATCAGGAATCTTTCATAGAGTATCATGAGACTAAAACATCACCCAATTCACTGGGGTGCTATCTCGACACACCCATTATAATCATGTCTTATACATGAATACGTGCGCCACATAGAATATATTATTATAAAAATATTCTATTAAATTTGATCCCATTAAAATGGATTTTTTATTAAATAAAATTAATTCCTCAATAAAATAATTATATGTTTATAAGGGTGAATTCCCCTGGTATGAAATGGGAGTGGGTATTCACTGTGGAATTTTTTGTCAAGGAAAATGGGGGTCAAATTTTGACAGCATAATGGGGTATATAAAAGTTCATGGGAGGGATTAATGAGACATAAATTGTTCTATAATAATTAATATAGAATAAAGTATATAAGAGTGATATGGGGGAACATATCCCGGATTTATGAATTTGATATGAAAGGAATAAGATAATGATGATTATTGAATAAAGAGGAGAATGAGAGGATACATTACATTGAGATGGTAATTACAATATCCTCAGAGAATATTCTCAAGAGATCAAGGTATCTTAAGAATACTATAGGGAGATTTGTAAAGATTAAGTGTGTTCCCCTAATGTATTTGAGTTAATTGTAACGGGAGATTGTGAGGTTTTATATATGAAAAGATAGGGGAGTTCTTTATTATTGCCGAAACATAGATTTTATACTCAATATAATAAATTAATCAAAACCAAAAACATTACCATGTTTTTTTACCATGTTTTAATCCAAATATGAGTGGTTTTCATTATTTTAAATGACCACAGGATGAAATGATTAAAATATTACGCTTGATAATTTTTAGGTGAGTCTTGTTTTTAAAGAAGGGGGTTTAAAACACTAAAATATAATATAGGTATTAGATGACTCATTAAGGATTTAAACAATTAATAAAAAACCCAAAAACATATTAATTTGAAGTTAAAAAGTATAGTTTTTATTGGATACCTTTTATTGTATTTATACATCAATTTTGGGTAATTTTAATGTCATACTACACACTGTATATATATATCGTATTTAAATTTTACCTGAAAATGAAACATTCTCAAATAATTATGAAACATTAACAATTGGATAATTTAATTTTTATGATTCTAAAAAAATATTATTTTCATAAAAATTATATTCTGAATATATGTTTTTAATTTTTTGACAGAGTTATTTACATTTAATGAGAAATGATGGGTTTTTAACAAGAACTGTTTTTTGAACCTTTTAAAAAATATTTTTGAATTCTTAAAATTATATTATCAACTATAATTAGTTAATATTATTTAATATTAATATTTTATTAAAAATATGTTTTTTTAAAAAATTATTAATTAATCAAAAGTGATTCAATAAATTGAAATGAAACAATACCCAAAAATATAATTTGTTTTTTATCGAATGAAAATTAAAAGCATTTATAATGAAGCGAGAATAAGAATAAAATATAATTATAATTCTATTTAAAATATAGTACAAATTTTCATATTCTTTGGGTCTTAATACAAATGACATTATTACATTAGAAATATAACTAATGGTATGGTACGTGATGGTGATATTTTTTTGGGGTGGTTCGACACACATGATTTGGGTCATGACCATGAGGAGCCGTAAATTCTCCAATAAATTCTTGGGTATAAACATTGGTTGTATCAAGGTAAAATCAAAGTGATGCTATGTCCCTTAGAAACTCTCATAAAAGGGATTCATTGGGCATAATCGTACTGGTTTAGACCATAACATACTTTTTCTATGTCAAATGGATATATCAAAAACCTATATTTATACATATCATGTGATCAAAATTCAATAGCTATACTATTAATGGTAATGATTCTTAAAAATCATTTAAATATGATATTATATAATATATACAACGATTTTCATGTGTTTTCTGTGTCTGTAAAAAATAATGGGACATTTACTAAAATTACAATAGAAATTTTATTTATAATAGTTTGGTTAGTAAAAATCTCCCACCCTTCAGAAACATCCCCCTTAAATATTTTTTAATAAACTAAAATAGATTAGGATAGTTTTCTTTCATCACCTCCTCTATATCCCACATCACTTCTTCAAACTTTTGGTTTCACCTAATTTCATTGACAAGTGCATTGTATTATTTCATAGTACTTTATATCTGTGATCTAAGATACCAAAATCTACTGTTAATAAAAAATACCTCTTTCTAATGGTACCAACCCTGGATTTATTACATGTAAGGAGTTTATTGTGTACTTTCTCAATAGTATTACATGGAAAACATCTTGTACATTAGATATTTTATTTGGGTGTTCTATTTAATGTGACACCACATTAATGTGATCAAGTATATCAAAGGGTCTAATGTATCTTGGAATAATAATTCCATTCTTCTTAAATATCATCACTTTCTTCCCTAGGGTTATACAGAGGAATGAATTATCTCCAATCTCAAACTCTATGTGTCGACGATGATTATCAGCAAAAATCTCCTATCACCTCTGATCATCCTTGATGTGCCATATAATGGTCATGACATTTCCCCCCATTTCCTCAGCCATTTCGGGACCAACCAATTTTTGGTCACCAACTTTATCTCATCATGAAGGTGTTCTGAATCTCTTCTGATAATGGTATTCATAGGGGGTCGTTTGGATGCATGAGTGTAAACTATTATTTTACAAGAAATTGACCTGAGGAAACATTTGATCCTAGAATCCTTTGAATTCAATTGATCATTATCTCAATATATACTCAAGTGTTTCAATAGTCTACTAAGATTGGACATCATTTTGATGGTGATAAGTTGTGCTGAATTTCAACTCAGTATGTAGAGAATGTTTGAGACTCTTCCAAAACGTAGGGGTAAATCCAAGATCATGGGTAGATACAATTTATATTGTTGTTCCATATTCTCTTACACCATATCTAAATTATATCCTTGCAAGTATATCGTGTGGGAATTACTCACAAATTTAAATGAAGTGAGTAGAATCAGTAAGATGATACACTACAACCCATATAGAATTATATCTTTTTGATGTCTTCTAATGACAAGGTAAAAATTCAATGATTATGTTCTCCCATTTCCGTGTAGGTGTGTGTAATGTTTTCATATTCCCCATGGATTCTTACCTTTTTTCATTAATTTGATGACATACTAGACACATTGATATATATTTAACAGTCTCCATCTTTATATTGTCCCACTGATAAGTCTCTCGAAGATCTCAATATGTCATTTTGATCCCTAGATTGTTGGAAAATGTAGAGCTATGTGATTCATCTAGTATATCATTCTTTAACTTGATATTTTAGGGTATACATAGTTGTGACTCAAATATTACGCCTCATTCTTCACAAATCTTAAACTATGATGATTTATCAATTCTTATAGCTATTAAATTTTTATCAGTTTTAACATAATCTATTTGAGGATCCTTGATCTTCTTCATAAGTGATGTTTGATAAATAATTTTTTAAAGGATTAATTATATTCCATCCTTTATGATTCCAATGTCCATACATGTTATGTGTAAGAAGATTTGATCCTTCTAAAATCTTGTCACTGATAAAATTTTTGGATACTTTTTCGTCAAGAATATGTTACTTTATATACCTTCCAAGGATGGTAGTGGGTTGAGTATTCATAGTCTATAATAAAAAATAACCATCTTCACTGGTGTATATTCATCACTTTCTAGGTGAATATATATTTGATGCTCTTATGCGCCATATATATTTTACACTTCCTACCAAAGAAAAGATGCTACCAAATTTATAACATTAAGATAACTGAATCTGGTGAGAAATCATGCTTTGGGAAGTTATTTTTCTAATCATTTGATTTCCTTGAGTCATAGGATATTACTTTTTCATACTGCATTAGCACACAACCCAATCCTTTCTTTGATGAATAGTTGTATACCATAAAAAGTTCCCCGGTAATGGGTAATATATAAATTAGTGTAGTAACAAGACATATTTTTTAAATCCTATAAGAAATATTCATATTAATTATTCCAGAAAATATTGATTCCCTTCCAAGTTAAATTATTTAGAGGGTATGAAAATCATGAGAATTGTTTCACAAATTGACTATAATACCCAATGATTCTAAGGGATCTAAGGATTTATATCATATATGTTGGCATCATCAATCATTGAATTTCTTCTTTCATTTAAGGTTCCATATATATACCATTTACTATGATAATATACCCCATTAATAGAACTTTATTTAACCAGAATTCTCATTTCAGATAATTTACATAAATCTTCTCCTTTGAAATGCTTTTAGCATAATGCTACAATGCTCTTCAAGATTCTTCTTGATTTTGGATTATATTAGAATATCATCTATAAATTCTACAACAAATTAGTCGGGGTAATATTTAAAGACTCTATTAATCATGTCCATAAATATTATTGGATCATTAGTGAGTCTGAATGGCATTAATATGAACTCATATTGCTCGTACCTTATATGGAAGGACATATTAGAGATATCCTCCTTATCCATCACATGATAATACCACAGAAAAATATCCAACTTGGATCATTATTAGTCTATACATAGATGATTAAAAAATTCATCATTTTTTGGAAGAGGATAATTTATTTTTATCATGATATTTTTAGATCATGATAATTAATGAAAACGTGCATTGAGCCATCCTTAGTCATAATGAAGAGGACTTGTGCACCCAAAGGTGAATCACATGGGAGTATGAACACTTTATCCATATTCTCCTATAGTTATTACTTTAGATCCACAATATCTATTGTATATAGAGTAATTCATAATGGAAACACCCAAGGTATAAGATCAATTTAAAATTAAACCGCTCAACTATGAGGAGGAACAAGAAATTATTCATGAAAACCATCAGTGTATTCCCTCAATATGGGAATCCATTTGAGGAAGATTGTTTCCTTTGAATAAATCATTTCAACTAGATACCCTTGCTAATAGGTAAATTATATCAATTATAGAGAGGATTTTGGTAAATATAATTCATCATCTTCCTTGGGTTTTTATGATATTAGTGGACAATTTTCTATATGGTGAGTGATTTCCTTCTCACATAAATTTATGTTGACACTATTTATGTTAATCAAATCCATAAAATAATTTCTTAAAATTCTACTAAAGGTAGTATCAAACAATATGATGGGATGTTAATCCCACAAACATTGACAAGGTGGGAGTAATATGCATGGGATTCAATAATTTTCCATTTTATGTTTTCACCAATGGCTCTACTTCAATGCTTTCTGGCGCAGTTTGAATAGTTCTACAAAACCTTCATGATATGATGGAATGCGTAGAATTAGAATAAAAAACAATATTTTCTATTCTTGAATTAATACCTAGCATAAGTGTATTCACATTATTGTTAGGACCTACCATAGTAGTTTTAATGGAATATTCTCACACATGCATCCTTGGAGGTTTTTGGGGTTGATTAACTTAGACAACCCAGGTAATAGGGTTATGGTTCACATAACAAATTGATTCCTTGCAGTTGAAAAATTAGACAATAGAGAAAGGGCAGGATATATAATTCCTCTATACCATTATATTTGTGGGTGTATTATGTAACCAATCGAAAACTAGGTGTCATTATTTTTTCCACCTAAAGAATTTCCTCAACGCCCTTAGGTAATTTATAGAATACTTCTTCCCACACTTTTGACAAGTGGGATGTTGAAATTGTTTACCAACATTAGATTTCTCCATTGTATCTACAAAATTACACTCCACTTCTAACTTCATTTCCCCATGATACAATTTAGATTATCTAATATCCATTTTTTACTTTTAAGGGACATCATAAAATTTCCTCAAAGCTATCAAATTCTCAGATCACTGTGGATTTTAAGATTTTTTGACTACTAAAGAAGTGGTCAACATTTCATTAGAGGGTAAGGAAAATGTTTAAGGTGCATCATGAAAGTATTTCAATGTTTTCCTCATAAAAACAAATACATTCATAATCCATTTTTATAATGTTAATGAAATACCTATCTATTTTAAATCAGATAGTGAAGGAAAATATTTATCATCAAACATTGTCTAGAATTCCTTCCACCTAATCGCTTGGACCTATTTCTCATGCTTTTTTTTCTTAATAAAAATCCAAAACTGATCAGCTCTACCATTAATATTATAAATTTTCAAAAGAATATTACCTTTCTTAGGACATTTAATAATTAAGTATATATTCTCATTAAAATTCATCCACTGTTCCATGATTAAGGGATCGAGTGATACATTGAAATTCGGAGGCCTTTGTTCCATAAAGGGCTCAATTGCTGCCTCTTATCTCTTAATATGATTCAATAATTCCTCATAATTTGGGTTCCTTTTAAAAACCCAAGTCATCTAAGAGAGTATAATTCCAATTTTTTAATTCATGGTCCCATTAGTTTAGGCATACCGTTTAGGAATTCATCGCATTTCACTTCACATTTGATTTTTTACTTGACTCCTCTTATATACGTCTATTATATTGAATTAAGTTAAAATTAGGGATTATTATTTTTGAAATAATGAACCAAAAAATGATTATAAAATAAACTTAAATAGTTAATTTATATATTACATTTATTTCTTTAACATAATAATTTCTTGGAATCAATCTATGTTATTCATGATTTATTTTCTTATATAGAATCTTATGAGAATTTCTTACCTTAATAATGTTTTAAAAAAATATTTTAAATATACCAAAACATATCCCTTGGGATTTTGAAATAACGTATGCAGAAGGGACTGTTGTCGTGAATCATTTCTCGAATGACTCCAACTCATTGCACTGTTTTCAGGTTATACCTCTAGTTACATATGTGTTAATGCCACATTCACTTGTAGTGTCCTAAAAGGGATGTTTTTTCCTAGAAACCACATAATTTATACATTACAAAAAATTTAAGGATGTATTATTTTTTTTATTATCCATAATGATTTCACTAGAGTTTTATAATCCTAATCCCGAAAAAACTAAACATTCCTATTATTCCAACTATAAAAACACTTTTCATTATTACACATTAATTAATAATTTATTACATAAGGTTAGACACAATAAAACATAGAATATTGATATGTCTTGTGTCTTTTGGAATTAGTTACACTATATAACAACATAAAATATAGGAAACATTAACATTATTTAAAACATCTTTAACAACCTCATAATATTTCATCGTTCATAAAATGACTTTCAATAACCTAGGGGACACACATAAAAAGGGGAGACCTATTAAGCTAGTAAAAGAAAAAAAAATCATAACATGATGAAGGTATAACATGTTATAAAATAGGTATTTCAATGGGACATAAAAGGGCTGAGAATCATAATCATAAACAATGAGACATGATAGACCAGTATAACATAATTACAATATGAGAATGTGGCAACAACATTAAACAAAACAAGATAAGAATAATTCATGAATAATGAAAAAGAAAAAAATAACATAACATGATTATTAAAACATATCATGTTCCACACATAAAATCTCATGAGACTAGAATAATACCCAAGGAATTAGGGTTCTATATGGGAACACCGATCATAATCATATTATTTTCGTGCATAGGTATTCCACAAAAATAAAATACATAAGATCATATTTCATCAAATTTAATCCCATGATAATGTAGTGGGAATTAAATTAATATTATTACCAAATAAATGTTTTAAATGTTCATAAAGGTGAAAACCATTGATAGGAAATGGATACATGTATTCACAACATAATAGTTTGTCCTATAAATCATTATAAAAATTATGCAACATAACATGGGATACAGAAATGTTTATAAGATGGATTAATGGGAGTTAAAGGTGTCTACAATAATTTATAAATCAAAAGGAATGTAAGAGTAATATATAATACTATATCCCATCATTATGAATTGGATATAAAAGGTATAAGATAATTAATATGCTTTAATAAATAGGAGAATGGGAGGATCTTTTACCTTGATATGGTGATTCCAAAATCTATGGGGAATATTTTTAAGAGCTTGGGAGTACCTTTGGAGGACTATAGAGAGAGGAGGGTAGTGTAAGGACGTTATATAATGTTTTAGAGTATAGAGGAATGGGGTCTTGGGTGTGTTTATATTAGAAAATAGGGGTAGTTCTTTATTATTACCCCAAATTTGGTTAGAGACTACATATAATAATGTAATCAAAACAAAAAAAAATTCTCATGGTTTATCCCATGGGTTCTTTGATAACTCGTCCCAGTGGGTCCCATGTTGTGAATTTTCATGCAAACCTCCAATAGGTCATGGGCCAATGACTAGAACTGAGTAGACATATCACTGACATGGGAGGTATGCTGTTATACCTCTACAAACACACATATCTAATCCCACAAATACTGAAATGTAAAAGAGAACTAAGAATCAAATTCATGTGTACCGCTATCCCATTCAATAGAGTATGCAATAACGTAAATGGAAGAAATGTAAACTAGGCCAGAATACAATCCCACCAAAAGAAAGAGTCTGCAATCTAAAAAGTCCACTTTGTAAAAAATAGGTGTTAAGACTACTGATCAAAGCTATAGAAACACATAGTTGTGCCTGAACTCAAAATGCCTCGTCCGGTCTTAGTCCACTCTTGAATCTATCAAAAGGTTTCTTGTCTTCATAGGACATGACAGGTTCCAGCAAATCCCATTATGGGATGAGTATAACAATACTCAGTAGGATACCTTGAAACCACAATGAATTTAACAAAAGGAAAGGTACAGTCTCTTCTATACAGTATATGTCTGCAATACATATAATAAGAACATCCAGATCTACTCAAACCAAGATGCGTAGTCTACAAGTAAGTCACATCCACCCCTAACCCATATTAGGGGAAAGGTTCAATGATTCCACAAACACTCATTTGGGAAAAGACACTCCAGAGTCAGTTAGCACTAATGATGTCCTTCCGAGAAATATTATTCATCAAGAACCGTCATGGGAGAGAGACACAATGATAGATCCTAAAAGAGATATGTTACCCAAATTAGGATCATGGCAAGGGCCATGGGGTGATACCAATGACTCAGTAATGATTAACATTCTATGTAGTGGATTGACGCCCGATGAAGTTGTTCACAACAATAGAAAGGACTCTATCTAGGGCACGAAGAATGAATAGAGGCTCCTGATTCGGGCCTCTCAGAGGGGACTCCAACAACTCTATTCAGAAATACCTTTTGAAGGTATCATACTTCTATGTGTAGGAAAAGATACCAACTATCCTTTAGGGTAAGGATATGGGAATGAACCCATAATAAAACATGCACAAGATAATGTGTAAAAGAGGATCATGCCATGTAGAAGATAGTACATGATATGTACTATGGTCACACACTGCGTCCCTTTACCCCATGTATTACCCATATACAATGGCTATTTCAAAATAATATGTCTTGTAAAAAAGAGAGTACACTGCATGTAGAAATACTTACATGTCGTGCCCTTCCATCTAGGGCCCACCCTTGTACTTTGTCCAAGTACAAGTACATGGTGTCAACTCATATAGCTCTAGTCGTGTATAAGTACATGGTGTAGTCCATGTATTTGGTCCAAGACATGTTGTGTTCTAGGTTACACACCATCTTGGAAACCCATATACTCGATCCCATGTCCGTGCATCTCCTAAGATACACTCTTAGTGGTTCATCGAAGAACAAAGTCCATGTAGGATATACTACACATTCTTTGTTCTAGAATATCTACATCCACATGTTCTTTTCCAAGTTCCCTGACCAATGCTCATGGATTCAATTCCATGGTTATTTCACCCCAAAACATTGTATTTCAGAATTCCTTAACACCGTAACATCAAATCGAGGTGTTTCGAGTCTTTAATCAAATTAGAGAACAACTTTGAAATCATATGACGAAAACCGTCAAGAAATAGGTTACTCATGAACTGTTTTGATACATCCATTTTCCATCACCAACGCACCTCTCCTAGGATGTTCCATTATAGGATCTTCAATTTTAGATCATTTTTCTAAGAATTGGGGGAACAACGTTGAACCATTAATAATCCATGAAGAAAAAAGAATGAGTGGGGAAAATGGGGGAATGCAATCACATGGAATATACTATGGTGATGAACCTTGACTGTTTTTATTTTCAACCTCAATATCTTAGCATAATAATGATAAAAATATAAATTAAATAATAAAAATCATCCCCAAAAATCCCATCCATAAAAAACCATCCTGCAGAATGGATCGATATGTGGGTCCACATGTTCACTAGTTGATCCAAAGAATTAATTTAAACAATAATGTCCTACCTTTGATTTTGATTTCTCAATGATGAATATTAGTTTCCTTATCATCATTATTGGTGATATTCATCGTTATCAACATCTATCGATCTTTAATCCAAGGTTCTGTCATCGTTTTCCACCGATTTAATTCTCGAGAGTTTCTCTACATAACTTCCACGAAATTATCGGGTTATGAGATAATCCATGGATCCCTTCCTCTAGGATTACTTAAAAAAACTGTTGTAGTGTAGATGAAAAAGAATGAAAGAAAATAAAATTTAATTTTTTTATATATTAAAAAAATCAAAACAAGTTTTCATTGAAGACCCTCAATGTACAATATTAGGACTCTCTAATGGTAAGGCCATTGCTCTGAATGCAACAGTGCATTGGATTTATAACCCGATAAACCCTTTAGAAGTTATTCCAATTTTTTATTAAAACTAAAAACACATGATATTTAATGTTTTAATATATTTCAAACATTTATTCCTGGATCCTTGTGCCTCAGAATCACATGTCTTCTCAGCTTCTGGTCACAAATTAATTCCAAAAAATATTTAAAAATAATAAATTAAAAAATCTAGTACATTACATTATCCCCATCTTGGGTATTTATATCCTCAAAAATCCAAAAAAAAGTCTATACAAAATGATGTTGGTACTATGCATGAATCTAATCCTCCCACTCTCATGTGGTCTCCTGGATATTCCCATGCTTCAACCATACTCACAACATGGGAATTACTCACCCATGTAGGATCCTCTCCTACCAATCCTCGATCTCCACTGGGTACTAAGAAAATTATACTCTATCATCAATGTACACTTATCCTTATTCGAATACATTTGATGGATCATACATGTACCTCCTTAGCCACAACAGTTGGAACACATCGTTTACCCGACCCCACTATGGGGGTAGAGCCAAGCGATATTTCTCCTCACCAACACTATGCATTATTTGAAAATGGCCGATAAACCTCTGTGATAACTTTTCACCCTAGCCAAATATCTAAAATCCACATCGAGGTGAAACTCAAAGGAACACATGGTATCTTTCATATAACTCCAAAGGCCTCTTCTACCTATCAGTATAATCTTTATGATGACTTTGTGAAGGCTTCATCCACTCTTAGATTATCTACACCTTCTAGGTAGTAGCTCGCACCAACTCTGTTCCCATGAGCGTTTAGTCTCCAAGGTGAGTGCAACAAGGTGGTGGAAAGAAGGGTAGCCCAAAAAAATCCTCACAATTGTTCCATAAAAACAGTGGAATAGAATACATTTTTGTACATGAACTTTACCAAAGGTAGGTGACTCTCCGAACTATTGCCTAAGTCCAACATGAAATCATGCAACATATCCTACAAGAAATAAATGGTCCGCTCCGTCTGGACATCTATTTGGGGGTGAAATGTCGTTATCATGCATAACTGAGTCCCAAACACCTTTTTTAATCATTTAAAAATCTAGGATGTAAAACAAGCATCATGATGAAAAACTATCATCAATGGGATTCCATGGGGTATCCCTATCTTTGAACAATGTGGCATCCCATGTTCTCTTATAAATTATACTCTTAGATAGCTAAAAAGTGGGACGACTTAGTCATTCAGTCAATGATAACCAATATTGCATCGTTTCCCATATGTATACATGGTAAAACCATCACAAAGTCCATCGTTATCCAATCCAACATCCATTATAGTACCTCAAGGCGTTGAGGTGAACCTACTAGAACATGATACTTAGCCTTAACCTGCAGGAAAAAAAGGCATTGAGAAATGAACTCTGGAACTGACTTCTTCATCCCTATCCACCAAAACTAATATTAGAGGTAATGTAATATCTTTTCCACTCTAGGATTTACAGGAAAACAGGATATATGGAACTCCCATAGAGCCTCCTCTCACAACACCACCAGTACAGATTTGTTTCATCTGAAAAGGATGATTTTTTTCCCATCATGTTAATATACATCAGCAGCATGCCCTGTAGATATATAAGCACATAGGGTCTTGTATTCAGTCTCCCCAAGTTGTGCCTCTCTAACTCATTGTAAGAGTGGAAGGGTGACAACCATCGACTGGAGGCAATATTCTCCATCACCATCTACAAAAGATAACTCTAATGAGTCCAACCACTATGACGCCTCGTTAAAAAACTGTGAACATGATTTCATGATGAGAGAACTTTCAACCATGTTCCCCTTTCAAGGTTTATATATAATATAAAAGGAATAGTTCTTGGAGGAACACTACCCATTTCCTCTATCTCAATTATAGATCCTTCTAAGATAATATATAATTGAAACTTGTGTGATAAGAGTAGATGAAAAATTGGTCTCCCATCAGGAAGTGTCACCACATCTTCAATGCAGATACTACCACATCCAACTCAAGATTGCGGGTCATGTAGTTCTGTTCATGTGGCCTCAACTAGTGTGAACTATAAGAAATGATTTCTTGCCTCTACATTTGAACACAACCATGTCTGGTCTCTAATGCTTCCTAGGACACTACATTCTTGACCCCCTCCACTGGTAATCACAATATTATATTTCTTGTCAAACATTAACTCAACTAATGGATAGACTACTAGAACTTCTATATCAAAATGAAAGGATTTCCCCATTTGAGTAAAATATGTCATCAGTGATAGAAACCTTGAAATATCAGATACCAATCCTTGGTAATAGTTGGTTATCCCTAGGATGATTCGATCCTCTGTCATTCTCCTAGTTGGCTCCCATGATAACACATCCTCTACCTTAGCTGGTTCCACTGCCACTCTATCAGCTGAGATTACATGTCCCGGAATTTGGATTGAAGGAATCCCTTATAGGCACATATAGAGTTTCCTATAAATTAGGTTCTCTCCATATACGTCTAGAACCACCATTTTTTTTGTATCGTGTGCTCCTTCTCAGACACAGAGTACACAAGGACATCATCGATTAATACTACAATGAATCAGTTTAAGTAAGGATGAATGATCAGGTTCATGAGTCTCACAAACACTTTGGGGGAATTCGGCATGCCAAATGGAATCACAAAGTACTCATAGTGACTGTAGCACAATCAAAAATCGGTTTTCACAATATCATTATCTTGTACACCCAACTAGTGAGGGAATGATTGAATTTCAACCTTCAAATCAATCGTGCCCATATCAACTGACCATATAGGTCATCGATCATTAGTAGTTGATACTTGTTCTTCACGATCACCAGGTTCATGATCTAGTAGTCCACACACAACCTCATGCTCCTGTATTCTTTTTTGGAAAACAAAACTGGGGCCACCCAGGGTGGAACATTGGGTGTCATGATTCCCTTCCTATTCAAATCCTCAGACTACACCCTTATCTCATAATACTCTCTGGGAGTCATCCAATATAATAGTGTTGATATTGATGTCGTCCTAGGGAGTAAGTAGAAGCATAATTATTTCTACGGGATGGGAGTTAAACCAGTAACATCTTTTGTAAAGAATTCCTCTTACTCCTCCAATACTGGTAGGAATTGAATACTCATAATGTTAGATGCTCTAAGGGTTAGGCTAGCCGACAATTGAGTAATAGGATGCACCCTCTTATGCATGAGTCTATCATGTTCTATCTGGGTTTCCCTTTAGCCAATAAATAAATCCTCATTATATAGGGGTGGACACACCACACCATTCACCAAAAATTGTCAATATGTAAATGGACTGAAGAAAACTAATCCATACCAAGAGTAATGTCATAAGGCCTTAATTTTTCCACTAAAAGTTTCGAGATAAAACTCTCAAATCCAAAATATAGGTTACACTATTCATATAAGTGTGTGGTCATCGAGTATTCTCTTATAAGAATCTTCAAGCCTAAGCGGGAAGTCAATGGTTCTACCGGAACCTCATGGTCTTGTATATGATATATAGAAAGAAAGAAAAGACTAGAACCTATGTCTATCAGTATGAAAACAAAGGTAGAAAATAAACATATCACACTAAAAATCATCCTTAGATCCCCTTTGTCGTATGCCTCCCCACATGCAGATATCCCCACCCTTTTCCTCTAGCCCTTGATAATGGTGTGGTACACCTTGGGGTGGTGGTGGTAATATGTCAAAACACCCTCCACCTCCTACAACTCTTTGTTTTCCACTTCCACCTCTACCACCTAGAGGATATTCCTTCTCCTGTCACTGCCACTACCTTAGTGGTCTATCCATTTTCTCCCTATCAATAGCTAGATGGGTTAGATAATATCAAGTGAGATATCCCATGCCATCACATGTGTAGCATCACCACTATCTAGCATGACTGGACCCAGCATGAGTGACCTGAACCGCATATTCCATATCATGGGACCGATTGAAACTTATCCTTTGTCCAGATCCCTAGAAGTGATGTTGGATCCCTGATGTTGAGGTCTCTACACCAGAATTCCCACTAATGACTCCCATTTGCTGCATTTCTCAGCAAATATGTTGTCGAACATCAATTCTTGCTCGAGCAGTCCAGCATAAGTCGTAATGCTTAAAGGAAAAACACTAGCTGGGATGTCTCTACACAGACCTTTATCAAAGGCATGGTCCTTGATGTACTGATATTTTACCATATCCATTGAATACATAAAAAGGTTGGTGAACCTCGATGAATAGTCAACCAATATCAAGCTACCCCAATGGAGCCGAAAAAGATCTTGTATACGCATTACTCTCATTGTAAATAGTGATAACTTCTCTCTAAAGAGAAACTAGAACTCTATCCATGAATGTGTCACCACTTAATTAGTTTGTCTGGCCAAAATCCACCATCGCCCTACCAAAACCTGAAGATGGTTGGTCTCTAGGATCACCATATAGTCTTTTGATGTCTTGACAAGATGGAAATATCTAGTTACTATGTCAAGCTAGTCCTCAGAATCCTGAGGGATTGGCTCACATAGAAACATGAGGGGTCTCTATCTTTGAAACTCATGGAGTATTATCATCCTGTGCTCCCCATTTTCTGATACTGTAGGTACCACATGCTACTCTACTGTGGGTGGTATAGATACTAAAATGCATGGAGGAAACATCTGAGGAGCTGAACCCTATATCGAAGCATTATCATTGAGGGTTTCATCCTCTGGATCAAACTACTAAATCATAACTGGTATGCATTACAGAGGTATCCAATAAGAAAATAAGATGTACGGATGAAAATGATAATATTTGGATAGCCGACTCAATAAGGACATGGAAACCAAAAACCATTGTTATATAATGTATGTACCATTATTGTTTCTCAGAAACTAATTTTCTCATAAAAAAATTCATAAATAAGGTTATCAGAGTCCTGGTGTGTGGATACATCGGCCTCCCACACTAGCACTAGAGTCCCTTGTCTAATATCCAAGCTCAAAGCACATAAAACAGTTTCAACAAAAAAACCTCACAGACCCCATACTTAATGTAATACCCACCCCATATGATACCACTATGTCACAACCCATCACAATTGGTCCCATTCAATGACTACCCCAATCCCACCTCTAATAAGCCAGGGATTGGTGACTAGCACCTAGTAGGCATATCACAAACATGGGAGACATTGCATATGTACTTGTATAAACACACAAATCTCCAAGATCATAAATAATTAACTGTATAAAAATAATTAAGAAACAAATGAATTCATACCGCTATCCCAACCAACAAAGTACATCATGCAGTATTGTGATGTAAATTAAACTAGGCCAACATAACATCCCAATAAAATAAAGATTCCACAAACCACAAAATTCAATATGTAAAAAAAATAGGTACTAATACTTATATGTGAAGCTATAGGAACACATCACCATGAATGAACTCATGATGCTCTGTCTGGTCTTGGTCTTCCCCGGAATCTGTCAATAGGTCAATCATCTACACAAGACATGACATATGGGGGAAAGGACCATGTGGGTGTGAGTATAAAAATACTCAGTAAAACACCCCAAAACAACAATGAAATACACAAAGGAATGGTATTATCATCTCTACACAGTATATGTCTATAGTATATATAACAAGGACATCTAGATACACTAAAAACATGACATTAATTCTAAAGGTATGTCACAACCACCCCTTACCCACACTAGGTATTTAGTACAAAAATTCCACAAGAAATCATCTGGTAGAAAACATTCTTTAGTCTATTAGCACTAATGAATTCTATCTGAGAAGTACTATTCATTGAGAACCATCATGAGAGAGAGATACGCAGATAGATATGATGAGTTATATGATATATATATGTATATGTGAAATATAGCTAGGTCCATGGGGTGATACAAAAAATTCCATATGAATTAACCTTATAAGTGTAGGATCATTGTCTAGTGATTTTTGTCAAATAAATACTATGGAATATACCTAGGACTTGAGTAATGAACATAGGATCCTTCTCCGGGCCTCATAGAGGGGATTCCAACAACTCTAGCTAAAATGTCCTACTGAAGGGATTATAATCATATGAGTTTGAAACGATAAGAACTAACCTTCACGGGAAGGAAAAGGGAATATACCCTTAATGTAAATTGTCCACGATGTAGTAGAAAAGTGGCTCAGGCAACATATAAGAGATTACAAGGCATAAAGTAGGGTCAGAGACAGTGTCCATTGACCCCATGTAATTCCCATGTACAATGACCAGTGTCAAAATTACATGTCATGTATTAATAGAATACACGACATGTAGAAATACTTATACTTCACGCCCTTCCATATGGGGTCCACCTGTGTACTTTGGTCATGTGTTAGTACATGGTGTCAACTCATGCAGCTATTCCCATGTACAAGTACCCAAGGTAGTCCATGTAATTGGACCATGACACGTCAATTGGTGGGGTACACACCATGTAGGCAACCCATGTACTCCACCCCATGTCTATGTATCTCATGAGATACATGTTTAGTGGTTCATCGATGAACACACGCCGTGTAGCCCATACTACACACTGAGTGTTCTGGAATTTCTTGAACCATCTATTCTTCCTCTGATCACCTTGGCCAGTCATCCAGGATTTCATTCCATGTTCAGTTCACCCCAATACATAGGATTTAATCTTTATTGAAGACCCTAACACCATATCATGGTGTTTCAGGCTTTCAATCAGTTGGAAAATGAATTCAAAATCATCCAATGAAAACCTTTCAAAATGTGGTAACTCCCTAGTCACATAAATTAACCCATATTGGTCATTGGTTTACCTCTTGTAGGTCATCCCGATATAGGATATTCAATTTCGGATCATTGATCTAACAAAAGATGGGACACTGACCATCTGTTCAATTTCTATGTAGAATGAAGAATGCGTGGGGAATCTGGGGACATAAATCACATAGAACAAACATGAGGAATGAACCACGACACTTATTCATTAAATCCTCAATCTATTCCAATAATAATGATGAAGAATATATATAAAATAATATTAATCAACCCCAAAAATTCCCATCACCAAAACCCATCCCGCAATAATGATCAATCTATTTTTCAACTAGTTAGTTGGTTGAACAATGTTCTTTATTGATTCTAGTAATGGTGAAAGAATAAATTTTAAACAGAATTCCATACCTTTGATTTGGATCACTCTTTAAATAAGATTGGTTACGAAATCATTAATGTTGGTGATATCCATCAAGAAAATTGTTCGTCGAACATTGATCTAAGGATCTGTTCTCGTTCGTTGGAGATAGAATTCTCCACGGATTCTCTCCAGAGCATCTAGTGAATTCAGAGGCAATGATATTAACCCTTGATCAATTCCCCTATGTTTATTTAAAATAAACCATTTCTACATCAATGAAACATAGTCAAATAAAATAAATTTTTAATTTTTTTATTAATTAAAAATTCCAAAAAGCACATTTCACAGTCGACCCATGCCAGATAATTTTAGGCCACTCCCTAGCTAATGTCACTACATTGAACACAACAATACCCTCATATTTATTATCTGAGATCTGATTTAGAATTTATTCCACCTTTTTCAGTAAAATTATTTTCACATGATATTTATTATTTTAATTTATTTCAATCATTTATATGAGGAACCCTAGGCCTCAGAATCACATGTTGTATCAATTCCTTGTCTTGAAATAATATCATATAATATTAAACAATAATAAAAAAATAAAAGACATTACAGATTATTCCAAAGGGGGGTTCTTTTATTTTTTCTATTGATAAGGGAAGTAATTGTTAAAATACTATTATTGGTGTTGTAAAAGTGAGTCATGTTCTTAAAGAACTCATTTTTAAAACATTAAATATAATATATGGTTTGGAGGATTCATAAAGGCATTGTTAAATTATTCATAAAACTACAAAAAATATAAATATAAACTGTGAAAATATATTTTTCAAACACCTTTAATATCATTTATTAAATTAATTTTGGTACATTATGATCTCATAGCCTGACCCACCAGGGTTCTACTCCTGAATTCTTCAAGCCCACCTCTAATAAGTAAGGAGACGATGACCAACTCTGAGTAGGCATCTCCAAAAAATGGGAGGAATTGGCCTAATGTACCTATACACATGAAAAAATATCCAATACCTTTAAATGATGAAATAAAAAAACTGAAACTAGTCCATGCATACATCTATAATCCCAAAATGAGACTATAATAGTAAAGTATTGAAAGTGGAAAAGGGGACAACTACAGGCCCAACCAAAAACTATAATGATTAAATACTTATCTAAGGGAGAAGAATAAAATAGAATTCAATATCCTAGTAAACATCTCCTCAATTCTAGATAAGACTATGCTTAACATGTTTTACATCCTCTTAAGATACTATTTAATAGGAAATCATCTGCATAAAAGACAACACATTCAATAAGATCCATACAGGGGTGAGTATAACAATGCCTAGTAGAACTCCACAAAAACATTGAACATGTAGCATCATGTATATTCATATCAATAAAAGATATAATAATTGATGTATAATAGAAATAACCCATATATAGATTTAGGGACACCACATCTGCAATAATTCACAAACAACTGTCTGCGATAGGATTATACTCGAATCAATTCATATTCTGGGAGAATCCACTCCATGAGTAATGTGATCATCAGAGTCACTCTATAAAGTGGTAAACATAATTAGGCCCCACCAAAAAAATCTCACTTGTCTCACACTACTGAAAATATGTTTTTTATCAACACATGAAAAGGGCACTAACAGTTCTACAGAAGTGATGTTAGTCAAGGAGAAGACAAGGGGCTCACTTTTATCAGCGCTGAAAAAAGCGATGATAAGAGGGGTTGTTTATCAGTGATAAAAAAGTGTTGTGAAAAAGTTCCTTTATATGTTCTTTTTATATTTTTGATAAAATACCCCTTTTATGAGTTCTTTTTTTAGCATTGAAAAAAGTCAAATAAAAATAAAAAAAAAGATGAAAATAAAATACAATTATCTAGGAACCTTTTAACAGTGCTTGACCCCCCTTTTATCAGCGCCAGGCGGAGGCCCCCCCACTCTCTACGCACTACACTTGCCTACTCATCCTCCACATTCCACCGAATCCCCTACTTACCCATGCATCCCTGCTTCCACCCAAACTCAATCCCATGACCTCCCCCCTTGCATGGCTTCACCATTACCACTAAGATATTTAGTTTTTTATCTTTTTAATGATATATTTATTTATATATTTATATTTATATTATTTCATATATAAATATAGATTCATACTAATATAAATATATATAGTTATATTAATACATATATATTTGTTCTTATATTAATATATATATATATTCATATACTAATATATTTTTAAATATATATATAGTTATATTTATTCGTATATTAATATAGATTCATATTAATATACATATATTTAGTTATATGAATACATATATATTTATTTATATATTAATATTAATATATATATATATATATATTTATTCGTATATTACTATATATTTATATATATATATATAGTTTTATATATTTATATTTTAATATAGAATCATATTAATATTAATATATTTTGTTATATTAATACATATATATTTATTCATATATTAGTATATATATATTTATTCATATATTAATATATATATATATAGTTTTTAATTATAATTTTTTATCGGTATATTTAATTAAAAATTTATATATATTTATAAGATTAGTTTTAAATACATTTATAAAATACCTCTTTATGTGTGTTTATAAATAATTAAATACATTAATACATTCATATATACAACACACACACACAAACACACACATACACAGACACACATAGAGATATATATTTTTGAATAAATACAAATATATGTGTATCTAAAAAGCCATAAAATGTTAAAAGTACCCTAAATTCTAATACAAAATTATGTTTCAAATCCACAAATATTAAATTATAATAAAATGTAACAATAATAGATATGAAATGTGGTACAGACCTAGCTAACATTTGGATCTGACGTAATACACGTTTGAATGTGTAAAAATCGGGGTATCCCAACTAAAAAATCAGTTTTTGAGGCATTCTGGTATTTTTTGGGCCAGGAAAAATGTTTCATAAGGGTCCATTGGGTCACTAACACATAGATCTCGTCACATGATTCTATTAAATATGTTTTAGAGATCAAATAGACAATCGGATCAAAATTTATGGCCATTTGAAGTTTGAGTTACATTTTAAACTTATTTTAGATGTTTTATTAATAAATCACTGATAAAAGGGGTCCCATTAACTGCGCTAAAAAAATCACTGATAAAGGAGGGGCCTTTATCAATGCTAAAAATCACTGATAAAGGGTATCTTTTAAAAGAGATTTTTTAGAACTAGAAAAATTACCCTTATAAAGTGATTTTTTAGAACAGATAATGTGCGGTGTTGTGGAAACCTAGTTTTGTTGTATTGTCATAATACCATGATACTCAGATAGGGGGTCACACCTAGAACTGCTAGAGGACACCACGAAACCAATGTGGATCAACCCTATATGTAGGGGAACACATGCCAATGATACCATGAACCCCAAAAATATGTAATTCTAGTTAGAGGATCAACGACCTACTCATGGAGGACACACCAATTCAAAAAACACCCACCTAGGTTAATAAGATGAGATAATATATCACTCCAATATCACGGAGGGACTCTTTAAACTATATATGGGATTAATCCTCTAGAGGTGATCATAGTCTTAATGTGTGGACGTAATACCACCCGATAACCTTGAGAAAAAGGACTAATGGAGAAACCACTCAATGGACACTGGTCTGAACTAAAGAGGCAAAGAACTCATATATTTCATAAAGAGTGTACATAGTGTGTATGTATAGTACATGTTGTAACATTCCCAACCTAGATATGAATGAGTGTTTCTACCTCACAGAACATGTAAACCTCAATATACAGAAAATTTGATCGAAACACACGGTGTCCATAGGTCACTCAACAACTTGATCTGGTTTCTTGGTCATATCCAAGTTACATTTGACGTGTCCCAATAAAAGCTCCAATACACACGGTCATGTCTGTGTCTGAGAAAGTTAAATACACATGCCAATGTAATCCTAGACATTTCTGTGTACCCTTTGAGGTATATCTTGATATGTCATGGAGGCTTCACATAGAATGTGACCATGTCACATAGCTTGTTATATTTAACTCATTGTGAAATCCAAGAGCTGCAGCCTAGGGTTTCACACAGGGTGTAAACAAAAATTACATGTAGTGATTATCCATATTTTCTAGATCCATTAGGATTTCATTCATATCATCATGTACATATTCAAACCCCCCTCATTAAATCATGTAAATCTGGGGTCAGTTTAGCCTTTCCATCATCACTGGCCAGAATCCTCGCTCAAATCTTCTTGGAAATTATATGTCAATCCAACTTCTCACTGCAAAGAAAAACATGGAATATTCGGTAATAAAAATCCATATAAGAAACCTTCAATCATCCAACTCCGTCAACACACCTCTATTTCACCATCAATCATGAATGAAACCCATGGTATTGATCCTTTACATCGTAGAACGATTACACAATGATCAAATATCAGGTATTTCTTGAACCACAAGCCAAAAAAACTAACCCAATGAACATGAAAATAATTGAAAATAAATCCAAAAGCTATCAAAACTATGGGAAGAAACTCAGAATTTTTTCATTCTTCTTAAATTCATTGTCTTATATTATGATGGATGAAGATAAATAAAAAACAAAAAACAAAATATAATTCAATAATGGTTCAGTGTTTCCATTATTGATGATATCCATGAACCCCATTGTAACATTGATCAACGATCCATTCTTGACCATTCATTGTTTTCGATGAATTATCTCTAACAGTCATCTAGATCTCTAGGGTTTTCTCATCCAACCCTAAGGAATGTCTCATAACCTTATAAATAATGGATATTCACTCACTGCATTGAAAAAAATTAAATAAATCAATTTAGTCAATTAATTTTATTAATTTTGTGTTCGTGACATATTTTTCACAAACACCACATGCTGAAAAGACTTATATCACATATAGGGTAAAACCTATGTTCTGAACTCAAATATGATCTTAGATTTCTAATATGTGACCTCGTTCGGGTTCTATTCAGCTTTTTCAGGTAAACTGTGTGTCCTTGTTATTTAATATAATTATTATATTTGAAACAATTATTCCAGGAACACTGGGCCTCAGAATAACACACCTTCTTAGCGCCAATACTTGAAGATAATCTATATAATATCCAAAAATAATACATGTAAAATCAAACTCCTTAAAATCTCCCACCATAAGGTTTTTTATTCAAAAAAATATATGAACCCTCACAAAATGGTAAGGGTGATGAGATATTGTCTAGGTCTCACACTCCCAATTGATTTCTTGATAATTGTTGTATGTCCATTGGATATGTACTGAAGGAATCAATGGTCCAATAAAATCATCTCTTATTGATCGTTTATCTCCATCGAGTAATCTGAAAATTTATATCTATCCTTGATGTGCATCTCACCCCAGTGGATAACATCTGACAGTTCTTATAGGTACCTCCATAGTTACAACATGAGGAAATTTTCTGGTACATATTCAAATGGTGATAGTACATCTATGTGGTACACCACCTCTCCAGATCAACGTAGTATCTGTAAAGGACCAATGAATCTTGGAGATAAATTTCCACCCTGAATGAATCTTTGTATTCCATTTTGAGGTTTGACCCTCAAGAACACTTTATCTCCAAACTCAAACCCTATAGGTCTCTATCATCCCTCCACATAAGACTTTTGATAGATATGTGTAGTCTTGAAGCTCTTGTGGATGATCTAAACCTTCTCTATATTAGATCACACCAACACTGGGCCCATGATCACTAACTCACCTATATAATTCTTAAAATGTGGTAACCTACAGGGTCACCTTTGAAATGCCTCGAATGGTTCCACAAAAATAGTTAAATTATAGTTATTATATGAAAACTCCACCAAGGGTGGATGATCCTCCCAACTACGTCCAAAGTGTATCATGTATCCCAAAAACAAGTACTCAATGATTTGAATGGTCTAAATAGTATGGGGATTCTTCTAGGCCGAAAACATCATTCATAAGAATAATTGAGTCTAGAAGGAATAATGAAATCTTTACCATAATCATGACATGAAGTGAGCAACATTTTATGAAATGGTCATCAAGGTAGCTTCATGGATTCAGGCTCTCTTCATTGCATGGATGTGTCCCAACCTCTCTAATGAACTATACTCATGAATAGATATGAAGTAGAGTGACATGGTGAGTCAGTCTATGATCACCCATATGGAATCATGTCCCATGGACGTATGTGGTAACCTCATCATGAATCACATTTATATCCAAAATAACATCCACAATGGCACCTCAAAGGGTTACTCTAAACCCATTGGAACTGGGTAATCATTTTCACGTACTAACATGTGATACATTGAGAGACAAACTCGACAACAAAAATGATCAATGCATGGACATGAAATCTGAGGTCATAGGGCTCGATTCATCTTTTCCGCACCGAGATGTACCTCCAAAGGGGATGTATGATACTCCCATATCACATCATCCCATAATTTAAACGTTACCATCTTCTATAATCTAAAACTATAATTTTCTCCGCATATTAATAATATTCATCAAGAACATGTACAATGGATATATTAGTATATAAGGTATCACAGTTGGTATATCCACACTGAGAATTATTGACTGGATATAAATTAGGTGGGGTAAAAACCATAAAATGATGATATGAAGCACCATCCTTGTCCAAAAAAGAAAAATAGAACAAGGCTAATTGATAAGATACATCATCTAGAAAGAAACAAAAATCCAAAGATGTGAGCATTTTCCAACAGATTCACCTTCCAAGGAGTATTGAAAATATGGAAGTCATAGTCCTTGAATAACTCTATTTATCCCCTCAATTTCAAGTTAATATTCATTTATTAGAGGATATAATTATGACTATTGTAGTCATAGTAAATGATAAACTGATCTCCCTACAGTTAGTAGCACCACATATTCAGTACAAAGACTACCACTACTAATTGAAGATAATGGGTAATATAGTTCTACTAATATTGTCTTAGATGATGTGAATTAGTGGAAATAACTTCATTTATATACAATTTAACAAAACCAATTCTGGTCCCATTTGCATCACAAAACACTATGTACTCAACACCCACCTCTAGAAATATCTAAATGGGACCACCAGTCTGTAACGTCCCAAAGTTTTGTTAATTGAAATCCCACTTTATCTAATTAAATGTCAACTTCTTTGGTTTTATGTTAAGAATTGTTAGCATTTATTTTATAGCCTTTGAACATTGATCACATGATTAGTATAAATATAGGGCTTTAATAAATCAAATTTACTCAGAAAAAGTGATGGCCTCATCCAGTAGAATTGCTCCATACGAAGCCCATTTGTCGGAGCATGGAAAAGAGGTTGCATCATTGGGCTTCACTCTTGACCAATCCCAAGCTGATCTTCATAGCTTCAAGCTCGAACGAGACCGTCTACGGTAAATGTGGAAGTTGATAGAGATTGCCACTCGAGCAATGTTATGTGAGCCACCCCAAGAGTCTGTCACCATCGCACACCTTACCCTTAGGTCTTATGCAGCTATTTTAATGGGTTATGTAAAAAATCGCTAGTACTATGTTCATGTACATTATTTTTGTATATAATAATGAATATGTCTTCTTGTCATTTTTGATACATTGTAAATAGTTTTTAAAGTACTAATAGTTTTTTTAGTTGTTATTTAATTAAGAATTCTATTTTATTTAATTATGGGATTTTTGAATTAAATAAAATTTTAGTAAAATATTATTATTATTATATTAATTTTTATTAAATATAAATGGTCTTATAATTTTATGAATGCAATTTAAATTTTTATTAAGGTTTGAAAGCCATTTTTGTCAAAAATGGTGAATTTTCGATAAATGTCGATATTTATTTTAATATTGAAAATTAACATATTTAGAAAACTATTTAGATAAAATAAATTTTATTTCTAGAATCAGGATGTCGAAATTATCCAATGGTGAATTTTTCATAATTTTCTGAGATACTCAATTTTTTGGGTAAAAATGAAATACCGATTTAATATATAATGTGTTTTATGACATCACAATGACCCAATATTCATGTAATAAAATATTTTAAGCTTTATGTTAGGCCAATATATGTTTTTCCATTAAAATAATTTGATTTTGGGTTTGTTTGAATTATTTTACAAAGCATTAATGGACCCCTCAAGACTTATTAAAAATCATGTCTTTTTAAATTATTTTAAATGGGAGTGTGACTCACCTCCACCTACGAAACACCATTATTTTAATAAGATCAGACTTTGGCTTTATAAAATATTTTTTTCCGCTTCCCTTTTCCATAAACCATTGGAAAAACCATGAGATGATTTGTGGTTTGGAATAGTTTAATGTAAGGGGTCCCAAACCTAAATAATAAAAAATTCACTCACCTTTCCTATATAAACCCATCCAAACTCCCACTTCCTCCTCACTAAAAGGATTTTGAGATCGTCCAAACTCTTCCCTAATCTCTATAGAATCCTCCCAAGGTTCCCCAAGCTCCCAAGAATCTTCTCTCAAGCCTCTCTCAAGCATTTTCAAGCACACTTCCAAGTAAGGGTTCTTTCTTCCTTTCACTTTTTTTGTCCAATTTTCTTAATATTGTTATGACCTTTTAATTTCAATTATAAATGATGGGGTTTGGTTTCACACCACCCCCATACTTCCCTCTTATTTTTTGAATGTTGGGAGAACCCTTTATCTCTCATTAAATTCCTCCCATGTACACCCGTTACTATGTGTAAATTCCGAAAGGAACATCTCTCTCTTCATTTACATTCATGCAATACATTTGTATCATAAATCTAAATTCCATTACAACTGTTTGGTCATGTATCTATATGACCCCCTTACAGTATATTTAATGTAAATAGGATGAGACACCACTTTCCCTCTCATCAACCATTTTTATGAGCTCTTATGTCACGCCGTTACGTTGCCGAAATTGCACCGATTTTCTAAGCCAACGCCTTTGTGTAGTAAATACCATGCCCATTTCTCCATCAAAGGTATTAAACTTTATGTACATTTAATTATTTATTAAAAAGTTTCATGTATTAATTCCACATTCCTTTATTGTGGAATAAATTATTATATTTAATGAATCCATATTTTATGATCCATGTGGCACACTTATGCATAAAATGATATTTTTAAGAAGGGTGCACCCTTATAGCGCTCCAATGCATTGGGTAAAGTATAGTATCATGATATGTCATGTGCAATGACTTTTTACTCATGCTAATTCAAATTAAATGAGGGTTTACTCGTGCTTCATGTGCAATGAGAATATAGTCATGCTTCATTTTCATTGGGCCTTGGATCATGCTAATTCCATGTTAAGTTCTGTTGTCACATTTACATGTTATGATTATCATGATTTATCATGCCATTATGTTCATGTTTCTATTTTTATATATTTATATTCCTATTGTCTAACATGTATTGTAATCCTCATGTATTCCTTGTTTATTCCCTTACTAGGCTTTATAGCTCACCACTTTTCATATGCATGTCCTCAGGTTATCCCATTCAATGCTAAGTATGAGGGAATTTATTGGTCATGTAAAGGATGTTTTCAATAAAGAAGTTGTATTTAATGATTTAAGTTGTTATGTAATGATAATAAGCTCCAAAGACACTAGACCTCTTGATCTTCGATGTTGTATCAAGTGAATAGTTAATGAAATAAATCATGTTTAAGTTTGTAATAAAAGCAGGGTTGTCATAGTTGGTATCAGAGGATAGGTTTAGTAATTTTGGGATTAGGATTAGAAAACCCTAGTGAAGCCTTAGATAGAATAACAAGTACAATAAAAACGTACCTATGTTTTGGTGAGTATTGAGTAAGTGGGTTATCATGAAAATACATCCCTATCTGGATACGAGCAGGTAGAGGCAGCTCTGTCATAGATGTATCCTCGGGGTAAAACCCGAAAACACCACTTCGAGCTAGACTCGAATAGGAACTGGTGCACGAAAACGGGCATTGCTGCACTCTTGGTTACGACACTCCCGGGGGATATGTTTTGATAAATTCAAAAGCTTAGTATGAACCCTTATTAAGGGAATTAAAAAATCCCCTAAAGAATATATGTTTGAGAGTAGAACATGAAAATCCTAGATTAAAGCCTATAGACTCATGAGTTAAGGAAATAAATGTTTATTTATAAGTCATCAAATTTTGTCTTTAGATTAACCTTCATGTGTTACCCCCTGAAATTCCTTTTATTCCATCCAATGGCCGGTAATGGGAGGACTTGGGCTAACAACTGATGTGATGATTAGTGTGATGACTATACAAATGAGATGACCAATCCAATGGGAGTGGGAATCATGAACTTTTTCATGCTTCTCTCGCAGCTAACTCAAGCATTGAAAAGAAACACGAGTCAATAGGAACGTCCAACCCCCCCCCCCCCCCCCCCCCCCCAAGAAGAAACCGGTCGCTATCAAGAGCTTCATAAGACAAAGGCCTCTTACTTATAGTGGATCATCTGATCCCAGGATTTCTGAATAATGGATCAACTCCATTGAAATGATCTTCTCCATCCTTCAATGTTCTGAACAAGAGAAGGTTCTCCTGGTGGCTTATCGTATAGAGGGTCAAGCTGAAAAATGGTGGATGTTGATCAAATATACGAAGCATGAGGAGGACACCGAGGCGTTGTAATAGAATGATTTCCGGAAGATGTTTCTCGATAAATATTTTCCGTACACCCTCCGGCTTAAGATGGAAAGGGACTTCCTTTCCCTCATGAAAAAAGATGAATAATCTGTTAGAGCATACGAGGTAAAAATCACAAGGCTTGCCCGATACACTTCCAGCTTTGTCGTTACCCCTGAATGAAAAGTTGACCTCTTATTTGGTGGGATGAATCCAAGCATACGCAAATCATTAGTGATCCATGACTTCGACAACTATGAGGAAATTGTCCGATGTGCACTCAAGGTTGAAATATAGATCGGGGAATAAAATGGGTATCATGAGGACAATAAGCATATGGTGGAATTAAATGTTGGCAGTCCGATGGATAAATCCAACGGTGCCAAGAAGATCCTTCAACCCACTTTCCAAAAGTAAAGAAAGATGCACCCTAGAAATTGCCTCAAGTGGACAAGGAAATGCTTTAGTTGTGGAAGAGAAGGGCACCTAGCTGTTAACTGTCGGCAAGAAAGACTCATGACTGCAACAGAGGAGAGAAACGCTCCGTTCGAACCTCAACGCATTGTTCCTTGCTACAACTTCAATGAATTAGGGAATTTTTCAAATTACTGCCATAATACAAGGGTTTTCGGAGGCAACCAACAACCTCCAAAGCAGCAAGGATGAGATTTCTCCATCACTTCTGCCGAATTGAACCCTGACAATGATGTGGTGACAGGTACGCTAGTTATTCATTCAATAATAGAAAACATACTTTTTGATTCAAGTTCTACGCATTCTTTTATATCTAGGAAGTTTAGTAGAAATATTCATCACCACCACAAATCATATAAGTGAAGATGTTGGTGAGTATGAAAAATGGAGAAATCATTGCATCCCATGAATATAAGTCCTCCCCTGTTATAATATGTGGATTGAATTTCCTGGAGAACCTCGTCATACTCCCTCTGGTGTAATTTGAGGCAATTCTTGGCATGGATTGGATTTCCTTATATAGAGCCAACATAATTTGTTGGGAAAGGGAAATCACACTCTATATGGAGAATCATCCCCTGTTTCATTACAAGTGTAAGGAGGATGATCAAACTACTTTAGCTCCATCATCTCAATCATGGATATTACTGCCCTATGATCACGTGTATCTGGCTCAGATGATTGAGTCCAATGAAGAAACCTTGAAGAAATTCCTCTTGTGAGGGAATTTTCTGAAGTGTTTCCCGAGGAACTGCCTGGTCTTCCTCCTAGAAGAGATGTTGAATTCTCAATTGAACTTATACCAGGGGCTCTACCAATATCCAAGACTCAATATAGAATAGATGTCACAGAGAATGAAGATCTAAAGAAACAACTAAAGGTGATTCTAGAAAATTGTTTATACGCCCAAGTGCTTCACCATGGGGTGCACTGGTCCTCTTCGTCAAGAAGAAGGATGGGTCAGTGTGCCTTTTCATTGATTACATGAGCTTAAAAAAATCATGATAAAGAACAAGTATCCTCTGACATTGATCGATGACTTGTTCGTTCAACTGCGTGGAACAAAATACTTCTCCAAGGTAGATTTTCGGTAGGGATATTGTCAAGTAAGGGTGAAGAAGGAAGATGTCCCCAATACTACTTTTCGTACAAGATACGGGATCTATGAACTCAAAGTAATGCATTTTAGACTCAATAATGCTATATCAATCTTGATGGACTTGATGAATAGAGTCTTTATAGATTACCTTGAAAATTTTGTTTTAGTATTTATAGATGATATTCTATTATAATCCAAAACCAAGGAGGATCATGAGGAGAATTTAAGAACTGTACTAGAGACATTGTTCAAGGAGAATATCTATGTAAAGATCAACAAGTGCGAGTTCTAGTTGAAGGAGGTCTCATTCTTGGGCCATATCATCACAAGATATGGGATATCTGTGGATCACTAAAAAAAATTCAATTGAATGATGGCCGAGGCCAACATCGGTAATGAATATCCGTAGCTTCTTGAGGTAAGCTGGATATTATCGATGATTTGTGAGAAATGTCTCATGATTGACCAACCCTTTTAAAAAGATAAATCGAAAGGGTGTAAAGTTTTCATTGAGTGATGAATGAAAAGAAAGAATCAAGAAGTTGAAAAGGAGGCTTATCACTGCGCCTGTTCTCACTTTACCCACAAGTGGGGAACTTTTGTGATATTCAATGATGCTTGGAAGAAGGGACTAGGATGTGTGCTGATGCAGAAAGATAAGGTGATATCCTATGGAGATAAATGTGAGATATATACTGAACAAAAGAGTCTTAAATATATATTCACACATAAATAACACAATATGCACCAGAGAAGATAGATAGAGCTCATCAAGGATTATGACTGTTCAATACATTACCACCCTGGGAAAGAGAACAAGGTGAAAAATTCCCTATGAAGAAAAGAACCTAACAATTCTATCAATGATGAAAATTGGGAAGGATCCAATATTCTTAGACATGAAGAATATGGACATGGGAATCATAAAGAAGAGAACATCATCAATCCTTTCATAAATGACTGATCAACCATCTCTTTTGGAAAGGTTAAAAGATGCTCAAAAGGATGATGTGGGAATTCAGGAAAAAGTTGAAGCTATTGAAAATGGGAAATCCTCGGAGTTAAATTTTAATGTAGAATAAATTGTGAGATTTGGGAAAAGAATATGTGTTCCGTCAAGTCCGGAGCTGAAGAAGGAACTTTTGGATGATTCACATTGTTTAAATTTCTCTATTCACATAGGGAGCACAATGATGTATCAAGATCTATGAGAAATATTTTGGTGGGATAATATGAAGAAGAAGATCAATGTATATATATCAAAGTTCCTGGTGTTCCAGAAAGTAAAGGCAGAGAGGCATAAGTCTAAGGGGATGATGCAACCATTTCTTATACCAGAATGGAAATGGGAGAAAATCACCCTGGAAATTGTCACTAAATTCCGAGGACATCCAAAGGCAACAATGCAATCTGGGTTGTGGTGGATCGTCTTACAAAGACTACACACATCATTTCTATTCGTGAAGATTTCTCATTGGATGAACTAGAACAGATATATATCAGGGAAGTGGTAAAGATGCATGGAGTACCACTATTTATTGTGTCTGAACGAGATCCAAGATTCACCTCTATGTTTTGGAAGAGTTTTAAAAATGCTCTCGATACTGAACTTAACTTCAGTATGGCCTATCATCCTCAAACTGATGGACAATCCAAGATGACTATCCAAAAAATTGAAGACATGTTTAGAGCATGCTCAATGGACTTTAAAAGAGGATGGGATCAATATCTTACTTTGGTTGAGTTCTCTTATAATAATAGTTTACAGTCGAGAATCCAAATGGCACCATATAAAGCCCTCTATGGGAAAAGGTGCTGAACACCAGTATGTTGGATTGAGGTCGGTGAACGTAAGATGCTTGGGCCAGAAATGGTTGAAGAAATGGTGGAGAAGGTGAAAACCATTCAACAGCATATCAAGGCAGCCTAGAGTCGACAGAAGAGTTATGCAGATAACCATCAACGAGTCCTTGAGTTTAAAGTTGGATACATGGTTTTTATTCGCATATCTCAGTTGAAGAAGGTCATGAGGTTTGGAAAGAAATGGATGTTAAGTCCAAGGTACATCGTCCCCTTCAAAATTCTTGATCGTGTTGGGGTTTTGTCCTATCGAATAACACTTCCACCTACCATGGCCAAAGTACATGATTTCTTTCATGTATCCCTCTTAATGAAGTACATACCGGACCCTTCACATGTAATCTCTTCTGAGGTGGTACAGTTGGAGGATGATTTTTCATTTGAGGAGAAACCAGTGAAGATCATAGATCATACAGAAAATGTTCTATGAAATAAGAAAATGCCCCACGTCAAGGTGTTGTGGTGAAACCTCAAGTTTGAAGAACCGACTTGGGAATCCGAGAAACTAATGAATCTGAGTTACCCACATCTATTTTTGTGTGGGAAATAGAAATTTTGATGGTGAAATTTCTTAAGGGGGGAATATTGTAATGACCCAAAGTTTCATTAATGGAAATCCAAATTGATCTAATTAAATGTAAACATCTATGGTTTTATGTTATGAATTGTGACCGTTTCTTTTATAGCTGTTGAACAGTGATCACATGATTAGTATAAATACAAGGCTTTAACAAATCAAATTTACTCAGACAATGGAAGTGATGACCTCATCTTGTAGAATTTCTCCATATGAACCCATTTGTTAGAGCTCGGAAAAGAGGTGGAATCTTTGGGATTCACTCTTGACCAAGCCCAAGCTGAGCTTCATCATGTCAAGCTCAAACGAGACCGTCTACATGAAATGTAGAAGTTGATAGAGATTACCACTCGAGCCATGTTATCTAAGCCACCCCAAGAGTCTGTCACCATTACAGACCTTACACTTAGGTCTTATGTGACTGTTTTAAGGGGTTATGTAACAAATCTCTAGTACTATGTTGATGTAAATTATTTTGGTATATAATAAGGAATATGCTTTCTTGTCATTATTGATACGATGTAAATAGTTTTTAAAGTACAAATAGTGTTTTTAGTTATTACATAATTATCAATTATATTTTATTAAATTGAGGGATTTTTTAATTAAATAATATTTTAATATATTATTATTATTATTAAATTAATTTTTATTAAATATAAATGGTCTTATAATTTTATGAATGAAATTGTAATTTGTATTATGGTTTGAAATCCATTTTTGTCAAAACCCGTGAATTTTTTAGAAATGTTGGTTTTTATTTTAAAAGTAAAAATTAACATATTGAGAAAATTAATTAGATAAAATAAATTTTATATTTTGAATTAGGAAGTCTAAATTATCCAACAATGAGTTTTTCATAATTTTCCGAGACATTCAAATGTTTGGGTAAAAATTAAATACCGTATAAATATATAATATGTTTATGACATCATAATGACCCAAAAGTGATGTAATAAAATAAAATAATCTATATTTTCGGCCAATATATGTATTACCATTAAAATAATGTGATTTTTGGTTTGTTTGAATTATTTGACAAAGCATTATTGGACCCCTCAATACTTTTTCAACATCTTGTCTTTTTAAATTATTTTCCATGGGAGTTTGACTCACCTCCAAATAAGCAACCCCATTACATTATGAATTTTGGACTTTGACCATATAAAATATTGTTTTCCTCTTCCCTTTTCATAAAACCATGGGAAAAACCCATGATATGATTTTTGGTTTGGATTAGTTTATTGTAAGGGTTCTAAAACCTAAATAATAAAGAATTCACTCACCTTTCCTATATAAACCCTCCCAAGATCCCACTTCCTCGTCACTCAAAGCCTATTGAGTTCGTCCAAACTTTGCCCTACTCTATCTAGAATCCTCCCAAGGTGCCCCAAGCTCCCAAGAAGCCTCTCTTAAGCCTCTCTCAATCCTTTGGAAGCACACTTCCAAGTAAGGGGTTTCTCTTCCTTTCAATTTTATTACCCAATTTTCTTAATATTGTGACGCCCTTTTAATTTCAATTATAAATGTCTGGGTATGGTTTCACACCTCCCCCATACTTCCCAATTTTTTTTTGAATGATGGGAGACCCCTTAATCTCTCATTAAATGTGTCCCATGTAAACCTGTTACTATGCCAAAATTCTGAAAGGAAATTCTCTCTCTTCATTTACATTCAAGCAATACTTTTGTATCATGAATCTAAATTCCATTAAAATTGTTTGGAAATGTATCTATATGACCCCTTAATGTACATTACATGTAAATATTATGAGACACCCCATTCTCTCTCATCAACCAGTTTTATGAATTCTTATGTCACGCTGTTACGCTGCTGAAATTGTACTGATTTTCTAAGCAAAGGCCTTTGTGTAGTGAATACCATGCCCATTTCTCCATCAAGGGTATTCACCTTTATGCACATTAACTTATTGATTATAATGTTTCATGTATGAATTCAACATTCCTTTATCTTTGAATAAATTATAATGTTTAATGAATCCATGTTTTATGATCCATGTGGCACACTTGTGCATGAAATGAAATGTTTAAGAAGGGTGCACCCATATAGCGCTCCAATGCATTGGGTAAAGTATAGTATCATGATAAGTCATGTGAAATGATTGTTGACTCATGCTAATTCAAGTGAAATGAGGGTTTACTCGTGCTTCATGTGCAATGAGAATTTACACATGCTTCATGTGCAATGGGCCTTAGCTCATGCTAATTTCGTGTTAAGTGTTGTTCCCACTTTTCCAAGTTATGATTATCATGCTCTATCATGCCTTTTTGTTCATGTTTCTGTTGTGATCAGTTGATATCCATATTGTCTAACATGTATTGTACTCCTCAAGTATTCGATGATTATTCCCTTACTGGGCTTTATAGCTCACCCCTTTTGTTATGCATGTCCTCAGGTTATCCCATGCAATGCTAAGTACGAGGGAATATAGTGGTCATGTAAAGGATGTTTTTAATAAAGATGTTTTATTTCATGTTTTAAGTTGTTATGTAATGATACTAAGCCCCAAAAAAACTAGACCTCTCGATATTCCATGTTGTATCAATTGAATATTTTATGAAATAAATCATGTTTAAGTTTGTAATAAAAGAATGGTTGTCATACAGTCAATTTCTACCTCTACTCCTAAAATCATTGTTGGCATCATTTCATCCACAAAAAGGCTACCCTTATAGGTAAAACCAGTGAAGGGTGATTCCACTCTATATTAATCAAGAAAAAATATCAAAAATACCATTCAACACAATAAAACCCTAAACCTCGGTATCACACTTGGGTGGATACCAATAAATTACTACATCATCCATTTCTAGGTCCACAAGTACTCGTGATGATGAGAGGGAGTGTCCTAGTAAGTGGGAATTTCAAGTACAAAACTCACACTTCAAGTGGTTCTCATAAAGCTGGTGCTCTCAGAGTGTGTCCAGGACCATCCTCAGGTTCATTGAATGCTCCTCCTCATATGATGAGTATACTACAATGTCATCATTGATTCACTCAATTAATGAGTCCCATAAAAACTGCTGGGAAGATCATCACACTGAACGGAATCCCAATGTACTCAATGTGACTATAATCAATTAGTAATCACAGCATTAGTATATCTTCCACTCATACTTGTAAATAGTGATAGCCAGATCTAATTCCATTCTTTGAGAACCATTGCACCCATCACAACTGATAAAAAAGGTCATCGGGCCTCGGTATTTGATAGTTATTCTTCTCGGTCACCACATTCATGAATAAATAATTATAACATAACCCCCATATATAATCATCCTTCCAGGTGGGAAACACTAGGGTATCCTAGGGGAAATGTTGGGTCTCACAAATCCCATATCCTGCAAGTCATCAAACTACACCCTCATCTCAAAACTCTCTTTGAAATCTATCTAATACATAGGTGTGGATATTGTGGTTATCTTGGGGTTTAATTCTATGAAGAGGTCTATCTCTAGGTGGAGAGGTAAATCTAGTATATACTGAGGAATGAATTCTTCAGACACCAACACCATCGTAGAAAACTATTAGCCCATAATATCCACAGCTCTACGAGTCCGTTTAGCCAATTGGTGACTAATCAGTTGCAATCTCCCAAGCCCGAGACCATCATACATTTAAAAAGTTTCATTTTCACCCACAAAGGAAAACCTCATTCTTTCACTATGAAAACACCACACCCTTCATCTAAAAAAGTAAATCTGGGAAAGAATTGTGAATATCAATTCCATACATACAATGAAATCATAAGGACTCAACTTTGGTAAAAATATATCCCCTAAAAAACTCTCACCTCAAAGAATCACATCTCAATATCCTCAAAGGTATGCAATCCCTCATTCCTTACCTATCAGAGTCTCCAACCACACTTGTCCAGATAATGGAGAAACTGGAATCTCATGGTCTCAAACCAATGAAATATTAAGGAAGGAATGACCCAATCCTATGTCTATCAGTACTATCAATAGAGTAAAAAAGATATATATTATATCTCATATCATCTTTATTGATTCAGGGTCATATGTCTCTATAGCTTACAACCATCATCGTCCGTGACCACTTTCTCCTTGAGCCTCGAATGGACCACTTGGGGGTTGTGGTAGTAACAGGTCAAACCTCTCAGCACCTCCTAATACTCTTGTAGCCCATCTCCCACATACACTTCACTGCGAACGACCTTGTTACAAGATCTTTCTCTACCTCAGTGGTCCCATGACTATCCCTCGTCCAGCTGCATGACGGGTTAGAAAATCATGAGCTAGATGTCACCAAATAGAGTAATAAAAATAAGAGCTATCTCTTAGGTCGATAGATCCATCTTGAGAGCCCCGAACCAATGACCAGTCTCCTTGGATCATCTCTTTAATATTCTGAGACATTTGGAACCATATAAATGCTTTTAGCTACCTATTGTAGATGTCTCATCTCTTGGGTTCCAACTACCGACACCCAATTTTGGTGACTATTCTTCCAGGATGATCTCTACCACCAAGGCCCAATAAAGCACCCCCACATATGTGAGAATGAAAATGGATTGCACTAAATACCTGATGTCTTGGCATAATCCCTACTCAATGTCTCGTGATTTGAATAATGGATCCAAAACCATATTCATGGACTGTAATGAGAGATCATAAAACATCATTGATTAACCCATGATGGTAAAAGATGTCTCTTTTAGATGAATATATCATATATGATAACTAATTTAAATATGGATCGATAGAACCCTTCCATAAAGATATAAAAAATGTATTACTTGGAGAGAGTTGTCTCATCACGTGACTAAGTCCCTAGGATCCATTGTTTCCCATACAGTGTTAAAGATAAAAGATTCAAGTAAATCCATCTAATCAGGAGGAATGGTAATAAGGTAAGAAACAATAGTGAATGCCTCTAGCTATACCTCAACAACATGGTGTTCAGTATCACCCTGAAACATGGGAGGATTCTGGCTGCTAAACACATTCATCAAATTTAGCCCATGTGAATCCTTTTTTGGAACTTCTAGTAATGGATTCTCCTCAACAGGTGGTGGTATTGATAGTAACCCACCCAATGGATCTATCTCTATTACATTACCCTATTCTTATGCCTTTTACTCCATGGATCATCCTCTTGATCATGTAGGGGAGTCTCGGTGGGTTGTCTTTGTAGAGTTATCCAAAAATGCTACAATGTATACCATGATCAAATAGTGTATCAGCCGAGCTAACAACACCCATTCATGCATGACTCATGTACCAATATTTCCCATATAACCAATTTTCTACATGTACTGAGTTAAAAGTTAGGTGATCAGTGGCATGGTGTATAGATTTGTCATACATCATACTAAAACTGGAGTCAATAGAAAGAAATCTGAACTCAAACTCTAAATACTATTACCTCAGAACAATATCACTAACACGAGTCTTAAGGTAGAACATAGCAATGATTCTATTATACCATGACCAAAACCATTGAGGTCTGACCACTAACTACCCCAATATTGGATCCAGTAGGAAATGGGTTGGAAACCATTTCCCTGAATGAATATCCCAAAAATGGGAGGAATTAGCCTAATGTAACTAGACCCATGCACACATCTCCCATCCCATAGAATGTTGAAATGTTATAAAAATGAATCTAATGCATGAATACGTCTATAATCACATAACCTTAGCATGCCAGTAAGGTATTGAGAGAGAAAAAAGGTCCAAATACAAGACAATCCAATAAAATTAAATATTCCAACATGCTCTAAGGGAGAGTATTATAATCAAATGCCAGATCTTGATAAACACATCAGACTTTCTAGATCAAGCTATTCTCCACCTACTCCACATCATCCATAGAAACCAAACAAATGGTTTTCATCTACATATAACATGAAAAATTTAGGAAGATCCCATATATGGGTGAGTATAATAATAAAAAATAGGTCACCATGAGGACACTAAACATGTATCATAATGAATAGTGATATCAATATAATATATAACAATTGATGTATAACAAACATCAACAAGATATAAATCTAGGTACACCATTCCACCATGAAGTTAAAACCAACATCCAACTATAGGATACAAGTCAAAGAAATTCTATTTCTAGGAGAATCCAATCCATGAGACATTCTATCATTGATGGAACTGAATCAAGAGGTCAATATCATTATGCCTCTCTAAATAAATATCACTTGTCTTCGAAGAACCTAATACATAGATAGAGGGTCAGGCCTAGAACTACTAGGGGTTACCAAAAACCCAATATAGATCAACCTACGATGTAAGAGATCCTATTTAAATGATACCACAAAGCCTACCGATATATATTGGTATTTGGAGGATCAATTCCTTCTCAAAGAGGTAATTTCAATTCAACAAACCCCACCTAGGGTAAAACGATGATAGAGAATCTCACTTCAATCTCACAGTGTGATTACAAGAACTATATATGGGATTTAACCTCTAAATGGGAACACAAAACTAATATATGGAAACAATACCACACAATACCCATAAGGGAAAATTCCAAAGGGAAAACCAATCATCTCACACAGTTCTAAAATAAATAGATGAAGAGCTCCAAACTATATATAAGGGAGTACATGGAATAAAAGTGTAATACCTGATGTGAGTAGTCTAATCTTGATCTACCCATGTGGTGATACCTTTCATACAATATAAACCATAATATAAATGTATTGTGAGTGAAACACATAGAGTGTAGAGGTCACTCGACACCCTTCCCGTGTCACCTAGTAATTTTCATGTACCACTTGTTATGTCTGTGCCCCAACCCATGTATACCTGACTATTTTTTTGTCCATGTACCAGGCGTTATCATGCATGTGTACTCTTATTTGTGTTCATGAAACCTTTGAGGTACAAGTTGATCCATCATGGAGGGGTCCCATAGTGTTTGACCATGTCCAATGATGTGTGATATTTAACTCACCATGAAACCCCAGTGCCACAACTAGGGGTATCACATGGGTTGTGATATAAAAATATATGATGCATTTAATTTGATTTTATAGATCTTCCGAGATCTCTTTCATAAAAAAATATGCATATCCAAAGCTTCTATCCTTAATGAAACATGTATATTGTGGGAAAATCAAGCCTTTCCATCATCACAGGCTGGAATACGAGCACTGATATTCTCAGAAAATGATACGACCATCATATCATTCACCATGAATCAAAACTAGGAAGAATGAGATGAAAAAATCCATCTAATCTACCTCTTCTAATCCAATGTCATCATCATACCTTGATGGCACAATTAATTACAATCTTCACTCATGGTATTGATCTGTAATGAAAAATAAATATCAAGTTATGATCAAATACTAGGTACCAATCGTACCAAAATCCATAATAAATTCCAGATATGAACCTGTGAAGAATGGGGGAAGAAATAAAAAATTCAACAAACATGAGGAACGAACCTCAGATTTTTTCATTCATCCATGATTTTTTATCATAGAATAAGACATACAAAGTGGAATAAAACATGACTAATAAAATATAATTCTATCAATTAAAATATACAAACAGTTCACATATCCATTATATTCATGGAATTGAACCGAGTTCATATAGGATTAAAAACATGATTGAAAATACACAATCAAACATCTTACTAAGATATTGGATCAATCATTGATGAAGAATAGTTCTGTGTTGATCACATTGTTGAGATCCATGAACTCCATTGGTGTTACAATAGCGACCGAAGCCTTTTACTTAAATCATTTCATTATTTTAAGCATAAATAATCATCAGAGTACAAGCCCATGATCGTTTAGTATAGTGTCTTGGAAGACTTGGTACATATAACATAAAACATGGGGCTAAAAAAACTCTTCTTTATTTAATCTCCATAATGAGCTCCTAACATCCTTTTGGACCTTACATCTGCATTGTGTACCATGGGGAACACATGAACAAAGGGATGAGCTAAAAATTCCCAGTAATGGAATGAACATAACGATACATCTCAAGAACATGAGTTAAGTGGAATGAAATAACGATATCCAAAGCATGAAACTTATGGAATCATTTCATATAATCATGGGATCATATAAAAATGGAATCATACAAATGTGTCAGAATCATAAAACATTTCTTTAGTATGGGTCAAGGCTAACCGCCAATCCTGTTTCCCATTTTTGTAAGGTTCAAGGCTAACCGCCAATCCTGTTTCCCATTTTAGTATGGGTCGAGGCTAACCGCCAATCCTGTTTCCCATCGCATCTCATGAGACATAACCTTACCCAATGCATTGGAGCACTATCTGGGCGACCAATCTCAACATATTTAGGAATATTCTTTCCACATAAAAAATCATTCCTCATAAATAATCATACATAATCAACCATACATAAACATAAGGTTACCCATGGAAAAAATTGGGTACCACAATCATGACATAAAACATATCCAATGGGCATATCATGAAAGTGTCCTTAAAAGGAAGGGATTAGAACATACATGGAAATTTATAGGGTTAAAATGGAATATAACATGGTCAGTGGTGTCAAATATAAGTGACAACATTTAAAAAATGTATTTTAAAGTCATTAGCAATAAAACATTTTTGTGCTGGTTTGAGGAAAACACTCTAGATATTTTCAAATAGAAAAGAGGTATTTCTTTTATATAAAACTAGAATTGATCAAATAAGGTTTTAATTATAAAAATAATTATTTTATAAATACAAATATTTTTTAAAACATTGGATAGAGTGCACTTGAAATTTGGGTAAAAATTTGGGATGTCCCCTTAAAACAGGCTGGCTTATCATAAAGTTCAAAGGGTGGAATCTTTCAAAATAATTTATATCCCCAAAGGAATGTTATGAAAGGTTATTGATATAATAATAATTTACAACTAAACCGAAGTCATAAAACATAGATATATAAGATAAAACCATTTTTAAAGAAAGATAAGGCAACCCGAAAGAACAAATAATGATCGGGTAGAATTCGTTATGATTTTATCAGCATGGTGTCAGGTGTGACCAAGAGGGATTTATGAGAGAAAAATGGGGTTTCTTGTCACATATAAATTAATAAGGAAGTGTGTGGAAGGTTCTTAAACAAACCCCATAATTTTATAGTACACATATAAAGGCATAGTATAGAGGATAATATTGATTAAGAGAGAAAAGGAGAGGATCCCTTACCTCAAATCCTGTGGTGTTATCCTGTGGTGTTCTACACTTGTTATTAATGACCTGAATAAATAAATTAGGATTATTAATTTATAAGTCCATAACCTTTTCTATATGTAATTTATTTATTATAAATATTTTTATTTAATTCAAATCCTTTTTAATTAGTTATAAGGTCTAATTTCATTGTTCATGCTCATTTGTTTACTTGGCTTTAAAAGATCTGTTCACTTATATTCATGTTTGGATTATATGCAAGATGAAAGTGGTTGTCCAATATTGAAGTTACATTATTTATTTCATATTAAGGAGATTACATGATTTTAATTTTAATTATGTTACTTATAGTGATGTAAAATTATTATATATATAACCTTAGTGATAACCGTTTTTGTTATTCGGTGGTTTGATTACAAAAAAAGTGTTTTGATTTATAAATTAATTCAATTTGAACCAAAGGATTACAGAACCAAAAATAGGATATATTACATATATAATAATCTGGTTAAACCATAACACAAAAGGTTTCATGACCATAATTAAAGATAATAATAGAAATTGATAAAATGTTGTCCTTGAATGTGCTAAATTAGCACATCTCAAACGGTGCTTTCATTTAATTCAAATAAAACGGTGGGGAAAGGAGAGAATATAATGAAATATAACACTAGCATGATGAAATTATAGAACATGTATGCTACTAGATTTATCATACTATTATGGTTAAGGGAGGTGTGGAATGAAATTAAAAAGAAAAGAACTTTAAAAAAAGATGAAATTTGGGAAGAGGAATTTATCTCTTGAGACTTCGTCCTTTGATAACCTCTTAAGGGGAGAGGTTTTGGTATTTTTAGGAGGCTGAGAGCTTTTGGACGTGGTGGAGGATCTTGGGGAGAGTTTTGGGAAGAATTTAGAGAAGTAGTGGAGCCTGAGAGGAGTGGAGAGAAGAGGGAGTGACGGGTAGGGTGGGGGGGGGGGGTTTATAGTGGATGGGAGGAGTGATTTCACAATATTATAATCATTACATTATTATTTCATCACAAGACAAGGAATAGTAAGTATTTCATGGCCATGAATAGTAAATGGGTCATGTGAATCCTAAAAATTGGTTGTGACATCATCCATGATGCTAGGAATAGACTACTTATCTTATAATGTACATATACGGTAAATTACCGTATTTTACTATTCATACAAAAGAATGTATTTCATAAAAATCCCAAAAATTAACCCTAACCATTTTTCGACGTGTAAAATGCAAAAATGAAGACATTTTTTCCAAAATAATTTTCTATGTATTATTATTTTTATATTTAAATAATATAATAATTTATTATCAAAACCAGTTTTAAATCATTCATTATCTCATTCTAAAATATAGGTATATTGCACTTCCAACATGAATATTATTTCTATACCACCATAGGTGAGGTTACTATTATATAGGTAATATCACTATTCATAAGGGCGTGTTACTATTCATTAGGGTAGGTTACTATTCACAATTTTTTTTGTTTTATTAGACTCCAAAAAATATCTTGAACACAACAATTTATGCCGAATTTTTGAATTTCCAAACACATAAGTGAAATACATATGTTTAAAGGTCACTTATCACTTAGTAGTTCCTTATATTGTGTTTTAATTTGATTTTATGACATAAATATAGGAAGGGATATTCCATTGAAAAACTTTGGGTCGTTACATTCTTCCCCCCTTATGAAATTTCACCCTTGAAATTTCGTTTTACACACTAATCCAGATACAGGTCTGGGTACTTTTCCTTCATTGCTTCCTCCAATTCCCATGTTTCTTCCCCAAACTTATGGTTCCTCCACAACTCTATGATATTTTGGGTTGTCTTGTTGCGTAGAACATTATATCTCCGATCCAGAATAATTACTGGCTGCTCCTCATAGGGGAGATCATCTTCCAGCTGCACCACCTCTGAGTTTAGTACATGTGAGGGATCAGGTATGTACTTCCTAAAGAGTGATATACAGAAAACATCATGAACTCGAGCCATATTCTGTGGAAGTGAAAACTAATAGGAAAAGTCTCTTATGTGATCAAGGATCTTAATGGGGCCAATATACCTTGGCCTTAGCCTCACTTTCTTATCAAATCGCATGACTCTCTTCTATGTAAATATTAGAAGGAAGAATTTATCACAAACATCAAACTCCAAGTCCCTTTGGCAGTTTTCAGCATAGATCTCTTGCCGAATTTCAGTAGATTTGATGTGTTTTTGGATGACTTGAACCTTCTCTGTCATCTCTTTAACAAAAGCAAGTCCAAGTAGCTTTCTTTCTCCAACATTATCCCAACAGGTTGGACTTCTACATCTCTTTCCATACAGTGCTTCATATGGAGCATCTGAATACTCGAGTGGAAGATATTGTTTTATGAGAACTCAACCAATGTGAGATGATGAACCCATACACCATTGAATTTTAGAGAGAAGTCTCTATGCATATCTTCATGCATATGAATAGTTCTTTCAGACTGGCCATTAGTTTGGGGGCGATAGGTTGTGCAAAAATTTAATTCAGTACTCACAGAATGTTGAAGGCTCCTCCAGAATTTAGATGTGAACCTAGGATCACGGTCAGAGAGAATTGAGTGCGGAAAACCATGAAGTCTCACCACATCCTTCACATATAACGTTCCAAGTTGTTCACGTGAGAGTTCTTCCAGAATAAAAATGAAATGGGATGTCTTAGTGAGTCAGTCAACCACAACCCATATCATATTATTTCCCTTTGACTCCTTTGGGTGACCTGTGACAAAGTCCATAGTATCATTTTCCCAATTCCACATGGGTATAGGCAAGGGATTCATCACACCTTTGAAATTTTTTCACTCAACATTAACTTGCTGACATACCAAGCACCATTATATATATTCTGCAATCTCCTTCTTCTTGTTATCCCACCAGAAGTGTTCTCAGAGATCACAATAAATTTTGGTACTCCAAAGATGGATAGAGAAGGTTGAGCTATATGCGTCATTCAATATCTCCTTCTTTATCTCTGGATCAGATGGTACACATAATCTTGTCCCAAATATTACAACTCCTTCCTCGTCAGTTTTGAAATCGGAGAATTTCCCATTTTAACAACTTCCAACCTTTTTTGAATTTCCACATCCTTTCTTTGAGAAACCATTATTTTCTCTATGAGGGATGGTTGAGCAATCATTTGAGAAAGAATTGATGATGTTACTCCCTGAATTATTCCCATGTACATCCTTTTCAAATCCAAGAAGATCTTATCCTTTTCAATTCCCATCTCTGATAATGATGCAGGATCCTTTCTACTTAGAGCATCCACCACCTTATTTTCCATATCGGGATGGTAGTGGATTGAGCAGTCATAATCCTTGATGAGAACTATCCATATTCTCTGGCTCATATTAAGCTCTTTATATGTGAATATATATTTGAGACTCTTCTGGTCAGTATATATCTCAAATTTTTTCCCATAGAGATAATGCCACCAGATTTTCAACGCAAAGATCACAACGGCCAACTCCAAATCAAGCATGGGATAGTTTTGCTCATGGATTTTCTGCTCCCATGATGTATAGGATATCACATTATCATTTTTCATTAGCACACAACCTAGTCCTTTCTTAGAAGAATCACTATACACCACAAAGAGTTATCCACTTGATGGAAGTGTGAGTACCGGTGTAGTGATAAGCCTCTATTTCAACTCCTTGAAATAGTCTTCACATTACTGTATCCCAAAGAACTTTACTCTCTTTTGTGTCAGCTTGGTCATTGGGTTTGAAAATTATGAAAAGTTCTTTATGAATCATCGATAATACCCAGCTAGACCTAAAAAAGCTGTGGATCTCCATTACAGAAGATGGCCTCAGCCACTCTTGAATTGCCTTCATCTGGGAAGGGTCTGCAGATATCCCTTTCCTAGTGATAAAATGTCACAAGAATGATAATTCCTTTATCCAGAACACACATTTACTTTACTTTTCATAAAACTTCTCCCTTCGAAATGTTTATAACATAGATTCCAATTGCTCCACATGTTCCTCCTTGCATTAGGAGTATATCAGAATATCATCAATAAAGACCACCACAACTTTGTCGAGGTAATATCTAAAGGCTCTATTCATTAAATCCATGAAAGATTCCGGAGCATTAGTGAGTTCGAAGGGAATCAATATGAACTCATAGTGTCCATATCACATTCAAAAGGTATTCTTGGGAATATCGTCCTTCCTCACCTTTAGTTGGTGATATCCCGACTGAAGGTCCACCTTAGAGAAATAGCTATCCCCATGAAGCTGATCGAACAAGTCATCTATCTGTGGAAGGGGATACTTGTTCTTCATAGTGATTTTATTGAGATCACAATAATCGATGTAGAGTTGCATTGATCCATCCTTCTTCTTGACGATGAGGACTGGAGAACCCCACGGTGAAGCAATCGGGCGTATAAAACCCTTCTCCATATTCTCTTGTCACATCTTTTTCAGCTCTTCCAGCTCTACGGTGGCCATTCTGTAAGGTGTAATTGAGATTAAAAGAGATCCAGGGATATGATAAATTGATAACTCAACCTATCGGTCAGGAGGAAGACCATACAACTCTTCGGGGAATACATCAGTGTAATCCCTCATGATGGGAATGTCTTCATGCATGTTTCTCACCTTTGTCTCAATCATTTGATATAGGTATGCATGCTCACAAGGAATAAATATCCACACTTGAGACAAAGATTCTAAAGGAGACTCATCTTCTTACTTGCACTTGTAAAGAATTATAGGATTATTCAGGGTGTGAAGAGTAATCTCCCTTTCCCGAAAAATGATGTTGGCCTTGTACAATGATATGCAATCCATGCCCAAGATAGCGTCGATATAAACTAAAGGAAGTATGACAAGATTTGCTGGGAGGTTCAGTCCATAAACATTCACCGTGGTGGAGTTATAAACCATGGATTCAATAATTTCCCCATTCTATGTTATCACAAATAACTATTCCTACAAAATTTTATGTGGTGTTTGAATAGTTCTACTAAACTTGCATGATATGAAAGAATGCTTAGAACCCAAATCAAAAAGTATGTTCTCTATTATTGAATGAATAACAAGTATACCTATCACCACATCATTTTCTGTCTCTACCTCAGTAGTAGTGATAGCATAAGCCCTTACTTGTTTCCTTGGATTTTGTTGCTAATTGCCTCCGACAACCCTCGGCTTTGGGAAATTGTTCGCATAAATCCCAAACTCTGTGCAGTTATAACACTGCACTGTAGACTGAGTGTTGATCTAAAACTTCTATTCTTATTCATCATCAGCGGGATTTTTCATATCCCTTCAGCCATTCATGGCCATGTGACCAAAATTTTCGAATTTGAAGCAATTCTTGGTTACCTTGAGACAGTCACCATGATGCTTCTTCCCCCAATTTTTTCAAAGGGGAAAGTGAGACTTCTTTCCATCATTGGAGTTTTTTGATGAACCACACATGTTGTTCTCCATTTTCCACTTCTTGTCACTAGGACAATGAGACCACTGAGAGTCTCTAATATCCATTTCAACCTTGAGGGCACAATGGACAATCTACTGATAGTTGTCGATGTCTCGAATCTCCAAAACTTTTCGTAGAATCGGATTTAGTCCACTAAATAATTGATCCACCTTGAATTCGGTGTTCATGACAAATCTAGAAGCGTACTTTGAATGCCTTGTAAAGTTTGCTTCATATGCCCCGATGGAATTATCTTCCTTCTACATGACTCCAAGGAACTCTCTTTCCATCTTTAGATGGAGGGTTCGAGAAAAATATTTGTCAAAAAACATCCTCGCGAATTCCTCCAATTCTATGGAATCAATTTTCTCTTGGGACTTCGTATTCTTGATCAGTTCCCACCACTGATCAGCTTCCCCATGAAAATGATAGACTTCCTGTACTACTTTCTCTTCTTCTGAGCACTAGAGGATAGAGAAAATATTTTCAATGGAGTTAATCCATTGTTCTATGAGGAGGGTTTCAGAAGACCCGCTAAACATGGGAGGCCTTTGCCGCATGAAGGATTCTACGGCGACATGCTCTTTCCTTAGAGGAGGGGGACGTTCCACCTAATTCAAGTTATTATTCATAAATCGAGCCAGCCGAGTAAGTACTCCCATGGGGATTTGAGCACCTGCTTCTATCACATCAGGAATTTCATTAGGGCAATCATCACATTGCTCATCACATTGGTTGTTGGAACGTGTTCTTCTTTTTCCTGCCATTTAACCACGAAAAGGAACATATAATTAGAGTTCTTGAATACTTTTCTATTGATCATAAAAAGAAAACTTCGAACATTAAAGGATAAACTTATAAAGAATAAGTACATCCTATATTTTGATTCCTTAGGTTTATATCTAGGTTATCCTCGATCTATTTCTTAACTTATTTTCTTATTGTATTTTCTTTTCATATTAATGGTTTTTACTAAGCTCGTGAATCTACCAAAGCATATCCCCTGGGAGTGTCATAACCAAGAGTGTAGCAAGGCCCGTTATTATGCACCAGTTCCCATTTGAGTCTAGATCAAATCAGTGTTTTCGGGTTTTACACCTAGATACATATGTGCCAGAGCCGCCTCTACCTGCTCGTATCCAGACAAGGATTTATTTTCTTAATAAACCATTTACTATATACTCACCAAAATTTATGACTGTTTCCTTATACATAGTCTCATAATTAATGTTCTTACTAAGCTGCTCTATTCCTAATCTCCAAAAATAACTAGACCATCATCTGATACCAACTATAGGGACCCAAGAATTTTACATAAAACATTTCATTATTTTAAGCATAAATAATCATCAGAGTACAAGCCAAGGATCGTTAAGTCTAGTGTCTTGGAAGACTAGGTACATATAACATAAAACATGGGGCTAAAAAAACTCTTCTTTATTTAATCTCCATAATGAGCTCCTAACTTCTTTTAAGCCCTTACATCTGCATAGGGTACCCTGGGGAACACATGAACAAAGGGATGAGCTAAAACTACCCTGTAAGGGAATGAACATAAGGATACATCTCAAGCACATGAGTTAATATGCATGACATAACGATATCCAAAGCATGAAACATATAAAATAATTTAATTTATGCATGGGATCATATAAACATAGACTCATATAGATGTGTTAGAATCATTCAACATTTCTTTATTATGGGTCATGGCTAACCGCCAATCTCGTTTCCCATTTCTATACGGGTCATGGCTAACCTCTTATCCCGTTTCACATCACATCTCATGAGACATTACCTTACCCAATGCATTGGAGCACTATATTGGAGCACCCATATCAACATATTCATGAATATTATTTCCACATAAATAATCCTTCCACATAAATAATCATACATAATCAACCATACATAAACATAATGTTACCGATGGAATGGATTGGGTACCACAATCATGACATAAAACATATCCAATGGGAATATCATGAAAGTGTCCATGAAAGGAAATGATTAGAACATACATGAACATTCATAGGGTATACTAGGATTATAACATGTTATTTGGTAACAATTATTAGTGAAAACATATAAAAAATGTATTTTAGAATCATTATCATTAAAACATTTTTGTGTGGGTTTAAGGAAAACACTCTAGAGCTTTTCAAATAAAAAAGTGGAAATTCTTTTATATAAAACCCGAATTGAACCAAGAAGGTTTTCATAATAAAAATACTAATTTTATAAATACAATGGTGTTTTAAAACATATTATAGACTACAATTGATTTTTGGGTAAAAATTAGGGAAGTCCCCTTAAAACAGGTTGTCTTATCGGAATGTTCTAAGAAGGGAATCTTTCAAAGTCATGTATATCCCCAAAAGAATGTGATGAAATGGTGTTTATATAAGAATCTTGAACAACTAACCATAATTCATAAGACATATATAGATAAGATTCCACCATTTTCAAAGAATGATAAGGCAACCCGAAAGAACAAAGAATGTTCGGGTAGAATTCGTTACGGTTTTCACAGCATGGTGTCGGGTGTGACCAAGAGGGATTTATGAGAGAGGAATGGGGTTCCTAATCATGTATAAATCCATAAGGAAGTATGATTGAGGTTCTAAGACATACCCCATCATTTTCTAGTACACATATAAATGAATATTATAGAAGATAATCTTGATTAAGAGAGAAAAGGAGAGGCTCCCTTACCTCAAATCCGGTGGTGTTCTCCACTTGTTATTAATGAGGTAAATAAATAAATTAGGATTATTAATTCATAAGACCAGAACCTCTTATATATGTAATTGATTTATTATAACCATTTTTAGTTCATTAAAATCGTTCTTGATTAGATATATGGTTCAATTTAATTGTTTGGTATCATTTGTTTACTTTTCTTTAAAATAACGGTTCACTTATATTCAAGTTCGGATTATATGCAAGATGAAAGTGGTTGTCCAGAATTAAAGTTACATTATTTAGTTCAAATCTAGAAGATTACATGGTTTTATATTTAATTAGGTTACTTAAAGTGATGTCGAATTATTATATATATAACCTTAGTGATAATTTTTTTTATTCGGTGGGTTTGATTACAACGAAAGTGTTTGGATTTATAGAATAATTAAATTTGTACAAAAAGATTACAGAACAAAAAATAGGATATATTACATATTTAATAATGTAGTTCAACCATAACACAAATGGTTTCATGACCAGAATTAAGGATAGTAATAGTAATTGATAAACTGTTGTCCTTGAATGTGCTAAATTAGCACATCTCAAACGGTGCTTTCATTTCGTTCAAATAAAAGTGTGGGGAAAGGAGAGAAGATAATTAAATATATCACTAGCATGAATAAATTCAAGTACATGTATGCTACTAGATTTATCATACTATTATGGTGAAGGGAGGTGAGGAAAGAAATTAAAAAGAAAATAACTTAAAAGAAAAGATGAAATTTAGGAAGAAGAATTTACCTCTTGAGACTTCGACCTTTGAGAACCTCTTAAGGGGAAAGGTTTTGGTATTTTGAGGAGGTTGAGAGCTTTTGGACGTAGGGGAGGACCTTGGGGAGAGATTTGAGCAGAATTTAGAGAAGGCTAGGAGCTTGACAGAAGTAGAGAGAAGAGGGAGTGAAGTGTGGTCTTTATAGTGTAGGGAATGAGGGATTTCATAATATTATAATCATCAATTTATTATTTCTTCACAAGACAAGGAATAGTAAGTATACCGTATTTTACTATTCATCGAAAAATTAAAGTATTTCAGAAAAATCCCAAAAATTCACCCAAACCATTTTTCGATGTGTAGAATCTAAAAATGAAGTCCTTTTTTCCAAAAATAATTTTCTAAATATGAATATTTTAATATTTAATTAAAATAACAATTTATTATCAAACCCAGTTTTAAAACATTCATTAACTCATTCTAAAATATAGGTATATTGTACTTCCAAATTGAATATTATTTTATACCACCATAGGTGAGGATACTATTAATTTGGGTATATCACTATTCATAAGGGTATGTTTCTATTCATTAGGGTAGGTTACTATTCACCAAAAAATATTTTTGTTTTATTAGACTCTAAAAAACATCTTAAACACAACCGTGTATGCCAAATTTTCAAAATTCCAAACACAAAAGTGAAAAAATTATGTTTAAAGGTCACTTATCACTTAGTAGTTCCTTATTTTGTGTTTTCATGTGATTTTATGACATAAATTTAAGAAGGAAATTTGCATTGAAAAACTATGTGTTGTTAAAGTTATGATCTTTGATCCAGTCTCAATCAATCATTTTTTCCCTACAATTATCTCATATGGTCATCTCGATCTCCACTATTTGATAGAAAAAACCCGAGAAATTATCGAACATATTTTTAAAGGAGATCTAGTTTTTTAGTTGAATAAATTAAATTAAATAAATATAAGAATTTTTTAAAATATATTCTATGCTCGCGATGAACATTCACCAAACTCCCAAAACGTAGAAGTATTATATCAATCCTTGGGTAAAATATTTGTTAAAAAATCAATGATTAACTCATATTTCTAATTGATTCCACCATTCATTAATTATTCTACATATTCTGGAAAATTATACACATGTTTTTTAATATTTTTAATATCATTCAGAAACTTATTTTCTCGAACACCGGGCCTTATAATAACATGAATTCTCAGTGAGTGTCCAAAATAATACACCATATAATATGAAAAAAATACATGGGAAATTAGATTTAATATATATAATGTCATAGTAGATAATGTATATTTATTCTGTATTTATTTTTTTTCTAAAAAATTCGACTATCTAATAAAATGTTGAAAAATTCAGAGTTAGACAATTTCAACATGTTGATTCCAAAAAAAATATTAATTTAGTCAAATTAATTTTTTATATATATGAAATTTTACTTTTTAAATAGGAATTCGTAATTATTGAGGAATACTAGTTTGTTTTGACAATAACCGTTTTTGAACCCTTATAAACAAAGTTATGGACTTCATAAAATTTCAATTATACTTAATAAATATGATTTAATATATATTTTATAAAAATTATTTTATTTATAAAAAATCATTAATTAAACAAAATCAATGTTATAATTAAAAACAGTAATTACCAAAATATATAATTTAGGTTTTATTGAATAAAAATAAAAATAATTTATAATATAACAATAGTAATAAATAACTATAATTATTATTCTATTTAAAATATAATATATATTTATCTTTTTCTTAGGGTCTTGATAAATAGCTCTTTAGTACAGCAGAAGCTTCCCTAAGGGAAATTTGTGTGATGGTGATATTTTCTTGGGGTGGTTTGAAATACATGGTTTGGATCATGATCCCGATAAACATGAACTTCTCATGTAAATGACATCACTCATGCATTAGTTGTTAAATCATGACATGGGATTGGTTAGAGGAAAATCCTAGTGATTCTACCTCCCTCAAAAACTCTAATAAATGGGCTTCATCATGCATGATCAATATGGTAGAATACGTAAATTTTATTTTATATGACAATTGGAATTATCCAAACCCTATATTTATACTCATTATATGACCACTATTAAATGACTATATTATCAACTATTATGATTTTTGAAGGTATTTTTTGTCTGATAGTATATAATAAAACCAAATAAGTGCATGAATTTTCTATAAGAAATATATATAATAGGACATTAAATTAAATCAAAAAGGGAATTTTATATAATAATTTATTGATCTTTATAGGTTGTGTAATATATGAAGCACCTTACTGAGTTTGAATAACTTCGCAATAGAAATAGGCACTGGAAAACATGACGGTCAAGGTGACAAAAAAATTATCAAGATTTCAATATTGTAACTAATATTGACAATGAGTAAGGATCATGTAGCATTGACTACACAATCTTTACTTTACCAAAATTTGATAATGTATTTCCATTTCCTAAAATTTTACAATAATATTTTTAGAACAATTTTTATGATTTGTAATGGTATATTTAGTGTTTTATAAAGAGAATGTACATCATTTAAATCATATACTGTAGGACTGTCAAACATAGTATGCATCAAGGAATGTTGTGTGCACCAATTATAGATAGAGTCTAGATAAATATGATGTTTTTGAGGCTTTTACCCCAATGTATATCTATGACAAATCAACATCCACATGTATTATCTAGACATGTATTTCATATCATATATAACAACACGATCATTACATTACAAAAATTTAGAACATATCCTTACATCCTAATGGATTACACTATTATTTCATAGTTTAATTTTTAATATTCCTAAAGATATGTTTATTAGTTTATAAATATAATTACAATTATATAAATAATATTCCCAATGAGTGTCAAACTAAGTGTACAACAAGACAATATTTTGTGGACATGTTCATGATTGAGTCTAGATCAATATGGTGTTTTTAAGGTTATTACCCCTAGGTACATATGTGCCAGAGCAACATCCACATATAGTATCTAGAAAATGATTTCATTTCCTAGATATCCACATAATCTTTACTTTACCCATGTTTTAGAACATCTTATTATATCTGACAAGATGACACTGTTGATTCATAGTATATGTTTAAATCTTTTTAATAGTTGGTTTAGTGTTTTATAAATAAAATCTGAATCATCTAAAATATATCCACCTGGAGTATCCAACAATGTGTGAAATAATGTTTGAGTCATCTTAATCATAGGAGTAAAAACTCTGGTTTTCAGTTAAACCTTTTTATCATCCAGTTTTCTATATTTTATCATATGGTAATGTATAGTTAATTGTATGTTAATAATTAGATAATCAATATTTAATATTAAATTAATACATTTTTAATCATTACTTAGTTAGTAGTTAAGAATTGATTATTTATTATTTCCTGATTAGATGGTTAAAATTTAATTAAAAATTAATCATTAAGAACAGATTTTTTAATAATTACCTCATCACTAGTTATTGTTATGGTATTCATTCCATAGTCATTGAATAATAATTTCATAATTTCATATCAAATTATTGTTTAATAATATTTCAATATTTTATTAATCATTGGTATGTCATCAATTTATCATTGTTTAATTATTGGTTAATAATTAAATTACAATTAATAAATCCTCGATATCCATTTACACCATTTTTCAAAAGGCCACGTTCAATATAAGGGGTAATTATACATTCAAAGATTACAGAAATACAGATTTCAAAATACAACATCAAAATTTAAAATTATTAGAAACTAACCCATGGATTCATAATTTTAAATCCAGTCAAATCCATATAATTATCACTACACCACCTAACAACATTGGGTTATGAGACCCAGAACTATGGGCCACCTAGATCCAGGCTCCCTAACATGTAGGTTTAATCAATATCTCCACATAGTTGGTGAGAACCAACCATCCATAGAAAAAATATCGAGACATCAACACTAAGAATAATCATCACCGTGATGAATAAAAATGGTATCTATCTCACTAAAGAGATCCATGAACCAAAATAGAACCCTCAAGAAAACTTCACTATCAAACATCATCAAAAAGATCAAGGCTGAAAACCAGAAGCCGCCTTCAATAGAGCGAGTCATGACCTCCACTTCATTTACATCCCTTAACCAAAATTGAATATCAAAACACTAATAGGGAAAAAACAAGGACACCAAGAACCATTAACAACAAGGATGAAAGAACCTCATGTTGAGCAAAGTACTGTTTTCAACAATACATAATAATGTTATTTAAAGGGGGAGATTATTGAAAATAATACTCTGTCTCTTTAATATAATTTTGATGCTCACAAAAATCCTTAATTATTTTCTAATTATTTTATTTAGTATTTTTCAGATATTTATCATTTTATTTTACTCTTGAAATTATGGGAATTTATTGTTAAAGTGTTCATATTTAGCATGTTCTGGAAACACTGTTCATTCTCTACTTAGTCGGAATCTGCTTTAGCATGTCCTGGAATCAGTGTTCATACCCTACGTGGATAAACATTGCATAAGTATGAAAAGCATGTATAATTTTTGAGATAAGATAAAAGCATGGATAATCAACCATACATTATCGACAATGTATGGAAGAAGAACCTTACGTTTGGAAGGAAACTTATGTTTGGGTTATCAGAAAAGTATGGAAGGAGAACCGTACGTAAATATTAAACGATACACTTGTTTCTCAAAAGTATGGTTCATCAACCTTAATTTTGTAAACAACCATACAATCTTGTAAAAGTATGGATCAAGTAATATTATGGATCTTTTACTATACGTTTGAATGTTGAAGAAAAAGTATGGATGATCAACCCTACATTTATGATCAACCATACGTTTGACGAAAGTAACAAGAACCTTACGTTTATGTTCAACCTTACATTTTAAGACTATGTCATCAACCCTATGTTTCGAGGCCACATCATCAACCTTACGTTTGGCATCGGAAAGTTTGAAAGATGATATTTTTATGCAATGGTTAGCAAGCTGATTGTTAGACAGATTATCAAGCCAGATTTAAAGTCAATTTTATAACATGAATTTGACCGATTCAAATCCATTTTATCAATGGATTAATGATCGAATTAACAGGATCTTTTTATGCCGAGTCTTCAGGGAAGTTATGACTGCTCTGTAAATTCAAATTTTTGAATATCACGAATAAAAAGGTGACATTTATGGATTTAAATGTGCAGGTAATATGATCTGATTTATTATATTTGTTTTCTCTGAAACACCAAGTACTAGTGTGTGGTGATCAATCTATTATTAAAAAACATGGAAAACAGAGACTTCAAAAAGCACTATGTTCTTCTGATTTAAGAGGAGCGTCAACACTCTGTTTATTTTAAGAAGAAGAAGGAACTCGATAGAAGATTCACTTGTTCTACATCAAATATCTACTGGGGATCTACTGTTGCTGAAGTTGTGAATTATATCTCTATATCTACTGCAATAGGATCGACTCATAACTTCATCGACTTGAAAACCAATATTTCCAGAGACGACAATCCATCATCTATCAATTACAAGTTGTTGCAATTGTGAAGAACATCTGGAAAATATTTTCAGAATACGAAAATCTTTTCTTTCTATTCTTGAGTAACCACCTTATTGTACTAAGTTGTGTAGGTTCATGTTTGAACCAGAAGGATTTATTTTTCCTTGGATTGTAAAGTTTTCAACTGCATGTACTCAGTTGTGAATCGGTCTGTTGAAATGAGGACCAGATAGTGAAAATCATCAATCTCGTGGAGTTGAGCGTTGGTGGAGTAGATTCAGGGACTTCTGTTCCCTGAACCACTATACATCTATGTGTACCTGATTTTACTTATTCCGCTGCATGATCAAATCTGATAAAGCATAGAGGACAGAACTTGTTCAATAGAAGAGTTAAAGAAAAATATAAAAGTCACAATTCACCCCCCTCTTGTGTATAATATGTATATTCAAGATCCAAAAATTTGTATCAAATGTGGAGCTTCTGATAGAGACTTAAAAATCTAAAAGAATTTAAAGAGTATACAAGCTTTGAATCATGATTGATGCAAGAGAGGTAATGTCTATGGTCAGAGCATCGTACTTCAATGGAGAAAATTACAGATGCTGGAAGTCTCGAATGATTATCTATCTGAAAAATCTTAGATATAGAGTCTATTCTATGATTCTAACTCCATATGAAATACCAAAAAAACCTGAAACATGGAGTGCAGCTACTGAAGCAGAATATGATATGAACTCAAAGGCGATGAATGAAATTATATGTGGTCTAGGACCTGATGAGTTTAATAGAGTATCTCAATGACCAACATCATATGAAATGTGGCAAACTATTGTTGTTTCTTATGAAGGAACTAACAATATCAGGTAAATGAGATATTCAACTACTAAACATAAATTTGATACATTCAAAATGGTTGAAGGTGAGAGTATTACACAAATGAATGGGAGATTGACAGAGATTGTCAATAACATAACTAAATTGGGAGATCTAATTATGCATGATGATCATTCTTTAAAAGTATTGAGAGTACTACCTACCAAATGGAATGGAATCTCTGCAGCAATCAGATAGTTGACACCTGTAAAAGATTTAACCATGAGAGAAATGATTGGAACATTAATGATGTATGAAGATGAGATGGAATATGAAGCTAATGAATATTAAGTCCTTATCAAAAGAGAAGATACTTCCCTGAAAGCATCATCACAGTGCAGAAGCAGAAAGATGGAAATAAGAGAAGTCAAAGCTAAATCAGAGAGCTCTGACTCATCAAACTCAGATGAAGAACTGGCTAAGCTAGCAACGAAATTTAGAAAATTATACAGCAATAAAAGATACTTCAAAAAATATTTTAAGATATTTGATAAGAAAGTAAGATGCTATGAATGGAAGAAGATGGGGCATATCAGACCAGATTTCCTACAATTAAAAGATGAAAAGATGATGAAATTATTCAAAAGAAATGATTATAAGCAGAACGATAAGAAAGCTATTAAAGCCACATGGAGTGTATCTGAAGACTCCAGTAGCTCTCCTGAATCAAGCTTAGAGAAAGAAGAAGTCAATATAAAAGCAAACATGTGTTTCATGGAAGAAACCAATGAGGTACACTCATATTAATCCTCTGACTCAAAGGTTGAATCATGTTCTGAATCAAGCTACAAAAATTTCAAACTTGCAGCCTATTGCAATATTCTTGAAGAAAGATATGACTCACTATTTATGAAACATAAGTCACTAAAGTAAATACATAAATCTATTTCAGATGAAAGAGATACAATGATGAAACAACATAAGGAATTAACTGATAAATACAATTCTATTAACACTAACTATATTTATTTTGAATCATGAATAAAAAAACTGTAGGATGAAGTAGATTCTTACAAACAGGCTGCATTGGTTTTTACCAAAGGAGAGAATTAATTAAATGAAATTCTTGGAAAAAAATTCCCTAAAAAGGAAAATATATGGAATTGGAAGTAATGGAGAAAAACCTAAGCTATATAAAAATGATTTTGTTCCTAGCTCTAAAATGTTTAATTGTAAATTTTGTGGGACAAAAGGATATATAGCTAAAAAATGTTTCTTAATAAACCTCAAATCTGTGGTATTAAGAAAGCCTATGTTTCAAAAGACTTATATGATTCAACTGATTTTAAAAGAAATGAGAAAATCTGTATACCTAGATCATTGCTAGCTAACACCCCTGGACCAAAAAAAATATGGGTACCAAAGCAATTAGTTTGAATGACTTTGCAGGTAGTAGTTCACCAGAGTAGAAAAGATATATGGTACATAGACAGTGGCTGCTCAAGTCATATTAGAGGAAACTCAGTAAATTTATTATTACTCACTCAAAAATAAGGAGGACTTGTCACATTTGATGACAATTCCAAAGGAAAATTCATTGGCATTGGAACTGTTGGAGATCCAAAAACAGTCACAATAAACAAAGTAATTTATATACAAGGATTAAAACATGTCCTAATAAGTATCTCTCAACTTTGTGATGATGGATATACTATTGATTTTACTAAAAATTGTTTTAATTTTTCTAAAGATAAACTATTTAAATTTAAGGCACCAAGGACTGATAATGTCTATACTTTGGATTTAAATTCCTTGTGTAAACAAAAAGTAAACTGATTGACTGCTAAAGTAAGTGAATCTTGGATATGGCATAGGAGACTTGGACATTGAAATGTATATTTTTTACATAAATTATCTAAGAAACATCTAGTTTCTTATTTACCTAGTCTCAAATTTGAAAGTGACAGATTATGTGATACATGTCAACATGTCAAGCAACACAAATCATCATTCAAATCTGTTAATAAATTTTCTACAACAAAACCTCTAGAAATTATCCAGATGGTTTTGTTTGGACCTTCAATAGTATCAAGCTTTGCTGGTAAATTATATTTTTATGTATCAGTTGATGATTATTCTAGATTTACTTGGATTTTCATTTTGAATGTTTAAAATGAATCTTTTAGTTTCATTGAATGTTTCTGCAAATCTGTTCAAAATGAAAAAGGATTTAATATAATCTCATTGAGAAGTGATCATGGTGGAGAATTTTAGAATCGGAAATTTAATTCCTTTTTCCCAAACATGGATATTAAACATACATACTCTACAACAAGAACACCTCAACAGAATGGTATTGTAGAATGAAGAAATAGAACAATTAAATAAATTGCTATAATTATGTTAAATGAATATATCCTACCGATATATTTTCGGGCAGAAGCTGTAAATACAGCTTGCTATATAATTTATTGAGTTTTAATTAGACCTATTTTAAAAAATAAACCATATGAACTATAGAATAACATAAAACCTGAAGTAAATTACTTTAATGTTTTTGGATGAAAGGTCATTATCTTGAACACCAATATATAATCTTGGTAAGTTCGATCCAAAATATGATGAAATTATTTTCTTAGGATATTCTGGTACCTCTAAAGCTTATAGAGTCTATAATAAAAATTCAATGATTTTTGATGATTCAGTTCATGTGAAATTTGATGAATCTGATCCCTCTGAGAAAAGGATAGATCAAATGGATGAACCTGACTCTAATGATAACATGTGACTTGAGAACATAGAAAATGATTTTGAAAATGATATAAAATAAATTCAGTCCAGTTCAGATGAACATGATACTGAAGAACCTATAAGTGTATTTCCTGGACAGTCTAGAACCCTAAAGAATCACCCTTTAGAAACTGTGATAGGTGACTTATATACATTAATTCAAACTAGGAGAAACATAGGAAACCTAGTGGAATTCTATGCCTTCATATCCCAACAAGAACCCAAGGCTATAGAAGAAGCATTAGATAATGAAAGCTGGGTAATAGTAATACAAGATGAATGAAACCACTTTAAAAGAAATGTGGTTTGGGAATTACTGTAAAGACCTAAGAATTATCTAGCAATATGAACCAAATGGGTCTATAGAAATAAACAGGATGACCAAGGCAAAATAACTATAAATAAATCAATATTATTCACTAAAGGATATAATCAAGAATAAGGAATAGATTACGATGATACTTTTTCTCCTGTAGCTAGGTTAGAAGCCATTAGAATCCTTTTAGCCTATGCATCTTATATGAATTTTAAATTATTTCAGATGGATGTTAAATCTGCCTTTTTAAATGGTTATTTAATGGAGGAAGATTATGTTTAGCAACCTCTTGGTTTGGAAAGCTCTCAAAAAACTGTTTCTATTTTTAATCTTACTAAACCTCTTTATGGCCTTAATCAAGCTCCTAGAGCTTGGTATGAATGATTAAGCTCTATTCTTTTGAAAAATGACATTACTATTGGATTAGTAGAACCAACACTCATTAAGAAAACTGTGAAAAATAATATTTTATTGGTTCAAATTTATGTTGATGATGTAATTTTTGGATCAACTAATAAAACTCTTTTTCATGAATTTTCAAAATTAATGCCAGAAGAATTTGAAATGAGTATGATGGGAGAATTAAATATCTTTTTAGGACATAAAATTTGTCAAATTTTTTTGGAAATGTTTTGAATCAAAGAAAATAAATTACTAATTTACTTAAGAAATTTGGACTTGATAACAGGAAGCCATTTACAACTCCTGTGTGTACTAATATAAATCATGATTTGGATGAAACTGGGAAATCAGTTGACAACAAGTTATATAGAGGTATTATTGGTAGTTTGTTATATCTTACTGCTAGTATGCCATATATAATGTATTCTGTATGTCTTTGTGATAGATTTCAATCAAATCCCAAAGAATCTCATTTAACTGCTGTCAATAGAATTATTAGATATTTAAAATGAACTATTTTTCAATCTTTACATTATCCTAAAAATTATTATTTTAATTTTATTTAATATTCAGATTATGACTTTGGAGGTTGTAGATTAGATAGAAAAGGCACATAAGAAAAATATCACTTTTTAGGAAATTCTTTGGTGTCATGGTCTAGTAAGAAACAACATTCTGTTTCCCTGTCAATAGCTGAGGCAGAATATGTTTCTGCTGGAAGATGATGTGCAGAAGTGTTGTGGATGAAAACAACTCTTATATACTTTGGATTGAATATTAATAATACACTTATTTTATGTGATAATGAAACTCCAATTAATATTTAAAAAAATCCTATTAGTCATTCAAGAACTAACCACATTGATATAAGGAATCACTTTTTAAGAGATCATGTTATTAAAAATGATATATTTTTAGAATTTATAAATACATAAATTCCATTAGAATATATTTTTACTAAACCACTTCCAACTAAAAGGTTTGATTGTATTAAGGGGGAGCTAGATTTATTTGATTTTAAATAAAATTTTATTTTACAATGCTTGTTCCTTATTTTAATTTTTCTTAAAATAATTTTGTTTTCTTTAAACAGTGTAAGTTTATTTTATCCGCGTAATCTATTTTATTTATTTTTAAATATATGTAATGATTATTAAAGACATGGGAATCAAGGATTTCAGAAACCCTTTCGACGTCTAAACCATTTCATTGCAATCAAAACATTTTTTTAATACTCAAACCACACCTCTGCTCATGAACCCTAATCTTCGAACCTATGAAATCGTAACCTTCAAAACATCAGATATTCTCACAGAGATGGTAAGGACTAAAAGAGCCAGTGAAGCTGAGCCAGGAAATGCCAAGAGACAACGCTTCGAATGAAGAAAAATATTACAGGGCAAGGTAATCAATCTCGACTGGTTATTTCAGACAAATATAATGTTGAAACAAGCACTGCCATTTCAGAACCTCGAACAGACATTCAAAAGTGAAAATATGGAATTTCTATATAAGTTAGATCTTAGATACTTCTTCAAATCAGTACAGTTTAGTCTGGGGGATACTGAGGATAGTATGATGGCTAAGATATAGGATAGGTATTTCTCAATCTCATCAGTAGTAATTGGTCAGATTCTCAACTACCCTCATGAGGGAGTTTTTCAATTTGATTTGAAAAATATAGAAGATGTTTTGCATAAATCCAAGGACATTATATCGTTTTTGTTTGGAACATTTACTATTAATAAAATTATGGTGAAAGATTTAAAACTGGATCATAAGATCATGGTTAAATTTGTTCAGACAGTAATAACTTCTAAAATGGAAGAAATTGAAAATATTTTGTACCCTGAAATGTACATTATGTATCTTCTATTTAGAGATATCAAATTAAATCTCCCAAGGTACATTTTAAGGTACCTCAATTACTGTTGTGAAAGTGATGCCCGGATGAACTTTTACCCTTTCGGTCGATTTATTTCCAAGTTGTTTCTTAAGAAGGACATGGTATGATTAGTGGATTCCCGAGTACACATTCATCATAGTAATATGTTTAATGCTGGAACTCTAATAAAAATTGGCTATTTCAGGAGCACCATTAAAGGAAAACTTTTTCCAGTAGGAGCTGTGGATGACTCAGAGAGTGCCCAGGCTCAAACTGCTAAGTCCACAGAGAGACAAGCTGAATCAAGAGTCAGCAATGTATCAAGAAGGATCCGATTTGAAGTGGAAGATGCTGAGGAAGATAGAAGTCAGGAGGGACTTCAATGTCGAAGAACTAGACCTGTTACTGAGGAAATTACTTCCCCTGTATTGGAAACAACGTAAGATTTATTTACTTATTCTTTTGTAAGAGAATCCGCTATTGATAAGACCATGGAAGATGTTAGTGAAAGGACATCACCAGTAGAGGAATCTGGAGTTCAAGAAGAATCTCTAATGTAGGATCAGGAATAGATTGTAGCTGTTGTTGAAGTTACACTTCAACAGGAAAAGGATAAGATGGAAGAGCATGGTGAAGAAGTGGATAGACCTCAGGAAGATCTTGAAAATATTGTTCTCGAAATTCTAGTGGAAGACAAAGATGTTGTTGTTCGTAATGAGCATGCATCTGAAGCTCACAAAAAATTAATTCAAGAGGATTTTTCTATGGAGGAGTCTGTGGACTCTAAGGAAAAATCTGTGGACCAACCTACTCAGGACAAAGAGAGAGAAAAATATGATGCTGAATCATTACCATTGGTACTGTTGCATCATACAGATCCTGAGAATGTGAATCAAGCACAGGGTTCCTCTAATTCAAGAAAGAAAGAAGTTGAATAACTATAAAAAAATGTGTCTCAGTTGAAATCAGAGAATGTCACTCTGATAAATGCCTTCGACAAAGAATAATTGAGATTTCAAATGATGAAGGAGAGTATAGTCTCAAGGAAAGATGTTTAAATGTTTAAAGAGGATATGCTGAATGCAGATGACAAGTTGAAATCTGAAATGGTTATGAAGATAGATTTATCAGATCCAAAATTGTTTATGGAGAACCAATTTGCACCATTTTCAAATAATGATGCTAGAGGATCAGGCACTTCACCTGATTTAGTCAGAATATTTCAAGCTATCACAATCACGATGAGAAACTTGAATGACATGTTTCAAGATCTTCAATGTAACAGTGCTCCATTATCAGTGTTGCTGGAAAATGAAAAAAAAATTCGTAGATCAACTGACATCTAATGAGCCACCAACCAGAACACTGTTAAATCACATATTAGTGAAGCTGTCAGTGTTTATATAAAAAGAGGAAAATATGCATGAGTTTTTCAGAGTCAATTTAATGGAGGATATTCATATAACTTAGGAGAATAGAGATCTCATAATCAAACATAGATATGGGATGATGAAGAGACTCAGGGAACTGTTCAAAGAAATGAAGTCTGCAATCCAGAGAATATATAACCTATTTCCTATCTCACCCAAACCTTGATTCTTTTTTATATCATTGTTATGTAAATAATGATGTTTTTGAATGAAAATTTTCTCCATTGTCTACTTGATTATTTCTATTTTTCTTACTGTCTTTATTTTGATATTTAAGTACTCCATATTTAGTTATTGATAAATATTTAATAATAGAATTTACCTATAGTTCAGTGCAACAATAAATGTGTTCAAATCCATAATTTATCATTCTTTTTGATATCACAAAAGGAGGAGAAATTTGGATAAACACAACATTTTATTTTAAAATATAAAAATGATTTCCTGTATATTTAATGTTTTTGATTTATACAGAAAACTATTTTATGTTATTAATAGTAATTTATTATAATAAAAAAATTCTATTACTTTATATTCAAAGGGAGAAATTTGGATAAAACTAGAATATTTTATTTTTAAAGAAAAATTATTTTATTTTCAATAAGGGGGAGAAATTCATATTTATTGAAATGATCTTGTTAAAATTAAATATTGTTTTATTCTCTCAAAATTATATAACATTATGTAACTTATTTTGGAATTTAATTTCATTTAACGGGTATTATTATTTAATGGGTTTTGTGATCATAAAAACGGGGAGATTGTTGATAAAAGTATTGTTTTCAACAATACATAATAATGTTATTTAAAGGGGAGATTATTGAAAATAATACTCTGCCTCTTTATAAAAATTTTGATTCTCAAAAATACCCTTAATTATTTTCTAATGATTTTATTTAGTATTTTTCAGGAATTTAACATTTTATTTTACTCTTGAAATTACGGGAATTTATTGTTAAAGTATTCTTATTTAGCGTGTTCTGGAAACACTGTTCATGCGCTACTTATTCAGAATTTGCATTAGCGTGTCCTGAAATCACTGTTTATACCATACGTGGATAAATGTAGCCTATGGATGAAAAGCATTTATACTTTTTGAGATAAGAGAAAATTATGGGTAATCAACCATACGTTATCAGCAAATAATGGAAGATGAACCATACGTTATGAAGGAACCTTATGTTTGTGTTATCAGAAAAGTATGGAAGGAGAAGAATATGTTAATACTAAACCTTAAGTTTGTTTCTCAAAAGTATGGTTCATGAACCTTATTTTTGTAAACAACCATACATTCTTGGAAATGTATGGATCAAGTAAAAGTATGGATATTTTACCGTACGTTTGAAAGTTGAAGAAAAAGTATGGATGACCAACCCTATGTTTATAATCAACCTTACGTTTGAAGAATATAACATGAACCCTACGTTTATGTTCAACCTTATGTTTTGAAACTAAGTATTGAAGACCATTTCATCAACCCTATGTTTGGAGGCCACATCATAAACCTTACATTTGGCGTTGGAAGGTTTGGAAGATGATATTTCTATGCAACGGTCAACAAGATGATTGTTAGGCAGATTTCAAACCCGATTTAATGTCAATTTTAAAATACGACTTTGACCAATTCAATGTCCTTTTATCAATGAATTAAAGATCTAATTAGAAGGAACTTTTTATGCCGAGTCACCAGGGAAGTTACGACTGCTCTGTAAATTCAAATTTTGAATATCACGAATAAAAAGGCGATTTTATGGATCTAAATGTGTAGGGAATATGCTCCGCTTTATTATATATGTTTTCTCTGAAACACCAGGAACTAGTGTGTAGTGATCAATCTATTATTCAAAAAGGTGGAAAACAGAGACTGCAAAAGGCACTCTATTCTTCTGATTTAAGAAGAGTGTGAAAGATTTGTTTATTTTAAGAAGAAGGAACTCAATAGTAGTTTAACTTGTTCTACATCAAATATCTACTGTGGATATACTATTGATGAAGTTGGGAATTATATCTCTATATATACTAGAACTGGATCGACTCAGAACTACTTCGACTTGAAAATCAATATTTCTAGTGATAACGATCCATCTGCTGTAAATTTCTTGTTGTTGCAATTGTGAAGAACATCTAGAAAGTATTTTCAAAATACGAAAATATTTTCTTTCTATTCTTGAGTAACCAGATTATCATACTAATATTTGTAGGTTCGTGTTTGAACCAGAAGGATTTGTTTTTCCTTGGATTGTAAAGGTGTCAACTACCTGTACTCGGTTGTGAACTAGTCTGTTGAAATGAGGACCAGATAGTGAAAATCACTAAGATCGTGGAGTTGAGCGCTGGTGGAGTGGACTAGGGGCCTTCTGTTCCTTGATCCACTATAAATCTATGTGTAACTGCTTTTACTTATTCCCCTGCATGATCAAATCTGATAAATCATATAGGAAAGAACTTGTTCAATCGAAAGAGTTAACGAAAAATCTAAAAGTCACATTTCACCCCCCTCTTGTGTATAATTTGTATATTCAAGATCCAACACCTCAATCGTCAGAACGACATGAACACTAGGAATATTTCTCTTTGAAAACAAAATAAATTTGATGAACTTTGTGCCACATCACATGTTGTTGACTACATGAACATAACTTCCCTAAAACATTTTATGTAACAATCCACTAGACCGACCTAGTGGAGATATAAATAATAATGGAGAGAATATTTTTTGGAGGGTAGTGCCTTCGTTGGAAACTGCCACATTCGTTAGAACTATTATCCCAGACTATCAAAAATGCATAACACAAACTATAATCATCAGTAGAAACTCCAATATCAATGAACTGAATGATATACAAAACACCAATTAATCATTCAACGACATGTCTCTCCTCCTAGGACACTAGCGAGAACTCATTTAGAACCCCAAAACCATCCTAAAAAACAAGAGTTCTAGAAAAACAAGGATGGAACACAGAATTTTATAGAAAGAGAATAATAAGAAACATATACAATATTAATAGAGAGAAGTGACCATGTAGGATCAAAGTCAGCTCCACCAAACTATGGCTTGAAAGATCCTACAAAAAGGATATGGAACCCAACAAAGAATGATATATGAGAGAACATAGACTGATAGAAGGATGAGGAAGAAGAAGAAGAAGAAATAAGATGAGGGGAGTCAATGATAGAGACAGTGAAAATTCCTCCCCCTTACAAATCTCCACCAAAGGGAACCCTGAGATGGATGAATGAGAAGATACACCACTCAAAATCTATGATAGGTCACTTAATAAAATTAATTAATTCCATGATAATCATTCCTTAATTATTGAATAATAATTCCATCATCATTAATAAGTAATTCATTAATCACTCATTATTCATTATTGGGCCATTCCTTAATAATTAATTACACCTTAATTAATCATTACAAAATCAATAGTTAAGCTTTAGTTTATCCTAATGTAATTATGGCTTAGTCATTCATTTATCAATCATTAATCATTACTTAATTAATATATATTATGTAATTACTTTTAATTTAATTATTAATTAATTATTAGTTAATTATTATGTAATTATTAGTTATTCATTATTTATTCAGTAGTTAACCATTTTTTATTTACTTGTTAAATATTATCTAATTGTTAGTTAAGAATTAAAGGATCAAAAATTATTATGCCTTAATCATTAATTAATCACTCATTAATTACAAATTAATAAATATTAATTCATTACATTATATTTAATTATTTGTTAATTAATAGTTAATCATTAATTTATTTCTTGTTAATCAATGATTAATCATTATTTAAGTGTTTTTTAATCATTATTTATTTATTCGATAATCAGTAGTTATTTATTATTGAATCCTAAATATATTATTCCATAATCATTCACCAATCACTCGTTAATCATTTCATAATGAATATATATTAACTAATTACTTTATAGTTAATTATTAGTTAGACTGTATTTTATCATTGAGTATTTATTAGTTAATAACTCTTACATCAGTATTCAAACACTTGTTATTAATTAGATAATTATTTTCAAATCATTAGTAATGATTAGTTAGTAATATATTAATTATGCCTTACTCATTTGTCAATCTCCCAATAATCATTACATAGTTAATTGTTAAAGACTGTATTGTTAGTTAATTGTTAATTACTATTCATCATTATTTTATTATTAGTAAATCATTATATATTCATTAGTTATACATTTATTATTAATTACTTAATTATTATCTAATCATTAGTTAGACAACAATTAATACAATCTTTATTATGCCTTACTCATGTGTTAATTTCTCATTAATAATTACATAATTAATTTTTTATTAATTTATTTTTTTGATTTATTAATTAATTGTCATCGATATGTAATTACTAGTTAATCATTATATGATCATTAATAAAACATTCCTTGATCCTAAGTTAGTGATAAGTTAATTCTGGGTTATTCACTATCTAATCATAGTTTAATCCTAAGATATTCCCTGTTTAATAAATATTTTATGATCACTTTAGTATTAGTTACTCATTAACTATTTAATAGTTAATTATTATAAAACAATTATTTCACTCATATTTATTCAACATATAGTTAATATTAATTCCAAATTATATCATTAATATTTAAAAACATCTATTTTATAATAAATAATTGTCTTATAATAATAATAAAATCAAATAATAAGACTAATTATAAATAGTTTACTCAAAATTTATTTATAAATAGTAATATTTTATCTTATAATATTAACTATTATATCAAAAATATATCTAACTAACTAAAAAACTATGTATACAATATATTTAATACTATCTAAAAATAAAATAAGTGAAAAAATAAATAAATTTAAAGTAAATTTGAAAAATACCTATAGATAATGAATTTTAAAATTTGGAACTCCTTTTTGGCCACCAAAAACACAAAACACAAAGAAGGAAACACTATGAAAATCACATAGAGACAGAGATAAAGAGAGCTGAATTAAACAGAGGTGGTGAAATGAGTATGGATAAGGGGGATGGCTAGGTGACTATTTATATTGGTTCGTGGAAAAGGTGGCATCAATGTTGCTTCCTTTTCCATTTCATCGATCTTGTAAAATGAGTGGAAAAGTTGGCATTGTCCTTACCACCATTCAGTATAACTAAAAGGTTCTGTAACTGATGTCACCTTTCTATCCTTGTTTTTTAAACCTTAAACATTGTTGAATATAAATAAATAACAAAAAAAACATAGAGATAAACATTCCTCATGCTCACTAATGGAAGAATTTCTTATACCAACATTTTGGGAATCCATTGGGAGAGTTGGCATGGAAAAAGTCCAATACCAAAGGATTGGAGAAATCCATTTCGAAAGACCTATCCCAACATTTTGAAAACTTTTGGCATAGGTCTTTTCCATAATACCTCCAAATCGTTTAAAAACTATCAGTATAGGTCTTTCCAAATGGTATTACAAACCAATGGGATAGGTCATTCCCAACAGTTTTCCCAAACAGTTAGGATAGGTATATATGTATAAAAAGTTCCAGCAAAGGTTTTAACACACAAACTCTTCATTGTATATCAATGAATTTTACAATATCGTATAGTTTAATTTGTGAATATATTTGGATATATATAAATAATTTATATATTCATTATTTTACATTATTCAATAAATGTAATCATAAAAAATAAGGTTACTAATCCTAATGGATCTCCAAATTGTTGGGATAGGTACCCCACCCATTCTAATCACATTTCAAAAATTTTCAGGAAACATGGTCTCAAAGTACCCTTTCCGAATGGTCTTCCAAAAATGATCGGAAAAGTTGCCTCAATGTACCCTTTCCCAACAGTTTTGGAAAAACCATTAGGGAAAAGTTGACCCTTTCCCAAAGGTTTTTAAAAAACATTAGGAAACATTGCCTACATGTACCCTTTCCCAATGGTTTGGGAAAACTATTGGGAAAAGTGGCCTCAATATACACATTCCCAATTGATTTCCCATACCATTGGGATAATTTGTGTAAAATACCATTTCCCAAAAGTTTTGGAAAAACCATTTGGAAAAAGACATATACAAATAGTTTGTATAAACCGTTGGTATAGATATGTTGGTATAGTTAGGATTTCTAGTAGTGAATCCAAAATGTTGAAAATGAACTATAGATTCATGGATGTAGATGTATAGTGAATTAGAGTAGCATTAAGAAGGAAACTGAGCCATGAAAGGATAGAGAATTTAATTTGGAGGAGAGGGACACCATCATAGATTTGATGAACAAGGGCTCATCAAACATTTACTCCCCAATAAATAAAACCATAAATAACTTTGTGAGAATAACCGGATGAGTGAGGAGATATTCATTGTGGGGGGGGGGGATTTGGGAAGAATTAAACTTATTATTTACGTCACTTAATGGTTCATTTTTTAGGTTAATTTTAGTTACTTTTGGTATGGGACATAATTGATTAATAATTTATTTATATTTATTTTCATACCAAAATTTAATAATATATTATCTGAATAATTCTTTTGTCATTAAACATATAGTATTATAAATTATTATAATTTGGGATGATGTTATCATAAATTACCCTGAGGGGTGTGAATCAGGGTTCTCAAAAATTAAAAACATTCCCCTTTCTATTAGTCCTTTTAGTCATATAGATTGTACTTACATGTTAATGAGAACACATTCAATTTCACATTATAACTATCATTGATACAATAAAATGATAAAAATATGTACAATGTAAAAAAAATTTGAATACAATGATTTCATGTAGTGGAACCCTTGTTCATGGTTTGATATAGTTCGTAATCAAATCTATTTAATCCAATTCATAAGTACCTTTTTAATTATTTGTATATTTCTACATGGTTCATCAATCCCCCTCAACCATAGAATGTGTAATGTCTTGATAGTACTCTTCACATTAGGTGATCTTTTTCATGTTCTAAGAAACTATAGACTCAACATTCATTAAGGATTTGATTTTACATGGATTATCATCATGTTACATTCCCAATTAATCTTATTTCAAAATATAACATATTGCAGCATGACATTCGTTCCATAAAGTAAGATCCTTCTTTTCTAGAACTCCACAAATATTCCATACCACTGCCACTGTGTGAAATATATGCTGTGGTTTTTAAATAAAACATCTATACTCTAAAAATTAATAAATATAAAATTTAAACATTGATAACTATTAAATTTCATCCTTGAGGACTATTACATTTCTCTTTTACTCTTATTCACCAATGTATTCTTCCATACATGTCTGATTTTTCATCACTAAAACATTTAAAAATAGAAAAAAAATTTAATGGAAAATAACTATTACCAATCCAATTTTCTAGGCCATCAATTATCCCCAATATATATCACATGTTATTCAAAAAAATCAGTGGAAAAACTTTATGATTCCTCCATATTACACATACATAATATTTTATTCACTTTTAATAATAGTGGGGGAATTTTCCAATTTTAGTCATACCTCAACTTATATTGTGGTGTGTTAAATGCGGTCATTGAGTGATAGAATCATTTAATGTGAAACTTCATGCTTTTTCTACATAACTACTTACACTAAAATTTCACTCTTACATACAAAGGGAATGTCCATTTTTCCTTTTTCAAATTCTTATTCACCTCTATAGAATATTACCCATAAAGTGATATTACCCTTACAAATATTGGGATTTCATAATAACCCAACATTGATATCCAATAATGGGTGAACCAAAAATTCCAAGGCATAAATTTCAATTATTAACATAGCTTATTCTAGACATTATTCTTCAAATCACTACACACACCTCTTCCGATCCTATGAACATGATATATTAGATTACCAAAGTGCATCTTTTTATTTCTCCTCATGTTATCCCTTATGAACCTCACATCACCAAGCCTTTAGTGTTTACATATACTAAATAAATATTTCATGATTCTAGGGATATAAAAAAATACAACGACAAAGTCACCTTTGGTTATAACATTCTCCCCAATTGTACTTAACCATGAAACGCTCATCCAGAGGTAACCTCTGAAAATTTATTAATAAAAGAAAAGAAAATCAGGTACAAGAAGTCTAGAACAACTACATATCATAGAAATAATACTCATCACCACCCCCTTTAAAGATTAGGTCCTCTGCTTTATCTGTCTCCCACTCTTAGCTTTCATAATGTTTAAGAACCTTGGCATATTTCCATCTAAGATTCAGCTTCTCTAAGGCCAGAATTTTTTTTGAGGACTACATAGCCCAACTGTCCCTCCCGATAGAAGATCTAGTGGACACTAACCTTGGAAGATAAGAATAGTATTTCTTAACTCTTCTCTGTGGTGGGGCGATCTTAGCACCTTCATCCCCTTGCACTTTCATCCTTTCACCCTAAACAACATTACTGTAAGAAGTTCGTACCACACCACTATCATTTTCCCTGTCACTATCCCAGATATCACTCCACTTTCCCAATATTTTCACATCTTGATAACCAGCCTTCAAACCACAATCCTACTTGAACAGACTGTTGACATAATTTATAGAAAGAAATTGTTTCTGATCCACAAGGTACATCACACCTTCCCCATTTACAGCATCCATTGGGTCAACAATAGTCCGCAAGAGACCACTTTCTTGCCCCACATCAGTTTCTTTGTCATGCAATATCTCCTCATTTTTATAATTCCAGAAATCTATTACCAGTGGATATCATGATCTCCACTCCCCCATCATCACAAATCGTCCTTTCTAGAACAAAAAACTCTACATCCCCCGAGATAGGAGCACCTGAATCCGAAACTGAACCAAAGACCAAATCTGGCTGCAATGAGTTGCAAGCCACCTCCTGCAATTTGGTCTGGTGGCTAGAAAACACAACATCCTCATCCACAGACTGTCCAGAGGACACCATATTAGTATCATCACAACTCACCCCCTGTAAAAGGCTGGGTTCTTACTACTCCTCCACCACTGCAAGACCAAAATCCCCCTCTTGAATATTTAGCAATTTCTCAGAAGATTATTTAGTCACCTCAGCAGAACCCTTCTCTAAAACATCTTCCACAACACCTGAAATACACCGGTTCAAAACCCTCTGATCTCCAACCATAGAGGCCCACTGCTCCGTAGTTGAAAAAACCTACTGCAGATGAAAAGAACTCCCCTCCGCAGTAGACCGAGACACCACAACAAGATCATGATTCAACATGTAAAAAACTTACAGCACTGGTGGATTCAAGGGTGTCTGTATTTCATACACACCAGATGAATGTTCTGGTACAACATTGACAAGGCCACCCTCATTACAAGAGGAACCCATCCAGCTTCCCGGTCTAGAACCACCTTCAGCTTCGATACACATCTTATTTGCAACAGCGACACTCATGAAAACATCTGCACAACCATTCCTCACCACCTCTTGAACAAGCCTCAAAGCATCACGGATAGCACAACCTTCTCCACACTGCCCTTCCATCACCTACTGTCTACCAATCCTCCCTCCATTAGGGAAAATTGTATCCAAATGCCCAAACCACTGATAGTTCACACAGAACTTCATCCATGACTCAGAAATAACCTCCTCCCTCTAGTGAAACTCATGCTCATCATTAATCCAAACACATCGCACTAGAGGCTTCGCGAAATCAACCTCAATACAAATTCTCAGTCAAATTGGATGAGATACAGAGCTCATTCATTGATCAGAACGAAGATAACGACCAACCATTTTACCAATTGCATAGAGAATTTAGGGATATTGAAAAGAAAGAGGAAGGACGTGGAGGCTTACACATGTCACGATCGAAGAGGGGTCACGCTGAATATGAAACTCAAAGCTCCCGCAGAAGAAATAAAATAAATAATCACCACATCTTATTAGAGAACTTGACCAGGAAACAATCATATCCTCCTCTGTGCCAAATCGACCCATGATGTGCTTCCAATCAAGCAACCCGACGACCGTATGCTCACAAAGCACCCATGATTTAGAGACGAACTACGCAAACGCATCCACCGAGGGCCTTGGAGGACGAAAGCGAGCCACCAAAGTGAACTTACACAGATCCGCATTGATATTAAACTCTGATGGAAGAAGAGATAGCTATGGGGCCTCCCGGATGAGACCCGACACATTCGGGGAGATGGAAATCCTAGGGAAAGGTGGAGAAGGACCAGGGAAAGAATCCTCCCTTACAGGCATCAACAGGCACGAACCTCTCCCCTCTGATAAGGAGGGGGGCGTAGATCTCGACAGCATAAACCTAGGGCATCACGAAGGAGAAGCTCTCATCGGCACCATCTCTCCCATTCTTCCTAAATGTACTTCATTTTAAATATTATCACAAGTATATTCTCCTTAAAATAACTCTATGGTATTGAGTCTATGGATTAATGAATATTTTATTACCCCCCCTCTAAAAACAATATTTTACTATTCAAAAAATAGATTCATTAAAAACCTTATTATATTTGGTCTTAGTGACTTGAAAATTTATCTGTTTTCTTATTTTTTTTAAAAACACAATATTTTGTGATATTTTTCCTCAAATAAATTTAATCTTTTTGATAATATTTATTTCATGCAACACTGAAAATAACTTATGTTATAAGAAAGAACTGTTTTATTCATGTCTTATTTATAAAACAAATTTAATCTTGTTCTACATCAAATAATTACATTATATTTCAATACACGAAAAACTATGTTTTTCTTATATTACACATAATAATGAGTTCTTTTGATGGCATTCATTACATACTAGACAGAGTTTTACCGAACAAAAATATATTATTAAAATATAATTATTTAATAAGTTAAGATATAAACCTGAAATTAAATTATATTTTATGAATAGTATTAAAAAACTTATGAAAATATATGTTTTATAAGTTGAATTCATTGGTTACCGATTAATTATAAATTTAAATATATACCAATTGAATATTAAGGAAATATTTTTATTTTTATGCTCCCAAAGTTATTTGGTATTAATAAATTAAATTAATTATTATTATTTAATGATATTGATGAAATATATATGTTATATATTCTATAAAAAAATTATATTCATCTAATAGATTTTATAGTAATAATATATGAACAAACCCTATTTTACGCATAAAACAACGCATTTTTCAAAATGAGAGTTGTACTACCTATTAATTCAGAACCCATTTTAAATATAAATTTTTATACTTTTAAAATTTTAATATGATAAAATAAACTCATTATTACTAAAAATTGGGATATAAAAATTTATATTGGTTGAATTTTTGGTATTTTCTGATATGTTTCATGTATTGAAGAATATTTAAAATACAGAATATTTAATTGAAAACTTCTTTTTCATCTAAATAAATTACAATGTTAATTTATATTTTTTATTAATTTTAATGTATAATTAGATAATGTTTTATCATTAAATAATATTTAGAAAATTGAAATAAATGTCAAATTGAATTTGGTTATATAAAACACTTCAATATTTTGAATTGTTTCACAATAAAAACATATTTTTTCATTTAGTCACTAGGAATAATATTAAATAAATTTTACCCACTTTTTTTTGAATTATGAAAAGTGGATTTCATATTTGGAATAATAGTGTCTAATTTTATTAATAAATTAACTTTTATTTTTTGAATTTATGGATAATAACTTTGGTAATTTTTATTACCACATTTAAGGGTAAAATCAATTATTAAGGTTAAAAATAATATTATAAATATTATAAAACTACCAAAAATATTGATAAAATGTTATTGTTTTAAGATAATTAGAACCTAATCACCTAATTATTTTAAATTTAGTTATTTAATTTTCAATCTTCCATGAAAATGATTTAGATCTGATTACAATTAAATAGTGAATAAATGATACACTCTTACTTTTAAGAAGTATAAAAATTTTAATATCAAGATACATAGAAGATATGATCAACTATATATATTTTTAGGAAATATATAATGTGTATATACACCATATAAATTTATTTTAATTTTTTATTAATGTAATAAATATCACAAATAATCACAAAACGAAGATGCAATAATTATTCAATTAACGAAAAAATAAATTAAATGATATTAAAAATATTAAAAGAAATATAATTTACATAAATTAGGTGATACATAAGATTTATAGGTAAATATGACATATTAGCGATGTATTAAATGAATTTTTTGAATTTATTTTATTTTATTGAGTTTTATATTGTTAATGTAATGAATACTGCCAAAATATACCCTTATGATATTTTAAAAAAATACTATTTTATTAAATTAATAAAAAAATAAAACATATCTAAAAATGAAAATAAATTATAATATGTAATAAAAATCATAAATAATCAATTTATAATTTAATTAACTTCCCATAAGTAAATATTACAACCTTTTAATATATAAAAATTTGTTACCTTTGTAAAAATTTATATATGATAACTAATGGTTAACAAAATATTATGGTTTAAATAAATAATAAAAATTATCTAAAATATATTGTATGATTATTTTACAACCCTATAAAATATAATTTTTGAATAAATTTTATTTTTTATGTATTTGGATTGAGATTGAATTAATTATAAGTTAATATTATTGGATATTCCAAAAGATCCCCTCACCTCAATTATAAAAGGGAATATCCTAACTTAATTATAAACATCAAACTAAGAATTGTATTTAGAAAACCCTCTACCAATTTAAACTATTCACTTTTCTATACAAATTATAGAGGATCAATTCTTCCCAAAGGACAAACTCCAAAGTCCATTAGAGGAGATCTAACAGACCTATTTTGAAGAAGAGGTAATCGTTCTAGGTAATCACTCTCTTATCTACACTTCAATAACTCCATAAAATATGGGATATATATCATAAAAAATTTCAACATTATAAATAATAATAAATGTTATTATTATTATGAACACACAAGTATTCATCACCATTCCCATCGAACAAGAAGTGGATGTTTCACTCTTGTGTACATATGGATTACCATCTACACATTGCGGTACAATTCATTTTCCATAACAATATTTTAGGACTAGGAATGATGATAAGTTTACTATTTATATGAGATATGTATTAAATAATTATACTTTTTAAAAGAAAATATCATATCTAACTTCTTATTATGTAATCTTTTCAGCAATGATAACCTCGCTCATATATATGTATGGCTTACCATCTTCACGATGAATTTTTTATTCATAATTAATCTATATTTCTAATATATAGCAATAAGGATGAATATTATTAATATATATTATGTATTTTCTCTTTTGGAATTAGTATATATATGAACACATATATTTCATTTACATTCTTCGTTTCAAAATTCCAATTGAACAGAAACAACTTTCACCCAAATGTACGGCCTACCGTATCCACAAACGGTGTATTCCATTTCACATTTTTATTAATTATAAGTTATAATATATATTTATATACTGAATATATATTATATTTATTCCATTATTTATATTCTGGAAAAAATAAAATATGTATCTATGTAATTGGAACAAGAATATCAAGTTAAAACAAATTAATATTACCAGAAAATTAACAATAACATCGAATGGATAATAAATAGGTAATAGAAGGTCATAATTAAATCATTTATTGAATGATGTAATTGAATACAGTTCTATAATATTTTTATATTAAAATTATATTTATAATACATGAGGTTTAAATGAGTATAAGGAGTGTCAAGATATGTGGTAAGGGGTGTTTGTCTCACTTTTTTTCTGTGGGACACATGCCTTATACACAACTTTTTTCTTTTATGTAGTGTATATACATCCCATTAATGTATTTTATGGGTCTTATCAAGAATATTATGGTATTTCCATATCAACATTATTTTTTTTCTTTTTAGGTAATATGATTCTATTAATTATAAATTAATGGTTATTTATTTCCCAATCTCATCAATATTTTGGGTTATTTCATCATTAGTCTCATTTGGGGAATATTTATCTTCCAGGTACATGTTTTTGAAAAATGTTTTCAATTTTTTTTACTATTCTATAATGGATTTATAAACCCATTTTTACCCATTTTTACTTTTAATATATGTTTTAAAAGGAATATTTTTGTCATTTTATAAATAATTAAATTTGTGACTTTTCAACAAAAAGTATGAAAGGAATGTTTATTTATCTTATACGGAACAAATGAAATATTCTAGCACAATTAAGACATAAAAACTTGTTGATTATCATAAAATATGACAAGGTAACTTTCAATGAAAATTATTTGTCTGAAAATTTCAAATAATTTTATGAAAAGAAAACATTTTCAAAATAAAATTGATATTTTCTTCAACATTATTTTTCAACTAGTCTCTCAAAATTATTTTCCATAGAAGATAACACTATTTTATTTTAAATATATTTGTTGTGGATATTATTCAATTATAGAATTCATATTATTTATAATAATTCATTATTTTTATGGTGTAATGATATTTATAAAACCCTTTTCTTTTCCATGTGTTATTTTCTGATTGAATGATGTTTATGAAACCCATTTAATTCTAAGGGTTATGACATTAGGAAAGATTTATGTTCTTTTGGAACACATATGTATTGTTTTAATTATGTGATAGGTGTGGCCTAAATATCCCTACAATATAGTGGGAAAAGTTTTATATCTCACTAAGTAGTAATGAGAATCAAGTCATCAGGAATGATCCACTATGGAATATGGGGAAACCCAATCCACTATGGGAAGATTGGTAAACCTAATTCACTAAGAGTATATGTTTAATACAAAGTCCATATATGGAAATGACTACTATTAGGGATGGTGTTTTGTCCCACCTAGTACGAGTAGTCCCAATGAAGAGACCTACTAAATTTTGGTAATACACCTTGGATTATAGGGAATGATATTACATGTTTTTATGTCTATTAGAATCTCGTGTCTTGTTTATATTTAATGATTTCAAGGATTATTCTATTTAATAACTTATGATTAATGTATTACAAATTACCAATTTTATAGCATGAATCATGTACATAATCATTTATTTGAAGGTAATGATCTTTGAATGTTAATTTTATGTCAACATACCCTTATGTTCGGGACTATTCTTACGTATCTACCTTGTTTACCCTTACTGAGCATCAACGATAACCATTTTCATATACTTTCATTTACTTGAGATATTAATAATGGTTTTATGTAGGGTTATTAATGGAGATGATCCTATTGAGAAACATTTATGACCTATCAGTAGACTCGATGTTTGTGTTCCTGGTTTCCAAAGGCATAAAACTATTACAGTCTTTGGGCATGTTTTTTTAAATGAATGATATTTTCTTAAAAATGAAGTAATGTAAATATTATAAGATCTTGGGTCATTATAGTTGGTATGAAAGGAAAGGTTTGGTTAATATTTATAGACTATGATGAGAAAAAATGTGTCATATCCCTAGGGATATTTATAAGGATATTTCTAGGGAAGTATCTAACAATAAGTTTATGTACAGGTTAAAATCATAGAGATTTAATAATATTCATTAATAACCTAGGAATATACCTAAAGTGTTATAAATGAAATATTATGAATAATTTCTCTTGATTATTTGGTTCTACCACTATGATTAATTTTTTCTCACACATAAATATCTTTATTTAGTCAATGGTAATACCTAAAGTAACCATGTTAATGATTTATGAGATAGAAAATGTATAGATTTTACAGCTGAGAAACTTAATTTAATGGGGGAAAAATGAAAAAATTATTGTTATAATGGCACAAGATATAAATCATTATAGACATCCAAATGAGCATATGAGGGAAAATTATTCTGTTGAATCTATCTTGAGGAAATGTCCACCTTAATCTATTGGGTCTTCTGATCCACATGTATTTCACCAATGGATCAATACCAATAAAAAGATATTTTCCATACTTAGTGTTTAGTAAATGGAAAATTCATTTCATCAATTTATTATTTGGAAGGTGAAGCCAATCAATGGTGGGATCTTATTAAGAACATGAGGGAATATGATGAAATAGAATCTATGGAATGGGAAAAGTTAAAAGGGATATTGTTCTGTAATTACTTCCTTCATATTATATGAATGAATATGGAAAAATAGTTCCATGATATTAAGTGAAAGAATGATTAATCTATTGGTAACTACAAGGAAAATATTACAAGGCATACAATGTATGATTTTGTAATTATCATAAAAACTATATGTATGGTTGGTTGATTATTAAACAGATTAAAACAATGTCCCTCCTTAGTGTTTTCTATAAAATAATTACATATAAATTAAGAGATTGTGACTTTTTCTATTATGGTGGAATTGGAAGATGGGGTTACATATAAATCTCATGGTTTTGACAAGAAATATAATATGGACATTAAAGGAAAATAAAAAATCCATGGTGAAAAAAGGAGAGCATTTATTTATGGTCAATGAATGGAAATAAGCATAGTAGAGAATATCTTAAGGGTACTGGAAAATGTTTCAAGTGTTGAAAAGGTGTTCTTTTAGGAATATACTAATGAAGTGATGGGGAATAGATAGTTAATGATGTGAATAGAGAAATGGCTATGAAGAAAGTACCTACCATACATTAGTGCCTTATGTTTAAGAAAAATATGAATTATACTAAAAAATGAACAAATACAACTTTTAATAGTAACATTTTCTATTTGAAACATCTTAAATACAATGACAAAGGAAAATATCACTCGATCACTATTAGTGATGTGGAGAATGATAAAAAAGTTCTAGAATGATTGAGTATTTATGTAATGGAATTCATGAATTATGATATAGAGGTTTTTATGGTATTATTGAACAATGAAAAATCTATGTATTGATCCACTATAGTTTCTCCTGATGTATTTAAGATCATATGTTGAGTAGTATTTTTAGCAATGAAAAATGATTGCGGTAATAAAGTGATGTTTTTATAAAACACATGATTAAGAGAGGATAACACTTAATATGTGCATGATGTTTAGATAATAATATTTGGATAAAGATATGTTGGATATGAATAAGTAATTTTGATGGTATAAAGTTTCTGGGAATTGATTAAAAAAATTTTGAAATGTTTTTTAAGATCTCATGGGAATTTTTTAAAAAGTTTTGGTCTTAGTAAATATATCCAATAAACATTGAATTAATGTAAAATTAATGTTTTAAATGATGTTTTTTGGAAATAAATTTTATTAACATGTTTTAGGAGAATACATGGTTAAGGTATTCACATATTTACAATGTGACAACCAAGAGATACCGTATGATATATGGGGGATAAATTTTATGTTTATTTAGTGCACATCATTCTAATTTTTTTAAATTTCATCTTTTAGATGGTTTATAATATTAACCATTTGTGTAATTATAATAGTTAAACATCATATGGGGGTTTATATATTTATGTTTTCATGTTCCATTAGGGTATTTATGCCTATTGGATTGCTCGTACAAAACCTTTTGTTTTTATAATGGCAGATGAAATGACCAATAATTATATTTATGGATCTCATGATCTCTTAATGCTTCAGGAATGAAAAATTCAGATTCATTTCATGGAAAAATAAATGAGTTGAGAATTGGTCCTGAAACAAAAAAGGATGATATTATGTAGAAATAAAGTAAGTATATATTCTAAATGAAAATATTCACAAGGTTATGGAAATAAAATTATGTCTTGTTATGATCATTTTTAGTATTTAAATGAAAATTTCCAAGTCTCTTTAGGTTATGGATTTATAATTATTAACATACTCATAACCATGTTCTCTATCGCTCTCTATCGAAATAGGATAGTAATATTTTACGTACATGTAAACATTTCACTTTCCTCTTATGTTCTATTATGTGGAAACATAGTTATGAGTTACATTGGGTAACCGTTATGTTTCTAACATTCCTTTTTAAAAAGAATTTTTAGTATTAACTTCTAAAATGTTAGTTTATTTGAATAGAACATTAAATTATTAAACCTATGATTACGCAGATGAATTTCAAGGTCAAAATTAATTTTAATGGGAGTATACTATAACACCATACATTTTTTTGAAATATTTTTTTCTTAAATAAATTTAATCTTTTCGATATTTATTATTTCACGAAACACTAAATATAACCTATTTTATTTGAAATGAACATGTTATCCATACTTTTTACACAACACCAACATAATTTTTTTATTTACACAATACAAATATTATCTTACAGTACATGAAAAATTATCTTTTCACTGTGTTACACACAATGAATATTTCTTTTGATGGATTTCATTTCAATAAAGACTTAGTTTTGCCGAATAACATTATATTATTAAAAAGATTGTTATCTAATTAATTAATATATAAAATAGCTATAAATTAGTGGTTATAAATTGTATTAACGAACTTATTAATATATATATTATAAATTGAATTCATTGTTTACCAATTAATTATAAGTTGAAATATATACCAATTGAATATAAAGGAAATATTTTTTATACTCCCAAAGTTGATTTGTCTTAATAAATTAAATTAATTAAATTTATTGAATTGTATTGATGAATTATATATGTTATATGTTCAATAAAATATTTTTTTATATTCATCTAGTATATTTTAAAGGAATTATATAAAAAAACTGAATATCATGTATAAAACCTTGCATTTTTCAAAAGTGTAATTCTAACTCCCTTTAATAGAGAACACATTTTAAATATATTTTTTTTACACTTTTATAATTTTTTTATATAAAATAAACTTCTTATTATAAATAGTTATATAAAAATTTTCTTTGGTTGGATTTTTCATATTTCTATGACAAGTTTCATTGTTTTGACAAATACTGAAAAAAATACTGAATTTGTAATTGAAAATTGTTTTTTCATGTAAATATATTATTGTGTTATGTTATATTTATTATTTTTTAGAGTATAATTAGAATATTTTTTAAACATTTAACCAAATTTAGATAATTTAATTTGATGTCACATTGAATTTGGATATAAAAAACAATTTAATCTTTTGGGCGTTTTCAACATAAAACGTCATTTTCTCATTCCGTCAATGGGATTAATGTTAAATTAATTTTAGAAAATTATATTTTATTATTTTTAGAATATGTATTCCATATTTTTAATCACATGTCCTAAATTTAGTAATTTTTTTTCTTTTATTTTTGAACATTATGAATAATAACTCTGCTAATTTTTATTACAGCGCATTGTGGTAAAATCATGTAATTAATGGAAAAAATAATATAAAAAATATGAATAAACTGCCCAAAAATATTCTAGAATTATATTTTATCAATTTAATATGAAACATGTGACCTATGGATCTAAAATTGAATTATTTAATGAAGAATGTTACATGAAATTTATTAATATATGAATAAAATAAAAGAGAGTAAAAAAATGTCACACTCTTACTTTAATTAAGTATAATTTTTTTATAATGTGGATAAATACATTATATGGTCGAATATATATATTTTCATGAAATATAAGATTTTTATGCGAATTAATTAAATTATTTTAATTTTTATTATTGAAATAATTCTATTAAATAATTATAAAAGGATGATGGAGTAATTATTAAATTTATGAACAAATCAATTAAATGATATTAGAAATATTAAAATAAATATAATTTTACTTACCCAAGATGATAAAACAATTTTATCAGTACTATGACATGTTAGGGGTTTATTAAACGAATTAATTCGAAGTAATATTGTTGTATTGAGTTTCATAATGTCAGTGTAAGGAATAGTGTCAAAATTGAATCTTATGATATTTTATGTAAATAATATATAAATAAATTATTTAAATATAATATAAAATATTTACAAATAAAATGAAAGGATAATATGGTATAGAATTATATAATTCATTAATTTATGATTTTATCAACATCAAATAAGAAAATATAAAAAACATTTTATATAAAAAGAGTTGTCACCTTACATAAAATTTAAATATGATAACTAAGGGTAAAAAATGAAATGGTGTAAAACAATACCAAAACATTTCAAAAGTATATTAGATAATAATAAAATAAAGAAAAAATTGTATTATAATTTAATACATTAACCTTTGGAGGTATTTATAATTATATTGAATTTATTATTAACTAATATTTTTCGAGATTCCAAATGTGCCTCACAACTCAATTATAAATGAAAAACTCATCCCTCAATTTTAGACATCACATTGACCCCTCTAGATCATTAAAACTATGCCAAATTACCTTATAATCTTCCTTATGCACATTATATAGGTTTTAAAATTCCCAATGGACAAACTATATAGTTTTTAAATGAGATATATTGGATGTGTTTTAAAGAAGATACAATCACTCTAACTGATCACACTCTTTTCTACAATTCTATAGCAACTCAAAATCTATGATATATATCCTTAACTAATAAATTAATAATGTTAAATATGATAAAATTTTATTATGATTATCAACACACCATTATACATCACCTTTCCCATTGAACAATATGTGGATAGTTCACTAGTGCTTACCTTCGGTTTACCATATTCATGGAGTTATACAATTAATTTTCCATCACCATATTTTTTGAGTGGGAATGATGATGGGAGAAATATTTATAAATGGTATTTATGATATTATTTTACTTCTCTAATTATAATATAATATCTAACTTTTTTGAATCTAATCTTCTGGGAAACGATACGGTCTCTCATTCGTACGTATGGCTTATCTTCTCTACAATGCGATGTTATTAATTTTTCATCTATATATCACATGAATGGTACTATGGAAGAAATTTATAAATATATATGATATATTTATGCTTATTAAATTATTATATATAATTATATATGTCATTTAACTTCTTTCTTTCAAAATTATAATGAAATAGAATAATCCTTCATGCATACGTACGGTCTACCGCCTCCATGAACGGTGTATTAATTTTCATATTTATTTTATTTATAATTTTTTATAAGGATTTATATAGAAAACATATATGATATTTATATCATTATTTTCATTCTGTAAATAATTAAATAATGATGAATGTTATATGATCAATAATAATAAGTCAAAATAAGATAATAATACCTAAAACATAACACTAACAAGGAATGAATAATAAACTAGTAATAGAAGGCGATAAATAAATCACATATATTGTGATATAATTGTATATGGTTCTATAATATTTTTATAATAAATATATATTAATTATAAAGTAGGTTTGAATGTGTATGAGGAGAGTAAATATATAAGGTAAGGGATGTATGCCTCACTTTCATTTCTGTGGGTCACATCCCTTATACACCATAGTTTCCTTTAACGTGATGTATGTCCTGGCCATTAATTTATTATGTAAGTCCTATATATAATATTAGGGGATTTAATATCCATATAATTTTATTTCATTCATATATAATATGATTTTATTAATTCTAATGTGATGGTTATTTATTTCATAATCTCATTAGTATTTGGGATTGTTTCATTTTAAGTCTCCATTAGGTAATATTTATCTTTGATGTCATTGTTTTCTAATAATGTTTTCAATTTTTTTTTTACTTTTCTATTAGTGTTTTATTTTCCTTTTTACCCTTTTTATCTTTTTTACTACATAGTTTAAAATTATTGTTTTTTCCATTTTCCAAATGTGGAACTTTGTGACATTTTAGGTAAAAAGTACAAAAGGAATGTTTTTTAAATTATATATCATGAAAGGAATATTCTTCCTCCATGATGCCTAAATTATTTTAAGCTTCCCATACAATATTATAAATTTATTTTCAATGATTTTTTAATATTGTTTGTAATTTTATGTAAAGAGAGAGTTTTAAAATTAAGTATGATATTTTCCTCAAGAATTATTTTCAAGTGATCTCTTATTATTATTTTCAATATAAGATAACATTATTTTATGTTACATATTTTTTACTATTGATATTTATCAATGATATCATTATTATTCTCCCTAATTAATGTTTATATATATAGTGTAATTATATCGAAGAAGAAAAATTATTTTCAATGGGTTATTTAATGATTGAATGATGTTTATGAAACTTCTTTCATTCTATAGGTTCTAATATGATGAATGATTTATGTTATTGTGGCATAAAAATGAATGGTTTCCATTATGTGATCAGTTAAAATGATATATCCCTCCAATTAAATGGTTAAATATTTATGTCTCATTAGGTCATGATTGGAATCAAGTCGATGGGCTTTATCCACTATGGAATATGGGGAAACTTTATCCACTATGGATGATTTGGAAACTCTATCCACTATGGAAATATATAGAATCAATATTAACTATGTAAATATAGGGACACCCAATACCTTTATAGGATTGTATTTTAACTATTGATGTGGGTGTATCCCTCCCAGTCAGTATAATCCCCATGAAGTGCATTGTTATTTTTTCACAATGTGCATTGACTTAAAAGGGTTGATATTACATGTTTTTGTGTCTTCCAAAATTCAGTGTATTAATTGCATGTTATTATTTCATGGATGGTTCTCTTTAATCCCTTATGATTCATGTATTATGAACTACCAATATTTATTCCATGACTCATGTATATGATATCTGATATGTAGGGTATAGTCTTAAAAAGTTATTTTTATGTTCTCATACATTTATGGTCATGATTATGCTTACATATCCCCTTGATTAACATTACCGAGAATCTGAGCTCAATTTTTCTTTTATTTTATTTTCCCCATTCTATAAAGAATGGCTTTAGGTTTATGTAATAATGGGGAAGCTCTTTGTGTGAAACATTGAAGTTCTTTCACTAGACTAGATGTTTTTGTTCCATGTTCAATAATGCACAAAACTAATACAGTCATTGGGAGTGTGTTTGTTTAATGTATGAAATTCACTAAAAAATCATTTAAATTTAATGTTTTAAAATAATGGGTCATTATAGGTTTTCATCTATTGAAACCACTAGTTGGATGGAAGCTAGAAAAATTTAGTTCATCCTTGAATAATTTTAATGATATAAATTTTTGAATAAAAAATTATAGATATTGATTTCATCATTTGAAGAACATAATTTATAGTATAATTATATATTTAAAATACATTTATATTTGAAAATTTTATTAAAAACTTATTTTCACTTTTCCTAATTATTTAGGTGACTAAATTCACCACATTTAATTTGACTCGTCAATAAATACTAAAATTCTACTGAGTCTGAACAAAATGTTGGAAATATTATTCATTGGTTATAATATAAAACAATTTCCATGTTACTAAATAGATTTCATTTATAATTTGTGTAATTAAACATCATATCTTACTCTAAATAAATATAATTCTTAATATTTCAATCAATGTAACATAAGATAGTTAGTGTATAAGAAACAAAACATAGAAGTGTGAGGCATAATATAATTTGAATCAATTAATTTATTTTTTTGATAATGTATTGTTTCTATTTGATAATAATTATCAACCATTTATTGAAATATTATTTAATCACATCATTCGGTTGATCATTATTAACTCTCCCAAAATACCATAAATTCATTGCACCATATATTGAGATAATTTTTACCATGGGGAATGACTTATTTGAAAGATTATTTTCCATCAACAAAATTTAGTATTCTAAATGTCATTAGATGATACTAAATTCTTAATATAATTTCAATGAAATGTGTAATATACATATTTTGTTTCTATTTTTGTTTTATTTATCTTTTCCTTGATTTAACGGTCAGATAAAAATTCAGATAGTGCATGATATCACTTTTCGATATTTTATAATATATTAATGCCACTAGAACATTCAAATACAAAATTGCTCGATCTTAAAATTAATATTATTATTTTCATCTTATGAACCTCTTAATTTTAATATTTAATTTCATATTGGTATTATAAACCTAATTCATTTTCATGAAATCAAATATTTAATCATATAAGAGATTTGAAACCAATTTATCATTCTTTTTTAGGCTTGATACCAGTTAAGAATACTAAAAAAATATGAATTCCCATGTTGTATGAATATCTATCCAATACATGCATATTTTTTATATAATGAAGTGTCTCTTTTTATCATAACCACCCCATGGGACATTTATTTTCATTTATCTTAAACCACATCTAATAGAAAGAATAAAGAATTAACCTAAAGTGAGATGCATACCAATAACATTCTTAGGTTGATGAATGTGGGTATTTATTTTTCCTTAATCATCCAATAATATTAGTCTACTATATGATGGTCTTATATTATTCTTAATATCTTTACTAGAGGTATGATTTTTTAAAACACAATGTTTTTACTCATTCTTTTCTTTTTAAATTTCAGTTAAGGAACTTCATACTTATTCTTCCATGATTAGTCTTTATTAACATGTTCCATTGTTTTTAACATAGTCGGGGGAAATTCCATATTTTTCATGTACATCCATATTTTTTTGAGGTGTATATTGAGAGTGTAACATAATAGTTAATTTATATACCTTTCATTCAGTTCAATTTTTCTCATCTAAATTAATAAATCTATTTTTCACTATTCATAATTAATTTTTAATGTATCTGTATTCCCATTAGTCATATGAATAAAGGAATTCTTTATGACAAGTTTATATTCCTTTAGGAAATTATTATTTTCTATATTCCCATTGTTAACATATGAAGCATATATAATAAAAAATATACATATTAAATTTATTTTATTGGTGAGATATTGATGTAGGGGTATTGCTTATTTTAGAGTTGGTTCCCAAAAAAAAAACTAATTTCCACAGTAGATTACATATATATTCATAGGAGGGAATATAAATATGAATATATTATTACATATTTATTATTATTCTATAAAAAAATTATGTGATAATTTTATAGAATATTTTTCACATTGATAAGGTTATAATTATTTCTAACTATGTTTAGAACCTCAAAATTCTATGACGATATTGTTAAAATAAATTTTCAGTCAGAAAACATAATTTGATAAACCTCACAATATATGTAAAATTAAGTGTTCATAGTTATAACATGATGATGATTCCTCTCATAATGTTCACAAATTGTAATTCCCTTGAGGGGAAATTGTGAGAAAAGACCTGTCAATAAGAATTCTACAAATTTCGGTGTCATTGAATATTATTATCTACGCGAATGTGTAATGGTTCATAGAATTTAATATTATTATTAATACATTTAATGACTTCTGCACTTTTATTTTTGTAATAAACAATGAAAATATAGTTTATGGGGAAGTTGGATATGTTTGGTGTGTTACGAGTGATATTTTATTAGTAAATAAGTCGAGGAAGGATTTTTCCCTTCCATCATCATGGATGATGATATCTCATCCCATTGATTAGAGTGGAACATATCAAATGAAATTCCATGTCCATGGTATAATGGAACTTCTATTTCAGATAAAAAAAGAATGATATATCATGCTTATAGGTTAATGGCACATATGTGAGACCTGTTCGATGAGATAATGTGACAAAATATTTATATTATATGTTGATCATTCATATGTGGTTTTCGTCACTGTGAGATTACATTCATTATATTTTGTATCATAACCCGTAACTAGACCTTAATATTAAACTTTAGGCAAGCCAACATTATACACATGTGAAAGAGTCTCAGAGCATCGAAAACAATGTGCTTCCATTTATCTCAATTTTATTCTATTTTAATTTAATCATTAGAAGAATATTATTATCAAAATTAGGGAATAATTTTTATTGAAGTTTTATTTAACTCATAAATTCAAAGGGAAATAAAGAAATAATTATTTATTGAAAATAATTTATTTTTTACATGAATATTTAATAAATATTTATTTTTCAATGGGTAAATAAAATATTCATTTAACAGAATATTTAATAAATATTTATTTTCTAGTGTTTGAATAAAATATTTATTAAAGTGAATAAAATATTTATTCATGTATTCAATGAATACTAAGGAATTTAAGTAAACCAAGATTTCATCTAGTGATTAAATTAAATTTACATTCCATTAAAATAATAATTATCATTGAATGAGTTACATCATACTATAAAATAATAATTGTATTTTTATTATTATATGGAATAGAGTTTTTAAGATATTATAATATCATTTATGGGATAGTATGAAATTAAAGTATACATTAAATAAAAAATTATCTCTATAATTATATGGTCATGTATATTGTGTAGGGTTATTCAAGAATTGTGAACAATTCCACCCATTATAATTCCCTTTCTTGAATTCTTCCCATCATATTTTGAAGAATGAGGAGAAGTCCTCCAAATATGAAGGATATTGAAGCGATCATGGAGAAAAATGGAATAAAATTAATTAATCCAGTAGAACCTAAAAACATAAACATAATTTAGAGGTATATGGAGCATGTGTGGATCAATTCCAGATAGATTCAACAATTCGATCCAACAAGCCTAACAAAAGTAATCTGAACATCGTTTTTAGGATGATCAACTACTATATCGGATAAGGATATTATGATGAGTTAATTGATCATAGGATCATAAATAAAATATTAATAAATGCAACATAAAAATATCCATTCCAGTTCCTGTTTTCTTTTATGAAAATATTCTATTGAATAATTTAATTGGTCATGGTGTTCACATCATGTACAATATTGTGAATGATCAACCAAATCAACAAAACGTTTATGGTTATTATTCGTACCATGGTGGTTATCCTATTCTGAAAATATTTATGTTGGACTATAGTGTTCATGTTTCATATTTGTAATTATTTATTTGAATGGTTATCTATATGCCGAAGAGTGGTTAGACATTCTTTTCAAGAATTATTCATTCATTAGTCCATTAAAATTAACATTTATTTGGAAGTTTCAATTATCACAATTCATTGTTTCATTTTCATAATGAAATTAATAAAGGTGAATAATGACTACAAATACCATTGGGAACTGCCATGGAATATTTCCGAATAGGATGGAATTACAAGGTGTCACAAGCCAAATCTTGTTTCCATAAAAACTAACATAAACCCAGCCCGTGACAATGCTCGATGGGTGTTTCCAATCCTCATGGTCCACAAAAATTTCTCGAGTTACATAGAATTTGGATTGGTAATGATTTAACCAAGTATGGATACTTTAAACATAAAAAAATTTAATAAACCGAATCTGAAAATTCCTTCCAAACAATCTTTAGAAAAATATAGAACTAAATAAATAGGTTTAAATATAAAACAAGAGGTTCAAATACACATAAAATTATCATAAAAACAGCCCCAAAAATCCACACGACAAGGGGTCATCACCCACAAGTCGTCGCCACAACACGACACCATGGAAGGGAACTAAAAACACGAACAACCATCTACAAAGGCATTATCATTAATTGTGTCAAACATGATCAAGTCTGCATGAACTCATGGGGCATAAGTAGGGTTTGATCATAATCCAAATAGGATACCACCAATATATTCTATAGAGTAAGTAGTTCAAGATAAAAAAGCATCACAGTTTCAATAAGCTATAAGTGGTGGAAATAATTTCCAAATAATTAAACATTTAAATGTAAATAGTTTTCAAATAGAATTTTCTATGTGTGGGAACTTTTCAATAAAAAAATGTAATCTATAATAATTTCCATCCAAAACTAATATAGGGAAAATAAAAATACAAAGGAGTCTATGAAAACTAATCTCAAGAACACCCCTATGTACTAGTTAGTCTCATGCCCAATGTACATCGTATCTCGGTGTAAAGTAAACATAGAAAAATTTGTTATCATGCATGATTCACTCGTAGGGAACAAAACCATAACCTATTGGTCCAAAAATTATCATTATATATTTTTTAATGTTGTTTTTATCCATATTTCTCATTGGAACAGGGATAAAACCTCTCCAGATTACTAGCATACTTGTACATATCTTCCCTCCTAGATACTCGAGTTTCCCCCATTGTGATCAAACCATTTTCACAGGTTACCAAAATAAATTAGCACATAAACACATCATTTCTTTTCATAATTAAATCAAAAAATTATCTAAACATTCTTTTCACCATGTACATCACACAATAAAACATTTATATTTCAATAGAATAACATCACAAACATTAAAATTATTTTGAACACAAAATCTATTAAAAACACCACTTTAAACACCATGTGCATACCCATATTCACCAAAACAGAATTTTCATCACTAATGGGTTTTATAAATCCAATAAATGAGTTATAAAATAACCCCAATTGGCATAACATAGAATAGACATGTAAAAACCCCAAATTATCAAAAAATTGGTACCTAAAAATCATTTGCTCAACAAACATAACCAAAAAAAATTTCTAAGCAAGGGTAATGAAGGAAAAGTGTGATATAATTGAAATTAAAAAAATATAACTCATCAAGCAGTGATTACACATTGGATCACCTGCCATAAGTGTGAAAGCCCTTGAATTTGTGTGTGAAGGTTCAATGACTCCACTGCCACACCACAAGGGACTTAGATCAAAAGTAAAACTAGAATAATTGACAAATAAACCCAATATCAAACCCTAGGTTTGAAAACCTACATTCGGGACATTAGTAACATTACTAATAGGGGAATAAACCCCATGAAAATGGAATAATCTAAATAGTAAACACACTTACATAAGAAGGATTGATGTTTTCCACCAAATTCCCCTTCCAAATGGAGATCCAAGGAGGGTTTGATGTTCTTGGGAGGTTTCCATGGATACTATGTTCTAATGGGGGAATAAATGGGAGAGTTTGGATAAATATCGGGAGGGAAAAATTGAATTGAACAACATTTAAATGATCTCGACAAGGCTACACATGTTTCTTGAAATGTTTAGCAAACCATGGGCCAAACTATGAACCCCTTTTTCCACTAAAAAAGATTCCATACATCATAAAATTTGAGGGGGACTAGAGCCAAATTAGGGGTTATATTATGAAATAAATATAAGAGAACAAATTACCTTAAATTAAGGACATGGGTGTAACAAATATCCCCACCATAAATAAGTTTCATCACATAAATTCAACCTGAAGCTATATCAGAAAACCAGAACGGGCACTCTTCCTCAACCCATGACTTTTGCTCTAATATATCATGTGTATCATTTGCATTATTCCAAAGAAAAAAGACTATTGTAATAGACCTTCCCTGAAGCACCTTTTCTTGGACGTCCACTATTAACATTACCATCTCAAAAATAGATAAATCAGTCTCTATATTCAACTCCTACCAATTCAGTATGTGGGATGGATCTAGGATGTATTTCTTCTACTGGGAGACATGGAAGATGTCATGGATGTGTTTTAATTGATAAGATAAGGAAAACCTATATGACACCATTCCAATGTGCTCGGTGATCTCAAAAGTTCTGACATACCACAATGTCATCTTCCCTTTCATTCCCAATCAATAATGGCCTTGATGAGAGGGTACACTTTAATGAATTCTATGTCTCCCAAAAAACTCTTGGTTTTGATGCATCTAGTAAGCATATGATTTATGGGGACTCTAAGCTGTCAATAAGTGATTCCTAATCAACTTGACCTTCTCAGATATCTCCTACCCCAGACTTGGCCCCACCAGTGAGGTCTTAACTACCTTAACCCAACATAGGGGGACTAAAAAGGCTGATCATAGAGAGACTCAGAAAAAGCCATTCTAATTGAGGATTGGTATCATTTATTATAGGCACACTAAACCAATCCCAAATGGCCATCCCAAGAACCGCCAATGTCCTGAACACATGTACATAGCATGTCCTTCAAAATATGATTTGGCCGCTAGGTTTGACCATCTGTTTGAGGATGGTATGTCGTGATCATCTTAATTTGAGACCCCATGGCCTTCTGTAGGCCTTCCCAAAACTGAGAAGTTAAATGAGTGTCTGTATTTGAAATATTTGCTGACGGAACACCATGAAGCCTTACCAACTCTTGATGATACAATCGACCCAACTCATCCATGTTGGTTATATATCCGATCAGAATGAAGTTGGTTGATTTGGTCAGTCGATCAATTAGCAACTAAATATAATTCTTACCCCAAGGTGTATGAGGAATTCCAATAATGAAGTACATGGAGACCGTGTCCCACTTCGACGTATGAATGGATAATGACTGGAGAAAATTAGAGGGCCTTTGATTCTCTGCTTTCAACTTCTATCATGTCTAGCATCTCGACACAAATACCACAATGTCTCACATAATATCGTTCCACCAGAACTGTCGAAATACATTATAATACATCTTTCTGGCACCCGAATAAACAACCAATTGAGACTAGTGGCTATCCTGCATTATTATCTTCTCCAGAGATAACGACACTATAGAAAGACCCTTGAAGCACATGATTCCCTCAGGAGATGATGACCAATCAGAAGACGTTTCCCTATCACAAATTATCTTCGTTGGCTATTGAAAAATCTCATCACCATGTTTTTTCCACTGAATTATCTCCACTAGATAAGGAGTCAACTGAATACTCTCCAAGAATGCACCCCCATATTTCTCCTTGGCATCCACATTCATATGATAAAAGAGTTCCATTAGAGTCACTCATCACTAGACATCCTTAAATCCTTCAATAGGACTCTTCTTCTCAAGTCTTCGACCACCATTTTACTTTTTATTGGGGTATAAATAATTTCAAAGTCGAACTACGACAAGTACTTGATCTAATGATGCTGCCTCTAGTTGAGGTCCTTCTATGAGAACATATAGTCCAAGCTATTGATATCATTGTAAACTCCACACTTCTCCTCAAATTGGTTGTAATTCTAAGTATTCAGATCATACATCATATCTTCTAACTCTTTGTTAGGGGTTAGAAAATTCTTTTATTATGGTAGGACTTAGAGAAACCATACACCACCACATGATCATCCTCCATAAGCATGGACCCAATACCCATACATGAAGAATCATAGTACAAATCATACCTGTTTCCATCCTATGAAAAAATCAGAATGGTTAAGGTAGTAAATGACCTATTCAACTCCTTGATGGATTAAATAGATTTTGGGCCCCATAAAAACTTCACCCATTTTTGGGTGAGCGTAGTAATCAGTGAAGCAAGCCGAGTGAAATCCCGAACAATCCACTTATAACAACCAGTTATGATGAGGAAACTCCTAATGTTGAAAACATTTTTCGGCTGATCCCATGACATAACTACACTGATATTCTCAGGGTCCACCGAACCCCCCTACTCTGAGATTATATTCCCCAAAAATTTCACCTCCCTTATCCTAAAAGTTCATATGGAAAACTTTGCATAAAGGAGATTCTCTCATAAAGTGCATAGAACAATATTCAAGTGATTCTCATGTTCCTCCTCAGATCCTGAATAAACTAGGATGTCATCCAAAAATACCACAACAGAATAATAGAGATACTAATGGAACAAACTATTCATGTGTTCCATAAAAACCACTGGAGCATTGGTCAATCCAAAGGGCATGACCAAGTACTCGTAGTGGTTGTACCTTTGTCAGAAGGATATCTTTTGTGATATCTGCCTATTTCACCATGAGTTAATGATAAAGCAAACACAAGTCTATATTAAAAAACCACCTTCCCCATTCAATTGACCAAGCAATTCATTTATTTGGGGAAAAAGATATATGTTCTTGATTGTTACTTTATTCTTCTTCTGGTAGTTAATGCACAACTCGAGGCATCTGTCAGCATTTTTTGTGAACAATATAGGAGAGGCCCAAGGAGAGATGATCAAGAGAATAAATCCTTTAGATTCTATATTTTATAGCAGTATCATTAATTCCATCTATTAAATGGGGGCTGTGTGATATGAGGGAAGAGATATCATATGTGTTCCCAAATCCAGATCAATCAAGAACTCCACATCCCAACCTACGGGAAAACCTAAAAAATAATCCCAAAATACCTAAAAAAACTAATCAAATACATGTGGTATTCCACCATAAAAATAGTTACCATAATCCTCTATCGAGGGACATGATAAATGAAAAAACAAGATATCCTAACTCTGAGTGTGGAGGTCCAACACGACTCAATTGAGGATCCCATTTCCCAAAAAAACCAAATGACTCCCATCAGGTGTTGTGAAACTCACTCACAGCCTATAGAAAAAGAATTGAGCCTGTAATTGTAATATAAAATTAATGAAAAGTATTATTATAAATAGATACATATATAAGACCAATATGTACCACTCCATCTCAACCACTAACATAGAAAGCACACACAATGGGAACATGATACCCTGCTTCTTCTTCTTTCCGTGTAGCATCACCAAATCCATCGATAAAGAAAAATATTAGTTGTAAAACTTAGTGTGTTCACAATAAAAGTAAAGATAAATGAAAAATTTGAACCATTATTGAAAATATTAGAAGTTACAGAAGATGCAACCAAGTCGGTACCTCGAACTATCGACGTTCCCGCCTCTGGTGTTATTGGTTCTTGATCCACCACATGGAGATGTCTAGTCTCTGCCTGAGGACGACTGCTACCTGGTGGCTATTCGCAAAACAAGATTTTCCCAGAAGATGAACCTTCCCTAAAACCACAACCTCGAAAACAATATCCCCTCATCCTCGGAAACTTTAACAGAACTGACACTCCTTTTAAAGTCACAAATCTTGCACCACTCTGAAGTGGAATTTCCACACAGAAAAAGCACTGCAATTTACCCATACCTCTATATTAATAAAAAGTTTTTAGATGAAATGGGAAATCTAGTCGGATGTTACCCGACCTACAACACAAGTGGCACATGAAGGATCGTGCATTAAAATCTGCAAATGAAAACTAACAGGAAAAGTGGCATGAAATACCACCTCCCTTCTTCCCCAGCCCCTATCGCTTCATTTTCGTCTCTTAAGAGTTTCCAATTCCAACTAATATTACTATACTAGGGAATCCATCCCTCCCAATTGGATTAATCTTCACCATACATGCCTGATATACCACCTCAACATAGGCCATCAAAATAAACAAGAAAACCGAGGAGTATATCTCAGGCCATATGCCTTTCTAAAACCTCAGGGATTTTCTTTCCCATTAGAGATGATTTTAGGATCATACCAAACTAGCTTAGAGAAATGGTTGGCATACTCCATCAAAGAAATATCACCCTCAAAAGATCCATGAAATCTAATGATATAGCCTATTCCAATAATTCATGAAAAAATTCTTCATTCCATATAGCCTTGAAATCTCCCCAGCGTAGCTTCTCATTCTTTCCAGCTTAAAGTACTGATTCTAAAAACATCCGACTAGGAGCCTCCATCATAAAAGAGGCATAATTCACCATGAACTCCTCAGGTGTGTCTAGGAACTTCAACAAGTGCATGTTCATTTCCATCCATTCCTCTACTTCTTGGGGATCTATGATACCTCAGAAAGTAGGAGGCTTGTTTTTTAGAAAATTCTGGGCATTTTACTTCCTAGGAACATTCTCATATTATCCAACAGGAGCTGGATCAGGATCTAGTCCATGATATAGTGCTTGGATATCCCATATTACAGCCTCGACTAGCCCCAGATCAAGCAGTGGGGGAGAACTCTCTCGAACTTCTTCTCATGGGTGAATGTGAGCTTTCCGGGGAGGCATGTTGTTACAAAAAGGAAAAAGTCACAGGAGAAAAAACTAGTACAATAGTTCTTTATAAATTCATCAAGAAATTCAAAACAAAAAAAATCCAAACACATTAAAACTAAAAAAACCACTACTTCACCCCCACATGATGTCCACGTGCAGTCTGCTGCCCACACATATAACCTGGAAGTGAATTGAAACAAATAATGCCAATTTCCAAAGGTGGATTGAGTTCTGTCACGAGGGGTGTGGGCCAGGCACCCAACTCATAACCAAAAATCAAATCCTCAACAGTTATAGCTTCTATATCACCTGACTCATCCCAAAATTATAATATAACCCAAAAACATTGGTCTCCTTTGATACCATTTTGTCGCCAACCAAATATGGTTTCCATAAATACGAAAACCAAAATAATCGCATGAAAAGGCCCGATGGGTGTTACCTATACCCCCAGTCTAGAAAAAGTTCCCAAGTATCATAGATTTTTTTTGGGAACGATTTACCAGAGTAAGGTTACATAAAACATCAAAATCAATCGATAGATTGAATATAAAAAATCATGACAATCAAGCATTAAAAATTCCATAACATAATACATAGTCTTTATCATAAAAAAGAGGTCCAAAGACACGTAAAAGTGTTATAAAAACATCCCCAAGTACTCCACTTGACAAGTGGTCATCAACCACAAGCTGTCTTCATGACACGTCACCATGAAAGGGAACTAACAACACGAACTTCCATCACCCAATGATTTGCCTTTACCTTTGTCAAAAAATGATCATGTATACATACACCCAAGGAGTGTAAGTAGGGTGAGATCCAATTCCCAATAGGATTCCACCAAGAGATTCCATAGAGTAAAAAATAAAGGATAAAAAGGATTCCATTTTTAATAAGAAATAAATTCTAGAAATAATTACTAATGAATGAAACTTTTAAATGTAAACAAATTTCAATGGTAATTTTCGATAAGTAAAAAAATATAAATAAAACATGTAATATATGGTATTCTCTAGACAAACCCATCTCATTATAAGGATAATTATAAAAGATTCAATGAGCACTAATTTCAGAAAAACCCCTACGCACATGTTTGTCTCGGTCCCCGTGTACATCATATCTCGGTGTAAAGTAACCATAGAAAAATCAGATCTCGTGCACAAGCCACTAGTAGGGAACATAAACAATACCCAGGGGTCCCCAACCATCATCAATATTTTTTTAGTGTTTTTGTTATCCATTTTTTATAGTTAAACATGGATGAAATTACTCCGGATCACTAGCGTAATAGTATATATCCTCCCTCCTAAATACCCAGGTTTTCCCCTTTGTGATCAAACCATTTCCACATGTTACCAATATCCATTATAACATTAACACATCAATTATGGTCATAATAAACTCAAAACATTATATACACATTATTTTCACCACTTAAATCACTCAATAAAACCATTAGAATTTCAATAGAATAACTCCACCAAATTTAACAATGTTTTTCACAGAAAATACATTAAAATACCCACATTGTACACTTTCTGAATTCCCATATTCACCAAAATAAAATTTTCAGCACGAAAACATTTTTATAAATCCATTACATGAGTTATAAAATAACCCCAATTGGCATAACATAGAATAGACAAGTAAATCACCCAATTTAAATCACAATTGATACCTAAAAATCATTTTCTTAAAAAACGTCACCAAAACCAAATTTCCTAGAAATGATAATGAAGGAGAAGTGTGGTGAAAATGTAAATTAAACTATTCTAAGTCATCTATTAGTTCATACACATGGAACCAGCTACCAAATGTTTCAAAACCTATGAATATTTGTGCGAAAGATCAACGGAACCATCGTCACACCACAAGGGACTTAGATCAAGATAAATCCACTATAATAGAAAACGAAACCCAAGATAAATCCCTAGGATAGAAATACAAATTTATATACATTAGGAACACAAATAATATTGGGATAAACCCCCTAAAAAGGATTTAATAAAATAATAAACCCACTTACATGAGAATGTTTGATGTTTATCCACCAAATACCCCTTCAAAAAGGAGTTCCAAGGAGGTTTTGTGGTGCCCGGGAGGCTACCATGGATACTAGTGTCGAATTGGGGAATAAAGGGGTGATTTTGGATAAATCCCAAGAAGGAAAATTAAATTTAAAAACATTTTAATGAGATCGAAAAGGCTCCACAGTTTTCTTGAATGGTTTTGGAAACCGTGCACCCAAAATGTGCACCACCGTTTGTATACTCAAAAAGTGTCCAAACTTCTTCAAATTCAAGGGATCCTATAGGAAACGTAGGGGGGATGTTATGAAAAAATATAATATAAACAATTACCTTATATTAAAGAAATGGTTGTGAAACATGGTCTGTAGTTATATTACACAACTTATACCTAAGTGAACTTCACCTGCTCATGTCACATAAAACACAATGTTTTGAATAGTAACTATGCATATAGAATTTATTAAACACCAAGTGTATACTAATAAAACATGGTAAATTTCATGATAGATTACATGGATTGTATTTTTCGTAATTTGTTTTATTATACATGGTTTAGTGGATAAGTTCACATAAGACGTGTACTCAAATACACTGTCAAAACAAAATGAGGTTGGATTCCTAGAAGAATGATGACATAAATGGAACATAGTGAGAATAAACAACATGTAATGCATTAATTACCATGTATAAGTATACACTGATCCATTTAGTGATAAAATTAGCCACATGAAATATGTGATACATTACATGTTACAAGATTGAAGGATTCATGTAGTCCCATGTCTGATGAACATACAGTGTTCTTTAGAAGGCTTCATGGACATAATAAATTTATACCACAAAATGTGTATGTAATTAACATATAATATGTCTTCCAATGAGATACATGTCGAAGAAAAAGACATGTATCCCAGCACACAAGATGATAGATACACGACGTGTTTGTTGGATTTTAGATAATGTGTAGTCCAACCGAGGTACACACCAAATCCATAGGTGTGTAACCTGAGTACACAACAATTGAGGAACATGGTAGCTTGTAAGTACATGTAATATAGTCTCAAAATAAAGGTGAGAATTTAATAATATTAAATATATAATTTCATTATTAAAATATTATTATATTTATTAACACTTATTATGTATGAAAATTTAATAATGGATTTAAGGAATTAATAAATTACCAATTAATTTATTATAATTATCTATAATCACTTTATCTGTTATTTATTTACCATGAATAAATTTATGATGGTTATCTTATATATAATTCATATAGTATTTATGATACAAGAGAGTTTATTATTTAAATAATTAAAATATATTATTATAATAATAATTATAATTATAGTTGAATTTTATCTATTTTTTCTTTTTCATATTTCTCACATGTGTTCAAAAATTCATGAGGTTGAACAAGACTCATGAATGTGTTATTATAATTTAATTTTATTTATTACATAGATTTTGAGAATATTAACTATTATTTTAAACATGAAAACATGTGATTAATCCCTCCCACCATTATTATGTATGGAATGCATTCCCAAGATTATTTATTTAATTACACTTAACTAATCATTTGGTTCCATTCAAAAACATGTTACTTATAAATACGTGTAATTAATAGAGTATCCCATGGTGTGTGGAGGAGGTCCAAAATAAATCTAATATGACGAAAACCCATCTATTACATATGTCAATAGGTGGAATAGTGAAATTGGACCCAACACCGGAACACATAGTTTTCTCCCTAAGTCATAGGATGAATTAATGTTCTCTTAATAAATAAATAGTTAGATAAACTCATTAATAAGTTAACTATTTATAAATTTATTTCTGTCTTATGCATTATTAATTTATTGGATGAAAGACCATGATCAAATAAATAAATCAACTATTATGAATTGATTAAATATAACTAAATGGACTACTGATAATTTTTTTTATCAAAACATAGTTAATCATTTATGTATAATTAAATTAATTTTAACAAGACATGAAAATTATAAAACAAGAAATATTTATATATAAGAAGTTAAAATCCATCAACTTAACATTATGTAATACAAAATCATCCACTACATTATTGGGAATGAAATAATATAACTAAGTGTTTTTTGGGATAATGTCTAGAAAATATCATTTTTAATTGATTTCTCACGAGATTTTTGGGATAAAATAACCAAAATTTTATAGAATTTAGTGGCTAGAGTATGTTTGATAAAAATTTGGAGATATGTTTTGAGGAAATATCTGGTAGAATGTTTATATTGGAGATTATACTCAATGGATCAAGCAACTACAAAACCCCAGTAGGAAATACCACCTACATAAATGAATTCTCATGATTCTTATGGTAAAATTTTGGATTATATAGAATGGAAATATATATCTTTTCTACTATAATTATTTGTCTAATTTCATATTCAAATTTCAATGGTTAGGACGACAATGAATATATAAAATAATGGTAGATATAATAAAATTAAAATAAATTTTCCTCACAAAACTTTAAGTTTAGTGATGCACTAGTAATATGATCCTCAATAATTTTATAATATGGCTAAAAACCACAAAAATTTGATATCATTTCTTTTCATTGGGAATATACATAAAAAAATAAATTTTTTGATATGCTACAGTTGTTTATATGATGCATTACTATCACACAGCTTTTATTATGTGATCGATTCACCTAATCACATTCAGTCACCACAGTAAGTGAGAAAAAAAGTTAAAAGGATGATGAAAAAAGATATATTGAAGATTCATCCTATGTATGTTATATTATATTGTAAACTATGTCTAGAAAATTGATGACACGATATAAATGCATGGATACATAGACAATAATATCACATCTCCATTATCATGAGAATGTGAAGGAAAAGTGTAAAATAAATAATATTTTAAATGAAATATATCGTTGTAAGCTTGAAGGAGGTAATCCTGAATCTGATTGTGACTTCAAAATGTTGTGGTATATTGAATTGTAATAGAAAATAGGTTTTTAGTTAGAGAATAAATTATATATTATTATTATTTTATCATACTTACCATCAAGTTTATCTTTACTTGTCCAATCTAGGATAAAATAAATGGATAATCCACTCAGGAAACGTTTGTACATACATCACCAAGAAGATAAGGATTGGTTGAAACCTATTTATTCACCCTTTGAGGTGAAAAGACTAAAATTTATGGATATATATATAGCATGACTAATATAAATCGAAAATATCATTTACAATTTCATTTAATGAGACTAACGATTAAAGGGTAATAAAAAGAATATGAGTATATTTTCTTCTTATGTGAAAATATTGAACATAAAAATGAAATTACTATGAATTGATGAAGTGATAAGGAAAAACCAAAATATGTATATTCATCATGTTTTTATTCACCAATTTTTTATTAAATTCAACATGTTTAAAACATACACATATTAAAATACAGAAAATGAACATGAATGCAATGTTTATTGAATGAACTCTAAAGGAGCCGAGAAATCAAAAGTATTTCATTAGCCATCGTATCAATACTTTACATTTCATGATTTAATTGTTTCATTATTTCGATAAGTTTAACCAAAAACATTTATTTTAGTTTCTAGTAAGAAACAATGATAAGTTTTCTTATTTTTGGAATTAATGTTGTTATGGTAGCATAATACTAAACTAACAATACAATAATCATGACCGAAGAATATATTTTACAATGAATTTTTAATGTAAAATATAATATAAGAACTTGGTTATGAAATGATACTTTTTGTTCAATAAAATATGAAAATTTTAGAACATTTTATACCTATAAATGTGTGTTAGTCTCAATTGATCAAAGATACTATATATAAAGAAAAACTAGTTACCATATTTTAGATGAAGAAACATCATTAAACAATCTTATGTTACAAATAAATTTACATTTGGATCAACATTTTCACATGAACCATTCTAAATAAAAACACATAATATACTTTACAAGAATCCTTTAAGAAACCTCAAAAATTATTAGTAAATTATATGAGTAAACATGGTAAATAATGATGAATTGGTTAATTTTATTATCGAAAAAAATTGTACCAAGTTTTTATTAATCATACATGTGAGTGAAGGTATTCCCAATCTAACATTTTATTATTATGATTATAGAAAAAGGAATATCAAGAAAGAATATATATATATTTATTTATTTAAATCGTTATATATTTTTGCAGTGCATATATATCAAATAGAATTGAAATAACTATACACATTGTTACAATATTGTATAATGTATATAATATCAGTTGTGATATGATATGAATCAATTAAGACACTACTTTAAGTGATTATCGAAACCAGTTTATTAAATGATGGTTTTAGACACATACCAATAATAAACCACTAAGGTGTATCTATGTAAATGATCTTGTAGCCATTGAGGATATTAATGTCTTGTCAAGACTAAATATATTTCAATAAAGGAATACAATACCTTTGAATATAGTAGGGTAAGACACAAATTCTATGGGTTAAGGCTATAGATGTACGTGGGGTGGCATAGGAATATTGCACTACACTAATCTTATTGGGAGGAGTACATAAAGAGACACATACTCTGTATGAGTTGAAAACTAAAGAGGTTGTTTATCTTCACTGTGGATAGTGATAAATTTATTATTTCTTTTGGAAAAATCTCCCTAAAAATAATAAATAATTGAAATATTAAATGGTTGAATATTATATATAAATTCATTTTATGGACTCCATGTATCAAGATTATGAGATTCTATATTTTGAATGTTTTTAATACATAATATTACAGGGGAGTATTCAAGAGAAACATAACATGAATGGTAAAATATAGTACCAATAAAGAATGATTGATTATTAAATGTTTTACTCTCTTGGAAGTAATATACACCAAGCATCATTACTATACTACTTTTGAATAATATGTGTCAAAAAATAAATCTATGATCATAATATTGGTCTATTGATAGTCAAGTACACCCCATTAAGTTAACTCCTTATGGAATATGTCTAAATGGAAAAACCATAATGAGAACCTATTGTATATGACTACATGGAATAACAAGAAATGGTTGGTGACATCAATAAATTTTTATACTAGATATATAATACAAAAAATAATTTCTGAATAGATAAATCATAGTGATCATAAAACATTCATTTTCAAATGAATGGGTGACATGTTTATCAATATGGTTAGTTGGGGAACTATAAGTTTTGATGAAAATATTTTGATAAAATATGAGAAAAATATTATTTCATACTTGTTTTTTAAGACTATTGAATGAATTTATACATGTATAACTTAATGAATAAATTGTTTTAGGGAACAAGATCTACAACATATATCACTGTGTATTCTAGATCTAGTCATATTATATATATATTGAAATTTTATTGAAATTACATGATGGATCAATTCCAGATGTAATTTTTATTTTCATTTAATAATTCAAGTAGAACATGCATCTGAATAAGAAGATATTATTGAGTTTAAAATTTCACAATATTAAATTAATTGAGTTAATCCCATATACCATGTTATGTACTGATTTTTGATATTAACAATGTATTATTTATAGAAGGTAAATATAAATTAGATCCAATAATACTACATGGACTTGATGTTATAACTACACAACAATACATTTAAAAGTAAAAAATATATGAGTTCCAAATGTTTGGAAAACTAGGATACAAGTGATCAATGGAAATGAACAATTTCCTCAATTGGTACTCTTTGAACCAATGTCATACAAAATGAAAATGTAATATAGAAGAAAAAATATTACAATAATTGGATTCTTTGTCTATATTATAAAAGAATGATATAATTTTATGTAGTATAAGAAATAGTTTAGAAATATTTCATTATAGTTTTCGTTTATACAAAGAGAAATGAATTAAGAAGTATTTATAAATGCTTTGATAATATGTTTAGTTAAGATGTCAAGATTACGACATGGGAACAATAGGGTGAAACATAAATATATAACTACTTGTGGAAGTTTCTCAATGTAATAATGTTGTGGTAAGAGGAATCACCAAAAAGACATGTGACTTTACCAACCCTAGTCATGGAAACATTATATGACCAGTATTTGTAGCTATAAAAAAGGGAAGAATGGTCAACATGTGAGAACTAAACAATAGTTAGTAGTTGGATCAAGTGAAATTAGTGACCTATTAGTGTTGGTTTAAATAACAATTACATTTTACATTAGATTACATATATATATTTTAAGGAGTAGATATTAATATCAAAAACCTATCAAATATTGATATATCTTATTTACATCAATGATGATTTAGTTACCTAGAGTATATATTGAATTGATAAGGTCATAAAAGTTCCCTGAGTTGGGGAGAACCCTAAAATGGAAGCAAAATATTCTTAGAATAGTTCTATGTTCCGATAACATAATATGATAGGGAACATTGTAATTATACTTTCGCGTGTGATTACTCCAAAGCCGATTACATGTATTCTCATGATGTTAGATATTAGTAATCTCCATGATGGGATATTATAAAAAAAACGATATATAGAATGTCATCATGTTTTGGTGTCATTGGATTTTCCTATCTTTGAGTGTGTATCACAGTCCAAATACTTTAATCTTATTATTAATTCATCTCATAACTCAAGCACATAAATTTATTTCATTAAACATGAGAATATTGTTCATGGGGAAGTAGGATACATTAGGTGTTTCATATATGATGTGTTATTAATTAATTATATGATGAAGAATTTGTCCATTGCATATTTACATAAGTTGATATATTGGCCCATTAAATTTAATGGCACTATAATGTTAAATTATATGGAAATGGGTTAATTCTGAGTTTATTTCAGATAGTAAACGAAATTTTTATCATGTATATAGGTAAATGGCATAGATGTTTATCCTTTTTGATGATATATTTCGATAAAGGGGTTATATTACACATCAAGATTTTGTATGTGGTTATAATTATTAGTCTATTAAGGTCTTTATCATGGGTCTTAATAACTGTTTCTATATAGTAAACATATACTTTTCAAAATCCCATTTATTATCAACATGAAATAATCCTAATGGATAACACAATAAGTGTTTCCATTCATTAAAAATAAATTCTATTTGAATTTAATTATTTAAACTAATATTATTCTCAAGACTAAGTAATAATTTTAATCATGTTTTATTGATCATTAATCTTCATAAGGTAGTACATATTTATTTATTCATTAGTAAAAAATTTGTTTGATTATATGGATATTTAAATAATATTTATTATCCATTGTTTGAATAGTATTTTTACTCTATGAGATATTTAATAAAAAATTATTTTCTGTTATGTAAATAAAATATTCAATTAGGTGAATAACATATTTAGTTGAGTATTCAATATATGTCTATGAATTTAATAGGGCCATGATCACATTTGGTAATGAATATTAATTTAAATGTCGGTAATATAGTATTTATCATTAGCATGTTTGTAAATGTAGTAAAATTATATTATTATAATTATTATAAAGAATGAGGTTTACTAATGAATGTATAATTATTTATGGATCATTATTTAATTAAATAGTATTTTTTATCTAAACCCTATCTCTATAAATATACCCTTATGTCTACTGTGTTGGTTTAATTTGTAATTGAGAATCGTTGGGAACAACAAAATTATGTCTAAAATTATTCTTCTCAAATTATCAGGAAACATATGAATTCCTTCACACCTAATGTATCATTATGTTATCAAGCATAACTATACAAGAAAATTGTTTTTCCATGTGACTACCAGATAATCAATCAGGGTCATTATGTGGTCTATAAAGAATGTTTTGATAACATCTAAAAGTATTCTATATTTGGTTCCTAAAAATCCAAAAAATCTAATATGGGTAGGGTTTTTTAGTTGATCAATATCTACACTAAAGAAATATCATAAGATAATGTAATTATTCTTTCGATCATATATAGATTAATTATAAATTTAGCATGAAACAATCCTATCAGGTTCCAGGTACTCATCTACATTAATAATCAGGTAAAATAATTTCATGGTCATAGAGTTCATATCATTAAAACATTGCAAAAGATCCAGAAAATACATAAAACTTTTATGTTTTTTTAAGCATACCATGGTGCGTTGATTGCACCTGGAACCTTATTATTACACAATTGAGCCCTCGAGATTCTTGACACACACTCATGGTGTTAAAACGTTTTAAAAAATAATATCCCCTTTTATATTCTTTCTATAAGGCACCAGTGTTAAACCTTACTTAATCATGGGTTATTACAAGATTACACATTGAGGATATATTCAGGTTTAGAGTTTTAGAGAAATAGATCATAAAACATTCATTACATTCCACATTTAAACAAAGTGGTCACATAAAAATCTCAGAAATGGATATAAAAATATGGAAAGAAAACATGAGTACATGTATACACAAGAATCAATGAAATCATTCTTTACTCATAAAACATAATCAATTTAATATACCTCATCAAATCATGAATAAATCATAGAAATCATAAGACATTAAGGTAACTTGAGGCATTCATAACATTCTTACGTAGGGAGTAACCCTATTGGTTATGTTTGGAAAACCCATCACAGTATATTCCCTAAATCTCTTCATAGAAACCTTAACGTTTAAATCATTCACGTTACCCAATGAATTTGAGAGCTATATCGGGCTCACCCACCCTTAGTTTATCATGGAACCACCCGTCTTCATAATAATGCCCAAGAACCATAACATAATCGTATCACATAAAACATGCATAAAGGAAACATAACATTTCCACTTTTCAATCACAAGATATCAATACAACACATTGATATAAAAACATTATGAATACCATTTTCAATACCCAAAAAAAGAAAACTAAAACAGGGTATTTATTTTTATTTTAAAAAAATGTATGGCTTGTAGAGGAAGCCGAAACTCAAATAATGGTCAGGGTGGCGGAGAAGTCGTTATCTCCTCATACGTATGACAAAAAAATTACATTTTTTCGTTTATTAAAACTCTTGATATAAAAAAATATTCCTTTTGGATAAACGTAAAAGTCAAATGGATTTATGCACCGTATAAAAGAAGTTTGTGTATAAAAAAAATATGCCTCAATGAAAGGAGATTGAGACGAAGTCCCATACCTTGGGTCCGACTTGACATGATCGTTCTTTAACCTCCTGAATAATAAACATGATTAAATTTCTACTTGATTAATAACATTTTTCAATTTCATTATTTCTTTTATATCACTTATTACCGTGTCATGAACACTATGTAATTATTTAAGTTAATAACGGTCATTTTATCGATCATTAGTACTTGAGTCAAAAATAAACTCTTTATAATTACAAGTTGTTCATGATTCCATCATATCCAGAGTTATACTCAATATTTAGATATCATATATATCCATTATATACTTGCATTTATAATATTACATAATGTTTAGAGGTATGAAATGAAATGCACCGTTAATGGAGATGGTAAGCCGTACATACGCATGAACGCTACATTCATTTCTATTTCATATTTTATGGAATGGAATCATAATGATATAAATGTATATTATAATTACATTATAATATCGTATATAATATCATTACTTACATCCTTTATATGTCCTACATATGGCATTAACGAATCAAATCACTTTGAGGGGGCGGTAGCCCGCACTTTCTAAAATAAAGATATCACATTTACCCATACTGGAAAACATAAAGGTATGACATAAATGAAAAATAAAGAATATTAAGTAAAACATAAACATATTATATATCATATATAAATATAGTGTCATCTTAATATCCACCTTTGAAGGTGTTAAAAGAATATTGAACAATCATCGTTTCGTGATGCAGAAATTCGCCATCCATGGTAACAGTATGTTCTTCAACCATTAGATGTAGGTGTGTGTAAGTGTAGATCGAATACATATTATAACAACATCATAGTATATGGAAGATTCTGGTTTTGTTACAAAATAAATTAATAAAAATATTTTAGGGGGTTGGAGAAGCAAAATAAAACATAAGAACACAAGAGAAGACATTACCTTTGAATCAGGTAACTCTTCTTGATTTGAGCTCAAAGGCTTCGTTAGGAAGACTTTTGCCCAAAGCGAGTCTTCTAAGAGATATAGAGGGTTGTGGAGAGACAGAATGGGCAGGGTTTGGCCGAGCCAAAGGCTTTGGATGTGTGGGTAAGGTTGTAGAGGTGGGGGCCTTTTATAAGAGGAGAGGAGGGGCACTCTTGGAAAGTTAAGAAAAGATACATTGTTATAAAATTATTTTCAAATAGAAAATGTCCCACAATTATAAAATTAAAGGATAAGGTGATAAGGGTTCGAAATCCACCCATACAATAAGTTTTTGAAAAGTGTAGGTCTTAGATTTTACATTATATTTTCATTTTATTTAAATCGTTAAATAATGAGGTCATCGCTGCATCATCATGGTATCATAAATAATTTAATTTATTTAATGTCTAAAAAATATTAAAAAAATATCAGGATGTAGGAAATATATTTATCTTTTTAATGAATATTTATAGTCAATAATATGACTTGTATAACCTCATTTGAAAATTGTTTTAGTAAAACAACTCATGTTTGTGACATTTTCATTTTAACATTATATTAAAAGTTATTATGTCATTTTCCTACCAATGTGGCTCCATGGGGTCCCCAAGTCGACCCATTGATTGTCTTGGTCGTCCATGACACATCCAATAAGGGTAGGACATGTGTCTAGGTATTTTCAGTTTATTATAATATAATTTTTCCCTTAAATTGCACTAATTATCTCTAATCGCGATTAAAAACATAAAAGTTACTATTCAACAAAAATTATTTTAATCCCATTGAACCGAATTTTACTTCTTAATGACAACCATGTATGTCGGATTTTTGAAATTCAAAATACAGAGGTGGTAAAATTTCATTTAAACGAAAAATCAGTTTTTTAAGTACTACTTTGTGGTTTCACTATTCATCAAAAATTGATGTTTTTCAGAAAAATACCAAAACTTCATCCTAAGATATATTTGATATTCTAAATTAAAAAATGATGTCTATTTTACAAAATTAAAATCATATAAGTTACATTAATTAATTTAATAATTAATTCACGCTGTCAGAGCAAATAGCGTTTTTTTATGAAAGAATAAGTATCAAAATATTGACACTAGTTTAAGTGCAATTTCAAAGTGAAATTAATTCCGATGATCACCATTGGATTAAATGGTATAAATATACTCTATTTTCACTTTAAAATTAATAAAAAATATAATATAATCATATAAACCAATTAGATTAAAAAGACGTTTTGAATTAAAATACATCATTTTTCACTATTCATTAAAAAACATTATTAGAAAAATACCAGAAATTTATCCAAAGTAAATTTCAATGTCCCAATCATAAATAATAAGTTTATTATGACAAATATAGCTTATAAAATTGTAAAAATATAGATTTAAAAATGGTTTGCCATCAAAAGGCAGTAAAACAATCTTCCAAAAATATTAGTGTATTCAATGCTTAAGATTGGATTTATTCTCATTTTATGCCTCTAAAACACTATCTAATTCATTAATAGACATATATAAAAATATATATTATTCATTACTTACTTGGGATGTTACATCCTTCCCCCCTTTTGAAAATTACGTCCCCACAATTTATTTATTTATCGAATAAGTGGGGGTATTTATCCCTCATAGCATTTTTAGATTCCCACGTTGCCTCTTCAAATATATGGTTTTTCCACAAAACCTTTACATGATGAATCACCTAATTCTGCAACACATGATTCCTGTGGTCAAGAATTTGGACCAGTTTTTCCTCATAAGATAGGTTCTCTTCCAGTTGATCTACCTCTGGACTCAAAACATGAGATGGATCTGGCATCTACTTCCTTAGCATTGAAACACGAAAAACATTGTGTACCTGAGATAAACTAGGAGGTAAAGCCACGTGGTATGCAACTGATCCAACTCTCCCCAATATTTTATATGATCCAATGAACCTTGGACTCAGCTTTCCTTTCTTACCAAATCACATCACACTTTTCCATGGTGAGACTTTGAGAAAAACATGATCACCTACCTCAAAAAAGAGATCCTTCCTCCTGTTGTCCGTATAACTCTTCTACCTGCTCTGAGCTGTTCTCATGTGTTTCTATATCAACTGAACTTTTTCTACCAACTCTTCTACCAATTCTGGTCCCATCAGCTTCCTTTCACCCACTTCATCTCAGAAAGCTGGAGTTTGACACCACTTCCCATATAACGCCTCAAATGGTGCCATCTGTATACTGGAATGAAAAATGTTATTATATAAAAATTCAACCAAAGAAAGATGTTGGTCCCAACTTCCCTGATAATCCATTGAACAATCACGTAGCACATCTTCCAAAGTCTGAATTGTTCGTTCTGACTGCCCATCTGATTGAGGATGAAAAGCTGTACTAAAATTTAATTCAGTACCCAATGACTTCTGAAGGCCTTTCCAAAATTTAGAAGTAAACCTGGGATCACGGTCAGATACAATGGAGAGAGGAACTCCATGTAACCTGACTATATCTTTAAGATACAAACGGGAAAGTTTATCTACGGAAAAAGTATCTCGTATAGAAAGGAAATGAGCATATTTAGTCAAGCGATCAAAAATAACCCAGATTGCATTATTAACTCAAGGTGTCTTTGGAAATCCCACAACGAAGTACATGGATATATTTTCCCATTTCTAATCGGGCACTGGTAAAGGATGAAATATCTCTATCGGTAACATTATCTCTTTTTTAACCTGCTGACAAGTCAAACACTTCACAGTAAAATCAACAATATCTCTTTTCATTCCATCCCACCAGTAATACTCCCGCAGATCTCTCTACATCTTAGTACTAACAGGATGAACTGAAAACGGAGAACTATGAGCTTCACATAAAAAATCTCCCTTCAACTATGAATCAAAAGGCACACACAATCTTTTCCCAAATCTCAAAACACAATCATTATCAATGTTGAATTCAGGCAACTTACCCTTCTGAACCAGATCTACCTTTTTCTGCAACTCACTATCTTGCTTCTGTGCTTTCTTGATTGTGCTTGATAGAGAAGATTTCACTGATACCTGAAACAAAACTGAAGAACATCCTGCACCAACAACTTCTATTCAAAATTTCATCAAATCCATAACCAAATGATCACGTTCCAAACGCAACATTGTTAATGAAGCATTAATTTTTGACTCAAAGCATCAGCTACTTTATTTGCTTTTCCTGGATGGTAATGAATTGTACAATCATAATCCATTATTAATTCTAGCCATCTCCTCTGTCTCATGTTCAATTCTTTCTGAGTGAATATATACTATAAACTTTTGTGATTGGTATATATTTCACACTTTACTCCATACAAATGATGCCTCAATATTTTTAAAGCAAAAACAACAGCAGCTAATTCCAATTCATGTGTAGGGCAATTTACCTCATGAGTTTTCAACTGTCGTGAAGCATAAGCAATTACCTGATCATTCTGCATTAGGACACAACCATGTCCTTTCAATGAAGCATCACTGTAGATAACAAAATCTCCATTCCAGGAAGGTTGTGCGCAAACTGGAGCATTCACCAATCTTCTTTTCAGTTCCTGAAAACAATCATCACATTCTTTTGTCTAGATAAACATAACACCCTTCCGAGTAAGATTCGTCATTGGACTAGATAACCGTTAAAAATTTCTTACAAATCTTCGTTAATAGCCTGCTAAACCAAGGAAGCTATGAATCTCAGTTACATTTTTGGTTCTTGTCCATTCTTCAACAACCTTTGTTTTTTCAAGATCAACAGTTATCCCATCTTTAGAAACAATATGAACAAGGAAATAAATTTGTTGCAACCAAAACTCACACTTTCTGAATTTACCATACAATTTCTTTTCTTTTAAGGTTTGAAAAATAACCCATAAATGTATTTCATGCTCCTCTTTACTTTTAGAAAACACCAAAATATCATCAATGAAAACCACCAAAAACATATCCAAGAACTCATGGAAAATTATTTTCATTAAGTCCATGAATACAGAAGGTGAATTGGATAGACCAAAAGGAATTACTACAAATTCATAATGGCCATATCTGGTACGAAACGCAGTATTCAGAACATCTACTTCCTTTACCTTCAGCTGATGGTACCCCGATCTCAGGTCAATCATTGAAAAATACTGAGCTCCCTGGAACTGATCAAACAAATCATCGATATGAGCCAAATGATATTTGTTCTTAACAGTGATGTTATTCAAGGCCCTATAATCAATGAAAAGTCTCATTGAACTATCTTTCTTTTTAACAAATAAAACAAGAGCACCCCATGGTGATGTGCTAGGTCAAATGAAACCTTTATCTAATAAATCTTGCAATTTCTCCTTCAACTCTGAAAGTTAAATTTGAGCCATTAGATAAGGGGGTTTTGAAATTGGCTTAGTATCGGGAACTAAGTCAACATTAAATTCAACTTCCTAATCTGGTATTATTCCAGGAAACTCATCCGGAAAAACAACAGGATAATCATTTACCACTGGCACATCATTAATCTGAACAGTTCCTTTATTTTCAATGATGTGTGCAAGGTAACATTCATTTCCATCTTTTACAAGTTTCTCAGCCTCTTGATATATTATCAACAGTAAGGGTTCATTCTTGTACACAAAATGAAAGTATTTCTGAAATGAAACTTTTTTAGCTCTACAATAAATCTTAGCATGGGAAATAGAGATCCAATCCATACCCAGGATAACATTAAACTCTACTAGAGGAAAAACAATAAGGTTTGCATGTAGGTTCTTTCCACGGATAAGGATATGAAGATTCTTATAAATTCCTGTTGCCTCACCATTTCCCCCAGGTGTTTTTACCTCAAGTTCAGAAGTCATTTCTTGATATGGTATTCCCATTTTACTAGAAAAGGTTTCAGAGATGAATGAATGTATAGACCCCGAATCAAACAACACACTGTAATAATCTGAAAAAACAAAAACAGTACCTGATACAACTTCATTTGATGGCCCAACATCTACTGAAGTAGTTGCAAAGGACTTCACCACCCCTTTCTTCTTGTAGTCTAACTGCTTCCCATCACTCAAGCTCTTTGTCGGACACTCGTTTTCATAGTGACCCATCTCATTGCACTTAAAACAATTCACTAACTGTAAATAAAATTTGGACTTACGATCTCCTTGATCTTTTTCAGTGCAATCACGAGCCTTATGTCCCATCTTACCACATCGGTAGCACTTTACAGAATGCAGAAGACATTCCCCAGGATGCCTTATCCCACATTTATCAAAAACTATAAATATATTTTTCTTACCATCAGACCTTTTTGAAGAATTCTTCCCTTTCTCCTGCCACCTCGATCCCTTCTTCTGTTGGTTGTTATAGATCACTTGATAATTGGAAAACTCCATTTCCACCTTCTCAGAACATTGAACAAGCATTTCATAACTTTTGAACTCATGAGAAGATAATGCCCTTCGATATTTTGGCTTTAATCTTGAGTAAAAATGATTGATTTTACTATCAAGGTCTCGGATAAAATTTGGAGAATAACTTTCCAATTGAGTGAACCTTTCTTCATAGGAAGCCACTAAGTCATCCTCTTGCCTCAATTCCAGGAATTGTTTTTCCATCCTAAGTCGAACAGTCATAGGAAAATACTTCTCAAGAAACATAACTTTGAATTCATCCCAGTCGAGAGCATCAATATCATCAGCATCCCTGATATTTTTATCCATCGACCACCAATGATCTGGTTCACCCTCCAAACGGTAAATAGCAAGACTAACCTTTTGATTGTATGAACACCCCATGACATCGAAAATCTTCCCCAGTTCTTTAATCCACCCTTCAGCTAGCACAGGGTCAGATGATCCTCTGAATGATGGGGGGTTTTTCCTCATGAAATGTTCTACCACTGACATGTTCCTCTGCAGTTTATCTGGATGATCTCGTGCATGGATACCACCACCATTTATCGCTTGAGTCAACTGTTCCATTACTGCAACAAACTGTTCAGTTCCAATTCCGACCATATCAGGATGCTGATTCGGAAGGTTATTTCCTTCTGTATGCCTTCCTAGAACTGCTTCCCTGTTTCCTCTGCAGAAAACCATTCTGAATAAACATTTCTTAGATGAAGCAACATCGTAATCTTCAAATTCTATATCATTTCAATTTGACCATAAAAAAATATTTCTGGATAATCATTTAATTAAATTCTAACTCCTAAAGTTATCTAAACTGACCTCTGATACCAACTATAAGTCTCAAGCATTAAACCTTACATAATCTTGAGTTATTACAAGATTACACATTGAGGATCTTTTCAGGTTTAGTGTTTTATAGAATTAGATCATAAAACATGCATTACATTCCACATTTAAACAATGTGGTTACATAAAAATAGTATTTATTTTTCCCATCAATGGAAACATATTTAAAATAAAACATGGATTCTATCTTGACACTTCCTTGACACTATCATCATATCATGTACCCTTCCCTTTACCTGTGAAAAACATTTCAAAAACTTGGGATGAGCATAAAAAGATCAGTAAGGGATAAAACAATATGGAAAGGAAACTTGAGTACATGTATACAAAAGAATCAATGAAATCATACTCTACTAATAAAACATAATAACTTTAACATACCTCATAAAATCATGAATAAATCATAGAAATCATAAGGCATATAGGTAACTTGAGGCATTCATAACATTCTTACGTAGGGAGTAACCCTCTTGGTTACGTTTGGAATACCCATCACAGTATATTCCCTAAATATCTTCGGAGAAACCTTAACATTTAACTCTTTCACATTACCTAATGCATTGGAGTGCTATATCGGGCTCACCCACCCGTAGTTTATCACGGAACCACCCGTCTTTATAATAATGCCCAAGAACCATAACATAATCGTATCACATAAAACATGCCTAAAAGAAAACATAACATTTCCACTTTTCAATCACAAGATATCAATACAACACATTGATATAAAAAAATTATGAAAACCATTTTCAAAACCAAAATAAAATAAAAGTAAAACAGGGTATTTATTTTTCTTTAAAAAAAATGTATGGGTTGTAGAGGAAGCCGAAACTCAAATAATGGTCATGGTGGAGGAGAAGTCGTTGTCGCTGCATACATACGACAAAAACATTCCCTTTTGTCATTTAGAAAAACGATTCATATAAAAAAATATTCCTTTTGGATAAACGTAAAATTTAAAGGGGTTTATACACTGTATAAAAGAAGGATGTGTATAAAACAAAATATGCCTCAATGAAAGGAGATTGAGATGAAGTCCCATACCTTGGGTCCGACTTGACTCGATCGTTCTTTAACCTCCTGAATAATAAACTTGAGTTAATTTCTACTTTCTTAAGAACTTTTTTCAAGTTCATTATTCCTTTTATACCACTTATTACCATGACATTAACACTATGTAATTATTTAAGTTAATAACGACCATTTTATCGATCATTGGTACTTGAGTCAAAAATAAAATTTTTATATTTACAAGTTGTTCATGTATCCATTATATCCATAGTTATACTCATGATGTAGATATCATATATATAATATATATCCATTATATACATGAATTTATAATATTACATAATGTTTAGAGGTAAGAAATGAAATGCACCGTTCATGGAGACGGTAAGCCGTACATACGCATGAACACTACTTTCATTTATATTTTTAATTTTTTGGAATGAAATCATAATGATATATAGGTATATTATAATTAAATTATAATATCATATATAATATCATTAATTACATCCTTTATATGTCCCACATATGGCATTAACGAATCAAATCACTTTGAGGGGGCGGCAGTCCGCACTTCCTAAAATGAAGATATCACGTTTACCCATAATGGAAACCATAATGGTATGACATAAAAGAAAAATACAGAATCATAAGTAAAACATAAACATATTATATATCATATATAATTATATTGTCATATTAATGGCCACCTTTGAATGTGTTAATAAAATATTGAACAATCATCGTTTCGTGAGGTAGAAATTCACCATCCACGGAAACAGTATGTTCTTTAACCATTAGATGTAGCTGTGTGTAAGTGTAGATCGAATAATTATTATAAAAACATCCTAGTATATGTAAGATACTGGTTTTGTTACAAAAGAAACGAAATAAAAGAGTTTAGGGGGTTGGAGAAGCAAAATAAAACATAAGAACACAAGAGAAGACACTACCTTTGAATCGGGTAACTCTTTTTGATTTGATCTCAATGGCTTCCTTGGGAATAATTCTGCCCAAAGTGAGGCTTCTAAAAGTTAGAGAGGGAAGTGGAGAGTCAATATTGGCAGGATTTGTTCAAGCCAACGGCCTTGGAAGTGTGGGTAAGGCAGTAGAGGTGGGGGCCTTTTATAAGAAGAGAGGAGGGGCACTCTTGGAAAGTTAAGAAAAGATACTTTGTTATAAAATGATTTTTGGATAAAGAAGTTCCCAAAATTGTAACATTAAAGGATAAGATGATAAGGGTTCTAAATCCACCTATAAAATAGGTTTTTGACAAGTGTAGGTCTTATATTTTACATTATATTTTCATTTTATTTAAATCGTTAAATAATGATGTCATCGCTATGTCATAATGGTGTCATAAATAATTTAATTTATTTAACGTCTAAAAATTATAAAAGAAATATAATGACATTGGAAATATTTTTTACCTTTCTAATGAATATTTATTGTCAATAATATGACTTGTATAACCCCATTTTAATTTTTTTAGTAAAATAACTCGTGTTTGGGAGATTTTCATTTTAAATTTAAATAAAAAGTTATTAAAGTCATTTTCCTACCAAAGTGGATCCATGGGGTCCCCAAGTCGGCCCCTGGATTTTATTGGTTGGCCATGACATATCCAATAATGGTAGGACATGTGTCTAGGTATTTTCATTTTATTATATTATCATTTTTTCCATAAATTGCACTAATTACCTCTAATCGTGATTAAAAAATTAAAATTTACTATTCACCAAAATATTATTTTAATCTCATTGAACAAAATATTACTTCTTAATTACAACCATGTATGTTGGATTTTTGAAAATCAAAATACAGAGGTGGTAAAATTTCATTTAAACGAAAAATCAGTTTTTTAATTACCACTTAGTGGTTTCACTATTCATCTAAAATTGAAGTTTTTCAGAAAAATACCAAAACTTCACCCTAAGATGTATTTGATATTCAGAATTAAAAAATGATGTCTATTTTACAAAATTCAAAACATATAAGTCACATTAAATAATTTAATAATCAATTCCCGCTCTAAGAGAAAATAGCGTGTTTTTATGATACAATAAGTATCAAAAGATTGACACTAGATTAAGTCCAATTTTACAGTGAAATTAATTCCAATGACCACCATTGGATTAAATGGTAATAATATATTCTAATTTAACATTAAAACCAATTAAAATGATAATATACTCATATAAACAAATTAGATTAAAAATAGGTCTTGAATTAAAATACAACATTTTCATTATTCATTAAAAAAAATTATTAGAAAAATACCATAAATTTATCCAAAGTAAATTTCAATATCACAATCATAAAAATGAGTTTATTTTGACAAATATAGCTTATAAAATTTTCAAAATATAGATTTAAAAGTGGGTTTCCATCAAAAGGCAGTAAAACAATCTTTCAAAAATATTAGTGTATTCCATGCTTAAGATTGGATTTATTCTCATTTTATGTCTCTAAAACACTATCAAATTCATTAATAGACATAGATAAAAATATCTATTATTCATTACTTACTTGGGATGTTACACCTTCATATAATATTGTAAATACCTAGTATTTTAATATTATGAATATTGTGTCCCATTGTCTCAAATACATGAAACTCTGATCTTGAAAGAATAACTATATACAATAGATATACAATTACATAAATATGATAGTTATAATCTATCCATTGGATTGGGGGGTTTGAATATGAGTAACCACAGAATGATATATAGGCTAAAAAGATTTACAATTTCAAATATTCAGATTAAATAATAAAAAATAATTATTCAAATTTGAATGATAATATAAAATAATGTTATGAATAATTAATGATTGAATTGGCCTTTTTATCTATAAAATAATCCATTAATTAGGTTATATATGTTTTTTTTAAAGCTAAACGTCTATTATTTTGTAGTGTAAAATTAATCTAAAATTGAATTTTTATACATGTAAACTAATTAATAATCATTCTTACATTTATTAATAACTCTCAAAAATGAAGTTAAAATCATTTTATAGGAAAAAAATATTTTTTTAGAAAATTGATTTATAGTGCGTGATTTATTTTTATATTAATAAATTAATTTAGAAACTATATATTAACAATTTTTAAAAAATTTATTAATAGTATATTATATAAATAAAATTAACAATAATCTAAGTGTTTTAACTAATATGGTAATGTGAATAAATTTATTTTATACATTAAAAATGCATTTTAATAAATATTTTTTTCAAAAATTTTGTGTGGGGATATTGGAATTATTTTATTAAAAATTTAGAAATTTTATTTTATGAAATGATTTTTTTTTGATTTCATCTTGTGAAAATTATCCTTTGGTATTTTTTTTATTTTTCAAAAGTAGTTGATTTTTCAGTGAATAGTAAAACATACATATTTGAAAAATATTTTCAATTTTAAGACATTCTGAGGATATAAAAATTAAATTATAGTTTAAAAAAATTAATTTATAGTTAACATATAGATTTAATAATGTAATATAATTAATTTAAAATTATAATTTTGAGCATAAGAATCTTTGTTTGAAATTTTTGAAATATAAGTAATGTTTTCATTTAAATAAAAACTAATTTGGTTCATTATCATTTAATCATGTATTCAACATGGATTTTACTAAGTTATTTAATGTAATATATGATTAATTTTGTTTAAAAATATCAAAATAATTTCATATGATTCAAAATTATTCTTGATTTTTATTTAGTAATATTACTTTTTATGCTTAGAAAGTCATTTTCCTAAAAATAGATTTTATTGTGTTTTGTGAGTTAAGGTTAAGAATTATTTTAACTGATTATTGGAATTTAATATTTCAAAATGGATTCCATATTTATAATAAACATAATTAATATTATGTACTGAGGTTGACTGAAATTTTGGTTATCATGAACAGTAACCATGGTAAAAATGTATCACCTCAATTAAGGATAAACATACTTACAATGGTAAAAAAGAAATAAATAACACTTTTATATAACACAAAACACTTTATTAGATCTCATATTATTGTTTTATTTCATCCAAAAAAAAATTTCTTCAAAACTATGCCAGTTTTTAGACACATAACATCATGAGGATCGATATTATATAACAATGTTTCAAGTATTTATATGTTTTCCACCCACGTAACTTATAAAAAGACACCTCTTCTCCTATATTATTGAAAATATATGAGAACTATTTATTGTTGAATAATTTTCCAAATACCTTCCTACATTAATTAATAATATCCTTATGTCCATTTTAGAAGGAAAATACCATCCTATTAAGGATAAATGTTAAATCAAATTCAAGTTATCCAAATAAGAGGTATAACTATAAACTAGAATCTTTAATGGTTTTTTTCTTATTATAAATCTATAAAACCCATAGTAACCATTATTATATAATAATATAAGTATCTAAAATATTCATAAATTATAATATGTTTATTTTATAACCGTTTTCATCTCCATTTCCATCCAAAGGGAAATTAAAGCATCACTCATGCGTACGTACAGTCAATTGTCTCCACTTAACAAACAATGTGTTTCATTTTTCGTTATCGAGTCATATGGATGGTTATTAAGAATTATTTAATGAATATATATAATTTTTATGACATAATTATGATTAATTAAATATTCAATATTCTCTACCTTCAAATTCTTCCATCTGTGGGAAGATAATGTGGATTATGCGTATGTCTAGACTGTCACCATCACGAAGTAATGTGATTAATATTTCATTTCATCTTTACATGGATTATCATACGAATATTTTCAATGAATAAAAATTATATTTATTATATAAATATTATTATTTAATTATTAAAAACTATAATCTTTATTTTTTCTGATCATTATTAAAATTGAATCATCATCATTTGTACATATCAACTAATACATTAATGAATACTACATTTAAATTTTCTAATAGTAATATTAAATTTTTTTAATGTTATATAAAATGAATAAAAAATATGTTAATTAAATAATTAAAAGAATAAATCTATTGTAACCATTTCATAAACCCATCAACCATGGTCAATAAACTAAAGTAATTTTGTGGAAATTGGACAAAACTACCTTAAGTACTCAACATATGTAAGTATTATAAAATGAAAGGATAAAATATTATTATAAGAGAACCATAAAAAAATATATGAAAGATGATATTAATAATGTATTATGGGAATTTAAATTGATTATTTTGAAATATATAATGAATCTGACAATGTATAAATCCAAGCTAAGTGTATTTTATCTTTATTCCACTACAATGAGGCATATTTTATATTATGCATATAATTTATATTATATTGTGTATAAAAACGTAATTTATAGTATAATATCATGAAATAATATTTATTCATTGTAATTAAATTTTCTATTTTGTTTTTCTCTATTAAAGGGTTTGGATTAAAATGGTATTAAGGTCGTAATAGTAAATTTTACTATCTCACTATTATCTAAGATAATTCATTTTTAAAAATAAATTGGATGAATTATATGATATTTATCTTCATTAAGGATTTTTATTTACTTATAATAATGTAATTTTATGGGTTTACATGTTTTCCATTCAATATTTTCTATCTTTGGTACTCAGTGACTGAATTATTAGTTTAAGAACAAATAATCTTATCTCCACATTTAGGTTGATAACATTTTCATTCCATATCCATATTTTTCAATTTTATTCATAGAATATTTTAAATAATTTAAAATTATTTATAAAAAAAAATTTATAATAATTTTTTACATTCATTAATTTTTTTAAAAGGAATGTTTTTAAAAACATCCAGAATAATTTATTTTTTGATATTTTACAAAATTGTGAAAATAATTTTATTTTTAATGAATATGATGTGAAAATATTTTAAAACATCTATTAATATTATTATATATTTATGTTCAATTATAATTATTCAGGTTTTAATAATGAAAATATTTTTTTTGTTATTATATGCTTTTATTTATTAAATGAACATTCTTTTATTTTCATAGAGGGTTGAAAAGATATTTTGTATTAAGTAAATTTATTTTAACTTCCAATCCATATTTATTTTATAATAATAGTGTCACTTAAAGATTATATTTACTTTCAAAGAATATATTAAATATTTATTTAAATCCGCATGAAAATAGTTTTAAGTAAATAATAACATTTTTACAAAAAAAATGTAAAATTTTTATAGTTATTTTTAAAGATTCACTATTATTTTCCACTCTAATTCTGAAAATATATTACATTAATCAAAACAATGATTCCTAATTACTTTATGGTATTATATAATCCTTTATTGATTTATAGTTTATACCACATTTTCATAATTAATAGTATCAATTTATTGAATCTTGATTCTCTATCATTATTTCTATCAATGTGGACTAAACTATATAGTCATTATTACATACCATGTGAGTGAAAGGATGTTTACTAAGAATGATATTTCATTTTATTTTAAAATATTTATGTTCCATATTAATGATAAAATATGGACATTTATTTATTGATAATGAATATATATATTTTATTATTTTATCAACTTAATATATGAGAGTTACATTATACATATGTAAGTGATGGGTGGGACATGATTGTATATATCCTATCGAATAATCGATAGTTCCAATGATACATGAAAGGATGATAATTCCTAACTATATTAAAACCCATAAAATGAAAATATATTGTCATATGACCTTGGTGGTATGAGAGATACCTTATAACAAGTCATTTATTTTATGGCTCTTGATGTTTTTCCACAAAGAAATGAAATTAAGATCATTATTTTATAACAATATACATTTTTTATATTAATTGATTTATTAGAATCCATGTTATTACTATGTTTATATTACCCATATATGTGTATTGATCATAGTTTGTTAATTAAATGACGTGATTTTTTATTATCCACCATTCTATAATGATTATTATTTATTTACACATGGTATATTCCACTGTACACTTCCTGTACTGACCATTCGATATCACCCATTATTTTTATTTCCATTACCTAGTACATGAAGAAGTATTAATTGAATGACATTCAACAATTAAATGATGTTTTTAATTCTATGTTTTTACTTTTCCATATAAAATGGAAGTTATTTATATATCCAGTTTTCCATTTCTATTCATCCAATTAATCTTTTATAGTGTGATTCTTTGCCTATTTTACCAAATTAATAAACTTAAACTAGATTTATGTTACTATAGTGGGGTTTATTATAGTTGGTTTCAAAGTATGTTTTGTAGGACCCATGGAACTAGATTTTAGAAGAATATATATTGCATATTAAATAAGATAAATATGTAAAATTTTCAATAAATTTTATAGTTTTTATCCATGGAATAATATTCACAATTTTTCTGAGATGATTATGTGTGTGAAATTATTTAGATATGAATCCTAATAGAAATAAGAGAATATATTTCAATAATTATGGTCAATGTTTTGATATCACAATAGATCACTTCAATGTGGTTAGTGTTATAATTTCACGAATTATGACCATATTAGGAAATTTGCCTCAGTTTATAACCCATAAAATATCCTATATAGAAAAAGAACATGCTTATCAACATATTAGAATAATTATTTATTGATTCATTAGGAATAATACTCCATACATTAATGTAATTACTAATATATCTGTAGCTATGACATTGATCAAGATATTTCAAAATATAATTCTATATTTGGGAAGTATTGAAAGGAAAAATGTTAATCTGTTTATATATTGTCCAAAAAGATATGGATATTAAGGTTTTTCATTGGTTTAAAATAAAATAGAAGAATATGAGAATGAATTTATGGAATGAATAAATTTTAACGATATATTACTTTAGAAATATTTTCCTCATGAAAAACACGCTAATATTGAAATTAAATTTTTTAAAATTATAAAATAATAAATATGGAAATGTTATTGTGTATGATAATAATTTTACTAGATTTTATTGGTATAATAAAGACTATATAAGTAATACAAAAAAGAATGATTTCCCATTTATTTTATGGCACTATTTCAGTCCTTCAAAGAGACTTAATTTAAAAAAATCATTTGATTATATTGTATAATGTTTCATTAACATATATAAATAATTTTTGAGGTCTTATTTTCAAGGAAAATCAATCGAAGAAGAGGATGACTGAGCATTAGAAAAATTGAAATGTAAGGATGAAAAAAATATAAGAGATGAAATTACTATTTGAGAGAAATTTTGGAATAAGAAATACATGAAATTTTTTAATGTGGGTGTGATTTAATGACATGATTAGAGATAAAGGACATCAGTATCAAGAATTTAAAGGAATGAAAGAATCCATTACTATCCAGTGATTTAACTATAATGATATGGGGCACTATTAATATTTATTCCCCATGAAATAATTATTACCTTGATAATTTGGTTCTGGTATTTATTTTGTTCATATTGGTATAATAAAATGAAAAACCTCATGATAATCACATAAGAAACATTCCTGATATTCTTAAAAGAAATTAGTTGTTTGAGAAATTTAACATGTGTGAGTTTTGGCTTTAGAATGATTCTTTTCATTGAAATATTATATGTAATAATTTAATATTTATTGATGTTTTTATATTATGGAATGCCATATCCTCTATATATTACCATTAGGGTTAGTATATTATTAAATTTAAGGGTAATTATAGTAAATTTGTGTGAATATATTATTATGGTCTATTAAAATTTTGTCAAGTATATTATAAATATTATGAGGGTCAAATGATTAATTTTCAATCATGGGTGTGATTATCAATTTTTTGTAGTTTTAAATCCATCATTTATAGGTTTAAATTAATGAATATTTTTTTATGCTAACCATTTTCTTACTACATAGTTAGATACATTATGAATAAGTAGTCATAAAGTCTTTTATACAGTGGATAAAACTACCCTTTATTGGATCTCATGATCCATTAAAAGACATTTTCAGTTCTTAGGCCTGAAAAATTAATTTTTTTATTTATAATTAATAATATGAGATCAATTAGTTATAAAAAATCAGGAAAACATAGTTTTGGAAAGAAATAAAGTAAATATATTTTCTTATATTTCTTCCAATATGAGAAATGAACAATAAATATATCATGTTTATTTATAGAATGAATCACATAACAATTAAGGTGTAATTCTAAAAACATATTCACATGTATAAGTGTAACAAAAAAAATATTCTAAAAAATAATATATATAATAAAATATATCATTGATTTAAACTAGACATAGAAATTCATAACGCAATTGTTGTTACATTATATGTCAATTTCGGTATAAACAAATTAAAATTATGAAGTCACAATTTCTATACGGAGGGGAGAATGTGACAACCCAAAAATTTATGTTTATTAATACTACATTTGATAATATAATTTAAATAAACTATAATATATATTAGAAATATTATTCTTTGAATAAAACTATTATAACTTATTAATTTGATTAACATGGTCGAATAAGAGTAATTCCAATATTAAATATATGATTAAAGATTTTATTTATGGAAATATATTGATTAATTACTCTGAAATAATTATTAATAAAATAATTATAAAATAATATAAGGTTATGAACAATTGAAGGTTATTTTTAATATAAAATTGTGTTTTATCTATATTATATATATTAATTTTAAAGAAAAATTTCTATTTTTTTGAGCATAAAATTTATTAAAAACATATTATCTATACATGTAAAATAATTCAAAAATATTCTTAAATTTAATATCATTTTTAATAAATGATGTGTTAATCATTTATTGGATAAATGAGATTTAAAAAAACTACTTTGAGGAGCATGGTATATTTTTATCCAACTAAATAAATACATACATATAGATTAATTATTTTTATGAAATTTATGGAAAATATATTCAATAAAATGAATTATAAATCATCTAATGGTTTTTACTAGTCAATGAATGAGAATAAATTCATTTTCTTCTTCAATAATAAAGTTTTTCTAAAAATGGTTTTTACTATTTTTTCACCCAAATATTAATTTTATTTTCAAATTATAAAAATTTTAGTTTATTAAATGAAATTAATCCTTGATTTAAAGATATCAAACTTATATTATGTTAAATTATTTTGATATTTCATAAAAAGTTTATTTTTTTGTGAATATTAAAAAATACTAATTTTAAAAATATTTTAATATTTATGAAATTATAAGGATTTAAAAATAACATTAAAGATTATCAAAGCCTTTTTAACATAGAATATAAATTTCTAATAAGTAATACAGTTAATTTAATTATAGTGTGTTGAACTTATAACCCTATGATTGACCATTCAAAAATCTATGTAAATTTTTTATTTAATTAAAAAATATTTTTGTAACTTCTCTTTTAATTAATTATTCAAAAACATACTTTTGATTCTTCTTTTGTTTGAATTTAAAATAATAATTCATTTTTTTTACCTAATATAATTAATTCAAGATGAATCAAAATTATACTTTATTTTGAAGTAAAATAATTTTTATTTTTAAGAATACATGTTTTCTAGAAACATTTTTCTTTATATTTTGAAATGTATGTTAAATATAATTTTTAACATTCCTCTTTTGTGAATTATTGAAAATATATACCATATTGTTTATATAAATAATCAATATTAGGTAATGAGTTTAACTTTTTTTTTTCAAAATTAATATTTACCACAGAAAGTCATCATCCACTCATTTAAGGGTAAAATAAGTTTGAATGTTTAAACTAAAGGGATATTTTTTCAAGAGAATTAAAAACAAATAATTTAACATCACATTTTTTTAACCATAAAATTATCAAAATTTTAATTTCTTAAAAAAAATTTCCACATTACATGAGAATGAAAAATATTATATAATAATGAATAATGTAATTATTATTTTCCCACCAACATTACTTATAAAAGACAATATAATATCATCACATCAAAACAAAAAATGAACACTCTAACTCATATAATCCCTCACAGAATAAATTCATATCAGGCTTCCCCAAAACTGAGAGATTCCATTCTCATTAAATGATTATCCTAATAAGGTATAATTTGTAAGTGAAAGGTGGTTTTCCAAAGAATAGTTATAACACTTAACTATGTTTTTATGTGTTTATTTTTTCATTTTCTTCCTTAAAACCTATCACATCCATTATAAAATAAAAAAAAGTGTGTATCTAAATTAGACTAAAAAATCTATTATGTTTATGATATTTTCATTTTATTCCGGCTTTCTATCCAATCATAAATGGAAGCATCGTTCTTGGAAATGAACGAACTTCCATATCCACAAAGAAATCTACATCAGTTTTCATAATTGGATCACAAGGATATATATAAAGAAGAATATAATGAATATATATAATTTTCATGACATAATTATGAATATATAATGTTTAAATATTATCAACCTTCATACATTGAAATTTTTTGGAAAATGATTACATCATTCGTGCATACACATGGACTTCCACCTCCACCAAGAGATCTGATTAATTTTTCATTTATGCCTTATATGGATTGTTATAATAATATATTTATGTAATAAAAATAATAAAAATAATATATATTATTATATAATAATTAATCATTATATACTTTTTTTCATTTCAAACCATTAATAAAATTAAAATATCATTATGTGTGCATGTGGATTGCCGCCTATGTGGTTGACATATTTTTTTTCTATTACAACAATTCATGGACAGTTATAAAATTTTATAAAAATATATAAAATGTTATACGTTATGTAATAATAATTTTTTAGTTAGTTGAAATTTTAAATAACAACATTAATCATAACTAATACTCCAAAGTTATTTTTTGAAATTTCATTGAACGACCATCTGTGGTCAAAGAATGAAATAAATTTTCAATGAATGGATATAGAAAGACAATAAACAAAACCTAAAATGAAATATAGATGATAATATTTCTTAATAAGGTTACTACTATGTTTAAATTGAATATTTATGATGATATAGGCCATTTGACCAAGAAAAAATTCAAGGTAAGGGTTTTTCATCTCAATTCCACTCCAATATGAAATATTTTATATTAAGCACCTTATTTTTCTATATGGTGTATATGGTACCTCATGGAAATATTATGTCATCAATTCATCCTTACTCATGGTATTAAATGTTTTAATTGTGTTTTTTTTGGTTTTTAGGGGTTTTTAACCAAAATTTGTTAAATTCATAAAAAATTATTTTACAATCTCACCCTTATCAGAGATTATTCAGGATTATATTTACATTGGGTTAATTATAATAATTTTTTTATTAAACAACATATATTTTATTCTCCAATGGTTATTTAATGGTTTTATGTGATTTCCATCCAAATTCTCATCTACTTTGTACACAAAAGACCAAAAGAATGATTCTTCGAAAACCCAACCTTATTTTTGTGTTTAGATTTGATGTATTTACTTTCTATATCTATATTTTAAAATTATTTCATAGATGTTTTTATCTACATTAAAATTATTTTTAAAAGTATTATTGTTAGTATATTTTAATTTATTTATATTGGTTTGAAAGAAATATTCTGTATTATTTTCCAAAAAACGTCTTTTTACAAAAGTGTTAAAAAAAATGGTTTTAATTAATATGTTGTGAATGTATTTTACCACAACCATAATAGTTCTTATCTATTTATATCCTACTATAAGAATCTATAGGTTTTTATATAAAATAATTTTTTCATTGTATTTTCTATTTGGGTTTTTATATTAAAAGAAATGTGTTTTATTTTCATAATAAATTTATAATAAATTTATTATTACTTAAATTTATTTTATATTCCACTAAAAATATCATTTTGTGAAATTTATGATTTCAATATTTTATTATTATTAATTTAATATATTATAAGTATCTTTATAACCTTCTAAAATGTGTTAATAAATGATTGAAACATTAATTTTTATAAATAATGTAAAAATCATTATGAAAAGTAATTTTTTAAAACTATTTTCAATAATTTTTTTAATTTTAAAAATATATTACATTAATTCTAACCATATTTAATTATAAATTTATGGAATTCTATTTCCATTTAATAATTTATAATATATATATATATATATATTCATAAGTAATACTATGAATTTGTTGAGGATATGTTCTCTCTCATTCATTATCTCAATGTTGACTAAATTTATATACACATTATTTTACATGTTATGAAATGAAGGATGTTTACAAAGAATTATCTTTTATGTAATTTATAAATATTTTATTCCACATTGTTTAATAAATATATATATTTATTCATTGACAAGAAATATTGATTATTTTATCATTTGTAATATATTTATGAAAAATTCAATGGACATATAAAATTTATGGGTGGGGAATTGTTATAAATCACTACTATATACGTTGATATGTCTTATGAGATGAATATGAATGATAATTTCTTAGTGTATACATGCCAATACAATGAAAATTTCATAGAACAAGGCCTTGAAAGTACGTAAGATATCTTGGAAAAATGCCTTGAATATAAGGTTCTTGATGGATTGGCACATGAACTTGAAGGTAAGAGAATGAACATATAAAATTACACATTTAATTAATTGGTAAATTAGTTCTTATTTTCCATGTGATTAATATGTTAATATTATTTAACGATATATATTTATCTCAAACTGTTAATTATGTTGAATGTGTTTTTATTATCCTTCATTAAATATTGATTATTTCCAATTTACTCATGACATATTTCATTGTGCGATTCCCCTACTAAGAATCTAATCTCACCTTTTAGTTTGTCCCCATTAAATAGTATACATGGATGGAATAATTAAATGATTTTCATGGATATAAGAATGGTTGTTATGATTTTTTCTAGATTCCAATGATATAAAGAAGTCGAGTATGTATTTAGTTTTTCAAGTCTTTTAAATTAAAAAAACCATGATGGTGTGATCCCATGAATCTTGTAACAAATTAATAAAGTAACAATGCATCTATGTTACTAGTTTCCAAGTTAATATAGAGATATTTTACTTTAATATATGGAATAATAATTCCATTCATTCAGTATTTCACAATTTTGAGCTTTAGGTGGTACATTTGTAGATTCTAATGAGATTTTAGTTCCTTCAATCTCATTTCCTTTCAAGGAATTAATATTTAATTAATGATCTAGGGTCATCATATATTTTTCCATTAATTTGTATTTCATCTAATTAATTATTGATATAACATCATTTCTTATTTTTATAAACTCATTTTGTTTTGTCTTAAGAGGTAAAAAGATATTGTTTAAAAGAATATTTTTCAACATTTATTTAACTATTTCATGTGAATTTTATTTAAGTAAATCACTCTACTTTTTCTCTTTTAACACATCATAATTATATCTAAATTGATTGAAACCATCAATCTTACCAATGTTTAATTCTCCTATTAAATATCTTTAATGAAATTACAATCACCCATAGTGAATTAATTTCTAATAGTCTATATTATCATATAAGGATTGGATATTATCTGAATGACTAAAAGTATATTAACGGTAGGGTCTAATGGGATGTTTTGGTGCAAAGGATGATTCTCGCGCTCTGGGATCGGCGGTGATGGCGTAACCCTAATGGGATCAGCATCGTTCCCCCCTCCGTCGCCTAACGGCGCGAGAGGGGAGGATTCTCAGCATCTTAGGATCTGGTCTCGCGCTTTCTCGCCTTTTAACAAACCTATTTTTCTACCATCATTTCCATCAATTAGTCTTGATCTGATGGTCCCTGGCCTTCGTGATGGCTCCCTCGTGGTTTCTCTTTCGTCTCTATAGTTTACAGAAGATGAGTTCCTTCTGAATCTCACATTGGTTGCATGTTTCAGAAACATGTGACCTTAGGTGGATGAATCTGACAGGTTTGTTTTCGATTCTTGGGGGATGTGAGATAGGGCAGTTGTCAGTCTGTTGGATAGAAATCACTTGATGGTGTGATTTCCATCCTTGTAGGATCTTTCTCACACTATGGCCTTTGCTCTCAGGAGGTTTCGTGGATGTGGATTTCACCTATCTCGGCGGAGCTATGAATTTTATTTGAATCGCGATTATACTATGGTTCCATTGTGGGTTAGTCTTCCTCATATCCTGCTCCCCTTCCAGAGCACAGCAATTCTTCTTATGTTAGGGAATTTATTGGGACGTTTCCTTTGGACTGATTCATGTACTACTACGGTTTTCCATCCGGTAAACCCCTGCATCTGTGTGGAGGTCGATGTTTCAAAGGATCCGGTTGAGTTTTTGTGGATTGAAGGTGGCGAGGAGATCAAGTTAAAGTAACTAGTGGTCTTTGAGCATTTGGTGGAGTACTGTTATTCCAGTCGGCAACTAGGTTATTCGAGTGCTGTCTGCAGGCGGGGTGAACCCAAAGGAAAAACGAAGGAGGAGGAGAGGATTGTTGCTGATGGGAATCAGGCTCACCGAGTGTGCAATAAGACGTAGTGCACAAGTAAACAGTCGGGTGCCAAGCCTCCTTTGTTCGGGGCTGCATATTGGAACAAAAAGGAATTGATAGGTCAAGACAGTGATAAATCAGTGGAAGTGCAGGTTGATAAACATCCCCTGATGTTGCCTCAATCTGGATGTTGGAGGTTTTCTGGAAAGGTGGTGGTGGTTTGGACGGGTGTCATGGTGAGCGATCCTTTTGCTGCTTCTTCATCGGGGGTCAACCAGCAAGCATTTGATCAAGAGATTCTTGGCTTACAAGTTGGAGGTTTTGTTAATGCTATGGCTGAGGATGTTGTGTCTGGTCTTGAGAACACAGTGTAGAGGATTTCCATGAAGAAGATAGAACATATTCCATAGGATCCGATGGTTAAGAAGGTTTTTTATCATTTAAACCATGACCTAGGCCTTGTAAATGCAGATATAGCGGATGGGATGGAAGTGGAGCTGGGCACTCAGGAGGAGGGTGTTGGCATTGCAGTGGAGGGAGAGCAGCATGATCATGTTATTTTACATCGAGTGAGATATGATACTGTTGGGGATGTGGAGGCTTCTGTGCCAGAAAGGCTGACTTCTGTTGATCCAATGGAGAATGAGGGGATGCTGCATGACAAGGAGGTCGATGTGCGACATGATGGTAGTCTCTTGAGGTCTTCTGCTGATCCACTGGATGCTACAACAGGGGAAGGTGTGATGGAACTGATGGACCGGACACAATGTCCTGCTATAATTGATGTCAAAAATCAGGTTTAGCAGGTTTTTGGTTCAAATGATGGTTATCAGGAGGTGAAAATTTTGGGAAAATGGGGTGATATCTCGGACAGCGACATGAAAAAGAATAGTGGCGTGGTTTGTCCATCTTACAGAAATTTTGTCCAGGGTGGAAGGATGATGGTGCAAGGGGATGAAGGTTCTAAGACTGCCCCACCACGGTGAAGAACGAAGAAAGACTACCCTTACCATCATAGTCCAGTGTCCACTAGATCTTCTGTTGGGAGGGAAAGCTGGGCTATGTGATCTTCAAAGGAGTTTCTGGCGTTGGAAAAGCTAAATCTTAGAAGGAAATATTCCAAAGGTCTTAAACACTATGAATGCTCAAAGCGAGACACAGATAAAGCAGTTTGACTTTGTCTCTAAAGGGGGTGGTGATGGGTTTGATTTATATGATATGTAGTTGTTCTGGACTTCTTGAACCTGTTGTGCTTTACTTTTATAAATAAGTGGTCAGAGGCTTGCCTCTGGATGAGTGTTTCTGGTAAAAAAAGTGTATTAACTATCCTAAAGGGTTTTTCATTTCCATGTCATCATTGGAAACCACACATTAACATCTGAGGTAAAACAAAGAATATGAAAGTCTCATATTTATTAATATTTTTGAATAAAATATTACTTTTTATTTAAAGGTGATTCTATTTTTGATGGTGTACCCAATATAGAACAACATTTTTTCTTCGAAATCTTACGTTTTACACAATGTTGAGTTATAGTGAAAAATAATATAATATAACTATTATTTTAAAGGGGATTTAACGCATATCCTTTATATTAGAAGAAATGAATAAAACTAACTATATTATTATTATACATGTTTTTTAATTGTAATTAAATTTATCTAATAAATGTTATAGGCTTAAAATGTGAATGAATCCAATTTTAAGCATGAATTGTCTAATCTTTTTTAAAAGGCTGATTTATCACCATTTGATGCAGAACCCTTTTTAAATATAGTCTCTTTATATTATATATGTTTTATTTTTAAAAATAAAATTCATCTTTATAATTAAGACATCAAAATTTACTTTGGGTAAAATTATGGTATTTTTCTGATAAAGTTCATTTATTAATGAATAGTGAAAATAATGTATTTTATTTCAAAACAACTTTTTTATATAACATAATTAAATAGTTAGATTATATTTTTAATTGTTTATAATGTTTAATTATATTATTATTTTATCATTTAATTCAATGTTGGTCATTGGAAGTAAATTAACTTTGAAATTGGTCATAACCACGTGTCAATATTTCGATAGTTATTATTTTTAAAAAACACAATTTTTTTGGACAACGAGAATTGATTATAGAATAATTAATGCAACCTCAATGTTATTAAGATGAAAAAATAGATATAATTTTTTTATTTGAAATATAAAATATATCTTAGGCTTAATTTTTGGTATATCTGTGAAAACCGTCAATTTTGATGAATAGTGAAAAATAGTACTTAGTAGTTAAAAACCAACATTTTCATTTAAATAAAATTTTACCAATCCCGTCAATTTAATTTCAATAATAAAAAATACATGGTTTTATTTAGTAATTAAAATGTTTTTCAATGGGATGAAAATAATTTTTGTTGATTTGTAACTTTTTTCTTTTATTTATCGCGAATAAAAGTAAAAAAGTGTAATTCAAGGTAAAAATAAAATTATAATAATATAAACATAGCTTAAAAATTGTCCTAAACTTATTGGATGTGTCACAGATGACTAATAAAATCTTTGGGGATACCCTTTGGCATTTGGATGGCTCTTGGGTAAGATAATTACATTAATAACTTTTTATTTAGAGTAAAAATAAAAATATCATGAACATGTATTGTTTTTCTAAAAAAAATTGACTTTGGGTTATATAATTAATATATTTTACTATAAATTTCCATTATAATTTTTATAAAATTTCATACATTATTGTATTTTAATTATAATTTTTAGACATGAGATAAATAAATTTATTTGTGACACAATGAGGATGTAATGTTTACCTCATTAATGAATATTTCTTAAAGATGAGATTATAAATGTTAAAATAAATTTAATTTGAAACTTTTTATGCCATAAACAAATTTTAGAGATGAGTATGACTTGATATATTTGAATTAATTTTATTTTTTTAAAAGAACCAAGTTGGTTAGGATTTTTTAAAAAGTCCTTATATGAATAGTATTAAAAATGACATAAACTGTTTTTAAATCAATCATTATTTTATTAAATGATTAAATAGTTTAAAATATCAATGATTCTGCCAAATGACATATATGTTGTTAAAAATGTCATTAATGATTCATTTCTGTTCTTTTGGAAAATTATATTAAATATATTATCCATATAGTTTTAATATATAAGAGAATATGGTAAAAGTTAAATTAGTTAACTAAGGGTTAAAGCTAAATGATAATGTTAAATTTTAAACCAAAACGTGTCTAAAAACTATTAGATGAGTTAATTTCAAATAAGAGTCATATTAGATTCGAAATAAATTGTATTTGGATTTTTTGAAACAGAAATTTAGTTAATAATTAAATTATATTTTCTAACATTCCTAAAGATCCCCTCGTCCCCCTTATAAAAAGCCATCAATCTGACCCATTACTCACACCAATAAACACCCTTGTCTAATCAAAAAAATACCCAATTAATCTCCCTACATCCCAATCTTCCACTTATAAGCCTTCCCCTAGGAATAAGGAACTTTAATATGTACTTTTGGTTCAATCCCAACAATACCGAGTTTTACTGTAACTTCTTCCCAAAAGATCTCTTCTTTTATTTTATGTATCCAACCCCCTAAAATCTTTTTACTCCTTTATTTTATGACAAAAAAGTACACAAAATATAAAAGGATATTTTTATGATAATTATTCAAGATAAACATACACACACCTCCATCTATTGGATATGAACATATTGTTTCTGTGGACGACAAACTACTTCCTCACGAAACGATTATTGTTCAATCTTTTCCTACCACCTTTTATGGTGGCCATTAAGATGAAACTGTATTTATAGGTGATATATATAATAGTTATATTGTTTCAATACTTCTCTATTTTTAATTTTTGGAATACCATTATGGTTACCATAATGGGTAAATGCGATAATTTTATTTGTAGGAGTGCAGACTACTACCCCTTCAAAGTGATATGACTAATTCATGCTATACGTAGAACATAAAAAAGTTGAAATTAACTAAATTATATATTATATTATATTGGAATTATAATATACCTTTGTATCATTATTTATTCATTATATTAATATGTGAAATAGAAATGAAAGTAGTGTTCTTGTGTACGTACGACTTTCCGTCTCCATGAATGATGCATTTAATTTCTTATCTCCAAATGTTATGTACTATTATAAATACATATATATAATGGTTATATAAGATATTTATGATACCAAAATCATGAATATAATTCTGGAGATAATGTACTTTTTAACACATGGACAACATGTAATTATAAGATGTTTACTTTTTACTCAAGTACCAAATATCAACAAAATGACCATTATTAAAATAATTGATTAAGAAATTTTTATAATGTGATAATAAGTTATATAAAAGGAATAATAAATTTGAAAAATGTTATGAAGAATGTATAAATTAACTTTAGTTTACTATTCCAGAGGATAAAGAATGAACCAGTCAAGCCAGACACGAGGTCAGGGAATTCATCTCAATAACCATTCATTGTGAAAAATATTGATTTATACATGACATTATTTTATATGGTGTATAATCTCATTTTAATTGTATTTTCATTCAAAGGGAATATATTTTCTATGAATCATTTTACTAAATGACAGAATAAATTTTTTTAACATTTGTGGCGAGAATGAACTCTTCGCCGCCGGATTCGTTAGTTTTCATCCTCTATAAGCCTTAATGTTATTTTAAAGGAAAAGAAATCACTTATTTTTTTAGGGGGGTTTTGGTATTGAGAGTGGTTTTTAAAATGAATTATATTTTCTAATATCTTGAAATGATTTCTTGGGATTGAAAATGAAATGTTATTTGTGAATGTTTATATTGTCAATATTTTATATGTTATGATGTTATAATGGTACTTATACTTTTGGTGGGTGGTGGAATGATAAAAAATATGACTGGTGGTGCCCTGATAAACTAGGATTAGTGGTTACATTATAACCACCAACTCATTGGGTATGGAAGTTAGTTGCATGTCTATTACATTTAGTGATATGAGTGGAAGTCGACCATATGGTTATTCCATCTAAGTATGTTTATGTACCAAGTTACCTTTATATGTTATGTGTTCTTTCTACGGGTTTATGGTAATATTTTGGATAAAAAATGGGTAACCAATGATCTTTTATTTATTAAATAGTATTTACTACTTCATAAAGGTGAAAAGTACTACTTATGATAAATTATTCATGGTTTACATGTTGTTTTGAAAACTAACATTTATCTTTCATTGTGTATCCCTTACTAAGATTTTTATGCTCATCCCATGTTTTTTCAATGGTTTTTCATAGGACTTAAAGATGAATAGGGTCAATGATCAGATCATGGAGAATTCATGATTTCAAAAGTATGGAATTATACATGGTATTTTTTTCAAGAGTTTGTATTTTAATAATACATGGATAATAAGTAGAAATTTTTACATGTAACAATCAAATTGTTAGGTATTTGTTATGGCCTAATTATCTAAAGCTATAAACTTGAAAAGTTCCTAAATGTGAATTATTAACATAATTCATGATTATTTAATGTTTATGGTTTGAGCAATATTGTTGGTATTAAGGGATGGTTTAGACAACTTTAGGGATTAAGTCTTTTTGTTAGACACATTGTTAGTCTCTATGTCTACCCTTTAAGATAAATCCTTATTTTTTAACTTTTTATGATCAAGAAAAGTCTATTAAAAATTGAGGGAGGATGATCTCAAAATAAATTCCTATCTATTCCGGATGAATTTCTTGAAATAATTATTTCAAATTCAAGTCCATATGAATAAAAAACATTTAATAACATTCAACTCACTTGAAACCAATTTTTTTTAGATATAAAAAACCTCCAATATACCTCAATACCATCATAGATCATGGGTTTTATTAAATAAAATAATATTTTCTCAATATTATCATATTTTGAAGAAAGGTAAATGTTTTCAAGGAATTTTCTAATAATATACCTTATCACAAGATTTTGAAGAATGTAATTATTTTGAAAAAGGTACTGAAGAAAGACGTTGTTGCATGACCAATTTATATTTTCTTTTAAAATATAGTCTCTCGACACATACCTCTGGTATTTTAAAAGGACCACTGATTGAAATTTTCAACTCAAACTCCATTCGACTATTTTATAAAAATCAATTTTTATCAGATGTTTTGAAATTATACGTCATACAAGAATATTATCCAAAAATATTTTTCTACAAACACCTTTATGACCCATGTTGTACAAGGTGTATTTGGATGAAGGATGAAAATGATTATGAAGGATCTCTAAATAATTATTTCACTGCATGGACCTTCTACCGATATGAACAAGATGACGATGAATCCAAGTGGGCACCATGATCAAGGAATGATGTTTTTTCTTTTTTTATAGATTTATTTTATCATATGGTGGTGAAATAAACAAATTAATATACATATATAAGACTTCAAGAATTATGATATTGAGGTCATTATGAGTTGTGATGAAAATGAGAGGTATAAGAAAACCATTGAGGTTAAACCATGTTAGGGTTATTTTTGAGTTTTTTAAAAATGGACAACATGCAAGATGGGTGAAAAACTATCACATCTGACAAGGCTGCAGGAATGAAACCCACAATCGAAGGGAGACAAGGGCGTATCCCCTTCCCCAAGAATATATGATGTCCCTAGTAAGTATGGAATTTTTTTTTGTTAAATGATTATATTGATCAAGAATAAGTTGATTAAGGATCTTATGTTTTATTAAATAGATATCAATATTATATGAAAATGATTTGGCGTTTAAGTGATTTTCAATCTTTTGGGAACACTATATGCTTATGAAAAATAGAATACTATAGGATCTCATTTGTGGAGTAATGGTTGAAATTTTATTTTGAAAAAATCTATATTTTTATTGTGGAAATAAGTTTATTTGGGTTATTTTTGAAAATGATTAACTTCTCATTGATAATATGTGATTAGGTAAATTGCACTTTAGTATGGGATTTTAAGAGTAGTCGCTGTTTTTGGAGATAAATGATAAGATTTAATGTGGAAGATTATGTGATTAAATCCTTCTGATTATTAGGTTTCATTCTTAGTTTGGAATATTTTGAATAATTTTAAGGGCAGTTTTTCATTGAATAGTCTTTCGGAAACATTGGGTATATTTAGTTGAATTTTGAAGATTAAGAGTAGTATTTATTTTTATAAAGGATTATACTTTTGGTGGATTATCTAATCTTATACTAACCATTTTGGGTTTGGTTAATGTATAAATTAAAGTTAAATATATAGTTATTCTTTTGTGGATTATGTGATTCTTTAGAAGATTGATTCCAGTGCTTCAGGTGTGGAAATTTCGTCATGTATACTAATCATTTAGAGAAATGAAGATTTTTTTTGTAGAAAATTATAAATGGATGAAACTCTACATAAAGGTCAACATATTTCATTATGTTCTTATTCTATGTAGTAAATTAATTTATCAAAATTAAGAAATGGAACTTAAATAAAAAAACATTGTCAATTTACGTTTCCTATTGGGTAATCCAAGGTCATTTAACACATCACATGTTTGTGATTTTCTAATGGTTAACTTTCTCCTAATCACGTTTTCTATCACTCTCTATCAGGACATGATCGTTTGTTTTCTCTTCCATATCCATGTTTTCCAACATGAATCCTAGTATGGGTTATCCCGGGTGACCCTTGTACTTATCATTATTTATTTTATTGTTATATTTTTATTGACTCTTTTTATGATTTGCGACTTTCAATGAAGTTTCCAAGCCCAATGTTAAAATTGAGAGGACACAATTTCCAAAAGGGGGGAAGGATGTAACATCCTTAGTAATTAAAAAATATGATATTTTCATATTTATTAATATTTTTGAATTAAATATTAATTTTAATTTAAAGGGGAAGTTATGTTTAATGGTGTACCCGAAACAAAACAACGAGATTCATTGAAATCATACATTTCACACAACATCGAGTTATACTGAAAAATAATATAATATGATTACTATTTTAAAGGGGAGTTAATGCCTAGCCGTTGTTTTGGTGGGAATGAATAGAATTAAAGAAAATATTATTATACATGTTGGATAAATTTCTGTACATTTATCCAATAAATTTTATAGGCTTAAAATGTTAATGAATCCAATTTTAATCATAAATAGTATAATATTCATTAAAAGGTCAATTGAAAACCTTTTGTTGGAAAACCTTTTTTAAATCATGTTTCTATCAGATTTTAATTTTTAATTTGAAAAAATAAAATGCTTTTTTAGAATCCAGATAACAAATTTTATTTTGGGTAAAATTTTGGTATTTGTCTAATAAAGCTCATTTTTAATGAATAGTGAAAAATAATGTATTTTAATTCAAATCAACGTTATTAATCTAATTTATTTATATTGTTGGATTATCTTTTTAATTGTTTTTAATGTGTAATTAGATTATATTTTTACCATTTAATACAATTTCAGTCATTGGAAGTAATTTCACTTTGAAATTGGACATAATCAAGTGTCAATCTTTTGATAATCATTATTTCATAAAAACATGTTTTTTGTTTGGACAATAGGAATTAATTATTAATGAATTAATGAAACATCAATGTTTTGAATTTTTTAAAATAAAAATCATTTTTTAATTCATAATATCACATATAGCTTAGGCTAAATTTTTGGTATTTTTTTGAAAACCATCAATTTTTGATAAATAGTGAAAAATAATACTTAATAGTTAAAACTGACATTCTCATTTAAATGAAATTTTACCAAATCTATGAATTGAATTTAAAAAATATGACATACATGGTTGTTATAATTATGTAAAATTTGGTTCAATTGGATGAAAATAATATTTAGCAAATAGTAACTTTTGACTTTTATTTAACGAGGTTAAAAATGAATAGGGTAATTCAAGGTAAAAATAGTATGATAATAATTTAAAATTAACTTAATAATTGTCCAAACATTATTCTATGAGTCATGGAAGACCAATATAGTCCTTTTTTAGATCTTTTGTCCTTTGGAAGCCACTTGGGAAAGATAATTACAATAATAACATTTTATTTAAAGTAAAAATAAAAATATAATAAACATGCATTCTTTTCGTACAAAAAAAATACTGTTGGGATATATATTTGATATATTTGACTATAAATATTCATTAGAAAGATAAAAAATACTAAATCATGGTATTTTATTTCTTATATTTAGACATCGGAATAATAAATTTATTAATGACATAATGATGAGGTAATGATTACCTCATTACTGAATATTTTAAATAAATGAGATTATAAATGTTAAAATAAATTTATTTTGAATTTTTTTATCCCAAAAAATAATTTTAGAGAGGAAGATTAATTGATATATTAGAATTAATGATTTTTTTTGAAATAATCATGTTTTTTTGGATTTTTTTAAAGAGTCACGATCTGAATAGTATTAAAATTGACATAAAATATTTTTTAAATCAATCAATATTGTATTAAATGGTAAAATAGTACTAGAAATAAATGATTCTTCCAAATTACATATATGATGTAAAAAATGACCTTAATGATTCATTTTGGGTCGTTTGGAATTTTATAGTAAATATATTAACCATATAGTATGAATATATAAGAGAACATGGTAAAATCTAAATTAGTTAACTTAGGGTTAAAACTAAATGATATGGTTAAATTTGAAACCGAAATGTGTCCAAAACATAGATGTTGAGAGTAATTCGAATAATAGTCATCTTATATTCACATTTAATATGATGGGGTCCTTCTAAAATTGAAATTTAGTTTATAATAAAATAATATTTTCAAACATTTCTAAAGAGCCAATCCTCCTCCTCATAAAAATCCCTCACCTATAACCCATTACTGACACCTATCAAGACCCTTGAATCATCAAGACTCTTCTCAGTTAATCTCCCTACATCTCTGTCTTCCTCCTTGAATCCTTCCCCTAGGCATAAGGCACTTTAAGAAATCCTTTTTGTTCAAACCAAAGGGAGTTACCCAATTTTAAGGTAAAGACTCCCATAAAGTTATCGTCTTTAATTTTACTTCTCCAACCACCTAAAATCTTTTTATTCCTTTATTTTATAATAACATATTTATCATAAGTATACCATGTTCTTTTTATGAGAATTATTAGATCTACGCTTATACACACCTCCATCTGTTGGATACGAACATATTGTTTCTCTGGAAGGCAAACTACTACCTGATGAAATGATGACTATTAAATGTTCTCATACCCCCTTTATGGTGGCCATTAATATGGAAATGTATTTATATGTTATATATATTATATTTATATTGTTTCTATGATTTTTTATTTTTCATTTATATAATACCTTTATTGTTTCTAGAATAGGTAAATCTGATAATTTCTTTTGAGGAAGTGCGGACTACCGCCCCCTCAAAATGATATGAACGGTTCATTCCATACATGGAAATTATAAAGGATGACATTAATGATATTGTATATGATATTATACTAGAATTATAATATACCTATTTATCCTTATGTTTTCATTCAATCAAAATATGAAATAGAAATTAAAGTAGAATTCATTCGAACGTACGGTTTACCGTCTCCATGAACGATACTGTTCATTTCTTATTTCCAAATTATATAAACTATTATAAATACATATATATACTGGATATACATGTTATATATGAATTCTAAATCATTAATATAATTCTATAGATTAATTATTTTTTACGACATGGACAACAAGTAATTATAAGAAGTTTTCTTTTTACTCAATTACCAAATATCAACATAACAGCCATTATTAACATAAATGATTACATAATGTTTATTATTTTACAATAAGTGACATAAAAGGAATAATAAATTTGAATAAAGTTCTGAATAATGTACAAATTAACTTTAGTTTATTATTCATGAGGTTAAAAAATGATCGAATCAATTTGGAGACGAGGTAAGGTACTTTGTCTAAATCATCATTCATTGAGGCATATTTTGATTTATACCTGACATTCTTTTATATGATGTATAAATTTATCTAACTTGTATTTTCATGCAATGAAAATATTTTATCTATGTATAATTTTACCGAATGAAAAAAAGGAATGTTTTTAATGTTTTTGGTGACAATGACCTCTCCACCATCATAATCGTTAGTTGGATTCTTCTTTAAGCCATAAATTTGTTTTAATAGAAAAGAAATTCTTTATTCTGCTTTTGGGTGTTTTGGTATTGAAAATGGTTTTTGAAATGGATTGATTTTTTAAAATCATGAAATTATTTCTTCTGATTGCAAAGAAAATTTTATTAGTGAAATGTTTTATTTTCAATATTTTATGTGTTATGATTTAATAATGGTACATGGACTTTTGACGGGTGGTTAAGTGATAAACCAAATGACGAGTGATGCCGTGATAAACCAGGATAGGTGGTTACATTATAACCTTCCATTCATTGGGTATGGAAGTCCACCGTATGGCTATTTTATTTAGTTTTGTGAGCAGAGGTCGACCATATGGTCATTCCATTTACGTATGTTTATGTCCCAAGTTACCTTTATATGTTATTTGTTCTTTCTATGGGTTTTATTGTAATATTTTGGTTAAAAAAATGGGAATAAATGATCTTTTACTTAGTGTGGAGTATTTACTACTTCATAAAGGTGAAAAGTGTTACTTATGATAAAGTATTAATGGTTTACTTGTTGTTTTAAAAAACTAATAGTTTTCCTTCTTTGTGTATCCCTTACGGAGCTTTTTATGCTCATCCCAAGTTTTTTTAATTTTTTTTCAATGGACATAAATATGAATAGTGTCAAATATGGGATAAAGGAAAAGTCATTATGTCTAAGATAAGGAACTATACATTTCTATCTATTTCAAGATTTTGTATGTTATGAAACAAATAGATTCTGAGTCGAAATGTCTCCATATAATATTTAAATTGTTATATACATGTTATGAACTAATTCTCTAAATATATAAACTTGAAAAGAACATAAATGTGATTTAATAACACAATTAATGATTATTTACTATTTAAGGTTGGGGCCTTATACACAATTATTTAATTCTCAATGATAAACTATGAACTTCCATACTTTAAATATCTTCAAAAACAATGTTACAATAATATTTAAAAATATAATTTGAATTTATCACATCAATTTGCATTAGACTATTTTCAGGATTATTCTTCTTCTACTTATTTTTATTTCATTTTAATGTATTGAAATTTTGACTGTTTTTTGAGGATAAATGCACTTTCTCCTTCAAATCCATTTTACTTTCATAACTACTTTATTGTGTCTTCCACATTTCAAATACAATAGCACAATGAGTTCTATTATATTTAAATTCATCGGAAGGTGAAAATTTTAAGATACTATATTTTATTTTATTAAAAAAATCATTGATTGTGCTTTGTCAAATAATCATATTCGAAAAATACTATATCACCTCCCTTCTACAGATTTTTGGGACATTAATAATTTCATTCATCCTACCATCAATGTTACATCCATTGATATTTGTATTCATACTCATTGAATATATATGAAAAATAAATCCTAAAAGATATAGAGGTTGAATTTAAATATTCAATAAATCTCTCTCATACCAATTGTTAGGTTCTAATTGACATAAATCACCCTTATAAGGGTGTAATGAGGTTTTGCAGTAGTAAAATTTTTTTCCATTTATTTAGTACTTTATTCATATAGAAAATATTACCGTGTTAGTATAAATATTCTAATACAATTTTTATTACTATTAATGATCAGATAAAATGACAATACAAATATAAATAAAAATTGAGATCAATCATTAGTATATAACATGTTTCACCACTAAGGTATAAAATAAGGAGAATATGTCAAGGGTATGGCAACATATAAGAATATAATACTATATACTATATATGTAATTTTTTTAGGGAAGGTTCAATTTCGATCAAAGTGGAATTTCCCCTCCTTGTATATTTTTGAGATACTTAGAGACAACGCTAAGGTAGTCTCTATACTTGTAGGTCTTCTTTAATATTTTAGGTATTTAATCGTTTATATATTTTTACCACGAGACTCTAGTTTTATCATGGATGATATTTCAAAAATCCATTAAAATTTTCATCATAGTACTTTCCTCTATTAATGATAGAAGATATCAGTACCTCGTTTTGAGGATTTTATATTGACCTTCCATGATTCCACAAATGTAATAATCCCTTCTTTCACATCAAGACAATTCCCAAAAATAATTATACTATTTTAATCTATTTACTTCTATATCCAAATATATAAATGATACTCCTTATAATTATCATTCTCTAATTCAAATATGTATGTATAATCAAAATATATACTTCTCCTCTATCTAATTATATTCTGAAATTCTATTCTCTCTTTTAGGAACTCCTACATGTAGTTTTATAGGATTAGTTATATTCAAACCTTAAATTGATGGTTTTTATTAATTTTTCTTCCAATAATTCATTAAAATAATTTTAAGTGTATAACATGATCTAATGTGATCATAAATATGTGAACATGAAATAATTAATCAAAAAAATATCATTAAATTCCACCATATTTACATTACATCCTACTCTATGATCAATTTTTGAAACCACCGCTTTACTATGATACTTATTACATCCCAAAATATCCTAGATAACATAATAAATACAATTATTTTGTATTCTAATTCAAGGAATGATATCTATTAAATAATCATTTTCCTAAAATATTATATATTTACCCCTCTTTAATTATTCAATTATTATAGTGTGGTTCTTCAATTATTCTCAACCATCTATCTTTTTATGGTTCCAATTTATACTTCTTGGTTTGTATGCAGGTTGCAATGTTAAATATTCTAGGACAAAAAATTCATGACCCTATAGATTTCACATTGAAATTATTCATGGAACATCTTCCTTCAATCATATTTTATTATATAACCTATTATTATTGACACTCATTCCTTGGTATGAGAACCCCATTATCCTGAACGAAAAAAATCCTTATAACTGTCATTAAAATTTTATATACATGTTGTGGCGTCAAACTAAAACCTCATAATTTTGAAAACAAAGAAGAATTATATTTCAACCAGAACCACACTTACATTTCAACCTTTAAGGCTATATCATTTCACTTTTAATCCAACACAATTTTTTATTCACTAAAACAAAAATTATGTTTAATGAAATGTTTTATATGGAATTACCATTAATATCATGTCATGAATAAATATTATGAATCCAGTTACATAGCACTACATTCCTCCTCTATGAGTGTCACGTTTTCTTTAGAAATATTAATGTGAGGATACAATATGTTTCTTCAAGGTAACCCTTCTTTAATATATTCATTACTCTCACTTAAATATTATGGTAATTTTATATTTTTCATGTTATACCCCAACTCCAATTGAGAAATATCCAACATGTTTAGGTAATTAATGAATCATTTTATAATAAATTTTCATACTTTATATATATATTTGTTATTCCTAAAAAAATCACTCTTTCATGCATTAGTAAAGATCATAATGACCTTGTCAAATTCTCAGTTTCCTCTAGAGAATATTACCCTTATATTGATATTATTCTAACTTTGAGAGGGACTACTAATATTCATTACTTGATCATTTTTCCTGATGTCTCCAACATCACCATAAGGTGATTTTTATTTCTTGAATGAACTTATTCCATCCTCCATTCATTAATTATCTACACACACCTATTCCAAATCCATGACCATGTTATATAGATATTTTTTAGTGTCTCTTTTCATTTTTACAATAATGTTTCCTTTTGTACCTCTATTGTAACAATGATTTTTCAAATCTATAAATGGAATGTATTTTTTTATTTATCAATCCACACTGGGTGGAAAATTGTGTTTTCATGATAAGTTACCTTACGTTTCAGGTGGATTTGGTAATGATGTTGTATTTATTTCAATGTATTTAACAAATTATGAAGAGCTAAAAATATGTAGGAAGGAACAAGGTTTTTGAAATATCAATTTATACTCCTGAAATAGAAATATGGAAAATCCATGGAGATTAGTTAGGGTTAGAGAATCATGAATGTGTAGAGATTCAAAAAAGAATCTAAGTGTCATTATTGATTGACAGCATATGGAAATTGGTATTTTGAAAAATAATTGAGGGGTGATTAAAAGATGATAATCTATATGACTATGATAAGATTCTAAAATAGAATAATATCACAGATATTTTATGAATACAAGGTTATTAGTGAAAATGAATTAAGAGGTTCATGAAAAGGATTTTTTGATCTTGAAATCATTTTGATGAGTAATTGTCAATAAATATGTAGTTTCCCTTCATTTGACATGTGGAGATTCATTTGAATGGTGTTAATTTTTATAATTTCATGATGGTATTACATTAAGGTAATTCAATATGAATTAGTAACTCTTCATAAGAATAAAAATAACAAAATTAATTTTTAAAAATTAATCGGAACTATGGATATTTATAAAATGGTGTTATTTTAATATTGATAGCTTTGTGAATACTGAGATATTCATGATTTTTTGGAGTTCTATGAAGGGTGGGATATTCGAGAAGGAATGGTGTTCTTGATTTTAGGTATGTTCATGAATGCTGAAACATCCTTGAAACAATTAATGGTGTTTATTGGGGGGGTTATGAAAGGTATTTACTTGAACAACTTGTTTGAGTGAACAGTTCTTTCAAGTGCCTATGGTATAATAAAATTTGCATTCTAATTAAAGAAAAACACTTATATGTCAAATATATTGATGAATTCATCTACTCTATAAACTAATTAAGTCATCACCCAAGGTAGTGACCAAGGGGGTTGATGGAAGTAAGGCGAGGGAGCCTTGTCTAATCCCTAAAATTTATATTAAGGTGTTCAACCAGAAATGGTGTGACCATGTGTAATATTTTTTAATATGTAATATATAATAAATAATATTAGATTATTTTACAAATGAAACACCTCTAGGGTATAATTCTTGGACTATTCATCAATGGTGACATAATTAATTTTTTGATTTGTTTTGATTTCTGTATATGGTCATTTAGTATTCGTTTGATTCCATCAGACAGTTTAAACTTTTTCCAACCATCATGGAGATAATATCAATCTCAACATATAAAATATTTTACACCCTGATTAACTTCACCCCTCTCAAGTTGTTCAAGGGTCCTATTAGTGGAATAAGAGGTAGGATACATGTGTTGAATTTGTACATTTTTGGTGTTATCCTAGAGAATTATGTAAATTTTTGTGTAGTATACCTTTTTTATGGAAGAAAATTCCATATTAGGAATAATGAAATGAGAACTCATATATTATATCCTAGTGTGTATGTTCTCTATCACTACTCAATGGACTGATATGAGTGATTTGATATGCCTTTCTATGACTGAAAACTATTTGAAAAATATTGATGAAGATTCCAATGATCAAAATTCTATTACTACGAAACTATATGATCAAATTCATTTAATTGTGATGATTTAAAATATGTCTATGTCCATGTGGGGGAAACTAGAAAATATATATAGTGGAAATAACAATGTGAATGATTCCAAACTTCATGTTTTTACCAATTAGTTTTATGATATAAAGATGCATTCTGGTTAAATGTCGATAGTTTGTTTAATCAAATTATTAATGAAATTGAATCTATTAAATGAATATGGTAAGAATTTTTTAATATTTAAATATTTGAAGAAATTATTGAGAAGGATTCCATATCTATATAATAAAAAAATTTCATCACTTAATGAAATAAATCCTTTTAATATTTCTCTTGATGATCTAGTAAAATGTCTGGTGTCTTATGAAATGAGAGTCAAAAAACAAGATATAAAAATTCTAGTTATTAAGGATATTAAATTCAAATACATAGAAAAATGTGACATTTAAAATGTTAGTGATATTGGAAATGATGTGGATTATGTACTTTATACTCTTTTTTCCATAAATTTCAACAGATGAAAAGGGATATTTTATGGAAATAATCATTTTCCTTATATTTTGTGTGGTAAAGTAGGTCTCATTTTTTATTAGTTATCAAGGATTTTTAATGATATATAATGTAAATTTTAAATCATGAATATTCATTAGAGGATATTCTCAGAAAATGGGGACTTCAAATTATGAAATAAATTTCAGGGAAAGAGATTGATCTTCAAATAGGAACACTATAATAATGAATTAATAGAGGTTGTAAAACCATAGTTTAAATTAAATATTGATGATTTAATAATTGTTATAGATTAAAAGGTAGATCTTATGATAGTTGATGAAAATTATTCCAATGGTGTCATTGATCCCAATGTGCAACTTGAGTGTTATATTAGTGAGATTAACATAAAAAAAGAAAAAAAAATATTGGAGCTTTGTTGAAAAGGTCATCAGTGTATGTGGATCATATTGAAGAATATATTTATCATCTCTAAGGATAGTAATAAGAACATTGATAACTCCTAAAATTTCAAAATAGGTTTTTATGATTAAACTCAGGATTTTAAAGTAGGAAAAAATCACCAATAAACATACATAGATAATTGAGGTGAAGTATATGATATTTGAGAATATTTAAGAAAAATCCATTTCATTAAGGTGTAAACTAGACAATAAATTATGATTATGTGAAAAAAGAAGAAAATTTAGTTGGAAATGTTTTCAAATTAATATATTTTTGAAAGAGTTGATTGTGTTTTTGAAGTAGTAGATAAATCCTTGAGTGATCAAATATTTTAATTTAATGGAAAATTTTGAATTGTATATGATACATAAATAAAAAATTATGAATATAAGTTGTGCCAACGTATAGGGAAATAGAAATATGAAAATATCACATTGTCAATCGATGTCCTAACAAATATAGATTCAAACAAAATAAAGAACATATGTAAAAAAATCCATAATTATCAAGAGTAGATCTCTAGTCAATTTCAAATTCTATAGAAGGGGATATAGGGAGGAATAAAAGTGATAAGATATTTCCCCTTATAAAATGAATATTTTATGCCTTTCTAGGACATTCCATGTATTATTGTGAATATTCAAAGAGCTTGCTAAATGGGGAATCCTAGGGATGTCAATAAATGAGAATGTGACCACATCCCTCATCCTAGAGAATATATAACCTCTATTTATATTATTTTAATTGTTATATCTTTTTCCATAATGTCATTAATTTTAGGCAGGTTTAAGGTGGTAAAAATAACTAAAGAACTCCGAAACAAGTCAATTTCATTCCACTAAGAAGAATTACCCTTGAAAATTGGTATTATCCTTTGGAATTAGAATATGATTATGATCCAACCAAGAATATTGGAAATATATTGGATATGAAATCATTTTAAACCACTCAATCAGGTATCTCAAGGAAGGAAGAGAAGAATATTGGTAAAAATAATCTTGTAGAAATCTCCTTAAAATATACTGATAACTATATCATCGAGATTATTCAAAATATATGCCCATCCCAAATGACCATAAATTTACATTTGTTGAAATTTTTTAAGAAAAGGCTTGACAGAATGGTGAGATTCTCAGATCACAGTTCACAAAATATCAAAGGATGTAGAAATATATAATTGGAAAATGATGAGTTAATGTTAAAAAATTAGTACTCTACAATGATAATTTTCAACATAATATCATGTGTGTGAGTCAAATATGTGTCCCAGGACTAGTAGTTACATTTAATTAGAATGGGTTCACCATCGAAGGGAAAACATGTAATTCTATCATGAAAGGATCGAGAACAAATAATGATTTATACTAGATCAAAGGTAAATAAAATAGATGTTTTATAATAAATATAGAGGAAAACATGTTGTGGAACCATAGGTTTGGTCAACTAAATAAATGGGTCATGAAAAACTTATACAAGATAAATGATGTTGTCGAAATTCCAAATCTAATGCTTGGTTGAGAAAAGAAAGGTGTTTATTTCATGTGAGAAAATATAATATGGAATTCTTATTATTTAAGGAGAAAAAAGGCATAAAATATGATTGATCTCATCTAGATATATGTGTGTGGTCCAATGAATTTTGTTAGATCAATTTGAAGGAGTCACTTTATTCTTTTTATTAATGATTATAGTATTATGGAATGTTTGACGTTTATACAACACCAATTGGAAGTGATTCATTACATGAAGGGATATCTCCAAATAGTTGATAATGAAACTGGACACATAATCATGATATTACGATCTAAAAATAGAATAGAGTTCACTATCATTGAATTTGAAAATTACCTCAAAAAACATGGGATAATTAAATTGGCGTCTTCAGTAAGAACACCTCTACATTATATGAATAAAATGTCCAAAACTATACTGATTGAGAGTTTTTTCTCTCATCATTATTAGATATAGGCTATTAATGTTGTAGTCCACACTCAAAATTGACGAGGGATATATATTGCAGAGGACAAGAAAACATATGAGACATAACATGGAAAGAATTCCTTACAAAATTATTTTCATGTTTTTGGAAGTAAATGTATAATCTTAGATAATGTAGAAAATCTAGGTAGGTATAATGATAATGCATATAATGGAATTTTCTGTGTATACATGATAAAGATTAATTCAGAAAAATGAAACAATAACCATCCTAGAATGATTTTGTGTAGAAGAAACGTTAATATCAATGGGAATAGAACTATAGATTACTTGAGGATCTTATATGATGATATGATTGAAGAGTAACATGAAATTGAAAAATTTACATATTCAAATATAGAAATTTTTTAATATTGGGTCAATTTTTAGGGATCTCAAAATTAGGATTATTCATAAGTAGAATTAAAAGACATAACCATTTCTGAAAAAACATGATAAGAACATGCTAGGAGAAATATAAGAGAATAATTTGATAGATACAACATTATTAGGGATTGGATTGTAAATAAAAATTATAGTAGAATGAGTAATGAAACACATTACTCCATTTTATAAATATTGGTACCAACCTATTTTGATGAATCACCAAAGAATGAATCATGGTTTTAGTCCATAAATGAAGAACTAGATTAGATTGACAAAAACTAGACTGTATATATTTTGAAGAGTACAAAAAATCTCAATGTGATTGGAGAAAAGTGGATCTTCAAAAATAAATCCAATGAATCAGAATGTCTGATATGAAACGAGGATTTCATATTTTGTAAATGCTAAGCACATATTTATGGAATTCATTTTGATGAGATAGTTTCTCCAGTATCTTGACTAGATTTTATTAGGCTCATCATATCCATATAAATTTAAATTGGGTACAGAGTTTATCTGATGGATGTTAAAATTGCATTCTTAATAATTGTTCATAAAGATTAAGTATACATAGAATATTTTGTGGGACTTCATAATTTAGAAGAGGATATAAATGTTTTTAGATTAATAAAGGATCCATATAGCCTAAAAGTGACCATGAGTATGGTATTGTTGACTGGATTTTTATATAAAGAAGTTACACTTCAAACATGGGGTCTTGATCGTAATCTCTATGTGAATAATTCTCAAGGAGAATAATTTTTATGCTTTTGTATGTCGATGATAATATGTTTGGTAGAAACAAGCATAGATCAAAGGATTAATTTCTTAATCACAAGAAATCTAATTATGAAATGTCCATGATTGGTGAAATAAAATTATTTTTGGGTTACAGGTGATTAAAAAGTCATACACATTTATTTCATAAAATAAGTGTCCATGATATAATCTGAATAAATTCAACATAAATGAATCGAAACTAATGTTGATTATGATTGTGGTTTAAGAAAAAACATAGAAATCACATGGATGATAAATATATTGATCCCACTTTGTATGGGAGGATCATTGGAATATTATTAATCATGAATGTAACTCAACCATATTTTGTATTTTCAAAATTTTTTGGGGTTCTCTTTCAAATTAATTTGATAAAAGATAATTTCGCTATAGTTAAAGGAATCATGTGATATATTCAGGGCACTCTAAAATTTAGAGAAAAGTTTACCGAAGGAAGATATAATTAATTATCAGTATTTTCTGATACTTTCTGTGCATGAGACGTCGTGGATGGAAAGTAAACAAGTGGGGGTGAATTATTTATTAGAAACAAATGTGTGGTCCTATTGAGAAAGAAATAATAAGTATCCTATCATATTATGGATGATGTAAAGTATGTATTTATGAAAGAGGTATGTAATAAACTATTATATATGAAGAAACAACTTACTGATACTTTTGTTTTGGTAATACGTATAATGGTGATTCACTGTGACTTAAAGAACACGATTGATCTTAAGAAAAATTTGGTTCAAAACTCTCATATCAAACATATTGATATTATATATCACTTCATTAAAGAAGATGGTGAACAATGTGTGATTAAAATGGACCATATCATAAATAATGAAAAATTGGATCTCATACTAACTAAGCCATTTACAAAACAAATGTTTGAGAAAAATCGGTTGTACCTCGGTGTTTAGCTACATCCCATTTCCTGAGGGGGTTATCATTTATCATATATAACCATTTTTGTTAACTGTTTTAAACTATTTTAGGAATTGATGTAGGTATATGGGGGATATACAGTCTAGGGGAAGTTTATATTGGGTAATAATGTCCCAATAAAATTTCATTGTGTTTATTGAAAAATGGGAAGAATAATATTCAATTAGTGGTTGATAGTCTATCGAGGAATGAGAATATTTTTCCGACTATTGTTTTCTATAACAAACATTTCTCAAATAGACTTAGAGTTATTAATCTGTTGGTTTAATATTATTTATTTTTTCTTCATGCCTATGGAATTATTGAATTTATCTATAGATTTACAACAATCCCATTGGGGAGATTTTTGCAATAAAGGTTTTCCATAACTGGAAATAGATTTTATTTTTTTATTTTAAATTCACACTAGTTTGATCAAAACATTTTTATGAAATGATATCTTATCTGGAATAATTTAATAGTGTTTGATAAATTTTTGGATTTCAAATTATAAAGTAAGGAACAAGCTTCATGAATAACTAATTTCAATGTCTGACTCTTTTAAATAGACAAAAGGCATGAATTTTTATGATGGTTTGATTTTTGTGATGATGTAGAGCATCACAAAGGCATATGAGTGTTGTGATTTTTTAAAGCTAAAATAATGAGTTTTTATACAGAATGGTTGAGGCACCATGGGAGGATGATAATCTACATGACTACAATAATAATCATGAACTAAATAATTTTTCAGAGATTTCATGATGAAACAGATCTTTACAAACATGAATTAACAGTTTCATAAAAATTGTTTAGTGATCTTGAACAATTCCAGAAAATAAAATGTTTATAAATAGTTATCCCCTTATAATTGTACACATCAAGAAAATTTGAAAAAATGGAGAGTCTCTCTAATTTCATAATGGTCTTATGATAAGATAATTCTTTATGAATCAGGAAATATTCATTAGAAGAATCATCTTAAAAAGACTGGTTAAGAACAGATTGACACTAAGGATTCTTATAAAAGGTAGTTTCAAAAATACTGAGAGATTAATGAAGGATGAGAGTTTCATTATATTTTGGGGTTCCATGTGGGTTGGTAGCTTTATTAATGTATTTATGTCCATGAAATTTGAAACATCATTGAATAACAAATTTTGGTTTCTTAAGGGGTGATATTTTTAAAATGTACTTAGGTTAGCAAGTGTCTTTGAACATCTAGTTTGAGTGGGTTGTTCTTTCAAGTGCATTAATCAAGGACTATGGTGAAAGTAGACTTCCACAATAATTAGGGACAAATACTTTTATGCACAATCTATTTATTTGACCACCATGTCAATAAACTAGATAAGACTTCATAAAATGTGGTGAGCAAAGGGGGATTCGATGGATCTAATCTGAGGGAGGTAATGTTCCTATCATGGAGTGAACATGTCTTATATTTTTTAATCTATAATATCTAGTGAAACATAGTTGATTATGTTGTTACCTACACACTATCATTATATTCTCCTTGGACTAGACCTTAGTGGTTAACAAAGTAAAATAAATGGGTTTTGATCCTAGTTATGGCAATGGGTATTTAGTATTTGTGTGATTCTATCAGATATTTTTAATATGTTCCTAACAACATGGATACTAGATCAATCTCACTAAAATAATATTTTGACACCTTGATTCACACCTCCCCTCCGAGGGTGTTCTAGGCTCATACAAACTCACATACACAAGTCTTCAAAGACTATATATTCTTCTTTCAAACTACATGATTCTAGTTATTGAAATCATGTCCTACAACTAAAATCACATATGGTCCAGAAATTTTGAATTAAATTTGTATATATTATCATATATAATTTAAATAAATTTATTATTTCATTAAAAACCACTATCTTATATTTGTTTAACATTATTTATCTAATTTATACTTAAAAATACAATGTGGATTGAAGGATATTCAGAATTTTATGGTTATTGGTATGAGTAAGAGTAACATGGATTTTAAACTAGTTACATAAAAATAACACAATGATCATGTAAGGAATCTAGTAAACCATGTATGATTATACAAGTAATAGTCCATACACATAATATTGTATGATAATTCAGTTTGTATTCAAATGAATAATATATCAATATATAATAATTGGCCAAACGAGCTTGAAATATTTCTAATGTTTTCCAAATTCCCTTGAAAATAAAGGAAATAAAGGGATATGTATGAGAAAAAGAGAAATTAGGTTTTAATATAAAGTGTAAATAAAATTAATGAATTGTTATATAGAGTATTTTAACTATTGAAGATGATTATAAATGGATTATGTTCGATTAATATCAATCATATAATATCTATACCTTTAAAAAAAATCCAATCATCAATTTAAAATCTAAAATTCTCTAATATTTTGTCAATTCCATCCATGAACACCCTAACATATGATAGTCCATTATTCATGCCATGGATTATTCAAAAAAATGTTAATGTTTAAGAACCATTAACATGGACCATGGAGATCATCTAATTTACATGTGGTGTCGATTCACATGTTGAAGAGTTCCTCATAAACTCTAATTTATTAAATCAAGAAATATAACAATAACATATCTACATTATATGATATTAATAATAGGACCATATAGGAGTATACTATAGATTACTTGCATGATAATGAATGGTGAATTATTTAATGATTAGAAGACTCATAAAACACAAAATACACATGGGAATATTGAGAAGTAATGTAACTTGAGGGAATATTCTGAAGGAAATATAAAAGGAGTATAAAGGAAACATGAAGAGTAGATTATCCCTTTTAGGAACAAAGGAATATATGGGATAGAATTAGAGTGAAGCTATGGATAAGGATAAAACCTCTAGGGAATTGTATAATAGTTTTAAGAACTTCATTAAGGATTTATTAGAGCTTTCATAGTGGACCTCATGTTATTGTAGTTATCTTTCTCATACCTTGTGTTTTATTTTATTTTTGATTACTGTTTTATAATAAAATCATATGGATTGATATTATGATTTTTACACTTTTTATTATTAAACTAATGGTGATAGAATTATACATCCTCTTTACAAGTACTCATAAATTTGGCAACTTGATGAATGATCATAGTGTGTGGATAAGCTATTAAATTTGATGTTCAATCTACCAATGATAATACCAGACTCTATCACTTAATAGAGGGTACTGTGGTATGAAAACCCATAGATTTATATAAAAAAATTTAATAAAGTAGTTACATTATAACATGAATTTGTAATGAAACTAAATTAACATCAAATTTTCTCATATATGTAATGTAGTATAGAGCGTTAATTTTTTTACGGGTTACTGGGATTGTAATACCAAATATTTCTGTGTGAATTTTACTTCTATAACGTTCATGTGACATATAGTTGAAAAAAAATCTTTCATACATAAAATGGGTTGAAATGAAATATGATTTAATTTATTAATGTAAAATAATATAATATAAAAAGATAAAAATTATTTTTATTACACAATACATGATACTTATATTGAATATACTTATAATAACTCTAAATGGAAAATAATTAATAAAAATATAAATATTTATTTCATGAAATACACATCCACATTTTCTCCAACAAAAAATCAAATTTTCAAGTAAAATTATATAATGTATTAAAAATAATAAGATTATGATTCAAATTTAGAGAAACAAAAAGTGGAATATGATAAATTACATTTAGAGAAGTGTATAAGGTATTATAGATTAATCAAAATAGAATATTTATTATTACAAATTCATTCGGTAAATATATCCATTTGGAATACATATTGTCAACAAGTGTATTATATATGTTATAAATAGATTTTAATCCTTATGTATAATTGATTAAGATATTTAAAATAATTTATATTTGTTTTTATAAATAATTATATAACATTCATGTAACTATTATTTTATAATTAATACAATAATAATTATTTGTTATAAATTATTATTTTTATTCAAAAAAATTCTTTTTATATATATCATTACTTTTTATTGAATATTTCATTTATTATACATACATTTTATGTTTAATAAAAATTATACCATGTTCTGAATCAGGATATTAAAATTAAGCAAGAGGGATAATATATTTTTTAGTGAAATATTTGTAACATTAGTTAATATATAAATACACTTGTGAATATGGTAAATATGATTTATATTGTATAAATAGATTATCAATTAATAAATAATAAAAAAACCTTATCATAAGATATTTATTGATGAAAATAAATTCAACCCCTTCTTTCAATTCATTAATGAGTCACTTTGCATAGAAACTTTTATTCCTTACTAATAAAGAATTTGTTTTTCAAAAAGGTACACTAGAATTATATCTATAAAATGGGAATAACTCCAGTACTTCTAAACCAATACACATCTAAAATTTTATTTTATTTTATTAGTATGAATATATTCCATCCCCAGTAAATATATTCCATGTTTTGGATCCTCATGTTATATGAAGAAGTCCCAAAGCCTTTATTATAAAGAAGGCTAATGAATAATGATCTAAATACTTCAATATAGGTAAAAAATTCATTATAATATATATGATTTTTCTTCTAATTATAAATATTCTCAAACCAAAATTTTCAAATTAATTAAAATATTATCATCAATACACGTCTTTAATAGGGTTATAATAATTAAATATTTATTTATCTATGACCACTCTTTTATTATATCGCCATTGTGTTTTTTATATTCTTCCACCGACATTAATGGGGATGCAATATATTTATCATTAAGATCATTGATGGTTGAAAAATATAAAAAATGTTTATATATATAATTAGGTATTAATTTATGTATTTTATTATCTTTAAGGTAAATATACAAATGAATATTTAATAGTTAGTAAATCATCATTATTAATATAGTTAACATAAATGAATGACGTAAACATTTATTCCTTATGCATTATAAATTTTGGGTACATAGAATAACCATTATAATTGATAAATAATTATGAAATTTTATTTTGGTACCTTTATTATTCTATATATCCTTAACTCATTAACAAGTAATATTGATCAAAACGTTCATATCGAAACATGGATGTGACCATTGTGACTACTTAAATATGATAATATATAATAATAATAAATAAATGATAAATATATAATTAATGAATATAAATTATTCATATTAATTAAATATATAAAAATAAGGGTCTAAAAAATTAATTAATAAATACAAATATATTATATATGATTTTAGGGCATGTTGGAATAAATAATGGTTTAAAGAAAAGAGAATCTTTTTTAATATCTCATGGTATTTTAGGTTATATATGAATAATATTTCATTAAAAAAGTTTATGCAATGTAAATATTAATAACCATATCTCAACTGTTATTATTATTTTATGGTATTTTAATACGTATTTATTATTCAATAAATAAGTTATTGAAAATTAAAATCATTCTTTGTTTGTAAGGTATACTATTTGGAACCAAAATTTTGATTAAATATATACATTCCATGTCTATATATGATTATGATTTATATAACCTATTATATAATTAAATTATGCTACATTTTATTAATTTATATATAATTTCATATATCTTGTTTTATTGATATTCACTTCACAAATTATAATGTTTGAAATAGTTCTTCTATGACAATATTATATCCCGGGATAGAAATTATTTATTCATAATCTCTTTACTTTTTAGCATACAAAATTATGAATTATCTCTTTATATTAATTTAATTCATTAATCGTTTATGGGATATATTATCCTTTCATTATTAAATTTTTTAATGACCACGATGGTGTGATCAAGACACTCTATCTTATTCATTAATATTACATTTATCCAAGATTTCTCTAACTATTATCTTGATTCCTCTAGATGTTTCATATATAATATATGGGAATTTCCAACATTACCTCAATTATGTATATCATGTTTATTTAAATCTAATTTTTCTTCCATCTTTTATATTATATCAATTTCACCCTTTATGTAATTTCTAAGTAATTGTTTTATAATTTCTATCCCAATTTCCTCTCCTCCTCTCAATGATTCCATCTTTTAATAAATATTTTATTTTCATGTATTTATAAAACATTATAAATTTTTTTAACACTTATATATTATTTTAATTTTTAATTTAATTTCATTTTATCACTCACTCGTTGATTGTTTCTTACTTTATAAGTATCCAAATTTGTGAAGGTGTGTTCTTTATCAGCCACTTTTCTTGTTAGATATTATTTTTGTATATTCAATAATTTTAGACATATATATTTTTATTCCATTTATATTATCATATTTTTTATATTCTATTTTTATAGGAATTTAACTAGTAATTTATTATTCTATTTTTTATGTTTTATTCATATTTTTTATGGTATGTAAGGGGTACCCTTTTGACATATCTTTTGTTTTAATATTTCTCTACATATAAATTATCATTAATGTATTATACAAATAATTTTTTGAAACTATCATATTCCCTTACCTATAATTCTAAACTTTTCTTATACTTATAATTTAGAATTAAATATTATTTTATGTTGTCTGGAGGGGATCACAATTTTTGTATCTTTAGCTATATCACTTTATCCCCCTGTTTATTTTTTGTGTTTTCTTTATATATCGTCCTTTAGATGTTTTATATGAAATTATATTTAAATAATTGTTATCAACATTTTCTTTCCATTTAGTCTATTTAATGATCTATTCCATGTTTTCAATAAAATAAATTTTTTAATGATATTTATTCCTAATTTTCATATAATATACCGTCTTTATGTTAAAAAACAACATTTTTTCCTTTGTTCCAATATTAATTATCATTATTAAAATATATTTTAAGGGAATTATTATTTTTATTATTTTTATTATTATCCATGTTATCATGTCTATATAACTTCTCTTTATACTAATTTTCTAACTAATATTTTTTAAAACATTGACATAATGAAAAGGAAAAAAAATATCCTCATGCCTTTAAATAAAATTTATGCACATTCATTGAATAATTTTTATTTATTTAAATGGATTTTTTTAAAAACATTGAATATATATTAACATTATTTTTATTTTTTCTTGATATAATTTAAATTATTTTTGTAACCAACTACTTTTTGATGAATGAAATATAAATCTGCTAAAAAATTCTAACATGGTATTTTTTAACATTTTAGTCATGTTTTCTTTCATTATTATTATTTATTTTATATAGAACTCATATGTACCGAATCTATGATGTGATGGTTATGTTTGAAATTGTATATCATTTACCTGATCTAGGTAAAGCTTATAACTCAAGAGAATAGAATTAATGGGACAAGGGCATTGAGTCTAATTTGTAACAAAACTATCTCCAAAAGCCTGAAGTCAGTGACTTAATTTAGTAAATTGGCATGATTAAATGGAATAAAATCCCAAAGGACCAAAAATGTAGACGTTATAGAAGACTATATACTAAAATGATACCCATATTACATTGGGAAAATAAAATAAATCATAATAAAAGTAAAACCTCACCATCCTTAAAACTCACTCCAAAAATTCATCTTCAAACCCTTGGAAAAGGAAAAAATAATGGCAAGATCAAATTAAAAATAAGAGATAAGTACTGTGGAATCAATGATGAATGAGTAATCACAATCAATTTTGAATGTTAAATAACTAAACAATAATTCAATTTAAATAAATATACTAGGAATAAATATAACGTAAAAGTATATAGCTTAAAAATGTATTTAATAAATATAATTAACATGAAAAGAATCCATACAATTTTTCATACTAAAAATATCAAGGATAATCATAAATAAATTCTACAGGAAGGAAATTCTTTAATTATTGGACTTAATGCATCTGGCTTATAAAAAAACTACCATTAAGACCTTTTACAATACGATTTAGTGTAAAAGTAATAACCTATTAAATATTAGATTAACATATTTGTCTCATGAAACATATCAATGCATCAAGGGGATAAATTATGTTATTCCCCATCCATTACATATAGTCTAAATCATTCTTTATATATATTTAATAATTTATTTAAATCATGATTCAATGTGGATTAACATCAAATATCTTCATTGTGGAAGGATACAAAATTATAAATATTTTCCTTGAAAAATTAACAACATTCATGGTCAGACACTATATTTATAAATTATATATGCTTTATGTAATAGTTATATCCATGATAATAGATATATATAATCTGGTTAAATTTAATGTTCATTGTCCAAAAAAATTGAGTAACTGAAGTTGATGTTAATGTCTATGAAATAATTCAAGGATGTGAAATAGAATATTATGCTCTTTAAAAATAATCATAATACATCTATAGTAATATTAATGATTGTATCAACACAACATATACCATTTGGAGTGAGAATAATGGTTGCTTCCATTTTTTAAATAAAAAATCTATTTAAAAACATTATTTACTATAATATGCATTTCATTATGAAAAAAAGTTGAAAATAAATTTTAAAAAAAATTCATCAAAACATATTTTTAAAAATTAAAAGTAATATTAAATTATATGAAGTAATGATATTCCATAAAACATTAAAAGAACATTTAATTTTCATTTCAAAAACCATAAAAAAATAACTTGTTCAAAAAGTAATAAAAATATTCCTTTGAAAAACTATTATAATAAGAAAAAATGGTCAAAATGTATTTTAATAGATCACTTTGAAAATCATAAATTATAAAATTTTCAATTTTCTACAAAACCTGGTTTTTTATGGAAAATAATATCTAATCGAAGAGAGAAAAGATGTAGATTGTTCTTAACAGATTTTAACCACAATTTTATGTAGAAAATAGTAAAAAATGGTACCATAACTTGAAAACAATCATGAATAATTATTGGATAAGAAAATTTAAGGGTTTATTAGGAAATGGACATGTAATTTTCATTATCTGATATTCAAGAATAAAAAATATTGATTAGAATGATAATGTGAAATAAACAATTTAAATGATCATAACATTAAATTGAGAATCAAGGAAAGAATAAATTATGTGTATCAACTATATATGCTAATAAATACTGTGTAAATAAAAAAAAATATATTATAAATTCATTAACCACGTATCATATAATATTAACTACAATAAGGAAGTGATATTACCCAGTGAAATGAAATGAGTTATTAAATTCATTACAACTTTAAAAATTAAAATTCAAATCCACATGGATTTTTTTTCATTATACTAAATCTATATGTAATTATATACACCATATAAAAGTAATTAGGCACACGTCATTACAATATTCCTTGTTGAAATGAAATTGAGACGAAATCCCTTACTATAGGATTCCTTTTAGTTGAATGTTATTTAAAATTATATATAATGGATTTAAGAATTATATTAACATAATACATGAACATATAATTATTATAATATCATATATTAATCTTTTATAAAATAATATCATCAAATTTTAACATACATTCTTTATTCTTGCTATTTCTTGTGTTAATTGATATGTTTTTCGAGTATATTTTGACTTGTTATTTTTTTTCCTTTTACATAGATCATGATATTATTATATATAGAATTTAAATAATGGAGAAAATATAATATATATTCATTATATATATATTTTTAGAAATCCATAAAATTTAGTGATATGAAATGAAATGCAATGTTCATAGAGACGGTAGGCTGTATATACAAATGAAGGTTGCTTCTATTTTATTATTATTTTAAAAGTATGACATGTAAGTGATATATATGTAAATTATAATGTAATTATAATTTTTATGTCATATATATAACCTATTTTTTATTAAACTCATCCTTAATACATTCTATATAATGTTTGAATGAATCACATCGCTTGGCGAGGCATTAGTCTGCCGTACACAAGAACGATGATATCATATTCCCATAAAATGGTAGACATTTAGGTATGTGTGACATAAAATTTAAAAAATCATAAAATAATTATAAATATAATATATATAATATATAAACTACAAATCCATCATTATTTACGACCTTTAAAGGTTGTAATGGAAGAATGAAAGACAATCGTTCGTGAGGCGGTAGTCCACTGTACTCGCAAACGATGATTGTGTATCCCATAATGTGGTAGTTTTTAATTTTTTAGCTTTTAATATTATAATAATAATATAAAAGGATAATTAATATATATTTTTTATTATATAAATATTTTATAAGAAAATAATGATGGGGTGGAGAATGAATGAAAACAAAAGTGCTCATTTACGAACAATATCTATTCGGGTAACTGATTTTTGTTTATACCAAAAACCGATCATGGTTTCCATTTTGTTGAAAACAATATTCTAGGATAAGGTTAGATAATTTGGGATTTTATTGTTTCTAGTTTAAGATTATCCAAATGGATTGAGAGGTACGAATAAGTATGGGGAGTGAGTGGCCTTTTATAGTGGAGGAAGAGTGGAATTCTTATAAATACCAAGATGTAAACATTATTGGGAGCTATCCATTAAAAAAAGTTCCTATATTAACAAAAACTTTTATCCAATAAGGGATATCGAATACATATTTCTTGATAATTTTATTTTTTAGGTGTATTTGTCACCTTTTCATTAATAATAATGTTTAACCACTAAGTAAACACATTTTTTCCTTAATCACTCTAATTAATTTTAATTGATTTCACTAATACATTTGGTAAAAAACCACGTTCAAAATAAAAAGAATTATAAAATATTATGATTAAAAATATTTTATCCATTATTCAAAATTCAAATCAAAAAATTTATAGAATTAAATTTAAAATTAATCATGTATACAGTACGAGAAAGTGGGATTTTAATGTGAAAATGTTCAAAAATGACTTATTTTTTATACATATATTCAATATAAAAATTATTCCAATGAAATAAATTAGATTATTATATGTATAATTTATATAATTTTACTCTTAACTAATATAAAATTTATAAAATTTTCAAAATTGTTATGTAAAACAAGTACGTCCTTAAAAGGTAGCAAAACACAATTTAGAAAAATATATCTTTTTTATGTTTAAAATTGGATTTCTTCTTATCTTATGACTAAAAAATCTATTAAATGACTAAAATTATATTTTATTGAATATATAATATAAATATCACATTAATATCATTCAATAATATTATTTTATTAATTTTATTAATAAAAACAACTTTAGAAGCATATTTGTTTTAGTAAAAACCATTCAACTATTTTAAATTTGTTTTATTGTTCATTACTAATAAATTATTAATGAATGAATTCATATATTTTCATAATTTATTAAATGATGTTCATAACCACCCATTTAATGTCTTGGTGATAATTTTCATTTTAAATAATAATATTATCAATATTTGGTAAAACATGAACTTGCGTGTAAAGCAAGCCATCAATGAAAATGGTAGTTGTGTATAAAGTAGTCTAACTCCATATTTCATGAATTAAAATCAGTAGAATTTTTGAATTTATATAAAATAGTAGATATATCAAAATATATCTAGAATTTATATTCCTTTCTATGCTTGGTGTTGTGTGCCATTAACACTATTGAATATGATATTAATATTTTAAATTTTTTTTTGTTACATTATCCCAACCATAAATAAATTGATTCCTCATAATTTAAACCTTATCTTTTTAATACAGGGTTTGATATATGAAAATTCGTTTTTAACCCACGTAATGAAATGGGTATTAAAATAACCTTTTAATAAGTGATAAAGGGAACTACAAGGGTTACCTAACTTGGTTCCCAAGTAGGAGAACATGGTTGGGGAGTGAAAACATGGGAATGAAATACAAGAATAAATAACTATAGAGAATAATAAAAAGACATTGATTAAAATAAGTAACTGATCAATTGAATTATAAAGGCCTCAAATCTAAAAATATGTGGTGGTTTAAAATACCATTACCTAATAAAAGGTATTAGGATATCATTTTTTTAAAATAAGTTTACTATAATTGTGTAATTTTTTTACTCCATAATAAATGAAGGAATTATAAATTAATTTATCCTCTAGTTATGTCTTAATAATTTTTTAGTTCATCTATTAATCCAATAAAATAATATCAAAAAATTTAGTTTTATTCTTGAAGAACTAACGTATACATATAACGGATCATATGATCAATTAAAAGTGTCAAGCACTTACATATATCACGAAATAATGTCCAAAACCAAAATTGTTATTAAATTAATCTAAAAAAATAAAAAGTAATAATACTAGTTCATCATTAATATTTATTTATAAATTTTTTAGCTAAAAACTATTAGATATTAACCAAGAGATCATGTAGTCTTGCGGTAATCAGAAAACCATTATCTTTCTTCAGTCAGTGGTTCAAGCACCCCCACCTCACCGGATGTGATGGGTTTTCACCATTATTGTTAGTTTCACCTTTTCTAAACTAAAATAATATAATTCTTATAACGTTTCTAAATTGTATGACATATTCCAGTATATGAAATTAATCATTAAATAAACTTTTATATGGGTTTTTAATACATCCTTTTTCTCAAATTCTCATAATCTTACCTGAATATTATTAAAATGAAATTAATGATCATATTATCCTAAATATTTACCATTACCTTTAGACATATGTCAATAAAATTTAAAATAATTATTCCGCATATAAAATTTATAGTAGAATATATAATTTTCATAAATTTATCCAAAATGTACTAATTCTTGGGAAAATTTCATTACATAAAACCAAAAATTCTTGTTTAAGTCTTGGAACTTATCGTCAATAATAAAATTATAAACCATTGATTCTATCTATATTGTAATATATTAATAGCAAATAGCACATAATCTATAATTTATCAAATCATTATTCAGTTTTTTAATACATATCCTCAAATTAATTATTGGGGTTATGTTCCCTATTATATATTTTTCCTAGATCTAGTTCACAAGGTTTCTACTAAAGATACCTTGATAAAAAATATATCAACTCAATCACAAATATCCTAGAACTAATTCCTATATTTATTACATTGTCTTTATTATAAGGAATCAAATCCCGAATGATAAAAACGATAGTAGTTTTGGAAGACCAAATAAATACATGATACCCATATTACAATAAGAAATGGAAAAAATCATAATAAAAATAAAATCTTAGTATCCATGAAACTCAATCTATGAATTAATCTCCATATCCTCAGAAAAGGAAAAAAATAAGGGTGATATCAAATTCTCAATTATGGTTATGTATAAAAGAATATATATTGAATCAATATAAATAAATAATATATAAATATAAATAACTGAATACACATACAATTTAAATAATCAGATAATGCATGAAGAATATGGAATTGTAATTAACTGAAAATTAATATAATTTAATCAATAAACTAAAAATTAATAACATCTATATATTTTTCATATTAAAGTACTCAAGGATAATAATGACTATATTCTTAATGATTTTAATTATCTAATTATTGTACGTCATGTATCAGGAACACGATAACACTATCATGAAGAAATTTCATAAGTTGATTTATTCTATATGTAATAATCCATTTAATGATAACATAACTGATTTTTCTCATGGGACCTATTGATGAGTCTAGGGGATATAATATTCCAGGCCCAACCCATTGCTTTAGGTTTAAATCATGTCTCATATATCAAATAATTGATTTAATTCAGGAATCAATATTCTTGAACATCAAATATCCATATCGAGTAAAGGAAATTAATTTATTAATATTTCCACAGTCAAATAAATTAATTTTAAAATAAAACACTATATTTATAAATAAGATATGGTATAATAAATAAGTATATTCATGATAAATGATATGGATAGTTAGGGAAAATTTAATTTTCATTGATCATAAAAAATGAGTAACTGAAGGGGAAATTAATGAGTAAAAAATTGATTCAAGTAAGTGAACATCAACATTATCCTTATTAAAATTAACCATAATCATTACAGATTAATACTAGGGATGGTATAAATACAACCTATAATAATTCTAGTATGAATACGGGTGGTTATTGTTGCTAAAATAAAAATTTCCTTAAAAACATTATTGAGGAAAATATTTTCATCATATTGAAAATAATTTATAATTATTTTATTTCAAAAAAACATTCCAAAAATATTTATTTTAAAAGTATATTTTGAAAATTTTGAATTATTCTTCAAAGAAAGTTTGATGGGTCATTAATTGGAATGTAAAAAGAACATTCATTTTTCATTGAAAAGATTCTAGGAATGTTCCTTGATTCAAAGTGAAAAGAACAATCCTTAGAAAAAAATTAAAAAGATAAAATGGGTAAAAATATCTTGTAATAAATGATTTTGAAATGTATAGTAAAAACATTTTGAAATGTTTATTTTTAAAACATGATTTTTTAATAAAAACAATTTTTCGGTCGAAGAGTGAAATTAAGTCAGATTTCAATAAAACATTTTCTCAATAATTTTAAGTAACAAAGAGTGAAAGTAGAAAAATCAATAGAAAAATATAACGAATCACATTTGGAAAATAAAATTTAAGTGTTTTCTTAATTCCCTTTAACTTATATTCATGAATAAATTATCTCTATTATAATTAGATTGTGTAATAAACCATTAAACTGATCATAATATTAATGTGAGAATTAATCAATAACCCAATTATGTATATAATAAATAAATCAAAATAAAAAAGGGTTAAATATAAAAATATATATTCAAAATTCACTACACACATAATTTAAGAATATTATAATGAGTGATGAAGTAATATAACATAATGAACTTAATTGAGTTATTATATTCTTTAATACATGATAATTCTTAATTCAAATCACCATAGATGAAATAATTCAAATTGGAACATAAAATAAAATGAATAATGAATTATTCCTAACATTAAATTTATATTATAATTATATACACCATATAAAATTAATTATATGGACAACATTATAACATTCCTGAATGAAATTACATTTAGATGAAATCTCTTACCTCACACTTTCTTTCAATTCAGCATTCTTGAAACTAATGTATCATGGTTTTAAAAATATTATTGACTTACACCATAAAAATATTAATATTGATAATATATTATATTATTATATTAAAAAATATTATCACTTTTTTTCTAATAATACAATATTATGTTCATATTATTGGGTGTCAATTGCCTTGTTTTTCGACTATGTTTTGACTTGTTATTTTTTTGTTCCTTTTATATACATCATGATTTCATCATCCATATAATTATAATATAGATTTCAATGTAAAATATATTATGTATATATTAATATTTAGTAATACATAAAATTTAGTTATATAGAATCAAATTCACTCTTAATGGAGACAGTAGGTTGTAGGTACATATTAATGCTACATCCATTATATTATAATATTAAATGATATAATAATAAATGATATATATATATTATCATTTTAGTATAACTTTTTATTCCATTCATATAAATTTTTTTATTAATCCCATCCTTAATACATTCCATGAAAATCATGAATGAATCACATAGCTTCGTGAGGTGGTAGTTCGCCATACGACCAAATGACATTATGATATTCCCAAAAATTGGAAGCATGAAGGTATGTATATTATAATAATTAAATAAGATTAAATAAATTATAAATATTATATATTACATAATACACTATAAATAAATCATTATTACTATTTGTGAGGTAAGGTAATAGAAGAACAAACAACATTGGTTTGTGGGTGGATAGTAAGACATACACACAAATGATGATTATGTATCCCATTGATGAAAGTGTATAAATTTTTCAGTAATTATATCAAAATAAAAAATCGTAATATATTTAAGAAATTGTTTCATTAAAAATTTATTATATAAGAATAATTTAAGGGTGTTGATAATGAAATATAAAAAATGTTCTCATTGATGAATAATACCTCTTCTTCAGGTAACTCGTTTTGGATAATAACAAATTCATTCATTGGTTTTATTTTTATTCAAAAAAATATTCTATTATTAGGGGTTGTATTTTGTGAGTTTATTTTGGTAGGTTTTGGATGATACAAATTTCTTGATACTTTTGAACATGTGTGAGGAGTGAGCTCGATTTTATATTGGAAGAGGGACATTCTTCTTAATACAAATTGGTAAATACTATTAGGAGGTATCTATTTCATAATTTCACAACCATAATGGGAAATATTCTAGAAAATATTTTATATGGAATTAATAGGTCCATATACGTTGTATTGAACAAGTTTTTAGGTCATTTTCCCCCTTAATATTAAATTTTAACCACTAATTAAACTCATTTTTTACATTAATTACTATAATTAATTTTAATTTATTTCACTGATATATTTGGTCAAAAAATAATTTTACCCAAATATAATTTATAATTATTTTTGATAATAAATATACAGTTCATTTTCTTAAATTCTAATAAAATATGTTTGAGAAATTAATTTAAAATTATTCTCACATACGGGATGAGAAATAGGGTTTTGAAGTGAAAATGTTCAAAAGATCACTAAGTTTTTATATACAAATTCTATATAATAATTATTAAAAAAATGTAAATTGAATTATTATATGTATATTTAATCTAATAATAATCTAAATCCAGTTTATAATATAATTTATCCATAATAATGTTTTAGATAAAAATCAGTTTTCAACTAAAATTCAATATTTTTCAATATTTGTCGAAAAATGAAACATCTGTGAAAAATATAAAAAATTAAATCTAATATAACTGTAATAATATTTTTTCAAAGAGTAGGTTTTATTTTCTCAAATTAAAAATACAATTTTTTCAAAATTTAGATTTAGAATAGGTGCGCTATTAAATGGTGGAAAAGTTCCACTAGAACATTATAGAGTTTTATGCATAAAATTTTATTTATTATTATATTAAGGATATAAAATCTATTGGTTAGATTTAAATAAAATTTTATTGATTTTATAATACATATATTTCATTCATATCATTCATATTATTCACTAATAGTAATTAATTTAGTTTATTATTACAATTTCCTTTAGGAGTAGAAAAATAGTATTTACTAAAGACATTTCCATTATTTTAAATTATTTTTTGAATTAATTTGTAATTTATTGATAAAAAAGTAATTAATATATTTTAATAAGTAATTTAATACAATTAAAAACCTATAATATTATGGTTATGGGAAGTTTTTGATTTTAAATAATAATATTAATAGTTTTTGTTAAAACAATACCTTTTGTGTAATGACAACCATCAATTAATGTCTTTATTTCATATAATTATATATAACCTAGTATTGAATGCATTGAAAGCTATATTATTTATTTAATTTATTTAAAATATTAAATATATCATTTATTTTTTAGGTTATAATCTTTTTTAGTCATATTTTTGCGTTTCATAAATGCTATTGAATATGATATCGATACATTTAAATTTGGGGTGTTACATAAATAATTAGGTTATGGTGTCTTGTAAAATAGCCTTGACTTATGTATATAAGGTCACATAATCATGTATATTCCATATTAATATCTAATTTTTCATTACAATATATTTATCCATTTTTATACTTCCTCGATTCACGATCATTTAATAATTATTTATAGCATGTAATGTCATATTTCATGTTTATGCTTCCATATATATATACTATATAATTACTCACTTTGTTACAGTAGTAATCAGGTAAAATTATTTATATAAAATTGTTATATCATAATATATTCCCTTTACTAGTCCATTAGTTAAACCTTTTATACATTTTTAATTTTCTACTATAACATGAATATTATGATGTGTGGAAGGTATGGGGATAATTTTGAAGTAATGGGGTCTTGTATAAGAATAATTATTTAAATTTTAAATTTTATTGTTTCATGTATTATATACTTACTTTACAAATAAACCAAATATATAATTTTGAAAAATATTAAATATAATTAATAATAATTATTTATATGAAAAGTATATATTATTATTAAAAACTATGAAGTTCTAATCTAAAAAATCTCGATAAGTCTAAACGTAAATCCATGAATTGTAAAATAATGAAATATAATTTAAAATGACAGGTTAATTAAGTGTAGTTTGATAATATTTCCATGAAATTTTATTAATTTAGTTTTACAATAGTTGTTTATAAATTTAATTCAATATAAATCTAAATGAGCGATTTATAGATACTTTGGTTACACATCATTTATAGAAAAAAATTTATATTTTTTTCTTATTAATTAAAAATAAATTAATTAAAAACATTTAAAGAATTTTGAATCCTGATTCATGTTATATTTTATTTTATGTGAAGAAAAAACTATACAAGATACCATATCATGTGATGAAACCAACAAGAAAAGAAAATTACTAGTAGATATATATTGATTAAAAGATGCTATAATTTAATAAATATGTGTACTAGTTGATGGCCTAGTAGATCGGATAGATTTTATTTATAAATTCAATGTTATATTTTAGTGAAAATTTTTAGACCATTTGAATGACATTAATATTTCATTATTGTCCAATGGTCACGTACTGATTACTATAGGAGTTTATAAGTCACCATGATAAATAATGGAACTTCTATAATGATGATAATTTCTCTCTACTATATTATTGACTAGGACCGAAAATATAGGTAAAGTGGGACCACTTTTAAGGGTTATTAGACTTGACTATGAATTAAATTGTAATGTTAATACAATCTAAGTGGAAATTTTCCCTTTTGATTGTAACTATATATAACTTCAAAATAATGGAAATGCCATACTGTTATCTCATGGATTTAAGACATATTGTCTGAATCACATAATGTTTTTGTGTTCATTATTATTTTTGTTTTGTTTTTTTCTTGTGATTCTTACGATAGTGTTCTACAAGTTTGATTTACTGTGGTGATTTTGGGGATTTTTTCTTCTTATTTATTGGTACAATAATAATTTTGGAGTTCATTCAGTTAATGAATATAGATTCAATCATCTTCCATTACATAGGGATTAAAGAGGTTGAATCCTAGTTTATCATGTTTTTGGGAAATTCCCTAAAAGTTTTCTCAAAATATATGGCTCACTCAACTCTCTCTACAACACACTTTACAATCATATAGATAATTCATATGCCTTGACATTATTTCTCAATTAGTGGGATTTTCATATATTTTTAAGTCATATAGTCTAATGTGGGTGTGTTCCATATATGTAGAGACCATAACTCATTTAAACTATAGCAAGCATGTATATTTTTACCATGGTATAACAAAAAATTGACTTTCACCCTAAAGAACTGATTATATTTGTTGTATTGAATAACACTATATATTCATTTTTCGTCATATTAAATTTTAAATATAACATACATTGAGTAAAGAATATTCTTGCATTATTTATATAATTCATAATATCTGTATTCATGTCAAAGGGAAAGGAAAACAAATAATGGGTGAGCTCAAACTCTTAATAACAGTTATATACAGTATAATCTATCATGATTAAAAAATTAATACTCAATATGGAAAGTTAAGTAATAAAAACACATACCATTTAATTAATAATCTAAGAATGAAATGAATCCATTGATCATATTAGTCCATTGATCACATGGATAATTATCTAAAAGAACACACAATGAAGTAAATTATTAATATTTTACATCATGATCTCTCAATCCTATTTAATACTCATAATTGATTTTTCTCATTAGACTTATTGATTCCTTGAGGGGATATATACTTCTTAGACCCACTCATCACTATATGTGTGATGCATTCATCATATATTGAGTGATCAACAAAATTAATAAATAATATGACATACCAAAAATATCCATTTTAAGTAATCATTATCGATTTATCATGGTTTTACAAAGTAATTCCAAGTACATTCATAATAAAAACCATATTTATAATTGATATATAGTTTAACAGATAACTAACTCTATGATGGATTATGATGAAAAAATTAATTTTAATGTAAAATTCTCATAAAAAATTGAATGTTTCTTGAGAATTTCACTAATCACCAATTTAATAATTTATAAAAAATAAAATTAGTTCAACAATAATATAAGTTTTCAAATACATTCTTATCTTTTAAATAATAAAATAAATGTATTAGAAAAACTAAAATATGCTTTCTTAAAATATTTTTATTTTCTAAAACCATGGAAAACATATATATGAATATAAATATCATAAAACGGTTATGGAAATGAAAAATCCATTAACACCATATACATTAAAAAATATTCAGGCTGACTTGTTAAAATACTGTTGAAAATTACGCTTTAGAAAAACATTAGAAAGACTTATTTCAAAGCCCTAAAAATGTCAATGATAACATAAAATTTATTTTTGTAAATAAAAAAAGTATTTTGTAAAACAATTTTGAAAAATATGGAAACTATTGAAAAATATACATAATAAAACAAGAATTATATTATCTTTTTATTTTAAGCATTTCTTTTTTATTCATGTTATAGAGAGAGGAAAAGTTGGAAGAAAATAGTTAAAACCTTTTAAAATAGTAAAAGTGAATTGAAAAATTAAATATATTTAATAGATATATATTAATTATTTTTATATAAAAAGGTATTCATATACAACACATAAATCTAAATAGGATCATAATATGAATTATTTCTCAATGGAGTTGATATCAAGATGGAATCCCCCACTTAAAATTATAATCTTCTTATAGTTGTTCTATAAATTAATATAATAATTTTTAATTTATTAAAATTACATTATAGAACCATATTTAAATCTATAATATCATATATGATCCATTTTTAACATTTCAACACTTGTTTGTTAACAATTATTATTATTATTATTGTTATTATTTTGGGTGTTAACTGCTTTGTTCATCATGTATGTTTTTTTGTAGTCTTAATCCTTTCTTCTTTATCATGTTTATAATGTGTCCCAAATTGTATTCAATATATAATTAATATATAGATTTAATATATAGATATTTATAATTATCTTTAAATATAGATATAGAAATTTTAATTACACCATTCATGGAGATGATAATATGTACATACACATGAACACCATTTTCAATTTTTTATAGATGGAAAGAAAGAGAGAAAAATCATAAATCTCTTTTTAAGATATTTTTAATATAATATATATATTTTATATTAATTAAATATATCTTTATTATCATGCAGAAAAAGATGAAAATAAAAAATAGATCACAACACATCATAGAGGGGGTCATCCACATATACACACGAGCGACATTATCATTTTCTATCATATTAAAATGTATGAAGTTAAGTGTGATATTATAATTTTAGAAGAATAATTATGTAAAAAATTATATATAGATTCATTATTTACGTATTTATATCTATCCATGTACTGTGATGATGAAAGAAAAATTGCATCGCTTCATGGAGATTATAATTCGAACGTAATTACAAGCAAGTGTTTCCATTTTTATAAGATTGAAAAGAGATTGAAAATATATTTACATTAGTCAGAATAATATATCAGAATATTTATAATACATGATTTATTATTTTAGGATGGTTAAAACAAGTTAGGAGAAAGTAGATAAAGAAATAAACATGAATGAGTCTATAAAAGCTGTCACATATTCTTCAATATACATCATTAAGATATCCTCATGACGGACATAGTGATAGACTTTTGGGAAGACCAGAACATGTAACATATAGATAATTATTTTTAGAATATAAATGGGTATGTTATGGTAAATATATGATTATAAATACTTTTTTAAAAAATAGATAACGAGTGTCCTTTTAAAAGTGATGTGAGGGGAATTTTTGGAATTTTTGAAAGTACTAGCTTAATATAATTTTTTTCTCAAATAAATTGATTAAAATTGATATATTATGATTGTAATATGAGGATGAGTATAAAACCTCCCATAAAATAATATTTTGACACTTTTTTGTTAAGAATTCACCATTATCTTTTAGCTTTAACATCCTATTCACCCTTTTGATAATTGATGAATTATAAATGTTCTCAAACCATTAATGGAAAATAATGTTAAGAGAAGTTGTAAAACAACCCATAAATAGATCATGGTTGATATTGTAACCCATATCACTTTCAATTTTCTGAATATAATATTTCTCTTATTTTAAATCATATAATTTAATATTAGTTATTGTAAAATACCATTAATGTCATTTTGAGAATATTCATTTAATTTGACATTAAATTAATCAATACAATTACATAATTAGAATATAACCTTTTAAAATATCCCTAACCTGGCATATGTATCTATAAAATTTGTTTAATTATATAACTAATCAAATGGTAATTATTTTATGATTACAAAACCATTTTTATATTTACATATTAATTGAATATATATTGTGTCAGTTTTGCATCAGAATTTATATTAATTAATAAATTGAAAAGAAATTACTAATTTAGCATGGGAAAAGAATTCATTAATATTTCATATAACAATTAATAAAATAAAGAAAACTATTCATATCACAAAATTTTACAGATATTTAATTCAATATAATGACATTATTTACATTTTCTACTAAAAAAATATCATAAAGGTAAAAATAATTGATATTTGAAAAAACACCATATTTAAAAATATAAATTAATAGTGGATGACACATATCAATACAATTGATTTAATGAAAGTGGTGGATATATTTTTATTGTGTTATCACATCATTATTATTCATAATTACCTAATTTTAACTTTACTGAGGTGATAATTTTTATACCTATACCTATTTATTATAAAAAAAATTAAAGGAAAAAATTTACAAAATCAAAATCCCCAGATTTCAAATAATGAATCCATTTAGTAAAATTTAATTCATTGATGTGGAAAAGGATAATTTAAATATAATCCAAAAAAATATGATGAAAAATAGTTTTATGAAAAATATATTTTTAAGTACAAAATAAACATAAAATAAAATAATATTAAATAATTATTAAAATTTGATTAATTAAATTATTTATAACCAAGTATGTTTATTTTAATTTATTATTTATTTTAATGAATGAAAAGATATTTTACTTAAATGTTTATTTTTTACTATTAACTAATAAATCAATCTCTTAAGAAAAATTATATAATTTTTACTTAAGATTATATTTACATGATGGATTAAATATAATAAAATTGTAACATAATAATATTTTATTTTATTTTAATGGTTCTTTTAAACTCATTGTTATTTAAAAAAATGATACCAAATATATTTATCTAAATAGACATATATAATAAAATATCATGATATTAGAGTATAGAAATGTTTTATGGGTAGATTATTTATTATAAATAATATTGATGGATGGTTATATCATTCAGATGGACCTAGATTTTTCATTAACATGACTCAAACTAGAGAATATGGGGAATGTCAAATGTCAAATGCCTATTGTAAAATCACATCGGTTTGTTAGGAATGAATTTTCTCAAAATTTATCTTTTAACATTGAAGAGAAAAAACCACAAAAGAGTTGATCTAGGCCATGGAACACATGTATGAGATACTAATTACATTGAATAATGTAGTCCTAGTGGGGAGGTTTTTTATGAGATTATCTGTAACGAACCAAACTATTATGAATAAAATTAATAATTTTTATTTAATAAAATATCTTATAGATATAGAAAACACATGCACTTCTTTTCTATTATAAAATTTGATTTAAGAGACTATTAGGTATATTAGTAATTGATAATATATTTATTGAAATGTGATAACTGAACTTGTATAAATATACAGTTTTAACAATTACATTGGATAGATATAATATAAATGATGGCCTCAACCAATAGGATCATACCATTTCAATCCCATTTATCAGAGCCTACGAGAGAGACAAAATTTCTAGGAGTTTCTCAAGACCGATCCCATGTCGTGATCTAATAACATATGCATGAGAGAACCCATTTATGGGAGATGTTCAAACGCATTGAGATCATGACCCAATCCATGTTTGTAAAACCGCACCATGAAAGACCCACTATCAACCACATTACCCTTAGGGAGTTTGTTGATGTATTAAATAGATATTTAAAAAGACCTTATAAATATGATTATGTTATATATATTAATGAATATCTTTCCATCCAATTATTGTTAATTTATAAATGTTTTTTATTTTAACTAAATAAGTCCCAAATAGTAATTTCTGTTAATATTCAAGTTCAATTAAGTAATCTATTTTGAAGAACTAATGTATTTTTGAAATAAATAATTTTTTAATGGAATATTATTATTAAATAATATTTTAATGGAATATTATTATTAAATAATATTTTAATGGAATATTATTATTAAATAATATTTATCCAATATAAATATTTAAATAATTTTTTATGATGTCAAATATAATTTGTATGATGGTTCGAAAGCTGTTATTGTCAAAACCCCATCATTTTTAATAAATATATGTTTTTATTTTAAAATATAAAATTAATATATTTATAAAAATATTTAGACAAAATTAATATTATTTTTGGAATTTGGATGTGGTAATTATCTAAACATTAATTTTTCATAATTTTATGAGACAGTAAAATTTTCAGGAAAAAACTAAATACTATATAAATATAACATGTGTTTTATGACATCCCAATGATCACAATGTGATATAATATGTAATATAAATAGGATATATGGAAAATATTATTTTTTAACTTTTAAATAATATGATTTTATGTTTATTTTAATTATTTTTTAAACCATTATGTGTCCTCCATGACATATAATATATTTTTATATTTTCTAATCATTTCATTAAGATTGTGACTCACCTCCACATAATTAGGGGTAATGTTTTAATATTTTCTTACATTCTACATATAAAATAATGTAAAACACTCTAATTTGGGGGAAACCAGGGGAACAAACAAGGGGATGGTATGTGATTTTGAATATTTTATTATGTGGAGTCCAAGAACTAAACAATTAACAAATCCCCATCCTTTCCTATTTAAACCCACCAATGCTCCCATTTCTCTTCACTAAAACACCTTATAGAATGAGAAAACTCTTGACTATACTCCCTATATTCTTTCCACGGTTCCCACCAGCTCTCAAGAAGCACCGACCAATCCATTAGTGTAACACATTCAAGTAAGGTTTAATTCTTTTTTACTATTTCTTCAAGATTATTTATTATGTTACACCTTATATTTCAACTTATTTATATTAGTAAATGTATTTAATTCTATATAATACTGTCCATTTCATTTCTATATTGTGATATTTTATATCTATCTCCTCACCCATATTTTTAATTTCTATATGATGTCGGTATGCTGCTGAAATCGGACCGTGAATTTCTATGCATATATAATTGTGTCGTGAATACCATACCTATTTTTATTTCATGGTTATTCACCTTTATATGAATATAATTATTAATTTGGTACTTAAATGTAATTATTCCACATTCCCTAGTCTTGGAATAAATTATATTGTTTAATGAATCAATGTTATATATTCTATGTGGCACTGTTAATCATGATAATGACATGATTATGGAATGTGCGCCCTGATAGCTCTCCAATGTATTGGGTAATATTTAGTATCATGATACTTCATTTTGGGATTGATTTTTCATGATTTCATTAGGGGAATTTTTCTACCATGAATTATTGGTAGATTTAGCCTTGAATTATCATTATGATGTAGTTTTTTATGTTATTTCCACATTTCCCATGTTATGATTATCATGTGGTATAATTCATTATTGCTCATGTTAATTTAATTCTCCATTGATATGCCTATTATCTAACATATATTAATTTCTTCATGTTATCCCTTGTTTCATCCATTATAAGTATTTATAGGTCACCAGTTTCTTATATTTGTCCCCAATAAATCCCATGTATGTTAATGTTCAAAGGAATTTATTTATCACATTAAATAAGTGTTCAATAATGTCATATATCCCATGTTATAAGTTGTTTGTAATGTAACTATTTCCCAAACACATTGTCCATATCATTCTTTTGGGTTTTATTAAGTGTAATTTAATGTAATAAATATAGTATTAATGTGTAATAAAGAGTAGGGTTGTTATAGTAGGTATTAGTATAATAGTTTAGTTATTTTTTATATTAAGATTAGAAAACAAAAGAAAAAGACTTTGAGATGTGAATATGTATAAGAAAAAAACCTAAATTTTGGTTAGTATAGATTAAATATTTTAACATGAAAATAAATTCATGTCTGGATACTACTAGTTGACATGGTTCAAGCACATATGTACAATGGAGTATCAACTCTAATAAGATCTTTAGATCCTGACTAAAGGTAAACTAGTACACGAAAACAAGCCTTACAATGCACCTAGTTCGACACTCCTAAGGGATATGATCTTTTAAATTCATAAGATCATTATGAAGAATTATTATGGTAAAAAATTACCATAAGAATATATGTAATGAAATATATCATAAATATCATTGATTGAATCCTAGAAATTCATAAGTTAATGAAATAAATTTAATTTATAAGTTATCCATTTATTGTAACTTGAATTTCCATTATGTGTTTCATTGATTAAGATATCAATCCCTAATTTTCCTTTTATTCTAGAAAATGGTCAAAAATATGAGGAATCTTGATAATAACAGATCTATAGGGATGTGTGATTATTTCCCCAATTGGATGCCCAACCTGATGTGAGCGAGAATAAAGAAAACCGTCACGATACACTCTCTACTAATTAAACTTTTGAATAGAAAACTAAATCAAGAGGAGAACCCAATCCCTACTATGAGAGAATAAAACACAATCAATCCCTTCATGTGAAAAAGTCCTCCTACATTTAATGTATTACTTGATCTCTTAATCATGGAACAATGGATCAACCCCATTGAGAAGTTGTTCTACATCCTTCAATGTTGTGAACAATAGATTGTTCTTTTGTTTGTCTATTATATAAGGGAATATGGTGATCAATGGTGTAAATTGATCAAGAATATGATACTATAGGAAGATATCAAATCAATATATTGGAAGGAATTCCATGAATTTTTTTTGGTATATTTTTTATGCAAAGTCACCATATTAAAATTGAATTGGTTTTCCTTTCACTAAAGAAAAAATATAACAAGTATTTTGGGGTGTACGAGGATAAAACAAGAATATTTTCATGATAAACCTTTGGTTTTCTCATTACCTCTGAATTCAAAGTTGATGACTTCTTTGGTGGGAGAAATCCTAGTCTATGAAGATCAATGGTGATCCACAACTTTGATAGCTATGAAGAAATTGTATGATGTTCCCTCAAAGTAAAAATTATGATTAAAGAATATCATGGGTAATATGGGGATACGATGTGGAAAGAGTAGTTCAATTCTAGTGGGCCAATAGAGAGATGTAACATTGCTAAGAAATGTAATCATCCCACATGACATGGGTTTGGGAAGAATCACCCCAGATATTTCCTAAATAGAAGAAGGAAATAATTAAGGCGAGGGAAGTAAGGACACCTGGAAAGAAATTGTCGATAGTAGAAACCTACTACATTGATACAGGAATGGAATAATACAGTTAAACATCATCTCATTATTCATTTATTCAACTACAAGTAACCATGCTAGTTTTCTAATAAATTTTCGAAGCCTATGGTGTTCAGAAGAAACCAACAACCACCAAGTCAGCAAGGGTGAGCTTTTTTTTATCGTTATTGCTGAAGTGAATATCATAAATGATGTGGTGAATGGTACACTAGTCATTCATTTAAGAATATAATACACACTTTTTTCTTATAGTTCTATATATTCTTTTTTAACCTGAAATTTTAGTTGAAATACCATAATACCACTATAAATCATGGAATTAGTGATGTCGGTGAAAATGGAAAATGGGGAAATTAATGACTCCCAATTATATAACTCCTCCCATGTCATAATTTTTGGGATTAGTATCCCAATAAACCGTTTCACACTCCCTTTGGTGGAATTTTATTTAATTCTGGTATGGATTTCTTTTCTCTATATAGAGCCATCATAAATTTCCATGAAAAGGAAATCACTCTCTACATATGAATCAATACCCAATTAAATATATGTGCAAGATGGTGGATGGATCTTATTTAGCCACATCATCTTGAGAATGGATATTATTTACTTCTGAGAAAGTGTATCTAGCATTAATGATTCATTATATGGAATGTATCATCATTGAAGACGTTCCTGTTGTGCGGGAATGCACTATTGTGTTTCCTGAGGAACTTCCTTCTCTTCCTTCTAGATGTGTGGTTGATTTTTCAATCGTGTTTATTCATGGGGCATTTCCTATATCCAAGAATCTATAAATAATGGGTGTTGTGGAATGTGAGAAGTTAAGAAAACACTACAAGAGAATACATATAATGTTTTTATACAACCATGTGCATCACCATGGGGTTCATTATTCCTCTTCATCAAGAAAAAGGATGCGTTAATGTGCCTTTACATTGATTATCATGAGCTTAATACGATCATGATAAAGAAAAAGAGTCATTTTCCTTGGATAGATGAAATTTTATATTATATAAGGGGATCATAATACTTCTTTAAGGTGGATATTCTATTGGGATGTTACCGTGTTAGGGAGATGAAGGATGATATCCCCATGTCTGCATTTTGTACAAGGTATTGGAACTACAAGTTCATATTAATGCAATTTGGCCTTGCTAATGCTCCATCAAAATTCTTGGAAATGATTAATAGAGTCTTTAGAGATTTCCTTAACAATTTTTTGATTGTATTTATATATGATACTCAAATTTATTCCATTTATAAAGAGGGGCATGAGTAATATCATACAAATTTGCTAAAGACGTTGTGAATGGTGATGCTCTATGAAAAGTATAGAAAGTGAGTGTTCAGGGTGAAGGATGTCTCATTCATGGATAAAATAATCACAATTATGGATATATCATTCGATACATAATATATAAAATAAATTGAAGGATATATGTGGAAAAAATCCACAAAATATATCCATAGTATCCTTGGGTTATCTAGATATTATAATAAATTTTGGAGGAATTTCTCATGATTTTCAACCCCTCGTACCAAGGTAAATATAAATGGACTCATGTTTTATGTGAAACATGTATGTGAAGTAATATTCATGGAGTTCAAAAGGAGTCTTATCAGTGCCCTTATTCCCAAACTTCCCACAAGTGGGGAACATTTCATTATATTAATCAATTTCTTGATGATGGAATTAGGATGAGTATGGATAAAACATGAAAAATTCATTGCATATGCCTCATGGGGAAATTCGGGAGAAAAACTATACCATCAAATGATATGGGGTTGTAAAATGTGATCTTTGTGTTGAAAATATTGTGTTATTATATTTTTTGGGTAGAAATGTGAGATATTAAATTATCATAAGAGCTTTAAATATATATTCAAACATAAAGAGATTTATATGTGCCTGCAAATATTTTTAGAGATCATAAATAATTGTGGCTGCTCTTTCCAATACCATACTGGTAAAGAAAATATGGTGGTGGATTGTTAAAGTATAAAGGACTCAAAATTATAACATTTTTTAGAATTGAGAAGGATATGATATTCACTTATTTGAAGGGGACTGCCACTAGAATCATAAATAAAAAAACATCATCATGTTTTTCACGAATAATTTCTGAACAATATCTTTTGGAAAGGTTAATTGAATAAACAAAAAATGATTTGAGAATTAAAAAGAAAGTGGAATCTGTAACAAAGGGGAATCCAAATATTTCAAATTTAATGAAGAAGTAACTGTGAGATTTGGGTCATGATAGTGTGTTCCATAAAATCCCGAGTTAAGTATTGAACTATTTAATGATGCACATAGTTTGAATTTATCCATTCAAATAGGAAACACAAATATGTGTTGAGAACTCCAAGAGAAATATTTGTGGGAATACATTAAGAAGGATATTTACGAATATATTTCAATGATCCTTGAAAGTCATCATGTGAAGGATAAAATGAAAAATTCTATGGGGATGATGCATAAATTACCCATACCCCCCCTGGAGAAATGAAAAAACATATCTATGGAATTCATCATGGAACTTCCTAAGACATAAAAAAGAAACAATTTAAACTATGTTGTTGCAGATAATCTTACAAAGACTGGACACTTAATTATGATTTGAGAGGATTTCTTACTAGATTAGCAAGTATGGATATACATCAGATAATTGGTAAGGATTCATAGAGTACCACTATCGAATATATCTAATCAAGACACAATATTCACATTAATTATTGTGAATGGTCTACAAAATTCTATAAATAAGGAGAATAATTTCATTATGACACATCATACTCAAATTGACGGTCAATCTGAGTGGACTATTCAAAAATTGAAGAGTTATTGTGAGAATGTTCTATAAATTTCAAAGGTGGATAAGAACAACATCTTCAATTGGTTGAGTTCACATACAATAATAGTTTCTACTAAGGAATTTAAATTAATCCCTATAATTCCCTTTAAGATAAGAAGTTTAGAACACAGAAACATTGTGATGAAGTTGGGGAATGAAAACATATATGTCCTGAAATTGTTGAGGAAATTATGGAGAAGATTAGATAATTTTGTATTACATCAATGCTGCTAAGAATCGATGAAAGTGCTATGTTAACAATCCTTAATGAGACATAGATTTTGATGTTGGAAACATTGTATTCCTCCACATATCTTCATGGATGAAATTGATTGTATTTGGTATAAAGGTAAATGTTATTCCAAGGTACATCAACCATTTTTAGATCATTGATCTCATTGGATCAGTGTCATATCGACTAAAACATCCATTACACATGTATCAAGATGATGATGTATTCAATGTATCCCTTTTAAGAGAGTACATACAAGACCCATCACATGTTCTTAAATCCAGAGGTGGTACCCCTAGAAAATGGCCTTTCCTATGAGGATCATCCAATTAATAATTTATATCATAGAGAATAATTTCTATGAAAAAAGAAAATACCCCTCCTAAAGTATTGTGGAGAAACCACATGATTAAAGAAGCAACATAGAAACCAAAGTAGGTGTTAGATTAGAGATAACTTTATTTTTTATTATGGGAAAAGAAAATTTGGAAAGAGTAATTTCTAAATGGGGAAATATTGTAATTAACATTAATATTATGAATAAAATTACACTTTTTTATTTAATTAAATGTATTATGGTTATAGAAAACACATTAACTTATTTTTTTACAATTGGGTTTAAATTACCATTACTTATCTTTATCATTTATAATATAGTCAATTAATAGTGATCACTTGACTAGTATAAATATTGGGTTTAAAAAATCTATTTGGCATAGAAAAACCAGTAGGATTGTACCCTATAAATCCCACTTATCAGAGCATACAGTAGAGATTGAATTTATCTAATTTTACCTAGATCAATCCCAATCCATGATCCAACAACATAAGACTGATTTAAACCATTTATTGGAGAAGTTGAAGTGCCTATAGATCACTACCCAAACCGTGTTCACCAAACAGACCATGAAACTCCCAACATCACACACTGTACTATTTGTGTGTTTATTAGTGTATTAAAGGGATTTGTAACAATATAATAGACATATGAGTTTGTTTTATATATTAAAGAATCTATTTTCATCCAATTATTGTTACATTATAAATTATTTTTATTTTGACTAAATAAAACACAAATGGAAATTTTGTTTATTATTCAAATTCAATTAAGGAATTTATTTTGATGAATTAATATGTTTTTGAAATAAATTATATTTTAATGGAATTTTATTATTAAATAATATTTATCAAATATAAATAATCATATAATTTGTTTATGATGTCAAGTTTAATTTTGATTAGTGTTTGATAACTTTTATTATAAAAAACCCATAATTTTTATTAAATGTCGGTTATTATTATAAAACTAAAAAAATTCAATTTTAGAAAATTATTTACATAAAATTAATATTTTTTTAATTCGTACATCAAAATTATCCAATGATTAATTTTATAAAATTTTCGTGTAAAAAATTAAATACTGTTTAAATATACTTTGTGTTTTATTAAATTGTAATGACCTAAATGTGATTTAGTAAGTAATATAAAATGTTTACAAGGCCAAATATATGTTTTACCTTTATGTTAATTTTAATTTATGTTAATATTTTTTATTTCCTAAAGACATTAGTAATCCTCCATGACATATAATATATTTTATGAATTTAAAACATTTTCTGAAGGAGTATGACTCACCTCTAAATCGCTAAGGGTTATATTTTAATAAGTTCTTCCCTTTGAATTATAAGAAAATATAAACCACTTTCATTTGGTAGACATCATGGTCAAAAACCATTTAATGGTGTGTTCTTCTTGATATTTTATTATGTAGAGTCCAATGTCTAAATAATAATGAAATCCCACTCCTTTCCAATATAAACACACCCAATATCCCATTTCCCTTCACTGAAAATCATTATAGAATGAACGAAATTTTCCATATTCTTTCTAGTGTCCTTTAAATGTTCATCATTTTCTCTATAATCCCATCCCAATCATTTGGATCCAAACAATCAAGTAATAGTTAGTTCATTTCTTTAATTTGTTCATGTTTTTTAATATGTTACAACTTCTATTTCAAATTTCTTATGTTGGTTCGTATACTTACATGGACATTTTACTATCCATTTCATTTATAAATTACTAGAGGTCCATTTCACTCTCATCAAACAATTTTATTAATTTCTCTTTGACGTCATTATGCTTCTTAAATAGCATAGTATATTTCCATGCAAAAATAATTGTGTAGTGAATACCATACCAATTTTTATATCGTGGGTATTCATATTTTTTAACATATATGTATTTATTATGGACATAAAATTATGTATTATACCATAATTTATCTTGGAATAAATTTTTATGTTGATTGAATACATGTTATATAATCTATGTGGCACACTTAAGAATGAGAATGAAATGATTATGAATGATGCAACCTGATAGTGCTCCAATGCATTGGGTAATGTTTAGTATCATGATACACCATGTTGGTACATGGATGTACATGATTCTAATAAGGTACTTTTTCACCAAAAATTCACCGTGGATTTATTCTTAAAATATGTTTATGTTGAAGTGATTTATGATTTTTCCACAATTTCCATGTTATGTTTATCATGTTATATCATGCCTTATTATTTATGTTCCTTCCATGCACTGTTGATATGAGTATTTTATAACATGTATTATCTTATTCATTTTATTCATTTATTTTTTCCCTTATATGGATTTATATCACACCACATTATTATGATTTTCCCCAGGATATCCTATGAGGGTGTATGTTCGAAGGAATTTTTGATCATCTCAATGAAGTGTTTGACAATGTTATGTATCCCAAGTTATAAAATGATATGTAATGCACATAATTACAAAATACATAATACTTATCAACATTTTGGGGTTTCTTATGTTCAATTTAATGTAATATATCATTTATTAAGTTCTAATAAAAACAAATGGTGATATACTATCAAAATGATAATTTTAACTGATAATGTGAATGAATTAAACAGGATTGATTTGAAGATCAAATCAGTCAAGATGGAGTTTAAAGATGAATTTTCTGTACATCAGTTATAATAATCACTTTCAAAATTTTAGGATCTGATGGTAAATAATATAATCAACTCTTATGGTAAAACGAATATTAAATTTAAGGATTTCAATAAAATAATCTAGAATGAAGAGATCGTAAGGAGGTACGTGAAATAACATTATAAAAATGAACTAAATTCGGGAGTTAGTGGACATTCACATCTTCAAACACCAATTAAATAGAAATTATAGGATACTACTATAGAATGGAGTCCTGCAGAATTGAATGGTTCTTGTCCTACATTGTAAAATCTTGGGATGATAGGGATTCTCAAGAAGTATTTTATGAGTTTTAGGTAAACTTATAGAAAAATATCTTCTAAAATTTTACTCTCAGTTAATTGGGTTAAATGTAACAATAATATGTTTATTAGTATTGGAATATTGTTTAATTCATGGGTGATTGAACAATAAGGAGTGTTTTACTCAATGATAGGGATTCGAGGTATATTATACATTGAGAAAATGTTATAATTATATTTGGTAGATGGTGTACTAGTTGAAGTCATGTGGAAACGTAATGTTTATATCCAATAAGAAACATTTGCTTCTTTAAATTGAAATTATAATGACACTTCAAAGGTATATGAAAAAATATTTTTTCCATCATGTCTCTTGATACAGTAGGATTTTGTTAATTATTTTCTAATAGAGTTTATAAGATCACTTGAGGTCATTTTATAGTGTTAGGAGGACTAGAGGATGTGACCCTATATTGGTCAGGAATATATTATAGAGTGAATATTTATATATAAAAACATAAGAATGTCCAGAATTCTATGAATTTTGAATAAGTCAAATTTTTCAGAAGTATGTGAATGTTTTAATAGTAAAAGTCATTCTGAATTGAAATGGCATAGTATTAAAAATGTTGAGATTTATGTTCCTGGGATGTATAATAGTGATTCATTTAAACAAATTAATGGAATAATTGATATCATAAGTTATAACTTTTTCACTATGTTTTTTAGAGACCATCCCGTTTACAATCTTATATAGGTTAACTTTACTACATTACATTCATTGATGATTCAAAGTGGAGAGTATGGGTTTAATGTCTAATACACATGATTGAGGTCTTCAGAGTGTTTTTTCAATGGAAGGAAATATCATAACTATAAAATAGTCTAATGTTAGAGAATATATCATCTAATAATAGAAGTGAGTATAATAGAAAGAATTTAGAAATATCTATCACATGATGAGGATTAGTTTGGAGAATTAATCTTGTAAACTATAGTATAATACTATCATGGATAAAATAAATCATACATGGAAATATAAGTTTCAATTAATGATGATACAATCAATAATACTTAATGAAAATTGGGAGGAGGTATTGAACATGTTAATAATCTTTTTCTGCATATTTTTGTATTCTTTATTTGTATTGGAAATCTATTAACAATTGTGGTCTATTAGAACAATGAAAATTAATCATCTTGATAATTTTAGAATTATTACCTACGAACACATAAATTCCAAGGATAGGTGACAACTATAAGAAAAGTATAATATATGTTCCTTTATTGTATTTGGAAATAAAATCATTGGTTTCCTTCAATAAGATCATGTTATGAGATAATATATTAATAGATATAATGTTATATAAAATGATATGTTCTCAAGGAATGACCAAATTTTTTTGAAGTTACCCAAGTGTCACAAATCATAAATAATACATCTGAAAGGTAGACTCAAAAACCAATTAACTAAAAAATTAATGTCTACATGATTAGCAACAAAAACATCATATATTATAACACTTTCAAAATTTTATCAGTAAACATGATCCTCTATAACCTTATCTAGATAAATAACATGACATAATCATATTCATAACCTCCAGATTGGAAAAATAATTATGAATTGATAAAAAGTTATCAGAATGGGAAAAAATATCATGTTTTAATAGATTATAAACATGAAAGTGAACATTGGGATGGGGATAAATATATTATTACTAGATCAAAAGATCATATATGGTAAGAATTGAACTTGTTTCTATAATATTAGAGTATAAAAGATGAATAATATTATTTATTAAATGAAATTAATCTATGGAATTTAAAAAAGTAAAAATTATTAAAACATGTAATTTCATTTAAACGAAATGAATAATAAATTTTCTTTATAACCTGATAAATAACATGGAAATTTGGTATAACCATATTCATAAGAAAAAAAAATTTAGAAAAAAATTATTCCCATTCTTATGTGATAAACATAATTATGTACCCACATGAAAATGTCTGAAAACACACCATGCCCCCATTTATGTGAATAAACACATTATGTTCATGTTGGAGTATCAAATGAGGTACAAGAATACAAAAATTCAATTTAGGGTTATGTATGACACCACATATTATCACTCATATATATGTGTTCCACTTAAAATCAATTTTAATCATATTTTAATAAACCCATGAAAAAATGAATGAGATTCCTACACATTCAAATAATATCCCATAACAAAAAAATAAAAATTAATTGGATACCAAAGATATAATTTTCAAAAATAAATCATATCATAATACATTATAGAAGATTATCATAACATTACTTATTAATATATATGACATGGAGAAAAATATAAGTGAAAATACAAAATGTTTCCCCAAACCTTTCATGCATTATTATAAAATCTGTACAGGATATTACATTCAAAAGAAATTTGGGTAGAGAAAGAGAATAATTTTGAGAATATTATTATAATGAGTTCTTATAAAATGATACATGAGTGTAATAATTGTTATCAAAATAAAATTTATATTGGGCGACCAAAATCTTATTTTAAAAGGATTTAAACACCCTTTTTAAAATAATTTTAAATATCTGTTTTTGAAAGCCCACATCATAAAAGGAGTAAAATATTTTCATTTTAATAAGAAGTATATGAATTATGATAATAAAAACAATAATCCATATTATATTTCCAAAAAATATAGGTTAATATTTTTGGGAAGGAAAATATGTCCATCTATAAAAAGATTCATTAGAACTAATTAGAGTTATTTCTACCAACAATCAACTTGTATTTTTGAATACATTTTATCAAATAATATGTTATTGATTATGAGATGTAATTTAAAAATATAAAAAACCTGATTTAACAATTAAAATTGTGAAATTATGTGATTAAATTGTTTTAGAAATGTATATTCAATTTATAATGTTTATGACCCAATAAATTTAGTTGTTGAAACTGTTATATTGATTTATTAGTTAGTTTGTCACAATATAACCTTAATCATGAATTAAAATAACAATATTTGTCACAAATTTTAGAACCTTGTTCCTATATATAAACTTTTATAATCTCAATTTATTCAAATTACCTATAATGATATTATATATGAGTATTTTCAATATGAAGGGAGAAAATAATGGATTGATTTTGGTATCATGAAGACTTTAGAAAATGGAATATAAATTGGATTAATATAAGATGGGGATTATATGTGTCAAATTAGTAAATATTATTATTGTAAATTATTGATTAATAATTTGTGGAAGAATAACAAAATGGATATATAAAGGCTTATAACAGGGGAAGTTCAATAATCTAAAAGAGGAGGGAGAGAATCAGGGAGAGATTTGGGAAGACTAAAAACTATACATAATGTTCAACATAATTGGATTATTGAGGGGGAATGGTAGTATCACATAAATAGGGAATAATTTGTATATAAAGGGGTTTATTATAGTCATATAAATTCATGGAAAATTGATAGTCTAATAACATATAAAAAATAAATACTTGAATCCAAAAGAGGATGAGGAGAACCCTTACCTTGATAAGTAGATTCTTAAATAATGGTAAGACATCATATAACCATAGTAAATCCTACTAAGTTATTTAGATAGATATAGATAATGTAATTTAATTATCAAGGACATTTGGGTGAAGAGGTATGTTATAATTGGTTGGAGTAGGACCCTTTCATAGATAAGATATATGAGATTTATCATGCAAAACTTGATCTAGGTAAGGGGTTTGAAAGAAATCAAATGCTTGATAGGCATATTAAGGGAGTTAGGTAGAGAAATGGAAAATGTGACATGTTTGGTTAGATTAAATACCTCAAAATACATTATATAAGATTCAATTTGCCTTTTAATCATTTAAAATTTTAGATACTTTATTTACTTATTTTTACCCTTAATAATCCTGGTTAAAATTTTATGATAGTAATTATTTTATTACGAAAAACATAATTTGACTCTTCTTACCAAATATCAACATGTTAACCCTGAATTTAGGCTAAATTTGAGCTAAATTAATATCAAAATAAGAGAGAATTATGTTTAATATTAATGAATACAATATATTGAAAAATCTATTTTATAGAAAAAATAATTTTAATCATCAAGTGTCCAAAATCTTATTTATCATTTTTTGCAAATAAAATTAACATTAATTCGTTATTATATATTTTAAACAAAATATTAGAGTATTAATATGAAATGTATTGATTTAATTTTATAAATTAAAAAATATTTATAAAATTATCATTGTTTTAAAAAATATTTTTTTTACTAAGGTAACTAATATTTACACAAAGTAACATAATATTAATGCCTAGAATGTGACAGTCCAATTTACATAATTTGATCATACTGATTAAAAATATGTAAATAATTTTATTTTACTCAATTTATAAAATTGAAAAAAAAATTAATTTTCATATTATCATATAGTAAAAAAAGTAAAGTAAAATATATTTTCAAAGAATAAAATGACAGTTTTAATATATAATATTGGGAAATTTTTTTAAAGTGGTTACTCCGGAAGATACCTAAAAAATTTTATGGAGATGATATAATGGTGATATTTAATAAATTTATTAATGTAACATTGTTTATTTCATTATTACGTGAAAAAACTCTACTCACACAATATTTAAGCAGGGAAAAGTTATTAGTCAAATCATGGGTCATTATATTTAACCCCCTTGTAAAAATAATTTCCTCATCAAAATATTTTTATTAGGAAGAAAAAATTGTGGTTACTTATTTTTCATTAAATCCTCGGGTTTCTATACAACATCTTATAATTTTTGATTTATCCATTGAAAGTTTACTATATGGGTGGTCTTATTTCTTATATACTTGTGTTTTTTATCCTAGATAATCACATGTTGTTATTCATATGAAAGGTTATGTTCCTATTTAACAACTTATGCGTTCAATACATGTTATGGAGATGGTATATACTTATTTTTAAGTGATATATGGAAGAAATTTTTTTACTTGGTAGTGGTGAGGATAGAGCTTTAAGAGATATTCTAATTCCACAATATGATCAAGGATCTCAAAGGGACTGATATATCTTGGGTTCAACATCTTTTTTTTTCAAAACATCATAACTCTATTTCATGATGATATTCAATGTAACAACTTATTACCATCTTCAAACTCAATATATATTCAATAATTATCTGTATAAGTATACTATCACCTTTGTTCCATCTTTTTATGTTTTTCAATGGTTTGAACCTTCTCTGTTATTTTATAAAAAATGTGAGGAATAGTTATCCCCCTCTCTTTAAATTTATTCAAACATGTTTGATTCCTATATCTATTCCCACATAGAGACATAAATGGTTCCATATGAATTCTATAATTGAAAATATAATTATACGAGAACTCTACCATGGGAGTTATTGATCCTAATATCATGATAAATCCATAAAATGATCTTAGCATATCCTATAGAGTTTGTATTTTCCTCATATAATGTCCATCAATTTAAGGAAAAAAAAGTGATAAAACCCATATAGGTATCCTATGTTTTTGTAAGGGTTCTCTAGAACATCCTGGTAAAAATTTATCCTACGGAGATATAATAAATAGTGTAACTCTGTGAATCATCACCACTTTCAATATGTATATCATGGAATGATTATAATGGCCTAAATATACTTTTTTGAAAATAAAATGTTTTAAATTTATTAGTAGATCAACCATAATATAATGGTATTAGATAATTTTGATGTTTTGTGGAGTCATATAAATAAATACATGGTGATGTTTTCCCATTTCTATATATGAATGTGTAATGGTTACAAAAAACCATTTGAAATCTTTCATTCATCCATTTTCTGTTTGAATACCAAGAATTATTATATATACTCCATGATTTACGTCTTCATTTTATCCCACTTGCTGATTTTCGTCATATCATTATAAATCTTTCTTCATCGAAGATGGACCAATAAAGTTGAGGTATGATAATTATCGAAAAGTTTATTATTCAAATACACCTTTTATGGGACACTTATATAGGTTTCAAACCATATAACATCATCCTTATGATAGATGAAATCAAGAATATTTTCAATCTTTTTCTTTCGCTATATATTATGACCTGAAAATTAATTATTTTTAAAAAAAATTCATAATATTTTATCAATTCCATGTATATTTCTTTTTATGCATATTAACTTTCTCCTAGGTAAATATATATATAAACATATTATGATCGGTATATATATCGAAATTTTATCACTTGATATAATGTCACCAAATTGCCAAAAAAAATTATTGTTTCCTGCTCTAATTCATATATAGATTAATTTTAATCAAGAGACTATAATTAGAATGATTCATAAGAAGATACTATATCATTATATATGAGGATTCAATCCATAAATGTTTGTAAGAATTTATGTATGTTACAAACCATTCATCACTATATGATAACTTGTGCATATGATAATTGAAAAACTACTTCATTGGTTACAAAAATATTACATTACATTCCCCTATCCAATTGAAATTTAATCCCTTCCTAGTTTACATTATTATCATATGCATGATTTATTTCTAAAAAACATTATTAATATCACGCTAACCCAAGAAAACAAAAAATATCATTTATAGTAGTTGTTTTAGACTATTGTTTGATAAATTGAATCTTTGATAGATCTACTTATTTTCCATTTCTTATAGATACAGTACACAATAATGACACATTTTTTATTTAAAATCCATTTTTCTTGAATTTGGCCTAAAACGCATCCTTTCATGATGACCTTAATATATTGTGGAAATGATCTTTAAGAACTTCCATTCTATTTGAGTATATAATAATAACATAGATAACGAAAACAAAAAAGTGATCAAGGTAATCTATAATTAATGTACTTATCCTATCCATGAATATTTAATGATAATTCATAAGTCCAAAGATAATCACAGTAAAATAATAATTTCATTAAATTTTACAAAAATATGTATTGGAAATGTCCACCCATTTATCCCACAACTGGTGTATCAAGATCGAAGATCAATATTTGATAAGTATTGAGATCCTATGAGAGGATTGAATATAGTATCTATATTGGGTATAGGATACCTATTTGGATTTTTTTTTCATAATATTAAGATAATAAATGAAAGAGAACATTGATATCTCCAAATAATTGATTAATTGGATTGGTCCACCACATGAAGAATAAATAAGTTGGATAAAACCCTTATCCAAATTATCCTAATGTTTCTTATTTAACACTTCTAATTCAATGGGTTTCATTATATACTAAATCCTAGTGATAGATATTGATCTAGTTATGTCTTATATTGAAAACTCGATCTCACACTATAACAAAAACTAGTATGTTCATCTGAAAATACACTTGTATATACCTATACAATATAAATTTTATCAATGTTAACTTCCTCCTTGATCATTTGATTCAAGGGTCCTGCATTTTCAGGTATCATAAACAATATTATATTACTTCCATCAAAAGAGAGATTATAATCATCCTTTCATTTATAAAATATAATAGTGTGATTTGGGATATAAAATGATATTTCCCTATCCCAACAATTGATATGTTTTTCTTGTAGGAAAATCCAATTCAAATAGAAAATAAAGCTGAATTCAACAAACCAAATAATTATTATATAGACAAGAATTATACTCCCAAAAATATCAATTATAATAAATTTAATAATATTAGACATGATCATTGTGCCAATATGGGTTTTCACTAATATTTTAATATCCATTGATTGTGGTGGTGATTCCACATTCATAAACAATTTCTCTGATATAACTGAATTTGATTAACCAGTTTCAAATAAAGTGTTAGAAGATCTTTAAAAGAGATCAAGTGTACCTCACATCACTTGATTATTAAGATCTACCCTAGTTTTAGTGATCATGAATTATCTTCCTTCTACCCTATGTTTGGGATATTTTGGGGTCTATTTTCTTCATTATCCAATGATTTGGGCATTGATTCAAATAATATATGAACTTATATCACATGAATAATTTTTGTAGAGAAGGATATTTAGTAGATACATTTATCTATTTGGGTTCAATAATCATCCTTGTATCCTTAGTTTTATAATTGTAGGCATTGTTTCATGACTTATCATAATTAAAAAACAACTCCAATCCTTTAAGACTATTACACATGTTCTTTCTCCAATGTTTATTACATTTAGGAAACTAGGTTTTACTCCGACCTATTACATTATATCCGTTCTTCCCAGAGACTCAACCATTATTTTTTTATTTTTTTCAAATATTTATAGGTTCTTATTTCAATATATAATTTTAGAGAACATTATAGAGTCTCTTATTATAAAAAAATAATCTTATGGATACCACCCTTCTATGAGTAGTATTTAATCTAGTAAAGCAGTGATAGATTTTTCCCTTATTATTATAGATGAAACTAGAGGAATAACTCAAGATTATTATGAAATTTAATTCATATTATTCAATAGATTCATCCAACATTTCTATTAATTCAATGAATTTCTACTCTTTATTCTGTGGAAATTATATGTAAAATACATAGTAAAAAACAACTTCCTGGACTCTTCTCATTCCACTGAATGTACCTCCTATGTTCCTGTGATATTATTATTAATTCTCCACCACTAGTATGAATCATTGTCAAAATGATATACTACTAAGGTGAACTTCTCATGGTATGGTCAATAAATAATATAAAATTTATTTCTACCACATTGAACAACTTCTTAGTGACTAGTGGATTAGAAGTACCATAAAAAAAGAAGGTTCTCATTTTTTAGATAAATTATATGATAGTGAGTTCCCCCAACTTTGTGTTTTGTAGGATAAATACAATTTGGGTAGTTTTATACATCTTTAGAGAATTGGGTGATAATTTTCATGAGGATTCACATCCCTACCCTAATCACACTAGGAATCTCATTTGGAAAATCTCCACATTTTACATTTCAACCATTATTAACTAATTTATATTGGATTCACACCATTATATTCAATAAAGTAAAACTATAAATTATTAAAATTATATTAATTAATATACAAAAAAAGGAAACTATAAAATTAGAAGGAGGAATTCATAAATGGAATGCATAAATTGAAATATGAATATATATGTTTTAATCATGGTTATCTATTTTATTTTTATTTTTTGGTAGTTTAACATAATTATTTAACCCAATAATCAAATATATCATTTTATTTGTCAAATATAATGTGTCTAAATATAATATATCCTCAATTAGTTTCAGATTGAGTATGTATTTAGACCTCTTTATCATCAACCATTTCATAGTTGTGTTAATACCCAACACAACCACTTCTAGTTTATTACCCCCTAGGTACAAATATGAAAGACATAGAATCCACTTTTAATATCCATACATGTATGTAATTTCTTAGAGAATCAAAAAATATCTAATTTTCCAAAAAATTATCATGTTTTCCTATGCACAGACACATCATTAGACCATTCCCTAGGGTTGTCCTAAATTTTTATAAAATACACTACAAAAAAAATTTAAAACCTTATATTATAAAAACTAAATAAACCCATGATAAATATAACATAAATAATATATTAATATTATGATTTAAATAATAAATTTCTTATACATTCACAAAAGCCCTAAATCTTTAGTTCTTAGTAGAATAGTGATATATATTATTTTATTACACTCGAAAATATTTCTCCATAACGTTTCTCCTATTGGCTATTTTCTATATATCTCACCTGATACAATCATCTTCATAACCTATGTATTATAACTATAATAATGTGATAGGATCAAAAACTGATTTAGGTAAAACCATATCATAAAGTAGTGGATTATATCCATAAAAATCATGGGGAAAAACATAAAAATAATATAATACTATAAGATAATTAATGGTAACCATAATACATATTATAGGACCTTGATATCATAAAAGTTTAATTACTAAAGAATAAGTGATAAAATATATAATGTGGGAACATGACATAAAGGTATGTAATACTTAAAAAGTCATAATCATGAAAACATATAACTTCATTGAAAAAAACTCATCTTCAAAATCTATAATAACTTTTTAAACAACACTAAATTGTGGTATAATCACATTTATATTAATAATAATTTGTAAGAACCCATAATCCCTAAACCTATGTGAACAGACTCATTATATCCAATCCAACAATTGAGAGTGAACCCATCATGCCCATGACACTGTGAACAAACACATTATTTCCATGCATGGCTATGTCATGAGATATAAGATTAAACTAACACATTTAATAGTCATATATGAACTCACATTTCATCATCCATACATATATTGTCCACTTAAAAACAATTATAAACATATCATAATGATCTTATCCGAAAATTTAGTTTCTTAAATAGTTCAGAAAAGATCACGTAAGATAATCTAAAAATATGATAGGATATTAAAGATATTACTTTAGAAAATGGATCGTATAATAATAACATATATATCATGACCAAAACATTACATCATTAGAGATAAATCTCAGAGGAAAAATATAAGTGAAAACCCAATGATTTCACAAAACCATTCAAACATTGTTATAAACAATGAAGAAAACATTACATTCAAAAACATTTCTGAGGAGTGAAATAGAATAATATTGAAAGTGTTTTTATAAATAGTTTTAAATTAAATTTTATTCAAATAAATAATTGTTATAAAAATTATAAGTGGATGATAACTCTTTTTATTTTGAAAACATGGAAATCCATTTTTAATATTTTGAAATAAATATGTTTGAAAAAAAACATCTTAACAAGAGTAAGAAATTTTTAATTTTATAAGGGATTTGATAATTATTAGAATCATTATAAATGAATTATATTATCTTATAAAAAAATATTTTATAACATCGAAAAAAATAAAATATGACCATGGATTTATATATTCATTTGTAAGAATGGATGTTATTCTTACCAAGCACAAAATTTTATTTTGGAAAGTATTTTTATCAAATAATTGGTTATTGGTAATTCAATTTAATTTACCTCGAGAAAAAAACTATATATTATATAAAATAATTAAATTTTAGGATCAATTAATTATTCCAAAGTTTATTCATATTAGAAATCCTATGACCTAAAAAATAAAATGTTGAGTTGAAAAAACACATACCATGGATTCTTATTTAGTTGATCACACTTTAACCTCTAGTATAAAAAATAAATAATTCTATTAGTAAAACATTTGAGATAATTTATCATATATTTAACCTTTTATAATAATAATTTATAATATGTCATTGAGTGATATTAAAATCCAGTATTTAAAACATGAAGATGGAAAATTAAGGAATGATTTTGGATGTATGGGTACTGTAAAATGGATTTTGAAGTAGGCTAATGTGAGAGAAAGATAGTATCCCCTAAATAGGGTATCATTAGGATAATATAGCATTGATTTTGAATATATTTATGAGTAATAACATTTTAATAAAAATGATCAGAATAATTTAAATTCAGGAATTTAGAATATATGGGAGATAATCAAGGATTACTTTTGATAGCATAACTGTTATACAAAAAGACTCATAGAATGTGTTTAATAATTAGGAATGATAATATTTATTAAATATAGAACAATTTTTATATTAAAGTTTAAATTATGAAAATATCAAGTTAAAATAAATTGAAACACAAAGTTCTTATCCAAAAATAAAAATTGAATCAAAAATAGTAGGAGGAGAATAGCTCTTACCTTTTAAAGTAACTTTTTAAATCGTGGGAGCACACTATAGAACCATGTGATATTTTTTATAAGGAATTATAGAGTTAAGGGGAATGGTAATTCATGATCAAGTCCTTTGGGGTGGATTAGATTGATAGAATGTGTATAAGTGAGATCCATTTATAGTTGATTAAGAGGGGCATTTTTTTGAAAAACCAGAGTTTGGTAAGGGGTAAGAATGGATTGGCACGGGTCTTCAGATAGTTAGGTGAGTTAGGCATTGAAAAGGTAGATGTGATATGTGGGTTTCAATTTATTTACAAAAATGTCTTTCTAGAAGGTTTAATTTAACATTTTCTAATTTTATATTTGAGACATTTTATTTAACCATTTTATATTATTAATCGTGATTTAAAACTAAAAATTTTAGATTATTTTATAAATATATATACAAGATTACCCTTACTATAATATTTTGATGTTATGAAACTAAATTTGTTCTCCATTGAACAAAATTCAATTTCTAGAAACAATAAAATTATCTTTTAAAATAAATCAAAAAATCTTTTCAAAAAGTTATTTTTTTTTATAAAACTCATTTTAATCATTATTTTTTCTAATATTATTTATCATTTATTACTAATTAAATGAGTAATAAATTATTATTATATATTTTTATGCATTATATAATGTTATTAATATAAATTATTTGTAATATTATTTCTCATTTTTTAACTATTTAAATGAGTGTTAAATCATTATTATATTTGTTTATAGATCAAATTTTATTTTTAATATAAAGTATATATAATTATTTTTAAAATTTACCCAAAAATTATAAAAAGTTTCATTTTATTAATAATTAACCATTTCATCAGGGTAATTGATACTCACTTAAGGTAAAAAATCATTATGCCTAATAATATATTAACAAAATTACATAATTTGATCATTCATATTAAAAATATATAGATAATTTTATCTTATTAACTATATAAAAGTAATAAATATTAATATTAATATAATAATGGATAAAAGTTTTTTAATGAAACATGTATTTTCTAACAAAAAAAGGATTATATTTTTATTATTCCCTTTTATACATTTTTATAAAGTTTATAATTTTGATTGTATATAAACATTTAAGGGCAATAATATGAAATAATAATTTTATAATTTTATTACAGAAATGTGATTTTTCATTTTATATTTGTTTTTTGTGAATGAAACACTAATACTATTCTATTTAATTATGGAAAACTAATTACTAAAATCATGGGTCATTACATTGGTTGAGGTCAAAGTTTAGATTAAATGATTAAGAAACCAACTTCAGGTTGATATGAATATGTATTATTGAATTATTTATGTTTTTAATAGTTGACAAAAAAAGAGATTCTGGATGATAAACCAGTGGAAGATGTTCATGAGTACATTAGTACTATTGAAGATTGAAGTTGAGCTTTGGAAGTTAGAGAATCAAAATCATCAATGCTAGAAATAGAAGAGTCATACATAGAGTCCTTGATATCTATCATTCTCATGTGGAATGTTTATTGAATTTCAATTGAAATGTACATCACAATTTTTAGGAATATAGTAGAACTCATAATCCAAAAAGAATTAGACACTCTATGTGATCAAGCATATGAGAGTTAGGTATAGAAGATGAGTTGGGTTCATTCAATATGAATGAATTTTTTTATCTAAAAAATATAAAAGTAAATAGATAATATTAAAAAATGGATCTTTTAGTTAAAATAATATCTTTATGGTAGGAAAAGGTATAATACCTGACTCTTGGTGAACGATTTTCAATGTATAGAAAGGATCAATTTCATGAAAATTTTTCCACAAGTAGTAATGAATCTTTTCATCCCGATAATGTTGTGAATGGTTTCTTCTAATAATATACAATTAAATATCATCGATATAAATATTTATTTTTCCCATAGTGACTCAAAAGAAGTGATTACCATGAAGCATTAGGTGGGTTTCAAGGGATTTCAAAATTGGGATGTGGTGGGTAAATTAAATCATAGCCTATGTGAATTGAAATAAGAACCATGATACTTGGAAGATATGTTTGAAACATTCATGGAATATAAAGGTTTTATATAGAGAAATTTGTATCACTATTTCTACACGAAGGTATGGGAATATTTAATTTTCTGTAAAAATTTATTATACATGGATGATGTTTTGCAGGCTAAACCATTAATTGTGATGAGTTAAGAATTGAATTGTTTTTTATAGGAAAATATCAGGGATAAGAATTGAGTGAGATATGAAATTTATGAAATTGGATTTTTCAAAAATGATTTTCATTCATAAAAGATAGAGAAGCTTTATAATCTCTGGAAGTTGTCCAATCTCATGTAAATTGGATAGAAATTTTGAATTATCCATGAAAAAAATGTCAAAAACATAATATTAGGAAAAGGTTATATAGAATATTCTATTTTCATTAGTTATGGGTGGACATATGTACTCAATGGTCTATACTATCTCTAAAAATGTATTTTTAGTGGGATATGTCAGTCATTTAATTTCAAATCATTCATATATGAACAATGGATATATGAAAGGGATTATCTAATATACGAAAGAATTAGAATGTATATAATAATATTTATGAACAAAATATGCATTACAGAGATATATAGATGTAAATTTTAGAATAATTTATGTACATAGAAGGGTATATCTAATTGTTTCTTCACATCTGGAGGAATAAAACATTTCATGGTGATAAGGTGGAAAAATATGGTTTCATTTCCTATAATTTTAGTAAATAATTTGGAAGTAAAAAAATTCAATAGAGGAAAAATATTGTTAAGTAACTAATAGAGGATTTTGGTAGGAGATATAAAGGTGAATTTATCAACTCTCATAGTGAGAGTGAAATAAAATTGGATAATAATATAGTGTTTTATTCTTAGATGAAAAACATCAACATAAAATGTCCATTAATGTAGATGATCTATAAGATGGTGAGATAAAGCTATAGAAGAGTACTATAATTTTTAATCTAGTGGAATTATTAAGCATTGTGTTAGTACATAAATTTCTGGTGGAAAATTCTTCCTCAATATGACTTGAGATAAAAAAATAGTGGAGATACTTTTTTGGAATATTGTTAGTGGGTCATTTTCATAAGTATTATAGAGTTTCCATGTTTTTTATGATGCCATATTCAAATGGGTGATTATTTAGAATGGTGATTCCTAATTTATGTTTAATTATTTTTAACAATAAGGAGAAATATAAAAATATGTATCTTCAGGTGATAAAGGTAGTGGTAATATAAAATCATTAGTGTTGGCTAGTTAATATTAAGATGTTATATTCTAATGGATGCATGAACTAGTCAGTGGTTTTTCATATCAAATTAATGATAAGAAAATATATTTCATTTGGGTTTGTGGAAATGGTTGGAATGGTTTTGATATTGGAATGTTCACAAATGTTCAATAGTATGGAACTGATTGGTATAAGTTATCATCAGTCACAATTCTCAATGGGTGGGTTTTTCACTGATTAGAAGTCGACACTACCATATGACTCGTTGATTCCCACTATACATGTGGGGAGAGACTTGTTGTTGATGGGAACTGAACATGAATATGACTCGTATCTTAATAGTGATATAATATTGGTGGTAATTTATGATTATGATTGTAATTCCTTGTATCTTCTAATAAGTGGAGATTGAGCAGTGTTCTACCATAGACATATTACATATTTTCGGAACCATAAAATATTTTTTTGTTCATTCCTTAATGTTTCCTAATTGAATATATGTGTGTGAGTCGTATGATTGTTTTCACACGGATTGACCCATTTTGAAATTTATAGTGATGTTTATTCATATATACTAGTATATTAAATTCTATGGGATTCGTTTTGATTATGCATGTTCTAGAGGATCAATTTCAGGTACGTGGCACTTCTTGGGGATAAATTTTCGACGATCGATGTTTTTAATGGTAATCTATAAAAATAATAAATCTAGAATATCTCAACCTCTAATGTATATGTCATAAAAATGTATTTTTTAAAATTACTTCATGAATAACCAGGGTACTAAGAAAATAATTCATGTAGGTGATATCTATAATAATTTACTATCATACTCACTTACCATAAATAATGGTTGTATTTGGTCTTTGTTTTTTCAAAATATTCACTATCCAAATGTTATATGTATGATTTAAAGAATTATATTGGTAATTTTTTTCATAAATAAAATTTCATAATATTTTGAAAGAATGGTTCTATTTGATACACTTCTTCCATGATATGTCAATTTATTTTCCCTCAATATACTGTTGTAGAAGAGTAATGAGGTCAAGCCCACATGGACATAATGTTGTGTTCATATGTTTAAAAATATCGAGTAATTATTCAGGAGACAACGGTGAGGTAAAAATATATATATAAATAATAAATATAAAATAATGAAGGAAAATATAAAAAAATACTAATAACTTATAGAAAAATAATGGGTTGGGATTATAATTTCTAATAGATATAATTATAAAATTATCTTTTAGTACTTCCATATATTTATAAAATTAATTTTATATAGTTATTAAATTATACCATCATTTAATTTTCCAATATAGAAAAATTTATGCCTTTAAATTTTGATCCCATTTTATGATGATTAAATTTGTTATAATCATGTTTTTATAAAGAAATCACAAAATTAGTATCCATGGGGTTTTCTATTACATTGGTATTTACACATTTTCAATACATTTGTTCTACATTATTATAAGATTCTTCTTCTAAAATCACACAACTAGTTTATTTATAATTTAATTCAACAAGGTGGTTATTAAAGAAAAGACACATTGTAATTATCAATGCCCCAAAACAATTTAGTAAAATACACAAATCATCCCATTATAGCTAAAATTTGGGAACTTTATAGTATCATAACTATAGGTCTCTTCATGTATTAATCATGTTTTCATGATCACAAATCATATTCAGTCTCTAAACCTTTTTAACTCCATGTAATCTATCTCTCATAAAATGTACAGTTGTTTAGTAGAATCTATCTAAAGCTCTTAAGTGCTATACACTCAGTTTGGTTACTATACACTATATCTTCCTTTACTTTATAATGATATCGTTGAAAAATTATTAAGTCTAACCCTTTTATGAATATCTCTGCTTAAGTCTGAATACAGTTATTTTTACATCGTGAGACTACCATTGGTTTTTTTTTTTCTGGAAAATTCATGAGACACCGTGAATAATGAGACACCGTGAACAATCAGACACTGTGAAAAATCAGACACCGTGAGGAATGAGACACTGTGTCCAATCAGACACTGTGACCATGAGAAACTATGACCATGATACACCATAACCATGAGAAATAATGACCATGAAACATCGTGACCATTAGACACTATGAAAGAGACACCATGATCAATCCAAACACCGTTTGAAAGAGACACCATTTCCAGGACATACTCTGACACCGTTTATTAATCTGTTTTGTCATTTTTCAATTTAATATCTGACCGTCATATTTGATTATTTTAAATCCACTCACATTATTTCTGTTTCCTTTTAGACATATCACCATACAATACGAGGTATGAGGTGCATAATACATTCAACCTATTAGCCCAACCTTATGTACTCCAAGAATAAAAATAGAAGTGATGTCAAAGATACAAATACACATAGGAAAAATGTGAAGCATGGGTGTGAGCACGACAACAAGGAAAACTCATAGAGATTTTTTAAGAGAGATCTGAAACATGTAATTCAATGCTGAAGAACACACGAAGGATAATTGAATTCTAGACTCAAGAACATCTATGCACTGTGAACACCATAAATAATTCTTGCCAGATCTGTCTACCTTGCACCACAATTTTTTCTATACATGGACTTGATTCCTGCATCTTCATCATTTCATAAGTCCAGTGCTGCAAATACTAACACTGAAGAAACTTCTGAAACTATCCATATATTTCTGTTATATTGTGTATCATTTTATTGACTTTCGAGCAGTGTGTGTATCGGCATAACAAAAACACTCTTTCCCTTTCTCTAAACTGGAAGATACTAGATATCCATTATCAAGAATCATTTTACACTTGTGTATACCCAAGGATAAGTGTGGAAGAGGTCTCAGTGTGGCCTGGTAGTTTTTACCCATGAAGAACTGTGGAATGGGTCAAGTGACATGGATAGTCATGTGTAGTGTTGTTAACCCCAATCTAGGGTGTGGATAAAGTTTATTTATATAATCTACTTGGTGGCAGGTGATTACCATGTGGAGTGGATTAGGTCTCAGGTTGAGATTGAACCACTTGTTTTTTATCCATTGTGCTAGTTAATTTAGTCTTCTCTCTTTTACTTCTTTACTGTATAATTCATAAATCACTAAATTTACATTGATAGATAATCTTGGAAATAAGTTATAATTGTTTTCCCTTATTATAATAACATCAAAATTAATATTAATAACTAATATTTACATTACTGAGAATTAATAAATCATCTAAGATGTTATTTAAACAGTCAAACTCTTATAACTGTATTAAATTGATTAAATTGTCTATATTTAACCATACTGGGAATTTTTTTTAAAATACTCTTCAAACAGTAATTGTAATATATACTCAATTCACCCCTCCTCTTGATTCATCTACTCTAACCAAGATTTGGTATCAGAGGGTGTTTATAATACTATGTTTTCAACCTTATTCAACCATAATTATATTTATGTCTTTGTTATCATTAAATTTCATTTAATTTTAAATTTACACATCTTTAAACATATTTTGTTAGTATGGATTATAGTATAGAGGGTTCTGGAACCAACATATTACCATTCTTTAATGGAACCAACAATGCTCAGTGGAAAATTAAAATAAAAATGCATTTAGAAAGTATGAGATTTGGAATCTAGTCTTCAATTCTAGATGAATATAAGATTCCTTTTACTGATAGAACCATATGGGATGAAATTTCCAAAACTACCTACAATAACAACTGCAAGGCTGTGAATGATTTATACTTCTCCTTAGGAGGTGAAGAATTAAATATAATTTCTTCTTGTAAAACTAGCCATGAAATGTGTGATACCTTGTCTTTTTCACATGAAAAAACACCTAGCATAAAACAAATGAGAATTAATACTTATACCATTAAATATGATAACATTAAAATCAAACATGATGATCCTATCTCTGACATGTATCATTGGTTAAATTATATTGTCAACATAATGATTTCTCTTGGAAGAGAAGTCATTACAAAGGAACATATCGTGAGAATTCTCAGATGTCTGCCTGATAGATGGAGAGGAACCTCTATCTCTATTAGAGAATCATGCAACATCAGCCTGCAACATGAAAAATAACACATTGGAAAACTGATGATGTATGAAGAATAGTGTAAAGTAAACATGGAAGTGGAGGATGAATCAAATACAAAATATTTTTGCATTAAAGACCACAACTTCTGAACACAAAGACAAAGGGAAATTGGAAGATTGCGTAGAAAGTTCTACTATTTAACAATCATCACCTGATAGAGATGAGAATATGACACAATTATCCATAATATTTAAATGTTTTTACATGAAGAAGAAATTTTTCTGAAAGCCTAACTTCAAGGGAAGATATGACCAAAATGGAATTTGGAATAAGGATTGGAAAAGAAGTGACAAGATTGATGAGATTTTCTTCTATGAATGTAATCATAATGGGCATATCAAGGATTACTGTCCAATTCTCAAGTACAATAAGAGATATTAGGACAAGGACATGAAGTATAAAAGGGCATTGAAAGAAATATAGAGTGCTTATGAGGAATGTTCAAGTGAATCAGAAACATCACATTATGAACTAGTTAACAAATCCAACATGTGTTTTTTGAAAAACACATCTGAGGTAACACTGGACTCTCCTGTAACTAATTCATACTATTATTGTAATGACCTAATGTTTCATTAATGGAAATCCCTCTTGATCTAGTTAAATGTCTCTTTATGTAAAATGTTTAAATAAAATGTCAAATTCTTTGATTTTACGTTAAGAATTTTGACTGTTGCTTTTATAGCTGTTGAACAGCGATCACATGATTAGTATAAATATAGGGCTTTAAAAAACCCAATTTACTTAGGAAAAGTAAGAGAGGGCCTCATCCAGTAGAATTGATCCATACAAAGCCCATTTTTTAGAGATCAGAAAAGAGGTGAAATCTTTGGGCTTCGCTCTTGACCAAGCCCAAGATGAGCATCATCATGTCAAGCTCGAACCTGACCGTCAATGGGAAAAGTGGAAGGTGATAGAAATTACCACTCGAGCGATGTTATCCGAGCCACCCCAAGAGTCTGTCACCATCTCACACCTTTCCCTTAGGTCTTATGCGACTATTTTAAGGGGTTATGTAACAAATCGCTAGTACTATGTTCATCTACATTATTTTTTTTTGTATATAATAATGAATATTATTTCTTGTCATTATTGGTACATTGTAAATAGTTTTTAAAGTGAAAATAGTGTTTTTAGTTATTATTTAATAAGATATTATATGTTATTAAATTACAGGATTTTTGAATTAAATAATATTTTAATAAAATATAATAATAATAATTATTAAATTAATTTTATTATATATAAATGATCATATAATTTTATAAATTCAATTGTAATTTTTATTAAGTTTTGAAATCCATTTTTTGTCAAAACCAGTGAATTTTCGATAAATGTTGGTTTTTATTTTAAAAGATAATAATAGCATATTTAAAAAATTATTTAGATAAAATAAATTTTAATTATGGAATCAGGATGTCGAAATTATCCAACGGTGAACTTTTCATATTTTTCTGAGACAATCAAATTTTTGGTAAAAATTAAATACCGTTTAAATATATAATTTGTTTAATGACATCATAATGACCCAATAGTCATTTAATAAAATACTATAAGCTTTATGTTTGGCCAATATATGTTTTTTCATTAAAATAACGTGTTTTTGGTTTAGTTTGACATACTTTTACAAAGAATTAATGGACCCCTCACGACTTATTAAACATCTTGTCTTTTTAAATTATTTTCCACAGGAGTGTGACTCAAATACAAATAAGCAACGCCATTATTTTAAGAATTTCTTACTTTGGACTTAAAAAATATTTTTTTTCTCTTACCTTTGCCAAAAACCATGGGCAAAAACCATGGAATGGTTTGTGGTTTGGATGAATTTAATATAAGGGGTCCCAAACCTGAGTAATAAAGAATTTAATCACCTATCCTATATAAACCCACCCAAGCTCCCACTTCCTTCTCAATAAAAGCATTTGGAGGTCGTCCAACCTCTGACCTACTCTCTCTAGAATCCTCCCATGGTGCCCCAGGCTCTTACGAATCCTCTCTCAAGGCTCTCTCTAGCCTTTGGAAGCACACTTCCATGTAAGGGTTTTTTCTTCCTTTCTCAATTTTGAACAATTTTATTTAAGTTGTTTTTCCCTTTTAATTTCAATTATGAATGTTAGGGTATGGTTCCTCACCTCCCCCATACTTCCCTATTTATGTTTTAATAATTGGAGACCCCTTTCTCTCTCATTAAATTCCTCCCATGTACACCTGTTACTATGCCAAAATTCCGAAAGGAACTTCTCTCTCCTCTTTTACATTCAAGCAATACTTTTGTATCATGAATCTAAATTCAATTACAATTGTTGGTACATGTATCTATATGAACTCATTACTATCCATTACATGTAAATATGATGAGTAACCCATTTCTCTATCATTAACCCTTTATATGAATTCTTATGACACGCCGTTACACTGCCGAAATCACACCGAATTTCTAAGCCAACGTCATTGTGTTGTAAATACCATGCCCATTTCTCCATCAAGGGAATTCACCTTTATGCACATTTACTTATTTATTATAATGTTTCATGTATGAATTCCACATTCCTTTATCGTGGAATAAATTATTATTTTTTTATGAATCCATGTTTTATGATTCATGTGGCACACTTATGCATGAAATGAAATGTTTAAGAAGGGTGCACCCTTATAGCGCTCCAATGCATTGGGTAAAGTATAGTATCATGATACATCATTTGTAATAAGTATTGACTAATGATAATTCAAGTGAAACGAGGGTTTACTCATGCTTCATGTGCAATGAGTATTTACTCATGCTCTATGTGCAACGAGCCTTGGTTCATGCTAATTCCATGTTAAGTGTTGTTTCCAAATTTCCATATTATAATTATCATGATTTATCATGCCTTTATGTTCATGTTACTCTTTTGATCTATTGATACACCTATTGTCTATAATGTGTTGTACTCCTCATGTATTCCATGTTTATTCCCTTACTGGGATTTATAGCTCACCCCTTTTATTATGCATGTCCTGAGGATATCACATGCAATGATAAGTACAAGGGAATATAGTGACAATGTAATGGAAGTTTTCAATAAAGATGTTTTATTTTATGTTTTACGTTGTTATGTATTGATCCTAAGCCCGAATGACAATAGACCTCTCGATCTTCTAGGTTGTATCAAGTGAATAGTTTATGTAATAAATCATATTTAAGTTTGTAATAAAATCAGGGTTGTCATAGTTGGTATCAGAGGATAGGTTTAGTTACTTTTGGGATTTGGATTAGAAATCCATAGTAAAGCCTTAGAGACAATAATAAGTATAATAAAAACATCCTTATGTTTTTGTAAGTACTGAGTAAGTGGTTTATATAGAAAATACATCCCTGTCTAAATACGAGCAGGTGGTGTTCGCTCTGGCACAGATGTATCCTAGGGGTAAAACATGAAAACACCACATTGATATAGACTCAAACGGGAACTGGTGCACGACAATAGTCCTTGCTTCACTCATGTTTACGACACTCCTAGGGGATACATTTTGATAAATTCACAAGCTTATTATGAACCCTTATTAAGGAAATTAAAAAAAATTCCCCTATGAATATATGATAGAATGTAGATCATGAAAACCCACGATTGAAGCATATAGGCTCATGATTTAAGGGAATAAAAGTTTATTTATAAGTCATAAACTTTTGTCTTTGGATTACCCTTTATGTTTTACCCCTAACTTTCCTTTTATTCCTGCCAGTGGCCGGTAATAAGAGGAGTCGAGCTAACAACCGGTGTGATGATCAGTGTGATGACTGTACTAATGTGATTACCAATCCAATGGGAGCGGGAATCGTGAACATTGTCATGCTTCTATCTCAGCCAATTCAAACTTTGAATAGAAACACAGGTCAATTGGAACATCCAAACCCCACTAAGAAGGAACAAGCCGCTATCGAGAGCTTCATTAGACAAAGGCGTCCTACTTTTAGTGGATCATCTCATCCCATGATACTGAACAATGGATAAAATCCATTGAAAAGATCTTCTCCATCCTTCAATGTTCTAAACAAGACAAGGTTCTACTGGCGGCTTATCGTATGGAGGGTGAAGCTGATCAATGGTGGATGTTGATAAAAAATATGATGCTTGAGGAGGAGATCGAGGAATTGTAATGGAAGTATTTCCTGAAGATTATTTCAATAAATTTTTTCTGTGCACCCTCCGGCTTACGATGGAAAGGGACTTACATTACCTCAAGAAAAAGGAGAAGAATCTGTTGGAGCGTACGAGGAAAACTTCACAAGGCTTGCACGATATACTTCAAGCATTGTCATTACCCCCCGAATGAAAGGATGACTGCTTCTTTGGTGGGCTAAATCCAATATTGTGGAACGTAATTGTGATCCATGACTTCGACGGCTATGAGGAAATTTTCCGATGTTCCCTCAAGGTCGAAATGGAGATCAGGGAATCACAGGGGTAACATGGGCACAAGAAGCAAAACTTGGACTTCAATATTGGCGGTCCGATGGATAAATAAAACGATGCTAAGAAGATATAACACCCCACTTTCCAAAAGTGCAGAAAGAATATCCCTAGAAATTGCCTCATGGGGATAAGGAAAATGCATTAGGTGTTGAAGAGAAGGGCACCTAGTTGTTAACTATCTGCAAGAATGACCCACTGCTGTGGCGGAGGAGACGAATGCTCCATTCTATCCTCATCGCGTGGTTCATTGCTACAAATGTAAAGAACTGGTGCATCATGCAAATCGGTTCCCTAATCCAAGGGTTTTCGTAGGCAACCAACAACCTCCAAGGCAACAAGGAAGAGATTTTTCCATCAATTTTGCAGAAGTGAACCCCGACAATGAAGTGGTGTCTGTTACGCTAGTTATTCATTCAATGATAGTGAACATACTTTTTGATTCAAGTTCTACGCACTCTTTTTTATCTCGAATGTTTAGTATAAGAATCCCAACACCAACACAAATCATGGAAGTGAAGATGTCGGTGACTATGGAAAATGGGGAAATAATTGCATCCCATGAATATAAGTCGTCACCTGTTATAATCTATGGATTGAATTTCCCGACGAACCTCATTATATTCTCTCTGGTGTAATTTGATGTAATTTTTGGCATAGATTGTATTTCCTTATATAGAGCCAACATAAATTGTGGGGAGAGGGAAATCACACTCCATATGGAGAATCAACCCCTGATTATTTACAAGTGTAAGGAGGAAGATGTGTCTATTTTAGATACATCATCTCAAGCATCAATATTACTTCCCTATGAGCATGCGTATCTCGCTCAGATGATTGTGTCCAAGGAAGAAACCATCCTTGAAGAAATGTCTATTGTGGGAGAATTCGATGAAGTGTTTCTTGAGGAACTGTATGGTCTTCCTCCAATAAGAGATGTGGAATTCTAAATTGAACTTATACCAGGGGCACTAACAATATCCAAGACTCAATATTGAAAGGCTGTCATGGAACTTGAAGAGCTAAAGAAACAACTACAGGAGAATCTGGATAAAGGGTTTATACGCCCAAGTGCTTCACCATGGGGTGCACCAGTCCTCTTCGTCAAGAAGAAGGATGGGTCAATGCGACTTTTCATTGATTATCATGATCTTAAAAAAACCACGATAAAGAACTAGTATCCTCTGCCATGGATAGATGACTTGTTCGATCAGCGTCGTGGAGCACAATACTTCTACAAGGTAGATTTGCTGTCGGGATATTATCAAGTAATGGTGAAGAAGGAAGATGTCCCCAAGACTTCTTTTCATACAAGATACGGGCACTATGAATTCATAGTAATTCCTTTAGGACTCACTAATGCTCTATAAATATTCATGGACTTGATGAATATATTATTTATAGATTACATTGACAAATATTTGGTAGTATTTATAGATGATATTATAATATACTTCAAAACCAAGGAGGATTATGAGGAGAATTTAAGAACTGTACTAGAGACATTGCGCAAGGAGAATCTCTATGCAAAGTATAGCAGGTGTGAGTTTTGGTAGAAGATGGTCTCATTCTTGGGCCATATCATCACAAGAAATGGGATATCTATGGATCCCTCCAAAAAAGATTCAATAGAGGGATGGTTGAGGCCAACATCAATAACGGATATCTTTAGCTTATTGGGGTTAGATGGATATTATAGATGATTTGTGATAAATTTCTCATGATTTTCCAACCCTGTTACCAAGCTAACTCGAAAGGGAGTAATGTTTTCTTGGAGTGAGGAATGCGAAGAAAGCATCAAGTAGATAAAAAGGAGGCTTATCACTACGCCCGTGCTCAGTTTACCCACAAGTGGGGAAATTTTTGTGGTAGTCAGTGATGCTTCGAAGAAGGGATTAGGCTGTGTGATGATGCAGACTGATAAATTGATATCCTATTCCTCAAGGCAGTTGAAAATACAAGGTAAAATCTATCCAATACATTATATGGAGTTAGCAGCATTGATCTTTGCCTTGAAAATCTGGCAGCATTATCTCTATGGGGGGAAATGGGAGATATATACTGACCACAAGAGTCTTAAATATATATTCACACAGAAAGAGCATAATATGCACCAAAGAAGATGGATAGAACTCATCAAGGATTATGCCTGGTCAATACATTACCACCCCGGGAAAGCGAACAAGGTGACATATGCCCTAAGTAGAAAGGACCCATCGATTCTATCAATGATGAGAACTGAGAAGGATCCAATCATTTTAGAGATGATGATGATAGACATGGGAATCATAAATAATGGAACATCATCAATTCATTCACAAATTATTTCTCAACTATATCTTTTAGAAAGGTTAAAGGATGCTCTAAAGGATGATGGGGGAATTCATGAAAAAGTGGAAGCTATTGAAAAATGGAAATCCTAGTATTTTGATGTTAATGAAGAAGGAATTGTGCGATTTTGGAAATGAATATGTGTTCCCTCAAGTCCGGAGATGAAGAAATAACTTTTGGATGATGCACATAGTTCAAATTTCTCTATTAACCTAGGGAGAAAAAAGTTGTATCGAGCTCTATGAGAAAACATTTGGTGGGATAATATGAAAAAGGAGATCGCTGAATATACATCAAAGTGCCTGGTGTGCCAGCAAGTGAATGAAGAGAGGTAGAAGTCTAAGGGGATGAAGCAACCATTACCCATACCAGAATGGAAATGGGAGAACATCACCATGGACTTTTTCACCGGACTTCTGAGGACATCCAAAGGCAAAAATGCTTTCTGGGTTATGGTGGATCATGTTATGAAGAATTCACACTTGATTTCTATTCAGGAGGATTTATCACTTGATGAACTGGAACATATATATATCAGGGATGGGGTAATGCTGCATGGAGTGCCACTATCTGTTGTGTCTAACTGAGATCCATGATTCACCTCTATGTTTTGGAAGAGTCCTCAACAGGCTTTGAATACTAAACTGAACTTCAGTACAACGTATCATTCACAAACAGATGTCCAATCCGAGTGGACTATCCAAACACTTGAGGTCATGTTGAGAGCGTTCTCAATGGACTTTACAAGAGGATGGGATCAACATCTTCCTCTGGTTGAGTTTTCTTATAATAACAGTTTCCACTCGAGCATCCAAATGGCACCATTTGAAGCCCTTTATGGGAAAAGGTTCAGAACACCGGCGTATTTGGATGAGGTCAGTGAACGTAAGCTGCTTGGGATGCAAATGGTATAGGAAATGGTGGAGAGGGTGAAAACCATTCAGCATCATATCAAGTAGCCCAGAGTCAACAGAAGAGTTATGCAGATAATCGTCGACGATACCTTGAGTTTAAAGATGAAGACATGGTTGTTCTACGAATATCTACATGGATGAAGGTCATGAGGTTTAGAAAGAAAGGGAATTTAAGTCTAAGGTACATCCGCACCTTCAAGATTATTGATCGTGTCGGGGTTGTGGCCTATCAACTTGCACTTCCTCCTACCATGGCCAATGTACATGATGTCTTTCATGTATCCCTTTTAAGGAAGTACATACCAGACCCTTCACATGTACACTCTTCGGAGGTGGTACTGTTGGAGGATAATCATTCTTATGAGGAGCTATAAGGCCCCAGCCTTTAATCTTACTTAATCTTGAGTTATTACAAGATTACACATTGAGGATCTTTTCGGGTTTAGAGTTTTAGAGAATTATATCATAAAACATGCATTACATTCCACATATAAACAAAGTGGTTACATAGAGATATTATTATTCGTTCCCATAAATGGAAACATATTTAAAATAAAACATGGATTCTTTCTTGATACTTCCTTGACACTATCATCATATCATGTACCTTTCCCTTGACCTGTGAAAAACATATCAAAAAACTTGGGATGAGCATAAAAAGATCAGTAAGGGATATAAAAATATGGAATGGAAACATGGGTACATATATACATAAGAATGAAATCATATTTTACCCATAAAACATAAGCACTTTAACATACCTCATCAAATCATGAATAAATAATAGAAATCATAAGACATAAATGTAACTTGAGGCATTCATAACATTCATACGTAGGGAGTAACCCTCTTGGTTACGTTTGGAATACCCATCACAGTATATTCCCTAAATCTCTGCATAGAAACCTTAACGTTTTACTCCTTCGCGTTACCCAATGCATTGGAGAGCTATATCGGGCTCACCCGCCCTTAGTTTATCACGGAACCACCCGTCTTCATAATAATTCCCAAGAACCATAACATAATAGTATCACATAAAACATACATAAAGGAAACATAACATTTCCACATATCAATCACAAGATATCAATAAAAGACATTGATATAAGAAAAACATTATGAAAACCATTTTTAATACCAAAATAAAAGAAAATTAAAACATGGTATTTATTTTTCTTTTAAAAATAAGGTATGGCGTTTAGAGGAAGCCGAAACTCAAATAATGGTCACGACAGCGGAGAAGTCGTTGTCGCCGCATACGTACGACAAAAAAAATTCCCTTTTGTCGTTTATTAAACGCATAGTATAAAAAAGATTCCTTTTGAATAAACGTAAAAGTCAAAGGGGTTTATACAGCATATAAAATAAGGTTGTGTATAAAACAAAATATGCCTCAATGAAAGGAGATTGAGACAAAGTCCCATACCTCGGGTCCGACTTGACTTGATCGTTCTTTAATGTCCTGAATAATAAACTTGGGTTAATTTATACTTGCTTAAGAACCTTTTTCAAGTTCATTATTCCTTTTATATCACTTATTTCCATGTCATGAACATTATGTAATTATTTAAGTAAATAACGGTCATTTTAAAGATCATTGGTACTTGAGTAAAAAATAAACCCTTTATAATTACAAGTTGTTCATGTATCCATTATATCCATAATTATAATCATGATTTATATATCATATATATCCAGTATATACATGCATTTTTAATATTACATAATCATTTAGAGGTAAGAAATGAAATGCACCGTTCATGGAGACGGTAAGCCGTACATATGCATGAACGCTACTTTCATTTATATTTCGTATTTTAAAAAAAGGAATCATAATTATATAAAGGTATATTATAATTCCAGTATAATATAATATATAATATCATATTTCCATCATTTATACGTCCCACATATGGTATTTAACGAATCAAATCACTTTGAGGGGGCGGTAGTCCGCACTTCCTTAAATGAAGATATCGTGTTTACCCATAATGGAAACCATAAACGTATGCACAAAATGAAAAATAAAGAAGTTTAAGAAAACAAAAACAAATTATATATCATATATAATTATAGTGACATCTTAATGGCCACCTTTGAAGGTGTTAAAAGAATGTTAAACAATCATTGTTTCGGGAGGCATAAATTCACCATCCACGGAAATAGTATGTCCTTTAACCATTAGATGTTGGTGTGTGTAAGTGTAGCTCGAATCCTTTTTATAAAAACATCCTAGTATATTGAAGATACTGTATTTGTTACAATATAAATGAATAAAAAGAGTTTAAGGGGGTTGGAGAAGCAAGATAAAACAAAAGGACTCAAGTGAAGACATTACCTTAAAATCGGGTAACTCCCATTATTTTGAGATCAAAGGCTTCGTTGAGAAGACTTAAGCCCAAAGTGAGGCTTCAAGGAGTATGATAGGGATGTGGAGAGACAAAATGGGAAGGTTTTGGCCGAGCCAAAGGCTTTGGGAGTGTGGGTAAGGAGGTAGAGGTTGGGGCCTTTTATAAGAGGAGAGGAGAGGCACTCTTGGAATGTAAAGAAATGTTACTTTATTTGAAAATGATTTTCGGATTCAAAAGGTCACACATTGATATAAATCGTGGGTAAGGTGATAAGGGTTTTAAATCCACCCATCCAATAGGTTTTGGACATGTGTAGGTCATAGATTTTACATTATCATTTCATTTTATTTAAATCCTTTATTAATGAGGTAATCGCTGCATCATCATGATGTCATAAATAATTTAATTTATTTAAATTATAAAAATTCTGAAACAAATACTATTATGTAGGAAATATTTTTATCTCTCAAATGAATATTTATAGTCTACAATATCATATATGTAGACAAAATTAAAAATATTTTAATCAGGTGATACATTCTTGTTATATTTACTTTCTTAAAAAAAATAAAAAGATAACAATTCATTTTCCACAAAAGTGATTCCATGTGGTCTCCAAGTTTGGCACAAGGCATCCCATTTTCGGCCATGAGACAAAAAGTAGAGTTAGGACACATGTTGGTGTCATTTGTTTATTATTATGATAATATTTTATTATCCTTAACTACCTGATTACTCATTAATCAAGATAATTAAAGATAATTACCGTTGTTACTATTCATAATGTCCAAAAACAAAAGAGTCTTGATTACATAATTTTGACCTTCTGATTCCAAATATGAAATCAATTTACCAAATTCCAAACACAGAAATTGCAATAATTGATTTAAAAATAATTCCCGTTGTCAAAAAAATAGCGGGGTTTTTTGAAACAATATCTATGAAAAGATTGGCATTAGTTTATGCCCAATTCCAAAGTGAAATTAATCCTAATGACCACCATTGGATTAAATGGTAAAAATATATTCTAATTTAACTTTAAAACCAATTCAAAAGATAATATAATCATATAAATAAATTATATTAAAAAGTATTTTTTATGTAAAATGCAGTATTTTTCACTATTCATTAAAAAATGAACATTGTCAGAAAAATACCAAAAAGTCACACAAAGTATATTTTGATGTCCCAATCATAAAGAATAAGTTTATTTTGACAAAAATAGCTTATAAAATTGTCAAAATATAGATTTAAAAATGGTTTTCCATCAAAAGGCAGTAAAACAATCTTTTAAAAAATATTAGTGTATTTCATTCTTAAGATTGAATTTATTTTCATTTTATGCCTCTAAAACAATATCTTATTCATTAATAGACATAGATAAAAATATATATTATTCATTACTTATTTAGGATGTTACATCCTTCCCCCCTTTAGAAAATTGCCTCCCCGCAATTTATTTACTTATCGAATAAATGGGGGTACTTATCCCTCATTGCATTTTCAATTTCCCATGTTGCCTCTTCCATCATGTGGTTCTTCCACAAAACCTTTACCAGATTAATCACCTTATTTCGTAACACATGCTCCCTGTGGTCAAGAATCTAGACCGGTTGTTCCTCATATGATAGGTTCTCTTCCAGCTGAACTACCTCTGGACTCAAAACATGATATGGATCTGGCATATACATCTTCAACATCGAAACATGAAAAACATTGTGTACCTGAGATAAACTCGGAGGTAAAGCCACTCGGTATGAAACTAATCCAACTCTCTCTAGAATTTCATATAGTCCAATGAACCTTGGACTCAACTTTCCTTTCATACCAAATCACATCACACTTTTCCATGGTGAGACTTTGAGAAAAACATGATCACCTAACTCAAAAGTTAGATCCTTCCTCCTATTGTCTGCATAACTCTTCTGCCTACTCTAAGCTATTCTCATGTGTTTCTGAATTAGCTGAAATTTTTCTGCCATCTCTTCTACCAATTCTGGTCCCATCAACTTCCTTTCACCCACTTCATCCCAAAAAGCTGGAGTTCGACACCGCTTCACATATAACGCCTCAAATGGTGTCATCTGTATACTGGAATATAAAATGTTATTATATGAAAATTCAACCAAAGAAAGATGTAGGTCCCAACATCCCTGATAATCCATCGAAAAAGCTTGTAACATATCCTCCGAGGTCTGAATTGTTCATTCTGACTGCCCATCTGATTGAGGATGAAATGTTGTACTAAAATTTAATTCAGTACCAAATGACTTCTGAACGCCTTTCCAAAAGTTAGAAGTGAACATGGGATCACGATCAGATACAATGGAGAGTGGAACTCCATGTAACCTGACTATCTCTTTAAGTTACAAATGGGAAAGTTGATCTAGGGAAAAAGTATCTCGTATAGCAAGGAAATGAGCAGATTTAGTCAAGCGATCAACAATAACCCAGATTGCATTATTACCTCGAGATGTCTTCGGTAATCCCACAACAAAGTCCATGGATATATTCTCCCATTTCCACTCTGGCACTAGTAAAGGCTGAAGCATCCCTTTCCATAACTACCGCTCTGCTTTAACCTGTTGACATGTCAAACTCTTCACAGTAAAATCAGCAATATCTCTTTTCATTCCATCCCACCAGTAATACTCCCGCAGATCTCTGTACATCTTAGTACTGCCAGGATGAAATGAAAACAAAGAACTATGAGCTTCACATAACAACTCTCTCTTCAACTGTGAATCAAAAGGCACACACAATCTCTTCCCTAATCTCAAAACGAAATCATTATCAATGTTGAATTCAGGCAACTTACCTTTCTGAACCAGCTCTACCTTTTTCTGCAACTCACTGTCTTGCTTCTATGCTTGCTTGATTCTATCTGATAGAGATGATCTTATTGATACCTCAAACAAAACATAAGAACTTCCTACACCAACAACTTTTATGCCAATGTTCATCAAATCCTTAACCAAAGAATCACGTTCCAAATGCAACATTTCTAATAAAGCATTAATTTTTCGACTTAAAGCATCAACCACTTTATTTTCTTTTCCCAGATGGTAATGAATTGTACAATCATAATACTTGATTAATTCCAGCCATCTCCTATGTCTCATGTTTAACTCTTTCTGAGTGAATATATACTTTAAACTTTTGTGATTAGTATATATTTCACACATTACTCCATACAAATGATGCTTCCAAATTTTTAATGCGAAAACAAAATCAACTAATTCCAAATCATGTGTAGGGTAATTTATGTCATGAGTTTTTAACTATCGTGAAGAATAAGAAATTACCTGATCATTCTGCATTAGGACGCAACCAAGTCCTTTCAATGAAGCATCACTGTATAAAAAAAACTCAACATTCCTGGAAGGTAGTGCCAAAACTGGAGCATTCACCAATCTTCTTTTCAATTCCTGAAAACAATCATCACATTCTTTTGTCCAGATAAACTTAACACCGTTCTGAGTTAGCTTAGTCATTAGACTAGATAACCGTGAAAATTTTCTAACAAACCTTCGGTAATAACCTGGAAAACCAAGGAAGCTACGAATCTTAGTTACATTTGTGGGTCTGGGTTAGTCTTCCACAAATTTTGATTTTGCAGCATCAACAGTTATCCCATCTTTAGAAACAATGTGACCAAGGAAAGAAATTAGTTGCAACCAAAACTCACACTTGCGGAATTTTCCATACAGTTTCTTTTCTTTTATGGTTTGAAAGATAACCCTTAAATGTCTTTCATTCTCCTCTTTACTTTTAGAAAACACCAAAATATCATCAATGAAAACCACCACAAACTTATCTAAGAACTCATGGAAAATTCTATTCATTAAGTCCATGAATACAGAAGGTGAATTGTTTAGCCCAAAAGCCATTACTACAAATTCGTAATGGCCATATCTTGTATGGAACGCGGTCTTCGGAACATCTGCTTCCTTTACCTTCAGCTGATGGTACCCCGATCTCAAGTCAATCTTAGAAAAATACAAACTCCCTAGAGCTGATCAAAAAAATAATCGATATGTGGCAAAGGATATTTGTTTTTAACAGTGATGTTATTCAAGGCTCTATAATTAATGCAAAGTCTCATTGAACCATCTTTCTTTTTAACAAATAAAATATGAGCAACCCATGGTGATGTTCTAGGTCGAATGAAACCTTTCTCTAATAAATCTTGCAATTTCTCCTTCAACTCTAAAAGTTCAATTTGAGCCATTCGATAAGGGGGTTTTGAAATTGGCTTAGCATTAGGAAGTAAGTCAACAATAAACTCAACTTCCCGATCTGGTATTATTCTAGGCAACTCATCAGGAAAAACATCAGGATACTAATTTACCACTGGTACATCATTAATCTGAATAGTTCCTTTATTTTCAATGATGTGTGCAAGGTAACATTCATTTCCATCTTTTACAAGTTTCTTGGCCTCTTGATAAGTTATCAACAGTAAGGGTTCATTCTTGTACACAAACTGAAAGTCTTTCTGAAAAGAAACTTCTTTAGCTCTACAATCAATCTTAGCATGGTAAATAGATAGCCAATCCATACCCAGGATAACATCAAACTCTACTAGAGGTAGAACAATAAGGTTTGAAAGTAGGTTCTTTCCTCAGATAAGGATATGAAGATTCTTATACATTCATTTTTCCTCAACATTTCCCCCAGGTGTTTTACCAAAAGATCAGGAGTCATTTCTTGAGATGGTATTCCCATTTTACTAGAAATGTTTTCAGAGATGAAAGAATGTGTAGAGCCCGAATCAAACAACACACTGGAATAATCTGAAAAAACAAACAAAGTACCTGATACAACTTCATTTGATGGCCCAACATCTACTGAAGTAGTTGAAAAGGATTTCACCACCCATTTCTGCTTGTGGTCTAACTGATTCCCATCACTCAAGCTCTTTGTCGGACACTCGTTTTCATAGTGACCCATCTCATTGCACATAAAACATTTCACTAACTGTAAATCAAATTTGGTCTTACATTCACCTAGATCTTTTTCACTGCAATCACGAGCCTTATGTCCCATCTTACCACATCGGTAGCACTTTCCAGAATTCAGAAGACATTCCCATCATGCATTTTTCCACATTTATCACAAACTGGAAACTTAGATTTCTTACCATCAGACTTTTTTTGAATAATTCTTCGCTTTCTCTTACCACCTTGGTCTCTTATTATGCTGGTTGTTATAGAACACTTGATCATCGGAAAAATCCATTTCCACCTTCTCAGCACATCGAACAAGATTTTCATAAATTTTATACTCACAAGAATCTAATGCCCTTCGATGTTTTGGCTTTAATCCTAAGTAAAAACGATTGATTTTACTATCAAGGTCTCGGATAAAATTCGGAGCATACCTTGCCAATTGAGTGAACTTTTCTTAAAAGGTATCCACTGAGTCTTCCTCTTGCCTCAATTCCAAGAATTATTTTTCCATCATAAGCCGAACAACCTTAGGAAAGTACTTTTCAAGAAACATACCTTTGAATTCATCCCAGTCGAGAGAATCAATCTTATCAGCATCCCTAATATTTTTAACCATCGACCACCACTGATCTGCTTCACCCTCCAAACGGTAAATAGAAAGACTATCCTTTTGATTGTCTGAACACCCCATGACATCGAAAATCTTCTCCAGTGCTTTAATCCACCCTTCAGCTAGCATAGGGTCAGATGATCCTTGGAATGATGGGGGATGTTGCCTCATGAAATGTTCCACCACTAACATGTTCCTCTGTGGTTGATCTGGATGATCTTGTGTATGGATACCACCGCCATTTATCACTTGATTCAACTGCTCCATTACTGCAACAAACTGTTCAGTTCCAATTCCGACCATCTCAAGATGCTTATTCGGAAGGTTATTTCCTTATGCATGCCTTCCTAGCACTGCTTCCCTGTTTCCTCTGCGGAAAACCATTCTGAAAAAACATGACTTAGATGAAGCAAAATGGTAATCTCCAAATACTATATCACTTCAATTTGACCATAAAAAAATATTTTTGTATAATCATTTAATAGAATACTAACACCTAAAGTTATCTAAAACGACCTCTGATACCAACTATAAGGCCCCAACCTTAAACCTTACTTAATCTTGAGTTATTACAAGATTACACATTGAGGATCTTTTTGGGATTAGAGTTTTAGAAAATTAGATCATAAAACATTCATTACATTCCACATATAAACAAAGTCGTTACATAAATATAGTATTCTTCTTTCCAATCAATGGAAACATATTTAAAATAAAACATGGATTCTTTTTTGACACATCCTTGACACTATCATCATATCTTGTAACTTTCCCTTGACCTGTGAAAAAAATTTCAAAAAACTTGGGATGAGCATAAAAAGCTCAGTAAGGGATATAAAAATATGGAAAGGAAACATGGGTACATATATACATAAGAATGAAATCATACTTTACCCATAAAACATAAGCACTTTAACATACCTCATCAGATCATGAATAAATCAATGAAATCATAAGACATAAAGGTAACATGAGGCATTCATAACATTCTTACGTAGGGATTAACCCTCTTGGTTACGTTTGGAATACCAATCACAGTATATTCCCTAAATCTCTTCAGAGAAACCTTAACTTTTCACTCCTTCGCATTACCCAATGCATTGGAGAGCTATATCGGGCTCACCCGCCCTTAGTTTATCACGGAACCACCCGTCTTCATAATAATTCCCATGAACCATAACATAATCTTATAAAATAAAACATACATAAAGGAAACATAACATTTCTACATTTCAATCACAAGATATCAATAAAACACATTGATACAATAAAAACATTATGAAAACCATTTTCAATACCAAAATAAAAGAAAAGTAAAACATGGTATTTATTTTTCTTTTAAAAAAGTTATGGCTTGTAGAGGAAGCCGAAACTCAAATAATGGTCATGGCGGCGGAGAAGTCGTTGTCGCCGCATACGTACGACAAAAACATTCGTTTTTGTCCTTTAGTAAATGCTTCATATAAAAAAGATTCATTTTGAATAAACGTAAAAGTCAAAGGGGATTATACACCATATAAAAGAAGGTTGTGTATAAAACAAAATATGCCTCAATGAAAGGAGATTGAGACGAAGTCCCATACCACGGGTCCGACTTGACTCGATCGTTATTTAATGTCCTGAATAATCAACTTGAGTTAATCTCTACTTGCTTAAGAACCTTTTTAAAGTTCATTATTCCTTTTATATCACTTATTTCCATGTCATGAACAGTATGTAATTATTTAAGTTAATAACAGTCTATTTAACGATCATTGGTACTTGAGTCAAAAATAAACCCTTTATAATTACAAGTTGTTCATGTATCCATTATTTCCAAAATTATAATCATGATGTATATATCATATATATCAAGTATATACATGCATTTATAATATTACATAATCATTTAGAGGTAAGAAATGAAATGCACCGTTTATGGAGACAGTAAGCCGTACGTACCCATGAACGCTACTTTCATTTCTATTCCGTATTTTATAGAATAGAATCATAATGATATAAAGTTATATTATAATTAAAGTATAATATCATATATAATATCATAGTTCCGTACTTTATACATCCCACATATGGTATTTAACGAATAAAATCACTTTGAGGGGGCGGTAGTCCGCACTTCCTTAAATGAAGATATTCCGTTTACCCGTAACCGAAACCATAAAGGTATGCCCAAAATGAAAAATACAGAAGCATAAAGATAACATAAACATATTATATAGCATATATAAATATAGTGACATCTTAATGGCCACCTTTGAAGGTGTTAAAATAATGTTGAACAATCATCGTTTCGGGAGGCATAAATTCACCATCCACGGAAACAGTATATCCTTTAACCATTAGATGTAGGTGTGTGTAAGTGTAGCTCGAATCCATCTTATAAAAACATCCTAGTATATCTAAGATACTGGATTTGTTACAAAAGAAATGAATAAAAAGATTTTAGGTGGTTGGAGAAGCAATATAAAACAAAAGGACTCAAGTGAAGACATTACCTTAAAATCGGGTAACTCCCTTTGGATTGAGTTCAAAGGCTTCATTGGGAAGACTTATGCCCAAAGTGAGGCTTCAAGGAGTAAGAGAGGGATTTGTAGAGACAAAAGTTTCAGGGTTTGGCCGAGCAAAAGGCTTTGGGAGTGTGGGTAAGGAGGTAGAGGTGGGGGCCTTTTATAAGAGGAGAGGAGGGGCACCTTTGGAAAGTAAAGAAATGTTACTTTATTTTAAAATGTTTTCCGAATTCAAACGGTCCCACATTGATATAATTACAGGGTAAGGTGATACGGGTTCGAAATCCACCCATCCAATAGGTTTTGGACATGTGTAGGTTATAGATTTTACAATATTATTTCATTTTATTTAAATCCTTTATTAATGAGGTAATCGCTGCATCATCATGATGTCATAAATAATTTAATTTATTGAAAGTCTAAAAATTCTGAAAAAAATACTATGATGTAGAAAATCTTTTTAGCTCTCCAATGAATATTTATAGTCTAAAATATCATCTATTTATATAAAATAAAAAATGTTTTAATCAGGTGATACATTCTTGTTATATATACATTCATTGAAACAAATAAAAAGATAACAAGTCACATTCCACAAAAGTTATTCCATGTGGTCCCCAAGTTTGGAACAAGGAATACCATGGTCGGCCATGAGACAACCAGTAGAATTAGGACACATGTTGGTTTAATTTTTTTATTATTATGATATTATTTTGTTATTCTTAACTACCCGATTACTCATTAATCAAGATAATTAAAGATAATTAACGTCGTTACTATTCATAATGTCCAAAAACAAAAGAGTCTTGATTACATAATTTGGAAATTCTGATTCCAAATATGTAATAGATTTTACCAAATTCCAAACACATAAATTTCAATAATTTATTCAAAAATAATTCCCATTGTCAAAACAAATAGCTGGTTTTTTTGAAACAATATCTATGAAAAGTTTGGCATTAGTTTATGGCCAATTCCAAAGTTAAATTAATCCTAATGACCACCATTGGATTAAATGGTAAACATATATTATAATTTAACTTTAAAACCAATTAAAAAGATAATCTAATCATATAAATAAATTAGATTAAAATGCAGTTTTGATTTAAAATGCAGTATTTTTCAATATTCATTAAAAAATGAACATTGTCAGAAAAATACAAAAAATTCACACAAAGTAAATTTTGATCTCCCAATAATAAATAATAAGTTTATTTTGAGAAACATATCTTATAAAATTGTCCATAGATAGATTTAAAAATGGTTTTCCATCAAAAGACAGTAAAACAATCTTTTAAAAAATATTAGTGTATTCTATGCTTAAGATTGGATTTATTTTCATTTTAAGCCTCTAAAACACTATCTAATTTATTAATAGACATAGATAAAAATATCTATTATTCATTACTTACTTGGTATGTTACAGGAGCAACCAGTGAAAATCTTAGATCATAGAGAAAATGTACTATGAAATAAGACAATGCCCCTTGTCAAGGTGTTGTGGTGAAACCACAAGTTTGAAAAAGTGACTTGGGAATCAGAGGAAATGATGAATATGAGTTTCCCACATCTTTTTTAGTGTGGAAAAAGGAAATTTCGAGGGTGAAATTTCTTAAGGGGGGAATATTGTAACGACCCAAACTTTCATTAATGGAAATACCTATTGATCTTGTTAAATGTCTCTTTATGATAAATGTTTATATAAAATTTCAACTTCTTTGATTTTATGTTAAAAATTGTGACCGTTGATTTTATAGCTATTGAAAAGTGATCACATGATTAGTATAAATATATGGATTTAACAAACCCAATTTACTCAAACAATGGAAGCGATGGCCTCATCTAGTAGAATTGCTCCATACGAAGCTCATTTGTTGGAGCTCGGAAAAGAGGATCCATCTATGGGATTCTCTCTTGACCAAGCCCAAGATAAGCTTCACAATTTGAAGCATGAACGTGACCGTCTATAGGAAAAGTGGATGTTGATAGAAATTACCACTCGAACGATGTTATCTGAGCCACCCCAAGAGTTTTTCACCATCACACACCTTACCCTTAGGTCTTATGAGACTATTTTAAGGGGTTATGTAACAAATATCTAGTACTATGTTAATGTAAATTATTATTTTTATATAATAATAAATATACTTTCTTTTCATTATTGATAAATTTTAAATAGTTTTTAAAGTGAAAATAGTGTTTTTAGTTATTATTTAATTAAAAAATCTATTTTATTAAATTAATGGATTTTTGAATTAAATATTATTTTAATAAAATAATAATAATATTATTATTAAATTAATTTTATTAGATATAAATGATCATGTAATTTTATAAATGCAATTGTAATTTTTTTCAAGGTTTGAAAGCTATTTTTGTCAAAACCCCTAAATTTTTGATAAATGTCAGTTTTTATTTTAAAAGTGAAAATTAACATATTTAGAAAATTATTTAGATAAAATAAATCTTATTTCTGAAATCAGGATGTCGAAATTATCCAACGGTGAATTTTTCATAATTTTCCGAGAAAGTCAAATTTTTGGTAAAAATTAAATACCGTTTAAATATATAATGTGTTTTATGACATCATAATGACACAATAGTGATGTAATAAAATTCTATAAGCTTTATTTTCGGCCAATATATGTTTTAATTAAAATAATGAGATTTTGGGTTTGTTTGAGTTACTTTTACAAAGCATTAATAGACCCCTTAAGACTTATTAAACATCTTGTCTTTTTGAATTATTTTCCGTGGGAGTGTGATTCACCTCCACATAAGAAACCCCATTATATTAAGAAGTTCGGACCATGGCCTTATAAAATATTGCTTTCCTCTTCCCTTTGCTAAAATACATGGGCAAAAAAATGGTATAGTTTGTGGTTTGGATTAATTTAATATACGGGGTCCCAAACTGAAATAATAAAGAATTCACTCACCTTTCCTATATAATCCCACCCAAGCTCCAACTTCCTCCACACTCAAAGCCTTTGGAGTTTGTATAACCTCTTCCCTACTCTCTCTAGAATCCTCCCAAGGTTCCCCAAGCTCCCAATAAGCCTCTCTCAAGCCTCTCTCTATCCTTTGGAAGCACACTTCTAAGTAAGGGTTTTTTCTTCCTTTCTCATTTTGGACCAATTTTCTTTATGTTGTTTTTCCCAATTAATTTCAATTATGAATGTTTGGGTCTAGTTTCAAACCTCTCTCATAATTCCCTATTTATGTTTTAATGATGGGATACCCATTTATCTATCATTAAATGCCTCCCATGTACACCTGTTACTATGCTAAAATTCTGAAAGAAATTTCTCTCTCCTCTTTTACATTCAAGCAATACTTTTGTATCATGGATCTAAATTTCATTACAATTTTTGGGACACGTATCTATATGACCTCCTTACTGTTAATTAAATGTAAATATGATGTGTAACCCATTTCTCTATCATCAACCATTTTTATAAATTCTTATGTCACGCCGTTACACTGCTGAAATCGCACCGATTTTCTAAGCCAATGTCACTGTGTAGTGAATACCATGACCATTTATCCATCAAGGGTATTCACATTTAGAAACATTTACATATTGATTATAAAGTTTCATGTATGGATTACACATTATTTTATCGTGGAATAAATGATCATGTTTTATGAATCCATGTTTTATGATCCATGTGGCACACTTATACATGAAATGAAATGTTTAAGAAGGGTGCACCCTTATAGAGCTCCAATGCATTGGGTAAAGAATAGATTAATGATACGTCATGTGAAATGAGTATTGAATCATTCTAATTCATGTGAAAAGAGGGTTTACTTGTGCTTCATGTGTAATGGGGATTTACTCATGCTCCATGTGCAATGAGCCTTGGCTCATGCTAATTCCATGTTAAGTGTTGTTGCAACATTTCCATGTTATGATTATCATGCTTTATCATGCCTTTATGTTCATGTTTCTCTTGTTCTATATTGATATTAAAATTTTATAACATGTATTGTACCTCTCATGTATTCCATGTTTATTCCCTTAATGGGCTTTATAGATCACCCCTTTTCTTATGCATTTCCTTATGTTGTCCCATGCAATGCTATGTATGAGGGAATGTAATGGTCATGTAGAGGAAGTTTTCAATAAAGATGTTGTATTTCATGTTTCAAGTTGTTATGTAACGATCCTAAGCCCCAAAGACACTAGACCTCTCGATCTTCCATTTGTATCAAGTGAATAGTTTATGTAATAAATCATGTTTATGTTTGTAATAAAAGTAGGGTAGTCATAATTCTAGAGACGAGAGAGACTCCAAAAATATGACTAATGAGGAAATTTTTGAATCATGTAACATGATTAAAGAAACATGAAATATAATAAATGATAAATTTAAAACATAGATGAAATAATATGCTCTTACTATGACTATTAAATCTGAACTCACATCTAAAAAACTGAAAAATGTTTAAATGCTCAAAGAGATCAATGAAATAAAAATGTCTAGAGAAATTCAAGAATGACATAGAATGTTTTACTAATGGGAAAAATAATCTAACAGAAATTCAAGGTTTAAAAACTATCCCTAACTATAATATTTTAATTGGCTATCAAACTGTTAAATGAAATCTTGGTAGAACAAAAATTGTTTCTAAATCTAGGACATATAGTTTTTCTTCCTGTTGTGAAAAAAAATCAACAAGTTCAAGTTATGATACACTTTCTACTATTTCGTGTTTTTCTGGACCGAATAAAGTTTATTTTTGGAATACATTACACAATGATTATAGAAAACCTATTAGGTAGATGTGGGTTCTTAAAGCACATATCACTAATGTTACTGGACCCAAACAAGTATGGTTACCAAAATTTTTATTTGTTGATCATTCTTTTTGAAAGATTCTAAAAGAGTTCTTGTAAAGGTGTATGGTACTTGGAAAGTGGTTGTTCAGGACACATGAAAATATAGTACACATTCTTTAAGATCTTATTAGAAATTGATAGATTACATGTCAAATTTGGTGATAATTCCAAAGAAAAAATTACTGGCCTTGGCCAAATCGGTAACTCTAAATCAGTTTTGATTTCTAATGTACTATTTGTTGATGGTTTGAAATATAATCTGTTTAGTATTTCAAAATTATGGGATGATGGATTTCAGGTAAGATTTTGAAAATGTTTCTGGCAATGTCTTTAATTATAATGAAGAATTAGTGTTTTCTACATTAATAAATGAAAATGTTTATTCTGTTAACATAGATGCTTAAGTTTCTCAAAATTATTTATGATTATGTGTATTTCATAAAGAGTGTTTTCTCTGGAATAGGAGACTAGGATAGGATAATATTCACTCCCTTAGAAAGAAAACTAGAAATATCATATCCAAAGACCTACGCAAACATTAGTTTCCAAATGGTAAAGTGTGTAATCTCTGTCAAAAGGGAAACCAACACAAAATTTCCTTCAAATAAAAGAAAAAAGTTTCAACATATGAACCTATTGAACTAGTTCACATGGATTTTTTTGGACCATATAGATTTTTTAGTTTAAATTGGAAGCACTATGTTTATTCTCTTGTAGATGATTGTACTAGATATACTTGGTCCTTCTTTCGGGCTAAAAAAAGTGAAGCATGCTCTTATTTTACTAAGTATTCCAATTCTAAATAAAATAAAAGTGGACATAGAATTAAATCCTTAAGATGTGATCAGGGCCGTGAGTGTGAAAATCAAGAGTTTGAATCCTTTTTTTCAAAAAATGGCTATTGTCACAAATTCTATTACCCTAGGACACCTCAACAAAATGTAGTTGATTAAATAATAAATAGAACCCTACAAGAGATTGATAGAGCCATGCTGGGTGAATATGGTATACCTCTTTTTGGGAAAAATCTGTCAATACATCATGATACATAATCAATAGAGCGTTGATCTGAACTATTCTTAAAAGGACTTCGTATGTGTTATGGAACAATAGAAAACCCAAAGTTAACTACTTCAATGTTTTTGGATGCAAAATCTATATCCTTAATACTAAAAACAATCTTTACAAATTATTATCCAAGAGTGACGAAGGTATCATATTAGGATATTCCCTTTAAACTCAAGCTTATAGAGTGTTCAATAAAAGAACTAAATGTGTGGAAGAATCACTCCGTGTAAAATTTGATGAAACAGATCCACATGAGCCTAAAACCATTCAAGGGAACCTATAGGATGACGTATCAAATCTAAACATTAATTCAAAATCCTCAAAAAATTCTATTAAAGAATATGTGAAAACTAGAAGTTCTGGAAATTCCATAGACTCAAGTTACAATGAACTTAAACCTATTAATGAAACTGAAACCACTAGTCCTGCCTTTTTTAGAACTATTATAACTCTTATGAACCATCCATTTGATGTTGTTTTAGGAGACCTATACAAAGGAACTCAAACTAGAGCTTCTCTTAGAAATTAGGTTGAACATAAAGTCTTCTTGTCCCAACTAAAACCTAAATGCACGAATGATGATATCAATGATGGGTTTTGGGTAATGGCTATGCAAGAAGAACTTAATCATTTTGAAAGGAACTATGTTTTGAAACTTGTTGATAAACACAAGGACATATTAACCATAGGAACTAAATATTTATATAGAAATAATATAGATGAAGATAGTAAAAAAGTTAGAAAAAAAGCTATATTGGTCGCCCAAAGCTATCATCAAGAAGAAGGAATTGTCTATGAAGATACCTTTGCACCGATACCAAGACATGAAGCCATAAAAATTATGATTTCTTATGCTACACATCTGAATTTCAATCTATATCAAATGGATGTCAATAGTGCATTCCAAAATGGGTAGATAGCTTAGGATGTCTTTATTGAGCAACCCCCTGGTTTTACGAATCCCTATATTTAAAATCATATTTTTAAATAGTCAAAAGCTTTATATGGTTTAGAAAAATCTCCAAGAGCTTGGTATGACAGGTTAAGTAAATTTCTTATTTCCAAGGGTTTTACAAAAGGAATTACTGATCCTACCATTTTTAAAAATTGAATTTCTAATGATTTTTTATTTTTTCATATCTATGTAGATGAAATTATCTATAGATCTTCAAGAAATTATTTTTTTTATTTTCCTAAAATTATGGAAAATGAATTTGAAATGTGTTTATTTTGTGAACTAAAATTATTTTTCATATTTCAAATATTTCAAAATAATGAAGGAATTATTTTAAATCAATGTAATTATAATAGAGATCTTCTAAAACATTTTGGATTGGATAAAACCAAAAGTAGTGGGACTCCAATGAGTACCACATGTATGTTGTGTCTTGATGAAGATGTAAATTCTATTGATCAAACAACTTATAAAGGAATGATTGAAATTTTATTATTGTTGACTGCTACTTGACCATAAATTATGTTTGTTGTGTGAATGTGTGCTCATTTTCAAGAAAATCCTAAGGAATCTCATTTAAATGATTTTAAAAGAATTTTCAAATATCTCATGAATACACCCAATATTATACTATTCTATCCTAGAGGAAAATCATTTTAATTAGTTATTTATTCTGATGCTAACTTTGGTGGCTATAAGTTATATAGAAAATTCACCTCTGAAACATGTCACTTTTTAGCCAAGTCACTAGTATCATAGTGTAGTATGAAACAAATTTCTATTGCATTATCTTCTGCAGAAGTTGAATACATTTCTTTTGGTAGTGGTTGTGCAACATTCATGTGGAAGAAACACACATTACTAGATTATGTATATCATTTTAGTCATATACCTATAAATTGTGACAACACGTGTTCTATTAAAATATCAAAAAAAATCATGTTTCATATTCTAGGGAAAAGCATATTGATTTAAGACATCACATTTTGAGAGATCGCTATAAAAAAGGTTGTATCACTTTGGAATTCATTGGAACTTAATTTCAGCTTGCTGATATATTCACCAAACCATTAAATTCTGAGAGAATAGACTAAATCATACATGTTCTAGGAATTATAAAACATATGTAAATGTCTTACTATTTTATGTATTATTGTTTTATATCATACTGTTTTAGATCCTACTATTTCATGTTTATGTTTTCATAGTTACTAATTCCTAGTTATTGTCTGACATTTACTGTCTCTAACAATACATTTTCACAATTTAGAAATCACACTATTACAGACTCTCCCGGAATGCCTGATACGGACTCACCGTGAATGTTTGTTACAATCTCACCGTGATAGTCTGTCACTGTCTCACCATGACAGATAGTTATTGTCTCATTGTAAGAATACATTGTTATTTTATTTATAAATTGAGATCATGTATCATTGTTATTACTTATATTACCATTTTAATTTCTAGAGCTTTTATTTTTTCGACGTTTGGTATTCATAAACGATATCATAAATGAATTTTAACTTGTTGTTCACTCGAGCATGCATCTATTCATGCAAACTGTAACCCTTCTTCACAATTGCACCCCTCCTCTCTCGAACCTTTAGTAAATTCAAAGGATCAAACACCCTTAATTGTTCTTTCTTGAGAAACAAAGTTCAATGAAGAAGAAGAGCGTTCCTAAGATAGCACCCAATGGTCCTCTAAATCCAAATCTTGTGAACCGAATAGTAGTTATTGAGAAATAAATATTCCGTATGTTTCTTATATCGATTAAGTCTATGGGATTAAATGTCTTAAAAGAAAAAGGTTTCTTAGACTGATTTTCAGAAGAAGATAAACCTATTTACCCAAAGCATGTGGCTCAATTTTATTAGTATGTTTAGTTATCTTTTGATTCTGATCATGGATATGCTGTAAGAAGTTGGATAAATGGACCAAGATTCACATTCTATTAGAGGTTATGGGATACATGCCTTGGGATACCTTATTAAGGCATGTGTGAAGAAAATTAGAGAGGTCCTCCACCTCCTTGTGAATTATTATTTTTAGATAAGTCTTTGAAAAGATTAATCAAAAAATGGAACCATGAGAGATCCATAACTGCTAAACTAGATAGAGAATGTAGACTTCTGTTCATGTTTATTCAGAACTAGATTAGCCACAGAAAAAATTATTTTGATGTACTTAAATATCAAGATATATTTTTTATCCATCTCATGAAAAATGGGCATAATATCAACCATTGTAATTATGTCATTCACCATATGTGTGTGCTGATCAAAACCACATCCAAGTAAACCTATATGTATTTTTATAGGCTTATTTTGGCTATGCTTCATGCCAAAGGTATGGTTGAACAAAATGAAGAGGTTATCAAGGACTATGAGTTATCTCTCAAAAAAGTTATTATGAAGAGGATGAAGATCAATTAGAGTCCTTGGAAAAAGGAATGGGTGGATGACAAGGACAAGATATATGAGAAGTTCAATCTGGTAGAACATCCCTCAAGACCAAAAGGTATTTATGATCCTGGTTTGGAACAAGATGAATTTTCTGAGTATTTTTATGAAGAAGAAGAATATTTTGTTGTTCCACTCAGCAAAAATGTTTTGGAAGAGGAAGACAATACTCCTGTTCCCCATGTAGAAATTGAAAAATAAATCCCTACTCCTAAAGGTGTTGCTGATCTGTAAGAACAACCTAAAGTTGAGAAGGAATCTGTTTCCAAAGAAACCAAAAAGGATGTTGTGGAAGAACATATATAAGAAAAAATTCATGTTCAGAAAAAAGATGACCTTGAGGAACTCCCAAAAAAATAATCTGTCCATTATGTCATTCCTTCAGCTAAAGAGAGGATGGAGCTAGATATTCAGTTTTTCAAATAGGAAATGAGTGAGGAAGCCAGGTATGATATAGTAGAAATAGATCAAGGATATATGGATGCAACTGTTGAGGGGGAGAAACCCATATTCTGGATTATATAGAAGTGACAAATCCGACTGATCCAAACATAGTAGACACATGATATAATTTCTCTAGTTTTTATGATGTGAAAGACTCACTAGAAGTATCAGTCAAAAGTCTTGATCTATCTACAATGTTTCAATTGAAATCTATCTCTAATATTTCCACTAAAAAGGAGCCTGATCAGGTCTCTGTCTATATCTCTTAACCTTCACAAGATCCCTCAGTTCGAGAAAATAAGGGTGACCTAAATGAATTTCGAGCTAACCTCATGGCTGGAGTTGGAAAGCTCATGGACTCCCAACCATCTATTGTAACTAACTTAATTGAAAATTAATCTTCACTATTACTGGAGAATTTTTTTTGGAATATTCAAACTAATATGCTCCATGTTATTCATGAAACAAGGATTTAAAATAAACAGCATAGTGATTATGTAAAAACACTAAGATGTATTTTTGGAGAAATGAAGACAATGATGAACTCATGATTAGAACCTATTTCTCATCCTGCCGAGACTCCTGTCTCTCAAACCTCATAAGATTTTACCTCTATGAGTCAACCCCATTTCTCTTCCTTAGCTGAACAGATCATTGAAGGATACAAACAGATAGTGAAAAAGATATGTGAGCTTGTTATTAGTCTTAACAAGACAACTGATGAGTATAAGGGCTTCCTTCAGAAAGTGATCAATCAACTGAAATATCTTAACTCAACTTTCATTGCTTCTAAATCATCTGGACACTCATCTCATCCTTCCTTAGACAGTGAACTACTCAGAACAGTGGTCAAAGAATAACTTTAGGTTGTGCATAGTGGTGTGATTAATGAATCTATATCTGAATATATCAAGAACTATGACAGAGTTCTTGATCTGTTCAAAATCCATTCAAAGATTGCTAATGATTCTAAACAGGATATTACCAAAAAAGTGGACTTCTATCTCAAACAGATCTTCTCTAAGAATGAGGTGACAAATCACTTCAAGTAATATGTGTAAAATCTAAGGATTCCTCCTGTTAATCAACCCTTTAAGACACAAGTCTAAAAGCTCACATAGTTCACTCGTCTGTTTGACAAGTTTATGAAAAACAAGGATGAATTTGAAAAATCTATACAGTATGGTGGAGAGATCATTTCTGATTTTATCACGCTTCTGAGGCCCTATCTTCATGTATAGAGTACTGCCATCGTTGCTCATACGGCTGCACCTCTATGACTTGGTTTGCCTACATTTACCTCTTCCCAAGCCTCCACCTCTATGTATTTCGGTCAAGAACTATGTCAGAGAAAGCATGTGATGATTGATCAAAAACTTCCTCGATCTTCTTCTATACCTACTCTGGCTCCCTCGGTCTACGAAGGTCTTACATTACCTTCTCATTCAACAAGATTACTCCCTTCTTCTTCCTCAAACTATTATCATATGGATTCTTCTTCTGATCATCCTACTAAAGGTAATGAGAAGACCAACTAGTGATGAATAACAATGATTACTCTCTTTTTATAGGAATTTTGTTAAATTTTTTTTTATTTACTTCTTTTGAATACCACTCCTTTTATCAAATGCAATTTGAAATTTTCTTGTCTCTTTTGTCTTCATTTTTCTTGCAACTTTTTGATAATCCCAAAATGGGAAGAACATTGAATATTATCTCAAGGTATGATTATTTCCATGTGTAGATTATATTGAAGACATATAGACTCTAAATATACATGATTCGTATAAGGCCTCGGCCTTAAACCTTACTTAATATTGAATTATATTAATAATTCACATTAAGGATCTTTTCAGGTTTAGAGTTTTAGAGAATTAGAAAATACTTATTACATCTCTAATGATTACAAAGTAGAAACTTCTACTAAGTTACCATAGAATAAAAAACTCTTAAAAAGAGACATGTCTAGTTCAATGTTATATATAGCATGACATTCCCTTGATCCCATCCTTGACCATATTCCACATTATGTCCTGTGAAAAACATTTCAAAAAACCATGTGGTGAGCATAAAAAGCACAGTATGGGATACACAAATAATGAAAACTATTAGTTTATCAAAACAAAAAGTAAACCATGTATACGTTATCAAAGTAATACTTTTCACCTTTGTGAAGTAGTAAAAACTCTTCATTTAATAAAAGATCATTACTCACCCTTTTGTAACCAAAATATTACCATAAAACCCATATAAAGATCACATAACATATAAAGGTAACTTGGGACATAAACATACTTAAATGGAATAACCATACGGTCGACTTCCACACATATCACTTAATGGAATAGTCATACGGCTGACTTCCATACCCAATGCATTGGAGGTTATAACATAACCACCCTTCCTGGTATTCACGACACCACCCATCATATGGTTTATCATGTAACCACCCGTCAAATGTCCATGTACCATTATAAAATCATAAAACATAAAAAAATATAATGGAAAGAAAAATTTCCACACATTGATCACAATATATCACATAAATATATTGACATAAAAAATCCATTATAAAAACCATTTTCAATACCAAAATACATAAAAGAGTATATGGTATTTATTTCATTTTAAAAACATTACGGCTTGTTGTGGAAGCCAAAGACCAAATAATACTCGCGGCGGCGGAGAAGTCGTTGTCGCCGCATACGTACGACAAAAACATTCCCTTTTTTCATTTAGTGAAATGATTCGTATAAAAATATTCCTTTTGAATAAATGCAAAATTCAAAGGGGTTTATTCACCGTATTAAATAATGTGGTGTACAAAACAAAAATATGCCTCAATGAAAGGATATTGAGATGAAGTCCCTTACCTCGAGTCCGACTTGACTCGATCGTTCTTTAACGACCTGAATAATAAACTTGAGTTAATTTCTACTTTATTAAGAACCTTTTTCATGTTCATTATTACTTTTATATAACTTATTACCATGTTAGGAACATTATGTAGTCATTTAAGTTGATAACGGTCGTTTGTCGATATTTGGTACTTGAGTAAAATGTGAACTTCTTACAATTACATGTTGTTCATGTGGTCAAAGGTTCATTATATCCAGAATTATATTCATGATTTGGATATCATATATATCATATATATCCATAATATACATGTATTTATAATATTACATAATCATTTAGAGGTAAGAAATTAAATGCACCGTTCAGGGAACGGTAAGCCGTACGTACGCATTAACGCTACATTCATTTCATTGTCATATTTATGGAATTAAAACTAAATGAGAGGTATGTATATTTTAATTCCATAATTATATTAATCATTTATATGTAACATACATGATATATAATAACTTTAAATCCATCCTTTATACGTCCCGCATATGGAATTAACAAATCAAATCACTTTGAGGGGGCGATAATCCACACTTCATAAAATGAAGATATCGTGTCTACCCATAATGGAAGCCATGAAGGTATGCCATAAATGAAAAATACAGAAGCTTAAGTAAGAAATAAATATATTATATATCATATATAAAAATAGTGACATCCTAATGGCCACCTTTGACGTTGTTGGAAGAATATTGAACAATCATCGTTTCGTGAGGCAGAAATTCGCCATCCATGGAAACAGTATGTTCTTTAACCATTAGATGTAGGTATGTGTAAGTGTAGCTCGAAATCATCTTATAAAAACATCCTAGTATATTTAAGATACTGTATTTGTTACAAAATAAATGAATAAAAAGAGTTTATGGAGTTGGAGAAGAAAAATAAAACAAAAGGACACAAGTGAAGACATTACCTTAAAATCAGGTAACTCTCTTAGATTTGAGCTCAAAGGCTTCCTTGGGAAGACTTATTCCCAAAGGGAGGCTTCTAAGAGTTAGATAGGGATGTGGAGAGACATAATGGGCAGGGTTTGGCCAATCCAAAGGCTTTGGAAGTGTGGGTAAGGTGGTAGAGGTGGGGGCCTTTTATAAGAGGAGATGAGGGGCACTCTTGGAAAGTAAAGAAATGTTACTTTATTTTAAAATGATTTTCAGATTTAAAAGGTCCCACATTGATATAATTAGAGTATAAGGTGATAAGGGTTCAAAATAAACCCATCAAATAGGTTTTTGACAAGTGTAGGTCTTAGATATTACATTATAGTTTCATTTTATTTAAATCGTTAAATAATGAGGTAATCGTTGCATCATCATGGTTCCATAAATAATTTAATTTATTTAATGTCTAAAAATTATAAAACCAATATCATGACTTATGAAATCATTTTTTATTTATAATGTATATTTATAATCAATACTCTGACTTGTATAACCCCATTTAAAAATTGTTTTAGTAAAACAACTCATGTTTGTGACATTTTTACTTTAACATTAAATAAAAAGATATTAATGTTATTTTTCTTCCAAAGTGGCTCCATGGGGTCCCCAAGTTGAAACATGGATTTTATTGGTCTACAATGACATATCCAATAAGGGTAGGACATGTGTCTAGGTCATTCCATATTATTAAAACATTATTTTTACCTTAAACTACACTAATTACCTCTAATCGCGATTAATAAACCTAAAAGTTACTATTCACCGAAAAATTATTGTAATCCCATTGAACCACATTTTGCTTCCTAATGACAACCATGTTTGTCGGATTTTTGAAATTCAAAACACAAAGGTGGAAAAATTTCATTTAAACGAAAAATCAGTTTTTTAAGTACCACTTAGTGGTTTCACTATTCATCAAAAATTGAAGTTTTTTAGAAAAATACCAAAAATTCACCCTAAGATATATTTGATATTCCGAATTAAAAAATGATGTCTATTTTACAAAATTAAAAACATATAAGTTACATTAATTAATTTAATAATTAATTCCCGCTGTCAGAGCAAATAGCGTGTTTTTATTAAACAATAAGTATCAAAAGATTGAAACTAGTTTAAGTCTGATTTCAAAGTGAAATTAATTACAAAGACCACTATTGGATTAATTGGTAAAAATATATTCTAATTTCACTTTAAATCCAATTAAAATGATAATATAATCATATAAATAAACTATATTAAAAAGAGGTTTGGAATTAAAATACAACATTTTTCACCATTCATTAAAAATGAACTATATCGGAAAAATACCAAAAAATTACACAAAGTAAATTTTGATGTTCCGATTCTAAAAAAAAGTTATATTTGGTCCAATAGAATGTATAAGAGTGATCAAAACTATATTTAATGATGGTTCTCCATCAAAAGGCGATAAGTGAACCGTTATTCAAAATTAGAGTATAAATGCCTAAAATTGAATTCTTTCCGTATTTTAAGCCTTTATCTTTTATTGTAAAAAATTTTAAAAACATATATAATCATATTTTACTTATTTCTATCCATTCCCGCCAATACAACGGCTACATGTTAACCACCATTTAAAATAATATTCTTATATTACTAGTGTGCAACGTAAGTTTTCAAAGAAAATCATCGTTGCGTACCGAGTACTCTATCAAACATAGCAACCCCTTTAATGTAAAATTAATATTTAATTCACAAATATTAATAAATATGAAAATTTATTATTCTTTATTTACCTGAGATGTTACATCCTTCCCCCCTTTTTTGGAATTGTGTCCTCACAATTTTATTCACTTATCAAAATAAGTGGGGGTATTTATCCCTCATAGCATTTTCAGATTCCCACATTGCCTCTTCAACCATATAGTTTTTACAAAAAACCTTTACCTGGTGAATCACCTTATTCCGTAACACTTTCTCCCTGTGGTCAAGAATCTGGACTAGCTGTTCTTCATAAGATAGGTTCTCTTCCAGCTGAACTACCTCTGGACTCAAAACATGAGATGGATTTGGCATATACTTTCTCATCATCGAAACATGAAAAACATTGTGTACCTGAGATAAACTCAGAGGTAATTCCACTTTGTATGCACCTGATTCAACTCTCTCCGGAAATTCATATGGTCCAATGAACCTTGGACTCATCTTTCCTTCCTTACCAAATCACATCACACTTTTCCATGGAGAAACCTTGAGAAAAACATGATCACCTACCTAGAAAGATAGATCCTTCCTCCAGTTATCCGCATAACTTTTCTGTCTTCTCTGAGCTGTTCTCATGTGTTTCTGGATCAAATGATATTTTTCTGCCATCTATTCTACCAGTTCTGGTCCCATCAGCTTCCATTCACCCACTTCATCCCAAAAAGTTGGAGTTCGACACCGCTTCCCATATAATGCCTCAAATGGTGCCATCTGTACACTGGAATGAAAACTTTTATTATAAGAAAACTCAACCAAAGAAAGATGTTGGTCCCAACTTCCCTGATAATCCATAGATAAAGCTCGTAGCATATCCTCCAAGGTCTGAATTGTTCGTTCTGACTACCCATCTGATTCCGGATGAAAAGCTGTACTAAAATCTAATTCAGTACCCAATGACATCTGAATGCCTTTCCAAAAGTTAGAAGTAAACCTGAGATCACGATCGTACACAATGAAGAGGGGAACACCATGTAACCTGAATATCTATTTAATATACAATAGAGAATGTTTATCTAGAGATAAAGTATCTTGAATAGGAAGGAAATGAGAAGATTTACTCAATCGATCAACAATAACCCAGATTGCATTATTACCTCGATATGTCCTCGGTAATCCCACAACAAAGTCCATGGATATATTTTCCCATTTCCACTCTGGCACTGGTAAAGGCTGAACCATCCCTTTCGGTAACTGTCGCTCTGCTTTAACCTGCTGACAAGTCAAACACTTCACATTAAAATCAGCAATATCTCTTTTCATTCCATCCCACTAGTAATACTCCCGCAAATATCTGTACATCTTAGTACTTCCAGGGTGAACTGAGAATGGGGAACTATGAGCCTCACATAACAACTCATTCTTAAACTGTGAATCACTAGGGACACATAATCTCTTCCCAAACCTCAAAACACAATCATTATCAATTTTGAATTCATGCAACTTACCCTTCTAAACCAGGTCTACCTTTTTCTGTAACTCACTGTCTTCCCTCTGCGCTTGCTTAATTCTGTCTGATAGGGATGACCTCACTGATACCTGAAACAAAACAGAAGAACTTCCTGCACCAACAACTTCTATGCCAAATTTCATCAAATCAAAACCAAAGGATCTCGTTCCAAACATAGCATGGTTAATGAAGCATCACGTTTTCGACTCAAAGCATCGGCCACTTTATTTTCTTTTCCCGGATAGTAATGAATTGTACAATCATAATCCTTGATTAATTCCATCCATCTCCTCTGTCTCATGTTCAGTTATTTTTGAGTGAATATATACTTTAAACTTTTTTGATCAGTATATATTTCACACTTTACTCCATAAAATGATGCCTCCAAATTTTTAGAGCAAAAACAACAGCAGCTAATTTCATGTCATGTGTAGGGTAATTTACCTCATGAGTTTTCAACTGACGTGAAGCATATGCAATTACCTGATCATTCTGCATAAGGAAATAACCAAGTCCCTTCACCGAAGCATCAATGTAGATAACAAACTCACCATTCCTGGAAGGAAGTTCCAAAACCGGAGCATTCACAAATCTTCTTTTCAACTCCTGAAAACAATCATCACATTCTTTTCTCTAGATAAACTTAACACCCTTCCGAGTTAGCTTAGTCATTGGACTGGATAACTGTGAAAAATTTTCAACAAACCTTTGTTAGTAACCTTCCAAACCAAGGAAACTACAGATCTCAGTTACATTTGTGGGTCTTGACCATTCTTCAACAACTTTTGTTTTAGTAGGATCAACAGTTATTCCATTTTTTGAAACAATGTGACCCAAGGAAGAAATTTTTTTTAACTACAACTTGTTGGGTCGGAACAAACGAGGAATGATGGCAAGAGGGGGGGTGAATTGCCTTTTAAAAAATGATTGACAAATTAAAATCAAAGTAAAGTGCAGCGGAAATAAAAGAGGCAAGACACAAGAAATTGATAACGGAGTTCGGCCAAAAACCCGGCCTACGTCTCCGCTCCCAACTCAACCGTTGATAGATTCCTACCGCTTGCTTTTCAATGGTTTTAGCAAGAAACCCACTAGGCTTTGAGGTAGCACTAGGACCTATTACATCTTGCTTTTATTGGTTTAGCAAGAACCCACTTGCTTTCAATGGAATAGCAAGAACCCACTAGCCTTTTTAACGGGTGAAGGCTAGCTCACCGAAACACAAGCCTTTTAAAAGGAAAGGCTTGAAGAAACCTTTTCACACCTTAATGGTGGTGTGAGAACCCAAAAGAAAGAGGGGATGAGAAAAGTGGGAGTTTGTAGGCACAAACTCAATTTAAGCTCAAAAATAAATATACAATAAAAACCGTATTTTGAGAAGCCTTGGGAGCCTTTGATTGGATGGAGATGTTGAAGGCCGCTTCCAAGCTTCTTTGAAGGGTCTCCTTGGATGTGGAAGTTGTTGGAGCTATTGGGGTTCCCTTGGAGGAAGTCGTCAGAGGTTGGCCAATTGATGCAAAATATGTCCGTGGGCTTCCGTATAGTTCCGGTTAGTGTCCGGGGCTTCCTTGGCCTTTATTTATAGGCATGGAACCCTTGGGGAGTCTTCGGAGACGTTGGGAAAGGCCTCGGAGCCGTTGGAGGCCAAAAGAAGGTTGACTGGTCAAAGCCAACGGCTAGTTTGACTGGGCTACCGGCTGGCCGGTACAGCTCCACCGGCTGGCCGGTGCCTTGGTAGAGAAGAAGAGTCTTGATCCAGGCTCTACCGGTCGACCGGTGGAGGAGCCACCGGCTGGCCGGTGGCAAGACAGTAGAAAACACTATTTGGGCTGGGTGCCACAGGTCGACCGGTGAGGAGCCACCGGCTGGCCGGTGGCAAGACAGTAGCAAATACTATTTGGGCTGGGTGCCACAGGTCGACCGGTGACAGAGCCACCGGTCGACCGGTGGAACCTGGCAGTGGGCAATGCCTCTGCCAGTTCCACCGGCTGGCCGGTGCTATCACACCGGTTGGCCGGTGGACTGAATTTCAGTCCATTTTGCCAACTTTCTTGGGTCAATCCTTTGGAAATCTTTTGCCTATCATCCACAACACTTAAAAACAAAGTTAGATAAACATGAAAGTGATTGTGATCATGAAAATTAAACCACGAGGGGATACGAGAGGTACAACAATCTCCCCCTATTTTGATGATCACAATCACCAAAACAATTAATGTAAAATACTGAAATTGAAAGGAAATGCTAAGCACGATGAAAAGGATTCTCCCTCAATCAATCAAGAAATTTCTCCCCCTTTGTGATTATCAAAATAGCGTGGGGCATAAAACTTGATTGAGGGAAAACGAGATTTTAAATCAATTGAAATTTGGAAATTGAAATGAAAATTTGAATAACAGTTTGAATTGAAAGTTTTGAATCAAAAACCAATTGAGATTTGAAATTTGAAACCAAATGAAATTTTTGAAATTGAGAGTTTTGAATCAAAAAAGAATTGAAAATTTAAATTGAACAATGAATCGAAAATTTGATACCAAGAGTTGAAATTGAAGGTTTGAATGGAAAATTTTGAAAAAGAAATCAAAAGGGCTTAATTTCAAATTGAAAGTTTGAATTGAAACAAAAAGCTTAAACAGACCTAACTCCCCCTAAATGAAAACAAAAAGTCACCGGGGAGAGGAAATAAATTTTGGCCCGGAGAGACTCGCAAGAAGGGATTTCTTAATCCATACTTGTCTCATGGCGGGTCTTCTCCTATAAAATTCGTCCGAAAAGAAAAAAGATTTGGGTTGACCGTACCGGGCATTTTTACAATTACATTCATAAATAAGGTGCCCGGTCTTCTTGCAATAATTACAAAATTTGTAAGCGGAGCTCCCCCTTACAAAAACAGTTGGAGCATGGGAGGAGGAAGCTTGGTTGGTGTAGCCAAGTCCATGTGTGGTTCTAGAAACACGTTGAGAACCAAGGAGATTGGACAAATTTTGTTCACCTTGGGTGAAATTGGCTAGGGTCTCTCTTAGATCTTTGATGGTTGATTCCATAGAATCAACATTTGGAAAATTTTGGATTTTGAGGGAGAGTTCCTCCTTCTCTTTGAGAAGTTGGTCTTTTTCGGAAGAGAGTTTTTTGAAAGACTTTTTTAAAGCAACAAATTTTGAAGAAAGCTCATGAAAACCTTTTTCTAGTTGGTCTCTAGCGTGTGAGAGTTCTTCATAAGAAAGATGATTAAATGAATTAGAAGAACTAGAGGAGGAAGAGGAGGAAGAGGAGGAAGATACCTCATGTTTTGCCATTAGGAAATTATTACCATTGTCGCTCGAGGAGAAGGAAGAGAAGGAGGATCTATCACTCCATGTTTTCTTTAAAGCCTTCTTCTTCTTCTTCTTGGCCCTTTTCTTGTGAGGTGGGCAAACGGGCTTGATCTTTTCGTCGGGTTCTTGCTTTTGATCGGATTCTCGCTTTTGATCGGATTCTTGCTTTGGATCCTCGCTAGTACCTTCATAGGTTAGTTCTAACAATTTCCAAATATCATAAGAAGTAGTGCAAGAAGAAATACAATCAAAGACATTACGGTCAAGACCACAATGAAGAGCGTTCATGGCTTTGCCATCAAGCTCAAAATAAGCAATGTCATTGGGGGTCCATTGAGATTCATCTAGACTAGAGAGAGTATAACCATGCATGACAATTTTAAAAATAGAAAAACCAATGCTTTTAAGAAATGTAGTCATGCGGGTTTTCCAAAAAGAATAGTCGGTTCCATCAAAAAATGGAGCACGACCCAATGAATATCCTTTGGGGGCGTAAGAGGTTGAAGCGGTAGAAGCCATCAAAAAGGATCTTTAATTTGAAACCGGTTAGGGAATTATTCAAATACGTCCTTTGATACCAATTGTTGGGTCGGAACAAACGAGGAATGATGGCAAGAGGGGGGGGGGTGAATTGCCTTTTAAAAAATGATTGACAAATTAAAATCAAAGTAAAGTGCAGCGGAAATAAAAGAGGCAAGACACAAGAAATTGATAACGGAGTTCAGCCAAAAACCCGGCCTACGTCTCCGCTCCCAACTCAACCGTTGAGAGATTCCTACCGCTTGCTTTTCAATGGTTTTAGCAAGAAACCCACTAGGCTTTGAGGTAGCACTAGGACCTATTACAGCTTGCTTTTATTGGTTTAGCAAGAACCCACTTGCTTTCAATGGAATAGCAAGAACCCACTAGCCTTTTTAACGGGTGAAGGCTAGCTCACCGAAACACAAGCCTTTTAAAAGGAAAGGCTTGAAGAAACCTTTTCACACCTTAATGGTGGTGTGAGAACCCAAAAGAAAGAGGGGATGAGAAAAGTGGGAGTTTGTAGGCACAAACTCAATTTAAGCTCAAAAATAAATATACAATAAAAACCGTATTTTGAGAAGCCTTGGGAGCCTTTGATTGGATGGAGATGTTGAAGGCCGCTTCCAAGCTTCTTTGAAGGGTCTCCTTGGATGTGGAAGTTGTTGGAGCTATTGGGGTTCCCTTGGAAGAAGTCGTCAGAGGTTGGCCAATTGATGCAAAATATGTCCGTGGGCTTCCGTATAGTTCCGGTTAGTGTCCGGGGCTTCCTTGGCCTTTATTTATAGGCATGGAACCCTTGGGGAGTCTTCGGAGCCGTTGGGAAAGGCCTCGGAGCCGTTGGAGGCCAAAAGAAGGTTGACTGGTCAAAGCCAACGGCTAGTTTGACTGGGCTACCGGCTGGCCGGTACAGCTCCACCGGCTGGCCGGTGCCTTGGTAGAGAAGAAGAGTCTTGATCCAGGCTCTACCGGTCGACCGGTGGAGGAGCCACCGGCTGGCCGGTGGCAAGACAGTAGAAAACACTATTTGGGCTGGGTGCCACAGGTCGACCGGTGAGGAGCCACCGGCTGGCCGGTGGCAAGACAGTAGCAAATACTATTTGGGCTGGGTGCCACAGGTCGACCGGTGACAGAGCCACCGGTCGACCGGTGGAACCTGGCAGTGGGCAATGCCTCTGCCAGTTCCACCGGCTGGCTGGTGCTATCACACCGGTTGGCCGGTGGACTGAATTTCAGTCCATTTTGCCAACTTTCTTGGGTCAATCCTTTGGAAATCTTTTGCCTATCATCCACAACAATTAAAAACAAAGTTAGATAAACATGAAAGTGATTGTGATCATGAAAATTAAACCACGAGGGGATACGAGAGGTACAACACAACTCACAGTTGCTGAATTTTCCATACAGTTTCTTTTCTTTTAAGGTTTTCAAGATAACACTTAAATGACATTCATTCTCCTCTTTAGTTTTAGAAAACACCAAAATATCATCAATGAAAACAACCACAAACTTATCCAAGAAATCATGGAAAATTCTATTCATAATGTCCATGAATACAGCAGGTGCATTGGTTAACCCAAAAGGCATAAATAGAAATTCATAATGGCCATATCTAGTACGGAATGTAGTCTTTGGAACGTATGCTTCTTTTACTTTCAACTGATGGTACCCCGACCTCAAGTCAATCTTCGAAAAATACTGATCTCCCTGGAGCTGATCAAACAAATCATCGATATAAGGCAAAGGATACTTGTTCTTAACAGTAATGTTATTTAAGGCTCTATAATCAATAAAAAGTCTCATTGAGCCATCTTTCTTTTTAAAAAACAAGACAGGATCACCCCATGGTGATGTGCTGGGTTAAAGGAAACCTTTATCTAATAACTCCTACAATTCCTTCTTTAACTCTAAAAGTTCAACTTGATCTATTCGATAAGGGGGTTATGAAATTGTCTTAGAATCAGGAACTAAGTCAATAGTAAATTCAACAACTTGATCATGAATAATGCTAGGAAACTCATCAGTAAAAACATCAAGATACTCATTTACCACTGGCACATCATTAATCTGAACAGTTCCTTTATTTTCAACAATATGTGCAAGGTAACATTCATTTCCATCTTTCACTTGTTTCTCAACTTCCTGATATGTTATCAAAATCAAGGGTTCATTCTTGCACACAAACTGAAAATCTTTCTGAAAAGAAACCATTTTAGATCTGTAGTCAATCTTAGCATGATAAACTGAAATCTAATCCATGCCCAAAATAACATCAAACTCTACTAGAGGAAAAACAATAAGGTTTTCTGGTAGATTCTTTCTGCACATAAGGATAGGAAGGTTATTATAATTTCATTTTGTCTCAACTTTACCTCCTGGTGTTTTTACCATAAGTTCAGGATTCATATCTTGAGATGGAATTTTCAATTTACTAGAAAACTTCTCAGAAATGAAATAATGTGTAGACCCTGAATCAAACAACACATTGGCATAATCTGAACAAACAAACAGTGTACCTGAAACTAATTCATTCGATGACCCAACATCTGCTGAAGTATTTGCAAAGGATTTCACCACCCCTTTCTGCTTGTAGTCTGGCTTCTTTCCCTCAGATGAGTTCTTAATTAGACACTCAATTTCATAATGACCCATTTCATTACACTTAAAACATCTTACTGCTGACTTTTCATTGCCTACTCGATCATGTTCCTTACAGTTACGATCAATATGACCAGACTTACAACACCAAAACCACTTTCTAGACTTTGATAAACATTCTCCAAGATTCATTTTACCACACTTCTCATAGGATGGATATTTGGTTTTCTTACCTCCTTGCTTCTTTGAGGAATTCTTCCCTTTTTCCTGCCAACTTGACCTCTTATCCTGTCATTTCTCAAAGAGCACCTGATCGTCAGAAAATTCCATTTCCACCTTCTCCGCACATCAAACAAGTTTTTCATAACTTTTGAAATCATGAGAAGCTAAATCCCTTCGATACTTTGGCTTTAACATTGAGTAAAAATGGTTTATTTTACTATCAAGATATCTTATGAAGTTTGGAGCATACCTTGCCAATCGAGTGAACTTTGCTTCATAAGCAGCCACTGAGTCATCCTCCTGCCTCAATTATAGGAACTGTTTTTCCATCCTAAGATGAACAACCTTAGAAAAATATTTCTCAAGAAACATACCTTTGAATTCATCCTAGTGAAGATCATCAATCTCATCACTATCCCTGATATTTTTCACCATCAGCCACCACTGATCTTCTTCACCTTCAAAACGGAAAATAGAAAGACTATCCTTTTGATGTTCTGAACACCCCATGACATCAAAAATCTTCTCCAGTTATTTAATCCACCCTTCAACCTGCACATGGTCAGATGATCCTCTGCATGATGGGGGAAGTTGCCTCATGAAATGTTCCACCACTGACATGTTCCTCTGTGGTTGATCTGGCTGATCTCGTGCATGGATACCACCACTATTTATAGCCTCAGTCAATTGTGCCATTACTGCAACAAACTTTTCAGTTCTGATTCCGACCATCTCAGGTTGGTGATTTGGAAGGTTGTCTTCCTCCGGATGTCGTCCCAACATAGATGCTTTTTTTCATCTGTGGAAAACCACTCTGAATACAGAAATATATTAGGTGAAGAAACATGGTAATATTTAAATGCTATATCATTTTAGTCATACCATAAATTAACTTATAATTATCAATTTTCTAACTCCTAAAGTTTTATAAACCGACCTTTAATACCAACTATAAGGACCCGACCTTAAACCTTACTTAATATTGAATTAAATGAATAATTCACATTGAGGATCTTTTTAGGTTTAGAGTTTTAGAGAATTATAACATAACTATTACATCTCAAAATATTACAAAGTAGACACTTCTACTATGTTTCTATAGAATAAAAAACACTTAATAAGAAACATGTCTAGTTCCATGTTATATAAAGCATGACTTTCCCTTGATCACATCCTTGACCATATTCCACATTATGTCCTTTGAAAAACATTTCAAAAAACATGGGGTGAGCATAAAAATCTCAGTAAGGGATATACAAAGAATGAAAACTATTAGTTTATCAAAACAACAAGTAAAACATGTATACTTTATCAAAGTAATACTTTTCACCTTTATGAAGTAGTAAAAACTCTTCACTGAATAAAAGATCATTAATTACCCTTTTGTAACCAAAATATTACCAAAAAACCCATATAAAGATCACATAACATATAAAGGTAACTTGGGACATAAACATACTAAAATGTAATAACCATACGGTCGAATTCCACACATATCACTTAATGGAATAACCATACGGCCGACTTCCATACCTAATAAATTTGAGGTTATAACGTAACCACCCATCCTGGTATTCACGGAACCACCTGTCATATGGTTTATCATTTTACCTCCCGTCCAATGTCCATGTACCATTATAAAATCATAAAACATAAAAAAATATAATGGAAAGAAAATATTTCCACACTTTGATCACAATATATCACATAAATATATTGACATATAAAAATCCATTATAAAAACCATTTTCAATACCAAAATACATAAAATATTATATGGTATTTATTTCATTTTGAAAACATTACGGCTTGTTGAGGAAGCTAAAGACCAAATAATACTCGCGGTGGCGGAGATGTCATTGTCGCCGCATACGTACGACAAAAACTTCTCATTTTGCCGTTTAGTAAAACACTTCCTATAAAAAGATTACTTTTGAATAAATTTAAATTTAAAAGGTTTTTATACACCGTATTAAATAAAGTGGTGTACAAAACAAAAATATGCATCAATGAAAGGAGATTGAGACGAAATCCCTTACCTCGGGTCCGACTTGACTCGATCGTTTTTTAACATCCTGAATAATAAACTTGAGTTTATTTATACATGATTAAGAACATTTTTCAAGTTCAGTATTCATTTTATATCACTTATTACCATGTTATGAATCTTATTTAGTAATTTAAGTTGACAAAAGTCATTTGTCGATGTTTGGTACTTGAGTCAAAAGTGAACTTCTTACAATCACATGTTGTTCGTGTGGTCAAAGGTTCATTATATCCAGAATGGTATTCATGATTTTGATATCATATATATCATATATATCCAGAATATACATTTATTTATAATATTACATAATCATTTAGAGGTAAAAAATTAAATACACCGTTCATGGAGACGGTAATCCGTACGTACGCATGAACGCTACTTTCATTTCTTTGTCAAATTTATGGAATTAAAACAAAATGAGAGGTATGTATATTTTAATTCCATAATTATATTCATAATTTATATGTAACATAAATCTTATATAATATCTTTAAATCCATCTTTTATACATCCCACATATGGCATTAACGAATCAAATCACTTTGAGGGGGCGGTAGTCCGCAATTCCTAAAATGAAGATATCGCGTATACCCATAATGGAAGCCATGAAGGTGTGACATAAATGAAAAATAAAGAAGCATAAGGAATACATAAACATATTATATATCATATATAAATATAGTTACATCCTAATGTCCCCCTTTGAAGGTGTTGGAAGAATATTGAACAATCATCGTTTCATGAGGCAGAAATTCGCCATCGACAGAAAGAGTATGTTCTTTAACAATTAGATGTAGGTGTGAGAAAGTGTAGCTATAAAGCTTCTTATACCAAAATACTAGTATATTTAAGATACTGGAGTTGTTACAAGAGAAATGAATAAAAATATTTTAGGGGGTTGGAGATGAAAAATAAAACAAAAGGACACAAGTGAAGACATTACCTTAAAATCGGGTAACTCTCTTAGATTTGAGCTCAAAGGCTTCCTTGGGAAGACTTCTGCCCAATGTGATGCTTCTAAGAGTTATATAGAGATGTGGAGAGACCAAATGGTCAGGGTTTGTCCGAGCCAAAGGCTTTGGAAGTGTGGGTATGGTGGTAGAGGTGGGGGCCTTTTATAAGAGGAGAGGAGGGGAACTCTGGGAAAGTAAAGAAATGTTACTATATTTTAAAATGGGTTTCGGATTTAAAAGGTCCCACATTGATATAATTCGAGGATAAGGTGATAAGGGTTCGAAATCCACCCATAAAATAGGCTTTTGACAAATTTAGGTCTTAGATTTTACATTACATTTTCATTTTATTTAAATCGTTAAATAATGAGGTAATCGCTGCATCATCATGGTGCCATAAATAATTTAATTTATATATTGTATAAAAATTATAAAAAAAATATCATGATGTACTGAATCTTTTTATATTTCTAATGAATATTTATAGTCAAAATTATGACTTTTATAACCCCATTTGAAAATAGTTTTAGTAAAATAACTCATGTTTGTGACATTTTTACTTTAACATTAAATAAAAAGATATTAATGTTATTTTTCTTCCAAAGTGGATCCATGGGGTCCCATAGTTGACCCATGGATTTTCATGGTCCGGCATGACATATCCAATAAGGTTATGACATGTGTCTAGGTCATTCCATATTATTAAAACATTATTTTTACCTTAAACTACACTAATTACCTCTAATCGCGATTAATAAACCTAAAAGTTACTATTCACCAAAAAATTATTTTAATCCCATTGAACAAAATTTTTACTTCCTAATGAAAACCATGTATGTCTGATTTTTGAAATTCAAAACACAAAGGTGGTAAAATTTCATTTAAATGAAAAATCAGTTTTTTAAGTACCACTTACTGGTTTCACTATTCATCAAAATTGAAGTTTTTCAGAAAAATATCAAAAATTCACCCAAAGCTATATTTGATATTCCGAATTAAAAAATGATGCCTATTTTAAAAAATTAAAAACATATAAGTTACATTAATTAATTTAATAATTAATTCCCACTGTCAGAGAAAATAGCGTGTTTTTATGAAACAATAAGTATCAAAAGATTCACAATAGTTTAAGTCCGATTTCAAAGTGAATTTAATTACAACGACCACTATTGGATTAAATGGTAAAAATATATTCAAATTTCACTTTAAAACCATTTCAAATGATAATCTAATCATATAAATAAATTAGATTAAAAATAGGTTTTGAATTAAAATACAACATTTTTCACTATTTATTAAAAAATGATCTTTATCGGAAAAACACCAAAAATTTACACAAAGTATATGTTGTTTCACGATTCTAAAAAAAGTTATATTTGGTCCAATAGAATGTATAAGAGTTATCAAAACTATATTTAATGATGGTTCGCCATCAAAAGGCGATAAGTGAACCTTTAGTGAAAATTAGGGTATAAATGCCAAAAATTGACTTCTTTCCGTATTTTAAGCCTTTATATTTTATTGTAGAAAATTTAAAAAACATATATAATCATATTTTAGTTATTTATATCCATTCCATCCAATACAACGTCTACTTGTTAACTACCATTTAAAATAATATTATTATATTACTAGTGTGCAACGTATGTTTTCAAAGAAACTCATCGTTGCGTATCGAGTACGCTATCAAATATAGCAACCCCTTTAAAGTAAAATTAATATTTAATTTGAAAATAATAATAAATATGAAAATTTATTATTCTTTATTTACCTGGGATGTTACAATTCGTGAACATAAAAAAGGGTGAGATTGTTGGACTTCTCACGTATTAATCATGTTTTAATGATCACAAATCTCATTTCGTCTCTAAACCTTGATAAATCTATGTAATCTATCTCAAATAAAATGTATAGTTGTTTAGTATAAGCATTATAAAGCTCTTAATTGATATACACTTAGTTTTTTTACAATATAGTATCTCCAGATATACTTTATAATTATTTCATTGAAAAATGATTAAGTCTAACCCCTTCTATGAATATCTCTGCTTAAGTTTGAATACATATATATATGGAAACCGTGAGTCTACCACTGGTTATGTTTTTCTAGAAAAGTCACAAGGCACTGTGATGAATACGACACCGTGAATAATCAAACACTGCGAAGAATCAAACACCGTGAAGAATGAGACCACATGAAGATTCAGACACTCTGACTATGAGACATCAGGACCATGAGACACAGTGACCAAAAGACACCTTGACAATGAGAAACTGTGACCATGAGACACTGTGACCATGAGACATTGTGAAAAAGACACTGTGATCAATCCATACCCCGTTTGAAGGAGACAATGTTTCCATGACATACTCCGACATATTTTCATAATCTGTTTTTTCGTTTATCATTTTAATCTCTAACTGTCATATTTGAAGATTTTAAATGCACTAACATAATTAATGTTTCATTATATAAATTTCACATGACAGTATGAGGTACAAGGTAAATAATACATGCTACATGTCGGCTCAAACATATGCACTCTAAAAAAAGCGAAGTGATTCCAACGATAAAAATACACAAATGAATAAGTCGAAGGAAGGGTGTGAGAATGAAGATGAAGAAAACACATAGATTTTTATTAAGAGAAATATGAAACTTGTAATTTGATGCTTAAGAACAAGCAAAGCATACTTGAAATCCAGACTCAAGAACATCTCCACACTGTGAACACCATGAAGAACCCTCCCCAGATATGCCTGCCTTGCGATATTATGATTTCCATACGAGGACTTGATTTTAACAGCTGCTTCATTCCTGATGTCCAGAGTGGAAAAGACTAACACTGAGAGCACTTCTAAACCTTTCTGAATATGTCTTCTCTGTTGTGCATCATTTTATTGACTTTCGAGCAGTGTGTGAATCTGTATAACAAAAACACTCTATCTATTTCACTAAACTGATGGATATTATATATCCTTTCCCAAACATCCTTTTACAGTTGTGTAGACCTAGGGGTAAGTGTGGATGTGGTCCCTGTGTGACCTGGTAGTTTTTACCCATGAAGAATTGTGAAAGAGGTGAAGTGAACTAGACAGTCTTGTGTTCTGTGGATAACATTGATCTAGGGTTTGGATCACGTTTTTTTATATATGCTGCTTAGTGGAAGGTGATCACCACGTAAAGTGTATTAGGTCTCATCTTGAAACTGAACCACTTGTTTTTTATCCACTGTGCTGCTAAATTTAGTCTTCTGTGTTTTAATAATTTACTATATAATTCAAAAATCCCAAAATTTAATTTTATTTTTAATCTTGTAAAGAAGTTATAGTTGTTTTTCCATATTATAATAACTTCAAAATTAATATTAATAACTAATATTTAGATTACTGAGAATTATTCAATTTTCTAAGAAGTTATTTAAACAGTCGAAACTCTTATAACCGTATTACATTGATTAACTAGGCTATATTAAACCTTATTGGGAAATCTTTTTAAAAATCCTTTTTAAACAAAAATTGTTATAGATACTCAATTCACACCCCCACCCCTTGAGTCATCTACTCCGATGAACAATAACCATGATAATGTAGAAGGTATTGATAGGAAACATAAAACCCCCCATTAAAAAAATAAGGATGATGGTAATGACAGGAGAAAAAGGGAATAACAACTATGATGTAAAACAAAAAAGACATCTATATAATTTGGGTTGAATATAAAATCTGCGCCAACCTACCAGCTATGTCAACAGTTCTGAATTCATATTCAAATTCCCAATTTTATAAGAAAAATAAATTACATGAGTTGTAAAAAAGTTCCTGGTGTAATGATTATTCAACTCAATCTTTTTAGTTTTCTCTATTATTGAATCAGATTCCCATACTATCCATTAAAAATGAAACAATGTGCATCAGTTTCATTAATTATATTGTGTATAGTTCTAGCCAACATGTTGTGAAAGAAAATTATCTACAGTAACTAGTTACAGAAATGACATACATGGTGTGTGAAAATATTCACATGATGTTCATTGTTTGAGTTAAAACATTGTTGTTTACTATAGATAGTTGATTCACGTTTCTTTAAAAAATTGACAACATTTGTCTGTTAATTACTCACTGTGTTTTTTCTCATATTCTACAAAACACATCATATATCTATAATTTTTCATAAAAACATATAAATTAACAAGAAATATCAAAATTATTCATATGAACCACATAAAACATATATTAATTGTTATTATTCTTTTTACCCTCTAAATCACACTAAAATAGTTTTCAAAAACCAGGTGTATCAAACTGCACTATAATTAGTCATTCTCTTACCCTCAAGAAAAAAATCATCAAAAGCCTATTTAAAAAAATGAAATCATGATAATTATAAAAATATATATTACTTATATATTGAATTTATTCAAAATCTATCAAAATTAATACATAATCTCTAGGATTAAATCAACCAATGGTGAACTTCCAAGGTCCATTAATGTAATTTATTTATGAATTTCATCCTTGAAATTTTGTTATCCTAGTTGTATATTCTATTTTACCCTTTACAGAAAACTCTTTTCCTCAATATCTATTTTCATGTATTTCCATAAAAATAAAAATAAAGGTTTATCTCAATTCCCAATTGTGGGATGATGCTTTTATAGGTCACACAACAAAGTTAATAAGTCAATGTAGTTCATATAATAACATTCTTCATTTTGGGGAAGAATATTTCAATCTGATTTTTTTCATCATGAAATATAAAAAAATTTATGAATCCTCATATTTTATATTAAAATCACATTTTCTTATTAAAAATAACTCACAAGGTCTAAAATTATGATCTTTTATTAATCATTTCTATAGATCGAATATCTTTAAAGTTATGATTTCGAAATATTATAAGTAGACATAAAAAATAGGAAATTTATTATTTTCTAAAAAATCAAAATGAAATATCTTCAAAATACCACAAAATAATAAACAAATTTTTTTTATTGATTTTCCAAAAATATCCAAAGTATTAAACCTAAATAAATGTTTCCAATGTCAAATGTTTACAATTATAATGTTAATTCTTCTGATCTAATTTTATTTTATAAAAATTGTGAACAATTTTGAAAACTACCTCTCAGGTTTTCTCAATAGAAAACTCCATAATTGTATAATGATAACTCAAATTATTAGTGTGGTTTTGTGGTATACACACCCACACATAATATTTCACACGGTCCCCTAAGTGAAATTCCAAATAAGATAAAGGAGTTGTTACATGACATGGTACCAAGATAGGGATGAAAAAGAAAGAATTTAATTATGAAATTAACGAGATTAATAAGAAAAATATAACACACAAATATGTTGAATATATCTCAAAATGGTGTAAATAATCACTCAAGTATTCTTTCATGTTGTAGTGAAAAGGAAATTGTGTAATGATCTAATGGAAAATAAGAGAGTGTTGATGTAATGTAAATAAATATATAAAAAATTAAATCATCACATTGGTACATAAACACACACACACTCTGTCTCTATCTCTCTCACACATATATATAATAATAAAACTGAGTTATAGATATATTCAAGGGGTGACCATTTGAGAGGAAATTCAATAAAATTTCTCTCATATTCTTGAAGAATATTAACTTGAGAAGCTGTAGATATGGGGTATGTAGTATGATACTAGTCCTAAGTAGAGCTATTTTGGATAATAGGGCCCATATCCTCACCCAAATCATCAAATATATAAACCAAGACCTCAACTATAGGGTATGGGGATTTAACCTAAGTGGTTTATGGCTATGGTTTGTGTACTGGTTGGATAGAGGTAGAAAATATCTTACAAAATTCTAATAATGGAGGCTGATTCCATAAAGTTTTTTATTCACATATCCCAATGTTCTATTGAGCCATTAATCCCTATGATCTATATGAGAGTGAACCAATAACTTGATCAAGGGCATATAATGTGGTGTAACCGTGAAGATATCATATGTGATAATCATAATGGTGGGATGTGGGGGTGGATGAAAATTGATGGGTAATAATATTTTGTGGATATATGTAGTTGTGGTGGGACCACATGTGGATTTAGTGGGGGTATTATATTATTCATATATGTCCCCCAACATTTAATCAATACCAATGTGAATAATAATTTGATAATACATATTTTAAGGAGAAACTAAGGGATCATTAGGAGAAGAGGTTTCAAAACCCCCTAAGTAGTGTGCTAGTCTAGTGGCACAAAACTAAGCATTCAAGTTACCCTGACCTCTGCTGAACATGGAATGAGAATATAATGGGTGAAATATTGGATTTTGGGGTATTAATGTCTAAAATATTTGTCTAGAATATCAATATCACTTATACAGAAAACTCCCTCATCCTTATAGTCTAAAAAATATTGGTGATAAAGTACCAGTGGATGAGGCATATATAGAGGATATAATCAATGTTATCTTCTTTGTGGTGGTATCATATTGATATATGTTTCAAAAAATCACTCATAAAATATTGAGATGTTTCTATTGATAATGGTAGGTAAGGGTGGCTACATGGGGAGGGGTGGTGGGATTGTGGTGAAAACAAAACCCTCAATCATACTCTCCCATGGTATGTCATAAAATTCATCATTAAAGGGTAAAATGATTTTATTAATCATTGCATCATGGATCCACCAATAATGATGGTTCATCAAATTCAACGGTAGTCTAACGCATAAAAATAAATAATGAAAAGTAGAATATAAGAACTAAATCATGTCATGTAAATTGGCATAGTCAAAAAATCATACCATCTCATCCAGAAGTCTAGGTTAGTTATGAAAGAACATACAAGAATCATATTACATAGTTTAATCATTATTATTTAGAAGCATCACATTCAATCACTAGTGGATCTCTAGAAATCAAATATTAGGTAGGGATATTGATGACATGATTGACATGTAATAAGTGGTCTAGCCTATTCCTCAACTACTGAAGTGTGTGGGTGTGATTTCATTAAATATGTTAGAGAATGTGGTGATGTTACTACTTGACTAGAATATTCTATTAAATATGATGTGGTTTTAATATCTCATGATGTTGTATTAGGATAATGCATTACTAGTGTAAGCATCTATGAGTTCGGTAGGTCCACTACTCGATACTTCTCACTTGATTCCTTGTCAATTTTCTATGTTGTGGAATGATCCCCAACTGATGAAGTTTTTAGATTCATAAATCCAATTTTTTTTTAATCCAAATATAACATGAAGCTATGAAAATCAAAATAAAAATTCAAAATGAAGAGGAAATAAAAAATCAAATTTATGAAAATTAGTACTCACAAAGTGTATAGAATGAAATTCAAAAGGACAAAGTTTGTGAGGATGACACCGAATCATGTTTTTTAATCCAGATTCATGACTAATCCTCACATGTAATTTAAGTTATAGTATTAGTGATATTTGTGTGATTATTACATTTTTTATGTTGGAAATGGATCTCAGGCCATTTACTGAGGGTACCTTATTACTAAGAGACTTGGACAGGATTAAGTACACATTTTATAATGAATGTACACACTATGTGATTGAATGTGGGTACCTGAGCAGTGAATGTATTTATACTAATAGGTTGCAGAAATTATTTTGGAATGTTATATGGAAATATGGATAGAAAAGAGAAGTTATGTTGGCATAACTGGTTTAGGCCAAGTGGTTCCTCAACCACGCGAATATTACAAACATGAGTTCTGATCCGGTAGTGGAAGAGATAGTGGGTTGGAATGATTCAACGATATAAGATGCTAAAAAAATATAATGTTTTTTTTTCTAATTCTGGGTGTGTTGAATCCTTAAATTATGAGGATGGTGATTTCTACAGTTATAGATAATATAAGATATAGACCAATGGGTGGGATGGAGGCCTTGCATGTATTTCAAATTAAATATATAGTTTGATTCAGCCACAGAATGATAAAAATTATTTATTTAAAAATATGGAGACAAAAAATAGTGCCTTGGATTTATTTTTAATTGTATTAATTTATATTAAAATTGGATGAAGTCTAAAACCACTAAATCATATTGATCAAGAATGATTAATCCCCCTTTCATAATACAATTAAAACATGATCAATATTAATTTATTTTTAGACCATGGTAATGTGATTTAAATGATATCCTATGACCAGAAGGGGAAATTTTGATTATTTTGGTGTTATAAAAATATAATATAGTACCCCACTATATATAACCATTCATTGGTATTTATCTATCATATATATTACTGAGCAACTTTTTCTTCAAACTCTATAGATTATAGGGGATTCAATTAAATTATTAGTCATTTCATACTTCCATAGTTGAATAATACTAAGAAATTATGGCCACCTTATACCCATCCTTGATGTAATCATTTTATAAGGATCTTTATTACCATGTATTCAACAAATTATAAAATGAACATAGGGCTCATTCTTTTCCTAGATGACTTACCATGAGATTTATGAAAAATTCTTCCCACTCAATTTTGAGAAATACGCGTTCTATCATATCTAATTGATTCCATGAATAACATATATATTTGGAGTCATGTTTAGATACTTTTAATTGAACAAAGTTTTCCTTATAAATAGTGGATTTATTCATATGATTAATTGAAATTTGAATTTTGACCAAATGGTTGAGTTCAATAAAATATTATCCTATTGATATTTTCAATTCAATACATGCTCGAGTTTGATATATTTTATAAATTAAATATCCCCAACATGTATAGAATGAATTAAGGTCTTTTATCTTTATCAACTAGGTATACGGTATCAAAGATGTAAAAATGGTCATGGTAGAAGACACAAGTCAGTGGATATATGAAATTTATTGGTTGTGTTGAAGCTGGTGTTGGGTGTAGGGAAGTGTGGAAAGTATAGGTAATTTCTATCCATTTTTATCTTCCAAAAAAATTTCTATCTTTCCTGTCAAGTAATATATTTTATTCTATAGAAGGTAGAGGGGGACTTCGATTCTCCACCATAATGGGGAGGGAGTGTATAGTATGTTGCAATTTGAATATGTGGATAATCTATATATGTTTATCATGTTACTGAACTATAGAGAGTCCCTAAACAAAACATCCCATGTAATATTTCCATGCATGACTTTTAGGTAACATTATTTACTTTGTATAATAGTTCATCATTCATTTATAGTTTTATCAATCCTTTCGAAGCTCAACGAGTGATATTTTTTTACATTTTGGAGTCCTAGGGAATTGTTTTAATTGTAGGTTTACTTTGTTAGAGGTCCCCATTTTAAACTCATAGGAAAAAAATGAAATTAATTGGTATTAAGGTCTTGACTAGGTTGATGAGTGTGATACACCCACTCAATGTGATTTCTAGATCATCCGGTTGATGATTGTTTCCATGATTATTTGAAAATATTATCAAAGTGAATTTTATCAATCCTTTCAGATTAAAGAGGGAACCTATGATAGTCTATGTGGGTGGATACTCGACCTATCCCCATATGTTCATCTATATTAATATGTAATCTATAAGAATATGATATGAATATATAGATATTTATTTTTATATGGATTTCTTGTTGGTCCTTCAATTTATTGTAATAAACCAAAATATTTTTGAAATTACTCACCGAGTTATGTATTTCATTAAAAATATTTATCATGTTATCATAATATAAAAAGTGATAGATTCCAATGGTTTTATACCCAACATTGTAGGTAATAATAAATACTATATATAACACATTCACCATGTTTCAAAATGATATATTTTTGAGACATAAGATACAAGGAATAATATATTGGTGTTTCTTGAAAAATTATAGAGTTCGATATAACGATTTCAAATGCCTTTCCTACCAATGTAAATGATAACCAAAAAGAGGGGTAGAATTGGAATAAAATATCACAAAAAATTTCCTAAATCTTGGGTGTCTCGTGGTTTTGATGATGAAAAACTACTAGGAAATATTATATTCCTTTTATATATCATACTTTATAATAAAAATAAATTCAATCACATTTATATTTATGTCAGCAATAATTCATTTTGTGTGAATAATAACTATTTAAATATTCTAATTATTAACAAATACATGTTTTCCTCTAAAACTAATAGTGGTAAAATACTTTAGATCATTTAAATGATGATTTTGGATAACTATTTTAAAAAATTATATAAACATATTAAGATAACCTAATCATAAATTATAGGTTGTCTCACTTATTTAATATGGTTAAGGGAGGTGGAATTATTGTCTCTAGACAAGTAACTATATGAAAATTGGTCATGATTATACCTAGTAAAATCCTATTTTATTATTTCTTATGATGAAACATAAAAAAGAACCTTCCAACTCATCTAGACCTAGAGAGATATATAGGTTTAATATTTTCATTGGAAGAAGAATATTATGATCCGTACAATTTTTATGGGTTAGTTTTATTTAAATGGATTTCATTTATTCTCAATGAAATAGAATGATTTCCTTAATGTCAAAATGTTGAAGAGGATGTACAGATAAATTCTCTTATAAGTTTGGTTTACACATCCATGTCTGTTAGTGAATAATATTTTTCTTAGAGGGCCGAATGAAGATGATAAATTCATGAATATTAATAGGGTAAGAAGTTATAATTCTTTCTTATTGAGGATGTAATAGAATAATATTGAATTTCTTTCGAAAATATAGACGAAATTATTGAATCTAGAACAATTAGAATATATTTATTACTTGAATTTGAAATATTGTATAAATTTTTTGTTACATATGGTAATTAGAGATATGTTCTTAACCTCCCAAAAATGGCTCTTGATGTTTATAGAATAACATTTGTTTACAAAATAAATAAGTTGGAACCACCATATAATGATTTCAGATGAATGTTTCGAGATATATATGAGTAATTATACTATAGATATAGTGATCATACTGAGTCTATTAGACAAATAGTTATAAATATTACAAACAGAGATGATCAAATTGAGCTGATCGAATGAAGTTTATTAGAATGAGGTGATTAGGTTGATGAAGGAACTCAATGTTAGTTTAATTAAATTAATAGTTTAAATAGATAAATATCTGTAGATTAAACTTATCACATAATGTTTGGTGATTTATTCTTCATTGATTTAACATCAAAATACCTTTAGACGTTGAATAAAGAAGAATTTTAAAATGATGGTAAATCAGGTAATGATTTGATGATATTCAATGTACAAATCATCATTATAAATAAGAGATCTTATGTTTCAAGAAACATTTTTCCAGATGAGATGGATTAGTATTGAGTAAGGAGATATTGAATTTCAATTAGATATAATTCTACAAAATTCAATATGAAAGGTGGTGAAGTTGAAAATTATGAAATAAATAAGTATATATGGAAGATGATTTCATGTGAGGTCATTAGAAATATGTTCCTGATTAATGATCATCATACAGATGTTTCTGAATGAATACATATGATAAACATGACCATATATAGTTCTAGTAAATGATTCCATACGAAATAATTCTATGATTCCATCAAATGGAGAAGTTCAACTAAAGTTGTATGAGTCTAATATTTACTAGACCAAATACTATCTATGAGTTTTTGTTAAATGATTCCTTAAAAAGATTTAAATTTTTTTGTTCTACATTATGATGATTCTAAGATGGGTGTTCCATGATTCAATAATCATGAAGGAAAAATTTAGGATTCTAGCGGATACATTAGTAATATTGAATAATATTGACTTCATGTTTGTAGAAAATACTATAAGAGTTTTTTAATCCTATATACTCATATATTTTAATGTGATCAATAAAACAATAATACAAGTAAGATATTAAAATTAGAAGCAGAAAATTCAAAATATGATTTGTCACTAAATCATAATTTTATAGAGTAAATAGGCCTATATAAAGGGGAGTAGATGAACTAAGAAGGGGATATTGGATTGAATATTTGTTGTGCATTTTGTTTAAGAGGCAATGAGATGTAGTGAATTTATAACCATGAAGATTGAGAGTATTTTTTTTGGGATAATGTCATATATTTGATTATTTTAAGAACTTTTATTTTTTAATTTTAGTATTCCTTGTTTCCTTATATGTCATGGGGTTTTTTGGTAAAAACAACTGGTAGTTTTGACCTCGAAGAAGGTGGCATGAAGTTAGTAGAAACTGTGAACCAACCCTGGAGAGACTGTGCACCCAGATAATAGTTTTTGTCTAGTGTGCACAGTCTACCACATGGGCATGTAGCTTCCCCCAAAAACTATTGTGACCTATATTCTATAATGACTGTTTTTATGAATTGTTACCATATTGTTTTTGAAACCATGTTGCTTATCACGGTCATTAAAAATGATTAATTTTCTAGTTTTTCCTTCTCCTATTTAACCCCAATTCCACCCATCTCTTCCAACACTCTGTATTACCATCCCCATGGGCATCTTACCCTCCCTATTTGAATCCTTGTATCTCAATATTAGTCAGATTTGGATTTGGATCTCCACTAATCATCATGTAAACCCATCCTTTCATGATTTATTCTTTCTTCTAGTGTTTTTATTTCCTCCCTCTATGGTTATTCTTCTCTAGCATGTTGGATACCATAAAATGGGATAATTGAGGAATGTTTGGGTTTAATATTGATGTTTTGGGTTTTATCATTCCATCATATGGTCCTTTTGTTATAAGATTGTTGTTTTCCACCATATTTATAATGTTTCCATGCTTGAGGTAGGTTATTCCCTGTTTTAGAATTATTATGTGATTTTTGTATTCTTTCATTGCTTCTTAAATTTGATTTCTGAATTATGTGTGTGGAGAAACATATGTTTTCTAGGGTTTTTGGTTTTATTATGTTTGAAAGATTATTTTCTATGTGGAAATGGGTGGCTTTAAGGTATTCTTTAAATGAATATCATGTGTATGTGAAAAAGTGTTTTGAAAATGGGTTTCTTATTGGAAAGTATTTTTTGGATTTTTTGTTTTCAATGTTGTAGGAGTGATTATAGAAGTGGTGAATTCAGAATGATTTTTGTATTATCAATTATTTGAATGTGTTAGAGGTGTTTCATGTGATATTTGAAATTGAATTTGGTCAGATAGGGAATCCTATATGTATAGGAGGGAAAAATTGGATTAGTATGCTAGTCAGATATGTAGGGACGAGGATCGGTTCCTTATATCTAGATTGATGCTACAATAATAAATAAGCATGTGATTATTGGATATAACTATACCTTATAATTTTTTCCCTTATAGTGTCTCATGAAATAATAATTTGTGGTTTATGTTTGTTATTCCATGTTTATCCATGATATGAGGTCACTAGGGTCCCACTATTGGAAGTGCCTTTAAGGATTACCAATGGTGCTCTTGTGATGCTGGCCCCACTATAGTTACATAGTGGAACTTTATTTCATTTTAGTTTCAAGCATTATTTTCCCAAAACAATTCTTGAAATGATTCATTTAAAATATTTTCAATACAATATTAAAAACTAACCTGTTAATTTTCCTCCTACTTTTTTGTCTTGGAACCCTTATTTTTCATTGATATCCTACAGTGCATTTTCTCACACCCAATATACAACATTTATTTTTGATCTTCTTAAGTTTAACCTAGGTAAAGACATGATATCTCATGGTGATGATAGTGAGTTTTGTAACATTTGTGTCCCCTTCCAACCGGTTTTATTGGAGGTGAAATGAGGGTGATGATCCTCTTGTTTCATAGAGGGGGGATTGGGTAGTCGGTTCCCTTCCCCATTTTGGTATTTTTATTTCTTTTGAAATGATTTAAAAAATTAAACTTTTGATAATTTTTCTCTTATAATTATTATTATTGATTAGGTGGTGTTGTCTTATTTTGTTTGATGTTTACAATTGTTTCTCTTAGCTGACCTGGTTCCCCAATGTAATGCTTGATACCTAGGAAGCAGTTTTCACCCTATGTGGATCAGGAATTCCCTTCAGGATGGGTTGGGTGTTGGGTTGGATGGAATCCATGGATAGTTTAGTAAAAATGTTATCAAGTCCAAGTTTTTACCTTTATTTGGGTCATGTAATCTGGGAGAGTCAGGATAGACATGAGTTCTGATGATGTGGGAATTAGGTTCCTGTTACGAGTGGGGAGTCTAGATAACACACCTCAGGAATGAACTTTAGTCTCCATGAGATGATTTGGAATGATTTTCCATCTCCCACAGTTGATATGTAAAGTCTATAGACAGTTCATAGACACCAAGTGGGGTTAGTTGGTCGGACATTTGATTGTTTTATTTGTTTTATTTTGTTTTGATTTATATAGATTTTTAAAAGATTAATATGTTGGCATTTTTTTATAATGATGTGTTCATGTTTTTTATCTAATGATTGTTGGTTGATATAGATAGATTAGTCATTGGATACATCCTAAGAAACCATGGTATGATGACATAGAGATTCCCCCACATCAGTTGATCAAATACTAGTGGAATCATTAGTTCGGTCTATCCATGATTTGGTTCTGGTAGCAGGCTCAGGTCATATTCAGGTCGGGGAAGCTAAATCATGATAAGAAAAGGAAAATACTTAGGAGTTACTCAAGAATCTGACTCCTTCCATTAGGGGTAGCATAGCTCCCCATGTGGGAAAGGAATATATTGAGAAAATAGTGATGGTTTTTTGTTCCTTGAAACTCCTCAGATAGTAAGGTTTAATGTGCTTCATTCTTATAAGAAGGTCACATTCGGTGCTGGTGGGACTCAGTGTTTCATGACGATAATCATTAGATGATGGTTTGGAAGGAATTTAATGTTGTTTTCATTAAGAATTATTTTCATCATACCCTGGCCTTCCCCAGGACCCGGGTGTTTTTGGATTTCTGCCAATGGATTGGTTCGTGAGAGAGTATTTATACATATTTTTTAAGTCAGTTCGATTTTCACTGTAGGTAGTATCCAATGAGTAGCTAAAGGCCAAATAGTTTTGATGTAGGGTGTGATCATACTTTTTATTCCATGCCTTCCTATTCAAGTTGAATAAGTATTCTAAAGTACATTCCTCTGCTCTAATGGTGGAGATTGACCACATAGTTATGTCCGGTTTTTTGACGGCAGAAACAATGGTAGGACAAGGTAGTGTAAACCAGTCTATGAAGAATAGAAATCAATATGATCAAGAAAATAAGAGAGGTTGTATCTTATACCATACTTCCTGAACTATACCATCAAATGATATAGATTTTGGTTCAGTTCAATGTCATCAGTGTTTGAAGGTTGGGCATATGCAGTCGATCTTTTTTGGATCATCTCAAAACATGTCATCAGTGTGGATCCAAGGTGAATTTATAGTGGGTTTTTAAATTGTCATTACCATATCATGTTGGTACAAGTTATGTAGCCTCTAGGGTAAAAATATCCAAGTTATAATTTTACTATAAATATGGTTATCAATTTCGTGGTCATGGAGTGAGGGTTAGATCCACCTTTTGGTAAAGTAAACTCGAGTAAGAGTCATTGGTTAGTGGACTTTCTCAGAAACAGGTAGAGATGAGGAATATTCATCCTATGGATTAGAACCAATATAATATTATGAAATACCTATCAATTTTTGATACATTATACTCATTTCATCATTTACGGATTCTGTTCTATTTGATAAGGGTGTATCTGTTTCTTTGAATTCTTCACATATTTTAGATTTGTTGAATTTGCGAACCAATCTCATGTGGTACATGATGGGTTTAGTGATGATTCTTTTCATGTTTCTATATTGTTCACTCCTCGTGATAAGGGTTGACCTGGAATGGGATTTACTGTATTAAATATGGGTCACTTTGATGTAATACTTAGTATGGAATGGATAGTGAATTTCAATGGTAACATCAATTATTATCAGCAGTAAGTGAGTCTTGTGGAACATGATGGAAGCTCTTAGGTATTTCAGGGTGAATCAGATCCCTATTCAAGATGTGATGGACCACCCATTCTAGAATTGGGAAGTTTTGTTATTCATATCTCATCTCTCATGTTAGAGGATAATGGTTTTAGTTTTGATAGTAGGTTTTCTTCTAAGGTGGATGCTTTCCCTGACTTATTTTTAGATAATTTTTTAGGTTTTTCTTTGGAAGTGGATGTGGTGTAAACAATTGATTTGTCACTAAGGACACAGATGATATCACTTACATCATATTATATGTCCCCCATTGAGATGAAGGAATTAAAAATATAACTAGATGATTTTTGAATCAAATTGATGTATTCTCTTGATCATCTCTCCATAGTTTTCCCTAGTTATGTTTTCATATAATACTAATAGATCAATCTGGTAATGTATTGATTAATGAGAACTAAATATGGTGGTGGTTAAGAAAAAATAATGTTACCCCACACTGATGACCTTTTTTATCAGCATAATGGGGGAAACTGGTTCTCTAAAATCAACACAAGTTATAAGTATCACCAGGTAATATTCAGAGAGGAGGATGTTCATATGACATATTTATGAATCATGAATGGCCATTTTTAGTGTTTTTTCATTCAATTGGGCTTTACCAATGATCTAGTGTTATTTATGAAACTCATGAATATGGTTTTCTATTAGCAACTCAACTATTTTTTCATGGAATTTTTGGATGACATTCTAGAATACTCAAGAATTGAGGATGATCATGAGTGGAACTTAAGGTTTGTGTTTGTAACTCTTCGAAATTGTTACCTCTATGATATTATTCCCAAGTGCACCATATCGATCATGAGGTGATGTTTTTGGGACATGTGATCTATGAAAATGGGGTTTTGGTGGACCCTAAGAAGATTAGTGTAGTGATGTTATGGAAGCAGCTGATGAAGCTTTTTAAGATCAGAATAATTTTGGGCCTTATAAGGTATTATATGAAGTTTTTTCGAAATGATCTAACATTTCCTCACCCATGAGGGTTCTCCACTAGAAAGAGTTTAAGTTTGTGTGGATCATGGGATGTTAGGAATCATTTTATGAGCTTAAGTGACAGTTGACCATAAAAAATATTTTAATATGTTTGGAATATGTGATTTATTATGTGGTCTACTATGAGGCCGCATGTATGGGTGTTTGGTGTTTTCTAATAAAATATGATCATGTGGTGACATATGATTTTCTCTAGATTTGGTCGCATGAAAAGAATTACCCAGCCTATGGCTTATAATTAGTGGCAGTGATGCATGACGTGATGAAGTGGTGTCATTATCACATTGGGGAGTGTTTATAGTGTTCTCAAATCATAAGGGATTAGTGAAAAAATTTACAAGTAGGATTTTTGATATATTGTTGCACCATTGGGTTGAATACCTTCTAGGGTTTGACTTTGATGCCCTATTTAGCCTTAGAAAATGAAATGTGGTAACATAATCCTTGAGAATGGAGATCATAGATCATGGATTAAAATAGTCTAGTGATGAGTGGACCCTGATGGATGTTTTTTCTATGATGTGTATTGTGACCATGGAGCTTAGTAGAGGTGCATTCAAGGATAATTTTTTGCTATCAGCCTCCCTACGGGAGATAATTTTGGAATATAATCATAGAGAAATGTTTTTCTAGTCGTCTATGTGGTTTTTAATTGGTAGTGTGGTTCTTGGTAAATGGTATTTGTCTTTAGATGAAGTTCATTACCTCAAGGGATACATGGTAGTGTCGTTTTCCTTGCAGAAGATGGTAATGCAGGGTAGCAACTACTTTTTGTGTGTTATTCATCATTGGAAAACCGATATTTTTTATGATATGTGTCATCTATTTTGGTGGCTGGGAATGAGAGTTGATATAGATTATTTTTTATCTTGATTTTATACATGTCAATAGGTTAAAGAACGAAACAAAACGCCCTCCACTTTATTTAAACATTACCAATTCCTACATAAATGTGGGATGAGTTCTCTATGGATTTCAGTATCTAACTACCTTGTACACCCAGGGGAAGGAATTAGATTTAAGATGTGATTGTTCATCAAAAAAAATCAGCACATTTCATTCTAAAAAAATATGAATCCAAAGTGGATGAATTGGGTTGATTGTATATTTAAGAGATAACGATCCTTCATGGTGTGTCATTAGAAATTGTTGAGAAAGCAACCCTCACATTACCTCTAGATTTTGGGATGTCCTTCAGAAGGAAATAGGGTCATAGTTTAACATTAGCATATAATACTATAAAAATGGATGGTTATATGGAGTGGGAAGAGTCAAATCATGGAAGACATGCTCTAGGAACACATGATGGATTTTGGGGGCTTATGGGATATCCATATGGGGTTGTAATAATTTTACTATAATAATAATTATAAGTGATCGACAAGGATGGATCCATTTTAGGTGACCTATGTTCAGCCATGCTGGTATCAGTTTTTCTTAGAAGAGGTGGGTGAGACATCACTATTGGTATCTAATCTCTTATAGAAGATATCTATGAAAGTCAATTTTATCAAGAAGAAGTTTTTGACAATATAGAGTCAACATATGTCCTATGTCTATCACCCACACTGAGCACATAAAATATAATTTAGTGATTGGGTTTTTGTAGCTCCTCATTTCTATCACTATTTTTCTGGTAATAAGAGGAAGCTGATTACATGTTATGTCATCACTTTTGAGATTACTATGAGAGTTGGTTAGGTGGAATACCAGATAAATTTGTCATCCAATTTGGTTTCAATTATTGATTTTACTTATGTCTCACTACTGAAATAGTATATTCTAGATTCATCTCATGTGTTTTATTTGGTAGAGTTAGAGTTGGAACCTGAATTTCAAATGTTTGAGAAGCTAGTATGGATTTTGGATTCCTGGTCGAAAGGGTTATTTTGGTAAGTCCATACTATTAGTTCAGGTTATTTGGTAACACGAAAATGGTGAACAAGAGAAATGGGAGCAGAAACCTTGGTTTGAGTAGTAATACATATTTTTAATCTATAATTTGACTTTTAGTTGACATTATGAGGGTTGAACATTTTCATGGTGGGGATAATTTTCACATCTGTGATTTTGTTTTCAGGTATTTTTCTTGTTTATTTGGGTTTTTTCTTATTTTTTTATCTTTCATGGTTGTTTTTTAGAAACAAAATGGGATTTTTGGACCTCAGTGTAGATGGTGTATGATTAGTTGGAACTGTGTGCTAGCCTAGGTGAGACTGTCTGCCTAGGATAGTAGAATTTTCTTGGCTACACAACCTACCACATAGAAATGAATCTAAATGTGCACCATGACAAGAAGTTATTTCGGGGGTAAATGGTCTACCACATTCAAAAGATTCTTAGCCCATAATTCAATCCAACTTTTTTCCCTTAAATAAATATTATCATCATGGTTACCGCATGGTTTTACAAGACATTCTGCCTTTCCAGATCCTTAAAAATTGGGAATATATCCATTTCCCTTCCCTCATTTTACCCAAATTCCACTCATTTCTTCCCATAGTTGGAATTTCCATCCCTATATGCCTCCCCACGCCCTCTTAGACACCTTGGACTTCAATATTTGTGTGTATAATTCATTGTATCTCCAATAATAATCAAGTAATCTCCTCCTTTCTTGATTTTTTAATTCTTCTGGGGTTTTCATTCCTCCTTGGATTATTAATTTTTCGACAAGTTGGTTTCCATAAAATTATTTGAACCTTTTTTTGGGATTACTATTGACATTCTTGGTTTGATATTTACTTTATTGGGTCCTATTATGGTGATGTTTTGGTTTTATATCAAATTCCAAAAGATTCCTTACTTAAGGTAGATGGATCCTTAGTTTTGAACAATTAGATAATTTGGTATGCTTTCCTTGCTTATTAAATTTGATATTTGAATTATGTTTGGGGTGAGAAACATGTTTTCAATTGTTTTTTTTGTGTGTATATGGTTTAAGGATGATATTACAAATCTAAATGGGTGGTTTTATTCGATTTTTGAAATGAGGAATACGTTTATTTGAAAAGGGGGTTTTGAAAATGGTCGTCCAATTGAAAGTTATTGTTGTATTGGTTGTTTTCAATGTTTAAATAATGCTTATTTAAGTGGTGGATGTGGTTTGTGTTTTATATTATTGATTGTTTGTGTGTCAAAGTGGTGTTCTAGGTGTCATATGCAAAGAAATTTGAGCACAGAGGGAATCCTAGGTGTCTTGGGGGTGGAATTGCACTAGTATGCTAATTTTATTGGTAGGGTTGAATCCTAGTTCCTTTTAATAGTATTGATGCTACAACCCTAACTAATCATGTGATAATTGGAAACCACTAGATAAATGGATGTGTTCCCCTTTAGTGGATCATGTTTCGGGATGCTCTGGGTTATCATTTCTATACCATATTTCTCAAAGAAATGATGTTCTTGGTCCCCCTATCGCTTGTGCCATTAGGGATTACAAATGGATCTTTGGGATTTTTTCCTCACCATCATCATATGGTGGAAATCTATTTCATTTAATTTCAATACTTATCTTCCAAAAAATGTTTCAATGAAATTTTTTATTTAAAATGTTTTATTTCTTTTATTAATAACTTGCATCGTAATTTGTCTCCTACGGTTTTTTCATGGAATCCTTCTTTTGGGGTGATATGCTATTTGGAATTGGATCACTCCCTACATACACCCTCGAGTGTATGTAGATATATTTATGTTTGAACTAGGTAAAGGAAGGATACATCATAGTGTTGATAGTGGATCTGGATTATATTGTTTCACTTTATTGTAAGTGCTGGTGGAGGTGTCATGATGGTGATGGTACTCTTGTTTAATGTATGTTGGGTTGTGTAGTTAGTTACCCAACCTGTTTTGGTATTTTTTATTCTCTTTAATTTTTAAAATCATTTAACTTTTGATAGTTGTAAAATTTTGATTATGGTTATTGATCATGTGATGTTGTATTATTTTTTTGGAGGTTCATAGTTTTTTCTATTTGGTGAAATCATTCCCATATGTAATTAATAATACCCAAGAACTAGTTTATATCCCATCAGGCTTAGGATGACCCATTAAGACATGTCGTTGTCCTGGTCAGGAGTCGAGTTGGATGGCATCCTAGCCTTGTTAATGGCAGTTATTGTATTAGACATACAAGTAATAAATAGATTATGAGGTACCTAAGGAACCAAAATCACAAGATAGAGTAGTAAATCAATAATTTATGATGATAAGAATGGAATAGATGAATTTACGTTTGATGGAGAGGAATTGGATTGAGAAGTTCAAGATGCGAATGTTAAAGATACGAATGAACCAAAGAAACAATATCATATGGAATAGCGTAGATAATTTTTAATTAAGAAAAGGAGGATAATATAATGGGGAAACATATCAAATTAAATTTAAAAGAAAATATACAATAAGATTAAATAAGAAAAAATAATTTGTTTTGAATATCTACTTCATAGGTAAGAAGATAAGGAAGGATCATCTCTGATATTTTTTGATATGTGGATAAATAATGTTTTCCTCACTTCATTGTATAAAATTAAACAAGGAGAATATTTTATTTTATGTTATTGTGAATGTCATAAATGAGTAAGAAAAAAAATGTATGACATTAATAAATAGTCACATCAATTTGGATAAATTGTTGATATTGTAATGAATATGAAGAATAAGATGAATAATTTCTACATTACTAGTATTAAAATAGAACAGGAAACAAATGTTGGATATGTCAATCACTAGTCTATGGAATTAGGGCTATTTTCTATCCCCCAACAGAAATTAAAGGTAGAAAAACATGGGAGTTGGATTACATCATGTCTAAATCATTTTATTGGAATCTCATTATAGTAGAAAATATATGAATTATTCGTCACCATAAAAAATGATGACTACCTACTCGTACTATGTTTTGAAACATGTAAAAATGTCTCGAAATATCTTTTCCACGATTTCATATACATTTTTATAAAAATGATGATACAAATAGAGAACCAAGATCTTAACAGGACCAAGAAATAATAGGATAATAAATATAAATAAGTTAAAATGTATTCAAAACCAAGTCACCCCATAAAAATCTTGAGTGCTTCCTAAAATATTACTTACATTTCCAATCAAATTAAGGTCCAATAATTTTGTATTATATATATTTTTATTTTTTACCTTTAAAATATTTTTATTACATTACAATATTTATATTGAAGTGAATTTCATTCGAATTTACATTGACCATAGATTGTAATTCTATTTCCATCATGACCATGAAAAATAGAAGAAATAAAGAGAAAAATGCTAAAAAAGGTCCTTCTGATGTCAAGAGGAGTAATAATAATTTACCTTTACGATGATATAAAATATAAGATTTATATATCGTGGGAAGTGAAAATGGGAGGAAGAACCTTGAATATGTTTTGATTATCTCAGGATATATCATTTAGTAGATTAAGATATATTCTTTATTTATTTCCAAAAGAAACAAAATCTCTTATTTGGGGAGTTTTTTACATCATGCAAGATTAAGTCACCCAACTTGAAGAAGAAACAAATAATATGGAGAAGAATTTCAAGGAAATGGTACTATAATGTATAAGACACATAAAAAATGTTGCATAATTTGAGGAAAAAAATACAGTGCATGAAATTAGTTCCTCATATTTTGAAGAAAAATATCTCAATGTATATAAAAAAAATATGGAGATAAGAATAATGTTTTAGAGAATATCCCCACACTTGAAAAAATGTTAAAAACAACATTGGTTTCAAGGATTCCCAATTAGAATTGATGATTGAGAATACCATTAAACATGACTCATTATTAAAAAACAAAAGTTAATATGTTTCATAAAGTTGTTATTATAATAAATAAGTATGCTCAAAATATGATGTCTTTTATTTAGGATCATAAAATCACCTAAAATATGTGGTTTCAGGAATTGGTAGACAATTTAGTAAATATTGAAAAGGAAAATACGGAGTCTTAAAAAATGAAGCGGAATACTGATACTTCTACACAGCGATAAATGTTGTATTATGATGATAAATGACCTCTAACAAGTGACCAGAATATATTGAAAACATTTAATGATCTATATAAAGTAGTTTAGAATGAGGTGAAATTCATTCCATTTCTAAATGTTTTGTATACATTTCTATCTTAAACAACATATTCATAAAAAATAAAATATTATCTTTTAATAAAAGTTATTGTAATCCTACCATTATGTCCTCAGTTTATATAATAAGAATTGTGGAATATGGTTCCCAAAAATAGATGAAAATTTTGTCCAGAAAACATAAAAACCATGTGCCCATTTCTCAAGAAAATATTCACAAGATAATATAAATAAATTAAGATCATGTTTTGGGGAGAAATGTTTGTACTTAAACTAATTTAGGAAATGGATATTAGTTTCTAGTACAATTCTATTAATTCAAATTCATAATGCATGCCCATGTCAAAGTGGATCAATCCTGATCTAAAGAGGAAATAACAATAGATTATGAAAAACCAATATATCAAAAAAATAAAATTTCAAAAAATATATGTTATTTATGAAATAATAGGTGTCAAAATAATTTTGAATACTCTTCTCAACGAGTATCAAAATAAAATAATAAAATTAGATCACAAATGTTATTGAATAATGAAGAATCCTCCCTTGTAAGAAAAGTCGAAAGATGATTCAAATGATGATTCACCTAAACAATATAACAATAAAGAGAAATGATTAGTCATTTGATATCATATCCAAGAATTTATATACTATTTTATTATATTATAAAACTAATGAGAAGAAAGTATATTAAATGAATCCATTTGGATATGCTAACAGGGCCTCCAATGACACTAATGGTATATTAGTGTAACACCCCAAGATTTTATGAAAAATATTCTTAATTTCATTAATGTCTTCTGTTGTACGCTACACCAAAAGGAGCTTGCACAACACGCATCCTTGAATTGCCTTGCATTACATGCAATCACGACCTTTCTCGATAGTGTGTGTAGTATGCAATACCGAGTTTCACTAAACAATGATATGTTATTAAAATATTATTAGAACTAGCCGTCATGAATAATAATAACCACTTTTTGAAATTTTTTAAATTTTATTTTTCAAAATGGACTTCATTTTTGGATTCGGAATATCGAAATTAGCTTAGGGTGAAATTTTGGTACTTTTCGGATAACTTTCATATTCTGATGAATAGTGAAAATTACTGAATTTTAATTAAAAACACATTTTTTAATCGAAATAATTATTAGTGATAAATTATTAATTTGAGTGGTTTTAAAGTATATTTATAATATATTTTTACAATTTAATACAATGTTTTTCATTGGATGTAATTTCACTTTTAAACCAGACATAAACAAGTGTCAATCTTTTGATAGTTATTATCTTTTAAAAACACGCTATTTGTTTTGACGACGGGAATTAATTTTTAAATTAGTTAATGTAACTGATATGTTTTGAATTTGGTAAAATAAACTTCATTTTTTAATTCATAATATCAAATATAGATTAGTCCTAATTTTTGGTATTTTTTTGGAAACTTTCATTTTTTGATTAATAGTGAAACCACTAAGTGGTAGTTAAAAAACTGAATTTTTCATAAAACATAATTTTACCGCTTCTGGGAATAGAATTTCTAAAATCTGAGAGACACGGTTAATATCAAGGACTAAAATGTGGTTCAATGAGATGAAAATAATTTTTTGTGAATACTAACTTTTTTACTTTTTTTACCACGGTTAAAAGTAAATAGGGTAGTTAAGGGTAAAAATGAAATTATTATTACCCTAACACATTTCCTAATTCTATTGGATAAGTTTAATACGACCACAAACAACCTTAGGAGTACAATATTACCATTTAGTACCACTTGGATTAGATTAGGACATTTATTATTAATTTATTTAAAGAATGGGTTAAAATAGTTAAAATCAAATTTAATAAGTAGATAATTTTTAATATAGGGTTATGCATAAGATAAATTCGAATATAAATATTAATTAGAAATTTAAAAAGATTTCCTACATAATGGTATTTTATTTGTAATTTTTAGACATTAAATTATTTAATTTAATTATGACACAACGATGATGGAGTAATTATCTTATTAATGAAATATTGACATAATTGATGTGATAAATATCCAAATAAATGTAATTTGAGATTTTTTATGAATTCCACTAATTTTATAGGTTAATATTACTTGTTAGTATTGATTTAATTAACTTTATTCGAATTAATAATTCTGTTATTATTTTTACAAAAAACAATTACTAAATAGGGTCAAAATTGACATAAAATAGTTTTTAAAACAAATATTATATTTTTAATTTTTATTTTATATATAAAAATCAATGGTTCTACAAAATTACTTAGATAAGGTTATATATATTAATAATAAAAAACTTGCGGTTCGTTTGGCTTGTTATAGTTAGTTTATTAACCTTATATTTTAAGAACACTAAAAGACACAGTAAAAGTAAAATTATCTAACTTAATGTTAAATCAAAATGATAAGGTAAAAATAGGAACCTAAACTTGTTTAAATGCTATTGGATGAGAGGATTTATACCCATACCCACCTTATCCCCGAAATAAATTAATTTGGAGATATTTAAAACCGAATTTGGATTTATAATAAAATAATTTTTTTAGTTATTCCAAAGGTGCCCCACTCCTCCCTTATAAAAGGGAATCTCCTCCCTCTCTTCCTCACACCACATTGAGCCTTAAAGCTTGGCCAAACCCTACCAAATTCTCTTCTCCACTTCCCTAGAAACATCCTAGAGGTACTGTTCTTTTTCAAAGACCAATTTTATTTCCCTAAGAGGAGGACTCAAAGAGGTGCTTCAAAGAAGAGGTAATGTCCTTTACCGATTCTTTCAACTTTATTTCTTCTTCCACTTCTTATTCTTAGGTTGTTTCGTTATGAAGTAATAACATCAGTATCACTCATATACCGATATGTTATTATAAGTATTAATCAACCCTATTTCACCATCTATCCATCCTACGGAAAACGAAATCACCGTGCGTGTGTACGTACAGAATACCATCTCCACGCCGTGGTGTAATCTATTTTCCACCACCACCTTACTTGGATGGGTATAATGGTGTACATAATAACTATATATTATTATTGTAAATTTATATTTATTCTTAAATAGTATACATACACACCAATATAATTCCAAGATCATAAGAATGATATCATCGCTCGTGCGTACGTACGCACTACCGTCTCCATGACGCGATGAGATTCATTCTCCATGGTAACCATTCATGAATGATTATAAAGTATATATAATAAGTAATCATGAAATATATTTCATAATAATGATACTATGTTTATGTGTATATATATCTATGTCATCTACTTAATTCCATTCAACTCAATAAGGAAACGAAAACAGCGTTCATGCGTACGTACGACCTACCGTCTCTATGAATGGTGTATTTCATTCCATTTACTGATCTATTATATATATGTATATTCTGAATATATATTATATATAAATCAGGTTTTATATTCTGGAATTAAGTAATCATGATCTAAGTAATCATATGAATAATTACAAGTCAAAACACGGACGAAAAATGAAACGATTTTACCCAAAACACTCTTTAACATGGAATTTACAAAAGAATGGGTAATATAATGTCATAAGTGAACCATATATGATATCATAACAATGAGTATGATTCTGGAATAAGTAAATGACATTATTTAAAACATTATACAGGAGTTTCAGACACTTACGAAGCAAATCAGACCTAAGGTAAGGGGAATATCACAATCTCATTTATATCCACGATTATTTATACTCTGGTATTTACTGGGGTGTATTTTATCATCCACATCCATGTTTCCACAATATGTAATATTATTTTCATCCACCTAGAATTTTTTAAATACATTTTTACCCTTTGGTGAGTTTATAGTAAAAGATATGAATAGAATATTTTGTTGTTTTTCGTACGAGGTACTTTTTGACTTTTCCGACAAAAGTATGAGAAGAATGTTTTTTTAACTTATACGGCATGAATGGATTTTTAAAACATTATTTCCAAGAATCTTACTTTAATAGTTTTCAAGTTTATTTTTAATCATTTTTTTTTAGTTTAAAATTGTATGACATGTTAATAAAGGAAAATGTTTTTCAAGTAGAAAGAATATTTTCCTCAAGAATGGATTTCAAGTGTTTTATCAAAATTATTTTCCATCTAATATAATATAGGGTTCTGTTTGTAACCCTATTATTATATTGATTTCATTATGTAGTGATGGAATTATTTTTATGAGTTCCTTTATCTTATATGAATTGTTTTATGATGTCATGTTGTTTAAGAATCCCATTTTTAATACATGGGTTATGCAATGATGTATGATTTATGATTTTGTGGAACACATATGAATGGTATCATTATGAGATGGGTGGGACCTATACCTCTCTCCAATGAATTGGGTAAATATTTTATATCTCATGATATAGTCATGGAAGGAACGGCAGGTTAAACCGGTTTAGTGAAACAGGACTCAAACGAGGTGTGAACTCGGTTCAAAAATGGACTTTGTCCACTAAGATAGTCTTGGCAATGAGTCTTGACTAATAAGAAATGATTCTATATTATTATGTGTATATTCCACAAAGTTTCTTGTTTTAAGTTATTATTATTGGGATTACATTTCACTACTATGATTTATCCCATGTTATAATATTGTGATATCTTTTGTAGGTTAAGATTTCCAAAATGTTATATTCTTATGAATATGAATTGATTGATATTTCTTTTGTTTACCCTTACTGATCATTTGAGCTCACCCTTTTATGTTTTCTTTTCCCCAGGATATAAAGAAAGGTTTTAGGTCAAAAAAGAAGAAGATCTTTATGGGAGATGTTGGAGATCTTTCACCACGATTAGAAGATTATATTCCGAGTTTCCAAAGACACTAAACTATTACGGTCCTTGTGTGTGTGTTTTTGTTATGTACTAAGTATTCCACAAAAGTAATGTAATTTCCATGTACTTTAAGCTTCGGGTCTCTACAGTTGGTATAAGAGGATAGGTTTAGTCAACCTTTGGAAAGTAGGATGCGAGAACTTTAGTGAGATCCCTAGAGATATTTCTAAGGTATGTCTAGGGATTTCCCTCAGGTTAAGTATAACTATAAGTTATAGTACTATAATTACGGTAACCCAAGATGTTAGATATTGAAGGTACTCCCCCTTTATTATATTGTTTTCCATAGAGTGATTTTTTCCTCTCACACTATTCTTTTTGGGTTTTAGAAAATGGCTGGAAACAAGATGATTCAGGATAATGGAGCATATGATAGACAATGGAATGATATTATTCATGAGAAACCAAATGAAATGGGATTTGTAAGTCCAAACATCATTATTATGCCAAATCAGCAATCTCATAATATGATCAATAAACACAAATTTGGTAAGTTTCCAGACTCGTCTAATAAGAGAAAGATGGAGTTTCATGATGATCATAGAGAAAAGAAAGTTCAATTTCCCCTATGTAAATCATGTGGGAATAGGCATCAAGGAGATTGTTTCAAAGGAACATGAAGATTCTTTCGGTGTGGAAAAGAAGGACACAAAGCCAGTAAGTGTAAAAGAAAAGATTCAGTTAACACTAGGGATAAGGATAATGGTATTTCTATGACATCAACAATGGTTAAATTTTTTAAATGTGGAATGTACGGGAATTATGCAAACCAATTCCATAAGGGAAAGTCTCATGAAGAGAATCAGTATGGTCGTATGGGTAGAATTTATGTTGATGATGATGAAGAGACTACAAATGATATGTGAGTTGAAATAATTGTTGAAGCTCGATCAATGGTTTAAAAAGGTAGTGGAATGATTACATGTTTATCAAGTGTAATGTTGTATAAGTAATCTCATGGTACTATGGAATAAAGAGACATCTATGGATTCTTACACTGTTGTCTTTCCTTAAGTTTTCAAAGTGTATGATGAATGGTACCAGTAACCATGAAAGGTTATTCAGATATTTTTGGAAAGTAGATGATATGCGCATAATGAAAAGATAAGGAGAAAATTTAATGTTTGATAGTATTCATGAGCTCGTGACTGATATAAGGAAATAGTCATATCATGATTTTAGTATATAGAATTTTGGGGTTTTGGTATGTCGAAAGAGTTAACTTTTGACAACACTCATGTTTTCACTAAGGTTCAATGGGTATTCATTTTTTTCAAGAGAATACATGATTAAGGCCTTCGAACATTTGGAATGTGACCAACAAGAAATATATTATGATATATGGGGATCAACGATGGTATTAACATGCTTGTTATATGAAATCTCTGGTAATTGTTTTCACTATAATATGACAATGGTCTGCAATATTACGGATAAGCCTGAAGATTGGAATGGAATATGTTGGACATAAGTTAGTATTTTTTAAGGATAGAACCTTTTTCGATATTATTTATGGGATTTTATAGTAATGTAGTTTTTGAAAAGGACAACCTGTAGGATGGGCGACAACCCATCTCGTCAGACAAGGCTGTGGAAATCGAACCCACAACCGAAGTGCGACTGGCCTTTATCGCCTACTAATAGCCTACAGAAAGTCCCTGTTTAGTAGAAACAAGTTTTACTATATTAATAAGTATTATATATGAAGTTTAAGTACATTTTAGGAACCATATATGATTAATATCACTATAGATGGACTAATGTATTTTTTTGATAACTTTTCTAACCTTTTGTTTGAGACAGATGGAATGACCCGTCATTCTATCACATGATATGCTAACACATCACGAATGAAAAATTCAACTTCATTTCTTTAATAGATGAAGTAGAAATTGTCCAAAGAACCTCCAACGGTGAGAATATACTAAAATCAAGAAAGTATTTCTTCTAATTCCAATTTCATCAACTTTACGAAAATGATCTTGAAAACAATAAATGTTGTCCTAGTGCTATTATATCTAATGAATCATATGGTACCTTAGATCATCACAAATTTATGGCTTTGTGATTTTCTGGCTTTTCCATAGTAATGTTCTCTACCACTCTCCATCAGAACATGATGGTAAGATTTCTCTTCCATATCCATATTTTCACCTATGTGGAAACCCAGTGATTAGTTTATTTTGGTAACCATTACGTTTCATACTTTTGTTTTTAAAGATTGGTTTTGGTATTCCTTTTTACGATGTGGGTTTATATTAAAGAAACTTTCGAGTAGTAAACCATTTATAACCCAGACAAATTTCGAGGGCGAAATTCATTTTAAGGGGGGTAAAATGTAATACCCCAAGATTTTATGAAAAATATTCTTAATTTCATTAATTTCATGTGTTGTATGCTACACCAAAAGGAACTTGCACAACATTCATCCTTGAATTTCCTTGCATTAAATGCAATCACGACCTTCCTCGATAGTAAGTGTAGTACACAATACCAAGATTCACTAAACAACGATATACTATTAAAATATTATTAGAACTAGCCGTTATGAATAGTAATAACAACTTTTTGAAATTTTGTAAATTTTATTTTTCAAAATGGACTTCATTTTTGGATTCGGAATATCGAAATTATCTTAGGGTGAAATTTTGGTACTTTTCAGATAACATTCAAATTCTAATGAATAGTGAAAATTACTAAATTTTAATTAAAAACAACTTTTTTAATAGAAATAATTAATAGTGATAAATTATTAATTTGAGTGGTTTTAAAGTATATTTAAAATATTTTTTTACAATTTAATACAATGTTGTTCATTGAATGTAATTTCACATTTAAACCAGACATAAACAAGTGTCAATCTTTTGATAGTTATTATCTTTTAAAAACACGCTATTTGATTTGACGACGAGAATTAATTTTTAAATTAGTTAATGTAACTGATATGTTTTGAATTTGGTAAAATAAATATCATTTTTTAATTCATAATATCAAATATATCTTAGGCCTATTTTTTGGTATTTTTCTGGAAACTTTCATTTTTTGATGAATAGTGAAACCACTAAGTGGTAGTTAAAGAAACTGAATTTTTCATAAAATTTAATTTTACCGCTTCTGTGAGTAGAATTTAGAAAATCCGAGAGACATGGTTAATATCAAGGAATAAAATGTGGTTCAATGAGATGAAAATAATTTTTGGTGAATAGTATCTTTTTACTTTTTTACCACGGTTAAAAGTAAATATGGTAGTTAAGGGTAAAAATGATTTTATTATTACCCTAACACATGTCCTAATTCTTTTTTATAAGTGTAATTCGACCAAAAAAACCTTAGTAATAAAATATGACTATTTAGGACCACTTGGATTAGATTAGGACATTTATCATTAATTTATTTAAAGAAAGGGTTAAAATAGTTAAAATCAAATTTAATAAGTAGATAATTTTTAATATAGGGTTATGCATAAGATAAATTCGACTATAAATATTCATTAGAAAGTTAAAAATATTTCCTACAAAATTGTATTTTATTTGTAATTTTTAGACCTTAAATTATTTAATATATGTATGACACAACGATGATGCAGTAATTATCTTATTAATGAAATATTGACATAATTGATGTTATAAATACCCAAATAAATGTAATTTGAGACTTTTTATGAATTACACTAATTTTATATGTTAATAGAACATATTAGTATTGATTTAATTAACTTTTTTCGAATTAATCATTCTGTTATGAGTTTCACAAAAATCAATTACTAAATAGTGTCAAAATTGACATAAAATTGTTTTTAAAACAAATATTATATTATTAATTGTTATTTTATTTCTAAAAATATATGGTTCGGCCAAATGACATAGATAAGGTTATATATATTAATAATAAACAACTTGGGGTTCGTTTTGCTTGTTATAGTATGTTTATTAATCTTATATTGTAAGAACACAAAAAGACACGGTGAAAGTAAAATTATCTAACTTAATGTTAAATCTAAATGATAAGGTTAAAATAGGATCCTAAACTTGTCTAAATTATATTGTATGAGAGTATTTCGAACAATCCCCACCTTATCTTCGAAATAAATCAATTTTGATCTATTTAAAACCGAATTTGTCTTTATAATAAAATAATATTTTTAGTTATTCCAATGGTGTCCCTCTCCTCCCATATAAAAGGGCACATCCTCCCTCTCTTCCTCACACCACTTTGAGCCTTCAAGCTCAGCCAACCCATGCCAAATTATTGTCTCCACATATCTAGAAACATCCTAGAGGTCCTGGTCCTCTTCAAAGACCAATTTTAGTTCCCTAATAGGAGGACTCAAAGAGGCGCTACAAAGAAGAGGTAATGTCCGTTACCGATTCTTTCAACTTTATTTCTTCTTCCACTTATTCTTCTTATGGTGTTTCATTATGAAGTAATAACATCAATATCACTCATATACTGATATGTTATTATATGTATGAAACAACCCTATTTCACCATCTATCCATCCTACGGAAAATGAAATCACCGCGCGTGCGTACGTACGGAATACCCTCTCCACGCCGTGGTGTAATCTATTTTCCACCACCACCTTACTTGGATGGGTATAATTGTGTACATAATAACTATATATGATTATTGTAATGTTATATTTATTCTTAGATAGTATACATACACTCCAATACAATTCCACGATCATGATAACGATATCATCGCACCTGCATACGTACGGACTACCATCTCCACGACGCGAGGAGATTCATTCTCCACGTTAACCATTCATGATTGATTATAAAGTATATATAATAAGTAATCATGAAATATATGACATAATAATGATACTGTATTTATGTGTATATATATGTATGTCATCTACTTAATTTCATTCAACTCAATAAGGAAACGAAAACAGCGTTCATGCGTACGTACGGCCTACCATCTCCATTAACGATTTATTTCATTCCATTTAATGATCTATTATATATATGTATATTCTGAATATATATTATATATAAATCATGTTTTATATTCTGGAATTAATTAATCATGATCTAAGTAATCATATGATTAATTACAAGTCAAAACACGAACGACAAATGAAACGATTTTTCCCAAAACGCTTTTTAACATGGAATTTACAAAAGAACGGGTAATATAAAGTCATAAGTTAACCATATATGATATCATAAAAATGAGTACGATTCTGTAATAAGTCAATGACAGTATTTAAATCATTATACAGGAGGTTCGGAAATTTACGAAGCAAATCGGACCTAAGGTAAGGGAAATATCACAATATCATTTTTATCTGAGATTATTTATACTTTGGTATTTACTGGGGTGTATTTTATCATCCACATACATGTTTCCTCAATATGTAATATTATTTCCATCCACCTACACTTTTTTAAATCCATTTTTACCCTTTGGTGAGTTTATAGTAAAATATATGAAAGGAATCTTTTGTCTTTTTTTGTACGAGGTCCTTTTTGACTTTTCTGACAAAAGTACGAGAAGAATGTTTTTTTAACATATACGACATGAATGGATTTTTAAAAAATTATTTCCAAGAATCTTCATTTACAAGTTTCCAAGTTTATTTTTAATCAACATCTTTTAGTTTAAAATTGTATGACATGTTAATAATGGAAAATGTTTTTGAAGTAGAAATGATATTTTCCTCAAGAATGGATTTCAAGTGTTTTATCAAAATTATTTTCCATCTAATATAATATAGGGTTCTGTTTCTATCCCTATTATTATATTGATTTCATTATGTTGTGATGGAATTATTTTTATGAATTCCTTTATCTTATATGAATTGTTTTATGATGTCATGTTTAAGAATCCCATTTTTAGTACGTGGGTTATGCAATGATGTATGATTTCTGATTTTGTGGAACACATATAAATGGTATCATTATGAGATGGGTGGGACATATATCTCCCTACAATTCATTGGGTAATGATTTTATATCTCATGAGATAGACATGGCTGGAACAGTAGGTTAAACCGGTTCAGTGAAACAGGACCGAAATGAGAAGTGAACTCGGTTCAGAAATGGAATTTGTCCACTAAGATAGTCTTGGAAATGAGTTTTGACTAATAAGAAATGAGTCTCTATGATTATGTGTGTATGAAAAAAAGTTTCATGTTTTCAGTTATGAGTATTGGGATTAAATATCACTACTATGATTTATCCCATGTTATAATATTATGATCTCTTTTGCAGGTTAAGATTCCCAAAATGTTATGTTCTTATGTATATGATGTGATTGATATTTCTTTTGTTTACCCTTACTGAGCATTTGAGCTCACCCATTTATGTTTTCTTCTCCCCAGGATATAAAGAAAGGTTTTAGGTCAAAAAAATAAGATCGTTATGGGAGATGTTGAAGATCTTTTACCACGATTAGAAGATTATATTCCGAGTTTCCAAAGACACTAAAATATTACGGTCCTTGTGTGTGTGTGTTTTTTTATGTACTAATTATTCCGCAAAAGTAATGTAATGTCCATGTACGTTAAGCTTCAGGTCTCTACAATTAGTCTCTTATCCAGTTGATCTGGAGAAGGAAAGATAGATGGATAAAGTAGAAATAGGATCCAGTACTAAGGTAAAATGGATAAATCCACATTAATATCATAAAATTCACGAGTCATTATTAAAAAAAGAAAACCTCATATTAATGAAGTGTTTTTAGTTAGTTTTAACATGGATAAATAGATTCATAAATATTCATCTCTAATAACTCAAGTGAAAATAGTGTTTTAAAGAAGAAAATTTCACCATGTGATACAAGTTCCATAAAAGATATTGAGAAGTGAAATTCGTACACAAATAAATTTAACAAGTGATACGATCGATGATTCCATAAAAAAAATTATTTCTCACATGCACAAGTATGAAGAATATAGGGAATAAAGAAACTTGGTTGAGGAGATCATCTCAACCATTCTATTCATAATAAGAGTACATGAAAATCCACCTAATTACATAAGTATTTAAGTGATCTATTTATATATTCAATACAGAGAATTTATGGTGAAACATGATCCCATGGGGAGAACCTAAGGATGTGGATATACATTAAACATCAAACAACTTTCCATAAAGAAGCTAGAATCCATGAATGATTCTTAAATTAATATATTGAATATTTTTATAAGGGGGTCATCCTTAATAAATTTGAAGTAGTTTTTATCAATTGAAGCTATTAAAGAAAATAATATTACATCTTGGTCTAATATTAATTTCATAATTCGAATGGAATATATTGTAGAAGACCAAACATGGGCATTTTTGTATATTGTGAAATCATTACATCCATAACTAAAATATCAATTTTTGTGTATTCACAACATAGAGATCCAAAAGAATATATATTGATGATATTTATCATCATTAATGTCATTTTAAATGTCTCCTTGGGAGGGATATAAGTGGATTATATTTAATAAGTTTTCATATTTCTTAATTAATAAAAATATTATGATTTTAGAATGTTTATAGAGGAATATCATTGGAAAATTTACATATTTCATAAGAAAATATCCTTATTTACAGATAAAATTTTAGTAAAATGGGGATATATTTAATTATTAAAAGACATTATTGAAGTAGAAGAATGAAATTTTTAAATGGATATTAATCCTTATTTTTGGATATTAATGTTTTTATATTATTTTTTGAAGTGATTTTATTAGGAATATATATTGTACAAATGATTGAGATAAAAACTTTAAGGTTTTGTTTTGAATATAGGTTGACAATATCAGGATTAAATATTTTTTATTTTCATTTAGTTTTTTATCATGTTCAATTTTAAATTTTGATATTTTTTATCTTCAAAAAATCCTCTTATTTTCTATATCAAACATAGATTATATAGACATATAGTGAGATAGTTTATGAAACATTTTTTAAGAATGATTTTATACCATTTTCTCAAGTACATTTTATTTATTTTCCATAGGTGGGATAGAAATTGAATTGAATGTCTTAAAAGTAATGGGTGGAAAATAATAAAAAATTACATGTTGGTATAGTAATTTAGAAGGGTTTTAAATCTAATATAAAGGTGATTATTGAATGTTTCACTTTTTGTGGGTTATATTTTATTCAATGGATTTAAATTATTTTCAATTAAATATAATGATTTAATTGTTTTAAATATATTGAAGCTTTTATTAAGAATAATATTCTTGGATTTTTTGTTCAACTATATAATCCTATTAATTAAGAATATGTAGCTTTGATGGTTTAGTGAGGATGAGAAAATTCTAACTATGAATAAGATAAGAATTTGTAATCCAATATTGTTGAAGAATTAAGAGAAGAAGATCCCAGGTCTTATTATATTGGACGAAAATAAAAGGTGTTAATGTATTTGGAATCTTTGGATTAAATTCATTACATAATGTTGAATGATACATCTCTGATTTGGATTACTCATAATGATTTGGGAACTAGTAATAATGGATAAAACATGGATATTGATGTCTAGAAAACATGCGTTTGAAACATTATAATGATTAGGCCACCTTATAAATTTTATTGACGAAATATTATGGAAAGGGAATACTTTTTCTAACAAAACAAGGTGATTATAATGAGTCTGGAATATATATATATATATATATATATATATATATTTATATATCAAACTAATGGATTTTATCATATTATGGTGATTGGATAGGGTTACTCAGACTGAGGTTACTGGATATAGGATTGAAACAAATTTTAGTCTTAATAAACTCATTGTTCTACCAAACAAATAATCCTGATAAAAACAAATATTTTGATGCCTAGTTCTATATTTCTCATTTATTAAACATCAAAATTCATTGTGGATGTAATTAATGAAGAATAATAAAATGAATTAGTTGATACAATATTGATCTAAATATATAAAAAATCATGATTACTAAGTATTCACATGGTACATGTTGATAGTTTTCATTTTAGAAAAATTTGTTCCGAAACAAATTGATGTATAAATTCTATAAGATATACTTTTCCATGTTCAATATTCAATTTTGTGAAGTGGAAAATAATTAAAAAAACAATTCTATCATATAAATATTTTTATCAAGGTTTTCCGAATGATTTTTCAAATGAAGAGAATCTGATAAAGGTTTTTGAATGAGTATATCAAAAAAACATTACTAGATGAAGTGTTGGAGAAGGTTAATAGATGATGTAATTGTATATGTTAATCAAAATGAGAAGTAACAATAAAGTGGTATCAAAAGTATCTTTACAAAATAAATTGATATTGATGATGTTTTATTGGATATATATTTGATAATATAAATTAAATATTTATTAATTCTTATATTGTGATGATGTTGATCTTAGCGTTCAATGCCTCAATAATTATAGAGTAAAAATCATGATTCTAGATAAAATTTGAAAAAATTTGGAGTACAATCTCAATGTTTTTTTAGGAAAGAATTTATTATATTTATTAATGTCAACATATTCTCTTATATGAAGGTATTTAAACAAACAATGATTCAATCAAGATATTTGAATTTTGATGTGTGAAATTTAGATTTGATTTTGTTCTACTCCATACATTTATAAAGAAATGATGCCATAAAAATGGAAGTGGATGAGCTAAGAGAAGTCTATTAGGTCAATTTGTTTTTGTCGATTATTGTTATATAAGAATTAATGTTCTATAGTGATGTTTTAGACATAAATCTTGAGAAACTTTTTATTTTGGGATGTTGTTTCAAATGGTCATGTACAATAGAGACAATAAGGTATCAAATAAAGAAGAATAAATAGAAATAGTTAAGAATAATATACAAATAATAGAATATGGGATGATATGACCTTTTATCAGATAGATAGGCATCAGAGAGAAAAATTCCTGATTGATAGGTACTAGAAAGTAATGATCCAGAGAAATAGTATTAAAAGGAGATGAACCAATGAATATTGTTTATGTCGAAGAAGAAGAGAATGAAATATGATGAAAAAGTTTAATAGTATCCTTCAATTGAACTATATTAATAATATTTACTAATACAAATTAAATTTCTATTTATATATATAATATTGGGAAGAAGAGAATGACATGCTTTCTATTTTTCAACTCTGAAGAGGAAGAATGTTGGGTGCACTCTATTGTATATAAGATAGGTATAAAAGGATTTTTGTATGTTTTTTGGAATGTAAGATAATAGGAGAAATAAAAAAATCACTACAAAATTCAATATAAGTCATATCTGGTGGATGAATTTCCTAAAGTTTTGGACAACCTAAAGAAGTTGAATACTGTCTATATATGTCGTATAAATATTCAGCAAGTTGTTGTTTTTAGATTAGGATTTCACTAGTTGTGGGTATGTGTTTTTTTTCTATCCCCCTTGTAATGTTTAGGGATCCACGCATGGGTTTTGAAAAATTTACATGTCACACTAATATATTTTTTATCTTATTATATTGGAGAATATTTTTATAAGTAATCACCATACACCGAATGGACTAGCTAATATAACTAAGTAGCGAACATTGTAAAAATATCTTATTAAATTCATTTTATGAATTCATATTCATTCATAATAATTTTAAAAAATATGTAGATAATAAATATCCTAATATGTCAAATTGATAATGGGGTGAAAATAATGAATTGGTTGAAAATTCACCAACAGTGATTCACCACTATCAATGTTGAGCATATCATGAACTTGTCTATATATCTTCAATGTATATGTGTTTCATTCAAGTAAGTCAATAATTAACTCATTGCTTGATCATGGAATATTTTTTAAAAAATTAACATTTGTGTGATCTCTGGGGTTGCCTCCCCAGAGGGATGATCCAATTATTGAAATAAAACATTGAAAGTGGTTTTAATTTCATGACCATAAACATATTGATTTTTAATAAAAAATTCATCCTCCAAAAAATTAGCCTTCTTAGTAATGTTTATCATTTATTTGACGCATACATGAATTAAGGAGAAGTGCCTTTCTATTTTTATGATCTAGTGGACTAAGGATCCCTCTGATAAATTTCTGTTGGTATTCTATTATAATGACTTGATATGTTGGAAAATATTTTTTATAAATTTAGTCTACATTCAATATCCTTATCCATATGAAATATTGAACTAAAAAATCATGATACGTTTGATAATAAAATTATAACATGAGTAAAACGTATAGTAGAATAAAATATAGTAATAAAATATAAATTCAGATAAATTTTGATTAATAACACAAAATCTTCAAAAAAGAAATTTTACAATAAAGTCATATTTTCTTAATATGATATATTTTTATATAATGATTATTTTAAGATATTTTTATTATAATTTTAACAAAACACACATTATTATTTTAATAATCAGGTTAATATTATCTTTAGATCATTTATTGTTATTTTTTAAAATAATGAATTCTTAATTGAATATTGAATAATATAATTTTACCAAAATTCTAATTTTTAGAACTATATCAAGATATGAAAAAATATAGTCATTTTGAAAACCATTAAACTGATTAAATAATTATTTATGAATAAAAACTATATATTTCAATATATCCCTTTTAAAATTGAAAACCTATGCTCAATAATTTAGGACAAAAGTAACATTTTTTCAAATTTTAAAAAATGTTTTTCAATAGTTCTCTTAATTATAATTTTTATAGTAAATTTATATATTGGATTGATTTAGATCCACATAACTATAATTTGTTATAAAAAAATAATTTATATAATCAAACTCAATGAAATTGATAAATTTTTTCTACATATAAATTTTATTCTTAAAAAGAAGTTTTTTTCTAAAAATTGGGTTTTTAATTATGTGTATAATTATTTAAATTAAAATTTAACTCCTTTAGTTTTATTATTTTAAAATTTTATTTCATATTTTACCTCAGATACGTCATATTGTTCTATTAAGTTAACTTTCATTCTTAAGAATAAAATAAATTCACGAGGAAAACTATTAGTTACCATTGAAAAATGATTTCTTTCAAATAATGATACATTTATAAATATATTATGTTTTTAAATTAAATATATGTTTTTTAAATTTAGACTCTAATATGATTATTAATAATATACACAAATTAATTAACACTAATTTAATTGGTAATAAATTTTATACAATATTAAGAACACGTAATGATAAAAAGTATATTTTTTATACATAAAGGGTTTTTTTAAAACATTATATACTTGAATTTAAAATTTAATATTATCCTAATTATCAAATCAATTAGATTAAATGGTTTCAAATCTCAGTTTCATCATAATAAAATTTTATAATAATGCCCACATTATATTTTTAGTGACAGAATAACAAACACTATTAATATTAAATCAAGATAAATAAGTCTTAAAATGTGTAATATAATGTGTATTGAATTTTACTAAATCATTTTAAAACTAATAAATTATACAAAAATAGTTTTGAGATTGAAAATTCATAGCTACATATGTCACTAAAATTTCCACACTAAGCTATAATGATATTTTATTCATACCCGTTACCAAATATTCTGTTCAATGATTTTTCCATCTTTCTCACATATTGAAGAATATCACTTATACATTTTTCAAGATACACCCTTACATAAAAACGCTTATGAAAATATACCCAATTTAAATCTTTTAGATACCTATGGTATAGTTGGAATCCTCTATGCTAAAAAAGTTTCCTCAAATCCATTAGTTCCAATGGATACTTCTAGAGAATATCCAAATTTCAATGTTTGCATTACTTACCATTTAACATTATTTATTTATAATTCACATCCACCCTTATATAGTCATATTATAAACATATGAATATAATTAAATCAATATATACAATATACTAAAATATTATTATATTTATATTATGACCATTATCTATTCCCCTACTATTAAATCAAGAAAATTTAAATGTTCCATGTTCGCGTGTGCTTGATACCACATCATTGAATGACATATTTTATTTTCCATAACCCCCTTTTATGGTTTTTTATTAAATGTGTTTAGGGGATTGGTAGGTTATTTCTTACATGATTTATATTATTTTTATAAATATTCGTAATTCCATAAATATTATTATCAATAAGCAATCATCGTAAAACATACCACCAAAAATAGACATACAAGGAGGAAAATTGAATTATTTATTATTGAATCTTTCTTCATAATTTACATTCCTATTATAAATCACAATAATTTTTAATAATCATATTAACAAAATCAAAATAATTTCATTACACATTTTTTGATTAATATATTATGATAAAAGGATATCTATTATATTCATATTATTAATTAAAAACAATTATATAAAGACATTATAAGTTTATAAAGATTCATAAAATATAGATTAAAGTAACATTGTTTGTTTGTGAATTATTAAATTAGGATAAGAATAAATAAGGTCACTTCTCCTATGATACCAGTTCAAGGTGATCAAGATTACTCACCCCTGATATTGAAAATAGATAATAACTAACTAGTACACCAGTAAAGAATAATTGTAAATGAAGTATATAAAAGTTTAAATATATGAGTAATGTTTTAAAATAGGTTATTATGTTACATATTTTTTATGTACGTGATTTTATAATGTGATCAACTATGAAATAATTCAAGGTAAGGACTTCTTTATACCATTTTAAACTCTATGGTACTTGTTCAATATAGCACACCACCATTTATTTCATATGGTGTAATCACTATAATATTTTTTTAGATACTAGAATATATTATTTTTTTATGAATTTTAATTTCCCTTTACTGATATTCCACTCAATAACATTTTATTCCTTAATTTCCAATGCATTAATCGTTTTTTCATCTCAATTTTTGATTCATTGGGTCATAGTCTTTCTTTCTTGATTATAATTTTCAAGAATTATTTGACACTACCATTACCCAAATTTATATATAATTTCCTCATTTTATTCTAGGGAATTTCTTGTAACCAATGACCACTTATTAGATAAAAGTATTTCTGAAATATTACTATAACATTTTTATGAATAACATTTGTCCTTATATAGAATCTTTTCTTCCATGCCTTTGTTTTTTCCAGTAAAAAGTTTTTTATAATTAAATAAGAATAATTATCTTCTATATTACTCATATTTTAATTTAGATATTTTATGAAATTATTTTATTCATGTTTTTATTTAATATATGATTATTTTAAAACTATATAAAAATCTAAATAATGGTAGTTTTTCATTATTTTCCACCATTGATTTATTTAGAAGATTTTATATTTTTTTCTTTTCAATGATACTTTATTCAGAAATATTTAAAATAAATTATTCAAAATTAATCACACTCCCTTATAGATATTTAATTTAATTTAATCATCAACTTTTATAAAAATGTTTGAATTTTTTTGTGAAATTTTTTATATTTTCACTTCAATTTTTCTTCCACAATTTATCTCTCATTAAGTGAGGTTTTTATGACTCGGTTTAAAATAATATGATATTATTTCATTTATAAAAGTTTATTTTTGATATCATTTGAATTATCAAGTTCATGTTATGGGATGACATTGGAATATTAGAGAAACCCATTCTTATCCATGGGTTCTTTATGATATAATGAAGGTTGGTTCAAAGTGGAACACAAATTAAATGGTAATGATGATTTTTGTTTTATATTTCTTTCAAATGAATTTCTTTAAGTTTATATCCCATGATATTGTTTTGAAGGGAAAAAATGTATTTATTAACATAATAATGAGAATAATGAGTTCTCTAACATTTTTATGTTTGGGAATTATGAGTGTGTTGACATAGGTGTGGGAATAATGAGTTTTCTCACAAAGGTTTCCCTATCGTAAGAGTTTTTCTTCATTTCCATGTTTTTTATTTTAGTGATGCGTTTTTTGTTTCCTAGATAAGAAATGATTTCATGTTATGACTTTTTTATAATGGTGTGCACTCTTTTATCATACCCACATGTTTTAGGATTATTGAGTCATATTTTAATCCATGTTATAATTTTTATTCATCATTAACTATTTATTTTTGATTATATGTGTCTTTACCATTTATTACTATTAACATCTATTGTACCATGGTATTTTAATAATATATTAATGATCTCATATTTTTCTCATTAATTTTAATGATCTGATAAATTATGATATGTTTTTACCTTATTGTGTTTCTGAGTTCACCCCTTTCATATGTATCCATTTACTAGGTTATGAAGATGATTATATCATAATGGAGGACTAGAAATTTTTCAATAGGAGGACATTTATGGATTACTATTTGAAAGTTTTGTAAAATATTGATTTTATGTAGATAATATCTAAGACACTCATCCTTTCAATTATTAGGTTGTGTGACTGTTTGATTGAGTTATTATATAAGACATGAAATAAATGTATTAATTTGGTGAACTTTACATAAAACATTTGGTATAAGACTGTGTATAGTATGACATCTTATTTTTTTGTACAATTGATATTGTTTGGTTCTCCTTGCAATAACATTGTTAACTATATACTATAAGTGGATGTAGGCTCTTGTATAGATGTACCTATGTTCATTAAACCTGAATGATGGGTATTGGGTAATAAATAAATCATCACCCAATTCATGAAAAAAATTCTTACTTTCACACAAATTTTGACACTCTAGGGTGTATTATTTAGTGAATCACATTCTATTTATGAGCCATTATGAAATATTTAATATGTTAATGAAATTGGGATATGAATTTTGATAAAACCCAAAATAAATATCCTTGATTAAACCAATAGTGATTAATGTTGGATTGGAATTTAATTTTTTGGTTTTCATGAGTAACTATTTTAAAGGGAGGGTTTTGATGAGATAATTTATAATGATTATTCTATGATATTAATTATTCAAAACACAAAATATACTCTTTTGGTCTTATTAATAGCTAAGGAACATGGGAACCATGTTAAAAATGAACTCCATCGAAAATGAATACATTTCCCCAAAAATAAACCTAATGGGATATGAGGATGAGTAAGAAACACTATTATTAATCCATATCGGTTATAAGTAGTTTTGACTATAAATGTTAATGTATTGGGAATAAAAAAACTATATAAGAGAAGGGTTATGTATCATGAAAATTTAGGTGAAAAAGATTGTCATAGAATTAATATGTAATTACTTAATATACACAATATTAGAGGAGGGACCAATGATATTTTATCAAAAGAATAAGAAAATGTTTCAATTTTGAATGGATAGGATATCGAGGTCCTTATTGTGAAAAAGAGATAAATATGTTTTCTGATTAAGTGAATTGCATAAAATCATCAAATAAAAAACCATTCTCACTTAAATTCCTTAAACATATGGTGTTTTGAGAATTATGATTATTGATTCCATAACCCTAGATAACTGAGGATATTTTACATTAGTGACTTCATAAACATAAAGAATATGATAAAACCTATGAAATAAAAATTAAAAATGTGAGTCCTCAAAATGATGTATATTAAGGACACTAATCATCCTCTCGATAACTAGGAGTATTATATTTAAATCTTGTTTAACCAAGTCATTTATACCTAGAATGTTTTTTAAATACATGAAATCATTAAATTTATTACTATATATTGATTTATTAATAAAAAATCAAGATGTATTTTGTTGTATCATGAGATTAGGTTTATATGATAGTGCTTTATATAAATAATATTTCTGTTCCTTTGGATAAATTTAATGGAATGTTTATCTGTAATTAGAGGAAAACTACTTTGACTAAGAAAATCATTTTTTATATCAACAAATGATTTTATATAAATTAACGGATCAATATAAACACTGTTTATAATGAAGTTATATAATATGAATCTTGATATTGAATAATTATAGTCTCTTGTCTAAAATGGTTACATGAAATTAAATATTAGGGATATAACATTATTTGTTGAAAATTAGGTTTCAATGATTGTAAATATGATATTTATCTTGAATATATGCTCTAAATTATGTTTATATTTATGAAAACCATTAATATTTTAATTGGTAAGTTATAATAGAAAATTTTTATGATGAAATTTATTTAATGTGGGAGAATATAATTTCAAAACCCTATTTCCGATTAATTTTTCTTTGTTTATGTATTTTTTGTTTATATAATGGTTGGGATACGTTTTGGGAAGTACATGCTTATTTAGAATGTTTTGGAGGAGTTTATAATGGTTCACAACTAGGATAAACCATACACTATCTCCACGAAATTATGTCACATGTTTGGGGTCACCAGGCAGGTGCAAGGTTGGTGCATGGTTTCGCCAATCCATGCAAGTACCTAGGGGGAATATTGATAAGTTAAATAGTGGGAAAACAAAATTCATCACAAGATTTGTCTAAACATGTGATCTAACCATTTTAGGGGTTTTACTGAGTAAAAAGCATTACATGGTTGGCATATGGTATGATAAAATATGTGGATTGACCATTTGAAATGTATAATTTAATTTAAAAATTATATATTAACCTAGATTAAGCCTATGAAACCCTCATTTCCAACCCTTTTTTCAAATATCTCAAACTAGACATCATTATAAGCCTCACACGGTGATTAATTTTATCATATAGGAAACATTTTTAAAATCTAATTATATTGGAGATCTGTATTCTCCAATAAATCATTGTTCTTCTCCATTATTCTTAGATCCACTAATATCCACTCTCATAGAATAATAGATATAATACCTTATAGTTATATATTATTCATATTATTTTAATCATCATCATATATGATTAAATATATTAATATAAATAATATAGAAGTATATATCTAGATGATCATAATACCTTACTTTATTTTCACCATCTGTTGAAGTATATGTTTCTATTCTCTCATATTTTCCATTCTATAACATAAAGGATTAGACTTGATTATGTGTTTATCATGAAATTAAATTGAAAATATTTTGTTATTATTTAATGAAAACTCTTTTGTATTATTGATCTATTTATTAGAAGAAAATTTATTTCTTTTGATAATAACATTATATTAAAATTTTAAAATGATACTTTCAAAATTATAGTATTGTTTTGATGCATGAAATTTTTCTGATGAAATTTTTTGAAGAAACAAATGATTTATGTGAAATTTTTTGGAATTTGTTTTGGTATAAATGGTTAGTGTGAGTTAATTACTTCTAAAGATACACTCGATAAGGGTTATATAATATTGGGTTACTATGACGCGGCCCAAAATATAGGGAGTGTAAAATTGGGGAACTGAGTTATTGGATACCATGTGATTAATGGTTGGATTGGTGAGATATTACTCATGTTTATAGAACTATCACTTTGAATTCATTTGGTATTGTGTGTGTAGAAAATGGAATTCCAAATACTTAATAAATGATTCAATAGTTTTTTATGGTTTCAATGATTTTTTTTATTATTTTGATCATATATATTTTACATTTTTTATTAAATTATATATAATTCGAGAACTAATTCATTCCCAAGTGGTGTTTTATGGTAATCCTTTGGATAAATATTACTAAGTTTATACTCACCCAATTATTAGGATGTTTTTTTATTTTTAGATATCATATACTTGGATAAATTTAAATATAATGTACAATACTTAATTAGTGGTTGAGTATGATACTGTGGTAATGTCATTTGGAGTTAGAGATTAGATTCATTTCAATAGTGGCTTTAGATGATTACAATTTCGTGTCTTTGGGTTTTTTTGCCTTTTATTTCTTATTTCAGTCTTCTATTAATTTTGTATTCTAATATATATTTTTACCTTTGGGTATATCTTTGGTTGCATTGTTTACTCATTTATCATATAGTTGGTTTAAATATTGATGTTTTGTATTGGAATGTAATTTTTTTACTTGAAAAAATCATGAATCATAATCCTCTTATGTCATTTAAATTTGTTATCTGCCTTCGGTATCTTATGGTTGGAACTTATGGAAAATGGATCTTCTTCACTACTGTAGCCAATGGGGAGGTCTGAGATATTACAAATTATATTAGTCATTGAAATTTATTATTCATTTCAGGAATGTTAACAAGGATATAGGATAGTTGAAACATGAAATGTATTGCATAAAAATATATAGCTAACCCTTATATGCCAATCTTTGAGTTTCCATTGTTGTTGGTTACAAAAAAAATTTAATACCCTTTTTTAGATGTTGTCATATCACCATCATGGTTTTGTCTCGTGAGTGTTGAATACAATGCATTATAGTTAGACTTCCCACTAGGGATGAATTGTTCATATTCTATTAAAATAATTTTTAAAATGGTTAATTTTTTCTATGGAGTGGTTATTATTATTTTATAATACTGATTTGTAATTTTTATAGGACTTATGTTTCTACTAATAGTGAACTAATTGATGTTTTTTTCAAGATATTGATCATTTCAAGAGTAAGAAATCACATAAATTTATATAAATGTAATAATGAGAAAATGGTTCCAAATAATCCATAGGTGAACCAACAACTTATATAGAGTAAGGAAGAATATTTTCATATAATTTAAAATAAAATTAAAAATAATTATCCAATGAATGTGATCATTCGATTCCATTTCTAAAACATAATCCATCTATTTTTAAAGAGATTCGAACCCATAAAAATTGGAAATGGGTCTTAATCGAGTGAATTGCTTTTTAGATTTTCATGGTACACTGTAAAAGCTAATGGTGAATATTTCTATGTATATATTAGATGATCTAGCATGAAAATGGTGAGATTTAGTTGTTATGGATATAGTTGACAAAGGATTGACATGGGAGGATTAATATTGACAATAAATGTTATCCATACACCATCCATATCATTAGATCAATATATTTCATCATATTAAATGAATATAATGTATAAATTAATAAATATTTTCCTAGGTTTTTTAAATTAGTTCTCTTTGAAGAATAACAAGTTGTATGTTTGTCCTTAAAGGAACACATTTTTTATTCATGGTTATGATTCAAAATTTACTCAAATAATTTTATTCTCTACATTACAGTCTATACCAAGATGGTAATTGGAGGGATTTTTTCATAAAGGGATATATATAGAAATTTTTTTGTACGGATCTTGTTTATAACCACAAAATAAATGGGAACTCCAATACTATGAAAAAGATAAATAAGGACAGTAACTTTAAAATTTATAAATACCATATAAAAATATCATGGGATCATTAAACTTCCTACAACAATGTCAAAGTAAGTATGGATGTTTCTAATATGAATCCATTGAGCATATCATGTGATATTTTATACCACCACCTAGAGTATCCAACAATTGAAACAAGATGGGACATCTCCAGCATTATTTTCCCAGAGCTTAAAATTATTTTTTAGAGAATAAAATTTCTCAGATATCCTATACTTCAACTAGAATATATCAAAATAATAACTATCTTCCTCATAACTAAGCATGTTATGAACCAAGATAGAGTGACATACAACCTTACCCCCAAATTAGTTTGTGGAATGCCCTGATGTGTGTTCCCAATCCACACTGGCTGGAAACTAGTTACTAGGTATCAATAATATGAATTCGGAATTTTTTAACCCATTTATATTTTCAATAAAGAACAAAAAATAATAAAGAAAATAACATACATCCATAACCAAAAAATGTACAACGATTTTAAAATTCAAACCATACAACCATAAACAAAACTAAAAAATACTATAATTGATTGAAACTACAAAACATCCAATTAACCTATATCTGATGTGAAGGGAATCACCATCAATCCACTTACACTAACACATATAATAAGGGGAAGTTCTAGAAACCGGATCCACCAAAACACAAATTTCCGTTACCTAGGTCGCACATAATAAAGTTTACAAACACCTAAAGGTGTATGTGGGGTGTGAGACAAAGAAAATTTGGATTCCAATAAAAGAAAATTTTCCATGATAAAACATTTTAAGACAATTTAAAATTCACATTTATACAAAATCTTAAGAAACAATTTCATTAATTTTTTTAAAAACCCATTCTCCTAAAAAACACTTTCAAAGAGAACCATTTTTAAAAGAATATTCCTCAACAATAAACATTATTCGAAATACATAACACACACACACGGTACATTGTATTCATGCTGATGAAACCTCAATTCGTAAGTATAAGGTCGTAATAGAGAATGATGGGTAAATCACTAATGGTATCTATTATAAGTGTAACTCTATAAACCTCATACCTAAGGAAAACATGGTATAGAAACTATAACCCACAAAATTTTCATACATGAGACACTAGGAGGGAATATCCCAAGGTCATAGTGGTCTCCAATCATATCACATGTTTAGTTAGTAATGTTAACATCAATCATGCTATGTGAATTATAGATTTTCCACTTCCCAATCAATTGGTGTCACTCCACTAAAATAATATGGGCTTTCCTCATGCAAATCACTGGAATACTAGTTCTAGTTTTCCCACCTAGGTATCCAGGATTCCCTTGGTTCTCTATTTCAAATTCAAATGTCTCATATATTAGTACTTCCACAATATAATCCAAACATACCAAGAGCACAAGTAAATCTCAAATTCCTCATAACCAACCCCAATTTGAATTTATAAACACATGATAAAATCAATTGGAAATAAATTTTTAAATACTTTCATAATCATTTAAACCCATTTGCAAAAATTAAAAGAATAGAAAATTTGAAATCTGAACACTTCCATTAGATAATCCCCTTTCAATTTCTACACATGAAGTCAACACATTTTCCAAACAGGATTCCCACAATCCGCATAATTCACAATTCATATTAATGGTGTAAAATAAAATCCAACATGCCAAAATAATCCATTCTCCCATAAAAAAATTACTTCAAAAAAATATCACCTATTAGGTCTTTGAATACACTTTTCACACCTTTCACACAATCATAAAAATTCTTCCAAGAATATCCACAAAAAAACAAAAAATAAATAATAACCATTTTCCATTAACACCCCTATTTTATCACATATTCAAGTATAACTATCTCCAAAATTAGTTTTTAATGAAAAACAAATTCATAGAACACTTATATTTAACCATGAAAGTAGATTATAATAATATAGAAATGTTTTTGTAGGAAACCACCTACATCACACTTGGAAACATCCAGAAAATGAGGAAACACCACAATTTCACCACCACAATGACCTATCATGGAAATATTAAACACTAATCATCAATAAATTAGTATATATCAATGAAAACCCAATTACATAATGAGTACATGGAAAACTGGGGTCAAAAACACTGAAGGTATAATCATCAAGAGGTCCAAGGAAGCATATAGGGAGCTCCAATTACTTAAAATTGTGTACTGTTCATATTGGAGTGATATAGGGTTAAAAAAAGATAGGAAAAAAGGGAAATTTTTATATTCTTAATGGCCTATACAGGTCTCATGGTTTTCTTGTACGGTATACCAAAACATGGGGAAATCATGTTCCCCTCACTATCCAAGAAGGACATGCCACATTGTTTTCCCGCATGGTCTTGAAACCATAAGCATACCCTACAGTATGCCTCTTCCCCAAAATGACACCAAACCATAGGGTTTCATGGACATGGATCAAAATTTTCCATAACATCTCCCTAGCCATGTGGTACCTACAACCAAGACAAAATTTTCCATTTTTCATTAAAAATATTTGGAGAAATTGATAATTAACCATGATTCCTAAATTAATCAAGTGAATACCTCCAAAAAATCACTAATGTGGTAGAGTGATCCATGATGGCACTAGCAACACCATGACTCCTTAGGATATGAAATATCAATAGAGAAACAATGAGAACGGGATTTTGAGTAAGTAATTGTATGGTGCTAATCAAGTTACCCTGAATGATCAACATAGTCCTTTAATGATGCAAGGTATGATTTATGTGAATTCTATGCTTAAGTATTCATTGTTTGATATGGAAAAATACCAATCTTTTTTTTCTTTTTCTTTTTTGATCTTATGGGGTATAATGATTAAATTATGACTACTATTTGGAAAAAAACTCCTCTTATCCTATGATAGTGTCAAACTCTTAATATTATGGAATGTATGATTAATATTGATGAGATGGAATTTTTAAGGTACTTTTCATTACATGAAATGGATATATATATGAATTTAGTATAGGAATGTATTGGTTTATGAAAACCAAATCCCATATCAATTTTTATGTTCGACAGGTTAGTTTCACAGCCTCTAATGGCATCAAACATCACATTAAAGGATATTATGTAGTTGATACAAGAATAATATTACAATTTATATTGATTGTTGGAACTATATACTACCAATTATAATCTATTACTTTGGAATTGGTATAAGAAATTAGATTTAGTGATTTTCAAATAATTGTAGACCATTTTATTGATATCTTTCCTGAAAATTTGTCAGGGTTTACACTCAAAAGAGAAGTTGATATTACGATTGATCTCATACCATTGATAAATAATATTTCCCTTCTATATTATAATATGGAACCAATAATTTTTTTTAATTTAAAGACTTTATAGAAGAGCTATAAACCAAATGGTTCATTTGGACGAGCATATCATTATGGGAAGCATTAGTTCTTTATTTAAATAAGTTAGATAAAATTCTTAGAATTTATTTGTATTGTTGTAATCATAACCATGTTACAATAAATAATGAATATCCTTATATAAGAATAGAATATTTATTTTATCAAATTAGGGGATCCCAATGTTTATCTATAATTGATTTATGTTTGGGGTATCACCAACTACAAGATCCAAAGGAGGATATTTTAGAGATGGACATTAGAAACTGATATGTCCATTATTAGTAGGTAGTTATTCCCTATTGTCTTATAAATACAGTAGTGGTGTTTATTGAACTAATTAATTGAAAATTTCATTGGTACCTTGATTATTTTTTAGTTGTGTTCATTCGTTAATGATATCATAATCCGTTCTTTAACTAATGTTGATTATGAAGAATAGCATGATAGAGCGTAGATAATCTTTTTGGGTATATATCCATTACTAGAGTATTTTAAAGTGTGATTTCTTTAAAAATGTGTTATATTTTGTTTTTCACATCATCTCTACAAAAGGAGTATATTTAGATACAAAAATTATGGAAGCTATATTCTCTTATCATCCACTGAATATTGATTTTGAGATACGTAGTTTCCTTGAATTAGTAAGATACTATAAATGATTCATCAATTATTTTTCACATATTTCATCACCAATGATTTCTTCAACAAGAAAGGAATAATTTCATATAGAATGAAGTGTTCCAAAATTATTTCCCAGAGATTATTGTCCAGATTACATCAACACCAACCCCATGATTCCAGAGTCATGACATGGCTATGTGGTCTATTGAGACACATCATGATCTGGGTTTGGTAGTGTTCACATGTATAGATATCATGTTCTTTCTTATGACTCATTAATATTATGACTGAATGGTAATAACTTACCAGTACATGATTTGGAATTGGATATTGTAGTTCAAAACTAAAATTATTATCATAATTATATCTTTGGTGAGAAATTCATGGTTTCTACAGACTAGAAGAACATAAAACACATTTTCTCAAATTGTATTTTGAATCTAAGGTAATGAAAATGGATCACATATTTTCAATTGTTCAAAACCAAATTGATGTATAAATTTGGTCAAGGGAACATAGAGTCTAATGAATTATGTTTGAATCAATTTAATAATTTTTATAATGAATATTCCGATAATTGGATGACAATCTTAGTCATATAAGATATAAATCTAGTTTATGATAAGAAATATTATATTGTAATATTCTTTTTTGTATAATTTTTCTAGATTTTTCTGAGTAGGATAGAAATTATCAAGAATATGATTCTAATTGTTTGACTATGAGGTTAAAACAAAATGGTGGGGAGACCATTGATGTATAAAATTTAGATGGAAAATATATCTTGCGGTTTAATGATTCGATTTTGGTTCCAAAAAAATATGAAGAACAAATTCTCTCTACCTACCATGATTCAATATGGGTTGTTCATATAGGAATAATGAATATTTTGGAAACATTGAGATTAGATTTTTGGTGGAATGGAATAGATAGGAAATAAGAAAATATTATTTCCATATACCTTACATAACATTGTGTCAAGGAATATCACCAACAACTAGCTGTTCTATAGCATTATTTATATATTCCTATATTGAAATGGGAGTAAATAACTGTTGATTAAATGATAGGACTTCCATGAACGTTTTGGGAACATGATTTCATATGGGTGATTGTGGATAAACTCATGATTTCAGATAAATTTATCCATATTTATGAATATGATATGATGAATTATTTGAAAAAATCTATAATTTGGAAGTTATAAAAATGACTAAGGTTTCAATATTGACATTGTATGGCACAAAAATGTGGTTTACAACTCCTTTTTAGAGATCCTTACAATAATACCTCAGAACCCATTTGACCATGATCATGTCTTATCATCCTCAAATAGATGTAAAATAGGAATAGATGATCTCGGAAGTTGAATAAATTCTTAGGGATTGGGTGACAGATTTTGGTGTGTCATGGGAGGAGAACATACCATTAGTGGATTTCTTATACAATAAAAATTTTCTGGGAATAATATATATATAGATACTTAAAAAGAAATGTAAGGACTTTTTGTTTTCTATTTTTTTGGGTAGAAATGGGAGAGACTTTTATTATTTAAAATACTCAGGGACATGAGACAATACAAAAGATACATATGATAAAAAAAGAATAGATACATCTCAGATATTTCAGAAATCCTATACAGAACGTCATCAACAACCTTTATCATTGAAGTAACTAATCATGTTTTCTTGGGAATATCTCCATGGAAAAGTAATCACCAATTAAGAAAACAATATAATTTATTTCTATGGTACCTTTTCCCCTTTTAGATACTTCAATATGTGGGTGATGTGGAATATCAATTTTCATTACCACCATAGTTTAGTTTTGTTCATAATATGTTTCATGTTTCTCAATTGGAGAAGTCCCAAGCTGATCTTGACCACGTGATTTGTTGGGGCTTTATTTAACATTGAAAATATATTACATTGACTCATTTGTGGATGAAGATTATGGATACCTAATATAATCTCTCCCATGGGAGAATCAATAGTCTAGTATAGGTGGTTTGAAAACATGGTCAAATTTATAAAGAGACATGGGAACATGAGAAGGAAATGTTAGAGAAATGGAACAAGATCTACTAGATCTACACTGATTATTTCTTTTCTAGGAATGAAAATACCAATAATGGTGAGATTTGGACACCCATCATATTCAAGTGCATGTCTAATTTTTTTGAGTATATATAATTCTTCTGAAAGTTTTTGTGGAGATCGGGGAGGATTTACATGTTTTGGTTGTGCACATTTTGTGAATGGTTTTTATTAATAGTGTTCTACCTTTAAGAATCCATGAAACATGTTTTTGGGTTCACTGGATAGGAACATAGTCGAAACATGGTTTATCCAAACCCTATGAGTTCCTAGAGAAATATATAAAATTGGAAATAGAGGGAAGAGAATGGCCAGTAGACGGTTGGTCTAACCATGAAACCCAACCATGCGTGCGGTTGACTTGAGGTAGTGGAAACACGTGGTCATCCAAATTGTGCGGCCTAACCACATGATGGGTGTTAATTAATCTCAAATTTAGATGTTAACATGAATTAAGAAAATGGAAAACTCATTTTATCACATTCTACAAGGTCTCATACCCCCATACTCTCAAGGATCCTTTAGTGATTCCTTTTGATCCAAATATATTTTTGTCAAATATAAGTAAATTAGGGATAAAAATTAATTAGAAACTCATTTTTATTTCATGTTCTTCTTATACATTATCTTGTCCTCTCTCTGAAAACCATATATCATGTCCATTATGGTTATATTTATTTTATATAATGGGGATCTTGAGGATATGTGATTTAATTTATTGATGGAAGGAAGATCCAAGGCTATGTGTAGTGGATCTTAATACCATCCATCATTTTTAATATCAATAGAGTGGTATGTGACTTCTCTCCAAACACCATAATTATAAAACATGATGGGTCAGTTTTGATTCAATGCTATTATTTAAACAAATTTAAAATTATTTTGTGATTCTTGATGGAAATCCATTTTTGATAATGGATTTTAAATTTTTTGGAAAATCGATGGTGGTTTTAAAACACCTATGTTTATAATTTTAATAGGAAAGTTTACAAATTTGGTATTGTTTTAAAGAACTCAAGTTTTTTGATTGAATATTTTTACGAATGTAATGGTTTATGTTAAATTTATCGAAATGGATTTTGGCATTATTGGTCAAATTGAGTTTATTTTTTTATAAGCACCTAAAGATTGTAATTTTACCATCGGGGTTCTAGGATATGACCAAGAATATAGGGTGTGTAAAATTGGCACACCAAGAGACTGTCCACCAAGAGATGATGTGTTGGATAAATGAGATATCTCTAATCATTAAGGAATTTCCACTTGGAATGAATGGGTATGTTTGTGTGTAGATATGTTTATTCCAAATAAATGTGAAATGATTAAATGGTTTTGTTTACTGTTTTCTATTAATGTTTATAATTTTTTATTTATAAACTATTCATCTTATTTTAAATTATTTTATATAAAATGTGTAAACCGGTTCTTTCCCTAGTGGTGTGTGATAGATAGTTTGTGGGGAAAATCCAATTGAGTATTAAATAAACTCATTCTCAGAAAGATTACTGATTTTTGAGATGTCATCTACCAGAATATAGGTAAACTAATAGTATCAAATTTCTCTAGTGAAGCATCTGATACCATGGGAATGATATGTGGAGTCAAAGTGTGGATTCAATTCATGAGTGGCTTTGAATAACTCACCTTTGGTGTATTTTGGTTTTGTTTTATAATAGTTATTATTAGTTATGACTTTAGTTTCTACTAGCACTCTAATATTTTTCTCTAACTTTTTATATATCTTTTGAATTTTTGTTGACTAAGGCATCAAATAACTATTTAGGATATTTTTTTTTATGTTTTCCATCCATTGTTTTTTTATATGGGATATCATCATCATCATTCTCTAATGCTCGTGAATTTACTGTAAGCATTTGGGGTCTTGGGGATTTCATCTAAGTCCAATGGTACCTTTTACTACTCAATATAATGTAGATGGAAGGGATGATATAAAAATGACCCATGATTTTAGAATATACTTTTCTAAATTAATAATATGTCTGATAGAATACTTCCTACATGAAATAAAACTAAAATGAGAGTGGTATATTAGTTAAGAAAATTATAAGAAGAATAATAACTACAGTGGAAAAAATATTTATCAATTATTGATAAATATAATATAGGAATTAAAACACATGATGGCCTAAAAGGGAATTTATCAATAAAATTACTTTTTATTTAATTATTGAATATTTATTAAAAATCAAAATTTATAATTTTTTTAATTTGAATTAAAAAAATAAAATCATTTTTTGGATTAATAATATAAATATTAGCTTATGATTATTTTTAATAATTTTACTGAAGAAATATATTTTTACAAGAATAGTGATGAATAATTTTTTTACCGAAATTAAAAAATTTATTAGTTTATAAAAATATGTTAATAACTTTAAAGTTGATAAAAAAAATAATTGATAAAATATGTATTTTTTAGGGAAACTATTTTCTTTAAATATATTTTTAAACATAGAAAACATATTTTATATATTTTAAAACTTAAACAATGCTTCATTATAGTTTAAAAAACTATTCTCAATATTTTCATTTGTAATATTTAGTTTTGAATTTATTTAGAATATAGATTACTCATATTAATTATATATTAAACTAATTTATATCTTTTATTTTAATTACATTTATAAATTGATACTACACATAATATTTAAGCATCAGAACACTCTAATTCAGAAAACAAGTTTTATAAATTATGTAAGATAATATTAAAATTAAATTCTATATCCTTTAGAAATTTAATTTCATATATTAATTCAACATTTCCAAATTATTTAATAATTTAAATTCCATATCTTTCAACAAAAATAATTAACCAAGATACATATTTGTTACCACTGTAAAACCGTTATTTTTTAAAATAGAATACATTTACTAATATTTTTTAATTTTGAATTACCGGAATATATTTTAAATTAAAACAATTATTATTTTGAAACATATTAATAAAAAATTAACAATAAATTAATTTATAGTTAATCTTAAATAATATTAAGAAAACTAAATGATTTAAAGGACATTTATTTATACAAAAACAATTCAACCCATTATATGATATAATTTAAAAGATAATACTATATCAAATTTATAAATTAAATTACATTAAACTAAGTAAATATTAAGATTCCAAACATTAATATTTGTTATTATGTGTAATATTATATCATTCTTAATAAAAATTACTATGATTAATATTTAACAAAGATTATTATGTTTTAAAATAGGTAATCTAACGTGGATCCATATTTATAAAATAAATCAAATAAATAGATCATAATGATTAAAAATTTTGCCTAAAAAATTTATACATTCATATCTCACCAAAATCACCCCACCAAACTCACCTAAATTGCATTCAATTCTATTTTACCCCTAAACTAACACTCATTTACAATGATTTGTCCCTTATTTTCACCTCTAAAAGGAGATCACTTCCACCCTTTTCATGAAACACACATAGTTCTAAATTCCCATGAACATATACCCATTTTAATTATTCTAGATACCATATATACAATTATTGTACCATATCCTAAAAAAATTTCCTTAATTACTTCATTTTAAAGAGATACTTAAAGATTGATCTAAATTGTCACTGTAAGTATTACTTAACATTTAACTTCAATTATTTATCCTTATCATCCAAACTCCTCCGTAATAAGTATAAAAATAAGTATATAATGATAAAATGTAATATAATATATATAAATTGTATTATATTTCTGGTATGACCATTATCTATTCCCCTCTCATTCAATAAAAAAATGGAAATGATGCTCTTACGCTTGTGCAGACTACCACCTCCAGGAACAAAAAAATTTATTTTTTATCACAATATTTGATTGACTATTCTTGAATTTTTTTAGGGAATTGAAATATTTTGTATGGAATTATTTATGTTCTCTCAATACAAAATAGGCAGTATATATGTAATATTAGACCAAAGAGATCAATATAAATATAACCTTATAAAATGAACATACCATGAGTACAAGTGATTTATTTATAAGTGAAAATTTTCCCCATTTATTTTATTATATATATATATACTATAAATTATTATTAATAACCTTAATAAATTTAATGTCCTGACTGAGGATCTACACACTGGTGCCCCGATCAAGTCTGTCACGTGACCTCAGGTGTGCTTGCCCATAAGATAGAGGTTTCTGACTTGTAGAAAGGGTATAATATTGATCATGTGGAGACCACACCATCTTTATCAAATTTTCACAATTTCCAAAATAAAACAATAATAGTCAAATTAATAACACACATAATTACATTAACTATATGAGGCCAACATCAAATGTTGAACCAAAACTGAATCCAATATCAATAACTAAATGGTTGATACTTCCTACCAAATATATGTCAATTTCCAATATGAAAAACCTGATATAAATAAAGGCATTGATGATTCCTGATAGGGTTTAGAGTCCATTTACCTCATCCATGATTCATCCCAACATTGTAAACAAACATAGGGCTCTTACCCTTATCATTTCCTCTAACCATGAAATCTATTATGGTATAGATGTGGTAGCCCTTGTAGGTTGTGAGTACAAATGGTTAGGCTACCAACATAGGCACCAAAGAAATATGCATTCAATATCATTGTATGCAGTTTATAAAATAATAAATTACAATTCATAATGTAAATAGTTATCATATTTCATTATTATTTAATTAACCACATGAACCCCCAGGTTCCCGAGGAAACCCAAACCCATAATACCTACGTTGGCCTGTGTGGAAGACTGATATATCCCAAAGGGGTATCACATATCACAATACCAAGGTTATCACATATCGTTTAACCTCAAATCATATAATAGACATATGTAAAAATATTTCAATGCCAAACTCATCAGTATAGAATGTAATGTCTAAAACCTTGTGGGTATTTAGATCCTATGTACCTATACCATACATCAATGTAACATTGGTATTTGGGGCATCAATTCCATTCCCACACTCTCTATATCATATGGTTATTTGGAGCCTCAATCTCTTTTACATGCCACAATATCACATATGGGTATTTCGTACCTTATTCTGTGCACCACACTCAATATCACATATATGAAAATATAACATATAACAAATTATACTCATTCATTAAGGTTAATCATCACTAGCCTTCTCATCATACATTCACATCAGGTTATATTATTTTTTTCATCAACAATAATGTTTTATCACTTTAATTCACATTGAATATTATGAACACATTATTATTAAACACTTTATCAACATTAAATCATATAAATCATTAACCCTTTAAATTTAATCCAGACTTCCCTTAATCCCTAATATAAATTAAAACATAACAACACTAATTGACCAATCACAAAACCCTAATATTCCCGCAATTCCACAACCACTCATTCTATTAAATAATTAACAATTTAATTAATCATATTCCACAAATTGCATAATCACAACATTACTTTAATTAATTCACTAATTAATTAATCCAATTCCATTTTTCCTTAAATTAATTTATTATATTAAATATTAAATTTTCAAATATTCCAATTTAAATTCTCCAACACATACACATAACTGAAATTCAAGACTCTGGGATTTTATTTCTAGACTATCTACATCAGTATTGATGATGACCGCTCACCAACAGAAATCTCCAATTGATGTGGTACAACAAAGATCATGATGAAGAACTAGATATATATCCACAACCGAGATCCATGTTAAAAATAGTCAATATCCATAAAAAATAGATATAAACACATAGGAAACATATGAAAACAATCCCATTTTTATTTAGAAAGAGTGTCGAGAGAGAGAGAGAGATAATAGGGAGGAATACACATACCTGTAATGGTTTAGATCTGTCAATCAATCCTTTGATTCATAAAAATAGTGTTTAAGAGACATAGGAATTCGTCTAGAATCCTGAAAATTGATAGATATGAGTTCAGGTGTATTTCAGTAAACATTGGGTTAATTATTGTAGGATCAAATTTTCTTTTAAAAAATCATAATAATTAATCCCACGTGGACGATGTCATGGGTACAGACATATGGTTTTCCAAATTGTTATCCTTACCTATGCACCTCTACTTGGGGGGGGGGGTGCCCAGTTACTCTTAATATGATGCACAATTTTCCAAAACATGTACCAACTGTTAAATACATCATTTTATGGGCTTTCACGGTATTCTGGAGTCGGTAGCATGATTTTTGAAAACCCTATGCTAACCATGCACTACCCAAAACCCTTCCAAAAGTTATCATTTCACCCAAATGAACCCATGATATAATCCAAAGAAGATAAAATCAAAAAAGTACTTATAGTACATATTAAAAATCTCGATATATCTTTAGAAAAGTTCAGGATCTTACAATTTCCAAACCTTATAATTTCTCAACCTTAGGCTTTACTTCCTATAATTTATATGATTCTAAGGCAAAAAAAGTAGGCCACCGAGCCTGGATAACTTCTTCTCTCTCCAATTTCTCTACTTGAACACGTTCATTTTGCTTTAATATATGAACTATCAACATGGTATTTCCCCCCATAGCATTCTTTATGAGATCCAACACACATATCAAATGATCCTTAAAGGATTCATCAGTCTCAAGATCAACACCATCCACATAAATCACATGTGAAGGGTTGGGGTGATACCCATGAAGCTGTGACTCATGAATCATGTTTTTACTATCACTACACCTCTGTCGAAGAGCCAATCAGTACCCTAATTGCCTGATTTTCTCCACAACCATAAATAGTCCAAAAAAACCCAAAGCCAACTTTCCCTACCTCTGATTCATATGGTGAAAAAATCTCTAACACACCCTTTGAACCAAAAAATCACCCATTGAAAACTCTATCGGTCATTGTCATCTATCATCATATGACTTCTTTCTACTTTGAGTTATAACCATGTGCTTATAAATTAGTTGAACCTTCCCCGAAATCTCTTATTTGAGTCTCTATACCAACATCTCTAACTCACCCACCCTCTATCGTCATAGTTGTGATCATCATTACCTTCCGTAAATATCGTCACTTTTTTTAACCTATATATTTTTATGATAACAATTTTTATAGGAAGACTCTACAAAATATAGGTGGTAATCCCAGGATCAACTAGGTTCTTAGACACATTCTCAAAGAATATCATCAGTTACCACTATAGCCTATTCCGACTGCCCTTCTATTTATGGGTTGAATGTCATACTCATTAGAACCTACATACCAATCACCCTTAGTATGCCCTTCTATAAGTGAAAACAAAAATAGAAGACATGATAAGAAACTAAACTTCATGAAACCCATTTTAGATATATTATATCTGAAAAGTATATATATCTCAACTGTTCCACTCATAATGTCTTCCGTATAGGATAAAAAAGCACTACTTTCATCAGACGGTCCACAACTACCCAACTAGTGTCATTAATCTTAAGAATACTTAGAATAGACACCACAAAATCCATGGTAAACTTATCCCACGTCAATTATAGAATTGAAAATTGCTGTATAAAACCACCATGTCATCGATTCTCATCCTTAACCTATTAAAAGGTGTAACATTGGGTCCTGAACCCTACTATCTCTTTTTCATGCCATTCCAATAATTTTTTTGTCATGGGGTCATGGTACATTTTGTACATGCCTAGATATATCAACCACTTTGAGGCTTAAAATTCATGCATGGGATCCACCCATATACTCATAGGAACAATAATTAGATTCCTAACATAGATGATCACATCCCCATGTAAGGTCCAATATTAAGGTGAATAAAAAACTTAATGTCTTTCCCTTAAAGAAAAAACATTATGAATCCTCATATTTTTGTCTCTAATCCATATAAAATGTGTATCCTCAACTAAAACTGATATGAGAGACATCTTCTACGGACTCTATTGTACCAAATAATTCATTTATTCCAGTAAACTTATCATTTTCCACTTAGCATTACACTCTTCAAGTTCCTATGTATGAACATTCGTACTTAATGCTTCAGAAACACTATTTTCCTTCTTGGGCATATATACTAGATCAAGGTCGAATGACTAAATTTACTCAACCAATATCCGTTTTTTGAGATTATATTCACATTATTAAATGTTTTAAATTAATATCTTTTGATTAGTATACATATTAAACTTCATTACTAATAGATAATGTCACCCACACTTCAATGTATAAAAAACTACTTCCAACATCAAGTCATGCATATGGTAGTTCCCTTCATTTGGCCCCAACATCTGAGACCTATACAAAAAAAATGATCTCCATGCATCAACACATCTCCATGACCAATCATAGAAGAATCAAAAAACACTGTATACTCCTCCCCTATCTCAAATAGGATGAATATCAATATCATACCCAAATATTCATTATGTCATAAAACTAATTCCCATTTTTCCCATTTCAACATTATCCCTATATTGGTCAGCCCCAAAAGATTTTATTCCAAAAAAAATTATTAGATGAACCTATGATAATATCCATCTAATCTGAGAATTATATGGATATCAAAAAAAGGGTTGGGTTATCTGCAGAAATCACTACCCGAACCTTATCTGGGCACCCTAAAACAATATCCTCTAATATTAAGTTACCCATGAAGTGTACATGATTAGGAAAAAAATAACATTTCAATATATTTGTGTATAGATGATTCATTCTCAATGTAATCAGTATGATGTGAAGATGTTGGAAATTATTTTGATGAGTCTTGGATTACACCATGATTTAATCAAAAAACAAACAAACACAAACTCATATAGATGTGAATAGATGATTATGATCATCATGTCTATAAGAACTATTGGTGCTTTTTTTAACACTAATGATATCTTCAAGAACACATAAAAGACTTAACTAAATTTAAAAATATTATGTGGTAAATGAGAAGGTTAAACTCTAATCTAATGATAACAAGATCTCAATTTTATCTTAGAGAAAACACAATCTCTTCTCAACTCTTCAGATATATCGTTGATATGTGAAAGAGGATACCGGTTATTCAATTTTATCATATTCAACTTCTGAAAAATAAAACACTATCAGAAACACCAAAAAACATTCATTAAAAAATGAATAACCCTATGGAAACATAATCAAAATGATAAACTCCTCATCCATTAACTCTTCCATTTTTTTCTTACAATCTTCAAGCTCTGTTGGAGTCATTCTGTATTGGTGGAATAGAATCTCACTCAACCCCTGAAAAGTTCTGAATTATAAACTCCACATCTATTTTAGGTGGAAACCATGATACTTCCTCAGGAAAAAAATCGTGGAACCTATCCACTATAGGTGGAAATACATTATATTTTTCACTCCTATAATCCAGTAAAAGTCTTGAATCATGGGAGATAATCACCCCAAGTTACTGATCAATTGGCCATGCTCGACCATCCTGGATAACCCACTCTCCACATTGAATATATTTTCCATCCATAGAATACATAAATGTTACTCTCCTGTGGATACATTCTATGTGGGATCAATACACCACCAACCAATCCAAACCCATAATTAGGTTGAAGTTTGACATATCCAAAATGCAAAGATCACAAAGAAAATGATACTCCCCAACCTAGTGGGAATTTTTTTTTTTTTCAGAAATAGATGTCTCTAAATTCGAACAACAAAAGGTTATTTATCATCATAATATCACCCAAAAAAATCCACCGCTAGGTTCTAAAAATTCATATCTTTGGAATATATAAATGAATGAGAGGGATTAGTATCATATAAATAACTAGAAACAATATAATATACAAGAATAGTACTACTAACTATTGATGTTATAGACTCATTATATAAAAGTGTAGGCTAAACGACAATAAAATTATATTCCCATATTCTTTGTGATGCACTATGAGTCCCATGTGCTGCAGAAATCTGATGATACAGTTGAACATTCCTTGAAGCACCACATCCACTACCACTTCCACCACTACTAGTCGAACACCAACCAGTAGACTGATACTGTGTAAGAGATCCCCTCCCCACACTCTTATTTTTCATAGCCTCCCACTCACTACACATATGTTATGGGTTCTTGCAATAACTACAGAGATTTACCATATTTGTTCAAGCTCGAAACTCTACCATTGTTCGAGTGCAATTTCTGGTGAAATCTACCATCCTACTACACTATTGTTAAACAAATCGTGTAAGATCCTGAGTAATTGACCATTCCCTTTATCACTCATCTTCCAAATGTTATATTCTACATTATTCTAAGGACGCTCCCTACCCTCATATTTCATACCCACGGATCTCCCATTAGGGACTAAATTTCCTCAAATGGATGCCTCCTTTAGTTTCCCCTCACCTATGGGAGCCTAATACACCACCTAAGAGAATTTAGTTCCCTAAAAGATGTTATCCTGGTACTCAATCACACATTTAAACCCATCCTGAAAATGGATTTCCATAGTTGTTTCATCCCCTACCATCATTGGATTAATGCACTACCTATTAAAGATAGACCTACATAGTCCATGATAGGCATACTTCCCTAAAATAACTGCATGAACACATATAATCTCTCTTGTATCAATTCCTTTAGGAAAAAGTCCTCTATATACTTCTCCAAAATGTTCTTCCATAACATACCATATTTTTTCCCAGTCAGAGCCTATAAATACCACTAGAGCATCATTGATCTTTATAATATATAAGCATCCATATAGAATATCTTCATAAAAAAAAGTCTCCAAAATTTCATGTATAGTCTGAAAGTACTCAATCTATAACTCTATCACCTTATGTCCACCCTCTAGAGTAAATTTCATAGGGTGTTGAAACTAAAACTCCAATTTTAAATTATACATTATCATTAAAACCCGATCTAGGTCTCTCTCAAAAAACTAAATTAATTGAGAAAATTTATCAAGTAGTTTCTCTCTGTATCTCTCACCTAGAACTATCTGTTCCTTTGGTTCCACCATTGCTGGATCATTTCGAACCATATCTTCTTATTTCCCTATCAGAAAACATCTTCATGGAGGAATATACTGACAATACCAAGAACACTTATTAGAACACATAAAATAGTATTTACATATTTAGAAAGAGGGATTCACAAATATCCATAACAATCAATCTCCATTTTTTCCACACCAAGTCAAATATGATGTGTTATCACTACCCTTAATCATTCATCATAGATGTCTAGGTTAAAATGGTTAAACACATTCTCATTTATATTTTTCTCATCAAAGAAAAAATTATTCACATATTTCGTCCTTTTAAAACATTTAGATTCACATTAAGAACCATTTTCATTATAATTGTGAAATCAAGTAAAATAAATCAATTTCAACAACTTTACTAAAGAAACATTATCCTATGTGTGCCTAAAATGATGAATGTCAAAATAAATACTGGGTTCCTAGAATAATGCATGTATAGGAAAATATTTTACAATAACAACCCATGATTAAAATCATGAAAAAATCATATAATTTACTAGTCACATCACCCAATAAGTGTGTCAATCAAGGTGAAATAACATTCAACTATAATAACATGCATCACTAAAAATAACCACACCCTGGGTTCTTGGATTTCACCCTCATAAATGGGTTAGCTACTCTCATGCATGAGTTTTTAACCAACAGCAAAATCATCCATGTATCTTATATATCTTTCTTAAATATTAATAGAAATTAAAAGTAAATAAAAAATATTTGATATGACTTTGTAACATCCAATCCCAAACGTCACACAATAGTTCCCCAAGTCTGTTAGTCACATGACCTTGGGTAGCCCTCCTCATACTAAAAAGGAGTCTGACTAGTATTGAGCATCTAATATTGATCATGGGGATACTATAAGATCTTTCTAAAACTAGCACAATTGTGTAAAAAATAAATAATAGAAAAATTAATAACCAAACTGAATTCCATATCTAAAATAGAAAAACATCACATGATGAAGTAAAATCGAAAAAACATATCTAAAAATAAATTCTAGATATGTAATGCCAAATATGATCCATGTTTTAATATGAAATGCCCAAAATAAATAATTACACTCATGACTCCCAGGAGGGTCCCAACACCAAGTATAGTTACCTCATCTATGCTCCATCCCGACTCATCCATCTAATAACTGGATCATGACCTTATCCTATACTAATACCATGATATCTGTTTGGATACTGATCAAGAAACCCATGTATCATGTGGGTACAACTCAATAGTCCACCGGTAACGAAATATAAAACAATATCTAGTTAATAGCAGTGTATATAGTTGTATAATGAATAATGTACAATGCTTAACATAATCTATTATCACACTTCATTATTATATAATTAACCACATAAACCCATGAATTCCAAAGGACACCCAAACATTTAATTCCTACTCTAGCTCGTGATAGAGTCCTAACTATCCCCGTGGGATTTCACATATCACAATAACATGATTATCATATATCATATCATTTATAATCATATCAAGACCAATTTAAACCATAGTCTATTGTCAAAATCATGGGTATAGAACTTTATGTCAATCACCTCATGGGTATTTGGAGCCTCATTCCTTGTCCTATAACAGAAATTCATATCAGTATTGGGAGACATAGTCCTTATACCACACACTCAACCTTATATGGTAATTTGATGCCTCAGTCCCTATCCAACACCTCAATATCACATATGTGGATTTGGAGCCTCAAACCTTGGCCCACAGTCAATATCACAATATCACATATGACACATTTATCTCATTCAATAAATCTAATCATGAATAACCTTCTTATAAAAATTCTACATCACAGTATACTATTTTAGTTTATGAACAATCAATTCTCATCACATCAATTCTCGTGGTTCAAAATGAACTATTCACTATTTAACCATTTATTAACATTTAATCATGTAAATCATTAACCCATTATGGTTAATCTGAACATCCCACAATCCTCATTATAAATTATTTACAGAAGACATTAATTGACCAGTAAAATAACCCCAATTTCTCATCAATACCACAATAAAATATTCCATTAATGATTTCATTAATTAATTAATCAAATTTAACAAATTTTATAATTTAAATATTCCATTAATTAATTAAAAAATTAATTAATCCAATTCCATGCTTCCATAAATTAATTAGTCAATTAATTTATTAAATTCAAGAACCAATTTCCAATTTTTGAATTGAAATTTCACAACCCGTGCATAGAATTGGATTTTAGTACTATTGGAATTTATTTTTTGATCACCTGCCACAAGCCTGATGATGGATTCTGACCAATGGAAATCCCCAATTGAAGAGAAATAACCAAGATCACAATAAAGAATGAGATCTAGATCCAAAACCATTATCCCAAATAAAAAGAATCAGGATCATTCAAAACTGGTTTTCAAAACCATCACAACATCGGAAAACCAACCTCTTTTTATCTAAAAATAGAAATGAGAGAGAGAAAATATAATTATGAAGAAACCACATACATGGAATGGATCAAATTTTTCAATATGGCCTTCGATTAAATAAAAACGGTGTTCAAGAGCCCTGTGAATTCATCTTGTGTCTAAAAAACAAGTGGAATGATTTAGCATCAAGTTGGGTTGACTTTGGTTGATGTCTATGTTGTTTGGGAATTTTAAATAAATTATCATAATAATTAAATCCACATGTAGGGTTTCCTGGGTTGGGGAACATGATTTTCCAAACTATGTGCCTTAACCATGAGCCTATTCAAGGGGGTTGCATGGTTACTCATAAGAGGTCACATAATTTTACAATCTGTGTTCCAACTGTTCAGTCATTCTCTTTTAAGGGTTTGGTGCTTTTTGGGGCTGGGAGTACAGTTTGGAAAACTATGAGCCAACCATGCACTACCCAAAACCCCTCCAAAACATATAAATATCACCCAAATGGACCCAAGTCAAAACCTAAAAAAGGTATTATCAAAAAAGAAAAAACATAATAGTTAAATGTTCTCAATAAATCTACATAAAACATCATAATATTACAATAACAACCAGATAATTTCACTATACTTTTATGATAATGATATTATAACAAATTGATCTCTTCTATAGATATACTCCCTCATATATTGTAGTATATAATTATTGGGACTTCTTAGCAACCTATATAAAAAATTCTATAAATTTATATCAATTTATAAATTAGAAAATTAATATTTTATATTAATATGTAAATAAGTATTTATGATTTATTCTGGATTGTTAATATAATCATCCAATTCCTCAATTAAGTTAGTACTGTCTCTATTGTAAAAATTACCCGAACCTAATTTTTGATAATTTTTATACTATAAATGTAATGAAAAATCTCATGGAATGAAATAATAGGTTTTTATAAAATCCTAAAACTAAAAATAATGTACATTTTATAACATTTAAATGATAAAATATGGGATAACATTTAATAACAACACAACTATTATGAAACCTGTACAAAACAATAAATATTACCCACACCTAATTTTGAAAATAGATAATAAATAAGTAATATACATGTAGAGATTAATTTTCAATTAAGATTATAAAATGTTATCCAAATGCCTATTTTTATAAACTAGTTGATTAAGGTGGTTGTGTTTTATATACTATATTTCAGAGTGTGACAAACTACGTGATTTTTCAAGATAAGGGTTTCATTAAATCATTTTCAACTCAATGATACATGATTGTTATTTCACACCACCATTTATTTGGTATGGTGTATTTATTAACATCTTTATTTACCACATGAAAATATTTTTCATTTCATGGTATTTTAATTTCCATTTCATGACCTTTCTCCCAATATCCTTTAACTCTTAGTTTGCCAATGTTGTAAGGGTTTCATTGACTCAATTTACAATTAATTTGATCATGTATTTATTTCTAGAATATAATTTTAATGAATTGTTTATCCAAAAATTCCCATATTTAATATGGTATTTCTAATTTTTCTTTTGGGAAATTACATCTAATTATCAATAACCACTTTTTCCATAACAACTTTTTTAAAACAAAAGTGTTACATTTGTATGAATGAAACAGATTATTAGTGATGAATACTTTCTTCCATGTCGATGTTATTTCCTATTTAAATCATTTTATTTAATGAAAAATAATTATTTTATGACTTTTATATACCATATATATATTTATTTAAAATAATATAAAAAGATAAATTTATGAATTTATTTTCATTATTTAAAAGACATATTTATTTTCATGATTTTTTGATTATTTTCAATAGTATGATGTATTTAAATCCTTATAATATGTTTTTCAAAATACTTCCCATTAAATTATCAAAATTCAGTTTAATGTAATTTTCACTTCACCTTATTTAATATTTTTTTAAAGGTTTGATGAAAAATTTTATATTACTACATCGATTTTCCCACAAAGGATAATTCTTATAATGTTATGTTTTGATAACCCAATATCTTCAAATATAATATTATAACTTTTGGAAAATGTTGTTTTTATATAATATCATTTATTATGTTCATGTTATGTGCTAATTATAAAATGATTATGAAACAAAATATTTTTAATGGGTTCATAACGATATTATAATAATTTATTTTTACTAGAAAACATATATAAGGTAGATAATAGGTTGAGAGCTACTATCATGTTGCAGATGCAGGGGAGGGGCAGTTCCTTGTAGATGGTCTGGTTGAAATCCCTAAGACCTTAGGGTCATGTAATCTCCTAATCCTACGGGCCATGTAATCTCTGAGCCTAAAGGGATTTCCAGGGTTCCCCCTCATCCCTTGAAAGGGGGGTTATCAAAAATCAATAAAAACGAAGGCCTTAAGGGCATTTGGGTTGAGAATAATGAATTTTCTCACATTTTCATGGGTGTATATAATTATTTTTTTAACAAAGGAATGACAATAATAATTTTTCTCCCAAGTTGTTTCCTATTATTCTGGATGATCTACATTTACAAGATGATTTTATATTTTCAATATAGGCCATGTTTTCATATTAGGTCTTATTTATTAAATATGATTCACTCTTATTCCATGCTCACATTTTTTATGATTATTAAGATACATTTTGATCTATGTAATAATATTTATGCTTTTTAATGATCCTATTATGATATTATATTTATTTATAATATTTTATGATTATTATTTATAGTCTCGTGATCATTTAATTAAATATTTACACAATCCCCTTCTTATAATTTATGTTTATGATCTAGTACATTTTTAAATGTTTGTCCAATACTAAGAATTTGAGCTCACCCAATACTTATGTTTTTATTCCATAGGTAATAAAAATGATTATATCCAGTGAGACATCTCGAAAAGGTTCTAGAGGGTCATGATTATGATGTAATGTTTCATGTTGTTGGAAACAAAGTTGTTCATATAGTTAATATCTAAGACACTAGACCTTTAATTACTTGAATTGTGATATTGTTTGAATAATTTATTATCCAAATCAATAAATTAGTGTATTATGAATTTAATTTTGAGTTTAGGTGATGTAACACCCCAATCATGTGTGGTACGCTTCTCTTTGAATAATGTAATAGTCTGTTTTGTACGCAAATTCGAGTTCTATCACACCATGGACAACATAAGTAGCTATTATGAATATTAATAACCACAATTTGAAATTTTATAAATTTTATTTTTCAAAATGGGCATCATTTTTGGATTTTATGAATAATGAAAAACCCCACGTTATTGTTTAAAACCAACTTTTTATTTAAATAAATATTTTATTAAAAAAAATTATTTTAATATAAAAACAATACATAATACCTATATTAGCCCAGTGTATCTAATTGGAGTCATTTTATAATAATATTATATGTATAATATTTTATTGAACTTTTTAAATCTTGTACCGACCTTTTTAGCACATTTGAAAAATTGTATAAAACATAATTTTACCACTTCTGTGAATTGATTTTAAAAACCCTATGAGAGACTCTTGAGATAAGTAAGTAAAATTCAGCTCAATAGGATGAAAATAATTTTTTTTGAATAGCAATTTTTGACTTATTTTTACCATGGCTAAATTTAAATAGGCTATTTTGAGGTAAAGAATGATATTATAATTACCCTAAAACATGTATTAATTCTATTGGATAAGTGTATTAAGACCAAATTCATCCTTATGAATAGAATATGATCTTTTTTGTCCACTTGGATTAGATTAATAAATTTTTTATTATATTATTTAACGAAGAGTTAAATGTGTCAAATTAAAATTTTAATAACTAAATATTTTTAATATAGGGTTATACATAAGATAAATTCAACTATAAATATTAATTAGAAGGAAAATAATATTTCCTACATCATGGTACTATATTTAATATTTTCAAACATTAAATAAATAAAATTTATACATGACACAATGATGACGTAATAATAACCTTATTAATTAATGATTAAAATAATGTATATTATGAACATCCAAATAAAATTAAATTGATAATTTTGGTGAATTAGACGAATTTATAGGTTAATATGACATTATAGGGTTTATTTAATGTATTTTTATAGAATTAATAATGTTTTTTTGACTTTCACCAAAACAAAATACTATAGTGTCAAAATTGACGTAAATGAGTTTTTAAAACAAATACTATTTTATTAAATTATATAATAGCCCAAAAAATATTTGGTTCAGACAAAAGAATTATATAATTATAGATATGTCATTAATGAACCACTATATATTCTATTTGAATTTTATTGTAAGTTTAATAACCATGTATTATAACAATACAAGAATACATGTTAAATGTTAAACTGTTTAACTAAAAGTTAAATCTAAAGGATAAGGTTAATATAGTGCCCTAAACTGGCCTAAAATTTTTTTTTGAGAGGTGTTCAACCCATGCCCACCATATACTTAAAATAAATCAATTTACAGCCATTAAAATCCTAAAATAATTTCATAATAAAATAATATTTCTAGATTTTCTAAAGAGACCGTCACCTCTCTTATAAAAGGGTACTTCCCCTTCAATTAATTTCACATCTCCAAAGCCTTTTGGATTGTCCAACCATGGCACAAATATCATCCCAAATACCCTAAAATTAACCAATAGGACTTAATATTATTATAAGACCTACCTATGGATCCCTTTTGATCAATTCAAAAGGAAGATCCAAAATAATAGGTAATAATTTCTTCAACTCTTTTAAAGCTCTTTTCTTCTTCCACTTCCTCATTATTTGTTGTTCAAATTACCAAAATAATAACTCCAATACCTTATACATATTGTGATTTTATTATAAATATGGTAAAATCATATTTATTATTTTATCCATCTTATGAATGTCAAAGTCACCATACGGGTGTACGTACAACTCACCGTCTCCCCGTAGTGGTGTTGTTTGTTATTCAACACTTCATTATTTGGATGGATATAATAATGAGTATAATGGATTTAAATAATAAATATAACATTTTAATTATTCTTTATATTTGATATACCATCCAATTACGAACTATTTCACCATCAATATAATGATATTGTCGCCCATGCATACGTATAGATTACAGTCTCCAAGAATACGATGACATTTATTCCCCCTCGTAACCATTCAAGAATAATTTTCATTTTATGATTAAAAATAATTGTTAAGAAATTAATTTCACTATATATATGAATTGAATACATCCTATCCATAACAAATATGATTTATGTAACAAAACCTATAAAGGAAAATGAATCTGTTAACACCCCAAACAATGAAACTACTGAAATATTATGAACAAACAAATATTAGAATATCGTATATGATATCATATTTATGTATGTGGTTCATTTATAATTTAATATCAATGAATTATCTATTCTAAAAGAGGTTAATGTACCTTTGACCAAGGAAAAGTACCAGTTAGGGGTTAATTTTACAATCTCTCTATTTATCTGAGGTTGTTTATACGTAAGTATCTACCGAGACTTCTTTATCATCCACATACATGTTTCTTAAAAATTCATTTCAAAACATTTTTACTAATTCCTAGAATATGGGTTATAGTAATTAATACCCTTGTTTTATTTTTTATAAAATGTTTTGAAAAGTGCCATTTTGCCTTTTTCCAAACAAGGTACTTTATGACCTTTTCGATAAATTAAGGTAAGAATGTTTTTCTTAACTCATTTGATGGGAGAGACTATTCTATTCTATTATGAAACCATCGAAGCTTCCATTACAAACATATAAGATTATTTTAAAAATAAATATTTTCTTTTATAATTGTGTATCTTTTAAATGATTTCAAAATGTATAGATATATTTCTCTAAAATAGTTTTGATTTCATCTATTTCAACATCGTTTGACAAATTTTAAACTTTTTGACGTTGATTTTTTATGATACAATCTTCCATATTGTATCGATAGTTTTGGGATATGTTTGAATATGGATGTATTATTATTATACAATTAATTATTTATGGTTAATTTTTTAACATTTCTTATGATATTTTTAATAAGAATGTTTTTGTTATGTTTCAAGCATTTAATAGGCGGAATGCATTGGACATAGTAAGTGACAGATGGAGCCCTCTATATCTCCTCGATGAATCAGTAGGAATCATGAGAAAAACTAATTTCTCCAAAGAGGGCCTTGAAAACATCATATTGGTAGTCTTGGCATGAGGCCTCGACTATGTGGTTATGATATCCGACATTATGCATTCCATCATTATGAAATTATCTTTTAGTGTTACATGTGATTATTCACCTCATAAAATATCCATCTAAACAAGTAAATGGAATTATTTTATTCATCTTTTCCATATTATACTTAATTTTATGTTTAAAAGGGTTGTGATTTTACCTTATACATTGCCTTAAATGTTTATTCTTATTTATGAAGATTTCCCATATATTGTTATCCTCACTGAGCATCTGAGCTCACGCCTTTCTTATGTTTTATTTTTACTAGGATGTGAAGAATTACATTGTTATTTACCTGTATTAATAAGCTAAACGATATGAGTGCGTTCAAAGGATTCATGATGTTGTTTATTTTCATTTCACATGGTAATGTAAAATTTATGTATGTATCTAGTACTTCCATGGAAATTATACAAATCAGTCTTTCATGATGTGATATCTTGTGATCATGAAGATTTTATTTAATAATGCACCGGCATAGGGTCACTAGGGTTGGTTCATTACAGTTGTTATTAAAGGAATTTTAGAACAATAATTGGAATATATATTTAGATAAATTCTGATTACAGATCATTATCCAAAGATAGAGTTTGAGGATTATTAAATAAGAACATCCCAAAATAAATTATAGTGTAAATATTTTGTGGGTTTTCAAAGTAATACATCCATATCTGGATATGAGAAGGTAGAGGTGGATTTGGAATAGATTTACAGAGGAGTGAAAACTCCATCAAGGAGTTTCATGCTTAACTTGGGGAATACTGGTACCCTACAACAAGCCTTGCTACACAATTGGTTATGATACTCTTGGGGGATAATATTAAGATAATTATCATTTTCATTGAATACTATTATAAATTATTTATGATTAAATACTTCCATAAAGAACAAATCATTATTATTATGAATTATATGCATAAACTGTTTAGTTTATGTTATGGGTTTAACACATTTTGAGTTATGCAGTATAATTCATAAAATGATCTAGTGTATGAAATTGTATAGAAATGGTGTGTAATGGAAGTAATGAAAATTGTATCAGCACACATAATCCATGTAGGGATTTCCCCCCTACTAAAGATAATTATAGTGGATCAGGAGATGCAACTGGTGTTTAAAATCTTATAAGCATTCTAGGGCAACTAACTCAGGTTATAAATAATTTCCTTCCCTTAATGGAGAACCACGATCCAAAACATATAGGATCAATGTTAGACTGATTCATAGGGAAACAATCACCAACATTAAATGGGACAACAAATCCATTTGAAGTTGAGAAATGGAAAAATTACTTAGAGAAAATATTTCATTCTTTGGGGAGTTGTGAAAGGTAATAAGTTTTCATGATAGTTTATCAACTCATAGAAGGTGGAGATCAATAGTGGCAGTGCATTAAAAATAAAATGGTGGATGAATAATATCAAATATGGAATATAGTGAGTTTAAAGATCTTTTCTTAGAAAAATAATTTCTTCGTGAACATCGAGAAGATATGGAAAGGTAATTTCTTAGTCTGAGGCAAAAGGGGGATGCGAATGTCCCAAAGTAAGAGGCTAACATTACAAGGATATAAAGGAATAATATATATTATATACGTAGCCCAAGGAGTAATATTGATTGATTATTTGATGGGATAAAACCATTTATCCATTGAGCATTAGTCTCACAATCCTTCTTATTGTAAAATGATATTGTCTCATGTGCAATCAAGACAAAAAGTTAAATCTATAAGTCTTACAACTTTAACGTAATGAAAGAGAAGAAGAGATCTACTAAAAGATTAATAAATTAAAATAAGGGGAACAAGGGAAAAATTGAATTTCCATCCTGCAAAAAATTTGGGAAGAGACACCCTGGTACTTGCTGATAGGGTATGTGAGTTTGTTACTAGTGTGGAGAAAAAGGACCCCAGGATTTAGATTGTAAGGGGAAGAAATTTAATGTCAATGTTGAATTGTACAATTGTAGATAAATGGTACATTATGAAAATGAATGTCCTATGATTCAAGGAAAGTTTCTCAAAAAAGGACAATGGATCAGATCCAAGCTTATGCGATCACCACGGAAGAGGTTCATGTTTCAAATGACTTGGTGAAGGGTACATTAATCTTTTCCTCAAATTTAGCCAATGATTTATTTGATTCTGGGTCATCACATTCTTTCATATCTTCCCAATTTTCCAAGAAAATTAGATATTTCTAATTTTACTTAATAAGCGGTTTTTTCAGTCAAAACTCCTAATGGAAGAAACATTGAAACAAATTTTTGTGAATGAATCACCATTATGGAATATAAACGTGCTTTATTTTCTTATATTATTGTCATTCCCATGATTGAATTTTATATAATCCTCGGAATTGATTGGCTTTTGGACCATGATGTGATATGTTTTTTTAAGAAGGAGGAGGTTACAATTTTTGATGAAGATAATGAATCCATAATATTTTGAGTAGAAACATCACTATTTGATTCTCATGTAGATCCACCCCCAGTATCCCAACAAAATTCCATTTTTGGGGATGAAAAGATTGAAATAACTATGTTTTAGGAATGGAGTGTTCAAATATAGGATGTACCTATTGTGAAAGAATATGTTGATTTGTTTCAAGAGGATTTATGTGGATATCCTCTAGAATGGGAAATTGGGTTTTCCATTGACTTAATTCCTAGTTCGAGGCCTATATCGAAGAACCCTTATATAATTTCCACTATAGAATTATTGGAACTAAATAAACAACTATAGAAGTTGAGTAATAAAGGATTTATTCTCCATAGTGTTTCTCTATGGGGATCCCCTGTTCATTTTGATAAAAAATGATCGATCTATGAGGTTGTGGATTCAATATAGAGATATCAATTCTATAACAATAAATAATAAGTATCCCCAACCATGAATTGATGATTTATTCCACCAACTTCATGGAGATCAATATTTTTCAAAGATTGATATTCGATCTGGATATCATCAATTATGGGTGAAGAAAGAAGACATTTTAAAGACAACATTTTGAACTAGGTGTGGGCATTACAAACTTACAGCAATGATTTCCGATTGTCTAATGCACCCTCGATTTTCATGTATCTAATGAATATTGTTTTAGAGTTATATCTTGATGAATTTTTAGTGGTATTTATTGTTGATTTCATTGTATAATCCAAAAGTAATAAATAACCTGAAAATCACTTGGGAAATGTTCTGAAGACTCTTAAAAGAAATGAATTATATGGGAATTTAAGAAAATGTGAATTATGGCTTAAGGAGATTTATTTTATAGGCTATATTTTCTATAAGGATGGAATTTCTATTGATCCTTAAAATAAAAAGGCAATACAAGATTGAATAGCACTGACAAGTATAATTGAGGTATGCATTTTTATTTGTTTAGTAGGTTATTATCGGCATTTCGTCCAGAATATTTCCTGATTGGGTAACCAATTAACCAAGCTCACACATAATGGAGTTAAATTTGTTTGGACAGAAGAATGTGATGACTGTTTTGAAAAATTGAATAGAAGACTACTCAATGCTCCAATCTTGACTCTACCATCAAGGAATTATGGGTTTTTTATATATAGTGATACTTCAAAGAATGGACTTGGTTGTGTTTATGGAAAATGATAGAGTTATTCCCCATGCATCACAGAATCTAATGATTAATGAAAAAAATATCTCACTCATGATATTTAGTTAGCTGCTTTAATAATTGCTTTAAAGATATGGAGACACTAACTCTATGGTGAAAAATGTTAATTATATAATGATCACTATAGTTTGAAGTATTTTTTCTCCCAAAAAGAACTCAACATGAGGCAAATGAGATGGATCAAACTACTCACGAATTATGATTGCACAATAAACTACCACCAGGGGAAGACAAATAAGGTGGATGATGCATTGAGAAGAAAAAATCATGGAATTATGAATAAGATGAGAGTTAAATGGGATCCTATGTTCATGTATCTAGTAAAGAAGGATACGGGAATAATCATGGAAGGTGAAACATAAATAATTTTTCAAATGGTTTCCAAACCATCATTAATATAAAGGAAAACAATTTCCTAGATTGGTGATGAAGAGTTTCAAAATAAGATTAATGATGTGAATGATGGGATATTGATCAATTTTGTATACGAAGATGGAATTTTGAAATTTGGGAAGAGAATTTTTGTTCCTGATAAACCTCATCAAAAAAAGGAATTGTTTGATTCTCCTCACACCTCCAATTTCTCTATACACCATAGACGAAGTAAGATGAATAGAAATTTGAAGGAACAATTTTTGTGGGACAACATGAAGATGGAGATTGGGGATTATGTGTCAAGATGTATGGTTTTTAAAAATGTGATAGCTATAAGACAACATCAAAGAGGAATCATGAAAGATCTTCTCATACCTCTGTAGAAGTGGGATGATATTATGATGGACTTTGTGAAGGCTCCAAAAAATAATTTTTGAAGGAATTATGCAAACTGTGTCATTGTTGATCATCATACCAAGTCAGCACATTTTTTTTCTATAAGAGAAGATTTACCACTTGAACGTTTTTCAAGACTATATATTAATGAAGTCATATGACATAATGGTGTACCTTTATCAATTATTTCTGATCGTGATCCATGTTTTTCATAAAGATTCTATAAAAGTGTTCCGAAAGCCCTAGATATGAACTTAATTTAACCACTTCCTACCACCCTCAAACTGATGGATAATCAAGAATGGACTATTCAAACCTTAGAAGACATGTTGATATATTTTTCACTTGACTTTTAATGAATGTGGGATCTATATTTTCCTCTGCTATAATTTTATTATACCAATAGTATCCATTAAAGTATTCTGATGGCACCATGTTAAGTGTTATATAGGAAGAGATGTCGCATGCCAACTTGTTGGGATGATGGTGGTGAAAGAAAACTTATAGGCACTGAACATGTTGAGGAAACAATAAAAAAGTTAATGATTATTTAAACCCACATCAAAGTAGATCAATATAGGAAAAATATCTATGAATATAATCGAAGGAAGGATTTGGAATTTCACGAAGGAGATCATGTTTTATTGAAGGCATCTCCATGGAAAGAGGTTATATGATTTGGTAAGAATGGTAAATCAAGTCCCAGGTACTTCAAACCTTTTGAAATTATAGAATGAATTGGAGTTTTATCTTACCATTTGGAAATGTCTCCTTGTCTATCCAAAGTTCATCATGTGTTCCATGTATCACTATTGAAGAAATACATTCCATACTGAATGAATTTACTCAGCTATAAATAAATAGAACTTCAACTTGATCTTCCTTATTGTGAAGATCCTGTCAATATTCTCGATACTAGAGAACATGTGTTGAAAAATTGGATGACTCATATAGAAAATGTTCTTTGGATAAACCATAAAATGGGAGAGGAAATGTAACAACTCGAGATTTTATAAGATACATTATTTTTAATTTCATTCATATCTTCTATTGTACGACACACCAAGATTATCTTGCGCTATACGCAACACTGTATTAGTTTGCAGTATACACAACACTTTTCTTGGCTCTTGTTACACACAATTTCAAGTTCGTTTGGTAGAAGTTATACTACGCAACATTGAGTGTATATATATATATATTCAATTTATAAATAAAATATGGTTGGATTCTGTTATACGCAACAACAAAGGAGTTGTGCACTACACGCAACCCAGACTTGGCTTGCATTACACGCAATCGCGACCTTCCTCGATAGCGTGTGTTGTACGCAATACCGGGTTTTACTAAACAACGATATGAACTAGCCGTTATGAATAGTGTTAACTAAATTTTGAATTTTATAACATTATTATTCATCTTACACATTTCTAGAACATGGTATATGAACAAAATAAATTTTTCGGGTAAAATAAGTATTTTTCAAAAAATGCTGTTTTGTCACCTTTTGATGGCGCACCCACATTAAATCTAGTTTTTGACATGTTTATAAGTTCAATTTTACAAAATAAAATTCTTCTTTTGAATCAGGATATAAAAATTTACATTAAATAATGTTTTGATATTTTTCCGATAACTTTCATATTTTAATGAATAGTAAAAACACGCTATATTTTAATTAAAAACAACTTTTTTCTTCGTAATATCTTTTGTGGTTAAATTATAATATTTAATGGTTTTAAAGTATAAATATAATATATTTTTACCATTTAATATAATGTATGTCATTAGAATTTATTTTACCTTGAATTCGTAGGTTAAATAAATTCAATCTTTTGCAATGTTTTAAAGAAAACCCTGTTTTCTTTCGACAATGGGATTAATTTTAATTTAATTTCTGCATCTTTGGTGTATTGAATTTGGAAAATGGATTCCATATTTGGAATCAGTGGGTCCAAATTATGTTAATAAGCTACTTTTTATTTTTGGGCATTGTGAATAGTAACTACGGTAAATTTTATTTACTATAGTTAAAGGTAAATCGGGTAATTAAGGGTAAATATAAGATTATAAAATTACCCTAACACATGGAAAAATCCTATTGGATGGCTAAAAGTAGACCCATATAACCTAAGGGTCGTATTAGATTCATTTAATGGACTTTTTTCCATGAAAATAATTTAATTATTATTAAAACCAAAGAATGTGACAACATGTCACTTTCTTAAATCTTATAAGTATAATAATTTTCATTTAGTGATAAACTTCATGAAACTTCAAACATTAATAGTCTCCAGAAATCTAATAAATTTATCTACATCATAGGAATTTATTTAGAATTTTTAGGGATTAAATAATTATCATTTATTATGACACAAATATGATGCAATAATAGTCTTATTAATGAAATATTGACATAATTGATGTTGTAAATGCCCAAATAAATGTAATTTGATACTTTTTATGACTTACATTAATTTTATAGGTTACTATGACATGTTATTGTTGATATACGTAACTTGGATCGAACTTATCATTCTGTTATGAATTTTATAAAAATCATGTACCAAATAGTATCAAAATTGACATAAATTATTTTTTAAAACAAATATTATATTATTAATTGTTATTTAAATCCAAAAAATCTAAGGATCTTCTAAATGACTTATATAATGATTGATATATTAATAATAAACAACTAGGGATCTGTTTGTCTTGTTTGGGTAAGTTTATTAACCATATAGTGTAAGAAAATAGAAAGACACGGTAAAAGTTAACTTATTTAACTTAGAGTTAAATCTAATTGATAAGGTTAAAATAATAATCTAAACTTGTCTAAATACTATTGGATGAGAGGATCTCGACCCATACCCACCTTATATTTGAAATAAATCAATTTGGAGCTATTTAATACCGAATTTGGCTTTATAATAAAATAATATTTTTAGTTTTCCAAAGGTGCCCCTCTCCTCCCTTATAAAAGGAAACCTCCTCCCCCTCTTCCTCACTCCAATTTGAGCCTTCAAGCTCGGCCAACCCCTGAAAATTTCTCCTCTACACTTCCTTAGAAACATCCTAGAGGTTCTGGTCTTCTTCAAAGACCTATTTTAGTGCCCTAAAAGGAGGTCTCAAAGAGGCGCTTCAAAGAAGAGCTAATGTCCGTTACCGATTCTTTCCACTTTATTTCTTCTTCGACTTTTTCTTCATAGGTAGTTTCATTATGAAGTAATAACATCAGTATCACTCATATACGGATATGTTATTATATGTATGAAACAACCCTCTATCACCATCTATCCATCCTACAGAAAACGAAATCACCGAGCGTGCGTACGTACGGAATATCGTCTCCACGCCGTAGTGTAATCTGTTTTTCCACCAACACCTTACATGGATTGGTATTATGGTGTAAAAAATAACTATACATATTTATTATAACGTCATAATGATTCTGATATATTGTATCATCCACTCCAATTCAATTCAATAATTATGGAAATGATATCATCGCTCCTGCGTACGTACGGACTACTGTCTCCACGACGCGATGAGATTCATTCTCCATGTTAACCATTTAAGAATGATTATAAAGTATATATAAGCAATAATAATGAAATATATGACATTATAAAGCTACTGGATTTATGTGTATATATATATGTATGTCATCTACTTAATTCCACTCAATTAAATAAGGAAACGAAAACAGCGTTCATGCGTACGTACGGCCTACCGTCTCCATGAACGGTGTATTTCGTTCCATTTATCGATCCATTATATATATGTATATTCTGAATATATATTATAAATAACAAATGTTTTATATTCTAGAATTAATTAATAATGATCTAAGTAATCATATGTATAATTACAAGTTAAAACACGAACGAAAAATGAGACGATTTTACCCAAAACGCTACTTTAACATGAATTTACAAAAGAACGGGTAATATAAAGTCATAAGTGAACAATGTATGATATAATAACAATGAATATGATTCTATAATAAGTCAATGACATTATTTAAATCATTATACAGGAGGTTCGTACACTTACGAAGCAAATCAGACCTAAGGTAAGGGAAAATCTCGCAATCTCAATTTTTATCCGAGGTTGTTTATACTTCAGAATTTACTGGGGTGTATTTTATCATCCACATCCATGTTTCATCAATATGTAATATTATTTCCATCCAACTACAATTTTTTAAATCCATTTTTACCCTTCGGGGAGATTTTAGTAAAAGATATGAAAGGAATCTTTTGTCGTTTTTCGTATGAGGTACTTTTTGACTTTTCCGACAAAAGTACAAAAAATGTTTTTTTAACTTATACGGAATGAATGTATTTTTAAAACATTATTTCCAAGAAGCTTCCTTTACAAGTTTTCAAGTTTATATTTAATCAACTTCTTTTAGTTTATAATTGTACGACGTGTTAAGAAAGGAAAAGTGTTTTTGAAGCAGAAAGGATATTTTTCTCAAGAATGGAGTTCAAGTGTTTTATCAAAATTATTTTCCATCTAAGATAATAAAGGGTTCTATTTTTATCCCTATAATTACATTTATTTGATTATGTTGTGATGCAATTATATTTTTATGAATTCCTTTATCTTATATGAATTGTTTTATGATGTCACGATGTTTAAGATTCCCATTTTTATTACATGGATTATGCAATGATGTATGACTTATGATTATGTGACACACATAAGAATGGTATCATTATGAGATGGGTGGGACCTATATCTCCCTCCAATTAATTGGGTAAAGATTTTATATCTCCTGAGATAGACATGGCTGGAATGGTAGGTTATACTGGTTTAGTGAAACAGGACTGAAATGAGGGTGACTCTGTTCAGAAATGGACTTTGTCCACTAAGATAGTCGTGGCAATGAGTCTTGACTAATAAGAAATGATTCTATATGATTATGTGTGTATGCCACAAAGTTTCATGTTTTAAGTTATGATTATTGGGATTTCATTTCACTACTATGATTTATCCCATGTTATGAAATTATGCTCTCTATTGCAGGTTAAGATTTCCAAAATGTTATGTTCTTATGAATATTATGTGATTGATATTTCTTTTGTTTACCCTTACTGAGAATTTGAGCTCACCCTTTTATGTTTTCTTTTTCCCAGGATATAAAGAAAGGTTTTAGGTAAAAAAAGGAAGATCTTTATGGGATATGTTGAAGATCTTTCACAACGATTAGAAGATTATATTCCGAGATTCCAAAGACACTAAACTATTACGATCATTTTGTGTGTGTTTTTGTTATGTACTAAGTATTCCGCAAAAGTAATGTAATGTCCATGTACGTCAAGATTCGGTTCTCTACAGTTGGTATCAGAGGAAAGGTTTAGTCAACCTTTGGAAACTAGGATGTGAGAACATTAGTGAGATCCCTAGAGATATTTCTACGGTATGTCTAGGGATGTCCCTAAGGATAAGTATACATATAGGATATAGTCATAGAACTACGATAACGATCTTAGAATTTAACTTAAGATGTTAGATATTATGGGTAATCCCTGTTTACAATGTTGTTTTCCCTAGCATTATTTTTGCCTCTCACACTATTCTTTTTGGGTTTTAGACAATGTCTGGAACCCGAAGGAACCGTGTTGATCAATGCAATGAACAATGCAATGATTTTCCTCCTGAACAAACAAATGTTATGGGAGATGGAGTGAAAAATCTTATTTTTATACTTACACAAGCTATGAATCATTCGGGACTTCCAAATGAGCAGAGAAGGGAACAATATTCTATTGAGTCCTTCATGAGGGAACGCCCACCTTCTTTCAGTGGGTCTTCTGATCCACTTGTTGCTGAACAATGGATCAGTACCACTGAAAAGATATTTTCAGTTCTTCAATGTTCTGAACATGATATAGTCATCTTAGCAGTATATCGTTTGGAAGGTGAAGCTGATCAATGGTGTAATCTTATCAATAATACGAGGCCAAGATATGAAATTGAGTCCATGGAATGGGATGAGTTCAGGAACATATTTTTCAATAAGTACTTCCCTCGTAATCTTCGAACAAAGATGGAGGAGCAGTTTCTTGAACTAAAGCAAATGGATGATGAATCTGTTGGTATATACGAAGAGAATTTTACAAGACTTGCAAGGTATGCATCTGGCATTATCATCCAACCTGAAAGTAAATTTGATCGATTTTTCAATGGCTTAAAACCAAGTCTTCGAGGGGCATTAGCTATAAGAGACTTCAGTAGCTATGATGAAATTGTGTGTTGTGCTATCAAGGTAGAAATAGAAGTTGGTGTTACTTATCCATCTCATAGTTTTGACAAGAATCGAAAGATGGAGTTCAAGGAGAAATCTCAGAATAATAGTGAAAAGAAGATGAATATTTCCTTATTCTCAAAGTGTGGAAAGAAGCATGGTGGAGATTGTCTTAAAGGGACTAGAAAATGTTTTAAGTGTGGAAAAGAAGGCCATCGAGCAGCTGAGTGTCGAAGTAATAGAAAAAGGGTTTCTAATGATGTGAATAAAGAAAAGACTGTAGAGAACGCACCACCAACACTTCAATGCTTTAAGTGCAAGGAAATGGGGCATTATGCTAAAAAATTCTCTAATCCAAGGGTTAGTGATGATCGACATGAGGAACCACTTAAGGAAAAGGACAAAGGGAAGTCACATGCGATCACTATTGGGGATGTTGAATATGACAACGATGTGGTGGAATGATTAAGTGTTTTTGTAATTGGATTTCAGAATAATGTTGTATATAGTATCGTGGAATATTGGAATATTTATGTATTGGTCTATTGTGGTTTTCAATAATTTTATGGCATCGGTAACCATGAAAAGTGATTGAAATATTTTTGGAAAGCAGATGATATGCACATAATGAAGGGATAAAGAGAATCTAATATGTTTGATAGTATTCATGAGATCAGGATTGATATAAGGACAAAGTGATATCGTGGTTTGAGTATATAGAATTTTGAGGATTTTGGTATGTGCAAAGTGTTAACTATTAACTGCATTCATGTTTTCACTAAGGTTCAATGGGTATTCAAGAGAATTCATGATTACGGCCTTTGAATGTTTGGAATGTGACCAACAAGACATATCTTATGATATATGGGGATCAACGATGGTATTAAATCTCTGGTAATTGTTTTCACTATATTATGAGAGTGGGCTGCAGTATTATGGATAAGCCTAAAGATTGGAATGGACTATGTTGGACATAAGTTAGTAATGTTTAAGGATAAAAGTTTTTTTCGATATTATTGATGGGATGTTATAGTAATATTGTTTTATAAAAAGGACAACCTGCAGGACAGGACACAGCCCATCGTGTTAGACAAGGTTGTAGGAATCGAACCCACAACCGAAGTGCGACTGGCCTTTATCGCCTACCACTGGCCTACAGGAAGTCCCTGGTTAGTATAAACTAGTTTTATTTTATTAAGCGGTATATGAAGTATAAGTTCATTTTTGGAACCATATACGATTAATCTAACCATAAGATGGACTTATAACTTTTTCTAACCTTTTGTTTGAAAGAGATGGAATGACCCATCATTCTATCACATGATCTGCTAACACATCACAAATAACAAATTCAACTTCATTTCTTTAAGGGATGAAGTGGAAATTGTTCAATTCACGAACAACAGTGAGATTGTACCAAAATCATGCAAGTATTTCTTTTAATTCATCAACTTTAGCGAAATGATCTTGAAAACCAAAAATGCTGTCCTAGTTCCCTTATATCTGATTAATCAGATGGTACCTTAGATCATCACAAATCAATAGCTTGGTGATTGTTGTCTTTTTCATAGCCATGTTCTCTACCACTCTCCATCAGAACTTGATGGTTAGATTTTTCTTCCATATCCATATTTTCACTTCTGTTCTCCTGCGTGGAAACCCCGTGATGAGTTAATTTGGGTAACCGTTACATTTCATACATTAGTTTTTAAAAGCCATGTTTTGGTATTCCTTTTTACGATGTGGGTTTCTATTAATCAAACGTTCGAGTAGTGAACCATTTTTAACCCCGACGAATTTCGAGGGTGAAATTAATTTTAAGGGGGGTAGAATGTAACAACCGGAGATTTTATAAGATACATTCTTTTTAATTTCATTCATATCATCTATTGTACAACACACCAAGATTATCTTGCGCTATACGCAACACTGTATTAGCTTTCAGTATACGCAACACTTTTCTTGGCTCTTGTTACACACAATTTCAAGTTCTTTTGATAGAAGTTATACTACGCAACATTTAGTGTATATATATATATATATTCAATGTATAAATAAAATATGGTTGGATTCTGTTATATGCAACAACAAAGGAGTTGTGCACTACACACAACCCTAACTTGGCTTGCATTACACGCAATCACGACCTTCCTCGATAGCGTGTGTTGTATGCAATACCGGGTTTTACTAAACAACGATATGAACTAGCCATTATGAATAGTGTTAACTAAATTTTTAATTTTATAACATTATTATTCATCTTACACATTTCTAGAACATGGTATATGAACAAAATAAATTTTTCCGGTAAAATAAGTATTTTTCAAAAAATGCAGTTTTGCTGCATTTTGATGGCACACCCACTTTAAATCTAGTTTTTGAAATTTTTATAAGTTAAATTTGATAAAATAAAATTCTTCTATTGAATCAGGATATAAAAATTTACATTAGAAAACGTTTTGATATTTTACCGATAACTTTCATATTTTAATGAATAGTAAAAACACGCTATATCTTAATTAAAAACAACTTTTTTCATCATAATATCTTATGTGGTTAAATTATAATATTGAATTGTTTTAAATTATAAATAGAATATATTTTTAGCATTTAATATAATGTATGTCATTAGCATTGATTTTACATTGAATTCGTAGGTTAAATCAATTAATCTTTTGCAATGTTTTAAAGAAAAACCCGTTTTCTTTCGACAACAAGATTAATTTTAATTTAATTTCTACATCTTTTTTTTATTGAATTTGTAAAAATTGATTCCATATTTGGAATCAGTGGGTCCAAATTATATTAATAAGCTACTTTTTATTTTTGGGCATTGTGAATAGTAACTACGGTAAATTTTATTTACTATAGTTAAAGGTAAATTGATTAATTAAGGATAAATATAAGATAATAAAATTACCCTAACACTTGTAAAAATCCTATTGGATGGATAAAAGTATACCCATATAACCTAATGGTCGGATTAGATTCATTTTATGGACTTTTGTCCATGAAAATAATTTAATTATTATTAAAACCAAAGAATGTGACATGTCACTTTCTTAATTCTTATAAGTATAATAATTTTAATTTAGTGATAAACGTCATGAAACATAGAACATGAATAGTATCCAGAAAGCTAATACATATATCTACATCATAGGAATTTATTTAAAATTTTTAGGGATTAAATAATTATCATTTATTATGACACAAACATGATGCAGTAATTGTCTTATTAATGAAATATTGACATAATTGATGTTGTAAATGACCAAATAAATGTAATTTGAGACTTTTTATGACTTAAATTAATTTTCTAGGTTAATATGACATGTTAATGTTGATATAAGAAACTTGGTTCTAACTTATCATTCTGTTATGAATTTCATAAAAATCATGTACCAAATAGTGTCAAAATTGACATAAATTAGTTTTTGAAACAAATACTATATTATTAATTGTAATTTAATTCCTAAAAATCTAATGTTTGGCCAAATGACCTAGATAAGGATAGATATATTAATAATAAACAACTTGGGATTAGTTTGTTTTCTTAGGTTATGTTTATTAACCATATAGTGTAAGAAAACAAAAAGACACGGTCAAAGTTAAATTATTTAACTTAGAGTTAAATCTATTTGATAAGGTTAAAATAATAACATAAACTTGTCTAAATCCTATTGTATGAGAGGATTTCGACCCATACCCACCTTATCTTTGAAATAAATCAATTTGGATCTATTTAATACCGAATTTGGCTTTATAATAAATTAATATTTGTAGTTTTCCAAAGGTGCCCCTCTCCTCCCTTATAAAAGGGCACCTCCTCCCCCTCTTCCTCACACCAATTTTAGCCTTCAATCTCGGCCAAACCCTGCCACTTTCTCCTCTCCACTTCCCTAGAAATATCCTAGAGGTTCTGGTCTTCTTCAAAGACCTATTTTAGTGCCCTAAAAGGAGGTATGAAAGAGGCGCTTCAAAGAAAAGGTAATGTCCGTTACCGATTTTTTCCACTTTATTTCTTATTCAACTTTTTCTTCATAGGTTGTTTCATTATGAAGTAATAAAATCAGTATCACTCATATACTGATATGTTATTATAAGTATGAAACAACCCTATTTCACCATCTATACATCCTACGGAAAACGAAATCACCGCGCGTGCGTACGTACGGAATACCGTCTCCACGCCGTGGTGTAATCTGCTTTTCCACCAACACCTTACATGGATGGGTATTATGGTGTAAAGAATAACTATACATAGTTATTATAACATAATAATGATTCTGATATATTGTATCATCCACACCAATTCAATTCAATAATTATGTAAATGATATCATCGCACGTGCATACGTACGGACTACCGTCTCCACGACGCGATAAGATTCATTCTCAATGTTAACCATTTAAGAATGATTATAAAGCATATATAAGCAAATAATAATGAAATATATGAAATTATAAAGCTACTGGATTTATTTTTATATATATGTATGTCATCTACTTAATTCCACTCAATTCAATAAGGAAACGAAAACAGCATTCATGCGTGCGTACGGCCTACCGTCTCCATGAACAGTGTATTTATTTCCATTTATCGTTCCATTATATATATGTATATTCTAAATATATATTATATATAAATCATGATTTATATTCTAGAATTAATTAATAATGATCTAAGTAATCATATGAATAATTACAAGTTAACACACGAACGACAAATGAGACGATTTTACCCAAAACGCTACTTTAACATGAATTTACAAAAGAACGGGTAATATAAAGTCATAAGTGAACCATATATGATATAATAACAATGAATATGATTCTGTAATAAGTCAATGACATTATTTAAATCATTATATAGGAGGTTCGGACACTTACGAAGCAAATCAGACCTAAGGTAAGGGAAAATATCACAATCTCAATTTTTATCCGAGGTTGTTTATACTTCAGAATTTACTGGGGTGTATTTTATCATCCACATCCATGTTTTATAAATATGTAATATTATTTCCATCCATCTACAATTGTTTAAATCCATTTTTACCCTTCGCTGAGTTTTTACTAAAAGATATGAAAGGAATCTTATGTCGTTTTTCGTACGAGGTACTTTTTGACTTTTCCGACAAAAGTACGATGAATGTTTTTTTAACTTATATGGCATGAATGGATTTTTAAAACATTATTTCCAAGAATATTCCTTTACAAGTTTTCAAATTTATTTTTAATCAACTTCTTTTAGTTTATAATTGTACGACGTGTTAAGAAAGGAAAAGTTTTTTTGAAGCAGAAAGGATAATTTCCTCAAGAATGGAGTTCAAGTGTTTTATCAAAATTATTTTCAATCTAAGATAATAAAGGGTTCTGTTTTTATCACTATTATTACAATTATTTGATTATGTTGTGATGGAATTATATTTTTATAAATTCCTGTATCTTATATGAATTGTTTTATGATGTCATGATGTTTAAGATTCCCATTTTTATTACATGGGTTATGCAATGATGTATGATTTATGATTTTGTGGCACACATAAGAATGGTATCATTATGAGATGGGTGGGACCTATATCTCCCTCCAATGCATTAGGTAAAGATTTTATAAATGATGAGATAGACATGGCTGGAATGGTAGGTTATACCGGTTTAGTGAAACAGGACTGAAACGAGGGTGACTCAGTTCAGAAATGGACTTTGTCCACTAAGATAGTCTTGGCAATGAGTCTTTACTAATAAGAAATGATTCTCTATGATTATGTGTGTATTCCACAAAGTTTCATGTTTTAAGTTATGATTATTGGGATTTCATTTCACTACTATTATTTATCCCATGTTATGAAATTATGCTCTCTTTTGCAGGTTAAGATTTCCAAAATGTTATGTTCTTATGAATATGATGTGATTGATATTTATTTTGTTTACCCTTACTGAGAATTTGAGCTCAACCTTTTATGTTTTCTTTTCCCCAGGATATAAAGAAAGGTTTTAGGTAAAAAAAGGAAGATCTTTATGGGAGATGTTGAACATCTTTCACCACGATTTGAAGATTATATTCCGAGTTTCCAAAGACACTAAACTATTACGATCCTTGTTTGTGTGTTTTAGTTATGTACTAAGTATTCCGAAAAAGTAATGTAATGTCCATGTACGTCAGGCATTGGGTCTCTACAGGCAACGTTGGAACTTGAGGAAGATATGCCGAATAACCACCCGACTCTTATTATGCAGTAATATTCTATAAATTTCGAGGATGAAATTTTTTGAGGGAGTGAAGAATTTAACACCGCTATCATCCACGATCTGTTTCTCTTTGAATAATGCAATATATTGTGTTGTACAGAACATAAAATTTTAGAACACCACATCCAACCAAACTAGCCATTATGAATAGTAATGCCCACTTCATGAAATTTTCTAAATTTTACTTTACAAAATGGACTTCATTTTTGTATTTGGAATATCAAAATTATTTTAGGGTGAATTTTTGTTATTTTTATGAAAACATTCAATTTTTGATGAATAGTGAAAAATACTGCGTTATTATTTAAAACCGAATTCTTATTTAAATATATTTTATTTTAGAATAAATTTATTTTCAAGTAAAAATAGATACATAATACCTATATTATCCAAATTTAATTCATTGGATTATTTTTATACAATGATTAGATGCATAACATTTTAATGAACTTCTTAATGTCGTTTAACCACCTTCTACGAGCATTTTCAAATTTCAATAAAATATAATCTACCAATTATGTGAATTAAATTTAAAAAATACTAGAGTAATGGTTGACATCATTATGTAAAATGTGGTTCAATAGGAAGAAAATAATTTTTGGTCAATAGTAAATTTTTGAATTTTATTTACCATAATTAAAATTAAATTTGGTAATTACATATTAAAATGATTTTATAATTACCCTAACACACATCCTAATTATATTGTATAAGTTTATTTCAACCAATATAAACCTTATGAATAAAATATTATCCTCTTTGATCCACTTGAAATAGATTAGGACATTTATTATTATTTTATTTAAAGAAGAGTTAAAAGTGTTATATTAAAATTTTAAAAATTAATTCATTTTTAATAATGAATTATTGATAAGATAAATTACTCAAAAAATAATCGCTAGAAATATAAAAATTATTTTCTACACCATGGTATTTTATTTATAATTCTTATACATTATATAATTATATTTATTTATGCCACAATGATGATGTAGTAATTACCTTATTAATGAATGATTATACTAATTGATATTATAAATATCCAAATAAATGTAAATTTGGACTTTTGATGCATTCCAAGAATTTCCTATCTTTACATGATGTTTTATGGTTGAGTTAATTTATTTTTTTCTAAGTAATATTTTTTTTTATTTTCACAGAAAAAAATACTAAATAGTGTCAAAATTTATATAAATGAGTTTTTAGAACAAATACTATTTTATTAAATTATATAATTGTCCTAAAATTATAAGGTTCTATCAAAATACATATATAATGATATATATGTCATTATTTAACCAATTTATGTTATCTTGGCATTTTATAGTATGTTTATTAGCCATGTATTATAATAATACATGAAGACATGCTAAATGATAAACACTATAACTATGAGTTAAATATAAAAGATATGGTAATATGGTGATATAAACATGTCTCAATCCTATTAGATGACAGTTCTTCAACCCATACCCACCTTATACTCGAAATAAATCCATTTTTATACATTATAAACGAAAAATTCTTTTATAATAAAATAATATTTCAAGCTTTTCCTAAAGTGACCTTCAACTCTCTTATAAAAGGGTACTTCCCCTTACATTAATTTCACACCTCCAAAGACTTTTGGCTTGTGAAAACCCTGATCAGATATCATCCCAAAAACCCTCACTTAAATATAGAGTCCTTAATTTGATCAGACACCAACTGAAGGATCTCTTTTGATCAAATCAAAAGGAAGCACCCAATGAAGAGGTAATAATTTCATCACACCTTTCAATGTTCCTTTATTATTCCACATCCTCTATCATTATTGTGTACATACCAAAATAATAACTCTTGTAACTTCTACATATTTTTATGTTATTATAAATATGGTACAACTATATTCTTTATTCTATCCGTCCTGAGAATGACAATGTCACCATACGTGCATACTTACGGCTTACCATCTCCACGTCGTGGTGTAGTTTGTTATTCGAAACTTCATTATTTGGATGGGTATAATAATAAGTATAATTGATGTAAATAATAAATATAAAATTTTAATTATTCTTTATATATTATTTACTATCCAATTACAGAGGATTTCAAAATCAATAGAATGATATTGTCGTTGGTGCGAACGTACGGATTATTGTCTCATTGAACATGATGAGATTCATTCCCCATCATAACCATTCAAGAATAATTTTCATTTTTTGATTAAATATAATTTTTAAGAACATAATATCATTATTTATATGAATTAAATATATCATATCCATCAAAAACATGACTTAAATAACAAAACATATAAAGGAAAATGAATCGGTTAATACCTGTAACAATGATACTACTGAAATATTATTAACAAAGTTATATTATAATATCATATATGATATCATATTTATGTATGTGGTTATTTTATAATTTAATAACTATGATTTAACTATTATAAAGGATGTTAACATACCATTGACCGGGGAAAAGTATAAGTTAAGGGTTAATTATACATTCTCTTTATTTATCCAAGGTTGTTTATACGCAAGTATCTACTCAAAATTTTTTATCAACCATATCCATATTTCTAAAAAAGGGAATTTTTTAAAAAAATTACTATTTCATACAATATGGATGAACTTAATTTATACCCTTGTTTTTCTTTTTATAAAAAAAATTGAATAAAATATTTTCATTGTTTTCTAAACAATGTATTTATGATTATTTGGAAAAATAAAGGTAAGAATGTGTTTTTAACTTATACGGTGGGTGCATGTATTTTATGCCATTATAACACCTATAAAGATTCCATTACAAGATTATTTGAATATTATGAAAATAAAAGTTTTCTTTTATAATTACATGACTTTTAAATTATTTAAAAATAGATAGATATATTAATATCATATAGTTTTGATTGAATATATGTCAACATCCTTTGATGGGTTTTACACATGTTTGATGTTGATTAGTTCTAATACAATGTCCCATATTGTATTGAAGGTTTTGTGATATGTTTCACTATGTATGTGTAATTTTTATACCATTCATTGTATATTGTTAATGAATTAACATTTTGTATCCTATTTTTAATATGAATGATTATGTTATGTTTAAATATTTTCATATGAGGAATGCTTTGGACTTAGTATGTTGTGGGTGTACCCGCTATAGCACCTCAATGCATCTGTATGTCTGATTAGTCAAACTACTATCTTGGAACAAGGCATTGATAAATCATATTTGTAGTCTTGGCATGAGGCCATGACTATGTGGTTATGATGTCCATCATTATGCATTCAATCATTATGAAATTGTAAATTGATATTACATGTGATTATATGATTAGAAGAATATTCATGTGAACAATATAATGGTTATTTGATTAATCTAATCCATATTATATTGAATTTAATGATTAAAAGGAATGGGATTCGGTCTTATACATTGCCTTAAATATTTATGCTTATTTATTAAGTTTTCCACTATATTTTTATCCTTAATGATCATATGATCTCACCCCTTTCTTATGTTTTATTTTTCCTATTATGGGAAGAAGTATATTATGATTGACATATAGGAATAGGCTAAGGGATATGATTGTGTTCAAATAATTCATGATGTTGTTGATTTTAATTTCATAATGTAACGTAAAAATTATGTATCTATATAGTGCTTCCAACGCTGCTAAACTAATCGGTCTTTCAAAACATGTTCTTTTGTGATCATGCAAATGTTATGTAATAATGCACCGACTCTGGGTAACTAGGGTCGAGGTGTTATAGTTAACATTACCATTAGTATATCAGTTAGGACCATGTGTTTTTCTAGAAGGGTGATAAAAGAATCACCACACCATTTACATTGAAATATATTATATAGATAAATAATATCATTTCTAATGTCATTAATAGTATGAATATTATTATGGTTTATAGTGGACCACTCATTTAATTCCCCATTGATATTTTTGAGTTTTATATGATGATATTCTAGTTTTATCCATGTGTGGGGAAATCCAATTAGAGTTTCACTATAGATAGGAAGCCCTACACAAGAGTATAATATTTAGATAAAGGTTAGCCTCTAGGTTTATTTCCATCCCCTAAAAAATAGAGGATGATAATAGGGTGGTCCTAAAGAGATCTATCTATGTGGGTGATTATAGTGTTGGGGAGGCTTGAGATGCCTTATCTGTTAGACAAACACATATGAAAATATACCTAGATCATTTTTATAAAAACAATTTTATTTAATACATATTAATTCATGATTTTCTACATAATATTAAAATTAATACAACCTGGAAGGTTGAGAAGTATATTGTATTTAGGAATTAGGAAAATTAAATGACAATTTATAATTTTAATTATCTTCTTTGTTGAAAACATCCTTAAAATGCATTCACTCAAAATTTAATGGGATAACCAGGGGACATAAATAAGAAATGGTTTAGATATAAAGCCTATTAAAGAAATAAACATGGCATAACATTAAGAAGTAATACATGTTAGACATTACTCATATGATTGGGGCATAAAATGGGTGAACATTATAAACATAAATAATGAGGCATGATATAACATGACAACATATATGAATCATTAGAAATGTGGAAACAACTTAAAACACTGCTTCATAAACATTGGTCAAGGATAAATGCCAATAAATAATGATTGAAAATTCCTATAAAGGAATCAGGTGTAATCTATTTGAAAAACATTATGTATTATCGGAACAAAAATTACTCAATTCATTAGATATATGTATATAATTTTTGGTGTACACATCAAATTCATTCCATTCACAAGCTTATCTGTGCCACATAGATCCTAAATCATGGAATCATGTCACCACATTTTCGTCCATGATCATGGATTGTGGAATAAATATATAAGTCCTCATTAAATATTTATTAGTGTATAAAGGTGAAAAACATTAATATGAAATGGGTAGAGGTGTTCACTACACATTTGTTCAGCAATGAAAATTGTGGTGGGTTTTTAGCAGCGTAACGACGTCACATAAAATTTCATAAAATGGGATGATGAAACAGAAATGGATCTGTTATAATTTTTATAGAAATTATAAAGAAATAGTAAAATTGAAAATCATATCCCAACAATATTAATTAAAAAAATATGGCACAAGATAATTAAGAAACATGAATAAAGAAGATAATAGAAAGATCCCTTAGCTTGAGAGTGTGACTCAAAATTATTTAGAGGAGCTTCATGAGAAAGTGGTGGCACCTTTTGAGGAATCAAGAGATGGAATATGAATTTAAGTATGTGATCCATTGATTTTATATGAAGGGAAATGATTTATTTTGTGGGTTTATAAAGGAAAAGAATGGGGAATTCTCCATCATTTCTCAAATAATGGTTTTGGACTCTATAATAGAATAACTAAGACCACAAATTTTACCATGGTTTTTTCCCACAGTTTATGAAAAAATGGAATTGTTTTTATTCTTTCATATGGTCAAAGCCATAAAATAACAAAATTGTACTCTTACTGATGTTGAAATGAGTCATAATTTTAATGAAATTATTTTGAACGGTTTAAATATATTAATGGTTTTGGAGGATGCATATTGATTTATAAAATTAATAAAATAAATATAAATTGATTTAATTTTAATGTTAAATCATATATATGGTCATTTGTATAATTTATTGTGTTTATTACATCACTTTGATTTCATTATGATGTCATAATACACACAATATATTTATACAACATTTAATTTATTCACAAAAATTTACTATCTCAAAAAATTACAAAAAATTTATTGCTGGAAAATTTATAATTTCTTATTACAAAAATAATATTACTTTTATATAATTAATTTTATAAATATTTTAAATATAACAATTTAAAATAAAAACTTTCATTTATTGAGAAATGTTGTGTTTTTTTTCCAATAACAGTTCTCAAACACATAATATTACATTTGAATTCAGAAAACATTTATGATCATTTATATTTAATAGACATTATTTCATAATATTATTTTATTAAAATAGTATTTATTTAAAATAAATCATTAATTATCGAATATAAAGGCCTTAATTTAATTTTAATATTTCCCAAAAATAAATTTTTTATTTTTTCGCTAAAAACTAAAAATCATTTATAAAGTCGAAACAATAAAAATTTAAATACTATCATTATTCTATAATATTTACATATTCATTTTATTAGGGTCATGATACACATCCCATTAATACACCAACAAACTTCCTAAGGTTGAGGTGGGCGACAGTGAGACTTTCATGTGGTGGTTTGGTCTACATGGTTTGGATTGTTATCATGATGACCTTGAACCTCTCCCATAAACGGTTTCTCTTATTATTATGTTGTGGGATCTCAGATTGTGCTCGGTCAATATAAAATCCTAGTCATTATACCTCCCTCATAATCTTCGATAAATGGGATTCATATGGTATAGCCCTACTGGCTGAGGCCATCGCTTCCTTTGTGTCAATTGGCTATTTTGAAACCCTATATTTATAATAATCACATGATCACTATTCACTAGCTATATTAAATATATTTATGATTCATGATGATATTTTAAATAAAATATTATATAATTAACATAGTGATGTTCATTTGTTTTCTATAACCACATTACATAATAATACATTTAATTAATTCATATGAGAAGTTTAATTTATAAATTTTCAGGTCATTACAATATTCCCACCTTTTGAGATTCCTCCCTTAAAATTTTGATTTCCCACACTAAAGAAGATAATGGTAACTCTATTTCAAAACCTTCTTTGGTTCCCTAATCACTTCTGTTATCTTTTAGTTTCTCCATAAAACATCGACACAGTTCATTGTCTAATTTTATATAACTTTGTTTCTATGATCTAATATATTCAATGGTTGATCCTCATAGAAAAGGATATTCTCCAATGATACCACCTCTTGATTGAGTACATTTGATGCTATGGTATTCAGTTCCTTAATAAACATACACATAATACATCATGTAATTGATATAGTTTAGGTTGTACTATGATTCGATAGGCTACTGCTCTGTTGCGATCAAGGATGTCAAAGGGACTGATGTGTCATGGACTAATATTTCTTTCATTCTTAAATATCATGTAGTTATTCCATGTTGAAATGTGGAGGAATAACATATTAACAATATAAAACTCTATTCTTTGTTGATGTTTATCATCATAGCTGTTTTGTAAACTGTGAGAGGAATTGAGGTGATACTGAATAGTCTTAAAACCATACACCATTTCCTCGAACACTTCAGGACCTAGCAGTTTGTGTTCCCCAAATTCATTCCAACATATAGGTGTGTAACACCTCTTCCCTTAAACGAATTTATATGGATCCATTTGGATTCTTGAGTAGAAAATATTATTGTATGAAGACTCCACCAGTGAAATATTTTGATCGAAAAAACCTTTAAAGTCAATTGATAATGCTCTCAACTTGTTCATATGTTTCTGGATTGGCTTCTTGTATTGGCCATCAGTTTGAGGGTGACAAGCCATGTTGAAGTTTAAATCTTTATTTAGAGCAGGTTGTAAACTATTCCTTAAAATGAAAGAAAATATTATATCTTAATCAGATACAATAAATAATGGTGTCCCATTTATCCTATAAACATCACTAATTTATATCCATTCATGATGATTGAGTGAGAATTCTTATCAAATCTCAAAGATGTGTGAATTCTTCATAAGATGATCCACCACAACCTAGGTAACATTATTTATTTCTGATGTATTTGCAATACATGTGACAAATTCCATGGTGATTTATTCACATTTCGATATAGGTATGAGTAATTATTTTATCATCACCTTTGATTATTTCCTTTTCAACGTCCCTTTCATAGATACAAGACATATTTATGTGTATTCCATGATATCCCTCATCACATTGTACCATTAATAGTGAACTCAGATATCTCGATACATCTTTTTCTTCCCGTATGGATAGAAAAAGTAGAACTATTTGCATCATTAAATAGATCCTTCTTTAATTCATCATTTGATAGTATACATAATACTGAGAGAAATGATAAAACTCTATCAATAACATTTAACTATGAAGATTTACATTTTCTTATAGTTTCCACTTTATTTTAAATTCCACCCTCTTTTATTTGAGCATCATTTAACCTGTATATAAGGGATAGTTTGTAGATCATTTATTAAATTATTGTTCATTTTTTTTCCTTTATAGGTTCCATGTAAATCGTTTTCCAAACTATGAATATCATATCCTTCTCAATTCTCTTCATTGATATTATTTATATATCCTTTAATCATAGAGTGTATTAAATATTATTCACATTCCCAGGATGGTGTTGAATTGAGAATTAATTGTCCATGATGATCTTAGACCATATTTGTTGTCATGTATTCATCTGTTTCTATGTTAATATATAATTGAGTCTTTTATGGTCTATATATATGTCACACTTCCCCAAAAAGAGACAATTCATACATATTTTCAAAGTGAATATCACTACAGACAACTCCAGATTATGTGTTGGGTAGTTCTTTCATGACCATTCATCTTCCTCGAAGCATAAGATATCACTTTGTCATTCTATATTAACACATAGCCTAATACATTCTTCAAAGAATAGTTGAATACAACAAAAAAATTCCAGTTTTGGGTAGTGTGAGTATAAATGCAATGATAAGCCTCTTTTGAACTCCATGAATTTATATTGGCATTCATCATTCCAAAAAAAACATGACTCCCATCTGAGTTATCGTGGTTAGATGGTTAAACAGTTTTTATAAGTTTATCACAAATCAAAGATATTATCCATCTAATCCAATGAAACTATGGATATCTATCTGAAATTTTGAACTCATCCATACTTAAATTTCTCCAGCAATTGAAGGGTAAACATATATATCATTTTTTTTGATGATATATCCCAATATTGAGACTTCCTTCACTAATAATTCACATTTTTTACCTTTCAAAAAGTCTATCCTTTTACAAGTTCTTTAGCATAATGCTCAAATTATTAAAATTCTCCACCTTCCTTTTTTGAGTATATTAGAATATCATTTACAATGAATACAATAAATTATTAAAGGTAATTTCTGAAGACTCTATACATCATGTCCATGATTATTTTTGGAGAATTAGGGAGTATGAATGTCATTAATATGAACTCATATTGCACATGACTGGTACAAAAGGTTGTTTTGGGGATAACCTCCTTCTTCACTCTAACTATGTAATATGCTAACAAATAGACCAACCTTTTTGAAGTTTTTTTCTCCATGTAGTAGATTGAAAAATTCATCAATTAATGGTTGAGGTTAATACTTCTTTATCGTGATCTTTTTGATCCAATGACAATCAATGCAGAGGCACATTGACCCATCCATCGTCCTGATGAAGATGACTCGTGCACCCCATGGTTAAGAACATGTGTTTATGAAACCTTTACCCATATTTTCTTATATTTGTTTCTTTATCTCATAAATTTCTACAATAGTCAATCAATATATAGTTATGAATAATGGTAATGACCTATGTTTAATCTCAATTAACGAAATTAACCTCTCTAATAAGAGTATGATTATGAAGTTCTTTTGGGAATCACTTTAGCATATTCCTTCACAATGTAAAAGTCTACATGGTGATCCTTTCCTTTGACGCAATAATTAGAGATACTTATCATTTCTTGTTGGGAAATAATATCCATTCATGAGATTTTAGTGGTAAATAAGATTCATCAATCTCATTAAATTTTTATCGTATCAGAGATTTACGCGCAATATAGATATTGATTTATTTATCACTGAATTATATGTTGGCTATATATAAGAAAATATAATCCATACATAGAAATACATAAAATTCCTTAAATGAGAGTATGAAAAGGTACTCTATGATGTTTATCCCAAAATTTTTGACAGGGTAGGTGTTATATACTAGGGATTCAATAATTTCCCCTTTTTAGTTTTCAATAAAATATCTACTTACATGATTTTTTTAGCGCCTAAATAGTTTTACTAAAATTTTATAATATAAAGGTATGCACAGAACCATAATAAAACATTAAATTTTCTATTCTATAATGAATTACTAGTGTACCTATCACCACTTCAATGTAGGGACCCAGCCCATCATTTTAAATGGAAAAAGCTTTTCCTTGATGCCTTGGAGATGTTGGTTTTCTATGAAAACCATTCTATTAGTGCATGGGTTTTCCATGATTCTTGGTTACTTATATTTCAAATAATGGAAATTGTGATGATGGTTTACTAGAGAATTCCGTTTTCCCATATCATTAGTGGTTTTCTCCCACCATCAATCATTTTGAGTGTTTCCATAATTCCAACACCTATTCCCCATAACAAATTTCTAAGGCACTTCTTTTCGCACTTTTGACAATTAGGATGATGAATGTATTAGAACCAATATATTTCTATATAAAAAAAATAAGAATTAAACTCTACATTAATATTCGTATCCTCATTATACAATTGAAAATTTTTATCTTTATTTTTACTTTTAGGGAACATCAGGTAATTTCCACATTGCTATCATGGTCTAAGATTACTAAGGATATTTTTAAACTAGGTTTCATCCCACCAAATAAGTGGCCATCCATGAAACATGGGGAATCAACAATGCTAGGGGTGTATCACATAAGTCTTATGATTTTTCCTTAGACTCCTTAATATAATCATCGAAACATTTCATGAGGAAATGGCTATCAATTTCCATTTTAAGTCGGAGAGTGTGGGGAAAATATTTACCCAAAATAATTACTAGAATTCCCTCCACCTCATTTATTTGATCTATTCCTCGTACATTGTGTTCACTAATAATGTGAAACACTGATCATCATTTCCATTGATATAATAAAAAGCTAATAGAAAGTTATCTTTCTCATAACATTGAATTATATAGAAGATCTTATGAATGGATTAGATCAATAATTATGATATTAAGGGATCACATGATCCATCGAAATATAGAGGAATTTGTCACATAATGATGTCAATAGAAACTTTTTATTAGTTTTTGGGAATTAGATGTTCCTCATGGTCCTAGTTTATATTCACAACAAGAGTTATTTTAGAGAGTATCATTATAAAGTTTCAGATTTCCCCTCTTAATGGGGATGGAATATCATTGGGGGTAGTCATCACATATCCCACCACATATATTGTATACCCAATTCCTTATATTTTATCCCATTAGCTATAATCAAGTGAAAATTTTGGGATTTTCATCTTGATAATATTAAATTCATATAAGGGAATTAAATGACAATAAATATATAACATATAAATTAAATAAATTTTATTAGCTTATGAATTTATAGGCTTCTATCTATATTAATCATGATCAATTTTCTAATATGTATAATAATTTTTATTTTTCTATTCAATTAACAATGCGTCATAACGAGTATATGAATTTACAAAAGAGAATACCTTAGGAGTGTCAAAATATGTGTTTAAAAAGTCCAATTTTTTTGCACCAATTCCTAACCATTGAATCTAAATGTGTTGTTTTCTTGTTTTAACCCTTTGTATATCTGTGTCAGAGCCACATCCAATTATAGAATCCATACATGGATATATTTTTTTTGATAAACTACTAACTCTATAATTACTATAATTTATGGATTTTTTCTTATATATAGTTTTATCTCTAAGGAATTCTATATATTTTTCTAATCCTAATCATAAAAATAAAAAAAAACTTTTCCTTTGATACCAACCATGAAAACCCTTATATTTAAGTCATATTAAAACATAATATATTACACAAGATTAAAATTACTATAACTTAGATGATTGATAATCTTGGTGTCTTTGGTAATTTGGTACATTGAATAAAAATTTAAAATATGAAAATATAATCCTTATTGAAAATTCCATAAAAAGATCTCACATAAATCTGCATGGGATATCTTAGGGGCATACATAAGAAAGGGGTGAGATATAAAGTAAAGGAAATAAATATGGAATAAAATGATGATGTAATACATGTTAATAGATAGTCATATAAATGGGTCATAAAATGGGTGATAGTTATAAACACGAACAATGAGGCATGCTATAACATGATAGTATAAAGGAAACATAGGAAATGTGGAAACAACTTAAAACACCACATCATTAAAATTGGTAAAGGATAAATATTGGGACAACATTATGGGAAAAGTCTAATAAATGAATTAGGTTTATGAAATATCCAAATATGAGGTCTTATATGACTAAACATTATCCAATTAATTATAGGGAAATATAATTATAGGCAAACCCATCACATTCATTTCATTCTATTGCTTAAGTGTGCCACATATATCATAAAAAATGGAATTATTTATCATCATATTTTATTCCAAAATCATGAATCATTGAATATATAAATTTCAGTTCTCAATAAAAATGTATAATTGTATATAGGTGGACACCCTTGAAAGAAAATTGAAATGGGTATTAACTCCACAATTTCTTGTCATAAAAAATCACAGAGGAATTTATATGGAATAAGGGCATCACATGAAAATTTGTAAAATGTATTTATTAGAGTAAAAGGGGTATATTATAATTTTTATATAAATTTTAAAGTAATAGGAGAATTTAAGAACATATCCCAACAATAATAAATATATATGGCATAATTTAATGAACAAACATAAATAAAGGGCACAAGGAAAAGATATTTTACCTCTAGAGTGTGACTCCATATACATCAGAGGATATTTTAAGAGATTAGGGGAACCTTGGAAGAACTATAGAAAGGATAAGGAAGAGTATGTACATGATCTAAGGGTTTTCTGTTAAGAAAATTGGGATATTATTTTGGGTTATATATGAAATGTGTGATTAATTAATTATCATTTCTCAAACATAGGTTTTCAGCTCTATATAATAAAATAACCAAAACCACAAACATAACATAGTTTTTAGAAATGGTATCTGAAAAATGTGAGAAGTTTTAATCATTTTATAATCCCATTGTCTAAAATGATAAAATAATACCTATGTAGATGTGGAAGTGAGTCATTCTTTTAAATAAATGATTTCAAAATCTTAAAACATATTAATCTTTTTGGAGGACTCGTAAATGCTCTATAAAATTAATAAAATAAACCCAAAATAATATTATTTTAAATGATAAAATATTTATTTGGTTGTGTATATCGTTTATAGTATCAATGAGGTCACATTTGGGTCATTATGATGTCATAATACACACCGTATATTTATATGGAATTAAATGTTTGCCTAAAAATTCAACTATCTCAAAAAGTTAGGAAAAAATCACCATTCGATAATTTAAATGTTATGAATCAAAAAATAATATTATCATATATAAATAATTTTCTTAAATATTTTAATTTTTACTTTTAAAATAGTAATTGATATTTATTGAGAAATACTAGTTTTTATGACAATAACAATTTCCGAACCATTATAAAAATAAAATTTATCATCATAAAAAAATATGATCATTTATATTAAATAAAAATTATTTAAAAAATATTATGTTATTAAAATATTATTTATTTCAAAAAGTCAATTAAATTACAAAAATAATTTTCCAAAATGAATGTGAATATTACCTGAAAAGACAATTTTTTTATTGAATACAAAATCTAAATAATTCATATAGTAACAATAAAAAAAATTAAAGTATATTCATGATTCTATAAATTATAAATATAAATTTTATTTGGTTATTGATACATATCCCTTTAATATATTAGACAATTACTTAAGTATAAGGTTGGTGATTTTGAATCTTTCATGTGGTGGTTTGGCATATATTGTTTTGATCGTGTTCTCAATAAACTTGATCCTCTCCCATAAACTGTTTCTCCCATGCTTAAATTGTTGGATCTAAGAATATGCTAGGTTAAGATAAAAGAATAGTGATTATATCTCCCTTGTTAGCTCTAATAAATGAGCATCATAGTGTATAATCCTATAGGTTTGGTCCACCAATTCCTTTGTTTTTGTGAATTTGATTTGTTAAAACTCTATATTTATATTAATCATATGATTACTGTAAAAATTATATATTAAAAAATTTTAGGATTCTCAATGATATTTTAAATATAATATGATATAAAAAAATCCCTAGAAGTTCATGTGTTTTCTATAACCATGTTACATAATAAGACATTTAATTAAATTATATTGTTAATTTTACTTATAATTGTTTGGGGCGTTATAATATGGATAACATTATTATTGTTCCACCATATATAATTATACCTATAGAATACCAAGTCTAAGAGGCCGTTAGTGGATATAATTTTAGTTAAAGTCAAATATATCTTTCATGGAGTATGATCACCCATATTTTTTATTTGATATATCCAATATGTCTATTAAGTCACGATTAATTAACCAGAAGAGAGGTACAAGATTGAATTTATAAAGGTTGTCCCCACGATCTTCTTAGTCACTAGATTCGAATTTGGCATAAACAAAGGTTAAGATCATAGATTTATTGAAAATTATTATTTTGAGAGTGATAAAATGGGAGGAAGATCTTATAAGCTACATAGTGGCATTGTTTCCCCATAAAATAAAAATATAATTATGAATTATTCTATCATGAATGTTGTTCCTAACCTAGGGTTTTAATGGGACTGTTTAGATGAGACGGTAATTTCACATGGGATCTAGAATGGAAATAACTAGGATTTTGAAATAATTATCCTCTTATATGATGAATACACATTTCAAAAGATTCACAAGTCAACACTACTTATAGATAATTATTGATAACATAATTATAATGGATATTTGGTCATGAAGACCATGTTATTTACGAGATATTTGGACATTAACCTTATTGATACTCCACTATATGTTGGAGTGATTGATGATAATTTTGATCTCCTTTTATTGGGAGGGGATTTACCCTATAGTTGATCATTTAATCCATCCAGAACTTCAACAGAATTTTATATTTATATGGTGGTGGTATTGATTCTAATTAATGAAAGTGTAGTAGATTAGACAAAATGAAATGGTTTGAGGAGCATTATGAAGAGGTATATTTAATTAAACCCTACAACTAAGGGATACAGAGGAACCATATGATTATACATGGGGGAACTAAACCTTTATGAAAACACAAGGGTTGTGTATCCACCATCCTTTGGAAATATATCTATAAAATAATAATTAGTATAAAGGGGTTGAACATCAAGGATAGACAGAGACGATCTTTCCAATGTGAAGGGAACTCAATATAAATAATAATTTCATCAGGAATTTCGATGATCACATAAAGAACTCGAACCTTCCCATATAAGTGTCATGGATCTAAAATGGATTTGGATTAAATGGACTTACTCTCTAAGATGAATCAACCTAGATTGAAGATTTTATAGGATGTTTCCATTTTAATAAATACTCCCTTGTTATGGATGGATCATCGGGAAGTTTTTTTGATGGGGGAGATAAATGGTGCCATTAAAAAGGTGCCCATCAGAGGTCATGAATCCATATGTGTGTGAATTTTCCATCTATATGAAGTTATATAGTTTCATTTGATCCCAAAACCTTTACAAAATCTCATAAGGGGGTTGATGAAGATTATTTTCCCGAAGGAGAGATCAAACCCATCTTGAAAAAGATTTCCAAAGGGTATAGGGTGAGATGGATCCATTTAAACAGAAATCATTTCAATCATTGTATTCCACATTTTCAACATAATGTTATCAGTATAGAGAAAATTTAAAAAAGTATTACCAATTATATTAAGAGTATAGGTATAATAGAATGTTATAGGGAGACCTAAGAGATAAACTAAGACATGAATAAACAATGAGTTTTTCTCATTATGAATATCCATGTGGCATGATGTCATAGAAATGGGAATCATAGAAGGATGTAGTTCAATAGTGAACTCAAACTCTCTCTAGGTTGGTAACCTATAAAACAAATTAGGGAAAACCATAGGGTATGAAATCACAATAAAATAAATTGGGATACTAAAACAAGGTTTAATGACATCAAGGAATATATCTGAGAACAATTATGACATTATTCTACCATAAAACTACATGTACCACTCTCCCAAATCTAGAATCATACTTCCCCTAAAATACTTGACAGCCACTATCAGGAGATAGAAAATTAACTAGATGATGATAAAAATCAATATTGGATTTAACACAGGTCATCCAATCCATTACAATAATAACATAAAAAATATCAAGATCACAAACCAATAAATCCAATTCCACTTAAAATTCATTTATCATCACATGACTTATGGGTCACATAAGACCTTGTCCCAGATTCCTTCTTAAGGGAGTGGGAAGTTTCAACATGAGTATCATAAGATCCAAACATAATCCCAACACTTCAATAAATATATACGACATAAGAGGTTGAGTATTACAAATAAAAAAAAAATCTAGTACAATAAAATATGAAATAAAAACTATACATCTAATAGTAGTCGCTATTGCCTCATATTCTTATGGTTCATAATTTTCAATATAAAGTCATCTGATCTCATCTCCTCCTTGAGATTTCATGAACACATGAGTTTTCCCCTCTTCATTAGATTGACTTCCACTACTTATTGATTAATTATAATGCATCACTGATTTGTTATTAAGATTGTATATTGCATTACTACAATGGGACATTTTCAAATAGAAATGAGAAGGATGTCCTAAATGTCTTCAAATATGAAATTTATTATGCGCTTCCTTAATCATAGTCTTGGTCTGGACAAGAATAAAACATTTATTTAAAACCAACTATTGTTTTATTGAATAAGTACATGAATATGGTACAGATTAACAATGTTCCCTATTTTTCTTCAATTTTTGGCTAGAACAAAAACCATGTCTACCTATTACAACGAATAATGATCCACCCAATCTCATTTCCATTGATGTCTTACTCATACATTAATGCCTTAATTATAACCTAAAAAAAATTTAGTGAACATAATATAATATTGGATGACTAAATTTTATCCCTCATATTCATCATGACACTCTAAGTATTAGGATAATCCCTAGTAGCAAGACTGGGTTTAAGTGAAAAAACTCAGAAAAATGGGTGGCATTCTCCAAAAATGAACTCTCCTCTTCATATGAGGACAGATAATACCTGTAATTTTCCACTCAAAATTTTTAATAATATAAGTATTGGTTTAATATTCTCTTGAAATAGGTCGAGGTAATATCTTCAGGTAACATAACCTTCAAATTATAATTCAACCATCCCTTTCCCACTCATTCAATCATTTAAGTGAAAAAACTCAACTTAGAGACTTCTTGAGTTTCAAGGATGTTCATTTCAATCCACTTGATCCATTCTTAAAATTCCTAATTATTATTTTCACCATGTTAAATTTGTGGTTTCTTCTTGATACATTCTAATATATGATCCACTATAGGTCCTTAGTTTCAAACATTTTTTTATGTGTAGTTTGGATAGTGAGGATGAAGGCATAAAGCATCGAAGGATCTATAGTAGGATTCACTTGTAGAACATTACTTTCATCTTATCTAGGAGGAATTTTCTAGGATAACACTAGATTAAACATCCAATTATCTTAATAGAAATTTAGAAATAAAATTATACGCTCTAAAATATTTAAATATAAAGAATTTTAAATATAACATGGATAAAATAAATGTAAAAAAATATGAAAATAAATAATAATTTGTTCAAATAAAAAATAGAGGAATTTAGATATAATAACCTAAAAAAATTATGGTCGATAAAATTACCAAGCCACTCATGGTAATCAAGGTTCAGTCATATAATTTAGTTATCCAGGCATCGATTTTCACTTACTGTCTGAATTATGATGACCCTAACTCCTGTATAAAAAATACCCTAAACAAAACCCAAGTAGTTTCCTCCTACCTTTGACTATTAAAATGGATCTTATTCCATTTCTAATGAACTAACCTAAGAAAAAATAACATGTCACCCGAGATTTCCCACAATAAGGTGGTGGTCAACAAAAAATATAACTAGTATCATGAATACAAAATATATTTCAAACAATTATAGTATAGTGAGAATTTTAATTAAATATACATGAGATATAATATATCTAGAAAAAAATGCTATGCATTAATGAAAAATGAGATAGAATAGAGGTGAGTCTTACTATGACTATATGTCACTACTTACTCTTCACTCAAAGAAAGAAATTTTAATTCGTATAATTTTAGAAGTATTGCATCACATAAATTAATAAATCAAATAGATTATTTATAAGATCACCTAGTATTATATAGGTCAGTAACAATGCATATAGACATGTACCATACATATATTCAATGTACCTCTGACATAAAAACACTTACGGATTCAGGAAAAAACCAACATCAATCACCCTTCAATTTATCTTATAGTGGAGAAGGCTATGAATATGAGTCAAAAACTAGAACTCCCAAAACATCAAAAAAAAACAACCAGAACTATCCTTCAGAAGATACCAAATATTAATGGTTTTTATATTTTTAAACAAAATGTTTTCTGGTTCATGGATGTAAATCAATTTCTGTAAAACACCATTTAATTTTTTATTTAAGTGGATATTTAATGAAAAGTGTTAAAAATGTCATAAATGAGTAACAAAATATTAGCGTTAAAAAAACTAATTCCACAATTTTAAATATTTAAAATAAAAAAATGGGATATATTTTTCTTCCACTGAATATGGAATAAAGAACAAATTTTTTTCCCGAAATAGCATTGTGTTAGAGTAACATAGATTCACCCTTATGCTGACCATATATTTCACAAATGGGTATTAGGATACCATTTTGTATCCCTTATAAAGTAAAGGATAACTATACATTTGAGTTGTGTTACCATTATGAATTTATTTTTACAATTATGCCTGATCCTCAGTGTCCTTAAAATCCTTTTTAAATGAGATCTTATACTTTCACAATATCCACCTTACCCTTATATAATACATCCATATAATCAATTTCCCTTGAATAGAGTTCATATTTTCTTTTACATAGACTTTTAAAGAATTGTGCTACCCTTATGTGATAAAATTTTACATAATGGAATTACCATTAGGTTGGGATGGATATATTTACAAAATATGGTTTTACCTTTATTTATCATATAGAAAATTCATCTTACCCTTACACAACACTAGAGTTGCCCTTAATTAACAAAAATAATATCTCTCCCAAAATTATAAAACTCATGAAAATAAATATTTAACGTTACGAACCTCCTAGAAATTACCCTATATATGGTTAGAGAGGTACTTACCCTTGCACTAACTTTATACCATACATAATTTTAAAAATAATGATAATAATCACAAAATTTTGAAAAATGATTATTAATTAATACCTAAAAGGGGTTCATGATAAAAAATAAAAACTATGGAAAATACCAAGGAAATGCAAAACATTTAAAAAAAAGGAAAAAACCATTAAACAAACTAATGACAAAGAATAAAATTTTGGGAGGTTATAATTAAACTTCATTTGATTATAATATCATTTTTAGTCTTAAAACAATTTTTTTTCTAAATATGGATTTCTATACATTTTACTAACATATAAAAAAAGTAAATTTAACAAATTTTGAAAATTGAAAATTGTAAAATGGATTACATGGTCTGAATCATCATAATTAATAATCAATAATAATGTCAACTTAATTTCTTGTCATAATGAATAGTAACCACGGTAATTATTTATCATTTCTATCAATTATAAAATGAGCTAAAATCGTTAAAAAGGTATGAAAAATAATGGTAACACAAAACTGTTGATTAAATTTAATATGTTATTTAATTTTATCACATATCATTATCATAACCAAAACTCCAATATTTTTTATCCACATTACAGAAGGATGACATTTTTTATATAATTAAGATTAATGTATTTATATTTTTTCCACAAACCTCATGTATAAAAAGGAAACCCCATCCCCTATCTTATTCAAACATATTGATACAATTAAATCAATTAATATCTACACTAATTCCTTAAAACACCCATATTTAATCCCAAAAAGTCCTACTCTTACCAAAACGAAACATCAAGAAGGCATAATGTGTAATCCAAAGGAGGTTACAAAATTAATAAGTATGTATTCAAACCAAGATTTTTCAATTCTCCTTCTTCTTAAACCTCATCAAAATATACAATATCCATATTAAAATAAGTAAATAAGAATATTCACTATAATGAGATATTATTATAATAATGGTGTATCCATTTTCATTCTGATTTCTATCTTATAGAAAATAAAAACATCACTCATGGGTACATACGACTTACTACCTCCATATAATGGTGTAATTCATTTTTCATCACTACATTACAAGGATTGTTACTAAGTTTTAATTAATGAATATATATAATATTAATGAAAAATAAATTATTATATAAATATAATATATAATTTATCATCATAACCTTCATTCTATTGGATAATTATAACACCATTTCTGCATATGTGGGGACTACCACATCGGTGAAGCAATGTGATTAATATTTCTATTACCACCTTTCAGTGAAAATTATAATATTAAAAATAATGAAAAAATATATTCATGGTATTATTAAAATTATGGAGATGATTTACTGATTTCATAAAACATTTATCCATAGTCAATATAATAATTTAATTTTGGGTGAAATGACCAAAAACCATTAAGTCATCCATATAAAAAAGAACATGTCAAAATTGATTCCAAATTATTATAAAAGGGAAATAAAAAAAATATCTAGAAAAATGGTTCTTAAAAAATTATCTAATGAATTTAAATTAATTATTCAATAGAATATAATTTATCCATCCATGTAGTTGTCCAAGATAAGGGTTTATTAAACAATACCATTTTTTAAAGATTGATTATGTTTAAATTTCCATTGAAGGAAGTAGTATATTATTTATGATTTAAAAATACATTTAGTTTCTTATCATATGGTCATATATGGATTTTATATGTTTTTTATTCTTTTTACCCAATTTCTTACTTAAAAAATCTAAGATATGTTTTTAATGTTAAACCGACCTTATTTCTCCTTTTGGTCGGGATCTCTCTCCTCAATATCCATGTACAATATTAAATTTTTTTTATGAATTTTAAAACCATGATTCAATTTTTTAACTCATTTAAAATTATATTTCAATTCCTTACTAATGATTAATATAAATCATCTTATTTTTTATAAATTAGGTACTTTTATCGTTTTCCTAAAATTGTAAAAGTTATCATTGTATTAATGCTTACCAAAGAAATTCTTTTCTTTACAATCATCTTATCTATAATTCTATTTGAATAATTTTTTATATTTTTCAATGGCTATTTTAAATGAGAATTATTTTCTAAATATTTTATAAAATTTTTATAAACTATTATTGAAATAAATAGATTTTGTTCCCACATTTTCAATGAAATTAACAAATGATATCATAAATATATTTCCATCTATGAAAAAAATATTTTGATGATTCACATTTTTTACTAGATATATATTCTAATGGTACCATCAATATTATTTCTAGTTATAAATTATTATCACTATTTTTTTTTATTAAGGAAAATATTGACATTTTGAATGATAGATTTCAATAAGTATGATTATTCAGATTATATAAAGTATTGTTATTAATTTCATTCATATTATGAAGAAATGAGACATTTTCTGGGATCGTAAACATTTCTTATAGCCCCACGATGCATCACTATGTCTCATGAGACAAAATAGTTTGGGTGTATGATTTACACAACATGATGTATAAGTAAAATACCCAGAGATAAACTAGTTTTGTTATTTGAAATAGAACTTACAATTTTATGTATGATGTTATAGCATGGGACCTTAATAGTTAGATAATGATTTTCAACATTATGTATTATATAATTTTGAATATTGATATTTTTATACATGTGGTTATTTATTTTTCTATTTAATCCAAGGATATATTCCCCTTTAAAGATATTAGTTATCTGAAATATTTTATTATTGTTTTTATTTTACATTTTATTCACTTTTTATTTATTCTTTGATATCATTCATTTTATATTTTACCTAAATAAGTATCTGAGCTCTCCTTTTATTTACAATATGTTCCCCATGTCAACAGGAAGGGATATATTAACGATTTTAGCGCAAAAATCTATGAAATAATAAATTTAACACTATAATTTTTAGTTTTATTTCATTTTTTCAAATATAATCTGAGAACGATGTAAGTATCTAGTCTCTCAAGATTATAAAACAATTTGACCCTTTGGGATATAATCTCATATATCTTGTGAAAATAAAATAAGATATCCACCAACTCTGAGTTTTTAGACTGGGATGTTATAGTTGGTATTAGAGAATGATTAGTGTGAAGAGTGAGAACAATATCTATAAGAACATGGAAGAAAATTATGAGAAAAATATAATAAGAATATATGATACTCAAGAGTTGTTTAAAGAATTGTTATATTATATATGAATTATATTTTACAATTCAATATTCCTGAAGTTGTGGAAAAAATATTTTATATACCATTATTTAGAAATAAACCCTAAAGTAAGGAACAAAAACTACACAAACACCCACAACCTATGTAGGGATTTTCCTCCTGATCATGTTAATGAATTAAATTTATCTATCATTGAAGAAGTGTTTATTATAATTATAATGGGTGAGTTGACATTGATCCTAACTAATACTCTCTCTTGTATGAAAAAACCTATTGATCCAAAATATGGTTTAATAATAATGAACCACCTTCTGAAATTGTAAACTAAATAATTAAACTAGATAATTAATCATTTTGTAGTTCATAAATTAATCAGGTTCTTAGGTAACATATTTATTGCTTTGAAAATGAGTGAACGATATAATATTATAATATAATTTTATCATCTAAAGGAGTTCTAATTAATGGTTCTCGTTGATCTAGAAAACTAAGGATATAGAGAAAGTAGATAGTATGTAATGGAATCATTTCAAGGATATAGTGTTCATAATATACTTTCCTAATGAGATACGACCTAATTTGGAGATATAATTACACAATATAAGGAAATTGAAGGAAAAATGTTTCCAAATTTGAAGCTAACTATTAATTGTAAAAAAACTCAAAATATTGATTCTGTACATAATATTGGAAGTGTGATTGATCAATTATTTTATCGGTAAAAGACATTCCTTTTAGTGTAGTTAGTCTCTCAAACATTTATAGTACACAAGAATATATTATCATGTTAAATAAATAAAAATAATCAATTCATAAAATATTATGCATTTTAAGGAAAAAAAATGAAAAATATACATTTGAGCACTCTAAAAAATGAAATATGGTAGAAAGTAAGAAGGGAAGGATGGAATTTCCTATCTTATAATAGTTGTCGAAATATGCACCATAGAACATTCTTAGAGGGAATAATATTTTGATTCATGTGTGGAAACAAAGATCACTATGATTCTAATTTCATGGGAATGAAAGAATCCTCCAATTTAAAATTCTTCAAATGTGAGGTGATTGGGAACTGTTAGAAAAATATACCATAATAAACAATGTAATTTACATCAAAAAATGATATGGTAAAAAGGTTATGATTATGAAATCACTAAATATGTGGATAATATTATCAAAGATATGGTGGATGGTACATTGATCTTAACTTCAAATGTATGTATTGATTTATTTTCTTTTGCGTCTTCATAATCTTTTATATCTTCCATGTTTTTAAATAAAATTATCTATTTTATTACCACTATAAAATGGGATTTTTTCTTAAAGAAACTTAATTGAAATCTTTTTGCAACAATGATATGTCAGTCAGTCCCCATTACTATTAATAAGGATACCCCATTTGAAAAAAAATCTTATAAATATGGATTATTTTTATATAATACTTTGTATAGATTGGATTTCAAATTATAATGAAAATATTTATTACCAAGGGAAGAATATTATAATTTGTGATGGAGACGTGGAATACCTTGTCATTATAGGAGAAACATAACCATCTTAGTTGTGTATGGATCCACCTCTAGTAGCTCTCTTTAAGGAATTTAATAGAGAATAATATCAAATACTACCAGTGAATTGGAAATATATCCTTATAATAGATGATTCACCAATTGTTTAGGAATATATTGATTTTTTCCCTAATGAGATATTAGTTAACCAACCTAATAATTAATTTCATCTTTTTTATTGAAATTATCACTCACAAAAAACCTATATTTAAGTCTCCCTATCAGATATAAACAATATAATTAGTCAAATTGAAGAAACAATGATAAGAGTTTTGTGATAAAGGATTTATATGTCATAGTTTCTCACTATTGGGATACCCTATTCTATATGGTAATAAGAAAGATGGGTCTATGAATCCCTGAATCAATTAAAAGGAAAAAAATGTTATTACAATAAATAATATTTTTTTATTCTCAACATTGATAACAGAATTGATCAAATTAAAGGATATCAATGCTTTTCAAAGACTGATCTTCGCTTTTCATATCATCAACTATGATAAAATAAGGGGGTTGTTACAAATATGAAATTTCATCCAAGGTATGGAAATTATGAATTAACAATAATTCACTTTGGATTGAATAATACAACTTTTTCTATTGATATCATGAACATAGTATTCAATGATTGACTCTAAAATTTTATTATGTTATTTACTAATAACATTGTCTAATACTATAAAAGTTATGATGAGTATAAGATTCATTTGAAACCCAATATTAAGACTATTATATAAAAGTACTTACATGGAGAATTTAGAAAATTTTAATTTTGGACCAAGTATGTTTCATTTCTTTTCCATATTTTATCTTGTGGTGGAATATTAGTTGATCCTTCAAAGAAAAATGATGTTTTGGAATGTCTCAAACCAATGAATATAACTGAGGTATATTTTTTTCTTGGATTATCTGGTTAATATAAATATTTTCTGAGAAAATCATTATTAGTTTTCTCATTAACCAAGTTAACATGTAAATGGGTCAAGATTATATGGTCAGAGTATTATAAATAATGTATTAAAGAAATAAATATTATATTGGTTAATGAACCAATATTGAGGTTACCATCAAGTAGGAATTGAATTATGATATATATTAAAGCATCAAATAATGGACGTGGATGTATTCATTTGAAGGATAACAATGTTCTTGCACACAAATCAAGGTATTTAAGATTAATGAATAATATTATCAAACCCATGATATTGAGTTTGTAGTAAAAATATTTTCATTGAATTTATTGAACTATTATCTTTATTGTGAAATATTTGAAATATATATGGAACAAAAAAGCTTCAAATATATTTTTTCATGGATATAACTCAATATGTGGAAAAAGATGATGGTTATAACTACTCTGAAGGATTTTGATTTATCAATACACTATCATCCTAAGAAGGAAAATATGGTGGATGATGAATTTATTTGGAATGGTCATACTGTTTTGAATAATATTATGATTTAGAAAGAACATATAGTCATGGGAAAAGAAAATCTTGATACACTAATCATTTAGTAAGGGGAAACATCACCTCTATTACAAATGTTTTATAAACCATCCTTATTAATGAAAATTATAAGTTCCCAACATGTTGATATGAATATTCATATTATAATCCAACCATTGAATGATGTGATATTATTAGACATCTTCAATGAAGATAGTACAATAAACTTTTAAAAAAGGCTATGTGTTCCATATATGATAAAACGTAAAAGAGATTTATAAGATGAATATCATAGAACAAATTTATCTATATATCCCAGTAATAGAAAAATGTGTCAATATTTGAAAGAAAATTTATTGTGGGATAATATGAAATAAGAAATTGAGAAATTAAATATAGATGCTTCATTTATCAATAGTTAAAGGTTGAGAGAAAATATCCTAACGGAGTAATAAAACCTTAACATATTTCTATGTAGAAATTTGATTATATTTTAATAGATTCTTTCACTATATTTCCAAGGAATTATATAAAGAATGATTTCATATGGGTTATAATTTCTCTCTCTTTCCATGTCCACATATTTCCTCGCAATAATAAAAAATCTACGTATTGAAAGCATTATGTGTCTCTATATTTATGGTGTTGTGAGACTACATGGTTCCCATTGTTCGATTTTATGTGATCATTATCCGTAGTTTACATTGATGTTCTACAATATGATTTAGAAGTTTCTTGGTATTGAAATTTATTTGAAAACCATCTAATATCCTCAAACCCATGGGAAATCTGAAGGGACAATTCATAAAATAAAAGATATATTGAGTCATTCACTAAATTTACTTCCAATGTATTTGGAATTAGTATTTAACAATATTGGAATTTTCACATAATAATATATTTTTTCAAGAAATAAAATAGAACCATTTGTATCATTGTGTGGAAATGGGTTTCATATTCCATATTATTAGGATAAATTTAGCGAATCAAACTTTTTAGGCACAAATCGCACAGAAGAGACAATAATAAAACTAATGACTATTCATAATCATATTAAGGAAGATAATAGAAGTCAAAAAATCAATTCCAATGACTGAATCATGGAATTAGAATTTCATAAGATAGATCCTGTTTTCATAAAGGTATATTCATTTAGGGGTTTCATATGGACAATAATGAATGGGAAACTATGTCCTAGGTACATTGGGACTTTTTAAATTCTTGAATGAGTGGTGTATTAACATTTTGAAACAACACGTAACCTCTTTAAAGTTTATGAAATGTTCCATATCTCATTATTGATGAGATATAATAAATAACCAATGCATATGATCACCTATAAGTAAATATAATTGGATCATAATTTATCTTAATGCCAAATGATTATCCAAATACTTGATAGGAATTTGACAACTCAGCTTGTAAAAATAATTTAGATAAATCATAAGATATAAGAAGTTATGTGGATATATAAATATTTTTTGATTAATAACTACCCACATATGTTTATGAGGGTACATTCTATAAATATCTTTGAAGAAGTTTTTGAGGGGGTAAATAATGTAACACCCAAACATCAATTATATTATGTCAAAGTTTCCTTCTAAAGAATCTATAGCCTGGGGCACATAGCTTGATATGATGAAAAATTATATTAAAATAATTTTATAACTTGATATATTATGAAATTAGATTCATTTTAGTATTAATTACTTCAAAAATTACATATGGTCAATTTTTTATATTTTTATGAATTTTTTTTGTGGGTGAATAGTGAAAATTACCATTTTTAAAACCACTATAAATTTTATGACGTTATAATGATATAAGAATTACATAAACACTAATGAAACTTTTTAATAGAACAAATTAATATTTTATATTTAATATAATTCAGATTTAATATAAATTTGAACTTATAAATCATTGAGTTTCATTTTTTAAATCAATGTAATATTCTTTATTCAAATAAACAATATTTTTGGTCCTTCACTATTAATAAGGTATTGATAAGGTTAATTTATGATTTTTTTAGTTTGGAATAAAAGTATGATTAATTTTATTTAAAATAATCTAGTTAAATTAATTGGAATCAACATTATAATTTTTTTTGTGAAATTATTTGTTTACATTAAAGATAAATTTATCTAAAATTTATTTTTTTTATTCAGCAAACTTATATTAAAATAAATTTCTGACAAATATAAAATGTAAAGAATGTAAATTTTCTTCCCATGTTTTAATTAATATAATTAATATTACATTTCAATATCAACATAAATTTTTCACATTGAATTGAGATTTTGGTAAATATGCATCACTTTAGTTAAGAGTGAAATGAGTTAAAAGGGTTCAAAATAAAGGGATAATGTTTCAAGATAACATAAAACACTTTCCTAAATATAATTGGTTAGTTTTTTTAATATTTATCCCTATAATATTTTATTATAAGATAATTTTGATCGACTTTACATTAGTAATACATATATTATTTTATAAAATATCATGTATTTACAAGTTTGATACCCACAAAACTTATAAAAGAGAAACACATATCCTCTCTTCTACCCACTACTTGAATTGATTTTACTAATTAAAACATACATAAGTAAATTTCCAACATCCCTAAATACATCCTGGTGGTCCTTGTATTCTCAATATACAACTTCAATATATCTTAACATGTATTCTAGTGGATAATTCCATAAAAATGTGTATACGTTCTTACTGATATTTTTCATGTTTTTTTCTTTTAGAACCTCCCAAAAATAATAAATAACCATATTATCATAATTTAATTAGTATTTTAAACATATTAAGATGTTTTATATGATAGTCTTAAATCCATTCCCTGTCTCTGTTTCATCTAGGGAAAATTAAAGCACTACTCATGCGTACGTGTGGCATATCATCTCTATATAGTAGTGTAATTCATTTTTCATCACCACATTACATAGATCGTAAAAAAGTTTCAAATAATTAATATATAAGACATTAAAAATAAAATTATGATTATATAACAATAATATATCATATACATTCCTAACCTTCAATTTATTGGGGAAAGCTAACTTATTTTGTGTATATATGTGGACCACCACATTCATGAAGTGATGTTATGTTTTTCTATTAAAACCATAAAAGGAAGATTTAATAATTTTATGTAATTAAAAAAATTATATTCATTAAATTATTAAATTTTGGAGATCAATGAACCATTTAATAACATAACTTACCATGTTCAATATACCAAATTATATATTCAAAATTTTACTGTACATCATTAAGTTTCCAATGTAAACAAGAACCTTATAATGAATGGAACCAAACTGATTTTAAAAGGATAATAAAAATGAGATATATATTTAAAATGATCATAAAATTTTATTTAATAAATTTTAATTGATTAAGTTTGTTGATATAACGTGTTTGGCCTAGTAGATGTTCGAAGTAAGGGTTTTTTCTTCAATCACATTTTTTAGGGATTATTTATGTTTAAATACCCATTTAATGTAACGCCCCGACCCCAGTTACCCAGAGTCGGTGCATTACTTCGTAACATTGGCATGATAACAAAATATCAAGTCTCGAAAGACCAATTAGTTTAGTAGCCTTGGAAACACTAGATACATTCATAAATGTTACATTACATCACAAAGTGAAAAACTACAATAACATAGTATCCATCTTCCACACTCATATCCCCTTCAGACTATCCCTGCAGGTCATTCCTATAATACTTCATCACATCCTGGAAAAATTAAAACATTGAAAGGGGTGATCTCATATGCTCAGTAAGGATAACAAAATAGCGGAACCTTTCATCAATAATCATAAAAATTTAAGGCAATGTATAACTAAAACAAAAGCCTTTTAAACTTGAACTTCAGAATAATATGGAAAAAATAAAATTAAATAATTCCATTTACTTACTCAAATGGATATTCTACTAGTCAAATAATCACACGCAATATCAATAACCACTTCCATAATGATGGAATGCATAATGCCAGACTATCATAACCACGTAGCCAAGGCCTCGTGCCAAGACCACAAATAATATTTTGTGAAGGACTCGTGCCAAGACACTAGTTTGTCTCATTAGACCTACCGATTCATCGAGGAGCTGTAGTGGGATCCACCCGTCACATATTAGGTCCAATGCATTCCTCATATGAATAGGTTTAAACATATCATAAACCATAACATAATCATATCACATAAAACATGCATAAAGTAAACATAAAATTTCCACATTTCAATCATAAGATATCAATACAACACATTGATATAATAAAAACCTTATCAAAACCATTTTCAATACCAAAATAAATGAATGTTAAAACATGGTTTTTATTTTTCATTTAAAAAAATTTATGGCTTGTTGGGGAAGCTGAAACTCAAGTAATGGTTACGGCGGCAGAGAACTCATTGTCGCCGCATACGTACGACAAGAAAAACATTAATTTTTTGTCGTTTAGTAAAACGCTTTGTATAAAAAGATTCCTTTTGAATAAATGTAAAAGTCAAAGGGTGTTATACACCGTATAAATGAAATTTGTGTATAAAACAAAATATCCCTCAATGAGTGGAGATTGAGACGAAGTCCATTAAAAAGATAATTTTTAAATAAAATATATCTATTATGTGTATTCACTATATGTACACATAAAGAAAGTATAAATACAAGATAGAACATAATAATATCATGACATAATTTGAAAGTAGGAGATTAACCCAAAGAATGGAAATTGGGTTAAGAAGTTCCCTTACCTCGTGTCCGAATTCACTCGACCATTCTTTGATCTCCTGAATAATAAAATAGAGTTAATATCTACCTTTTTAAGAACCTTTTTCAAGTTCATTATTCCTTTTATATCACTTATTTCAATGTAATGAACATTATGTAATTATTTAAGTTTATAACGGTCGTTTTGTCGATCTTAGGTACTTGAGTCAAAAATAAACATCTTATAATTACATGTTGTTAATGTCGTGAAATATTCATTATATAGGGAATTATATTCATGATGTAGATATCATATATATCATATATATCCAGTATATACATGCATTTGTAATATTCCATGACGTTTAGAGGTAAGAAATGAAATGCATCGTTCATGGAGACGGTAAGCCGTACGTACGCATGAACGCTACTTTCATTTCTATTTCATATTTACTAGAATGAAGTTATAATTATATAAAGGTATAATATAATTCAAGTATAATATAATGTATAATACCATTTACTCCATCCTTTATACATCCCACATATGGCATTAACGATTCAAATCACATTGAGGGGGCGGTAGTCCGCACTTCCTAAAATGAAATTATCGCGTTTACCCATAATGGAAATCATAATGTATGCCAAAAATGAGAAACACAGAAGCATAAGGAAAACATAAACATAATATATATCATATATGAAAATAGTTTCATCAAAATTGCCACCATTAGAGATGTTATATTAGTGTTGAACAATCATCGTTTCGTGAGGTAGAAATTCACCATCCACAGAAACAGTATGTTCTTTAACCATTAGATGTAAGTGTGTGTAAGTGTAGCTCGAATAATTCTTATAACAACATCCAAGTATATTGATGATACTGGTGTTGTTCCAAAGAAATGAATAAAAATATTTTAGGGGGTTGGATAAGAAAAATTAAACAAAATAAAATAAGAGAAGACATTACCTTAAAATCAGGAAACCTTTTCGATTTGAGCCAAAGGCTTCCTTGGGAAGAATTCTGCCCAAAGTGAGGCTTTTAAGAGTAAGGGAGGGAAGTTGGGAGATTATTTGGGCAGAATTTGGCTGAGCCAAAATGCTTTGATAGTGTGAGTAAGGTGCTAGTGGTGGGGGCCTTTTATAAGTGGAGAGGAGGGGCACTCTTGGAAAGTAATGAAATGTTACTTTATTATATAAGGCGTTTCAGATTTTAAAGGTCCCACACTTATATAATTCAAGGCTAAGGTGATAAGGGTTTGAAATCTACTCACCCAATAGGTTTTTGACAAGTGTAAGCCTTTTATTTTACATTATCTTTTCATTTTATTTAAATCGTTAATTAATGAGGTAATTGATGCATCATCATGGTGTCATAAATAATTTAATTTATTTCATGTCTAAAAATTATAAAAAAAATATCCTTATGTAGGAAATATATTTATATTTATAATGAATATTTATAGTCAAAAATATGTCTTGTATAACCCCATTTACAAATTGTTTTAGTAAAACAACTCTTGTTTGTGACCTTTTTATTTTAACATTAAATAAAAGTTATTTATCTTCTTTTTTCTACCAAAGTTGCTCCATGGGGTCCTCAAGTTGACCCATGGATTGTCTTGGTCGGCCATGACACATCCAATTGTGGAAGGACAAGTGTAATGGTCCTTTCATATTTTTATAATACCATTTTTACCTTAAATTTCACTAATTACCTTTAATCGCGATTAATTAAAATTAAAAGTTACTATTCACCAAGAAATTATTTTAATCCAATTGAACCACATTTAACTTCCTAATGAAAACCATGTATGTCGGATTTTTGAAATTCAAATCACAGAAGTGGTAATGTTTCATTTAAATGAAAAATCAGTTTTTTAACTACCACTTAGTGGTTTCACTATTCATCAAAAATTGAAGTTTTTCAGAACGATGCCAAAATTTCACCCTAAGAAATAATTGATATTCTGAATTCAAAAATGATTTCTATTTTACAAAATTCCAAAAATATATGTTGCATTAATTAATTTCATAATTAATTCCCGCTGTCACAACAAATAGAGTGTTTTTAAGAAACAATATATATCAAAAGATTGACAATTGATTATGTCCAATTTCAAAGTGAAATTAATTCTAATGACCACCGTTGGATAAAATTGTAAAAATATATTCTAATAATACATTAAAACCACTAAATATTATAACTTATCTATATAAATTATTTTGATTAAAAAAGTTGTTTTTAAGTATTTTACACTATTCATAAAAAATTGGAAGTTCACAGAAAAATACCAAAAATTCAACATAGGCTAATTTCGATATTTCGAATACAAAAATGAAGTCCATTTTGAAATTTAAAATTTATATAGTTTCAAAAAGTGGGTATTACTATTCATAATGGCTACTTTTATTAGTTGCGTTGTGTTAGAACTCGAAGTTGCGTACAATGCGAGCTATTGCATTATTGAATGAGAAGCGTATCATAGAAGCTCGGGGTGTTACATTCTCCCCTCCTCCAATAAATTGCGTCCTAGCAATTTGAAATTTTTCTTTGAAAATAAATGGTTGAAAATAGAAAATACCTTTGTAGGAAACCCGCATCGTAAATAAGGTTAATAAAAATATAACTTCAAAAGATAGAAAGATAAGTACAAAGGTCACCCGAGATAGCCCATACTATGATTCTATGAAAATATGGATATGGAAGAAAAACAAACCATTAAGGTCTCATGGAGAGTCGTAGAAAACTGGATTAGGAGAAAGTTAACCATAAGAAAATCACAAACTTGTGATTGGTTAAATAGTCATTGAATCCCCAGTTGGAAAAGTTAACCGGCAAAATTTTTGTTTTAAGTTACCTTTTATAAAGTTGAGGAATTTATTTAGTAGATTTACTATGAATGTAAGGGAATATACATACTTGTCATGTAGACTTTCATTCTTTAATAAATTTTTACCACAAACCCATCGTTCACTCTAAAAGGTAATAGGACTCAAAAATATTCTATTTATCCTAATTGTATAAGGTTCCACATTTTAACACATACCATTTAGATTAGTAAAACTATTTTGAAATGACCAGGGACTTCCTGTAGGCTAGTGGTAGGTAATAAAGGCCTGTCGCACTATGGTGGTGGGTTCGATTCCTGCAGCTTTGTCCGATGCGATGGGTTATGCCCCACCCTGAAGGTTGTCCTTTTCCTAAAACTATAGTATTATAATATTCCAAAAATAATCTTCATAAATGTTTTAACCTTAAACAATAATATTGAAAGTTCAACTTAATCCATCTCAACCTTTATAGTTATCCAAAATACCTCTGTCCAGACTTTCTCCAAAAGGACTCTTAATTCCAAAATCAATTTATCAGATTACCCAAACAAAGTAATGTTTATCTTATTGTCACATACTAAAAATATGAAAACCTTCATCATATTAAAAGCTTAATGAAAAAAGAAACAAGTACTGCAGTACAATCCTTATATATATCACATTATCCTTATAACCAGAATATAATCCTTGAGTCCAAAAGCACCATTACATTAATTACTCCACTTCTATAATAGTAATAACATAAGATTGTCCTTGATCCCTTGGCCTTTTCTAAGGTAAGTTTTGTTGATGCTTAGGACATTCATTTGTATAATTCCCCATTTCTCTACAATTGTAGCATTCAACATTGATATCCTCTTTCTTTCCCTTGCAATCACGTGCCTGGTGACCTTTTTCTCCACATTTATAACAAACTCCCATTCTTTTTAGGCAAGTACCAGGGTGATTCTTCCCACAATTATCACATAATGGAAAATCCTTCTTTCCCTTTTTGCCTTTATCTGTCTCTTGTTCCACAGTTCTCTTCTTCTCTTGCTTTACTTTATTGTCATATGATTTATAGAATTGCTTTTCTGTCTTGATAGCTCACGAGACAATATCTTCGTATGTCGAGAAGGTTTGTGAGACTAAAGATCGATGGAGAAATGGTTTTAACCCATCAAAGAAATGGTCAATCTTACTTCTTGGGTTACATGTATAATCTGTTGCATGCCTCGCTATCCTTGTAAAGTTAGCCTCAAACTTTGCGACATTCTCATCCTCCTTTTGTATCAGACTCAGAAATTTCCTTTACATATCTATTTGATGGTCATGTGGAAAGTATTTTTCTAAGAAAATCTCTTTGAACACTCTCCATTCCATATTTGATACTTCGTCATCTTTCTTTGTGTTTTGAATCAGCGACCACCATTGATCGGCATCTCCAGTGAGGCGGTAGACTGCCATGACAACCTTCTCCCTTTCACTACTCCCCAAGGCGTCGAATATTTTCTCTAAGGAGTTTATCCATTGCTCAGCTACTAATGGATTTGTACCCCCATTAAATGTTGGTGGTTGTTGCCTCATGAAGCAGTCTAACATTGATCCTCCACGTTGCGGATCATGGTGCTCCATATAGTAAGGTTATTATTCACAACCTGAGTGAGTTTTCCCAGTATAGTAATATGTTGATCTGCACCAGTTGTATCTCCAGATCCACAATAATTATCTTGAGCACGAGGGCAATCCCTACACAGAGTGCGTGCATTTATACGGTTTCTGTTCCTTCCACTAGGCGCCATTTCTAAACAATGTCATAAACTATATTATTTTATGAATAAAAATACATAATTCCATACTTGTAAAATACTTAACATAAATTGAACTATTTATGGATATAATCCATAAAAGTGTTTTCTTTGAGAAGTATATACTCATAACCCTTCACAGGGTTTGTAACGTAAATGAGAATTATCCTAAGAATATCCCCCGGGAGTGTCGTAACCAAGAGTTCAGCAAGGCCCATTGTCGTGCACCTGTTTCCGTTCGAGTCTAGATCAAAGCGGTGTTTTCGGGTTTTACCCCTAAGTACATTTGTGCCAGAGCCGCCTCTACCTGGTCGTATCCAGACAGGGATGTATTTCTCGGAAAACTCACAACATCTCTACAATACCAAAATTCTAGGAAGTTCTTCTATAATAATCCTCAAAGTCTATCTTTGAGATATGTCCTCTAATCAGAGTTTATCTAAATGTAGCTTCCATGGTTAGTACTAAACTTCCTCTGATACCAACTGTAATGCCCCGACCCCAGTTACCCGGAGTCGGTGCATTACTTTGTAACATTGGCATGATCAAAAAAGATCAAGTCTCGAAAGACTGATTAGTTTAGTAGCCTTGGAAACACTAGATACATTCATAAATATTACATTACATCACAAAGTGAAAAACTACAATAACATAGTATCCATTTTCCACAGTCATATCCCCTTCAGACTATCCCTGAAGGTCATTCCTATAATACTTCATCACATCCTGGAAAAATTAAAACATTGAAAGGGGTGATCTCAGATGCTTAGTAAGGATAACAATACAGCGGAAGCTTTCATCAATAAACATAAACATTTAAGGCAATGTATAACTAAAACAAAAGCCTTTTAAACTTGAATTTCAGCATAATATGGCAAAAATAAAATTAAATAATTCCATTTACTTACTCACATGGATATTCTACTAGTCGAATAATCACATTCAATATCAATAACAACTTTCATAATGATGGAATGCATAATGCCAGACTATCATAACCACGTAGCCAAGGCCTCATGCCAAGACCACAAATAAGATTTTGTCAAGGCATCATGCCAAGACACTAGTTTGTCTCATGAGACCTACTGATGATAGATGAGCTGTTGCGGGCTCCACCCGTCACTTATTAAGTCCAATGCATTCCTCATATGAACAGGTTTAAACTTATCATAAACCATAACATAATCGTATCACATAAAACATGCATAAAGGAAACATAAAATTTCCACATTTCAATCACTAGATATCAATACAACACATTTTTATAATAAAAACTTTATCAAAACCATTTTCAATAACAAAATAAATGAATGTTAAAACTTGGTTTTTATTTTTCATTTAAAAAAATTTATGGCTTGTTGGGGAAGCCGAAACTCAAATAATGGTTACAGCGGTGGAGAAGTCATTGTCGCCGCATACGTACGACAAGAAAAAAATTCCTTTTTGTCGTTTAGTAAAACGCTTTGTATAAAAATATTCCTTTTGAATAAACATAATAGTCAAAGGGGTTTATACACCATATAAAATAAATTTGTGTATAAAACAAAATATGCCTCAATGAATGGAGATTAAGACGAAGTCGCTTAAAAAGATAATTTTTAAATAAATTATATCTATTATGTGTATTAACTATATGTACACATAAATAAAGTATAAATAAAAGATAGGACATAATAATATCATTACATAATTTGAAAGTAGGAGATTGACCCAAAGAATGTAAATTGGGTTAAGAAGTTCCCTTACCTCGTGTCCGAATTCACACGACCGTTCTTTGATCTCATGAATAATAAAATAGAGTTAATCTCTACCTTCGTAAGAACCATTTTAAAGTTCATTATTCCTTTTATATCACTTATTACCATGTCATGAACATTATGTAATTATTTAAGTATATAACGGTCGTTTTGTCGATCTTAGGTACTTGAGTCAAAAATAAACATCTTATAATTACAAGTTGTTCATGTGGTGAAATATTCATTATATCCAGAATTATATTCGTGATGTAGATATAATATATATCATATATATATCCAGTATATACATGCATTTATGATATTCCATAACGTTTAGAGGTAAGAAATGAAATGCACCGTTCATGGAGACGGTAAGTCGTACGTACGCATGAACGCTACTTTCATTTATATTTCATATTTAATGGAATGAAGTTATAATTATATAAAGTTATAATATAATTAAAGTATAATATAATGTATAATACCATTTACTCCATCCTTTATACATCCCACATATGGCATTAACGATACAAATCACTTTGAGGGGGCGGTAGTCCGCACTTCCAAAAATGAAATTATCGCGTTTACCCATAATGGAAATCATAAATTATGCCAAAAATGAGAAATACATAAGCATAAGGAAAACATAAACATAATATATATTTCATATATGAAAATGGTGTCATCAAAATGGTAACCATTAGAGGTGTTATATGATTGTTGATCAATCATCGTTTTGTGATGCAGAATTTCGCCATCCACAAAAACAGTATGTTATTTAACCATTAGATGTAGGTGTGTGTAAGTGTAGCTCGAGTAATTCTTATAAAAACATCCTAGTATATTTAGTATACTTGTGTTGTAATAAAAGAAATGAATAAAAAGAGTTTAAGGGGTTGGATAAGCAAAATTAAACAAAATATCATAAGAGAAGACATTACCTTAAAATCGGGTAACTTTTTTGATTTGAGCCAAAGGCTACCTTGGAAAGAATTCTGCCCAAAGTGAGGCTTCTAAGAGTAAGGGAGTGAAGTTGGGAGAGTATTTGGGCAGATGTTGGCCGATCCAAAAGGCTTTTAAAGTGTGAGTAAGGTGGTAGTGGTGGGGGCCTTTTATAAGTGGAGAGGAGGGGCACTCTTGGAAAGTAATGAAATGTTACTTTATTATATAATGTGTTTCATATTTTAAAGGTCTCAAACTTATTTAATTCAAGGATAAGGTGATAAGGGTTCTAAATCTACTCATCCAATAGTTTTTTTGACAAGTTTAAGCCTTGGAATTTACATTATCTTTTCATTTTATTTCAATCGTTAATTAATGAGGTAATCGCTGCACCATCATGGTGTCATAAATAATTTAATCTATTTAATGTCTAAAAATTATAAAAAATATATCATGATGTAGTAAATTTTTTTCTATTTCTAATGAATATTTATAGTCTAAAATATTACTTTTAAAACTCCATTTAATAATTTTTTATTAAAACAACTCTTGTTTGTGACCTTTTTATTTTAACATTCAATAAAAGTTATTTACGTCCTTTCCTACCAAAGTGGCTCCATGGGGTCCCCAAGTTGACCCATGGATTGTCTTGGTCGTTCATGACAGATCCAATAGGGGTAGGACAAGTGTAAAGGTCATTTCATATTTTTATAATACCATTTTTACCTTACATTTAACTAATTACCTTTAATCACGATTAATTAAACTTAAAAGTTACTATTCACCAAAAAAATATTTTAATCCCATTGAACCACATTTTACTACCTAATGACAGCCATGTATGTCAGATTTTTGAAATTCAAATCACAGAAGTGGTAATGATTCATTTAAATGAAAAATTAGTTTTTTAACTACCACTTAGTGGTTTCACTATTCATCAAAAATTGATGTTTTTCAGAACAATGCCAAAATTTCACCCTAATCTATAATTGATATTCCGAATTCAAAATGATGTCAATTTTACAAAATTCCAAACATATAATTTGCATTAATTAATTTCATAATTAATTCCTGATTTCACAACAAATAGCGCGTTTTTAAGAAACAATATATATCAAAAGATTGACAATTGTTTATGTCCAATTTCCAAGTGAAATTAATTCTAATGACCACCATTGGATATAATGGTAAAAATATATTCTAATTATACTTTAAAACCACTCAATATTATAACTTATCACTATAAATTATTTTGATTAAAATAGTTGTTTTTAAGTATTTTTCACTATTCATAAAAAATTGGAAGTTCTCAGAAAAATACCAAAAATTCAACATAGGCTAATTTCGATATTCTGAATATAAAAATAAAGTCCATTTTGAAATATAAAATTTATATAATTTCAAAAAGTGGGTATTACTATTCATAACGGCTACTTTGATTAGTTGCGGTGTGTTAGAACTCGAAGTTGCGTACAATGCAAGCTATTGCATTATTGAATGAGAAGCGTATCATGGAAGCTCAGGGTGTTACATTAAATGGAATTATAATATCTTTATATTTTACAAACACCATATATTTTATTATATTATGGTTATATATGAATGTTTACATGTTTTATATTCTATTTCCGCCTTTTATTTCGGAAAAAATTAAGAAATATTTTTTTTAAAAACCTGACCATATTTCTCCATGTATTTTGGAATATTTATCCTCTATATCCATGATCACCACATTTTTTTGAAGAATATATTTACTATGATTTTATAATTTTTAAAGACATTTAAAACTATATTTTACTTCCTTGATAAAACTTAAAATAAACCTATAGCTCCCTAACCACAGTTACCATGAGTCAGTCCATTATTACAGAACTTTAGCATGATACAAGGAAATCATGTCCTGAAAGACCTATCAGTTTAGTAGCCTTGGAAATAGTAGATATGTAACACCCCAAGCTTTCACGGTACGTTTCCCTTCGAATAATGCGATAGCGTGTGTTGTACCCAACCTCGAGTTCTAACACACACCACAACTAATTAAACTAGCCGTTGTGAATAGTAATACCTAATTTTTGGAATTATATATATTTTATATTTGAAAATGGACTTCATTTTTGGACTCGGAATATCGAATTTAGCCTAAGGTGAAATTTTGGTACTTTTCGGATAACTTTCATATTTTGATGAATAGTGAAAATTACTAAATTTTAATTAAAAACAACTTTTTTAATCAAAATAATTAATAGTGATAAATTATGAATTTTAGTAGTTTTAAAGTATATTTAGAATATATTTTTACCATTTAATATAATGTTGGTCATTGGACATAATTTTACAATTAAACCGAACATAAACAAGTGTCAATCTTTTGATAGTTATTATCTCTTAAAAACACGCTTTTTGTTTTCACAGCGGGAATTAATTTTAAATTAATTTCTGCCACTTCTGTGTTTTGAATTTAGGAAAATGGATTCCATATTTGGAATCAGGATGTTCAAATTGTGTAAATAGGTAACTTTTATTTTTAGACATTTTGAATAATTACTGCGGTAAATATTTTATTTACCATGGTTAAGGGTAAATCCGGTAAATAAGGGTTAAATAAATAATATTATAATAATACTAAATTACCCTAAAAACGTGTCTTAACCCTATTGGTTGATAGATGGTCGACCATGGGAATCTTTGGGTCTATTTTGGGACCCCATGGATCCACTTGTAAGTGATAATGACACTTTATTTTAATTTAGTTAAAATGAATACAAAAATGACACAAGCATATATCTTTTAGAACAACAATTTTTACATAGGGTTATATATGTTGGATTTTAGATTATAAATATTCATTAGAAAGATAAAAAGATTTCCTACATAATGATATTTTATTTATAATTTTTAGACATTAAATAATTTATTTTATTTATGACCCAATGATGATGCAGTAATTTCTAAAATAGTGAAAAATTAAAATAATTGATATTATAAATACCCAAATAAATATAATATGAAACTTTTAATGAATTAAACTAATTTTCTAGACTAATATGATATATTAGGATTGATTTAATGGACTTTTTTCGAAGTAATCAATCTGTTATGAGTTTCACAAAAATCAACTATTGAATAGTTTCAAAAATGACATAAAAGAGTTCTTAAAACAAATATTATATTATTAATTGATATTAAATTACTAAAAATCTAAGGTTCGGCCAAGAGACTTATATTATGATAGGTTAATCATTAATGGACCACTTGGGGGTCTCTTGGATGTATATAGTAAGTTTATTAACCATATTATATAAAAATACAAAGAGACATTGTAAAAGTGAAACTAATTAACTTAGAGTTAATACTTAAAGATAAGGTTAATATAAGTACCCAAACCTGTCTAAATTCTATTGGATGAGTTGTTTTCGACCTATACCCACCTCATACTTTGAATAGTCAACTTTTGAGCCTTTTGAAACCGAATATGAATTTATTATAAATTAATATTTCTAGCTTTTCCAAAGGTGCCCCTCACCCCTCTTATAAAAGGGCACTCCTCCTTCTCATTTCTTCACACCTTCAAAGCCTTTTGGTTCGGCCAAACTCTGCCCAAATAATCTCCCAACATCCCTCACTACAACCTAGAGGCCTTAGTTTGATCAGAAAGCCAACCTAAGTAGCCCTTTTGATCAAATCAAAAGGAAGAACCCGAAGAAGAGGTAATGATTTCACCACCCTTTTCTAAGTTTATTTCTTCTTCCACTTCTTCTTCCTTTGTTCTTACCATTCTAAAATAATAACTCCAGTATCTCACATATACTGTGATGTTATTATAAGTATGGTACAACCATATTCAGTATTCTATCCACCCTTTGAATAACATGTCACCATACGTGCGTACGTACGGCTTACCGTCTCCACGTCGTGGTGTAATTGTTATTCAATATAATATTATTTGGATGGGTATAATAATGATGTGTAACTCATGTAAATAATAAATATAACATGTTAATGATTCTGTATATATGATATACCATTCATTTATATATTATTTTAATATCAAAAGAATGATATTGTCGCTCGTGCGTACGTACGGACTACCGTCTCCACGAACGCGATGAGATTCATTCTCCATCGTAACCATTCAAGTATAATTATCATTTGATGATTTAAAAATGATGGTTAAGGACTAGATATCATTCTGGATATGAAAAAGATACAACAACCATGGCTTATGTAACAAAACATATAAAGAAAATGAGTAAGTTAACACCCGAAAGGAAGATAATTCTAAGATATTATTAACAAATCAATGTTAAAAGATCATATATGATATCATATTAATATATATGATTCTTGTATAATTTAATAACAATTATTTCACCATTATACAGGAGGTTAACCTACCCCAAACAAGTAAAAGTACAAGGTAAGGGTTATTTCACAATCTCTTCATTATCCGAGGTTGTTTATATGTAATAATCTACTGGGATCTCTTTATCATCCACATCCATGTTTCTTAAAAATGTATTTCAAAACATTTTTACTATTTACAAGAAAATGGGTTAAAGTCATTTATACCCTTTTTTTGACTTTTTATAAGAGGTTTATAAATGAATCTTTCCGTCGTTTTCAAAATAAGGTCCTTTTTAACCTTTTCGACAGAATTGAGGTAAGAATGTTTTTTTTAACTTATACGGCGGGTGCGGTTATTTTACACCGTTATAAAATCTTCAAAGCTTTCCTTACAAGCTTATAAGAATATTTTCAAAGAAAATGTTTTATTTTATATGGATCTTAAATGATTTCAAAATAAAAGGAGATATTTCTTTAAAAAGAATTTTGATTTCATCTATGTCAACATCCTTTGATGGATTTTAAGATTATTTGAAGTTGATTTATTATGATACAAAACTTCTATATTGTATTGAAGGTTTTGTGATATGTTTGACTGTGGATGTGCTATTTTTATACCATTCATAGTTTATTGTGAAAGTATTGACATTTCGTATGCTAGTTTTAATACGAATGTTTATGTTATGTTTAAACCTTTTAATATGGGAATGCATTGGACTTAATAAGTGATGGGTGGAGCCCGCTATAGCTCCTCGATGCATCGGTAGGTCTCATGAGACAAACTAGTGTCTTGGCACAAGGCCTTGAAAAAATCTTATTTGTAGTCTTGGCACGAGGCCTTGACTATGTGGTTATGATAGTCTGGCATTATGCATTCCAACATTATGAAAGTGGTTATTGATTTTTTCATGTGATTGTTCATTTAGTAGAATATCCATGTGAATAAGTAAATGGAATTATTTCATTTTATTTATGCCATACCATGTTGAAAGTTCGTATTTAAAAGGCTTTTGTTTTAGTTATACATTGCCTTAAATGTTTATTCTTATTTATGAAAGTTTCCACTTTATTGTTATCCTTACTGGGCATTTGAGCTCACCCCTTTTTTTTATGTTTTATTTTTCCCAGGATGTGAAGAAGTAAGTTATGAATGACCTGCAGGGATTTTATGAGAGGTTAATAGTGTGGATTGTGGAAACATTATGTTGTTGTATTAGTTTTTCATTTTATGATGTAATGTAAAACATATGAATATATCTAGTGTTTCCAAGGCTACTAAACCAATCGGTCTTTCGAGATTTGATCTTTCTTGTGATCATGCCAATGTTATGGAATAATGCACCGACTCTGGGTAACTGGGGTCGGGGCGTTACAGTTGGTATCAGAGGAAGTTTAGTACAAACCTTGGAAACTAGATTTAGATAAACTCTGATTAGAGCACGTAGACCTAAGATGAACTTTGAGGATTAGTATAGAAGAACTTCCTAGAATTTTGGTATTGTAGAGATTTTGTGAGTTTTCCGAGAAATACATCCCTGTCTGGATACGAGCAGGTAGAGGTGGCTCTGGCACAGATGTACCTAGGGGTAAAACCCGAAAACACCGCTTTGAGCTAGACTCGAACGGGAACTGGTGCACGACAACGGGCCTTGCTGCACTCTTGGTTACGACACTCCCGGGGGATATGCTTAGGATAACTCTCATTTTCTTTACAAATCATTATGAAGGGTTTATGAGTATATACTTCCTCAAAGAAAACATTTTTATGATTATGGATTATATCCATAAATAGTTCAATTTATGTTTAGTGTTTTATAAGTATGGGATTATGTATTTTGATTCATAAACTGATCTAGTTTATGCCATTGTTTAGAAATGGCGCCTAATGGAAGAAATGGAAACTGTATCAATGCACGCACTCCATGTAGGGATTGCCCTCCTGCTCAAGATAATTATAGTGGGGATGGTGATGCAACTGGTGCTGATCAGCTAATCACCGTACTGGGACAACTTACTCAGGTTATGAATAATAACCTTACCCGTATGGAGCACCCTGATCCGCAGCGTGGAGGATCAATGTTAGATCGATTCCTGAGACAACAACCACCAACGTTCAATGGGAGTACAAATACCTTAGTAGCTAAGCAATGGATATTTTCCCTAGAGAAAATATTTCAGGCTTTGGGGAGTAGTGAGAGGGAAAAAGTTACCATGGCAGTTTACCGCCTCACTGGAGATGCTGATCAATGGTGGTCATTGATTCAAAACATGAAGGAAGATGATGAAGTATCAAACATGGAATGGAGGGAGTTCAAAGATCTGTTTTTAGAAAAATACTTTCCTCGCGACCATCGAGCAGATATGGAAAGACAATTTCTGAGTCTGAGACAAAAGGAGGATGAGAATGTCACAAAGTATGAGGCTAACTTTACAAGGTTAGCGAGGTACGCTGGTGATTATATTCGCAATTCAAGAAGTAAGATTGATCGTTTCTTTGATGGGTTAAAACCATTTCTCCATAGAGCATTAGTCTCACAATCCTTTTCGTCGTACGAAGACATTGTCTCATGTGCTATCAAGACCGAAAAAGAATTCTCTAAGTCTTATGACTTTAAAGCGAAGCAAGAGAAGAAGAGACCTGCTGATCAATCTGGGAATGGAAATAAAGGGAAGAAGGGAAAGGTTGAATATCCATCTTGTGGTAAATGAGGGAAGAAACATCCTGGTGCTTGCCTGAAGGGAATGGGAGTCTGTTACAAGTGTGGTGAAAAAGGCCACCAAGCTCATGATTGCAAGGGGAAGAAGGAAGCTACCAACGTTCAGTGCTACAATTGCAGGGAGATGGGGCATTATGAAAATGCATGTCCTAAGCGTCAGGAGAACTTACCTCAGAAAAGGCCAAGGGATCAAGGCCAGGCTTATGCTATCACTACTGCTGAGGTAGAAGCCCCGAAAGACGTGGTGGCAGGTAATTTAATGGTTTCCTCAAGTTTAGCAAATGCATTATTTGATTCTGGATCATCGCATTGTTTCATATCTTCCCAGTTTGCTAAGAAAATTATATATTTCCAATTTGATTTAATAAGGGAGTTTTCAGTTAAAACTCCTAAGGGAAGTATCGTTGCAACAAAGTTTTGTGAATCAGTCCCCATTAGAGCACATAAATTTTCTTTATCTGCTGATTTCATCGTCATACCTATGATTGAGTTTGATATAATCCTCGGTATGGACTGGCTTTCAGACTATGATGCGAAGATTTATTGTAAGAAGAAAGGGGTTACGATTCTTGATGATAATGGTAAGGAACACCTTATTTTTAGAGCAGAATCGTCACCACCTAATTCTTATTTAGATCCACCCCCTGTAGCTCAACTTAATTCAATTATCGGGGAGGAAGAGAATGAAATAACTATCGGTGAGGAAAGGAATGTTCAAATAGAGGATGTACCTATTGTGAAAGAATTTGTAGATGTATTTCCGGAAGATTTACCTGGACATCCTCCAGAACGAGAAGTTGAGTTTTCTATTGATTTCATTCCTGGATCAAGGCCTATATCGAAGACCCCTTATAGAATGGCCATTGTAGTGCTAGTCGAACTAAAGAAACAACTAGAGGAATTGAGTAATAACGGATTTATTCGCCCTAGTGTTTCTCCATGGGGATCCCCTGTTCTTTTTGTTAAAAAGAAAGATGGATCTATGAGGTTATGTATCGACTATAGGGAGATCAATGCTATAACAATAAAGAACAAGTATCCCCTACCTCGTATTGATGATTTATTTGACCAACTGCATGGAGCTCAATACATTTCAAAGATTGACCTTCGATCTGGATACCATCAGTTGTGTGTGAAGAAGGAAGACATTCCGAAAACAGCATTTCGAACCAGGTATGGGCATTACGAGTTTACTGTAATGCCGTTTGGATTGACTAATGCACCATCTGTATTCATGGATCTGATGAATAGAATTTTCAAGGAGTATCTCGATGAATTTGTGGTAGTATTTATTGATGATATATTGGTATACTCCAAAACCTATGAAGATCATGAAAATCACTTGCGCATTATCTTGAAGACTCTGAGGAGGCATGAAATATATGGAAAGTTTAGCAAGTGTGAATTCTGGCTTCAGGAGATTTCTTTTCTTGGCCATATTGTCTCTAAATATGGAATCTCTGTTGATCCTTCTAAGACCAAGGCAATCCAAGAATGGCCAGCACCTACGAGTATAACTGAGGTACGTAGTTTTATTGGTTTGGCAGGTTATTATCGACGTTTCGTCCAGAATTTTTCCCGATTGGCTAACCCATTAACGAAGCTCACACGTAAAGGGGTTAAATTTGTTTGGACAAAAGAGTGTGAAGAATGTTTCGAAGAACTGAAGAGAAGATTAGTCAATGCTCCTATATTGACTCTACCATCGGGGAATGATGGGTTCGTTATTTATAGTGATGCATCAAAGAAAGGACTTGGCTGTGTCCTTATGCAGAATGATAGAGTTATTTCCTATGCATCACGACAGTTGAAAATTCATGAACAAAACTATCCTACTCATGATCTCGAGTTAGTAGCAGTGATCTTTGCTTTGAAAATATGGAGGCACTACCTCTATGGTGAAAAATGTGAGATTTATACTGATCACAAGAGTTTGAAGTATATTTTCTCATAAAAAGAACTCAACATGAGGCAAAGGAGATGGCTTGAATTACTCAAGGATTATGATTGTACGATACACTACCACCCAGGGAAGGCAAACAAGGTGGCAGATGCTTTGAGTTGAAAAGACCTTGGAGTTTTGAAGAATATGAGAATTGAAAGGGATCCAATTTTCATGGAGCTAGTGAAGATGGACATGGGAATAACCAGGGAAGGTGAAACATCAATGCCTTTTCAAATGGTTGCCAAACCATCTTTACTAGAAATGATTAAGAGTTCTCAGACTGATGATGAAGAATTCCAAAAGAAGATTAAAGCTGTGAATGATGGGAGATTGAGAGACTTTGCGTATGAAGGTGGAATTTTGAAATTCAGGAAGAGACTTTGTGTTCCCAATATACCTGATCTAAAAAGGGAATCGCTGGATGATTCTCATAGTTCCAATTTCTCTATACACCCTGGGAGCACCAAAATGTATAGAGATTTGAAGGAACATTTTTGGTGGGACAACATGAAGAGGGAGATTGCTGATTTTGTGTCAAGATGTATGGTTTGTCAACAAGTGAAAGCTGGAAGGCAACAGCCTGGAGGAGTCATGCAACCTCTTCCCATACCGGAGTGGAAATGGGACAATATTACAATGGACTTTGTCATGGGGCTACCAAAGACTCCTAGAAGGAACGATGAAATATGGTTATTGTTGATCGTCTTACCAAGTCAGCACATTTTCTTGCTATAAGAGAAGATCTACCCCTGGAACGTCTAGCAAGACTATATATTAATGAAGTTGTGAGACTTCATGGAGTACCCCTATCGATTGTTTCTGATCGTGACCCCCATTTTACTTCAAGATTTTGGAAAAGTCTTCAGAAATCCCTGGATACTGAACTTCATTTGAGCACTGCTTACCACCCTCAGACAGACGGACAATCAGAACGGACTATTCAGACCATAGAAGACATGTTGAGATCTTGCTCACTTGATTTTCAGGGTATGTCGGATCAATATTTACCACTAGTAGAATTTTCCTATAACAATAGCTTCCATTCGAGTATTCAGATGGCACCATATGAAGCGTTATACGGAAAGAGATGTCGTACACCAACCTGTTGGGATGACGTTGGTGAAAGAAAACTTGTAGGCCCAGAACTGGTGGAGGAAACGGTGGAAAAGGTGAAGGTAATCCAAAATCACATTAAAGCAGCTCAAAGTAGGCAGAAGAGCTATGCCGATAATCGAAGGAAGGATTTGGAATTTCAAGTCGGTGATCATGTTTTCCTGAAGGTATCTCCGTGGAAGGGAGTCATACGTTTTGGTAAGAAAGGTAAATTGAGTCCCAGGTACATCGGACCTTTCGAAATTCTAGAACGAATTGGGGCTGTAGCTTACCGATTGGCAATGCCGCCAAGTCTCTCCAAAGTTCACGATGTGTTCCACGTATCTCTGTTGAGGAAATACTTGCCTGACCCAACGCATGTACTCACCTATGAAGATTTAGAACTGGAACCCGATCTGTCTTATTGCGAAGATCCCATCAAGATTCTTGATACGAGAGAACAAGTGCTGAGAAACCGGACGACGCGTCTGGTAAAAGTTTTGTGGAGGAATCATAAGATGGAAGAGGCAACGTGGGAACCCGAGGAACTTATGATGAAGAACCACCCGAGTCTTTTTATACAGTAATACACTAGAAATTGCGAGGACGCAATTATTTGAAGGAGGGGAGAATGTAACACCCCAAGCTTTCACGGTACGTTTCCCTTCGAATAATGCGATAGTGTGTGTTGTACGCAACCTCGAGTTCTAACACACACCACAACTAATTAAACTAGCCGTTGTGAATAGTAATACTTAATTTTTGGAATTATATATATTTTATATTTGAAAATGGACTTCATTTTTGGACTCGGAATATCGAATTTAGCCTAAGGTGAAATTTTGGTACTTTTTGGATAACTTTCATATTTTGATGAATAGTGAAAATTACTAAATTTTAATTAAAAACAACTTTTTTAATCAAAATAATTAATAGTGATAAATTATGAATTTTAGTAGTTTTAAAGTATATTTAGAATATATTTTTACCATTTAATATAATGTTGGTCATTGGACATAATTTTACAATTAAACCGAACATAAACAAGTGTCAATCTTTTGATAGTTATTATCTCTTAAAAACACGCTTTTTGTTTTGACAGCGGGAATTAATTTTAAATTAATTTCTGCCACTTCTGTGTTTTGAATTTAGGAAAATGGATTCCATATTTGGAATCAGGATGTTCAAATTGTGTAAATAGGTAACTTTTATTTTTAGACATTTTGAATAATTACTGCGGTAAATATTTTATTTACCATGGTTAAGGGTAAATCCGGTAAATAAGGGTTAAAAATAATAATATTATAATAATACTAAATTACCCTAAAAATGTGTCTTAACCCTATTGGTTGATAGATGGTCGACCATGGGAATCTTTGGGTCTATTTTGGTACCCCATGGATCCACTTGTAAGGGATAATGACACTTTATTTTAATTTAGTTAAAATGAATACAAAAATGACACAAGCATATATCTTTTAGAACAACAATTTTTACATAGGGTTATATATGTTGGATTTTAGATTATAAATATTCATTATAAATATAAAAAGATTTCCTACATAATGATATTTTATTTATAATTTTTAGACATTAAATAATTTATTTTATTTATGACACAATGATGATGCAGTAATTACTAAAATAGTGAAAAATTAAAATAATTGATCTTATAAATACCCAAATAAATATAATATGAAACTTTTAAGGAATTAAACTAATTTTCTAGGCTAATATGATATATTAGGATTGATTTAATGGACTTTGTTTGAAGTAATAAATCTGTTATGAGTTTCACAAAAATCAACTATTGAATAGTGTCAAAATTGACATAAAAGAGTTCTTAAAACAAATATTATATTATTAATTGATATTAAATTCCTAAAAATCTAAGGTTCGGCCAAGAGACTTATATTATGATAGGTTAATCATTAATGGACCACTTGGGGGTCGCTTGGATGTATATAGTAAGTTTATTAACCATATTATATAAAAATACAAAGAGACATTGTAAAAGTGAAACTAATTAACTTAGAGTTAATACTTAAAGATAAGGTTAATATAAGTACCCAGACCTGTCTAAATTCTATTGGATGAGTTGTTTTCGACCTATCCCCACCTCATCCTTTGAATAGTCAACTTTGGAGCCTTTGGAAACCGAATATGAATTTATTATAAATTAATATTTCTAGCTTTTCCAAAGGTGCCCCTCACCCCTATTATAAAAGGGCACTCCTCCTTCTCATTTCTTCACACCTTCAAAGCTTTTTGGTTCGGCCAAACTCTGCCCAAATAATCTCCCAACATCCCTCACTACAACCTATAGGCCTTAGTTTGATCAGAAAGCCAACCTAAGGAGCCCTTTTGATCAAATCAAAAGGAAGAACCCGAAGAAGAGGTAATGATTTCACCACCCTTTTCTAAGTTCATTTCTTCTTCCACTTCTTCTTCCTTTGTTCTTACCATTATAAAATAATAACTCCAGTATCTCACATATACTGTGATGTTATTATAAGTATGGTACAACCATATTCAGTATTCTATCCACCCTTTGAATAACATGTCACCATACGTGCGTACGTACGGCTTACCGTCTCCACGTCGTGGTGTAATTGTTATTCAATATAATATTATTTGGATGGGTATAATAATGATGTGTAACTCATGTAAATAATAAATATAACATGTTAATGATTCTGTATATATTATATACCATTCATTTATATATTATTTTAATATCAAAAGAATGATATTGTCGCTCGTGCGTACGTACGGACTACCGTCTCCACGAACGCGATGAGATTCATTCTCCATCGTAACCATTCAAGTATAATTATCATTTTATGATTTAAAAATGATGGTTAAGGACTAGATATCATTCTGGATATGAATAAGATACAACAACCATGGCTTATGTAACAAAACATATAAAGAAAATGAGTAAGTTAACACCCGAAACGACGATAATTCTAAGATATTATTAACAAATCAATGTTAAAAGATCATATATGATATCATATTAATATATATGATTCTTGTATAATTTAATAACAATTATTTCACCATTATACAAGAGGTTAACCTACCCCAAACAAAGAAAAGTACAAGGTAAGGGTTATTTCACAATCTCTTCATTATCTGAGGTTGTTTATATGTAATAATCTACTGAGATCTCTTTATCATCCACATCCATGTTTCTTAAAAATGTATTTCAAAACATTTTTACTATTTACAAGAAAATGGGTTAAAGTCATTTATACCCTTTTTATGATTTTTTATAAGAGGTTTATAAAGGAATCTTTCCGTCGTTTTCAAAACAAGGTCCTTTTTAACCTTTTCGACAGAATTGAGGTAAGAATGTTTTTTTTAACTTATACGGCGGGTGCGGTTATTTTACACCGTTATAAAATCTTCAAAGCTTTCCTTACAAGCTTATAAGAATATTTTCAAAGAAAATGTTTTATTTTATATGGATCTTAAATGATTTCAAAATAAAAGGAGATATTTCTTTAAAAAGAATTTTGATTTCATCTATGTCAACATCCTTTGATGGATTTTAAGATTATTTGAAGTTGATTTATTATGATACAAAACTTCTATATTGTATTGAAGGTTTTGTGATATGTTTGAATGTGGATGTGCTATTTTTATACCATTCATAGTTTATTGTGAAAGTATTGACATTTCGTATGCTAGTTTTAATACGAATGTTTATGTTATGTTTAAACCTTTTAATATGGGAATGCATTGGACTTAATAAGTGACGGGTGGAGCCCGCTATAGCTCCTCGATGCATCGGTAGGTCTCATGAGACAAACTAGTGTCTTGGCACAAGGCCTTGAAAAAATCTTATTTGTAGTCTTGGCACGAGGCCTTGACTATGTGGTTATGATAGTCTGGCATTATGCATTCCAACATTATGAAAGTGGTTATTGATTTTTTCATGTGATTATTCATTTAGTAGAATATCCATGTGAATAAGTAAATGGCATTATTTCATTTTATTTATGCCATACCATGTTGAAAGTTCGTATTTAAAAGGCTTTTGTTTTAGTTATACATTGCCTTAAATGTTTATTCTTATTTATGAAAGTTTCCACTTTATAGTTATCCTTACTGGGCATTTGAGCTCACCCCTTTTTTTTATGTTTTATTTTTCCCAGGATGTGAAGATGTAAGTTATGAATGACCTTCAGGGATTTTATGAGGGGTTAATAGTGTGGATTGTGGAAACATTATGTTGTTGTATTAGTTTTTCATTTTATGATGTAATGTAAAACTTATGAATATATCTAGTGTTTCCAAGGCTACTAAACCAATCGGTCTTTCGAGAATTGATCTTTCTTGTGATCATGCCAATGTTATGTATTAATGCACAGACTCTGGGTAACTGGGGTCGGGGCGTTACAAGATACATTCATAATTTTTACATTAAATTATAAATTGAAAAACGACAACAACATTATTTCCATAGAACACATTCATATCCCCTCAGAATATCCCTACAGTTGAGTCATAAAATACTTCTTCGCATCCTAGGAAAAATAAAAATTAGAATGGGGTGAGCTCAAATGCTCAGTAAAGAAAACAATATAACAGAAACTTTCATTAATAATCATAAAAATTTAAGGTAATGTATAAGAATAAACCTAAAGCCTTTTAAACTCGATCTTCAGCATAATATGGAAAAGTTAAAATCAAATAATTCCATTTACATATTCATATAGATATTCTACTAGTCGAATAATCACATGAAATATCAGTAGCCACATTCATAATGATGGAATGCATAATTATACACTTCATCACCACATAGTCAATGCCTTTTGCCAAAACTACTAATATGATTTTTAGAAGGCCTTATGACAAGACGCTATATGGTCCCATGAGACCTACCGATGCATAGAGAAGCTATAGTGGGCTCCACCCACCACTTTATAAGTCCAATGCATTCCTCATATGAAAAGGATTAAACATAACATAAAAATTTGTATTAAAACTAGTATACGAAATGTCAATACATTATCCATAAACTATGAATTTTGTTAAAATAATACATCCACAGTCAAACATATCATAAAATCCTTCAATACAATATGTAAATTTTGTATCATAATAAATAAACCTCAATCAAGATTAAAATCCACCAAAAGATATTGACACAGATGAAATAAAAACTATTTGAGAGAAGTATATATTTATATTTTTGAAATCATTTAAAAGTCACATAATTATAAATGGAAAATTTTATTTCTAAAATAATCTTATAAGCATTTAAGGGTAGCTTCGGCGATGTTATAACGACAAAAAATAGCTACACCCTCCGTATATGTTAAAAAAGACATTCATACCTCAATTTTGTTGAAAAGGTTATAAAGGACCTTGTTTGGAAAATGATGGAAAGATTACATTATAATAATATTATAAAAATTAAAACAAGGGTATACAAGAACCATATACAGAAACATGATATCATATATGATCTTCTTATATCGCTTTGTTAATGATATTTCAGTAGTATCACAGTTGTGGGTGTTAACTAATTCATTTTTCTTTATATGATTTGTTATGTAAGTAATTTTTGTTGTGGATATGTTGTATATTTTTCAATTTAAAAATTATATTTAGTATGTAAACATTAAACTTAATAAACGAATGAAAATTAATCTTGAATGGATACGATGGGGAATGAATCTCATCACGTTCGTGGAGACGGTAATCCGTACGTACTCATGAGTGAAAATATCATTTATTTGATATTAAAATTTTATATAATTGGATGTTATATCATATATACAGAATCATTATCATTTATATTTATTATTTACATCATTTATACTCATTATTATATCCATTCAAATGATGAATTGTTAGAAAAAAACTACTCCATGACATAGAGACGGTAAGCCGTACGTACGCACATATGTTGATATGTCATTCCTAGGATTTATAAAAAAATGAATATAGTTGAAATTTTTTATAATAAGATCACATTATTGATAAGATACTGTATTTATTATTTTAAAATGGAAAAAACAAAGAATGATGTGGTGCAAAAAAGAAAAGAACTTGAAAGTGGTGTTGAAATATTTACCTTTTCTTCGGGTTCTTCCTTTTGATTTGATCAAATGGGATCCTTAGGATGGATTTATGACTAAAGAAAGTCATATAGTATTAAGGGAGGACATTTTAAAGGATAGTTGGGTATTTTTGGGCCATTCCAAATGTTTTTGAAGGTTTGGATTTGAGATAAGGGGAAGTTCCCTTTCATAAGAGGGGTGAGAGGCGCCTTAGGAAAAGATTGAAATATTATTTTATAATAAAATAATTTTCAGTATTTAATTTCTCCAAGTTGATTTATTTCGTGAATAATGTGGGTATGGGTCTAAAACCACTCACCCAATAGTTTTTAGATAGGGTCGGGTCACTATATTAACCTTATCATTCAGATTTAACACTTAGTTAATTTGTCTGACATGTAACATGTCTCTTTATATTTTTATATTACAAGGTTAATAAACATACTATAAACATCCAAGAGAACCTCAAGTGGTTCATTAAAGACATATATAATATTATTTAACACCTTTTCCGAACCTTATATTTTTAGGAATAGAATATCAATTAATAATATAATATTTGTTTTAATAACTCTTTTATGTCTATTTTGACACTATTTGATTTTTTTGTTTAATTCCTAACAGCATTATTAAATCAAAAAAACTCATTTAATCAATCCTATCATGTCACATTAACCTATAAAATTCTTTTATGTCATAAAAAAGTTCAAATTTTATTTATTTTGACACCTATAATATCATTTATTTGATTCTTTCATTAATAAGGAAAATATTGCATCATCATTGTGCCATTAATAAATTTAATTATTCATTGTATAAAATTTATAAATAAAATAACATTATTTAATAAATATTTTTATATTTCAAATGAATATTTATTGTCTAATAGATAACATATATAACCCTATGTAAATTGTTTTTACAAAAAGACATATACTTCTGTCATTTTTTTATTTACTTTAACTTAATTAATATAAAGTGTCATTATCATTTACAAGTGGCTCCATGGGGTCCCAAAATCTACCCAATGATGGTCATGGTCGGACATGTATCATAAAATTGGGTTATAACATGTGTTAGGGTAATTTTATATTATTATAATATAATTTTTTTACCCTTCTTTATCGGATTTACCCTTTAACGATGGTAAATAAAATATTTACCGAAATAATTATTCAAAATGTCCAAAAATAAATGTTAACTATTTCCAAAATTTGTAACTCCTGATTATAAATATATAATCCATTTTTCTAAATTCAAAACACAGAAGTGGCAGAAGTTAATTTAAAATTAATTTTCGTTGTCAAAACAAAAAACGTGTTTTTAAGAAATAATAACAATCAAAAGATTGACACTCTCTTGTGTCCAGTTTAAATATAAAATTATATTAAATGACAAAAATTTATTTAAATGGTAAAAATATAATCTACTTATACTTAAAAACCACTCAATAGTGTAATTTATCACTATAAATTATTTGGATTAAAAATGTTTTTTTAATTAAAATTTAGTATTTTTAACTATTCATCAAAAATTTAATGTTTTCAAAAAAATACCAAAAAATCACCTTAAGATAATTTCCATATTCCGAACCTAAAAATGAATTCAATTTTGAATTATAAAATTGATAAAATTTCAAAAAGTGTTAATTACTATTCATAAGGGCTAGTTTCATTGGTCGCGACGTGATAGAATCTCGAAGTTGCGTACAACGCAAGTTATTGCATTATTTAAAGGGAAAAGTAACATGGAATATTGGGGTGTTACCTTTCACATTCCTTAAAATAATTTCGACCTCGAAATTTTTAGTATATTATTACATAAAAATGATTTGGGTGGTTCTCCATCATATGTTCTTTGAGTTCCCATGTTGCCTCTTCCATCTTATGGTCTCCCCATAGAACATTACCAGATGAGTCATCCAGTTTCACAACAATTGTTCCCCTGTATCAAGAACCTTAACATTCTCTTCTCATTAAGAAATATCGAGTTACATTTCTAATTCTTCATAGGTTAGAACATGCATACAGTCAGACATGTAATTTCTCATCAGTGATACATGGAACACATCATGAACATTGGAGAGAATTAGTGGCATTGCCAAATGGTAAGCTATTGCCCCAATTGTTTCTAGGATTTTGAAAGGTCAGATGTACATGGTACTCAATTTATCCTTTTACCTAAACATATAACATTCTTCCATGGAGATACCTCCAAGAAAAAATGATCTCCTACGTGAAATTCCATATCCATCGTTCAGTTATTGGCATAGCTCTTCTACCTAATTTAAGCTGCTTTGATGTGGGTTTGGATTACTATCACCTTTTCCATCAATTCCACAACAAGTCCAGGGCCTACGAGTTTTTGTTCACCAACATTATCCCAATAAGTTGTTTTGCGACATCTCTTTCCATATAACACTTCATACGGTGCCATCTGAATATTGGAATGGATGCTACTGTTATAGGACAGTTTTACTAGAGGTAAATATTGATCACACATACCTTGAAAGTCAAGTGAGAAAGATCTCGATATGTCTTCTATGGTTAGAATAGTCCGTTATGATTGTCCAATAGTTTGAGGGTGGTAGGTAGTGCGCAAATGAAGTTCAGTATCCAGGGATTTCTGATGATTATTCTAGAATCTTGACGTAAAATGGGGATCACGATTAGAAACAATCGATAGAGGTACCACATGAAGTCTTAAAACTTCATTAATATACAGTCTTGCTAAACTTTCATGTTTTAAATCATTATTATATCAAGAAAATGTGCTGACTTAGTAAGATGATAAAAATGTCCCATATTGCATCGTTCTTTCTAGGAGTCTTTGGTAGTCCCGTGACAATGTACATCGTGATATTATCCCATTTCCACTCAGATATGGGATGATGTTTCATGACTCCCCTAGGTTGTTTCCTTCCAGCATTCACTTGTTGAAAAATCATAAATCTTGACACAAAATCAACAATCTCCCTCTTCATGTTGTCCCACCAAGAATGTTCCTTCAAATCTCTATACATTTTTCTGCTCCCAGGGGGTATAGAGAAATTGGAGTAATGCGCATCATCCGACAATTCTCTTTTTAGATCCGGTATATCGGGAACACAAAGTCTCTTCCCAAATTTCATAATTCCATCTTCATATACGAAATCAATCAATGTCTCGTTATTCATAGCTTTAATCTTCTTTTGAAACTCCTCATCCTCATCCTGAGAACTTTTTGTCCTTTCTAGTAAAGATGGTTGAAAACCATTTTAAAAAGAATTGATGTTTCACCTTCCATGGTCATTCCGATATCCATATTTACTTGATCCATGTATATTGGATCCTTTTCAACTCTCATCTTGTTCAAAACTCCTTGATTCTTCCTACTCAAAGAATCTTCCACCTTATTTTCCTTCCCTGAGTGGTAGTGTTTAGTGAAATCATAATCCTTGAGTAGTTCAAGACATCTCCTTTTCCTCATGTTGATTTCTTTTTGTGATAAAATATACTTCAAATTATTTTGATCAGTATAAATATCACATTTTCACCATATAGATAGTGTCTACATATCATCAAGGAAATGATTACAACTTCCCACTCAATATCATGAGTAGAATAGTTTTTTTATTAAATTTTTATCTGTCGTAATGGATAGGAAATAACCCTATCATTCTGCATAAAGACACAACCTAGTCCATTCTTTGAATCATCACTATAAACAACAAACAAGCCATTCCCTGATGGTAGATTCAATATAAAATAATTGACTAATATTCACATCAATTATTCAAAACATTATTTATAATCTATTGTCTAATCAAATTTAACCACGTTATATGTGAGCTTTGTTAATGGGTTTCCAATCGTGAAAAATTATAGATGAAACACCGATAATAACCAACTAAACCAATAAAACACCGTACCTCCGTTATACTCGTCGGGGATGGCCATTCCTGGGTTACCTTGGTCTTTTAAGAATCAACCGATATTACATCTTTAGAGACAATGTGGCCAAGAAAATAAATCTCTTGAATCCAGAATTTACACTTCCTAAACATCCCATATAATTCAATTCTTCATAGTGTCTTCAAGATAATACACAATAAATTTTCATGATATTCATATATTTTGGAGTATTCAAATATATCAGCAATAAATTCCACTACAAAGTCAAAAATATATTCCTTGAAAACCTATTCATTAGATCCATTAAGATAGAGGGTTTAGTTGTTAATCCAAAAGGTATTACTGTAAACTCATAATGCTCGTACCTAGTTCGAAATGCTATCTTCAGAATGTCTTCCTTCTTCACACACAACAGATTTTATCTAGATTGAAGGTCAATAAATGAAAAATATTGTTCTCCATGAAGTTGGTCAAATAAATTATCAATGCGAGGAAGGGGATACTTGTTCTCTATTATTGTAGCACTGATATTCCTATAGTCAATGTACAAACTCATAGATCCATAATTCTTATTAACAAAAAGGATATGGGCTCCCCATGGAGAAAGACTAGGGTGAATAAATCCCTTGTTACTCAATTCCTATAGTTGTTTTTTTAGTTTCACTAACTACACAATGGCCATTATATAAGGGGTCTTCGATATGGGCCTAGAACTTGGAATTATACCAATGGAAAACTCAATTTCCCATTCTGGATGATGTCCAGGTAAATCTTCTGGAAACACATCAACATATTCATGCACAATAGGTACATATTCTATTGAACATTCTTTTCTTCACCCACAGTTATTTCATTCTCTTCCTCCTAAATAATAGAATTTAATTGACCTACTTGGGGTGGATCTAGATAAGAATTAGGTGGTGAGGATTCTGCTCTAAATATTAGGTGTTCTTTATCATCATCATCAAAAATATTAATCTCTTTCCTCTTACAATAAATTTCTGCATCATGGTCCGAAATCCAATCTATACTGAGGATTATATCAAATTCAATCATGGGTATGATAGTGAGATCAGCAGATAAATAATATTTATATGACCTAATGGGGACTAATTCACAATACTTTTTTGCAATGATACTTCCCTTATGAGTTTTGACTGACAAAACCCTTGTGAAATCAAATTAGAAATATCTAATTTTTCTTAGCAAACTGGGAAGATATGAAACACTGTGTTGACCCAGAATCAAATAATTCATTTTCTAAAATTGAGGAAAAAATTAAATTACCCACCACCGTGTCTTTTGGAGCTTCAACCTCAACAGTAGTGATAGCATAAGCTTGGCCTTGATCATGTGGCCTTTCATGAGGTAAGTTTCCTTGGCTCTTAGGAAATTCATTTGCATAATTCCCCCTTTCTCTAAAATTGTAGCCTTAAACATTGAAAACATCTTTCCACCCCATGTAATCATGAGCCTGGTGGACTTTTGTTTCCACTCTTTGAACAGAATCACATTCCATTCAGGCAAGTATCAGGGTTATTTTTCCCACATTTACTGGAGAATGGATATTCAACATTCCCCTTCTTCCCGTTATTTCTATTTCTAGAGTGTTCACCAGATCTCTTCATCTCTTTCTTTTTCTTAATGTCGTAAGACACATATAATTCCTTTTTTATCTTGAGAGCACATGATACAGTGTCTTGGTATGATGAGAAGAATTGTGAGACTAATGCTCGACGGAGAAACAATTTTAACCCATCAAAGAAATGATCAATCTTACTTCATGGGTTACATATATAATCTGCATCATACCTCGCTAACCTTGTAATGTTAGCTTCATACTTTGCAATATTCTCATCATCCTTCTACCTCATACTCAGAAATTTCCTTTCCATATCTTCTCGATGGTCACAAGGAAAGTATTTTTCGAATAAAATATAATTAAACTCTATCCATTCAATATTTGATTCTTTATCATCTTCTTTTGTGTTTTGAATCAATGACCACCATTGATCAGCATCTCTAGTGAGGCGATAAACTTCCATGACAACGTTTTCCAATTCAGTACTCCCCAAGGTGTGGAATATTCCCTCTAAGGAATTTATCCATTGCTCGGTTACTAATGGATTAGTACTCCAATTGGATGTTGGTGTTTGTTTCTTCGTGATGTGATCTAACATTGACCCTCCATGTTGTGGATCAAGGTGCTCCATGTGGGTAAGGTTATTATTAATAACATGGGTGAGTTATCCGAGTATGGTGATAAGTTGATCCGTACTAGTTGCTTCACCAGCTCCACTATAATTACCTTTAGTAGGAGGGAAATTCATACTTGGATTACATGCATGGATATGGTTTCCAGTCATTCCACTAGTCTCCATTACTAAAAAATTCCATAAACTAGATTTATTTTTGAGTCGAAATACATAATTCCAAACTTCTAAAACACTTACATAAACTGAAAAGTTTATGGATATAATTCATAATCATAAAAATATTTTCTTTGAGGAATTAAATAATCCTAAGATCATCTTAATGGGTTTTAAAGAAAATGAGAATTATACTAATCATATCCCCCGGTTGTGTCATAAGAAAGAGTGAAGCAAGGCCCGTTTTCGTGCACCAGTTCATGTTCAAGTCTAGCTCAAAGTGGTGTTTTCAGGTCTCACCCCTCGATACATCTGTGCCTGAGATACCTCTGCCTGCTCGTATCCATATAAGGATATGTTGATTGGAAGACTCAAAAAATATCTACAATACAGAAATTCTCTAATGTTCTTCTATAATAATCCTCAAAGTCTATATTAGGGTAATGTGCTCTAATCAGAGTTTATCTAAATCTAGATTTCAAGGTTTGTACTAAAATTCCTTTGATACCAACTATAATTCCCCAACCCCAGGTACCTAGATTCGGTGCATTATTACAAAAAATTGGCATGATATAAGGAAATCATGTCCTAAAAGATCGATCAGTTTAGCTACCTTGGAAATAATAGATACATTCATAAGATTAGCATTACAATATAAAGTGAAAAACTAAAACAACATTGCTTCCATAGACTAGATTCATATCCCCTCAGACTATCCCGATAGGTCAGTCATAAAATAATTCTTCAAATATTTGAAAAAATAGAACATAGAATGGGTGAGCTCAGATGCTCAGTAAGGATAAAAATATAGCGGAAACATTAATTAATAAGCATAAACATTTAAGGAAATGTATAAGAATAAACCAAAAGCCTTTTAAACCTGATCTTCTGCATAAAATGGAAATGTTAAAATAAAATAATTCTATTTACTTATTCATATGGATATTCTACTAGTCAAATAATCCCATTAAATATCAATAGACAAATTCATAATGATGGAATGCATAATTCCAGACTTCATAACCACATAGTCATGGCTTTGTTCCAAGACTACAAATATTATTTTGTCAAGTACTTATTCCAAGACACTATTTGGTCTCATGAGACCTACCAATTCATCAAGGAGATATAGTGGGCTCCACCCATTGCTTACTAAGTTCAATTCATTTCTCATATGAAAATGTTTAAACATAACATAAACATTCATATTTAAACTAGTATATGAAATGTCAATACTTTATCCATAAACCATGAATGGTGTAAAAATAACACATCCACAGTCACAAATATCAAAAAGAATCACTACAATATGGAAATTTTGTATCATAATAAATCAACTTCAATCAAGATTAAAATCCATCAAAGGATATTGACACAGATGAAATCAAAACTATATGAGAGAAGTATCTCTCTTTAAATCATTTAAATGTCACATAATTATAAATGGAAACATTTATTTTTAAAATATTCATATAAGCTTGTATAGGAATATTTGATGCTGTTATAATGACAGAAAATAGCTGCACCCTCCGTATATGTTAAAAAATACATTCTTACCTCAATTTTGTCGAAAAGGTTATAACGGACCTTGTTTGGAAAACGACCAAAATATTCCATTATAAAAATATAATGAAAATTCAAACAAGGGTATAAATGAATTTAACCCATATTCTATAAAATAGTACGAATGTTTTGAAATAATTTTTTCAGAAACATGGTTGTGGATGATAATTATTCCCCTGTATATAATTACTTATAAACAACCTCAGATAATGATGATATTGTAAAATTAACACTTACCATGTCATTTTACTTGGTAGAGGGTAGGTAAATTTCATGTATAATGGTGAAATCATTACATTTAAATTATAAAAAAACCATATACATATATATGATATCATATATGATCTTTTTACATTGCTTTGTTAATGATATTTCAGTAGTATCATCGTTTCAGGTGTTAACTGATCCATTTTCCTTTATATAATTTGTTACGTAAGTAATGTTTTTTGTGGATATTATGTATAATATTCACATTAATAATGTTATTAATTCTATAAAAATTAATTTTTAATCTTCAAATGAAAATTATTCTTGAATAGATATGACGGGGAATCAATCACATCGCATTCGTCGAGATGGTAACCCGTACGTACGGACGAGCAACAACGTCATTCTTTTGATATTAAAATCGTATATAATTGGATTTTATATCATATATAATGAATCATTATCATTTTATATTTTATATTTACATCATTTATACTCATTTTTATACCCATCCAAATGATGAAGTGTTTGAATATAAAACTACACCACGACGTGGAGACGTTAAGTCGTACGTACACACGTATGGTGACATGCCATTTCTAGGATGGATAAAATAATGAATAGGGTTGTAAAATTTTTATAATAACATAAAATTATATATAGGATACTTGATTTATTATTTTAGAATGGAAAATACAAAGAAAGAGGAAATGGCAGAAGAAAAGAACTTAGAAGAGGTGATTAAATATTTACCTCTTCTTCAGGTTCTTCCTTTTCATTTGATCAAAACAGCTCCTTAGGTTGGCTTTCTGAGAAAATAAAAGCCTCTACGATAAAGGTAGGATGGTTTAGAGTATATTTTTGTAAGGTTTGAACCAGAAATATGGATTTTATGGTGTGGATTTTAGAGAAGCGGTGGTACACTTTTATAAGAGGGGTGAGGGGCACCTTACGAAAAGATTGAAATATTATTTTATAATAAAATAATTTTCAGTTTCTAATAGATCCAAAATGACTAATTTCGAGTCTATGGTGGGTATCGGTCGAAAACCACTCAACCAATATCTTTTAGATAGGTTCGTTCTCTATATTATCCTTATCATCTGGATTTAACATTTAGTTAATTAGTATGGGATTTACCATGTCTCTTTGTACTTTTAAATTATATGGTTAATAAACATACTATAAACATACAAGAGAACCTAAAGTGGTTAATTTATGAAATATATAATATTCTTTAAGACCTTTTTAGAACAATATATTTTTTTAATAGAATATTAATTAATAATATAATATTTTTTTTAAAAACTCTTTTATGTCAATTTTGACACTATTTTCTACTGTGTTTTTGTAAAATTTCTAATAGCATTATTACTTCGAACAAAATTCATTTAATCAATAATAAAATGTAAAATTAACCTAGAAAATCTTTTATGGAATAAAAACATTCAAATTATATTTATTTTAACATCTATAATACTATTTAATTGATTCTTTCATTAATAAGGTAAATATTGCATCATCATTGTGTCATAAATAAATATAATTATTCAATGCCAAAAAAGTATAAATAAAATACCATTATGTAGATAATATTTTTATATTTCTAATGAATATTTATATAAATACATATAACATATATAATCGTATATAGAAATTGTTTTACTAAAAGATATATTCTTATGTCATTTTTGTATTTACTGTTACGTAATTAATATAAAGTGTCATTATCACTTAAAATTGGCTCCATGGAGTCCAGAAATCGACCCAATGATTCCAATTGTCTAATATGTATCATAAAATAGGGTTAAAACACATGTTAGGTTTATTTAATATTATTATAATTATATATTTTTAACCTTCTTTACCGGATTTACCCTTTAACCATGGTAAATAAAATATTTACCGAAATAATTATTCAAAATGTATAAAAATAAAAGTTATATATTTACAAAATTTGGACCCCCCCAATTATAAATATTGAAATAGTTTTTCTAAATTAATAACACAGAAGTGGCAGAATTTAATTTAAAATTAATTCTCCTTGTCAAAACAAAAAAAAACGTGTTTTTAAAAAATAATAACTATCAAAAGATTGTCACTTTCTTATGTCATGTTTAAATGTGAAATTACATCCAATAACCAACATTCAATTAAATATAAAAAATATAATCTTATTATACTTAAAATTCACTCAATATTATAATTTAGCACTATAAATTATTTTGATTAAGAAGTTGTTTTTAATTAAAATTTAGTATTTTACACTATTCATCAAAAGTTGGATGATTTTAGAAAAATACCAAAAAATCAACCTAATATAATTTCAATATTCTGAACCCAAAAATGAAGTCCATTTTGAAAGATAAAGTGAATAAAATTTCAAAAAGTGAGTATTAATATTCATAACGGCTAGTTTGATTGGTCGCGATGTGTTAGAATCTTGAAGTTGTGTACAATGCACGCTACTTCATTATTCAAATGGAATCGTACTATGGAAGTGTCCAGTGTTACAAAACCTACTTGTTTTTTCCTAAATGATGTACTTTTGAATATTACTAAAAACGTGGAAGGAATATGTGTTCCAATGGTTTCTTAATAATCAGTTTTTACTTAAATTATAAACAGTATTTTATTTAAAGATTCTATTAAAAGTTTCCATGGTTGTTTTAAAATAAAATTATTTGTTAAATATTTTTTATTTTATAAAATTTTTTTATAAAAAAATATATTTCTTCTCATGTTTTGAATGAAAGGATCAAATGTTGTTTTAAATGAATTTTAATTTTCAACATCAAATATTGATGACTATTATACATTACAATAGATATACTCTAATCATACCACCCACCATATTTATTTTATGGGTTTTGAGGATTTATTTATATTTATTTACTAGAGAAAATATTAACAATTCATATGTTAGTTTATCAATAATAATTTTAATGTTGATGAAGTATTGATTTTTCAAATTTATTTTATATAATTAATAAAATGGACATAGATATTGATGGAAGGGTATGGTTAAATCCCTTTAAAACATTTGTAAGTCTCACGAGTAAAAATAGTCTAAGTATTTGACATGCCCATTTCCTATTAGAATATAATCTGTTTTCATAGGGAATTGATGGTATGATTGGAATGTCAAAAGTTATTAATTTTTTTAATGTTGGAACTAGTTATTTTTATCCATGTGATTATTTATGTTTTTGTATCATTAATGGATATATTTCCCTTTCATGATATTCGTTATATGGAATATTTTTTTATTTTCTATCTCAATAATATTAATCAACATTTATGATATTAATAATAGCTTATGTCATACATTTCCACATACTGAGCATCTGAACTAACTCTTTATTATGTTTTACGTTCCCTATGATGTCATGAAGTGATTTTGGAATGAATCTAAATATATAATAGAAAAAATAATAATGTTCTCAATATATTTTTAAATTGAATTTCTTGTTTTCAAATGTAATGTGAAAATCGTGTATGTATATAGTATCCAAAGACTGAAAAACTACCACATCCTTCATGATATGATCTCTTTTATCTTTTCTAGATATATAAACATAGCCATCAGAACCAGGTTACTAGAGTCAAGGTGTAATATATTAAATCTAATTATGGTTCTCAAGAGGATTTAAATAAAACTACATTGTGTGTATGTCCATGAACACATAAATGGGCTTATTTATTTATACCTTTTAAATAAACTTATCATACTATCTATATATTAAACTTATTAATTATTATATTATTTATTATTAAATATTTCAATTACCACTATTATTTTTATTATTACGATTATAATTAATTAGATAAATATAGATATGGTATAAAACATTAAACATTGTGACTTGTTTTTTGGAGAAAACGTCGTGATTTGACTAGATAAAAAGGTTTAATACCTTGTATTGTTCACCTACTAGAGACCCTACTAGTCAATATAATTATATTTGGATTTTTTATTTATTTTTTAAAATGTTAAATATTTATAAAAATATAACACATAATGTTATAAAAATAGAGTGGAAAAATAAACCATTCACTAATGGTTTTCAAATTTGGAGTTGAGATAATGATGTTTCATATTTCCCCAAAGAAACATACCATCAACACATGCTTCATTCTTTTCTATATACTTATTTTTAATTTTATTATATTATATATTCTATTACAGTGAAACTTAATATAAAAAAAGACATTGTATATTAACACATGATGTGTACTCGTGTAAATATACACTTTTATGTATATTTAGAGAAATGATAGGGAAAATAAATAAATAAAATAAAATCAAGTGATGTTTACTTATATAAACACAAACCTTATAGTTATTAATAGTAAAATCGTCTCTGTAGGAGAAGATACTCTAATATTCCTCCTATAAATTTCCTTTATTTAGCATCATTGTTGGGGGCTAAAAAATAAAATCTTCCCCTGACCAAAAGGTGTTGTGGATTATTTTCAACAAAAAACCAAAGGAATATAGAACCTATCTCCTATCATAAAATAGCTTGTTGTTTAGGAGTATATGAAGGTGGATTATAGAGACCTTAATACATGCCTAAAAGCATGGGAAGATGACATAAATTTCTTTAATTGTCCACATTTCATCCACCTCCCCTTGGATATAGGGTGAGTCCCACTATTGGTTTTTTGTAGGTTGGTATATTATATAAGGTTCCTCCTCCGTTCATTCATTTTCATTAATTACAATATACTTTAAATGACGAAAGAATTGTTTTTTAAAAGGTAATTCATCATTTATTTTATTAAAATTGAATATATATTTAATTTCTATATTATTATTTTTTGATGTTTCCCCATTTTAAATTTTTATATATGAGAAATTAGATTTTCCAGAATTTTATTAAAAAATATGGAGTTAACTTCATCAATTTATTCCTCAAAATAAAGAGGAATATATTCTAATTTTTTTATTTTTTGGCTTTTATTAATTATTTATTAGCCCTCATATCTATATGAATGGTATTCTAATTCATTTAAACATTTTATATTTTCTTAACTACTGTTCGATGATAGTTGGCATCATTAGTACTAATTTTTCATTTAAATTTGAGTTACTATGATAATAAATATTTTAATATGATGGATTATAGCGTGTGTTTAACTCTTCCACATATTGAAAACAATCATCTATTTTTGGTTTGTAATCTACAAGATATGTGTATTAAATTGATAGATCATATAGATAAAAATCCTCTCTAGTTTAGGGACATCGACCTCTTGTGAAATAATAACCTTTTTGAATGTGATAAATAGGTACCAAGGGAAATAAATATTAATTAGAATGAGATAAAATAAAATACCTAAATTAATTGACATCAAATCAATACTAATGTTAGTTAATTCCTCAGAAGTGAAACCAAGAAAGTTTCATGCCCATCAAATGACACAAAAATTGATTAGCTCTCACTCTACTATAGTAGAAATTAATTGAGGTCAGACTAAAAGGGTAGAAATGTTGTAAAAAATTAGGTGAATTTTGGATTTTAATTTAGGAGATAATGTAAATATAATAAGGTAAATGGAAAATAAAAACATAAATAAATTAATGTAAAAAATAATTTAAAACAAAAATAAAAGAACCTTGATAAAATATTTTTATAAGGTTTCAATAATTTTTTATTTTTTCAATAAATTTATAATTTTGTTTTTATAATTATTTATGAAATTAATTTACAATATGAATTCACGTCAGTAAACATTAAATGATATGGTAATGATCATTTTCCCTCTATGTGTTTTTAACCCTTGGACTCAAGATTAAATTCTTTAAAAAATTTCATTTAGCCAGACCACCCAAAAAAATGTAAATAGGGTATTCCTATAGTATGGGTATTCTAATTTTAATTAATTTTGTTTTCAATGATTATGTTGTTCTTGGGATGATGGAACAATACTAGTGGAAATGTAATTTAGTTAAATAATGTTATGATAAAATTACCCTAGAAATATGAATGGAAACATACCCAAATCATGTATTAAAAAACACTCATCATCCCATTACAACTTTGAAATGTTTAATATACCAACTCATGACCGTGGGTATCATCAAATTATAGAGAAAAAACTAATTTTATAAGATGGATACCAGAGGGATGTGAGTAAGAAAATAACTAGGAGAAAAACAATATAGAAACATAGAAAAACTCACTTACAACTTCTAGGATTATCATTGGGAGTGTAAACTTCGACCCCTAGTAAAGAAATTCGAAATTTTATTCCCCATAAACTATTAATGAATAAATTTGATAAAATCACGAAATATGTACATTTCATGTAGTCAAGTAAACTCTTCATTTTTGGTCCACTCCCCTAATAATTGAGCAATTAGTACCATCTATTGAAACTTTTAATGGAATGTGTTAGTTTTTATGACTAAAAAACATCTAGCAACAACATAAATGGCATATATTACCATTTTAAAAACCAATATATTATGTAAATGATATAAAATAAATTTAAAACTCTCAACCTGTAATTCACTAGTAGAGTGGGAACCTGGGTATATAATCTAGATAGTTAAGTCGTGTATTTTAAAAAATTACATGCTTTGTGAATATGAACAAAACATTGGTATTTTATCTCTTATTATAAAAACAATAATGATCCTTGAAATATTCTATAAAAACAAAAATATTATAAAAAAACATTCAAATATGGAATTTGAATCTCTAAAAAACAAATATCTAGAATTATCTAAATTTTTACTCATTGAAACACAAAAAAATAAGATACAAAAATCTAGTGAACCATGAAATATTAATGAAAAAATTATTCATTGTCTTATTTACTAATGTGAGAATATACATTTCATGAAAAATTGTGTCATGTTTATTATAATTTATAAAAGGAATTAATTAAAATAAATTTATTGAATACATATTATTTATCAGGGTAAAAATTCCATGCGTAAGTTTTGTAAATATTTATTAAATTATCTATTCAATTTATTGAAAGGATTTAGGAGTAATTAAATTTCATACACATTGTTTAATGTGATATGAAAATGAAACAATAAATATTTTCTGAGATTATTTTATGAAATTCATATATGATTATACTAGGTTTTTTATGTTTATTTACTTAATAATAATGATGAGACTTTTAATATATTTAGAATGTAAAAAAGTTATGTTTAGAATCATAAAGATATGAGAAATAATTCATTAAAAATTTATTAATGATGTTAGTATGAGTTTTAAAATAATTTTTTTTCTTCAATTCTTTGAATAATTTCTATATTATTATTTTTATTCTCCATTATAAAATTGAGTGGTTGAATAGAAAATAAAAACCTTATAAAAGAGATGAATGTAATCTAAAATAATTTCTATTTACAATTACCAAGGTTGGAGAAAAATATTTTTAATTTAAAGTTGTTTTTAAAAGAGATATCTGCAATAAAACATAAAAAATTACTAATGTGTTACTTATATAAGAAATTATATTATTAAACATCTTAAAATTCATAAAATATATCACAACCCAAATAAGATATAATACCTGAAACCCAATCCTATGAATTATATAACCTTTAGTGTGTACCCTTTAATACTCAAAAATTGTTCACTATAAATGATTGTAAATAAATACCATTTTGGTAATAATATTACCATAATATAAATCACATAATAATATTAACAAATATATGAACGTTCATTATGAGGGGTTTCTATGTCATAAAACACTAAATGTATATCCTTCCAATTAAGTAGACATTTTCCCCTAGTTTTTATTTGGGATCCATATTTGATAAAAAGGTATATAGTCCCTAATACATTAATTCAATACAAACCATAAAGGATAAATAAAAGCCTAAAAATAAATTAAACTACGATTTTTAATATAATAAAAAAATAAAAAAAATAATGAAATAAATCAAAAATGAGAAGCATAGCCTATGTGGAAAACTCCTACTCACCATACACCACAAATCTAATTTATTTAATCCATCCTATTTCCATCTAGTTGTATTTTTTATTTCCACTAGAAAAAATGCAATTAAAAATCAAAATACAATAAAAATTTTAAAGAGGACCTAGGAACTATTTCTAATTATGGTGGACAGGTCTTGGTGTTATGAGCACTATGGGATCTGAAATGGTGGTCTATAACCATTTAAAATTTTAATCTTTTTTCTCATTTTTTATATTTTTTTAAATATTCCATAATCTATTTCCTTTCAAATTATATATTTATCACTTCATCAGTACTCTAAAACTCACTATAACGAAATAAATTACATTAACCACAAACCAAGCATAGGTATTTTTACAAGGTTCAAATAATATTTGAGATAAATCCGTATTGTGAATAGATTTATTCCATGAATAAATATACAAACATCATTATGAATATTACATATTGAAAGGTATCATCTATGAATCCAAATTTTAATATTGGTATCACACCAATATTGTAAGTATCCAACTTTTATTTATCATTTAAAAACATTGTAATATTTTAAGAACACTCTATTTAAAATTATATGGATATTTTCCAAATACATAATAAAATCATCCTTTTGTAATAAATGGTTTAATCGAACAATAGATTAAATTAAATATATTTCACTCATAATATCCATGATAGTTATTGGATCCTAGGTTTTAGTATTTGACACTTTTTTATATTTTTTTATTAAATTATGGATCATCACCTTTTGGATATATTATTTTTAAAAGTTTAGTTCAGCATCTTAACCCTTTAGTTAATAAATATATTTATAAGCTCCCACATGTTTTTCAAATTCTCATTATAAAATTCCATGAAAATATATTATAAATTCCATATCTATTAATGAGTATAAACATCACATTAATTATTATCTCAAATTTAAAATTTTAATTTTCAAATTTTTTCACATTTTTCATTATCCCCTATCACTTTTATTTCATAGAATAATTGAAATTGAATTTAAAATTAATTAATAATTCAAATCCACTAATAATATAATATCATTCAATGAGTTTCATCAAGATGTGATAACATATAAATTTCCATATTTTAACTCCTTGTATCTTGAAAATATTTACAATGTTTAATTATTTAATTATGTATGGATATTATATATTTTAATATTTCATATTATATTTAAATATTAAAAAATTCTATAATAAAATCTATTGATATCCGGTTTTTAAAATTTCATCATATTGTTAATTAACATCATAAATTTTATCCTTATCGAAATAAAATATTGACTCAAATTATATCTCTTAGCATTATAATTAATCATTAAATCTTCTTAGCTACTAAATAAAAAAAATATAAACATTCATCATATAATAATAGATGAATTTTAGAAAATATTTCAACTAAAACTTTTAGTGGCACTTAATATGTGGAATATGCTATGTTTTTATAATTTTCAATTTTTATTATTTCAAACCAATGTTTTTGTCAAAATTTAGAACATAATTCACTAAATTTAATCCATGCCTCAAATAACCTAGAGACAGAGAAATAAAAAAATTGTGATTATCTTTATACAAAACTGTTTCCAACGCTTTTGCATTGGTGTGAATCCCTCCATTGAAGATGCGCTGATTTGTTGCATTGCATTCACACTTTCCAAAGTTTGGTGACATCCGTACCTTATTTAGAGACGTTTTCTCCTTGATTGAAAAATGATGATGGGATGTCAATCTCTCCTTTTTTGGATTCCTCCACGGAGCTCTTTACCTAGTCCTAGTCTCTCTCTTTATTTAATACATTGTTTGTCAAACTCTTCCCAGTTCCATATCTTCATGGAAGATGGATAATTACACTTCTTATGTCAGGACATTCTACGGGGTCAATTCCTGGAAGCAACCTTCGGTCTTGGTAGTAGTCACATTGGACATCACTGGTGTTTCTGGATGCTGGAACACTGGCGCATCTTGGTTTCTTCCCTTTGTGACAGGGCTTCTAAAGGATGTAGAAGCCCAAGGAATCCGAAATTGAATGTGTGAAATTATATTCCATAGGCATGTATCTGAGGTTTTCCTCAGCTTCCCATGTTTAACATATGGTACACCGCGAGTTTAACATCTGGAGGAGACATATCGAACTGATCGGAACACTGACTAGAGTGGATCAGAAGGGTGAAACCCCTAAAGGGTACACTGATATTGGGGATAACTCACGGTTATTTTCCAAATTGTATCTAGAATCAGCATGAGAGTGGATAACATGATCTCACCAGGATGTGGCGGCCCAGATAAAAATCAAGGTGGACGATGTATGGTTCTGTGTATTGGATAGGGAATTAGATGGAACCATTGAGATGATGGCGGTGATATTAGGTTTGAGTCTTTAAGAGGATTCCTACGTATCCACGTGGTAGGGAATCAAATTATTCATAGTTCAGTGTGAGGGAAATGAATTGGGGAATAAACATAGAAAAACAACTTGATAGTGTGTATGAGGTTATGCGTGGTTAGCAGCCCGAGTTGGTTTAAAGCCAATAGGGTGGACCAAAGACGTGGGTCCCAGTAAAGGTAATTACAATGGCTAACCACTGATTAGAGACATAATGGCTTACCATTGATTAGAGACACAATGACTTACCGTTGATCGGGATACAATAACTTACCACTGATTTGGGCATATAGTTTAACGTCAGGCATGATGGGGGTGAACCAATATGAAGTAGTCGCAACCAAGTAGGTGTTGGGATTGAAACTCTTGGAGACATCCTATGTACCTTACATTTGAATGGATCAAAGTCAACGTTGTTCAAAATGGGGGCTTGGTGATCCAACGTGAAGTGGTCGGGACCAAGCAGGTGTTGGGCTTGAACCTGGTGAGTACTTCTTGTGTACCTTACCTTCCCAATGATCAAAGTCCACGTAGTACAAAAGTGTCTTTGGGGAACTGAATTAAAGGTGGTCAGGACCAATGGATTGTGGGTGTGAACCTCAGGTAGGCTTCCTACGTACCCTGCCTTGGCAAGGATCAATGTCCTCATAGATCAGAATGGGGGCTTGGTGAACTAATTTGATGTGGTGGAGACTAAGAATGTGTTGGGATTGAACCTCGTGGTGGATTCCTACGTACCTTGCCTTTTCATGCATTAAAGTCCATGTAGTTCAAAAGTTTCTTCGGTGAACCGACGTGATGGTGGTCGGGACCAATTGTATTATGCTTGATTCTCTTAGAGTCTTCCTATGTACCTTGCCATGGAAATGATCAAAGGCCATGTAGTTCGGATGTGGGAGTTGGGGCTTATGCTCTAAGGCAGCGCATGAAGGATGTAATGGTCGATGATTACTCTAATACCACGTGAGTCATGCTCGGTGTGAGAAACATTATGCAATGGAGACAGTACAATCATGTTATGAATGATGCTTCTTTGGGAAGTTGGCTGGGTTTTATGCGTGGTTAGTGGCCCAGAGAAGAAATAAGGCCTTATGTGTTCTTAGAATCCTAGAGAGATGGATATTGGGACTTACTCCAAGATGGAGTCCCAATGGTGACAAAGCGCAACGGGTGATGGATTTGTCACAGAAGAATATTGGAGTAGTAGGGATACTTCATCCCGCAAGAAAGACTAGGGGCATACAGTAAGATGGTTTCCCTTCCCCACGGACATGCACCAATCTAGTAAAGAGGATCTCATTCCGTGTGAGAACGATCTCACTCCTGTGGAGGCATGTGGGTGTAGAGAATGTTTGAGCTGGGGCACCCCACATATAGTGCATGGAGTGAGGCCATAAATTGACGGCATGTGCTGAGGACTATGGTGCTTGGCAGTTTAACTTCCTATATCTCAGATGATGCGAGATCTCTCCACACCGCTATGACTTAAATAACCGACCCCTTTTAAACCTTGGTGAATTGAGGGAACTGGAAAGCCATAACTAGGGGTTATTTTGGAGTTATCTAATGAGGGGTCCATGTTGGTATGGCTATGTGATGAAGAAATGGCCATTAGAGTACCTATGCGAAGAACACTGAGGCGATGCAATGCAACCAAAAGCACCACCCCAGGGACATTGAAGTTACTTCAATTGAGTCTGGAGGGACGTATGGAAAGGAGGATTGTAAAGTAAATAATTTCATAGAAAGGGATCGTGTGATGCTATGGTACTCTATATAGTGGATGAGCTTTGCGAAGAGGGTGGGTATGAAAATGATGGGGGAAGAGGTGCATGTGGAAGGTACTTCACTAAGTGGAAAGGATTTCGCTGAGCAATGCATCATGAAGCAAGGGTGTCCTTCGAAGCATATCACTATGAACCAATGTGATTCCCGAAGCACAATGACCCTTCCTTGGCATGGGGTGTACATGTTCATGGATCATACTTTACGAAGCATAAGTGATCCATGAAGACATGAGTCCCCTTGGGGATCCCCTTCCTTTGCGAATGCATGTGGGCTCCATGAAAGGCATCCTTATTTGAAGAGGAGTTTAATTTAAGGAAAGGGAAAGGCACTTCGCGATGCTAAAGTACCTTGAGGAGCTCATTTTTCACAGAAGAAAAAAATTGCTTATCGATTCGAGAGCTAAGAAAGAGAATGTTTATAGGATCCGTCATTTGGGTTCTAGGGAAGCCCAGTATTTATAAGAAAGTGGCGTCATGAAGCAGAGCATGATCGGCACAAAGACATGTGGAATTTTTTCGTAACCACGTAGCCTCCCAACTCCTTTCTCCACAACAGCTTTGCAAATGTCAATTGGGTTCGTGGAGCCTCCCGCCTCCATGCAACAAGGTGGTTTGAAAAACGTCAATCAGGTTTGCGGAGCCTACCCCCTTTGTGCTCCACGGCGGCTTCGCAAACATCATTTGGCTTTGTGGAGCCTCATGCCTCCGTGCTCCACAGTGGCTTCACAAATGTCAATTAGGTTTGCGGAGCCTCCCACCTCTATGCTACAGGGCAGATCTGCAATGGATAGATCTTTGCGCTGACTGTGGTGCTTTCCATGATCTCTGAACAAGATCTGCGAAGTAGCTTTAGATGATGTGGGTTTTCTCTGTGTTTTATTTTTTCCTATCCCAAAATTTTTTGTGCCAAAAAATTCCGCCCCTCATACTTGGAGTTGAGGAGAAAACAAGGCACAATGTATAAGGGTCAATCGCCAAAACTACATGGAAAATCGCAAAGGTGGCTCATGCAGAAGGCTCGCGAGGCAGAGAAGTGACATGCTAGCTTGGACCACCATGAAGCTCACCGTGGCTACATGCACCGGGAAGCACGCGGGGTCATCCCCTATAAATAGGGGAGGGTGACCTCACTTTTATTCCTTTATCTCCTCCATGATTGGAATTTAGCGCTCATGATTCTCAATTCATGGCATACTTCGAGATTTCTCTCCGCATTAAGGCTTCAAAGCACACATCGAGTCTTTGACTCCATGGTGGTGCATTTGGCGGCTTGCAACTGAAGGTCGGTGCAGGGATCTGTGGTTTTTTTGCTGAGACAGAGCTTCACGAGCAGTCTTTGCCAATGCACTTTGCGATCAAGATTCATGGAACAAATATAAAAAATGTCCAAGTTCGAAAGTGTGAATGGCCAACCATGGGGCTTCCAAGGGGTTCTTGTGAATGCTTCCAGGAGAGAGGAAATGGCAGAGATCTTGGGTCTTGGTGAGTCCGTTCAAATCCATTTTGACCATAATTCTCTAGTGGCACTGCTTTTGGAAGGCCAGAAAAACAATCCATTGTATAAGAGGCTACTTTTATATGGAATTGTCCTGAGGGATGTTGTCATAGTCCTGGAAGAGAGGAGGGATGAACTAGCTTACTGGTTCAAGAGCATGCCTAGTCAGTGTCAGTGGTTCAGGGCTGGTGACAACCATTCCCAAAAGGACTTCACACCAGTCATCGTTGATTGTCTGTACAATCATCTAAACAACGTTGTCAAGAAACAATTGAACCCAGATACATATCCCCCTATATGTCTTTATATCTTAAAGGCATCTCCGAGTAACCCAGAAAAGGGCTGGTTCGATGAGTGGGATCTACACCAGAGTGGATAATTCACAGACGACTAGGCCTAGCCCTACTAGGTATGTGCATCGTGTGAGGAATTCATGGAAGATATCAGAAGTGTTGGCCTGTATGAGGCGTCCTGGGCCTTCCAATTTCATATCTATCAGCCTAAGAAGATGATGCTGGAGTTTCTAAGAAGACGATCATCAAGGAAAAATACCTTCCATTTTCTCCATGGATAGGATGGCATCAGTCTATGGGACATGCATTAGATATTGGGTGTCCCAATATTTGGGGGGATGTATGATGAGTTATTCTCTATTATGGGTGCATGGGAAGACCGAGAAAAATGCCACCACTGGTGATGTAATTGATGGATTTCGTGTGGGAGATGATAAGTAATTAGTGAGAGATGTCGTTTTCATGTGGAGGTTCAGGATGTTCCTAAATTTCCTGGAAGGTAGACAGTTTCTGGTGAGGCCTCGAACTTTCTCAAAGGGGGCCCAATGAGGCAAGGAGTACTCATACAGGTGGAATTTTGCGGACAACCAATGGAATACCTATGGATTCAGTTTTAGCATCGATCATCAACCAATAGTCAAGTTGGTTTCATTCATTGTGGCACTCATCTACGGTTGGATCCTTCTAGTGAGGGAGATGAACATGGGTGTGCGACCGAGCACGTATATTATGGTGTCCATGTTAATGATATAAGGGCGGATCAACCTCTGGAACTCGATGCTCACCAAGCTATACATGATGATGTGTGTGACACCCCAAGCTTCCATGGTACACTTTCCTTTGAATAATACAGTAATGTGTGTTGTACACAACTTCAAGTTCTAACACACACACCACAACCAATCAAACTAGCCGTTACGAATAGTAATACACACTTTTTGAAATTTTATAAATTTTATCTTCAAAAAATGGGTTTCATTTTCGGATTTGGAATATTGAAATTATCCTAGGATGAAATTTTTTCACTTTTCAGATATCTTTTATATTTTGATGAATAGTGAAAATTACAAATTTTTTATTAAATTTTTTTTTATCGAAATAATTAATAGTGATAAATTATGAATTTGTGTGGTTTTAAAGTATATTTAGAATATATTTTTACCATTTAATACAATTTTGGTCATTGGAAAAAATTTTACAATTAAACCAGATATAAACAAGTATCAATCTTTTGATATTTATTATTTCTTAAAAACACGCTTTTTATTTTGACAACGGGAATTAATTTTAAATTAATTTCTGCCACATATGTGTTTTGAATATGGAAAAATGGATTCCATATTTGGAATCAGGATTTCCAAATTGTGTAAATATGAAACTTTCATTTTTAGACATTTTGAATAATTACTTCGGTAAATATTTTATTTACAATGGTTAAAGGGTAAATCTGGTAAATATGGGTAAAAATAATATTATAATAATAATAAATTAACCTAAAACTTGTGGTAACCTTATTTTAGGATACATGTCCGACCATGGGAATATTTGAGTTGATTTTGGGACCCCATGGAGCCACTTGTAGGTGATATGAACAATTTAAATTAATTAACTTAAAGAAAATAAAAAAATGACATAAGCATATATCTTTTATAAAAACAATTTTTACATAGGGTTATATATGTTATATTTTGGAATATAAATAATAATTATAAATATAAAAAGATTTCCGACATAATGGTATTTTATTTATAGTTTTCAGATATTAAATAATTTAAATTATTTATGACATGATGATGATGCTGTAATTACCGTATTAGTGAATGATTAAGATAATTGATATTATAAATACCCAAATAAATGTAATTTGAAACTTTTTATAAATTAAAATAATTTTCTAGTTTACTATTACATATTAATATTGATTATATAAATTTTGATCGAATTAATAATTCTGTTATGAATTTATCAAAATCAAAATACCAAATACTGTCAAAATTGACATAAGAGAGTTTTTAAAAAAAATATTATATTATTAATTTGTGTTCAATTCATAAAAATCTTTGGTTCTACCATGAGAATTATATCCTGATAGGTGTATCATTAATTGACCAATTTTGGGTCTCTTGGATGTATATATTCTGTTTATTAACTATATAATATAAAAATACAAAGTGACATGGTAAGTGTCAAACTATTTAACTAATAGTTAAAACTAAAAGATAAGGTTAATATAACGACCCAAACCTATATAAATTCTATTGTTTGAGTAGTTTTCGACCCATACCCACCATAACCTTTAAATAATATACTTTTTTCCATTATAAACCTAATATTAATTTATTATAAAATAATATTTCTAGATTTCCGTAAGGTGCCCCTCCTCCCCCTTATAGAAGGACACCAATTCTAACCAATTATTTTCTCTTTCAAAGCCTTTTGGTTCGCCCATCACCTATCCAAATACTCTATCAACTTCCCTCAATTCAACATAGAGGCCTTAGTTTTATCATAAAGCCAACCTAAGGATCTCTTTTGATCAAATCGTATGAAAGAACCCGAAAAAAGAGGTAATGTTTTCACCACCCTTTTTCAAGTTCATTTCTTCTTCAACTTCCACTTTCTTTGTTATTACCATTGTAAAATAATAAATCCACAATATCCTATATACTGTGATATTATTATAAATATGGTACAACCATATTCAGTATTCTATCCATCCTTTGAGTGACATGTCACCATACATGCGTACGTACGGCTTACCGTCTCCATGTCGCGGTGTAATTGTTTTTCAATATATTATTATTTGGATGGGTATAATAATGATGTATAATTTATGTAAATAATAATTATAACATGATTATTATTCTTTATATAAGATATAACATCCAATTATATATTATTTTAACATCAAATGAATTATATTGTCGCTCGTGCGTATGTACGGACTACCGTCTCCACGAACGTGATGAGATTCATTCCCCATCGTATCCATTCAAGACTAATTCTCATTTGATGATTAAATTTAATTTTTAAGAACTTTATATCATTCTGGATATGAATAAGTTACAACCTATCCATAACAAACACGACTTATGTAACAAAACATATAAAACAAAACGAGTAAGTTAACACCCGAAACGACGATAATACTAAAGTATTATTAACAAAGCATTATTAGAAGATCATGTATGATATAATAATTATGTATATGGTTCTTGCATAATTTAATAACAATTTTTTAACTATTATACAGTAGGTTAACATACCATTGACTATGGAAAAGTACAAGTTAAGGGTTTATTTAAAAATCCCTTCATTATCCATGGTTGTTTATACGTAATTATCTACTGGGACCTCTTTATCATCCATATCCATGTTTCATAAAAATGTATTTCAAAACATTCATAATATTTTATAGAATATGGGTTAAAGTCATTTATACCCTTGTTTGACTTTTTATAAGATGATTATAAAGGAATCTTTACGTCGTTTTCCAAACAAGGTCCTTTTTTTCGTTTTTGACAGAATTAAGGTAAGAATGTCTTTCTAACGTATACGGAGGATGCAACTATTTTCTGCCATTATAATGTTTTTTAGGCTTCCATTACATGATTATAAAAATATTTTCCAACTAAATGTTTTATTTAATAATTATGGGACTTTTATATGATTTCAAAAAAAGAGATATTTCTCTCAAATAGTTTTGATTTCATCTATGTCAACATCCTTTGATGGATTTTAAGCATATTTGAAGTTTATTTATTATGATACAAAACATAAATATTGTATTGATGGTTTTATGATATGTTTGACTATGGATGTGTTAGTTTTATAAAATTAATGGTTTATGAATAAAGTATTGACATTTCGTATGCTAGTTTTAATACAAATGTTTATGTTATGTTTAAACCTCTTCATATGAGGAATGCATTGGAATTAATAAGTGACAAGTTGAGCCCGTTATAGCTCCTCGATGCATCGGTAGGTCTTATGAGACAAACTTGTGTCTTGGAATGAGGCCTTGAAAAAATCTTATTTGTAGTCTTTGCATGAGGCCTTGGCTACGTGGTTATGATAGTCTAGAATTATGCATTCCATCATTATGAAAGTGGTTGTTGATATTACATGTGATTATTTGACTAGTAGAATATCAATGTGAGTAAGTAAATGAAATTATTTCAATTTATCTTTTCCATATTATGTTGAAGTTCATGTTTTAAAGGCTTTTGTTTTAGATATACATTGCCTTAAATGTTTATGCTTATTTATGAATGTTTCCACTATATTGTTATCATTACTGAGCATCTGAGATCACCCCTTTCAATGTTTTATTTTTCCTAGGATGTGAAGAAATAAATTATGAATGGCCTACTTGGATAATATAAGGGTATATGATGAAAAGATGTTGTTGCAGTAGTTTTCACTTTATAATGTGATGTAAACTTTATGAATGTATCTAGTTAATCCAAGGCTACTAAACTAATAAGTGTTTCGAGACATGATCATTCTTGTGATCATGCCAATGTTATGTAACAATGCACCGACTCTGGGCAACTGGGGTCTAGGCGTTACAGTTGGTATCAGAGAAAGTTTAGTACAAACCTTGGAAGCTAGATTTAAATAAACATTGATTAGAGAACATAAACCTAAGATGGACTTTGAGGATTAGCATTGAAGAACATCCTAGAATTTTGGTATTGTAGATATTTTGTGAGTTTTTCGAGAAATACATCCCTGTCTGGATTTGAGCAGGCAGAGCCAGCTCTGGCACAGATGTACCTAGGGGTAAAACCCGAAAACACCACTTTGAGCTAGACTCGAACGAAAACTGGTGCACGATAACAAGCCTTACTGCACTCTTGGTTACGACACTCCCGGGGGATATGCTTAGGATAATTATCATTTTCTTTATGAACCATTATGAAGGGTTTATGAGTATATAATTCCTCAAAAAAACATTTTTATGATTATGGATTATATCCATAAACTGTTGAATTGATGTTAAGTGTTTTACAAGTATGGAATTATGTATTTTGATTCATAAACTGATCTAGTTTAAACCATTGTTTATAAATGTCACCTAGTGGAAGAAATGGAAACTGTATCAATGCATGCACTCTAATTAGGGATTTCCCTCTTACTCAAGATAATTATAGTAGAGATGGTGATGTAACTGGTGCTGATTAGCTTATCAGCATACTGGGACAACTCACTAAGGTTATGAATAATAACCTTACCCGTATGGAGCACCCTGATCCATAGCATGGAGGATCAATGTTAGATCACTTCATGAGGCAACAACCACCAAAATTCAATGGGAGTACATATCCATTAGTAGCTGAGCAATGGATAAGTTCCCTAGAGAAAATATTTCAGGCTTTGGGGAATAGTGAAAGGTAAAACGTTATCATGGATGTTTATCGCCTCACTGGAGATGCTGATCATTGGTGTTCATTGATTAAAAACACGAAGGAATATAATGAAGTATCAAATATGGAATTGGGGGAGTCCAAATATCTGTTTTTAGAAAAATACTTACCTCGTGACCATCGAGCAGATATAGAAAGGCAATTTCTGAGTCTGAGACAAAAGGAGGATGAGAATGTTTCAAAGATTGAGGCTAACATTAAAAGGATAGAAAGGTATGCTGGAGATTATATATGTAACCCAAGAAGTACGATTGATCAATTTTTGATGGGTTAAACCCATTTCTTCGTCGAGCATTTCTCTCACAATCCTTATCGTCATAAGAAGACATTGTCTCATGTGCGACCAAGACAGAAAAGGAATTCTCTAAGTCTTATGACATTAATTAAAAGCATGAGAAGAAGAGATCTGCTGGTAAATCTGGGAATGGAAATAAGGGGATGAAGGGAAAAGTTGAATATCCATCCTGTAGTAAATGTGGGAGGAAACATCCTGGTAATTGATTGAAGGGAATGGGAGTCTGTTACAAGTGTGGTGAAAAAGGCTACCAAGCTTGTGATTGCAAGGGGAAGAAGGAAGCTACTGATGTACAATGGTACAATTGTAGGGAGATGGGACATTATGCCAATGAATGTCCTAAGAGTCAGGGGAAAATACCTCATAAAAGGCTAAGGGATCAAGGCCATGCTTATTCTATCACTACTGCTGAGGTAGAAGCTTCAAAATACATGGTGGTAGGTAATTTAATAGTCTTCTCAAGTTTAGAAAATGCATTATTTGATTCTGGATCATCTCATTGTTTCATATATTCCTAGTTTTCTATGAATATTAGATATTTCCAATTTGATTTAACAAGGGAGTTGTCAGTTAAAACTCCTAAGAAAAGTATCATTCCAACAAATATTTGTGAATCAGTCCCCATTAGAGTACATAAATGTTCTTTATCCTCTGATCTCATCGTCATGCCTATGATTGAGTTTGATATAATACTCGGTATGGATTGGCTTTCGGACCATGATGCGAAGATTTATTGTAAGAAGAAAGAAGTTACGATTTTTAATGATGATGATAAGGAACACCTTATCTTTAGAGAAGAATTGTCCCCAACTAATTCTTAACTAGATCCACCCCCAGCAGCTCAACTAAATTCAATTATTTGGGAGGAAGAGAATAAAATGACTGTGGGTGAGGAAAGAAATGTTCAAATAGAGGATGTACCTATTGTGAGAGAATATGTAGATGTGTATCTGGAAGATTTACATGGACATCAACCAGAACGAGAAGTTGAGTTTTCCAATGATTTAATTCATGGATCAAGGCCTATATCAAAGACCCCTTAACGAATGGAAACTATGGAATTAGTTGAACTAAAGAAACAACTAAAGGAATTGAGTAATAAGAGATTTATTCACAGTGTTTCTCCATGGGGATCCCGTGTTCTTTTTGTTAAAAAGAAAGATGGATCTATGAGGTTATGTATCGACTATAAAGAGATCAATACTATAACAGTAAAGAACAAGTATCTCCTACCTCACATTGAAGATTTATTCGACGAACTACATGGAGATCAATACTTCTCAAATATTGACCTTCAATCTGGATACCATCATTTGTGTGTGAAGAAGGAAGACATTCTGAAAAAATCTTTTCGAACCAGGTATAGGCATTAAGAGTTTACAGTAATGCCTTTTGGGCTGACTAATGCACCCTCTGTATTCATGAATCTTATGAATAGTGTTTTCAAGGAATATCTCGATGATTTTGTGGTGGTTTTTGTTGATGATATCTTGGTATACTCCAAAAGCTACGAAAATCATGAAAATCACTTGCGCATTATCCTGAAGACTCTGAGAAGACATGAATTATATGGGAAGTTTAGCAAGTGTGAATTATATCTTCAAGATATTTCTTTTCTTGGCCATATTGTCTCTAAAGATGGAATCTTTGTTGATCCTTCTATGACCAAAACAATCCATGAATGGCCATCACCTATGAGTATAACTGAGGTATGAAGTATTATTTGTTTAGTAGGTTATTATCAACGTTTCATCGATAATTTTCCACGATTGGATAACCCATTAACAAAGCACACATGTAAAGGGGTTAAATTTGTTTGGAGAAAAGAGTGTGAATAATGTTTTGAAGAACTGAAGAGAGGATTAGTCAATTCTCTTATATTGACTTTACCATCAAGGAATGATGGGTTCGTTATTTATAGTGATGCATCGAAGAAAATACTTGGTTGTGTTCTTATGAAAAATGTTAGGGTTATTGCCTATGCATCACGACAGTTGAAAATTCATGAGCAAAACTATCCTACTCATGATCTCGAGTTAGCAGCTGCGATCTTTTCTTTGAAGATATGGAGACACTACCTCTATGGTGAAAAATGTGAGATTTATACTGATCATAAGAGTTTTAATAATATATTCTCACAAAAAGAACTCAATATGAGGAAAAAGAAATAGCTTGAATTACTCAAGGATTATGATTGTACAATACACTACAACCTAGGGAAGGAAAATAAGGTTCCAGATGCTTTCATCAGAAAAGATCATGGAGTTTTGAACAGTATGAGAATTTAAAGGGATCCAATTTTCATAGATCTAGTGAAGATGGACATCGGAATAACCATGGAAGGTGAAACATTAGTGCTTTTCCAATTGGTTTCCAAACCATCTTTACTAGAAAGGATTAAGAGTTCTCAGTCCGATGATGAATAATTTCAAAAGAAGATTAAATCTGTGAATGATGGGAGAATGAGAGACATTGTGTTTGAAGATTGAATTTTGAAATTTGGGAAGAGACTTTGTGTTCCCAGTATACTTGATCTAAAAATGGAATTGCTAGACGATGCTCATAGTTCCAATTTCTCTATACACTCTGGGACCACCAAAATGTATAGAGATTTGAAGGAACATTTTTGGTGCGGCAACATGAAGAGGGAGATTGCTGATTTTGTGTCAAGATGTATGGTTTGTCAACAAGTGAAAGCTAGAAGGCAATAGCCTGGAGGAGTCAGGCAACCTCTTCCCATACAAGAGTGTAAATGGGACAATATTACTATGGACTTTGTCATGGGGCTACCAAAGACTCTTTGAAGGAACATTGCAATATGGGTTATTGTTGATCGTCTTACCAAGTCTGCACATTTCCTTTCTATAAGGGAATATTTTACACTTGAACATCTAGCAAGACTATATATTAATGATGTTGTGGGACTTTAGGGAGTACACCTATCGATTCTTTCAGATTGAGATCCTCATTTTACATCAAGATTCTAGAAGAGTCTTCAGAAGGCCTTGGATACTGAACTTATTTTAAGAATTGCATACCACCCTCAAACAAATGGAAAATTGGAACGGACTATTCAAACCTTAGAAGACATGTTGAGATCTTGCTCACATGACTTTCAGGGTATGTGGGATCAATATTTACCTCGGGTAGATTTTTTATATAACAATAGCTTCCATTCAAGTATTTGAATGGCACTATATGAAGCGTTATACGGAAAGAGATGTCGCACACCAACCGATTGGGATGAAGTTGGTGAAAGAAAACGTATAGGCCCAGAACTGGTGGAGGAAACAATGGAAATGGTAATGTTAATCCAAAACCACATTAAAGCATCTCAATGAAGGCAGAAGAGATATGCCGATAACCGAAAGAAGGATTTGGAATTTCAAGTAGGAGATCATGTTTTTTTGAAGGTATCTCCATGGAAGGGAGTTATACTTTCGGTAAAAAAGGTAAATTGAGTCCCAGGTACATTGGACCTTTCAAAATTCTAGAACGAATTGGGGTTGTAACTTACCGTTTGACAATGTCGTCAAGTCTCTCCAATGATCACGATGTGTTCCACGTATCACTGTTGAGGAAATACATGTCTGACCCAACGCATGTACTCACCTATGAGGAATTAGAACTAGAACCCGATCTGTCTTATTGCGAAGAGCCCATCAGGATTCTTGATATGAGAGAACAAGTACTGAGAAATAGGACGACACGACTGGAAAAAGTTTTGTGGAGAAACCATAAGATGGAAGATGCAACGTGGGAACCCAAGGAACATATGACGAAGAACCACCCGAGTCTTTTCATAAGGTAGTATTATAGAAATCTCAAAGGGGAAATTATTTGAAGGAGGGGAGAATGTAACACCCTAAGCTTCCACAGTACGTTTCCCTTTGAATAATACAATAGCGTGTGTTGTATGAAACTTTGAGTTCTAACTAACACACCACAACCATTCAAACTAGCCGTTACAAATAGTAATACCGAATTTTTCAAATTTTATAAATTGTGACATTCAAAATGGACATCAATTTTTTTATTTGAATATCTAAATTATCTTAGGATGAAATTTTTGTACTTTTCGGATAACTTTTATATTTTGATTAATAGTGCAAATCACCATATTTTTATTAAAAACTACTTTTTTAATAGAAATTATTAATAGCGATAAACTATGAATTTGAGTGGTTTTAAAGTATATTTAGAATATATTTTTACCATTTAATACAATGTTCATCATTGGAAAAAATTTCACAATTAAACCGTACATAAACAAGTATCAATCTTTTGATAGTTACTCTTTCTTAAAAACATGCTTTTTGTTTTGAAAGCGGGAATTAATTTTAAATTAATTTCTGCCACTTCTGTGTTTTGAATTTGGAAAAATGGATTCCATATTTGGAATCAGGATTTTCAAATTGTGTAAATAGGTAACTTTCATTTTAATACATTTGGAATAATTACTTCGGTAAATATTTTGTTTACCATGGCTAAAGGGTAAATACGATAAATAAAGGTAAACAATAATATTATAATGATAATAAATTACCCTAAAACGTTTCATAACCATATTGGTGGATACTTGTTCGACCATGGGCATAATGGGGTCGATTTCGAGACCCCATGGAGCTACTTTTACGTGATAGGGACACTTTATATTAATAAAGTTAAAGTAAATACAAAAATGACATAAGCATATATCTTTTTGAAAAAGAATTTTTAGATAAAGATATATATGTTATATTTTAGAATATAAATATTCATTAAAAATATAAAATTATTTCCTACAGAAAAGTATTTTATTTATAATTTTTATAAATTAAATAATTTAATTTCTTTATGAAACAATGATGATGCAGTAATTACCATATTAATGAATGATTAAGATAATTGATATTATAAATACCCAAATAAATGTAATTTGAGAATTTTTATAAATTCCAATAAATTTATTGGTTACTATGAAATATTAGTATTGTTTATATAAATTTTTTCGAAGTAATAATGCTGTTATGAATTTATCAAAAACAAAATACCCAATATTGTCGAAATTGACATAAAAGAGTTTTTAAAACAAATATTATAATATTAATTTATATTCAATTCCTAAAAATATATGGTTCGTCCAAGAGACATATATCATGATATTTGTATCATTAATGGACCACTTGGGGGTCTCATGGATGTATATAGTATGCTTATTAACTATATAATATAAAAATACATAGTGACTTGGTAAGTGTCAAACTAATTAACTAAGAGTTAAAACTAAAAGCTAAGGTTAATATAATGATCCAAACCTGCCTAAATTATATTTGTTGAGTGGTTTTAGACCCATATCCACCATAAAATTTAACTAATCTAGTTTAGATCCATTATAAACCGAATATTAATTTATTATAAAATTATATTTCTATATTTTCCTACGGTGCCCCTCCCCCCTTATAAAAGGAAAAAACTTTTAACCAATTATTCACTCTTTCAAAGCCTTTTTGGCCATCCCCTGACCAAATACTCTCTAAACATCCCTCACGTCAACCTAGAGGCCTTAGTTTGATCATAAAGACAACTTATGGAGCCCTTTTGATCAAATCAAAAGGAAGAACCTGAAGAAGAGGTAATGTTTTCACCGCCCTTATTCAAGTTCATTTCTTCTTCAACTTCTTCTTTATTTTTTATTCCCATTCTAAAATAAAAACTCCAGTATCTCTTATATACATTAATATTATTATAAATATGGTACATCCATATTCAGTATCATATCTATCCTTTCATTGACATGTCACCATACGTGTGTATGTACGACTTACCGTCTCCACGTCGTGGTGTAATTGTTTTTCAATATATTATTATTTGGATGGGAATAATAATGATGTGTAATTCATGTAAATAATAAATATAACATGATATTTATTCTGTATATATGATATATAATCCAATTATATATTATTTTAATATCAAAAGAATGATATTGTTGCTCGTGTGTACCTACGGACTACCGTCTCCATGAACATGATGAGATTCATTCCCCATAATATCCATTCAAGAAAATTCTCATTTGAGGATTAAAAGTAATGTTTAAGAACATTATATCATTCTAGATATGAATAAGGTACAACCTATCCATAAAAAACATGTCATATGTAACAAAACATATAAAATAAAATGAGTAAGTTAACAACCGAAACGACAATAATACTAATGTATTATTAACAAAGCATTATTAGAAGATCATATATGATATCATAATTATGTATATGGTTCTTGTATAATTTAATAACAATGTTTTAAATATTATACAGGAGGTTAACATACCATCGACTAAGGAAAAGTACAAGGTAAGTTTTTATTTCACAGTCTCTTCATTATCCGACGTTGTTTATACGTAATAATCTACTGGGTCCTCTTTATCATCAACATCCATATTTCGTAAAAATTTATTTCAAAACATACTTACTATTTTACAGAATATGGTTTAATTTCATTTATAAACTTGTCTGAATTTTTATAAGAATTTTATAAAGGAATATTTCCGTCATTTTCCAAAGAATGTCCTTTTTATCCTTTTCTACAGAATTAAGGTAAGAATGTCTTTTTAACTTATATGGATGATGTGAATATTTTCCTCCATTATAAGGTCGTAAAAGCTTCCCTTAAAAGCTTATAAGAATAATTTCAATGTAAATTTTCTATTTAATAATTATGGGTCTTTTAAATGATTTCAAAAAAAGACATATTTCTCTCAAATAGTTTTGATTTCATCTATGTCAACATCGTTTGATGGATTTTAAGATTATTTGTTGTTTATTTTTTATGATACAAAACTTCAATGTTGAATTGATGGTTTTATGATATTTTTGACTCTGGATGTGTTATTTTTATACCATTCATGGTTTATGAAGAAAGTATTGGCATTTCGTATGATATTTTTAATAAGAATGTTTAAGTTATGTTTAAAACCGTTCATATGAGGAATGCATTAGACTTAATAAGTGACAGGTGGAGCCCGCTATAGCTCCTTGATGCATCAGTAGGGCTGCTGAGACAAAATAGTTTCATGGCATGAGGATTTGAAAAAATCTTATTTGTAGTCCTGGTAAGAGGCATTGTCTACGTGGTTATGATAATATGGAATTATGCATTCCATCATTATGAAAGTGGTTATTGATATTACATGTGATTATTCGACTAGTAGAATATCCATGTGAGTATGTAAATGGCAGTATTTCATTTTATCTTTGCCATATTATGTTGAACATCATGTTTAAAAGGATTTTGTTTTAGCTACACATTGCCTTAAATGTTTATTCTTATTTATGAATGTTTCCGCTATATTTCTATCCTTACTGAGCATCTGAGATCACTGCTTTTAATGTTTTATTTTTAATAGGATGTGAAGTAGTAATTTATGAATGAACTGCAGGGATAATATGAGGGGATATTAAAAAAAGATATTGTAGTAGTAGTTTTCACTTTATGATGTAATGTAAACATTTTGAATGTATCTAGTTATTCTAAGTCTACTAAACTAATCGGTCTTTCAATAAATGATCTTTCTTGTGATCATGCCAACGTTATGTAATAATGAACTGACTCTTGGAAACTGGGGTCTGGGTGTTACAATGTGTCATATCAGTGAGAGGATGAAGCCACATATGATATGCGACCCATTAAACCTCCTGTATGGTTGGATAGAAGCACATTTTAGTGGTATCTAGGAGTACCCAACCATATATTCTTTCCAGAATTTACTTTTTTCATAGCAATACTGAATGTGATTTGGATCTTTCAAACGAAGCTGACCATATAGGTGGTACAGAACCGGGTTTGGAAGTTAGAGGAGTTTAATTTCTACCTATTCCCAAATCCAACTGGTGCATTCACTAATGATGGACAAGGAACGAAAGTGCATCGATCCTATCTCATGGCCTTTAGAGGTAGAGTGTTGGTGTTATGAGTAGACTGCAAGTACCTCTGTGAACTATACGCCCCTCACCAATATGCAAGACAATTTCGATGTATGCAGTGGTTGACCCTACATGTCTACATGGGGGTTCACCATGAGGAGTACTCATGTGTGATGAGGAAGATGTGGCTCATGTTCAGACTGGAATATGAGAGGATGCGGAAGGATCTACCTCCTCCCATAGTCATCACCGGGTTGGTGAAAGTGTAGCCCAAGAGCATGGAGGCGGCCTACTAGGGAAAAATGATGAAGCGACCAACTGTTTGGGCCTACGACGGGGTTCCTCCCCAACCTCAAGGTCTGGGCCGCAAAGTGGCAAGGACATCCTGCTGTGTTGGGGTTGTTATAGTAGCGAGGTCCGAACCAGTTCAGAGGGAGGTAGCGGAAGTGGATCCAGTGGCGGCGGCGGACTCAATGGTCCTAGAAGAGAACAATTATCTGAAGGGGAGTCTACTAGGGGGTTTTGTAAGATACCCACCTGGACTCCAGGGAAACGGCTGTGCCACATAGGCAAGCTAGAGAATTTTGTATTCTTGGTGGCCTGGGATATTTGGGATGTCAAAAAGAAATTCCTCAGGTGGTAAGCTATGTTTTAACACTTGATCCATCTCGAGATGGGTTTTTTGGAGACTATTCCTATCAGGGATGATTTTTTAGTTCTCCAGGTAGAGGCGGAATAATACGTAGCCGAGTTGGAGGCTTTTGTTCACTCCCAGGGTGCACTGCGTCCAATGAAAGACCGACTGAAGGTGTTTCTAGACCGTACGACCACTATACACTTTTCAGCTTCTGAATTGAGGGAGTTCTTCCGTATTCTATAATAATCATATGAATCCTCTTGTGGGGAAGAGGTCAGTAGATGGATTCCTCTGGAGGTGGTAGAGGTTGGCGACCAGGACCCAGATAATGAATAATTTGTAGAGGCCCTTGAGGTATAATCCTAATCCCTTTCTTCGGGATCTCCTTCCATGTCATATTGGACTCCTCACCAATATTTGAACTGTGCAAGAGGGCCTCATACATCGAACCCGTTCCTTCCCTACAGTAGACGTAGATGCGGGGCCTTTGGGATCTACACTTGTGACTATGGCGATTACCACGTCCAAGGGGCTAGGACATCCAAGGTGGTTTTCTCGGAGTTTCCAGACTTCCAAACAATATACAGAGGGACACACCTTAGGGTACCCACAAAAAAAACAAGGAGAGAGACTGGAAGTTTAACCTTTGTAAGTCTTCTTTATAGATTTCATGATTTTCACCCATTGATCCGGTTAACTGGAATCTGTGCCATTTTTGGTATGATGTATTCTTCAAATTGTGTGGTATTCTCTAGTGAGGTTTGTTGGGACTCTTGGTAGTACCTTTCCTATGGGAACTGCGGTGGTCATGGAGGAGGATATCCATGTTGACCAAGCTGTGGTGCTCTTGATCACTGGAGGGACCGTTTTTAGGGTAGATCCTTAGATTATTAAGGTAGGATCTGATGATAAAGATTGATCAGACAACACGGGTCCTACCAAACCTAATCAGACACCAGATGTGAACCCTACTGATAAGTTCTTTGTGGTGTTCACCACGTATGAGCCTTTCGAACCCAGGGATCAGGACGATACGACCTCTGATGAAAAGGATAGAAAAATCATGAATCTTCGGTCATGAAATCTGATTAAACGCTTCATCGATGACATCTCTCAAGTGGAATGGATAGAAAATTGGGGAGTGTTTAGTCTCGGCTGCATGAACTGTGCACTGGGGGAGTGGATTCCCTACGTCTTCACTTGCTCGTTTGAGATCTCAGGGCTGATAAGATTTGAGAATATGACCATGGCCTCAGTGTAGGCTAGAAGCATAGAAAAGTGGTGAACATCAAGTCACTTTAGGAGGTCGAAAATAAGATTTAACGGCTGCAGATCCGAGCTGATGAGAACTCCACTTCCCTCAATGCGTAATTAGAGCTCATACTGTGGATGATGGGCCAGCTATAAGAGGCCAAATAGTGCATGAAGCAAGCCTCTGATGAGATGCATATCATCTGAACTAACATGGAATAGGCCCAGATTGCAGCAGATGAACTACATCCCCTCACTGCCGAGGTAGAGAAGCAACTGAACCGACGACAGAAAATCATGAACGCCTCAAGCCAGAGGGTGGCGGAGCTACAAAGTTCATTTGATAGGGTCAAATAATACATGGGAGTGATCGATCCTTGGGCACTGTGATGCATGTAATCTCTAAACATACTTTCATTCTTTGATTATTTTATTCTGGATGCATGCTACAGTTCCATTATTTGTGTTATTTTATAACATTCCCATTATATTCATGGAGTGTCGATCAATCAATCCCTAAGCACACGTGGGTCAGGCCCAATATGAGAAATAATGGATGACCCACATATTATTCCATTTAAATGTAAGAGTGAAAACCAAGATTTAGATATCTGGGGTTTGGGCAACCAATCTGAATTTCCAGGAAGAAAGGGAGAGGCCTGACCTGAGAAGGAAGGTCAAAGAATAGTCAAATTCCCATTTATCCAGTGTGCTCTGGCGAATGAGCGGTGTAATGCCTAGGTCATTGGACATAATCCAAACATAGGGGAGTGGAAAGTTTGAATCATGATTCCCAATGTTCATAACATTGTGAGGGTGGCTTGATAATGGAGTATAATTTTTTATTGTGTTTGAAACGCAATATCCATATCATGTTAGCATAAAATGGGGACAAACAACAGGGGGTTGACTAATGACCATTTTTGAAACATAGGACCCAACTTGAACTATTGTCCATTAGTCTTCTAGAATGATATCCCAGGACAATAGGTGAGTAATAGGCCAAGCATCCATACTGTTAGGGGGTTCCTTTGTATGTGAACGATGATGGGGTTCCGAATAGAGGGAAAAAGTGTGGAAGATGGAGTGGTTGGCTGTTCGAATGGAATCCAATTGTTTTGAAATTAGGCCAACATGGTGGAAACACATTATGGGGGCATATCGGTATGATAATGGTCCATTCTTACTTACAGATAAGACCTCTCTGGTGAGAAAGTCGATGTGTCCCATCATTGTCTAGGGGCATCCCAAACTTGTTCAGGGTAGAGATTCAGTTACATGTTTCCCCAAAATATTTTGGACCAAGGGGCCGAAAACTAGGAGGAACAGGATTACGATTCATGGGGCTGGACTTGAAGGCAAGACGTATAGGCATTCTTATGTATCCCACGATGATGGGAATTGAGCTGTACATAGTTCTAGAAGATTTTGTGTAGTTTAACGTCTTGTGGAAAGGATGGGGAGTGATCATTGTTTATAGTCATAGAGCTCGGACCATGGATGGTAGAGAACATGGGAGACACATAGTGAGGTAATTTATAAAACCCAATGTGAATGAGGACCTAGGGTCCATATCACCATGTGTTACATAGGGAGGTTTTTAAGTCGAGGGACCAAAAATGAATATTTGGTTGGGACCAAGGAAATGTGCATGGGAGTTCCTATATATCCCATGATAATGAGAATCAATCCACACATAGTTCTGGGTGTGACACGGTAAGGTACCAGTGGCAGGTATGATATGGTCATGTGGGTCGGGACTACATAGTAACTGAAGAAACATTTTATATATCTCTCATTTTTTCTTTAGAAGAGATGTGTATTTGTTGTGAAGAGATAAATCAATGAGTGGGGATCCCGCTATTGCCTCATGAATCAATCCAGATGTAGGCATTAGAAAATGGCTTGGTGGATGTCCAATACACAACATTATGTCCCCTCGAGTGAGGTCATCAAAATGAAGTTCTGTTTTTTGTCGTGCTTACAGGACGGTAATATCATATTTTAGGGTCATATGACAGGACCACCCAAGAATTTTAACGTTGTAAAAAAATGATTAAGTTGTTTAAAGTCTTGTGTAACCAGGTGACATAGTTTAACGTCAAATGGATTGGACATTATGAGGAATGCACATGACTGGTAAAGCACACCTGACGTGAATGAGAACCAGGTCCACATCACACCACAGACAATTACGGGGAAGGAACCTCAGGCTGAGGGGCCAGAAAAGGTAAGAAAATAGGTTGATGAACCTATGGGCGAGGCATCACAGTGCTCCTATGTATCCCATAAGGATGAGTTATTGAAGGTTCATTTTAACTTCATGCATGAAAACAAACAGTTTAACATCATATTGTATAGGAGGTAGGAGGGACTAGCTCCTAGAAAGAGAGTATGTGGTGAGGCTATTGCAAACCCAACGTGAACGAAGGATTAATCACACCCATGATACACCACAAAGTTCATTAAGAGTCAAGGGATAAAAGGTAGAACAAAAGAGATAAATTAGTGGAACTCGAGTTGGACCCAAAGGCGAGATGATTGGATGTTCCTATGTTTCCCATGGGGATGGTAATCAATCCATACATAGTTCTAAAGAGAGGAAATATAAAGAGATATTAGTTTAAGGTCTTAGAGCATGGACAATAGAGAAGCGAAACTCTTCCAAGTAAGTGCAGACCTCCATTCAATCCCTAAGAACACTAGAGTCAAACCCAGTGAGGGAAAAAAGTATGGAATAGGTCTTCGTAATACAAGGACTAAATGTAAAGGGGAAGTCGGTACGGACACCCTAATGACACCTTATTGTGGATCTGTCCCCCAGACATGAAAATGTACACTTAGTGATAGTACCATGAGTGTCAAAATTCTGCTTAGACATGATGGAGTGGAAAATTATGTTAATCATGTAACCAAAATTAATGATTTATAGGGTTGGTGTAACGTTGGATGATAACATTTGATTGTGTTCAAAACACAACATCCCTATTGCGTAACATGAAATGGGAACAACAAATGAGCATTGATTACTAACATTACTTTCAATACTGGACTTGTATCGTTTTTTGGGTTAAAATACTCGAAGATGTTGGCCCAAAATGATAGGAGGGCCCTTGGGCCAAGCATCCATGCCTTTTGGGGGTACTTTCAGATGTGAAAGATAATGACAGTGCAAATTAAAGGAACCAAGAGGCCTGAAAATGGGTGAAAGAATGTCCATGTAGAATCTGACACTCCAGGTTCTAAACCAAAGTACTCTTGGGCACAGTGGTGAATTACCGAAGAGGGTCGAGGTACCCGAATTAAGAGTAGCCAACTCAAAAAGATGAGTGTATGGTAATAGAGTGAATGGCGCTAAATAGAGAAAGGTGTCTGGCATGGTTGTTAGAAACCCAATGTGAATGGGGACATAATCCAATACCAATCTATATAACCCTCTCTTTGAAGAATGCATTCCAAGGGGCCATGATGATTGGGAGGGTTCTAAGAGATGAAGCTAGAACCAAATACCAGACGTTCGGGAAGTCCTACATATCCCATAAGGATGAGAATCAAGCCACATGTAGTTCTAGATAAGGATGATGTGAATTTTATCATCATGCAATAAGGAAGGTGGCACAGGTTGTAGGGATTGAACTGTAGATGACTAGATTAATGTCACATGCATGGTAAAACTAAATGGAGAGGATGAATCATAATGCCTATGGAAGACCAAAACACAACAACTATGATAGTTGATAGTTGTTGACTAGGTTCTCAACACTTTATTTGTCATTGCGTGACCAAAGTTCGGGGGAAAACAATTGAGCATCAAATGTTGACGGCGTTCACAATAGGGTACATGTATGATTTGTTTCCTCAAAATACTCAAGGATGTTTTCCTGAAATGATAGGAAGGCCCCTAGGCCGAGCACCTACACTGTTCGGTGATCCTTTTGGATATAAAAGCTAACGGAAACCCTTATGGGTCCACGAAGCATGGCATGGATAGTGCTCATAGAAAGGGGTATAAGTATAGAAGATATGTCTCATGGGGAGATGTGTTGTGTGGAAGAATATCATGATGTGAATAAGGATGTTACTCTATACGACACTGAAAAATCCTAAATGAGAACTTGGGCCAAGGAGTTGAAAGGGTCGAGGGAACGAAGGTTGGGCGTCCTGGCCAATAATTGCCATATGAACTGTCATTCAGGCATTTCCTCATCACAGTCCCTAATCCCACATAATCAGTGCTCGGTGTGAGAAAAAAGGTGTATGACTAGGATTTTCCTATCAAATAAGGGTCTGATAGCTGGAATCACATTCTTTCCTGAGGTAGAATGACATTTGGAGAGACAACATAGAGGAATTGACAAAATGTACATAATATTCTAGACATATGCGGTGGTGAAAACGACCATGGATTGCTGTTGACCATGTTCAAAATATAGATTCTTTATCGTGTGACCAGAAATGGGAACAAGAAATGAGTATCAACAGCTTACCATATTCGCAGCACGGGACTTGTATCAATTTATTTTTCTAAACCCTCGAGGACATTGGACCGAAATTTTCGGAGACCCCTTGGGCCAAGAATTCATGCCAATCGGGTCCCTTTTGGATGTGAAAGATAATGGTCTCCCATGTAAATGGATTAAGTGAAGCATATATGTTCCAATGCATTCTAATATCAAGTAGGATGGGGAAAAGGTAGAATATCCAGGGAGTGGGATGTATGGGAGGGTCATGATGAACTCAAAGTGAATGAGGGAGGAAGCCAACAACACACCATGTGTTCTGACCCGAGGGGAGATTCAGAAGATTAGGCTTGGCCGACAAAAAAATGTCTAGGAATTCTTACGTATCCCGTGAGGATGGGAATCAATCCATACATAGTTATTGAAGGCCATTTGGTTTAGCATCATGCGGTGAGGACATGGGTTAATATAAGAACGAGGAGGGAGTGTGTGGTGCGATTGTCGTCATCCTGACATGAGTGGTGTCAAAGAAGCCTACACTACACCATGTAAGGATCCTCCAAGAGAACTATACCCAGGGGGATAGTCAAAGAGAATAATTTTGAGGCTATACTCAAGAAGAAACATCTGAGTGTTCCTAAGTATCCCATGCGAATGGGAATCAAGCCATATGTAGTTTTTATGGGTGATCATTAGCGTCCTAGAGGATTACATACAATTTAATGTCATGTGGGACATAGAAGTTTAAGGTAATTGTGGACCGTAGGATGTAATTTAACATCGCGTAGCATAGAATATAGTTTAATTTCATGCGACACAGGGGGTGGATAGTTTATTGTTGTATCGGACCATCCACAGTTTAACGTCATGCTAGATGACATACAATTTATTATCATGGGGACATAGATGTTTATGGTCATGCAAGACTATAGAGAGGAATTTAACGTTGTGAAGGATGACATACAGTTTAATGTCATGCGAAATAGGGGTGGAAATTTTAAGGTCATGCGGGACCATCCACAGTTTAAAATCATGTCGGATGTCATACAGATTAATGTCAACCAGGACATAGCTGTTTAAGGTCATGCAGGACTATCTAACCCAAGAAAAGTATTTCATGAGGATCTTGAAATTGGTGGGAGGAGTTATATTCTCACCATTCAAAGTTACCAGTGAATATGCACCATTAGGGAAAACTGTGTGAATTATGTAAGGTCCCTCTTATTTGGGCTCCATCATTGGTAGCTTCCATCCAGGTATCATTGGTGTTCTCAAGGCCAATACCATGCCACCTTGAAAGAAAGACCAAAGATGAACCATATTGTTGAAAGCCACAACTATCTTGTTTTTATGCCTTTCCATATAGTGTAGGGCATGAAGCCTATTCTATTCAAGTGCTTTTAATTCGGCCAGATGAATTTCAGCAACTTTATCTAGTGCCTGCTGATAATATACTAATGTGCATAATGAGGGAAACAAAATATCAATGGGTAGGATAGAATTTTTTCCATACACTAGAGAATATAGGGTCACCTATGTGGAATTACTAGTCGCCGTCCGATAAGCCCAGATAGAGTTGGGGTGGATGTCAGTCCAACTCTTCTTATTCTGAACTACCATTTTCTACAAAATGTTAGAGATAATATTGTTTAATGCCTCGATCATCCCATTTTATTGAGCATCGTAGCGGGATGAATGGTTAGAAGGATGTTTTTATTTTCTTAAAACTTCTTCAACTCAGCTTCCTAGATGTTAATGTCATTATTGGTGAGGATGGCGTGAGGGAATCCAAAACAGTCGATGATATTAGAGCTCAAAAAGTCAACGACATAATGATCCTTGACCATCTTGAGTGGAACCGCTTCTTCCCACATGGAAAAGAAATCTGTAGTGTTCAGGATTAACTGAAACTAGTGAGGTGTCACTGGCGAATATGGTCCCACGACATCAAGTCCCCAAAAAAAAGGGCCCAGAGTACATGGTATTGTGGACATGCTCTAGTGGCCGATGCACAAAGTTGGCATGAAATTGGAACGCATTGAACCTCTTGGAAAACTCAATGCATTCATGGATCATATAGGGGCAGAAATACCCCAGTCTTTAGATCTGGTGAGATAAATTCGACTCTATCTGATGGGCACCACAGGAACTGGCATGAACCTCCTTCATGACCTGAGAAATATCAAACCCTTGAATTCTACAGAATAGAAATCTGTCTAAATCGTTCTTGTATAGAATATGTTTAAGACTAGGAAAATATTAGAGGGTAAACTGTAATATGCGGCATTGGATTTGCTCACACGGGGCTCGATCTGTCGGGATATTACTGTGGTGAATCAAGGGTATTCTCCAATCGAAAGGTGATTTTGGCACTGGAGTAGGGGGGCCTGGGGGCCCTGTCATGGAGGCACCAACGGTAAGGTGGATTACCTATGGACCACCATCATCATCTTGTGTGATGGGAGTAATGAATCTCCAGTGTGCCACATGGATAATCAAATCATCATGTTCATTCTCTGCAAGTGATGCGGCTAGGTTGTCTAAGGCATCTTCTCAATATTTCTGTGACAACGGGACATCGGTAATCATCATCCAAGATGGGAACCAGGCCATCAACTGATAGGTTCGTTTCAACATTGGTATGAGCCCCGCCTTCCTAACAACATAGTTACCCTTGATCAGCATGATGACTAGTTCAGAGTCCCCTTTCACATGCAAGTGGGGAAAATTAATATTGAGGGCCAAATCAAGGACATTTATGAGAGCCTGGTTTTCTTTTTCATTGTTTGTGAAACCTTATGATAATAGAAATTAATATGATAGAATATCTTGTGATGGGGTAATGAAGACAATATCGAGGGCTACTCTGTTGAGCCTTGGTTTATTGAGCCTTCTTCCATTATGGCTCCGGGAAGCACCATCAAAGTGAATTTTCCATCATGGGAGGCAAAGGACTATCGAAAGGATTGCCTCTTCAATAAACTCAAGGTTTAGAGATAGGTCCATAGGAGCTGGATGATAAGTTAGGAAATCTGCCAACACTATCCCCTTAATAGCCTTCTGAGGAATAAACCTGATGTCAAACTGATGGATAATTACTACCCACCGAGCTTGATATCCAATCATCATGGGGTGGTTAAAGATGTAATTTAGCAGAACTACTATGGAAACCATCTATACCTTATTCCAAAACAGTTAATGTCATAATTTTTGTACACAAAATATGAGCAGAAGGATGCTTTTCTCGATAGGGGAGTATCTGGTCTTCGTATCAAAGTGAATGGGCCTGAGTTAGTAAAGACTGTTATCAATCCCCTCATTGTTTTTCTGGGAAATATGGTCACTAAGGGATCATTCCAGGGAAGTCACATAAAGGACCAATGTTTTTCGAGAGACGGGTGGCATCAAGACTGGAGACTGGAACCGTTACTTCTTTATTTCCTCGAATGCAGTCTTACATTCTTTATCCCACTAGAAAACAATTCCTTTCTTCATGATTTGAGTAAAGGACTTATACATGCCATCGAAATTTACAATTAATCAGCTTATTTAGTCTAGGTGAACTTGGAAGCCCCGAAGAACCCGAATGTTTCTTGGGGGAGACATTTGGCTAGTGGCCTTGATCTTCTCAAGATCAATATTGATGCCCCTTTATCTAAAATCGAAGTTGATGAACTTTCCAGTGATGACCCCAAAGGCACACATCCATGGGTTCATCTTCATGTGGCTAGAACAGACGAATCCCAACACTTTATCAAAGTATTTGAGATATACCAGGTGCTAGCAAGATTTGACCACAAGATCATCCACATAACTTTCCACCAATGTTTTGAGGATCCTCTTAAATATGTGATGCATAGCCCACTGATAGGTGGAAACTACATTATTTAGACCAAATGGCGTGACGTGGTAACAAAAAGTACCTTGTGGTTCCCTAAAGGCTATATACTCCTCATCATCGGTGGCCATTATGATATGGTTATTCCCGTAGTAACCATCCATGAAGGATAGGGCATGGATCCCAATTGTAGTGTTGAACAGAAATTCTTCCACTAGAAGAAGAAAATATTCATTCAGACACATATACATGAGATTCCAGAAGTGGATATAGACTCTGATCATTCCATTCTTCTATCTGACATGAACAATATTGGCTATCAATTTGGGTTACTAGACCTCCTTAACAAAATTTGCTCTGATGATCTTGTCAACTTCATCCTCAACCATGGCACCGTGAAAAGGGTGCATCATCCTAGGAGGCTTCTTGAACCTGTGAGATGATTTGCTGGGAGACCGTGGTGGTGGATGTATACATAAAGATATAGTACTGGAATATCATCATAACATTAGGTGAATACATCACGGTGTTGTTTAAGGATGTCTATATACTGTTGTTTCTCCTCGAGGTGTATGGAAGCACAGATCAATGTGGGTTTCAGGTCCACCTCCTTACATAGGTTAACCTGCACCAAATCATCGACTGTGGTGGAGAGTCTCTATTAATAGGAGGAGGTATAATCCTCTAAATCCTATTCTATACTTATGAAGGATGGATCTTTGGTTCGAGGATTTTCCTCTAAGTCGACAGATCCTGATGAGAGGCTGGTACCAGCCTGAGCGGTAGTGGACACTACATCGGGAGATCCATGTGCTGCCAAAATCATTTCGATGAAGGCTGTTGATCCTATCCCACATGGTCTTCCACCCAAGGGGCCACACTTGATGATATAGAATCAATAATGGCATGTCTAATTGAGCCTATTACTTCCATCATGACAAAAAAATCATGTATGATGAATTGTCGTCTCCATGGGGTGGACATCCTGATAACTCATGGGAGTAGGGGGCCTAGGCATCACTGAGGCCTGATTCATATAAGAATATGAGGTGATATCATGATGTCACTTGGACAATGTAATGTTGACCCCCCTTTACCTAGAGACAAAAAAACATTGCCCTAGGTTGGGAGTTGTGTCCTCCAATCGATGGATTGGGAAGACATATGTGTCATCTAGGCCTGCCTACGGGTTGGTCATAATCACAATGGGCGTGACTGTACTGGCAAGAATTAGTTTGTCTTTTCTCTTGTAATAGTTAGCATGTAGATAGTAGGATTCAATATAGGAAAAAGGATTTGCATCACCCAGGAGTATTCCCACTCGACCATTAAGGGAGTGCTTGAGGCACTAGTGATATGATGATGGGACTTCCACATGGAGGTGGAGCCATGGCCTGACCATCAATGCGTTGTAAGAAGCGTCCTACAAAAGAACCATTAACTTAATGCTCGCTACCAAACTGCATAACTGGGTTTATTGTTGGATCTTTCAAACTTATGTATGTTCCATGCTATTTCAACCTTGGATTTTCATGTCAGAGGGACATAGATCATCAGTGGATAGCCCTTTTTTTTGAAGCATCCAGGCCGAGATTAAATTTATCACAGAGCCAATGTCAATAAGGTAGTGATGAATCTCCATGCTACTAAAATGGCTAGTGATGTACAATGGGAAAATGTTCCCATGTATGGGAGAACATTAATATTCTCTGGAGAAGTAGATAATTGTCTTCCATTCAGTATTCTCAACCACCTCTTCATTGAAAGTCCTCTTTAAATGCTACCTCTGTCTCAAACTAGAGGGGGATTTTTAAAGTTTCAGCGAGGGATTCACGCATATCTGGGGATAGGCGAAGGGCCTCAAGGATAGAGAGCCTTGCCGAAAAGCTGTCATGTTTCATGAGGATTTAATACTTTCATGTCAGTTGAGAGATTCATCTTATAAGAGGTCTCTCTATGTTAGGTGGTATGGAGGGCCCTACCGGCTCAACTGGCGGTTGACTGGTGTAGGGAATGCCCCGCTAGTCACTAGTCGAAGCATACATAGTGACAAATTTTTGGGGGCTAGTAGACTGAGACTGGTCCGTAGTAGAGCGTCGATAACCACGATGAGGTCTATGTGGCTATTCATATTCCAGTATCAAAAATGGCGACGATGGAGGGCCTTATGGCATCATATGAGAAAGTTGCACGTGTTGAGATCTATGCTGTGATTGTTGTCTAGTTTTAGTGGAATGCACATCATAGATGGAGGTACTAACCGAGGTGCTCCGATGACCCATATAGTCATGGATCTGCTGAAAATGGCATCAGGTGGGGACATTGGGGTGATCTATCTGGTGCTCCCCATCATCAAGAATTATGTAGGGCTTTACCAACTCGATAGTGTTAACTAAAGTGTACCCTTGACTATCACTTGAAGAATCTTCCACTTCTGTATGAATTATTAGAGTAATCTATATATCTTGTGGCATGAAGTTTCCAAGAGTATGGAATTATGATGGCATTGGAGGGGTGCTTTTTTCCCTTACTCCACAGAGGCTTTCTCTTCATGGAAGAGGATGGATGAAATGTCAATGAGGCGGCTGAAACAGTTGATTTTAAAGGCTCATGTCTATTCAGGCATGCATGGATAATACCATGGGCACGGGAGACCACCTTATGAGTCATCCAGTCGCCATACTTCTGGGACCCATGGCTGGGGACCTGATGCCACTCACATTCGCCATCACTGCCGCTATCGGGCTTCACGAGTACACATGCCAAATACTGCAGAGTTGGGCCCAACCAGACTATGTTATTGTCAACAAAGTCATGGAGCCAGTCCTTGAACACATAGAACTGTATGAGGGTGTTCCCCAATATCAAGTGATAAAGGCAGTAGTGGGGGAGATCGGTAAGGCTCACATCTTCTCGCATCCTGTATTTAGGAAAAAGTACAATCCCATGTGCTAATGTACATCAGAAATAGCTGGGAAGCTGATCCTCATTGAATGAGTAAGTCCGGTTTCTTCTATATGGGAAGTGGGACCTAGGATCCTGATTTTGATGAGGTGCTGGAGCATCCTATCGTGGAGGCGGAGCCTGATTATCATTTTTGGGTGGTGGTGGCGCATTACGTGGGGGAGCATTCCAATTTTGAAGTATGTGCTACTATGATAGAGGTTTCATCTGCAGTGGCAGGCATCCGCAAGGCTACGGAGGCAGCTCCACTGGTAGTAATTCCATTTGTCTGGGGGGATCTATTTGGGCCACCGTGGTGGGCTCAACTCTTTCAGACCTCCTCGCAGGGACTGTGGTAGGCATCGGGCATGCCTGGCTGGTCTGTTGCAAGGCATCTTCTAAGTGATGGTCCTTATCAGAGAAGAGTCAGAATCCCATAGGGTAGTTCAGGGTAATCAAAGATGGGAGTAGTTCCTTTGTGACATTCCCCACACACATCGTCAGTAGTTTCTCCAATGTCATTAACATGTCAAGGATGTATGTGAGACATTCCCACCGGGAGATAATATCTGTGAAACGGTCATCAGACCTCAGTTTTCACATGAATAGGTTTACGATAGTTTCCATCCGAGTGGAGGAACTAAACTCATATACAAATTTCCTACAGAGATCCACACAGCCAGCTACTAACCCGATGGGGAGTAGGCTATACCAGAGTAACGCAGACCCTTCCAATGTCAATTCAAAACACTAGAGTTTAGCGGCCTCTTGATACACTGGAGTTCCAAACATGGGACCAAACATTGAAATAATGTGGTCAAGATGCTGCGGTGGGTCACCCATCGCATTAACATGGTAGAAAGTGGGAATTTGAAAATCCGAGGTTGCTGGAATAATATCCTCCCACACCAGATATGGCTTCCCGTCAGGTGGGACTGCCACCTATCATGTTTCCAATACCTCAAGGTGGGTGATGAGCACCGCTATGGGATCATTTGGCTGGGGATTCCTATCTTAATAGGGACCTTTTACCACTAGTGAATTCGTAGGTTCTTCAACATGATAATCCAGACAAAAATATCATGGAGCGGCTAGCAAGACGACATGCAGAATAGTTGGGGGAACCTAAGCAAGGTCCCAAGGAATATTTCGTTGCTCAGGTGGATTTGGAAACACATATCGCACCCTCTTTCCTTACCCTCCAACGTCCACCTTGTCTGCATGGGGAGGATGATCTAGGTCATCCAGAGGCAACTCATTGTGGGAGAGTTGTGTCTGCCCCTGATCTACCATTGAATGATCTCCTTAACCTAGTCGTCACTCCATAGCACGTTCATCGAGAAGGTAGTCAACTATATTTTTTCTCCACGAGCTGTTGATGCAATGCATCTTTTTCCTGGTCCTCCTATATATTTTCCACTGAGATAGACAGTTCAGAGTTTTTGGTAGCTCTTAGATGCTCTTTACCATTAATGTGATTCTGGAAAAGAACTAATTACTTAGTGGGTGTAAGGAGACCCAACAGATTTTTCATATGACGAGTAACACTTCCCAACAGATCCAATATTTGCCGCATGCCCTTGAGGGGTAGGTCTCTACCATGGAGCTCCATCATGTTCTCCCCTTCTGATAGGCCGGTCATGTTAACCATGACTCTAGGATGGGACATTTCCTCAGTATCACCTAGAGAGTCGGGCTTCCCCTGGATAGTAGATAATAGGAGGGCAGAATAATTCCCCCAACCACGGATCTGTACATGGGGGAATCCTCCTTGATAATCTTGTGGAGTACTTTGAAACATTGAACACATCATTGTTGGAGGTCCCTACGGTGGCCTAGTGACTCTGGACACTAGGCCACAGGGAGTGCAACCAAATTAACCAGAGGGCATTGCTCGCCAATTTCTTCAAAATTATCTTGGATTTTTTGATAAGCCACTCGCAGGTGATGAAGGTAAAAATTTGTTTCCCATAGGGTTTTATAGAAAAACTTCAGTTCCTCTCAGGTGAGGGATTCTGGCGCACTGAAATTTAGTGCTGCAACCAGCCAAAAAATCTCAAGGAGGTGGTCCACTATGAGAATATCCCATAATCTCATCGGCTCAATTTATGGGTCTGGCCCTTGATATCCCTATTCTTCAACTAGATTTGGTTGACGAAATGGTTGTGGTACTGAAGATGAACAATGAGATGGTAGGCTGGCCAGTGTAGAATATGGTGAATGGGATAACAAGACACCGCATCTTGGGCTATCCTCTAAAAAGTGTAGTGAACTGGTCTATACACCCCGATAAGATGGGTTGGCAACCAGGGTTTCTAGCACAATGACTGTAGCTGCTGGCCATGGACCCTACTGCTATACATCTACCATAAATCCCCAAAACAATTCTCCGCAATCTCTGGTCGAGGTGGCGGGATCTACTAGTGATGATGGTGGAGATTTCCCGGATGGAACCTAGGGAGATGTCAAATCCTCTACCTCATAGATGTATCTAATAAGGGAGGTAGGGATTTGGTGGTCCTCGCATTCAAGGAGTACGAGGATGGTACACCTCATTCAATCCCCAACCCTTGACACCGAGGACCGAGGGGAGGGTTCTATCGCTGAATTGTATTCCGCTTCAGAATATGAGAATAAGAATTGTTTAATCTCAGTCCAAACCATCCCAACATTATTCTTATGGTGTCGACGACCTGCCCTACTGTCCCGGACTGGATCTTCAGGACAGGGTGGATTTTGGGCACATGGAGTACCTTTAGCCGAACTGGTACTGTGATGGAGAGGGAATCCACATGAGTAATCCAGGGTGTGAGGAGCCCATGGATAGATATCAAAAGGAACACGGGGAGGACCTCTGTTTCGACTGGATGATGTGCGGAAGGAATATCTGTGGTTATTTTTGGAGTGGATAGGACCTCCACCGGAGCTGGTGGTGGCATAGGTAAGGCCTCTATTCTTGTTACCCTGGGTGGTGTCAATGTGAGGAGGATCCTCGTACTTTCCAAGACGAACACGGGTAGGAACTCCGTTTTGGGTGCTGATAAAGCAAGGATGACCGTCACTCCTCCTATCACTAGGGCGAGGAGAGCCTTTTCTAGTGGCTATAAGAACATTTGGAAGACCCCCAGGCTAGAGGTTAACTAAACACAAAACATCTCCACACCGATGACATGTAGTTCGAGGAACAACTCCATACCCAATGTAATGAGCGTGGGTGAGACTCCCATACTGAGTATCGTTTACATGGGGAGGACCCTCATTTGGATCGAAGGCGCCAACGGGAAAACCTCCATACCAATCTTGAGGGTGGGGAGAAACAACGTTATCAACGGTGGTGTTATGGGGAGGAAATTTGTATTGAGGGTCGTGGATGTGGGTTGGCCTACGGCAGGCACTACCCACGCCTGCAGCTAGGAGAGTCAACCCAGTCTGCCCATAGGGAATTTCGGGCCCCAATCCTGGCCATATTTCTATATTACCTTGCTGAAGACAGACAAGGAACTAATGATACACATTATTGGTGGAACGAGCAAGACATGTCGTTGATGTTGATGCCCCTTGGTGGGCGTCTTCCTCGGCCTATGCCCAACATTTGTTTCTGGTGAGACAGACTGCAGACGGTGGTGTAAGAACAAGGCATACTTGCTCCTCGGCATGTAAGGAAGTGTGGAAGAGTTGGCACCATCACGTGGGATCCCTCGTTGGGAGTCCCTGGAATGGGACCTTGGCTAGGCTGATCCAGACATCTCCTACCTCGTCGGCCTTGGGGAGGGAGTCATCGAGTGGGTCCAGGGAGAGGCTCCAGAAACTATTATATGTTGGCGTGTGGAGAAGTGGCTCTTAGTTCAGGCCTTTGGGGTGACGTTGGGGATGATTCGTAGATGCCTTTAGATCTCAGTGGTCCATATCCTGTGTCAGGATAATACCCTCCTCCTCATACCGGTGAATGAGGTTGTTGATCACCCTCCACTGAATGAATTCAGATGGGGAGAGGTGGTGTGGGTGCCCAACAATTTCAGAGGTGGAGACTGTCGCAGAAGTAGTGGTGATAGGCAAAACTACCACATTGGCACTACCCCTTCCTATACCTGGGTGGATGGGTGGTGATCGAATTCCTGATGCAGGAGATTGGTTCCTTGAAAAGAAGGGAGATTAACCCATTAGTGCTAAAAGAAAAAGGTATCGATGACTAGTGCCCCAATTCCATTCCGTCTTCCATGGCTGGTAATAGGGATCCCCACTGACAACGTAATAGATCAGGATGTCCAATGTTTCAACAACCCTAACTTCAAGTGAGTTTCATACCGGACTCACTATTTTCTTGGCCGTACCTAGCACCAGATAAATGGATCTCGGGACACTCTAGTCTACTGATTCCACAAATGTTACTAATCTCCAAATTAGAGATATGTGTTTCATGTAGGGTTCACCATTTCTGTTTCTGATTCTTTCATCGGGGTGTGCATCCCTCTGTTGAGGAATCATTGATGTGTTTCCACGCTTTCAAGGTTCCCAAAAGCAAGTGGAATCTATCTCTTATTTAGGGATGTTTGCTCCATGATCGAAACAGGATGATGGGATGTCAGTCTCTTCTTCCTTGGATTCCTCCTTGGATCTCGTTACCTAGTCTAGGTCTCCCTCATATATTAATACGTTTTTCATGAAACACTTCGTAGTGTCATATCTTTATGGAATCCGGTTAATTACACTTCTTCTTTCAAGACATTCCAAGGGGTCATGTCAAGGGAGAAACCTTCGGTTGGGGGAGTAGTGATGTTGGACGTCATTGGCGTGTCTGGACACTGTCACACTGGTGCATCTTGGTTTCTTCTCCTTGTCATAGTGCATCTTTAGTGTACGGAATACCTAGTCATCCCACATCGAATGCGGGGAATTATATACCATAAGCATGTATATGATGTTTTCCTCAGCTTCCATTTCTTAAAATAAGGTATGTTACAAGTTTAACATCTAGTAAAGACCGATCAGACTAATCAGATCACTAACAAGAGTGGATCATATGGGTGAAATCCCTGGAGGGTACACAGATGTTGGGAATAACTCATGGTTAGTTAATATTTTTATACTAGAAGTTGATATAGAGGGGGTAACATGATCTCACCGGGATGTGGCGGCTGAGATAAGAATCAAGGTGGATGATGGATGGTTGAGTGAAGTGGAGAGGGAATGAGATGGAACCATTGTGATGACAGCAGTGATGTTGGGATTGATTCTCGAAAATGCTTCCCGTGTATCCCTGTGGTAGGGAATCAAAGTCCGCAGAGTTCAGGGTGAGGGAAATGATTTGGGGAATACACATATGACAGCAACCTGATAGTATGTTGGGGGTTACGCATGGTTAGCAGCTCGGGTTGGTCTAATTACAACAGTGAAGACCAATGATATGGCTCCCAATAATGGGGATTACAATATATTACCCCTTATTGGAGACAAAAAGGCTAACCACTGATTGGAGAGACAATAGCTTACCTTTGATTAGAGACAGAACGACTTACCGCTAATCGGGATACGACTTACCGCTAATTTGGGAATACATTTCATTGTCATGTAGGATGGGGGTGAACCGATATGATGTAGCCAGAACCTACAAGGTGTTGGGATTTAACCTCATGGTGGATTCATACGTACCATACCTTGGAAAAGATCAAAGTCCATGTAGTTCATAATGGGGGCTTGGTGAACCGACAAGATGTGATTAGGACCAAGTAGTTGTTGGTCTTGAACCTCGTGGAGGCTTCCTAAATACCATATCTTGTAACAGATCAATGTCCACATGGTTCAGAAGTGGATTTGGTGAACTGACGTGAAGGTTGTGGGGAATAATGGATGATTTCCTTGAACCTCACGGAGGCTTCCTACATGCCTTTCCTGGGCATGGATCAAATTCATCGTAGTTTGGAATGGGAGATTGGTGAACCTACATGAAGTGGATGGGAAAAATAAGGTGTTGTTATTGAACCTTGTCGAGGCTTTCTAAATACATTACCTTGGCAATGTCAAAGTCTACTTAGATCAGAAGTGGCTTTGGTGAACCAATGTGGAGGTGGTCGGGACCAATGGTATTGAGATTGAACCTCTTGGAGGCTTCCTCGTACCTTGCCTTGGAATGGATCAAAGACCACATATATGGGAAGTGGGGGGTTGGGGATTACACTCTAAGGAATCCCATGAATGATTTCGTTGTTGGTGAATAATCTAAGCCCACGTGATTCATGCTCGGTGTGAGAATCAAGATGCAGCAGAGACATAACGATTGCGTTTAGAAAGGTGCATCTATGGGAAGTGGAGTGGGGCATATACGTAGTCAGCATCCCAAAGAAGAAAGAAGACCTTATGTGTGGTTAGCATCCCATGGGGATGGATATTGGAACACACTTGAGGATGGTGGCGTAATGGTGAAAATACCCAACGAGAGAGGGATTTTTCACAGAAGAATATAGGAGGAGTAGGGATGCTACATCTTGCCAGAAAGGCTAGGGGATTACACCATGTTGGTTTCCCTTCCCCACGTACTGAACCGATCTAGAAAATAGGATCACATTCCATTTTAGGAAGATCTCAATCTAATGGAGATGAGCAGGTGTAGGCAATGTATGAGCCACGACACCCAGCATATAGTGAATGGGGTGAGGCCACAGTTTAATGTCATGTTCTAAGGACGATGGTCTTGGAAATTTAATGTCCTACAGATCAAACGATGTGGGTTCTCTCAACAACCCTAAGACTTACATAAAAGTACATAGTGTGTTTTTCTCCCCCTAGGACATACATAACAAGCACTATTTAAACCACGTTGAAGGGAAGGAACTGGAAATGCCGTGAATATGATGTGTCATGGAGTGATCCAATGAGGGGTCCATGTTATCGTGGCTATGCGAAGAAGCAATAGCCATTAGCGTGCATATTGGAAGATGCATTAGGCAAAGCACCACAATGGGAAAAATCACCCAAGGGACTTTGAAGATACTTTGTACGAGTCTAGAGGGTCATGCAGAAAGGAGGATATTAAATTAAAGGAGTTAACTGAAAGGTATCGTGTTAATAACATTTTGCTCCATATAGTGGAGGAGCATCACAAAGAGGAATGATTTGTGATGTGGGTGTTCATGCCTAGGAAGGGGGCGTAGGTGCAAATGGAATGTTCTTTGTGATGTGGAATGACTTTTGCGGAGCAGTTCTTCACTAATAAAGAGTGTCTTATAAAGATTAGCACTGCGAAGCAATGTGCTACACAAAGCACAGTGACCCCACCTTGGAACGGGGTTTACATGTTCATGGGGGTACTTCATTAAGCATAAGTTCTCCATGAATACCTGAGTCCCCTTTAGGTTCCCCATCCTTCGTGATGTCCTGTGGGCTCTGTGAAATGCATCCCTCTTTGAAGAGGGGTCGAATTTAAGGAAAGGGAAATGTATTTTACGATGCTAAAGTACCTTGAGCAGCTCATTTTTCACAGATCAAAAAAATTCAATACTTTTAGGGAGATAAGAATGTGAAACGTCAGAGGATCTGTCCTTTGGGCTTATGGGATCCTGATATTTATATGCAAGAGGTGTTGCGATATAGAGCATGCTTGGCATGAAGATGTAGGAAATTTTGTCGTAACAGTGGAGCATCCTGCCTTCGTGCTCCGCGGCAGCTTCACAAACGTCAATCGGGTTCGTGGATCCTCCTGCCTCTGTGCTACACGGTGGCTCCACAAACGGCAATCCGTTTTGAAGAACCTCCCACATCTCTACTCCGAGGAGGCTTCTCAAAGATCAATCAGCTTTACGGAGCATCCTGAATCCATTCTCCACAACGACTTCGCATAAAAAAATTGGGTTCGTGGATCCTCCTGCCTCAGTGCTCCACAATGACTCTTCTAGGGAGATAACATCACGCTGGTCGCGGTGCTGGATGGGTTCAGTGAATAGGCTTCATGAAGTAGCTTTAGAGGATGTTGTTCCTCTGTGCATGTTAGTTCTTCCTCTCCCCAAATTTTTTCCACCAAAAAAACACATATATTGTATGGATATTGGACATATGATCGATCCATGATAAAAATAATTTATTTTTTAAAATATAAAAAAAACTTCAATTTATTCTTTAATGTTTATATTTATCATATACAATTCATCTATCACTTCCAAACACAAATAAAAACTTCAAAAAATCATTAAAAAATAGCTGATATGTTGTTGATATGATCTATAAAAGAAGAACCTCTATAGATATATCATCTAAAAATGAAAATTATTCTTAGATAATTTTAGCATGATTCATATTAATCTATAATACCACTTAGACATACCATCCTACTATATCATTGTTGAAACCAAAATATTTAGTCATGGGTAATAATTTTAAATAATCTTTATATATAACTATAATACATATGTGATAGACATACCCATTTATAAACCACTTGAATAATGTCTAAATACAAAAATATAAATAAGTTAAATTGTTTATATTAATCTATTATTGGATCAAATAAAATTTTATATGTATTCAATCAATTCTATCGCATATGTATTATGATTGATATCACATGTTATATGGTTCTAATGATAGGTTTTTATATTTCAAATACAAATATAAAATTCAATGATAAGGTTAAATAAATTGTTCTAAATGTTTAAATAATTAAAATATAATAACTATTTAAAAATCATTTCATAAGGGAAATTGTTTTGTACTGTATGAAAAAATATATTTTGAATCACGCATATATCATGTAGTCTTATTCATTAGATAAAATCCTATGGGAACATATAAAATTAATCATAAAACAAAAACAAATAAATTATTATATTATCTAATTTTGTACAAAAATAATTTCTATCTGATATTTTAATGTTCTCATTCAAATATATGTTATGCATCATCTTTAGCTAATAATTTTTTCTTTGAAATATGGTGTTTTGTGCTTTCCTTATATGATATCATTATCCCAGCACATCGTACATAGTCCAATATATATAAAATAATTTATATAGGTATATATTCACCAAAATTACAGGTTTTTTACTATCAAATAGATGTTCTATAAATATGAAGAACTCTGTTATAGAGGTCAGGTTTTTTCCTTATATATATTCTAAAATCGAATGAATTATCAATTCCACTCCCTCAATATATTTTTCAAAAATATATGGATCTCGATTTTTTCACTACATTATTTATTTTAATTCATCAGTTATGGTATTTCAGCAAAATTTTAATATGATTCACCATGTTTTACAAATAATTCTATTTGGTATTCTAGTTTACCTATGTTATAGAATTCATGTTCAATTATTTATAACATGAAAACATAAATAAATATTGTCTATTATCTATTTAGTAATTCTCCATGACATGAAAAACTCATGATCTGTGTTCTTTTAACGAATTTTTAATACCTTGAATTTTGTTTTCCAGGAAATTATTTGAATATTATTGCCATATTTTTTTAGACATTTATTCGATCTATTTAATTATGTTATAAGCTTTCCAGTGATACATTACGTACCTAAAATTTGGATCAAACAAATTAAAAACATTCAAAATTCTTATAAAAATTTATAAGGATACCATTTAAATAATTAAATCACTGTAATTAAATATTCATTGTTTTTTATATAGAATTTTATTACATATATATTTTGGGATGATAAGTCTCAAAATCCCATTATTTTGAGTTATATACTTATCAGGGATTTTGATGATCCTCTCTTATCATACACACCTATAAAGGGCTTATAATGTTATTTTCAACTTATGATTTACGTATCAACATAAAGAATATTCCATTTGTATAAAAAAAGTATCTAAATAATGCCACATAATAGTCTTTTGAGAATAAATATTTCACTTACCACCACTATTACGTCACTCTTCTCATCCTCAATAAGTCCATACAAATTTCATCAATAAATTAACTCATACCAATACAATGTATACAGAAAATCTAATATTCTCTCTTAAAATTAAATTTTTGATCTTCCCAACTACAATTTTAATAGTTTTAGTGCCTTTAAAACTCCCCTAAATTAAAAATTATGCATCCTAATTAAAAAATGTAATTGTATTCAATAAATTACAAAAGAAATAAGTGAAAATAAAATAAAATCGTCACTTATAGCAAAATTAACTCTCAAATTCCCCAAAAAACTCCTTCATCTAGAAAATATAAATATTTTCAAAAAGACATATTAAACCAATGATACTCTATCTATAAAAATACCCCCTGATTCCACCCAATTAATACATTAAGAATAATTAAAAACCTTAAAATTCATTAAAAATAAGTCTCAATATTAATATTAATAAATTATACAAAATACAAAATCAAAATATCCTTCGTGATCTAATTAAAATCATCACTTATATTTCAAATGATCCCAATATTTCCTTAGGTATTTTTAGATAAAATAACAATAGAATAGAAATGAAAAGAACCCACAAAAGACTTTATAATGAAAATATGGTTATGATGACCAATATTAAAAAAATATTCCAAATTGGGTATAACATTTATCCTAGACACATTGTTTAAAAAATGTTCACAAAATCATTTTCAAATTACTAAAAAATTTGTTTTTATACATAATCACCATTTTATAACCGTATTTAAAAATATAAAATAACATTTTCATTTTGTTTTCTAAAACTATTTATAGAGTTAATATTTTAATTATTATTAATATGTGTTTAAATTATTTAATCCCTCATGAGTATTTTTGCATCATTTATGTGTTTTTTGGTCTAGTTTGGTTATCAATGTGAAAAAGGAAATTCTGTAAAATTGATAGTTTTTAGGAGCTTCTCTTTTTTGGAATAACTTTTAAATTAATGATATAATTAAATAGAGTCCTGGTTTTAGGTTTTTAATGCATGTGGGATTCAAATTAGTGTTTCGGACCAAGAACCAATTTGAATCCCAATGGTACAGAAAAATAAATCAAATGGATAAATTAGCCTAGCAAGCATAATGGTCCCCACTACATTAAATCTACAATAACTCATTCAACCGACTTCAAAATGAGGTGATTTAGGATGTTGTCGAAAACGGACTTCCAAAGGAAGGTTGACATTAAATTTCATAAAATATGATGCTCATCAATGAATATTTTGGACATGTTCAAGTGGAGTGGGTGAAACAGTTATTGGCGGCCATGAAAAGTAATGGTCATTGATTCAGCCATATATTTCCTTAAAACTATCTAATAACTCTTAAATTTTGAGGATATATATCCAAAATAATTACAAAAATTCAATAATAAGGTACCGTAGTGTGTTTCGGCCGTCTGTTGGGCATAACAGAGGAAATTTTCTGGAGAACGGATTCATGAGGATCAAAATTTCAGTTCTTTCTTTTCTTCCTTTCATTCTTTGTAGCAATGTAACGACTTATAATTCCACCATCAACTAGGTTACCCTTACCATGTTGGGAATGATCTTATGAGTGATTGGTGGGGTAGTTTTACCCTTTTGTAATTCTTGTGTTCTTTCACTTATTGTTTTAATATCCTCTTTTCTCTTCTGTGAATTGGTTTCAATTTCTTATTATAGTTTTTATTATCATGAACAATTTTATCTGATTTTAGGTTCCGTTGTTTATTTTTATTTTTTCAATAAAAAATATCTCCTTGCACTAGGTTTTTTATATATAATGGAATATACCATGATTTAGGGGTGAAGTACTTGGTGATCACAGGTACGTGTGTGAGAAGTAGTGAATGTTCTTGATTGTTTGGGATGAACAAGGCCTGATTGGAAATTTACTATGATAATTGTTGGTATTCAATACAACTATATTACAATTTGGAAAGAAAATAGACAAATATGATCTTTTAGTAGGTTTTATTCTCAAATTAATATTTGACCAAGAGAGTGAGAATAAGTGATTGCACATTCTCACTCTTAATGACTTAGCAGAAGAGAATTAGGTAAGTTGAGCTGTGATAGAAATACAATTGGGAAACTGACCCAAAACTAACCACCAATTCATATGAATGATTTAAATCATATAATTTTATATTTTTTAAGTCCTTCACTAAATTTATTTACTTTTTGTAGTTTCATTATTTAATTTTCAAAATCAAACAATTTAAAAAACAACATCACTTCTTTCACTTATTTTAGGTGAAGAACACTATTTTTGATCACTCCTCTCTAGATAAAACAAAGGTAACTTCTATAATACATTTTAACTAAGATTATATTAGTTTTTTCCACACCACAGGATTGGAATGTGTCAAAACATGGCGTTGTTGCTGTGGAGGTAGTTCCACAACCTCATTATAAATATTTAACACTTTTCAAAAAATCATAAAAAAATATTTGTCCATGATGTTTTAAAATGATTATTTTTTTAATTATTGTAACAACTACGCACAGTTTGAACAAGTAAATGAGTCTGTATATGATATAATTCAGATTTATGAACTTTAAAATGACATAGAAAAAATAGAGAACAATGTAGAACTTGCATTTGAAAATTTCCATTAATTGATGTAAAAACCAGACTATGAATGAACCTAAGGAGGACAAGAATGAAGAATTAACTACTGAGCTACATGTGCGAGATCAAAAAGCGCTAGATGGATTATTTGATGATTGTGAAAAAATAATTGATCCACATATTCCTTACATTGTAGAAGATCCAGAAACATTAAATGAAGACACCGCCAATGTGGTGGAATTTGAAGAAAAGATGGATGATCCTGACTACCAACCTATATTGTGTGAAATTCAACAACAAGTAGAACATTATACTGAAGAAGCAATTGATGTCAAGCCACTTAAGGTATATTATCTTTTTTTTAATTATTTCTATTCTGATAAAATAAAATATGAATTAAGTATCACATGCCCTTGCTTGAAATTTTCAGATTTTCCCAACAATTTTATTTCCTTGGTGGATGAGGAAGATGAAGAAGATATACCTGGAGAGGAACACCTAAAGCTCTTAATTTTTTTATCATTTATTATAAGGAGTTCAAGATGAGATCCAAGTAGAATTGATTGAGTAAAAAGAGACACAAGATGATTACTTTTAAAGGGAATAATTTGATATGGATTCTTCATGTTTTAATTTTATTCAAATATAATTACACTCAAATTTTCCCTTTGACTATTACTTTGATGCAGCATACCTTGAGGAACTTCTAGAGAAAGCAGAAGAAGTTGTGAATGTGGAAACCAATAAATAAAATTACTCATTCATTATCATAACCTCAGTATTCAATTTTTAAATCATTCACATGGGGTTGGATATGGAAGACTATATCCATGTAGTTATAAATATAATGAAAATAGTGATATATGGAAAGAAAAATGTATTGGTTCATAAGAATGAAACTCAACCCTCCATCAGAATGGGGATAACCATCTGAAACTTCCCATCTGGAGAAAGTCAAATCCCAGGGCCCACCTCGGGGATCCCACCAAGATATATCCTTATATTCTCATTATATTTATATTTTCTTTTATTACAATAAGTTAATTATGTATTATTACCTACCTTTGTTTGTAGGTTTTTATGTGTGCAACATGTAGGAGATTAACTCAGCATTGCACTACTAATAAGTTAGGTTGTACCTTTCCACTAAAATTCATCGATTTCTATGAATCCATTAAAAAAATTCTTACATTTTAAAACAATTTTAATGCATTGCGGACACTATATCATTTAATTGTGGGGGAGGGAACCATTGTATTTTATGAATTTCAATTGTTTATTTTTTCAATTTTCACCAAATAATAAGTGTGTTTCAATGTTTTGTTCGTTTTTGAAACATTTGAGCTAAAATTATTACCTTATCTAGTTTTTAGACAAATTTCTATGAGTGAAATAATTTATCCCAGGAAACTGTGATTAAATGAATTCTGAATTTGAAATTGTTTCACGTTCAAATATTTGGATATTTCATGAAAAGTACTATGATTTTTGAATCCCATGCCACAATTCATTTCCTTTATCATTGAAATCACATTCTCACAAGGCTTTTGAACCTAGTTTTCACATTATTTTTATTTAACTCACTTCTTGAGAGAACCATGTCATGCTTGATTTAACCATAATATGATTTATTTCTGTCAAAGCATGAGGGTTTGAGGTACATGTGTTTTAAATGATTGTGGGATTTCTTTGGTATTTAAATCCCACTTTTCAATAAAATCATTTTTATAATGGCTATACATGACCATTTAACTTTCCTATCTATTAGATTCTATGAAAATCCTATTAGTTTAGCCACATTACAAGCTATTATTCCCTATCCAACCTTCTCTTGAAGTGAAATTCCACAATCAATTTGAACATAAGAGTGTGGGGAAGCTATCATCGATTGTGATACTTCATTGGGTGAAATTTTGGGTTGAAATAAAATACTGAATAGAATTTATTGCTGAAGAAAAAAATCATTCTTTTGAAATATGATCCATTTATGTAGATTTCATCATGAGAAAATTAGTGCCTTTCTAGAGCTTCTAATAGAGAAAAAAAGTTGTTCCATTTATGGAGTTTTCAAGAAATATTATTTTTGAGAATATTGTAATATTTTCTGGTAAAATGATTAACTATGTGAACATTCATTGATATTTAATGAGGACAGAGCTTATTTTCTACTAAGGTGAGTGAAGAGGAGACCATACATGTGTGAAAATTAGAGTAATGCAATTTTACTTCAAAAATATCCAAGACCTCTTCATCCAGCCTTAGAATTTTCACATATAAATCCTACAAAACTAAATCCAAAAAACAACCTTGAAATTTCCTCATGATAAAAATATGTCTTTGACTCACTTCGGGTGGAGATTTAGGAATTTATCAAGCCTATGGTGACCCTTGTATGAGTTTGGATGAGAAAGACATTGCTAAAAAACTAGAATTTGTGTGATGAGAGATAATGAATGTAAGGTAAGTGTTATATGTGCATGGGTGGAGAAATGAATAGTAAATATATTTAATGTTATGAAATTAAGAACTTGAAATAAAATTTTTTGAGGAGGTATGGTATATTTTGTTTCTTATGGTCAAATTGGTGGATCTCATTGATATGTGTTTTAAATTTTCTTTGATTTTATTTTGATTCTGAATTTTCAAGGATTCCAACTGATAAGTGTGGGGGAATTGATAGAGTTAAAATTTTCATTATTATTAATATATTTTTTAATGATTTAATTCCTCAAAATTATTCAAATTTAGTATATTTGCATCATATATGTGTTCTTGGTGTATTTTGGGCTTAAATGTGAAAAGGAGGTAAGTTTGTAAAATTGATAGTTTTTAGGAGCTTCTATTTTTAGAGGATAACATTTAAATTAATGATCCAATTGATTTGAATCCTATTTTTAGTCTTCATATGCTTGTAGGCATGAAATTTGTTTTGTGGACCAAGACCCAATTCGAAACCCAATGGTATAGAAAAATCAATCAAATGGAGAAATCAGTCTTCCAGGCGGAATGGACCCCACTACATTAAATCTAAAATATCTCAATAAAACTTACTTAAAATGAGGTTATTACATCTTTTGTTGACATAGAACTTTTAAAGGAAGGTTCGCATTAATTTTCAAAAAATATGAAGCTCATCAAGGCATCCTTATGGAATATTAAAGTGGTGTGGGTGAAATAGTTTTTAGAGACTAGTAAAAGTAATGGTAATTAATTCGGCCACATATTTATTTATCCTTGTCAAATGACTATTAAATATTTAGGGTCAATATCCATATTCATTAAAATAATTATATAATAAGGGATCTAAGTTATTATCAGCTGTTTGGTGGGCATAACTGAGGCAATCTTCTGGAAGAAAAAAATCGGGAGGATCAATTTTTTTGTACATCCTTTTATTTCTTTTGTTCATCTTAGCTTTGTAAGGAATTATTATTCCCCCTTCAAATAAGTTAAGATTATAGTGGTGGGATTGATCATATTAGTGATTGGGGAGGGGTATTTTAACCATTTTTTAATACTTCAGTCCATTCACATAATGTCTTATTATCCTCTTTTCTCTTCTGTGAATGAGTTTCAATTTCTTATAAAAAAATTTATTATCATTTAATACTATATCTGATTTTTGAATATTTTGTTTATTTTTATTTATTAAATGTTCAATATTTCCCTCCACGAGGATCTGGTTTATATATGGTGTAATATACCAGTACATATGGGTGAAATTCTTGGTGAACACCGGTACGTGTGTGACAAGTAGTGAATGTTCTTGATTTCTTGGTATAAACAAGACCCGTTTGTGAATTTCCTTGAGGTTATACACTTCAACTATATTACACATTATAAGTAAAGTATTCCAATATAATTTTTATTATGGTTTATTCTCACATTATTATTTGACCAATGGAGTGAAAAGAAATAATTGTGGATTATCACCCTTAACGTCTTAACAGAAGAGAAATGGGTAAGTTGAACTGTGATAGAATTAAAATTGGGAAACTTAACCTAACCTAATCACCATTTCATATCACTGAATTAAATCATATAAATTTTCAATTTGTTTTAAAACTTTCACTTAATTTCTTTACTTTTTTTGGTTTCTTTCTTGTATTTTACAAATCAAACAATTTCAAAAACAACCTTCATTCGTTCTCTTATTTTCAGTGTCAAAAACTATTGTTGAGAACTCCTCGTAGAAGACTACCTAGGTAACCCACTATAGTAAAATTTAACTTAGATTGTATTTGTTTTTTCCACACCCTATGATATGTATGTGTCACGTATAAATTAATTGTATGAATTGTATTTAAAAATTGATTCACACTATATTTTTCTCAATCCACCTCTCATTTCACTTTTCAGTGGCCTATATTTAAAAAAAAATATAGAACAAATAATACTACCCATTATTCACACCCAATTTCAATAAAAGTATGAATCAAACCACTATAATAGGTGTTACACACCTAAACTGACATTAATATCTTACAACCTATCATAAGTGATTCAAAAATTAACCATACATATCAAATATTAATATTATTTTTTTTAAAAAGTATTCCTAAAAATTTTCATATCATACTAAACACATTTTATACCAACTATAATCAGATAAATACCAAAAGAAATATTTTATTCAAAGATGTATCTTTAACCAAATTTATAGTTCTATCCTCATACAACTAAATATATACTTATAGCACATACTCAATGAAACAACTCTTTATAATATATATACTTTCATACCAAATATTCTTTAAAATTTTAAATCCTTATAAATCAATTATCTTTGATGAACCAAATTGTTATATTTTAAAAACACCAAACAACCTTAAAACTATTGTGTCCTCCTTATCCTATTTTTTTCTACAAATCCTTGTCAATATATATTCAAATAAAAAATAATTTAAATAAATTCTAAAAATATCTGTAAAAATATATTATCACAATTTAATTTATTCTTATAAAATTTTCAAAAAATTTCTAACTCATAATTCCTATTAAACAAATCTACACAAATATTTGAGAATTTTTATCACTTTAATCTTATTCTAAAACTCTTTTATATATATTAAAATTGATTAATATTGTTTTAACACGACCAAAACTCATTATTCTTTCTTCTATAAGACCTAAAAACTAAAAATTTACCTATTTAAACCCATTAATTTAATAAAAAAAAATTTCAAATATTTATTTACCATTCATTATAAATCACATAATCAAAATCCATCCCAAGATAAACATTCAAAAAAATGAATTAGTTATTCTAAACTTCTAAATTTTGGTATAAATAATCAAATTAATTCATAAAAAATAAAACTCATTTTCAGGAACACACATGAAAACATTTATCACTAAAAAAATTAATGTTTCTTCAGAAAGATTAATTTTTTTATCTATAATCCGATATTTTTATTACCAATATTTATTCGAACCTGAAATAATAAAATTATTTCTATCAAATATTGAAAATATTAAAACCCTTGTTAAAATTAATTTCTAACATTGAAACAGTTAAATATTTTTAAAATATAAATAATCAATAATTTTGTATAAAATAGTTAAAACACGTTATCATATATAGTGGACCAACAAAACCCAACCAATCTAGTTAAAAACTGAATAAACCATTTGACATCGATTATATTTACTTTTAGTTTTTTTAATCAATATAATTCCCATAATATTTAAAAAAATATAATATCAAAGAAATTTTTTTCATAATAATGATATCAATAATTTAGAAGCAGAATCAATGTGAAAAATACATCATATGAAATTGTGAACAATTTTTACCATTAATCATACTAATCAAAAATAGTAACATCATTCAAAAGGAATTATTAAATTGAAATGAATATTAAAAAACTAATTGTATTTATAATGTTATTTTAAGAACTAATATTTTTTCAAAATAGACCCATTAAAATTATAAATTCTAAATTTTGGAATTCACATGTTTTTTAATACCTAACCATGTTAATACTATTTTTATATAAATAGAATATTTTTTTGTAATCCACACACATAATACAAAAACATTTTAATAAAAATTAAATCCATTAAAAGATTACTTAATCTATAAAATATTTACATTGAAATTTAAGATAAATAAAAAAAATTCAAACCCCATTTTAAAAACAAAAAAAAACAACTATTTAAAAATCTGATTACAATAATAATTTTTATTTTAGAATAATTCCTTCAAACTATACCTATGTAATTAGCAGGGTAAAATAACTTAGTTAAACAAATTTATAATTTATTAATTATTATAAAACATTGTAAATTAGATCCATATTATTACAAAACTTTTCATCACCCATTCAATAAAATTATGGTGATTAATTAAAAAAAATTCAAAAACCATTTAACGGAAAATAATAATAGAAAATTATAAAATAAATTCCTTAAAAAACAATATTGTATTAATTTTTCCCTATTTATACCATGATTCAATATATGATTAAACAAAATAATTTGTTAAATGAATAAAACATATTTTATTTTTCATATAAATTATATTTTAAATTAAAAATAACATAATAATTTAAATACCCTCACATTAAAAAAATATCGATCTATCTGCAATCACATCACCAAAATAAATTCAGTTAATAAATGATGTCACAATTTATTCATATATGATATAAAATTATTTAGGTGGCCTAATTTATATCTTCGTTATACATGGATAATCAAACTCAAATAATAAAAGGAAAATATAATGACCCATTTACAGATCAATAGACACCTGAATTTACCTAATCATCCCTAGTAATATAATAATTTATACAAATATGAAGGTATTTTAATTTTATAAGTACCTCTAAATTTTATACCATACTTTCTCCACACCTTCCATTGAATAAACATTTTTATCCTCTTTTGAATCAACCTGCTCTGATTCCAGACCAAATACCAATGTTATATTACCACAGAAATTAATTTAAATCCCCATTAAATATAAATGGATATTGAACAACACAATGAGTAAATAAATGTAATAGAAGAACAATTTTCTCTTTATAACAATTAAATTTATCACATTTAAAATATTCTGAAAATTTTCATGAGTTGTTTATATATAAGATTATACCCATAGTATGAAAAAATAAAGATATTTTTTTCTCATTTATTCATATGGTTTATTATATTATATAAAATTTTATTTTTAGACCTAAATATAATGCATAAAAACCATAATAGATAAAAATATTATTGAAAAAGATTAAACTAAGTAATATAACATAATTTAGTAACTAAAACCAATAAATAAAAAAATAATGAAACTGAGAAATGTGGGTTACATAGCCATCTATACCCTTACCTAATTATGAAATAAAATCAATTGAATTTATTCAATAGCCATTCATTTTATCTTGTGATAGTAATGGAAAAATGTACAATGAAAAAAACTATATGTATACCCAAAAAAACATGCATGAGCTGTGTTTATTCATATGCCAAATCATTTTTCTCTAAATTGACACCCATAATTTTCCATGAAATATAGAAACTTAAATTCTTCATTATTTTCAAAGAAAAACGATATAAAAAATATGAAAAAAAATTATTATCCAAGAAAATATTAATTTGCTTAAGAATCATTAAATTTAAATAAGGGGTCTTTTTACCCATTCTTCTTTTATAAATAAACATACCCATAACTCTTGCTAAATTATTATTTTTAAAACATTCACCCTTTATTATTAAAAAGTCATTTAATAAAAATAAATACCATGATGAACCTGAACTATGAAAACCAATTCAAACTGAAAAACTTCTATTGAAAAAACCATGATAAATTAAACAGTCACAAATAAGTGTGGAATCTCAAACATCCCATGAGGAGTGGCTTTAGAAAAAATTAGACCTCCATAAAGGATAAAATGAGTTGGATCATCATAGGGAAAAAATAAACCTAACATTACTGATGTCCTCAATCTAAGACACTTTGTTTGACATTATTTAAATGAAAAATACTCCAAAAACATGAACTTTTCTCATTGAATCAAACTTGGTAACACCATCCATTAAATTGGGAAGACATTTCTCATTCCCCATCATTCCAATAATGAAAGAATAATATTTTAAAATAATTATTATCATGTTAAATTTCAATTATATATAACAAAATTATATAAAAAATTACATTATTTTAAACTATATTAATTAAATTCTTATTAAAACATCTAATATAAACAACTAAATACCTATTTTGAAGTTAAATTAAAAATTTCATTATTATTATAAAATTAAATTAAATTAAACTAAGAAATTTATAGATTTTGAATGAAATAATGTATTCTTTTTTCAAAATATTATAGTGAACCAATATTTAATAAACCAATTATTAACTATTTATGAATTTATTTTAAAAATACACTAGTAAACATAATTATTTTTTACAAGTGTGTGAAGAGATTAAATCCACTAACCTACAAGATCTCTTGTAATATATAATCCACACATATTAGCTACCATAATCTGGATAAAATTATAGCAATAGTAAAATACCAAATTTATATAAATATTATAATCATGGAATGCACAAAAAATTACATAATCAAAATAAAAAACACATTGGGAAAATATCTTAAATCAAGATGGAAAAAAATAGAGATAAAAGCATTATCTAACAATCAAAAAGAAAATATTTGTGCAACCAGCCAATTATTTGAATGTATTTTAAATACACTATGATTCTTTTTAACCAAATATCAATCAATTACACCTCAAATAAGTGAAAACATATAATTTATTGAAGTATGAGGAGAAGAAAAGGTTTCTACATATATTCAATGGAATAAATAATCTAAATTTTTATCTCATTAATAAATAATATAGGTAGATACCAATAGGGTCATGTAAAATAATCGGTACTAGATTCAAGAGAATGAAAGATAAATGTTCAAAAAATTGAATTTCAAAACAACATAGCTCAAGGAGTATGAGTTATATTGATAAAAAAAACTATGTTTCTATCCATTCCATTAGCACTCACTAATATAGAGGTTTCTATTTGATATTGGTTATAGTTTAAAATTGTACACTTAACTATGCGACCACTAAAACAGATCTAGTCCACCTAATTTTCCCCTAAAACATTTTAATTTACAATGAATATTTTCCATTCTAATTTCAATTATTTTCAGGATTATGTTTATCCCCAATTATTATGATGGTATAATTTTTTTCAATCAGTTATTTGGTTATCAATTAATATATGGTGATAATGGAAGTGCCTAATTGATGAATAGTTTAAACTTTGAGATATGGGATGATGTTTATATGGAACACATTTATTGAATTTTTCCAACATTATACATGCTTATGGAGATCCATTATAGTATTGGAAAAAGGGTTTTAGTAGAGATATTTCATGGTATTGTGAAGGTAGTGTATATGTATGATTATTACAGATAAGATATTAATGACTCTCATATATTACTTTTTATGAATGGAGAATACACTATCTCTAAATTTTTTTCTTATAATGATGAGAATAATTCAATTGAAACTTTTTAAGAGTTATAATTGAGTAGGTGAGATGTTTTATAGAGTTATATGCATTCAACCTTATGTTTTCAAAGAAGGAAACTACAATATATAGAAAATATCACTTAAATACTGATTAGAGAGAGTTGAGTCAGAATAAAGAATTGATAAAATAGTATAGATCTATTGAAGCACTGAAATTAAATTAATAATATGATTCATGTAATTTTAAATGATGTTTATTATATTTTGTAACATTTTGATAATTTACAAAGACATTTACGTTGTTTTGATATTTTTTTGAATGATTTGAGTTACCCTGAGATTGGTCACAGTGGTTCAAAGAGGATTCTAAGGAGACTCAATTTCATATTTAATAAATTATAATTTCCCTCATAATAGAAAAATTTGTAAATATGTTAGATGATACTATGATACATATTCTTTTTCGGGATCATAAATTATAAATACTCTCTAATTAATCTCATATTGAAAATATTAAATCAAAAATATCATATATTAATATAAAATAAATTCGATGCATATAAAAGTTATTTATTGAATTTTGTAGTGTAATGAGGTAATGGAAAAAAATATTGATGCATAATAAATTACATTATCTATATAAAATTATTAAAATATCTAGGATGAACTGTGATATGTAATGTATATTGTAGAATATATAGGAATTTTTCTAGTATAGAGAAAAATTATGTAAAGGAAAAATATCTTACATTAATACATAAGTGTTCACTGGAGCGTACATAATAGTCCTATTGTGGTGCCTATAGATATATAGTAAGGTGAAAATAACTTAAGAGGATGTGTAAGAGTTACTCAAGATGATATGTACGATATTTTAATTTATATTAAATTCAACAAATGAAAGATCACACTATGATATATAATATTATCTACCTGATAAATAAGATATATCTAAAACATATAGATTGGAAGGCTAGAAATATATTGATCTTTATTGTGATTCAAAAGAGTAATAATCAATAAATTAGGTTTGGAAATATGAAAAATAAATTTTTCATTAATATAGTAGGACACAATATTACAATATCATACTGAATGATATGCCCATAAAAATACATTGTCTCATAAATATTGAATTTTTTTATGTTGAGATTATCTTCAAATCATGAATTATTTGTTAATTTAATTATCTATGATTCTAGTTGAGGAAAATGGAGGTGAGTATCAATTAATTTTTTTTATAATGATGAGAGTTAACATGTTGTAAAGAGAAGTATCATATAAATATTACATTATAACAACTAAACATGTATTCAAAAATTGATTGAATGTTTGTGAATGCTAGGTATTTTTTGAAAATTTATAATATATGTACATTTGATATATTAAATTAAGAGGTATTTAACTGGGAATAAATGGGATTAAAAATGATCATTATTGATAATATAATAATAATACAATTAGAAGGAGTTTTCTATTTTTAAAATAAAAAAATATATATTCATGTGATTCATTAAATATATTATAGAATAAAAAAATTGATAGATTGGTATAAATATGTGATAAAATGATATCATAACATTCAAATAAATTTTTATGTATCAAATAAAAATGGAATCTGATAGCATTCTATATAGAAGAAATGTGCATCAGAGAAGGATAAGAAAATAAAAATAAAAATATATGGATAATGAAGTAAATGGGGTTTCCATTCTATGAACCCATCACTAAAAAATGATTACGATAAGTAGTAAATAGAAGGATAAATATGAATGAATTTTTAATCAAATATATCTCTATATCGTAGAAAATATATGTGATTTGAGAAAGTATACTAAAAATTATTCCATATTTATACTCTATGCATCAAGGATATTGAAGAGGAATGTCGATGAATGAAAACTTGAGTAGGCTTTTATCTACCTATTTTGATAATTTTGAGATTGATGTGAGATGAATAGGGAAGATGGGCATGTTAATGCACCAGATCATATAATGGAATTCAATGACTTATTTTTATAGATGAAACTCATTCATTGTTGATGATATAAAATCATAGGTATATTGTCACAACCCCATCCACACATGGTGTATCCCTCCTGGGTCGACAATGTGAGAAGGGAGATAATGACCCCCCCCCCAAGTCCTTCCTCCAATAGGCCCTAGATTGGATACTAGCACCAAGGTTATAGTAAACACACAAAATGGGAGACATTACCCTCTAAGAGAACAAATGCGGAGGAGAGAGATAATATAGACACCAACCAACTCTAACTAAAACATACATATAAAATAAATCCCATGTACACATATGTAATGTCAAGAAAAAGTACTACAACTAAAAGGGGAAAACTAGAAGTACCCAAAAGAAAGTGAAAACATAGCAAACACATCCCCAAACAGCTCCTACAACCCTAGGATAGTATAAACCAGCATCATCTCCATCCTCCACAAAGAGACATGAAACACAGTTTATATAGAACTAGGGTGAGTATAACAGTATAGTTAGTAGGATCCTCCCCGAAGCCTCTCGTGCAAAGTTAGAGAAAGCATGATAAAGCACTGTGAACTTCAAGTTAATCTAACTCATCATCACATAATTTATAATAAGTTCCCTGACTCACCATGGATACTCTCACCATGTATTACATACAAGAGTATATAATATAATAAAAAAAAATTAAGGGTACCCTGCTACTAATTCCCTACTGGTTTGTCACTTTTCCCCAAATTCTCAAGTCCTAGGCATCTCTCTCTAAAAAGGCTTTCCCACAGAAACCTGGGAAACACACCACAACATGATCCTAGGGCAAAAAAACCACCACATCCACATAATCATGTAACTAGGTAGTGTTCGAGAGCCACCAAAGCTCGTATAACATGTATCATATGCCAGCTTTTATATCTCATGCTGTTACAACCCATACACTAAGTAGGGATCCTCATGACATCATAGCCTATACACATTACACCTAAATTAGTTCATAAGAAACTATATCCAGTATGTATGTGTGTGAATAACCACCAACCCTTATATCCCTATACACACATATATGTGGAATAATAACTGTTGTTCCAATGAGCACAAGTAACTAATAAGAGAAGAGAGCAGGGCCAATGGGGGTAGTTTTCAATCCATCCTCTGACCAGAATGATGGGGAAAACACCCCCTAGGGATCAGAATCCACAGAGTGTTGGTCTCCTCAACTGACAGGGTGGACTAGTGTATAGAAACACAAAAAGTATAGAATATATTATAGCTCACAATCACACTATAGGCATAACCTAGTCTTAGACACAACTGCATCTAACATCTCTTGAACTCCCAGCTGGCACATCTAAGAATAGGTATCCTACAAGCACACAACCATTTAAATAGAATAATTACATTACTCTCTTCTATTTTTTTAGTTTCACTTCACATTATTTTATTTTTTAAACATTAGTTAACAATTACCAATTCCTCACGGAATTTTATTATCATCGTACCCAAAGTTCATTATTCCTTCAAACTATAACCTCAACATAGCGTCCTAGAAATCTCCAAACACATGGGTAAGCATCATTTATTAAATTATTTATTTAAATCATTACATTCCCATAATCCCAGGTATTCTTGAAAAAACATTTTATGCAGCTAAACATAACAGGGCTCAACACGGTGAGTAGATGAACTACCCATTGAGCCTTTTCTGCCTATAGGAACTACGTAGACCCATCCTCCATTGAGAATATATACACAGAATGCACGTGTAATACCCCACACATCTTCTCCCCTTTACAAAGAAAGGTAAGAAAGACCAAAATCATTGAGAAATGGGGAATTTAAAGTAGATAAAAAATAAAGTGTCAAAAAGCATCCAAACATTCACATCCAACTCGTTCCGTCATACCTTGTGTCTTCCTCGTCACCCACATTCCTAAACTGAAGAATCTCGCCACTCTAAGCATCAACTACATCCACAACCAATAGGCCACCATGCCACCACATATCACAACAATCATACAGGTTGACATCACATCCCAAGCAGAAGGAAAACAAACATTATATCAATTGGGTTCTTGGAACATAAACAAGCAAGAGGGTAACTCAAAACCCTATAATGGATTATCTTTTTTCAAAAATCCAGTTCATTAATCCATCATTTATTAACCGATTTATTATTCGTAGGTTCCAACTTAAACAGTCCTAAATATTAATAATTGAAAAGTTGATTAAATATTCTTATTACATCAATTTGATTAACATAAAAGTACAAAAACAACCATTGGATTCATTCACATGTGTATTTATCTTTAACCAAAAAATTATCATTTAATCCTAGATTTAGTTATGTACCAATTTCCATCAAGAACAAAAATATAAAAAAATAAATCATAGATATCACATTATCTATCAAAATAAGAGGCAATAACATATGATCGATATCAATTTATTTATCCGGTTAAAATATTTATTATGTTAATTCCATGGTGATCCAGTGGGATAAAACATTCTAACTCTACTGTTTCATATAAATTAAATGAGAATAACTGAATCCCCTACCTCAAACGGTTCATGCCATTCTTTATATGAGAACGAGCCACAAAACGGGTTATGATCTCCTCCCCATCTGACAACTGTATCAACCTGAGGATGCAGAGACACCACCACATCGGTCAACACCTAAAAAAATCCCATTAGGATCATGGAGAAAACATTCCATAAAATGGTAAGGAGAAACAGAAGGAGATGAAACCAAATGAATGACAATATCTAATACCTTATATCTAAGATTTATGGATACTACATGGTTGCATCAAAAATAGAGGGGAACCAGGCCAAGGAGGAAAGATTGATTGCAGAACTCTTATGGGATGGAATGAATGGTTTGAGAATCCTACAACCGAGAACAAGGAATAAGAACTAGGGGGGACGATATCTTGTCCATTTAGATGATTTAACAGAGCTACAGTTTAAGATACACTGGATTTTCCATTAAAAGTGGATCGCATTAAACAACATGGTTTACCAAAGTAAAAGAAACTATAGCCTTAGGAAACAAATTATTATAGGAGTTATGGCCTTTGAATCGGCCTTACAGTCCATAAAAGATTGCTTTATATGAATTTCATGAGAATGGAAATGTCAATGGGGTGAAACCTTAGGAAGCCAGAAACACTATTCATGAACACAAAATATGGAAAAGGAAAGAGGTCACCATTGGAACCTTACTATTGTAGAAACACTTTTCAGGAAATCAAATTTTAGAAAAAGAAAGTGGTCACCATTGGAACATTTCCATTCTGGAAAAACTATTCATAATCTCAGATTTTGGCAAAGGAAAGAGGTCCCGGTTGGAAACTCACCATTCTGGAAACACTTTTCATGAACTGAAAATTTTGAAAAGGAATGAGGTCACCTTTGGAACATCACCATTCTAGAAACACTATTAATGAAATCAAAATTTGTAAAAGGAAATAGGTAATTATTGGAACCTCACCGTTCTGTAAACAATGTTCAAGAACTCAAAATTTTGAAAAGGAAATAGGTTGCTATTCGGACCTCACCATTCTGGAAACACTGTTCATGAACTCAAAAGTTTGCAATGGAATGAGGTCACTGTTGGAACCTCACAATTATAGAAACACTATTCATGGCCTCAAAATTTTCCAAAGGATTGATGTCAAAGTTGGAACCTCACTGTTAGGGAGACATTGTTCAGAAACTCAAAATTTGGCAAAGGAAAGAGGTCACCATTGGAACCTCACCGTTTTGGAAACACTATTAATAAACACAAAATTTGGCAAAGGAAAGAGGTCACTAATGGAACCTCACATTTCTGGAAACACTATTCATGAACCCAAAATTTGTAAAAGGAAAGAGTTCACCATTGGAATGTCACCTTTTTGGAAACACTGTTCATGAACTCAAAATTTTGAAAAGGAAAGAGGTCACCATTGGAACCTCACTATTCTAGAAACACTGTTCATAAAATCAAAATTTGACAAATGAAAGAGTCTTATATTGGACCTCACCGTTGCACTGTTCACATAAGGTTAATGATGGAACTATTCACAAAAGCCTACTGTTGCACAATTCAAAGAATTCAACCGATGACAATGTTCACATAAGGCTACCATTACACTGTTCACATCGGTCTACCATTGGAGCTTTTCACTACTGGAACTATTCATAGAATTGTAATGTTTGAAAAGTGTTGGGGATAAGTTACATTTACAACTTGAACACATCAAACACCAAATTTTCACAAAGTAAAGGACCATAATGTTCCGGGTCATTACATCAGATACCTCTCAAGACATTCTCATTATCGAGAATACAAAACCATCCTAATTGAAATAGAAAAGAAGTCCAAAAAACAAAACATTGAGAATCCTCTCAAAAGAGAGCAAGACAGATGAACAAACCAAAAAGTACATCTTATAAACCTGAAAGGTCTATGACAACAAAGGGTACATCATTATTTAAAAATATTTAAATATCAAACAACTCTAGGTAATGAGCATGTATCTATGACTCATGTTCCCAGGTACTCTCCTCCACGCCAACGTATCGCCACAAGACACAAACCAAGTGGATAGAACACCCGAAAAACACCATCTCAATGTAGTCTTGGATCTCCATAGGTCACTCTTCAATTGTCGCATTGTCATAAACATCGATCTCTCCGCAATCGATGATGTGAGAGTCATCATGAAGATAACAACAGATATTCTATACATGGAAAACATTGTGTATCCGGATCATCTACAGGGTAAGTGCTACTCGATATTCCACAGCTCCAAAACATGCTAACACCTCTAAAGGCCCAACAAACTAGGAGAGAAATCTTATGCCCATGAACAAACCATCACTACCCACGATGGGGAGTCTCCTTCAGAATCACATAATACCCAACATCAAACTCTAAGGGTATCTTTATTTGCCCAATATATGATTTATGATGATCCTGCACTGTCTTAATCCTCTAAAAAATCATAGGAGCCATCTTTTTTGTATTCTGTAGTAGTTCCAGTCCCAGAATAGCTAACTCTACGACCCCAGTCTAGCATAATGGAGAACAACATGGTCGCCCATACAAGGCTTCAAACTTCATCATACTGATGGTTGAGTGAAAAATATTTTTATAAGAGAACTCCACAAAGGGTATGTTCCGCATCCACGATCCTCAAAAATTCAAGAAACAAGATCATAACATTTCTTCAAGAGTATGGATAGTCTACTCTGACTGACTATATGTCTGAGGATGAAAAGAAGTGTTAAGGAATATCTTAGAACAAAAATAATACTAGAGACCTATCCACAATCTAGAAGTTAAATGAGGATCTTGATCAGAAATGATTATCCTTGGGATTCTAAGAAGTCTCACAACCTCCTCCATATACTACCTCGAAATACTTCCACTGAGCTCAACTCTTTATCGGAATGAAGTGGGTCGATTTTTTTAAACAATCCACTACCACCCAAATAGCATAATGTCCTCCCGGAGCTCTAGGTAACTACTAACAAATTCCATTGAGATTACCTCCCACTTCCACTGATGAACATCTAATGGATAGAGAAGACCACCAAGAACATGGTGTTCTACATTCACCGTCAAGAAGACCAAACATCGAGACATAAACTCTACAATAGCGTGCCTTAACCCAGGCCACCAAAATTGAATCCTTAAGGCTCAGTACATCATTGTCACGCCGGTATTCACCACTAATGGTGAACTACAGAACTCTATGATAACCATCTCACTCATCGCCAAAGGAACAAAAATCATCCCATGATACAACACACAGAGTTGTTCATCCTCAGTCCAACCATCAGGTGCCTCACCACAAACAACTTGGTCTCTCTAGGACTCCCCCTCAGGATCCCTCAACTGGCACTCTTCTACCTTCTACAGAAGACATGACTACACCTTCATTTGAAAAAGACAACCTCTACCCAAAAGTTCTCCCATATCATGATGTAATACTGATAGCTATTCCATTACACTCTAGGAATCATCATATTCACACACAACTTTGTTAAGTGACTTTCGAACCAGTGCATCAGCTACAACATTCGTCTTTCGATGTGTATATGATATTTCGAAGTCTTATTTATGTATGAACTCCATCAACTAATTTTGTCGTAAGTTCAAGTCACACTGGGAGAAAAAATAACTCAAGCACTTATGATTGGTGAAAACCACAAAGAGCTCTCCAATGACGTAATTTCTCCACAACATTAGAGAAAAAACCACTACTGCCATCTCATGATCATGGGTGGCATAGTTATATTCATGGGGATGCAACTGTTTAGACCCATTAGAAACAACTGATCTCTGCTTCCTGAGAACACATCCTAAACCCAGATACATAGCATCAGATAAAACATAAAATTGTACTCCCTCAAAATGAAGAAAAATAATCAGAGCACTTACTAACTTTTCCATTAGGTACTTGAATGCTTCCTGACCCTGATCAGTCCATATGAACACTAGATCCTTCTTGGTCAAAATATGTCAGAGGAGTGGAAACTCAAGATAAATCGCCTACGAACCTCATGTAGTAGCCTGTGAGGCCAAGGAGAATTCGCACCTCTAACACTATCTTGGGGGGATTTCTAAGACACAACTGCTTCTATCATTGATGGATCCATAGCTACTCCTTGCTGGGAAACAACATGTCCAAAGAAACAGACATCTCGATCCCAAAACTCATACTTCTACAACTTCCCAAATAGCAGATGTTGACGAAGAACTCCCAAAATGGTGTGTAGATGCTTTACATGGTCCTCCTCGGCCATGGAGTACATAAGGATGTTATCGATATAACCCCCCACGAACATGTCTAGGAACTCATGGAACACAGCATTGATTAATCCCATTAACATAGCTGGAGAGTTCTTCATGCCAGAAGGCATATCCACAAAGTCACATTGCCCCTGGAGGTAATGGAAGGAAGTCTTAAGTATATCATCATCCTTCACACACATCTGACGATATCCTGACCACAAGTCGATCTTTGAGAACCAACGCTCACCCTTAATTTGATCGAATAAATCTTCAATCCATGGAATAGTATAGAGATTCTTTACTGTCACATTGTTTAAGCAACGATAATCGACACACAACCACAAACTATCATTATCCATCTTCATGAACAAAACCGGTGCACCCCACATTGAACCACTTAGAAGAACAAAAGTTTATTGTAGAAGACCATCAATCACTTTTTGTAGCTCTTGTAACTCAAAAGGAGATAGCCTATATGGAGATATAAAAATAGAAGATGCTCATGGTCGAATCTCAATCCCAAACATAATATTTCATCAAGGGTTAATGCTACAAACTCTTCTAGAAAGACATCAAGGTAATCTTCTACTACCCTAGAAAACACCAACTACTTATCCTCTAAATAACATAGCATCAGCTCATCCATCATGGATAATAGGGATGGAAAATGCCTCTGACCCATCTTAGGGTCTCGTTCTGCAACAAACACCACTGGATATCCATCTGCATTGAAGAACACAACATGCCTCCTGATGAAATAAAAAATAGCCTACACATAATACAACCTATCCATGTAGATTATGACATCATATGTTTGTATTAGTAAACATAGAAAATCTCCCCAAGGGCGGTGTTTCCCCAACACTCACTCACAGTCTCTACATACTTTAAACAAGTCAGCATGACCTCCAAATTGTGTAGTCAATGCCAAGGGAACTGGAAGCCTCTCTACCTCATGTCCAAACGCATGGACAAGGGTAGGTGATATGAAGGAGTGTGTCTCTCCTGAATCAAACATGGAACACACCAAGGTAGAAAACACAGAAATGGTACCTTGAACAATGTCTTTCTCATCTAGTGATGGAAACACTAAAAGATGAAGCTTACCATGACCTCATCCATGACCTCTCTGACCAAGATGATGACCACCACCATGGCTGCACTCTGCTCTTTGAGGAAAGGGGGCATCAAGGGGTTGTCCTCTAAATACCCCATCCAACCTATGATGTTCTATAGCTGGTGAAACCTACTACTACTACCTTGGCTAGAACATCTTCAATGGAAGAACCTGGAGCAGAACACATGGTGCACGAAGACTGCTCTGAAAGGTCTGCCAGTCTCGTTGCTGATGACCTTGGCCACCATATGAAAAACAAGCTCATGGTCCCTTGGCAGATGCATGAGAGCTTCTACCCCTAGAGAAACGAGATTCTAAGGGTCGGGACCTACCCTCGGCCGAATGGAATCTCTAATGACCGGAACACCAAGAACCCCAGAAAATATGTCTACATGGTGAGGAATCATGAAGACTCCCCTCTCGTGATGATCCAGTTCTATCCAACCTCCTCTCGATGACCTCTTCCCTTTACAATACCTCAAGATATGTCTTCATCATAAATAGGGTAACCTGGCACTGGATCTCTAGATGCAAAGACTCCTTGAAATTCCTCACCCAGACCTCCTAATCTGGCAACAGGTCCGAAGCATATCATAAAAGGTTCCTAAAATGGATTCTAAACTCTCTCACTATAGGGCTCCCCTGTCGAAGGGTAAGAATATTCTGGAGACTCAACACCTTCATGTTCAAAGAAAAAAACTTGACTCTAAACTTGTCTCGGAACTCCACCCAAGAGATTGCTGACTCCTTTTGATGCCCGAGGAACAAAAAATGACCACTACCTCACTACACCACACAACATTGTCACAACCAAGGACACCTAGGGATTCTTCCACGCACAGATCAAACTGAAGATTTTCAAGAACTCCTCCAACTACTCATCATTAACTGTATCTGAAATGGAGATCTCTCACTTCGATAGACGCTAACACTGAAACTCTCAGAGTGTCCTCCTCTAAGTGTCATCATCGTCAACCTCTACACTGCGTTGATCTGATTGCACATCCTACTAATCATATTCAATGGGATCCTGATGAGGTTGAAAACTTGGAGCCATACCTATAAAATCAAAAATAGATAGAGCTCCTAAAACTAAAATATGGAAGAATCGTCATTAATTACATAATTGTTTTCTTTTATTCATTTTAGGTTAACCAATCCCAAGGTCCACCCATTGAAACATAAGCACACTGAAGAATGATGCATGATCATTTCCTAGGTCTCTACCTTGAAACTAGTATCACCTCATTTCATAGCCATTGTAAACTTAATGGTCCGTACATCTGATCATAGTGGTACCTAAGTGCCTATGTCTCAGCTGGTCTCTAGTCTATACATATCTTTCTAAACATGATTGACATTGTTTCCCTACAAACCATGCAACCTCACTTGTTCCTAACACCAATCTCCGTCCTCTCTCTCAACACGTCCTCTGATACCACTCTGTCAAGACCCCCTCCGGACAAGGTGTACCCCTCCTTGTATGATAACGTTAGAAGAGAGATAATGGCCCCCATGTCCCACCTCTAGTAGGCCTCGGGTTGGAGACTAGCACCAAGGATATAGTAAACACACAAAATGGGAGGCATTTCCATTTAAGAGAACACATACGGAAGAGAGAGATAAGATAAACACCAACCAAATCCAACTCAAATATCAATATAAAATAAATCCCAATTACACATATGTAATTTCATGTAAATGTACTAAAACTGAAAGGGGAAAACTACAATTACCCAAAAGAAAGTGATAATAGCAGTAACCACAAGCACAAACAGTTCTTGCTACCCTAAGATAGTTGACACGAGCTTGATCATAAAAATTCTCCAACTGACATAATAAATGGTTTATATAGACATAGGGTGAGTATAATAGTATACTCAATAAGATCCTCCCCAAATAATCTCATGTAAAGGTAACGAAAGAATGAATAACCATAGTGAACAACAAGTGAAACTAACTCGTCACTTAAACAGGTATCTAAGTACCCAACCTCACCATAGATACTCTAACCAAGTATCGCATAAAATAGTATATAATATAATAATGAAAATCAAGGGTATCCCACTACTAGTTCCCCACTATTTTTCATCTTTTCCCTAACATCGCATGTCCTAAGCATCTCTCTCCAAAAAGGTTGTCCCGCAGACACCGGAGAAAAAAAAACCACAACATGAACCTCGTGAAACAAAATCACCATGTCCACCTGGGAAAGTGATGATGTAGTTTCCAGGAGCCACCACATCTCTTATAACGTGTAATATACGTCGTTTATTATACCTCAAGCCATTACAACCCATACACTGAGTAAGGATCCTAAATCCATCACATCTAATACACGTTACACCTATACTTGTCCATAGGAAACTATATCTAGAATATATGTGTGTGCAAATCCACAAGCCATTATAGCCCTCTAGACACATATATGGGGCAAAATAACTAATGTTCCAACCAGCACAATTAACTACCAAGAAAAGAGAGCAGGGCCAAATGGGGTATTCAGTCATCCACCCACCTACCAGAATGTTGGGGAAAATACCCCTAGGGCTCAGAATCCACAGGATTTCCATTTCCGTAACTCTTGAGGTGATGTAGTGTATAGAATCTCAAAAATTACAGAATATACTATATCTCACAACCATACTATGCGAATAAACTATTATTAGACACAAATATAGCTAACGTCTCTCTACTCCTGACTAATACTTCTAAGACTAGGTATCTTAGAAGCACAAAACCATTTAAGGAGTTTAATTACATTACTTCATTCTCTTTTTACTAGTTTCACGTTTATTTATTTAGTTCTTTAAACATTATCTAACCATTAACAATTCCGAACTAAATTTCATTACCGTCATACCCAAAGTTCACTATTCCATTAAACTATAACTTCAACATTACACTCCAACACGCACCAAAACCATTGGATAACATCATTTATTCAATTATTTTTCTACAACATTACTTCCCATAATCCCATGAATTATAGAAAAACATTATATGATATTAATAACGAAGGGTCTCAACACAATTAGTAGATGAACTACACGTCGAGTCATTTCCACCTATATCATGAGCGTAGACCCATCCTCCCTTGAGAAGCTAAATGCAGAAAGAACGTGGCATACCCCGCATGACTTAACCCCTTTCAGAAGAAGGATAAGTAAGACCAGATTCCTTGAGTAGTGGGGATAGTAAAGATGATAAACAAACAAAGAATCAACAAGCATCCAAATCATTCCATCATCCCTGATATCCTCCCCGACATCCATATGCATAAATTGATGTGTCTTGCCACTCTGGGCATCAACTGCTACCATAACCAATAGGCCTCTGTGGCCCCACATATCACAACATCCATCCATGCTGACATCACAACACAAGTAGTAGGAAAACAAATATCATATCAATTGGGTTTTTTCCCTTAAACATGAAAGAGGGTAACTCAGAACCCTACATGGCATTAACTTTTATCAGACAACATATTCTTTAATCCATCTTAAATTAACCGATATATTATTTGTAGGTTCCAACTTTAGGAAACCTAAATAGTTAGGTATGATAAATTGATTAAACATGCTTACTATATTAATTTGATGAACATAAAATTACAAAAACATCCATTTGATTAATTCACATGTTGTAACACACTGAGCTTCCACGATACACTTCTCTTTCAATAATGCAATACCTTTCATTGTACGCAAGTTCGAGATTCTAACACACCACGACCAATCAAAATAGACATTATGAATAGTAATACCCACTTTTTGAAATTATATATATTTTATATTTCAAAATGGACTACATTTTTGGATTCGGAATACAGAAACTAGCCTATGTTGAATTTTTGGTATTTTTCTGAGAACTTCCAATTTTTTATGAATAGTGAAAAATAATTAAAAACAATTTTTTAAATCAAAATAATTTATAGTGATAAATTATAATATTGAGTGGTTTTAGAATATAATTAGAATATATTTTTACCATTTCATCCAATGGTGTTCGTTAGAATTAATTACACTTAGAAATTGGATATAAAAAATTGTCAATCTTTTCATATACATTGTTTATTAAAAACACACTATTTGTTGTGACAGTGGGAATTAATTATAAAAGTAATTAAGTCAACATATATGTTTGGAATTTTTTAAAATAGACATCATTTTTGAATTCGGAATATCAATTATAGGTTAGGGTGAAATTATGACATTGTTCTGAAAAACTTCAATTTTTGATGAATAGTGAAACCACCAAGTGGTAGTTAAAAAACTGATATTTCGTTTAAATGAAACATTACCACTTATGTGATTTGATTTTCAAAAATCCGACATAAATGGTTGTCATTAGGAAGTAAAATGCGGTTCAGTGGGATTAAAATAATTTTTGGTGAATAGTAACTTTTAAGTTTAATTAATCGCGATTAAAGGTAATTATTGAAATTTAAGGTAAAGATAATGTTATGATAATAAGAAATGATCTTGAAACATGAACTACTCCTATTTGATGACTCATGTCCGACCATGAAAATCCAGGGGTCAACTTGGGGTCCCCATGGAGCCAATTTGGTAGGAAAATGACACTAAATACTTTTTATTTAATGTTAAAATAAAAATGTCACAAACATGAGTTGTTTTACTAAACCAATTTTCAAATGTGGTAATACAAGTCATATTTTTGACTATAAATATTCATTAGAAATATTAAAAGATTTTATAAATCATGATATATTATTTATAATTTTTAGACATTAAATAAATTAAATTTTTTATGACACCATGATGATGTAGTGATTACCTCATTAATTAACGATTTTAATAAAATGAAACGAGAATGTACAATCTAAAACTTACACTTGTAAAAAACCTATTTGATGAGTATATTTCGAACCCTTATCAACTTAGCCTCTAAATATATAAGTGTGGGACCTTTAAAATCGGAAACTCATTATATAATAAAGTAACATTTCATGAATTTCCAAGAGTGCCCCTCCTCTACTCTTATAAAAGGCCCCCAACACTACCACCTTATTCACACCTTCCAAGACATCTGGCTCGGCCAAAATCTGGCCAAATACTCTCTAAAATTCCCTCTATTACTCCTAGAATCCACACTTTGGGTATAAGTTTTCCCAAGGAAGCCTTTGATCTCAAATCAAAAAGAGTTACCTGTTTTAAAGGTAGTGTTTTCTCTTATGTTCTTAATTTTTATTTTGTTTCTCCAACCCCCTAAACTATTTTTATTCATTTATATTGTAACAACAACAGTATCATAAATATACTAGGATTTTGTTATATGAAGGATTCTAGCTACACTTACACACACCTACATCTAATGGTTAAAGAACATACTATTTTTGTGGATGACGAATTTCTGCCTCACGAAATGATTATTGTTCAAACACTCATATAACACCTTAAAAGGTTCCCATTAAGATGTAAATATATTTATATATGATATATAATATTTTATGTTTTACTTAAGATTCTTTATTTTTCATTTATGGCATACCTTTATGGTTTCCATTATGGGTAAACGTGATATTTTCATTTTAGGAAGTACGGACTACCGCCCCCTCAAAGTGATTTGAATCATTAATGCCATATGTGGGATGTATAAAGGATGGAATAAATGGTATTATACATTATTGTATACTGGAATTATAGTATACCTTTATATAATAATAATTTCATTCCATTAAATATGAAATAGAAATGAAAGTAGCGTTCATGCGTATGTACGGCTGACCGTCTCCATGAACGGTGCATTTCATTTCATACCTCTAAATGTTACGAAATATTATAAATGCATGAATATACTAGATATATATGAAATATATTATATCTACATCATTAATATAATTCTGGATATAATGGATATTTCTCCACATTAACAGCTTTTAATTATAAGAAGTTTATTTTTGACTCAAGTACCAAAGATCGACAAAATGACCGTTATTAACATAAATAATTACATAATGTTAATAACATGGTAATAAGTGATATAAAAGTAATAATGTATTTTAAAAGGTTTCTTAAGAATGTAGAAATTATCTCTAGTTTATTTTTCATGAGGTTAATGAGTGGTCGAGTCAAGTCGGACACGAGGTAAGGGAACTTCTTAACCCAATTTCTATTCTTTGGGTTAATCTTCTACATTCAAATTATGTCATGATATTATTGTGTCCTATCGTGTATTTTTAATTTCTTTATGTGTAATTATAGTGAATACTCACAATAAATTTATTTTATTAAAAAAAATTGATCTTTTTAAGGGACATCGTCTCAATCTCCTTTCGTTGAGGCATATTTTGTTTTATACACAACTTTCTTTTATACGGTGTATAAACCCCTTTGACTTTTACTTTTATTAAAATGGAATCTTTTTATAAAAAGTATTTTTACTAAACGAAAAAATGAATGTTTTTTCATACGTATGTGGTGACAATGACTTCTCCGCCGCCGTGACCATTATTTGTGTTTCGGCTTCCACTACAAGCCATAAGTTTTTTTAAATGAAAAAAATACCATGTTTTAGTTTTATTTTATTTTGGTATTGAAAATGGTTTTGAATGTGTTTTTATTATATCAATGTGTTGTATTGATATCTTGTGATTGAAATGTGGAAATGTTATGTTTCTTTTATGCATGTTTTATGTTATATGATTATGTTATGGTTTATGATATGTTTAAACCTGTTCATATGAGGAATGCATTGGACTTAATAAGTGACGGGTGGAGCCCGCTATAGCTCCTCGATGAATCGGCAGGTCTCATGAGACAAACTAGTGTCTTGGTACAAGGCCTTGACAAAATCTTATTTGTAGTCTTGGCATGAGGCCTTGGCTATGTGGTTATGATAGTTTGGCATTATGCATTCCATCATTATGATAGTGGTTATTGATATTTCATGTGATTATTGGACCAGTAGAATATCCATGTCAATAAGTAAATTTAATTATTTCATTTTACTTTTGCCATATTATGTTTAAGTTAATGTTTAAAAGGATTTTCTTAGTTATACATTGCCTTAAATGTTTATGTTTATTTATGAAAGCTTCCGCTATATTGTTATACTTACTGAGCATCTGAGCTCACCTATTTCATTATTTTAATTTATCCAGGATGTGAAGATTTATTTTAGGAATGACCTGCAGGTATAGTCTGGAGGGTATATGAGTTTGGAAAATGGAGACTATGTTATTTTAGTTTTTCAATTTATGAGGTAATGTAACATTTATGAATGTATCTAGTGTTTCAAAGGTTAAAAATCTAATCGGCCTTTCGAGACTTGATCATTTTTTATCATGCCAATGTTACAAAGTAATGTACTGACTCTGGGTAACTGGGGTCAGGGTGTTACAGTTGGTATCAGAGGTAGTTTAGTACTAACCTTGGAAACAAGATTTAGATAAACTCTGATTAAAGCACATATCCCTAAGATAGACTTTGAGGATTAGAATAGAAGAACATCTTAGAATTTTGGTATTATAGAGATTTTGTGAGTTTTCCGAGCAATACATCCCAGTCTGGATACGAGCAGGTAGAGGCGACTCTGGCACATATGTACTTAGGGGTAAAACCCGTAAACACCGCTTTGAGCTAGACTCGAACGGGAACTGGTGCATGACAACGGGCCTTGCTGCAATCTTGGTTACGACCCTCCCTAGGGATATGATTAGGATAATTCTCGTATTCTTTACAAACCATTATGAAGGGATATGAGTATATAATTCCACAAATAAAACATTTATTATGATTATGGATTATATCCATAAATAGTTTAATATATGTTAAGTGTTTTGCAATTTTGTAATTATGTATTTTGATTCATAATGTAATCTAGTTTTTTCCATTGTTTTGAAATGGCGCTTAGTGGGTGGAATGGAAACCATATCAATGCACGCACTCCATGTAGGGATTTCCCACCTGCTCAAGATATTTATCGTGGAGCTGGTGATACAACTGGTGCTGATCACCTTATCACCATACTGAGACAACTCACTCAGGTTATGAATAACAACCTTACTCGTATGGAGCACCCTGATCCGCAACATGGGGGATCAATTATAGACTGCTTCATGAGGAAACAACCACAAACATTTAATGGGGGTACAAATCCATTAGTATCTGAGCAACGGATAACCTCCTTAGAGAAAATATTCCACGCCATGGGGAGTAGCAAAAGGGAGAAGGTCATCATGGCAGTTTATCACCTCACTGGAGATGCCGATCAATGGTGGTCGCTGATTCAAAACATAAAGGAAGATGAATAAGTATCAAGTATGGAATGGATGGAGTTTAAGGATATTTTCTTAGAAAAATACTTTCCACATGACCATCAAGCAGATATGGAAAGACAATTTCTGAGTCTGAGGCAGAAGGAGGATGAGAATGTCGCAAAGTATAAGGCTAACATTACAAGGTTAGCAAGGAATGTTGCAGATTATATACGTAACCCAAGAATTAAGATCGATCATTTCTTTTATGGGTTAAAACCATTTCTCTGTCGAGCCTTAGTCTCACAATCTTTCTTGTCGTACGAATATATAGTCTCGTGTGCTATCAAGATAGAAAAGGAATTCTTTCAATCTTATTACAATAAATTAAAGCAAGAGAAGAATAGAATGGTGGAACAAGAGATGGATAAAGGGAAAAAAGGGAAAGCATGATTTTCCATTATGCGATAATTATGGGAAGAATCGCCCCCGTACTTGCTTAAAAAGAATGGGAGTTTGTTATAAATGTTGAGAAATAGGCCACCAGGCTCGTGATTGCAAGGGAATGAAAGAGGCTATCAATGTTGAATGCCACAATTGAAGGGAAATGGGGCATTATGAAAATTAATGTCTTAAGCTTCAGGGAACCTTACCTCAGAATAGGCCAAGGGATCAAGGAAAATATTATGTTGTTACTATAGTTTAAGTGGAATAATTAATTTATTGGTGATTTTGGAAACAAGGATTATATTCTGGTTATAAGAATAATGTGATATATATAAGGATTGTACTGGAGTACTTGTTGTTTTCATTAAGGTTTTAATATGATGAAGGTAATAATATTTTTAGTATGTGACAATAAGAGAAACTTTACATTGATTGGGGAATCTAATGTTACAATTGATTTTGGAATTTATGGACCGTTTAGAGAATGTCTGGATGGAGGTATTTTGGATAACTATAAAGGTTGGAATGGATTAAGTTGAACTTTGTATAGTGTTGTTTAATGTTAAAAAATTTATGAAGAGTATTTTTGGAATATAATAATACTATCATATAGGAAAACGACAACCTATATGTTGGGGGATAACCCGTCGCGTCAGACAAAACTGTTGGAATCGAACCGACAACCATAGTGAGACATGCCTTTATTACCTACCACTAGCCTACAGGAAGTCCCTAGTTATTACAAAAAAGTTTTCCTAATCTAAATGGTATGTGTTAATATTTGGAATCTTATACAATTAGGATAAATAGAATATTTTTGAGTTCTATTACCTTTTGGAGTGAATGATAGGTTTTTGGTAAAATTTTATTAATGAATGAATGTCTACATGAAAAGTAGGTATATTTATTTACATTTTTAGTAAATCTCTTAAATAAATTCCTCAACTTTATGAAGGGTAACTTAAAACAGAAACGTTGTCGGTTAACTTTTCCAACTGGGGATTCAATGACCTTTTAACTAATCCCAAGTTTGTGATTTTCTTGTGGTTAACTTTCTCCTAATCCTATTTTATACATTCTCCATCAGACCTTGTTGGTTTGTTTTTCCTCAATATCCATATTTTCATATAATCCTAGTATGGGCTATCTCGGGTGACCTTTGTACTTCTCTTTATTTCTTTTAATGATATATTTTTATTAACCATATTTCCGATGTGGGTTTTCCACAAAGGTATTTTCTATTTTCAACCTTTTATTTTCAAAGAAAAATTTCAAATTGTGAGGATGAAATTTATTGAAGGATGAGAGGATGTAACACCCCGAGCTTCCATGATACGCATACCTTTCAATAATGCAATAGCTTGCATTGTACGCAAGTTCGAGATTCTAACCCACCGCGACCAATAAAAATAGCCATTATGAATAGTAATAACCACTTTTTGAAATTATATATATTTTATATTTCAAAATGGACTTCATTTTTGGATTCAGAATATATAAATTAGCCTATGTTGAATTTTTGTTATATTTCTGAGAATTTCCAATTTTTTAGGAATAGTGAAAAATACTTATAAACAACTTTTTCAATCAAAATAATTTATATTGGTAAATTATGATATTTAGTGTATTTAGAGTATAATTATAATATATTTTTACCATTTCATCTAATTTTGTTCATTAGAATTAATTTCACATTGAAATTGGATATAAACAATTGTCAATCTTTGGATATATATTGTTTCTTAAAAACACGCTATTTGTTGTGACAACAGAAATTAATTATAAAATTAATTAATGCAACTTATATGTTTGGAATTTTCTAAAATAGACATCATTTTTGAATTAAGAATATCAATTATAGCTTAGGGTGAAATTTTGGCATTGTTCTGAAAAACTTCAATTTTTGATGAATAGTGAAACCACTAAGTGTTAGTTGAAAAATTGATTTTTCGTTTAAATGAAACATTACCACATCTGGGATTTGATTTTTAAAAATACGACATACATGGTTGGAATTAGGATGTAAAATGTGGTTCAATGGGATTAAAATAAATTTTGGTGAATAGTAACTTTTAAGTTTAATTAATCACGATTAAAGGTAATTAGTGAAATTTAAGGTAAAGATAAGGTTATAATAATATGAAATGATCTTGAAACATGTCCAAACCCTATTGTATGAGTCATGTCCGACCAAGACAGTCTATGGGTCAACTTGGGGACCCCATGGATCCACTTTGGTAGGAAAATGATGTTAAAAACATTTTATTTAATGTTAAAATAAAAATGTCACAAACATGAGTTGATTTACTAAAACAATTTTTAAATGGGGTTATAAAAGTAATATTTTAGACTATAAATATTCAATAAAAAGCTAAAAATATTTCCTACATCATGATATTTTTTTATAATTTTTAGACATTAAATAAATTAACAGTTTTATGACACCATGATGATGTAGTGATTACCTCATTAATTAGAGATTTAAATAAATTAAAATTATAATGTAAAATATAAGACTTAAAATTTTCAAAAACCTATTGGATGAGTATATTTTGAACCCTTATCACCTTAGACTCGAAATATATATGTTTGGGATCTTTAAAATCCGAAACCCATTATATAATAAAGTAACATTTCATGTCTTTCCAAGAGTGCCCCTCCTGTCCTCTTATAAAAGTCCCCCACCACTACAACCTTATTCACACATTCCAAGACATTTTTCTCGGCCAAACTCTTCCCAAATACTCTATAAACATCCATCTTTTACTCATAGAATCCTCAATTTGGGCATAAGTCTTCCCAAGGAAGCCTTTGAGCTCAAATCAAAAGGAGTTACCCGTTTTAAAGGTAGTGTTTTCTATTGTGTTCTTAAGTTTTATTTTGCTTCTCCAACCTGCTAAACTATTTTTTTTAATTTCTTTTGTAAAAACACCAGTATCCTCAATACAATAGGATGTTTTTATAAGAAGGATTCTAGCTACAATTACACACACCTATATCTAATGGTTAAAGAACATACTGTTTCTGTGGATGGAGAATTTCTGCCTCACGAAACGATGATTGTTCAAACACACATATAACACCTTCAAAAGTGGCCATTAAGATGTCACTATATTTATATATGATATATAATATTTTTATGTTTTACTTAAGCTTCTGTATTTTTCATTTATGGCATACCTTTATGGTTTCCATTATGGGTAAACGCGATATTTTCATTTTATGAATTGCGGACTACCGCCCCCTCAAAGTGATTTGAATCGTTAATGCCATATGTGGGATGTATAAAGGATGGAGTAAATGGTATTATACATTATATTATACTGGAATTATAGTATACACTTATATAATAATAATTTCATTCCATTAAATATGAAATAGAAATGAAAGTAGCGTTCCTGCGTACGTACGGCTTACCGTCTCCATGAACGGTGCATTTCATTTCTTACCTCTAAATGTTACGTAATGTTATAAATGAATGTATATATTGGATATATATGATATATATGATATCTAAATCATGAATATAATTCTGGATATAATGGATATTTCACCACATGAACAACTTGTAATTATAAGAAGTTCATTTTTGACTCAAGTACCAAAGATCGACAAAACGACCGTTATTAACTTAAATAATTAAATAATGTTCATAACATGGTAATAAGTGATATAAAAGAAACAATTAACTAGAAAAGGGTTATTAATCATGTAGAAATTAACTCTAGTTTATTATTTTGGAGGTTAAATAGCGGTTGAGTCAAGTCGGACACGAGGTAAGGGAACTTCTTAACCCAATTTCTATTCTTTGGGTTAGTCTCCAACTTTAAAATTATGTCATGATATTATTACGTCCTATCTTGTATTTGTAATTTCTTTATGTGTACTTATATTTAATACACAAAATAAATTTATTTTATTTAAAAAAATTGATCTTTATAAGGGACTTCGTCCTAATCTCCTTTCGTTGAGGTATATTTTGTTTTATACACAACTTTCTTTTATACGGTGTATAAACCCCTTTGACTTTTACTTTTATTCAAATGGAATCTCTTTATATGATGTGTTTTTACTAGACGAAAAAATGATTATTTTTTCATACATATGTGGTGACACTGACATCTCCACCACCGTGACCATTATTTGAGTTTCGGCTTCCTCTACAAGCTATAACTTTTTTTAAATGAAAAACAAATACCATGTTTTACATTTCTTTTATATTGGTATTGAAAATGGTTTTGAAAGAGTTTTTATTATATCAATGTGTTGTATTAATATCTTGTGATTGATATGTGGAAATGTTATGTTTCCTTTATTCATGTTTTATGTGATATGATTATGTTATGGTTTATGATATGTTTAAACCTGTTCATATGTGGAATGCATTGGACATAATAAGTGATGGGTGGAGCCCGCTATAACTCCTTGATGCATTGGTAGGACTCATGAGACAAACTACTGTCTTGGCATGAGAACTTGACAAAATCTTATTTGTAGTCTTGGCACGAGGCCTTAGATAGGTGCTTATGATAGTCTGGCATTATGCATTCCATCATTATGAAAGTGGTTATTGATACTGTATGTGATTATTAGACCAGTAGAATATCCATGTGAATAAGTAAATGGAATTATTTCATTTTAATTTTTCCATATTATGTTGAAGTTCATTTTTAAAAGGATTTTGTTTAGTTATACATTGCCTTAAATGTTTATGTTTATTTGTGAAAGATTCAACTATATTGTTATCCTTACTGAGCATCTGATCTCACCCCTGTCAATGTTTTAATTTATCCAGGATGTGAAGAAGTATTTTAGGAATGACCTGCAGGGATAGTCTGAAGTAGATAGGAGTGTGGAAAATGGAGACTATGTTATTTTAGTTATTCAATTTATGATGTAATGTAACATTTATGAATGTATCTAGTGTTTATAAGGCTACTAAACTAATAGGTCTTTTTGAGACTTGATCTTTTGGGATCATGCCAACGTTACGAAGTAATGTACCGACTCTCGGTAACTCGGGTTGGGGCGTTACACATGACTCTTTATCTTTAGCCAAAAAATTATCAAATAATCCGAGATTTATGTTCTTTTCTAATTTCCACTATGAAAAAAAATCTAATCAATGAAAGCATAGATATCACACTATCTAGAAAAATAAGAGGCAATAACATTCAATCAATATTAATTTATTTATTTGGTTCAAATATTTATTATGTCAATTACATTGTGATCCAGTGGGATAAAACATGCTAACTATATAGTTGTGCGTAAAATAAAAGAGAAGAATGAATCCCCTACATCAAATGGGTTTTGACGTTTTTATACCATAACAAGCCATACAACGGGTTATGATCTTCACCTCCCATGAAAAAATGTATCCACATTAGTATGTAGAGACACCACCTAACAGGTCAACACCAATGAAAATCCCATTAGGAACATGGAGGTATCATTCTATAAAACGGAAAAGAGAAATAGAACGAGATGAACCCAAAATAATGACGATAGATCAAACCGTACATCGAAGAATGATGGATATAACTTGGTTGCATAGAAAATAGTGGGGAACAAATCCAAAGAGGAAAGTTTGATTGTATGGATTTTGAGGGATGAAATGAAATGTTCGAGTATCACACACCTGAGAACCGAGAGGGTGAACTACGAAGGATGATATCCTGTCTCTTTAGAAGATTTAACGGAGAAACTATTTAAGATACACTGTATTTCCCATTAAAAGTGTATTGTATTAAAGCCCACGGTTTGACCAAGTAAAATCATCCTGATCCTTTGGAAAATATTTATATAGTAGTTATGGCCTTTGAATCATCCCTAGAGTCCTTAAAAGACAACAATAAATTAATTTTACGTCAAATAAAACATCAAGGGGGAGAAACTGTAAGAAGCTAGAAAAACTATTTATGAACATGAAATTTGGAAAAGGGAAGAAGTCACTATTGTAACCTCACTACTTTCGAAGCACTGTTCATGAACAAAAAATTTGGAAAAGGAATGTGATCACTGTTGGAACCTCACCGTTCTGGAAACACAGTTCCAAAACTCAAAATTTAGCAATGGAAAGAGGTCACCATTGGAACGTGACCATTCTAGAAAAACTATTCATGAACTCAATATTTGGCAAAGAAAAGAAGTAACTATTATAACCTCACAATTTTGGAAACAGTATTCATGAACTCATTATTTCAAAAACGAAAACAGTCACTCTTGGATCCTCTCTGTTCTAGAAACACTATTCATGAACTCAAAATTTGGAAAAAGAAAGAGGTCACCATTTGAACCTCATCATTCTGGAAACACTATTCAGGAAATAAAAATTTAGCAAAGTAAAATAGGTCACTGTTGGAACCTCATCATTCTGGAAAGACTTTTCATGAACTCAAAATTTGAAAAAGGAAAGAGGTCACTATTTGAACCCCACCATTCTGGAAACATTGTTCACGATATCAAAAATTTTCAAAGGAAAGAGGTCACCGTTGGAACCTCACCGTTCAGGAAATACTGCCCATTAACTCAAAATATGGAAAAGGAAAGAGGTCACCGTTGGAACATCACCATTCTCAAAACACTTTTCATGAACTCAAAATTTGGCAAAGCAAAGAGGCTACCATTGGACCTCACTATTTCACTGTTCACATAAGGTTACCGATGACGCTGTCCACAAAAGTCTCCCATTGCACTATTTACATAAGGCTGATGTTTCACGGTTCACAGAGGTCTACCATTGGAGATGTTCAATAATGGAACTATTAATAGAATTGGAAAATTTGAAAAGTGTTGGGGATAAGTCACCTTGACCACCCGAACACCTCAAACACCATATTTTCACAAAGGAATGGACCAGAGAGGTCTAAACCATTATATATACTATATATCTTGTTTATGTAAAGTAAATTTTCTGTGTATTGTATACTATTGGGATCTAGTATAATCTATGCGAGACCATTTAATAGAGTGTATTCTAAACAGATCCAATATGAATAATCTATGAAGAGATAGAAATTTTCCAAAGGATTTGGTTGACAACCATGGACTAAGGATTCCGATATTATATAAATGATCAATGTGTGGTTTAGTTAAATACAATTACTTCTCAACAATTTGTAATAAATTTAATATATAATTGGAAAAATATGTAAACTAATAATTTGACTTGAACAAAGTAATGATTAGATACCAATATTTGGATTAAACCTTATAAAATTAACCTATGTTACTCTATTATATATGTACTAATTTATATATATATATATATAGGTTCTTATTGGGATATTATAATCATATCATTTTATCATAACCAATGAATTTTTTTTAAAATTAATAGGACAATAAGGAAATAAAAAATTGGCGAAAAAAGAAAAACTGATTCACTCACCCATCTAAGAGAGAATGTAATATATATTATTCAATTCAAATAGAATCAAATGTTATATAGGATTTCTTTTGTTGGATATATTTTCAAAAATAGATGATTTTATCAAACATATATGAATTACTATTTAATAAATATATAAAATTAACTTTCATATAAAACAAATCTCCCATGCCTATCACTAACAGTATGAATGTTTCGAATTAAACCTTTGTATACATGTAAAACAATGATAAAAATAATTTATGATCATGTTCAAATAATAATTAGTACAAAACATCAATTATAGTTATTCAATGTCATTGTTCATATATTAAACAATATATATATATATATATATAATGTCTACAATAATTATGTATAAGATGAGAATAGTATGAGTCTATTTAAGTAATTGAAGACCTCCATACTCAAGCTAAGAATTAAATAATGAACTATTTTTTTTCTAAAACATAGCACTTACATATTTGGGTTTTTCAAGGGAATATATTATTAAAAATTACAACTAGTGATTCAATATGATAATAGATAAAAATCCTTGGTTAAAATTTTACAACAGTGATAAATTATTTCCCATCTAATTTAACACAATAGCAAACTATATTTACCTTTAATGAAATATCATCCCTAGTTTAAAAAGAATAACAGAATTAATGTATGTGAATTTTGATATTAATAAATCTTAATGTAAAATTTTATTGTACTGAATGGTTTCATTAGTTAAAATGTTGTAAATTTATAAAAAAAATTCTAAAACAATAAATGTGATTCAAAATTTGTTGCAAGAATTATGTATGATTCATTAAGACCATATAAAGAAAAAGAAGAGGGAATAGTAATCAAAATTATTATTATATGAGGTTGAGAAACATATCCTAGGATAAACGTCATTACCTATAAATGAAAATGATAAATTTGGAATCCACATAGACAAAATTGTCCCAAACTATTGATAAAAGAGATGCTTCCATGAACATTCCTAAAAATATATGTTCTCAAAAATAATCACATGAATAAATTGGAGGTATTTATATAATCAAACGAATTATCCACTGAAAATTAACAACCAAAGGTAACCCATTTCCCAAGAATTCCAATTTTTATTAATCTTTATTAACCCATAGTACAATTTTAAAACAAAAATATAAACAAAATGGGTAAAATAATTCCATGAAAATGCCCATAAATTCAAGAGTTTCTATAAGATTAATCAAGAAAAGAATCACAATAAGAAGTATCTATGATAATAATGTATGTACCCAAAATAAAAAGATATATAAATAAATATATATTATAACAAAAGGAAAGAGTAAAATATCCATTGAATGTTTTTGAAATATTGGAGGTTTTGGAATAGGTCAATTTAATGTTTTTATAATATTTAAATTTATGGAAATTCTATATGGGATATATCAAGGTTAAATTTACAAAGAAAGAAAATCAATAAAATAATATGTGATTTAATATGTCTGTCTAGAGAATAATTTTTTTATTCTATTATTTATAAAATAATTCAAATATATGTTTTCATGGTGACAATTAGGGATGGTATAAATCTATAAAAAATAATCTATATGTTCTAAAATAAATAAGGCCCCATATCCGTAAAAATAATGAATGATAAATATGGCAGTCTACCTTGGGTCATACATGGATTAAAAGTGTAAAGAAAATAATATACATTAAAAATCAATAAAATTGTTATTTATTAATAAATAGATACATTTATGTTGATTGGGAAGGAAACATCCTGGACCATTGTAAATAGGATATAAATATCAAATACTAAGGAAGAAAGATATATAAACATGGAGAATCAATCTTGGAGAGTAATAAAATTATTGATTTGGTGGGATACATTTGAGTAGAAGAAATTGAAGGGTTTCCTAAAAAGGGTCTCCCAAATAAGGTTGAGAAGTTATGTGGAAGTTGAAAATATACGAGTCACACTCCAAATGAATGAATGTCGTGGATACTAATATAGAAGTAGACAGTGAGGAAATATGTTAAATCAACAATTATTTCTTGTGATGGGAATACTAATATGATGAATGAATCCTCAAACAATAAGTGTGCTTATCATGTCATTAATTAATGTGTCATAATATAGACAACATAGTTGGAAATGTATAAGAAGAAGTAGAAATAACAAATGAATGCATGTATCTTTCTTGCTATGTTGAAAATCCACTACCACATAAAAATAAATATGAAGCATGAAATAAGAATATATTATCCAATTATTTAAAAATATAAATAATCAATAAAGGAAAACCCATAAAAATTTCTCATAAATCTAATATCTAAAATAAATGGGTTTTTGGGATGCGAATCAAATATCATCCATCTTTCTCTCATTAAGAATAATTGTATACTCACCTTATTCCCATTTATTTATTTGTATTTTATTTTTTTGTATATGAAATTTACGTTATTGGTTGAATTTGTAGAAATAGAAAACTATAAAAAAATTTATTTACTGATATCCATCACAGAAGTCATTAATTAATATATTTATTCCACATCAAAACATTATATGTTGATTTAAATGATTCGTGGATCTCTTTTTGAAGAACACCAGCCACAATGCGGAATTAAGGGAGTGTATCCTTTGAGGAGGATCTGAGAATTGAATCTCAAAAATAACATTATTTCAAATAGATTTATAAAACTACTAATTAATTAATTTAATATTAGGTGGAGGAATGGTAATCATACTTTCTTATCCCTGGTTTGATTGTATAAAAATTTAATTTTAAAGGGGACTTCAAGTCAAGTTGGTAGATAATATTAAGGGGGAAATGTTCATAAACATAATGTATTGATGTATTTGTTTAGTAAAATTATTTATATGAATTTAATTAAAAAACATTCTTCAATTTACCCAAAAAAGAGAAAGCATAAATTGTATTACATGTAGGAAAATTTTATATAAATAATTTATATATGTATTTTTAACTCTTGTTTTCTATTATGATCTAACTCATTTTGTCAAATAGTTGATTTATTTATTCTTAACTTATAAAGATAAATGTGATTCAACCCTTCACTCGTGTGTATTTGGTTTTACTAATTGAGATAATAAGATATTTCATCAAATAATGAGAATAATAATATACTCACCCTTAATCTTAATACTTTTTATTTATCAAAAATAAGTGGGAGACAAAAGGAGAACCGATTAATAAATATTAATAATAATTTGATTGAGTTAGTTAAGGGAGGTGATAAAAAATAAAAAAGTGGATATTGAAGTGACAAATTGATTGTGATTATTTTATTTATTTTCAATGAGTATGTTTGATATCAATATGTGTTTGGTGGTAGAAGAAGAGACGAATGAATGAATAAGGTAAAATTTAAAATAAAATTTGGGGTTACTAGATATCATATTTATTGATGTTTTTACTATTGTGAATATTTATAGATATCCATTACTATATTTTATAAGGGGTTTAAGTGATATGTTTCTCTATATATTGAAATCATCTATTACAACTTATGATTATAGAGATGACTATAATGACACTAAAATATAGTTATCAATGAATTATAAAATTAGTTTCCATAATATGTTTGTTATATTGGTTAAAAGTTGTCCATTGAAAATATTTGGGAGTTGTGACTGAAGATGCATAATGTTGTGCTAGAATAATGTATATCCATCCTTAGATTATTTAACATAATGACTTTTATAATATATTAAGAATATTAATTTTGTGATTATTGGAGAAGGTTATATTCCAATATGGAATTGATAACCTATTGGGGATCTATTGAAGAACTAAAAGTTGAGTATTTATATTCTTTAAGGATTTTGAAATGATTTTTAAGATAAGTTTTTACATTATAATAAATTTTAAATTCATTTCTGCGAATTTTATACGTTTTCGGAGTGATAGGAGATACCTTGAGATGGTTTAAAGTGGTTTTGAGAACATTTTAAGAAGACTGGATTTGATACATAATATATTTCTGTTCTCCTTAAAACCTGAGAATTGTAAATGTTGTTATTGAAACTATGATAGATATATTTTTTTCTATATGATGCGTAAGAATCATTATTAAATAAAGTGTTAGTTGAAATTTAGTAAAGGAAAATATCTAATGTGGATGTATAAGATATTGGATTCATATGTGAGACTGTTTATAGAGTTCAAAGTCTAATGTAGCAATGGAAGGATCCTAAAAATGTAATATAATAAATTTCAAAGTGTATAAAAAATATAGATATGTCATGGAAATATTGTGATATATAATATATGTTGGATTATACATAAGAAACTCATTGTAATGCATAAAAAATGAAACCAAGGAAAATTATATTACACCAATGCATAATATTTTTTTTAGAGAATATAAAAGATAATTCTTAAATTTTATACGTGGACTTGGAAAAGGAAAAACATTATGATGATACATAACTGTTACTCATGTGAATATATGATATATTTTAGTGTGTGACGAAATTGGAAAATGAAATATCTTTCTATGACACAATATATACTTTTCCAGATATGTGAACCTATTATAATGAATACAATTTTAGACTTTATGATAGTACTACTCCTCATAATAAGACATAAGAGTAATAATGTCGTACATCATGGATAACATTATAATATGCGATGGTGTTAGGAAAATCATAGGATAAGATATCTCCATATCATACTGAATGATATTCCCATATAAAGATATCATTTTAGTGGGATAAATTTTTATTTTGTTTATCAAATATTCAAGTTATAAATATCATTATTCATTGAATATCCATGACTCAAGATGATGAAAATAAAGTTGAGTATTTTTATGAAATCACATCTGTAGGGGTCTTGAATTTCAGTGAAAATTTGAATTTTCAATTTGGATTTTAAATTATATTCAGACACCTCAAATTTGTGTTTTAGACTTGAAATTGGGTTTATAAGGTGTTTGGAAGTAGCAAGATATCCCTGAAGGCATATCAGGAGGATGGGGATGAATCTTGTTTCCAATTACTAGTTGATGGCTCCACTAGTATCCTTAGTGGCCTGTAGGGTCCACTATCTATGGTGGCAGATTTTGGGGGAAAATTAAAAAACACTTTGGTTTTTAGAGGGTAAATACCCCATTTCCCCCATTATATTACTTATGTGGACCATGGTTGGATCCCCTATCCACCCAACTTCTCCCATAGTATGTTTATAGTCCTGTGGTGATTTTTACATTCATTTTAGGTGAGATTCAACCACCTTTGTTCTCTATATAGGTCCCCATATTTTTCATATAATTTAATTTATCCTTTATAAGGTTTTTGATTATGATTTCCCTCGAGTATGTTGAAATCATCCAAAGGAAATGTGGATTTATTTCTTCTATCTAATTTATATCCCATAACAATGTCTTCCAACAACCATTCACTGATTGAACAAAGGTATAACACATCATGTTTTTTGAAATGTTTTTATTTAAAATGTAATTTAGTTAATGATGGAAATGTATATGGTTTTATGTTATATTTCTCAATATAATGTTGGATGTATTATATAAAGCTACCATAGGGGGTTCGTTGTGATTTCAGTTTGATAGAGTGACTCAATGAGTGGAATGATGATTATTCCTATTTTAAATTAAATATATTAATTATTTATAAATATTATAATTAATTTTTTTGTATCGTTTTTCATGATTTAGAATATTGGTTGAGTTACCAATGGGTGGTGGAACATGGATGTTATTGTGGAACACTTGGAAATCCAAGTTAGATTTAGAAGATAGTAAATTAAAATAGGGAAAAGATTTGTATAAGGTAGGTGGTCCTTGAGCTTTCACTATGGAATTATACTTTTATTATGGTGTATGTTTATGTTTGGTCTCACTGCTAATGGAAATAATCCATATAATATTTTAATTTTCCTTCTTAAATTAACTATTTTAATATATAGAAAAATCTTTAAATACTTATGATGTTCCATGGAGTGATTAAATTTACAAAGGCTATGATGGAGCCTTGTGCACTATCATACTTTTCTCAGCTGTTGATGGAAAAGGTTATGACTACTCTTGTGATTACATGTGACATATAGAATACATAAGGGCTGTAAATAAAGTCACTAAGACATGGTCTTCCTCATTTAAGAGGATATTGGGACTAATTAGAAGAGGTACTATGAAGTAGAGGGGTTTATTCCCATGGTCTGTAAAAACCATAGTTATACCATGGACCCAGTAGATTTCTTGAATTGAACCTAGAGTATGTTATTGTACCCCTTAGGATATGTATAGCTATATGTGAAGACCTTGGGTTATTTATTGGTGGGTTGGGTATTTCAATCAACCTTACACAACCATGGACATTGCGATGGCCCATAATCTGACACCCTAGACCATTACTTCTATGGGATACCCTGTGGGGATTATAAGTCCATATAAAATATGGTTATTTCATTGAATGATATTTCCTATTGTGATAAATGTGTCACCTACAATCTAGACTAATACCGATGACCATATGTATGGTTCCTACACTAATGTATTGATCTACATGGCCCTAATAGGTTCCACAAATCATAATTGAACTTTGGTACGTGTGTGAGACATTGGATGATATTTTTATAAGTGAAACCACATAGATAATACATTTAATGTGATTTTATGGGATATTGATAGTGATGAAGGGTTTAAGGGTCTGGGAAAACATTATTTCCTTTAATTTTTATAAATGGAATAGAAAATGAATAATGAGGTAGTCAAGATACTATTATCATAAACCTTAAATAATGTTATGATGTGAAATGGAATTTTTCCTCACGGTAGTCGGGATATATATATAAAACTCTTTTGGGGTGTCATTTTCTTGAAATTAAAAACACACATTGTTGGGTTGTCGATAATACTAAAGAAAACTATCCAGGCTGAAAAGTTTTTGAAACTATTAGTATGGATGACATTGTTTTTTATCAATGATTATATTGGAAAAATGTATCGTTTAGGTCCCACCACATGCTTGTTTTTTAGTATTTTTGGGTAATTGGTGGTCATGGTCATGTCTCCCGCATTACTAAGGATTTACTTTTATGATCCATTTTGTATAGGGATAGAGAATTACATGGGTTTTAATTACTAGATAAAGGATTCTTCTAGTGTTATCACTATATAAGTATGTGCGAGAACCCAAGGTTATTATGATGGTGGGAAGGGTCATCATTTTGTACTCGGAGAGACTTAAGTAAGTGAAAAAATTAGGTTTGTTCAATCTTGGTCACAGGCATGAGGATTGTCGATTGATTATTAATTTTATTTTTTCAGTTGTTGTTTATTTATTTATAGCATATATAATTCACATATTACAACATTTCTGGTTTATAAAAGGTCATGTTGGTAGTGCACTACTTATTTTTATATCCAAACTATGCCTAGGTCACCATTGCACATTGGTACCAAAGTAGACTCTCAAATTGTTACAGGTAAGAGTGGGTGTAGTTCTTGATATTATGTGTTTGAGATAGAATAACTTTTGTGGGAACACGATATTTTAGGTGAGGCATAAATTCAATTCAAGAGAATATTTCTAGTGTAGTTTGTATTATTTATTTATCTATTATTTTAATATATTTAATTAACCTAGTGGGTGATCGATCTTGTATAATTTTATGATTTTATGCTAGTGCAGTATGTCATGATTTTCTAGGATATATCACCTATGTGTATTGTGAATAGATTTCATATTCCAGTGTGATTGATGATACCCATATTTTTTTTCTACTATTATTGATACTATGATATTTGGGGTATAGTCCTATCACAATAATACTCTAGACACTCACTTCTAGCTGGTAGCCTATATGTGTATGATGAGGCAAGCATGAGGTAACTTGGATCCACTAGTCCTACTAATGTTCAGAATAATAAATCTCATGATGTTAAAATGTGGTATACAAGGTTTTTTTTCATACTATTTTTGAAAAGTTAGTTTTGAGATATTAGAATTCGGTAAAGTCTATGACAGATATTGAACTGGTGCATCATAAACACCAGTTTTTGTTGTAATTATTTGTTATCAGGGACATCGGATTTTTTTTATTGTCTTTAATTATTATATTTATATTATTTTTACTTCATGTGACTCTAATTATGTTTTATATTTGAGATTTATTATGGGTTTTATCTCATGTAGCATGAAGGTAAGAGATATTTGTATGCATCATTTTGTTCTCTTAGTAATTCAAATTACATGAAATCCTACTACTATGGTTATTATCATTGATGTTAGAGGTCCCAATATTTAATTATTCAAAAAAATATCATATAATGATCCCTATATAAGTTCACAAGGGAATTATAAATAACTGTACCGCCACGTATATGTGTATTTTATGATAGAAGCTCGTGTAAATATACAATGGGAATCTTTTTAAAATGGGAAGTGGGAGATCTTATAGTCCCTTTCACATAAGAGGTGCATTGACCCTAGTAGGTCATTCTGGGAATTAAACACCCTTGTTATATACCCCATGGGGGTGATTATTATATAGTTTTAGTTTTTTAATGTTTTAATAACCGATTTTTTTTCATGTAGCATAGAATGAAATTATACATTAATAGGATGTTTCATTTTGATTCAATGGATATACATAATCATAGGTCCATGTTGGTTGCATACGTACATTCCTATGGATGTGACTAGATCCTATATCATGTAGTCTTATTTATATATTCTTAGAGTGGGTGGGTTCCCTAAGAGTGGACATTGCTTTATCATGTGATACCTATGATTAGTATGTGAGATATTATAGAGTGTGTTTTCAAGTGTTAGTTGTGATTTGATATCCTTTATGGTAATTTGTATCATTCCCCATTATTTTTGACATACCTGAGACATTATTTATGGGTCAGGAGGGAGATCCTAGTGACACTTAGGTCCGAAATCATTATTTATATTGAGGTGAACCATATGGTTTTTTTGAAAAAAAAACATTAAGAAAGGTTTTCTAGTGAATTTACAAAATATTAAAGGGTTTTTCTAAAAATTAATGTTGTATTCCATGGACTTAGATATGAATAAATCACCTTGAGTACTTTTGAATTTGAATTGAATCTAGTTTTAGGGTATATTTGATCAAATTCCTAGAACTAATGTTTCTATATTAACATATGAATGTGGTTAGAGCCTAGATATAAAATAAGGTTTTCTAATATTTCATCAATTATGGGTTATATTGTGTTAAACCATGGTACTAGTTAAGAGATTAATTCTTATATGGGGTTCTTAGGAATATTGGGTTAGTGGAAATTGATATCTCATAGAGTAAGTTCATCCTAGATCAACAACATGGTAATCACTGAGTCATGAGACATGTTTAAGAAATCTGGTGATGTGGAAGAGTATAAAAATTATTTTTTATTGACAATGAGGTACTATGTTACCATTAACCATTATGCATGTTGATTTATGAATGATTTAGTGGTCATCTATAGTTCAAGGGCTGATAAATTATGATAGGACACATTCAAATGGAGTCATGAAACATGGATGGATTGGTTAATATTCTTCAATGATATAATAGACACCATGAATTTATCATTTGAAGTGAAATAACCGATTAGGGGAAAACATGATGATATAATCAATCATTGACATGATGGTCCAACATGGCCTGAGAGAAGTGGAAAACATATTTTTTGGTGATTGAAAACGATTTGGTTTGAATATAAGAATTGTATTAGTTGATCCATGTAGTTGTGAGTACAGAATTGACCATTTGAGAGACTGAACCATATGGTGATTGTTATTTAGGTGGATTTTGTGGTTGATGTTTCCATATTCCATGAAAAAAATCATTAAATGCTTTTAGCAGTCCTCAACATGAGCAGGATTACCATGACTAGTCATTGAATCTATAAATAGATAGAGCATAGATCTTAGAAACATGATTCATCAATCAGATGGGTGATTATTGGAAACTAATATCTTGGGGATTGAGATGTATGTCATAGTGACATGGACCCTCAAGAGAGGGCTCATGGGTATGTGATTCTTGACAATAAATGGTCATTTTATGAATTTTGATATTTGTGATACAATGGATTTTATTTTAACTTGATTATAATGTTAATAATAAATAAGGAATAATATAAGATAGTAGATAGAGTCCATACATTGATGTTTGTATTAGAATGTATTTGAGGTGATTTATGAATTCTTTGGATTAATGGTGTGTTGGTGATCTTGGAATAGAATAACAGTGGATATGGATAGTTTAGGGTTTAACCATGCAATCAAAATAGACATTGGTTTGAGATGTATGTGTCTGTATTAAGTCAAACGTGGGTTTCCTTTATGATTAAAGGGGTCATGATCATGTGTTTTTGGTGACACGTCGGTGGTGGAAGATATTTTTTAGATTGGTCAACCATGGGAGGTTCATCTTTATTTCTCAAGTTTAATTTGATACAGTTTTCTAAAAATAACATATGATACATCATAAAAGATAAAAATCGATTTCATTGGGTATTGGCTGGGGTTTTTTATGAACGGAATTGTATTAGTGCTTCTTTTATGGGCATTAGGTATGAATCCATTATAAATTGAATTTTTAACTGAGAATCAGTACCAATGATCTCACATTTATTGAAGTTCTTTAAGTCAGTAACTATTTGGAGTGCATCTCAATAGCATTATGAACGTGTTTCCTTATGAAATTTGGATGGTAAGATGATATCCAGGATTGGAATTATCCTCTATAAGATGAGTCCAGTAGAGTGGTGTAATATGGAATTGATGATTATTTGCACGATGACATGTTTAGGGAGTATGGTAGATGTACTCATGAGATCACTATTATATGGTTTAATTGCTGAATTATTAGTTTATGTTCATGTTTTGTGGAATGAGTTCCTTCAAAAAGAACATTGCGCTTGAGAAGCCTATTAAGAGTTGATTGAGGTAGTGAAGTCATTCAGAAGAAAAATAGATTACCAATTCTGGTTGAGATGTATTTTTTGATAACCAAATTTTTTTTGTGGGAAATTAGTGTTATATTGGGGTGGTTGTAAGATATCATGTTTTTATGGGTTTCACATTTTAGTGATATTGTAAATTATTCGTTGGATTAGGGGCCAGATTTTGAATCAGCGATTAGAATAAAATTTTGGGAGTCTGAACACCTCAATAATATTATTAAAGACATGAAATTAGGTTTATAATTTGTTCAACAGTAGTGGGATGGAACTAGTATGTAGCCATTTGATAGGGGTTGAAACTAAAATCCACCAGCCAACAAGTGGGTAGGTCGGTGGCCATGCTGGCCTTAAGGGTCAAGTAAGTTTCAACTGGACATATAATAGATAGTAAGGGGTTGGACAGAGCCACCTTCATGTTTTAAGTGTCCCATAACTAGCTGGTGGGGGGTTTTGTGAGAACAATTCCAATTACCCCTTGATATTTTAGAGGGTTATACCACTTTATCCCTTTATAACATACATATAGACTAATGGGTGGCTCCCCCTTCCTCTCTTATACTCGTTTAATAAGGGTATGAGTTTCTGGAAATGTTTTTAGTCATTTGACATAAAATTAAACCTCTATTTTTCTTAATATATCCCCCCATCTTTATACTCTAATTTAACACATCTGATTTAGTGATTTTGAAGAAACTTTAACTGGAGTTTAGTGAAATCATCGGAATGAGATTAGTATTTTTTTCTCACTAGAAATGGGATATGTTGTAATGTTATATGCCTGCCTTAATTCATTAATTTTATGATTCTTTGACACTCTGTTGTTTTTTATTTAGTTTTTGTTCAAATGGAAGTATTTTAATGACTAAAATGGTTTCGTTGTTTTGAATATTGGGTGGGGTGATTTCATGAGTCTGCGATGGACCACCTAAAGGTGGTTGGTTATGGTTTTTTATTGGAAAAATTGGTCGATGATTTAATAGTGATCATAAATCTATTACATTACGTGGTTTAATTAAATCTAAAATATTTTAATTAATATTTTTTGGTCATTTTAAATGAGTTAGGGCCCTATGTGAATAGTTTATGGCTACTGAGACATAGAAGGGGTTGGTCAAAACATATAACAAGCATCTGATTTATGAAAGAGGAAGATAAATAAATTTTTCCGTGGTTTGTGGTCTTAGATTTTTTCCTATGGATTTATAATTTTATTGTTATGCATATTTATTTTTTCCATAACCACTAAGTATGAGTGATCTACTTTTAATAATTTAATATTTCAACATAAATCTAATGGATATTTAAATTATTAATCACTTATAAAGTGTCATGGAATGGTAAATATTAAAAGGGAAATGATAGACCCTTGAGAACTATCTTACATTACTTTACATCCTATGGAGAAGTCCCGAACTATGTTTTTGATTCCCTTTCAAATCTCAACACCATGTGTAATGTGACTGGAGATAGTGATACTTAGTAGACACTATTTAGGAGTACTTCGAGACCTCTTGGAAGAGGTGTTGTGACTTAGAGGTGTTTGTCCATGCTGTTCGAGAAAGACCCTGCTGATAATTTTGATAACTTTGTTTAATTGAATTGAACCTAGTGTAACCCACCTCCATGGGATGTGTTTGACTATGTGGGTAGACCATGGGTAGGTAATTAGAAGGTTGGTTGTGTCGGCTGACCTATCTCAACTGTGGACTTTAAGATGAGTCATGAGTGATCTCTATAAACATTTTCTAGTATGGCTTACCCTGTGATGATTGTGAGGTTATAATATTTACGATAGTACCAAGTAATTTTATTCCCACTTTTGATGGGTGATGACCCTATACTCGAGTAATATATTAAGGACCCCAAGTAGGCTTCCTCCACTCATGAATTGATCTGAGGGAACTGAGGAGGTTTCATGACTCATACTTGATCATGGGTGGGTGTGTGAGACATGGGTTGAGAATAATATTGTTTTCACCAGAGAATTTGTGCCATTCACATGAGATAATGGTCATGGGATAGTGATTTAGTTTTATGCATTTGTCCAACATTTTTTTCCTTAAAATTTTGAAAATGATTTGAAAAAACACACTATGATGTATCTGTGGGACTATTATAATGGACTATAGAGGTGATTATGTTGTGATAAAGAATATATTCTTATAGAGGATGGGATATTAATATAAAATTCCCATGGGGAATTCATTTCTTCAAATAGAAGAGACCCTTAAAAGGTGGAATTTGATACTAAGGAAAACTCTCATACTATGTAAATAAGTGATACAACTGGTGGGGCTACCCTAGACATCTATAAGATATGATATTTTTTCTAAGAAGATGATAAGTTATACCACATGATAATGATTGGGGAATGTGGGGTAGCTAGTGATCTTGTTCAAGTCACCCACACTATAAGGGATCTATTATAGGGAACCATTGTATTCATGTGTACATTATTCCATTGGTTTTAATTATAGAATAGAACAATCCCAATATTATTATATAGTATACCAAGGTGAGTTTATCCCTGGCATCATTATTATTGTAAAGAAAATTTAATGTCCCACATTTCCTCATGATGGTTTTAATTGACATCACGATGTCCTCATAGGCTCTCCAACACTAGATGAAGTAGGTATGGTAAGTCGTTGTCAAAGTCCTAAGGATAAATGGTGGTTCGCATTTTCTAGTTTTATATCATTTATTTATTTATTAACAGAATTTCCCATCAATATATCAATTCATGTATATATCTATAGGACTACATTGGAGGATCCCTATTAGATTATTTATGCACGCCCAACATGGGTTTCCATTGATCTTGGATACCCTGGAAGTATCTTATGTGGATGGTTGTATAGGCTGGGCTAAGGCCTATTATTTTTTTGTTAGCTGGATACTATCGAGTGGGACTAGCATATTAGTGGTGAGTCCTTGATTATAAGGAAATGAATGTTTTATAGTATTGTTTATTTTATTTATTAATATAATTTTTATAATGTGGTTATTCTTATGGGTGATCAGTCTTGTATTCTTTTATGACTACATACCATTATTTTATAACACATTTTTCTACTTTCATTATATTTTGTATTATGATGTGATGGATGTACCTGATATTTTTCATATTTTCACTACTATTGATACTTAGATACATGGGTAATAGTCTCACTATAATACTAAATTTTACCCCCACTACAGGTCAGATACCTATCATATTTGTGAATGAATATTTGAGGTCATGTGGCAGCACTGGTCCGAACAATGTTCATAGTGAACAGAGTTGGGACATTTAAGTATTGAATAATAATGTTGCACAATGATAAGGTTCTCCATGTTGTGAATAAAAGTATCATAACTCTAAGACATTAATACATGTGAGAATTATTCCAAACTAGATTAATTTTTTATGGATTTTGTGATTTTTTTTGAAATATAATATTGAGTATCTTATAAGATTAAATGAATATATCCTTGACATGAATTGAATGAGGGAAAAATTATAATTATTCAGAAAATTAAGATTTCATAATTAATTGGAATTTTCAATACTCAAAATATGGAATATATATTCTTATGTTTTTATTAATATATTATATAGGAATATAGAATTAGTGATTATAGTAATTATATGAGTAATTAATACTTCAATAATTAGGAGATTTATATGTATCTATGAAAACATGTAGATTATTTTTGTACGATTTATATCATATTCATTAAGTAAGATGAAATTGAAAATAAGATGAAGTGAAAGAGAAGAAATAAAAATAACTAATATAACTATATACTCATTATCATCAAAGGAAAAATACAAGGAATTGGTATAATTATAAGTACAATTGAAGTCAAACATTACGATCTCCTTATATCACATGAAGTAGATGTAATTTGAGTGAGTTTGACAATGTTTCTTCCCTATTCAAGATAAACATGTCCTCGATCTTAAACAACAATAAATAGCAACACAACATGATGCGGCATGTTTTTTATCTGTATTTACCACTCTGTTGATGGGTTGATAATAAATGTTTGACATTCATGCTAATGTACTAGAAAAAAGATTAGTAATTAAATACCTTTCTATGGTGATAAAGATCATTCTTTTGTAATGAATTAATATCTGAAGAATTCTAATGATATTGTTCAAGAGATGATATTTGAGGTGCATTGGATATAGTAATGTTTTATTTTACTATAATACATTCTTGTTGAGAGAATATACACTAGTGTTAGGTAGTATAATGAACCTATTGAGAGATATATATTTTACTTGGTTGGTAGATTTCAACCACATCCTAAGGTTTTATTCAGAGTAATAATAATTAGTTTATATGTTTGGTTAGTGATTATATGTTATCTCCATATTTTATTCACTTTATTATACTAACAACGAAATATATATCTTATAACATGACATGAACATAATTTGAAGAGGATACACACATTAGGATCGAATACTGTAAAAATACCATGTATTGCTCTATTTTTTATTGACTACATTGGATAAGGTGTTGTTTGTTTATAACATATAATATTATATATCTATATTAACCGATATATAGGTTTTTAATTAATAAGTTATAGTATAGGGAGAATAAATTCGTAAAAATGTTCACACTAACCCCCTTATTGTGATTGTATGATATACAAGTGTAAATACCTATCATCGTATGGAATGAGAAATTATGTAGAAATTTGATTTTTGACACCACAATGTGATTTGTTTTGAAAAATGTGGATTTAATCAATGTTAAAAAAATTAAACCTCTTAAAAAGATGATTATTATGTAGATTAGGGATTGAAAATTATTTTGGTTGCAAGGTGGATGTTTGGGTGGAGCCGAGTGAACCTGTAGGTAGACATTGTTGTAGGTTCACTACTATGGGGATGAAAACATAGTAGGGGACACTATGGTTTAGGTTAAAGACCTTATGCTATTATATAATCGGTGAGGTAAAAAGTGTGGTTCATGCATTTTCCCTAAGTAATTAATGGTCCATATAAGGAATGGTTATTCATTGATCCCTATTTACTGGATGTTTCAGTTGAGAGCTGAAATTGTGGAAAATAGCATGTAAAAAAGGAGGTATATTATTGTTTTGGGTGTTTTTACTATAATATTTGGTATGTTTCCCTATTTGAAATTGAATTTAAGGGGTATGACCTATGAAATTATGATGAGATTGTCAATTTCTCAGGGGAGTTGGTTGGTGTGTCCTAATGAATAGAACATGTAATTTTGTATTCCATGGTTCTCCCATATGATTTAAATTTTTAAAGGGAAGTCCCCTATTTTACCTTAGATTATTAAGGTGTTTATCACCATTTTTAATCCTTCATGTTCATTCCAATACCTAGGAGGATATTCTCTTTTATTTCATTTTATATATATGGATTGGGGTTGGAATTTGGATGGGATTTAGTCAAGGACTATAGTGAGTTTATTATTCCTTCTTCTTCTATTCATAGTTCCATTTTTAGTTTCTTTTTTTTATTTTTGATAGGAGTTATAGATTATTTTTATTTGATGATGGTGGAAATAATATCTAATCTTATTTATTTTGTGTTAGCTAGGTAGATGGGGGATCAAGATGTTAATGCCACATCGCCTCACACTGTTTCATGAAAAGAGCATTGCCTGGTGACTTTTTAAGATTTTTTTGAGTGAATTGGATTATATTTATTGTTTTGAAGGTTATAAGTGTTATGGATTTTTCCTAGGGGTTTATTAGAGTTCAAATGTTCCTTCTATGGATGTTTCGTAATTTTTTGGTGTGATATGGTCTCTTCAATACCTATTTGAAGATTATTCCAATTCCACATAACATAAAAATATTTTTATAATAGTTTTATTTAATAAAAATTCATTATAAATAATTAATTTAGATATTTTTAAATTAATTATATATACATTTTTATTTACAATAAATGGTTTGACCTAGATGAGATTAGGTGAGGTTTTCGGTTAGATTATACAAAGAGGATAACTCCATGGTTGAAGTTGGTTGTCCCTTGATCATGTTCCATTAGAAAAAACAATTCTGTTTTGAATTAATTTTATATATGGTCTCAGCACTTATGTTTATTGACCAATTTAATTAATTATTAATTATTTATTTAAAATGAAATGCTTATACACGACAATGTTCAATGGGGTACGATGGACCCTTGGTCACTAGCTTGATTTCCCCAGTCATCAATGGTCAATGCCTTGATTATAAATGAATAACATGTGACACATGAATAATAATGGATATAAATTTAATGGAATTAACCAAAAAAATTATCCCTAGTATAGGTTCCTTTGAAAATTCTTGTATAGGAGAGTGTGGGTTGGGATGTCTGACTTATGAAACCCGATTGAGAATTAAGTGACTTTTTAGAGATATTAAGAATGAGAGATGAGTACAGGGGGAGCTTTATTCCACCACTAAAATGATATTTACTTAGTGGTAATTCCATTGGAATTTTTTTTATAGGTTCGGTGTGAGGACCATCCATGGGTTAATTATGAGGCGGGTCGTCTTGAGTTTATTTCCCTTCGGTGACACTAATACATGATTACATTTTGGTCAAATGATCCAAAGTCAGAATTAAAATGATCACAATGTATATAATTTCCTTCAAGTGATAGTTGTTTACCTAAGAGATGTGAGTTTGATAAATGGAAACCCAATTAGGGTGTCTAAACTAAGATGAGGCATATAAGGCCCGGTGTGTTCCCGAGTGATATATTGATCCCTAAGAGTACATGATTGGGAAATGGGTATTGACAAGGGGCCTTACACTTAGGGTTCCAACCTCAGAGAAGTCATATAGGTCTATATGGATGGTCAAAAAATCTTGGATATGGTGATAGGGATCTGTTATCTCTCTAAGATAGCTATTATATATAAGATTTTTAAGATTCCAATGATCTGACATATGCACTGATAGTTATATGAACAACCTATGGCAACACTGTAGGAGGTGAAATTTATTCCTAATGGAATTTTATTTCCTAGAATTACTTTATTGGGATTGTTCATGAGGTTTGAACAATATAGATCATCTTATACTGCCTTCTATAGATCAAAGATGATTCCTCTTGACTATTTATTGCATTAAACAACCTTTAAGGGATTATGGATAATTCCTGATGACTATTTACTTTTGGGGAGTTCTTATTACGGATAAAAATCAATCCTAATGACTGTGGATCACCGAATATTATATAAAAGGGATCAACTATGACACCAAATGCTCTTGGATCACCTATGATCATTTCCTAAGGATTTCTAATAACACTTGACGTTATTTCATTACATAGAATTACATCCAATTATTCAGTGGCGATTCCCAATTTAATTTTATCGTCTAAGATTACAACATTGTGATGTTTGAAAATGAATGATTTCGGTTTATCAAATATGATTACCTCTTAGGGGACATCTTGAATCATAATGATCGTCAATCACCGAAGAATAACTTATAGTGATAAAAAATGATGCTTGATTCTTTTATATTTCATAGTATTAACTCATTGTATTTTGTGATGGTTCCTTATACTACAATATTTCCCATAAATTTCACATAGTAATCATACATTGTCCTAATATTAGTTTTAATGAGCCACTCTACCCAACGTCAAAGTAGGTTTTGCTCAATCATGGGTTTTACATTAGAACTATAAGATCAAATGTGTTTATTTATCATGTTTCTACCACTATGTTTATTTATTCTGGGAATATAATATTTCTACACACTATATTTGCTGTTTATTTATGGGAATTGTTTGGTATTTCATGATTGAGTTTTACCAACACATTTCCCTGGTTTCAATGGCACATGGGAACTTATTGGACTTTACTATTCTTAGGTTCAAATAATGAAGATGCTTGATATTCATACATTATAATATATACCTTATGTGGTGTAACAATATGAATTATTTATGGATAAAGGATATATTAGAGACTCCTACCTTTTTATTTTATTTATTAACTTATTTATATTTGGACTGGAACAGTGGGCAGTCAGTTGTTATGTTCTAGATGGACAGTGAGTTAATATGACAATATATTTTTCCATTATCATTTAATACAACATGATTGTGTTTATTTATTCTATTTACACGTGTTTCGATTATTTATGGATTATTTTTTGATCACTCCATGCTTTTTCTCACTCTAGTATAGGGGTATAGTCTCAGAATTGTAATACAATAGACCCTACAACAGGTTGGAAGCCTCTAGTGTATGGTGAGGGATGCATTAGTTCATGTGGTAAAACCTATTGTTTTGTTACCATTAAATGGATGTACAATGGGGTAAGGATGTTAAAATGTGATATTTTATCTTATATGATATATGTCACATAGTGTATGAGGGTTTGGTTTTTTATTAAAATTTTTGGAGAAGATAGAGAAGTGGTATAAGAATATTTTGGAGCTTGTGATTGATATTAGACTACTGAGTCATGAAAACACTTATTTTTATTAATTATAGGATTCCAAGGGTAGTATATTATTTTTCATGGTTTCTAATTTCATTTTTTATGACATCACAAAGAATTATTTCCATGGGGTTTTGGACATTATTATTTACTATGGATTTGGATTTTGGTATGTTAGTAAGTGGCCAGTGTACAAGAATCATGTTTAACATGTAGACTGATAGGGAGGAAATTTTTTAAAGATTATATGTGAATGGTCATGGAATGGGAGTAGGTAAATTTTTAGAACAATATAACCTATTGAGGTTGTGTTAGAGGAACAGAATAAATGAAGCCATATGGTGGGTATCTCACCATTGTCTATGATGGGTGTGACCCTAATTATAATTTAGAATTATTTGGGAATTAAGAATAATGTTCCAATTAACTGGGGAAGGTTGAGGTTTGATGTTTCACAACATGACCTGGTTATGAGAACGATATCCATGTCGGACTATTATGTGTATTTATGGATGTAATGTGGGACTCAAATGTTTCACAACATGACCTGGTTATGAGAACGATATCCATGTCGGACTATTATGTGTATTTATGGATGAAATGTGGGACTCAAATGTGTAACCCTAATGTGGGTAGTGTTGTTGATCTGATGAGAACAATCATAAGTATCTCAAGGTAGATTGTGGATATCAGTGATTAGGTTAGTCCATTATTATATATAGCCCTGGTCACATACCATATTTGTTGGAACCAGGGTATTCAAAGCATGATTTGGCGTATGGTTTGTGTTTGTTGTCAATCCTCAGTGGAAGTTCAGGATGTGTACCAACAAAGAGATCATACCATTCAAGAAGAAAACAGTAGTGAAGGTGGCGCCGTTTCCCAGTGTTTGCCAAATTTTTTGGCCTCAAAATCGGCCAATAAAGTAAAGTGTTTTTGGAAAAGGTACTTGCGCGCCGAGGTCTTGTAGGATAGAAGACTTGCACACCATATGTTTTTGAGGATCAGAACTTCAAAATTTGGCTAAGGAAAGAAGGACACGCAAGTATTGGTTGGGTCGCGCAAGTGAGTTGCGCGACAGAGGTTACTGGAGACAAGACTTGCGCGCCGTCGAGGGAGTTGCACGCCGCCGCGTAGGGGGTCCAGTTTGCCTATAAATACTGGACCAACCCTCCTCATTTCTCACGGATTTTAAGGCCGAGAGATTGTTCGAGCTCTCGTCGCGCAGGTGGTTGAGTCGCGCAGGTGGTAGTTTTGTCGCGCAAGTAGAGATCGCGTGCCGGTTTTTGGCTGTGCGCCCAAGGGGGTTTGGAAGAGAATGGAAGTTGACCGTGCAAGTTTGTAGTCGGGGAAGGAAGACCCGTGCATGTGCATTGATGAAACTTGCACTCCAGTTTGGACTTGCGCGCCGTAGTGGGACTTGCGCGACTGTCTTGGAGAAGCGCTCCTGGTTTTGCTGAAGCCCACTGGCCTGTTTGGAGCTGCACGAAAGCCATGAGACTACCTGATACATTCGAGGAAAAGTGATATTCTGCTTCTGGAGAGAATCGGACTTCAATAGAGCATCTACATACAAGAAAGAATGCATTCTTATGCAAATGATGAAGAGACATTTATGTCTATAAACTGGGTGGGACTTCACCAACGGCAGTGAGCCAGGGGAAGTCAACGGGAGTGACCCGAGGGACACAGTGAGCTATCCCTGAACAATTGTAAAGGTAGTGAGCCTGGGACAGAGTGTCTGTACCCGAACCTTTGTAATCCGAATCTAGTGAAGCATAGTGGATTTTGGTACGACTGACAACATGTCGGGGTATGCTCCTTGGACGTAGCCCTAAGTGGTGAACCAAGTAAAAAGGGCTGTGTCTTCTTTGTGCATGTGAATGTTTTCTTTCTGGTCATAATCGTCATACAGGTTCAAAAAGTTTCTACCAATGTGGGAACAGGATCCATCACATTAAAAGAAAAAGTGGTCACCCTGATTCACCCCTCCCCTCTCAGGGTGTCCCGGGGTCCTTCAATATTTTATGTCCAGAAACAATGTCGGATATAGTCCATGCATTGGAACATTTCTTGAGATGATTCTATGTGATTTGAGGGCGTGTTAGATAGAAGGTTCACCGATGTTATGATGTGGGAGTGTGGAGGTAGGTTTGTTCGATCAGGGTTTCAACCATATAAATACATTGAGAGTCGTTATCAAACTTTTTTTAATGGATTAGGAAGATCTCATTATTCTTTGGGGAGTAAATCCATCCTGATAAAAAAATATGAAACGAAATTAGTGGGTGTGCCAAAAGTTTTCATGAATGGTCATCCATAATAGGATTGACATATTTTTTCATATATAATAGGGGTGGTGAGATTAAAACCATTTCAAAAAGGTAGTTGAACCATTATAATTGCTATTTTAGTAGTTTATTTAGATTTTGGGGAGCATCGTGGATCAAAATTGGATCAAATTAATCAATTATTATAGATGTGAGAACCATAGTCTAGGTGATCTTTTGGTCTGTGAAATTTAAGTATATTGGGATAGATAGATATCAGTAAGAATTTTATTTTTTAATTTATGATGGTTAGGAGTGGTTTCTTGATTCATGATTAATAGAGAACATTGTGTTTGGAGTTGTGAAATGGTAGCTCGTTCGACATTATAGAGTTGAAAATAGTGTTTAGGGCATAGAATAATCCCAATGATAGGCTTTATTGGAAGGATTAAATATCGTCATTACTTATTTATGATGATAAGTGATATAGTGGGGATTTTATAAATAATCATGTCTATACAAGTTGATAACTTGTAGGGAAATTGGAATTTCTGGCTATGGAGTGGGAGTTGTGTTGAAACCCATGGTTTTATTCAATGTTCCTATAATTTTATCTTCTTAGAGAGACATTTTCTATGTGGAAACCTGAAAAAGAGGTATTTAGACTCACATGTATATATTTAGGCGAAGATGGGTGGACTTGGAGCTATAATTGATTATAAGAGTGCTACTACAGGGAGGACATCGATGTAGGAGACCTAATGGTAAATGGTGAAATTCTTAATCTTGGTATATTCAACATTGTAAAGGTAATGGTCATTGGGTTATCCATCAGGAACAATGGGTTGAAAGGGTGAAATGATATGACATGGATCCTTCTTGATAAGAATTTAATCTAGGAGGAGTCACGATGGAAAATGGTCAAATATGATTGTGATATACTTTTTTGATGGGTGTTTTTCCCTTTGGTCATTATTATGTTTCCCTATAAATAAATTCTATGAAAGGGGTGAGGCCATACATCCATATTGATAGGTATCTATGTAACTCAAGAGAGTTTTTTTTACTAAACCAATGTGTATCACAGGTTATGGTGTCCCTATTTCATTTAGATTTAAACGGGAAATATCTCTTATTCAATTTTATTATTTAGGGATTTATCCCCATTTTTATTCCTTCATGTCCATTCCATAACTAAGTAGAAGCACTCAATTAATTTTCCTTGATCTCCACTAATAATGTTAGGGTTTTGGTTATGATTTCCTCAATGAATAATGTTATTTTACCCTTTTTTATGATATTCATCAGTCAATTTGTATTCAATGATTTAATTGTGATTTCATCTAGGGGTATACTGAAAATTTATACAATATAATGTTATAGAATATCAAGATTCATGTAGTTTCTTCATATTATAAGTAGAGTATAACCTGAGATGAATATCATAGGTTGTCACACAATAGTTCTTCAATGGTATATCACCTTGTGATTTCATTTTACATATTTTGATTAAATTTTATATCATTGTTTATTGATTATAATTTTATAGTTAGGTATATTTCATGGGTTAATTCTATCAATGTGAAATGGACCTTCTATAGATGATTTTTCATGATTTTTGTGGGTTAATGTCCCCCAATTATTTATTCAATGCTTATAAGAAAGCATCGTAAATTGAAAAAATAATTATAATTTGTTTATTATTTATAATTTGTTTACAATTAATTAGTTTTCATATTATGGAATGATTTAAAAACTTTTCTAGATTCATGATAATAATTTTTTCTTGGATAAGATCATGCAATGGTTTTTGGGTTGTTCCTAAAAATAGGTTAACTCTATCATTGAGGTAGTTGATCTCCTGATCATTCCCTACAAATAAATGAATTATTTTTGTATGAATGTGAAATATAGTTTCATCAATTAGGGTGATTTACCCATTAAATATATAGATAATAGTTTCATTAAAAATAAATTCCCAAGAAAATTAATTGACATGGTCCATGATAGACCCTTGTTCACTGTCTTGATTTCCCTAATAGACAATGGTTAAGAACATGATTATAAATACATTTCATGTGACAAATAGACCATGATTGGTATAAATTATATAAAATGAACATAACTGAGTGACCTTACTATAGGATCCTTATACACCTCTATGTATATGAGAGTGTATATTTCGATGTTTGGGCCATGTAAGTTATGTGATAACTAAGTGATGTCTTATAACTAGTTGGATTGAGAGATGATAATAGGTTGAGAATTATTCCCCCACCAAAATGAGATCTCCATGGTGAGAAACAATTTTGAGTTTTAGGGATAGGTAAGGTTCAATGATCGACCATGGGTGACCTGGGAAGGGGATAGGATTCAATATGTCATCCTTGGGTGATAAATATATAATACTACCTATGATGACGATAAGTCCATGTGATGATTTTGATGATACCAAGGGATATTATTCCCTTAGAGCGATGGGTGGTGACCTCAAATTTGTAAATTTGATATAATGGAAACAATGAATGGTATATAGACCTTGATGAGTAATGAGGTCGTGTAGGGTTCCCTATTGTGATGTTAACCCATCAGTGTGTGCATATGGGAAATGTGTACTAATAATGGGTTGTACATTTAATAGGTTGACCATAAATATGTGAGACAATTTTGGGAGGATGTCAAACCCTTTAGGGATATTTTGATAAGTGACCACCACCCTTCCAGATTTTAATTATATATATGATTCACGTGATTCCTATGATTTTTAGGATTAGGCATTTATTCCAAGATCTATACATCTTCTTATGGTCAGCCCCCTAAGAGGTGACAGGTATGTGCAATGTTATTGGATCACTGAGTATTACCCTATAACAATAAGGTATGAGCCATGATGACTATTGATGGTCTATAATTACCTCATAGGGATCATCAATTGTGTAATATGATTGTTGATTAAAAATGATTACCTCCTAGAGAATGTCAATGATTCTTGAGGACCACTAATCATTGAGGATTACCTATTAGGGATCATCTTGTAGTCAAGTGACCATGGATATCCTATGATTAACATCTATGATTTTATGATGATACATGAATCTATTGGATCTTCTAGGATTACCAATTAGGGATTGATGATGATTTTTGATATTGTAAAATTACTTAGTATTGCCTATTACTAATGAGTGATGAATCCTAATGTTATTTGATAACCTAGGATTACCCATATGGATTTTTTATACTTCATGATGACTAATAATAACTCAGTATTATGTCCTAGGTGTCAAATTAGAGTTTGATAACTACATATTCTCTATGAGTTACTCATAGTCATTAATGATGTTTCCTAGATCTAATATGTCTTCTAGGATCTACTAGGTATTAGGGATAATGATTTCTACTACTATATTTCCTTATAATTTCTCTTAGAAATCATCCATGGACTGAATATTGGTTAGAATGGCTATATTCAGTGATATAAGATACTCCAGCCCTCGTGAAAGAATTTTTTGAAATATCCTAGGTTTTATGATAGAACCAAAGGATTGAAAGTGATTATTTATTCATAAATATAAAATTGTATTTATTTATTTGGTTTATATAATAATTTTACACACTACATTACAAATTATTTATTAGACTATGTTGATTGTTCCCAACTGAGTTATACTCTCAACCTACAAGAGCATCTATGGAATTTGGGTACCCCAAAATCATCAGTGCTTATATTGTTTGGTTTGACAATGACCTGGGATTAGGTCATTCACCTGGACAACATTTATGAAGTTAGTATTTGAATGTGGTATTGATTGAGGATATTTTAGAGCCTCCTAAATTATTCGTATATTGTATTTGTGTTTGGGTCATCCCAGTAAGTAATTAGTTGTTGTGTGATTTCATTACCCTTTTTTAATTTTACTACTGGATTCCTAGGGTCATTTATATAGAATGATTATTTATATTGTTTATTTTTATTTATATGTTTATTATTTATGGATAATCTTTTTTTATTTGCCCAATATTAAACACCCTATTATAAAGTCATATTCTAACCACAATAAGACCTTGAGGTCACATAGAGAATCCTCTGGTGTGGACATTTTTCCATGGCCATATATTGGGGGGGACATTTTAACATGGAACATTTGATTAAAATAATAATAAAATGTTATTTTAATCGCTTTGAATTTGAAAATAGAAAATATTTACATCAATTCACCATCCTGAAATCTAGTTTAGTTAAATTTAAAAATTATGTACATTTCATATTATTTTATCAAATTTTCAATTTATAAACCAAAAAGTATTAACATTAATTAAGAAACTACTATTTTTTCATTATTTTATAGAATATGATATTTAAAATTTTTGAGTCTATATACTTCTAAAAATATTTTTATTGGGAATATTGTATCAATATTGGTAATGATTAATTCTCGTATAACATTACATTGGAATTCATTTCTCTTCCTTTTGAGTACTACACACTTAGGTTTAATTTTATCTTTATAAATATTTAGAGTTCTGATGGAAGTGGTTAAAATTAAATAATTATAATTGTAATAAATTGATATAGGTGGAAAATTTGAATTTTATTATTTTCATATTTATTCACATATAAAAGGGATTTAATAACCTTATAAAAATTGAATGAGTGTTAAATATATCAAATTAATTTTATGACTTCTTTATTTTATTATGATCTTGAATAAAGACATTTTCATCCATTGTGTTCTTAAATGTATATGGCTTGTTTGTATTTAGAATAAGTGTTGATATCATAAATTCTAAAAAAATCTTTTTATTAGTATATTTTTAATAGAATAAATTATAACTATAAATGAGTTTTTGGCTATTCAATTATATATAACATATGATGGAGTAACATTATTACATCCTCACTATTTTTAATTTAAAAAATATATATATACATTTATTTCAAACCATTAAATAATTTGATAAATATTAATATATTTCATTAAATTAATTATAAAATAGAAATTACCAATTATTATATTCTCTTATTCTAGATATATTCATGTACGATATGAATTATAATAGAAAAAAATTTGTTTTCCCTAAGTAAGGTATAAAATGTTAATAACTATGTAAATCAATTTTATTTTATGGTTATGCAATAAATATTGGGAAATTAAACAACCAAAAAATATAATCATTTTTATAGTATATTTATTTAAATACTTGAGTGATACATTGTATAAAGATTGAAAATTGTAATAAAATTCACAAAATCCACTAATGGTTATGTTTTTAATCAAGTTAATGGGACCATCTGTTATAAAAAATTACAAACATGTGCATTGAATAATCCACAATGGTAGTAGTGTTTATTCAAATAAACATTGATAATGATGATTTTAATTCCTTTTAAATTGCATTAAATACTTTATGAAATATATTACAGCTATGTTAATATTTATATTCACTATAATAGTAATAAAATGATAGAAATAGTAATTAATGTTATGAACAATTTTAAATATTAATTCTTATTATGAAAACATGACTCTATAATACATATATTATTTAAAAATATTATCATGATTGAGTATGTCACATTAAAATGAAATATTTAGGTTTAATTTTCTAAGGAAAAAAACTATAATTTTTGTGAAATTTTGAAGAGGAATGATTTGAATGAAAAATAAATAAAATTTTCAAGGATGTTAACTAAATTGGTTAAATTAGGATCCTAGGGTATATTTTAAAAGTAATAAATGACACAAAATAATTTATGATGTAATATTTTAGTATGAAATCACACGATAATAATGTTCTTCTAATTGAGGATAAATATTTTTAAATAATTTTAAAAATAGATTATAAATTTATGTTTTAGAATCACCTATGTGAGTATGGAATCATGCTTATTTAATAATTATAATGAATCCAAATTTTATCTTATAATCATTAAACCAGGAGGCTTTCATGATTGAAATAATCATAATTTTGAAAACCATATTTATTTGAGAGATAATTATAAGGCTTATATTTCTAAACATACAAAGAATATTAACAGTGAAATGAAATTAACGAAATTTTTTGATCAATTTATTTTATTGGTAATGATTGGGAAAAATTAAAATGTGAATGATAATTTAATTTATGTAGTTTTATATAGTTACCCTATTATTCACCTCTTAGTGCCACTATTTTAAGGTTTTATTTACGTAGGGGTTTTTATGAAAAATAAATTTTAACGGTTATTATGTGGGTCATTGTGTATCAATTCAAGAGTTTTATTTTAGTGTTTTAAATATTTTGTTCATAAATGTATCCTTATTGATGTTTTATATTGATAAAATTCTCAATTTAATCAAAAGGTTAATCAATTTTGAATAGTGAAAAAATTACTAAATAATGTAATCGTATTTTTTATAAATAGTGTTATAGAGATGAAAGAATAAAAATATATAATAAATTATACTCAATATAATAAAATCTATAATGTATGATTTCTCAGGAAAATATCTTTTCTTTAGGGGATAAGGATGATAATTTTTAGTTTTGGACTTCTTCCAAAAATCCAACAAAAATTAATGGAGAATTATAATCAGCATAAATTGTCAATTTATGAGAAATTAAGACTAGTGAAGGTATTCAAAGATGGAAACTAAAACTTATTGATGTAATATTTTTGATCCTACTATATTTATAAAACTTATTGTATTCTAATATTTGTTAATTGTTTGTAATATAATTTATATATTAATGATTTGAATATTAAATGGAAACTAAAAAGATAATGGGGAAGGTTTTGTTAAAACGACCCCTCCTATTTTTTCGTACAATGCCATGATCATCCATGGGTCGTGCTATAACTAGAGATGGTGGCCCGGAGTGCATTGGTCCACCAAAAATTTACCCTAAATAATAATGCACGTGGTTTTAATAAGAAAAAATGGAACAATCATGAATATGTAGTGGTAGTACATCCTTTTTATTTAGATCTATTTTAGATGAAGTAATTTTTAGCCACCTGGACACTAAATTTTGGAATCAATGCTTTAAAAATCCTAAAGTACACATTTTATGAGAAATTATTCAAATTTAGAATTTGTTTTGAAGAATAAATTAGTATAAACTAATAAGAAATCATCACTGAAACCATTTTAATAGTATCATGACAACTCTGACATCCAATGCATCCAGGAAGGTTTTTATACCCCTATCATATAATCAAATTTATTTAGATATTGATTATTGATCATGTGTAGAAAAAATACATCATACAACCTATATTCAGTGTGTCACATGTCACGTCATTATTTGGGTACATGAACCAGATCAAATCATGATCATGTTGTGACATGATCTATTAGATATAAAAATTATGGCACTATATTAAATTCCCGCACAGTGAGTAATCTATATTCAACTCGATACAAAACACATCTAGTTTTCCCAAACCCATGAGAGTGTTTTTTGGCCATTGGATTTTCAAATTCATAGTATAAGAATTCCATATATTTTGATATATGATCTCTTTTTTGATAGGGGAGATTCATGTCACCACTATGAGGTCAAACTCTATACTAACATGTAAGGTATATGTGAGGCCAAATTAGTTCCGAAAAGTCATTTTCATGTAACACCCCATATTGGGTATAAGTACCTAGTGTTGTGAAGAGGAGTGTGGAAGGATTAATTTGAGTCTCCAATGTATTAGTGTTCTCTTCTAGACAAGTATACCTTCCTAGAATATTATTTTTGTATAATTGGAACAATTTAATGATTTATTATAGGTAAAATATTTTTTGATGGATGTGTAATGATGGTTCCAATATAGTGATTTTAATAATGTTAATTGATGAGAAATAAATATATTCATCACATTTTGTTAATTGTACAAGCATATATTTTAAAAATGTATACATTTTGTAAACAATTTCTACATTTTGTGGTTTCACATTGTTTGGAAGCATTTTTTAAATTAATATTGTTTTGACAACATTAGGGTATTTCGTATAAAAATATCCTGATAGTAGTCAAGATTCTATATTTAATTTTTATAATATCCAAAATACATTATTCAGACTAATAAACTTGAATATTTTAAAATATAATAGGTCATATTAAGATTATAACAATACCTAATACTCATATCTAATGAACTGTACTGAATTTCATATTCTGCTCATTTTTTACAATATAAAATCATAATGTCCAAGAAAATATATAAATGAATTGAAAAATATTAAAATAAATCATGTAAAAATATCATATCTTATTAATTTAAGTATTATATGATCATGAATGAATATAGAAGAAAATTTTATTCAAAAATATTTTGAAAAGTCAGTTTTATTAATATATCTTATAACATAAAATTCTAAACTCTATGTAATTTTTTTGTTTGAAAGTATATTGGTAGCGATTTTTTTTATAAAATATTTTCTCAATATTGGAATCTTTTCCATAATATAAAAATTATTAATATAGAGGAAATGGAAAAATCAAAACACTGTAAAAAAAAACATGGTTTACTAAAATATGTAAATATTTTGATAGAATGAATTAAAAGAGATGTTTTATTAATTTATTGAAATTTATATACACCATTAAATGAATTTTAAGAAAACTGAATCCTGAAATAAATCATCCTTGGTTGTAAAAACAAAGGTTGTGGTAGGGGATAAATTAGAGGGAATCCATATCCTTCTGGTAGATTGTGAACATTTTTCTCTCAAATTGATTATCATGTTATTTAATTAAGTAAGAGAGGATTTTATATTAAACCCTTATAATGAACTTTAGTATTAACAAAATATTATTAAATAGTTCACATGAAATAAAATACTCCACATTCAACTATAGAAGCCACTCTATTTTATTTTATAATTAATTTACTTCTTTATTTTATTGTACTATAAAAAATATATTCATAATATTGTTTAATAATTAATTAGTGTTTGATTATTCACCATTACACTCAACCAACTTATATATTTTTTGTTTTACATTATTTATATTATTAATTTATATTATTTTCTATTCCCTACCACCAAATAAATTTCTATGCACATATATGTATTTTCATTATTTTCATGTTATATTGTTTTTCATGACATTCAAATCTCACCTCATAATATATTGTTTATTAATTCATTAAATATGACCAACTATAAAATATATATTAACTACTATGATATTTTGTTAAAATCCCATCCCCCTTCAAGGTGAGTAACAAATTGGGGATGATAAGTCAATTTAAATATATACCAAAATAATTATCTCAAATTTAAAATTATTGATCTTATGTTTTTTTTGTCTTAAAATTTATGAAATATTTAATTAAATGTTAGGATTCCATAAATTGTTGTATTAGATCATGAAAAAATGTTCAAGTAATATTAATTCTTTCATTAATAAAATTTCATTAATATTAGAACCCATGTTAGTTTTTAAATTAAATTAAATTATTGGGGAACTCAAATATAAACAGTATAACAAGATAAATATCAATTTAATATTTATGAAATACCCATAATATATGACTCTTAAATCCCATATACTGAGACCTATCCTAATACAATCCAAATAGTTATATAAATTACATTTCCCTATTCATTTAACTTAATTTTTCATAATATACAAATCCACTATTTTGTAGAAAAAAATAAAGTAGTTACACAAGTTTTGTAAATTCACAAATTATTTGTACTTAGTATCAAAACAGAAATTAGTAAAGCCAATCTATATATTTAATGGTAAATTTCAAGAAATGGAATTTTCATAAAATTATCACTGTTTCCAAATATTGTTATTATATGGATTATTTATTCTTAATTTTATTTTAAACATTTATAAAAAATAAATGAAATTTAGAATAAATACAAATAATCCTGACACTTGTGCAAGTATAGCATCAATTATAGTTCTAGTTTTCTTATAAATAAATAATAACATAATTAACATGGATTAATTCAAGAATTTGATTTAAACCAAAATTCCCAAATTTTAAAAAATAAGATATATGAATTTAATTTAATTTTAGAATCTATAATTTCAAAATTTTATTAATGTTAATGATTGATTTTTTTAGAAATAGTGGATTTTTGGGTGAATAGTGGTGAATACAGATTTTATTATAATATTCACATTTGTGGAATTTTAATAAAATGATAATAACATGAATGGTTAAAAAATATTTTTTATATAAAAAAATATATTTAATAAGTTACATAATACCTATAAAAAATAATATTCGACATATAATTATATGATTATAATTTTGGAGATGGATGTAATTTTATTGTTTAAATAGAAATTGTTTTATGTTCTTCTATATTAATCATGTGTTTAGAAGGTTTCATTTGGTTTTGGATGGGTTTGAAATAGAAATAATTAATTATATTTCATATAATCCAATTAATTACAATTTAATCAACATTATACTATATTTATGTATAATATCATTTTTATACTTAAAACAATAATTTTTCTATAAAAAGTTTTAATTTTATTTTGCGCATATATTCTAAAATAAATTTTGGACACCTATAAAAATTAAATCATATAAATTTTATTAAATGTTTTTAATAATAAAAATTAGTAATAGTTAATAATGTATAATTTTTTTCATAATTAATAGTTAAAATTGTTAAAATTTGTTACTACGTTTAGGGTTAAAACCAGTTCACCATGGAGAGTAAATCTATGATATAAGGGTAAAATTTCCAATTAAACTTTTTAAAATGTTATTATTTGAACATATGTTTACCTTATATTATAATAAATTCATATTCATATCCATTTGGTCCCATAATCATAAACAAATGTCTTTTATTATTTAAATATTTGAACCAATTCTATATGTATACCTCCCCTCACATATAAAATGGAAACCTCTTCACCACCATTATTCACAATCATCGAAACCAACAGTTCTGCCAATATCTAACTAAAAACTGTCATATCTTTATTACCTTCATTTTTTTCATTTTTTTATTATCATAAGGTCATATTAATAATTCATAACATATAATCCAACATAGATCACTAAAAAAAATGTAATCACCTTTACAGACTCTTTTAATGTTTATTTATTCATATATTACATATAAATGTATTTATTCCATAATAAAATAATAAAATACAAACCATATATATATTTATATGTTATTATGATTATGGTACAACCATTATACAACTCCTTTCCATCAAATGGAAAATTAATTTATCTTTGGTGCATATGTATGAATTACAACCTCCACGTATTGATATTATTCATTTTACATCACCATCAATCATGGTTTTTATTTTTATGGATTAATTATTTTTATATGTTATTTATAACATAATATTTCTTCTAATATTATATATATCACATAAATTAATATATTCTCATCCATTAAAAAATAATAATGTCAATCGTGCGCATGTGTGGCCTCCCACCTCCAAAAACTGATGTGATTCAATTTTCAATTACACATTACATATATTGTAATATATAGAGAATTAATGAATAACAATTATATTTATGGTATTATAATTATCATAAATAAGTTAACTATTATTTACCTTTATTTTATTCCATCCATCGAAATGGGTAAACATCACTCGTACGCTCGTGCAGACTATTGTCTCCATGATGTGATGTAATTAATTTCTTATCACCACATTATATGAATGACTTTAAAACATCATATAATGATTAAATATAATAGTTTTGATATGATTATTATTACTGAGATGATGGAACCATGATAAAAGTTCAAGGAACATCATTTTGGAACCAAAGTATGCCTGAAAAATGAAACAGTTATCACGTTTGACAATAATTTTAAAGTAGAATTATTAAGAAATTTGTAAAAAGATGTTATAAGTGAATCATATATATCATTATAATAATTAATATGGTTTTATAATTAAATTATAATAAATATTAATTAATTTCACATAATTTTAAAAAAACCTACCAAGAATATCAGACATGTGGTATGGGTTTATTTCACAACCTCATCGGTATTTGGTATTGTTTGTGTTTATATTTCAACTGGGGTAATTTTAATATATTTTTATTTTGAAACAAATATATTTTCTTCTAATCTGGTTTTTTATAGAAATTAAAATCTTTACTATCATTTCCCACTCCCTATGAACTAATAAAGTCTTGAATAATTTTTTAAGGAAACTAACATTGTTTTTTATTCATTATGGAAAAATTTTCATACATGTCAATTATTTTTTAAAAATGTTTTCATAATAGTTTTAATTTTTTTAATATTATAGGTTGCATTCATTTTTATCAATATTTTACTTTTTGAAAATGGTTTCAAAATAATTTTATTGTCATTTTCAAAATAATTCATTTTTAACGAAGTTGTGATAGGAATATTTGTTTCAACGTTTACCACATGAAAGAATTTTTACACTGTCATGAAAATTAATTGATTTCAAGCTTACATTATAAGTTTCCATTATAACTTTTAAATAATATTTTACACTCATATTCTAAAAATTTTCAGACCTTAAGTAAGTTATATCGAAATGTAGAAGGGTATTTTCTAATGATGTGTTCTACTGATCTTTTAATAGTATTTTCATCTAGGTAAACTTGTTATGATGTATCTTATACATTATTTGGGATATAATATAATGATACCATCCACCGTATTTCTCTGTATTTCTTATGAACATGTTGTTCTATTAATTTAAAAGGAAAAATATTAACATTTCATATGGTTGTTTTATAATATAAAGGTTTATATAGATTATATATTGAACTAATTTCACATGTTTCATAAAAAAAATGTATTAAACTTATTAATTAATAGGTGGGACATAATATATTCTCTAGAATTAGTAATAGGTTTCATTATACAAACCAAATTCGGTATTTCACATAGTTCTTACCTATTTTATAATGATTTCTTATCCTGATACATTGATTGTAGATTGTAATATCCAGAATTATATATTATACAAATGTGACACTAGATTTTTGTTATCTATATCGTTATTTCTGTTTATTTTTTATCCTTGGATTTATGTTTTTTTATGATATCAGTTATATGTATTTTTTTTAATATTTATATCAACCATATTATTTATTCTTTATTTATCATATGATAGCTTGTATTTTATGATTTCCCTTAATTACCATTTGAGCCCACCCCTTATTATTTTATACTTTATAGAACATTCAAATAAGGTATTTATGAATGATTTTTGGGGTATTCATGAAGAATTGATAGTTTTATCACTAAATATTAATATTAATTTTATGTTTTCAAATGTACTTTAATAATCATGTATTTATCTACTCTCCCATTAATAAAAAACTATTTGATTCATAAAAATGTAATCTATTATATCTTGTAGTAATATAGTAAAAAACCATTAGCTTCACAATTCCAGAGTTGGGGTTATATTGTTTCAGTAATAGGATATTTATTAATAACCTTGGAAACTATATTGAAGAAAAAGTAGATTAGATAACATAACCTTATGATAATATCTAACTATAAGTCTATGTATTGGATAATATCATGATGTTTTGGTCATATGTACATTGTGTTGTTTTCATTGAAACTGAATCCCTATCTGGATACTGGAATGTGAATACAGATGTAGAACATATAAACCTAGTGGTAACAACTCAAAAAGGGTCATATTAAATATTAACTCAGTCATCACTTATGCATGATGAGTGGTCATAAGACTGGATTCTTGGAGATAATCTATTGAGGTTTATTCATTATTCGCTTCAAACAATAATTAAAAACATTAGGAAATATTGTAGAATGTTTTTATTATTTGAGAATATTTATAAGGATCCTATGTTAATGATAGTATATTAGTTATGTATAAAATTTCTATTTATTATAAGTGGTACACTATATTTAGAATTATATAATATTATTGAAAATTCGTAATTTTATGAGGTAATTAAATATATTCATTACACAAAACAATTACTAGAGTAAGGTATCTAAACCCTATAACTGAAAATAAAATTTATAAGGATTTCCCTCATGGGAAAGAAAATGAAGTTGGTGTTAGATCTAGATCAAGAGTAGATCAAATTATAACTCTAGTTTCAACCAAAAAAACATTCCCAAAAATTATAGTCTATTAAACCTCAACAATGTGCAATAATTATTGAATGCTTCATGTGATAGATCCTACATTATTCAATATGAATATTAATCCATTATTAGGTCAACAATAAACCAAGACCCATGATAAGACATTTCACAATTTGTTAATTAGTAAAAGTGAGAAAGTTATTATTTCCTTTCAAATCTTAAAAGAATATGTAGATTGTTGGGGATCATTTATCCAGAACAAAAATGATTCAGAAGAAATAAAAATTATTGCTTGGAATACTTTCAAATATATATTATTATAAAATTCATTATATATTAGAAATTAGTTAATATGGAAACAAAATTATTATATCCATGTTAAAAGGAAGGATAAAATATTGAAGAATATAATGCTATGTTTATAATGTTAGTAATTCATATTGGGGATTATGTTTTAAATCCAAGGCATAAGATTGATCATTTCTTTTATGAGTTAAATACATGTCTTTGAAGTTCTTTAGTGTATACTAATATATATATATATATGAAGATATAGTATCATGTGATATTTATAAAAATATATAATAACCCTTGGTTTTTGTTTTATATAGAAAATAAGACAAATAATCATGTCTATAAGGGCTCAAGAAAAAGAAATATAGGAAAAAGGAAAGAAGGGAAGGGTCGAATTTATAACATATAAAAATTATCAAAAGAAACATCATGGAAAATGATTGATGGTATATGGAGTTTTATTAATGTGTGGAGAGAATGGAAACTAAGATCATGATTTGAAGGGTATGTACGAATCCCATAATTTCAAATTCTTATAATATAATTATATGGTATAATATTAGAACAAATTTCCCCATAAGTAAGGGATTTTTCCTTAAAAATTACAAGGAATCATGGTCAAACTTCTTTCATTACTCTTGAAAAATGTTAATTTTCCTAAATTTTTAGTGTATAGTGTATTGATCATATTATAAAATTCAGCTAATGATTTTTTTAATTCTAGATATTCGCACCCTTTTATATTATCATTGTTTTCCAAGAATGTTAGATATTTCCAAGGCATCGTATGAAGGGAGTTGTCAAAAAATAATCTCTGTGGAAATATTACAGCAATAAGGATATGATAGTCAAATCTTATGAAGACACATAAACATACCATATTTTCAAACATAATTATTTTATATATGGTTGAAGTTGATATAATAATTTGTATGGATTAGATGTGAAATTAAAATTAGAATTTCTATTACCATGATATGGTGATATTGTTTTTTATGGATTTATCGAATACCATCTCTTCATATGGGGGCATGGGGCTACATCATGAAAATCATGTTTTGATCGACCTCCAATGGATTTCCTTAATTAAATTATAAGATAAAAAGTGTATAAAAACATAATAATTGGAATTATATTCTTTGAATTGAGGATATACCTATTGTGTAGGAATATTTTTATGTGTTTTCTAAGGAATGACATGCACACACACCTAAGACTAAAGTAGAGTTTTCCATTAGTCTCATCCCTAATGTAATACATAAAATCTATAACACCCTATTGCATAACCATAGTTTAATAAGATATACTAAAGAAACAACTATAAAAAATAGTGTTATCATTGATTTATATATTCTTGAGTTCTACCATGTGGATCTCTTATTATTTTTGTTCATAATAATGATGAGATTATTATGTTTTCAATAAATTATAGTCAAAAAAATGAAAATAATAAAATGTAAATGTATCCTCTACCCTATATTGATGACTTTTTTGATAAAATTCATAAATTTAAATAGTATTCAATGATTTATCTTCATTATAGGCACTATAAAATTCAATTAAATATGGATGATATTCCAAAAATTTCATTAAATATGAGTTATAGACAATATTAATTTATATTAATGCTTATAAGATCGATTAATGTGCCCTATTTGACCATGTTTTCTTTAATGATAGAATCTCTATTTATATTTCTAAGAGAGCATAGGGATAAAATAAAATATTCCAATAAATATCACCAAGGTTTATTTTTTCATTGGATTATCAGGATACTACAATTAATTTTCAAACAAAAATCAATTAACTAACACATTAACCACGTTGACACATATGGGGGTTAAGTTAATACAGATAGAAGAATATAAAAAATATATATGATAACTAAATAGTATATTTTTTAATTCAATGATATATAATTATTCATTGACATGAGATATATTTGTTAAATATACGGATACATCAACAAATTTATATAGATAAATACCTATAAATAATGATAGTGTTGTCACCTTTCCATCAATCTAGTTAAATATTCTTAATTTTTTTTTTCGAAAAAATGATCATGAGTTTATATATTAAATATTTACATTGAACATATGGAGGCATTACCTTTATTTTAAAATAATTGAAATATATACAAATAAAAAATGTTTCAAATAGATAGTCTCTTAGAAATATATCGACATTTGGAAAAGGATATTGGTAGAACTACTCAAAAATTATGAATTCTCAATATAAATCCACCCTAGTTAAGATAATAAGGGGTTGATGTGGTGATTAGGGAAGATTAGATAGATTTAAATTAAACTAGGACATTCAAAGACCCAATATTCATATATTTAATAATGTTGCATATGATAATCATTAAGGAAGTGGGAACATCACATCTATTCTCAATGATTTCCAAATGATCAATAAGGGAAACAAAGTTCCCATCTTCATGATATGGATATTAAAATAAAAATTGAATAAACTAATGATGTAATTTTGGTATAAATAATCAATAAAGTTGGTATTTTTAAATTTGAACGAGGATATGGTTTATATTCATTCCTGAGATGAAAAAATAATTATCAGTTGAATCTCAAAGGTAAATATTCCTTATAAACTTTGGTAGCAACAATATCTATTTGGATTTGAAGGATGATTCTTGGTGTGATACTATGAAATAATAAATTTGAAATATATATCAATATTCGTATCATTTCAATATGTAATGGCTAAGAGACAAAACCTTTAACGGTTTATGGAATCACTTAATATTCCTACGAGGAAATGGGATAATATTACTATGAAAATTATCGCTATATTTCAAAAGACTCTATGAATGAATGATTTTATATGTTTAATTTTGGATTGACATAACACGTACATGAATTTACACTCTTTAATGAAATATATAGCACTTATGAATCTAGAATAGATCTATATTATTGAAGAAGTGAGACTTCATGGTGAACCACAACGGATTATATATGATTGTGATCTGTGGTTTAAATTAAAATTCAAGAGGAGACATTAGAAGGATATTATCACTATGATACATTTAATAACTAACCATTATACACATACTAATTGGTGGTCAGAAAAATCTATTGAAATAATAGAACACATTATAAGGTTATGCCTATTTTACATTCAGTGTGTGTCAGCTTAGTATTTATCTTTTATTGAATTAAACTATAATAATAGATTCAATTAAAGCATTCAAACAGAATCATGTCAATAGTGATATTGTAAGTGGTGTCTTACTACATCTTTTTGGAAAAAAATTGGCGAGGAGAAGCTTATAGTCCCAAATCTCATGGATTAGAAAATAATGAAAGTTAAGACTATTCAAAGTCATATTAAGGATTCTTAAACCCGAAAAAAATTATACCAATAATCAAAATAAGGATTTAGTATTTTATGTTATACAAAATGTTTTATTAAAGAAATATACATGTAATGGTTATATAAGGTTAAATAATAAAAAGGAAACTAAGTCCTAGTTAAAATAGTGATTTTGAAATTCTATAAATAATAGATTACATGGATTACCATTTTACAATTACTCCTACCCACTCCAAAGATCATGACGAGTTCTATATATGTTTATCATGTAATTACATGAAAGAACCAATACGTTTGATAAACTATTATGAAATATAATTATGACCTAAATTCTATTAATGTGAGTATTCTACCTAGATTATTGACACTAGAGAACAACTGTTGAAGAATCAATCAAATTTTCTGGTAAAGTTATATTGGAGAAATCATATAATAGAGTATGTGATATGGGAAATAAATGTTATGATGAATAATTTCCCACAACCATTCATGTTGTGAAATTATATAAATTTCTATGTTTAAATTTGTTATGGATAGTAGAATATCACACATGAACTTAAATTTTAGTAAACATTTATTTATAATGAAATAATATCATGATACACATATATTTATTCATTAATGTGAATTAAACATATATTCCAAAATTTAATAAATGTAATTTGATGAAATAAATTTCATTTTTTGGATTGAACTTGTTAAATTTAGCTCAGTTTGAATTTTTTATATTTTTTAAAAATATATTTTTTTTTCAGAAAAGAGTGAAAATACCAATTTAAAAAAATTGTTACTTTTATTGTATTTTATTTATATAAAAATAATTTTATTAATTTAAACAGACTAAAGAAAAATGTATATTAAATAATTAATATAATTCATATAAATTTATAATTTTGGATTTAGATATATATTAAAAACAATTAAGAAATCTATGTAATGTTTTTATTTGATTAAAAAGTTTATTTAGTTATTCTATCTTAATAAGGTATAGAAAAAGTTATATTATATTTTGGAATGGATTAAAAAACAATATTTTTAATAAAATAATCTAATTAACTCCATTTTAATAAAAATTATACATTATATTTTTTGTATAATCATTTTTATTCTTAAAAATTCATTTTTCTATAAATGGATTTAATTGCATTTTGTGTACGTATATTATAATTAATTTCTATAAATTTAATATTTGAAAATGGATTCCAATTTTAAAATAATAATAATAAATATTATATAATAATTGGAAATTAATTTTTTGTCATAATGAATCAAAATAATAGTAAACCTTTATTAGAATAGTTAGGGTTAAAATCACTTGACCATGTGGGTTAAAAAAAGAGATAAGGGTGAAAATGCCACCAAAACATTATAAATTTTAATGGATTAAGATATTTAAACCTTATATTATCTTAAATATTTTCATAGAAATTTGAATACTCTCTAACAAAAAAATGACTCCATATTATCAAAATGTTTTTTGGTAATCATTTGTGTGTCTATCCATTCACTTATAAAATAGTACCCATTATACTCTTTCATTCATTAACATTGAGAAGTCTAGATTAAAAAATACCTCCCCTAAACCCTTATTAAATTCCTTAAATATATTATTTAGACTCTATTCTACTCTTAAAACCACCCTAATAAGTCATATGTTGTAATCTAAAGGAGGTCTGTCAATGAAGCTGTAATCCCCTCTAGTGATTCTTTCAAATTTAATTACTTATTATACTTCCTATATATCATTTTTTTAAATAATAACATGATCAATATATTACTATAAATATATTTAGATGTTATTATCATGATTTTGAAACTATTTTCAACCACTTTTATGTCAAATGGGAAATGAAAATATTGCTCATGTGCATGTGTGGACTACGACCCCCATATAGAAAGATAATTCACATTCCTTCACCATATAATAGGATTAGTTATTATAATAGATTAAATATTTATATATTATATTTATGTTATAATTATGATTATATAATTATAAGATATATTAAACTTTCGTACCTACCCATCCATTGGAAAATGATAACGCCACTCGTGCAAATACATAGACTATCACCTCTACGAAAAGATGTAAGTTGTTTTTAATTTTTGGTATATATGGATAGTAATAAAGATATATTTAATGAACATATACAATATTTCTGATATAATGTAGATTCATTAAATGTGATTATTATTTACCTTTCTTTTATTGTATTCCACATAAAGTGGACACATCAATCATGTATAAGTACAGACTATCGTCTCTATAAATAATTGTAATTCATTTTTTGGAAATGCTTTTATGAATGTTTATAATAGTTTATATAATGAATAAATAGTATACTTATTTCATGATTATTATTTTTGAGATGATAGTAACCTGATCAATGTGCATGGACCAAAATTTCGACACCAAAATATTCATTAATTTCATATATAGTATAAGACGTATTCTTTAGCTCCATAATTCATATAATCTGTTATCATTCTTAAAAAACAAAATCCATGTAGACTGGGAAATTTATATATTTATCATAATTCACAGAATTTTGATAGAAGAAAGTAATGAAATCCAGTCCTTCTAAAACCATTTTAATTTATGTATGCATAAAAATTTTGTTCCACAATCAAGCATCTTATTTATAGCGATATAGAATTAGCTTCACTTTGAAAAACCTGCCTCCATATGATAGTCCTAAATTACATTGGGATAAATCATGTAGATTTCCTCCTCTAAATCACAATGAATAAAGTAAGTAATCTCATCCTTTTTTTTCTATGTGTCAACCAACATATTCATCAATTATTAGTCCTATTTGAATTATAGTACTGTTTACAATCTGTGAAAATATTTCAGAAAAATAGATTCTGTAAATCTATTAAAATATTTTCACTACCAAACATGACTTATATCTTATTTTTACATCACTTTATTCATTAAAATGGTTTACCCATTTGTTTTCATTTTTTTATTATTTCTGTCAAATTCAATGATTCATTGAACGTTATTGATTTTGTTTCTTCCACCATAAATTATTCACACAACTTGTAGTTACTGAAATTTGAAACTCTTAATAATTTTATAATATTAACATCATATCAAATAGTTTATATTAAATGAAAAAATAATTTTAGATTTATGTAAATGGAACACTGATTTTTTCTTATGTTGCACACAACTGAAAGTTCCTTCGAAATCTTGTGTTACACACAATAGTGGGTTTTACTCAACAAGAATATATTATTAGTATTATAATTTGATATGATAGTTATCACCAAGAAATAGTAAGGTAGGGTATGAATTGGGTTAAATAATTTATGAAAATATTTGGTTTACACAAATATAAAATGAATTCATTGTTTAAAATTTAATTATAAATGAAAATGAAAACTAATTGAATATAAAGGAAATGTTTTTATAAAAAATATTTTTAAATATCCCTAATGTAATTTTAACCTAAAAAAATTAAATTAAATACTATTAAGTAATTATATTAATTAAATTTATATATTATATATTCCCTCAAATTTTTTGATATTATTCTACAATATTTTATAGGAATAAGATAAGAACAAATCAAATTTTATGTATGAAATGTTGTATCTCTCTAATAGTATTTTTTCTTCCATTTAATGAAACTATTATTTAAAAAATAAATATATAAAATTTCATAAATAAAATTGGTTGAATAAAAATAATTTTGTAAAAAAAATTCAACATTAATTTAGGATGAATTTTTTGTATTTTTTGAAGAAGTTTCATTTTAGGATGAATAGTGAAACAATAATATATTTTAACTAAAAACCGACATTTCTTATAAATAAATTATAATCATACATCATATTTTGAATAGTTTTTAAAGTCAATGAATTAAAATTATACATTTATTCGTCCAATTTAAGTAATTTTAATCAATTTCGTAATTAATTTTAATATAAAATCATTGTAAACTTTTGAACCCATTCACATTAAAACAGAACTCTCTTCCTACAACTATGAGATTATGTTTAACCTAATTTTTTAAAATTATATGAATTGAATTTTGGAAAAGAGGATTCATATATGGAATAATTGTAATTTGTAATTTATTATAGGTTCGACCAAATTTTTAGCCATAATTATTAGTGAAAACATTTAAAATTATATATAGTGATTAAGGAAAAGATGAGTTTACTAATGGAATAATCATTATACTAAAGGAGTAAAATGACATAAAACATACCAAAATGCCATTCTATTAATATATATATAAAATAAAGATTATATTATAAATAATGGGTCATTATTGTGTCATGGTTACAAGAGTAAAATGCGGATTAAATTCATTATTTGAAAAAATTACAAGTGTGTGACTGACACCTTTCATAAAAGGTCACCACCTCTCCTCACCGATTAAAACCTTAAAACCTTAATGATTCAAAAAAAACATGAAAAAATAAATTCCAAACTTCCCTTAAGTTATCCTAGAATAACTATCTTGGTAATGAATCTATTTAAGGAAGGTGTTAGTACAATCCTTAGGGTGATACCCATAGAAGAGACAATGTTCTTTTATAATGTTTTTTTAATTTCAATTCATTATCCACCTCCATAAACTAATATTTTTCCGTATAAATATAATAAAATAACTATTATAAAGATAATAATATTTTTGCATTATAGTTATGAACTAAAATATCACACACTTCTATTTAATGGTTTATCAAATCATCATTCGTTCGTATGGTGGACTGCTACCTCATGAATTAATGTCTTTTATTATTTCATTTCCATATTTAAAGGTTGGGAATAATGATATATTTATATTTTATATGTGATATATATGTTATATTTTATGTCATTATGTTTCAATAATTATTATGTCACACATACCCTCATTATTTCCCTTTTTGTGGGAATAAAATAACATCACTTGTATGTGAGGCAGAAAAACCCTCCAAGAAACAATGTAATTCGTTCACACATTACATTTAATTTATTAATGACGGGTTTAATAAAAATATGTGATATATATGAAAAAAATATACTTAATTATAATATACACAGATATATATATATATCATTTAATTTTCTTTCAATTTTACAAATAAAAGTAACAACATTCATGTGTTTACATCATACCATCCCCATAAATGGTGTATTTCATTTCCTTTCACCAGATGTTATATATTACTATAAATAAAAATTAATTGAATAAAAATTATATTTAAATCATCAAGTACATTATATATATTATTAAATAATGATTTAAATAATATTAAAAAATTTCAAAACATACTAAACAAATAGGGAAATTCATACACAAAACAAATGAAAAGAATAAAATATTGTTAAAAAATGAGTGATAACATGTTATAAAAGAATAATATAAGATATCTTAAATTTTAATATGGTTCTACTCTAAGTTAATAACGTGTAAAAAACCACTATTCACGAGGTTGAATAATTTATTACCAAAAGGAATGTGTGATGTATGGTCTTTTGTCTAAATTTAATTTCACTAAGGCTTATTTTAATGTTATATATGTAATTAATTTTATATATTATATATAATACCCATTGAAATGAAATATCATGAATAATTAATTATTCTTGTTATTTTATAATCTAACATTAAGTATTTCATCTAAGTTGATTTGAAAACAATGTTACCAATTGGTAAATAATTTCATTACTCAAATATTTTTCATTGGGTTATATTACATCCTCATTGTAATTAATATTAGTTGATGTTGTGTATAATGAAATTATAAAATCTATTGTTTTTCACCTATTTTATTTGGATTTAATGTTGATACACATAATCAATTCATTTGTTGATTCTTACATAAATTGTATGATCTTTATAAGTGTTCACATCACAATAAAATTGTATTCAGAATTTTTTGAACTAGAATTTACATTTATAAATATTTTCTTATGATTGTATAATATACCATTTAATATTATTATTATATAGTGATTTATGAGGTTTTTAAAGTGATAATTCCATATTTCCACTATTTTGTACTCAAAATTTTGGAGAAAATGTTTTAATAAAATATGACTTTATTTCACTCTTAAGTCATATATTATATTTCTAATAGAACCATGTAATATATAAATTTTTTAAAAAATTTCTTATTTTAAATTTTGAGTTTGAGTTATTAAAATACACTTTTACACATTTTTTCTTTTTACAAATAAATCAAATGAATTGTTCTTTTTGTTTTCCAAAAAAATAACTTTTCTAACCATTTTACCATGAAGAAGGAGTGATATATACAACATGTCAATAATTTCCTGCCAATATGACTAACATTTCATTGATGTTTACTTATAATTTTTATGAATAATTTTTTAATATGTTTATAAAAGTGATTTTCAATGAATAAGAGTTTCAATATAATTTTAAAAATAAAATTTATATTTTCTTCAAGAATTCTTGTAATGATATTTTTATGGAATTTCCATTTATCAAAAACAAAAAAAAATATTTATTTTACACTTGTATATGTTATATTTATACAATCATTATTTTTCATATGTGTGGTTTATAATAATATATACTATGTAAAGTATTTACATATACTTACTTTATTCATTTTTGTAATAAATATCATTCCACTGAAATGTTCACTTTCCTATGATCATTGGACATTAAATTTCCCCTAAATTTCAAAATTAAATATCATGGATATGTTAATTTCTTAAACCTTATATCATCTCTATATATGGTATACTAAATTTAAATTTTTTTAATATCTGTAAAATTTTTGATTAATCTAAATTGTATACTCAATATGGATACTTGATGATAAGGTATGTAATTAATAAATTGATTACTCAGTATACGAGGAATGATTATGATTGGTTTGACATGGGTGTGGATCTATTACAGTTATCCCATAGGTTCATTGGTAGTCTCATAGGATGAATCATTTGGATATCCATAGTTATGTGTTTTATTACATAGTATGTTTTAAACCATCTTTTGAATGGTAATGATGAAAAAGGTAAAATGTACCAAGGAATCATGAAGTCCAATAATAATGCATTGTCTACATTTATAATTCTGTTATTATTATCCATTATATTTTTGGTATGAAAAAATCAACGGAATCATTTAATTCTCAATTTATTGATTAAATGAAATGTGTTTTTGGTTATTTGCAATGTCATATTAATGTTTCCTTATCTAATCATTATATTCATGTTATTTAAATTAAACATTTTTAGTTTTTTACCATTCCATATTAATTACTCAATTAATTCTAAATTTATTGATTACATTGAATTTTTTTCATATATTTACCTTAGAGTAATTATTATTCTCATTGATCCATTATTTCTTCCATATTAGTTAACCATTATAGAGCATTTGAGGTCACGCTTATTTTATTACATTCACTACGATTACATCAACATTATTGTGACTGATATGGACGAGAATTATATATGTAATAAAGTTATTTTAAAAAACAGTCTTGTGTAGTTTGTGTTGTCCAATGTAATGTATTTCATATATTTTGTCTAGTTTACCAATACTAAAAAACTATTTGGTGATTCATGATATGATTTCTTGTATCTTATTCTGGTGTATTGGTAGTAAGAACTGGATTTGGGCTACTGGGTTCAGGGTAAGTATATTTGGTATTAGATGAAGTTTAGTATAAACCATAGGAACTAGATTTAGGAAAACATAGATTAGAGAACATAACCGTATTATATGGTGTTTCCTTAAAATATATTCATGTCTATATAATATAGGTATACATGGTTCTAGAATAGATACACCTAGATGTAATAACTATCAAAAGGGTATTTTGGGATTGACTTGAGTGTATCCTTCGACATGACAATGATCTTACAAAGTACATGGTCTAAGAATAATGGGGTATGATTAAGATAATTCACATTTTATTATGAAACCATTATGAAGAATTTTAATAGATAATGAAAATTAATAACCTAGGTTAAACTTATGGTGTCTTAGATTAAAAATAATATTTTATGATTTAGAAATCCAATGAATGATTATATGGACTTCCCACTATATTTTTTGTTTCTAACACTATTATTTATTTAGTCCATAGATCGAACTAGAAAGATTCAAGATGTAATTTATCATGAAGGGAAAGGTGGTGAAAATGTGAAAAAAATGTTATGTTGATAGGAGTTAAAGATATTTTTTTTATTCCTAATAATGTTTTTCAAAATATGATTAATAAAATATACCTTATCCATCACCTAGACTCACTAACTATGAAAAGGATGGAGTTTTCTATGGGATCGAGTGGAGGGGACCAAAAGAAAGAAAATGGATTTATTTCCATCATGTTATAAATGTATAATGATACTCTTAGGAATGTGTTTAAATGGAATGGTACAATGGTTTATATATGGAAAATTAGCGCATAATGAATTTAATTTCAAATGAAAAATGAAGAGTACAATGGATGGAAAAAATGTCTTCATGAGGACCCATTTGTAGTTTTTTCATAAACTTTTGGGAACATAAGCTTTACCCATGTCAAGTCTATCTTCTAAAGGGTAAACAATATACCATGATATGACCAAAGTGGAAATAAAATGTATTAAGTACTTATGTATTCTCATTAGATAAATAATTTTTTGAATTTTTTTACCAATAGTATTTTCTTTATATGAATCTGGAAACATAAAAGGAATCTACAAAATTTTAAATGAATTGTGTGGCCATTAACATAATAGTTATGGATATTATCTTTATTAATTATAATAAAATATATTAAATTATTAAATTCATAAAAACCAATTATTAGGAATCTACTATGACTGAGGAAATATGGAGAAATTTATCGAAAGAGTATGGTTTATCATTGAATTTATTTGAGGGATAATTCCAATATATTTTATAGAAAAAAATTAAAGGTATTTTTAACAATTATGGTTGATTTTATCATTAATAAAAATTTAATAATAATCAAATAAGATTATATGAATTTGTAAAAAATCCATTGAAAACATTAGTAAAATTTTTAGTTAATGATTAACATTATTTCAAGGTTTTATGTCATAGTTTTTTAGATTTATAAGAAATATATTAATATAGTTTATAAAATGTTCAAACCACATACAGGGTGACAGCCTATCATATATTGAAAGGTTGTGGAGCTTGAACCCATGATAGAAGGATGATAAGGGTTTCATTCCAAACATTGGCCATCATTATGTCTTTTCTAATGTGTTATTATTTTAGTGAATAAATTTGAAAAATAAATATTATTGATGAACTATTATTATAATAATTTTGGTTTAGATATTAATATATCAATTGTATTAGTTTTGGAAAATATTTTGATCTTAGGGTTTGTTAAAAGTGAATTTTAGTGCATCAGGCATAAAAAATCATTTTTGGATATTTATTTACGAAAAAAGTGATGAATTGGAAATTTATCAAATAAAAACAAATAAATTATATTATTGTTATAAAAAAAGAAAAATATCAAATATTTATGTTTCAATATATTCATAGATAGTAAAATAATTCATCAACTTTAGAAAAATGATCTTCAAATAAAATATTATCATATAACCACCGATTCTAATGAAATAAAAACCTCATCACACAAATTATATTTCTAGATTTGAGGAAATTAAATTTCATTTTATAATTCATTTTCTTATGATCAATGGCATTAATTAGTTTCAATAATTATTTACGCTTTAACTCCATGTCCATATCTTTACTTTCCAAAGACGTTCTCCTACGTTGAGACCTAGTAACACGTTATTCCATGTGAATTTTTTTACTTCCCATTCTCTATTATTAAGAAGATAATTTTCTAACTCTTTAGAAATGTGGTTTTTTCAACAGTGGTATTTTTTAATGTAAATTATTTTATTACCAATATCATTCTTATATTGGGAGAACTCATTTTATTTAAGGTGGGTAGAGTGCAGCACCAAAAAATATTAAATATGAACATAATATTCAATATATTTAATTATGTAAAACACAAAGGTCAGATTTCTCTACATTTAACACCATTATTATCTTGTTTTATAGGTAATGGGAAGTTCCTTCAAAGTATTGTGTTACTCTCAATATAGGGTATTACCAAAAGACAATATATTATTAATATTATAATTCAATATGATAGTTACCACCGAGCTGTTGGAATGGAGGGTATGAATAGGGTTAAAAAAATTATAAAAATATATGGTTTAAAAAATATATAAAAAAATAATTGGTTCCAAATTTAGTATAATTGAAATTCAACACCAATTTAATATAATGAAAATATTTTTATAAAATCTAATCTTATCCATCCAAAGAAATTTTTTCCTTAAAAATTAAATTAATTAATATTATTGAATGATATTGATTAATTTGTTAAATTGTATGTTCAATAAAAAAATTTAAATTAGTCCAATATATTTGATAGACATATAATAAGAACAAATCTACTTTTACACATAAAAAAGTTGTATTTTTTCTAAAAATAGTTTCTTACCTTTTAAATATGCAGTTATTTTAAAAATAAATTTTGAAACTTATAAAAATTTTATTTGAAAAATAAACATTATTTTTTCAATAGTAATGTCATAATTTTCTTATGCTGAACATTATTAAATTTTTTGGATGTTTAGTTTTTGATGAATAATTATAAAATACTGAATTTTAATTGAAAATTGACCTTTAGTCTAGAACATTTATAATGTTAAATTATAATATTAGTGCATTTTAAAGAAAAATTATTGAAATTATATATCTCTGAATAAAATTATGTTAATTGGAATTTATTTCTTGCTGAATGTTGATAAAATAATTCTAAATGTCTTATCATTTTCAGTTTAGAAACCCACACTCTCACCACATCTATGAGATTAATTTTAAATTAATTTTAGCCACTTCTATGAATTGATTTTAAAAAATTGGATTCCATTTGTAGAATAATAATAACATATAATTTATAATAGTTTCAAAGTAATTATTAGTGATGAAAATTAAAATTAATTATAGTGATTAAGAGAAAAATGAGTTTACTGAGGGAATAAACATTAAACATATGGTGCACAATATCTTAGAAACATGTAAAAAACTCGATTTTATTACCATATTTAGACCATATTACATATTTTATCTATAAAATATCACTATTGGGGCCTAGGGATATGAAATATACATTTTTATAATTCACTCTTTCAATAAATTATAAGTGTGCCACTATCCCCTCTTATAAAATTCCTTCGCATGTCCTCTCTAATTCACTCATTCAAAACCAATTGGTTAAGAAAAATCAAGCCCAAATGACTTCCCAAATTCCATTATCTCATCCTAAATTCATTATAATTGGCTTAAATACAACTTAAGAAGTAATTATTGAAAACCTACGGAGGATACCTGAAGAAGAGGTCATGTTTTTTTAAAAGTGATTTTACTTTAATTATTGATTCACCTCATAAAATTATTATTATAACAAGATTATATAATAACATAATAATCATTCATATACTAATATATTGTTATGTTATGGATACTGCATATAACATCACAAACATTTTTTAAATTGGTTAAGAAATCATTGTTCGCGTGTACGGCGGACTATCGGCTCATAAACCGATGTCATTTATTTTTACATAACCACCTATCAAGGTTGGGAATAATGATTGATTTATAGTTTATATATGATATTTTTATGATATTATTCATCTTTAATTACTATTTCAGACATAACTTAATGTTTTCTATTAATTTTGGAATATGATAATGTCGCTCCTCGGAATGGTGGACTACCGCCTCGCAAAATGATTTGATTTGTTCACACATTAATGGAATATATTAAGGATGGATTTAATACAAACATGTGATATATGTGAAATAAAAATAATAATTAATGATAATATACATATACATCATTTATTTTTCATTCATTATGAATATAAAATTGAATCCATGTTCATTTGAATGAACGACTTACCTTATCCATGAAAGATTTATTTCATCTCTTACAAAAATCATTTATGGATTAATTATATATACATATATACTGAATATATATGATATCTAAATAGTGGATAATATTATGTAGATGATTAAATAATTCTAGAAATTATAGAAACAAAAAATAAAAATTCAAAACATACTAAAAGAACAGAACAATTTACTCACAAAACAGGGAAAATAAGGAAATATTTTTAACAAATAGATGCTAGTATATATTAATAGAATCCTATATTATATCTTAAATGTTAATATAGTACTATTTTCGTTCAATAACATGTCTAAAACCACTATACATGTGGCTAAATCACGTACGACCAAAAATAAATTTTGTGCTAAGGGATTTCGTCTCAATTTCTTTTCATTGAGGCATATTATAATGTTATGAACATAATTATTTTTATATGGGGTATATACATCCCCATGACATTAAATATCATGGAAAATTCATTATTCAAGTTATTTGATATTTTAATTTTATTTATTTCATCTAACCTGATATGAACATTAATTTACCGAGTGGTAAATAATTTCATAATAAATTTCCTTTTCATAAGGTTATATTACTTCCACATTGTCATTAATATTATATGATTAGGTTTATAATGAATTTTTTAAATATATTGTTATATTATATAATTTTTTATGTAGATTTATATTTGATACAAACTATCAATTATTTAGTTCATTCTTACATCAATGTTATGATATTTTTATGGGTTCACTGGTTAATAACATTTTATTCAGGATTTTTTACAATTGAATTTCTATTAAAAGAAAATTATATGATCATTGTGAAATAATATAGAAACCCTAGATTAAAATAGATGGGTATTGCATCATTATGGTTGAATATTAAACACATTACAAAAGTGCATGCCCGAGGACTGTATTAGTTTAGTTTCATTGGAAACATGGAACACAATCATCTGCCTTGGTAAAAGATCATTAATGTTTCCCATAAAGATCATCTCATAATTTACTCCTACTTAAAACCATGCATCTTCACCTAGGGAAATGAATCATGACAAAGGGTGAGATCATATACTAAATAAGGTTAAATAAAGTAAATATATAATCATATCATAAGCATGTGTATATTAGAGCAGGAGAATAACATTGTAAAATAATACATTGCATATCCAAGACCATAAAAATGAATCATTGGAAAACAATTGGAAGCCCATAAGACTTGAATCATAGGGGAATCAAGAGAATAATCCATGATAGGTGAAAATATAAACAATACAAGGAATTGTGTCAGACAGATAATCAGATAAAATCATTCACTATAAGTCAATGATAATTGAAAAAACATAGCTGGGAACCTCATGGGGTTACTCTTACTTGGCGGGACACACCACCAACTCCAGTTGTAGTCCTTTCCTTATAGTGGATCAGGTTATAACATATTCACATAGCGTATCAAGACCTTAAAATTGTTCTCATTATTTTATTTTGAGGTATAAATATTTACCCAATGTATAGAAGAACTATCTAAGATTCCCCATTGTATAAGCTATAATGGTCATAGCCAATGGTATCGGGGTTAACCCCATCATATAAGATATTATGGTCTTACAATGTGAAATATGGGCCACCCCATTATATTAGCTATAATGGGATTACCCTGAGCTATCTCTGCTACCCCATAATATAATCTATAACATGTTCACCAATTTTTATATATTTTATTCCATCATATATTATATAACAGGATTACCCTACGCTATTTGGGTCACTTTATCATATAAGTTATAATGAGAATAATCGGTGCTACCTAGGAAAACAAATCATATAATAAATTTCCATTTACCATGTGAGAAATAAAGCAAAAAATATCTTTTATACCATCATAAAAACAAATAAAAATTTGTTTTATTAACCCATCGAAAATAAATTGGTTTCATGTCAATCTATTTGAAAAATGAATTACTCATGGAAAATAAACAGGTTCCTTAAAGAACAAGCTATAAAAACCTAAATCATTTAGATAAATAATATGAATGGTATCCTTTGGTTTTATCCATAGTAAATAATAAACTGTATCAAAGTATGCCATATTATATAAAGAAGGATTTTTGAAAATCACATAGAATATTTATTAAGGAAAATAAATTTTCTTTAAAAATCATAAAAAATTTTAAATTCCATTTCATTGAATAGAAAATTGAAGACATATAAAGAAATCATAAAAATTAATTCAATAAATTTCTTGAAAAAAATATCATTTCAACTTTTAAAAAAAAATTAAAAAAATATTTCATTTACAAAACCGTTTTATTTTATAATAACATTGAAAATATAAAAAGGAAAGTTTTTAAAAAAACTAAAAACTTTTTAAAACATAAAAAACATTGAAATTTATTTTCATTGAAATTTATCCTAAAATTTCAATTAATAACATTTTTTAAAACATTTTTAGAAAACATGGTTTTTGAATAAAATAGATTTCTTTCCGAAGAGAGAAGTAAAGTAGCATTTTCATAAAAGTGATTTATTAATTATGTTAAGTAAAAATTGAGTGGAAATAATTTTACCATTACATGAGGATATCATGAATAAACATAGTATAACGAAATTAACAAGATTTCTAGAGAAATGAATTAATATATTCACTAATGGATGCATAATAATAAATAATCATGATAATCTATGGGACTGTAGTAATAAAATATTTCCACATTGGTAACATTGAATTATAATACCAGTCAAATAATGACATTACATGATGATTAAAATATCATTAAAAGATAATTTTCATGATAGAACATGTCAAAGGGATGTATATACATGACGTGGAATAGTATGGGTTCATAACATGTTATGCGTCTCAAACATGGCATATTGAGACCAAAATACTTTACAGACAAAGAAGCATTTGAACAACTAACTCCATGAAATAAAAATTTTAAAATGTTTAATTAAATACCAATAAATTTAATGATAATAATAATAAAATAAATTAATTTTAAGTATATACATCACACAAATGAATATAGTGGTGAATATGGTATAAGTCTCATAGAAATAAAAGTGTGAAGAGAAATGTCGTTTCTACTTGAATAACATTAGAATCGTTAAAAATGTGAAAGAATAAAATCAGTTGAAACATTTAACATTATAAAGTAAAATAAATTCATGACATAATCTTTCATAACTCAGTATATACACCACATAGCAAGAATAAATTATGAATATAGCATAAATCTCACAGAAATAAAAGTGAGACGATAAAACTCTTACCTTAAGTCTTGAATTTCACCACAAACATTAAAACATCAAAAATAATAAATATAATTTTATTATAAAAATAAAACACAGACATATTATTATATATAAAGCCATATATTATTTTATTATGATGTTAAATTACTCTTTTTTTAACAATTTCATATTAATGTAATGTTTTATGTAATAACCGCTTTGTTTTTTGTATATGTTTTTACTTGATTTTATTTGTCATCTTATATAGAGAATGATTTACCTATTTTGTAGATTTAAAAAAGTATGTAAATATCATATGTATTTAGTATATAAGTATTTATAGAAAAATATAAAATATATAAAATATATACATATTAATTGTAATACAACCTTCATAGAGACTGTAGGTCATACATATGCATGAACATATTTTCCATTTTCATATCTTATTAAAATAAAGTATTTCAATGAAATATATATATATATATATTATAATGAAAGTATAATTATTATTTAATATATATCATATAAATTTTATAAACTCATCCTTAATACATTTTATGTACAGTGTGAATGAATCATATCTCTTTGAGGAGGCAGTAGTCCACTCATCAGCAAATGAAATTATCATATTCACAAAAAATGGAAAGCATAAATGTAACACCCCGAGATTTTATGAAAAATATTCTTTTAATTTCAATAATGTCTTGTGTTGTATTCTACACCACAATTACCTTGCGCTATACGCAACACCGTATTTGCTTGCAGTATACGCAACACTATTCTTGGATCGTGTTACACATAATTTTGATAATAGTTATTATACACAACATTGAGTTTTTATATATATATATATATATTCAATGTATAAATGAAATATGGTTGGATTCTGTTATACGAAACAACGAAGGATTCTTACACAACATGCAACCCTGACTTGGCTTCCATTAAACACAATCACGACCTTCCTCGATAGCGTGTGTTGTACGCAATACCGGGATTTAATAAACAATGATATATTATTATAATATTGTCATGAACTAGCCGTTATGAATAGTATTAACTAAATTTTGAATTTTATAACATTATTATTAATCTTACACATTTTCTAGAACATGGTATATGAACAAAATAAATTTTTCGGGTAAAATTAGTATTTTACAAAAAATGCAGCTTTGTCGCCTTTTGATGGCGGACACACTTTAAATCTAGTTTTTGACATGTTTATATGCTAAATTTGACAAAATAAAATTCTTCTTTTGAATCAGGATATAAATATTTACATTAGATAACGTTTTGATATTTTTCCGATAACTTTCATATTTTAATGAATAGTAAAAACACGCTATATTTTAATTAAAAACAACTTTTTTCATCGTAATATCTTATGTGGTTAAATTATAATATTGAATGGTTTGAAAGTATAAATAGAATATATTTTTACCAGTTAATATAATTTATGTCATTATCATTGATTTTACCCTGAATTCGTAGGATAAAACAATTCAATCTTTTGCAATGTTTTAAAGAAAAACCTGTTTTCTTTCGACAACAGGATTAATTTTAATTTAATTTCTGCATATTTAGTGTATTGAATTTGGAAAAATGGATTCCATATTTGTAATCAGTGGGTCCAAATTATGTTAATAAGCTACTTTTTTTTGGGCATTGTGAATAGTAACTACGGTAAATTTTATTTACTATAGTTAAAGGTAAATCGGGTAATTAAGGGTAAATATAAGATTATAAAATTACTCTAACACTTGGAAAAATCCTATTGTATGGATAAAAGTAGACCCATATAACCTAAGGGTCGGATTAGATTCATTTTATGGTCTTTTGTCCCTGAAAATAATTTAATTATTATTAAAACCAAAGAATGTGACAACATGTCACTTTCTTAATTCTTATAAGTATAATAATTTTAATTTAGTGATAAACATCATAAAACTTCGAAACTAAAGAGTCTCCAGAATGATAATACAATTATATACATCATAGGAATTTATTTAGAATTTTTAGGGAGTAAATAAGTATCATTTATTATGACACAAAGATGATGGAGTAATTGTCATATTAATGAAATATTGACATAATTTATGTTATAAATGCCTAGATAAATGTAATTTGAGACTTTTTATGACTTAAATTAATTTTATAGGTTAATATGACATGTTATTGTTGATATAAGTAACTTGGTTCGAAATTATATTTCTGTTATGAATTTCATAAAAATCATGTACCAAATAGTGTCAAAATTGACATAAATTAGTTTTTAAAACAAATATTATATTATTAATTGTTATTTTATTCCTAAAAATATAAGGATCGGTCAAATGACTTAGATATGGTTATATATATTAATTATAAAGAACTTGGGGTTCGTTTGGCTTTATATAGTAAGTTTAATAACCATATAGTGTAAGAAAACAAAAAGACACAGTAAAAGTTAAATTATTTAACTTAGAGTTAAATCTAATTGATAAGGTTAAAATAATAACCTAAACTTGTCTAAATCCTATTGTATGAGATTATTTCTACCCATCCCCACTTTAGATTCGAAATAAGACACATTGGAACCATTATAAACCGAATTTGACCTTAATATAAAATAATATTTGGAAATTTTCCTAAGGTGCCCCTCTCCTCCCTTATAATAGGGCACCTCCTCCATCTCCTCTTCAAAACAATATGAGCCTTCATGCTCTGCCAACCCTTGCCAAATTATCTTCTCCACTTCCCTAGAAACATCTTATAGGTTCTGGTCTTCCTCAAAGACTAATTTTAGTGCCCTAAAAAGAGATCTCAAAGAGGCGCTTCAAAGAAGAGGTAATTTCCGTTACCGATTCTTTCAACTTTATTTCTTCTTACACATATTATTCACAGGTTGTTTCATAATGAAGTAATAACATCAGTATCACTCATATACGGATATGTTATTATAAGTTTGAAACAACCCTATTTCACCATCTATCCATCCTACGGAAAACGAAATCACCGCGCGTGCGTACGTACGGAATACCGTTTCCAAGCCGTGGTGTAATCTGTTTTTCCACCAACACCTTACATGGATGGGTATTATGGTGTAAATAATAACAATACATAGTTATTATAACATCATAATGATTCTGATATATTGTATCATCCACTCCAATTCAATTCAATAATTACGGAAATGATATCATCGCTCGTGCGTACGTACGGACTACCGTCTCCACGACGCGATGAGATTCATTCTCCATGTTAACCATTTAAGAATGATTATAAAGTATATATAAGAAATAATAATGAAATATATGACATTATAAAGCTACTGGATTTATGTTTATATATATGTATGTCATCTACTTAATTCCACTCAATTCAATAAGGAAACAAAAACAGCGTTCATGCGTACGTACAGCCTACCGTCTCCATGAACGGTGTATTTCTTTCTATTTATCGATCCATTATATATATGTATATTCTGAATATATATTATATATAAATCATGTTTTATATTCTAGAATTAAGTAATAATGATCTATGTAATCATATGAATAATTACAAGTTAAAACACGAACGACAAATGAGACGATTTTACCCAAAACGCTACTTTAACACGAATTTACAAAAGAACGGGTAATATAAAGTCATAAGTGAACCATATATGATATAATAACAATGCATATGATTCTGTAAAAAGTAAATTACATTATTTAAATCATTATACAGGAGGTTCGAACACTTACGAAGCAAATCGGACCTAAGGTAAGGGTTATTTCACAATCTCTTCATTTTCTGAGATTGTTTATACTTTAGTATTTACTGAGGTGTATTTTATCATCCAAATCCATGTTTCCTCAATATGTAATATTATTTTCATCCACCTACAATTGTTTAAATCCAATTTTACCCTTCAGTGAGTTTTTAGTAAAGGATATGAAAGGAATATTTTGTCGTTTTTCGTACGAGGTAATTTTTGACTTTTCCGACAAAAGTACGAAAAATGTTTTTTAACTTATACGGCATGAATGGATTTTTAAAACATAATTTGCAAGAAGGTTCCTTTACAAGTTTTAATGTTTATTTTTAATCAAATTATTTTAGTCTAGAATTGTACGACATGTTAAGAAAGGAAAAGTGTTTTTGAAGAACAAAGGATATTTTCTTCAAGAATGAAGTTCAAGAGTTTTATCAAAATTATTTTCCATATAAGATAATACAGGGTTCTGTTTTTATCACTATTATTACATGGATTTTATTATGTTGTGATGGAAATATTTTTATGAATTCCTTTATCTTATATGAATTTTTTTAAGATGTCACGAAGTTTAAGATTCCCATTTTTATTACATGGGTTATGCAATGATGTATGATTTATGATTTTGTGGAACACATAAGAATGGTATCATTATGAGATGGGTGGGACCTATATCTCCCCCCAATGCATTGGGTAATGATTTTATATCTCATGATATAGACATGGCTGGAATGGTAGGTTATACCGGTTCAGTGAAACAGGACTGAAACGAGGGTGACTCGGTTCAGAAATGGACTTTTTCCACTAAGATAGTCTTGGAAATGAGTCTTGACTAATAAGAAATGATTCTCTATGATTGTGTGTGTATGCCACAAAGTTTCATGTTTTATGTTATGATTATTGGTATTTCATTTCACTACAATGATTTATCCCATGTTATGAAATTATGCTCTCTTTTGCAGGTTAATATTTCCAAAATGCTATGTTCTTATGAATATGATGTGATTGATATTTTTTTGTTTACCCTTACTGAGAATTTGAGCTCACCCTTTTATGTTTTCTTTTCCCCAGGATATAAAGAAAGGTTTTAGGTAAAAAAAGGAAGATCTTTATGGTATATTTTGAAGATCTTTCACCATGATTAGAAGATTATATTTCGAGTTTCCAAAGACACTAAACTATTACGGTCCTTGTGTGTGTGTTTTTGTTATGTACTAAGTATTCCGAAAAAGTAATGTAATTTATATGTACGTTAAGATTCGGGTCTCTACAGTTGGTATCAGAGGAAAGGTTTAGTCAACCTTTGGAAACTAGGATGTCAGAATGTTAGTGAGATCCCTAGAGATATTTCTAAGGTATGTCCAGGGATGTCCTTAAGGATAAGTATACGTATAGGATATTGTCCTAGAACTACGGTAATGATCTTAGAAATTAACCTAAGATGTTAGATATTGAGGGTACTCCCCCTATACAATGTTTTTTTCTCTAGCATGATTTTTTCCTCTCACAAGATTCTTTTTGTGTTTTAGTTAATGGAGGGAACCAGAAGGAATTCGGTTAACATTGAATCCAATGGAAAAATTGGTGACTATGAGCAACAAAATTGTGTAATTCCTAGAGAGAAAGATATTGTGATTATGCCAAATCAGTCATCGCGATATATGATTAACAAGGTGAGATTTAGTGGTATGCATAATTCAACAAAGAAGAGGAAGATAAACTATTATTCGTATTCGCTTATTGAGGAGCATAAAGAAAGGAAGATTGAGATTTCTAAAGAAGGGAAGAAGAACCTTGAGGAATACCTCAAATGGAGGGAACGATGTTATCTGTGTGGAGAAAAGGGTCACAGAGTGACAGAATGTTATGGAGTTCAATGTCTTATTTGCGGAGAACATGGGCATTACCCAACTCAATGCCCTAACCTAAAAAGTTACTTCAAAATCAAGGAAGGACTTATTATAGGACAATCATTGAGGTGGATGGACTGAAGTGTTTATGTACTGGTATTCAAGAATAATGTTGTTGAGGAACTTTTATGGTGTATTTAAATATTTATGTATTGGTCTATTGTGGTTTTCAATAATTTTAAGGTACCGATAACCATGAAAAGTGAATCAAATATTTTTTAAAGTAGATGATATGTGCATAATGAAGGGATAAGGAGAAAATGAAATGTTTTAAAGTATTCATGATCTCATGACTGATATAAGGACTAAGTGATATCATGGATTGAGTATATAGAATTTTGAGGATTTTGGTATGTGGAAAGAGTTAACTTTTAACAACACTCATGTTTTCAATAAGGTTCAATGGGTATTCAAGAGAGTACAAGATTAAGGCCTTTGAATGTTTGGAATGTGACCAACAAGATATATCTTATGATATATGGGGATCAACGATGGTATTAAATCTCTGAGAGTGGACTGCAGTATTATGGATAAGCCTAAAGATTGGAATGGATTATGTTGGACATATGCTAAGTATTGTTTAAGGATAGAACCTTTTTTGATGTTACTGATGGGATTTTATAGTAATGTAGTTTTAGAAAAAGGACAACCTACAGGACGGGCGACAGCCCATCACGTCGGACAAGGTTGTGGGAATCGAACCCACAACCGAAGTGCGACTGGCCTTTATCGCCTACCACTAGCCTACAGGAAGTCCCTGGTTAGTATAAACTAGTTTTATTTTATTAAGCGGTATGATATATGAAGTATAAGTTCATTTTTTGAACCATATACGATTAATCTAACCATAAGATGGACTTATAACTTTTTCTAACCGTTTGTTTGAAAGAGATGGAATGAACCATCATTCTATCACATGATCAGCTAACACATCACGAATAACAAATTTAACTTCACTTCTTTAAGGGATGAAGTGGAAATTGTTCAATTCACAAACAATAGTGAGATTGTACCAAAATCATGTAAGTATTTATTTTAATTCATCAACTCTAGGGAAATGATCTTGAAAACCAAAAATGTTGTCCTAGTTCCCTTATATCTGATGAATTATATGGTACCTTAGATCATCACAAATCTATAGCTTTGTGATTGTTGGCTTATTAATAGCCATGTTCTCTACCACTCTCCATCAGAACTTTATGGTTAGATTTTTATTCCATATCCATATTTTCACATATGTTCTCCTACGTGGAAACCCAGTGATGAGTTAATTTGGGTAACCGTTACATTTCATACTTTAGTATTTAAATCCATGTTTTCGTATTCCTTTTTACGATGTGGGTTTCTATTAAACAAACTTTCAAGTAGTAAACCATTTATAACCCCGACGAATTTCGAGGGCGAAATTCATTTTATGGGGGGTAGAATGTAACACCCCTAGATTTTATGAAAAATATTTTTTTAATTTCATTAATTTCTTGTGTTGTATTCTACACAAAGATTACCTTTCACTATACGCAACACCGTATTATCTTGCAGTATACGCAACACTATTCTTGGATCGTGTTACACAGAATTTTGATAATAGTTATTCTACGCAACATTGAGTACATATATATATATATATTCAATGTATAAATGAAATATGGTTGGATTCTGTTATATGAAACAACAAAGGATTCTTTCACTACACGTAACCCTGACTTGGCTTGCATTACAAGCAATCACGACCTTCCTCGATAGCGTGTGTTGTACGCAATACCGCGTTTTAATAAACAATGATATATTATTATAATATTGTCATGAACTAGCCGTTATGAATAGTATTAACTAAATTTTGAATTTTATATCATTATTATTCATCTTACACATTTTCTAGAACATGGTATAAGAACAAAATAAATTTTTCGGGTAAAATAAGTATTTTACAAAAAATGCAGTTTTGATGCCTTTTGATGGCGCACCCACTTTAAATCTAGTTTTTGACATGTTTATATGTTAAATATGACAAAATAAAATTCTTCTTTTGAATCAGGATATAAAAATGTACATTAGATAACGTTTTGATATATTTCCGATAACTTTCATTTTTTAATGAATAGTAAAAACACGCTATATTTTAATTAAAAACAACTTTTTTCATCGTAATATATTATGTGGATAAATAATAATGTTGAATGGTTTTAAAGAATAAATAGAATATATTTTTACCATTTAATATAATGTATGTCATTAGCATTGATTTTACCTTGAATTCATAGGTTAAAACAATTCAATCTTTTTCAATGTTTTAAAGAAAACCCGTTTTCTTTCGACAATGGGATTAATTTTAATTTAATTTCTGCATCTTTTGTGTATTGAATTTGGAAAAATGGATTCCATATTTGGAATCAGTGGGTCCAAATTATGTTAATAAGCTACTTTCTATTTTTGGGCATTGTGAATAGTAACTACGGTAAATTTTATTTATTATAGTTAAAGGTAATTCAGGTAATTAAGGGAAAATATAAGATTATAAAATTACTCTAACACTTGTAAAAATCCTATTGGATGGCTAAAAGTAGACCCATATAACCTAAAGGTCGGATTAGATTCATTTTATGGACTTTTGTCCATGAAAATAATTTAATTATTATTAAAACCAAAGAATGTGACAACATGTCACTTTCTTAAATCGTTTATGTATAATAATTATAATTTAGTGATAAACTTCATGCATCTTCTAACATGAATAATCTCAAGAAATCTAATACAATTATCTACATCATAGGAATTTATTTAGAATTTTTAGGGATTAAATAATTATCATTTATTATGACACAAAGATGATGCAGTAATTGTCTTATTAATGAAATATTGAAATAATTGATGTTATAAATGCCAAAATAAATGTAATTTGATACTTTTTGTGACTTAAATTAATTTTCTAGGTTAATATGACATGTTATTGTTGATATAAGTATCTTTTTTCTAAATTATCATTCTGTTATGAATGTCATAAAAATCATGTACCAAATAGTGTCAAAATTGACATAAATTAGTTTTTAAAACAAAATTATATTATGAATTGTTATTTTATTCCTAAAAATCTAAGGTTCGGCCAAATGACTAAGATAAAGTTATATATTTCAATAATAAACAACTTGGGATTCTTTTGTCTTGATATAGTATATTTATTAACCATATAACATAAGAAAACAAAAAGACACTGTAAAAGTTAAATTATTTAACTTAGAGTTAAATCTAATTGATAAGGTTACAATAATAACCTAAACTTGTCTAAATCCTATTGGATGAGAGGATTTCGACCCATCCTCACTTTAGCTTCGAAATAAGACCCTTTGGAACCATTATAAACCGAATTTGACCTTAATATAGAATAATATTTTGAGATTTTCTTAAGGTGCCCCTCTCCTCCCTTATAAAAGGGCACCTCCTCCCTCTCATATTCACAACAATTTGAGCCTTCAATCACGGCCAAAACCTGCCATATTCTCTTCTAGACTTCCCTAGAAACATCCTAGTGGTTCTGGTCTTCCTCAAAGACCAATGTTAGTGGCCTAAAATGAGATCTCAAAGAGGCGCTTCCAAGAAGAGGTAATTTCCGTTACCGATTCTTTCAACTTTATTTCTTCTTCCACTTCTTCTTCTTAGGTTGTTTCATTATGAAGTAATAACATCAGTATAACTCATATACTAATATGTTATTATAAGTACTAAACAACCCTATTTCACCATCTATCCATCCTACGGAAAATGAAATCACCGCTCGTGCGTACGTACAGAATACCGTCTCCACGCCGTGGTGTAATCTGTTTTTCCACCAATACCTTACATGGATGGGTATTATGGTGTAAATAATAACTATACATAGTTATTATAACATCATAATGATTCTGATATATTGTATCATCCACTCCACTCCAATTAAATAATTATGGAAATGATATCATCGCTCGTGCGTACGTATGGACTACCGTCTCCACGACGCGATGAGATTCATTCTCCATGTTAACCATTTAAGAATGATTATAAAGTATATATAAGAAATAATAATGAAATATATGACATTATAAATCTACTGTATTTATGTGTATATATATGTATGTCATCTACTTAATTCCACTCAATTCAATAAGGAAACGAAAACAACGTTCATGCGTACGTACGAACTACCGTCTCCATGAACGGTGTATTTCATTCCATTTATCGATCGATTATATATATGTATATTATGAATATATATTATATTTAAATCATGTTTTATATTATAGAATTAATTAATAATGATCTATGTAATCATATGAATAATTACAAGTTAAAACACGAACGACAAATGAGACGATTTTACCCAAAACGCTACTTTAACATAAATTTACAAAAGAACGGGTAATATAAAGTCATAAGTGAACCATATATGATATAATAAAAATTAATATGATTCTGTAATAAGTCAATGACATTATTTAAATCATTATACAGGAGTTTCAGACACTTACGAAGCAAATCGGACCTAAGGTAAGGGTTATTTTACAATCTCTTCATTTTCTGAGATTGTTTATACTTTAGTATTTATTGGGGTGTATTTTATAATCCAAATATATGTTTCCTCAATATGTAATATTATTTCCATACACCTACAAATTTTTAAATCCAATTTTACCCTTTGGTGAGTTTTTAGTAAAAGATATGAAAGGAATCTTTTGTCGTTTTTCATACGAGGTATTTTTTGACTTTTCTGACAAAAGTACGAAGAATGTTTTTTTAACTTATACGGCATGAATGGATTTTTAAAACATTATTTCCAAGAAGGTTACTTTACAAGTTTTCAGTATTATTTTTAATCAAATTATTTTAGTCTAGAATTGAACGACATTTTATGAAAGGAAAAGTGTTCTTGAAGAACAAAGGATATTTTCCTCAAGAATGAAGTTCAAGAGTTTTATCAAAATTATTTTCCATATAAGATAATATAGGGTTCTATTTTTATCCCTATTATTACATGTATTTGATTATGTTGTGATGGAAATATTTTTATGAATTCCTTTATCTTATATTAATTGTTTTATGATGTCCCGATGTTTAAGATTCCCATTTTTATTACATGGGTCATGAAATGATGTATGATTTAAGATTTTGTGGCACACATGAGAATGGTATAATTATGAGATGGGTGGGACCTATATCTCCCTCCAATGCATTGGTTAAAGATTTTATATCTCATGAGATAGACATCGCTGGAATGGTAGGTTATACTGGTTCAGTGAAACAGGACTGAAACGAGGGTGACTCGGTTCAGAAATGGACATTGTCCACTAAGATTGTCTTGGCAATGAGTCTTGACTAATAAGAAATGATTCTATATGATTGTGTGTGTATGGCACAAAGTTTCATGTTTTATGTTATGATTATTGGGATTTCATTTCACTACTATGATTTATCCCATGTTATGATATTATTCTCTCTTTTGCAGGTTATGATTTCCAAAATGTTATGTTCTTATGAATATGATGTGATTGATATTTTTTTGTTTACCCTTACTGAGCATTTGAGCTCACCCTTTTATGTTTTCATTTCCCCAGGATATAAAAAAAGGTTTTAGGTAAAAAAAAGGAAGATTTTTATGGGAGATTTTGACGATCTTTCACCATGGTTAGAAGATTATTTTCCGAGTTTCCAACGACACTAAACTATTACGGTCCTTGTGTGTGTGTTTTTGTTATGCACTAAGTATTCCAAAAAAGTAATTTAATGTATATGTACGTTAAGCTTCGGGTCTCTACAATTAATGTACATGTTATATATAAATTCAAGAACCATAAAAACATCGTAAAATTTCATATAAATAATATAAAAATATTATTTACATTATTATTCATAACCTTGAAATGTGGTAATGGTAAAACGAATGACATCGGTTCGTGAGGGAGCGACCACTGTATACATGAACGATTATTGTGTATAACATTTTATAAAAGTGTGTGAAATTTAAGGTAGTATAAATAAAATAACAACATCATAGTATATATAGGATAATTATTATATTATATAATCATTTAACAATAATTATTTATGGGGTTTATATTTAAATGATAAAAATGTTTTTGTAAAAGAACGTTACTTATTCTTTGAGATTTTTTTTTTGTTTTCACCAATTGAAAAACCCGATTTTCATTCAAATCAAATTTAGTTGTCTAGGATTATATTAGGTTATTTGGGAGATTATTTCATTCTGTTTTTTATAAGACAAATAGATTGAGAGGTGTGAATAAATGAGGGGGGTGAGTTCCATTTTATATTAGTGGTGATGTTGCATTCATTTAAAGAAAAAACGTAAAGATTATTGGGAGGTATTCTATACAACATTATCATAAAATAATATAAAATATTATATAAACGGTACTATATTTTCTAAATGTTGCCATTAAATGTATTTTGGACACTTTTATAGGTTATTTGGACACTTAATATATCATTTTTCCACTAAGTAATCTTGTTTTTACCTTAATCATTGTAATTAATTATAAGAACAATTCACTAATATTTTTGGTAAAAAACAATGTTGAAATTAATAAAAATTATAAATAATTAATATTAAAAATATTTAATCCATTTCATCAAATTCAAATCAAAAAAATATAACAAATTAATTTAAAAATAATCTCATGGATGGGATGAAACACCAAGCTTTTAAAGCGAAGATGTTCAAATGTTTGGAACTTTTTATATCCAATTTTAATGTTAAATTGATTAAAACTTCCTAATTTATATTAAAATGTGTATATATTATATAAATATAGTTTTAAAACAAAATAAAATATTTTAACTAGAAAAATATATTTGAATACAAGTCATTTTTCAATTTAAATTCAGTATTTGTCATTATTTATGAAATGAATCTGAGAAAATTACCAAATATTCCCCAATGTAAATTTTAATATCATGATTTTAAAAATTAAGATTAATTTTTCAAATAAAATTAAAAAATATATAAAAATTATTTTTAAAAAAAGTCTTCCATTAAAAGGCTTAAAAACATTATTTTATAAAAGTGTAGCTTTTTTTCTTAAAATTCGATTTGTTTCTATATTATGCAAATCAAACTTATTGGATGAATTTAAAACGTTTTATTGAATTTATAATATATATATTTAATTATTATCTCTAAATAATAAATATTAATGTAATTATTATGGTTAAACTACATTTTCTTCATAAAAATATTTTTTCATAAAAAAATATACTATTTATTCAATTAGTTTTCCTTTTTATTTATAATTAATTAATAACAGAAAAATTAATTTTATAAACCAATTAAAACCATATTTTCATAATTTAGTTAATATCATTAAACTATTACATTCTAAAAACTAGTTGACATCTATAATAATATTTTAATGATAATTTTAATAGTATATTATAGTTTGTTAAAACATAGTCTTTCATGTACCGCAAGCTATTCAATGTGTTGCATATAAAGAAAGAGAAAATTATTGATTTTTTATAACAAAATATATATTTAATTTTGGTTGAGGATACAATATTTAAAATATTAATTTTCATATAAAATAAATCTCTCCTGCCTATCACTAACAATATGAAAGTTTCGAATTAAACCTTTGTATACATGTAAAACAATGATAAAAATAAGTTATGATAATATTCAAATAGTAATTAGTCCAAACCATCAATTACACTTATTCAATGTCATTGTTCATATATTAAACAATATATATATATATATATAATGTCTACAATAATTATGTATAAGATGAGAATAGTATGAGTCTATTTAAGTAATTGAAGACCTCCATACTCAAACTAAGAATTAAATAATGAACTATTTTTTTTCTAAAACATAGCACTTATATATTTGGGTTTTTCAAGGGAATATATTATGAAAAATTAAAAATAGTTATTTAATATGATAATAGATAAAAATAAATGTTTAAAAATTTACAATAGTGATAAATTATTTCCCAACTTATTTAACACAATAACAAACTATATTTACCTTTAATGAAATATCTTCCCTTGTTTAAAAAGAATAAAAGAATTAATGTATGTGAATTTTGATATTAATAAATCTTAATGTAAAATTTTTCTGTATTGAATGGTTTCATTAGTTAAAATGATGTAAATATATAAAAAAAATTCTAAAACAATAAATGTGATTCAAAATTTGTTGCAAGAATTATGTATGATTCATTAAGACCATATAAAGAAAACGAATAGGGAACAGTAATCAAAATTAATATTATATGAGGTTGAGAAACATATCCTAGGATAAACGTCATTACCTATAAATCAAAATGATAAATTTGGAATCCACATAGACAAAAATGTCCCAAACTATTGATAAAAGATAGGATTCCATAAACATTCCTAAAAATATATGTTCCCAAAAATAATCACATGAAGAAATTAAAGGTATTTATATAATGAAAGGAATTATCCATTGAAAATTAACAACCAAAGGTAACCCATTACCCATGAATTCAAATTTTTACTAATCTTGATTAATCCATAGTACAATTTTAAAACAAAACTATAAACAAAATGGGTAAAATAATTCCATGCAAATAGCCATAAAATCAAGAGTTTCTATAAGCTTCATCAAGAAAAGAATCACAATAAGAATTCTCTATGCTAATAATGTATGTAACAAAAATAAAAAGATATAAAATAAATATATATTATAACAAAAGGAAAGATTAAAATATCTATTGAATGTTTTTGAAATATTGGAGGTTTTGGAATAGGTCAATTTAATATTTTTATAATATTTAAATTTATGAAAATTGTATATGGGATTTATCAAGGGTAAATTAACAAAGAAAGAAAATCAATAAAATAATATGTGATTTAATATGTCTGTCTAGAGAATAATTTTATTATTCTATTATTTATAAAATAATTCCAATAGATGTTTTCATGGTGACAATTAGGGATGGTATAAATCTATAAAAAATAATATATATGTTCTAAAATAAATAAGGCCCCATATCCTTAAAAATAATGAATGATAAATATGGGAGTCTACCTTGGGTCATACATGGATTAAAAGTGTATTGAAAATAATATACATTAAAAATTAATAAAATTGTTATTTATTAATAATTAGATACATTTATGTTGATTGGGAAGGAAACATCCTGAACCATTGTAAATAGGATATAAATATCAAATACTGAGGAATAAAGATATATAAACATGGAGAATGAATCCTAGAGAGTAATAAAATTATTGATTTGGTGGGATACATTTGAGTAGAAGAAATTGAAGGGTTTCCTAAAAAGGGTCTCCCAAATAAGGTTGAGAAGTTATGTGGAAGTTGAAAATATACTAGGCACACTCCAAATGAATGAAAGACATGGATACTAATATAGAAGTAGACAGTGAGGAAATATGTTAAATCAAAAATTATTTCTTGTGATGGGAATACTGATATGAAGAATGAATCCTCAAACAATAAGTATGCTTATCATGTCATTAATGAATGTGTCATAATATAGACAACATAGTTGGAAATGTATAAGAAGAATTAGAAATAACAAATGAATGCATGTATCTTTCTAGCTATGTTGAAAATCCACTACCACATAAAAATAAATATGAAGCATAAAATAAGTATATATTATCCAATTATTTAAAAATATAAATAATCAATAAAAGAAAACCCATAAAAATTTCTCATAAATCTAATATCTAAAATAAATGGGTTTTTGGGATGAGAATCAAATATCATCCATGTTTCTCTCATTAAGAATAAATGTATACTCACCTTATTCCCATTTATTTGTTTGTATTTTATTTTGTTGTATATGAAATTTACGTTATTGGTTGTATTTGTAGAAATAAAAAACTATAAAAAAATTTATTTACTGATATCTATCACAAAAGTCATTAATTAATATATTTATTCCACATCACAACCTTTAATTTTGATTTAAATGATTCATGGATCTCTTTTTGAAGAACAACAGCCACAATGAGGAATTAAGGGATTGTATCCTTTGATGAGGATCTGAGAATTGATTCTCAAAAATAACATTATTTCAAATAGATTTATAAAACTACTAATTAATTAATTTAATTTTAGGTGGAGGCATGGTAATCATACTTTCTTATCCCTGTTTTGATTGTATAAAAATTTAATATTAAGGGGGAGTTCATGTCAAGTTGGTAGATAGTATGAAGGGGGAAATGTTCATAAACATAATGTATTGATGTATTTGTTTAGTACAATTATTTATATTAATTTAATTAAAAATATTCTTTAATTTACCCAAAAAAGAGAAAGCATAGATTGTATTACATGTAGGAACATTTTATATAAAATATTTATATATGTATTTTTAACTCTTTTTTTTATTATGATCTAACTCAGGTTGTCAAATAGTTGATTTATTTATTTGTAACATATAAAGATAAATGTGATTCAACCCTTCACTCATGTGTTTTAGGTTTTACTAATCGAGATAATAAGATATTTCATCAAATAATGAGAAGAATAATGTACTCATCCTTACTCTTAATGCTTTTTATTTATCAAAAATAAGTTGGAGTCAAAAGGAGAACTGATTAATAAATATTAACAATAATTTGATTGAGTTAGTTAAGGGGGGTGATAAAAAATAAAAAAGTGGATATTGAAGTGTCAAATTGATTGTGATTATTTTATTTATTTTCAATGAGTATGATTGATATCAATATGTGTTTGGTGGTAAAGGAAGAGACGAATGAATGAATAAGGTAAAATTTAAAATAAAATTTTGTGGTTACTAGAGATCATATGTATTGATGTTTTTACTATTGTGAGTTTTTTTAGATATCCATTACTATAGTGTATAAGGGTTTAAGTGATATGTTTCTCTATATATTGAAATCATCTATTACAACATATGATTATAGAGATGATTATAATGATAGTAAAATATAGTTATTAATCAAAGATAATATTAGTTTCCATAATATGTTCATTATATTGTTTAAAAGTTGTCTATTGAAAATATTTGGGAGTTGTGACTGAAGAAGCATAATGTTGTGCTAGAATAGTGAATATCCATCCTTATATCATTTAACACAATGAATTTTATAATATATTAAGAATATTAATTTTGTGATTATTGGAGAAGGTTATATTCCAATATGGAATTGATAACCTATTGGGGATCTATTGAAGAACTAAAAGTTGAGTATTTATATTCTTTAAGGATTTTGAAATGATTTTTAAGATAATTTTTTACATTATATTAAATTTTTAATTAATTTCTGAAAATTTGATAGATTTTTGGAGTGATAAGAGATACCTTGAGAAGGTTTAAAGTGGTTTTGAGAACATTTTAAGAAGACTGGATTTCATACATAATATATTTCTCTTCTCTTTAAAACCTGAGAATTGTAAATATTGTTATTGAAACTATGATAGATATATTTTTCTTTATATGATGCGTAAGAATAATTATTAAATAAAGTGTTAGTTGAAATTTAGTAAAGGAAAATATCTTATGTGGATGTACAAGATATTGGATTCATATGTGAGACTATTTATAGAGTTCAAAGTCTAATGTAGCAATGGAGAGATCCTAAAAATGTAATATAATAAATTTCAATATCTATACAAAAATATAGATATGTCATGGAAATATTGTGATATATAATATATGTTGGATTATACATAAGAAACTCATTGTAATGCATAAAAATATGAAACCAAGGAAAATTATCTTACACCAATGCATAAAATTTTTTAGAGAATACAAAAGATAATTATTAAATTTTATACGTGGACATGGAAAAGGAAAAACCTTACGATGATACATAACTGTTACTCATGTGAATGTATGATATATTTTAGTGTGTGACGAAATTGAAAAATGAAATATCTTTCTATGACACATAATGTAATTTTCCAGATATGTGAACATATTACAGGGAATACAAATTGAGACTTTATGATAGTACTACTCCTCATAATAATACATAAGAGTAATAATGTCGTACATCATGGATAACATGATAATATGCGATGGTGTTAGGAAAATCATAGGATATGATATCTCCATATCATACTAAATGATATTCCCATATAAATATATCATATCAGTGGGATAAATTTTTATTATGTTTATCAAATATTCAAGTTATAAATACCATGATTCATTGAATATCCATGACTCAAGATGATGAAAATAAAGTTGATTATTTTTATGAAATTACATCTGTAGGGTTCTTGAATTTTAGAGAAAATTTGAATTTTCAATTTGGATTTTAAATTATATTCAGACACCTCAAATTTGTGTTTTTAGACTTCAAATTGGGTTTATAAGTTGTTTGGAAGTAGCAAGATATCCCTGAAGGGATATCAGGAGGATGGGGATGAACCTTGTTGCCAATTACTAGTTGATGGCTCTACTAGTATCCTTAGTGGCCTGTAGGGTCCACCATCTATGGTGGCAGATTTTGGGGGAAAATTAAAAAACCCTTTGGTTTTTAGAGGGTAAATACCCCATTTCCCCTATTATATTTCTTATGTGTACCATGGTTGGATCCCCTATCCACCCAAGTTCTCCCATAGTATGTTTATAGTTCTGTGGTGTTTTTTACATTCATTTGAGTTGATATTCAACCACCTTTGTTCTCTATATAGGTCCCCATATTTTTCATATAATTTAATTTATCCTTTATAGGGATCTTGATTATGATTTCCCTCGAGTATATTGAAATCATCCAAATGAAATGTGGATTTATTTCTTCTATCTAATGGATATCTCATAACAATTTCTTCCAACAACCATTCTCTGATTCAACAAAGGTATAACACATCATGTTTTTTTAAATGTTTTTATTTAAAATGTAATTTAGTTAATGATGGAAATGTATATGGTTTTATGTTATATTTCTCAATATAATGTTGGATGTATTATATAAAGCTACCATAGGGGGTTCGTTGTGATTTCAGTATGATAGAGTGACTCAATGAGTGGAATGATGATTATTCTAATTTTAAATTAAATATATTAATTATTTATAAATATTATAATTAAATTTTTTTGTATCGTTTTTCATGATTTAGAATATTGGTTGAGTTACCAATGGGTGGTGGAACATGGATGTTCTTGTGGAACACTTGGAAATCCAAGTTATAGTTGGAAGATAGTAAATTAAAATAGGGAAAAGATTTGTATAAGGTAGGTGGTCCTCGATCTTTCACTATGGAATTATACTTTTTATTATGGTGTATGTTTATGTTTGGTCTCACTGCTAATTGAAATAATCCATATAATATTTTAATGTTCCTTCTTAAATTAACTATTTTAATATATAGATAAATCTTTAAATACTTATGAAGTTCCATGGAGTGATTAAATTTACAAAAGCTATGATGGAGCCTTGTGCACTATCATACTTTTCCCAGCTATTGATGGAAAAGGTTATGACTAATCTTGTGATTCCATGTGACATCTAGACTATATAAGGGGTGTAAATAAAGTCACTAAGACATAGTCTTCCTCATTTAGGAGGATATTGGGACTAATTAGAAGAGGTACTATGAATTATAGGGGTTTATTCCCATGGTCCGTAAAAACCATAGTTATACAATGGACACATTAGATTTTTTTGAATTGAACATAGAGTATGTTATTGTACTCCTTAGGATATGTATAGCTATATGTGAAGACCTTGGGTTATTTATTGGTGGGTTGGGTATTTCAATCAACCTTACACAACCATGGACATTGAGATGGACCATAATCTAACACCCTAGACCATTACTGCTATGGGATACCCTGTTGGGATTATAAGGCCATATCAAATATGGTTATTTCATTGAATGATATTTCCTATTGTGATAAATGTGTCACCTACAATCTAGACTAATACTGATGACCATATGTAAGGTTCCTACACTAATGTATTGATTTTAATGCCCCTAATAGGTTCCACGAATCATAATTGACCATGGGTAGGTGTGTGAGACATTGGATGAGATTTTTATAAGTGAAACCACATAGATAATAACTTTAATGTGATTTTATGGGATATTGATAGTGATGAAGGGTTTAAGGGTCTGGAAAAACATTATTTCCTTTCATTTTTATAAATGGAATAGAAACTGACCAATGAGGTAGTCAAGAAACTATTATCATAAACCTTAAATAATGTTATGATGTGAAATGGAATTTTTCCTCACGGTAGTCAGGATATATATATATATAAAACTCTTTTGGGGTGTCATTTTCTTGAAATTAAAAACACACATTGTTGGGTTGTGGATAATACTAAAGACAACTATCGAGGCTGAAAAGTTTTTGAAACTAGTAGTATGGATGACATTGTTTTTGATCAATGATTATATTGGAAAAATGTATAGTTTAGGTCCAACCACATGCTTGTTTTTTAGGATTTTTGGGTAATTGGTGGTCATGGTCATGTCTCCCGCACTACTAAGGCTTTACTTTTAGGATCTATTTTGTATTGGGATAGAGAATTACATGGGTTTTAATTACTAGATGAAGGATTCTTCTATTGTTATCTCTATATACCTATGTGATAGATCCCAAGGTTATTATGATGGTGGGAAGGGTCATCATGATGTACTTGGAGAGACTTAAGTAAGAGAAAAAAGTAGGTTTGTTCAATCATGGTCACAGACATGAGGATTGTCGATTGATTATTAAATTTATTTTTTTAGTTGTTATTTATTTATTTATAGCATATATAATTCACATATTACAATATTTATGGTTTATAAAAGGTCATGTTGGTAGTGCATTACTTATTTTTATATCCAAACTGTGCCTAGGTCACCATTTCACTTTAGTACCAAAGTAGACTCTCAAATAGTTACAGGTAAGAGTGGGTGTAGTTCTTGATATTATGTGTTTGAGATAAAATAACTTATGTGGGAAAAAGATATTTTAGGTGAGGCATGAAGTCAATTCAAGAGAATCTTTTCTATTGTAGTTTTTATTATTTATTTATCTGTTATTTTAATATATTTAATTAACCTAGTGGGAGATCCATCTTGTATAATTTTATGATTTTATGCTTGTGCAGTATCTCATGATTTTCTAGGATATATCACCTATGTGTATTGTGAATAGATTTCATATTCCAGTGTGATTGATGATACCAATATTTTTTTTCTACTATTATTGATAATATAATATTTGGGGTATAGTCCTATCACAATAATACTCTAGACCCTCACTTCTAGCTGGTAGCCTCTATGTGTATGATGAGGCAAGAATTAGGTAACTTGGATCCACTACTCCTACTAATATTCATAATAAGAAATATCATGATGTTAAAATATGGTATACAAGGTTTTTTTATTTTTTCATACTATTTTTGAATAGTTGGTTTTGAGACATTAGAATTCGGTAAAGTCTACGACAGATATTGAACTGGTGCATCATAAACACCAGTTTTCGTTGTAATTATTTGTTATCAGGGACTTCAGATTTTTTTCTTGTCTTTAATTATTATATTTATATTATTTTTACATCATCTGACTCTAATTATTTTTTATATTTGAGATTTATTATGGGTTTTATCTCATGTAGCATGAAGGTAAGAAATATTTGTATGCATCGTTCTGTTCTCTTAGTAATTCAAATTACATGAAATCCTACTACTATGGTTATTATCATTGATGTTAGAGGTCCCAATATTTAATTATTCAAAAAAATATCATATAATGATCCGTATATAAGTTCATAAGGGAATTATAATTAACTGGACCGCCATGTATATGTGTATTTTATGATAGAAGCTCGTTTAAATATACGATGGGACTCTTTTTAAAAGGGGAAGAGGGAGATCTTATAGTCCCTTTCACATAAGAGGTGCATTGACCCTAGTGGGTCATCCTGGGCATTAAACACCCTTGTTATATACCCCATGGGGGTGATTATTCTATAGTTTTAGTTTTTTTATGTTTTAATAACCGATTTTTTTTCTTGTAGCATGGAATGAAATTATACTTTAATAGGATGTTTCATTTTGATTCAATGGATATAAATAATCATAGGTCCATGTTGGTTGCATACGTACATTCCTATGGATGTGACTAGATCCTATATCATGTAGTCTTCTTTATAGATTCTTAGAGTGGGAGGGTTCCCTGAGAGTGGACATTGCTTTATCATGTGATGCCTATGATTAGTATGTGAGATATTATAGAGTGTGTTTTCAAGTTTTAATTGTGATTTGATATCCTGTATGGTAATTTGTATCATTCCCCATGATTTGTGACATACCTGAGACATTCTTTATGGGTCAGGAGGGAGATCCTAGTGGCCCTTAGGTCCGGAATCATTATTTATATTGAGGTGAACCATATGGTTTTTTTGACGAAAAACATTAAGAATGGTTTTCTAGTTAGTTTAAACAATATTAAAGGGTTTTTGTGAAAATTAATGTCGTATTCCATGGACTTAGATATGAATAAATCAACTTGAATACTTTTGAATTTGAATCGAATCTATTTTTTAGGGTATACTTGGTCAAATTCCTAGAACTAATGTTTCTCTATTAACATCTGAGTGTGGTTAGAGCCTGGATATAAAATAATGTTTTCTAATATTTCATCAATTATGGGTTATATCGTGTTAAACCATGGTACCAGTTAAGCGATTAATTCTTATATGGGGTTCTTAGGAAAATTGGGTTAGTCGAAATTGATATCTCATAGAGTAAGTTCATCCTAGATCAACAACATGGTAATCACTGAGTCATGAGACATTTTTAAGAAATATGGTGACGTGGAAGTGTAAAAAAATTATTTTTTATTGACATTGAGGTACTATGTTCCCATTAACCATTGTGCATGTTGATTTATGAATGATTTAGTGGTCATCTATAGTTCAAGGGATAATAAATTATGATGGGACACATTCAAATGGAGTCTTGAAACATGGATGGATTGGTTAATATTCTTCAATGATATAATAGACACCATGAATTTATCATTTGAAGTGAAATAGCCGATTAGGGGAAAACATCATGATATAATCAATCATTGACATGATGGTCCAACATGGCCTGAGAGAAGTGGAAAACATATTTTTTGGTGATTGAAAATGATTTGGTTTGAATATAAGAATTGTATATGTTGATCCATGTAGTTGTGAGTACAGAATTGACCATTTGAGAGACTAAACCATATGGTGATTGTGATTTAGGTGGATTTTGGGGTTGATGTTTACATATTCCATGAAAAACAATAATTAAATGCTTTTAGCGGTCCTCAACATGAGCAGGATTACCATGACTAGTCATTGAATCTACAAATAGATAGAGTATAGATCTTAGAAACATGATTCTTCAATCGGATGGGTGATTATTGGACACTAATCTCTTGGGGAATGAGAAGTATGTCATAGTGACCTGGACCCTCAAGATAGGGCTCATGGGTATGTGAAGCTTCACAATAAATGGTAATTTTAAGAATTTGGATATTTCTGATACAATGGATTTTATTTTATCTTGATTATAATGATAATAATAAATGCTGAATAATATAAGATAGTAGACAGAGTCCACACATTGACGTTTGTATTAGAATGGATTTGAGGCGATTTATGAATGCTCTGGATCAATGGTGTGTTGGTGATCTTGGAATAGAATAAAATTGGATATGGATGGTTTAGGGTTTAACCATGGAATCAAAATAGACATTTCTTTGAGATATATGTGTCTGTATTAAGTCAAATGTGGGTTTCCTTTATGATTAAAGGGGACATGATCATGTGTTTTGGGTGACACGTCGGTGGTGGATGATATTTTTTAGATTGGTCAACCAGGGGAGGTTCATTTTTAGTTCTAAAGTTTAATTTGATATAGTTTTCTAAAAACAATATTTGATACATCATAATATATAAACATCGATTTCATTGGGTATTGTCCTGGGTTTTTTAAGAACGACATTGTATTAGGGCTTCTTTTATGGGAATTAGGTATGAATCCATTAAAAATTGAATTTTTAACTGAGAATCAGTACCAATGATCTCACATTTATTGAAGTTCTTTAAGTCAGTAACTATTTGGAGTGCATCTCACTAGCACTATAAACGTGTTTCCTTATGAAATTTGGATGGTAAGATGATATCCTGGATTGGAATTATCCTCTATAAGATGATTCCAGTAGAGTGGTGTAATATGGAATTGATGATTATTTCCACGATGAAATGTTTAGGTAGTATGGTAGATGTACTCATGAGATCACTATTATATGGTTTAATTGATGAATTATTAGTTTATGTTCATGTTTCGTGGCATGAGTTCCATAAAAAATAACACTGCGTTTGAGAAGCCTATTAAGAGTTCATTGAGGTAGTGAAGTCATTCAGAATAAAAATTGATTACCAATTCTGGTTGAGATGTACTTTTTGATAACCAAAATTTTTTTGTGGGAAATTAGTGTTATATTGAGGTGGTCGGAATATCTCATGTTTTTATGGGTTTCACATTTTAGTGATATTGTAAATTATTCGTTGGATTAGGGGCCAGATGTTGAATCAAGGGTTAGAATAAAATTTTGGGAGTCTGAACACCTAAATCATATTATTATAAACATGAAATTAGGTTTATAATCTGTTCAATAGTAGTGGGATGGAACTAGTATGTAGCCATTCGATAGGGGTCGAAACTTAAATCCACCAACCAACAAGTGGGTAGGTCAGTGGCCTTGCTGGCCTTAAGGGTCAAGTAAGTTTCAGCTGGCCATATAATAGATAGTAAGTGGTTGGACAGAGCCACCATCATGTTTTAAGTATCCCATAGCTAGCTGGTGGGGGGTTTTGTGAGAAAAATTCCAATTACCCCTTGATATTTTAGAGGGGTATACCACTTTCTCCCTTTATCACATACATATAGACTAATGGGTGGCTCCCCCTTCCTCTCTTATACTCTTTTAATAAGGGTATGAGTTTCTGGAAAATTTTCTAGTCGTTTGACATAAAATTCAACCTCTATTGTTCCTAATATATCGCCCCATCTTTATCCTCTAATTTAACACATCTGATTTAGTGATTTTGATGTTACTTTAACTGGAGTATGGTTAAATCATCTGAATGAGATGAGTATTTTTTTCTCACTAGAAATGTGATATCCTGTAATATTGTATGACTACCTTCATTAATTAATTTTATGATTCTTTGACACTCTATTGTTTTTTATATTGTTTTAGTTCAAATGGAATTATTTTAATGACTACAATGGTTGTGTTGTTATGAATATTGGGTGGGGTGATTTCTTGAGTCTGTGATGGACCACCTAAAGGTGGTTGGTTATGGTTTTTTATTGGAAAAATTGGTCGATGATTTAATAGTGATCATACCGCTTTTACATTAGGTGGTTTAATTAATTATAAAATATTTTAATTAATATTTTTTGGTCATTTTAAATGAGTTAGGGCCTTAAGTGAATAGTTGATGGCTACTGAGACATATAAGGGGTTGGTAAAAACTTATAACAAGCATCCGATTTATGAAATAGGAAGATAAATAAATTTTTTCGTGGTTTGTGGTCGTAGATTTTTTCCTATGGATTTATAATTTTATTATTATGAATATTTATTTTTTCCATAACCACTAAGTATGAGTGAACTAATTTTAATAATTTAATATTTCAACATAAATCTAATGGTTTAATTTATATGTAAATTATTAATCACATATGAAGTGGCATGGAATGAGAAATATTAAAAGGGAAATGATAGACCCTTGATAACTATCTTACATTACTTTACATCCTATGGAGATGTTCCGAACTATGTTTTTGATTCCCTTTCAAATCTCAACACCATGTGTAATGTGACTGGAGATAGTGATACTTAGTAGCCACTATTTAGGAGTACTTCGAGACCTCTTGGAAGAGGTGTTGTGACTTAGAGGTGTTTGTCCATGCTGGACAAGAAAGACCCTTGTGATAATTTTGATAACTTTGTTTCATTGAATTGAACCTGGTGTAACCCACCTCCATGGGATGTGTTTGACAATGTGGGTAGACCATGGGTACGTAATTAGAAGGTTGGGTGTTTCGGCTGACCTATCTCGACTGTGGACTTTAAGATGAGTCATGAGTGATCTCTAAAAACTTTTTCTTGTATGGCTTACCCTGTGATGATTATGAGGTTATACTATTTACGATAGTACCAAGTAATTTGATTCCCACTTATGATGGGTGATGACCCTATACTCGAGGAAAATATTAAGGACCCCAAGTAGGCTTCCTCCACTCATGAATTGATCTGAGAGAACTGAGTAGGTTTCATGACACATACTTGATCATGGGAGGGTGTGTGAGACATGGGTTGAGAATAATATTATTTTCACCAGAGAATTTGTGCCATTCAAATGAGATAATGGTCAGGGGATAGTGATTTAGTTTTATGCATTTGTCCAACATTTTTTTCATTATAATTTTGAAAATGATTTGAAAAAACACACTATTATGTATCTGTGGGACTATTAGAATGGACTATAGAGATGATTATGTTGTGATAAAGAATATATTCTTATAGAGGTTGGGATATTAATATAAAATTCCCATGGGGAATTCATTTCTTCAAATAGAAGACACCCTTATAAGGTGGAATTTGATACTATGAAAAACTATCATACTATGTAAATAAGTGATAGAACTGGTGGGGCTACCCTAGACTTTTATAAGATATGATATTTGTTCTAAGAATATGATAAGTTCTACCACATGATAACGATTGGGGAATGTGGGGCAGCTAGTGATCTTGTTCAAGTCACCCACACTATAAGGGATCTATTATAGGGAACCATTGTATTCATGTGTAGATAATTCCATTGGTTTTGATTATGGGATAGAACAATCCCAATATTATTATATAGTATACTAAGGTGAGTTTATCCCTGACATCATTATTATTGTAAAGAAAATTTAATGTCCCACATTTCATCATGATGGTTTTAATTGACATCATGATGTCCTCATAGGCTCTCCAACACTAGATGAATTAGGTATGGTAAGTCGTTGTCAAAGACCTAAGGATAAATTGTGGTTCATATTTTCTAGTTTTATATCATTTATTTATTTATTAACAGAATTTCCCATCAATATATCAATTCATCTATATATCTATAGGACTACATTGTAGGATCCCTATTGGATTATTTATGCACTCCCAACATGGGTTTCCGTTGATCTTGGATACCCTGGAAGTATCTTATGTGGATGGTTGTATAGGCTGGGCTAAGGCCTATTATTTTTTTGGTTAGCTAGATACTCTCAAGTGGGAATAGCATATTAGTGCTGAGTCCTTGATTAGAAGGCAAGGAATGTTTTATAGTATTGTTTATTTTATTTATTTATATATATTTTATAATGTGGTTATTCTTAGGGGTGATCAGTCTTGTATTCTTGTATGACTACATCCCATTATTTTATAACACATTTTTCTATTTTCATTATATTGTGTATTCTAATGTGATGGATGTACCTGATATTTTTCTTATTTTCACTACTATTGATACTCAGATACATGGGGAATAGTCTCACTATAATACTACATTGTACCCCCACTATAGGTCAGATACCTATCATATATGTGAAGGAATATTTGAGGTCATGTGGCACCACTGGTCCGAACAATGTTCATAGTGAACCGAGTTGGGACATTTAAGTATTGAATAAGAATGTTGCACAATGTTAAGGTTTTCCATGTTGTGAATATAAGTATCATAAATCTATGATATTAATACTTGTGAGAATTATTCCAAAATAGATTAAATTTTTATGGATTTTGTGAATTTTTTTATATATAATCTTGAGAATCTTATAAGATTAAATGAATATATCCTTGACATGAATTGAATGAGGGAAAAATTATAATTATTAAGAAGATCATGATTTCATAATTAATTGGAATTTTCAATACTCATAATATGGAATATATATTCTTATGATTTTATGAATATATTATGTAGGAATATGGAATTGGTGATTATAGTAATTATATGAGTAATTAATACTTCAACAATTAGGAGATTTATATGTATCTATGAAAACAAGTAGATAAATTTTTTACGATTTATATCTTATTCATTAAGTAAGATGAAATTGAAAATAAGAAGAAGTGAAAGAGAAGAAATAAAAATAAGTACTATAACTATATACTCATTATCATCAAAGGAAAAATACAAGGAATTGGTATAATTAGAATTACAAGTGAAGTCAAACCTTACGATCTCTTTATATCACATGAAGTAGATGTATGTTTAGTGAGTTTGACAATATTTCTTCCCTATTCAAGATAAACATGTCCTCGATCTTAAACAACAATATATAACAACACAACATGATGCGGCATGTTTTTTATCCGTATTTACCACTCTGTTGATGGGTTGATAATAAATGTTTGAAATTCATTCTAATGTACTAGAAAAAAGATTGGTAATTTAATACCTTTCTATGATGATAAAGATCATTCTTTTGTAATAAATTAATATCTGAATAATTCTAATGATATTGTTCATGAGATGATATTTTAGGTGCATTTGATATAGTAATGTTTTATTTTACTATAATCCATTCTTGTTAAGAGAATATACACTAGTGGCAGGTAGTATAATGAACCTATTGAGAGATATATATTTTACTTGGTTGGTAGATTTCAACCATAGCCTAAGGTTTTATTTGGAATAAAAATAATTAGTTTATGTGTTTGGTTAGTGATTATATGTTATCTCCATATTTTTGTCACTTTATTATACTCAAAAAAGAAATCTATATCTTAGAACATGACATGAACATAATTTGAAGTAGATACACACATTAGGATCGAATACTGTAAAAATACCATGTATTGATCTATTTTTTATTTACTAGATTGTATAAGGTGTTGTTTGTTTATAACATATAAAAATATATATACGTATTAACCGATATATAGGTTTTTAATTAATAAGTGATAGTATAGGGAGAATAAATTAGTAAAAATGTTCACACTAACCCCCTTATTGTGATTGTATGATATGAAAGTGTAAATACCTATCATCGAATGGAATGAGAAATTATGTGGAAATTTGATTATTGACACCATAGTGTGACTTGTTTTGAAAAATGTGGATTTAATCAATGTTAAAAAAATTAAACCTCTTAAAAAGATGATTATTATGTAGAATAGGGATTGAAATTTATTTTGGTTCCAAGGTGGATGTTTGGGTGGAGCCGAGTGAACCTGTAGGTAGACATCGATGTAGGTTTACTACTATGGGGATGAAAACATAGTAGGGGACACTATGCTGTAGGTTAAAGCCCTTATGCTATTATATAATCGGTGAGGTAAAAAGTGTGGTTCATGCGTTTTCCCTAAGGAATTCATGGTCCACATAAGGAATGGATATTCATTGATCCCTATTTACTGGATGTTTCAGTTGAGAGCTGAAATTGTGGAAAATAGCATGTAAAAATGAGGCATATTATGGTTTTGGGTGTTTTTACTATATTATTTGGTATGTCTCCCTATTTGAAATTGAATTTAAGGGGTATGACCTATGAAATTAGGATGCGATTGTCAATTTCTCATGGGAGTTGGTTGGAGTGTCCAAATGAATAGAACATGAAATTTTGTATTCCATGGTTCTCCCATATGTTTTAATTTTTTAAAGGTAAATCACCCATTTTACCTTAGATTATTAAGGTGTTTTCACCATTTTTAATCCTTCATGTTCATTCCAATACCTAGGAGGAACTTCTCTTTTATTTCATTTTAAATCTATGGATTGGGGTTGGAATATGGATGGGATTTAGTCAAGGACTATAGTGAGTTTATTATTCCTTCTTCTTCTATTCATAATTGCATTTTTAGTTTCCTTTTTTTTTTATAGGATTTATAGATTATTTTTATTTGACGATGTTGGAAATAATATCTTATCTTATTTATTTTATATTAGATAGGTAGATGGGGGATCAATATGATAATGCCACATCTCCTCACACCGTTTCATGAAAAGAGCATCGCCTGGTGACTTTTTAAGATTTTTTTGAGTGAATTGGATTATATTTGTTTTTTGTGTTATGGATTTTTCTTAGGGGATGATTAGAGTTCACATGTTCCTTCTATGGATGTTTCGTAATTGTTTTGGTGTGATATGGTCTCTTCAATACTTATTTAAAGATTATTCCAATTCCAATTAACATAAAAATATTTCTATAATAGTTTTATTTAATATAAATTCATTATAAATAATTAATTTAGATATTTTTAAATTAATTATATATACATTTGTATTTACGATAACTAGTTTGACCTAGATGAGATTAGGTGATGTTTTTTGGGTAGATTATACAAAGAGGATATCTCCATGGTTGAGGTTGGTTGTCCCTTGATCAAGTTCCTTTAGAAAAATCAATTTTGTTTTGTATTAATTTTATATATGGTTTCAGAACTAATTTTTATTGACCAATTCAATTAATTATTAATTATTTATTTAAAATGAAATGCTTATACATGATAATGTTCAATGGGGTACGATGGACCCTTGGTCACTAGCTTGATTTCCCCAGTCATCAATGGTCAATGCCTTGATTATAAATGAATAACATGTGACACATGAATAATTATGGATATAAATTTAATGGAATTAACCTAAAAAGGTTTCCCTAGTATAGGATCATTTGAAAATGTTTGTATAGGAGAGTGTGGGTTGGGATGTCTGACTTATGTAACCCGATTGAGAATTAAGTGTCTTTTTAGAGCTATTAAGAATGAGATATGAGTATGGGGGAGATTTATTCCACCACTAAAATGAGATTTACTAAGTGGTAATACCATATGAATTTTTTTTATAAGTTCGGTGTGAAGACCATCCATGGGTTAATTATGAGGTGTGTCGTCTTGAGTCTATTTCCCTTCGGTGACACTAATACATGATTACCTATTGGTCAAATGATCCAAATTAAGAATTAAATTGATCACAGTGTATATAATTTCCTTCGAGTGATAGATTTTTACTTCAGAGATGTGAGTTTGATAAAAGGAAACCCAATCAGGGTGTCTAAACTAAGATGAGGCATATAAGGCCCGGTGTGTTCCCGAGTGATATATTGATCCTTAAGAGTACATGATTGGGAAATGGGTATTGACAAGGGGCCTTACACTTAGGGTTCCAACCTCAGAGAAGTCATATAGGTCTATATGGATGGTCAAAAAATCTAGGATATGGTGATAGGGATATGTTATCCCTCTAAGATAGCTATTATATATAAGATTTTTAAGATTCCAATGATCTGACATATGCACCGATAGTTATATGAACAACTTATGGCCACACTTTAGGAGGTGAAAATTATTCCTAATGTAATTTTATTTCCTAGAATTACTTTATTGGGATCGGTGATGAGGTTTGAACAATATATATCATCTTATATTACCTTCTATGGATCAAAGATTATTCCTCTTGACTATTTATTGCATTAAACTACCTTTAAGGGGTTATGGATAATTCCTGATGACTATTTACTTTTGGGGAGTTCTTATTATGGATAAAAATCAATCCTAATTACTGTGGATCTCATAATATTATATAAAAGGGATCAACTATGACACCAAATGCTATTGGATCACCTATGATCATTTCCTAAGGATTGCTAATAACACTTGACGTTATTTCATTACATAGAATTACATCCAATTATTTAGTGGTGATTCCTAATGAAATTGGATCATCTAAGATTACAACATTGTGATGTTTGAAAATGCATGATTTCGGTTTATCAAATATGATTACCTCTTAGGGGTCATCATGAATCATAATGATCGTCAATCACCGAAGAATAACTTATAATGATAAAAATGATGCTTGATTCCATTATATTGCATAGTATTAGCTCATTATATTTGGTGATGGTTCCTTATACTACAATATTTTCCATAAATTTGACATAGTAATCATACATTGTCCTAATATTAGTTTTAATGAGCCACTCTACCCAACGTAAAAGTAGGTTTGGCTCAATCATTGGTTTCACATTAGAACTATAAGATCAAATGTGTTTATTTATTCATGTTTCTACAACTATATTTATTTATTCTGGGAATATAATATTTCTACACACTATATTTGCTGTTTATTTATGGGAATTGTTTGGTGGTTCATGATTGGGTTTTACCAACACATTGCCCGGGTTTCAATGGCACATGGGAACTTATTGGCCTTCACTATTCTTAGGTTCAAATAATGAAGATGCTTGATATTCATACATTATAATATATACCTTATGTGCTATAACAATATGGATTATTTATAGATAAAGGATATATTAGAGACTCCTACCTTTTTATTTTATTTATTAACTTATTTATATTTGGACTGGAACAGTGGGCAGTCAGTTATTATGTTCTAGATGGACAGTGAGTTAATATGAAAATATATTTTTCCATTATCATTTAATACAACATTATTGTGTTTATTTATTCTATTTACACATGTTTCTATTATTTATGGATTATTTTTTGTTCACTCCATGCTTTTTCTCACTCTAGTATAGGGGTATAGTCTCATAGTTGTAATAGAATAGAGCCTGTTACAGGTTGGAAGCCTCTAGTGTATGGTGAGGAATGAATGAGTTCATGTGGTAAAACCTATTATTTTGTTACCATTAAATGGATGTACAGTGGGGTAATGAAGTTAAAATGTGATATTTTATCTTATATGATATATGTCAGATAGTTTATGAGGGTTTGGGTTTTTATTAAATTTTTTGGAGAAGATAGAGAAGTGGTATAAGAATATTTTGGAGCTTGTGATTGATATTATACTACTGAATCATGAAAACACTTTTTTGTATTAATTATAGGATTACAAGGGTAGTATATTATTTTTAATGGTTTCTAATTTCATTTTTTATGACTTCACGAAGAATTATTTCCATGGGGTTTTGGATTTTATGATTTACTATGGATTTGGATTTTTGTATGTTAGTAAGTGTCCAGTGTACAAGAATCATATTTAACATGTAGACTGATAGGGAGGAAAAATTGTAGAGATTATATGTGAATGGTCATGGAATGGGAGTAGGTACATTTTTAGAACAATGTAACCTATTGAGGTTGTGTTAGAGGAACAGAATAAATGAATCCATATGGTGGGTATCTCACCATTGGCTATGATGGGTGTGACCGTAATTATAATTTAGAATTATGTGGGAATTAAGAATAATGTTCCCATTAACTGGGGAAGGTTGAGGTTTGATGTTTCACAATATGACCTGGTTATGAGAACGATATCCATGTCTGACTATTATTTGTATTTATGGATGTAATGCGGGACACAAATGTGTAACCCTAATGTTGTTAGTGTTGTTGATTTGATGAGAACAATCATAAGTAGCTCCAGGTAGATTGTGGATATCAGTGATTAGGTTAGTCCATTATTATATATAGCCCTGGTCAAATACCATATTTTATGTTCAGAAACAATGTCGAATATAGTCCATGCATTGGAACATTTCTTGAGATGATTCTATGTGATTTGAGGGCGTGTTAGATAGAAGGTTCACCGATGTTCTGATGTGGGAGTGTGGAGGTAGGTTTGTTCGATCAAGGTTTCAACCATATAAATACATTGAGAGTCGTTTTCAAACTTTTTTTAAAGGATTAAGAAGATCTCATTATTCCTTGGGGAGTAAATCCATCCTGATAAAAAAAATAAGAAACAAAATTAGTGTGTGTGCCAAAAGTTTTCAAGAATGATCATCCATAATAGGATTGACATATTTTTTCATATATAATAGGGGGTGGTGAGATTAAAACCTTTTCAAAAAGGTAGTTGAACCATTATAATTTCTATTTTAGTTGTTTATTTAGATTTTGGGGAGCATCGTGGATCAAAATTGGATCCAATTAGTCAATAATTATAGATGTGAGAACCATAATCTAGGTGATCTTTTGGTATATGAAATTTAAGTATATTGGGATAGATAAATAACAATAAAAATTTATTTTTTAATTTATGATGGTTAGGAGTGGTGTCTTGATTCATGATTAATATAGAACCTTGTTTTTGGAGTTGTGAAATGGTAGCTCGTTCGACATTATAGAGTTTAAAATAGTGTTTTGGGCAAAGAATAATCACAATGATAGGCTTTATTGGAAGGATTAAATAACTTCATTACTTATTTATGATGATAATTGATATAGTGGGGATTTTATAAATAATCATGTCTATACATGTTGATAACTTTTAGGGGAATTGGAATTTCTGGCTCTAGAGTGGGAGTTGTGTTGAAAACCATGGTTTTATTCGATGTTCCTATAATTTGATCATCTTAGAGAGACATTTTCTATGTGGAAACATGAAAAAGAGGTATTTAGACTCACATGTATATATCTAGGAGAAGATTTGTGGACTTGGATCTATAATTGATTATAAGAGTGCTACTAAAGGGAGGACATCGATGTAAGAGACCTCATGGTTAATGGTGAAACTCTTAATCTTGGTATATTCAACATTGTAAAGGTAATGGTCATTGGATTATCCATCAAGAAAAATGGGTTGAAAGGGTGAAATGATATAACATGGATCCTTCTTGATAAGAATTTAATCTAGGAGGAGTCATGATGGAAAATGGTCAAATATGATTGTGATATACTTTTTTGATGGGTGTTTTTTCCTTTGGTCTTTATTATGTTTCCCTATAAATAAATTATATAAAAGGGGTGAGTCCATACATCCATATGGATAGGTATCTCTGGAACTCAAGGGAGTTTCTTTGAGTGAACAAATGTGTATCACAGGTTATAGTGTCGCTATTTCATTTGGATCTATAGGGGAAATATCTCTTTTTCAATTTTATTATTTAAGGATTTATCCCCATTTTTATTCCTTCATGTCCATTCCATAACTAGGGAGAAGCACTCAATTAATTTTCCTTGATCTCCACTAATAATGTTAGGGTTTTGGTTATTATTTCCTCAATGAATAATGTTATTTTACCCTTTTTTCTGATATTCATCAGTCAATTTGTATTCATTGATTTAATTGTGATTTCCTCTAGGGTTATACTGAAAATTTCTACAATATAATGTCATAGAATATCAAGATTCATGGAGTTTTTTCATATTATATGTAGAGTATAACCTGAGATGATTATCATAGGTTGTCACACAATAGTTCTTCAATGGTATATCACCTTGTGATTTCATTTTACATATTTTGATTAAATTTTATATCATTCTTTATTGATTATAATTTTATAGTTAGTCATATTTCATGGGTTAATTCTATAAATGTGAAATGGAAATTCTATAGGTGATTTTTCATGGTTTTTGTGGGTTAAGGTCACCCAATTATTTATTCAATGCTTATTAGAAAGCATCGTAAATTGAGAAAATAATTATAATTTGTTTATTATTTATATTTTGTTTACAATTAATTAGTTTTCATGTTATGGAATGAGTTAAAACCTTGTCTAGATTGATGATAATCATTTTTTCTTGGATAAGATCATGCAATGGTTTTTGGGTTGTTCCTAAAAATAGGATAACTCTATCATTGAGGTTGTTGGTCTCCTGATCATGCCCCTTAAATAAATGAATTATTTTTGTATGAATGTGAAATATAGTTTCATCAATTAGGGTGATTAACCCATTAAATATATAGATAATAGTTTCATTAAAATTAAATTCCCAAGAAAGTTAATTTACATGGTCCATGATAGACCCTTGTTCACTGTCTTGATTTCCGTAATAGACAATGGTTAAGAACATGATTATAAATTCATTTCATGTGACACATAGACCATGATTGGTATAAATTATATAAAATGAACATAACTGAGTGACCTTACTATAGGATCCTTATACACCTCCATGTATATGAGAGTGTAGATTTTGATGTTTGGGCCATGTAAGTTATGTGATAACTAAGTGATGTCTTATAACTTGTTGGATTGAGAGATGATAATAAGTTGAGAATTATTCCACCACCAAAATGAGATCTCCATGGTGAGAAACAATTTTGAGTTTTAGGGATAAGTAAGGTTCAATGATCGACCTTGGGTGACCTGGGAAGGGGATATGATTCAATATGTCATCCTTGGGTGATAAATATATAATACTACATATGATGACGATAAGTCCAAGTGATGATTATGATGATACCAAGGGATATTATTCCCTTAGAGCGATGGGTGTTGACCTCAAATCTGTAAATTTGATATAATGGAAACAATGAATGGTATATAGACCTTGATGAGTACATGAGGTCCTTGAGGGATCCCTATTGTGATGTAAACCCATCAGAGTGTGCATATGGGAAATGGGTACTAATAATGGGTTGTACATTTGATAGGTTGACCTCAATTATGTGAGACAATTTTGGGAGGATGTCCAACCCTTTAGGGATATTTTGATAAGTGACCACTACCCATCCAGATTTTAATTATATATAAGATTCATGTGATTCCTATGATTTTTAGGATTAGACTTTTATTCCAAGATCTATACATCTTATTATGGTCAGCGCCCTAAGATGTGACATGCATGTGCAATGTTATTGGATCACTGAGTATTACCCTATAACGATAAGGTATGAGCCATGATGACTATTGATGGTCTATAATTACCTCATAAGGATCATAAATTGTGTATGATGATTGTTGATTAAAAATGATTACCTCCTAGAGAATGTCAATGATTATTGATGACCACTAATCATTGAGGATTATCTATTAGGGATCATCTTGTAGTCAGGTGACCATGGATATCCTATGATTAACTTTTATGATTTTAGGATGATACATGAATCTATTGGAACTTCTGGGATTACCAATTAGGGATTGATGATGATTTTTGATATTGTAAAATTACCCAGTATTTCCTATTACTAATTAGTGATGAATCCTAATGTTGTTAGATAACTTAGGATTACCCATATGGATTTTTTCTACTTCATAATGACTAATAATAATATGGATTATTTCCTAGGTATCAAATTAGAGTCTGATAACTACTTATTCTCTATGAGTTCCTCATAGTCATTAATTATGTTTCCTAGATCTATTAGGTCTTCTAGGATCTCCTAGGTATTAGGGATAATGATTTCTACTACTGTATTTCCTTATAATTTGTCTTAGAAATCATCCATGGACTGAATATTGGTTGGAATGGCTATATTCAGTGATATAAGATACTCCAGCCCTCGTGAAAGAATTTTTTTAAATATCCTAGGTTTTATGATTGAACCTAAGGATTGAAAGTGATTATTTATTACTAAATCTAAAATTGTATTTACTTATTTGGTTTATATAAAAATTTTACACACTACATTACAAATTATTTATTAGACTATGTTGATTGTTCCCAACTGAGTTATACTCTCACCATACAAGAGAATCTATGGAATTTGGGTACCCCAAAATCACTAGTGTTTATATAGTTTGGTTTGACAATGGCATGGGATTAGGTCATTCACCTGGAAAACGTTTATGAAGTTAGAATTTTAATTTGGTATTGATTGAGGATATTTTAGAGCCTCCTAAATTATTCATATATTGTTTTTGTGTTTGGGTCATCCCAGTAAGTAATTATTTGTTGTGTGATTTCATTACCCTTTTTTAATTTAACTACTAGATTCCTAGGGTCATTTATATAAAATAATTATTTATATTGTTTATTTTTTTTTATATGATTATTATTTATTGATTATATTTTTTTATTTCCCCGATATTAAACACCCTATTATAAAGTCATATTCTAATCACAATAAGACATTGAGGTCACATAGAGAATCCTCTGGTGTGGACATTTTTCCATTTCCATATATTGGGGCGGACATTTTAACAGGGAAAATTTGATTAAAATAATAAGAAAATGTTATTTTAATCGCTTTGAATTTTAAAATAGAAAATATTTACATAAATTCACCATCCTGAAAACTAGTTTAGTTAAATTTCAAAAATATGTACATTTCATATTATTTTCTCAAATTTTTTAATTTATAAACCCAAAAGGATTAACATTAATTAAGAAACTACTATTTTTTCATTATTTTATAGAATATGATATTTAAATTTTTTGAGTCTATATACTTCTCAAAATATTTGTATTGGGAATATTGTATCAATATTGGTAATGATTAATTATTGTATAACATTACATTGGAATTCATTTTTCTTCCTTTTGATTACTACACACTTAAGTTTAATTTTATCTTTTTAAATATTTAGAGTTTTGATGGATGTGGTTAAAATTACATAATTATAATTGTAATAAATTAATATAGGTGGAAAATTTGAATTTTATTATTTTCATACTTATTCACATATAAAAGGGATTTAATAACCTTATACAAATTTAATGAGTGTTAAATATATAAAATTAATTTTATGAATTCTTTATTTTATTATGATCTTGAATAAATACATTTTCATCCATTGTGTTCTTAAATATATATGGCTTGTTTGTATTTAGAATAAGTGTTGATATCATAAATTCTAAAAAAATCTTTTTATTAGTATGTATTTAATAGAATAAATTATAACTATAAATGAGTTTTTGGCTATTCAATTATATACAACATATGATGGAGTAACATTATTACATCCTCACTACTTTTAAATAAAAAAAAATATATATACATTGATTTCAAACCATTAAATAATTTGATAAATATTAATATATTTCATTAAATTAATTATAAAATAGGAATTACCAATTATTATATTCTATTATTCTAGATATATTCATGTACGATATGAATTATAATAGATAAAAAATTTGTTTTTCCCTAAGTAAGGTATAAAATGTTAATAACTATGTAAATACATTTTATTTTATGGTTATGCAATAAATATAGGGAAATTAAACAAACAAATAATATAATCATTTTTATAGAATATTTATTTAAATACTTGAGTGATACATTGTATAAAGATTGAAAATTGTAATAAAATTCACTAAATCCACTAATGGTTATGTGTTTAATCAAGTTAATGGGCACATCTGTTATAAAAAATTACAAACATGTGCATTGAATAATCCACAATGGTAGTAGTGTTTATTAAAATAAACATTGATAATGATGATTTTAATTCCATTTAAAATTCATTAAATACTTTATGAAATAGATTACAGCTATGTTAATTTTTATTTTCACTATAATTGTAATAAAATGATATAAATAGTAATTAATGTTATGAACAATTTTAAATATTAATTTTTATTATGAAAACATGACTCTATAATACAAATATTATTTAAAAATGTTATCATGATTGAGTATGTCACATTAAAATGAAATATTTATGTTTAACTTTCTAAGGAAAAAAACTATACTTTTTGCGAAATTTTAAAGAGGAATGATTTGAATGAAAATTAAATAAAATATTCAAGGATGTTAACCAAATTTGTTAAATTAGGATCCTAGGGTATATTTTCAAAGTAATAAATGACATAAGATAATGTATGATGTAATATTTTAGTATGAAATCACATGATAATAATGAGCTTTTAATTGAGGCTAAATATTTTTTAATGATTTTAATAAAAGATTATAAATTTATGTTTTAGAATCACCTATGTGAGTATGGAATCATGATTATTTAATAATTATAATGAATCCAAATTTTATCGTATACTCATTAAACCAGGGGGCTTTCATGATTGAAATAATCATAATTTTGAAAACCATATTTATTTGAGGGATAATTATAAGGCTTATATTTCTAAACATACAAAGAATATTAACAGTGAAATGAAATTAAATAAATTTTTTGATCAATTTATTTTATTGGTAATGATGGGGAAAACTTACAATGTGAATGATAATTTAATTTATGTAGTTTTATCTAGTTACCCTATTATACACCTCTTAGTTTCACTATTTTAAGGTTTTATTTATGTAGGGGTTTTTATGAAAAATTAATTTTAAAAGTTATTATGTGGGTCATTGTGTATCAATTCAAGAGTTTTATTTTAGTGTTTTTAATATTTTGTTCATAAATGTATCCTTATTGATGTTTTATATTGATTAAATTTTCAATTGAATCAAAAGGTTAATCAATTGTGAATAGTGAAAAAATTACTAAATAATGTAATCGTATTTTTTATAAATAGTGTTATAGAGATAAAAGAATAAAAATATATAATAAATTATACTCAATATAATAAAATCTATAATGTATCATTTCTCAGGAAAATGTGTTTTCTTCAGGGGATAAGAATGATAATTTTTAGTTTTGGACTTCTTCCAAAAATCCAACAAAAAGTAATTGAGATTATAATCAGCATAAATTGTCAATTTATGAGAAATTGAGACTAGTGAAGGTATTCAAAGATGGAAACTAAAACTTATTGATGTAATATTTTTGATCCTACTATATTTATACAACTTATTGCATTATAATATTTATTAATTGTTTGTAATATAATTTATATATTAATGATTTTAAAATTAAATGGAAACTAAAAAGTTAATGGGGATGGTTTTGTTGAAACAACCCCTCCTAATTTTTCGTACAATGCCATGATCATCCATGGGTCGTGCTATAACTAGAGATGGTGGCCCGGAGTGCATTGGTCCACCAAAAATTTACCCTAAATAATAATGCAAGTAGTTTTAATAAGAAAAAATGGAACAATCATGAATATGTAGTGGTAGTACATCCTTTTTATTTAGATCTATTTTAGATGAAGTAATTTTTAGCCACCTGGACACTAAATTTTGGAAATCTGTGCTCTAAAAAACCTAAAGTAGAAATTTTTTGAGAAATTAATCAAATTTTGATTTTGTTTCGAAGAATAAATTAGTATAAATTAATAATAAATCATCACTGAAACCATTTTAATAGTATCATGACAAATCTGACATGCAATGCATCCAAGAAGGGTTTTTATACCCCTATAATATAATAAAATTTATTTAGATATTGATTATTGATCATGTGTAGAAAAAATACATCATACAACCTATATTCAGTGTGTCACATGTCACATCATTATTTGGGTACATGAACCAGATAAAATCATAATCATATTGTGACAAGATATGTTAGATATAAAAATTATTGCACTATATTAAATGCCCTCACAATGAGAAATATATATTCAACTCGATACAAAACACATCTAGTTTTCCCAAACCCATGAGAGTGTTTTTTGGCCATTGGATTTTCAAATTCATAGTCTAAGAATTCCATATATTTTCATATATGATCTCTTGTTTGATAGGGGATATTCATGTCACCACTAGGAGGTCAAACTCTATACCAACATGTAATGGACATGTGAGGCAAAATTAGTTCTTCAAAATCATTTTCATGTGACACCCCATATTGGGTAGAAGTACCTAGTGTTGTGATGAGGAGTGTTGAAGGATTAATCTGAGTCTCCAATGTATTATTCTTCTCTTCTAGACAAGTATACCTTCCTAGAATATTATTTTTCTATAATTGGAACAATTTAATGATTTATTATAGGTAAAATATTTTTTGATGGATGTGTAATAATGGTTCCAATATAGTGATCTTAACAATGTTAATCGATGATAAATAAATATATTCATAACATTTTTTTCATTGTACAAGGATATTTTTTATAAATGTATACATTTTGTAAAAAATTTCTACATTGTGTGGTTTCACATTGTTTGGAAGCATTCTTTAAATTCATATTTTTTGACAACATTAGGGTATTTCATATAAAATTATCCTGATAGTAGTTAAGATTTTATATTTAATTTTTCTAATATCCAAAATACATTATTCAGACTAAAAAACTTGAATATTTTAAAATTTAATAGGTAATATTAAGATTATAACAATACCTAATACTCATATCTAATAAACTGTACCGAATTTGATATTCTGCTCAATTTTTACAATATAAAATCATAAAGTCCATGAAATTATATAAATGAATTGAAAAATATTAAAATAAATCATGTAAAAATATCATATCTTATAAATGTAAGTGTTATATGATCATGAATGAATATAGAAGAAAAAGTTATTCAAAAATATTTTGAAAAGTCATTTTTATTAATATATCTTATAACATAAAATTCAAAACTCTATCTAATTTTTTTTTGAAAGTATATTGTTAGCGATTTTTTTTATAAAATATTTTTTCAATATTGGAATCTTTTCCATAATATACAAATTATTAATATAGAGGAAATGGAAAAATCAAAACACTATAAAAACAAAACATCGTTTACTAAAATATGTAAATATTTTGATAGAATGAATTAAAATAGATGTTTTATTGATTTTTTGAAATTTATATACACCATTAAATGAATTTTAAGAAAAATGAATCATGAAATAAATCATCCTTGGTTGTAAAAACTATGGTTGTGTTAGGGGATAAATTAGAGGGAATCCATATCCTTCCGGGAGATTGTGAACATTTTCCTCTCACATTGATTTTCATGTTATTTAATTAAATAATAGAGGATTTTATTTTAAACCCTTATAATTAACTTTAGTATTAAAAAAAATTATTAAATAGTTCACATGAAATAAAATACTCCACATTCAACTATATAAGACACTCTATTTTATATTATTATTAATTTACTTCTTTATTTTATTGTACTATAAAAAAAAATTTTATAATATTGTTTAATAATTAATTAGTGTTTTATTATTCACCCTTACACTCAACCAACTTATATATTTTTTGTTTTACATTTTTATATTATTAATTTATATTATTTTCCATTCCCTACCACCAAATAAATTTCTATGAACATATATGTATTTTCATTATTTTCATGTTATATTGTTTTTCATGACATTCAAATCTCACCTCATAATATATTGTTTATTAATTCATTCAATATGAACAACTATAAAATATATATTAACTACTATGATTTTTGGTTAAAATCCCATCCCCCCTTCAAGGTGAGGAACAAATTGGGGATGATAAGTCAATTTAAATATATACAAAATTAATTATCTCAAATTTAAAAATATTGATCTTATGTTTTTTGGTCTTAAATTTATGAAATATTTAATTAAATGTCAGGATTCCATATATTGTTGTATTATCTCATTAACAATTGTTCATGTAATATTAATTCTTTCATTAACAAAATTTCATTAATATTAGAACCCATGTTAATGTTTAAATTAAATAAAATTATTGGGGAACTCAAAAATAAACAGTATAACAACATAATTATCAATTTAATATTTTTGAAATATAGATAAAATATGACTCTTAAATCCCAAATACTGAGACCTATCCTAATACAATCCAAATAGTTATATCAATTACATTTTTCTATTCATTTAACTTAATTTTTCATAATATAAAAATACACTATTTTGTAGAAAAAAATAAAGTAGTTCCACAGGTTTTGTAAATTCACAAATTATTTGTACTTAGTATCAAAACATAAATTAGTAAAGCTAATATATATTTAATGGTAAAATTCAAACAACGTAATTCTCATAAAATTTTCACGGTTTCCAAATATTGTTATTATAGGGATTATTTATTCAAAATTTCATTATTAACATTTCTAAAAAATAAATGAAATTTAAAATAAATACAATTAATCATGACACTTGTGCAAGTCTAGCATCAATTATAGTTCGAGTTTTCTTATAAAGAAATGATAACATAATTAACATGGATTTATTCAGGAATTTGATTTAAACCAAAATTTCCAAATTTTAAAAAATAAGATTTATGAATTTAATTTAATTTTAGAATCTATAATTTCAAAATTTAATTAATGTGAATGATTTATTTTTTTAGAAATAGTGAATTTTTGGGTGAATAGTGGTGAATACTGATTTTATTATAATTGCCACATTTGTGGAATTTTAATAAAATGATAATAACATGAATGGTTAAAAATATTTTTTATATAAACAAATATATTTAATAAGTTATATAATACCTATAAAAAATAATATTTGTCATATAATTATATGATTATAATTTTGGAGATTGATGTAATTTTATTGTTTAAATAGATATTGTTTTTTGTTCTTCTATATTAATCATGTGTTTAAAAGGTTTCATTTGGTTTTGGATGGGTTTGAAATAGAAATAATTAATTATATTTCATATAATCCAATTAATTACAATTTAATCAACATTATACTATATTTATGTATAATATCATTTTTATACTTAAGACAATCATTTTTCTATTAAAAGTTTTAATTTTATTTTGTGCAATTATTCTAAAATAAATTTCCGACACCGATAAAAAGTAAATCATATAAAATTTATTAAATATTTTTAATAATAAAAATTAGTAATATTTAATAATGTATAATTTTTTTTCATAATAAATTGTTAAAATGGTTAAAATTTGTTACTACGTTTAGGGTTAAAACCAGTTCACCATGGAGAGTAAATCTATGATATAAGGGTAAAATTTCCAATTAAACTTTTTAAAATGTTATTATTTGAACATAGGTTTACCTTATATTATAATAAATTCATATTCTTATCCACTTGGTCCCATAATAATAAAAAAATGTATTTTATTATTTAAATATTTGAACAAATTCCTTATGTATACCTCCCCTCACATATAAAATGGAAACCTCTTCACCACCATTATTCACAAACATTGAAAACAACAGTTCTGCCAATATCTAACTAATAACCGTCTTATCTTTATTACCTTCATTTTTTTCACTTTTTTATTATCATAAGGAAATCATAATAATTCTTAACATATAATCCAACATAGATCACTAAATGAAAATGTAATCACCTTTACAGACTCTTTTAATGTTTATTTATTCATATATTTCATATAAATGTATTTCATGCATAATATAATAATAAAATAGAAACCATATATATATTTATATGTTATTATGATTATGGTACAACCATTATACAATTCCATTCCATCAAATGGAAAATTAATTTATCTTTGGTGCATATGTATGAATTACAACCTCCGCATATTGATATTATTCATTTTACATCACCATCAATCATGGTTTGTTATTTTGGTGGATTAAATATTTTTATATGTTATTTATAACATAATTATTCTTCTAATATTATATATATAACATAAATTAATATATTCTCTTCCATTGAAAAATAATAATGCCAATCTTGCGCATGTGTGGCCTCCCACCTCTAAAAAATGTTGTGATTCAATTTTCAATTACACATTACATAGATTGTAATATATATAGTATTAATGAATAAAAATTATATTTATAGTCTAACAATTATCATAAATATGTTAACTATTATTTACCTTTATTTTATTCCATCCATCGAAATTGGTAAACATCACTCATACGCACGTGCAGACTATTGTCTCCATGGTGTGATGTAATTAATTTATTATCACCACTTTATATGAATGTATATAAAACATCATATAATGATTAAATATAATTTTTTTGATATTATTATTGTTACTGAGATGATGGAACAATGATAAAAGTTCATGGAACATGATTTTGGAACCAAAATATGCCTGAAAAATGAAACAGTTATCACGTTTGACAATAATTTTAAAGTAGAATTATTAAGAAATTTGTAAAAAGATGTTATAAGTGAATCATATATAACATTATAATAATTAATATGGTATTATAATTAAATTATAATAAATATTAATTAATTTCACATAATTTTAAAAGAACCTACCAAGAATATCGGACATGTGGTATGAGTTTATTTCACAACCTCATCCGTATTTGGTATTGTTTGTGTTTATATTTCAACTAGACTAATTTTAATATATTTCTTTTTGAAACCCATATATTTTCTTCTAATCTGGATTTTTATAGAAATTAAAATCTTTACTATCATTTTCCACTCCCTATGAACTAATAATGTCTTGAGTAATTTTTTAAGGAAACTAACATTGTTTTTTATTCATTATGGAAAAATTTTCATACATGTCAATTATTTATTAAAAATGTTTTCATAATAGTTTTAAATTTTTTAATATTATTGGTTACATTCATTTTTACCAATATATTATTTTTTAAAATGGTTTCAAAATAATCTTATTTTCATTTTGAAAATAATTCATTTTTAATGAAGTTGTGATAGGAATATTTGTTTCAACATTTACCACATGAAAGAATTTTTACACTGTCATGAAAAATAATTGATTTCAAGCTTACATTATAAGTTTCCATTTTAACTTTTAAATAATATTTTACACTCATATTCTAAAAATTTTCATATCTTAAGTAGGTTATATCGAAATGAAGAAGGGTATTTTATAATGAAGTGTTCTACTGATCTTTTAATAGTATTTTCATCTAGGTAAGCATTTTATGATGTATCTTATACATTATTTGGGATATAATATAATGATACCATCCACTATATTTCTCTGTATATCTTATGAACATGTTGTTCTATTAAATTACAAGGAAAAATATTAACATTTCATATGGTTGTTTTATAATATAAAGGTTTATATAGATTATATGTTGAATTAATTTCACATGTTTCACAAAAATGATGTATTGAACTTATTAATTAATAGATGGGACAAAATATATCCTCTAGAATCAGCAATAGGATTCATTTTACAAACCAAATTCGGTATTTCACATAGTTCTTACCTATTTTATAATGATTTCTAATCCCGATACATTGATTGTAGATTGTAATATCCAGGATTATATATTATAAAAATGTGACAATATATTTTTTTTATCAATTTCATTATTTTTGTTTCTTTTTTATCATTGGATTTATTCTTTTTTTATGATATCAATTATATGGATTTTTTTAATATTTATATCCACCATATTATTTATTCTTTATTTATCATATGATAGCTTGTATTTTATGATTTCCCTTAATTAGAATTTGAGCCCACCCCTTATTATTTCATACTTTATAGAACATTCAAATAAGGTATTTATGAATGATTTCTGGGGTATACATAAAGAATTGATAGTTTTATCACTAAATTTTAATTTTAATTTTATGTTTTCAAATGTACTTTAATAATCATGTATTTATCTACTCTCCCATTAATAATAAACTATTTGATTCATAGGAATGTAATCTATTATATCTTGTAGTAATACAGTAAAAAAACCATTAGCTTCACAATTCCAGAGTTGTAGTTATATAGTTTCAGTAATAGGATATTTATTAATAACCTTGGAAACTATATTGAAGAAAAAGTAGATTAGATAACATAACCCTATGACAGTATCTAAGTATAAGTCTATGTATTGGATAATATCATGATGTTCTATTCATGTGTACATTGTGTTGTTTTCAATGAAACGGAATCCCTATCTGGATACTGGAATGTGAATACATATGTAGAACATATAAACCTAGTGGTAACAACTCAAAAAGGGTCATATTAAATATTAACTCAATCATCACTTATGCATGATGAGTGGTCATAAGACTGTATTCCTGGAGATAATCTATTGAGGGTTATTCATTATCCGATTCAAACAATAATTAAAAACATTGTGAAATATTGTAGAATGTTTTTATTATTTGAGAATATTTATAAGGATACTATGATAATGATAGTATATTAGTTATATATAAAATTTCTATTTATTATAACTGGTACACTATATTTATAATTATATAATATTACTGAAAATTCATCATTTTGTGAGGTAATTAAATATATTCATTACATAAAACAATTACTAGAGGAAGGTATGTAAACCCTATAAATGAAAATAAAATTTATAAGGATTTCCATCATGGGAATGAAAATGAAGCTGGTGATAGATCGAGATCAAGAGTTGATCAAATTATAACTCTAGTTTCAACCAAAAAAAATATCCCAAAAATTGCAGTCTATTAAACCTCAACAATGTGGAATAATCATTGAATGCTTCATGTGATAGATCCTACATTATTCTATATGATTACTAATCCATTATTAGGTCATCAATAAACCAAGACCCATGATAAGACATTTCACAATTTGTTAATTAGTAAAAGTGAGAAAGTTATTATTTCCTTTTAAATCTTAAAAGAACATGTAGATTGTTGGGGGTCATTTTTCCAGAACAAAAATGATTCATAAGAAATAAAAATTATTGCATGGAATACTTTCAAATATATATTATTAAAAAAATTCATTATATATTAGAAGTGAGTTAATATGGAAACAAAATTATTCTATCCATGTTAAAAGGAAGGAGAAATTATTGACGAATATAATTCTATGTTTATAATGTTAGTAATTCATATTGGGGATTATGTTTTAAATCCAAGGGGTAAGATTGATCATTTCTTTTATGAGTCAAATACATGGCTTTGAAGTTCTTTAGTGTATACTAAAATATATATATATGAAGATATAGTATCAAGTGATATTTATAAAAATATATAATAACCCATGTTTTTTGTTTTATATGTAAAATAAGACAAATAATCAAGTCTATAAGGGCTCAAGAAAAAGCAATATAGAAAAAAGGAATGAAGGGAAGGGTCGAATTTATAACATATAAAAATTATCGAAAGAAACATCATGGAAAATGATTTATGGTATATGGAGTTTCCTTAATGTGTGGAGAGAATAGAAACCAAGATCATGATTTGAAGGGTATGTACGAATCCCATAATTTCAAATTCTTATAAAATAATTATATGGTATAATATTAGAACGAATTTCCCCATAAGTAAGGGATTTTTCCTTAAAAATTACAAGTAATCACGGTCAAACTTCTTTCATTACTCTTTAAAAATGTTAATGTTCCTAAATTTTTAGTGTATAGTGTATTGATCATATTATAAAATTCAGCTAATGATTTTTTTAATTCTACATATTCGTACCCTTTTATATCATCATTGTTTTCCAAGAATGTTAGATATTTCCAAGGCACCATATGAAAGTAGTTTTCATAAAATAATATCTGTGGAAATATTACTGCAATAAGGATAAGTTAGTCAAATCTCATGAAGACACATAAACATACCATATTTTCAAACATAATTATTTTATATATGGTTGAAGTTGATATAATAATTTTTATGGATTGGATGTGAAATTAAAATTAGAATTTTTATTACTGTGATATGGTGATATTGTTTTTATGGATTTATGGAATACCATCTCTTCATATGGGGGCATGGGGCTACATCATCAAAATAATGTTTCGATCGACCTCCAATGGATTTCCTTAATTAAATTATAAGATAAAAAGTGTATAAACAACAAAATAATTGGAATTATATTCTTTGAATAGAGGATATACCTATTGTGTATGAATATGATGATGTGTTTTCTGAGGAATGACCTGCACACACACCTAAGAGTGATGTAGAGTTTTCTATTAGTCTCATCCCAAATGAAATACATAAAATCTATAACTCCCTATTGGATAACCATAGTTTAATAAGCTAAACTAAAGAAACAACTATAACAAATAGTGTTATAATTGATTTATATATTCTGGAGTTCCACCATGTGGATCTCTTATTGTTTTTGTTCATAATAATGATGTGATTATTATGTTTTCAATCAATTATATTCAAATAAATGAAAATAATAAAATGTATATGTATCCTCTACCCCATATTGATGACTTTTTTGATAAAATTCATAAATTTAAATAGTTTTCAATAATTTATTTTCATTATAGGCACTATAAAATGCAATTAAATATAGATGATATTCCAAAAATGTCATTAAATATGAGTTGTAGACATTATTAATTTATATTAATGCTTATAAGATCGATTAAAGTGCCTTATTTTTTTATAAATCTACTAAATATAGTATTCAAGAATTACCCCAATAATTTCATTATTGTATTTATTGAAAATTTATTTTTATACAGTAAAATATATTATTATAATAAGGGTTACTTATTAGTAATTTTCAACTTATATAGAAAAGAGTTATACAGAGAATTTAGCAGTAGATTATTTTCACTCCGTGATGTTTCTTCCATTGACTATGATTTCTTTAATTATATAATCTCAGTTTATATATCTAAGAGAGCATAGGGATAAAATAATATATTCCAATAAATATCACCAAGGTTTATTTTTTCATTGGATTATCTGGATACTACAATTAATTTTCAAAAAAATCAATTAACTAACACATTAACCATGTTGACACATATGGGGGTTAAGTTAATAGAGATAGAAGAATATAAAAAATATATCTGATAAATAAATAGTATATTTTTTTAATTCAATGATATATAATTATTCATTGACATGAGATAGATTTGTTAAATATAGGGATACATCAACGAATTTATATACATAAATACATATAAATAGTGATAGTGTTGTTACCTTTGCATCAGTCTAGTGAACGATTCCTAATTTTTTTTCGATAACATGATCATGAGTTTATAGATTTAATATTTAAATTGAAAATATGGAGGCATTACCTTTATTTTAAAAGATTTGAAATATATACAAATAAAAAAAGTTTCAAATAGATAGTCTCTTAGAAATATATCGACATTTGGAAAAGGATATTGGTAGAACTACTCAAAAATTAGGAATTCTCAATATAAATCCACCCTACTTAAGATAATAAGGGGTTGATGTGGTCATTTGGGAAAATTATATAGATTTAAATTAATCTAGGACTTTCAGAGACCCAATATTCATGGATTTAATAATGTTGCATATGATAATCAGTAAGGATGTGGGAACGTCACATCTATTATCTATGATTTCCAAATGATCAGTAATTGAAACAAAGTTCCCATCTTCATGATATGGATATTAAAATAATAATTGAATAAACTAATGATATAATTTTGGTATAAATAATCTATAAAGATGGTATTTTTAAATTTAGAACGAGGATATGGTTTATATTCATTCATGAGATGAAAAAATAATTATCAGTTGAATCTCAAAGTTAAATATTCCTTATAAACATTGGTAGAAACAATATCTATTTGGATTTGAAGGATGATTCTTGGTGGGATAATATGAAATAATAAAATTTAAATATATATCAATATTCGTATCATTTCAATATGTAATGGCTAAGAGACAAAACCTTTAACGGTTTATGGAATCACTTAATATTCTTACGAGGAAATGGGATAATATTACTATTGAAATTATCGCTATATTTCAAAAGAATCTATGAATGAATGATTTTATAAGTGTAATTTTGGATTGACATAACATGTACATGCATTTACACTCTTTAATGAAATATATACCACTTATGAATCTAGAATAGATCTATATTATTGAAGATGTTAGACTTCATGGTGAACCACAACTGATTATATATGATTGTGATCTGTGGATTAAATTAAAATTCAAGAGGAGACATTAGAGGGATCTTACAACTATGATACTTTTAACAACTAACCATTATACACATACTAATTGGTGGTCAGAAAAAACTATTAAAATAATAGAACACATGATAAGGTTATGCCTATTTTACATTTAGTGTGTGTCAGCTTAGTATTTATATTTTTTTGAATTAAACTATAATAACAGATTTAATTAATGCATTCAAACATAAACATGTCAATAGTGATATTGTAAGTGGTGTCTTACTCCATATATTTGGAAAACAATTGGCGAGGAGAAGCTTATAGTCCCAAATCTCATGGATTAGACAATAATGAAAGTTATGACTATTTAAAGTCATATTAAGGATTCTTAAACCCGAAAAAAATTATACCAATAATCAAAATAAGGATTTAGTATTTTATGTTATAGAAAATGTTTTATTAAATAAATATACATTCAATGGTTTTATAAGGTTAAATAATAAAAGGAAACTACGTCCTAGTTAAAATAGTCATTTTGAAATTCTATAAATAATAGATAATATGGATTACCATTTTCCAATTCCTCCTACACACTCCAAAGTTCATGACGAGTTCTATATATGATTATCGAGTAATTACATGAAAGAGCCAATACGTTTGATCAAATATTATGAAATATAATTATGCCCTAAATTCTATTAATGTGAATATTCTACCTAGATTATTGACACTAGAGAACAACTGTTGAGGAATCAATCAAATTTTCTGGCAAAGTTATATTGAAGAAATAATATGATAGATCATGTGATATGGGAAATCTATGTTATGATGAATAATTTCCCACAACCATTCACGTTGTGAAAATCTATAAATGTATGTGTTTAAATTTTTTATGGACGTTAGAATATCACACATGAACATAAATTTTAGAAAACATTTATTTCTAATGAAATAATATCATGATACACATATATTTATTCATGAATGTGAATTAAACATATATTCCAAAATTTAATAAATTTAATTTGATGAAATAAATTTAATTTTTTGGACTGAACTTGTTAAATTTAGCTCAGTTTGAATTTTTTATATTTTTAAAAAAATAGTTGTTTTTTCGGAAAAGAGTGAAAATACAAATATTAAAAAAATTACTTTTATTGTATTTTATTTATATAAAAATTAATTTATTAATTTTAAAAAACTATAGAAAAAATTTATATTAAATAATTCATATAATTCATATAAAATTATAATTTTGGATTTAGAAATATATTCTAAACAATTAAGAAATCTATGTAACGTTTTTATTCGATTAAAAAGTTTTTTTAGTTATTCTATCTTAATAAGGTATATAAAAAGTTATATTATATTTTGGATTGGATTAAACAAACATTATTTTTATTAAAATAATCTAATTATCTCCATTTTAATAAAAATTATACATTATATTTTTTGTATAATCATTTTTATGCTTAAAAATTCATTTTTCTATAAATGGATTTAATTGCCTTTTGTGTACGTATATTATAAATAATTTCTATAAATTTAATATTTGAAAATGGATTCCAATTTTAAAATAACAATAATAAATATTATATAATAATTTGAGAATAATTTTTTGTCATAATGAATCAAAATAATAGTAACCCTTTATTAGAATAGTTAGGGTTAAAATCGCTTGACCATGCGGGTTAAACAAAGAGATAAGGGTGAAAATGCCACCAAAACATTATAAATCTTAATGGATGAAGATATTTAAACCTTATATTATCTTAAATTTTTTCATATAAATTTGATTACACTCTAACAAAAAAATGACTCCATATTATCAAAATGTTTTTTGTAATCATTTGTGTGTCCATCCCTTCACTTATAAAATCGTACACATTCTCCTCTTTCATTCATTAAAATTGAGCAGTCTTGATTAAAATAACGCCCCCAAACCCTTATTATATTCCTTAAATATATTATTTAGACTCTATTCTACTCTTAAAACAGCCCTAATAAGTCATATGTTGTAATCTGAAGGAGGTCTATCAATGAAGTTGTAATCCCCACTAGTAATTCTTTCAAATTTAATTACTTATTATACTTCCTATATATCATTTTTTTTAATACTAACATGATAAATATATTACTATAAATATATTTAGATGTTATTATCATTATTTTGAAACTATTTTCAACCTCTTTTCCATCAAATTGGAAATGAAAATATTTCTCATGTGCATGTGTCGACTACAACCCCCATATAGAAAGATAATTCACTTTCCTTCACCATATAATAGGATTAGTTGTTATAATAGATTAAATATTTATATTTTATATTTATGTTATAATTATTATTATATAATTATAAGATATATTCAACTTTCATACATACCCATCCATTAGAAAATGATAACGCCACTCGTGCAAATACATGGACTATCACCTCTATGAAAAGATGTAAGTTTTTTTTCATTTTTGGTATATATGGATAGTAATAAAGATATATTTAATGAACATATACAATCATTCTGATATAATGTAGATTCTTTAAATGTGATTATTATTTACCTTTATTTTATTTTATTCCACAAAAAGTGGACACATCAATCATGTATAAGTACAGACTACCGTCTCTATAAATAAGTGTAATTCATTTTTTGGAAATGCTTTATATGAATGGTTATAATAGTTTATATAATTAATAAATAGTATACTTATTTCATGATTATTATTTTTGAGATGATAGAAACCTGATCAATGTGCATGGACCAACATTTCGACACCAAAAATATTCATTAATTTCATATATAGTATAAGACCTATTCTTTAGCTCCATAATTCATATAATTTATTATCATTATTACAAAATGAAATCCATGTAGACTAGGAAATTTATATATGTATCATAATTCACAGAATTTTGATATAAGAAAGTAATGAAATCCAGTCCTTCTAAAACCATTTTAATTTATGTATGGATCAAAATTTTCTTCCACAATCATGCATCTTATTTATAGCTATATAGAATTAGCTTTATTTTGAAAAACCTTCCCTCCATATGATATTCCTAAATTAAATTGGGATAAATCATGTATATTTCCTCCTCTAAATCACCATGAATAAAGTAACTAATCGCATCCTTTTTTTCTATGTGTCAACCAACATATTCATCAATTATTAGTCCTATTTGAATTATAGTACTGTTTACTATCTGTGAAAATATTTCAGAGATATAGATTCTTTACTTCTATTAAAATATTTTCACTACCAAACATGACTTATATCTTATATTTACATCACTTTATTCATTAAAATGGTTTACCCATTTGTTTTCATTTTTTTATTATTTCAGTCAAATTCAATGATTCATTGAACGTTATTGATTTTGTTTCTTCCACCATAAATTATTCACACAACATGTATTTACTAATATTTGAAACTCTTAATAATTTTATAATATTAACATCATATCAAATAGTTTATATTAAATGAAAAAATAATTTTAGATTTATGTAAATGGAACACCGATTTTTTCTTATGTTACCACACAACCGAAAGTTCCTTCGAAATCATGTGTTACACACAATACTGAGTTTTACTCAACAATAATATATTATGAATATTATAATTTGATATGATAGTTATCACCAAGAAATAGTAAGGTAGGTTATGAATTGGATTATATAATTAATGAAAATATTTGGTTTACACAAATATAAAATGAATTCATTGTTTAAAATTTAATTATAAAAGAAAATGAAAACCAATTTAATATAAAGGAAATGTTTTTATAAAAAAAAAATTTCTATATTCCCAATGTAATTTTAACCTAAAAAATTAAATTAATTACTATTACATAATTATATTAATTAAATTTATATATTATATATTCCCTCAAATTTTTTGATATTATTCTATTATATTTTATAGGAATAAGATAAGAACAAATCCAATTTTATGTATAAAATGTTGTATCTCTCTAATAGTGTTTTTTCTACAATTTAATGAAACTATTATTTAAAAAATAAATATATAAAATTTCATAAATAAAATTGGTTCAATAAAAATAATTTTGGAATAAAAATTCAAAATTAGTTTAGGATGATTTTTTTTTATTTTTCGAAGAAGTTTCATTTTAGGATGAATAATGAAATGATAATATATTTTATCTAAAAACCGACATTTCCTATAAATAAATTATAATCATGCATCATATTTTGAATAGGTTTTAAAGTAAATGTATTAAAATCATACATTTATTCGTCCAATTTATGTCATTTTAATCAATTTCATAATTAATTTTAATATAAAAACACTGTAAGCTTTTGAACCCATTCACATTAAAACAGAACTCTCTTCCTACAACTATGAGATTATGTTTAACCTAATTTTTTCAAATTATATGAATTGAATTTTGAAAAAGAGGATTAATATATGGAATAATCATAATTTGTAATTTATTATAGGTTCGACCAAATTTTTAACCATAATTATTAGTGAAATCATTTAAAATTATATATAGTGATTAAAGAAAAAATGAGTTTACTAATGGACTAATCATTATACTAAAGGAGTAAAATGACATAAAACATACCAAAACGCCATTCTATTAATATATATATAAAAAATAAAGCTTATATTATAAATAATGGGTCATTATTGTGATATGGTTATAAGAGTAAAATGCGGATTTAATTCATTATTTCAAAAAATTACAAGTGTGTGACTCACACCTTTCATAATAGGTCACCACCTCTCCTCACCAATTAAAACCTTAAAAACTTAATGATTCAAAAAATACATGAAAAAATAAATTCCAAAACTTCCCTTAACTCATCCTAGAATAACTATCATGGGAATTAATCTATTTAAGGAAGGTGTTAGTACAATCCTTAGGGTGATACCCATTGAAGAGACAATGTTCTTTTATAATGTTTTTTTAATTTCAATTCATTATCCACCTCCATAAACTCTTATTTTTCTGTATAAATATCATAAAATAATTATTATAAAGATAATAATATTTTTACGTTATAGTTATGAACTAAAATATCAGACACTTCTATTTAATGGTTTATCAAATCATCATTCGTTTGTATGATGGACTACTACCTCATGAACTAATGTCTTTTATTATTTCATTTCCATATTTAAATGTTGGTAATAATGATATATTTATATTTTATATGTGATATATATGTTATATTTTATGTCATTATGTTTGAATAATTATTATGTCACACATACCCTCATTGTTTCCCTTTTTGTGGGAATATAATAACATCACTTGTATGTGAGGCAGACTAACCCTCCAAGAAACAATGTAATTCGTTCACACATTACATTGAATTTATTAATGACGGGTTTAATAAAAATATGTGATATATATGAAAAAAATATACTTAATTATAATAAACATAGATATGTATATATTTATATCATTTAATTTTCTTTCAATTTTCCAAAAAAAATTTAACAAGATTCATGTGTTTATAGCATACCATCCCCATAATCGGGGTATTTTATTTCCTTTCACCAGATGTTATATATTAGTATAAATAAAAATTTATAGAATAAAAATTATATTTATATTATGGATTACATTATAGATATTATTAAATAATGATTTAAATAATATTAAAAAAATTCAAAACTTGCTAAAAAATAGGGTAATTAATACACAAAACAAATGAAAATAATAAAATATTGTTAAAAAATGAGTGATAACATGTTATAAAAGAATAATATAAGATATAGTAAATTTTAATATGGTTCTACTCTAAGTTAATAGCATGTAAAAACCCACTATACATGAGGTTGAATAAAATATTACCAAAAGGAATGTGTGATGTATGGTATTTTGTCTCAATTTAATTTCACTAAGGCATATTTTAATGTTACATATGTAATTACTTTTATATATTTTATATAATACCCATTGAAATGAAATATCATGAATAATTAATTATTCTTGTTTTTTTATAATCCAACATTAAGTATTTCATCTAAGTTGATTTGAAAACAATTATACCAATTGGTAAATAATTTCATCACTCAAATATTTTTCATTGGGTTATATTATATCCTCATTGTAATTAATATTAAATGATTTTGTGTATAATGAAATTATAAAATCTATTGTTTTTTCACCTATTTTATTTGGATTTAATGTTGATACACATAATCAATTCATTGGTTGATTATTATATAAATTGTATGATCTTTATAAGGGTTTACATCACAATAAAATTTCATTCAGAATTTTTTTGAACTATAATTTACATTTATAAATATTTTCTTATGATTATATAATATATCATTTAATATTATTATTATATAGTGATTTATGATTTTTTTAAATTAATAATTCCACATTTCAACTATTTGTTACTCGAAATTATGGAGAAAAAGTTTTAATAAAATATGACTTTATTTCACTCTTAAGTCATAAATTATTTTTCTAATAGAACCATGTAATATATAATTTTTTTAAAAAAATTAATTATTTTAAATTTTGAGTTTCATTTATTAAAATACACTTTTAAACATTTTTTCTTTTTACAAATAAATCAAACGAATTGTTCCTTTGGTTTTTCGAAAAAATAACTTTTCTAACCATTTTACCATGAAGAAGGAGTAATAGATACAACATGTCAATAATTTCCTGCCAATATGACTATCATTTCATTGATATTTACTTAAAATTTTTATGAATAATTTTTTAATATTTTTATAAAAGTGATTTTCAATGAATAAGAGTTTCAATATAATTCTCAAAATAAAATTTATATTTTCTTCAAGAATGCTTTTAATGATATTTTTATGGAATTTCAATTTATCAAAAACAAAAAACACTATTTATTTTACACTTGTATATGTTATATTTATACAATAATTATTTTTCATATGTGTGGTTTATAATAATATATACTATGTAAAGTATTTACATTTACTTACTTTATTCATTTTTATAATAAATATCATTCCACTGAAATGTTCACTTTCCTATGATCATTAGACATTAAATTTCCACTAAATTTAGAAATTAAATATCATGGATATGTTAATTTCTTAAAACTTATATCATCTCTATATATGGTATACTAAATTTAAATTTATTTAATAACTGTAAAATAATTGATTAATCTAAATTGTTTACTCAATATGGATACATGATGATAAGGTATGTAATTAATAAATTCATTACTCAGTGTATGAGGAATGATTATGATTGGTTTGACATGGGTGAGGATCTATTACAGTTATCCAATAGGCTCATTGGTAGTCTCATATGATGAATCATTTGGATAGCCATAGTTATGTTTTTTATTACGAAGTATGTTTTAAACCATATTGTGAATGGTCATGATGAAAAAGGTAAAAAGTACCAAGGAATCATGAAGTCCAATAATAATGCACTGTCTACATTTATAATTCTGTTATTATTATCCATGATATTTTTGGTATGAAAAAATCAATGGATTCATTTAATTCTCAATTTATTGATTAAATGACATGTGTTTTTGGTTATTTACAATGTCATATTAATGTTTCCTTATCTAATCATTATATTAATGTTATTTAAATTAAACTTTTTTAGTTTTTTACCATTCCATATTACTTACTCAATTAATTCTTAATTTATTGATTACATTGAATTTTTTTCATATATTTACCTTAAAGTAATTATTATTCTCATTGATCCATTATTTCTTCCATATTAGTTAAACATTATAGAGAATTTGAGATCACCCTTATTTGATTACATTCACTACAATTACATAAACATTATTGTGACTGATATGGACGAGAATTATAGATATAATAAAGCTATTTTCAAAGACAACCTGGTGTAGTTTGTGTAGTCCAATTTAATGTATTTCATATATTTTTTCTAGTTTACCAATACTAAAAAACTATTTGGTGATTCGTGATATGATTTCTTTTATCTTATTCTAGTGTATTGGTAGTAAGAACTGGCTTTGGGCTACTGGGTTCAGGGTAAGAATATTTTGTATTAGTTGAAGTTTAGTATAAACCATAGGAACTAGATTTAGGAAAACATAGATTAGAGAACATAACCCTATTATGTGGTGTTTCCTTAAAATATATTCATGTCTATATAATATAGGTATACATGGTTCTAAAATAGATACACCTAGATGTAATAACTATCAAAAGGGTATTTTGGGATTGACTTGAGTGTAACTTTGGACATGACAAAGATATTACAAAGTACATGGTCTAAGAATAATGGGGTATGCTTAAGATAATTCACATTTTATTATGAAACCATTATGAAAGATTTTAATAGATAATGAAAATTAATAACCTAGGTTCAACTTATTTTGTCATAGATTAAAAATAATATTTTATGATTTAGAAATCTAATGAATGATTATATAGACTTCCCACTTTGTTTTTTATTTCTAACACTATTATTTTTTGTTTTAGTCCATAGATCGAACCAGAAAGATTCAAGATGTAATTTATCATGAAGTAAAAGGTGGTCAAAATGAGAAAAAAAAATGTTATGTTGATAGGAGTTAAAGATATTTTGTTTATTCATAATCATGTTTTTCGAAATATGATTAATAAAATATAACTTATCCAGCACCTAGACTCACTAACTATGAAAAGGATGGATTTTTCTATGGGATCGAGTGGAGGGGACCAAATGAAAGGAAATGGATTTATTTCCATCATGTTATAAATGTATAATGATACTCTTAGGAATGTGTTTCAATGGAATGGTACAATGGTTTATATCTGGAAAATTAGCGCATAAAGAACTTAATTTCAAATGAAAAATGAAAAGTATAATGGATGGAAAAAATGTCTTCATGAGGACCCATTTATAGTTTTTTCATAAACTTTTGGGAAAATAGGCATTACCCATGTCAAGTCTACCTTCTAAAGGGTAAACAATATACCATGATATGACCAAAGTGGAAATAAAATGTATGAAGTACTTATGTATTCTAATTAGATAAATAATTTTTTGAATTTTTTTACAAAGAGTATTTTGTTTATATGAATCTAGAAACATAAAAGGAATCTACTAAATTTTAAATGAATTTTGTGGTCATTAACATAATAGTTATGGATATTATCTTGATTAATTATAATAAAATATATTAAATTATAAAATTCATAAAAACCAATTATTAGGAATCTACTATAACTGAGGAAATATGGAGAAATTTATCGAAAGAGTATGTTTTATCAGTGAATTTATTTAAGGGATAATTAAAATATATTTTATAGAAAAAATTAAAGGTATTTATAAACATTATGGTTGATTTTATCATTAATTAAAATTTAAAAATAATCAAATAAGATTATATGATTTTGTAAAAAATCCATTAAAAACATTAGTAAAATTTTTAGTTAATGATTAACATTATTTCAAGGTTTTATGTCATATTTTTTTATATTTTTAAGAAATATACTAATATCGTTTATAAAATGTTCATCCCACATACAGGGTGACAGCCTATCATATCTGGAAAGGTTATGGAGCTTGAACCCATGATAGAAGGATGATAAGGGTTTCATTCCAAACATTGGCCATCATTATGTCTTTTCTAATGTGTTATTGTTTTAGTGAAACAATTTGAAAAATAAATATTATTGATGAACTATTAGTATAATATTTTTGGTTTAGATATTAATATATCAATTGTATTAGTTTTTGAAAATATTTTGATCTTAGGATTTGTTAAAAGTTAATTTTAGTGCTTCGGGCATAAAAATCATTTTTGGATATTTATTTATCGAAAAAATTGATGAATTGGAAATTTATCAAATAAAAACAAAAATATTATATTATTGTTATAAAAGAAGAAACATATCAAATATTTATGTTTTAATATATTAGTAGATAGTAAAATAATTCATCATCATTAGAAATATGCTCTTCAAATAATGTATTATCATATAACCGCCGATTCTAATGAAATCAAAAACCTCATCACACAAATTATATTACTATATTTGAGGCAATTAAATTTAATTTTATAATTTATTTTCTTATGATCAATGGCATTAATCAGTTTCAATAATTATTTACGCTTTAACTCCATGTCCATATCTTTACGTTCCAAAGAGGTTCTCCTACATTAAGACCTAGTAACATGTTATTCCATGTGAACTTTTTTACTTCCCATTCTCTATTATTAAGAAGATATTTTTCTAAATCTTTGGAAATGTGGTTTTTTCAACAGTGGTATTTTTTAATGTAAATGATTTTATTACCAATATCATTATTATATTGGGAGAACACATTTAATTTAAGGTGGGTAGACTGTAGCACCAAAAAAATATTAATTATGAACATAATATTCAATATATTTAATTATGTAAAACACAAAGGGTAGATTTCTCTACATTTAACACCAAGTTTATCTTGTTTTATAGGAAATGGGAAATTCCTTCGAAGTCTTGTGTTACACTCAAGATAGGGTATTACCAAAAGGCAATATATTATTAATATTATTATTCAATATGATAGTTACCACCTAGATGTTGGAATGGAGGGTATGAATAGGGTTAAAAAAATTATAAAAATATATGGTTTAAAAAAATATATAATTAATTAATTGGTTCCAAATTTAGTATAAATGAAATTCAACACCAATTTAATATAATGAAAATATTTTTATAAAAAACTAATCTTATCCATCCAAAGAAATTTTTTCCTTAAAAATTAAATTAATTAATATTATTGAATGATATTGATTATTTTTTAAATTTAATATTCAATAAAAATATTTAAATTAGTCCCATATATTTGATAGACATATAATTAGAAAAAATATAATTTTACACGGAAAAAAAGTTGTATTTTTTCTACAAATAGTTTCTTACCTTTTAAATAAGAAGTTATTTTAAAAATAAATTTTGACACTTATAAAAATTTTATTTGAAAAATAAACATTATTTTTTCAATAATAATGTCAAAGTTTTCTTATGGTGACCATTATTAATTTTTTTTGGAAGTTTAGTTTTTGATGAATAATTATAAAATACTGAATTTTAATTGAAAATTGACCTTTAGTCTAGAAAATTTATAGTGTTAAATTATAATATTAGTGCATTTTAAAGAAAAATTATTGAAATTATATATCTATGAATAAAATTATGTTAATTGGAATTAATTTCTTGCTGAATATTGATATAATAATTCTAAATGTCTTATCATTTTCAGTTTAGAAACCCACACTCTCACCACTTCTATGAGATTAATTTTAAATTAATTTTAGCCACTTCTATGAATTGATTTTAAAAAAATGGAATCCATTTATAGAATAATAATACAATATACTTTATAATAATTTCAAAGTAATTATTAGTGATGAAATTTAAAATTAATTATAGTGATTAAGTGAAAAATGAGTTTACTGAGGGAATAAACATTAAACATATTGTGCACAATGTCATCGAAACATGTAAAAAACTCGATTTTATTACCATATTTAGACCATATTACATATTTTATCTATAAAAAGTCACTATTAGGGCCTAGGGATATGAAATAAACATTGTTATAATTCACTCTTTCAATAAATTATAAGTGTGCCACTATCCCCTCTTATAAAATGCCTTTCCATGTCCTCTCTACTTCACTCATTCAAAACCAATTGGTTAAGAAAAATCAAGCCAAAATAACTTCCCAAATTCCATTATATCATCCTAAATTCATTATAATTTGCATAAATAAAACTTATGAAGTAATTATTGAAAACCTAAGGAGGATACCTGAAGAAGAGGTCAGGTTTTTGTAAAAGAGATTTTACTTTAATTATTGATTCACCTCATAAAATTATTATTATAACAAGATTATATAATAACATAATAATCATCCATATACTAATATATTGTTATGTTATGGATACTTCATATAACATCACACATTTTTTTCAAATGGGGTAAGAAATCATTGTTCGTGTGTACGGCGGACTGTCGTCTCATGAACCGATGTCATTTATTTTTACATAACCACCTATAAAGGTTGGGAAAAATGATGGATTTATAGTTTATATATGATATTTTTATGATATTATTCATCTTTAATTATTATTTCAAACATTAATCAATGTTTTCTAATAATTTTGGAATATGATAATGTCGCTCCTCTGAATGGAGGACTACCACCTCGCAAAATGATTTGATTTGTTCACACATTAATGGAATATATTAAGGATGGATTTAATAAAAATATGTGATATATGTGAAATAAAAATAATAATTAATGATAATATACATATATATCATTTTTTTTCATTCATTATGAAAATAAAATTGAAACCATGTCCATTTGAATGAACGACTTACCGTGTCTATGAAAGATTTATTTCATATCCAAAAAAAATCATTTATGGATTAATTATATATACATATACACTAAATATATATGATATCTAAATAGTGGATAATATTATGTAGATGATTAAATAATTCTAGAAATTATAGAAACAGAATATAAAAATTCAAAACATACTAAAAGAACAGAACAATTTACTCACAAATCAAGGAAAATAAGGAAATATTTTTAAAAATAGATGATAATATGTATTAAAATAATAATATATTATATCATAAATATTAATATAGTACTATTTTCGTTCAATAACTTGCTTAAAACCACTATACATGTGGTTAAATCATGTATGACCAAAAATAAATTTTGACCTAAGGGATTTCGTCTCAATTTCATTTCATTGAGGCATATTATAATGTTATGAACATAATTATTTTTATATGGGGTATATACATCCCCATGACATTAAATATCATGAAAAATTCATTATTCAAGTTATTTGATGTTTTAATTTTATTTATTTCATCTAACCTGATTTGAACATTAATTTACCAAGTGGTAAATAATTTCATAATGAATTTCCTTTTCATAAGGTTATATTACTTACACATTGTCATTAATATGATATGATTAGGTTTATAATGTATTTTTTAAATATATTGTTATATTATATACTTTTTTATGTAGATTTATAGTTGATACAAACTATAAATTATTTAGTTTATTCTTATATCAATGTTATGATATTTTTATGTGTTCACTGGTCAATAATAATTTATTCAAGATTTTTTAAAATTGAATTTATATTAAAAAAAATTATATGATCATTGTGAAATAATATAGAAACCCTAGATTAAAATAGATGGGTATTGCATCATTACGGTTGAATATTAAACACATTACAAAAGTGCATGCTCGAGGACTGTATTAGTTTAGTTTCTTTGGAAACATGGAACACAATCATGTGCCTTGGTAAAAGAACATTAATGTGTTCCATAAATATAATCTCATAATGTACTCCTACTTAAAACCATTCATCATAACCTAGGGAAATGAAACATGAAAAAGGGTGAGATCATATGCTCAATAAGGGTAAATAAAGTAAATATGTAATCATATCATAAGCATGTGTATATTAGAGCAAGACCATAACATTGAAAATAATACATTGAATATCTATGACCATAAAAATGAATCATGGGAAAACAATTAGAAGATCATAAAACTTGAATCATAGGGGAACCAAGAGAATAATCCATGTTAGGTGAAAATATAAACAATACAAATAATTGTGTCAGACAGATAATCAGATAAAATCATTCGCTATAAGTCAACAATCATTGACAAAACATAGTAGGGAACCTTATGGGGTTAGTCCTACTTGGCGGGACACACCACAAACTCCAGTTGTAGTCCTTTCCTTATAGTGGATCAGGTTATAACTTATTCACATAGTGTATCAAGACCTTAAAATTGTTCTCATTGTTTTATTTTGAGGTATAAATATTTACCCAATGTATAGAAGAACTATCTAAGACGCCCCATTGTATAAGCTATAACGGTCTTAGCCAAAGGTATCGGGGTTAACCCCATCATATAAGCTATTATGGTCTTACAATGTGCTATATGGGCCACCCCATTATATAAGCTATAATGGGCTTACCCTGAGCTATCTGGGCCACCCCATAATATAATATATACCAGGTTCACCAATTTGTATATATTTTATCCCATCATAAATTATATAACAGGATTACCCTGCGCTATTTAGGTCACTTTATCAAATAAGTTATAACGAGAATAATCGGTGCTACCTAGGAAAACCAATCATATAATAAATTTCCATTTACCACGTGAGAAATAAAGTAAAAAATATCTTTTATATCATCATAAAAACAAATAAAAATTTGTATTATTAACCCATCGAAAAGAAATTTGTTTCATGTCAGTCTATTTGAAAAATGATTTACTCATGGAAAATAAACAGGTTCCTTAAAGAAAAATCTATAAAAACCTAAACCATTTAGATAAATAATATGAATGGTATCATTTGGTTATATCCATAGTAAATAATAAACTGTATCAAAGTATTCCATATTATATAAAGATGGATTTATGAAAATCACATGGAATAGTTATTAAGGAAAATAACTGTTCTTTAAAAATCATAAAAAATTATAAATTCTATTTCTTTGAATAGAAAATTGGAGACATATAAAGAAATAATAAAAATTATTTCAAAAAATTTCTTGATAAAAATATCATTTCAACTTTTAAAAAATGTTTTTAAAAAATATTTCATTTAGAAAACCGTTTTCTTTTATAATAACATTGAAAATATAAAAAGGAAATTTTTTAAAAAAACTGAAAACTTTTTAAAACATAAAAAACATTGAAAATTATTTTCATTGAAATTTATCCTAAATTTTGAATTAATAACATTTTTTAAATCATTTTTAGAAAACATGGTTTTTGAATAAAATATATTTCTTTCCAAAGAGAGAAATAAAGTAGAATTTTCATAAAAGTGATTTATTAATTATGTTAAGTAAATATTGAGTGGAAATAATTTTACCATTACATTAGGATATCATGAATAAACATAGTATAAAAAATTTAATGAGATTTCTAGAGAAATGAATTAATATATTCACCAATGGATGCATAATAATAAATAATCTTGATAAACTATGGGACCGTAGTAATAAAATATTTCCACATTCGTAACATTGAATTATAATACCAGTCAAATAATGACATTACATGAAGATTAAAATATCATTAAAGGATAATTTTCATGATATAACATGTCAAAGGGAAGTATATACATGTCGTGGAATAGTATGGGTTCATAACATGTTATGTGTCTCAAACATGGCATATTGAGACCAAAATACTTTACAAGCAAAGAAGCATTTGAACAACTAACTCCATGAATTTTTTTTAAATGTATAATTAAATACCAATAAATTTAATGATAATAATAATAAATTAAATTAATTTTAAGTATATACACCACACAAATGAAAATAGTGGTGAATATGGTATAAGTCTCGTAAAAATAAAAGTGTGAAGAGAAGTCTCGTTTCTACTTGAATAACATTAGAATCGTTAAATATGTGAAAGAATAAAATCAGTTGAAACATTTAACATTATAAAGTAAAATAAATTCATGATATAATATTTCATAACTCAGTATATACACCACACAACAAGAATAAATTATGAATATAGCATAAATCTCACAGAAATAAAAGTGTGATGATAAAACTCTTACCTTAAGTCTTGAATTTCACCACAAACATTAAAACCACCAAAATAATAAATATAATTTTATTATAAAAATAAAACACAAACATATTATTATATATAAAACCATATATTATTTTATTATGACGTTAAATTACTCTTTTTTTAACAATTTCATATTAAAGTAATGTTTTATGTAATAACCGCTTTGATTTTTTGTATATGTTTTTACTTGATTTTATTTATCCTCTTATATAGAGAATGATTTACCTATTTTGTAGATTTAAAAAATTATGTAAATATCATATGTATTCAGTATATAAGTATTTATAGAAAAATATAAAATATATACATATTAATTGTAATACAACCTTCATAGAGACTGTGGGTCATACATATGCATGAACATATTTTCTATTTTCTTATCTTATTAAAAGAATGAATTTCAATGAAAAATATATAAATATTATAATGAAAGTATAATTATTATTTAATATATATCATATAAATTTTATAAACTCATCCTTAATACATTTTATGTACAGTGTGAATGAATCATATCGCTTTGAGGAGGCAGTAGTCCACACATCCATAAATGAAATAATCATATTCCCAAAAAATGGAAAGCATAAATGTACATGTTATATAGAAATTCAAGAACCATAAAAACATCATAAAATTTCATATAAATAATATAAAAATATTATTTAAATTATTATTCATAACCTTGAAATGTGGTAATGGTAAAACGAATGACATCGGTTCGTGAGGGAGCGACCACTGTATACATGAACGATGATTGTGTATAACATTTTATAAAAGTGTGTGAAATTGAAGGTAGTATCAATAAAATAACAACATCTCAGTATATATAGGATAATTATGATATTATATAATCATATAACAATAATTATTTAAGGGGTTTATATTTAAATGATACAAATGTTTTTGTAAAAAAATGTTACATATTGTTTGAGATTTTTTTTGTTTTCACCAATTGAATAACCCGATTTTCTTTCAAATCATATTTTGTTGTCTAGGATTATATTAAGTAATTTGGGAGATTATTTGTTTCTTTTTTTCTAAGACAAATAGATTGAGAGTTGTGAATAAATGAGGGGGGTGAGTTCCATTTTATAATGGTGGTGATGTTGCATTCATTTAAAGAAAAAACGTAAAGATTATTGGGAGGTTTTCCAAAAAACATTAGCATAAAATAATATAAAATATATTATAAATAGTACTATATTTTCTAAATGTTGCCATTAAATTTATTTTTGGACACTTTTATAGGTTCTTTGGTCACTTAATATATCATTTCTCCACTAAGTAATCTTGTTTTTACCTTAATCGTTTTAATTAATTATAAGAACAATTCACTAATATTTCTGGTCAAAAACCATGTTGAAATTAATAAAAATTATAAATAATTAATATTAAAAATATTTAATCCATTTCATCAAATTCAAATCACAAAAATATAAAAAATTAATTTAAAAATAATCTCATCGATGGGATGAAACAACAAGCTTTTAAAGTGAATATATTCAAATGTTTGGATCTTTTTATATCCAATTTTAATGTTAAATTGATTAAAATTTCCTAATTTATATTAAAATATGTATATATTATAAAAACAAAGTTTTAAAACAAAATAAAATATTTAAACTAGAAAAATATATTTGAATACAAATCATTTTTCAATTAAAATTCAGTATTTTTCATTATTTATAAAATGAATCTGAGAAAATTACCAAATACTCCCCAATGTAAATTTTAATATCATGATTTTAAAAATTAAGATTACTATTTCAAATAAAATTAAAAAATATATAAAAATTATTTTTAAAACAAGTCTTCCATTAAAAGGCTTAAAAACATTATTTTATAAAAGTGTAACTTTTTTCTTAAAATTGGATTTGTTCCTATATTATGCAAATCAAACTTATTGGATGAATTTCAAAACATTTTATTGAATTTATAATATATAAATTTAATTATTATCTCTAAATAATAGATATTAATGTAATTATTATGGTTAAACTCCATTTTCTTCATAAAAATATTTTTTCATAAAAAAATATACTATTTATTCAATTGGTTTTCCTTTTTATTTATAATTAATTAATAATAGAAAAATTAATTTTATAAACCAATTTAAACCATATTTTCATAATTTAGTTAATATCATTAAATTATTTCATTCTAAAAACTAGGTGACATCTATAATAATATTTTAATTATAATTTTAATAGTATATTATAGAGCGTTAAAACATAGTCTTTCATGTACCGCAAGCTATTCTATGTGTTACATATAAAGAAATAGAAAATTATTGATTTTTTATAACAAAGTATATATTTAATTTTGGTTGAGGATAAAATATTTAAAATATTAAATTAATTTCATAAATATATTTCTCAAAATTTCAGATTGTTACATTCTTCCACCATAAAATGAAATTGGGCATCAAAATCTATCTCGGTTGTATGAACCCGATTCTTTATTGAGGTAAAAATGTCATCAAATATTTGTGAATGATTACTTATTGACTATTGTGAATTCACTTTGATTTAATGGGGGTATCAAGGTTTATAGGGCTTGTTCAGATCCCAGAACCCATCTTTTGGGATGAATCAGGTATGTGTCAAGATTAGTAGAAACCATGTAGGGTATCCTGAATGGGTACAACTAACCATTAGGGACATAAATAGAGAGTATGAGGATCATTATTAGATTGAAAAACTGTGCTATTTAAGGCACAATCTTATGCAGTATCCATTAAAATTTTTTACAGCGCCATGAGACATGGTTTCCTCACTATTCTAAAACTATGTGCAATTATCTTGTGAGGATCCCCATCATACAGTATATGGTTCATGGTTGGCACATGGTTTGGTCAACCATGATGTTAAGTCATGCAACTAGATTTATGGATTGAATTTAAGCATTTTTTCAAAATATATCGAATATTTAAAACCTCATTTTCTATTCTCCATCTACACAGTAACCAATCACATGGGAGCTCCCCATTTAGCCAAAATGATGGATTTAATATCGTTTATTCATTTGACCTTCATATCGAGTGTTATTAGTCATGATGGATCCACAATTAAGAGCAATTAATTCCTTTTATGTTGTTATTTTTTCGGAATCGACGTAGTTATTAACGGGAAATCTAATATTTTCTATTTTTAGGTTCTTCAGTTGTTCCACATTTTTCACTAGATTTGAATCGAATAAGGATCAAATAATTTCTGATCAATACATTGAAGACATACAGGATATGTTATCATTTATTCACCTCAATGTCAAGGTGTTCATATTTATACCTCTGTTTTTTATTCCCAATTATTAAATAGAATCCCTTGAAATGGAATTTAATCCTTGATTAAAATTGAAAAGTGTGACCTATATAATTAATGAGACAAGTTAATAAATTAATAATGGTTAATAACCTTGAATTTGTACAACCCATTTGGTGATTTTTTTAATTAAATTGTCCACCATGGGTGTAATATGGATTTGTCACAACTAAATTATATAGTTTACCACTTCATATGTGATGTTGAATTTAAAATTATGAATTGAAAATTGATTCTATTAATGAAAGGGGATAAATGAACATGTACCCAGGTTATTTTTGTGTAGTAATTTTAATAATGAGATTCCTCATATAATGAAAATCCCACTTCATATAAAATGTAGACTAAGACTTCTATGCTTATCCCATGCTTTGAGCCACCTTCTAAGCTGAGGTTTAAATGAAAAAATCACATTATGTCCTTTTAATTATTAAATGTTATTAAATGAATTTTTTATATGGATTATGTGATATATGGGTTCTCATATGAACATCATGGGTGTACTCATTTGGATTCTACCTTACATACTCCCTAGTGAAACTTGGAATCCCAAGTGGACTTCTAATGATGGACTCATAGGGGTTGACTAGAATAAACATGAGTGATACATGGACTCCTTATTGATTCCTAAGGGAAGACTCAGAGGGTAATTGATTATATATTCGACGGGATTTACTTGGGATCCCTTATAGGTCTACAATGGATGGACTCATTAAGAAGTGATAATATATCACACCTAGAGAGATACTTGTGTTCTAATGAAGAACGCCATTAGTGGGCCTTCATAGTGTTTGGTTCATGTTATTCTTGAAGGTATTCATGGATTCCATGTATGCAATTCCATGGATGGTATCAGGTTATTAATTAATTAATTAATTAAATGGTTTATATTAAGCTCCATTGAAGACAAACCCCATGCATGGATTCGGTCAGTTTGTTACAAAATATAAATGGCATGTTAATGCATCAATTGATTACATGTCTTAATAGGGGATAATAGGCTACATTCCAGGTCCTGAGTCTTATGTAGTAAACTAAATTGATCAAATAAAATAATTTGAGTATAAATTGATATAGGATTCATTGTTTATTTATCGAAATCCGGCTATGGTCAATGTTGGTAGCAGTATACGGGTGTCTATGGGAACATTTACCTCTACTATTTGTTTTATTTAAGTACTTTCTTTATATATTATATTAATTTCTACACACAATTATTGTTATTTATTCACTGACTAGATGACACTTGACCATTTGGTGTTTGGATAATGGGATTATACCTCACAACCTATTAGAAATATTTATGTGTACCCAGACATACTATTTTGATAAAGGTAGGGATTGAAGAAAGCACCCAAAATTCTATGTTTTACATTGTGCCAAACTTTTGATCAGGGGAGCACATGGCCAAGCTAAGTCTCTTGATGCTAGTTGGGATACATTTTTTCATTTCCATACTTGTGTTCCAGGTATTTTACTAATTCCATGATTATATGTTTTGGAAGTATTATAGAAATTTATCATGACATGTATGATTATCATTTTGGATATGATATTTCTTCTGGTATTGTTTATTTATATATTTTATTAATGTAGTATATTTTATGATTGATTTACCACTTTTTATACTTATTTTTTATTTCATATCTATTGTAATACAATATATTTATTAGGGTATAATCTCCCCATATACACAACTTAGGTCCTCACTGCTAGTCAATAACCAATAGCATTTAAGGAGATGTTCTAGAGGCCATATGCCCAACCGGACTCGAAGCACTTTTCAGTGGAATCTGTGATTTAGATGATACAATGTTCTATCAGAGCACCATAACTTATATGAATTAATACTTCTGGACAATAGAAATTTATAGAAAGGAATATTTAATTGGTAATTATCTTTATATGTGCACAGCTAACCAACGTACAAGAATGAGCTGAATTTCCTCAAATGAAAATTTATATTTTTTTCCTATTTTCACAATAACAGTATATTTGACTCCACGATTGGGTGATGCACTTGGATTATTATATTATCATGGATATAAATAATGGTTCTATTTTTTTCAACCCAATTATGTGAGGGTATTTCATATCATGCATCATTTTAAGAAGAAATTATAATTCACATTCCATGCATTATGCCATGCAATATAGGATTAATATCATAATCCCATAATGTGTGATATGAGAGATGATTTATATACATTTTATGTCATATATATTATATGTAGGGAATGGTATATCATTGTTAGTACATAGGGTTACTTCAGTAACCTAAGAAGTGTTTTCATAATTAGGCAACAGTAGGCACCCAAAGCTGCCAATTGTGGCACATTGAGTCATGAACCATGAGTCTCATGGAGTGTAATGTGTTATGGTGTAGATTATATAGATTTCATATTTTGGTTCATGATAAGTATGGTCCCTTATGGATTTTACTTTAGTGAAAAATTTGGTTCATTCATTTAAAATGAATTATAATATAACTGAAAGGAAATAGAAATTTCAGTTTTTATATCATATAACATGACCTAGTACCAACCTTGGTACTGGAAAGTCGGTAATATGTCTAAATTTATTATGAAATTTATGACTCCTAGACCTAGATCAAGGACCGGGGAGAGGGGTGTATTTCATTTATTTAAAGGATTGTATGTATCCTATTTCAATATATGTCGTTTTATCTATAAAATTAGATAGCATTTTTATTTTTGGTGTTTGTTTTGAATTGTAGAGACATTCCACCATGTTGAGCTCCAGTCATACGCTAGGAAGGTGGTGATGACCACACTCCAGAGGTAGTTTTCCATGGGATATGGGTGGATCCTCATTTATTTCTAGTTGTGGTAGAAATATTTGTTCTTGACACTGGTTCTAAGGAATAGTTCTGTGAAGTCATTATAAGATTCATGAAAACCATTCAGGGAGCTCCACAACCTACCCCATCGATCTAATATTTGATGTGTGAGTTGCAGCAGCTGAAGCTGCTCCCATTTTCAGGGGATGGTGGAACAAAGTCTGTAGATTTATGGCTAGAGGTCATGTTATATATCATCATTAATCTATAGAAACCTCATAATATGATGGTAAATATAATTACATATATGTTGTGTGATTCTTCCAAGAAATTGTTGGATGCCATTAAATAGACATATATTCATCGATAGATGGATTAGAAGGATCGTAATGCATCCTCCTATGATTAATTCTATCCATATATGTTGTCGTCTGAGAGAGCCCAAGATTTCATACACTTGTAGAAGGGTGTGTTCTCAATCATGGATTATTTGGCATATTTTACAAAGCTCCAGCACATCGCACCTAACTTTATGGGTGGAAAGTTATCTAAATCTATGTGATTTGAGTATAGTATAATGTATGTCATCTGATCAAAGGTGAATGTATTTTGGCTGAATTCCATTTCATGAATAGTGAATCAGGAACTTAACATGAATTGTATCTTGAGAGAGGATTGTGGTGAGATCCAGGGTGATTCGACACCTTCATCTGGTAAAACATTGAATAGAAGTAGGAAGAATTGTTTTGAGCTTCGACATGGTGATATTAGTAGCTAGAGAATATGATAAATTAGCCATATGAGTTTCCACCTATGTGGTAGACCATGAAATATGATACCTCACTTCCCAAGAGACCTAGTCTACTGCGGGTTATGTGGAATGATGAGATATCTACATTGATTCTATAAGAACATTCATCTGGTAACTTATGAGAGAGGGTCGTCACAGACTCCTTGTGCTGGAGTGGGGTCATCAAATTATCATCAGGCATGGATTTGGAGTAAATTACACTAATTAAAATGAGTTGGATGTCATGTTCATAGTATTTAGACCCTAGATTTATGGAGATAGAATAGTAGATAAACTAAGGGTTTCCAAAATGTATCACATGGCTATAGATCCGTCCAGATTATATAGGGCAACTAACACATGAGTATTCAAATCCCAAGACATATACTGTGGGAGGTACCATTCAAGTAGACTCTAATTTAAATTTTTCTCTCTTCGATAATGTTTCTTCTCATAGATTTATATATGTTTCCATTGTGGAGATCCTTAGGCTCAGCATTCAATGTTTGGATGGATTTTAGATGCTTGATACTTCGTTGGGGATTATAATGGAGGATGTTTTTTAGTGTGGGGAGTGACCCATTAATATTTATGGGTGTCACTTCGTAATGGACAAATTTCTCATTAATATGATAGGTTTTAACATAATCCTATGGATTTACTGGTTGGTCCTCTTTCATTATTTAATTTATTTCTATCATTGATGGGCGACCTTCACATCACCAAAAGGAAAATAATTTATTAACAATGGTGAATGGGATGTCCAGAAAAGTTGAGCTAGACCCGAGCATCGTGGGTTGTGCTGGATGAAATCCAAATATTTGGTTTTTTATCTAGATGATCTTGGAACACATCAGGAATATTTCCCTCTAGTTGTTTATCATTTGAGATACATCTTCCCAGATGATGTTTTAATATTACCTCTAGTAACGGTGGTATATTTTCCTTTAAATTTAGATAAAGGAGTTGCACTGGTATCCATTCCTCATTAATGGATTAATATTATTGAGATGTAGGAGATCAGAAGGCATCTAAAGGATTTAAATTAAAATTTGTTTATCAGACCAAGTGCTTCTCCATGGGGTTCTATAGTCATTTTTGTTGAAAATATGATGGTACCCTTAGGTTCTATGTGTATTACTAAAAATTGAATGAGATGTTTGTTAATAACATGGATCCTCTTTCATGGATAGATAATATCTTTTACTAGATCCAAGGAGCTCTAGTGTTCTCGAAGATTAATTTGATACAGATCTATAATTTGTTTCATGTTATTCAATTATAAATACATCGCATAGCCTTTAGTAGTAGAAATATTCTATATGAGTATTTAGTTATGCTGCTTAGTCCCATGAACACGCCAATAATTTTTTTATCACTAACGATTCGATTATTCCATCTTTATCTGGATTTTTCTGTGAAGGTATTCATAGATGATATCTCGGTGTATTCTCAAAATTTACATGACCATGATATATATATTGAGATTTTATTTGATACACTATGAGGAAATCTTCTATATGTTAATCCCACAATGTTCCATTTGCACATGGATCTAATTAACTTCCTTGGTCACATTATCTCAAATATGGGAGTATCAGTTGACCCATAAAAGATGAGAATTATTTTTTCCTTAGAGTGGTCCAAGAACCTCTATGAGATATTGAGTTTCTTGGGGTTTTTAGAAATTACCAGAATTTCATATAGGACATATCATGATTAACAACTCTTTTGGAGAGATTGACGAAGAATGGTGTGAAGCTTTTATGGTCGGATGCCTGAGATTCAGCCATTCAGCAGCTGAATGAGAGATTAACCTTAGCACTGAAATGGATTCTTCTAGATCATGGTTGGAGTTACACTATTCACCATGATGAATTATTTATCTATCTAGGAGAAGTTATTATGTAGGGGATATATCCATGGTTCAGGATTATATGTTGTTGAGGACACATTAGAGTAATTAACCAACACATGATCTATAATTAACTGCTGTTTTTTTACAATTTGTACAATTGGAGAAATTTCACTCTTAGAGTGTGTTTTGTGGTGTACATGGACCACAAAATCCTCAAGTAAATATTTACACAACGTGAGTTGAATATGAGGTAGAAAATGTTGGATGAGTACTTATAGTCTTTTGACTTAGAGCTTGCTCAAAAGCCCAGTAAATGCAATGCAATAGTTGATGCACTGAGTATGAGGACTCAGATATGAACAGTTTAGGAGGCCACTAGTAAGTGTAAAATTATGGATTTGATCTCTGAGATAAACATTTAGGTTAATTTTAGTTATGGGAATTATTTTATATCATCCATAGTTATTACATATACCCTATTAGATAGAGTAAGGATAATAAAGATACAAAATTATGTGAGCTTAGTCCTATGGGAGAGAGAGGAAGGTGATGACCCTCATCCAAATTAGACTGTGGGAGAGGATAAAATTTTGTGTATACATAGTCATCTATGGGTTTCAAAAGAAATGAATGAGGAGATTATGTGATAATTTCATGTTCCATCATGTGAAGTGCACCCCAGCATCACCAAGATTTATCAAGATTTACGTCACAAATACTAGTGTTTGGTTATAAAAAATTATGTAGTTTATTTTTTCATGAAGTGTTCCGGTTTTATTTGGGTGAAGGAAAAACACTAGAGACCAGATAGAATTTTACAAGAATATTTTAATTCCAAATTGAAAATGAAAGGATGTTGTGATGGATTTTGTGACCATGTTACTGAGGTCATCGTATGACAATGATGTTATATGGGTTTTTTACAAGGCCACAATGTTTTCTAATTTCCTACCTATCAATGGGACCGTTTAAGTAGATGGAATTTGATTTTTTTATATCTATGAGAATGAAAAACATCACAAGATCCATCTTTGTATCATTTCATATAGAGATTATTGGTTTACATCATAGTTCTAGAAAGGGATGCCATGGGAATTGGTTAAATAAGTGCTTCTAAACAAATAATACCACCCATAGACTAATGGTCATTCTAAATGTATGATACAGGAAAATTAAGGAAATGTTGTGAGCATGTTTCCTAGATTATGAGGGATCTTGGGAGGGGTACATAACCCTAGTTTAATTTTCCTACAAAAAAATCTTCTACGATAAAATTTTTATTGAACCTAATGAATATTTTTTTGCTTGGAGATTTTGATCACCCCTATGCTAGTTAGAGGTAAGAGAGATAGTTATTCTTGGACATCGGCTCATATAGTAGAATAAAGAGTAGGTTCAGATCATTAAAAATTGGATGGTTACTACACAGTATTTATAGAAACCTAACACTAATCATTGTTGATGTCTTCTATAGTTCGATGTTGGGGATCATGTATTTTTGTGTGTATCATCCAGACTAGGACACTGGAGGATCAAGAGACACGGTAAAATTCCACCGTAATATATCGAGTCGATCAAGATTTTGGAGTGACTCGGTCCGGAATCCTATTAGTTACAATTACCTCATAGGTTATGGTCCATGATTTATGAATTGAATGAATCTCAGGTAAAACATTATCATTCAGACCCATATCATGATTTTCATCTTAGAGAGGTTTAGTTATAGGTAGATTCATCCTTTAAGGAGAAACCTATTCGAATTTTGGATCACAACATCAATGTTATTTGACTCTAGCTAGTACCCCTAATAGTGGTGCAATGGACGAACGATCATGTATAAGAGAAGAATGGAGAGTAGGAGGACAACGTGGATCATATTGGTTGATTTTATTCACAGATTATACTTCACTAACCTTGGATGGAAAATTTGCAGAGGAATTTCTTTAAGGGAGAAGTTTATAAGAACCTATTTCATTTCTAATGTATAGATATTTTCAATTTAAATTTTAAATCTTATTTATGGCCTATTATGAATTCCTAGGATTTTATGTAGGTATCATGGATGTTAGGGTATTTTTTCCCAGAACCCAACTTTTTGGGTGAAACAGGCATACCACATAGTTAGTATAAATAATGCAGGGTGAGCTGTGTGGGTACCTCTAACTGGGTGAGACCTCAACATAGATAATTAGGAGCACAAATTTTTTGACAACCCATAAGATTTTTTATGAATACCAATGTTTTTTCTCTTTAGTTTTTGATTGTGTGATAATAAACTTTTTTTCAAACCTAGCACACTAACCATCCAAGGTGCACCTTCTTAGAGAAGATGGTACACAGTTTTGCGAACCTTGCAGCCAAATCGTACAACCCACATTTTTTAGAATTTAAAAAAATTCTTTTAAAATATATTACATCTCAAACCTAATTTTCTATTGTCCCTCCGCACATTAAACATACATGATGGAGGTCATATTTGATCCAAAATGTAGGCTTTGTTACTGTTTATTCATCTGATCTCATAATCGAGCATCATCAGTCTCGTTATATCCACATCAATGAGTACTAAATTCCTTTTATTTAGTTCATCATTAGACTTGGAATCGAAAGATCTATTTAGGTGAAAGCTAATAGTCCCTATTATCAGGTTCATTATTTTTTGTTTTCTCCTGATGTAAGATAAATCATGAGCTAATACTAGACTAGCACACCACTACATACCTATGGTAGGTGGTATCATCATGTTAACTTATAATTTGTGGTGTTTATATATATTATGTTTTTACATGTTCCAAATTATTGGAAAAAATACCTTGATCTAGAATTTAATGATTTATTTAAATAAATAGGTATGACCTATGTAAATAACAATTCATATTGATAAAATAACCGCAGTTTAGAACATTTAATTAAAACCAAACCATGGGTGAACTGTTTTATTGAATTGTACACCATAGGTTGTATATGGATTTATCATAGTTAAAGTGTTATTTTCCCCCATCATATGTTATGTTAAATGTTGAATTGTTAATTATATATTTATTTTATTAAAAATGGGGATTGATGTACTTGTCCCTAGGTTATTTCGATTTAATTTATTATTTAAACATGATTTTATTTCTATATTGATATTCTAACATGACATAAATAAGAGCCCAAGACATCTAAACTAAAACAATGTATTGATACACCTTCTAAGGTGAGTTTTAAATGGAATAATCTTGGTGATGGACTTTTAATCATTGAATGATATTGAATTCCTATTTTTTATATTCCTTCAATGACACATGGGTTCTCATATGAACACCATGGAAAATCTCATTTCGATTCCACCGTGATTCCACATCATTAACACATGTAATCTCTATTAGTTTTACTATGTTAGAATTGTAGGGGGTGACTACAATATTTTTTAGTGGTACATGGACTCCTTATGGATTTCCAAGGATGGAATCAGAGGTTAGTTGAATATTTATACCATGAGTGACACTTAGGATTCCCTAATGGGTTTCCAAGGATGGAATCGACGAGCGACTATTTTATAACACACCTAGAGAAAAAAACCTAGGTACATATGAGTGTCACCATGGATGGGATTATTGAGTGTCTAGTTTATGTTATTCTTATAGTGATACATGGATTCTAAAAGGGGTATGTCAAGGATGGGATCAGGTTCATAATTTAATAATTAATGAAATGATTTATTTGATGCATCTACTAAGCCAATGTAAAGCTTATAGTTGGTTTATGTATTACACCTTATGAATTGCCTGGTTAAGCATCTCTTTATCACATATCTCAACAGCGGATATTGGGCTATGTTTTAGGTCCTAAGACATATGTATTAATTGGAACTGATTAATTAATCTATTTTTTGTGAAAATTGATACTAGACTGACTGTTTATTTATGAGCATCGGACTAAGGATGGATCATGTTGAAGAAGATAGATGTCCAAGGGAACCCGGACTTTTACAGGTTGATTAATTGAAGTACTAAGATTATATATTATATTACTACGTGTACACTATTATTTTTATATATTCATTTACTGGATTGAACTGGGCCTTTGGGTGGTTTACTCCTAGGATTGTATCTCACACCATGAACATGATACTAATGGGTACCTGGAAAGACAATTTGGATGTATGAAGGGATCGTGGAAAGTGCCAATAGTTTGATGTTTGACATTGTTTCATGCTTATGAGGAAGGAATAATAGGATAGAGTTGAGGATCTTCATGTGAGATAGGACAGTATTTGATATTTCTTTAATTTTGTTCAGGGTTTTTTATTGATTCCATGTATATCTATTTTGGATTCATTATAGACACATTACATGACATGTATGATGATAAATTTGTATATAAGATTACTTATGGTATTGTTTATATATGTCTTGATTTTTTTCTATATTTAGAATGATTTATTGTTTCAATGATTATTTTTATTGGATATACTTTATGATACAATTTGGTGTTGAGGGAATAGTCTCCCCTCAAACACACAGTAGTCCCTCACTAGTAGTCAGTGACATCTGGAATTGAGGATGATGCGCTCTAGGGTATGTAGCCAACCAGAATCAGAGGAACTTACTATGCCATCCATGTTCTAGATGTTACATGGGACATCAATTGAATAATACTTGAGAGTTACTTTTATAAAAATCATATCATGAAAATGATTACTAAAAAGTTCATTAAAAATGGGATGTTATAAACATAAAAATTACCCAAACTAACTCATAATTAGGTTTCTACAAATGAGAACATATATGGGAAGTAAAAAATATTTACCTAAAAGGGAAATATAACTATCAAATTATGATGGAGAGTGATATAGAACATGGTTAGGAGAAATTTAGTGATCACCAATCCATAAACTCAAGAGGCTTGAAAATGTCATTTATATGATAAAGATGATGATAATAGGACAACATTGTATTTCAAGACCCTTTTTCTATAGCTGATAAGTGTTCAGGATAAGATATTTCTTCGATCAATTTCAACATAATCTCTTATTCCAATAAATAAAAATTTATTTGTAATTACAAAATCAGTATATTATTATGAGATCCATAAAAAGTATTATAGGTCATTTAATCTATCTTTATCACAAAAAAAGTATTATCACGTGATATCCAATATGTATAAATCATTATATGGCGAGATAATACATTAATATCAAAATTGTTATATATTTTTTTACCAAATCCATTCCATAAATGGTTATCCTTATAACCCTTATGAAAGATAAAAGTCCAACACATTTTAAATAGGGTCACCAAGTTTCTCAAAAAACATCTTATCGTTGACCCCCCATATATCATAATGTAGCTCTTGGTTTTCACATACCAAACAGGTTAATATCTTCATAATGTTTTCTCTTAAAGCATAGTAATTACCTGAATTACTGTAAAAACATGTTGAAAACATGCATTCATTATTATTATAATTATTATAGGATATATTCCTTAAATAAAATATTTGTAAACATCATACATCATAGAATAGGCCACTTTTTCAACAAATAAATAATTATTTACATGGTAATCAATTCTATCTAATTTACTTTGTCCCTAATCATCTCTTTATCCAAGATAAAGACAATTTTCTCATTAGCAAGAACACATTAAGGGTTACCTTCCATTAATAAAAATATCACATTTATATTAAATAAAATTTGTATTTCATTAGTTAATTTTAATATATATTTTCAAATACTTAATGAAAAAAATATAATTCATGAATTATATAACATAATTATTGGATTCCAATAGATATATACTTCAATCTTCCAAAATTATTCTTAAATGATTAATTATGATTCATAAAATTATTCCTTAATCCTCCCTTTCCTTGAATACTAAATATGAATCATGGCTTATGGTTCCTCATCCTCCATTTAATCACGCTTGTTACTATTAATTTAAACAAAACTATTAGAACATCCCATTATATTCACATTTCATTGTTAGTCTCATTATCTATAGTTGTATAACCAATACTAGTACCACCTTCTTAATTATATTAATGATATTTCCTCTAAGGATATCTATTTTCATAATTCCAATATATTTTACATCTGAAACATTCAATGGTTACCTAGTTCCTTTTAGTTCTAGTTATTGACTATGTAAAGAAACATAGTGTGATAAATACTTATCATAACATAATACCACATAATCATGAAATAATTATTTATAGGATTATAATTTATGAAACCATATTTTAAATATTTAAAACCATAATCTTATCCATAGTTATGTCCTTAGAAATATCTTTTGAAATATCCCTAGGGATATCACTAAATGTTTGTCATCCTTGTTTCTAAATTTTGAATAATCCTTTACATTGATACATATTATAGTGATCTAGGAATAACAAACATGTATATTACATAATTTTATATTAATATTCATCACATTATAAAAGTACATGTTTAAATATCATAATAGTTCGGTGCCTTTGGACACTGTAAACAACCAGTGATTTCTCTGTGAAATATTTTCATTGTTTCCCACAATGATATTCCCATTTAGTGCTTCTACATAAATACTTTCCTCATGAAAAAGGGAATGGAAACATAAGAAAGGGTGAGGTAATATGCTCAATAATGGAAAATAAAATATATATGTTATCATAATATAGTCATATGTGTGTGATAAATTGATCATTATAATGTAAAATTATACTATGAATATCAAAGGCCATGTAAATAAATCATGGCTTAATGATTGGAAGTTCATAAGATCAGAATCATAAGGTAATCAAGATCACAGTCCTTGAGATCATAACATGGGAATAAGACATTTAATTGTGGAAGACACATAAGAATATAAAATCATCCTCTATATGTCAAGGATCATTTCTAAAAGACAATAGGGATCATCATGGGGTTATATCTAATATGAGGGACACACCACCATCCCTATCCATAGTCCTTTCCTTATAGTGGATGAGGTTATAGTTTCTTCCTAGAATGTATCAAGCCTATAAACTTGTTCCAATAATTATTCTATGTGATATAAATATTTAATCAACGAATTTGAAAGGTATCTATGCCAACCTGTCATATAATCTATAGTGGGCTTACCCAGTGCTATTAAGGTTACCTCCTTCTATAAGCTATAATGGGCTTATCCGGTCATATCTGGGCCACATTATCGTATAATATATAACGGGATTACCTAACTCTATATGGGCCACCCCATTGTATAATTAATTTCCATAAACCTCAATATGAATAATTTACAAATATCATTCATGTCATCATAATAATGTTGGAACCACTTTGTGAATAAGGTTTTATTTGTCCTCAATAGTTGTTAATGAAAATAAAAATAAAGGAGATCAAGATGTACTCTGATGAAGTAGAGGAATGGTAATTCTTACGATTGGTGTACTGATCATAAGTTCAAAGAACATGTGTCAAGGTGATACATTGTTTACAACAATGAAGAATGTGAGGTGTAATCCATCTGAGGTTGATTAAAGAAGAATGGGGTTTATGGATGAAGACCATGAAATTCCTCATTATTGACTGAGAACCATGAAAGAGACTTCATGATGAATTAAATCACATGGTTTGCATGAAGTAGATCATGACGGTTGATGAAGAGGACAATGTGAAAATGATTGGAATTCTAAGATGGCCATGCGGGGATAGGAATTCTGAGATAGCCATGCACATCACATTTTCATAGAAGTTGATGATGCTAATGTTATTCCTTCAAAGAATACATATCAAAATAGTGGAGTTTGTGATAAAAGCAGAAGAGTTGCTGAAGGATGCAGATCACCAAGAAGTAGTGCTTTTGAGGTGATCATTCTTGTTGAGAATGCAAACAAACGATATACAAATTTGTTGAAAAAGGAGATTCCATGGCAAAATGTTGAGTTCAAGGAATGTGGATAATGATCCATGTTTTATTAAACGAACATCGACAAAGGAATGGATGATCTAGAGGCAGAAAAAATGATCAGATACAAGGTGGCGCTATTTACCAGTGTTTGCCAAATTTTTGGGCCTGAAAATCGACAAATAAAGAAAAATTGTTTTTGGAAAAGGGACTTGCACGCCAAGGTCTTGGAGGATAAGAAACTTGTGAGTCATATGTTTTTGAAGATTAGATCATCAAAATTTGGAAAAGGGATAAGGGTCACGCATGTTTTTGTGAGGTCGTGCAGGTGACTTGTGCGTCGTGAAGAGACTTGCGCGTGGATGCCTTGGAAGCATGATAACATGCGCGCCTATGGGTTTTCAAGATCAGAAGATCAAAATTTGGAAAAGGATAGAGGTTCGCGCAAGTTTGGAAGTTGGTCGCGCAAGTGACTAGCAGGGGAAGAGACCTGCGCGCCGAGACATGCATGCTGATGGTTTACATGCGCGCCCTCGCACAGGGTGGTCAAATTGCCTATAAATACTGGACCACCCCTCCTCATTTCCCACGGAGCTCAACCCTTATTGAAAATAAGAGCTCTCATCACGCAGGTGTAGGAGTCGTGCATGTGGTGAGTGGTCGCACAAGTGGTTTGTAGAGACTTGCACTACATCTCTTAGAAGTTGCACACTGGTTGATGGTTTCGCACCCAAGGTGATTTGGGTGAGAAAAGAAGTGAGTCGCATAGGTTTGAAGTTCAAGAAGGCAGTGTCGCATAGGTGATTTGGTGACACTTGCGCGCCGGTTTGGACTTGCGCACCGAAGACTTGTGCGCATTATTGGGACTTGCAATCCATATTGATACTTGCACGTAGGGCTTGAAAAGGAGTTTCAGGGGTTGTTGGAGCACGCTCGCCTTTCTGGATCTGCACGAGAGATGAAAGATAGCATGATACTTTCGGTGCAAAGTGATATTAAAGTGGAAATCTAAATGATAAATTCATGATCTCATGCATAAATGGATAACTTATTCTGACAATGCCAAGTAAGCTGACCTTCACTTATTGAGTAATCACATCAGTGGTTGTGATTACAGCAAATGAAGACAAGAGGATCTATTCTATTAGTCATTTCACTAAAGAAGAAGGTTTGAACTAAATAGAGCATCAACTCTGAACCCCGATGCATGTAAAGTCTCATGCTAAACAATAGACAAATACTTCAATACAAATCTATTGAAAAGACCTTCACATCTATAAACTGAGTGTGACTTCACCAATGGCAGTGATCCAGGTTGGATCAATGGGAGTGACCCGAGGGAAACAATGAGTTGTCTTCAAACCATTGTAAAGGTAGTGAGCCTGGGACAGAGTGACTGTGCCCGAAAAATTGTAATCCACAACTAGTGAAGATTACTGGAATTTGTTACGACTGGAAACTTGTCAGCGTATGCTCCTTGGACATAGCCCTTAGTGGTGAACCAAGTAAAATAGTTATGTTATCTCTTTGCATGTGAATGTTTCATTACTGATCATATCTATCATAGAGGTTTAATTAGTTCCTACCTACGTGGGAACATGATCCACTACTTTTAAAAGAAAATGTTGACACCCTGATTCAACCATCCCGTCTCAGGGTGTCCTAGGGTCCTACAAAAAACAAATAAAAAGAATTATTATTTGGTAATATTATTAGCCCATGGAAAATGAAATGGGTTTAATGTCAATCTTAGTGAGACATGATTTACTCATATAAAATAAATGGGTTCTATAAAAATAATTCCATAAAAACATAAACCATTTAGAGAAATAATATAACTGATATCCTTTAATCATATCCCTAGTAAATAAAAAACTATATTAAAGGATTTCGTCTTAGATAGAGATGATTTTGAAAGATCATGTGGAATATTTATTAAGGAAACTAACCTTTATTTGGAAATCAAAAAACATTTTCCAAAATCATTTTTCTTTAAAAAACAAAATAATTATGAATTATTCCTTAAATGTTTTTAAAAAAAATTCTTGAAAAAAATATCCTTTCCACTTTGAATAATTCTTTTTAAAACATAAATCATTTTTAAACCCTTTTTCTTTGAAAATAACCTTGAAAATTGATAAATATATATTTTAAAACCATTTTAAACAATTTTTAATAAATAAATAATTTTGTAAATAATTATAAAAGAGAATGAGATTAAAATAAATTTAAAAAAAATTGAAATCATTTTTAGAATACCTTGTTTTATAATAATATAGATATGTCACCGAAGAGAAAAATTAAGTTAAATTTTCTTAAACAAATTCGAAATTATATTAAGTGCTAAAAAGCGGAAAAAAATTGGACCATTAAATGATTATTTTTTAAATAAGCATAATATTAAAAAATTAATGAGTGTTCTAGAGAGATGTATCATAATATTTCATTAATGGACGCATAATCAAAAATAATCCAGATAAACTATGAGATTGTTGCAAGAAATTGTGACCACTTTGGTGACATTGAATCACAATGTACATGAAATGATAAAATTCAATAAATATTAAAATATATTGAAAATGAGTACATTTATGATATAACATTTTAATGGGAATTATATACATCTCATATAATAATATTAGTGCATAACATGGCATGGTCTTAATGAAATAAAATGGACACAAAATTAATTTACTGACTTGGTAACTTTTGAACCATAAAACCCATGAAAGAGATATAAAAATTGGATATTTAAATACAAATGAATTAATATAAAATAATAATAAAATAAATTAATGTTCATTATATACATGACACAAGACAAATCATTATTGAATACGACATAAGTCCCGTAGAAATAAATGTGAGATGAAAAATCCCTTACTACATGAGTGATATTTTACTCATTAGATCCGTTAAATAATAACAAGAATTTAAACATTTAATATCAATAAATAAATTTAATTCATGATTTAAAATTTTATATGGTATTATATGAACCAAACATCAATAATAAGTGGTAAATATATCATATAACTCACTAAAATAGAAGTCAGACGAGAAAAACATAACCTTATGTATTGAATTTATTCATTCATGTTAAAATATCTTGTATAATAAATATAATTTAATTTTAAATCTACCACTAAGCCATATTATTTTGTTTCACATAATATATGATGTTATTACGACTTTATATCACCATTTCATTATCAATTTCATTTTTAATTTTTTTTTGGGTAATAACCACTTTGTTTTTTATATGTTTTGATTTGTTATTCCTGGTCCAATTATATAGATCATGATTTAATTATTAAATTAATATAAAATATTTTTTAAATATCACATATATATTCAGTATGAAATTAGTTTTAATAATATATAAAATATAGAAATTTTAAATTGAATATATTTTCCATGGAGATGGTAGGTCTTACTAGGCATATACTTTTTTCCATTTTCATATTCTATTGAAAGAAGGAATGTAGATGATATATATATAAATAAATATTATAACTAAATTTTAAATATTATTTAATACATTTTAATTATTAATATTAAAACCATATTTAATACATTCATTGTAAATTGTGAACAAATCACATAACTTTGAGGAGGCGGTAATCCATATATCCATGGATAATGTTATGATATTCCCACAAAATAAAAATCATAATGGTATGTGTTATATAATAATTACAAACATGTAGAGGCATCATAAATATCATATATATCATATTAAAATATTAATTACATCATTATTCCCAACCTTGAATGGTTTTAATGGTGGAAAGAATGTCCTCAATTCGCTATTCAGTGGTTCACCGTACACACGAATGATGATTGTGGATCCCATTTTATGTAAGTTTGTGAGAGTGTAGGTTGTACCGTTATCATAAAAAATATTATCACATTTATAATACTATAGTTATTTTACAATAATGGAATTAGGATAATTTAAGTGGTGTATAAATAAATAAAATAAATGTTTTTTTTGGAAGAACGTTGCCTCTTCTTCAGGTAATTTCTTTTGGATCCCACCCAATAACTAACATGGATAGATTTTTTGATAAAATTCAGTATTATGTGATTGGAGGAGGGATTTTTTGATCTTACTACAGCTCATTTTTGATGAGGAAAATGTGTTGGATGTTTTTAATAACTGACGAGGTGAGTTCCATTTTATATTGGAGGAGGAGTGGAATTCTTATAAATACAAAAAGGTAAAAACTATTAAGAGATATCCCTTACATAATATTCATATGAAAATGTTTCATTATTTAGAAAATGGATTATAGAGCATAAATATATCCTTAAATTGTCTTTATACATGTTTCTAGGTTATTTTTCCACATAAGTTAATTTTTACCAACTAAGTAAACCTATATTTACCAAAGTCATTATAATAAATTTTAATTACTTTTCGTAAATATTTTGTTGTCAAAAAATACGATGTACTTAATTGAAATTTTAAATTATCTTGATTAAAAAAATTTAATCAATTTATCCAAATTATAAACACGTAATTTGATGAAATTAATTTAAATTTTATCTCACTGATCAGATGAAGCATCGTGTTTTTAAAGTGAAAGTGTTCAAACGTTTGAAAATATTTCATATAAAATTTCAATGTGAATTTGATTCTAATGACTGAAATTGGAATAAAAGATGTGTAACATTTAAAAAATATACTTGTATCCCAAATAACAATATAATTTAACTATATTTATAAATTATCATAAAATCCATTTTTCAATTAAAATTCAATGTTTTAACTATTTATCAAAAAATGAATCTTCACAAAAAACCATGGAATCACCCAAAGTAAAATTTGAAATTTAAATTTTAAAAATGATGATTATTTTTTTGAATAAAAATTAATATAGTGTAAAAAACTAGTTTTAAAACTTGTCTTCTTTTAAGAGGCCAAATCTGCCTTTTATAAAAATATATCTCTTTATCCATAAAATAAGATATATTTATATTTTTTACCTATAAAACATATTGGATGAACTTATAAACATTCGGTTATGTATATAATATAAAAATTTCATTATGGCCCCTCACTTATAGTGTTTAATTTATTTTATTAAGGTAAAATTTCATTGGGGTCATAAGAAAAGTTTTTCCTAAAAAAATAATTCTTAATATTTAATTGGTTATTATTTTTATTTATAATTAATTATTTACCATAAAATAACTTTCATAAAATAAAATTAAAAAATAGTTTCGTAATTTAGTGAATATCATTTGAATCATTCATCTTAATAGCTATATGTTAACTATAATTATATATTAATAACAATCATTATAGTATATTATAGTTTATTAATCCTCAGTATTTAATATATAGAAATATAATATATTTATTGTGCATAATTCAAGATAATCATTGTTCCTTTTTATAAAAAAGCTATATTTAGTGTTTTGTGAAATAAAATATATAAAAAAATTATATTAATTCAAAATAATACTATACAAATTCTCGGGGTTTACAAATAATCACCTAAATTTTATTCTCTCTTGATTAATCATGATATTTTTCAAGTGATAATACCATTTTTACACCCATTGGAACTCAACATTATTGAAATAATATTTAAATAATATATGGGTTCATTTCAGTCTTCGGTCAAAAATTCATTTCTTAAAATACCACGTTTTCCAAATATGGTTTCAAATTTTAAATCATTAATGTTTTTAGAATGATTTATTAAAAGAATATTTTAATAATTTTTTGTTTTTAAAAAATGATTAAAGGAATATCTTTATCGCTTTTTGAAAAAGGAACTTTTCAAAAAAATTTACCATGAAAAATCAATATTATTTAAAACATGTACGTAACTTCCCATCAGCTAGAATTAAATTTCATTGAAGTTTATATTTCATGTTTATAATGATATCTTTAAAGAATATGTTTTTAAGTGTGATTTTCAGATAAAATGATTTTTATAGTGTATTTTAAAATTAAAACGGTATTTTGAATTACATTTTTTAAAGATATTTTTATTGTATTTACATTAATAAAAAAACATTATTTTACCACAGGGATGAATTGTATTGATACCATATTTATTATTCCTCCGCATGGTTTATGATCATTTTGATTATGTAAAGTATTAACCTTCACATACATGATTCATTTTTGTAGTAAATAGTATTATGTTGAAATTTTCACTTTACTATGATCTTTGGGTATTAAATATCCCTTAGATATCAATTTTAATTATCACAGATAATTTTATTTCTTAAAATGTACATCATATCCTTATACTCAGTACTAAATTAAAATTTATTTGATACCCTGGGAAATATTTGTAAATTTTATCCTTTAATCAATAAAGATTCTTGATGACAGGGAAAACTATTTATAAACCAATTATTCAATATATGAGAATTAATTTTAACTGGTACAACATGGGTGGGGCCTAGTTATAGATAGATCCTAAATGAATTGGTGGTTTCGTGGGATGAATGAGTTGTATATCCTAAGTTATGTTGGTTTTTACCTAGTATGAATTAATCTATCTTGTGAAAGGTACTGGTGGTAAATTTACCATGTAACTTGGAAGCATCGTTTATAATAATTAAACAATAAATGCATTCTGAATTTAGTTATTATTATCCATGATATTTTCGCAATGAAATTTGTTTATGTATTCTTACAATTCTATGTTTTTTTATTAAATGGAATGTGATTTTAGTTACATACCTTACTGTCACACCTGAGTTTTGAATTTCATCTTTGGTTCTGGTTTGTGTTTGTTCCTCAACTCATTTATCGAGAACTGTGTGACATGATTGAATTTTTTTTATTTTCTTCCCTTCCATTCTTGGCCTAGATTCCTTTATTTTTTTCAACCTAGACTTTTAGTGAAAATCTGTGATTTTGGGGAGGGTAGGCCTTATGAACAGTTAGTAGTATCCATGAACCCTATATTATGTAACAATGTGGAAACTCCTGGATGAGATAGTAGCTACTACATGGATACCACATCAACATACCATGTGTGTAGGCCTTGTGGTCGATCTATTTCTCGACAGTAGCAGTTGCACGGTATCTGGTCGATTTGAAAGACCATGCAGACAAACCATGTGTCATTTCTAGATTATTAAAAACATTTCACTCTCAATAGTTTTTATACCCAAACATACCATTAGCTCATTCATTTGGGTTCATTCACCCATGTTACATTCTCCCATTTCCTTGACTCCTCCATACCTCCATTTTTGGGAATTGTTTATACGATTTCTCCACCAGATCATATAGAATGTCCTCCCTCCATTGGTTTCTCCCTCCATTCATAGGTATTTTTTAGTTTCTTGGGGTTCCCTTTCTCCACCATCTAGGGTTTCTATTTTTTTGGGTTAAAACATAAAATATTGGTTTTAATATTGATGTTCTAGGTGGGATCTTGTCATCCTTAGGTGCGGTTGAGGTGAGATTGTGTTTTTTCACCATAGTTTGGATGTTATTCAACGAATATGGTATGATCTCTTTGTACCTCTCCTTTAATGTTGATATTTCATTGATTTCCTGATTTATAAAACTCCCTTAATTTTTAAATAGTGAAATTTTACATAGAATTATTCTTCCCACTGAAATGAAGGGTTTTTCTTAATTTCCATGAATGTGTGATGTGGATTTAAAGTCTTTTCCACAAAAAAAGAGGTTCTTAAATTTCGATTTTTGATTTTCCAAGTATTTTTTTGGTTCGTAATGACATGGTTTGGTTTAATAAAATATATTTTGTCACTAAAAATGGTGATTGATATTTCCAAATATTGATTTACAGGTTATCTTGGTATAGAAAATGATTTTTATAGACTTATTTATAGGATATTTGATGTGTTTAAATGTCATGAGGCCTATTTGGATTTTTTATCGAATGGTTTCTTTTGGGAAAGACCCTCATATGGGTGAGTCACTTGCCTTATTGGTCGACTATCGGATGGGAGTGTCTTTGGTATGGGACTTCCCTTGCGTGAAAAATCTTTTTATCGTAATGGGATTCCCATGGGGCAGGTGGGGTGTTACAAGTTTGTGTGAGGGTATGGTTTTATGTATATGGCATGTTATTTGGAATGAATGCAACACCCCTTTGTGAACATAACATATACACCTAGAAAAACTATGAGGATTTCTGAGATCAGTTGTTGCACTTGTGATTAATGCACTAAACAGTGGCCCATAATTGGAGGATATTTGAGATTATTATTATGGGATTGGGCCCCTCAGTCTATCCTGAGTTAGGGTGGTGGGGAATTTGGTCATTTTCATTTCACTGTGTGTGTCATGCTACAGGTTATCGGTTCACATGTATTGTTATGTTCTGGTTCTTCTATCAGTTCCTATGTATTCCTTTTTTTCTGTAATTCTAGTATGGTTTGTGTCATTTCCCTAGTTGTGTAGAATTATATTTTAGGTACATGGTATTGGTGTCTTCTTGAAAATTGTCAATGTGAGTCCTGTTAAATATTTTTTCAACAAAATTGTTTTGAATGATAAATCATTTCACTTTTTCTCTCTTTCGAAAGAAATGAACAATTCCTATATCATTCTCTTGGTCACCTTTTTCCATTGAACCTTATTTAATATCATAAGGGAAATAGATTGTTATTGTGATTTTTTTCATGAAAATGTTGTGCATGGAAAACCCTATTCTTATAAATTTTTTTTCAAATATGATAATTGATGTTTATTTATCTAATGTATGTTCATTGTGAATATAATTATTCTAAAATACCTATTATTTTTTAACACTCACAACTATATTTATTTATTTTTTTAGCATATAATTTAGGTTCAAGATTTAGTTTTATCACCTTAAGAGTTATTGGGTTATATATTGGAGTGATACCCTTAATGTCACATGTAGATGTATTGAGAGTCAGTTTAATTTTTCTACTTGGTATAGTTTGTTTTCTAGTTTATTGTTTTTTATTTTAAATATAAATAATATAATGGTTAGAATTTTTCTTGAGGCAGCTTTGTTTTTTTATTATTCTACTACTTTTTTTTTCTTAATTAGTGAAATTCTTGTCTTTTTGTACTCTACTATTCCCTTGGCACTAGTTACCATCCTAGGAGGACCGATAATGTGTTCTGGGCCTTGCTACATATCATCTCTGGTGATCGGTTTAGGGTTGACCCGGGTTGGTTCATGACATAATATTATCAATGGAGGTATTCTGTAAAGTGGACCTTGCATATAACATCACCCATTGATATTTAGGGATTTCATGGTAGATGTATTAGGATTTTCATGATCGAGGTGTATGAATGCGAAGGACATCATGAACTTTTCTCATTTCGAACATCATGTTACCATGAGATATATGGGTATGGTGGTGTCGTTTTGTTTTTTTGGATTATGTGTTGTTGTGAAATGACAATAGTGTTGGTAAATTGGCATTAATAAGATCTCATGTCCTAGAAATCCATGTGATGTGAGGTCATTACCATATAATGATCCTCATGATGGTGGTGTGATTGGAATTTGGCCGCCAACCATATGTCTAAGTAACCAATCGACACTAGTTTCCATTTTCTGAATTGTCTATATTTCCCATAATTCTAGAAATTGGTTTCAAAAGTTCTATTTATGACTTATAAAAATTGAAATTTAAAATGGTAATGAATTTGTTTTGGTTATTGTAAAATGGATTTATATGGCTAGTATTAAGGAGGGCTTGGGAAATTGGGTTTTTGTGAAAAGGATTTTTGGGTTAAATGGAATTTGTTTAATCAGATGTGTTGAATATTGATAAATGTTTTGAAATAGAGAAATTGGTATTTAGAAATGATTTTTAATGGTATGTGATGCTTTGAAAATATTTTTGTGATTTTTTATGATGGTTTTGGTTACGATGTTAGTGATTATTTTAGAAATTTTCTAAATATTGTAATTGAGTAATTTTTTGAAAGGGATGTGTGAGTTCTAAAAATGGGTTTTAAATTGAATGGTTGGAATTATTATTTTGTAAGGGTTTGGTGAGTTTTGAATTAGGTTTTCATTTATTGTAGTTAGTATTTTTTAAAAATATTCATGGAAGGTTCTGAAATGGAGATGTGGGTTGAATGCTTTATTTTAACGTTTTGTGTTTTCATGGTTGACCACATTAATGGGAATGTGTGATAATGTCAATGTATTTTTAGTATGTAAACTAGGTTTGAATGTGTGAGACTCAATGGGATGCCATAGGTGAGTTTTTAACACACAAAACATGTTTTAATTCGAAAAGTGATTTATTTAGAAGAAGTGTTGTAGTGTGTGTTCTTGTTGTTTTAGAATGTTGGTTGTGATGATTTTGAGCCTGAGGATTCATCCAAGTCTATTAGTGTTTCTAGTTTGTATTCTTTTTGGGTGTTTCTTTTGAAATGTTTTTTGGAAAACCATGGTGGTGATTTCCTTTGAGTTTTAGTGTTTTTTGTGGAATGATTTGGCCTATGGAATAATTTTGTTGGGACCATGGTTTCGACTCATTAGCTATAGTGTGTCACTATGAAAAATTAATGTATGTTCTGAATGTGGTGATATGTGACCTCCCTATTAGTGAACTCTCAAGTTAATCAATTAAAGGATTTTTAACATGGAATTTAAAGCTTTAATCTACCTCTTTCTTTTCTAGTTCAGCTGATCCTCTTGTAGTGGTAGGGAAGATGTGAGTGATATGGAAAAAATCTTTCGATTGACAGATGACCTCAGTTGTGGGATGGATTTGATGTTGGTGTTCTCTAAGGTTCACTATTGAAGAAGTAAAGGGGAACATATAGTTAAGAAGTGGGGACATTCGATCTAATGAGATTATTTCTAGCTGCTTTCTTAAAACGAATGTCTTCATATTTATTTAGTTTCTTGTAACTATGTTCATTCTAGGCCACCAGGGTGGTGGTTTTGTTTGTAATGGGATTTTATATAAATTTGTTGGAATTCTATGAGGGTAGTGACCTGGTTTAAGATCCCACTGCCTATAATATTTTCCTCAGTTTCAGGGGTCATTTCGGGACCATATGGCAGTGTTTTGTTATCTTTAAAATGAAAAGGTGGATGTTATAGAGCCTTTTTGTGACTTATGTTCTGAAAAAAGTGTATTTTTCCTTAAAAAATTCTGAGATTATTGATTCTTGATGAATGTGTTTCCTCATGTATCATTTCGGAAGTTGTTACATGTTCATGGTGAAAATGATTATGCATGTTCATCTTCTAGGTCCCTATCATGTTAAAGTGTAATTTTGAGGAAGAGTGAGTTTTGGGGTCTTTTGGTTCATCCTGGAATGTGGTGTAGCCTCTTGTAGCACCAATAATATATTTTTCATTTGGGGGTTTTTAATGCCTGACTATGAAATAAGGGATGATTCAATCACCAGATCTCTGGACATAGGTCCCACAGTGAAGCTTACATGTGGTCAAGAAAATCCTATTTGTATGAAAGGCCTTGGTTTAATCTATGTCTCTAGAGCGGATAATGGAGGAAGTTCAAGCCTCTAGGATATTTGTCCGAGTTTTAGTGGATGTATTTAGAGGAAAAATGGATTGAGAACATCATTTATACATTGTAAACAAATTGTGTGGGAAAGTTTTCCATTGGGTATGAAGAGGTGTAGTCATTTTGCCTTACTAAAATCATGGTGTTTGTATCCCACCGAGTGTGAGTTTCCTTTTTAATGGCCTTTATATAGCTGATCTATATGAATCGAGTGTGGTTGTGTTGGGGTTATTTGGGGATTTTAAGGGTACGTACAATGTTTCGGTTGAGGTTCTATTAGTCCATTAGTTTGGCCCTCCCTTCCCCTCCCCTCCCCTTCTAGTGGGGATTTTTGGTTCTCAAGGGAAGGTTCTAAAGAATGTTTAATATTGATTTCTATTATGGTGGGGATACCCACTATGGGTCTTATTAAATTTCTAAAAATGAAGCTATGTGAACCTGTGTCTTGTATTGGGGAGTCTATTCGGGCATCCCTATGTCAGTATCCTAGATTATTCATTTCATTCATCTCATCTAGTTGTTCATTTATAATTTTGGGGAGTCCATTTAGGCCTCCATATGTAAGTATCTTAGGATCATTCTAGTATCAATCTAATGATTGGTGGTCACATACAGATATGTTGGAATGTGTGTGTTCATGTGGCGTAGTTAAAGTGTTGTGCTATAGGTATTCTTCATATGTGGTTGGAGCTTGTTTGTTGTTTGGATGGATGTTTTGAGCATCATGGAAGCCCTATGTATTTTTTAAATGATCAAATATAGGTGTGTTGACATTTGGGGGGGGGGGGTGGCAGTTAGCGGGGATACCATTTTGGTCTCCGACATTCATTAGGCTATCCTTTTTTGGTTGGTAGTGTTTTTTAAATCTCTTTATTTCTTATTTGTGAAGAACCAAATTGATTTGTCAAAGAGTGTTGGTTTGTCATTTAGTTTTAAGCCATAGATTGACATTACTAGGGGTGGGAAGGCACTGACACCTGGTTAGCACACAATTTGTTGTAACCGTGTAGCCATGCCTTGGTAACAATGAGAAATCTCATCGGTGAGATAGTAGCGAATGCACAACTATTAATACCATGTGGGTAGGAGAAGTGGTCGATCTATTTCTTTGTAGTAATGGTTGCATAGTATCCATGTAGTTTAACGGACTTTGTGGACTAACCTTGTAGCCTATCCAAATTTTGAAAAACTTTTCTATCCCCTTAATTTTTATACCAACACACACCCTTACCACCCCCATTCAAGGTTTTCCACCCAAGCTACCACCTCCCCTTTCCATGGATCCTCCGGAGCTATATTGTTCCGCATTTTTTGCATGATTTCTCCTTCAGATCATCTTGTATGTCCTATGTCCCATGGTTTCCCCCTCCATTATAGAGTTTTATTCCAGTTTCTTGGGGTCCCCTCTTTCCCTCTGCTGGGGTTCTAATTTTTTTGGTTAGAAACTAAAATATTGTGTTTGGTCTAGAGGTTTTAGAACAGATCTTGTGATCCTTAGGTGCAGTTGAGGTGCAATTGAGTTTTTCACCGGATTTCAAAATTTCTTCATCGATTGAGGTAGAATCCCTTTGAACCTCTCATATAAAGCTAATATTTCATTTATTTATTGATTTATTCACCTCCCTTAATTATTTAATAGTGGTGTTACATGCATATAATAATTGATCCTTGTAAAACAAAGTGTTTTTCATAATTTCCTTGAATGTGTGATGTGGATTTGAAAGGGTTTTCACATCAAGTGCGTCTTAAATTTCATGGTTGGATTTTTAAGTAGTTTTGGTTCTTAAAGGTGTGGTTTGGGGTTACGAATGATATTGAGTTACTAAAAATGGTGATTTTTTTCCATGTAAAAATTTATAGGTTTTTTTGACATTGAAAATGATTTGTGTATATATATTTGTCGAATATTTCATATGTGGAAATGTTATGAGGCCCATTTTTTATTTTTATCAAAAAGTGTTTTTAGGAATAACTACTCTTATGGGTGAGTCACATACCTTTTGGATCATCTATGGGATGGTAGTGTCCCCGGCATGGGACCCCTCGTGTGTGAAAATTTGTTTTTAAGGCAAGGGACTCCGCATGGGGTATCTAGGGTGGTGCCGACTTTTGTGAGGTTATGGTGGTATATATATGAATTTTTGTTTAGAATGTGTGGATAATCCCTTTGAGAAGATAACAAGGGAACATATCTTAGCTATGAGGATTACTAAGAATTATTGATGCACTAGTGGTTCACGCACTGACCAGTGGCCCATAGTAGGAGGATATTTGGGATTATTAAAATGGGATTGGGTCCCTCAGTCTTTCCAGTGTTAGGATGGCCAAGAATTTGGGAGTTTTGATTTCATCCTATGTGGAATGCTACCGTGTATGGGGCACCATATTGTAGGATGTTCTAGTTCTCCTATAGGTTCCTAGGTTTTCACGTGTTCCTATTATTATTATACTGTTAGTGTCATTTCCATCATTGTGTATAATTATATTTTTGGTACTTGGTTTTGGTGTTTTATTAGAAATAGTGAATTTGAGTCTTGTTAAAATGGTTTTCAATAAAAGTGTTTTTAATGAGAAAGCAATTTCAGTTTTCTCACTTTCACAAAAAAATGAACACTTCCTAATTGACTTTATTGGCCTCTTCTCCCCATGAACATTGTTTAAATTCAGGTTGGAAATAGATTTAGAATGTGATTTGTTTACTTTAAAATTTATATATTCAAAAAACCAATATTTATAAATCAAATTTCATGCCTATTAATCAATGTTTCTTAATTTAATCGATGTGGATTGGGAATAGAATTATTTGTTCATACCTAATTATTTTTAACACTCACTACTATAAATTTTTTTTCTTTTTATCTTCAATATAATGTTATGTATTTGGTTTGATCTCCTCATCTAATAGTTGGTTGTAGATTAGAGATTGGCCATCAAGGTCACATGGTGATCTCATGGGTGTTTGGTTCAGTTTGGATTCATGTTTTAGTTTTTTTTTCATTTAGTGGTTTTTTATTTGAAATATAAAAAAGGTAATGTTTGGAAGTATATTTAAGGTTTCTTTGTTCTTTTATTTATATTTATTTTTTTATTTAATGGGTGAAATAATTCCCTTATTGTACTCTATTTTTTCACTTGGTTTTTTTCACCATCCCGGGAGGATTGGGAACATCTTTTGAGGCTTGCTGTGGATTGGATTGGGATACCAGTTTGGGGTCATCCTAGGATGGTTCATGAAACTTACCATATTAATTTTTCATTAACTTATTAGGATATTCATGTTATTTAAATGGATTTTATATTAATTTGTTTACAATTTCATATTATTTATGAACATCATTAATAGCTTAAATATACAATGGAATTTGTGTTCATATATTTAGCATTCCTATATTTACTGGGCTCATTCATTCATTATAACTTCTTTTGTATTTAACCATTACTGAGAATTTTAGTTCACCATACATTTTTTCATTTAATTTATAACCAAAAATATTATTATGAATGATATGCAGGGATATGCTAAAGGGAGTAATGTTATTTTAAAAATAGTTTGTTGTAATTTTTTCATTCCAAATGTAATGTAATAGTCATGTATATATTAACTTTTCCATGAATACTAAAATATAAGGTCCTTATGGACGTGTTTCTTTGTAACTTATTCCAATTTAATGTTAGTAGGAACCAATTATAGTATATGGGGTTCAATGTCGCCACAATACTTGTTTCATATTATATACATTAGGCTTCCCCCACATATATTGTAAGTAAGAAGTTTGTGTTGACCTTATACCACTAGACTAGTCACCTTAATCTAGAATATATTCTGAGATAAGTATCAATATTATCCTGAACGTATTTTTTTGATGCTTGAACTATTGGTGTACCTATTTCCTCTTTCTATTATACCAAAGTGTTCCCTTTGTATTCTCTAGTTTTTGAGTTTTATTTAACAAATTTTGATTGTCAAATATCTCATGGATTCATGTTGATATATGGTATCAGCAATATTTTTAAATATCTAGTTCTTTTATCCATAACAAATTTTATATAATCAGCTATCCTATAATCCTCAATTTATAATTCATCCATGTTCTAGTCCTTTAATAGGATATTCTCATTATATATTATATCTCAACTTATTTTGGTCAACTTCTAATCATCACTCTATAGTTGGTATCCAAACTCTTAATTTCCATATCATGTAAGAAAACATTATTTTATCTTTTAATCTATGTTATATCTATCATTTTAATCAAAACAATCCCAAAAACACTATAAATTATTTTTTTGTGAAACTTCAGGTATATTATAATACCAATGATATTAGTTTAGACTTTTTACTACTATGGAAGTCGGTGCTTTGTTGGTCATGTATGCTATCATATTAATAGATTTACCCCATATGGTCATGGGTATAACAACGTCCACACACATTCATGTAGAATTCTATTCCAAATTCAGGTTCATATTCTATGTAAATATATTTTTTGTGGAGTTATAGGTAAAATTATTAAATTCATGATTGGATTTTTTCAAAATAATGTTCTAGAATTTTTATCCATTTTACACACCATAATTTTCAGATTATATGAAATTTAATTTTTTTACCCCATTCTATCTCAACTATGGGTTTTCACTTTACATTGGAATTAAAAACTATAGATTTATTTTTGAGAAAATATACTCTTACCTTAATTTTGGTATCATTAATGATTTTGATAAATTATCATGGTCATATATGAAATTGATTTGAATATGGTCCCTCAACATCTATGTGAAACAACTCCACCATTCGTGTTTTAGGCATCTCGATATTAAGATTTAATTAGGCCCAATTTTTCAATTTAACAACACAAATCCAAATAGTTATAATTTCTATTTGATCAAACTTCATAACTATGGAACCCCTCCTTTTTTACATAACTTTTCATTTTCATGGTCTAAACTGAGGATATTTTAAAATTTTGTTTCTTTGAAATACTGTACTTAATAAATGAAAAAATAAAACATTATTATAATCCAATTGAATGAATTTTATTTTATTTTCAGCCAATATAAATTAATGAATCTAATAATCTAGGGAGATACATCAATAGAATGGGTGAGAATATGGCCTAGTAAGGGAAAGCATGGGGAACAATTTACATGTGATCTGAGAGATATCAATAACAAATTTAAGAATATAATAAAGGCATGAAAAAAGTAAAAAAGGGAATATAATAATGAAAATAAATTGAATCATAACACGGAATTCTAGATAAAACATTAAAATTATATGTTAATAAACATATCACCAAATTTCATAAAATTTACCATGGTTATTCACCAAGGTATTGTAAAACACGGAGTCTCTAGAGATAAAATTATTTACCCAATGCATTGCTTAACATTTATATAAAACCCTTAATAATGTATTAATTAATTCAATACATTAATTTTATAATAAAACATTTCATAAGAAACTCATGGATAACAAATGATATGGGTTTCATATCAAAATCATTTCATTTTAAAAAAAATGCTTAAAGACAATATATTTATGTTATTATTAACACACAAAATAGGGAAGGAGGGTTTCATATATATTAATCCCATAATTAAATAGATTAATATAAAATATATTTGAATATCCCTATAAAAAAGTGGTTTTGGTATTTACAGATAAAAATTAGAGAAATTATTGTGAAAAAATAGAGAAATTTTGATAAAACAATTCGGCACCATAATGGGTATGAAACAAGGTTTTATTAATCATTAAAAATAGAGTGGAAAATGATATCCCCTTTATAACAGAATTTTAATATATTAATTAGATATAATAAAATTTAATAAGAACCACGTTTTAAATTTTGAAAAGTAGACCACATAATAAAAGAACTTTAAAAGAAACAGGATGTTTTGATTTCCTTTACCTTGAAGAGTGACTCATAAAACATGAGGCTCGAGACCTTAGGGTCTTGATGAACCATGTAAGGGCTATTTGTGAGGTAAAAATATCATAACACTGTAGAAGATAAATTCAAAGTGAAATGAAATGGATAAATTGTTGGTTTTTTTAACAATATAGGAGGATTTATTTTTTATCTTTTTTGGACACCTAGGTAGTGATAAATGAAAAATAATGTGATTTACTATGATATTGGATACATGGGAAATATATTATGATATTTTTTTCCAAAATATTTGACCTAAATTTTATATTACATATTACATAATTATGATGTCATTAAACATACCAAATAACTAAAATTTTATTTTTTACTATTCAACAAAAAATGAATTATTTTAAGAAATTATAATAAAATCATTCGACATTAATTAGGATTTTCTAATTTCAAAAATCATATTTATTTTACCATTATAATTATATAAATATGATAATTTGAACTTTTAAATATAAGAATTATTATTTATTAAAATCAATATCAGATAGAATGTGTATATTGAAATTTCTAACCCTTGAAAAAAAATTATATTTTAAATTTAAATAGGATTTTTTAGTCTTAATATTTAATTAAAAAAACATTATTCATAATAACATATTTTATTATAATATTAATATCTTCTCTAAAAGGGTAAATTTCATCTCTAAAAATCAATTTAAAAAATTTGTTACATTTTAAGGAAAAATTATAATCAAAATTAAATTGAAAGGACAAAAAGATTATTTATATAATTTCATTACACTACAAGTAACTACAACCTCTAAAAACCCATTATAACACCCACATAAGACCTAAGTCTAAGGTTTTTGATGGCGATATATTCTTTGGGTGACATGGATAACATCTGAATCAATAATTTCCACTGACATGAACTTCTCCCATATCAGATATTGTTCATGATTGACATGTTGAATCTCAGATGATGATTGTATGTGATAAAAGCCCAGTGATTCTACCTCCCTCCCAAGCTCCAATAAATGGGTATTATATGGTATAAATCTACTGGTTGGGCTATCATTTCTCCATTAGGTATTAGTTGTCTATTATCATTTCTACTTATAAAAATAATTGTAAAGTTAACATTATTATTATAGTATTGTTTCCAATGATAATATTAACCAACAATCATAATTGAACAATGGTCATGTAATAGTCGAAACCTGATGGTCACAATTCAAATTATAATCACTTCATTATTAATTTGATATACTTTTTTTGAGTAAAAAATAATTTAAAAAATATATTTCATGAGAAAATTATCATTCAAAAAATCTCTGTCATTACATTCATCCACCCTTAATAAATTTCATCCCCAAAATGTTAACTTCTTCCTTAAATTTAGAATAGTTTTACGTACTTATTTCTAATTATTTCACCAGGTTCTCATGTTTCTTCTTCATAATTATGGTTCCTCCACAACATTTGGATAACGTGGGAAGTCTTGTGGTGTATAACCTTTCATCCATGGTCCATGATACCCACCGTCTTCTCCACATAAGAGTGGTCATGTTCTATTTTTACCATCTCATGAATTAGTACATGTGAAGTTTTAGGTATGAACTTCCTCAAGATACATATATGGAACACATTATAAACATAATGTATATTTTGAGGAAGTCCAAGCTGATAGGTTACTTCTCTTATGTGATCAAGGATTTCATAGGGGAAAGTGTACTTGGGGATATGATTCCATTTCTTCCCAAACCACAAGACTCTATTACATGCTTAAATTTGAAGAAATACTTTCTCACCAACGTCAGACACCATGTCCCATAAATAGTTTTCAAAATAGATATTCTACTAATTATGATCAGCCTTTATGTGTTTTTGGATGACATGAACCTTTTATATCATCATTTTTACAAGATCAGGCCCAAGAATATTTTTCTTACAAACTTCATCCCAACATGTAACAGTTCTACATCCCTTCTTATATAGAGGTTCATAAGGTTGGATTTGAAAAATCAATTGGAATATATTGTAGAATGAGAACTCAACTAATAGATGATGTTGTTATTATCCACTTTAAAATTCCATTGATCTTATTCTAAAATATATACCCATGTTTCTAAATAGTTTTTTCAGGTTGGAGATCAGTTTGGGGGAGATAGGATATACAAGAATTCAATTTAGTATTCAGAGGATTTTGAATCATTCTCCTAAATTTTGATGTTAGACTTGGATCATGACGAGGAACGATTTAAAGTTTCAGTAAATTCATCCTCACCCCTTCTTTTACTTAAATCGTGGATAATTCTTCAGGATAATAGTATTCCATAATAAATATAAAAGGGGAAGTCTTGGTTAGATGGTTTATTATAACCCATTTTGAATTTTTTTCTTTGGAAATTCTTTTGATACTAATCACAATGTCCAGAGTGATATTTTCCAAATTCCAAGTTTGTATGTGTAGTGGTTGTAAATACCCTTCAATATGGTAACACACTACCTTCACCTGTTGAACCACCAATCACTTTTTAATGTATTCAAAAATCTCCCTTTTCATGCTATCCCACTAATAATGATCAAGAAGGTACATATAAATTTTTGAGCTCTAGTAATGTATAGAGAGTGTAGAGAAATGATACTCATCAATTATTTCCTTCTATATTTATATAATATATGTAACATAGAGCCTTGTAAATCTTTTTAGTAGACCTTCTTGATCAATATTTAACTCATGAAACTTCCCATTCTTCATAACCTCTATCTCCTTCTGAAACATAGGATATTGCCTCTGATCATTCTTTTCATCTCAATAAATGATGGTTGAAGAATCATTTGGGATATGGATGATGATATCCCATCACTCATGATTTCAATATCCAATATTACTAGGTCATTGATCAAATTATATACATGAATCCACATTATTTATAGAACAATTGGGTCTTCCCTACTTAATGCATAAGTAGATTTGTTTTCTCTTCTGAGTTGATATTTAATTGAAGCTTCGTATCATTTAAAACACTAAAAATCTCCTTTTTCTTTTGTTCAATTCCCTGTGCATGAAAATATATTTCAAATTTTTGTTCTATGTGTATATATAACATTTTCCGAAGAAAGATTCTACCACCATATCCTCGGTCCCATGGTTTACCCCTCCTTTATAGATTTTTATTCCAGTTTTATGGGGTCCCCTCTCTCCCTATGCATGGGTTCTTATTTTTTACGTTAAAAACTAAAATTTTGTGATTGGTCATGTGGTTTAAGAATGGATCTTGTGTTCCTTAGGTGCAATTGATGTGCAATTGAGTTTTTCACCAGATTTCAAACATTATTCATTGATTGAGGTATGATCCCTTTGAACCTCTCCTTTAAAGAAAAAATTTCATTTATTTATCGATTTATACACCTCCCTTAATTCTTTAATAGTGTTGTTTCATTCATATAATGATTGATCCTTGTGAAATGACGTGTGGTTCTTAAAATCCGTGAATGTGTGATGTGGATTTGAAGGGGTTTTCACATCAATTGCTTCTTAAATTTCTTGGTTGAATTTTCTAAGTATTTTATGGTTCTTAAAGGTGTGTTTTGGCTTTATAAACGACATTGAGTTACTAAAAATTGTGATTTTTGTTTCCAAGTAAACATTTCTAGGTTTATTTACATAGAAAATGATTTTTTAATAGTTATATGTCGAATATTTCATGTTTGGAATTGTTATAAGGACCATTTTTTATTTTTATCAAAATGGTTTTTAGGGAAAACCACTCTTATGGGTGAGTCACATACCTTTGGGGTCAACTATGGGATGGTAGTGTCCTCGGTATGGGACCCGTAGTGTGTGAAAATTTATTTCTATGGAAAGGGACTCCCCATGAGGAATCTAGGGTGGTGCTGAATTTTGTGAGGTTATGGTGGTGTATATATGAATTGTTGTTTAGAATGCGTGGACAATCCCTTTGAGAAGATAACAAGGGAATATATCTTAGCTATGGAGATTACTAAGAATGATTGATGCACTAGTGGTTCACGCACTGACCACTGGCCCATATTAGGGGGATATTTGGGATTATTACAATGGGATTGGGCCCCTCAGTCTTTCCCAAGTTTGGTTGGTCAGGTATTTGGGTATTTTAATTTCATCTTGTGTGGAATGCTACTGTGGATGGGGTCCCATGTATTAGGATGTTCTGGTTATTCTATAGGTTCCTAGGTTTTCATGTGTTTCTATGATTATGGTATGGTTAGTGTCATTTCCCTCATTGTGTATAATTATAATTTTGGCACTAGGTTTTGGTGTTTTATTAGATATAGTGAATGTGAGTATTGTTAAAATGATTTTCAATAAAAGTGTTTTTAATGAGAAAGCAATTGCCTTTTTCTCACCTTCAAAAAAATTTGACACTTCCTAATTGTCTTTGTTGGGCTCTTTTCCCCATGAACATTGTTTTAAATAAGGTTGGTAAAATATTTATATTGTGATTTTTTTACTTTAAAATGTATAGATTCAAAAAAACAAAATTTATAAATAATATTTCATTCCTATTAATAAATGTTTCTTAATTGAATGGATGTGGATTGGGAATATAATTATTTGGTCATACCTAAGTATTTTTTAGACTCACTCCTATAAAATTTTCTTCTTTTTATCTTTTATAGAATGTTATGGATTTGGTTTGATCTCCTCATCCAATAGTTGGTTGTAGATTAGAGAGTGACCATCAGGGTCATATGTTGATCTCATGGGTGTTTGGTTCAGTCTATATTCATGTTTTAGTTTTTTGTTTATTCGGTTCTTCTTTTATTTCAAATGTAAAAAGGTAATGTTTAGAAGTATCTTTATGGTTTTTTGGTTCTTTTATTTATTTTACTTATATTATTAAATGGGTGAAATAATTCCCTTATTGTACTCTATTTATTCACTTGGTTTTTATCACCATCTCGGGAGGATTGGGAACATCTTTTGGGCCTTGCTATGGATTGGCTTGGATTACCAGTTCAGGGTCATCGTAGGTTGGTTCATGACACTTACCATATTAATTTTTCATTAACTTATTTTATTATTCATGTTATTTAAATTGATTTTATATTAATTTTTTTACGATTCCATATTATTTATGCACTTCATTAATAGATTACAGATTAAATGGAAGGTGTGTTCATATATTTAGCTTTCTTATATTGACTGTGCTCATTGATTCATTGTTACTTCTTGTGTATTTGACCATTACTGAGAATTTTAGTTCACCATTCAATTTTTCATTTTCCCTATAACCAAAAATATTATTATGAATGATATGTAGGGATACACTAAATGGAATAATGTTATTTTCAAAATAGTTTGTTGCACTTTTTTCATTTCAAATGTTATGTAATTGTCATGTATATATTAAATTTACCATGAATACTAAAATATTAAGTCCTTATGGATTTGTTTCCTTGTAAATTATTCAAATTTAATGGTAGTAGGAACGAAATTTAGTATACGGGGATCAATATCGCCACAATATTTGTTTCGTATTATAGAAATTAGGCTTCACCCACATATATTGTAAGTAAGATGTTTGTGTTGACCTCATACCACTAGACTAGTCACCTTAATCTAGAACATATTCTATGATAAGTATCAATAATATCCTAAACGTATTTTTTTGATTCTTGAACTCTTGGTGTACTTATTTCCTCTTTCTATTATACCAAAGTGTTACCTATGGCTTCTCTAGTTTTTGTGTTTTATTTAACAAATTTTGAATGTCGAATATCTCATAGATTCATGTTGATATATGGTATCACCAATATTTTTGAATATATAGTTCTTTTATACAGAACAAAATTTACTTCATCAGCTATCCAATTTTCCTCAATTTATAATTCATCCATGTTTTAGTCCTTCAATAGGATATTGTTATTATATATTATATCTCATCATATTATGATCAACATCTAATCATCACTCTATAGTGGGTATCCAAACTCTTCATTTCCATAACATTTACGAAAATATTATTTTATCTTTTAATCTAAGTTATATCTTTCATTTTAATCAAAACAATCCCAAAAATACAATAAATTATTTTTTTTGTGATACTTCAAGTAGATTATAATACCACTGATATTAGTTTAGAATTTTTACTACTATGGAAGCCGGTGTTTTATTGGTCATGTATGCAATCATATTAATAGCAGTAACCCATATGGTCTTGGGTATAAAAAAGTCCACACACATTCAAGTAGCATTATATTCCAAATTCAGGTTAATATTCTATGTAAATCTATTTTTTGTGGAGTTATAGGTAAAATAATCACATGCATGATTGAATTTTTTCAAAATGAAGTTCTAGAATTTTTGTCCATTTTATTCACCATCATTTTCAGATCATATGAAATTTAATTTTTTTACCCCATTCTATCTCAACTATGGGTTTTAACATTACATTGAAATTAATAACTAGAGAATTATTTTTGAGAAAATATACTCTTACCATAATTTTGGTATCATTAATGAATGTGATAAATTATCATGGTCATCTATGATATTTATTTGAATATGGTACCTTAACATATATGTGAAACAACTCCATCATTCTTGCTTTAGGCATCTCAATATTCAGATTGAATGAGCCCCAATTTTTAAATTCAAAAACAAAAATAAAAAAACTTATGATTTCTATTTGATCAAGCTTCATAAATATGGAACCCAACCTTTTTTACATAACATTTAATTTTCATGGTACAAAGTGAGGATCTTTTAAAATTTAGTTTATTCTAAATAAGGTATGTAATAAATGAAAAAATTAAAACATTATTATAATCAAATTGAATGAATTGTTTATTATTTTCAGACAATTTAAAATTAATGCATCTAATTAGGGAGACTCATCAATAGAAAGGGTGAGCATAAGGCCTAGTAAGGGAAAGCATGGGGAACAATTTACACGTGATCTTGATACATATCAATAAAATATTGAAGAATATAATGAAGGCATAAAGAAAGTTAAAATGGGCATATAATAATGAAAATAAATTGAATCATAACACGAGAATGTGGCTAAAACATTCAAATTATACTTTTATAAACATTTCACCAAATTTTATAAAATTTACCAATGTTATTCACCAACGTATTGTAAAACATGGAGTCTGTAGAGATGAAATTATTTACCCAATGCATTGTTGAACATTTAATGAAAACCCTTAATAATGTATTAATTAATTTAATCCATGTATTTTATAATAAAACATTTCATAAGAAATTCATGGATACCATATGATATGGGCTTCATATCAAAATCATTTCATTTTAAAAAAAATCATAATGAAAATATATTTATGTTATTATTAACACAGAAAATAGAGAAGGAGGGGTTCATATAAATTAATCCCATAATTAAATAGATTAATATAAAATATATTTGAATACCCCTATAAAAAAGTGTTTTTTCTATTTACAGAAAAAATAAGAGAAATTCTTATAAAAAATTAGGGAAATTTTGAGATACAAATTCGGCACCATAATGGGTATGAAACAAGGTTTTAAGAATCATTAAAAAGAGAGTGGAAAAGTGTATCCCATTAATAAATGAATCTTAATATATTAATTAGATATAATAAAATTTAATAAGAACCTAGTTTTAAATTTTGAAAGATATATCACATAATAAAGGAACATGAAAAGAAATAGGAAGTTGATATTTCCATTACCTTGAAGAGTGACTCATAAAACATGAGAATTGAGACCTTGGGGGTTTGATGAAACCATATAAGGGTTATTTGTGAGGTAAAAATATCATAACATTGTAGAAGATGAATTCTAAGTGAAATCAAATAGATAAATTGTTGGTTTTTATAACAAAATAGAAGGGTTTATTTTTTAATTTTCTTTGACACCTATGTAGTGATAAATGAAAACTAATGTGATTTACCATGATATTAGATATGTGGGAAATATATTATGATATTTTATTCCAAAATATTTGACCTAAATCTTATATTTTATATTACATAATTATGATGTCATTAAACATACCAAAAAACTAAAATTGTATTTTTACTATTCAACAAAAAATGAATTATTTTAGGAAATTATAATAAAATCACCCTACCTTAATTAGGATTCTCTAATTTAAAAAATCATATTTATTTTACCATTATAATTATCTAAATATGATAATTTGAACTTTTAAATATAATAATTATTATTTATTAAAAACAATATCAGATCGAAAGTGTATAATAAAATTTCTAACACTTGAAAAAAATTATATTTTATTTTTAAATAGGATATTTTTAGTCTTAATAATTAATTAAAAAAACTTTATTCATAATAACTTAGTTTATTATAAAATTAATATCTTCACTAAAATGGTTAATTTCATCTCTAAAAATCAATTTATAAAATTTGGTACATTTTCAGGAAAAATTATTCTCAAAATGAAATTAACAGGACAAAAATTTTATATATATAATTTCATTACACTCCAAGTAACTACAACCTCTAAAAAACTGATTATAACACCCACATAAGACCTAAGTCTAAGGTGTTTTATAGTGATAGATTCTTTGGGAGACATGGATAACATATGAATCTATAATTTCCACTAACATGAACTTCTCCCATATGAGATTTTGTTCAAGATTGACATGTTGAATCTCATATGATGATTGTATATGATAAAAGCCCAGTGATGCTACCTCCCTCCCAAGCTCCAATAAATGGGAATTTTATGGCATAACTCTACTGGTTGGGCAATCATTTCTCCATTATGTATTAGTTTTCTCTTATCATTTATACATATAAAAATAATTGTAATGTTAAATAATTATTATAGTATTGTTTCTAATGATCATATTAACCAACAATCATAATTGAACAACGGTCATGTAATAGTCAAAAACCGATGGTCACATTTCAAATTATAATAACTATATTATTAATTTGATATAGTTTTGTTGAGTGAAAAATAATATAAAAAATATTTTATGAGAAAAATATCATTCAAAAATTCTCGGTCATTACATTCTTCCACCCTTAATAAATTTCATCCCTAGAATATTAACTTGTTCCTTAAATTTAAAAATGTTTTGGGTACATATATCTCATTATTTCACCAGGTTCTCATGTTTCTTCTTCATAATTCTAGTTCCTCCACAAAATTTTGATGAGGTGGGATGTCTTGTGGTGTAGCACCTTTACTCCATGGTCCAAGATACCAACTATATTCTCCTCATAAGAGTGGTCATGTTATATTTGTACCAGCACATGAATCAGTACATATGAAGGTTTATTTATGCACCTCTTCAAGAGACATACATGGAATACATTATAAACATGACGTATATTTTGAGGATGTCTAAGCTGATAGGATACTTCTACTATATGATCAAGGATTTCATAGGGGAATGTGTACCTGGGGATAGGATTCCCTTTCTTCCCAAACCACAAGACCCCCATACATGATTAAATTGGAAGGAAGACTTTCTCACCATCATCAAACTCCATGTCCCATAAATTGTTGTCAAAATAGCTATTCTGCTAATTATGATAAGCCTTTATGTGTTTTTGGATGAAATGATCCTTTTCGATCATCTTTTTTACAAAATCATGCCCAAAAAGATTTTTCCTACAAAATGCGTCCCAGCATGTAAGAGTTTTACATCCCTTCTTATATAGAGGTTCATAAGGTTGGATTCAAAAACTCAATTGGAAGCTATTGTAGTATGAGAACTCAAAAAATAGACGATGTTGTTATTATCCACTTTAAAATTCCATTTATCATATTCTCAAATATATACTCATGTTTCTAAATAGTTTTTTCAGGTTGGAGATCAATTTGGGGGTGATATGATATACCAGAATTCAATTTAGTATTCAGGGAATTTTGAATAATTCTCTAGAATTTTGAATTTAGACTTGGATCACGACGAGGAACGATTTAAAGTGTCACTAAATGAAACCTAACCCCATATTTTACATAAATCATGGATAATTGGTTAGGATATTAGTCCTCCATAATAGAGATAAAAAGGGCAGTCTTGGTGAGATGGTTTATTATAACCCGTATTGAATTTTTTTTCTTTGGAAATTCTTTTGATACTAATCACAACATCCAGAGTGATATTTTCAAAAATACTTGTTGTTAAGGGTAGTGGTTGTAAAACCCCTTAAATATGGTAACACACTACCTTCACCTGTTGAAACACCAATCACTTATTAATTTATTCGAAAATCTCCCTTTTCATGCTATCCCACTAATAATGATCATGAAGGTACATGTACATTTTTATGCTCCAGTGATGTATAGAGAGTGTAGAGCTATGATACTCATCATTTATTTCCTTGTATATTTATAGAATAGATAGAACATAGAGCCTTCTAAAAATTTTTAGTAGAAGTTCTTGATCAATATTGAACTCATGAAACTTCCAATTCTTCATAACCTCGATCTCCTTCTAAAACATGGGATAATATCTCTGATCTTTATTTTCATATCATGAAATGACAGTTGAAGAATCATTTCGGATATGGATGATGATGTCCCATCACTCAAGATTTCAATATCCAATATTACTAGGTCATTAATCAAATTATATACTTGAATCCACATTATTTACAGAACAATTGGGTCTTCCCTACTTAATGCATCAGTAAATTTGTTTTCTCCTCTGATGTGATAATTAATTAAAGATTTGTATCATTTAAAACATCCAAAATCTCATTTATCTTTTGTTCAATTCCCTTTTCATGAAAATATATTTCAATTTTTTGTTCAATGTGTATATATAACATTTTCCACAGAAAGATTCTACCACCATATCATCAGAGAAATAAAAACCATATCTAGATCCTGATTGGAAGGAAGTATTTTTAATATCTTATTTCATAACACTTATTTGATGATAACTATATCGAAGATCAATATTGGAGAAGAATTGGTCCCCATGATGTCGGTAAAATAAATCATCAATTATTGGGAGATGTAACTAGTTCATAATTGTAATCTTATTATGTTCCCTATAATCAATGAATAGTCTCATTTATACATCATTCTTATTTGAAAAGATAAAATGTGATGCCCAAGGGGAGACACATGGTTTGATAAAACCATTCTTCAAAAGATCTTGGTGTTGTTTCTTTAATTATTCCAGCTCGACATTTTCTATGCTATATTGGCACTTTGAAATCCTCTCGGAACTAAGAATGAACACAATAACGAACTCTACCTCCCTTTCTATTGGAGGACTAGGTTAATCCTCCAGAAATACGTGGATGTATTTCTGAATTATGTGGATATTTTAGATTCATATACTTTCATTTCCTTCTTCATATTCATTGATAACTTTCATAAAGAAGTCTAAGGGTGGTTGTTCTATATTAATCTCAGGTCTATATATCTATCCAATGAAGATAAATATATGTTTTCTATTCAAGAATACTACTATTTAATTTCAAATTTAGTTGATATAATAATTATACACAGAGATATAGTCTATCTCTAGTATAATGATGAATTTCATCCTTGGAATTATACTAGGTTTGCGATGATATTATGCTCTCCAGTGTGAGTACTAGAGTTTTTATAATTTTTTTATCCTAGAATAATCCCTCAAGGAGTCTTGATAGATAACCGAACTTCTATAATTTTAAGGATTTATTCTTTATTATTTACAAAATCGGAGGAAATAATGGAATTTGTAGAACCAGAATAAAACAATGTACTTGATAGCTTTGAAAGAACAATGAGAGTACTTTCTACCACATAATTTTGACCTTAACCATTGTCAGTTGTGGTATAAAAATCCCAACATTTCACCCTTTTCCTATGTATATGTTTATGGAAAGTCCACTCCATTAACAATTGATTAGTGCAGTGATTGGAAATGTGTCCAAGATGCCCACACTTGAAGTAGTGGACTTCAGGGTGGGCCTGGACCATCTTACCTTTGTTATTTGTGTTGAGAAGTTCAGGATTCACATCAGTATGATAGTTACCAGCTGTATGGGAATCTATTCCATACTATTATCACTTTCTTATACTATTATAGTAGTTCCCTAAATGCTTCTTCTCACATTTGTTACATGTGGGATGTTGAACTTTCTTTCCACCTCTTCTATAATAGAATATTCTCCCTTATCATGGATCAATTGATATTTTCTTTTCATTTGATCTATGTGACCATTGTGTCTCTATGAACTCTAGTTTAACCTCCATGGAACTTGTCATTATTTCCTAATAGCCCCCATAGACTTTATTGGCTAGATTCTTCAGTAGATGGGTTCTTAGACCACTGAATAATCTATCATCCTTTATATAAGGATCAATGACAATGCATGAGGTGTAATAATAAATCCTTGTAATGTTCATCTCTTATCTTCCTACAGATTCATTTTCCTTCCACTTCATCTCTATGAATTCCTTCGTTACTTTCATTCTCATCGAATTGGGTATTTTTTTATGAAAAAGGTTCCGAATAACTCTACCCATTCCATAACTTCAATCTCCCTTCTTGGTTTTTTGTTTTTAATCAGTGGCTTCCACTGATCCGCTTATACCTCTACGAGGTGCGTATATATGGTGAATTTATCTTTTTCTGAATAATGAACTACAAATAAATATCTATTCTATAGTTTATATCCATTTTTTAGAAATCAATGGGTTGGTATATCTACTAAAAAAGATGGTTATTGACGCATAAAGAACATAACATAAAGTTGTTTCCATTGAGGTGAATATTATCTCTCATATTGATTTAAGTTAATTATTTTTCCTTGAGTAATATAATTCTTCACTACCATGAAGTTTTATAATTCGGCTTCCATCAGAGGGTCGTTAGCACATGGACTGTTGTGCTCACCATTTACGCATTTTCTCCTATATCTCATCATTTTCTATAATAAGAAATACCTAGTGAGAAATTTTTTTATTCTAATTACATTATAACCCTGAAAGAAATTTATGTCTTAAAACATCATGAATAAATATATTTTTGTTTAATAACAATTAAATTTTAAATAAATCCTTCATAATGGTTCATCAAAATTGTGTGACTAACCAAACATATCCCCCCTGGAGTTTCAAACCAGGTGCACATTATGGCCAGCTATCGTGTACCATTTTATGTCGAGTTAGGACCAATCCATCTTACTGGAGTTGTCACCCCTAGGTAAATTTTTTCTAGAACCATGTTCACTTGTTGATATCCTGAAAAAGATTTCTTCTCTCAATACCCAATTACTAAACACTTTTCAAATATACCATAATTTTTTCATGTATTTAAAAAAATATTATTGGATTAATTTTAATGTTTTAAAATCCAAATTTTCTCAAATAACTAAATTGTCCTCTACTACCAAATATTTAATCCCACCATTTTTTTAAAAATATTTACATTTTCATTATACAAATAAAATATCTATTAAAGTTTATTACCATGGAAATAAGGTACATAATACATAAAAACATAATCAATTCTTCTAATAAAATTGAATGGGATATTCATTGGTTAATCCTATATAAAATTGTTTCTTCTCAAAACATGGGGACATATATCAAATTAGAGGGTGGGAATTAGGCCCCATAAGGGAATTCAAGGAAAAAAACATACATGTCATCTTGAGAAATATCAATAAGAATTGGAAGAGTATAATAATATTTTGGGAAAATGAAAATAATGAATATCATATTAAAAATAAATTATATAATAAAATGTAAATTTGGATATAATATTTAAATGATACTTTTATAAACATTCCACCATGGATTGTCATTGAGGTGTCTTAAAATTTACTACGGTTATTCAACAAGTTATCATAAAACTTCCAATCTGTAGAGATTAAATTATTTACCCAATGAATTAGAGTGTTATTAGAGTGCACCCTTAATATGAATTAATAATTTTGATCCACATATATAATAATAACTCATTTCATAAATTACCTATTTAGAATAAAAAGTACGAGTTTCATATAAAAATCATGCTGTTTTTAAAAAAAGAACATAATGACAAGATCTTTATACCATTGATGACCCATGATAAAGGAATGTTGGTTTCATGTAAGTTAATCACTAAAAAATAGATAAATTTTAAATCATGGTGAATTCACCTATAAAATAAATAGGTTTTGGAATTCAAAAAATAAAATAATAGAAAATAATGAGAAAAATAGTGAAATTATGAGAAGAAAAATATATAGCATAACTGGAATGACACATGGTTTTAAAACACATTAAACAGGGACTGTAAAAGGGAATCTTATTATTAAAAGACTCTTAATATAGTAAATGGATTTATAAACATGTATAGAATAACATATTATGTAAATTAGAATGATATACTACATAAAATGGAACTTGAAGGGAAAGAGAAGTTGATATTCCATGTACCGTAACGAGTGACTCCTAAAACAAGATGATCGGGACCTTGGGGTCATGAGGAAACCTTGAAGGACTCCTTGGGAGGACTCCCTAGGTGGTAAAAAAATTCAGGAATTTTGGAGGTTCAATTGTAAGTGAATGGAAATGACAAAATGGGTTGGTATTTATAGAAAAAGTGGATGATTTGTTTATTAATATCCTTGGAATCCTAGGTATTGGTAAATGAAAAACAATGGAATTTCTCAAGGAATTGAGAACTTGGGACACATATTATGATATTTTAATCTATAAGGGTCGTATATAGTTTTATATTACTTATGAAATCATTATGATATCATTAAACAGATCTAAACACTAAAATTGTATTTTTACTATTCGTGGAAAAATAATGTATTTTTGAAAATTCTCATAAATTATACCGAACCTAATTTCATTTAGATGATTTAGAAATGATATTTATTGTATAATTATAATTACCTAAATATGATAATTTTAATTTCTTTTTATAAAAATCATTATTTATTAAAAATGATTATAGATATAAAGTGCATTGTGAAATTTCAGACAGTTGAAAAAAAATTATTTTATCATTTATACTTAAATTAGACTGTTTTAATCATAATATTTCATTAGAATAAAAATTATTCAGTATAAAAATGATTATTTATAAAATTATAAATTTTCTAAAATAGAAAATGTTTTATCAAAAAATAAATTTATCAAATTATTCATATTTAAAAAAACTTTTCTGAAAACTGAATTGATAAAAAAACATTTTATTTATAAAATTCCATTAAAAATTATGTAAATACTTCGTAGAAACATAACCCATTATAACACTTACATATGACCTAAGTGTAATGTTTGTTGTGGTGATTGATTCTTGGGTTATCATAGATAACATCGAATGAGTGTTAATTTCAACTAACATGAACTTCTATAATAGGCGATTTCATTCAATATTATCAAATTAAAGGTTGGATTTGGCTGGTTTAAGAGGAAATCCTAGTAATGATACCTCCCTCGTATGAATTGAAAAATGGTCTTTGTGAGGTATGACTCTACTGGTTGAGGTCATCTTTTCTCCTTTCTATATTAATTATCCATTATCATTTCTATATATAACACTAAGTATGACATTAAAATTATTATTATAGTATTGTTTCCAATGATGATATTGACCAATGGTCATATTACAATAAAAACCCGATGGTCAGATTTCAAATTATACTCATATCATTATTAATGTGATATTTTTTTTGAGTGTAAAATAATATGTCCCAAACATTACAAGAAACAAATATCATTCAAAGAATCGAGGTCGTTACACTAATTACCATTCATGCAAGAACCATCATATTCGTATCACTAAAGTAACATTTCTACAATTATTTCCATTCATATTTCATGGGGGAAGATTTATGTTCAATTTACTCGTGTCTAAACATCTAGTTAGATTAATGGTTCTGTCCTAAACTCCACATTTCAAAACCATAGATCTCTGATTCATTTTCCATAATCCATTGATGAAATTAGTTATGAAACCTTCATCATATAACTACCCCCATGGAAAAGAGATTCCTCTTGAGTCCTAGTATATATATCACTACATTTTTAATATAAATACTCCCATTATACATATATATATTTACATAAATTTTTCTAACCATATACAAAGCTTCATAGTTCATGAGACAAACTTCCCCAAAGAATCCAGAAACATAGCGTTTTCACCAATCTTTTATCATCTATTGAGTTGATGGATTCACCAGATTCAATCTCCAATGAATCCAACATATTAGGAGTAGTGAGTAGTTGATCACTACCATGTTCAGTTGCATTATTTTATTTTTAAGGTCCAGATGTTGTCCTATTGGTTTCTCCCTTGCGATTGTTTTCAATTAATTTGAAGATATACTCTTTTAATCCAATTCTAAATGGTAATACCTTGACTAATTGACTATATAATATTATATAGTCATGTATTTTCATCATATTGTCAATGATTCATCCAATGAGGTTAGTGCCCCTTTCCATTTGTATTCATCATACTACATGATGGTTCTTAGACCTCACATATTATAATATATTTATTAAGGATCATATTCTAGATGTCCACAAACATAATATCATATTTTACATAATATTTTGGTTATATATTAACCATTCCATGCTATGATTCTAGTAATTAGTATTTTAACATAATAGACCACACAAAATATGTGAGAGTCATTTTCACATACTGAATATCAAATCTGAACATGTTGAAATAATTCAATAGATTTATCACTGACAATCCATTAAATGGCCTCAATCTAAAGAAAAAACCCATTAGGAATAATTTTTTAGAGATATCTTGTTTTTTAAATCATTTTTTAGGCTACCATAAGTGCATTTTTGGTATTCTTGTACTAATTCTTGAAGTAAACATTTCATTCAAATGTTATCCTGACCATGAAAAATAATTTTCTATCCTAATGTTCCCATAAACCTTTCCAAATATTATCTGATTTCCCACAGATTGGAAATTTTAGATCCTTTTGGATGACATATTCCTCTATTTTCATATTCTATAAACCAATTTCACTTATATTAAAGTAACTGATCTAAACCATTCCTTAATTTATTACCATAGAATTCAATGATAGTATGAACAAATAATATTGAATATAAAATTAAGGTAGGTGATAATTATACATGATATTTTTAGTGTTTCAAAACTGAATTATCCATATTATAACACTAATTTTATAAAATACTCATTAAAATCTGATAAAAAACTAGATAGTTGATGTTTTAGTTCACTGGATTTTTGTATCCGAATGTAGTTCAACATAATGAAATTTCAACACCCAGATGTTCTCTCTCAATCATAGAGTACCCGAATTAGGAATTCACGATACACCCTAATCACTAGATTAAACATAAAATACCCACACACATGTACACACATAGGTATTTAAATAATCATGAAAAAAGGAAAATCAATGTTACATCGTTCATGATTTCATCCTACATCCGTGGGGGAACATTGAAACTCTTTATATTACATAAGTAAAAGGTTTAAAAAAATTGTAGCATATTAAGACAATGTTACATATTTAAAAATTTAATAAATTCTATAATACCATGATGTAGTGTCTTTTTTAGTATCTAGTCTCACCTCCATATATATATGTTAATTTCTAGTTGAATATGTTTCATGGACCACTAAAATTTGTTGGTATCTATCACTTGACTTATTTATTAAATTGAGTCTTTCAATAACTAAATTACATAGTTGATAAACTATTAAATATTACTAAAGACCAATATGTACATTATTATTCATATGTTTACATGATTCTGATAGTCTCATATCTATACTGAAGGTTCATGTTGTTGTTGATCTGGAAAGGCTAAAGAAAACTTCTAAAGGCTGAACATCCAGTGAGTGAGCATCTTGTGACTTGAATAAAGTATCAAGATCCCTAAAATATGTGGGTAATATAAGATATCATAATTATTATTATTGGTATAGTATAGAAATATAAAAAATTTAAATCGAATATATTGTAGGTTTAATTAAAATTCAGGGAAATACAGGCATGAGGTTAGGGTTTATTTAACAATATAATCCTTATTTAGAAGTGTTTATGTCTATGTTTACATTGGATGAATAATCTTGTATTACAATATTAAACCCCATATATTTTATTATCGTCTAGTTAAATCATTAAATTATAATTTTTTCATCTCCCTATGTATTTTATTGTTCAAATGAATTTTTTGAAGGGAAACCAAAATTATTTTTCTGTTGGTCTAGATTTTTTCTTCCAAGTCCACATATTATTTAAAATGGTTTCAATATTGTTTTTCTATTCTAAAATTATCTATTAAAGTAATTTTTTTACTTTCTACAAAAATTATTAATATAAATCTACATATCATTTTCCAAATGAGATATTTTTTACAAAATGTGTGAATGAATCGTTATTTTAATTTTTTTTTCATGGATGTATTTTCCTACTATCATTACTATAATATTCATTGAATATTCCATAAAAATTTACCGTGTTTTAATATAAAAAAATTGTCTTCAATTTTTGGATATATTTAGATTTCAAATAATTTATTTTAAAATGAAATGGGTATTTTTGACAAGAAATGCTAAGGTGATCTATTAAAATACAGTCATCTGTGTGATCAAATTTTGATGAATATTATGATTTACTAGGGATATGATCTGATGTAACCATATACCTTATTTCTATGGATGGATTTTGATCATGTTGTTCAATTTATTAACAATTTAAATATTAATATTTTCTATGAATGTTTTTCAATATGAATGATTATGTTTATTACATATTGAATTACTATTCACCCATATCATATAATGATTTTGTGGAACTTTCTTTGTGATGGTATGTTCCCTTTATAGCTTATCAATGCATCGACATGTCTCTAGAGAAAAACTAGTTTGGAAATTTGGCATGATATGCCTATTTATGATTGATTTCATAGCATGAGGCCTTGATGGTAGGATTATGAGGTTCGACATTATTGATTTCTTCATTATGGAACAGGATTCTGTTGTCCATGTTGTTAATAATGTTGTTCTATCATCCATGTATTTACTCCAATTTTTATGATGATGGTTATATGAATAATGTTATTTCTATTTATATCTAACCGATTATTAATGATATATTTATCTTATGATGTATTCTATTATATCATTTCACTTACTGACCATATGAGATCATCATTTTTTATGTTTTCCTTTATTGGAATTCTAAAAAAGATTTCAGAATTATGTTAGGGGTATACTAGATAAAATTATAATGTTCTCAATAGAATATTATGTTTTATTTCATGTTTTCAAATGTAGTGTCAGAATCATCTATTTTTTGTGTCTCCCAATACAACAAAATATTCAATCCTTGGATATTGTGATCCCTAGTGTCCTGTTCCATTGTTAAAATATATCATCCATCTTCAACTTGCTAGAGTCAGGATGTTACAACACTCAATAGAGAATAATATTTAAAACTAATTAATTTATCTTTGAATAAAAATATATTTGGGTAATTATCAATGTCATATTATCTATCCAATAATCTCACTGCTTCATTTGACAATGAAATTGAGAATAAATTGTAATGATATAGAAGAACCAATATGAAAAATAAATCCATTAATGATCATTTACCTATGATTTTAATTAACATATAGTTATTAAATTAAATGAAAAAAATTCAAAACAACTTGTTGTCCTAAATATGAATTATAATCCCCTTAGTACAGAATATTCAAACATATAGGCCATTTCCATTACATGGATTAAGATTCATACATATTTTAACTAATTTATATGAGTTCAATATATAATATTTCCTCCTTATTATAATTATATTCAACTTCTGAGATTTATCATTAATCTAAAAAGAGTTTCTATGGAGAAAATCATATATCTAGAAAGAAATGAATGAACCCTGTAGAGTCCCCGAATGGGTAGATGAAATGGTGAATTGTTTCACAGCACACCCTCCATAAATGGGATTAGTTCAAGTGACTAAACCATCTAGGGGATAACAAATGGGGGTCATTTTTTCATAAAAACATATTATAAACATTGATATCTAAAAAACCATAATAAGGGATAAAATTAATTTAAGCTACATTTCTTATCAGTTTGATCTTCTTCCAATTTCGGAATGAATATATTAATCATTCATAAAAATGTAATATTAGTATTATCCATTTAATGAATAAAGGCCAATAACTTGATAATATTACATAGTACATCTAAAATGACTATATCTAGGTAGTATACACATGGAAATATATTTTTATACAAAAAATCACTACACCCGATGCTTCTTATTATAATGATTAGACTTAGTCTATATTCAATTTCATGGACCAAGTCTAATACATATATTTCAATACACTATTTTGAAATGAATCCACCATGATAAATTGAAATTATGATAAAATAATATCATTAATGGTAAATGATGTAATCACTAAACTTCAATGGTTTATGGCTCTATAATTATTCACCAATGAACAATACATTCATACACTATTTAATCCAAATCATCCACGTTATTAAATGTGTTAATAATTTTCTTCAAGAAATAAATTTACATATCAATATCTTCCATGTAATCTTAATTACCTCTTAAAATTTAATTTTTCTCATAATCTACTATTCTCTATCGTTCTTATCATTATAGATAAAATCATATTCTCTAATGGATTTATCTTAAATATCAGAGATATATCTAATATTTAAAAATCATCACGTCTTAGTGATCACCATAAAATTTCATATTATATAAATAGTAATCAAATTCATCTAGATTTATCAAAAAAAATCTCTTATATATCAATTGATAATTTCTATATTTCAAGGGTATTCAAATCTATATATTTTTAAAATATAAAAAAATACATTTAATTAAACTACTCCTTTGAAAAAATGTACACTAAAATTCCATATCCTGATATTCAAATTTTGTCTTTAATTTAAAAATACACAATATATCTTAAACATGGTGTTGGTATTCCTAGGATAGTTGAAATCATAAAAAATTCAACAGCAACAGCTAAAAACCAATAACCCAAGATTTATAATGTATTTGAATTGAAACAATGAAGAAATAAATGAAAAAAATAACGGTCCTTACACTGATGTGATTCCAAACCATCTTCAATCGAATAGGCAAGATGAAGATTAAAATTGGTAACAAATATGAATGCCTCATACTTACTGTATCAAAGGGTTGATGTTAACCACACATTGTATTTGAAGGACTATGATTATCAAAAAGGTATCTGGGTGATTCATTTAGTAAAGGTGGAAGGAGATAAATATTTGTAAATAGAGATAATTCTCTAGAAATTCATACCACCCATCACAAGGGTGTAACCCCATTTATATAATCCATAAGTATAATCAAATAGTTCCATGAATTTACTCATTCATTACAATGCATGTGTAAATGGGATTAGACTATTTATGCAATCATCATATGAAGGCATCAACCTCCCAAATGTTCCATCTAACAAAACGTTTCATTCAATGATATATATAATAATATTATTTAATGTGAACATTTAATGCTTTAATATAATTCATAATTATTCTGTACCTAGTAGGTTGTATGATAAAAACTAGTGATGTATGATAGTCCAGTCAATGACATATGATATGGGTAGATCATAACTTATAATTGGTTAACTGCAGTAACATGTTATCTTATAACATGATATATGATATAAATATATGATTTTATATAATATAGTCATATTGTATTATATACATAAGGGATTTTGGCATATCTCATTAAATATCACACTTTTACTAAAGACTCATTGAATTTTTTACATTTACCTATACATTTATAACAAATTAAAACATTTGAGTCCATATAAAATGCCCTTTATGAATATTATAAAAAATAATTTTGGAATGTTTCCATCAGCATTACTATATCAGACATCATATATAAGACCTTATGAATAACCATCCATAATTATTTTACAATAAACTATATAAATTTTAGATAAAATTTTTGATTCCAACACTATCCTCTTTCTGTAAACCATAAATTCATAACCACATAAATTCAACGAATTCAATGGAAAAATTTATTCATGGATTCACAAATATTCGTGATGGGTGGTCACTAGAAAAGAATCATTCATACTTGTGATACAAAGAGACCAAAAATCATCTATATTATACAATTATATCTACTCACCTATGTCCAGAAAATACATCATATATAAAAATGGATTTTTATATGATCATCATAAAAACACATCAAGTTACCATGGGAAATTGATTATGAAAATACCATATTGACCACACACACATTCTAGAACCTCTAATTATAGCCTAATTTGGTCAATGAATAAATCAAGTTTCATTTTTCTATATGGAGTATCATAAAAATTTACCCACATATAATTAATAATCTCATCATGTATATTACCAAGGTGAGGTGGTACTATTCCTAAATAAATATCAATTTAAGTGCATATATGTCATACTATTTATAAAAGATAATAAATCTATTATCAGTTAATCTCTAAATGAAAACATGATCAACAACATACCCAATGATCCCCAAATTAGAACATCCTAGAGTCCTAAATAGAAAAGGTATCAATGTATGAAGGTTATCATGTTATGAATCTCACCAAACTCAGTTATTAGGGACTTCAAATATAAATCGTACACCCATAGTAAATGAATAAAATACTATATGAAAATCCATGTGGTATATAATTTGGGGTTTATCAAATGAAAAGAAACTATTTTGATCCTAATGAGAATATTAAATATATTGGTACAAGAATGATACCCAATCTGACCGTAAAATTACATTATAACTTATAATAATCCCTGATGAAGATCAGTTACAGATAATTCAATGTCTCACTTTCTGAAAATTATATCCTTTCACTCCATGATATATATTTATTTATATATAAAATATTAAATAATAATAATATAGATATTTAGTTTTATATAATGTGAAAAATTTTATATTCTTGACATATTTTAAGAATATATAAAAACAATACATAAGGGGAATTCTTATATATAAAATATGACATCAACTGTCACAACTTATTTTTTATTTTCTCATTTTATTTCGGCTTATTATTTTGTTATTAGTTTATCTATTCAGTTTTAGGTGTTACAGATATAAATTTTGTGTTTTGGAATGTTTTTAATTAGTTTCATAGTTAAGGAGCATTGTTAAGGGGTAACTATATGGCCACCTATTTCTAATCTCTTTTAAATTAATTTTTAACATTAATATTTATAGTTTCACGAGATACACTTGATTTCGTCCAAACTTTGAAGGTACCTAGGGAAACCATGCTGGCCTTGGGTGTCTTTGGTCGAGGCCGCACGACCCAAGTACAATCAGAAAAATGGTGAAAAATCAATGTTCATGGTTCTTCCATTTTGAACATAACCATATCACAAGGATGGAACATGGTCTCAAAAATTGGGTGGTAAAAATATCTGGGTGTCTAATCCATACAGTAAGTGCCAATATTTAGAACATGGGTTGGGAAATCATTTTTCTAAACTGTGCACATTGTCTAGATCATTAAAAGTGTAAAGTTCCCATTATACCCTCTTTGAATTTTAAACCTAAAGTACCCATTCCTTCTTCTAATAGTTTTTACATCCCTAGGGAAACCCCTCCCTTCATCTCCAAGCCTCTTCACCACTTCTTTTGGTGGAATTAGGTTCTTTTTTCATGTATTGGGGATAGATCATCAAATTAATCCCCTCCCCTATTCTTCCTCTTTCTTCTTTCATTTTCCATTAGGTTTCTCTTCTCCATTTGTCTAGTGTATATAGGCTTCTTGTTTCTTTGAAATTAAATTATGGGACATGTGCTTTTAGGGTTCTTAATGGATTTTCATTCCCCTTTTAGAATTTATTAAGTTGATTCGGGTTGGCATAGATGATGTTCTTGTAGTTTTAGGAAGGTTTACCTAGGAACTTGAATTTTAAATTCCAGAATCATTAAATAAATTTTTTTACAAATTCCATGAATATTATCTAGTGATGTATGATTTTTATAATAAAACATTTATGGTAAACAAGGTGATATCAGTCTTTTCTTGTAGCATATAGAATTTTTTGTTTTTCGTTTCACATCATGTGTTTGAAATAATGTCTGGTTGGATTTTATAAGTGATTTGTGATTTTTAAGTCATGCTTTTGGCCTAGTAAAGGTACTTGGATTCTAAATTGATGGTTTGGATTTTCCTTAATGGATTTATAAGTGGTTTTGGATTTGTAAATTATGTGTCGGGTTCCTTTTGTAATGGTTTGTTTCTTAATGGTTTCTTGATACCCATTTTGTATGTTGATAAAATTGATTCTCGTGAAAAAACACTTTGGATAATCTGTTTGAATTAATTATGTTCAAATTTGTGTGAGGTACTTGGTGTCGACCCCCTTATGATCTAATGATTGAAGTGAAAGGGATTTAACCTTGGGGTGATTTGGGGTGATTCTTACATGTCATAATTGTGTGTGTGATATATGTATATGTGGTTGGTAACTTGTTTGGATTGATCGGATCACCCTACTTTAGTATAGACAAGGTGAATTGGAATAGATAAAGTATTTTTAGTGACCAATTGTTGTACTGGATTAATAAATCACTCTAGCTACTAACCCTCAGTATGGACATTGGACTTTGTTGGGATAATGCCCCTCTATTAGGCCATGTACATTATGAATTGAGCGTATGGGTGGGAATAATGTCATTGTGTAAGGAATTCTTATTGGATGAGTCAGATTAATAGTTTGTTCTAGATTTTCCATTGAGCGGCTAGGTTCTCCCAAGTTATTAGGAACCTAGTTATCTATGGTGGATGATTGAGATATATTGTTGGTTGGTCAATATTGTGTGATATATTCCATTTCTCATGTTTTATGTTTGTGTTTCTTCCTTTATTATGTAGTGTATATTATTTATGAAAGTGATAAAATGGTTTCAAGTGTCAATGGAAAATTTTTAGAGAATTTTTTACAATTCCTTCCTCCATTTTTAAGTAAAATTTCCGTCTTTCTCCCATTAAACGCGAATGCACCTTTCATGGAAGTGAATCTAGTTTCTAAATAATAAAATATTAATGGAAAATTTTTGTTTTAAATAGTAAAATTTGTTAAAACCTTATTTCATATAATGTATTTCAAACCTGTAATTTAATGTACATTAGTTTAATGAAAATATATTGGGAATGCATTTTTTCTAGCACAGCTGCTGAGTTTTAATACTAAGTTCAATAGTTCATTCAAGTTTTAGATTTTATTATAGGTCTCAATATGGTATAAATTTTTGTGGGTGATGTTAGGATTTGAGATTAGAATGTTACCCAAGGGGTTAGATGTATTTTTATTGGTATTTATGTTCCTCATGTTTTGACATTTAGTTTTCTTTACATTTAATGTTTATTCAAAAATGATGTTCAGTTTGAGGAATGTTTTTTTATTTTGGTTTTAGTATTTACTTCCACAGCATTAGTTTAGTTTAATCATTTTGAGAGAATTCATTTCCTTTATTTTTAGTTGATGCCCATAGTGTTTTTCACCTACCTGAGAGGATTGGAAATGCCTCTCAGTCCTTGTTGGAAGCCGAATCTGGTGGCTTGTCCGTGGTCGACCCATATTGGTGCGTGAAAAAATGGTATCAATACGAGGTTGTTTACATAGAGATACTGTAATTCAAAGTGAAATTTTTTATTTTGAATGTCAAGTTATATTGATTTGGAGTTCTAGAGCATGTGTTTTTGGTCTGAGAAAGTTTATGGCCAACACTTTTTGGACAGAACCAGGGGTTACCATGAGAATTCAGGTTTTAAATCATTTAAGAGGTTCTTGTGGGTTGTTAGGTGTTTGGAGAAAAGAAATGACAATCGAGATAGTGGTCTGAATGATCTTTTAGGGCTTGGAAATCTATGTGGAGTCATGGAAATGGTTATAAAAGTCTCTCTGTGATGGTGATATGATTGGCATTTTTCCCCCATCCATATGACCAAGTTACCCATCAACACAAGTTTTCCACATTATGGCCATATTTTGGATCATCATTATTTTGTGTTCAATTTGGAAACCTTGTTTTGATATATTGAAAAACTTGTTTAAAATTGGTGAAAACCACATTTAAAGAGTTGATATTATGGAATTTGAAATATGGAAAATGTCTCTTTTGAATTATTTTAATGGATTATTAGAAAATTTATTTATAATAAGAAAGATATTGTTAATATAGTAATTGGGGCACCTAAAATGAGATTTCTATAATCAAAACATGATGTTTATCACAGTTGGTGGTTTTGAAAATATAATTGAATTTTCAAATGATGCATTTTTTAGAAATATATTGCGGGTGTTTTGAATATTGTTGTGGAATTCTAAATGGTATATGGATTGAAAATTTGAAACCCCGTTTTTTTCAAAATTTGAAATGTTTTGTTTTGACCATTGACATCCTCCTGGGTGATCACATGAATGGATGTGGGTAACAAAGTGGCTTGTTAATGGAATGAGTCGATGGGTGCCCATATTGTCTTGGGAATATGCATGTGTAACGATCTATGGAATATGATGTTGAGCTTTAAATTTATCAATTTTTTTCTTTTTAAAAGTGTTTTCAAGATAAAATAAATTGTGATGTATTGATAACAAATGGTTGTGTGAAATATTTTCTAATGATTTGGAAGAAAATTTAATCATTTTTCCGAGTTTTAGTTTATTTTGGTGATTTGGTTTTGATTAAGTTCTTAGTTTTCTTGTTTCTTAGTGTATGCCCCCACCAAATGTTTTTATGGATATGAGTGGTGTAGCTATGGGTGGTTAACTGTTAGTAGACCCTTAAATTGATCAACCTATATACTTCCTTATTATTTTTAAGAAGTTAAATCCTCCTATATTTTATGGTTAAGTGGTTATTTTATGAGTAGATGCATGGATACAAAAAATATGAAGTATCTATGGTTTCCAAGAGTTTCCTAAGTCAATAAAGGATATTAATTCTACCTTAATGATTAATGGTTCAAGTTGGAGGTTTTAGAGGCTGGATTTTAAAACACATACTTAAAATAAAATCTATATAGAATTATTAAAGGCTTTGTTTGTTCATAATTATTTCTCTGAGGTTGTGATGGTGAGGAAGACGATGGGGATATGATGCCATCAGCAAGGTAATTTGTTAGTATTGGACTTTATATATAATTTTGTGGATATAATTCCTTATATTATATATTTTTTTGGATGATTCTCTAAAGTATATAAATTTTATAATAGTAGTCAACCTGATCTACAGTTGTCAGTTTTAGATTTTGGTTCATCCTCATTTGTTTATATTGTAAGGAGATCCATTTGGGTTGAAACTATGTTAATAAGAGTGATTGAGGTGATTAATCCTCCATTAGTCTCTTGAATCAGTAAATGGAATTATAGTTATTAGATTGTAAATCATCCTAATTTTGGTGGTATTGGTTGTGGAATCATGATTCATTAAGATCTATCATCAGTTTCTTCTAAGAACAGTATTTTTTTTTCATAAATGTTGAAATTAATTTCATAAGAAGACATAATTTCCACGTCCTATAAGTAGATTTTATTCCTATTGATTCATAGATCACTTATAATAAATTTTTCAGTGTAGTTATTTATATAAACATGGAGTAAGATCCACCACTTTTAAAAGAAACCCCTTCACATTTTAATGATTAAGATGATGGTCTGGGTTCAGTTTAAAGACCCTTTCCATTTGAGTTCTCTTTCTATTTCTTTGAGTGTATATTTTACTATTTTACATTTATTTTAGTGGTGAAGTATGTTGTCTATATTATTGGGTCTTTTGTTTTAGATGAATTCATTTCTTTTGGAAATTATAATTTTTTACCATTTTTAAGGAAGTTTGTTCTGTTGTGTGTCTTGTTTGAGATGTTTCTACAATGGAGAAAAAGAGGGTGATGTGTATGTATGTTATGAATAATTTATAAGTGGATTTCCTTATTATAGTGAAGTGATTTTTCTGGTGTGTCATGTAAGTTTGGTTAATCCTAAGACTTTGAGTGGTCATTATGGTTTAAAGTGTAAGTGTTTGGCAGGTGATGTTGGTTTGAAACCTACTTATAATTTTAAAGTGGTAGTTAGTCCACTACAACATCCCATTTTAAATTTATAGATTTTTTTTTTGACATTATTGATTTCTCCTCTCCTGGGTGAAGGATGGGCCCTTGGGGAAGGCCTCGGGTTTTTGGTTATGAGTTTTTCATCATGACTAAGGTTTGTATTCATTTCTCGACAAGCTTTATTGGGGTCTGTTGTTTTATTTTGTGTAGATGTTCATGTTTTTGTTTCATTGCTGGTTTAAGATCTTCTTGTTTGAGGAATCAGATCATATGAGAGTGGAAACCTTTTCCATTGATCGACTAAGTAGAGATTTGTCAATTTCTAGGGGAATATTGTATAATAGTTTGGAGAATTGGTATACCCTATAATTTTATTTTCCCCTTTTATTTGGTTTTTTACCTTGGTTCCTCCCATAGTTTTAAGTGTTTGTGATTTAAATTTTGAATTTTGGGTTGTTTTTATTTAGTTATAGGGTTTAGGTGCACAATTAAGGGGTAATAATGTGGCCTCCTGATGTGTTCCCTCTTTTCAGTTGATTTTCAACTTTCATGATATGAGTTTCATGGGATGGGAAATGATTTTTCCAAAATGTGTGGATCCCAAGGGAAGCCATGTGGTCCCTTTCATATATTTGGTTGAGGGACCAAAACCCAATAGCAGGTAGACAACACATTAGAAATTAATGTTCATGGTTCTTCAATTTTAGAAATAAACATGTCACAAGGTTTGTGCACAGTTTTCCGAACTACGTGGCCAAACCATGCTAGTTCCTAATTCATACAAATAGTGGTGCAAGCTTGGTTTATAGTTTGGGAAATAGAGATTCCAATCCATGTACATTTCCCAAGTCACTAAAATATTAAAATTACTCTGGTACTCTCTTCGTATTTTAAACAAAAGACACCTCATTACTACCCATCAAAATCCATATATCCCATGTGCATCTCATGCCTAATAATTAAATCATATCCTCATATTCTATTTGTAGAATAAGGTTATTTTATCATGTTTTGCTGTTGTATCTTCAAGGTAGTATACTCCAATCCTCATCCAGATACTTCTTCATCCATTTTATATTGGGTTACTCTTTTACCATGGTATTTTGGATCTAGGTTTCTTGTTTCTTTTAGTAATTTTTTTTAAATTTTTTATTTTTATGGTTATATTAGGGTGTTCTTTCCCCTTAAGGAATTTTTGGGGTTGATTTAGGTTTCCATTGTTGAAGTGATTGCAGTTTGAGGTAGGTTTCACTTTGTACTTATCAATTAAATTCAAGAATAATTAATTTCTTTATTTAATTACATTCGTGGGATATTATTTTTTGATTTATGATTCTTAAAAAAATTGGTTGAGGTGAAATGAGGTGATTTTATTCTTTTTTTGATATAGATAGCATTTATTAGTTAAGTGTTTCACAATAAGTGTTTGACAAAATTATCGATGGAATTTTATATATGATATGTGATTTCTAACGAATGGATTTGGATTGGTAATGGTATATGAATTCTAAAATAATGGTCTAGTTTTTTATAAATGGATTTCTAAGTGGTTTTGGATTTGTAAATGATGTGTTGGATTTTATTGGAAATGTGTGTGTTTTTAATTTTTTCATGAGGCCCATTTGGCAATTTGATGAAATGGTTCTCATGAAAAATATATTTTGATAATATTATTGTATAGGTTATGTAGAGTGGTATGGGAGGTCCTCTATGTAGACCCCCTCATGATCAAATGGTTCAGCGGTAATGGATTGATCCTTGGGGTGATTTGAGGTTATTCGTGGGTGTGATGCTTGTGTGTGTGATATATTAATATGTGATTGAATTATTATTTATAATGATAGGATCACCCCCACTATATTCTTGACATGGGAACATAGCATAGATATAGTATTTTTGGTTAATGATTACCACACTAGCATCATATTTTTCATTAGTTTGTGGCACATTGTATGGACCATGCTCTTCTTTGGGATACTTCACCTCAGTTTGGCTAGGTAGGGTACGAACCAAGTCTATGAGTGATAATGATTTAATCGACTGAGTCATGCCTATGGGATGAGTGATATGTATAGTATGTTCTAGAATTTCAACACAGCTCTGTGGTTCTCCCATGTACTCCGGCACTGAGTTATCTATGGTGGATAATTGAGATGTATTGTTGGATGATCACTCTCATGTAATATATTTTATTTTCCTTGATGAAGGTTTGATTTTCATTCTTCCATATGTAGTGTATATTCTTACTAAAATTGATAAAATGGTTTCAGGTGATTATGGAAGAATTTTATAGAATGTTGTACACTATCTCAATCCATTTTAAAGAAAAAACGTTTTCTTTTTCCCTTAAACTATAATATAACTTTCTTTATAATGAACCCAGTTTTTAAATAGAAAATGTAAATGAATAATGCTTTATTGAGTAGAGGAAAATGTGCTAAAACCTATTTTTATACATATTATTACAGGACAAGGACACATTATTTTTTTTTAATTGAAATGAATTTGAAATAGATTTGTTCAGAAATTCCTACTATGTTTTAATACCCATGCATATAGTTCTTTATTGTTGTTATGTATTGGATAATTTCTCAGATTGGTATAAATTTATATGGGACATGTAGGGTTTTGAGACCAAAGAGTGACCCAATGGGTCACATGATGTTTTAATAGTCTCCATGTTTAACTTGGTTGGTCATTTAGTTGTGTTGTATTCTCAGTTTACGTATAAATAAAATTCAATTGGAGAAATGTATTTATGTTTTGGGTTTATTGATCTACTTCCATAACATAAATTTGGTTTTGTTTAGGTTGAAATCATTCCAATTTTTTATTTGATTCCATTGGTTCTTGGATCCATAACAAGAGGATCGAGAATGCCTCTCAAGGCTTATCACGGGCCGACTCAAGTGACTGGTTTAGGGCCAGAATGGGTTTGTTCGTGATATAAACCTTATGTTAACATAACATTTTGGAATATATATCCTCATTAAATATCTTTTTATTTCCTAACACATCCCTATGTGACCATTTAATAAAAATCTACCAATAAAACAATATTGTGTAACATCAATAAAGAAAAATGTAGACTAATAGTGAGATTTAGGAATCATATCCACAATATTGGACACCTTGAATATATTAAACCTCCATAACTCCATAGAAATATTTTTTAAGATTTTAATAACATCCATTGTATACTTATAACTCGTTATATTCACATAATCATCAACAATGGAACCCTTTTCATCAAAATTTTCCTTGAATGTGATACTTTACATTATTTTTTTGACTTTTATAATCTTGTATTTATACATTTGAACTTCTCTAAGTCTAAACATGATCCCAATAACCTATTTGAAACTATATTATATTAAAAATATAATTCTATGATATATGAAATCCTTTTTAAAAAAATATCACAAATTTCCTTGTGTGGAAATATTTAAAAAATAAAATATTTTATCTATGTCGTTTTTAGAAATCAATGTGTTTAGAGTGATTTCTAAAGAATGTGATTATTCATGAAAATATTCAACATAATGGTGGTGGTATTAAATCTCATATATTTTATCAATCATTAATATAAATTATTTAGTCTTGTATAAATCATTTTTATCCTTATCTTCCTCCAAAAACATGTTATAGAATCTGATGAATCATAAATCAAGTCTATTGAATCCTTAGTCTCTTATTGTCCATTATAAATATTTGTTAGTAAAAAACATAGCTTTTCAAATAATTGATTTTATTTGATGATACAAAAACATTAATTACATCAATTTGATATTGATATATCAATTTACATTCTAACATATGGCGTATTTACTCTTTGACTCATCAATTCAATGAAAATTAATTTTTTTATTAGTTACTCAATTAATTTTGATCTATTTTATATTAATATGATTTAAAAAGTAGTTATTTGGTATCTCAAACCATTGAAAATAGAATAATAAATTGTTATAACACTATTACCTAACATAGCCACTCCATAGTGTGTCTCACCACATTCTAGTATTCAAAAAAATTATAAATTATGGAATCAGTGTCATTTAATTCAAAATAAATATAGGGCCTTGTGACCTTGGAAGGATACTCAAAGAAACATTATTGGGATCTCCAAAAAACTTTTCTAATTCTAGTATAATATTTTACCCACTTTCACTATCAATAAAACACTAAAACCTAAAAAATACATGACTAAGTATTTGATAAAATATAGTGAACTTTTACTTAATACATTCATATTGTTGAATCATTTCCATCAAGGATAAGGGAATTAATTCCATTACTAGAACAAAAATTATGTAAACATTGATAATTTTTTTTATTCTCAAAAGCATCAATATTCACATATTAAAAAATAAAAAATAAAAATTATTCCTAAATGATTTACTCTAATAAAGATAATTTATCTTATACTAAGATTAATTTCCAAGTCTATACAATAATAAGAAGTTACATACAATAGTATTTTATTTTATAAGTATAAATAACAATGTTATACATGATGATGATATTATAATTTCTCATTAAGAACAACTTCTATCAAATTATTATAATGTTTTACAAACATTTAATAATGAATTTTTTCATACGATATCTAACTGAAATGCTTAATTTCATTATGTCTATTAGTTGGTCAAGTTCCATTTTACAATGTGTAAGGATTTGAGTTTATTTTTCATCTAAAAACCTCGCTGTTTACGTGGGGGATATTCCAATCATATCATAAAAGACCCTTGGAGATTTGAGAATACAAATATTTTCCCAATCCATCATATATATGAAAATAAATATATTTAGTTGGCATCATTTCGAATGGTTTTATATATTATTGTATCCTAAATATTATAGTGGTACATGATCACACAAATTATAGGGTAAACCATTTACATAATTACATACATAAGATAATCCATGGTCACCTAACATTATCCTTGAATAACTTGTTAGTATGATCAATGTATTAAATTTTGTTTTATTTGTATGTAATCAAATAGTAATTATTTTTTCAATGAGATTTTATCTCACCATAGTATCTCATGTATCATGTTTAATATATAATCATGACTCCACGGGTTTTCTATAGAAACTTATTCATTCCACAAAATTAGTATGTTCAACCCATATTTTTTTATAAATATTGGAATAACATTTATCTGTTGTTACTAAATGAAATTAAATGACTACTATATTAATACATATTCAAATTAACTGTATGTATAAGGTAAATGAAACCATTTCATGTTATGTATTACAATAATATTAATTCCTCAATACCAAAATGTGTAATCCTAGATCTATAGATATTATTCCCGTAGTTTTATTGAAAAAGAATAAGTGACCATGGAAATGAGAAGAATGGCCCATATTCTGTCTACCAAGGGATTCATTACTCAAAATAGATTTCAATTCTATTATAATTATAACACCTTATATATCTAAATAATAATTAGATAATTAAATCATATTCATAATTAAATTTAATCTAAAATCATGGTTTAAGGAAATAAAATCAATTATTATAACTAGAATATTCGTCTATATATTAATGTATCTAGAAAGTGACACTAATATTGTTACATATAATATGAAACTGATTTGTAGAATTTATATTTTTCTCAATCCTTAACTCATAAAATATACTATATAATACTTTGAGTCTAAGGTTATTCCCATAAGGAAATAAAAGTTATCCGAAAGAGTTGGTTGTTCTTGTTATTATCCAGTCTTTTTTTTCCAAAAAAAGGTCAAAAATATTTAAAATTTAAGTCATAGGGATGATAAAGAAAATATAAAAACATATGCATATAAACAATTAATGAGGGTGATTTAAAATAACACTAGTTTTATCGCTAATGATTTATCTTATTGCATTGGTTTTACAATCATTCTAATAATACCAAATCTTTATGGACATGTTCATTTATTCTATAAAGGGTTATGAAAATCCCAGGATTGACCAAGTTTACAACAGTACGTTAATTAAGTTCAAACATTTATATTAATATTGAAATCTATGCTACTATAAATAAGTCAATTTTTTCAATCACCTTTTGCTTCCTCCTTGTTAATGTTTCTTAGTCGAGGTCATGTAATGAAATATGATTACTTTAAAATTCTTGTTTATTTTTAATAAAAAAAACTATTTCATACATGATATTCATAATGATATTATTTAAACATCCTTTTACATATTATTCCTCACCGCTTAATCAAATCAACCATTCATGGCAGGGACAAACTCCACGATCTCATAGTGTTATTGAAAATGGTTTTGGTGTGGAATTTTACAATAACATCCATGTAATTTGGGATTTGATCTAATTCTAGTTCAAGATCATACATCATGGTGCACTATCTTCCTAGTATATTTAACATAATCACATTATTTTTGATAGGTTTCCTTCTATTGAACCACATAATTTGACATAAATAATAAATTTAATCTATAATAGACACTTTATGGATTGAGACATCTCTATATGTTGTGATATCCCTTGATTTATGCACATATGATTATAACAGAGCCCTTGTTACTTAATATTATGTAAACCTATTTTGATGTGTATCGTAGTTTCAAGTTCTTGGTAATAATTAATTCATTCATCCCAATTCCATAGTTATACATATGTGTGATACTATTGTACAAGACCATGGATGTTTTCATGAGTAATTATAACTCTAGTTTTATTTAATTAAATGGTCCACCCATGCAATGTGACATTTCAACTCACATTCATGTTCCCTCTTGCTACCATATCTCTTATTTTATCTTTAATCTTGTCATATTATTAATACACCTACCATTGTGTGAAAAAAAATTAAAATCATAAAAAATTCTCCACAAACACTATAATTACTATTCAACTACGAACCATATAAAAACATAACATAATATTATGAAGTATTAAATTTATTAATAGTCAAAAAACATATAAAAAATATATTCATATTTAAATATAGAAGATTCTAATACAATAAAATAAATTATTTTACTCTGCTAAAAATAATCTCAATAAAAAATCTAAATTGTAGAGAACCATCACCAGGATAAAAACAACACCATGTATATCAATAAAAATTATGATTAACTAAAAAAATTAAAAATAAATAACTTATTATTATTAGGTATACACTAATTATTATTTATTAAATTATTATAAAAATAAATATTTCCTTATATTTTTAATTTTAAGAATGTCCTTGAACATCCATGCTATTGTTGTGGTTTACCATCCACGAAAATGTACACTTAACCACTAAATAATAATGTTAATAAGATTTATTCTCCTTATTAATATGTACATTATATCCAATAGATTGAATAATATCTCAGTTTATACTTAATATATAATAAAATATTCTAATCAGGATGGATTTTCAACCAGCTTATAGTGACTATGAGGCTAAAGGAGGGTAGTTCATAATGAAATCATTAATTTTTTTGGATTGAATAAGAGGCTAAATTATTTTAAATAATTTATAATATTTTACATAATACTAATGAAAATAATCCTCTATATAAGATTTAAATTAGATCTGGGCCCACCAATATCCTCTTTTCAATGAGGTTCTCAACATTATGATGAAGGAATAATGAATTTTTTTTTGTAGCATTATGATATTTAGTGGAATAAAATTATTCAATTTAAACTTTTTTATATTTTCCATTTCACAGAACACTGAATATAGCATTTATTATATAAAAAAATTATGTTTGGATTAGCGTGTACACAACATCATGTTGTTCGTTCACAATATAGAACAAATAGATCAGTATGTGGTATACATAAAACTATGTTTTTCTTGTGTTAGGAATAATGATGATCTCTTTCAATAGCTTCTGTTACAAAGAAGACCTAGTTTTAATGAACAGAAAATATTTTTGTAGTATTATTAATATATTATTATATTCATTGCCTATATGGAATCCCAAATTTTTATTATATTAATTTTAATTTTCATTAAATAAATAGAGGATCTATTAAAGTTTAGTTTCCTGGAAATAATGTACACAACACATGAAAATTTAAATCATTCATCTAATCCACTTTAATGGATTAATCATTAGTTTATCCATTAAAATATTACTACATATCATAACATGGTTCCATACACCAAATGGATGGGTGAGATTGTGGCCTAGAAAGGGATTGCAAGGGAAATAATATACATGCGGTCTTGAGAAATATCATTAACAAATTGAGGAATATAATAAAGGTACTAAAATAGTATAATTGGAAATATAAATCTAAAAACAACATTAATAATAAAATGGAAATGTGGATACACAATTAAAATGAGACATTCATAAACATATCACCATGTTTTGTCACATAGGGGTTATAGAAATTACAAAGGTTGTTAACCAAGGTATTGTAAAACATACCATCTCTATAAATTATATACATTACACAATGCATTGGAGTGAAATCAGGGTGATCCCTTCATATGTATTAATTAATGTTATCCATTTATATAATAATAAATAATTTCATAAATATCTCCTAGATAATAAATGAATCATATTTCATATCTAAATCACAGTGTTTTAAAAAAATCTCTCAAAGATAAGATATTTATGTAATTATTAACCCACTTAAATGGAATTACAATTTAATGTTTTTTAATAGTAGATTAAAATATATAATTGTTATATATAAGTGAATAAACCTGTAATATAATGTGGTTTGAATATTCATAGAATAAATTATGAGAAAATCCTGACAAAAATATAGATGTTTTGATAATACAATTCGGCAGCATAATAGGTACAAAACACGGTTTTAGAAAACATTTAAAGGATAGGGTTAAAGGGACTACCATTAATAAAATCATCTTAATTAATTAATGTGATGTAATAAAATGAATATAAGAAAATATTTCTTAAATTTGAAATACATAGAAAATAAAAAGAAACATCCAAGGAAAAGAAAAGTTGAAATTTCCCTTACCTTGAAGAATGACTCCTTAAACATGAAGATCCTGATCTCAGGGGATTAATTACACCTTGGAAAAATCCCTTTGGAGGTAAAAATATCATAGCTTCATTGGGAATGAATTTTATGTGAATATAAATGGAGAAATTGGAGGGTATTTATAGCCAAAGTGGATGATTTTTATATTAATTCATGTTGATAACTAGGTACTGGTGAATAAAAAACCATGGTCTTTCCCATTGTATTACAATCACGGGACACATATAATTTTATATTATTCTATAAAAGCCATTTAAATTTTATATTACTTATTACATTTTTAGGATGTTGTTAAACACACCTAAAACCTCAAACTATTTTTTATTATTTGGGAAAATATAAAGTATTTTAGAAAATTATAATAAATTAACCATAACCAAATTACAACATGATGATTTCTAAACTAATATTTTTTATCATTATATTTATATAAATATTATAATTTTTACTTTTATATATAAAATTTTTTATTTAGTAATAATAATAGCGGATAGAAAGTGGAGAGTGAAATTTCTGACACTTGAATAAAATAAAATTATTTTATAATTTATATTTATATAGAAGTATTTTAATCGTAATAATTCATTAAAATAAAAATTATTAATAATAATTTATTATATTATATTAATTATTATTTTTTTGAAAATGAAAAATTCTTCTCAAAAGGTAAATTTATCAAATTCTTCATATTTTTTAGAAAAACTATTCTCAATACGAAATTGATGGAAAAATTATTTATACAATGTAATTACACATTATGTTACTAGGGCCTCGAAAGATAACCCCTCATAACACCCTCATATTAAATAAGGATAAGGTTTCTGATGGGGATAGGCTCTTGAGGCTGCTCAGATAACACTGTTCAAGTTTAATTTCCACTAACTTAAACATCTCCCACGGGTGATTTTGTCCAATATTAAAATGTTGAAGCTCAAATTGGGGTTCATCAAGATCAAAACCTAGTGATTATAAATTCCTACCCTGATCCATCAAATAGGATATGTACTACATGACTCTAATAGTTGAGGACATCATTTTATCAGTATGCATTAATTGTCCATTATCATTTCTACTTATAACATTAATAATAACATTAAAATTATTATTATATTATTTTTTCTAATGAAAATATTGTCCAATGGTCATCATTGACCAATGGTCATAATTGACCAAATATTGTACAACAGTTCAAACCAAATGTCCATCTTTCAAATTTTACTCACAATAATATTAATGTGATATAGTTTCTTTCAGTACAAAATAATATAACAAATCATATTCTAGAAATGAATATCATAAAAAAATTCATGGTCATTACATTCTTCAACCATAAGAAATATCATCCTCTAAATTTGAACACTCTCCCTCAGATGGAAAAAGGTCTGCGTACTTCTGTGTCATTATTTACTCTGGTTCCCATGTTTTTTCATTATATTTTTGATTCCTCCACAAACAATTAACAAGTTAGGTAGTCTTGTGGCATAGATACTTATAAATGTGGTCAAATATCTCCACTATATGCTCCTCATATGAGAGGTAATGTTCTATTTGTACCACCTATGGGATTAAAACAAGTGAGGGTTTGGGTGTGTACTTTTTTAAGGGATATGCATACAATACACCATGAATTTGATCTATATTAGGAGAAAATTCAAAAATATATTCCATTATTACTATGTGATCAAGGATTTCATAGGGGATAATGTACCTATGAATAAGCTTCCCTTTCATTCAAAACTTCAGGACTATTTTATGTGGTGAAATTTGGTGTAAGACATTCTCACCAACATAAAACTTCATGTAACATCGATGGTTGTTAGCATAGCTCTTATTTTGACTCTTTTCAACCTCTATGTGTTGTTGCACAGAATAAAATTTTTCTAACATATCTTTCATAAGATTATACACATGAATATTTCTCTCACTAACTTCATCCCAACATGTAGTAGTTATGATATGCTTCCCACACAGAGCATCATAGGGTTCTATTTGAATACTCAAATGGAAGCTGTTATTGTATTAGAAGTTAACTAAGGACAGATTTTTATCCCATCCACCTTTTAAATCCATTGATCATATTCTCAAAATTAAATCATGATTATTTATAGTCTTTTCAGTTTGAAGATCAGTTTGGGGGTGATTGGTCATACTAAAATTAAATCTTTCTATTCATAGAATGTTTAAGAATTATCAATAATTCTGATTTAATCCGTGTATCATGATTAGAAACTATAGAAAGTTGCACTCCATGAAACCTCACAACTTATTTTACATAAATCATGGAATTTTGGCCAAAATATAAGTCTTCCTGAATCGAGATAAAATGGGCAGTCCTTGGGATGTGGTCCACTATAACCCATATCACATTGTTTCCATTGGATAATCTCATGAGACTAGTAACAATTTCCATAGAAATATATTAACACTTCCATGTTGGTATGAGTAGTGGTTGTAATTCTCCTTTAGGAATTTTTCACTCTTCCTTCAATTGTTGGCAAACCAAGAACGTCTTAGTGTATCTAGAAATCTTATTTTTCTTGTTAACCAATCAATAATGATCATGAAGATACAAATATATTTTAGTGCCTCCTAGATTTATAGATAATATAAATCTATGAGATTAGTCCATAAAATCCATCATTATTTTCAGAATAGATGGGACACAAATCCTTGTATTCAATTTACACACAACTTCATGACCAATAATAAACTAAAGAAACATCATATTCTTTAAAAACTCAATCTTATTCAAAAAACAATAGATTTTATCTTTAATATTTAGTGGTCTTCTCAAGTAAAGATGGTTGATAAGTCATTTGTGATAGGGACGATAATTTCCCGTTCCTCATGATTCCCACATCCAATCATACTACGTATTAGGTCAAAGGATCTCATTGAATCCTCATCATTGAAAGAAAAAATGGTCAATCTATTTTAATGTATTAATGACTTTGTTTTCTCTTCTGAGTTGATAACCAATTGAACAGTCATGATATTTATGATGTCTCAAACCATATCCTTTGTCTCATTCTCTATTCATTTTTCATGAAAATATAATTCAAACTTTAGTGACCCGTTCATATATCATATTTTTCCCATAAAGATAGAGCCTCTATATAATCAATGGAAAACAACCATAACTAGCAGCAGATCATGCGTAGGATATTTTTTCATAAGAGTATTTTACATTAATTATTTAGAATGAATAATCTTTTCATATTTTATGAGAACTCACACAACCAATTTCATATATTCGTCTCTAAAAATAATGGATTTTTCTATGATTAAGGGTTGGGTTGACATGGGTGAAATAACCAATCACTTCGTTAACTTTTCATAACTTTCCTCACACTCCTTTATCTAGATGAAATTGGATGCTTTTTGAGTTAACATAGAAAGTGTATTAGAAATACATGAAACATTATTCATAAACCTCTAATAATATCTTGCTAAAATATGGAATCTACATTTCTAAGTTGTTGTTTGATGATACTCCTCCGTAATCGTATTCTTGGCAGGATTAACTGAGATTCCATCCTTGGTTATATTTTTCATAAATAAAGAATCATGTTGTAACCAAAATGCACATTTTTAGCTTTCTAAATATCCTCTCATTCCATAGATATTTCAATATAACCCTTATATGATCCTAATCCCCTCATTGCATTAATAAGATATCAGAATATCCTCAATAATAACTACAATAATGTTATCATGCATGTCTTTAAATACACTATTCTTCAAATCCAAAAATATTGCAGGAGCATTAGTGAAGCTAAATGAAATAAAAAAACATAATGTTTATCTCTTGATTAGAATTAAGTATTTAATATATCATAATTACTTACCCTTAATTGATGAAAACCATATCAAAGATCAATCTTGGATAAGAATTGATCCACCAAAATATGGTCCAATAAATCCAAAATTATTGGGATAGGGTACTTGTTCTTCATTTTGATCTTGTTTAGTTCTCTATAATCAATGCATAGCCAGATTGATCAATCCTTTTTCTTTACTGAGAGAATAGTTTCTCCCCAAGGAGACAAACTTGTTCAAATATACCCCTTATCCAAACGATATTATAGTTTTTTCTTTTAATCGTTTAACTCCACATTTTCCAATCTATACTGGGACTTTAAAATCAACATGAAACAAGGCATGAGATAAATGAAGAACTCTCTCTTCCATTCTATCTAGGACTAGGTGAATATTTTTGAAATATTTTTATTGTATTCATGAATTATGGGGACATTTTATACGAATAATCTTTTATTCCTTCTTTATCTTCAATAATAATTTTCATAAATAATGCTATGTGAGGTGCTTCTTAACAAAACTCAGTTCGAAATATCTCTCCATTAAAGATAACTGTAGGTTTTCCATTCAAGACTACTGATATTTCCATACCTCTGTAGTTGATCATAACATTATACATTGAGATCCATTACATCCCTATTATAATGTCAAATTCCATCATGGGAATGACATATATATTTTCTTTGAGGTTATACTTGGAAATGTATATAATAATGTTTTATTCACTATTGATTCTTGGATAATCCCTCCCAGAGTCTTGAAAGAAGATTATAGTTATATCCTTTAATTGATTGATTATATTTTCTTTGATAACTTTTTGGAATAATTCAATTTATAGAATGAGAATCAAACAAATTACTCACTATCTTTTATTGAACAATTAGAGTTTATACTAACATGTCATTTTGAGCTCTAGCTTCATTTGTTATGATTGAAAAATCACATCCCTTCTCCCTTGAACTATGATGCAATTAATGGTGATTTCTCATCATTGTCTTTGGACTTGGACCATGATTGGAAAAGTTTCCATGCCATCCACAAATGAAGAATTAGAATTTAGGTTGGGCCTAAACTATATTCCCTTTGTCATTATTACTGGAATGTTGAGGATTATTCTCATAAATATTGTTCCAAGATATATATAAATCCCTTCCACTCTGGTAATATTTTCGACTTCTAAGAAAATATTTCCTTGAATGCTTCTTCCAACATTTATTTGATGTGGGAAGTTTCACTTTATTTCCACTTCTTCCATGATGAATGATCCTCCCTAATCTTGGCTTCATTAATCTCCTATTTTCATTTGATCTATAAAACTACTACTTCTCTCTGAACTATAGTTAAACATTGAAAACACTTCTCATTATCTCTTAATTACCAATATTATCTTGATTCGCTATATTATTCCATTGATGGGGTCTTAGTTCACCTAATAATCTATCATACATTTCATTTGGATCCATGAAAAATAATGATGTGTAATGAGAATTCATTATAAATTTAATCTCATACCTTCCCACATATTGATTTTATTTCTTCTTAAATCATAAGAATTCCTTCTATATTTTCGTTCTCATAGAATGAGGGGAAATATTTTCTGAAAAAGGATCCCATTTACTCTTCCCTTTCAATAGCTTCAATATTACTCATTGTCTTTTTGTTTTTAATCAGTGTCCACCAGTGATCAACTTCTCCCTCTATGCGGTCCACATCCATGGTGAAATTATCTTGTTTCAAAAACTGAAGTACAAAATTAATATTTTCTATAAATATTATTGATTTTTCAGGAATATATGTGTTAGAAGATACAAGAAAATAAGTTCTTAAATGATGTATAAATGAATTAATGGAACGTTGTTCCCTTCTAGGTTAATCTGGTCTCTCTTCTTGATTCATGTTATTATAAATAACTCAACTAAGATGATTCATCATTCTAATGATGTTTTCCATTTCAGATTCAATCATAGGGTCATCAACACCTGATCCATTGTGTTCACCATTTTTATATTTTCTCATATTTCTCACCATTTTCTAAAATAAAGAAACCAAATAACATTTCTGGAGTTTTTTAACAATGTTTTGTATTTTCTGAAAACTAACATTTTCATGTTAATGAATGTTTCAGATATATAAGAAGATGAGTTTCTTGGTTGCTGTATGTTTTTCTTTGTGATAATCAGTTATAAATAAAAAAATATCTCCAGTAAGAATTTTATGAGTTTGAATGATGTTTCTGAATGAATATGTCCTTTTGTAGCTGAAGCATTTTGAAAGATGATGTTGTTGAAGAGAGAAAAGTTATATGTTAGAAATTTTCTCAAACTTTTTTAAAAAAATTAGATGAAACTTTTATGATAAAAAATATCTAAATTATCTCAAAAAATTTCAAACAAAAATCTTTTGAATAAATGGTGGAGAGGAATGAATAAATCATAATCTCTTCTTGAGCATTTTTCTGGAAGAAATCTGAACCTAAATTCGGCATCAATTAGAATGTGAATTATGAAGAATGGGAACTTGAATTTTGAAAAAATTAGAACCCAAATTCTGAGAAAATAAGAACCAGATTTATAAGAAATTCAGAACCATAATTATACACAAATTGGAACCTGAATTCGTCACAAATCGAAATTGGAATTATACAAACAATGGATCCTAAACTCTATATAAATAGTAACCTTAACTCTACACCAATTACAACATGATTTCTACACAAATTAGAATATTAATTCTAAAAAAATAGTGACCTTAATGATAAAATAATTTATACCTAAATTATAAGAAAATCGGAACTATAATTATAAGAAATTAGAAACCAAATTTCTAAGAAAATCAAAACATGAATTTTGAGAAAATATGAACAGAAATTCTAAGAAAATAAGAACCTATTTTCAGGAAAATTCTGATCATATTTTTTGATGAATAGTGAACCACTTTTCTAAGAATGTTTTTTTAGGAAAACTAAACCACTTTTCTTCGAATGTTTCTGAGATAAATGAATCCACGTTTCTGAGCATGTTTTTGAGAAAAAACGATCCACATTTCTGTGAATGTTTTTATAGAAAACCGAACCACTTTGTTGATCATATTTCAACGAAAAATGAACCATATTCCTAAGAATGATTCTGAAAAAATTAGAACCATGATTAAACATTATCATACTGAGTAAAGAGTTCATGAAATCAAAACTAAATATCAATTTTTCAAAAATATCAGATAAATTTATGGATGTTTGATGAAGTCAAATTTGTCATTTTATTGTGAGAGATGTTTAGGTGTTTTTAGATTTGAGGAAGTGGGAATGTTTTTTATGATTCCTACTTTTAATTTTCATGTTTTCTATAAATATTTTCACTGATCATTTGTTCATTTCTAACATTGACATACAAGAATAAGGTAGACCTCTTGAGTATTCAAATTGAAAATTTCCCAACAAATTGATGATGGTTTGTTTGAGTGTTCTAGTATGGAAAAATTTGAATCATCCATACCATATTGAGAAGATCTGTCTTATCCAAATTGGACAATGAATTCAGACTGATAATTTTTATAGAAGATTCAAAAAAGTTTCTATTATTTTGTTTTTTATCAAATTTTATATAGTAAAACATTGTAAATTTATGGGAGACAGTATAATCATTCATATTAAGATATAAAATGTAACGTCATATCCCTAGAATCCCAGAGCTTGTGCATTAAATATTACAATTACATGATTAAAAGGAATAAAATCTCGAAAAGAAATCAATTTAGTAGTATTGAATGAATTATATACATATATATAACTCATATTACATTGGTAAAGATAACACAATACAATATATAACAGAAACCAAAAAACTGCATCCATGAGAACTTAATATATTGTCCCCCCATCAAAACATGTTAACGGTAAACAAATGAAAGGGGTGAGATCAAATTCTCAGTAATTGTTACAAAAAGTGGAAGCATGAATCAATAATAACTAAATCATAATCAATATGTCATAGTCAATATGGAATGGGGAATAAATGTAAAATGTGCGCCATTAATAAACTGATATTGAAACATAATCCATAGGTTTTTTCATAGAAAAAACCTCGTGGATAGTAATAGTTAAAAATGAATAAATATATATTCTTATAAGTTGGAAATCATGTATCGGGAACAGGATAGAACTATACTATTGAAACTCTTTAATCGAGTGGGTAGAAACCCATCTGTTTTTTTAAAACAAACTCAAAGGGTTTTTCACTAACTTATTTGAATCATGAGACCTGTAGATGAACCGAGAGGCTATATCAGGCCTCGACCATCACTCCAAATCCAATTAAAGTTTTATACATATACTTAATACAAGTTCAATATTCCTTATTATTATCTTCATAGTGTAGGGGATACATATTCATAAATATTTCCATAGATAAAACACAATTCCAAATAAACACCGTATATAAAAGGTTATACTTCATTAGAAAAAAAAGCATATACCTAAAACTAGAATGCATATATATAATATATATACAATTTAAAATGAAAAATTATCTCAAATGGTCCGTGGATACACCATAAAATAAATATTATGTTCATAATACCAAGTAAGTCTCAATGAAATATAAATTGAGAAACATTACCTTACTATGTTGTAATCCAATTTAGCTTAATTAATTAATAATTACATAACCTCATCCACATTTATTTTATTTATTTTAACCTTATTATATTCATTCATGGAATTTTTTAATTGGTTCAGGAGTTTTAATTATATTAATTTGGAAGCAATTTCATCCTTGGTTTTCATGATCAGTTTACTTATATTCATGAATGGAATTTCATTTGTAATGTGGATAAGAATACATAATTGTTAATATATATTATTAGTTATATTTAAATTTATATAAATTACATTATAATTTTTTTGGTTATATATCATGATGACGAATTAGTTGATAAAATAGAATGATAAACACTTTGTTTACTTGGCAGTTTTTTTGTGCATAATAAACTTATTTTTTATTTTTTATTTATATAATGGGTGTATAAGGATTCCAGAACATTAAATAAAATTAAATACATATATTATGATCTAGTTATACAAAAAAAAGGTTTTCATGACCATAATTGAAGTTGCTAATGAATAGTTAGAACCTGTAATCCTTGAATGTGACAAATGAACACATCTCAGATGGTGTTTTCATTTTTAGTATAAGAGAATGGAGAAAGAGAGGTGCTGATAAAATATTCATCTAAAATAATAAATTTATATTTCATTAAATTTAATTGAATTATTATTGAATTTGGATGCGTAAATACACGGAATGAAATTAATTTAATGAGTCTTGAAATAAAATAAATAATTGTGAAATCTCGTATGAAAATTTGGCTGCCTAATGACGACACATAAAAGTCATAAAATAATTTGATAAGAGAAAATTGGTATCTCATCATTATTACATAATATAAATAGAAATTTGAATATGTAATGACAAATCAAAACATTAAACAATTTAAAATAAATGAGAATGACATAAATTGAAATCTTTAAAAAGAGGAGAGTGGTCGATTTCGTAACATTGTAGTGGAACTCTGAAAACATGATGAATGGGACATTTGGGGGTTGGGGAAAACATAGGATAACTAATAGGGAGGTAAAACTACCATATATTCTATGACTATAAATTTTTAATGAAACAAAATGAAGGGATGAGTGGTTATATTTAGAAAATGAGAGGCAGTTTTTTATTAATTTAAAGGAAACATCTTTAGTTGTTTTTGAAAATCCTTGGGCTTGACCATGGTATTTACCCATGGTTTCTGCCACATGGGAGAAATCATGAAATATTTTACTATAAAAAATTATACTATCATTTGTTTATTTATTATATTATTATGATGTCATTAAACTACCGAAAACTCAAAACTGTAGTTTTACTATTCACTAAAAGTTCAAGTATTTGAGAAAAATGCTAGAAATTAACCCTAACTATTTTTTGATATGTAGAATAAAAAAATGAACATAATATTGTGAAAATAATTTTCTAAATATTATCAATTTAATTTTTAAATAAAATCATAATTTATTCGAAAATAAAAATATTAAATCAATAACTCATTTTCTAATACCTTGAAAAATTACTCAACATCTCATCAACATAGAACATCAAGAAAATAAAGATATAATAATATTTACTATTTATAACTGTCATATTACCATTAAAATTACTATTCATAGAGGTATGTTACTAATCATCAAAAAAAGAAGTTGGTTTTATCATACTCCAAATATCTTACTCATCACAACCATAGATACGCATATTTTTAAATTCAATAAATAAATGTGAAAAATTTAATATTAATGAATACATTATGACATTATCCTATAAATAACCAAGTGTTGTTTCAAAGAGACTTAGTACTTCATTCATTAAAGGATATCTAATTATTTCAAATTATTTAAGGGAAACATACCATAAAATGTTTGGGGTGTTATATTATTCTAACCATCATAAATTTCCTCATTGATTTTTTTTCATGTATAAAGCCCTTCCAAATGATATGGGAGGTTCTTCTTCAGAAAATAAGTAGGTTCCCACGTCGCTTCCACCATTTTATGGTTTAGCCAATGAACATTTACTAGACGAGTTTTCTAATTTCACAATACATACTCCCATGTGTCAAGAATCTCCATAGGCTCTTCAATGTATGGAAAATCAGGTTCTAGATATATTTCTTCATATGTGAGTAAATATGTTGGGTCTGGAAGGTATTTCTTTATTAATGACACATGGAAAAAACTATGGACATTAGAGAGACTTGTTGGTATTGCTAAACGGTACATTGCAAATTTAATAATTTCTAGAATTTCAAATGGTATGATGTACCTAGGGCTTTGTTTCGTTTCGTGCCAATCCATAAGACACCCTTCCCCAGAAATGATTTTAAAAACATGATCTCCTACTCAAAATTACAAATCATATCTCTTGTTGTCCGCACGACTAATATCCTACTTTGGACTACTATAATATGGGCCTAAATTTTCTTTATCATTGCAGTTGTCTCATTGATATGTTCTTGGCCTAAAAGTTTCCTCTCAGGAACTTCATCCAATCAAGTTGTGGTTTGACACATCTTACAATATAATTATTCATATGGATCCACTGGAATGCAGTAATGGAATCTTTTATTGTTGGAAAATTCCACCAAAGGTATGTATTGAACCAATATAATTTGAAAGTCATGATAAAATGATCTTAATATTCCTTCCAGTGTTTGAATATTCCTTTCATACAATCCGTTGGTTTGGGGATGATTAGAAGTACACTTATAAAGCTTAGTATCCAAATCCTTCAAAGTAATTTTCTAGATTTTTTATGTAAACCAGGGATATTGATAAGACACAATCAAATTAGGTGCACCACTAAGTTTTACTACATCATGAATATAAACTCTTTCCAGGCGCTCAAGTGGTAAATCCTCCCTTCTACCAAGGAAATGCGATGAATTTGTGATATGGTAAAACATTGCCCATTTTGCATCATTCCTTCTTGGTTTACATGTTAGTATGGTGATAAATTCCATTATAATGTCATCCAACATCTACATAGAAATAATTAGAGGCGTGATAATCCCTCTAGGATGTTGTGTGTATTCCATCACTAGTTGAAAAACTAGACACCTTGACACATAGTCAGAAATTTATAGCTTCATATTATTCCACTTAAAATGTTCCTTTAGATCTCTATACATCTTATTGATACTAGGGTGTATAGAAAACATTGATCTAGGAGAATCGTCTAATAGTTTCCATTTTAGCTAAGGTTCTGATGGAATAAATTACCATTACAAAAATTTTAGAACTCTTTCCTCATACACAACATCTTCTAATCTCCCATACTTATCATCATTAATTTTGTATGTATATTATCATCATCAGATTGAGGGATTTTAATCTTCTATAGTGTAGATGATTTAGCAATCATTTAAAATAGGATAGATGTTCCCTCTTTCTTAATAATTACCATATCCATATTTAGTAGATCCATGAATATATGATCTCTTTAAATCCTCTTTTAGGTCATATGTTCATGATATTTCATTCCTAAATCATCTAAAACCTTATTTTCCTTTCCTAGGTGATACTGTATTGAACAATCATAATCATTTAGTAACTTGAGCCATCACCTTTTCTTCATGTTGTGTCCCTTCCATGTGAAAAAATATTTCAAACACTTGTGAACCTAATATATCTCTCATATTTCAATGTTAATATAATGTCTCCATATTTTTAGAAAAATTATTAAACGTACTAAATCATTATCATGAGTTGGGAAATTTTTCTAATGAATCTTCAACTTCCATGATGCATACTAAATAACTTTATGATTCTTCATAAGGATGCAACTCAGTCCATCCTTTGATGCATCACAGTATAACACAATTTAATCCTTTCGAGATGGTAGATTCCAAATTGGATCATTGACCAATATTCATTTAAATTCTTTAAATAAATCGATACATTTTTTCTTTGTGTTTTATAAAATTTAATAATGGTTTTAAAAAATCATAAATTCTCATTTAATTTATTTTAATTAATATGAAATTATTTTTTTCATACATTTATTTTCCATGAATATCATTAAAGATGAGTATCTCTAAATAATATTGGATTATCAATATGATTAAAGATAATTAATTAATTAATTAATTAATTAATTAAATCTAGTTTATCATAAATATTAAAATAACTAATAATGAAATGAATTATAGCCATTTACTTTTCGACATTTTTTGTGTGTTTTACAATTCATGAGCTAGACCAAGACCTATCTATGAGTTTTAATTTATTTAATTAAATTTATTTCATGGTTTTTCAATTATTTAATATGAAATTAAGAGATGGACTACTATTTATCCCTCCTTCCATTATTATTATTGACATTCTTGTACAGTTATATTTATGCAATTCACATTAACCAGTCCTTTGGTTCCCCTCACCTATGTGTGTGTAATAAATATTTGTAATTAATGGAGGATCCACAAAAGTGTAGGGATAGTTCAAGATGGAACCATAATTATTCCTACTCAATGATACATTAGTATACATGTGGAATGTTTTTTTCTCATGGAATTTCTAGCATAGAGAATAATTTCAACTTGTTTATAAGTTTATTTAATTTCCACTCATTAAATCAATCATTTGACAAGACCATGATTGGTTCATTTAATTTATTAATTATGTTGTGTATAATTAATTAACTTTATATTTATTTATTTAATATCATGATCACATAAATTAATGAATTATTATGCAATGAAAAAATATAAATAAAATTGATTATGCCTAATTATTTTATCCAAACATGGTTAATTAATTATGTAAACATCCAATTAAATATTAAAAAGACATGTAAATGATAAAACCTGATAAAAATTTATGCATAATATAATAAAACACCTCAATCTAATATTATGTCAGACTAAACCTATTGTTACATTATTTGGAATAAAACTCAATAGATCTATGTGTTTGACCAACCCTTTTTGGGACACTTACTTTTATAATGGGATTTGTAATGAATTTTTCAGGTTGACTTAACCATTTTACATTAAGAGAAGTATCCGTTTCATGATTTGGTGTAATTTGGAGTAAATTATTGATAAGTTCAAGTATGGATTTATTGATTGGGGAGACCAGTAAATGGATCAAGGATCTTCACGTTTTCACATAGTAAAGACTTGCCTACCAAAATACCATAAAAATATATTGACCAACCCAAATTGGAGTTATGTTAAGAAGAATTTGGATTATTTCCACAAAAATGTCGTAGAAATTAGTCATTCCAAAGTTAAATTGTGAGGGATATTGGGACTTGATAAAATAGTGGGATATTTAATAAATTCAATTAATTATTTCTCAGAAAATCTATAATCAAGTAATGTACTAATAATTATCACCTATAATTGTAGAATAAAATGACAAGATCACAATCCCTATAATCAATATTAGATAAAGACAATATATTCACAAGAAGTAACTTCTAAGAGTTGGTTAGAAACCTTAGGGTTTCCTTATACCGTGAATGGAAATCTAACATACATGAATCCTCAATACCTATTATGCCTACTAAAGAGGTGAGTAATGAAGAGTTCATAGTATAAAAACATATGAATGATGTGTTTGACATTCAATGTTTAATTATTTCCTCTATTTCTAGTTACCTCATGAAGTCTCATGAAAACATGGATATTTATATCATGATTTAGTACCATAGTTTTATTTACCAAGGGAGAGCTTGATAGGAACAGTTTGAAATTTCCAAGGCCTTATTTTAGAGTAAACTTGGATATGGTTCCCCACATAGGAATCATGTAGTCAATATAATTGGATACATTAATAGCCTAATGGTTCTTGGGATTAAACTCCCCAAATAACTGGGCACCAATCTCATTCTAGAATCACTCCCTCAGAGATTTTCCCTTTTTTGAGAATTTTAATATGAATAACATTGAGTAGTATCTGCAAGATCTTCTTACCCTAATTCACTAAGTAGATAAAGATATATACCACAAAAAACTTTTTGTCATTGTGGTGAACAAAAAAAACTTAATGAAAAGAGCCTTAAGCCTAGATATTCTTTAAACCCTTCAACAAAGAATAAAATCAATGTAGAAGAAAGGGAACATGATGGTTTCTATTTTGCATATGGAAAGAGGGGACACTGGAAGAAAAACTACCCCCACCTCAAGAAGAAATGAGAAGAACTAGGTTTATTTTGTATCAAATTAAATTTATATATTTTTATTAATTTGGTATTTGATATATCATGTGGTACTCACATATGTATTAAAATATTGGAACCAAGTAGATTCAATAAAAAATTGAATTAGGTAAGGTAGATCTTAGAGTAACTAATAGAGATAAACATTTTATTATAGCTATCAAGGACTACCACCTCACATTTCGGACTACAATGATCTTTTTTTAATGGGTGTTCATTACATTCCATTAGTTACCAAAAACATTATCTATGTATCCAGAATAGATACATATGGATTCATTTTAAAATTTTTAAATAAATATTTCTTCTTTTATAAAGATATCATTTGTTATGGTAAGGAACATTTAGATAATGGTACTTACATGTTGGATTACATGAACCATGTAGTGGTAATAGAGAACAATGTTACTTCACAAGATTTGTACCGCACCTGGCCCTTGAATCACTATTTATGTTATGTAAATGAAAAACTATTTCAAATGTTACATCATGATGGATATTTAGATTCATTCAAACTAAAACCGCTTTCTGTATGTCATGCATGTTTACAAGGAAAATTAACTAAATCCCCATTTAGTGGGATAGGTGAAAGGGTAAAGGGCTTATTTAATTATTTCATGCCAATGTGTGTGGACCATTTCATGTTCAAGAAACGGGTGGGTACTCATACTTCATAAATTTTATAGATGATTTTAGTAGATATGGATATATTTACAAATGAGGAATAAGTTGGACTCTTTTTATTAATTCATTGAATAAAAGATTGATCTTGTGACCCAGATTCATTGGAAAATTATGAAACTCCACTCAGTTCGTGGTGGATATTAGCTTAATCAAGGAATCATTGATTTATTATGGGATTTTGGGATCATATATCAACTCATTCCACATTACATGCTTCATTGGAATTGTTTAAGGGAAAGGAGGAACCACACCTTATTGGACATGGTGAGATCAATGATGAGTCATGAAATTATTTCATTTTCCATTTGGGGATATTCATTACAAAAAGTGGTACACATACTCTACCATGTACCAACTAAACTTATAAATGGTATTCCATATAAATTTTAGAGTAGAAGAAAAATCATGTTATCAAATTTATATTTTTAGTGAATTAAAACTTTTTTTAAAGCCTCTTTAGGTAAGAAACATTCACCCTAATGAAAAAAGTGTACCTTTATATGATACACAAGGAAACATGGGGATATGACCTATTTAATTCCTCAGAAAAAAGGGTTCTAGTGGAATGAAACACTATATTACTTGAGAGGTTGCACATCTACCAAGGAGATAGTGGATGTGAGATATTCTTCAATGAACTTGAGGCTAAAGTAACAAAAAGGTTGGTACAAGATTCAATTCCACAAACCTCTATGGATGAAGAAATTATTCCAGAGACAGAATAACTGCCTAGGAGTATAAGGGATGTTAGAGAACCAGAACAATATCATTTTCTAGTTACCAGGGATGGAGACTCATTATTAAATGATAATAATTATCATCTAACCTAAAAGGAAGCAGTAAGTGGAACAAATGTTTCCAAGTGGAAAGAATCTCAGAATTATGAAATGGATTCCATGTACCAAAATCGTGTCTAGATTTTGGAAGATCCTCTAGTAGATGTAAATTTTATTGGTTGTAAATTTGTATTCAAGTAAAAATTAGGTATGGTATGAAATGTTATCAAATATAATATAACGACCCATTTTTTACATACATTGTTATTACGTCAAAATTGAATCACACTAATTACAATATATAACAAAACCAGGAAAGGACCATATAGGTATAGTGTCTTTAGAAACTGGGAAGCATAAACAACTGGTTCATAAAGCGACTACACTTTATCCAATTTATTTCACCATATCTATAGTCCCTTTTGGCATATATTACTTAATAACCTTCTTCCTGAACTGGGGAAAGAAAACATACAAAAGGGTGAGCTCAAATTCTCAGTAAGGGTAAAGAAAATAAATATCAGTCACATCATATTCATAAGAACATAACTTTTCGAAATCCTAACCTGCAAAATAGATCATAATTTTATAATATGGGATAAATCATAGTAATGAAATGTAATCCCAATAATCATAACATAAAACATGAAAATTTGTGTCATACACACATAATCATAGAGAATCATTTCTTATTAGTCAAGACTCATTGCCAACACTATCTTAGTGGACAAAGTCCATTTCTGAACTGAGTTCACTCCTCGTTTTAGTCCTGTTTCACTGAACCGATTTAACCTGTCGTTCTAGACATGTCTCTCTCATGAGATATAAAATCTTTACCCAATTAATTGGAGGGATATATAGTTCCCACCCATCTCATAATGATACCATTCTTATGTGTACCACAAAATCATAAACCATTCATCATAGCATAACCCATGTATTAAAAATGGGATTCTTAAACATCGTGACATCATAAAACAATTAATATAAGAAAAAGGAATTCATAAAAATAATTCCATCACAACATAATCAAATCAATGTAATAATAGGGATAGAAACAGAACCCTTTATTATCTTAGATGGAAAATAATTTTGATAAAACACTTGAACTCTATTCTTGAAGAAAAAATACTTTCTACTTTAAAAACACTTTTCCTTTCTTAACATGTCATGAAATTATAAACTAAAAGAAGTTGAATAAAAATAAACATGAAAACTTGTAAAAGAATATTCATGGAAATAATTTTTGAAAAATCCATTCATGCCGTATACGTTAAAAGAAAACATTCTTCTTGTACTTTTTTCAGAAAAGTCAAAAAGTACCTCGTACGAAAAACGACAAAAGATTCCTTTCATATCTTTTACTAAAAACTCACCGAAGGGTAAAATTGGATATAAACTATTGTAGAAGGATTTGAATATTAAATATTGAGGAAACATGGATGTGGATGATAAAATACACCCCAGAAAACACCAAAGTATAAACAATCTCGGATAAAATGAGATTGTGATATTTTCCCTTACCTTATGTCCAATTTGCTTCGTAGGTGTCCGAACCTCCTGTATAATGATTTAAATAATGTTATTGATTTATTACAGAATCATAATAATTTTTATGATATAATATATGGTCATAATCCTAACTTATTATTAGTAATATTTCATTGCTACTTGTTATTTGGGTGTTTATAGCTTTTTGTTCTTATGGGTGTTTTGTTGAATAAATTTTTATTATTATTTTTAGGTTATAGATACCTCATTTATATAATGGTATTGGTGTAATATATATCATATTCATTCATTCAATTAATTTATATAATCATTATCCAATGAAGATCATGTAGAACGAGTCGCATCACATCGTGGAGACGGTATTCCGTACGTACGCAGCAGCGATGAAATCGTTCCCATGATCGTGGAATTGTATTGGAGTGTATATATACTATTTAAGAATCAATATAACTTTACAATAATCATATATAGCCATTATTTACACCATTAAACCCATCCAAGTAAGGTGGTGGTGGAAAATAGATTACACTACGGCGTGGAGACGGTATTCCGTACGTACGCACGCGCGGTGATTTTGTTTTCCGTAGGATGGATAGATGGTGAAATAAGGTTGTTTTATACTTATAATAAAATATCAGTATATGAGTGATACTTATGTTATTACTTAATAATGATACAACTAACAAATAAGAAGGGGAAGAATAAATAAAGATGAAACAATCGGTAACGGACATTACCTCTTCTTTGAAGCGTTTCCTTGAGACCTCCTTTTAGGGCACTAAAATTGGTCTTTGAAGAATACCAGGACCTATAGGATGTCTCTAGGGAAGTGGGGAGAAGAAATTGGCATGGTTTAGCCGAGGTTGAAGGCTCAAAGTGGTGTGAGGAAGAGAGGGAGGAGGTTCCCTTTTATAAGGGAGGAGAGGGGCACCTTTGGAATAACTAAAAATATTATTTTATTATAAAGTCCAATTCGATTTTTAATAGCTCCAAATTGAATTATTTCTAAGATAATGTGGGGATGGGTCTAAATACTCTAATAAAATAGAATTTAGACAGGTTTAGGTATCAATTTTAACCTTATCATTTAGATTTAACTTTAAGTTAGATAATTTAACTTTTACCGTGTCTTCTTGTTTTCTTACACTATAAGGTTAATAAACTTACTATATCAAGCCGAACGAACCCCAAGTTGTTTATTATTAGTATATATAACCATATCAAAGTCATTTGGCTGAAACATAGATTTTTATGAATAAAATAACAATTAATAATATAATATTTGTTTTAAAAACTATTTTATGTTAGTTTTGACACTATTTAGTAATGGATTTTTGTGAAAATCATAACAGAATGATTAGTTCGAAACAGGTTAATTAAATCAGTAATAACATGTCATAGTAACCTATAAAATTAGTGTAAATCATAAAAAATCTGAAATTAAATTTATTTGTGTATATATAACATCAATTATGTCAATATTTCATTAATAAGATAATTACTGCATCATCATTGTATCATAACTAAATTAAATTATTTTAAGTCTCTAAATTACAAATAAAATACCATTATGTTTAGTTTTCTAATTAATATTTATAGTCGAATTTATCTTATGTATAACCCCATATTAAAAATGATATACTTATTAAACATTGATTTTAACTATTTTAACCCTTCTTTAAATAAATTAATAATAAATGTCCTAATCTAATCCAAGTGGGCCTAAATGGTCATATTTTATACCTAAGGTTGTTTTTGGTCGAATTACACTTATCCAATATAATTAGGACATCTGTTAGGGTAATATTAATAACACTTTTACCCTTAATTACCCTATTTACTTTTAACCGTGGTAAAAAAAGTAAAAAGTTACTATTCACCAATAATTATTTTCATCTTATTGAACAACATTTTAGTCCTTGATATTAACCGTGTCTCTCGGATTTTCGAAATATTACTCACAGATGCGGTAAAATTATGTTTTATGAAAAATTTCGCTTTTTAACTACCACTTAGTGGTTTCACTATTCATCAAAAATTGAAAGTTTTCAGAAAAATACCAAAATTTCACCCTAGGCTAATTTCGATATTCCGAATCAAAAAATGATGTACATTTTGAAAAATAAAATTTATAAAATTTCAAAAACTGGTTATTACTATTCATAACGGCTAGTTTTAATAATATTTTAATAGCATATCATTGTTTAGTGAAACTCGGTATTGCGTACGATGCAAGCTATCGAGGAAGGCCGCGATTGCGTGTAAAGAAAGACAATCTAGTGTTGTGTGTAGTGAAATATTCTTTGTTGTGTGTAGTGAAATATTCTTTTATTGATTTAAAAACAAAATATTTCTCATAAAAGTCTCGGGTGTTACATTCTACCCCCTTTAAAATGAATTTCGCCCTCTAAATTAGTCACTTTGTAACAAACAGATGAGGATACCTTTCCCTCATTATATCCTCAAGCTCCCATGTAGATTCTTCTAACTGGTGGTTCCTCTATAAAACATTCTCCATGCGAGTGGTCTTGTTCCGTAGGAATTTTTCGCTACGACCCGGAATCTCTATCGGTTGTTCTTCATACGAAATATCTTGCTTCAGCGGTACAAATTCTGAGATGAGTACATGTGAAGGATCATGTATGTACTTTCTCAGGAGAGATACATGGAACACATCATTAACTTGAGAGAGATTCAGTGGAAGCGCCAACTGGTAAGCTACGTTTCCAACACAATCTAGTATTTCGAAAGGCCCGATATATCTAGGGTTCAACTTCCCCTTCTTTCCAAATCTCATGACCCTCTTCCAGGGAGATATTCGTAAGAACACATTATCTCCCACTTCAAACTCTAGTTCTTTTCATCGGTTGTCGGCATAACTTTTTTGTCGACTCTCAGCTGCTCTTATGTGTTGCTGAATAGATCTAACCTTTTCTGCCATTTCATTAATGATATCAGGTCCTAATAGATTTCTTTCCCCAACTTCATCCCAGCAAGTTGGAGTCCTACATTTCTTTCCATAGAGAACTTCATAAGGAGCCATCTGAATACTGGAGTGAAAGCTATTATTATAAGAAAATTCTACCAAAGGTAGGTGTTGATCCCAACCACCTTTGAAATCCATATATCAAGCGCTCAACATATCTTCTATAGTTTGAATTGTTCTCTCATACTGACCGTCTCTCTGAGGATGATAAGCAGTGCTGAAACTCAACTCTGTATCTAGAGTATTCTTAAGGCTTCTCCAGAACTTCGAGGTAAATCTCGAATCCCGATCAGATATAATAGAAAGTGGTACTCCATGCAATCTTACCACTTCCTTTACATATATCCTGGCAAGCTAATCCAGAGAGAAATCCTCTCTAATAGCACTGAAGTGTGCGGACTTTGTAAGACGATCAACTATGACCCAGATAGCATTATTGCCTTTGGATGTTTTAGGACGTCATGTGAAAAAGTCCATAGTGATGTTTTCCTATTTCCATTCAGGTATGGGTAATGGTTGTAACATCCCCTTAGACTTTTGTCTCTCATCTTTAACTTGCTGGAAAACCAAGCATCGAGATACATATTCAGTAACATATCTTTTCATGCCAGCCCAACAGAAGTACTCTTTCAGGTCCCTATACATCTTCGTGCTTCCAGGATGAATAGAGAATGAAGAACTATGGGCCTTATCCAGCAGCTCCTTCTTTAATTCGCGGATGGGAGGAACACAAACACGATTCCTGAACTTTATTATCCCATCACAATCAAGGTTGAATTCAGGAATATTTCTCACCTTCTTTTGTATCTCTACATCTTCTTTCTGTGCCTCTTTAATCTTCACATGTATAGATGGTTGAATATTCATTTGAGAAAGATACGATTTTTCCCTTTCCATTATAATTCCAAGATCCATCCTTTGTAAATCCATAAATATTGGATCTTTTTTGATCCTCATCATGGATAAACTGGCATGGTCTTGTCGACTTAATGCATTTGCCACCTTGTTTGATTTCCCAAGGTGGTAATGAATTGAGCAGTCGTAATCCTTAATCAGCTCAAACCATATTCTTTGGCGCATATTCATCTCCTTTTGTGTGAAAATATACTTTAAACTTTTATGATCAGTATAAATGTCACACCTTTATCCATAAAGATAATGCCTCCAAATCGTTAATGCAAATATTACCGCAGCTAACTCCAAATCATGTGTTTGGTAATTTTGCTCATGGATTTTCAACTGTCGGGAGGAATAAGCTATCACCATATCATTTTTCATAAGAACACACCCCAACCCCTTCTTTGATGCATCACTATAGATCACAAACCTTTCTCCACTACAAGGTAGTGTGAGAACAGGTGCACTGGATAACCTTCTTTTCATCTCCCTGAAATTCTCTTCAAATTATTCCATCAAAACTAACTTAACTCCTTTCCGAGTCAACTTGGTGAGTGGATTGGATAATCGTGAAAAATCTTTCAAAAAATGTTGATAATATCCAGCCAAACCAAGAAAACTTCGGATATCAGTTTCTGTTGTTAGTCTCGACCATCTTTTGATAACCTCTATTTTTGCTGGATCCACAGATATCCCCTCTTTTGAGATTTTGTGACCCAAAAATGAAACCTTTTGAATCCAAAATTCACACTTGGTAAATTTTGCATAAAGATTCTCCTTTCTCAGGGTCTTCAATATAATTCTCAAGTGATCTTCATGTTCTTCCTTGCTCTTTGAATATACAAGAATATCGTCTATAATGACTACCACAAACTGATTAAGATAGTCTCAAAAACTCTATTCATCAGATCCATGAAGATATCACGGGCATTAGTAAGACCAAATGGCATCACTATAAATTCATAGTGTCCATACCTTGTACGGAATGCCGTCTTTGGTATATCCTCCCTTTTGACCCTTAAATGATGATACCCTGAATGAAGATCAATCTTGGAAAATTATTGAGATCCACATAGTTGGTCAAATAAGGCATCAATGCACGGCAGAGGATATTTGTTCTTGATAGTGATCATGTTAAGTTCTCGATAATCAATGCAGAGTCCCATTGATCCATCATTCTTCTTAACAAACAGAACAGGTGCTCCCCAAGGTGACGCACTAGGGCGTATGAATCCATTATCAAGATTCTCTTGGAGTTGCTTCTTCAATTTCTTTCAACTCAATTGGGGTCATTCTATAAGGTGTCTTTGAAATAGTCAAAGCACCCGGTACGAGTTCTATTGAAAACTCAACTTCACGATTTGGTGGAAGACCCGACAATTCCTCTGGAAATACATCATCAAACTCTCGTACAATGGGAATATTATTAATCGTGAGTTTCTCACCTACCATTTGAGATAAATAACCCTCATTTAGTGGAATCAAGACCCATAAGATGGAAAAAATTTCCACTGGAAGGTTATGTTCATCCTTGCATTGATAAAAGATCATAGATTTATCTAGAATATTAAATGTGACTACCCTTATTTGGAAATTGATATGAGCTCCATATAAAGAAATCCAATCCATTCCAAGAATCACATCAAATTCCACTATAGGAAGGATCACAAGATTTTCAGGAAGCACTTTCCCACAAACTTCAATCAGGGAAGAATTATAAACTTTTGATGCAACTATTGTACTATTAGGTGTTGTCACAGCTAACTCAACACTTAATTGTTGAGGTAATACGGTGATACCCTTAGAAAAATCTTCAGAAATAAAATAGTGGTTGGATCCAGAATCAAATAAAACATTTTCTACTTTAGAGTGGATGGTATGTGTACCTTTCACCACATCGTTATCGTACTCCACATCACTGATAGAAATTCTATGTGACTTTCCTTTCTCTTTAGCCTTCAGATTTTATTGATGTCGATCATCATCAACAACCCTTGGATTAGGCAATTTATTGGCATAATACCCAATATCCTTGCACTGGAAAAATTGAAGTGTAGTAGGTTCATTTTTTGTGTCCCTTCCTTTGTATGCATCATTAGACATCTTCTTCCCATCATTGCGGCATTCAAATGCCTGATGACCTTCCTTTCCACATATGAAACATTTACTTGTCCCTTTAAGGAAACTCCCTCCATGTTTCTTTCCACACATTGAGTATAAGGGAAATCTCATCTTCTTTTCAGTGTGCTCTTTTGATTTTCCTTTGAATTCCATTTTCCTCTTCTTATCAAATCCATATGACTGATGGGTTACTCCAATCTCCATCTCAACTTTGAGAGCACATAGAACGATTCCTTCATAGCTATTGATGTCCCTTATGGATATAGCCCTTCGAAGACTTGGTTTTATGCCACTAAAAAATCGATCGATCTTACTCTCAGGTTGGATAATAATACCAGAAGCGTACCTTGTAAGTCTTGTAAAATTTTCTTCATAGGTACCACCAGATTCATCATCCTTTTGCTTCAGTTCAAGAAACTCTTTCTCCATCTTTGTTCGTAGAATACGAGGGAAGTACTTATTGAAAAAAAAGTTCTTGAACTCATCCCATTCCATGGACTCAATTTCATCCCTTTGCCTCGTATTCTTAATAAGATTCTACCATTTATCAGCATCTCCTTCAAAACGATACACTTCTAGGATGACTTTATCATGTTCAGAACATTGAAGAACTGAAAATATCTTTTCAGTAGTACTAATCCATTGTTGAGCAACTAATCGATCAGTAGACCCCCAGAAAGAAGGTGGACGCTGCCTCATGAAGGATTCAATAGAATGTTTCTCCTTCCTTTTCTGATTTGGAAGTCCAGCATGATTCATATCTTGAGAAAGTTATGTGATCATGGCTACAAGATTTTTCATTCCAGTTCCCATAACGTTTGGTTGCTCAGGGGGACAATCATTGCATTGACCGTCGCATTCCGCATTAACACGGTTCCTTCGGGTTCCAGCCATTGACTAAAACCAAGAAAAAATAGTGTGAGCAACACTAATTATAATAGTAAAACCACATAATCAAGAATAAAATTTCACACTTAAGGTCTTATCCTAGGTTATTAATGGCCATTTATAAAACACTAAGATTTTTTTATATGCTTAGACTTATCCATAGGGTTCTTACTAAGGCTTTCACATCCTTGTTTCCAAAGGATGACTATACCTTTCCTCTGATACCAACTATAACGACCCATACTTTAAATACATTGTTATTACTTCAAAATTGAAGCACACTTATTACAAAATATAACAAATCCAGTAAAGGATCGTATAGGTATAGTGTCTTTAGAAGCTGGGAAACATAAACAACTGGTTCATAAAGCATCTACACTTTCTCCCATTTATTTCATCATATCTATAGTCCCTTTGTGCATATCTTACTTAATAACCTTCTTCCTAACCTGGGGAAAGAAAACATACAAAAGGGTGAGCTCAAATACTCAGTAAGGGTAAATAAAATAAATATCAATCACATCATATTCATAAGAACATAACTTTTGGAAATCATAACCTACAAAAGAGATCATAATTTCATAATATGGGATAAATCATAGTAGTGAAATGTAATCCCAATAGTCAAAAAATAAAACACGAAACTTTTTGGCATACACACATAATCATAGAGAATCATTTCTTATTAGTCAAGACTCATTTCCAAGGCAATCTTAGTGGACAAAGTCCATTTCTGAACCAAGTTCACTCCTTGTTTCAGTCCTGTTTCACTGAACCGCTTTAACCTGCCATTCCAGCCATGTCTATCTCATGAGATATAAAATCTTTACCCAATTCATTGGAGGGAGATATAGGTCCCACCCATCTCATAATGGTATCATTCTTATGTGTGCCACAAAATCATAAACCATACATCATAGCATAACCCATGAAATAAAAATGTGATTCTTAAACATCATGACATCATAAAACAATTAATATAAGATAAAGTAATTCCTAAAAATAATTCCATCACAACATAATAAAATCAATTTAATAATAGGGATAGAAACAGAACCCTTTATTATCATAGATGGAATATAATTTTGATAAAACACTTGAACTCCATTCTTTAGGAAAATATCTTTTCTACTTCAAAAACATCTTTCCTTTCTTAACATGTCACACAATTATAAAATAAAAGAATTTGAATAAAAATAAACTCGAAAAATTGTAATGGAATCTTCATGGAAATAAGGTTTTAAAAATCCATTCATGCCATATAAGATAAAAGAAAACATCCTTCTCGTACTTTTGTCGGAAAAGTCAAAAAGTACCTCGTACGAAAAAAGGCAAAAGATTCCTTTCATATCTTTTACTAAAAAACTCACCGAATGGTAAAATTGGATATAAACTATTTTAGAAGGATGTAAATATTACATATTGAGGAAACTTTGATGTGGATGATAAAATACACCCCAGTAAACACCAAAGTATAAACAATCTCAGATAAAATGAGATTGTGATATTTTCCCTTACCTTAGGTCCAATTTGCTTCATATGTTTCCAAACCTCCTCTATAATTATTTAAATAATATTATTGACTTATTCAAGAATTATACTTTTTTTATGATATCATATATGTTCATATTCTAAGCTTAGTATTAGTAATATTTCATTTCTACTTGTTATTCGTTTGTTTATTACTTTTTGTTCTTATGCGTGTTTTGTCGAATAAATTATTATTCTTCTTTTTAGGATATAGATACCTCATTTCCAGAATGGTATTCGTGTAATATATATCATATTAATTCATTCAATTCATTTATATAATCATTATGCAATGAAGATCATGTAGAACGAGTCAAATCACATCGGGGAGACGGTATTCCGTATGTACGCACGAGCGATGATATCGTTTTCATGATCGTGGAATTGTATTGGAGTGTATATATACTATTTAAGAATCAATATCACTTTAAAATAATCATATATAGTCTTTATTTACACCATTATACCCATCCAAGTATGGTGGTGGTGGAAAATAGATTACACCACGGCGTGGAGACGGTATTCCGTACGTACGCACGCGCGGTGATTTCATATTCTGTAGGATGGATGGATGGTGAAATAGGGTTTTTTAATACTTATAATAACATATCAGTATATGAGTGATACTTATTTTATTACTTCATAATGAAAAAACTAAAGAAGAAGAAGTGGAAGAAGAAATAAAGATGAAAGAATCGGTAACAGACATTACCTCTTCTTTGAAGCGTTTCCTTGTGACCTCATTTTAGGGCACTAAAATTTGTCTTTGAAGAAGACCAGGACCTATAGAATGTCTCTAGGGAAGTTTAGAGATGAAATTGGCAGGGTTTGGACGATCTTTAATGCTCAAAGTGGTGGGAGGTAGAGATGGAGGAGGTTCCCTTTTATAAGGGAGGAGAGGGGCACCTTTGGAATAACAAACAATATTATTTTATTATAAAGTCAAATTCGGTTTTTAATAGCTCCAAATTGAATTATTTAGAAGCTAAGGTGGGTATGGGTCTAAATCCTCTCATCCAATAGAATTTAGGCAAGTTTAGGTATCAATTTTAACCTTATCATTTAGATTTAACTTTATGTTAGATAATTTAACTTTTACCGTGTCTTCTTGTTTTCTTACACTATAAGGTTAATAAACGTACTATATCAAGACAAAAGAACCCCAAGTTGTTTATTATTAATATATATAACCTTATATAAGTCATTTTGCCGAACCTTGGATTTTTAGGAATAAAATAACAATTAATAATATAATATTTGTTATAAAAACTATTTTATGTCAATTTTGACACTATTTAGTAATTGATTTTTGTGAAAATCATAACAGAATGATTAGTTCGAACCAAGTTAATTAAATCAATACTAACATGTCATTTTATCCTTGAAAATTAGTGTAATTCATAAAAAATCTCAAATTAAATTTATTTGGGTATTTATAACATCTATTATGTCAATATTTCATTAATAAGATAATTACTACATCATCATTGTACCTTAAATAAATTAAATTATTTTAAGTCTAAAAATTACAAATAAAATACCATTATGTTTTAAATATTTTTATATTTCTAATGAATATTTATAGTCTAATTTATCTTATGTATAACCCCATATTAAAAATGATTTACTTATTAAACATTGATTTTAACTATTTTAACCCTTTTTTAAATAAATTAATAATAAAAGTCCTAATCTAATCCACGTGGGCCTAAATGGTCATATTTTATTTATAAGGTTGTTTTTGGTCGATATAAACTTATAAAATAGAATTAAGACATGTTTTAGGGTAATATTAATAACACTTTTACCCTTAATTACCCTATTTACTTTTAACCGTGGTAAAAAAAGTAAAAAGTTACTATTCACCAAAAATTATTTTCATCTTATTGAACCACATTTTAGTCCTTGATATTAACCGTGTCTCTCGGATTTTTGAAATTTCACTCACAGAAGTGGTAAAATTATGGTTTATGAAAAATTCAGTTTTAAAAATACCACTTAGTGGTTTCACTATTCATCAAAAATTGAAAGTTTTCAGCAAAATACCAAAATTTCACCCTAGGCTAATTTCGATATTCCAAATCCAAAAATGAAGTCCATTTTGAAAAATAAAATTTATAAAATTTCAAAAAGAGGTTATTACTATTCATAACGGATATTTTTAATAATATTTTAATAGCATATCATTGTTTAGTGAGACTCAGTATTGTGTACGATGCAAGCTATCGAGGAAGGCCATGATTGCGTGTAATGAAAGGAAATCTAGTGTTGTGTGTAGTGAAAGATTCCTTTAATGATTTAAAAACAAAATATTTCTCATAAAAGTCTCGGGTGTTACATATAATGCATAAATGGTTGAAATAGGGTCCAAACAACGTCAAGGTATTAACAACGATGAATCCTTTTCACCAGTTTCAATGATCAAATCCATTAGAATTATAATTTCCATTGTGCCTTGCCATGATAATATGATTTGGAAAATGGATGTCAAAATAGCATTATATATTGGGAACCATCACCAAGATGTCTACATGACACAACCTGAAGGGTTGGTGACTCTAAATGATTCCAATATGATTTGAAAGATCCCAGAAATCCATTTATGTATTAATTTAATAATACATGGAAAGGAACATTAATTTTTTAGAAGAAATAATGTAATTTGGTTTTATAGAGAAAGAATGTGTGCCTTGTGCCTAAAACAGTTTCCTGAAACTGTTTTCATTTCTTAATTATATATGTTCATGAAATATTAAATAATGGAAATTAAATAGCACTCTTACCATCTATTAAAGAATTGTTGAATAAATTAATTCCCACGAAATACATGGGTTTGGAATCGTAATTTCTTGTGATCAAGATCCATCATGAATGATTAAAGAGGTTTCTCAACCGATGTTAAAGTACATGCATTGATAGTATACTGAAGTGATTTAGTATGGAACTAACCAAAAGTGGATTATTTCCTGCATCACAATGAATTCATCTTTCCAATAAAATGTTCCCTCAGACCTATGATGATAGAAATATAATGGAAATAATTTCATATGCATCAGTGATTGGGTTAGTCATGTAGGTTTTTCTATGTACATGTTTAGATGTTACCTACACATTTAGTGTAGTAAAAAGATAACATGTTTATCCAAGTGATAGAAATTGGGTGGTAGTTAGGACCATCCTTAAGTTTTGGATGCTTACAAATGATATGTTAAGGTTTTATATAAGATATATGAATCTATAAATTATACGATATAAATATGTGAGTTTCTAGACTTATCAAGATGATATGAAGTCACAAACAGGATATATCGTACCTTGGAATGGGAATGTTGTAAGCTAGATGATCTAATAGTAGTTTTTGGTCACAAATATTTTAGTACAACATAAGATTATTACATCATCTAAGGTAGATAATGAGGCAATTTGTATGTTCAATTTCAAACAAGAGATTGACATGGTACCTAGAAATAATGATCCCATCACAGTCAATTGTGAAAATATTGCAATAGTGGATCTCACTAAAGAGATAATATCACATCATTGGATAAAACACATGCATTAGAATTATCATATTTTAAGATATTTATTTTATAGAGGTGAAGTTGTAGTAATAATTATTTCCTCAGAAGACAACATGGAGGACCCCATGAATAAATCTTTGACTCAACGGAAATAGGATTTTCATGTGAGGTCTATTGGACTAAAAGTTGTAGGTAGTTGTCTCTAGTCATGTTGAAGATTGTTAGAGTTGCTGTCATATAAACAACTATATGTACATTAATTACATGAATATTTGATTTATTCAATACTAAATTAAACATATTGTTTATTTTTCTGCAAGACCATTATTTAATAATGACCTAGATTCTTTTCCACATTGATAAGGTTATAGGTGTTCCCATGTATGATGATAACCTTTAATTGCTAAGAAAATATTCTAATTTTTTTTGTAGTTTGATAACATACAATTATGGGACACATTTCAAACAGACATCTAGGTGTGAGTAATCATAAGCATATGAGACTTATTCTCATGAATTTCTTAGTTGGTAATCTATTTGACTAGATATTATAAACACCATGTTCTTTATATGACATTTGAAAAAAAATTATTGCATAAAAATCACTTATTAAAAATCATATGTGTTGGTCGGAGTAGAGTATTCTAGAGGGGGTGAATTGAGTATCTATAAAAAATTTGTTTGAAAAGTTTTCTTACAAGGTTCCACAATAAAAATAAATACATCCTAGTTAATCAAGGTAACATGGATATGAAAGAATTACAGTTCAAATAATATCTCTGAAGATTGATTAATTCTCTGTAATATCAATATGAGTTATTGATATTACTATTGAACCTATTACAATAAGGAAACCCAATTTTAACCTCTTTCAAAGATTATTTATCAAAGAGAATATAGTTATTTCTAAATTATATAGTAAAACAGATAAAACTAAATTAAACAACACATTAGATATAAAACAAGTGGTTTCGTCTCAATCTGAGACCTAGCCCACTCCACAAGGTGATCACCTGCCACCATGAAGTTTTTATTAATAAACATGATCCACACCCTGGATCAAGGTAAATAAGAGTTCACAGAAGATTCTAGGTCATACGACATCTTCCATAGTTCTTCATGGGTAAAAAATATCAATTCACACATGGGCCTCTTCCACACATTGCCATGGCAGTATCCTACTGTAAAAAGATATGAGTGGTATGATATCTTGTATCCATTAGTTTAGAACAGGAGAAAATGTTTGTTTTTAGACACACACACACACACACAGCTTGAAAGATAAAAACAATACACATGAGAGTAAAGATGAGGAGATGATGTTATAATTTATATAAGTGTTATTCTATGTAGCTGTAAACTTCTAGGATGAAGCAGATTCTAGAATTGAGTCCTCTTGTATGAAATAGAGTATCAAAAGTCTTGTGACGTAGTTTCCCATTTTACCTGGATCATGTTATTCAGGGATTTGGTATTGAAAATATGTTTTTGACTCTGATCTATGGTATCCTATATCTGAGATTCGTGAATTCATTGGGTGTTCTTCAGTTGTATCTTGTTGCATGTGTCAGTTATTTTCTCTAGAATTGATCATGCTTCTACTTCTCTTCCACCTTTGGTTTTTAGGTCCACACTTTTCTATTTATTCTTGGAGTGAAAGTGTTGAAGCCAATAGGATTCATGTATACTAACCCTCGCACTTCATACTATTAGGTAACATGTTTACAAATATATATTAATTATGTCAGTGCATTTAAAAGACTCTAATATGACCGTTAGAAATTATATTTAAAATGAAAAAATAGATGAAACAATGGTGTCACATACTATCTATAAATGGTGTCACTTGGAAACTATGTCACACTAAAATAGTGTCTTATTCTTTTCTTTTATGCGGTGAGTCAATCATGATGGCATAGTTTTATAGAGATCAAGAACTTGAAGTATAGATGTGGTGTCTAGTCACGGTGTCTGGGTCATGGTGTCTGGTTTGGGTGTTTGGTCACAGTGTCTTGTTCACGGTGTCTGGGTCACGGTGTATGGGGCACAATTTCTAGTTATGATGCTTGGGTCATGGTGTATAGTCATGATGTCTAGGTCACGGTGTCTGGTTATGGTGTATAGTTCATGGTGTCTGGTCACGTTGTCTGGGTCACAGTGTCTGGACACGGTGTCTGAAAAATAGAACCGGTGGCAGACTCAATGTTTCTTAGACTTAGCCAAATATCTATATATAGACATGAGAAGTATTATTCAAAGAATTAATTAGAATTATTCATTCATAAAATAAATCAAGATATTAAAAGTTAAATATAGGTTAAAAATCATTCATGATTTATAGGAATCATGATATTGAGAAATTTTATTTAAAGCATAAAGTAACCAACCATTTGTACATATTATTTGAGATATATTAAATATTATTTTTAGGATATATAATATTTTTTCTCATTAAAAAACTATTAAAAGAGGATGTGGCCAAAAATCACTCCCTATTTCATGATCACAAATAATTTGAGTGAGATATCTATTCTTAGTTAATTTGTCTCTCCCTTTGTCTGCATTTAGAGTTCATAGTTCTCCCCCTTTTGGGATTATCAAAAAGAGTAAATAGGTAAATAAGAGAATAGAAAATAAGAGTTCATAGTGCATTAGATGTAGAAAGACGTGTCATTACAAACAGTAGGCAATAAAAATACAAAAATATCCCTATAGAAAGATAAGGTTCACTTTTTTTCAACACTGGCTATTTTCTCTTTTCCCTTGGAAGTATTATTAGGAGATGGTACAGGGTAAATTTTAGAAGTTGAAGAAAGAAGTGAACCACTTGTCATAGAATGAATAGGGAGTCCTTCAAAAATAGTAGGAAAAATGTTGGTTTAGTAGAAGACCAAGGTAATTTTTGGTCATGGATAATAGGTATGATCGGACTCAGAGCCTGAGAGATATACATAGAGGTATATGCAAAGGAAGTGAAGGAGGAAAGGGGAAAGCCAGGTCCCAAGGGTGCAGTTACAGGTTCCATAATAGCAGCGCTATACACATGAAGATAATGAATCATTAAATTTATTAATACATAAATAATCTCACCACCAAACTGCATCTCTTTCTCAAAGTCATATTTGTTTTCCATGAACTTTTCCAACAAAGGAGTGAAATATTTCATCATTTGAACATGAGTTTTGAAAGCCTGTGTAACAGGAGGGATTTTTAGATTCTCTAAAAGTACTTGAAATGGTTTGTCATAACATGCTTAGAGAAAATTCTTTTAAAGTAGAAATCCACATTCTTAGTAATTTCTTCCAGAGCACCATTGGAAATCGTGGAATCAATTCATACCAAATCAAGAACTCTATAACTATTATTGACAACCACATAGAGATAATATTTGTCAAATCCACTGATCGCTGATTCACATTCTTCTTTATCAACTGTTCAAGTTGATCACTATACAAGGAGGGTTGAGATGACTATAGAGAGGTATTAGAAGCTGTAACAGTTGAAGTAAGAGATGTCAGTTTATTCAGAACTCTGTATTGGTAGAACATATATTCATCAGTTAATTTTGTGAGACCAATAACAAACTCACATATTTCATTATCTATTTGTTTCTTTCTTTAATCCATCTTGTCAGCTAAGGAAGTTAGATTAGTTTTAATTAGAGAGATAAATTCATATGGAATCTTAACACTAACATCCTAAACAGGAAGAGCAACATGATTTGGTCTCGATATTAACACTCCCTGCATATCTCCAACCATATCTCTAAGAGACATCACCTCATCACTTAGCTGTTTGTTCTCTATTTTGATCTCTTGAATTTTATGAAGCATTTTCAGCTGAATATTCCATATTATCTTTCATGACAATACAATATCATCTCTTTCTATTAGGTTTGTTATAGGAGTAGGTTGGGTGTTCATGATATTTTCATCTACACCCAATAAGGTAGCTCTAATGGCCTTCAAATCATCCTTATCCACTAAGGCATAATGTTCATGTGAAATTTTAAGAATATGATATGAGATGGGATTAGGTTCCTTTGTGGAGATAACATCAATAGTAGAGACTGGTTTCAATTGGAACACAATATACAGTTCTATACATTTAACTGAAGCTTCTTGGGAATTATTTGCATCAATGTTTCTATGGAATTTATACAATGTTTCCATATAGCTTGGATCAACCTGATTAAGAATATCAACACTTTCCAAATAAGGGTGTTTCTCCCCCTCAACATGTTCATCTCTACTAGGACTATGATATTTAGATATTTGATCTATTTCCAAAACATCATCCCTAATAGTCTCACAATTTTCTTTTATGGAAAACATAAAGGACTGCTTTATTCTTTCCTTAGAAGATGGGATAGTTCTTGGATTAGCCCGTTCCTCTAAGTGTTTCTCAAAATCATCTTCTTTCTCTGGAGAAAGATCATCTTCTAGATGATTTTAGAGAAAAACCTTTTCCCATACATTAGAAAAATATTCTTCTTTAGAAGCGGGATCTTCTTCAAAAGAAAAAATTTATTTAGTAACATATACTTCCTTCTTAATTATGACTTGAGGAGCGGGTCCACTTTCTTCCTTATCCAGAACTATTTCCCTTATAGGCGCAACAAACTCTTCATATTCTTCATGAATAGAATAGTCAACAATTTCATCTGGTTCCAAACTAGGATCAGAAATGTCTATTGGTCTTGAAGAATTCCCAACTGGGTTAAACTTTTCATAAACCCCATCATTATCCACCACCCATTCTTTTTTCAATTGATTCCAACTGATTTTCATTCTTTTGACTGTAACCATTGAGATATAAAACTCATAGACCTTAATGAATTCTTCATCTAGACTAACCAACCATTTAGAATGATGCATATTAGAGATTTAACTTCAGTAGAACAGAGAGGATGACATTGAGGTGGTGTTTATCAAGTCAAACATATTAATTATAACATAATTATATAAGTTAATATAGTGTCTGTTCTTGAAAATATGTATCAAAAAATACATCATGATACTTGATTGTAGAAAATTTTCATTTTCATGTACTAATTAGATTATGAACCAACATAAACAAAATTCAGGTTTCACCACCTAGCTCGGCAGTAATAGCTCTTATTTTTTTTTTGCATTACTAACAAAGAATATCATGGATTCTTATAAAACAATGATTTTACTTGGAGGAGGAGGACCTCTATGGTAGTCTTAAAAAATTCCCTAATGAGGTATCCATTGGCAGGCATCCCATAACCATGAATAAAAAGTGCATCTTTGGCCATAAATCCAGATTCGCACAACAAAACCATCTTCTGTATCGAACAAGAATTGAATAACCTGATAAAACTATGCAACTAGCATTGGATAAATCAGCTTTTCCTTTTTTGTGAACCAATCCAACCATCCATGCTATTTTAGTACATTCAATAATAAAGAATTACTTGATAGAAGCCACTTGGGAGAAATTTCCTTCTCTGGTACCACTATTCTATCCACTAGGTTCCGATTCAAAGTACCTTCGGGCACTATCTTCAGTGCTATTTTCATCTTCTTCGTTGATCTTATTTTATTAGGAGTTCATGAGGATTGGAATTTCATCCTAATAATTCAACGATGGTTTGATAGATAGGGTGATAAATATGAATGGTTGAAATAGGTATTTCAGTTTGAGAGAAGAGAGCATGGGTGAATAAAATAGTGAAGCACTGTTTGTTTTTATCATTTAGGGATATTGAGTGTCACAAATTTAAAATAACAGGAATATAAAAGAATAAAATAGTTAATTATAGCGAAATGGATTGTAATATTTAAATAAAATTATAATGGTATCTTTATAGTGAGACTGGAACATAATTTCATGGTGAGACTGTAACAAGTTCTCACTGTGAGATCGTAACATGTTTTTCGCGGTGAGACCAATACAGGTTTTTCACGGTAAGACCATTATGGTTTTTTCATGGTGAGACCGTAACATATTTCCACGGTTAGACTGTAATAGTTTTTTCATGGTGATACCTTTACCATTTTCATGGATACTTCTCTACTGTGACTACAAAACTGTGCAACCATATTTTTTGAAACAGTATGTGCTAGACAGTAACTAAGAGATAGAAACTATGAGACTGTAAACTATGAAACTGTATGTTATGAAATAGCTCACTTACTACTTGTGATTATTAATTATCAATTAATGAATGATGTAATATATTCATTAAGAAGTCATTGTTTTGTTGAATATATTAGGTTGCTGATATTCATTTCCAATGAATTCCAAAGTTATATCACCTTTTTGATTATGGTCTTTCAAATAGTGATGTAGAACATCAATATTTTTTTCCTAGAGTGCGAAACAAGATTTTTAGAGCTGTTAATAGCACTTTTATTATTTCAATTTATGGGTACAAGACTAAATTGATATCCAAAATCATGTAATGTGTGTTTCATCAAAAATATTTGTTCACAGCATCTACTAGCTACTATCTATTTAGTTTCGAAAGTAGATAATGCAATAGATTTTTGTTTCTTATTCCACCATGATACTAGTGGCTTTCCTAAAAAGTGGCACATTCTAGAGGATATTTTTATATATAACATATATCCATTGGAATCAGCACCATAATAGCTAACTAAATCAACGAATATTCCTCTAGGATAGAATAGTCCTAGATTGGGTGTATGCTTGAGGTATTTGAAAATTCTCTTAACAACATTTGAATGAGATTACTTAGGGTTTTCTTGAAAATGATCGCATATAAGTACACAAAACATAATTTCAGGTACTCTAGTATATAAGTATATTATACTTCCAATCATTCTTCTATAAGTGTTTTGATCAACATATTTTTCATCTTCATGAAGATAAAACTTACAAGTAGTACTCAATATAGTGTCACTACTTTTTGTGCGATGAAATCCAAAACATTTTAGAATATCACTAGTATATTTTCCTTAATTTAATAGAATAAAATAATTGTTTTTATATATTTTATATCCATGATATAATTTTTGTTCACCCATTACACTCATTTCCAAATTCTTTTTGCATCAATTAAAAATATTTAGTACATAATGAACTTTTTAAAAATCCAAATATAATGCCATATACATAAATATAAAATACTAAAACATCATTAGAAATTCATTTTATAAAAAGGGTAGGATAATCTATTCCTTTTGTAAAAATAGTGGATATAAGAAATGTACATAATCAATCATACTAAACTCTTGGAGCTTGTTCTAAACCATATAAAGCTTTTGATAATTTAAAAACATGATTTGGAACGTGAGGATTTGTAAAACCAGGGGACTTCTCAATGAAGCCATCCTTAACTATATACCCATTTTGGAATGCACTTTTAACATCCATTTGAAATAGTTTGAAATTTAGATGTGCATCATAAGAAAGCTGAATTCTGATGGATTCATGTCTAGGTACTGGTGAAAATGACTCTTCATAGTCATTTCCTAGTTCATTAATATAGCCTTCTGCAACCAATATATCCTTGTTTATAACTATGTTACTATCTTCATAAATATTATTTCCAAACACCCACTTAGTGACTAGGGTAAATATGACTTTGGGTCTGTCAACATGTTTCCAAACATTGTTCCTTTCAATCTGATTATGTTGTTATTGCATAGGCATCACCCAAAACTCATCATTTATAGAATCACTAGTGTCTTTAGGATTGAGTTGTGACAAAAAAACTTTATCTTCAAAATTATTTCTAAGAGAAGCTCAATATTGAGTTCCTTTATATAAATCTCCTACAACAAAATCTAAAGGATGGCTCTTAAGGGTTCTAATATCTCTAGAAAAAGAAGGGCTAGTGATTTTAGGATCTTCAACAGGTTCGGGTTCATTGCAAATTAAATATGAAAAATTTATAGAATTGGAAGTTTTCACATATTCCCATAATGGATGGTTAAAGGATTTTAAATTGATTTCCATATTTCACACATCATCCTCTAAGTTCTCGGGAGTGGTCTTAGTGCAATGTGGATTTGTTTCATCAAATTTCACATGAACAGATTCTTCCACACATTTAGTTCTTTTATTAAACACTATATAGGCTTCACTAGATATTGAATATCCTAGAGAGATACCTTCATCACTATTGCTTGAAATTTTTTCAAGATTTTACATAGTATTAAGGATATATACGTCTCAAACAAATACTTTGATGTAGCTTACTTTGGGTATTCTATGCTTCCATAACTCATATGGTGTTATTTTATGAATAGGTCTAATCAACACTCTATAAATAATATATCTTGTTGTATTTACTAAATCAGCCCAAAAATAAATATGTATGTCATATTCAATAAACATGGTTATAAAAATCTCTTACAAGCTTCTATTTCTTCTTTCTACAGCTCCATTTTTTTGAGGTGTTCCGGGGGTAGAGAAATTAGGACTATAGTCATTTTGTGAAAAAATGGATTCAAACTCTTGATTTTATAACTCTTGACCATTATCACTTCTCAATGATTTAATTCTAAGTCCACTATAATTTTCTATATTTTTAGAATATTTGATGAAATTAAATAAGGCTTTACTTTTGTGTGACAAAAAAAAGTCTGATTATAGTTAGAAAAGTCATCTACAAGAACATAAACATAATCCTTCCCATATTAACTAGAAACTATAGATGGTCTAAAAAAATCTATGTGAACCAATTCGAGGGGTTGGAAAGTTGAATCTTCTATATTTGGTTTGAAAGAAATTTTTTGTTGCATTCCCCTTTGAAAAGGATTACACACTTTATCATTTGAGAACATAATTTTGTGTAGTTGATCAACTATGATTTTTCTAGTTATATTTAAAAGGATGTGAATATTACAGTGTCCTAGATTTGTATGAAAAACCCAATATTCACTGTGAAATACACTTAAACATGATGCATTTAAGGAAACTGGAGAATCTTTAATAAGAGAGTATACATTTTCATTTATTAATGTAGAAAACAGTAAATCATTTTTATAATTGAAAAAAATACAAGGATCATTTTCAAATTAAACATGAAATCTATCATGACACATTTTTGAAATACTAAGAATATTATATTTCAATCCATTAACAAAAAGTACCTTGAAATTTAAACTAAGTTATAGTAACCAATTTGGCCAAGGCCAATGATTTTTTCCATTCAAATTGTAAAAAAAGGTGACATGTCCACCATTAATTTTTATTATATTCGTGAAGCATGAATAGTCTCCTATCATGTGTCTTGAACACCCTCTATCCAAGTACCATAGGCTTTTATAGGTTATTTTTAAGAAATATTCCTGCAAAATAGTAGAAAAAATAGACTTTGGTACCCATATATCTTTTGGTATAGTAATATTAGTGAGTAGTGCTTCATGAACCCACATCTGCCTCATAGGTTTCCTATAATCATTATGAAATGTGCTTGAAAAATAAACTCTCTTTAGTCAAGAAAATCTTGAAATAGTAGAGAGTGTATCATAATTTGAACTAGTTGAATGTTTTACAGAACTATGAGTAATGTTCTATGTCCTAGACATAGAAACAAAATTATTTCTTCCAAAATTTATTTTACCAGGTTGATAGCCAATAATATTATTATATTTAAGAGAAATTTTTTAACTAGCATTTGTAACAATTTATATTTACCATTAGTAATCTTTTGAAGGTCCTTTATCAATTGCACATTTGATAGAATTAATTCATTTTTTTCCTTGCGTACTTGTACATTTATCTCTCTTTCTATAGTAAGTTCATATTTAATAGTTAAGGTAAGAGCACACTATTTGATTAATGACTTGTATTTATCTTTTAGTTCATGACATGTCTAATAAATATTATTATAGTACTCAAAAATATCTTCATTAGAGAAGTATTCTGAATCACTTTTATCTTCAGAATAATATGAAATATGTACATAAGATTCTAGTGTCACCTATGATGTGTTTTTCATAAAAAAATATTGGTTTTATTAGAATATTCATCATTTTAAGATTCTTAGTTACTTAAACTATCCTTATAATCACTACACATTTATTTCATTTCCTTTTTATACTTTCTATCTTTTTCCTCGTATTTTTTTACTTGATCTTGAGACAATCATACTTTAAATTTCCCTTTAACATACATTCATAGAATACTATCTCATCAGACTTGTCACTTATTTTCCAATATTTTGTCCATATTCCCTTTTGATCATATCATCTTTTCAAGTTTGGCTTTCTGAAAAATTTCTTATTCTTTTCAAATCTCTTAATCCTTTTGGCTAATTGAACCATATCCTCATCAATGTATGTTTATGATTGTTTACTGCTGGAAAATTATACAGATACGTCCAATTTACCTATCTATTTTTTTAGAGGTAGTGGTCTTAAATGCAACAGATTTTCTTTTGGGTTTATCCTCATATTCTTTGTTGACCTTCATCTCATCTTCATATATCATCAGTTTACCTATATGTTCTTTTATAGTTAACTTTATGATGTTTCAAGACACTCTAATAGAGACAAAGGTTCATCTCCATCTATGAGGTAGGCATCCGAGAACCCCCAGGATTTATTCTTTAGTAGTAATTTTTGTTCCCAGATAAATCACTGTGTTGACAATTTTGTTGAACCTGAGACACATGTCATAAATAGGCTCATCGGGTTTAATTTTAAAGTAATCATATTTAGTAATATTATTTTTGGGTCTCATTAATTTCACACTAGAAGTTCCTTCATGTGAAACATAAAAAGTATCCGATATTTCATGGGTAATTTTACTTACATAAATTCAGTTAAATTTATTATCTCCTAATGATAAATATAAATAATTCATGGCTTTGAAATTTTTATTGTAGGTAGTCATGGTTTTTTCATTCCAAGTGATTCTATGAGTAGTAGGAATATTATAATCATCTATAATTGAAGACCAAATTTACAAACCAATAGTTTCTAAATTTATATTCAATTTAATTTCCCCTTGGGAATAATTGGTTATATTAAATAATGGTGGTCTAATTTTTTCAACACCTTCCAGTCTATTATCCATTATAAATAAAGAATTTGAATGATCTATAAATTTAGAATTAACATAAATTTACACATATTTAATGTATAACTACAATCACGGTTGAATAGGTTCAATAACATAGTCTTAACAAACTCCTTTGATACCAAATTTTGGTCGGAGTAGAGTACTCAAGAGGGGTAGTGAATTGAGTATCAATAAAAATTTCTATCCGGAAATATTTAATAAAAAGTTCCCTAATAAAAATAAATATATCCTAGTTAATTAAGGTAATATGGTTATGAATGTTTTATTGTGAAAGTTATTTCTTTGAAGATTGATTAATTATCAGTCATCTCAACATGAGTTATTGATATTACTTTAAAAGCTATTCTAATAAGGAAAAATAATTATAACTTACATCCAAGATTAACTATAAATGTGAATATTGTGATATCTGAATTATACAGTAAAACATTGAAAACTAAATTAAACAGTAGAGTGGATATTAAACAATTTGGTCAGTCTAAATCCGAGACATAGTCCACTCCACATGGTGATCACCTACCACTAAAGAATTTGTATTAATCATCTTGATCCACACCCAGATCGGGGTAAACAATAGTGCACAAAATTGTCCAAGTCACATGACCACGTCTATAGTTCTTCATAGGTATAAAATATTAGGTCATATAGGGACCTCTTACAAACTTATCAATCATAGTAAGAAAGTGTAAAAACATATGAGACGAAGGAAATCTTATATCCTTCAATTCAGTACTGGAGACTGTGTTTGGTTTTATACAGACACACACACACTTCTCGAAAGCTGAAAACAATAAACAACAGAGAAAAAATGATGAGATAAGGATATAAGTCCTCTAAGTGTTTTTCTATGCCACACCAAACATATAGGACGAAGCATATGAAAGAATCGAGTGATCTTATGTGAAATAGAGTATCACAAGTCTGATTCTATGGTTTCTAGTTAGATTTGTCTCATGTTCTTCAAGGAGTTGGTATTGTGATGATGTTTTTGACTCTGATCTATTGTATCCCAGCTCTTAGATTCATCGATGATTTTTGTACTCATTAGATGTATCTTGTTTTATGTGTCAGTTCTTTTTTGAAGAATTACTAATGCTTTTACTGCTCTTCCACCTTTTTTTCAGTTCCATGCCTCTCTTTTTATTCTTGGAGTTCATGTGTTGAAGCCGACATGATGCATCTATTCATCACCTCTTACCTCGTACTATCAGGTAACAAGTATACAATGACATATTAATTATGTAAGTGCATGTAAATGACTCAAATATGATCATTAGAAATTAAATTGAATACCAAAAAAATAGATTAAAAAATGGTATCACAGTCTATCTGGAAACACTGTCACATAGAAATGGTGTCAAATAAAAATTGTGTCTTCTTATTTTCCTTTCAGTGGTGATAAATTCATGTTGAAATAGATTTATGGAGATCCTGAATTGGTAGCACATATGCGGTGTCTACTCACTGTGTCTGGTCACCGTTTCTGGTCACCGTGTCGGGTCATGGGGTTCGGTCATAGTGTCTGGTTCACGGTGTCTGGGTCACATTGTATGGGTCACGGTGTTTGGGTCACCGTGTTGGGTCAAGGTGTCTGGTTCATGGTGTCTGGTCACAGTGTCTAAGTCACGGTGTCAGGTCATAGAGTCTAGTTCATGGTGTCTGGTAACAGTGTTTGGTTCACGATGTCTGGGTCATGACATCTAGTCATGGTGTGAGAAAAATAGAACTGATGGCAGACTCACGATTTTTCATTCTTAGAAAAATATTTCTATAAATACTTGAGTTGTAACGTGGAAAATTTGGAAACCACATTAAACCCTACATTATAATCAAAAGTCAAAGATAAATTAAAAAATTTCTATAAATGAACCAGTTAAACCTATATCTCAAAATTACTTATCCTGATATTTAACATTACCCAATGCAATGGAGTGATATCAGGGTGTACCCTTCATAAACATCTCAATCCCATGATTATGTGAGTCTTATGGATCATGTAACATGGATTCATTCGACCTCATAATTCAATTCCATGATCCATAAATACAGAATACATACATGTATGTCCCCAATCAATAGTAGTATATGTATAAAGGTGAATAACCTTGACAGAGAAACAGGTATGGTATTCACTAGACCATTATCTTCACATGGAAAATCATGGTTCAATTTTGGCATCATAACAACATCATTTAGAATTTTATAAAATCTTTTGATGACAGAGAAAGTATTATTCCATAACATAGACAAAAATTTATTGTAAGGGGAATATATAATAACATATCCCAACATAAGAAAAGGAAATTAAAAAATAGAACATAAAAGGGATGCTTGATAAAGGAGATGGGTGGAAGATCCCTTGCGATGTTTTGGAATAGTAAATGATGTACTAAAAGGACATTAGAGAGATTAATGGGACTTAATAAAACCTACCACAATTTATATATTTAATATATATTTATGTGTTCAGGGAACAATATATCCCAATATATGATAACATTTTTTAACAAACAAAATATAAAACAAGTTGTTGAATAGAAATGTGAATAGTGAAATCCCTTACATGGATATGTGACTCTAAAGGTTTTGGAGAGGCCTAATGTGAGCTTGAGAAAGTATGGGAGAACTCTAGGGAGAATATAGAAGAGTTTTTATGGGAATCATTTATTTTTACTGAAAATAAATGAGATCTTGGTTGTGTTTATATAGGAAAAGAGAGGGATATCTTTATTATTTTGGTTTTGGACACTTCATATTAAAATATTAAAAAACACAAACCATACCATGGTTTCTAGTTAAGAGGATTTTGTTACATTATTTTATAATTCCAAGGATCTAAAATATTAAAATAATTTCCTTTTCATTTTGGGAGGTGACTCACACTATTAAAGAAATTATTTTGAAATCATAATATATATTATAATTCTTGGAGTATTCACTCATGCTTTATAAAATAAATCAAATAAACTCAAAATTAAATTTTTTAAAGGGATAACATATATTTGGTTGTGGATTATTTTTATACTATATATTAAATCTCTATTTGGCCATTATGATGTCATAAAACACACCATATATTTATAAAATATTTAATTTTTACTAAAAAATGTGAGAGTATTAGAAAATTATGAAAAATTTACAGTTGGATAATTTTGACATACTATTCAAAAAAATCATTTTATCTAAATATTTTTACCAAAATTTTAATTTTTACTTTTAAAATAAAACCCCACATTTTTTGAAAAATAACATGTTTTGATAAAAATAGTATTCAAATATAAATAGAAATTTATGTTTATATATTAAATAAATACATGATAATTTATATTTAATACACTATATTTAAAAATTATATTATATTTCAATATTATTTATTTAAAAAATAAATAAATTAATCAATATATATTTCTTAAATGAATTTGAATATTAAAAAAAATAATTTTGCTTTAAAAATTATTTACAGAGTAACAATAATAGAATGAATATATATTCATAATTATATACAAAAATAAGGTATATTATATTATTTCTATGGTCTTGATACATATCCTTTATTACGTAGGCATATTCCTTAATAGTAAGGTGTGTGATAATGGGGCTTTCATGGTGATGTTTGGTGAACATTGTTTGGGTCATGATCTTGATGAGCTTGATCTTCTACCGTAAATGATTTCATTCAGGCTTATGTTTTTGGAACTCAGATTTGTATTGGTATAAGGAAAATCAAAAAAGATATATGTCCCATAGAATATCTTATAAATATAATTCATTTGGTAGATCATACTGGTTAAGGCCATCACTTCCTCTGTTTGTTCCCAAAATCATTTGTTAAAGTATTATATACATACTTATCATGTGATAATTTTTTAATGCCTTTATTACTAATAGTAATGATACTTAATATCCATTTAAAATATAATTGGTTATAAAAAAATTAGTTCACAATTTTTTTGTAATCATAATACATTAAATAAAAAGAGTAGAAATTTTATTCTTAATTGTTTGGGTCATTATGAAGATTATGAGAATAGACCCACAGTAATAAATCCACATTTTTTGGTGTCATTGTATATTCTCATCTACGAGCATGTGTAATTGTCCTTAGACATTAAGATTATCATTAATGTAGGTCACAAATCCCACATCAATATTTACTGACAAAAATCACCAGTCTATATGTTGGGGTGATATAGGGTATGTTGGATGTGTCACGAATGACATGTTTTTAATGGATATGTCAAGAAATGATTTTTCACTTTCGTATTATTGAATTTGATTAATCATCACTTTTTTTTAAAAATAACTATTTCCCTAAATTCCATGGACATGGTTTAATGATGGGTTTATTATAGATAGTCAAAGAATGATGTATCATGCAAGTATGTTGATGAAACCTTCATGCATCCTGCTTGATGAGATTGTGTGACCAATGGATTATATTACATAGTGAGCATTAATATATATTTTTTTCATTTTTACTTTATGTTCTTTCTCTTTGGTTCCTTGACCCACTGCTCGATAGTAATCTTTTAATTTAGGAAAGCCCACCTAATTCTAATGAGAAGGAATCCTAGAGGATCACACACTAAGTAATTCTTGTGGTCTAGATTAAATTCTATTTGAATTTAATTAATGGAATACGTATCATTCTCAAGATTGAGGAAAAATATTATTTAAGTTATATATATCTCATAAATTAAATAAATATTTATTCACTGAATTTTGATTGGAATATATGTATTTATTTTATTGAGTATATAATAAATAAATATTTATTATTTTTAGAATTAAATATTTATTCAGGTGTTCAATAAATACAGGTGGGGTTTTAATAGACCAAAAAAATATACAGGGATAAAATATTTATTTACGAGTCATTAAATATTATTTATTCATTTTTCACAAGTTAGTGCACCACAAACTAATAATAATGTTGTTATAATTATGTGCCATGGGATTTTATTAATTGTAATAATTAAATTTTTTTATGAAGTTAAATTTTATAATTTAAATCCCAGCTCTATGAATATTCTGCTAAGTCTGTTGTAAAATTATTCAAAACCAATTTCATGTTTGGGAATAGATAATTGTCTCACATAATGAATTCTCTCTCGACTCCTCCCCATATCTCTCTCTCAAGAACAAGAAACCTAAGAGATAGTTTCTTCAAGACCAATGACTGAGTGATCAAGAATGAAAAACACATGATATTCAATTTTCCATGTTAGAACCCATAGAACTAGTGTAATTTGTCGTAGACGATTGAAGTACGTGTGGATCACTAATATATTGAATCTACTTTTAGATCCTCACAACTACATCAAAGGAAATCTAGAGGGGCTATTTCGAATAATCATTATCATCAATGAAGAAATTTCCTAAGACTAGTTATTTAATTCTTCATATATTAAATAAAATAATTATAAATTTTACATGCATGATTTTATATCATTGTTTCGGGTAATGATTTTTAAAATAAATCTTAATACATCACCCACCAACACATGCTTTTTCTAATACTAAAACCGTTAACTTTTAATTATTAATATTTTGATGAACTGGTCATGTTTCAAGTGATAAATTCATTTTATGGGGGTAGAATTTAACACCCCTAATATATTTTTAATTTCTTAAAATAGTATAAACTTTTTGTTATTTTTCATTTAACACAACTCCATATATAGCATTTATTATATGAAATAACTAAATTTGGATTGATTTGTACACAACATAATGTTGATATCACAATATACGTTGCATTTAAATTATCTTGGGGTATACACAAAACTATTTATTTCTGGTATTACACCTAATATTTATCTCCTTTTATAGCTTTCAATACACGCAAGACTATGTTTTACAAAACTATAATATATTATTTTTAATAGTACACTATGATTATAATTATTACCTAGAAATTTGAATAGAAGTGTAAAATAAGATTAACTAAAATGTGAAAATATGGTTTTACATGAATATAAAAGTAATGTTGTAGTTATTAATTAGTTATAAATGAATTTTTAACAATTTTATAAGAAATATATTCCTTTTCTAAGAAAACAATTTTTCTATGAACAAACATGTTTTATATCAAAAAATTAAACAAAATTTTGATTAATTATTTTAATTAAATATATATATTATATATTCAATAAATTATTTAACACTCATCGTATGTGTTTTATAGACAATAGATTAGATGAAATCCATTTTTATTCATAAAAATATATTTCTCTAAAGAAATAGTTTTACTCGATTTTATTGGGGAAAATATTTTAAACATAATTTATAATAATTATATAAATTAAATTTTATAAAATAAATAATACTTTTTAAATTAGAACAAATGAATTATATTAGAGTGAATTTTTCATATTTTATGAGAAGTTCAGTTTTATGATTAATAGTTAAAAAAATACAGAATTTAAATTGAAAACTTCTTCTTCATTTAATTTATTCATATAGAAAAATTATATATTTACTTGGTTTTAAAGAATAATTAGATAAATTATACATATTTACATCCAATTCAGATATTTTTATCAATTTCCAATTGAAATTGGATATAAAATCATTTCAAACATTTGATCATTTTCACATTGAAACCCATTTTTTCATCCTTTCTGTGGGATTATTTTTTTGAAATTATTTTTTTCCACTTTTGTGATAAAAGCTTGTATAAATGGATTCCATATACATAGACATAATAATAAATCATTTATATTAAGTTCAACATATATTTTGACCAAAAATATTAGCAAAATAAATTAAAAAGAATTACAATGACACAATTAATGATGAGTTTAATTAGTAGTTAAATATTAATCTTTATGGTCCAAATGACCTTTAAAATTGTATAGAGGTAATTTTATGCACATATCTACACTATATAAACGTTTTTATATAAAATTTATCATAAATGGAGGTACATTATCTAAGTTACACCTCTAAATTATGTTACATTTTTTGTATTTACAAGAATGCCACTCCTCCTCCGCTATATCGGGGAACATACCCCCTCACTTAGTCACACTTATGAAGACATTTTTCTCATAAAAAACCTGTTAATTTAATAATTCGAGATCCATCATCCCAAACTAGTAGCCTCAATTTGGGCATAAATCCAACCAATGGATCACTTTGGTGCAAACCAAAAGGAGTTACCCATTGAAGACGTAACAACCTTCAATAAGAATTGTCTTTTTATATCATTCTCCTCCCTATAAATTATTCTTATTCATTTATTATACAATAACATAATAATGATCAATATATTTAAAAAATTATGTTATGGTTACAAGTTTTAGTCACACACACTTCCATCAAATGAGATGCATAATCATCGTTCGTGTGTAAGGCGTACTATAGCCTTGTGAACCGATGTCATTCATTCTTACATTACCCCTATCAAATAGGGGAATAATTTTTTAATTGATATTTTTATATGATATATATTAAAATAATTATGTATTTATTACGATGAAATTATTATATAACCCATGAATACATGCTTTCCATTATTTGGGAATACTATAATTTCATTTGTGGGTGTATGGACTATTGTCTCCTCAAAGAGATGTGATTCATTTATTCTTTACGTCGAATGTATTAATGATTTATTTAGTGAAATCATAAGAAATATATAAAATAATAATTCTATATAAATGATAATATATATATGTGTGTGTGTGTGTTTTTTTCTTTTTTTTCTATCAATACAAAAAGAAATCAGAAACCACGTTCATGCATATGTACGACCTACCGTCTCTACGAACAGTGTATTCCATATCATATTATTATCATTTATATATTATTATAAATAAATATATAATGAAAATATATTATATATAAATCATGTTTTAATTTCATGATCTAAGAAAATTATAATCTATATTTGAGGATCAAGATTAACACATTAAAACATATATAAAAACACAATGTAGTTATTACCCGAAACATAAATTTAATATTAAATTGTTTATTAATGCATAATATAAAGTCTTAATAAAATAATATATGGCTTTATATATAATAATATGGTTCATTTTTAGATCTATAATAAACATATATTTTTTATACATGCTTTTTTAACATGTACGCATAATGTCAAGACTTAGGGTAACAGATTTATCATTTAACATTTATTACGGAGTGAAAAATCTTATTTTATTTGATTTTAAAACAACCGCTTTTAGGAAAAGAAGTTACTAGAGGGATAAAAAATAAAAAACATACCAACATGAAAAAATCTGAATATAAATAGATCATCACACCGGTCGCCCCCCAATCATGTCGTAGAACAACTTCACCACGGCGACAACATAAATCTCGTCGCTTGAAACTGACACCATCGTAGAATAGTCTCTATCACCATAAAATCCCACTATCATCATCACCAACAACATCTGTATATCTAGATGACCATCAATCAACCTTAGAACATATGTCATTTCCATCATCATTAATCCATCATATAAACCAAAAACATACAAAACCACATAAACCATGAACATAATCATTACCATGAAAACCAACACTATCATCGTCGTCTCCAACCCAGCATCACACAAGTCAACAAAGAACGTGATATTCCATCATAACCTCAAAAAACACCGCACCAGACCACATCAGGGCCATCGAGCAAGGTTCTGGACTCCTAGAACACCAAAAAACAACTCGAACAGCACCTCCAAAATTTTCTGTGAAAACCAGATCGCGAGACCAACCTAAGGATGAGAGATGGTACATGAATCTAGATTAGAGTAAGAGTATAAATTATCCAATAGAGATTGATGATAATTGGCAACATCTCCCAACAAAATAGATATCCCACTGTCACCTAAACATGGACCGGGCCATGAAGAACCCCCACCACAATACAGAACCCATCCTAAAGCCTCTTATCAGGATTTTTTATTTTTCATTTTGTGAAATATTATGATCCATATCTCAATTATTATCGTGATTTTATTCTACTATATTTTTTAATGATATATTAACATATTTATTCCATTTTAACACTCATTAGTAATTAATATAATTAGAAACGTGTTTTGATAAAACCATACCATATTTATGTCTTTAGTTGGGAATCATTTTTATTCATAAACCATGTTTTCGTAAAATGTTTTCATAAAAAAATTAAATGATATTTTAAGCTCATTTTCAAGGAATAGGATTTTAATTTTTTTACATTTTAGAGACTGCTTATATAGTTTTTAAAAGATTCTATTATATGTTTTCAATGTAATTTCCAACTAAAATGATTTTCAACATGTTTTAAATTTTAAAAAACATTATTTAGTGGAAATTTTATTTTACTGATTACATTTTTTAAATTTTTTCATGATTAATTTATAAGTTTTCATTCTGGATTTCAAAGAAAGTTATATAAAAAATTGTTTATGACTTTAAAAATTATTTTCAATGAAAGGTAATTTTTCTGTAAAAAATGCTCCAAGTGATCTTTCAAAATCATTCTCCAACTATGATGACATATTTTTATATAGTTTATGATTTACTAATGGTGTGATCCAAGTACACCATTATTATTATTAATTTGAATGATTTATTTTTATGATTACATTTTTTTTATGAAGCATGTTTCTCTTCCATGGGTTCTAATATGATAAAAACCCGATGAAATTATCTTTCTTTCATAGGTTATTATATGGTGAAAGGATTATGAAACCTATATCTTTTATATTGGTAATGATATGATTATTTTTTATGATACTCATTTCGTTTCATGGGTTATAATATGATGTTTATGAAACCCATCTTTTTTACGGGACATGATAAGATAATTTGTTTTTTTGGAACACGTATATATGATTTCATTATGTGATAGGTGGGACCTATATCTTCATCGAATATATTAGATAATGATTTATATATAATGAGATAATTATTGGTAAAGAGTCAACGTGTGTGATCCGCTGTGGAAAAAAGATTTTACCTATTCCACTACGAGGAAAGGGCTTCTATTGGGGATGGTGGTTTGTCCCACTGATGTGTTATAACCACCTTTGTGTGAACCTGATTAAATTTTCAAAATGTTTTGCGTGAGACTGATTATATTTTCACAATATTATTTGTGATCCTGATTACATGTTCACAATTTTATGCATGATTCTTATTTTGTGTTCAAAATGTTATGAATTTAACCTAACTATATGTTCATAATTTTACGTGTCAACATGATTACATGTTCACAATGTTAGGAATGGACCTCATTACATGTTCATAATGTTATTCATGGAATTGGTTTCATGTCCATAAATTTTTATGACGGGTGATTTCATGTCCTTAATATAATGAGTGAACCTGTTTATATTTATAAATTCTCACAGTATTATAATATTATGTTAATGAAATAAGTCTATTTATTAATGAAATATTATGCTCTCACAAATCATGTTTTTTTTAATTTTTTATGAACCATGTCTTACGAACTACTGATATTTATGACATTACTCGTTTATATTATCTTTGTTATTAGGTTATGATCGTTAAATGTTATTCTGATGATCTCATAACCTTATGCTCAGGTTTTGCTTACTTGTATTCTTTATTATTACCCTTATTGAGTACCTGAGATGACCCTATCCTAGGATTCCTTTCCCAAAGTTATGAATACATTTATTAAGAAGGAGCACTAAATGGGACGATCTAATGGGAGATTATGAAGATCTTTCACCAAATAAGAATATTGTGTTCCATGTTTCCAAACACTCTAAACTATTACTATCTTTTTGAATGTACTTCTTTCATGTTCTAAATATTTATCTAAAAATGATGTATTATCAATGTATGTTAACCATGGGTCACTATATTGTTCTCCTGTTTTTATTTTCCTTTTCATATAAATTTAAATTATTTTTAATATAAATTTGTCAGTGAGAAAATATCACATCATTCGCATTGCGCTTATTTGATCTCATTATGTATCTATATATTGTAGTTGTAACAAGATCATAATTTGAGTAAGTTCAGTAATCAACATGTCTAGAATATGACAAATTATTACCAATTTTTACCATAAAAATACTAGTGCAAACAAATTAGTACAATTTAAATTAACACTGTATCAAATCACATCCATCCAATGGTAACTTTATATCTTATCCTATATGACACTAGTGAAAAAATGACCTATACCTAAGGTTCAAAAAAGTGGGTATAGCCCCCAATACCATGGGTGTAGTCTATGCCCATAGTTTTTGGAACCGTGGGCAACTGAGGCATTGATAGAGCTCCATGGCCTATACCTACAGTTTTCCAAACTATGGGTATATTTTTTTTCTAGAGTTCCATTTCCCTATACCCACAGTTTTAAAACCATGGGTATAGGTTTTCAAAAAAATCCATCTCTGGGTTCTGATATCACTAACTAATACACTAACACCATGTGCCTCACCACTCAATCCACATAAATTTTGTGTATATGTATCTATATTTAACTAAATATCTTATTATAAATTGTGGGTATTGGAGAGAAAACTATGGGAACAGGTTTTCCTATTCAATTGTTTTTGTTCCCATGAAATATTGTTTTCCCACAATGAAACAAGAATGATATACCCACGATTTAGAAAAATGTCAGCATAGTTAATCAAAAAACAACCCTTTACCCTCAGTTTATCAAAAACCTCGTGTATATGTCTTCAAAATCAATTCTATACCCACGGTTTTCCAAAACTATTGGTATATGACCATTTTCTCATGGTTTGAAATTATCACCCTATAGTTCTATGTATCCCTAATATCTCTCATGAATAGAAATAGAGAAATCATTAAATGATACAAAAATAATTATGGTGGTAATGATATATTGGATTATATTGTGGATTCCTATCAAGTTGATTCATGGTCTATATGGGATTATAAGTAGGTCCGATGTAATGTATTTCAAAAGGGATGTTGTTTAAAAATTAATTCCAATTAATCATAATAACTTTTGTTAAAAATATCAATGCATATATTATATTATAGTATGGATTATATTATTGATTCATTCCTTTAGTTCTATCAAGCAATATATATCTGAAACAATTTAAAAAATGTCTTAGAATACCTCCTTAGATGTTAATTTAAAAGCATTAGTAAATCACAAAATACATGAATTTTATGTAATCACAGAGTTAATAAAAAATTCATAAAATTAAAAATTAAGAATGAAATAATATTACAAATCATTTTATATTTTAACATAAAAAACCAAATATTTGATTTACAAATAATTGCATACAAAAAATTATGTATATTTCCATATTTTGAATTTCTAAATTAAAAAATATGTATAAAATAAAAAATGAATCATTGACAGTTGATTTTAAGAAAAAGGTCAAGTGCCATCAAAAATTACACCCATACAAGAAATATCAAATTGATCCCTCAAAATTTGAAATCAAGGTGGGAAAGATGTAATATAAAGTCTAATAGATTCATCATAGAAAATGTGAAAAGTAAAAAGAGAGAAACTGAGAACTCCCCTGATGAAAAAAGGGTTCTTTCTCTTGTCTTGTTTTGAGTTAAATGTTTTGTAATGTGTTTACACTTTTGGAGATATATGTTATGTACAAAACTAAATAAATTCTCTTTAAACTGGTCAGGACAAATGAATATAAGAAAATAACCTTAGGAATATGTTTTAGGAAAGATAATATTTCCATGTATTCTATTAAAATATTAACCTATAAATTGAAATTGTTCCTACTACAAATAAAAATATAGGATCATCATAAAATATGTAGTAAAATTAGATCCATGAAACAAAAAAGGGGGAACGGGGTAATCGCAAGACTCTGGGGCCAAATCCCCCAACTCTACACTAGGCTACTCATCCTAGGGACTAGTACAGATTTTCCTAGGTACATCCACCTCCTTTATTGTTCATGAAAATTTGGTGATGGAAGATATGTCCATTAGTGGGATCTATTATTAGGTTGGGTCTACTCTTGGTAATGGATAATGAAATATTTTCTCCTTATTTTTAAAAATTAATATAAGATTTAAAGTCCTATGAAAGAAAATAAACACCAATATTAATGGTTAGTGAAACATAAGTAAGGCTTGTGTGGATAGTGGTAAGAAAAGTGTTGGCTCGATATCATGTTCACATGGTGTCTCCCTAATTGAGAGATTGGTCATCTAATGAGATAACAAGTCAATTAAAGGAACATACTCATAAATATATGTGGTGATTCCTTTAACTTCAAGAGTTCCTCAATCTGAAATTCATGTCAGGCCCTAGGATGAGTAAGTATTTTTTGGCTCTCTTAGAACATGTGTATTCAAATAAGTATCCTCGTGATTTAGGTAAATATCATTCACAACAGAGTATGGTAGTTGATTGGGATATTGAAGATTATGGGGTATGTATTAAAATTTGGATCTATAATAACTGTTATATTAATGATAAAGGTGGTGTTTGATAATGTGGTGGCATCAGTAGTGTGGAAAATGGTATCCCCGAATACTAAATAATATAACAAAGTTTATTAGTCTCCCATATCACCATCCATTTTGGGGATGAACAAGAATAATAGGTAGTTTTAGAGTGGTACTTGTGTATTTATTCAAATATAAAATATATTCACACTAATATACGCTCTCATAGTGGTTCCCTTGATTCATCAAGAGCATCATGTTGGCCAATAATGGAAAGTCATTAAATGTTTTTTTCTCATTTTTTTTCTAAAGGTAGGGGCCGGGAAACAATGCGGGTGATGGCCCAGCCCCCGAGTGGTTACGCGGTCAGGCATGCAGTGGCCCGAGAATCCTCTACCTTCCCCAGGCCCACCCAAGGGGTGAAGCCCAGTTCCCCAACGGGGGCTGGCGCCGCGTAAACTCTTGGGTAACCGGCGTGCAATCGTGCACTGCGTGTGGTGAACATGCTTTTTATAGCATACCCCCTGACAGGGTTCGAACCCCCGACCTCCCCTGAGGGAAGCGGAGCCTTCGACCACTCCACCACGCCCACGGGGGCATGGAAAGTCATTAAATGAAAATATTACCAATTATAAAATGTGTAATGATTTATAAAACCCATAATTGTTTCCCCTATTTATAATTAAATATATCCCTATAATTTTATCCTTTATCTTTCTTTAATGTCCCTTATATTAAAGGGAATACTACTAAGTAAAATTAATGGTCAGACCCTGGTTAGCCAAAATTTACCCATGAAATGTGGTAAAGGTGGCCACTTGTATTATGGCTTGGGTTATCGAATACATAGGGACTGAAGAAGTAACCATATGAAATACATGATATATGTGGGTGATTTGATGGCGTGGTTTACGCATTATAATTCCTGGGAATTTTTTTTGAAAATTTCAAACTTCACCAACTAGTAAATATCACAATCAACATCATTATATAATATCATAAAACCCAAGCAGTTACCTTGAAATAAAAACACAAAAACACAAAAAAAAACATATAAGTAGGGGTTCCACTTGAAATGAACTTATTTTATAGTCATTATCTTTACTTGGACGCCCCAACATATCCAATACCATCATTCAACATTTTAAATACCCCAATCTTCTTATATTCTATATGATTGAGATTGATTCTTTTCTATAATTTGTTTCATGTGTAATCCCATGTTCAATATTTAGTGTGAATATCCAAGGAATTTCATAAATTTATCACTAGGAAACTTCCCTTGTATATCCTAATACAACCAAAATAGTTTTTTATTTTGTAGGATAATGATATGTTGAAATGATGAATTTTTTTTTTATTATACCCTATGAAGTAAGAGTTCATAGATATTTTATGGACTTTGAATTGAAAATCGAGATGGCTAAAACTTTTATAAACATGTGGGAAATTTGAATTGAACCTTATATTATTTTCAAAGTTTCTTAATGGAATTTTATCCGATTGAATAGAATTTTCAACCCCCAATTTTTCTAGTTGAGTTTCGATAATGGGTATAAAATTTATAGTTGATATTTCCTCAAATGGTTCAGTGATTCGTATTTCTAAGAATTCATCATTAGAGAAATATTCATTACATTTAATCCATGAAGAGAAATTTTCCCATTATGAATAAAAAATATTAATTTACTCTTGATTTAAATACCCTTAAACATTTATTTGGTATGCTTCTATTATCCAAAATCCAAATGTTAGTTCATTTTTAAAATCATGATTTATTTATGTGATAAAGTATTTTTCTATCAGTGATAATGAAAGGACATCCTTAGTAAGAATGGGTTATTTAGAATTATGAATGTTTTTTTACCACTAATCACAATGATGAATCCAGGAATTCATTCTATCCATTTTTTCACAAATTTCATCAAATATTTCTTGGGTATTTGGATTGAAATATGTTTTGATATTATTTTCTTCTATATGATTTCACTCTTCAACCATTTTTTATTTTTCGGCACACTGAACTTTTTATCATTCATCATCCAAATGTTTTTTCATGTTATCAGGTCTGAGGAAATCATTACAATATTGATCAAAGTAATTAAAAAGGTTTTTTGATTCCCAATGTGGATTTAATATTTGATTCCATCATGAGTTTATGAAGGTATATTTTATTATTATACATCATTGGATGTATTTGGAAATCTGGACTTCAGATTTTCTGGACCCAAAAAATAGAAAGGGGAAAAGATAAGAGAAAAGGGATGACAAAAGAGAAATTGGGGAGAATAGAAAGAGGTTATAAGTTGTCTTAAATGGTCCCCAAAAATGGCTCCAATATTTTTTTCACCCAAATTTACCCAATAAATTTTCTAAAAGCGGTTACTTATAGTACAACATGTGTTATCGAATCCATAGGGACCGAAGAAGTAACATTTAGAAACACACGTTCTATGGAGGTTATTTGGATATAATGTTTCTAACATGGGGTTGAATTTATTAGATTATTAAATTTTATTTTTAAAGATATAAGTGAATTCAATTTAAAGAAAATTAGTTGATCCTTGGTTATTGCATGGGGTGAATTAAGTGAATTTATTTTTAAATTATTTCAATGTCTTAAATTCGAGCATTTCCTTCAATGAAATATGATCTTCCCAAATCACCCAAGTCATTTTAATTTTTTATTATACTAAGTATAATTACCTATTAACTTTTAGGATAATATTTATGGGAACTAAAAGGTAGAGGATCTTTTTATAACACAGGAATTGTATCAGAAAAATTAGTAACTTCAAAGGATAAGGTACATCATTAAATGAAACTCTCCCAAATAGAATTGATTAAGAATTGTTAAACTGAGAAATATCATCCAATCCATATGCTTTATCCTCCCTTGGGTAAACCCATTAGTGGGTTATCCCTCCATTTATGAAATTATATCAATTGAATTGGGTTGTATACTAATGAGGGTGGAATTGAAGAAGAAGAATAAAAACTGAATTACAGTCACTCAACCATTTTATGATAAAATTGATAAGTGATCGTCTGTATAAGTTCACACCTTGATTAAACAATATTAATGTGATGTTTAAAATTGTAAAATAGTATAATATTAAGATGAAATTTTATTAATTAATGATTGTGAAACAAAAACATAAATGATAAAAATTGACGATGTGATTACAAAATGAAAGCGATGAATTACAATTGAATATAAGAAACATTGATAGAATAGAAAATACGAATGATAATTCACTTCACCACCAGTTACTTATATAGAAATATTATGAACCTTATAGACAACCCTAAAAATCAATTTCATCAACATTAATTTTGAGAGTCGAAAGTTGGGTGGAAAAATCAAGGGAATTGGTCGTTTTGAAGATGACCAGGAAAATTGTCCAGATTCATCCCCTTGTTGACATGTGAATTTTTAACTAATGATGACCCAATAATAAGGGGTTGTAGAATGAAAATTTATTCGTCCTGGTGTTCTATATCATATTTCAAAATTAATATCATTTTGTTCATCCATTTGGATGTTATTCTCGAAAAGGTGGGAGACATTATGGGTGTTCAGGTCAACCCCACAATTTAATTGTCAACATCAGATCAATTTATCCCCCTAAAAACATTATAATTATCTCTAGAAAGAGTTTAATGAGATTATACCAACAATTTCCTCTTTTTAAAGTAAACTATCGAGCTTCATTGGGCTTTTCTTCTGGGCCCCACTTTTGTTTGATGGGCCATAGGCCCATTATGCTTTGTCCAGAAATGTTCTACATTCATTCCCAAAAATCACCATCTTACATTGGGATTCATCCATCGATTCTAAAAGAAAAAATGTTATAAAAAATGATAAATAATATACCAAAATATAAAATTCCAAAAATTAATATAATGTTCTCCACAAACATATGAATCATTAGTCCCAGTTTTTTATTTTAAACATGAATTGGACATAAGATGAGAAATAAATTTCAATTTTAATAATGTAAAAAAATGATGTTTATGGACTTTGGAACACATGAATATTAAGATATAATCAATTTAGAAAATTCATTTTATCTAAATATTTTTACCAAAATTTTAATTTTTACCTTTAAAATAAAACCCCACATTTATTGGAAATTAACACGTTTTGATAAAAATAGTATTCAAATATTAATAGAAATTTATGTTTATATATTAAAAAAATACATGATAATTTATATTTAATAAAATGTATTTAAAAATTATATTATATTTCAATATTATTTATTTAAAAAATAAATTAATTAATAAAAATATATTTCTTAATTGAATTTGAATATTAAACAAAAATAATAATTATGCTTTAAAAATTATTTACAGAGTAACAATAATAGAATGAATATATATTCATAATTATATACAAAAATAAGGTATATTATATTATTTATATGGTCTTGATACATATCCTTTATTACGTAGGCATATTATTTAATAGTAAGATGTGTGATAATGGGGCTTTCATGGTGATGTTTGGTGAACATATTTTGGGTCATGATCTTGATGAGATTGATCTTCTACCGTAAATAATTTCATTCAGGACTATGTTTTTGGAACACAGATTTATATGAGTATAAGGAAAATCAAAAAAGTTATATGTCCATTAGAATATCTTATAAATATAATTCATTTGGTAGATCATCCTAGTTAAGGCCATCACTTCCTCTGTTTGTTCCCAAAATCATTTGTTAAAATCCTATATACATACTTATCATGTGATCATTTTTCAATGCCTTTATTGCCAACAGTAATGATACTCAATATCCATTTAACATATAATTGGTTATAAAAAAATTAGTTCACACTTTTTTGTAATAATAATACATTAAATAAAAAGAATAGAAATTTTATTCTTAATTGTTTGGGTCATTATGAAGATTATGAGAACAGACCCGCTGTAATAAATCCACATGTTTTGGTGTCATTTTATATTCTTATCTACGAGCATGTGTAATTTTCATTATACATTAAGATTATCATTAATGCAGATCACGAATCGCCCATCCATATTTACTGAAAAAAATCACCAGGCTATATGTTGGGGTGATATAGGGAATGTTGGATGTGTCACGAATGACATGTTTTTAATGGATATGTCATGAAATGATTTTTCCCTTCCATATTATTGAATTTGATTTATCAACCCTTTTTTAAAAAAATAACTATTTCCCTAAATTCCATGGACCTGGTTTAATGATGAGTTTATTATATATTGTCAAAGAATGATTTATCATGCATGTATGTTGATGAATCCTTCATGCATCCTGCTTGATGAGATTGAGTGACCAATGGATTATATTACATAGTGAGCATTAATATGTAGTTTTTTCATTGTTACTTTGTGCTCTTTCTCTTGGGTTCCTTGAACCACTTCTCAATAGTAATCTTGTACTTTAGGAAAGCCCGCCTAATTCCAATGTGAAGGAATCCTAGAGGGTCACACACTAAGTAATTCTTGTGGTCTATATTAAATTCTATTTGAATTTAATTAATGGAATATGTATCATTCTCAAGATTGAGGAAAAATATTATTTAAGTTATATATATCTCATAAATTAAATAAATATTTATTCACTGAATTGTGATTGGAATATATGTATTTATTTTATGGAATATATAATAAATATTTTTTTTATTATTTTCAGAATTAAAAATTTATTCAGGTGTTCAATAAATACAGGTGGGGTTTTAATAGACCAAAAAAATGTACAGGGATAAAATATTTATTTACGAGTCATTAAATATTATTTATTCATTTTTCACAAGTTAGTGCACCACAAACTAATAAAAATGTTTTTATAAATATGTGCCATGGGATTTTATTAATTGTTATAAATAATTTTTTTATGATGTTAAATTTTATAATTTAAATCCCAGCTCTATAAATATTCTGCTAAGTCTTATGTAAAATTATTCAAAACCAATTTCGTGTTTGGGAATAGATAATTGTCTCACACATTGAATTCTTTCTCGACTCCTCCCCATATCTCTCTCTCAAGAACAAGAAACCAAAGAGATAGTTTCTTCAAGACCAATGACTGAGTGATCAAAACTGAAAAACATATGATATTCTATTTTCCATGTTAGAACCCATAGAACTAGTGGAATTGGTCGTAGACGATTGAAGTACGTGTGGATCACTACTAGATTAAATCTACCATTAGATCCTCACAACTACATCAAAATAAATCTAGAGGGGTTGTTTTGAATAATCATTATCGTCAATGAAGAAATTTTCTAAGACTAGTTATTTAATTTTTCATATATTAAATAAAATAATTATAAATTTTACATGCAGGATTTTATATCTTGGTTTCGGGTAATGATTATTAAAATAAATCTTAATACATCACCCACCAACACATTCTTTTTGTAATACAAAAACCATTAACTTTTAATTATTAATCTTTTGATGAACTGGTCAAGTTTCAAGTGATAAATTCATTTTATGGGTGGTATAATGTAACACCCCTAATATATTTATAATTTCTAAAAATAGTATAAGCTTTTTGTTCTTTTTCATTGAGCACAACTCCAGATATAGAATTTATTATATGAAATAAATAAATTTGGATTGATTTGTACACAACATAATGTTGATATCACAATATACGTTGCACTTAAATTATCTTGGGGTATACACAAATCTATGTATTTATGGTATTACACCTAATATTGATCTCCTTTGATAGCTTTCAAAACACGCAAGACTATGTTTTACCAAACTATAATATATTATTTTTATTAGTAAACTATTGTTATAATTATTACCTAGAAATTGGAATGGAAGTGTCGATTAAGATTAAATAAAATGTGAAAATATGGTTTTCACATGAATTTAAAATTAATGTTGAAGTTATTAATTAGTTATAAATGAAATCTTAATAATAATAAAATAAAGAGATTCCATTTCTAAGAAAACAATTTTTCTATGAACAAACATGTTTTATATCAAAAAATTAATCAAAATTTTGATTAGTTATTTTAATTAAATATATATATTATATATTCAATAAATTATTTAACACTCATCGTATGTGTTTTATAGAAAAGATATTAGAAGAAATCCATTTTTATTCATAAAAATATATTTCTCTAAAAAATAGATTTACTGGATTTTATTGGGGAAAATATTTTAAAAATAATTTTTAATAATTTTATAAAATAAATTTTAAAAATTAATTTATAATTTTGATATTAGAAAAAATGAATTATATTAGAGTGAATTTTTCTTATTTTATGAGAAGTTCATTTTTAAGATTAATAGTTAAAAAATAGATAATTAAAATTGAAAACTTCTTCTTCATTTAATTTCTTCATATAGACAAATTATATTTTTACTTGGTTTTAAAGTATAATTAGATAAATTATACATATTTAAATCCAATTCAGATATTTTTATTAATTTTAAAATGAAATTGGATATAAAATCATTTCAAACATTTGATCATTTTCACATTGATACCAATTTTTTCATCCTGTCTGTGGGATTATTTTTTTGAAATTATTTTTTTCCACTTTTGTGATAGAAACTTGTATAAATGTATTCCATATACTTATTCATAATAATACATCATTTATATTAAGATCAACATATATTTTGACCAAAAATATTAACGAAATAAATTTATAATAATTACAATGACACAATTAATAATGAGTTTAATTAGTAGTTTAATATTAATCTTGATGGGCCAAATGACCTATAAAATGGTAAAGAAGTAATTTTATGTACATATCTACACTATATAAACTTTTTTATATAAAATGTATCATAAATTTAGGTACATTATCTAATGTAGACCTCTAAATTGTGTTACATTTTTTGTATTTACAAGAATGCCACTCCTCCTCCACTATAAAAGGGAATATACCCCCTCACTTAGTCACACTTATCAAGAAATTTTTCACATAAAAAACCAATTAATTTACTATTTCTAGATCCATCCTCCCACACTAGTATCCTCAATTTGGGAATAAATCCAACCAATGGATCACTTTGGGTCAAACCAAAAGGAGTTACCCATTGAAGACGTAACAACCTTTAATAAGAATTGTCTTTTTATATCATTCTCCTACCTATAAATTATTCTTATTCAGTTATTATACAATAACATAATTATGCTCAATATATTAAAAAATATTATGTTATGGTTAAAACTTTCAGTCATACACACTTCCATCAAATGAGATGCAACATCATAGTTCATGTGTAAGGCGGACTATAGCCTTGCGAACCGATGTCATTCGGTCTTCCATTACCCCCTATCAAAGTGGGGAATAATGATTTAATTGAGATTTTTATATGATATATATTAAAATAATTATTTCTTTATATCGATGAAATTATTATATAACCCATGAATACATGCTCTCCATTTTTTGGGAATACTATAATTTCATTTGTGGGTGTATGGACTACTGTCTCCTCAAAGAGATGTGATTCATTTACACAATACATAGAATGTATTAATGATTTATTTAGTGAAATCATATAAATATATTAAATAATAATTCTAAATAAATGATAATATATATATATGTGTGTGTGTGTGTTTTTTTTTTGTTTTTTTCTATCAATACAAACAGAAATCACAAACAACGTTCATGCATATGTACGACCTACCGTCTCTACGAACAATGTATTCCATATCATATTATTATCATTTATATGTTATTATAAATAAATATATAATAAATATATATTATATATAAATCATGTTTTAATTTCATGAACTAAGATAATTATAATCTATATTGGAGGATCAATATTAACACATTAAAACAAATATAAAAACACAAAGTAGTTATTACCCTAAACATAAATGTAATATAAAATTGTTTATAAATGCGTAATATAAAGTCTTAATAAAATCATATATGGATTTATATATAATAATATGGTTCATTGATAGATTTATTATAAACATATATTTATTATACATGATTTTTGAACATGTACGCATAATGTCAAGACTTAGGGTAAGGGATTTAACATTTAACATTTATTACGGAGTGAAAAATCTTATTTTATTTGATTTTCAAAAACCCTCTTTTAGGAAGAGAATTTACTAAAGGGATAATAAATAAAAACATACCAACAAGAAAAAATCCCAATATAAATAGATCACCACACATGTCGCCCCCAATCATGGCGTAGAACAACTTCACCAAGTCGACAGCATAAATCTCGTCCCTTGCAACTGACACCATCACTAGAATAGTCTCTATCACCATAATATCCCACCACCATCATCACCAACCACATCTAGAGATCTATATAACCATAAATCCACCTTATAACATATTTCATTTCCATCATCATTAATCCATCATATAAACCAAAAACATACAACATCAGGGCCATCGAGCAAGGTTCAAGACTCCCAGAACACCAAAAAACAACTCGAACAGCACGTCCAAAATTTTCTGTGGAAACCACATCGCGAGACCGACCTAAGGAGGAGAGATGGTACATGAAGCTAGATTAGAGTAAGAGTATAAATGATCCAATAGAGATTAATGAGAATTGACAACATCTCCCAACCAAATAGATATCCCACTGTCACCTAAACATGGACCAGGCCACCAAGAACCCCACCGCAATGCACAACCCATCCCAAAGCCTCTTATCAGGATTATTTTTTCCACATTTAGTGAAATATTATGATCCATATCTCAATAATTATCATGATTTTATTCTACTCTAGTTTTTAATGATATATTAATGTATTTATTCCATTTTAACACTCATTTGTAATTAATATAATTAGAAACGTTTTTTGATAAATCCATACCTTATTTATGTCTGTTGTTGGAAATAAGTTTTATTTAAAACCCATGTTTTCTTAAAATGTTTTCATAAAAAAAATTAAATGATATTTTAAGCTCATTTTCAAAGAATAGGATTTTAATTTTTTTACATTTTAGAGACTATTTAACCTATTTTTAAAAGATTCTTTTATATGTTTTCAATGTAATTTCCAACTAAAATGATTTTCAATATATTTTAAATATTAAAAAACGTTTTTTGTGGAAATTTTATTTTACTGCTAAATTTTTTTAATTTTTTTTATGATTAATTAATAATTTTTCTTTCTGGATTTCAAAGAATGTTATATAAAAAATTATTTCTGACTTTAAAAATTATTTGCGAAGAAAGGTAATTTTTCTATAAGAAATGCTCCAAGTGATGTTTCAAAATCATTCTCCAACTAAGATGACATATTTTTATATAGTTTATGATTTACTAGGGGTGTGATCCATGTACACCATTATTATGATTAATTTGAATGATTTATTTTTATGATTATATGTTTTTTAGGATGCATGTTTCTCTTCCATGGGTTATAATATGATAAAAAACCGATGAAACATGATTTCTTTCATAGGTTATTATATGGTGAAATGATTATGAAACCTATATATTTTATATTGGTAATGATATGATGATTTTTTATGATACTCATTTCGTTTCATGTGTTATAATATGATGTTTATGAACCCCATATTTTTTTATGGGACATGATAAGATAATTTGTTTTTGTGGAACACGTATATATGATTTCATTATGTGTAGGTGGAACCTATATCTTCATAAAATATATTAGGTAATGATTTGTATATAATGAGATAATGATTGGTAAAGAGTCAATGTGTGTGATCCACTGTGGAAAAAAGGTTTTACCTATTCCACTAAGAGGAAAGGGCTTCCATTGGGGATGATGGTTTATCCCACCGATGTGTTATAACCACCTTTGTGTGAACCTGATTAAATTTTCCAAATGTTATGTGTGAGACTGATTATATTTTCACAATATTATGTGCGATCCTGATTACAAGTTCAAAATTTTATGCATGATTCATATTTTGTGTTCAAAATGTTATGAATTTAACCTAACTATATGTTCATAATTTTACGTGTCAACTTGATTACATATTCACAATGTTAGGAATGAACCTCATTACATGTTCAAAATGTTATGCATGGAATTGGTTTCATGTCCATAAATTCATATGAGGGGTGATTTCATGTCCTTAATATAATGAGTGAACCTGTTTATAATTATAAATTCTCATGGTGTTATAATATTATTTGTATGAAATAAGTCTATGTATTATGCCAATGTTATGCTCTCACAAATCATGTTTTTTTAAATTTTTTTATGAACCTTGTCTTACGAACTACCGATATTTATGACATTACTCGTGTATATTATATTTGTTATTAGGTTATGATCGTTAAATGTTATTCTGATGATCTCAAAACCTTATGCTCAGGTTTTTCTTACATATATTCTTTATTATTACCCTTATTGAGTATCTGATATGACCCTATCCAAGGATTCCTTTCCCCGAGTTATGAAGACATGTATTAAGGAGCACTAAAGGGTACGATCTAATGGTAGATTATGAAGATCTTTCACCAAATAAGAATATCGTGTTCCATGTTTCCAAATACTCTAAAAAGTTACTATCCTTTAGCATGTACTTATTTAATTTTATAAATATTTATCTACAAATGATGTATTATCCATGTATGTTAACCATGGGTTTCTATATTGTTCTCTTGTTTTTATTTTCCTTTTAATATTAATTTAAATTATTTTTAATAGAAATTGGTTAATGAGAAAATATCACATCATTCGCATTGCACTTATTTGATCTCATTATGAAACCATTTATAGTAGTTATAAAAAGATCATAATTTGATTAAGTGCGGTCATCAACATGTCTAGAATATGACAAACTATTACCAATTTTTACAATAAAAAAACTAGTGGAAACAAATTAGTACAATTTAAATTAACACTATATCAAATCACATCCATCCAATGGTAACTTCATATCTTATCCTATATGAAACTAGTGAAAAAATGACCTATAACCAAGGTTCAAACCAGTCGGTATAGCCCCCAATACCATGGGTATAGGCTAAGCCCATAGTTTTTGGAACCGTGGGCAACTGAGGCATTGATAGAGCTCCATGGCCTATACCCACGGTTTTCTAAACTGTGGGTATATGTTTTTTCAACAGTGTCATTTCCCTATACCCACAGTTTTAAAACCGTGGGTATAGGATTTAAAAAAAATCCATCTCTGGGTTTTGATATCACTACCTAATCCACTAACACCATGTGCCTCACCACTCTATCCACATAACTTATGTGTATATGTATCTATATTTAACTATATATCTTATTATAAATTGTGGGTATTGGAGAGAAAACTAGGGAATAGGTTTTCCTATTAAATTGTGTTTGGTCCCATGAAATATTGTTTTTCCACCATTACACAAGAATGATATACCCACGATTTAGAACAATGTCGGCATAGTTCCTCAAAATACAACCCTATACCCTCAGTTTATCAAAAACCATGTGTATAAGTCTTGAAAATCAACCCTATACCCACGGTTTTCCAAAATTGTTGGTATATGACCATTTTCACATAGTTTGAAATTATCACCCTATAGTTCTATGTATCCCTAATATCTCTCATGAATAGAAACAGAGAAATCATTAAATGATAGTAGAATAATTATTATTGTAATGATACATTGGATTATATTGTATATTCCTGTCAAGTTGATTCATGGTCTATATGGGATTATAAGTAGGTCCTATGTGATGAATTTCAAAATGAAATTTGTTTAAAAATTAATTCCAATTAATCATAATAATTTTTTTTTAAAATATAAATGCTTATATTATATTTGAGCGTGGATTATAGTATTGATTCATTCTTTTAGTTCTATTAGGAAATATATATCTGAAACAATTTAAAAAATGACTTAGAATACCTCTCTAGAATTTAATTTCAAAACATTAGTAAATCACTAAATACATGAATTTTATGTAATCACGTAGTTAATAAAAAATTCATAAAATTAAAAATTAACAATGAATTAAGATCACAAATAATTTTATATATTAACCTAAAAAACTAAATATTTGATTTACAAATAATTGCACATAAAAAATTAAGTATATTTCCATTTTTTGAATTTCTAAATTAAAAAATATGTATAAAATAAAAAATGTATCATTGACAGTTGATTTTAAGAAAAAGGTCAAGTGCCATCAAGAATTACACCCATACAATAAATATCAAATATATTCCTCGAAACTTGAAATCAAGGTTGGAATGATATAATAGAAAGTCTAATAGATTCATCATAGAAAATGTGAAAAGTATAAAGAGAGAAACTGAGAACTCCCCTGATGAAAAAAAGGTTTCTTTCTCTTGTCTTGTTTAGAGTTAAATGTTTTGGAATGTGTATACAATTTTAGAGTTATGGGTTATGTACAATACTAAATAAATTCTCTTTTAAACTAGTCAGGAACAATGAATATAAGAAAATAACCTTAGGAATATGTTTTAGGAAAGATAATATTTCCATGTATTCTATAAAAATATTAACCTAGAAATTGAAATGATTCCAACAACTAATAAAAATATAGGATTGTCATAACATATGTAGTAAAATTAGATCCATGAAACAAAAAAGGGGGAACGGGGTAATCGAAAGACTCTAGGGCCAAATCCCCCAAATTTACACTAGGCTACTCATCCTAGGGTCTAGTATAGATTTTCCTAGGTACATCTACCTCCTTTATTGTTCATGAAAATTTGGTGATGGAAGCTAAGTCTGTTAGTGGAATCTATTATTAGGTTGGGTCTACTCTTGGTAATGGATAATGAAATATTTTCTCCTTAATTTTAAAAATTAATATAAGATTTATAGTCCTATGAAAGAAAATAAACACCGATATTAATCGTTATTGAAACATAAGTAAGGCTAGTGTGGATAGTGGTAAGATAAGTGTTGGCTCGATATCATTTTCACATAGTGTATCCCTAATTAAGATATTGGTCATCTAATGAGATAACAAGTCAATTAAAGGAACATACTCATAAATATTTGTGGTGATTAATTTACCTTCAAGAGTTCCTCAATCTGAAATTCATGTCAGGCCCTAGGATGAGTAAGTATTTTATGGCTCTCTTAGAACATGTGTATTCAAATAAGTATCCTCATGATTTAGGTAAATATCATTCACAGCAGAGTATGGTAGTTGATCGGGATATTGATGAGTAGGGGGGATGTATTAAAATGTGGATATATAATAACTATTATATTAATGATACAGGTGGTGTTTTATAATGTGGTGGCATCGGTAGTGTGGAAAATGGTAGCCCCAAATACTAAATAATATAAAAAGTTTATTAGTCTCCCATATCCCCATCTAGTTTGGGGATGACCAAGAATAATAGGTAGTTTTAGAGTGGTACTTGTGTCTTTATAAAAATATAAAATATATTCACACTAATATATGCTCTCATAGTGTTTCCCTTGATTCTTCAAGAGAATCATGTTGGCCAATAATGGAAAGTCATTAAATGAAAATATTACCAATTTGAAAATGTGTAATGATTTATAAAACACATAATTTTTTCCCTATATATAATTAAATATATCCCTATAATTTTATCCTTTATCTTCCTTTAATGTCCCTCATATTAAATGAAATATTACTAAGTAATATTAATGGCCAGACCCTGGTTAGCCAAAATTTACCCATGAAATGTGGTAAAGGTGGTCACTTGTAGTATGGCTTGGGTTATCGAATACATAGGGACTGAAGAAGTAACCATTTGAAATACATGATCTATGTGGGTGATTTCATGGTGGCTTTTATGCTTTATAATTCCTGGGATTTTTTTTTGAAAATACTAAACTTCATCAACTAGTAAATATCACAAACAAAAAAATTATATAAAATCAGAAAACCCAAGCAGTTACCTTGAAATAAAAACACAAAAACACAAAAATAAAATTAAAAAAAACATATAAGTAGGGGTTCCACTTAGAATGAAGTTATTTTAAAGTCATTATCTTTACCTGGACCCCCCAACATATACAATACCATCATTCAACATTTTAAAGACCCCATTCTTCTTAAATTATATATGATTGAGATTGATTATTTTCTATAATTTGTTTCATGTGTAATCCCATGTTCAATATTTAGTGTAAATATCCAAGGAATTTCAGAAATTTATCACTAGGAAACTTCCCTTGTATATCTTAATACAACCTAAATAGTTTTTTATTTTGTAGGATAAAGATATGTTGAAATAACGAAAAAAGGTTTTTTTATTATACCCTATGAAGTAAGAGTTTATAGATAATGTATGGACTTTGAATTGAACATCAATATAGCTAAATTTTTTATAAACAGGTGGGAAATTTGAATAGAACCTTATATTATTTTCAAAGTTTCGTAATGGAATTTGATCTGATTGAATAGAATTTTCAACCCCCAATTTCAGTAGTTGAGTTTTAAGAATGGGTATGAAATTTATTCTTGATATTTCCTCAAATGGTTTAGTGATTCGTATTTCTAAGAATTCATCATTAGAGAAATATTCATGAAATTTAATCCATGAAGACAAATTTTCCCATTATGAATAAAAAATATTAATTTACTCTTGATTTAAATACCCTTAACCATTTATTTGGTATGCTTCTGTTATCCCAAATCCAAATGTTAGTTCATTTTTAAATTCATGATTTATTTATGTGATAAAGTATTTTTCTATTAGTGATGATGAAAGGACATCCTTAGTAAGAATGGGTTCTTTAGAATTCTGAATGTGTTTTTACCACTAATCACAAAGATGAATCCAGGAATTTATTCTATCCATTTTTTCACAAATTTCATCAACAATTTCATGGGTATTATGATTTAAATATGTTTGGAAATGATTTTATTCTATATGATTTCACTCTTAAACCATTTTTGATTTTTCGGCACACTGACCATTTTAGTATTCATCATCCAAATGTTTTTCATGTTATCAGGTTTGAGGAATTCATTACAAGATTGATCAACGTAATTAAAAATGTTTTTTGATTCCCAATTTAGATTTAATATTTGATTCCATCATGAGTTCATGAAGGTATATTTTATTATTATACTTCATTGGATGTATTTGGAAATATGGACTTCAGATTTTTAGGACCCAAAAAAATAGAAAGGGTAAAAGATAAGAGAAAAGGGATGACAAAAGAGAAATTGGGGAGAATAGAAAGAGGCTCTAAGTTGTCTTACATGGTCCCCAAAAATGGCTCCAATATTTTTTTCACCAAAATTTACCCATGAAATATTCTAAAAGCGGTTACTTATAATACAACATGTGTTATCAAATCCATAGGGACCGAAGAAGCATCCTTTAGAAAAAAAACGTTCTATGGAGTTTATTCGGATATAATATTTCCAACATGGGGTTGAATTTATTAGATTATTAGATTTTATTTTTAAAGATATAAGTGAATTCAATTTAATGAAAATTAGTTGATCCTTGGATATCTCATGGGGTGGATTAAGTGAATTTATTTTTAAATTATTTCAATGTCTTAAATTCTAGCATTTCCTTCAACGAAATATGATCTTTCCAAATCACCCAAATCATTTTAATTATTTATTATACTAAGTATAATTAACTATTAACTTTTAGGATAATATTTATGGAAACTAAAATCTAGATGATCTTTTTATAACTCAGTAATTGTATCAGAAAAATTGGTAACTTCAAAGGAGAAGGTACATCATTAAATGAAACACTCACAAATAGAATTGATTAAGAATTGTTAAACTGAGAAATATCATCCAATCCATACGCTTTATCCTCCCTTGGGTAAAGCCATTAGTGTTTTTTCCCTACAGTTATTAAATTATATCAATTTAATTGGGTTGTATACTAATGAGGGTGGAATTGAAGAAGAAGAATAAAAACTGAATCACAGTCACTCAACCATTTTGTGACAAAATTGACAAGTGATCGTCTGTATAAGTTCACACCATGATTAAACGATACCAATGTGATGTCTAAAATAATAAAATAATATAATTTTAAGATGAAATTTTATTAATTAATGATGGTGAAAGAAAAACATAAATGATTAAAATTGATGATGTGATTACGAAATGAATGCGGGGAATTATAATTGAACATAAGAAACATTGATAGAATAGAAAAGATGAATGATAATTCACTTAACCACCAGATACTTATATCGAAATATTAGGAACCTTATAGACAGCCCTAAAAATCAATTCCATCAACATTAATTTTGAGAGTCGAAAGGTGGGTGGGAAAATCAAGGGAATTGGTCGTTTTGAAGATGACCAGGAAAATTGTCCAGATTCGTCCCCTTTTTGTCATGTTTATTTTTAACTAAAGATGACCGAATAATAAGGGGTTGTAGAATAAAAATTTATTCCTCCTGGTGTTCTATATCATATTTCAAAATTATTGTCATTTGGTTCATCCATTTGAGTGTTATTCTCGAAAAGGTGGGGAGACATTATGGGTGTTCAGGTCAACCCCACAATTTAAATGTCAACATCAGTTCAATTTATCTCACTAAAAACATTATAATTATCTCTAGAAAGAGTTTAATGAAATTACACCCACAATTTCCTCTTTTTAAAGTAAACTATCGAGCTTCATTGGGCTTTTCTTGTGGGCCCCACTTTTGTTTGATGGGCCATAGGCCCATTATGCTTTGTCCAGAAATGTTCTACATTCATTCCCAAAAATTACCATCTTACATTGGGATTCATCCATCGATTATAAAAGACAAAATGTTATAAAAAATGATAAATCATATACCAAAATATAAAATTCAAAAAATTTATATGATTTTCTCCTCAAACATATGATTCATTAGTCCCAGATTTTTATTGTAAACATGAATTGAACATAAGATGAGAAATAAATTTCAATTTCAATAATGTAAGAAAATTATGTTTATGGACTTTGGAACACAATAATATTAAGATATATTAAATTTATAATATCATTTTTCTGAGGTTAAAAATGACATTTATAGAAGTGTTAGAAGTAATTAGAATATCAATACCACTCATAACTCTTTGGGATTCCCCTATTTTAAAGAAATCATGGGAGAGTTCTTGATTTTTGAATCTCAAAATGGAGGTCTAAAATTATGTGATTTTAGACATAGTAGGGTAATGGTTGCTTTGTATGTTAGTATAAATCATTTTCTACTTTCTAGGAATTATTCTTCTCTTAGAATTTAACATTATATTATCAAACTCAAAATTATACACAACCCTAGGATATAAATCTCTATTCCCATAATACAATCAATGTGAGAGAGGCTCTAATTCTTCTATCATAACCCAATCTTTACATGCTAAAATTCCAATTGAGTGTAGAAAAATTCTAAGAAACCAGATCTCTATAAGTATCTTCATTTTCCTAAAATAAATTCTCAATATGAATAGCCGATATATAATTTATTAACTCCTCTTTTTTAATTATTTATATAATAGCCACATTTTTTATCTTATTAGTATTAATTAATTTAAACTATAAACTAATAATCCTCTCTTTGTGTTTTGGCACTCTGATTTCTCAATAGTGTTTTGTATTCTAGAAATTGTTCATTCCCCACTTGATATTAATGATAAGGTAATTAGTTTAAATAAAAATAAGTGGCAGAGTTTGATAAGTGTATAATAGATGTTTTAGTGGAAGGTGTTGGTACTTTTTTTAGTACGTTACTTATTTAATAGGGAACTTCTATCAAATTTTAGTAGATAAACAGTGAACCTTAGAATTGTTTTTTTCTTCCATGGAGTGGGCCATATAGAAATATTTGGAAGGAAATTTAATTTTTTAAAGAATATTTTTAAAATTTATTAGAATTTGGGATGAGATAAAGATTTATGTTCAAATAAGAGAGGGAAGGGTTGTTAAAACTAGTAGAGTATAATGAAATATATAGATTAATTTAGAATATTACAGGTAGTATAATCACATAATAGAGGATTTGAATGTATTACATTGTATATAAAAGTAATAGAAGTATGTTTTGAACCTATGTAACACTAACTATTAGATGCACATTAATAGGGGAAGATGAATGCCCCTAACACATTTTAGGGATTAAGGATGAAATTATTTTTATGGATCAGGATGATAAATTCTTGATTTTCTACCTTAATTGAGATTAAATTATTTGCAAGCTCAAGATATCTAATGTTTCAGGAATGGGGATTAATTGTGTCATGGGAAAATATTTAATTTCTTAATTATCTATAAAGTCGTATCAAACCTTACATATTGTCTATTTACCTTTATGTTTAATTTTTTAATCCTTTTATTTTTATGAAATAATTAATGTTGATATTATGTATCTAGACTAATGTCAAATATACATTTATATGTCAACTATAAAATTAAATCAACCCTTATATATAAGTTTTTTACCCTTCTGTTTGAGATATAATTGTCACACAATGACAATCTTCTTAAACATTATAATAATTTCTCATTGGGTGGGATTGGGGTTTGAGTTTAACCCTTTGAAAGATAATTTTTGGAATATTTCTAGATTGTTTTCCTTATTTTGTATTTGTCACAATCCTTTTTCATGGAATTATAGTGGCTAGGAAAATATCATGACATGAATAATATATTTGAGTTCTGATATACTTTCTTTAATCGTAATTTAGCAGTCTCATTTACATGGTTCCCTAGTATCTCAATATTTGGAGTGAAATAATGGACCCAATGTTTCTACTATAATAAAATTTAAACTCTAATATGGATTTTAGGGTAAAATATACAAGGTATTATTCCCATAAAACTTTTTATTTAATTTATAGGGTATGAAATACCTTTCATGCATTTAGTAAATTGTTAGAGAGAGAATAAAACCTTCCAAGAAAAACTTAAACTAAAAGATTTAGTCATTTCCCATGGGATTTGAATGATTTATTTTGATCTATTTATATCTTTGTTACTTATAGAGGTTAGATATTTACAACAATAAAATATCCCAACCATTGTGGAATTGATTTTCTATGAAATAGTTTCTATTATGATTATGAAAATAATTTATTATTTCTAGGTTAAAATATTCAAAGAATGATTCATAAGTCAGTTCACTTATTTATTTTCTTCGGTAAATATTTTGATTCAAATAAAATTTATTTTTAGTTATACTAATTCATCTATATAAAATACATCTTCTTTACCATTTTTATGCCCATCGCCATCTTCTTTACAACCTAATTTGATCGATGCTTGTGATCTAATAATAGATAGAATGGTTTTTAATAGATGAATATAGATGATTAAATACCTATAAGTGTTTTATAGGATTCATTTTACTCTCATGGTACATCGTCATGATTCCTAATCATATCCTTCCATATTTCAATCATTGTTGTTTCAAAATGTCATCTTGATATCCTGATTGGAAAGATCCAATTGACCAACATTTTTATATGATAAAGGTTGTTAGTGTTGTATAGAACTCCATAATTTTATATAAATACCATTAGTATGTAGTTCAATAAATTTTTACCCTAATCACTAATAACTAACATATGGATTAAAAAGTTTGAAGAAAAAATATTTCTGAATAACATGATCACTACAGTTATATGTTTTCTAAATTATTTTTGGATTCCACCTATTTAAAAACATAATCCACACAAACATGGATATATATATTTTCAAATGAATTTTATAAGGGTCTCATAAATTCAATTATCTATATATAAAATACATTTAATTCTATAATAGGGTGGTGTGGAATTTATGTTATCCTTCAAATATTTATTATTGTTTGACATCGATCATAGCCTTTCATGAATTTTTTTCATCCTTCTAAAGCCTGGAAACAATGAATCCACATTATATGATGTTATACACTATTATATATAGTTTATAGTGTCACATATAGGATAAGAATTAAAAAATTAAATAATTGTATTCACATCAGAATTGGGAACTCGTCGCTATATTAGGAAATTTTTATATTACTATAACAAAAGGCTATCATCTTAGTAATAATACACTATAAAATCTTGAAATATATTTCATTATTATGAAAAAAATGTATATAAGTTTTATAGTTTTCAAATTATTAATATATATATTCAAACTAATGGAGAAGTTTGATATTTGGATAGAATATATTATAATATTATAACATATCTTCAATGTCTATCTCATCTTATTCTTCTAAACGAGTCAATTGTGGCCTTGAAAAATGATAATCTAGGAAAATATCCAAACCTTCATATACTTGATAATTATTTTGAATTTTTGTAGTAATAATATACACAAAATATGTCCTATATTTCCATCATTATTGATCAAAATGAACTTTATAATTGCATTATCAGGGTAGAAAATCAACTAAAATTGTACTAAATGTGATCAACCCTATCAATTAAATACCACTATAAGAAGTTATTTATCTATAGTAGAGTAGTTTATTTGAGAATAATTGATAATGTGGATTTTTCTTCTTATGGGTTTGAATATATGATCATCCCACTAGGACGACACAACTCCTATAGAGAAATCACTCACATCTCCAACAATCTAATAATTATATTCAAAATTTTTAGAGATCATAAACATGGTAGATACCAAATCACATTTCAAAGAAATTAAATCTTCCAAGAGTGATTCATAAAATTTTAATTTAATATCCATGGATATGATAAGAGTGATTGGTTGGGATATCGTGGATAATTCCATGAAAAAGAAGCAATGGAATCATACATGACCAATAACACTTCATATCCCATTTATATTGATTAGCTTAGATAGCTCTTTTATAATCCTAATATCTATTAGATAATATTCAATTCTCAATTTTGATATTCTATTCCTTATTACGATGTAATATTACATCATAATTTGGAATTTTTCTCATTTTAGATATAGTTAATTTCTTTAACTCTCTTGAGCACCATGTACAAATTGATCAAGAACACCTCAAAATATCACCCATATATTCAGAAATCAAACATGTAAATTTTCATAACGTCTTCCTCCATGTCCTGAATCATATGGGTCATCTAATAATGTCATAAAGGCATTAAAAATGCCAAATTACATCCAATATCAGAAAAAATTAAAATATGGGAATGTGAATGTTGTATTTTATTTATTCTATCTGTCCAGTAGTGTTTTTTATACAGTGAGTAACCATATTTAAAGAAATAAAATTAAAGACTAGCTAACCTCTCAACTATTTTATCCATAAGTGGAAGTGTAAATTGATCTTTTATCATGGATGCGTTTATGTTCCTATAATTCAGGAAAAATCCTTATCCTGTAATTGTTCTTGTATGAGTAAGAACAATCTATTTAATATTTATCACAATTCCCATACATTATTTGGTAAAACATTTAATCCGTTAAACCATTAACCATTGGAAATCGAGAAGAAAATTAAAACTTCTAAGAGTTTGAAAACATAATTTTTGGCAACCTTATTCACTAATGGTGTGAGTCTTAATATTGGTAATTACTAGTTTTACATCATATTTAAAACAAAACATTATATGTAGAAATGATTTATATTTCCCTAAGTGATATATTTATTTATTTTCATAAAAACTTCTAAAAAATAGTTCATATTCCTTATTCAATTTGTATTTATTTGTCATTACTAAGGTTCTTTTATATCCCACAAAACAATTATCTTAATATTCCATGAAGCATATTCAACTAGATCATTAATTTATTTATGATTGAAGGACTAGACACTAGAGAAGAATACATTTAAATATTCTTTTTCCACAAAAAAACATTCAATTATAGATCTATCTTATACACTAGGTATTATAACTTTATCTTATTCCATATCATCGATGAATTTTATCATCCTCTATTATTCTTATTTTTATATACACTTAATTTATGGGTTTTCTTCAATAACAAAAATGGCGTGAAAATATCTTGACATAGGTGTATGAATCAAAATTTCATTAAATTTATGATATCTTGTTTTTTCATAAAATCTAAAAAATTATTCCTTGGTAATCATTGATTAATACCTTTAAATATTCAAGGAATGGTATTTGAGAATTAATGGAACATAAAATTCCTATTATATCTCTATGATTAATATTTTTGGGGAAAATAAATTTATCCACCCTGATGAGAATACCTCAAGGTTATTTCACGGATCTGTTTCTAAGTTAATGTGCATCACATATCATCATTGTGTTTTCCAATACTAATTTTTTAAACATAGTTAGTGGAGTGGTATCGATAGTAGCACTCAAATCATAAATAAACATCTAGAATAGGCATGAAATAATAGGAAAGTGGAAGTAAAATACTCGAAAAATTATTATATTGGGTGGGATATTACATTGAAAGAATATAGAACATCCTTCACAAAGAAAAATATCTCCAAGATCATCCAAAAGATTCTTTTTCGGCAACACATCCTTGAAAAATTTAAAATAAGATAATATTTGAAAATTTTATTCAAAAAATGGGATGTCAATATAAATATGCTTAAAATTTAATAAAATATTATTGTAGGGATTTTAAAATATCTTTATCCTCATCTTTTTCTATGAATGTTATTGGGGTTCAGTATGGTTCTGACTTCTTATTTTTTCACATCCGTACTTCTGCTTGAACATGTTGTTCATCTCTTCCTTAAATCTCATATATTTCCTAAATGTTGATCTTCTCATAATGGGTGTGAAATTAATTATAATCACATTCATAACCTTATTTATTCTTCACCCCTTTTTATTTGAAACACCAAAATAGTTTATATGTATATCCTTGAAAATAAACACGAGTTATTCAATAGCTTTCATTACATGCAACCCTGAGTATAAAGTAATATTAATATAATAATCCTATATAAAATGTACATTAAACTATATTTTTTGCATATTAATAAATATATTTTGATAAATATGGATATATGTTTAAAATAATGTAGTTGTATTTATTACTGTACAATAAATAAGATCTCAATTTTCATTAAATCCATTTTATGGTATATATATGGGGTTTATTTCATTTTTGATTAAAAAATTATAAATAATTTCTATTTTTTATAAATTTTATTTTAGGTATTGAAGATAATTTCTTAAATAATAATTTAAATTTTAACGATGGAATAATTTTCCAAATTCTTCTAAAATGATTTATTATTTATTGAATAGTACATTATAAATATTTTTTTAAAATATTCATTTCTTTTCTCTATATAAAGTAATTTTAAAGAAACATTATGTTTTTAAATTTATAATAAAATTACATAAGGCTAATTTAGTTATAATTAATGTGATTATATATATTAATCAAAATTATATTTATATTTCTATAATCTTAGTTTTTGTGTAAGAAATACATATTTTTAACAACTGCTTGAATGTGAGCAATGTGTTTTTAATATAATAAATTAAATTAACATATATTTACTAATATTTATAATAGAATATATATATAATATCTTTATTAAAAAAAATTATCATTCATTTTATGATTTTTACTAGGAAATTAATAGAATTAACTTCAATTATTGGCTTAAAAATTATTTTTTCTAAAAATGGTGTTTTACTGCATTTTACACACTTATTTAAAATTAAACTATGTCATTTATGGATGTTGAGACTTCTAAAATAGATGTAACTCCCCAACCCCAAAATCCCAGAATCTGTGCATTATTACGTATCATTAGCATGATCACAAAAGATCATGTCTCGAAAAAATGATCAGTTTAGTAGCCTTGGAAGTACTAGATACATTCATATGGTTGACATCATAAAATGGAAAAGAAAAAAAATTGTTTCCTTAGAAAAATCTAAGATCCAATTGACTATCCCTGCAGGTCAGTTATAATATACTTCTTCGCATGATGGGAAAAATAAAACATAGAGAGTGGTGAGCTCAGATGCTCAGTAAGGATAACGATATAGCAAAAACTTTCAAAAATATGCATAAAAATTTATGGAAATGTATAAGACTAAAACAAAAACCTTTTAAACATGATCTTTATCATAATATTGAAAAAATAAAATTAAAATAAATCCATTTACTTACTCACATTGATATTCTACTAATCGAATAATCACATGAAATATCAATTGACACATTCATAATGATGGAATGAATAATGTCAGAGTTTCATAACCACATAGTCAAGGCCTTCTGCAAAGATTAAAAAAAAATTTGTTATGACCTTGTTCAAAGACACTAGTTTGTCTCGTGAGACCAACCAATGCATCGAGGAGCTATAGGACGCTCCACCCGTCACTTATTAAGTCCAATGCTATCCTCATATGAAAAGGTTTCAATATAACATAAATAGACTTATAGAAACTAGCATATAAAATGTCAATACATTATACATAAACCATGAACTGTTTAAAAATAACACATCCAAAGTCATAAATTTCACAAAAAAATGAATATGATATAGATGTATTGTATCATAATAAATCAACTTTAAAGAAGCTTAAAATCCATCAAAATATGTTGACATAGATGAAATCAAAACTTTTTAAATACAGAAATATCTATTTGTATTTTTAAATCATTAAAAAGTCATATAATTATAAAAGAAAACATTTACTTTTAAAATATTTTTATAATATTCTAAGGGAAACATTGACGATGTTATAACAGCGGAAAATAACCACACCCGTCGTATTAGTTAAAAAACATTCCCACCTTAAATTTTCCAAAAAGGTCAAAAATTACCTTGTTTGGAAAATGTAGGAAAGATTCCTTTCAAAAACATATAAGGTCAAATAAGGGTATCTATGACTTTAACCCATTTTCTAGTAAATAGTAAAATGTTTTGAAATACATTTTATGAAACATTGATGTGGATGGTAAATAGGTCCTTGTAGATAATTATGTATAAATAGCCACGAATAATGAAGAGATTGTATAATTAACCCATACATTGTACATTTACTTGGTCGAGGGTAGTTTAACCTCCTATATAATGGTGGAATAATTGTTATTAAATTATAAAAAAACTATATACATTAATATGATATCATATATGATCTTCTAATATTTCATTGTTAATGATATTTTAGTAGTATCCTCATTTCGGGTGTTGATTGATTCGTTTACCTTTATATGATTTGTTACTTAAGTATTGTTAGTTGTGGATAGTATGTATCATATTCATATTAATAATTATATTAAGTATTTAAACATTATTTTTAATCATCAAATGGAAAATATTCTTTAATGTATACGACGGGGAATGAATCTTATCGCGTTTGTGGAGACGGTAATACTTACGTAGACACGAGTGACAATATCATTCTTTTGATATTAAAATAATATATATTTTGGTGTGTGTCATATATACAGAATAATTATCATGTTATATTTATTATTTACATCAATTACACATCATTATTATAACAATCCAAATAATAATGTATTGAATAATAATAACACCACGAAGAGGAGATGGTAAGTCATACGTACGCACGTATGGTGACATATCATTCAAAGGATGGATAGACTAATGAATATGGTTTTACCATATTTATAATAACATAAAAGTATATATAGGATACGTGGGTTATTATTTTAGAATGGAAACAACAATGAAGGAGGAACTGGAAGAAGAAAGGAACTGGAAAGAGGTGATGAAATATCTACCTTTTTAATCAGGTTCTTCCTTTTAATTTGATCAAAAGGGATCCATAGGTTGGATTATAGACTAAAGAAAGACTCTAGGATTAAGGGAGGACAATTTATAGGTTATTTAGGAAGGTTTTGGCTGAGATAAAAGGCTTTGAAGGTCTAAATTTGAGAAAAGGTGAAGTTCCCTTTTATAAGAGGGGTGAGGGGCACCATAGGAAAATCTAGAAATATTATTTTATAATAAAATAATTTTCGGTTTTCAATGGATAAAAATGAATAATATAAATGATAAACTGGTTATGGTTCTATAACCACTCAACCAATAGGTTTTAGATATATTTGGGTTACTATATTAACTTTATCTTTTAAATTTAACTCATAGTTAAGTAGTTTGACATTTACCACGTCTCTTGCTAATTTCATATTATATGGTTTATAAACGTACTATAAACTTTTAAGCTAACATCATGTAGTTCATTAATGTCATATATAATATTATTTATGAATTTTTGCCTAACCATAGATTTTTAGAAATATAATATCAATTAATAATATAATACTTGTTTTAAAAACTCTTTTATGTCAAATTTGACAGTATTTGGTATTTTGTTTTTTCTAAATTTATAACAGTATTATTATTTCGAAAAAAATTCATCTAACCAACCCAAACATTTCAAATTAACATATAAAACTAGTGTAATTCATAAAAAGTCTCAAATTACTTGTATTTGGATATTTATAATCTAAATTATTTTAATCTTTTATTAATACGATAATTACTACATCATCATTATGTCATAAATAAATTTAATTATTTAATGTACAAAAATTATAAATAAAATACAATTATGTGGGAAAGTTTCTTAGATTTCTAATGAATATTTATATTCAAATTTATTTTATGTATAACCCTATATTAGAAATGTTTTTTATTAATCATTGATTTTAACTCTTTTAACACTTCTTTAAATAAATTAATAATATTTGTCCTCATCTAATCAAAGTGCAAAAATAGGTTTATATTTTATTCCTAGGGGTTTTTTGGTAGAATTATATTTTTCCAATAGAATTAGGATATGTGTTATGGTAATAATATTATTATTTTTACCCTTAATTACCCTATTTACTTTTAACCGTGGTAAATAAAAGAAAAAAGATATTATTCACCAAAAATTATTTTCATCTTATTGAAAAAAAATTATTTACTGATATCAACCGTGTCTCTCGGGTATTCAAAATTCAACTCACAGAAGTGGAAAAATAAATTTTTATGTAAATTTTCAAATACTCCTAGGAGGTGTGTAAAAGACGATAAAAAGTTCAATAAAATATTCATATATCATAAATTATTATAAACTGACTCCAATGAATTACATTGAACTTATATAGGTATTATTTGTCTATTTTGACCTAAAATTAATTTATTTAAAATAAATATTTTTTTTTATTTTTTTTAACTATAACTCAGTGTTTTTCACTATTCATTAAAAATTAATCGTTTTCATAAAAATACAATAAACTCACCCTAAGCTAAATTACATATTCCAAATCCAAAAATGAAGTCCATTTTGAAAAATTAAATTTTTAAAATTTTAAAAAGTGGGTATTACTATTTCTAATGGCCAGTTTGATTGGTTGCAGTGTGTTAGAATCTCAATGTTTCGTACAATGCAAGCTACTGCATTACTATGAAGAAATAACATACTATGAAATCTTGGGGTGTTAAATTCTTCCCCCCTTCAAAAAATTGCATCCACTCAATTTGAAATTTTTCATCGAATATAAAAGGTTGAAAATATAAAATACCTTTGTGGGAAAACCCACATCGGAAATTGGGTTAATAAAATTATATCTTAATAATAGGAAAAGGTAAATGAAAGGGTCACCACCAAATTACGATCTCGATTAGAAGAATATGAGTGGAAATTAGAGACACATAATTGGAGGGAAATCGTAAATATTTATAGGGAGTGATTGAGGTCATCAATCAGAAACAAGTGTAAAATTGAGGGCCTCAAATCCATCAATCTATGATGATTTAAAATACAATCATTTCAACAAAATAGATGACATTATGATAACAAATTTCTGGTTTTATGATACCTTCCCTAATGCTTAAGAATTAATCTACCCATAAAATAAGATGACAAAAATTATATATATATATATATATACTTGACAAGTATAGTTTCATCCTTCTACTATTTTCTACCACAAACTCATCTTTCACTCCAAAAGATATAAAAAAATATTCTATTTATCCTAATCGTATAGGGTTCCAAAAATAATGAATTAATAATTAACCTATCAGACTTTTTAAAAAATGAAACTAAATTATCCATTCCAGAGACATTTTTTAGTCCAGTGGTAGGCGATAAATCCCAATCGTGCTATGGTTGTGGGTTCGATTCCCACAACTTTGTCTGATGTGAAAGGTTATCACAGGGTCTGCGTGTTGTCCTTTTTATAATATTCCCAAAATATCATTAACAATAGTACCCAATTTCAAACATAATCCACTCCAAACTTTAGACTTATACAAAAATACCACTATCCAAACTAACAGTCCAAAATTTATAAGGAAGATAAACATAATGAATATCCTTTTTTCCACATAATAACATGTGAGAAACTTCATCATATATTATTTTAAAACATGGTAACACGCTGACTTACCATAAAACCTTATTGATTACATTTATGATACCTTATTCTTTATAAAATACTGGATATATTTCTTATATCAAAATTTTTTGAATATTACAACAATGATGAAATAAACAAACTATTAATCAGTTACAAGGAAGTGATGAATATAGAATATGATTTATCCAAATCAACTGTATCATATTCCAAAATTATTATCTCATTATCAAGACCATATTAAGTATGAAATATCCTTCAACCATGTATTTTACAGAAATGGTTACTTACTATTATGTAACTTTTCGTAGAACCATATAATCTCAATTACTCAATAAAATAGTACTACAGTACAATCCTTATTTATTTTTATAATTTCTATAACCAGTATATTTATGATACAACACAAAAATGAAATAATTCTATAATAACAACATAAGAACACTAGTCATTCCTCTTCATCTGAGGTAGTATCATAACTTGATTATTATTCAACAGCATCATTTGTGGTATACTCTGAGTACTATGAAATTGATTCATGTAGTGTCCCAACACCTTACAGATAAAGCATTTTACATCTGAACCATTTTTCTTACCCTTGAAATCACGTACATGGTGTCCTTTTCCCCCACACTAATAAGAAACTCCTATTTCCTTTAATCATTTTCCATGGTGATTATTTCTACATTTATCACATATGGGAAAATCCTTATTTCCCCTCTTACCTTTATCCATATTTCTCTCTACCATCCTATTCGTCTCTTTCTTTCCTTCAAAGCCATAGGACTTAGAGAATTAATTACTTACCTTATTAACACATGATATTATTTCTTCATATTTTGAGAATACATGGGAGACAATTAACCTTCTAAATGATGGCTTAAAACCATGAATGATATGATCATTCTTACTCATAGGAGCAAATGTATTTCTACAGTTTTCATTCCATCTAATGAGAGACATTTCTATACAATGGAATACACTTGATTAGTTTATGAATCACAGTTAATAATTACAAACATGTAAAATATTTAATTTAAATTGAAAAATTTATGGATATAATCCATAATCATAAAAATATTTTCTTTGAGGAGGTATATACTACGAAATCCTTCATAATTATTTTTAAATAAAATTTAAATTGTCCTATGAATAGCCCCCCAAGGCTTTCATAACCAAGAGTGCAGCAATGCCCATTATCATGCACCAGTTCCGGTTCGAGTCTAGCACAAAGAGGTGTTTTCGGTTATTACCCCTAAGTACATCAGTTCCAGAGCTGCCTCTACCTGCTCGTATCTAGATAGAGATGTATTTTCATGGAAAACTCACAAAATATCTACATTACAAAAATTCTAGGAAGTTATTGTATACTAATCCTCACAGTATATCTTAGGTTAATGTGATCTAATCATATTTTTTATAAATCTAATTACCAAGGTTATTACTAAACTTCCTCTGATACAAACTTTAATGCCCCGACCCAAGAATCCTAGAGTCGGTGCATTATTACGTATCGTTTTCTTGATCACAAAAGATCAAGTCTCTAAAGACCGATTAGTTTAGTAGCCTTTTAATTACTAGATATATTCATGAGGTTTACATTAAATAATTAAATGGAAAACTACAACAAAATTGTTTCCATATAGAACACTGAGAACCCATAGACTATCCCTATAGGTCAGTCATAATATATTTGTTCACATCCTGGGAAAAATAAAACATAGAAAGGGGTGATATCAGATTCTCAGTAAGAATAACAATATATATGAAACTTTAATAAATAAGAATAAATATTTAAAGAAATGTATAAGACTAAATAAAAATAAATTTAAAATTGAACTTAAGCATAATATAGAAAATATGAAATAAAAATAATGTTATTTATATACTAAAACAGATATTTTACTAGTCTAATAGTCACATGGAATACCTATACCACTTTCATAATGATGGAATGCATAATTCCAAACTTTCATAACCACATAGTGAAGGCTTTGTACCAAGGCTACAAATAAGATTTTTTCATGGCCTTGTGCCAAGACACTAGTTTGTCTCATCATACATACTGATTTATCAAGGAGCTATAGCAGGCTTCACCCGTCACTTATTAAGTCTAATGCATTCCTCGTCTGAAAAGGATTAAACATAACACAAAAATTCTTATAAAAACTAGCATAATAAATTTCAATACTTTATCCATAAACCATGAATGGTGTAAAAATAACACATCCGCAGTCAAACATATCACAAAAATTTCAATACAATATTGAATATTTGTATCATAATAAATCAAATTCAAAGAAGCTTAAAATCCATCAAAGGATGTTGACACAGATGAAATCAAAACTATTTTTTAGAGAAATATATTTTTCTATTTTGAAATCATTTAAAATTCATATAATTATAAAAGAAAACATTTATTTTGAAATTTTATTATAATCTTGTAAGGGAAGAATCGACGATTTTATAACGGCGAAAAATAACTGCACCCGCTGTATTAGTTAAAAACGCTATCAGGTTAAATTTTCCGAAAAGGTCAAAAAGTACCTTGTTTGAAAAATGATGGAAGGATTCCTTCAAAAACATATAAGGTAAAATAAGGGTATAAATGACTTTAACCCATTGTCTATTAAATAGTAAAATGTTTTTAAATACATTTTATGAAACACTGATGTGGATGATAAAGAGGTCCCAGTAGATAATTATGTACAAACAGCCATAGATAATGAAGAGATTGTAGAATTAACCCTTACCTTGTACATTTACTTGGTATATGGTAAGTTAACCTCCTATATAATGGTGAAATCATTGTTATTAAATAATAAAATAACTATATACATTAATATGATATCATATATGATCTTATAATATTTCTTTGTTAATGATATTTTAGTAGTATCATCATTTCGGGTGTTAACTGATTAATTTTCCATTATATGATTTATTAATTAAGTATTGATTGTTGTGGATATCATCTATCATATATCATATTCATAATTATATTAATTATTTAAACATTATTTTTAATCATCAAATAAAAATTATTCTTCAATGAATATGACGAGGAATGAGTCTTATCTCGTTCTCGGAGACGGTAATATGTTCGTACGCACGAGCGACAATATCATTCTTTTGATTTTAAAATAATATATATTTTGGTGGTATTTCATATATAAAGAATCATTATCATTTTATATTTATTATTTACATCAATTACACATCATTATTATATCCTTCCAAATAATAATGTATTGAATAACCATTATAGCATGACGTGGAGAAGGTAAGTCATACATTCGCACGTATAGGGACATGTCATTCAATGGATGAATAGACTAATGAATATGGTTCTACCATATTTATAATAACATAATAGTATGTAGAAGATATTTGAGTTATTATTTTATAATGGAAACAAAAATGAAAGAGGAAGTTGAATAAGAAAGGAACTGTAAAGAGGTGATGAAATATTCACCTTTTCTTCAGGTTTATCCTTGAGATTTGATCAAAAGGGATACTTAGGTTGTCTTTATGACTAAATAAAGGACTCTAGGATTAAGGGAGAACAATTTATAGGGTATTTAGGAAGGGTTTGTACTAGAGAAAATGCATTTAAGGTGTAAATTTGAGAAAAGGGGAAGTTCCCTTTTGTAAGAGGGGTGAGGGGCACCTTAAGAAAATCTAGAAATATTATTTTATAATAAAATCATTTTCGGTCTCTAATGTCTCATAAAAAAAATAAAATAAAATAAATGGTGGGTATGGGTCGAACACCACTCAACCAATAGGTTTTAGATAGTTTTGGGTTACTATATTAACTTTTTCTTTTAGAATTTACTCTTAGTTAAGTTGTTTGACATTTACCATGTCTCTTTGTATTTTTATATTATATGGTTAATAAACATACTCTAAACTTCCAAGATAACCTCAAGTGTTTAATTAATGTCATATAAAATATTATAAATGACTTTTTTCCGAACAATATATTTTTAGAAATATAATATCAATTAATAATATAATACGTGTTTTAAAAACTCTTTTATGCCAAATTTGACACTATTTGGTATTTTGTTTTTTCTAAATTTATAACAGCATTATTGCTTCGAAAAAATTCATCTAACAAACCCTAAAATTTCATATTGAAATTTAAAATTAGTGTAATTCATAAAAAGTATCAAATTACATTTATTTGTATATTTATAATATAAATTATTTTAATCATTTATTAATTTGGTAATTACTGCATCGTCATTGTGTCATAGATAAATTTAATTATTTAATTTTTAAAAAGTATAAATAAAATACAATTATGTGGGAAATTTTTTTAAATTTCTAATGAATATTTATAGTCAAATTTATTTTATGTATAACCCTATATTAAAAATGTTTTTTATTAGTCTTTTATTTTAACGCTTTGAATTCTTCTTTAAATAAAATAATAATAAATGTCCTATTCTAATCCATGTTTACCAAATAGGTTAATATTTTATTCCTAAGTGTTTTTTGGTAGAATTATATATATCCAATAGAAATAGGACATGTTTTAGGGTAATTATAATATCATTTTTACCCATAATTACCCTATTTACTTTTAACCGTGGTAAGTAAAAGTAAAAAGATATTATTCACCAAAAATTATTTTAATCTTATTGAACGACATTTAATTTAAAAATATCAACCATGTCTCTAAGATTTTCAAAATTCAACTCACAAAAGCAGAAAAAATAAGTTTTTATGTAAATTTGAAAATTCTATTAGGAGGTGGGTAAAAGTCGATAAAAAGTTCATTAAAATATTTATATATCTTAAATTATTATAAACTGACTCCAATGAATTTCATTGAACTTATATTGGTATTATGTATCTATTTTGACCGAAAATAAATTTATATAAAAGAAATAATTTTTATTAAAAAAATTGGCTTTAAACTATAACTCATTTTTTTCACTATTCAATAAAATTGAATGTTTTCAGAAAAATTCCATAAACTCACCCTAAGCTAAATTCGATATAAAAATTCCAAAAATTAAGACCATTTTCAAAAATTAAATTTATAAAATTTCCAAAAGTGGGTATTACTATTCATAATGGCTAGTTTGATTGGTTGGGGTGTGTTAGAATCTCAATGTCTCGTACAATGCAAGCTACTACATTACATTGAAGAAATAAAGTACCATGAAATCTTAGTGTGTTACATTCTTCCCCCCTTCAATAAATTGTGTCCTCGCAATTTGAAATTTTTCATCGAATACAAAAGGTTCAAAACAGGAAATACCATTCTGGGAAAACCCACATCAAAAATGGGGATAATAAAATTTAGTCTTAATAAGAGGAAAAGGGAAATGAAAGGGTCACCACCAAATTAGGATCTCGATTAGAAGAAAATTAGTGGAAATTATAGACACTTAATTGGAAGAAAAACGTAAATATTTATTAGGAGTGATTGAGGTCATCAATCACATAAAAGTGTAAAATTGAGGTCCTCAAATCCATCAATCTATGATGATTTAAAATAAAATTGTTTCAACAAAACAGAAGGTATTAGGATAACACATTTCTGGTTTTAAGATACCTTCCCTAATGTTTAATAATTAATCTTCCCATATAATAAGATGAAAAAAATTATATATACATATATATATGTACTTGAAAAGTATAGTTTCATCCTTCTACTATTTTCTACCAAAAACTCATCTTTCACTCCAAAAGATTTCAAAAAATATTCTATTTATCCTAATCGTATAGGGTTCCAAAAATAATGAATTTATCATTCACCTATGTGACTCTTTAAAAAAAACTACATTATCCATTCAAGGGACATTATGTAGTCTAGTGGAAGGCGATAAATCCCAATCGCACTATGGTTGTGCGTTCTATTACCACATCTTTGTCCAACGTGACGGGTTGTCACAGGGTCTGTGTGTTGTCCTTTTTATAACAATCCCAACTAACATTAACAATAGTATCCAATTTCAAACATAATCCATTGAAACCTTTATACTTTTCCAAAAATACATCTATCCAAAATAACAGTCCAAAATTTATAAGGAAGTTAAACATAATGAAGATCATTTTTTCCACGTAATAACTTGTGAACAACTTCATCATGTATTATTTTAAAACATGGTAACACCCTGAATTACCATAAAACCTTATTGATTACATTCATGATCCCTTATTCTTTACAGAATATTGGATATATTCCTTATATCCAAAAATTTTGAATATTCCAACAATGATGAAATAAAAAAACAATTAATCAGTTACAAGGAATTCAAGAATATAGAATATAATTTATCCAGATCAACCATATATTATTCCAAAATCACTACCTCATTATCAGGACCATATTTAGGATTACCTATCCTTCAACAATGTATTTTCCAAAAATTGTAGCTTTCTATTAAGTCACTTTTCTTTGAACTGTATAATCTCAATTACTCAATAAAATGTTACTAGAGTACAATCCTTATTTATTTTTATAATTCCTGTACCTATTATATTGATGATACAAGATTCAAATGAAATAATTCTATAATAACAACATAAAAACACTGGTCATTCTTCTTCATCTGAGTTAGTAGCCTAACATGATTATTATTCAACAACATCATTTGTGGTATACACTGATTACTATGATATTGATTCACGTATTGTCCCAACACCTTACAGATAAATCATTTTACATTTGAAACCTTTTTCTTACCCTTAAATTCACATACTCGGTGTACATTTCCCCACCCATATAACAAACTCCCATTCCCTTTAAGCATTTACCAAGGTGATTATTTCCACATTTATCACATATGGGAAAATATTTCTTTCTTGTCTTACCTTTAGCCATATTTCTCTCTACCATGCTTTTCTTCTCTTGCTTCCCCTCAAAGTCGTAGGACTCAGATAATTCTTTACTTATCTTATTAACACATGATATTATTTCTTCATATGTTTAGAATACATGGGAGAATATTTCCCTTCTAAATGTTGGATTAAAACCATGAATGATATGATCATTCTTACTCATTGGATCAAATGTATTTCTGGAGTTTTCATTCCATCAAATGGGCGCCATTTCTATACAATGGCATACAATAGGTCATTTAATGAATCACAATGTATAATTACAAACTTGTAAAATACCTAATGTAAATTGAACAGTTTATGTATATAATCCATAATACTAAAAATATTTTCTTTACAGAGGTATATAATAATAAATCCTTCATAATGATTTGTAATGAAAATTTGAATTGTCCTAAGAATACCCCCCGAGATGGCCGTAACCAAGAGTGCAGCAAAGCCCATTGTCGTGCACCAGTTCCTCTTCAAGTCTATCATAAAGAGGAGTTTTTAAGTATTACCCCTATGTACATCAGTGCCAGATCCACCTCTACCTTCTCTTATATAGATAGAGATATATTTTCTTGGAAAACTCACAAAATCACTACATTACCAAAATTCTAGGAAGTTATTGTATACTAATACTCACAGTCTATCTTAGGGAAATGTGCTCTAATTAGAGTTTATCTAAATCTAGTTACCAAAGTTATTACTAAAATTCCTCTGATACCAACTTTAATACCCATACCCCATAATCCTAGAGACGGTGAATTATTATATATTATTGGTTTGATCACAAAATATCAAGTCTCGAAAGACCGATTAGTTTAGTAGCACTGGAATTACAAGATATATTCATGAGGTTTACATTACATTATTAAATGGAAAACTAAAACAACATTGTTTCCATATACAACACTGAGATCCCATAGAATATCCCTACATGTTAGTCATAATATACCTCTTCACATCCTGGGAAAAATAAAACATAGAAAGTGGTGAGCTCATATGCTCAGTAAGGATAACAATATAGATAAAACTTTTATAAATATGAATAAAAATTTAAGTAAATGTATAAGACTAAAACAAAATCCTTTTAAAATTCAACATAATCATAATATAGAAAATATAAAATTAAAATAATGCTATTTACTTACTAAAAAGGATATTTTACTAGTCGAATAATCACATGGAATATCTATTGCCACTTTTATAATGATGGAATGCATAATTCCATACTTTCATAACCACATAGTCAAGGCATTGTGCCAAGACTACAAATATTATTTTTTCATGGCCGTGTTCCAAGACACAAGTTTGTCTCATGAGACCTACTGATTCATCGAGGAGCTATAGAAGGCTCCACCCATCACCTATTAAGACCAATGCATTCCTCATATGAAAAGGTTTAAACATAACATAAAAATTCTTATAAAAAATAGCATAATAAATGTCAATACTTTATCCATAAACCATGAATGATGTAAAAATAACACATTCACAGTCAAAAATATCACAAAAAATTCAATATAATAGGGAAGTATTGTATCATAATAAATCAAATTCAAATAATCTTAAAATCCATCAAAGGATGTTGGCATAGATGAAATAAAAACTTTTTTTTAGAGAAATATCTTTTTCTATTTTGAAATCATTTAAATGTCATATAATTATAAAAGAAAAAATTTATTTTGAAAATATATTTATAAGCTTGTAAGGGAAGCACCAACGATGTTATGATGGTGGAAAATAATTGCACCCGTCGTATTAGTTAAAAAACATTCTCACCTTAACTTTTCAAAAAGGCCAAAAAGTACCTTGTTTGGAAACTGAAGGAAAGATTCCTTTCAAAAATATATGAGGTCAAATAAGGGTATAAATGACTTTAACCCATTGTCTAGTAAATAGTAAAATGTTTTTGAAATACATTTTAGGAAAAATTGTTGTGGATGATAAAGAGGTCCCATTAGATAATTATGTATAAACAGCCACGGATAATGAAGAGATTATAGAATTAACCCTTACCTTGTAAATTTACTTGGTCGAGGGTAGGTTAGGATCCTATATAATTTCGAAATAATTGTTATTAAATTATAAAATAACTATATAAATTAATATGATATCATATATGATCTTATAATATTTCTTTGTTAATGATATTTGAGTAGTATCATCGTTTGGAGTATTAACTGATTCAATTTCCTTTATATGATTTGTTACTTAAGTATTGTTTATTGTGGAAATTATGTATCATATTCATATTCATTATTATATTAAGTATTTAAACATTATTTTTAATCATAAAATGAAAATTGTTCTTCACTGGATATGATGGGGAATGAATCTTATCGCGTTCGTGGAGACGGTAATCTGTATGTATGCACGAGCGACAATATCATTCTTTTGATATTAAAATAATATATATTTTGGTGGTATGGCATATATAAAGAATCATTATCATGTTATATTTATTATTTACATCAATTACACATCATTATTATATCCATCCAAATAATAATATATTGAATAACAATTACACCACAACGTGGAGATGGTAAGTCATACATACGAACGTATGGTGACATGTCATTCAAAGGATGGATAGACTAATCAATATGGATGTACCATATTTATAATAACAAAACAGTATATAGAATATACTTGAGTTATTATTTTATAATGCAAACAACAATTAAAGAGGATGTGGAAGAAGAAAGGAACTGGAAATGGGTGATGAAATATTTACCTTTTCTTCAGGTTCTTCCTTTTGATTTGATCAAAATGGCTACGTAGGATGGATTTATGACTAAAAAGGACTCTAGGATAAGGGAGGACAATTTGGAGGTTATTTAAGAATGGGTTAACCAAGCAAAAAGGCTTTGAATGTGCAAACTTGAGAAAAGGGGAAGTGTCCATTTATAGGATGGTTGAGGGGAACCTTAAAAATCTCGAAATATTATTTTATAATAAAATAATCTTCGGTTTCTAATGGATAAAAAATGAATAATTTAAATTATAAGGTGGTTATGGGTCCAAAACCACTCAAACAATAGGTTTTAGATAGGGCTGGGTTACTATATTAACTTTATCTTTTAGATTTAACTCTTAGTTAAGTAGTTTGACATTTACCAAGTCTCTTTGTATTTTTATATTATATGGTTAATAAACTAACTATAAACTTACAAGATAACCTCATGTGATTAAGTAATGTCATATTTAAGATTATTTATGACTTTTGGCCGAACCATATATTTTTAGAAATATAATATCAATTAATAATATAATATTTGTTTTAAAAACTCTTTTATGTCATATTTGACACTATTTGGTATTTTGTTATTTATAAATTTATAACAACATTATTACTTCGAAACAAATTCATCTAACCAACCCTAAAATGTCATATTACCCTATAAAATTAATGTAATTCATAAAAAGCCTCAAATAACATTTATTTGGATATTTATAATATAAATATTATTAATCTTTTATTAATACTGTAATTACTGCATCGTCACTGTGTCATAAATAAATTTAATTATAAAATGTATAAAAACGATAAATAAAATACAAATATGCGGGAAATTTTCATAGATTTCTAATGAATAATTATAGTCGAATTTATTTTATGTATAAACCTATATTAATTTTTTTTATTAATCTTTGATTTTAACTCTTTTAACTCTTCTTTAAATAAAATAATAATAAATGTCTTAATATTATACAGGTAGACCAAATAGGTTCATATTTCATTCCTATGGTTTTTTTGGTAGAATTATATTTATCCTATAGAATTAGGACATGTGTTAGGGTAATAATAATAACATTTTGACCCTTAATTGCCCTATTTACTTTTTAACGTGGTAAATAATAGTAAAAAGATACAATTCAAAAAAAATTATTTTCATCTTATTGAACCACATTATATTTACTGATATCAACCATGTCCCTCGGATTTTCATAATTCAACTCACAGAAGTTGACAAATAAAGTTTTATGTAAATTTGCAAATACTCCTAGGAGGTGGGTAAAAGGAGATAAAAAGTTCAATAAAATATTTATATATCTTAAATTATTACAAACTAACACCAATTAATTAAATTGAACTTATATACATATTATGTATCTATTTTGAACAAAAATAAACTTATATAAAATAAATATTTTTTTAAAAAAAAAAATTGGTTTTAAACTATAACTCAGTGTTTTTCACTATTCATTAAAAATTGAAAGTTTTCAGAAAAATACCATAAACTCACCCTAAGCTAAATTCGATATTCCAAATCCAAAAATGATGTCCATTATGAGAAATTAAATTTATAAAATTTCAAAAATTGTGTATTACTATTCATAACGGTATGTTTGATTGGTTGTGGTGTGTTAGAATCTCAAAGTTTCATACAATGCCAGCTACTACATTACTTTGAAGAAGTGACGTACTATGAAATCTTGGGTTGTTACATTCTTCCCTCCTTCAAAAAATTGTGTCCTCACAATTTGAAATTTATCATCGAATATAAATGGTTGAAAATATAAAATACCTTAGTGGGAAAACCCACATCGGAAATTGGCTTAATAAAATTTAGTCTTAATAAGAGGAAAAGTGAAATGAAAGGGTAAACACCAAATTATGATCTCGATTAGAAGAAAAATAGTGGAAATTAGAGACACATAATTAAAGGAAAAACATAATTATTTATAGGGAGTGATTGAGGTCATCAATCACGAACAAGTGTAAAATTAAGGGCCTCAAATCCATCAATCTATAATGATTTAAAATATAATGGTTTCAACAAAACAAAAGGTATTAGGATAACACATTTTTGGATTTAAGATACCTTCCCTAATTTTTAAGAATTAATCTACCCATAGAATAAGATGAAAAATTTATATATATATATATATACCTGACAAGTATAGTTTCATCCTTCTACTATTTTCTACCACAAACTCATCTTTCAGTCCAAAAGATATCAAAAAATATTCGATTTATCCTAATCGTATAAGATTCCAAAAATAATTAATTAATAATTGACATATAGGACTATTTAAAAAAAGAATCTACATTATCCATTCCAGGGACTTTATGTAGTCCAGTGGTAGGCGATAAATTCCAATCACACTATGGTTGTGGGTTTGATTCCAGCATCTTTTTCCGATGCGATGGGTTGTCAAAGGGTTTGTGTGTTGTCCTTTTTATACCAAACCCAAATTAACATTAACAATAGTATCCAATTTCAAACATAATCCATTCCAGCCTTTAGACTTATCCAAAAATACTTCTATCCAATCTCACAGTCCAAAATTTATATGGAAGTTATACAAAATGAAGATCCTTTTTTCCACGTAATAACATGTGAACAACTTCATCATGTATTATTTTAAAACATGGTAACACCCTGACATACCATAAAACCTTATTGATTACATTCATTATCCCTTATTCTTTACAGAATACTAGATATATTTCATATATCCAAAAAATTTCAATATTCCAACAATGCTGAAATAAAAAAACTATTAATCAGTTCCAAGGAAGTCATGAATATAGAATATAATTTATCCAAATCAGCCATATCTTATTCCAAAATCACTACCTCATTATCATGACCGTATTATGGATTACCTATCCATGATCCATGTATTTTCCAAATATTGTAGTTTACTATTAAGTCACTTTTATTAGAACCAAATAATATCAATTCCTCAATAAAATAGAAATACAATACAATCCTTATTTATTTTTATAATTCTTATAACCAGTATATTAATGATACAACACTCAAATGAAATAATTCTATAATAACAACATAAGAACACTAATCATTATTCTTCATCTAAGGTAGTATCATAACTTGATTATTATTCAACATCATCATTTGTGGTATACTCTACTTACTATGACATTTATTCACGTAGTGTCCCAACGCCTTACATATAAAGCATTTTACATTTGAAACCTTATTCTTACCCTTGAAATCATGTACTCGGTGTCCTTTTTCCCCCACACTTATAACAAACTCTCATTCCCTTCAATCATTTACCAAGGGAATTATTTCCACATTTATCACATATGAGAAAATAGTTCTTTCCCTTCTTACCTTTATCCATATTTATCTCTACCATCCTTTTCTTCTCTTTCTTCCATTCAAAGATGTAGGACTCAGATAATTCTTTACTTATCTTATTTACACATGATATTATTTCTTCATATGATGAGAATGCATGGGAGAATATTTCCCTTCAAAATGTTGGATTCAAACCATGAATGATATGATCATTCTTACTCATTGGATCAAATTTATTTCTGGAGTTTACATTCCCTCTAATGAGTGCCATTTCTATACAATGGCATACACTAGGTTAGTTTATGAATCGCAATGAATAATTACAAACATTTAAAATACCTAATGTAAATTGAACAGTTTATGGATATAATCCGTAATCCTAAAAAATTCATTGAGGTGGTATATACTAATAAATCCGTCATAATGATTTGTAAAGAAAAATTGAATTGTCCAAAGAATATCCCCCTAGACTGTCGTAACCAAGAGTGCAGCAAATCCCATTATCGTGCACCAATTCCTGTTTGCATCTCATAAAAAGATGTGTTTTCAGGTATTACCCGTAAGTACATCAGTGCCAGAGCCGCCTCTACCTGTTCGTATCCAGATAGAGATTTATTTTTTTGGAAAACTCACAAAATCTCTACATTAACAAAATTATAGCAAGTTATTGTATACTAATCCTCATAGTATCTCTTAGTTTAATGTTCTCTAATTAGAGTTTATCTAAATCTAGTTACCAAGGTTATTACTAAACATCCTCTGATACCAACTTTAAAACCCCGACCCCAGAAGGCTAGAGTTGGTGAAATATTACGTATCATTGGCTTGATCATAAAAGATCATGTCTCGAAAGACATTTTAGTTTAGTTTCCTGGGAAGTACTAGATATATTCATTAGTATTACATTACATCATTAAATGGAGAACTATGACAACATTGTTTCCATATACAACACTGAGATCCCATAGAATATCCCTACAGGTTAGTCATAATATACTTTTCACGTCCTGGGAAAAATAAAACATAGAAAGCGGTGATCTCAGATTCTATGTATGCATAAAAATATAGATAAAACATTCATAAATATGAATAAACATTTAAGGAAATGTATAAGACTAAAAAACATTTTAAAATTTAACTTAATCATCATATAGAAAATATAAAATTAAAATAATTATATTTACTTACAAAAAAGGATATTTTACTAGTCGAATAATCACATGGAATATTTATAGCCACTTTCATAATGATGGAATGCATAATTCCAGACTTTCATAACCACATAGTCAAGGCTTTGTGCCATGACTACAAATAAGATTTTGTCAAGGCCTGGGGCCAAGACACTAGTTTGTCTCATTATACATACTGATTCATCAATGAGCTATTGCAGGCTCCACCCGTCACTTATTTAGTCCAATTCATTCCTCATATGAAAAGGTTTAAACATAACATAAAACTTCATATAAAAACTAGCATAAGAAATGTCAATACATTATCCATAAACCATAAATGGTGTAAAAATAACATGTCTGTAGTCAACCATAGCACAAAAATTTCAATAAAATATGGATGTTTTGTATCATAATAAATCAAATTCAAAGAGGCTTAAAATCCATCAAAGGATGTTGACATAGATTAAATCAAAACTTTTTTTAGTGAAATATCTCTTTCTATATTGAAGTCATTTAAGAGTCATTTAATTATAAAATAAAACATTTATTTTGAAAATATTCTTATAATCTTGTAAGGGAAGCTTCGACGCTGTTATAATGGTGGAATATAGCTGCACCCTCTGTATAAGTAAAAAAAACATTCTTACCTTAAATTTTCTAAAATTGTCAAAAAAATACCTTGTTTGGAAAACGATGGAAAGATTCCTTTCCAAAACATATAAGGTCAAATAAGGGTATAAATGACTTTAACCTATTATCTAGTAAATAGTAAAAATGATTTCAAATACCTTTTATGAAACATGGATGTGGGTGATAAAGAGGTCCGAGTAGATAATTACGTATAAACAACCTTATATAATGAAGAGATTGTAGAATTAACCCTTACATTTTACTTTTCCTTGGTAGAGGGTAAGTTATCCTCTTGTATAATGGTGAAATCATTGTTTTTAATCATACTAGAACTATATAAATTAATATTTTATCATATATGATCTTCTATTATTGCTTTTCTAATGATATTTCAGTAGTATCATCGCTTCAGGTGTTAACTGATTCATTTTTCTTTATATGCATTGTTACATATGTAATGTTTTTTATGGATAAGATGTGTCATATTCATATTCAGAATGATATATATTCTTTAAATATTATTTGTAATCATCAAATGATAATTAGTCTTGAATGGATACGGTGGGGAATGAATCTCGTTGCGTTCGTGGAGACAGCAATCCATACGTATACACGAGCGAAAATATAATTTTTTTGATATAAAAATAATATGTAATTGGATGTTATATAATATATAGTGAACATTTATCATGTTATATTTATTATTTACATCAATTACACATTATTATTATACCCGTAAAAATAATAATTTATTGAATAACAATTACACCACGATGTGGAGACTGTAAGTCGTATGTACGCACGTATGGTGACATGTCATTAAATGGATGGATAGAGTAATGATTATGGTTGTACCATATTTATAATAACATCACTGTATATAGAATATATTGGAGTTATTATTTTAGAATAGAAACAACAAATAAAGAGGAAGTCGAAGAAGATAGAAACTTGAAAGAGGTGATGAAATATTTAACTATTCTTTGGGTTCTTCTATTTGATTTGACCAAAATGGATCCTTGGGTTGGATTTATGATAAAAAAAGTCCTCTAGGATGAATAGAGTCTAGTTGAGAGGGTATTTGAGCAGGATTAGGCCAAGCCAAAAGGTATTGAAGCTGTTAATTTGAGTGAAGGGCAAGTTACCGTTTATAAGAGGGGTGAGGGGCACCATATAAAAAGCAAGAAATTTTTTTTTGTAATAAAATAATTTTCGGTTTTTGATGGCTCAAAAATGATTTATTTAAAAGATAAGGTGGGTATGGGTCTAAATCCCATAAACCAATAGGTTTTAGAGAGGTTTGGGTCACTATATTAACTTTATCTTTTAGATTTAACTCTTAGTAAAATAGTTTGACATTTACCATGTCTCTTTCTATTATTATATTATATGATTAATAAACATACTAAAAATATCCAAGATAACCTCATGTTGTTCATTAATGACATATATATATTATTTATTACCATTGGATGAACCTTGTATTTTTAGGAATAGAATATCAATTAATAATATAATATTTATTTTAGAAACTCTTTTATGTCAATTTTGACACTATTTGGTATTTTGTTTTTGCTAAATTTATAACAGCATTATTAATTAGAAGAAAAATCATCTAACAAACCCTAACATGTCATATTAACATATAAAATAAGTGGAATTCCTAAAAAGTATAAAATTACATTTATTTGGATATGTATAATATCAATTATTTTTATTTTTTATTAATATGGTAATTACTGCATCATCATTGTATCATTAATACATTTAATTATTTAAAGTATAAAAATTATAAATAAACTACCATTATGTAGGAAATATTTTTTGGTTTCTAATGAATATTTATAGTCGAATTTATCTTATGTATAACCATATATAATAAATGTTTTAGTTATTAAATGTTTATTTTAAATATTTTAATTCTCATTTAAATAAAATAATAATAAATGTCCTAATCTAATCGAAGTAGACCAAAGAGGTTCTTATTTTATTACTAAGGTCTTTTATGGTTGAATTATTCTTATCCAATAGAATTAGGACATGTGTTAGGGTAATAATAATATCAATTTTATCCTTAATTACACTATTTACTTTTAACCTTGGTAAATGAAAGAAAATATTAGTATTCACCAAAAATTATTTTCATCTTATTGAACCAAATTTTACTTATTGATATCAACCATGTCTCTCGGATTTTTGAAATTCAATTAACAGAAGCAGTAAAATTATGTTTTATATAATTTTGCAAATACACCTAGGAGGTGGGTAAAAGACAGTACAAAGTTCAATAAAATTATTATATATCTAAAATTATTATAAACTGAATCCAATGAATTAAATTCAAAATATATAGGAATTATTTATCTATTTTGAACTAAAATAAATTTAAATAAAATAAATAATTATTTAAATAAAAATTCAGTTTTAAATTATAACTCAACGTTTTTCACTATTCATTAATAATTGAAAGTTTTCAGAAACATACCAAAAATTCAACCGATGCTAAATTTGATATTCTGAATCCAAATATGAATTCCATTTTAAAAAATAAAATTTATAAAATTTCAAAAAGTGTGTATTAATATTCATAACGGCTAGTTTGATTGGTTATGGGGTGTTAAAATCTCAATGTTTCGTACAATGCAAGCTATTACATTACATTAAAGAAATAATGTACTATGAAATAATGGGGTGTTACAATAGACACTATATATTAATAATAATAATAAATAAATAATTTCATTGGGTAAATATAATTTTTGGTCATCATTAACAGAAAAATCATGAATATTTTTTTATAACGGTAAAGGTTAAAAAGGGTTTACTGAAAGGTTAAACTAAGTGATAAGGGTTTTAATTCCATATAAGCATGTAAAAGTATTACTTATTGATTATATAGAAACCTTATATGAACCTAATTAATAATTCATGTCCATTTGGAGTCACTTTTACATGAAATTTTCCATAAATTATAAAAATCTTTTATGTAATTCAATTTGTGTATTCCCCCTCACATATAAAATGGTACCTCTTATCCTCTATTATTTAAAATATTTACGTATATATATTACTGAATAAATACTAAAAAACCTTCATAGATTAACTCAAATCATCCTAAAACTTCTGCTCATCTCATAAGTCCAAACATTCAATGCTTAATATGTAATCCAAATGTGGTCTCTCAAAGAATAGGTATAAATCATAATCGATATCATTCAATGTTATTTATTTTTACACCATCTATAAACCTATTTTACCTAATATAAAATGATTAATAATGTATCATTAATATAATAATATGTTTTTATAATGATTTTAAAACAATTTCCTACCTTATCTTCTAGAAAATGAGAAATGAAAGTATCATTCCTGAATATATGTATAATATCACATCCACATAGAAATATGATTCATTTTACATAAACATATTTCATTGTTTTATATTATGATAGATTAAGTTTTTATAATTTATTTTTATGAAATAATTATTCTTTAATAATTCTATGATCTTACTTACCTCAATATGAGGCCATATTATGAAAAACAATAATGTCTCATGTGCGTATGTGTGGACTAAAACCTCCATGAGGCGATGTGATTAATTTTTTATTTCAACTCTACTCAGATGGTAATAATGATATATTAAGTAGTTATATATTTTATATATGATATAATAAGGATTCTCGAAAGGAGAACTATCAATTATCATTCTTATGATAATTCTTTCAAAAAGTAGAAACATCACTCGTGTATACGTACATATTATCATCTCCAAGAAGTGATTTAATTCATCTATAATCACTAATTTATATGAATTTTTATAAAAACTTATATAATAATTTAATATTATTATTTTGAAATTATTAATATTTATGATATACTATAATTATTATCAATTTTCATGTACAATAACTACATAACTAAAATGTACATGAATACCCAAAATGTTATCACTCGAAAACGAGGATTTTTCTAATGATTTATTAATAAAACGGTGCTAAAATATTATAAGATAATATTATATGTTATAATATGTATTTAAAACGTATTTTTATATAATTATAATCAATATTAATTTATTATACTTTTTGATATTGTGCATACGAATGATTTTAGGAATAAGGCAAGGATTCATCATCTCAATATCATTTCACTAAGAAATATTTGATGTGGTGAACTTATTTATGTTTATGATGTTTATATATAAACCAATTGAGATCTTATATCATGTTTCCTTCTCAATTCATATAATTGAAATTTAAATTTCACAATATTTTATCCTAGTTATTTTGATTTAAATGCACTAAAGGTGGAAAGGATTTGTCATCTAAAATTTTCATCTTTGAGAAAAATGTTACATTATAAAATATCTTCTTTTATGAGATGTATCATCTACCCTTATCAGGAATATATTTATATTCATATGAATTTGATTTTCTATTTTATTTTATTTCTTTCACAGGGTGAAAACACAAAATTTACAACAATGTTATGGGTTCTATATTACTATCTCACTTTTTAACAAGATTGTTTATACCTAAAATTCTAAGGATAATATGTTGTGACATATCTCTATAAAATCTCAATAATTTCATTACATTATATTTATTTCTATAATTTTTTTTTCAATCCATTTTCCTTTCTCTATTTTCTCAGAAACAAGACAAAAATTATTTTTAAAGAAAACCGACATTGTTTTTCTATTCAACCATGAATCATTTCTTCAGTGTCTATATTTTCTATAAAATGTTATCAAGGATGTTTTAAATTTTATTTAATGCTGGATTAATGTAATTTTTACCCATTTTTACTTTATATATACATTTATAAAGGGAAAAATCATATCATTTTATCAATAAGGTAATTTTTACTAAAGGTGTTAACATAATCGTTGTTTTTATATACACCACATGAAATGATTTTTCTATCATTATGAGTACTCTTTTTTTGAAGCCTAATTTATATGATTTCATAATATTTTTCAAATAATATTATTTCCTTAATATTTGATAAATTTATATATTTTAAATACGTAACTTCAAAATGAATAGTGTATTGTAATGAAAAAATGTTACATGGATCTATTAATAGTATTTTCATCTATAAAATTTTTTTATTGTATTTATGATTCATTATGAAATATATAATGTTATAATTTTTATTATTTTTCTAGAATGTTTATGATTATGATGATTAAATATTTATGAAACACAATTTCAATTCATGGGTAAAGTTATGATGTGATGATAAAATATTTTATGATAATTTGTAATACATATAAATAGATTATGATTATGTGGTGGTTGGTTCTATTATACCCCTCTAATGTATCGAGAAAAGATTATAGTTTTTAGCTTTAAGGCTACACAATAGGTTATCAGAAGACTAAAATAGGATACATGGGAGGTTATCTTATCCATACATATGGTTCAAGTTTTGTTAACCCAAGCCTAAGATGATATTAATGTATTACAAGGTATCCTTGAAATATTATTTCTATGACTATGATTATGCCACACTTTTATGATCGGATATTATGGAAATTTAATGATATTAAGGATTTTTTTCATTAATTATTCTATGATTTATATCTTATCTACTGCAATGATTTATTTCCTTACTCATTATTATGATATATGAATTGTTGGTTATGAATTTCAAATATTAATCTCATGTTCTCATACACTAATTCCCATAATATTCCTATATATAATCATTGATTAATATCTCACATGATTACCCTTACTGAGCATATGATCCCACCCTTTTATAATGTTCTAGTATTCTCATACATAGATATTACATCATTTTAATGAATATTCATTATATTATACAAACATATGAATGAGGACCAAAATAGTTTTGTGTCATTAGAAACTTTGAAACAAAATTAACTATTCTATAGGTATACTGAATCATCTCCCCGAATTATCTTCATTACTATCACCCATATTATAAATATCATGCATAATAAATCTCCAAATAATATGGGGAAGGGAAACATTATAAAGGATGATATCAGATGCTTTATAAGGTTAAAAAAGTTAGATACATAGGCATAGTCTTAAATATAATGGTATGATAAAATCAGAATAACATTTGAATACCATTCCTTGTATATCAAATATCATAAGCATGAGTCATGGAATAAACATTGTTAGTTTATATGACATGAATCATAAGATACTCAATGAACGTGATCAATTAAGGAATAAAATTTTCATAATAAATAAACTTTTCGAATATAGATAAGCATAGAAAAGTATTTCAATATTATTCATGTATCATTTCCAAGGATACTATAGTGGATTGGGTTAATTCCCTAAACCATCATAGTAGTCATGGTTCGCTCCCAAGACCATCATAGAATACAAAGTCCCATATTAAACTAGGTTCACTCCCAGTTCATGTCCTATATATCTTATGAGATATAAATTTTTACCAAATTAATTGGATTGAGATATAGGTCTCACCCATAACATAATGAAACACATATTTCTGTTTTCCAAAAGATCATAAAACATTCATCATATAATAACCCATGAAAATATAATTGGTTCAATATACATAACTTTATATCATAACCTATCAAAAATAAACAGGTTTCATAATCATTTCATAATTTCATCAAAACATAACCCATGGAAATAGATTCTTGTTTTATAAAACTTATATCATGGTATAACCAGTGGAAAAAGAAGCAGGTTTCATAAGAATTATGTCAATGTATTACCAAGGGATAAAGAAGTAGGTTCCATATGAATTCAATCACCATATAACCCATGTAAGAGGAATGTGATTCATAAATATCTTGTTATCATAAACCATTACAAGAAATAATAATAATGGTATCCTTTTAACATATTCCTAGTAAATCATAGGTTACATCAATGGATTTTATCAAATATAGAAAATAATTTGGGATAATAAATCACATGGACCATTTCTTAAAGAAGATCACTTTTCTTTGAAATTAACTATTTAAATCTAAAAATCCTCATAAATTTTGGAAATCCATTTCATTGAAATTCATCATTAAATAATAAAAACTACGCTATAAAAATCATTAAAAACAATTATTGAGGAGTATATCATTTTCATTTTAAAAAAATACTTGTAAAACATAAAATCATTTAAAATTAATTTTTTATGAGAATAACCGTGAATGATTATAAATGAATCTCCAAATAAAATATTTTTGATGAGGACAGGAAGTTTTAATCTTGTCGTACATCTTAAAAAAATATTACATTCACATTTTTAGTAAAATTCAATCAGGCATTGTTTTTGAAAATAACATGAATATTCTTCATAAAAAAATTTTAAAAAAGAAATCATGGGTAAAATTATATTTTAAAAATCCTAGGTGAATAGAAAATTATAATATATAACATTTTGTGTAACATGGTTTTGAAAGAAAAAATAATTTAGATCGAATGGATAAATAAAGTCATATTTTCTTAATATCATTTTCAGATTTATTTTATGTACCAAAGAGTGGGAAAATGGTCATATTACTTGAAAATAAAATTAATAACTATATAAAAATTAAAATATTTATTTCCTTAATATATTGATCTTAATATTTTATCATCAAAATAATAATCGTTGACAACCCCTATAAACGATGAGATTTAAACATAAAATCATTACCACATTAGTACATGTAAATCTCAATAACCATGATATAATATCATAAAATGGAACACAAAATATCATAAGAATTTATAAATTCAATATATTATATGTCAAATGGTCTGTATATACACCTTGTGGAAGAATATAGTTTCATAACATAATGTATATCTCGAAGAATGAAAATTGAAACCAAAATCCATTAGTGCTTTGGTAACATTGAAACTATAAACCTCATGAAATAGGGATCCTCATAGGGATATATAAATATCAAAAATATACGAATAAGAGAACTAAATAAAATTCATTGGCATTATATACACTAAAAAATAAAACATGTGGTGAACAAGTCTTGTGTCTCTCGTAAAATAAAAAGTGAGATGTAATTCCTTTACCATACGGCTTGACTTATGTTATACTCATTAAAACATACAATATTATAATTATAAGTTAATTAAAAATATATTAAAAACCCAAATATATTTATATTTATATATATATTACCATATATTATTTTCTTATGACCATTTATTACCTATTTATTAACAATTTCTTAATAAAGTCACATTTCATGCAATAACTAGTTTGTTTTTCATCTATATTTTGATTAATTATATTTGGTTATATTATATAGATTATGGTTTCATAATATCTATAATTTTAACCATTATAAAATTATTATATATATTAATTATATATATATATATATATATTTAGATCAATCCATAAAATTTGACTAGTAGAAATTGAAACACATAATTCCTGGAGACGGTAAGTCATACATAGGCATAAAAATTACTTCCATTTTTATGTAGTATTGAAATAAATAATATTTAATGTTATATAATATACTTATAAAATCATTTTTATGTAATTTATATTATATATCGTTGTTAAATTCATCCTTAATACATTTTATGTCAAGCATGAACGAATAACATCACTTAGGGAGGTATTAATCTACTGTACACATGAGAGAAGTTATAATATTCCAAAAAAATATAAATTATGAAGGTATGTGTGCTATAATAATTCAAAATGTATAATAAAATAATTCATAAATTTTTTAAACAATTAACTAGTCATTATTTTCAACCATAAGTGGTGTTAAAGGAAAAAACAGTGGCATCGATTCGTGAGGTGGTCGTATGTTTTTCACACGAATAATGATTTCATAACCCATTTGATTTATGTAAAAACGGTTTTAAGTGATACCCTTAACAAATAAATATATAATTATATGGAATATTTTTATTTTATTGTAACATAATGTTATGATAATAATTCAATAAGGTGGGGGAATAAATTTAAAAAAATGCTCTTTGATGAATGTTACATCTTTTTAAGGTATCCTCCTTAGGTTTGCACAAAATTCCTTACAATGTTATATTTATATCTAAAATATAGAATCTATGATAAGATTTAGGAATTTAGGAATTTATTTTTAGGCATTAACCTATCTAAAAGTTTTTTAAGGTGTAATGAAGAGAGTAGAAGGGGTGGCCTTATATAAGTCAGGCGAGTGGCATAATTGTAATTTTTTGAAAAAAAGGTGTACCTATATTTTCACATGACACAAGGGTAAAGAATGGATCAAATTTAAAAAATATAATTGATAAGGTCAATCTATTTCCATCCAATATATATTATACAAATTTAGAAAAAAAATTAACCCCTATCTAAATAGTTTAACCCCCGGTAAATCCATTCTTACCTTATACATGGTAAAACAAATTTACTATCATTACTATTATTTTTTGTAAAAAATTATGCCGAAATTTTTATATAATATAATTTATTTCGATTCCAAGTATAGATTTTTTTTTCAAAATTCCATTCTTCGACGTGGGGAATGTTATTTAAAAAATAATCCTACAGAGGTGACGAGAATAACCATTTTTAAAGAGAATCATTTAAAAATATTGAAATGTTGTTATGTCAACATTCAATATAAATTTTATTAAAAATAAAGAAATTTAATTAATAGATATATAATTGAACATATTTTAATTTAAATCCAATTAATAATATAATTTACCTATATAAATAATTTAAAGTAAAATGTTGTTTTGAATTGAAATTTAGTATTTTTTATTATGAATCAAAAAACATGAATTTCCATAAATATATATAATATTCAAACTAATATATATTTTACATGATGATTTTGAAAATAAAGATTAATTTATAAACATCATTTTATAAATGTTTCAAAATTTAATTCTATTTTTTTTAAAAGAATGAATTTTTTTTAGAAAATATATTTTTTAAAACATATAAAGTCATTTCTAAAAAATTAAATTCTTATTTTAACAGTATGTTTTCATTATATAAAACCAATATATATATTATTTATTAATTATTTAATAATATTCATGTCACTATGTTTAATATTTATGTTATAATATTCATGCTAAAATAATATTAATAATATATCTCTGTTTTATTTAAACCCATTGTTGTGTTTAGCACAAGCTAACCTTGTGATTCATGTAATGAATGCTTAAATATGTGTGGAGTATAATTTTAGACTAACTTAATGTATCAGGTAATGAAATTTATCAAATAAATTTACTGTATTCAAATAAAATTGACACAAAAATCTCGAGGTGTTATATTATACCATACATAAAATTAATTTCAACATCAAAATTTTTCACTCTAATACAATCAAATGATGATACTTCTAACTCACAGTATCATAAAGTTCCCATGTAGCTTATTAAACCAAGAGACTTCCCCAAAAAACAATCATTGGGTTATTGGTCTTGTTTCATATAACTTTCTCTATATGATCCAGAACCTCCATCAAATAATCTTCATAAATAATTATCATGTTATGGTAGTATAAAATCTGAGATTAGTACATGTGAAGGGTCAAGTAGATAATTCATTAGGAGAGATAAATGAAATAAATCATGAATTTTAGTGCGTTTTTTTGATGATCCAACTAATAGGCTACTATCTGGATGTGATTAATAATTTCAAAGTGGATGATATACTATGGGAGTAGTTTCCCTTCCTTCTTGAATCTCATAACCTGCTTCCATGGAGAAATTATTAGAAACACCATATAACAAACTTCAAATTATAAATCACAATAGAGATTATAGTATTAAATTTTCTTCCAAATAGGATATTCTATGATGAGTTGATGGATTAATCTAAACATCTCTACTATTTTATCATCTATCTCGGGTCCCAACTGAATTCTTTTTCCATCTTCATTCCAGCATTGTGACGACGTGCATTTATACCAAGGTATGGATCATTGGGTTTTCTTTTTTAATAATTAATTTAATCTTGGTTAAGGTATACTATTTACTAGGGGAGGTATTGTTTGAATTTGGGGCTGGTTCAGAGCCTATGGGTCTTAAAATATGGGTTATAGTCTAGGACACACAGTTAGTGGGTACAATGTGACCCCGACACACAGGTTTGTAAAAAACATTTAGTTACAAATAAAGGAACAGAAAGTCCTAATCATTTTCCTAAAACCATGCAGATTTCATATATTTCCAATATAGTGTATCCATATGATTTTTGCATGCTTTGAAAATGGTGTGCATAAATCTTGACATCCCAGTTTTTGGGAAAATTTACCATTATTCCTTCACTTCAGTGTAAATTATTATTTCTAGTTTCCCAATGCAGTCTAGCAGTTGTTATTCACTGTATATTCCTATATAATTACAAAATAAATATTGATTAAATATCTTGATACACCTCAATCTAGTAACTGATCTTTGATTTGAATGAATCATTATATATTCCAAGGTATGCCTAACCACATGCAATCCTTATATTTCAGTAAATCTCACCATCTATTGATCTGTTTAGATTCAGGTTCACTTAACCTATTTTTAGGGAGTTTGATAAAAAATAAGATCTCTTCCAGTATTCTGTGAATATGAGGTTGATATCATGTTTGGATTCATCTATGGCCCTAGTTAAGGTGTTCATGTAGTTTTCCATTTGAGTTTTTTCCATTTAGTATATAATCTATGTTTTATGAGACAACCTTTGTCAAGCATATTTTTTGTGTGGATTATTACATTTATAAATGAACCTTGTTCCTTGATATATTTGATTTTGATATCTTCTTATGGGTTTATAAATCACACATAATCAATAAGGACACCCACAGATGTGACACTTTGGAATCATTCATTTTCGATGAAAGGATCAAAATGCATGGATCCCAATTTAGCAATGTGCTTGAATTTTAATTGATACATCATCTATAAGATGTGTAATTATTATATACCATGGTGAATCAAGGATGATATTTCCCTTTTGAGTATCAATTATATAAATGGTCATGTTAGTATTTTACTTCAATACGTTTTCCTTGAAATGAATTTTCCATGGTAAGAAAATTTTATAGCTTGGCTTGAATTGGGTGGAAAGGTTAAGCTGAGTTAAACCATTAATGAATTCATTTTTAATGGAATGTTTCAAGGATGGAATTAAATTTTCCTTTATTCAATTTTTATTTACAAATTTATTATATGAACTAGACTATTTTTTTAACTGAATTTCATATATGGATGGTGAACTCATTCCTTTTACTATGACTTTTGTAAGTTTTTAAATGAAAATTGATATTCTTTGAAAGGATTGAGCTTTCTAATATCATGTTAATGATCTATATATATGTATGTGTGGGAGGAAATCTTACCCCATGCTAGTTATGATATATATATAATGAATGGGTGAGATCCATTCTTACCTAATGCCATCTTTATATAAATGTGAATGGGTGGGAGGCATTCTTACACCATGTTAGTTTTATAAAAATGTGACGGGGTGGGAAGAATTCTTACCCTTGGCTAGATATATATTTAAATTTGAATGGGTTGGAATAATTATTACCCCATGATAGATATAGATATACATGTATGTATGGGATCCATTCTTACCCCATGCTTGTAATAATATATATATACATATTCATATATAGTGACTTGAACCGACATACCAGCCTTGGGTAGAAGACGATAGACTAGGCCAGTACCCTTTATGAACCTGAGTAGGGGGATATTTATTTATTCAAAACTGATTTACTTACGTATTTATTATTACACATCATTTATATATGAGTTCCTACTCAGATTACATGTAGACATTTTTGGTGGTGTCCTACTAAGATTTTATCTCACATCCTACTCGGACTACCCATGGATCCTGAGTATATATTGATGTTTCATGTTATAGAAAGGTAAATTTCCCTTCAATATGTTTTTTAATTCTACTTATTATCTAGATATTAGGATCACATGATCGGGTTTAGGCTTGAGATGCTCGTGGAGCTGTTTTTGAACTTTTGTTTCCTTTTTTAACTATTGTATAACATGATTTTACCAACTGGTTGTTTTTGTATTATCAGTATTTCATAAATGAAAATATATATCTGAAATTATCCTTAAGGATTTTGGTTATTATATTTACTTATATGTTTTTGTGTTTCTTGGTTATTTTTTACCTGTTATGCTTCTGTTGATTATTATATTAGTCTGTTGTATATGTTTCAACATATATTTTCTATATTTTGTATCTTTTTTGTTATTATGACACATGGGTATAATCTCCCCATTTTACTACCTACAAACCACCACTTCTATTCAGTTATCCCTATCTTATGGGGAGATGCTCCATGGGTCATGTGGCCAATCGGGCTTGGGGAACAGGCGAACTAGCATATGGGTCCAGAACATCCCAAAGTGGTATGAAAGGGTTTCCTTTATTAATTTAGTATTTTTGATGACAGATTTGAGATTGGGAACTCTTAGTGCCTTTGTCAAAAGTCATTCTGGGGTGATGTGAACCCATGTATAGGGTAAATTCCATGTTTCTTTATGATTTTTAATGATTCTTCTACTAACTATTGATATGATTTCCATATTATGTGATACACATTACTTATGATGTTATTGAAAATAGTGTTAATGGAATTATGATTTCATTACAATTTCAAAATGAAATGAGGGATCCAAATTAGATCATGAATCATGATATGAACTGTATGGATTGGTCATGTATCTTTTCCAAGCAACCTTTAAATTACGGTGAGAATTTTCCATTGAATAGTTGTATTACAATATTATATCTATATATATATAACTATGTAAACCCTTCTTATAGGATTATAGATCTTACAATGGTGTGTGTTTAGTGGGTCCCACTCTTTTATTCATAAGGTGTATGAGCCCTTATGGATTGGAAGAAGGCATTCTAGCTTGCTCATCCATTTAAAAAAGGTATAATCACATGAATAATAATTGTTTAAATTTAACTTACATCCAAGTGAATTTCGTCTTTTAATTCAAATGGATTATGGTAACTTATGGAATGGAAAATTTTATATCATTAGATTCTATTTTTTCAAATTATTTATATGTTCATATAAAAAAATATAAATTATAAAATAACTTATAACTTCAGAACAATCTTTTTGCACATAACTATCTCATAAACCTGACCCAAACCCAACATTATTAGTGGGTAGTGGGTGTTTCTCCGATCTAATGTCATGTTATGGTCTAATATTATGTCTAGTCCTAGATTTAGAAGCATGAATATAGGTGTACTTGTTCTTATAGGAAGTATTTTCAACCATTAATTATATATTGAAAAAAACCATCAAAAGTTAATTAATCATTTTTGATATGTTCATTTGGAATTGTAGTGTTATACTGGAATGATGATTCATGTTCCCTACAGGTAGTGATTGTCTTATTCCTAAGGTGTTGGGTCATGATCCAATAGTTGGTCATATAGTCAACCCACCAAAATATCCTCCTTCTATACCTGGTATGTGTGTTGAAACCAATTTTTTAGAGGGTATTTTCTATATCTTTCATATCATTAAAGGATGAGAGAGACCTTCCCCATGTATAGAAGTGATGAATCGTTATTTTCTATAGCAGAATCCTCCAACTCTTTCTGGGGATGGTCTACCACCTGATACATATTCATAGCTCAAAGTGATCATGTCTACATTCAAGAATATATAGATTACTCCATAGAGGAGGGTTAAGATAGCTACATACATGATTTGGGATTTATCAAATAGGTGGGGGATGTCATCACCTAGGTAACCCAGTATTGGGAATGGTATATGACTATATTCAGTTCGTCTTCTACAAATACTTCATTCCCCAGACTCTAAGGGCTGATAGAGATAGAGAGTTTATAAATCTACAGTATGGGAGTATGTTAGTTATGAAATACCCTACCCATTTCGTTGAGCTGCAACATTTCAGTCATTCTCTTGCTTCTGATGATTTTATCACTATTAGGAAATTTGAAGAGGGGTTGGGTTACACCATTCAATCACTTGTCAAAATATTAATGTGGAAAAACATTAATGAAATATTCAACTAGACCCCAATTAAAGGGAAAATTTTATAGATGTTGATGGTGTGAGCTAGGGAGGTTTAGCACAAAAGGATTCTAGTGGATATTTTTTGGGAGAAAATTACAGTTTTAACAATATCATAGTGGTAGCAGTGTATTGATCCTTTCACTTGCATTTAACCTATATGTCACCAATGTGGAGCACCAAGAACCTTCAGGAGGTAGTTTGTGAAAAATCCAATTGGGTAAAAATGTTGTGGAATGATGGGACATCCCAACCATTTATATAAGGATTTTCTTCTATTTCCTAGTGAGTAGGTATCTTCACCTACTCCTCTGATAGGAGAGGGGTCTGTATGATCATAATATTTTGGTAGCTAGAATACCACAATTCATTTAGGTTAAGGTCATGGTCGTGGTATAAGCAACTAGAAATATGATTCTCAACGCCATTAGAGTAGGCCTGATCAGAGTAGTTAGGTAGTGACTCAAGGCCACTGTATTGGCTAGTTACATGCATTCCAGCATACAATATAGGAGAAGACCACCAGACTATATATTGTACAATGTACTATTCTATCATCCTCCACATTATTGTCTTATTTGTTTGATACATGCACATATCACTCATTTATATCTGAGATGATCACTGTGATTTTGGGGCTCTACATCAAATTCTATCACGGTGTGTTAATTCTATATACACCATTAGGTACCGAATCAGATGGTTTTTTCCACAATTATGATTTTCTTCTATAAGTGGGATTTTACCTATTTGTATAGAACGAGTATGTTATCCACATGTCCGGTTTTGATTTAATCATTAGGATGGACTGGTTAGTTCCCTGTTGATACTATATTAACTGCTATTATTGAAGGGTAATGTTTAAATCACCATAGGGTGTTATCCATGTTCATAATATAGAATGGGATGTCAATTCATCCAAAGTAGGACACACGTAGTAGAGGATTCCTAGTGTTACATAATAGGACACCGGACATTATCTTGATGACCATGGGTTAAACCCTATTATTTTCCCTCTTATACTGGAGTGATTTAGTGAAATTTTTCATGATGAATTCTTTGTTCTTCCTTATGTGAGATATGTATAGTTCACCACTAAACTTGTTCCAAGATTATCACCCTTGATTATTCCAAATTATAGAATGTAAGATAAAATGATTATAGAACTCAAGAATCAGTTAGAGGTTCTAGAGGTGAAAGGATTTATACACTCCGAGTTCTTATCCTTGGGGTTTTCTTGTCCAATTTTCTAATAGGTTGGATGGTACCCTTAGTAATTATGTGAATTAACTATAGCTAAATCATCTAAATATAATGAAAAAATATCCATTATTCATAATAGATGACATCATTGATTAACTTTTAGGAGAAAAAGTGTTTTCAAAGATAGATCTAAATTCTTCATATCATTAGGTACATGTCATGACTTCATACATACCTCACACGTATTTTAGGATCATGTATGGTATCTATGAGAACATGGTTATGATGTTTAGACTCATGAACATACCTGTTGTTTCATGGCTCTTATTAATTCGGTCTTCCTCCAATTTATAATTTAATTTTTTGGACTTTGTTCATCATATCTTGGTGTATTCATGCTCCAGACATGACCAAAAAACCCCAAATGAGATCATGTTGAATATGATCAGATAGAATCACCTCTATTTTAATCTAAATAAATGAAATATCAATATTGAAAAAGTCCACTTCCCAGGTCATATAATATCATAATCAGGAGTTTTAGTTGACCCAATGAAAGTTAGAGTTGTAGTTTCTTGGGAGAAACACATGAATTTCATTTACATTGGGAGTTTATTAGGGAGTGATGGATACTAAAGATCCTTAATCTTGGATTTATCATGCCTTGTAGTTCCTCTTATAGGATTAACAAATAAGGGTTCGAAAATTGAATGGTTTAAAGCTTGTGAAGTAGACATTCATGAGTTGAGGGGAAGACTCTCTTCATCACCGATTCTAATTCTCCTAAAGCTTATCAAGGCCTATAAAATCTACTATGATGCATAATGTATCAAACAAGGATATTTTTTAATGTTGTATGATTGAGTTATTACCTATGGTTCTCAGTAGTTATGGCCTCATGAGAATAATTACCCGATGTACGACCCCAATTTCACTAATGTTGATCATGTCTTACATTTTGGAGACACTATATTTTTAGAGAGTTTATTGAGGTTTTTATAGACCAAAAGGAATAAATTAATCCTTCTTTAATTAGTTTATAAATCTTAGGAAACATAGGAAGGTCACCTCCCTACAATATTTTGATTTTGAGCTTGTCTACACTCCTAGAAAAGAGAATTCAGTAGCCAATGCACTGAGCTGGAAGACTCTGACTCAAGCGGTTTAGGAATCGAGGAATGAATGAAATAATGTAGACTTATTATAATAGATGTGTTTCAATGCTCAGGAGGCCCACTGTTACACTATTCTATCATCCTAAGTAGTGACATCTTCACTTTTGGAATGAGTATGTTCGATACTGCTATTTGATCTTGAAAGACTTGTCCTGTGGGAAATTATCTCATATTACTATATATATTTTGTTTGGATAGTTCATGGGGATGATTATTAATTGTTCTATTCCATGTATGGGTCCTAGAAGACATTAGAGAGGATATGATGATGTATTTCTACACCTCAGCCCGAGTGGTTCGCCCCAGTTTCACCAAAATGTATTGAGATTTATGACGCCAATATTGGTGGACCAATATGAATCCTGAAATATCTATTTGCATCACTAGATATTCTACCTATCCGTAGGTAAATTTTTAACATCAACATCCATTAGGGATTCTTCCACAATTTTCCACTCCTAAGTGGAATCCAGATAATGATTCGATGGACTTCTTGATGGGTCTACCTTGATCACAATTGGGAAACGATGATGTGTTGGTTATCATTGATCATATGATAATGGTAAAACACTTCTTACCCATGCGAGATAACTTATTGAAAGATAATCTAATAAGGTTTTATGTCATATAGCTGATATGTCTTTATCATTCTTCTCATTCTATCATTTCTGATATAGATTCTTGTTTAACATTATAATTATTTAAGTGGTCACATAATCCCTTTGTTACGCTTGTACTTTGGATCATAGATTATCACCCACATACCGATGGATAGACAGAGTGTAAATTTTATTTGATAGAGGATATTATTCATGAGTTTTTTCTCTACCTTGTAGGTTTTTAGGAGGAACACATTCCCCTTATTATGTTTCCTTATAACAATAGATTACATTCTATCTTTGATATTTCCTCTATGAATCCTTGTATAGTAGGCCTTTTTCACACCTCGGTGGTGGATAAAGGTAGGAGAGGAAGTTGTTCACAGACCATGTAACATTTAAGAGATTATGGAGGAGGTCCTACTAATCAGGAAGTGGATGTTGACAACTCAGTCTAGACGGTAGTCTTATGCCAATAGTTGCTGGTGACCTCTCATGTTTAAGGTTAGAGACCATTTTTTCTTTAATTTCTCAACCATGTTGGTCCATATATGTGTTCAAAATTTGGGTAATCTATCACTAAGATTTTTTTGGAATTTTTGAGGTTGTGAAATAGGTTGGACTAATGGATTACCATATTTTCCTTTCTTAGAGATACTATTCTATTAATGATTTCTTTTATGTATCTCATCTTCTCCAATAAAGCCTAGATCGGTCCCATGCCTTTGTGCTAGATTATGTAGAATTAGATATGGATGCATCTTTTGGGGAGTATCTGATTTATATTGTTAATTAGATCATAAAAGAACTTAGAGAAGTGAATTATTCTTGTAGAAGTGCTATGGAAGCACGACTGAGTAAAGGATGATACCTAGGAACATGATGCCAATATATGATCTCAATGGTCCAGACTAGTTGTTGACAATACCTCTTTACCATTAGAAGGTCAACATGGGGACGAGATCCTATATGGATGGGGGATTGTAATGACCCAATATTTAAACAAGGTAAGGATTTTTGGTTTATCATTTTGAATCATTCCTTTAATCATGGTAAACATATAATAGGACCTAGGGGTGGTCTGTGGGAATCTGGGTCTGGTTCAAATCCTGGAGGACTAGATATATGGGCTATAGGCTAGGCTATAGGGTTAGTGTAAATCATTCAACCCATACCACACAGTTTGACAAAACTAAGTGGTTGCAGATAGGGGTGCCTGCAAGACCACATGGTTTGTCTGCAACTGTGTAGACTCAGTTTCATGTCCACGTGGATAGATGATATTTTTAACTAAGCAGAATGTCACAGTTTGTGCGTGGGTTGTAAATGATTTTCATAAACCATGTGAGCCCAGTTTCGGAAAAAATTACCATTTTTACCCCACACGAGTTTAAATCCTTATTTATTTATTCCCCTTGTTTTCTATTTGTTTTTCTTCCCATTCATCTCTCATTTTGTTCCAAAATACCTCTGGATTCTATCTCTTGATACTCCTACATCTTGTAACCAACCATTTATTTGAAGGATTCATTGGATTTACCAAGGTATAACTAACCACACAGATTCCAATTTATGTAAATGTCACCATCTGTTATGCTATTTAGATGCTTTCCTATTATTCATATCATCAAGGAATTGGACTAAAACATAGATCTCCCCCAATATGAATCAAATCTGAGGCTGATATCAAGAGAAGCTACATCTACAGACCTAAGGTAGGTGGTCATGTAGTTTTCCATTTGTGTTTTGGTCATTTCGTATTTAATATATTGTTCAATAAGTCATTTATTGAGGAGATTCCTTATTGTTTGAATTAATGCATGTCTAAATGACCCTTGTGACTTGATAAATGTGAGTTGGATCTTTATTAGGGGTTTATAGATCACATGTACTCAACATGGACACTCATATGTGCATGTATTTGGAATTGATCATTTTATTCGAAAGGACTAATATGCTTAGAACCCAATTTCACTTCCTACTTGACTTCTCACAAAAATATCCTTTTTACCATATGTAATTAATGTATACAAAGGTTAATCAATGGTTCTTAGTCCTTTTTTATTTGGAATTTCCGAAATGGGCATGTGAGTATTTGACTTTGAGACTTTGGCCTCAACACCTTTTCCCTGAAATTAATTATCAATGTAAGAAAAATTGGATAAATTTGGTTGTTTATAGTGGGAAGTATAAGATGGATTAAACCATTATTTGAAATTGTTTTTAACAGAATGGTTCATGGGATGGAACAAACTTTGACCTTTTTTCATGTTTTTTTTCAAAAAATAATTATATGAAATGGGTTGTTTTGTTAAATTAAGTTCATATATGGATGGTTAACCCATTCCTTTGACTATTCCATATGTATATGGTAAAATACTAAATGATATGATATTAAATGATTGAGTTATCTGATATATGTGAATTAACAATATATGTTTATGGGTGGGAGGCAATCATACCCCATGCTAGTTATGATATATATATATATATATATAAATGAGTGGTAGGAATTCTTACCCCATGACATCTATATATAAATATGAATGGGTGGGAGGAAATCCTACCCTATTATATATATATATGGATGAGAGTCGTTCTTACCCCACACTATATTTATAAAACTATGAATTAGTGGGAGGAATTATAACTTATTCCATCTATATATATGTAAATGTGAATGGGTGGTAGGCATTCATACCCCATTCCAGTTATATATATATGTGTATGGGTGGGAGTAATTCTAACCTCACACTAGTTATAATCTATATATTCATATTTATATATAGTGACTTGATCAGTCTACCAACCTTGGGATGAAGCAGGTAGACTCGCTATGTGTCCTTTAGGAACTAGAATGGGAGGTTATTTATGTATTCATCATTGCATTACTTTCCTAATTATTATTTCAGATTTTTAAATTATGAGATCCTTCTCTAGTTACTTGTACAGACTGTTGGTGGTGGCCTACCAAAAATTTTTCTCACACCCAACCCGAGCTTCCCTTAGCACCCGAGCATATTATGTTATTGTTGGTTCTAGACATGTTAAGGTACCTTATATAGGTTGTTGACTTGTACATCTTAGTTGGATTTTAGGAGCACATGATTGGTCTTAGTCTTGAGATTCTCGTAGAGTTTTTTTCCTTTTGTTTTCATTTTGAACTATTTTATAGCATGCATGTACATACTATTTTTCGTATTATCATCATTTCGTGCATAAATAAATGTATTAGAAACTTGTTTTTGAGGGTTTTGGTTATTATATTAAATTATAAATTTATTCTACTACTTGGTTACTCAATTATATTTTATTCTTAAAATGTTTATTGTCTTCATTTATTTTACATGTTTCCTCTAATTTTTACCATTTTTTATATCAGCTACATTACTCAGACATAAGGTTATATTCTTCCCACTCTACTACCTACACACCCCGCAACTAGTCAGCATCCACAATTTTATGGGGAGACACACCAAGGGTAATGTGGCCAACTACGATCGGGGCATGGGTTAAGTGGAATCTAGGTCTAGGATGTCACATGAATATTGGATCTGCATAATTATATTCATATGGTTATTTTTAAGGATCCATATAAATTCATGAGTGAACAATATTTTGGTAATAAAACATATCTAGATGAAGGTGTTGATCTCAACCTCTTTTAAAAACCAAAGAACAAGATATCATCATATAGTGTGGTGTTTGAATTGTTCTCTCAAACTGGACTTCTGTATGAGAACGAGACAATGCAAAAAATCAATTCCATATCAAGATATATTTGAATACTTCACCGAAACATTGATTTGAACTTCAAATCTTGATTAGAAAAAATAGAGTATGGTACTCTATGAAACCTTACCACATCATTAATGTGTATCATGGAATGCTGATCTAGAGAAAAGTCTTCTCTGATTGTGATGAATTATACAAACATAGTAAGGTTATTTACTATTTCCCATATAAGATTATTCTTTTTATATGTTTTATGGAGTTTCACGTCAAAATCCATGGTGAGGATTTCACATTTCCATTCTTGAATGTGTAATTGATGTAACATCCCCATATAAGTTTATATTTTTCCCTTAACCAGATGACATACCAAGAACCAAGATTCAAATGCTATGATATCTCTCTTCATTCCATCTGGCCATCAATACACATTAATATATATATATATATATATTCGTGTAAAAAATTATAGGAATAATTTTCATGAGTATGAAAGAAGATATTTTTTCATTCCTTACCATAAATAGAAATTAAATCAAAAGGGTGGTCATTCCTCTAGGTAATTTCATGGTTGAATCCCAAATTAGTGAGCCATTTGAAATCTAGTTTGTTTCTTGATAGGTGTGAGTGAAAAGAAAATTGGTGTCCATGAGAGAGTGCAGACATTCCCTCCAACATGAAGTAAGAGTCCATGAATAGTGAACAACGCCATTCCATTTGGATTGCACAATGGTTGTCGAATTCCTCTCAATCCAAATATTGTACTATCCATGATGTTTTGAAAAAATAGATTGAGTGAATAACACTCATCATTTCATCTTTCAAGGAATAGGTGACACCATATCTGCTATAGAAGTAGCTATGAATCTTCCCATCATGGTTTCTATAGATAGATCCACATCCCGAGGGTCCTTGGATTCCTTTAGAATCACCAGAAACATTGTATTGTGTATATCCTCCTTATTAACCCACTACTGATGATATCTAGAATGATATTCACTCATGGAAAAATATTTTTTTTCATACTGTTGATCTAATATGTCATCAATATGGGGTATAAGATACTTGTTCTTGATCACCATCTTTTTCAACTCTTGAAAATCAATTCATGTTTCATAAATCCATATTGATTATAATCATAAATAATAGGTACACCAACAAGCTGACACACTTGTCCGAATGAACCCCCAATCAATGTTATCATAGATATGCTTCTCCAATTAAAATAATTTATTTGGGGACATTCTATAATGAGTATTTGAAATCTATGTGGCACCGAGTATGAGTTCTATTGAGAACTCAGCTTCATATATTGTTGGAAGGAAATAAAACTCTTCTAGAAAGACATCAAAAAAGTCCTGCACAATAAGAATATCATTGGTTTCATGTTTCTACTCAACCCTTTGAGATAAACAACACTTCTAAATGGGAATTAAGACCCATACAAGGGATATACTCAATATCATAATTTCATTATCATCATCACATTGATAGACGGTAATAGGTTGGTTTTGAATATAAAAATTAACTTCCCTTGATAATTATTTTTGTATTTAGGTAGAGAAATCCAATACATTTCCAAAATAACATCATATTCAACTAGAGGAAGAATGAAAATATTTACAGGGAGAACATTCCAACAAAATTATACTAGAGAGGAGTCATTTACTTAAGATGTGATCATTGTAGCATTTGGGGTTTTCAAGACTAATTCTACATCAAATAAAATGTTTGGAATCTTCATATCCTTAAAAAAATTCATGATATGAAGGAATGGGTGGATCTAGATTCAAATAAATAATTAGCAGTTCTAGAGTGGATGGTATGTGTAAATTTCACCACATCATTTTCAAACCCCTCATTTAAAATTATTGTCTCATGATATTCCTCACAATCCCTTAGCTTAATAGATTACTGACATCAATCATCATCATAACCTTTAGATTTTGGAACTTGTAAGTATAGTTCCCATAATACATGTATTTGAAACACTATAGTGTGGGTAGTGCAATTTGTATCATTATTTATATTTGCAATGATAGATAACTTATTCACATCACTTTGGAAATCAATGTATGATGTAATTACATTACACACAAAAAACATTTACTAGGACCCTTATGAAAACCCAAACATTGTTTCTTCCTCTACTATGATTATAAAGGAATTACCATCGTCTTCTCTCTATAGTTTTCAGATTTTCTTTTGAACTCTATATACCCCTTCTTATCAAACCCATGAGATTGATAAATAACTATAACCCCAATTTCCACCTTAAAAACGTATAGAACAATATCATCGTAGCTACTAATGTATCTTATAGATATCTCCTTTGGAAGACATGTCTTAAAGCCACTAAATAATCAATCAACATAACTTTAATGTTAGATGATAATACCAAAAGCATAACTAATAAGTCCTGTAAAATCGACCTCATATGTACCAACGAATTCATCATCATTTTTAGCTCATGTAAATTCATTTCCATATTTTTATGAAGAATATATGGAACGTACTTACTGAAAAATATGTTCTTAAACTCATCCCAACAAATGGAGTCAATTTCATCATGTTTCTTATATTCGTGATAAGGGTTCACCACTAATCTTATTCACTATAAAAATAGTAAATATCCAAAGATACTTTTTGATTTTCTGAACACTAGAAAAGTGAAAATTCCTTTTTAGTTATTCTGATGCATTTTCTCGACAACTAGTGGATGATTAGTTCCATTTAATGAAGGTGGAAATTTTCTTATGAAGAACTCAACATAATTTTTTCCATTTTTTATTAGATTGAATGTCTAGCATTACTCATAACTTGATAAAGTTGTTTGTTCACAGTAATGTTTCTTTTTATTAATTCACTCATAAAATTAGTATACAAAACAGTACAACTATTGCAGTATCCATCACACTCATTATTAGCATGGTTCCTTCAGTTTCTATCCATTGACTAAAACCATAAATCATCATGTAATAAATAATAACCATGATATGGAACCACATAATCATGATAAATAAGTATAAAATGTCTAAATCATGAATCCTTATTTGATATATGATACCTTTGGTTTATTCTATGTTATTCATAGTCGCCGTATATTTAAATCCTTCATGATGGTTCGTAAAGAGTGTGTGAATTCCCAAATAAATCCCCTGGGAATTCTGAGCTAGATGCACTGCAAGCCCTATATCCATACACAAGATGAAAATCGAGACAAGATCAATACATCATTTTTGGATTTATTACACCTAGGTATATCTTTTACAATGTTAAATTATCTTGTACTATCTAGAAATGTTGGAAATTTCTTGGAAACCACTCACTCTACCCTTTAAAAAAATTACAGTACATTTTCCTATACTTTGACTCATCCTTATACTAATACTTATACATGTCTTAAGGGATATAACTATGTTTTTCCCACCCTATATTCATATGGATAAAAAAACATCCCCTAAAACAATCAATAACGACCCAGGCTTATAATATATAGATATTAAATAATTTTTTTGAATTTTCATATCATTATGCAAACACGCAGGTGAGGACTATAATATTATAGTGACATTGGAAACTTGGAAAAGATAAATAATTAGTCCATAGATAAACTACATCATCTCCCATGATAATCATAATGACAAGAAACCTTCTTAGATATATCATATATAAAACATTTCTTCATAACCTAAGGAAGGGATACATAAGAAACGAATATCACAAATACTCAGTTAGGGGAAAAACGGGAGATATGTAATCCTAACATGAACATAAGGTTATCAAAATATGATCATAACCATTGAAAAAGCATACCATCCATATAAAATATCACAATAATGAGTAAAATAATAAATATTGGTAATTTAAAATACATGAATCATAAATGAATCGAAGAACATTTTCTATGGGGGAATAATTTTGACACAAGACATATATTTTTGGCATACACATGAACATAAAAAATCATTTCAATGTTAGTCAATGAATTGTTTTTATCTATACTAGTGGAGTGGGTTCACTCTAAAAACAATCATAGTAATAAAATCTCACTTCCATGACCATCATAGCGGAAAAAATACTTTATTGAAGTGGGTTCTGGCCATATTCTGGTTTTATCTATCTCATGAGATATTAATATTTACCCAATTCATTGGATGTGGATATAATTCCCATACATGTCATAAAGAATACCATATTAGTTTTTTCCACAATGTCAAAAAATAGTAATTTTATCATAACTCATGAATTGAAATGTGTTTAATAAACATTTCATCATCACACATCCTATAGAAATCACACATGTTTCATAATCATTACATCATTTCAACATAGACTATCCTGTGGAAACAGAATGGAGTTTCATAAGAATTTAATCATGGTATACCCTCTATGAATAGAAGTGCGTTTCATTATAATTATATTATGTTAATCTCACTGAAAAAATAAGTGGGTTTCATAAGAATTTTAAGAACATGTAACTAGTGGAAGAAAAATAATTTTCATAAACATATTGTCATCATAGACCATTCATATAAAGAACAAGGATGGTACCGTTGGATTATGTACCATGTAAAGCATAAGTAACATCAAAAGATAACATATTATAAATAAAATAAATATGAAAGATAAATCACATGTAACATCTCTAGAGGAAAATAAATTTTAATTCAACATCACATTTTATAACAACTAAATCATAACGAATTTGGAAATACTTTTCATTGAAAATGATCTTGAAAACATAAAAAATCAAGCTTTAAAATAATTTAAAACATCTCTGGAGGAAAACATCCTTTCTAAATAATAAATTATTTTTCAAATATACAAAATTTTGAAAAAATATTCATTGAAAATAACCTAGAAAAATTATCATGGAATTTTAAAATAATATAATATCCTTGATGGTAGGAAGTTTCATTCATGAAATACATATTAAAACAATATTTCCATTCGCATTTTCAAAAAAAAATCCAAAAGGGTATTTTTTTAGGAAAAGAAATGAAGATTCATTTAATAATGTTAATTTAAAAAGTTATTTTCATATCCTTTAAAAATTATTGGAGTGAAATAAAACACTTTGGAAATAATTTTTAGAAAACATGGTTTTAAATTAAAATGGATTTTTAATCAATGACTGAAATAATGTTGGATTTTATTAAAAACATTTTATCAATTATTTTAAGTACCAAAAATTGCAAAAAATTTACTATTACATTATAATATCTTGAAAAAATATAGGACAAGATAGTTAATGTGCTTATTGATATATGTATCATAATATTTTTTAATCGAAAACATAATAATAAATAATCCAAATCAAGGATCAGATTGTAACATACAATAATTACCACTTTGGTAACTTTGAATCTGAATCCACTAAAACAAATAACATAAAATGGAACATAAAAATCATGTGGATAAATAAATTCATAATGTTATATTTCAGAGGTTAGTTATATACTAATTATGAAATAATATCAGCACATAACATAACATGCATCTCAATGAAGAAAAATAGAGACAAAAATCCCTTACCGCTTAGATAACTTTGAAATTCTAAAACCCCTTAAAAATGGATAATAAAATTTATATGTAAATACCAATAATTTTATGGATAAAAATCATAAAAATATTAATGGTAGTATATACTCAACATAAAACAATCACATGGTGAGTATGGATTTTTTCATTGAGAAATTAAAAAGAAAGATTAAAAGCCTTTAACAAAAGTCTTGAATTCGATTTTACTCATTAAAACCTCATGTATAGTACTTATATGTTTATTATAAAAATATTAAAGAACTATATTCATATATATCAGGCTATATATTATTTTTATGACAATTTATTTTTCATTAATTAATAAATCCTTGTTAAAGTCTTGTTTTTAGCCACAATTTCATAGATTTCTGTGTATATTTTGACTTATTAATCTTGGTAATATTAATTCAATAAATTTTTCATAATATCTATAATTTTTACAATTATTTAAATATCATATGTATTCATTATATATTTATTTATAGTAATTCATAAAATTTTAGTGAAATAAACAGAAATACATTGTTTACAGATTTGGTATGTTATACTTACGCATGAATGTTGTTTCCATTTTGATGGAAGATTAAAACCAAAAAATGTAAAAATATTATAGATTGACATTCCATAATACATTTTATGCCTTATATATCACATATTATTAATAAACTCATCTTTAATAAATTGTTTTTAAAGTGTGAATGAATCACATCGCTTTGAAAAGCGGTAGTCCGTCGTACCCATGATCAACATTATCAGATTCCCAATAAATAAAAATTATGAAGATATGTGGGATATAATAATTAAAAAATTATATTATCATCAAAAATATGATATATTAACTATAAACCCATTATTATTTCTAAATATGGTACAAGGCAATGGAAAAATGAATGACAGTGTTTTGTGAGGCAGTAGTCTAGTGTACACAATAACGATGATTTAATAACTCATTTGATGAAAGTGGATATTATCGTATGTCATAAAAATAATATAACAACATATTATTATAAAAGTAATAATGTTTTTTATATTAACATAATATAATAACAATTGTATGGGGGGAATAAACAAAAAAAATGTTCTTTGATGAATGCTACCTCTTTTTTGGGTATCATCTTTAGGTTTCCAACAAAATCCATCCTTTGTTGGATTTATGTCCAAAATAATTCTTATAGGATGTGAATAGAGATTTTTAAGGTATTTTTGTTTGTCTTGGTTTAACCAAAAAGATATTAATGGGTGAAGAAGATAAAATAAGGGGATACATCTTATCAGTACGTTATAGTTACATAAATCCATTATAAATAATATTTTAAAAAATAATACTATTCATATTTATATGTTTAATGGCTATGATATAATGTCTATGCTCAACTGATAGAAACAATATATCAAAAATTTATTAAAACATAAGGACTTGTGTGACACATGCTAACCCAATGTTGCATGTAACACTAACTTAAATCGGTGTTACATATAATGAAATATTATCTTGTTTTTTCATGTAATGTATGTTATCAAATATTAATAATTTATTCAAAAAAATGTTACATAAAAAACACATGGAGCTACAATTTTTTATGTTTAATTTCCCCTTGGATAAGTTGAAGGGTTTTATGTATGATATATCTATGAATGGTTCGTATTTTGAATAAATTGGTTGGATATGATGAAAATAATTTAGGTACAAGTTGATTATGTATTCATGTTTACAAATACATTAATCCATTATGGGTTTTGCATTAATATTACTTATATGTAATTAATATTCATCGAAAATTATGAAATATTTATTTAGGTAATCTTTTGGTTGATATAGTTGGTATTTAAGAAAGTTTTTGTAATTTATAGAGTCTAGCATGTGAAACTTTCAGTGACAACCCTTAGGATCAACCTATCTATAAGATAACATACTAGGTTATGGTAATTAAAGAAGTTTGGTTTTCATGAAAATGCATCTCTATCTGGATAATAGCAAAGATATGTGGATGTGGCATATAATCAGCTTAGGGTAATAACTCTAAATATAGTGGATTTGGTGTTAACTCATTCATCACTGATTCTCGTTTAGTAGGCCTAATATTTAACACCTTGATTGAAATAGTCAATTGGATATACATGGGTTATTTCACATCTTCTTTATAAAAAAATATGCAGGATTTAAATATATGACTATCGTGGATGACCATGGTTAAACCTAAGGTGTCTTCTATTTATAAAATGTGTCAATATTTTGGCATAATGTGAATGATTTTTCTTGATTGATCATTATTATTAATGATAAATGATGGTCATGAAAACCATTTTGTTATTAAGAGGGATTGAATATATAATAATAAATGTACAGTGGTAATTGGTATGCCCATGTATTGAAGTACCCTATTTCATTTTTTTATATGAGTTCATATATATCATGTAATGTATTATGTAATGCTTATTATTGTCTTTAATGACTGGATTATGAATTTTTATTAGACAATACCAATGGTATTTTTATAAAATATCACGTCTATGATTATTCCCCAATTGAATTTTGGGGATATTTTATTCTATAAAATCTCACTATTCTCCCTCTAGTATAATTTTATGTTAATTTAGGAATGGTTTGGAATTATTAATATTGATCATATATTAATTAACAATGATGGGAAGTCATGTTTTGTAGTCCAATCCAACCTGTAATTTTTTATAGATACAAAGATATATATGAACATACAATGGAAATTGTATCCATTATATGGGTATAGATTGTTATTTATAATGGTTATTTATCTCAAATGTTTATGGAAAAAATCTATGTCAAAATTATGATTAATATATGGGAATTTTATGATTCCATTCTAGAATAGTTTCATACTATTCCTTTAAATAATGAAGTTGAATTTTAATAGAACTCATACCTAATGCCACACTTTTTTAAAAGTATCTATATATAATGTCCCCTATTGAGTTGTAATAATTGTAAAATGAACCCTAATAGAATCTGAATACATGATTTATTCAGCCAAATGTGTCACCTTGGGTTGCATCTATTCTTTTTTTTTTGAGATGGATTGTTTATTAATGTGACATTGCATTGATTATCAAAAAATTGATAAGATCATGCGTAGAATCTACATTATATTTCGATTATTGTAGGATCAAAATATGATGTAGATTCTCAAATACAAGAGGTTGTGAATTTTATTCATTTAAAATCCCATTGGAAGATTTAAATTCAGAATAAAATTTTATTTTTTATCCTTAAGGAAATTTGTGTCTACAAAAGCTAAAAAAGGTAAATTAACAAGGCCTCTTAGTTCTACAAACATTCTAGGTTCTGGAAATAAGGTTCTAGAAACGAAACATAATAAAACATTACTAGGAAAAGATTCTAAATTAAAGCATATAGAATCTTACAAATTACAGTATACAATAACAAGGAAGTATAAGATAGTTATAATTTCCTTATTAATCAAAATATAGTGGAAAATGAACTGGAATCAAAACAAGTAACATGTATGAAATCTTTTAACCCAAAGAGAATGGTATCCAACAACCTTGGATAAAGGTCCCTTAATTTATACTTTCATGAAATTCTATCTTATTCACACTAGGGTAAGACGTCAGTTGGAATATCGGAATATGTCTTGCTATCCTCACAAGACATTGATCTTCAAGGCATTCAGAACCTCTATCTTCATCACCAAGGAAGTCATTGAACTTTAAGGAAGTCAGAACCTCTTTCTTCTTTTCCATGGAAGCCCTTGATTGTACTCAGCAACAACTAGAATCACATGAAGCAATCTGAACAAGATGTTCAGTACAACCAAAGATTGAGAGTCTCCCTCTATATAAATCACTTCAATAGCATGTAATCTATAGTGACCAACAAGTGTAGAACCGATATAGAGCTCATTCAAATGAGATCCTATTTATAGGAAAATATCCAACAGTCGGATCCCTCCTCCAATGGTCATATTTTTCCATGAATTTAGGAGGCACCTATAAACCTATCACTCAACAAGAAGTTAGTTAGAAACAGAATGTATGACATAATTTCATATCTATAAAAAGGGTTAGCAAAACATGGTTTCTCAACCAAATCTTATTTTTTGGAGTCTAAGGAAAATAATGTTTTGAGTCTATGAAAATTAACATTCGGTGTCTATAAAACATGTATATTCGAATTTTTTCTCTAATGAATTAAACTATGAATTAAATGATTTTATAAGTCACACTTATGAGTAATTTAGAGTCTAAATATTAGAGAATTCAGAGTCTGAATTTCAGTTAATTTAGAGTCTGAATTTCAGAGAATTCGGAGTCTGAATTCAGAGAATTTAGAGTCTAAATTCATAGAATTTGGATCTGGATTTTAGAGAATTAGGAGTCTCAATTTGGAGTCTGAAAAAAGAATGATATCTATATAAGTATTTATATAAATCCAAGGTTTTCCATGTGAAATTGGTTTTTACACATAGAACCAAAAAGAGTTATATTTAGAGATACTAAAGAACAAATAATGATAAATAAGTAATGATAAATTTCCTTTAGGAAGGAAAATTTTCCTTATCAAGATAAATCAAATTTTTCCTTGGAATAGAGTGTTTGTGATTTTTAAAACATAAAGTAATGTAAAAGTCATTAGGAAACCTAATTTACTCAAAAATATCCCCCTTTTGGGAAAGCACAAACATCCATATGAAAAATAACATATGGACATAAAAATTTTATAGACTTCTAAAAACCATATCTCGCATTACATATGAATTATAGTGAATACGACTAACTCCCCCTTAGGATTTGGAATCCCTAAGGGTCATATTATTGATTTCTTGAATGAGATTTTTACATTATCATGAAAATAATCTTTGATAAGAAATATCTCTTATATCAACTAACCCTTAGAGAAATTTCTTATAACATAGTATATTTTTTAACATTATTTTCTCTCCATTTGTGATTTTTAAAATGGAACATAGGGAATGGAATAATTTTTTACCTGAAATATTAGTACTATACCACCAAATATAGATACCAACTAAATGTATAGATTAATGAAAATTTTCATTAAGATTGAAATAATTTGAACAATGAAGGAAATACAACAAGAGATCAGGTTTGGAAAATATTATCCTTCTTTATACCTCGGCATCAGCTTCTTCACAATGGTTCTCAACTTATTTAACTCTTTTTGATCCTCCTCTTCATGCTTGACAAGTTGATCCTGATATTCAATTTTCTTCTATAATGCATTTATCATCTCTTCTTGAGCCTTAAGAAACTCTTCTTGAGCCTCCAGGCCTTCTTCTTTCTTAATAAACATTTCTTGAAACCATATTCTAAGGTCTTGTTCAGCCTTCCAATTCATTCCCATAGAATGGAGCTTACCATTCAGATCTATAACTACCAGGTTCCGAGTAGTGTGTTTGAGAGACATATTTTCCTCAAAACTCTTAGTAAGATCCTTGATATTCACATCTTCGTTGTCAAATGCATCATTGAAATTATCTTGAATCTCATCAAGGACTCTTAGATATTTGACTATCTTCCTTGACCACATTGTAATTTCATTACTAGACCTCTTATGAGATTCATATTCAACAAAGAATGTTTTGAAATATGCCTAAAGATTTTAAAATTTATCCATGAGCATGGAAATAGATTCTGATTTCTGATTATAGGAATGATGAAGCATTTGGAACCTTGAGTCTATGATTGGAATTAATGGAATTGTATCAACCAACACCTTTCAAAACTGAACCACAAAATCATGTCCAAGAGAGGATGATTCTAAATCTGAGATTTTGGTTGCTGAGGATTTTTTTTTATTTCAACAGAATTCCTCTTTGACGATGCACCAACTTATTTATTCCTTTTCATAGAGTTTCTTGGTGCATCCACAACCACCTATTTTCCCTTACCATCTCTCAGAATAACTTCATCATTATTAGGGGATTCATGTTCACTATGTGAAAATGGAACAATCTTATCTTCATCTACACTATCATTCTCATCTTCTTCCTCAACATCCATTGGGAGAATGAAATCTCGATTGATTATTTTTTCATCAGATTGTTTATTCACTTCTTCTTCACACTTTTCATATTTCCCAGGAGTAACATGATTTGATGATTCGACTTGAGAAGTTCGGATTGATAATTTCTCAGAAGTAATCTATTTCTCATGATAATCCTCCACTTTCTTTACAACATATTTTGTAACACCACTTATTTCTTCTAATTCTTATTATTATTCTTCCTCTTCCTTTTCAGTTAAATCTTCTTCATTATGAGATTCCAGAACTACTAACTTCTTTCTTGAAATCTCTAGAAGTTTTTCTTGAAAAAAGTATTCTGGCAATGGGATTTTCTTAGATGATTTCTCAGCATCATTGAGGAGATATTGAACAATCTCAACCTCTGATAATTTATTACTTTTCTTATTTTATTCCGGTTTCTTATCACAATCTTCATCAAACTTCCTCTTAAAAGATTTTGCATAAACAATATCCAAAACAAAACTAGGCTCCCCTCCTTTCTTACTCTTATTATCTTATCTCCACTTAGTATATACATCATCAGGGTAGATTTTTGCTTATTTGGATTCAGTGGTACTGACTGTGTTTCCTTAGCCACATGGATTTTTCATTTCTCTTCCAGCTCCTTGGATTTCCACATTCTCCCACATTTCATATAAGATTCATCAAATTACTGCTTCTTTGATAGTGCTGAATAATTTACTTCCATTAAATCATATATCTTCATATTCCATAGAATATCATCACTCAGAAGCATCACCTTGTAATTTCTCATCTTAGAACTTCATGGAATAGTTAATGACTAATGACAAAGAACAATTATCTTTGATAGAATGTATGGATACATGATAATATGAGACATAAAGTTTCTATTTTTCATATTTTCAATCATAACTAGGATATACTTGACCAAGTTTATCTTTCTTAGGTTCACCAAGAAATAAAAAATATAGATTTCACTCTTCTTCGGAGTATCCTTATCTCCTTTCCTCAAAATTAAAAAACCTTTAACCCATAGTTCAAGAATCTAGAAATTGGTAGACAGATGGGAATCTTCGAAGCCTTCACTTTTGAATGACCAAGAGAGAATAAGGCATTTTATTTATCAAAAGAACCTGATACATCAGGTAATTTGTGAGTACAGAACTCATCTTCTCATCCAAAAGGGATTCCAATAAAAGTGACAACCTTTTGTAGGAATGGGAGTAGGTCTACCCATAGCTCTTCAAAGAATATTTATCACACCCTCCTTCATTGAAAAAACTTATTGTTTCATAGAACTCTACTAGCCACTCCGGATATACTGGATCTTGTGAATTTGGTTTAGATATACAAAACTCTCCCAACATTTCATATTGAAATTCTTGGCGATAATATAGTTATACTATGAATAAAACATCGGATAGACCAACCATTCTTAGTATATCTGCCTCTCAGAGATTTCCTTAGTAGTTGAAATTTTTTTCTAAGAAGAGACTTCAACAGAAATTTGATACTTAGGAGACATTGATGAAATAGAAAGACCTTAAAAAATTTGGGACATAACTTCACCACACAAAGGATTGGAAATCAATGTGGGAAAAACATCAGGGGGTCCAGTTATTGTAAATTGAGGCGATTATTCAGCTTCCATGAAAGATTTAGTGGTTGAAGAAGTTATGATCAAATATGACGGTTGAGATGATAACATAAGAAGGATTTTCATAGATTCTGATCTTTTTAGGTTATTAAGAATAAAATTTGTATTTAAGGAAAAATGGAATCTGAATGTTTTGAAAATAAAAATGAAAAAATACCAACAGGACATGCATGATTAAAAAAATTAAAAAAATAAATCATTCCTTTCGGATTGCAAGAGAAATTATTCGTAATGTGGTTAAATTTCTTATTAAAAATCTTTAGATTCCAAAAAATTGATTACAAAAAAATTTGACTATGAAAAAATGTTGAATAAAAAAATTTCTTTAGTACGAATAATTTTACTACTGAATTTCAAAAATTTTAACTAATAAAATTTTGATTAGAAAAAATTTTTACCAATAAAAAATTTTATTACGAAAAATTTTGACTACAAGAAAAATTTAATTACAAATAATTTTTACTACAAAAAAATTAAATACGAAAAATATTGACTACAAAAATAATTTTTTAGGAAAATTTTTCACTATGAAAAATTTTAACTATAGAAAATTTCTCTACTGACTACGAAAATTTTAACATTAAAAACAAAAATTTCAAACACTGAAAAAGAAAAATTCAATACTGAAAAATTTGGTCTAGCTAACAAGAATATGTACTAACCCTAATAAAATGAGTTTCTTACTATAATGATATTTGTTTCAAAAGGATGTTAACATGGAGGATTACCTAATGATTATCATTCCTAAATTATGATTAATGTATTCAAATCCATGAGAGGATAAAGATTTTATTAAAATATCAGCAAATTTATATTACGTTCCGATAAATTAAATAATGTTATATCATTTTTGTAACATTTTGACCCCAGTTACCCAGAGTCTCTGCATTATTGCATAAAATTGGGATGATTATAATGAATAAAGTCATTAAGGATTGATCGATTTAGATTTCATGGAAAATCCATTACATACATGAATGTTACATTGAACTTTATAACATAAAACACAACAAATATAATCCTTTATGAACTCCATTATTCCCTTAGCATAACCATGCATATAAATCACAATACACTTCTTGGAATCCTGGGAAAAATCAAAGATAGAAAGGGGTGATCTCTGATGCTCAGTAAGGATAACAATATAGAGAAATCATTCATAAATAAGAATAATCATTTAAAGCAATGTATAAGACTACAACAAAAGCCTTTTAAACATAAACATCAGCATAATATGGAAAAGATAAAATTTAATAATGCCATTTACTTATTCACATAGATATTCTACTAGCTGAATAATCAATTGCAATATCAATAGAGACTTTCAAAATGATGGAATGCATAATTCCAGACTTCATAACAACATATTGTAGGCCCTATGCCAAGACTACAAATAAGACTGTGTCAAGGCTTTGTTCCAAGACACTAGTTTGTCTCATGAGACCTACAGATTCATTGAGGAGTTATAGCGGGCTCCACCCATCACTTACTAATCCCAATGCATTTCTCATATGAAAAGGTTTAAACATATCATAAAAATTCGTATTAAAATCGGTACATGGAATGTCAATAACTTATCCATAAACCATGAATATTATAAACATAACACATCCATAGTCAAACATATCATAAAAACTTAAATAAAATATGGAATATTTGTATCATAATAAATCAACCTCAAACAAGTTTAAAATACATCATTGGATGTTGATATGGATGAAAATGATTTGTAAAAATAATTGAGAGAAATACCCATTTTTCATAAAAATACAACTTAGAAATGAATAAATTTAAAGACATTTTTTAATCAATGTGTCCCATAAAACTATGAAACTTTTGAAAGGAATTAAAATTTTAAAAACATTTGTGTCCATATAAATAAATCCTTCAAAACCAATTGGAAAACATGGACATTAATGTGAATTATTTAAATGAATAAATATTTAAAATATATAAAATAATGTTTTAGTAAAAAATTACATTTAAAATAATCCCTTTTAAAACTAATTTATGAAACATGGACTTGGATAATAAATATGTCCCAGTAGATACTTAGGTAAAAACAACCTTAGATAATAATGAGATTGTAAAATAAACCTATACCTTGCACTTTCCATTAGTTGAGGGTCGGTTTAACCTCTAGTATAAATACCGTAGTATGATATTAAATTATGCAGAACCAAATTAATATTTATGATATCATACATGATTCATTTATGACTTTATACTACCGATTTAATAATAATTTCTATGTTAAATTGTCATTTCGGGTAATAATCGTTTCTTTATCGTACATATTTTAACTTGTTATTCTTGATCGTATCATTTAGATCATGATTTAAATACTTCCTGAATATAACCCCTGATTTATATATTATATATATTTAGAATATAAATATGTATAAAAGATAAATATATGAAATGAAAAACACCGTTTATGGAGACAGTAGGTCGTACGTACGCATGGACGTTGTTTCTATTTTCATATCAAATTGGATGGATGTAAGTGAATAAGATATATGTAAGGATATAAATACATATATATATATATATATATCCAATATCATTATTATGTCATATATTACATACTTTTATTAGAATATATTTTTATAATTGTTGATGATTGGTGAATGTGTAAATGAATCTCATCACGTCATCGAGATGGTAATCCGTACGTACGCACGAGCGACAATATAATTTCTTTAAAGGTGTCGAATTGGATGTTATATTTATTTTACTGATACATTATCCAGTTATTTTCATTATTTATATACATATTACTCATCATTATATCCATCCATATAACATAGTGGTGAAATACAAATTACAACACAGCGTGGAGACTGTAAGCCGTACATACTTACACATGGTGATATTATCATTCATAAGATGGATATGATAATGAATATAGTTGTGAAATATTTATATTAACATCATTGTATATATAAAGTTCTGGAGTTATTATTTTGGTATGGTAATAACAAATAAAGAGTAAGTGGAAGAAGAAGAGAACATGAAAGAGTGTGGTGAAATCATTACGTCTTCTTTGGGTTCTTCTTTTTTATTTGATCGAAAGGGCTCATTAGTTTGGATTTCTGACCAATGGAGTGACTCTATGATTACGATAGGATAGTTGGGAGGATATTTCCTTTGGGGTTGGTAGAGAAAACTGGCTATGGAGGTGTGAATTGGAGAGAAGGGGAAGTGCCCTTCTATAATAGGGTTAAGGGGCACCTTAGGAAAAGATTGAAATATTATTTTATAATAAAATGATATTCAGTTTCTAATGGCTAGAAAATAAATTATTAAAATAATAAGGTGTTTATGGGTCTAGATACACTCAACCAATATGTTTTGGATAGGTTTGGGTCACTATATTAACCTTATCTGTTAGATTTAACTTCTAGTAAAATAGTTTGACATTTATCATGTCTCTTTTTATTTTTATATTATATGGTTAAAAACATACAATAAACATCCAAGAGAACTCTAGGTCGTTAATTAATGATACAAATATAATTATATAAGTCTTTTGGATGAACGTTATATTTTTAGAATTATTTTATCAACCAATAATATGGTACTTGTTTTAAAAACTCAATTATGTCAATTTTGACATTATTTAATAATTTATATTTGTTAAATTGATAAAAAAATATATTACTTAGAAAAAAATACATTTAATCCACCCTATCATGTCAAATAAACCAATAAAATTAGGGGAATTGATTAAAAGTCACAAAATAGATTTGTTTGGATATTTATAATATCAATTATTTTTATCATTCATTAATATGGTAATTATTAAATCATCATTGTCTCATAAATAAATTTAATTATTTAACTTCTAAAAATTATAAATGAAATACCATTATGTTGGAATTATTTTTATCTTTATAAATAATATTTATAGTTGAATTTATATTTTGTGTAACTCGATATTAAAAATTGTTTAGTTATTAAAAACTGAATTTAACTATTTTAACTCTTCTTTAAATAAAATAAAAATAAATGTCCTAATCTAATCCAAGAGAACCAAATAGGTTCATATTTTATTCCTAAGGTTTATTTGGTCTAATTATACTTATCCAATAGAAGACGGACATGTGTTAGGGTAATAATAATATCATTATTACCCATAATTTCCTTATTTACTTTTAACCGTGCTAAACAAAAGTAAAACCTTACTATTCAGAAAAATTATTTTCATCTTATTGAACCAAATTTTATATTATGATATTAACTATTTCTCATGGATGTTTTAAACTCAACTCACAGAAGTGGTAAAAGTATGTTTTATTTAAATTTGAAAATTCTCCTAGGAGGTGGGTAAAAGACGATAAAAAGTTCAATAAAAATTTTATATATCTAAACTTATTATAAAATGACAATCAACAATTATATTGAACTTATATAAGTTTTATTTATATATTTGTACTGTAACGCCCCGACCCCAGTTACCCAGAGTCGGTGCATTACTTCGTAACATTGGCATGATCACAAGAAAGATCAAATCTCGAAAGACCGATTGGTTTAGTAGCCTTGGAAACAGTAGATATATTCATAAGTTCTACATTACATCATAAAATGAAAAACTTCTACAATAACATAATGTCTCCATAATCCACACTCATATCCCCACATAATATCCCTGCAGGTCATTCATAATTTACTTCTTCACTTCCTGGGAAAAATAAAACATAGAAAAGGGGTGAGCTCAAATGCCCAGTAAGGATAACAATATAGCGGAAACTTTCATAAATAAGAATAAACATTTAAGGCAATGCATTACTAAAACAAAATCCCTTTAAACTTGAACTTCATCATAGTATGGAAAAAGTAAAATGAAATAATTCCATTTACTTATTCACATGGATATTCTACTAATCGAATAATCACATGCAAAAATCAATAACCACTTTCATAATGTTGGAATACATAATGCCAGACTATCATAACCACATAGTCAAGGCCTCGTGCCAAGACTACAAATAAGATTTTGTCAAGGCCTTGTTCCAAGACACTCGTTTGTCTCATGAGACCGACCGATGCATCGAGGAGCTATAGCGGGCTCCACCCGTCACATATTTAGTCCAATGGATTCCCATATGAAAAGGTTTAAACATAACATAAACATTCATATTAAAACTAGCATATGAAATGTCAATACTTTCACCATAAACTATGAATGGTATAAAAATAGCACATCCACAGTCAAACATATCACAAAACCTTCAATACAATATAGAAGTTTTGTATCATAATAAATCAACTTCAAATAAACTTAAAATCCATCAAAGGATGTTGACATAGATGAAATCAAAATTCTTTTTAAAGAAATATCTCCTTTTATTTTGAAATAATTTAAGATCCATATAAAATAAAACATTTTCTTTGAAAATATTCTTATAAGCTTGTAAGGGAAGCTTTGAAGATTTTATAACGGCGGAAAATAGCTTCACCCGCCGTATAAGTAAAAAAAACATTCTTACCTTAATTCTGTCGAAAAGTTTAAAAAGGACCTTGTTTTGAAAACGACCGAAATATTCCTTTATAAACCACTTATAAAAGTCAAAAAGGGTATAAATGACTTTAAATCATATTCTATTAAATAGTAAAAATGTTTTGAAATGCATTTTTAAGAAACATGGATGTGGATGATAAAGAGATCCCAGTAGATTATTACGTATAAACAACCTTGGATAATGAAGAGGTTGTAAAGTAAACCGTTACCAATTTGGTAACTTATGAAACATATAACCCATGAAATGGGTATCATACAATGAATATGTAAATACACATAAATTAGAGTGTATTACACAAAGAATATAATTATGGGCAGTGCACACACCACACAAAAGGTGAATGTGGCAATATGGCATGAATCTCACGGGAATAAGGAGTGAGATGAAAACCCCTTACCTTGTACTTTTCCTTGGTTGGGGTAGGTTAAACTCATGTATAATGGTGAAATAGTTGTTATTAAATTATACAAGAATCATATATAATAATGTGATATCATATATGATCTTTTAACATTGATTTGTTAATAATATCTTAGAATTATCGTCGTTTCGGGAGTTAACTTACTCATTTTCTTTTATATGTTTTGTTACATAAGCCATGGTTGTTGTATCTTATTCATATCCAGAATTATATCTAGTCCTTAAACATCATTTTTAAATCATCAAATGATAATTATACTTGAATGGATACGATGGAGAATGAATCTCATCGCGTTCGTGGAGACGGTAGTCCGTACGTATGCACGAGCAACAATATCATTCTTTTGATATTAAAATAATATATAAATGGATGGTATATCATATATACAGAATCATTAACATGTTATATTTATTATTTACATGAGTTACACATCATTATTATACCCATCCAAATAATATTATATTGAATAACAATTACACCACGACGTGGAGACGGTAGTCCGTACGTACGCACGTATGGTGACATGTTATTCAAAGGGTGGATAGAATAATGAATATGGTTGTACCATATTTATTATAACATCACAGTATATGTGAGATACTGGAGTTATTATTTTAGAATGGTAAGAACAAAGGAAGAAGAAGTGGAAGAAGAAATGAACTTAGAAAAGGGTGGTGAAATCATTACCTCTTCTTCGGGTTCTTCCTTTTGATTTGATCAAAAGGGCTCCTTAGGTTGGCTTTCTGATCCAAATAAGGCCTCTAGGTTGTAGTGAGGGATGTTGGGAGAGTATTTGGGCAGAGTTTGGCCGAACCAAAATGTTTTTAAGGTGTGAAGAAATGAGAAGGAGGAGTGCCCTTTTATAAGAGGGGTGAGGGGCACCTTTGGAAAAGCTAGAAATATTAATTTATAATAAATTCATATTCGGTTTCTAATGGCTCAAAAGTTGATTATTCAAAGGTCAAGGTGGGGATAGGTCGAGAACCACTCAACCAACAGAATTTAGACAGGTTTGGGTACTTATATTAACCTTATCTTTAAGTATTAACTCTAAGTTAATTAGTTTCACTTTTACAATGTCTCTTTGTATTTTTATATAATATGGTTAATAAACATACTATATACATCCAAGAGACCCCCAATTTGTACATTAATGATGAACCTATCATGATATAAGTCTCTTGGCCGAACCTTAGATTTTTAGGAATTTAATATCAATTAATAATATAATATTTGTTTTAAGAACTCTTTTATGTCAATTTTGACACTATTCATTAGTTGATTTTTGTAAAACTCATAACAGATTGATTACTTAGAAAAAAGTCAATTACATAAATCCTAATATATCATATTATCCTAGAAAATTAGTTTAATTCATTAAAAGTTTCATATTATATTTATTTGGGTATTTATAATATCAATTATTTTAATTTTTCACTATTATAGTAATTACTGCATCATCATTGTGTCATAAATAAAATAAATTATTTAATATCTAAAAATTATAAATAAAATATAATTATGTAGTAAATCTTTTTATCTTTCTAATGAATATTTATAATCTAAACTCCAACTTATATAACCCTATTTAACAATTGTTTTGCTAAAAGATATATGCTTGTGTCATTTTTGTATTCATTTTGACTTAATTAAAATAAAGTGTCATTATCACTTACAAGTGGATCCATGGGGTCCCAAAATAGACCCAAAGATTCCCATGGTCGACCATTTATCAACCAATAGGTTTGAGACACGTTTTAGGGTAATTTAGTATTATTATAATATTATTTTTTAACCCTTATTTACCGGATTTACCCTTAACCATGGTAAATAAAATATTTACCGCAGTAATTATTCAAAATGTCTAAAAATAAAAGTTACCTATTTACACAATTTGAACATCCTGATTCCAAATATGGAATCCATTTTCCTAAATTCAAAACACAGAAGTGGCAGAAATTAATTTAAAATTAATTCCCGCTGTCAAAACAAAAAGCGTGTTTTTAAGAGATAATAACTATCAAAAGATTGACACTTGTTTATGTTCGGTTTAATTGTAAAATTATGTCCAATAACCAACATTATATTAAATGGTAAAACTATATTCTAAATATACTTTAAAACCACTAAAATTCATAATTTATCACTATTAATTATTTTGATTAAAAAAGTTGTTTTTAATTAAATTTCAGTAATTTTCACTATTCATCAAAATATGAAAGTTATCCGAAATGTACAAAAATTTCAACTTAGGCTAAATTTGATATTCCTAATCCAAAAATGAAGTCCATTTTAAAATATAAAATATATATAACTTCAAAATGTAGGTATTACTATTCATAACAGCTAGTTTGATTGGTTACGGTGTGTTAGAACTCGAAGTTGTGTACAACACACGCTACTGTTTTATTCAAAGGAAAGCATACCGTGGAAGCTTGGGATGTTTCATTTTAAATTTTTTGATGTCTCCATTTAGTCAAAAAGTTTAAAATATTGTATTTAAAAAGGTTTCACTATCAAAAGTTGATAAAACTGCAATACTGAAAATGAATCTGTTCTTGCATTATGACTAAGAAACTCATAATATGGATTCTAAAATTATAAGGATTATATAAAGTTTAAAATTTAGTTAATACTATTCATGACCTCTTTTAATGGATTTTTTTTTGGTAAGTCATGGTGCAATTGAACTCAGTGTTGCGTGTAGTGCAAGTTATTGAATAACACACTATGAAATCTTGGGGTGTTACATTCTCCCCTCCTTCAATAAATTGCGTCCTCGCAATTTGAAATTGTTCTTCAAAAATAAAAGGTTGAAAGTAGAAAATATATTTTTGGGAAAACCCACATCGGAAATTGGGTTAATAAATTTAGTCTTAATATGAGGAAAAGAGAAATCAAAGGGTTACCACCAAATTATGATCTTGATTAGGAGAACATTGGTGGCAATTAGAGACATATAATTGGAGGAAAAACGTAAATATTTATAGGTAGTGATTGAGGTCATCAATCAAAAAAAAGTATAAAATTGAGGTCCTTAAATTCATCAATCTATGATGATTTGAAATACCATCGGTTCAACAAAACATAGGGTATTAAGATAACACATTTTTGACGTTTCAAAATATCTTAGTTGAAATCCCACATCGAAAAATGAATTAATGAGGCCTCTATTTAAAATAAAGAGTCGAAAGTATGAAGAGTACCGAAAATAACACATATTAGGGTTCAATGTAGGAAAATATGGATATGGAAGAGAAATCTAACCATCAATTATCTGATGGAGAGTGGTAGAGAACATGGCTATGAAAAGGCCAACAATCCCAAAGTCATAAATTAGTGATGATTTAAGGTACCATCTAGGACAACATTTTTGTTCTAAGTTCCTTTTACTAATGTTGAGGAATTTATTTATGAGATTGGCTAAGATCATAAGGAGATATAATTACTTTATAATTAGAGTTTTATCCATTAATAAATTTCTACCACAAACTCATCTTTCACTCTAAAAGATAATAGAATGTAATTTTTTATTTATTTATACTATTCGTACAGGGTTCCAAAATAAATGAATTTATAATTCATCTACCAGATATTTAAAAAAAACAACATTATTTAATCCAGGACATCTCATGGGCCAGTGGTAGGTGATACACCCTTGTCGCCCTTCAGTTGTGGGTTCAAGTCTCGCAGCCTTGCCGGACGCGACGGGTTGCCTCCCAACCTCCGGGTTTTCCTTTTATGGTAATCCAAAATAATCCAAACTAGAACTATCCAAAATAATTCTGCCCAAACTCACAGTCCAAAATTTATAAGGAAGGTAAATATAATATAGATCCTTTTTACCCCGCAATAGCATATGAATACCTTCATCTTGTATTCTTTTAATAAACTGAAACATCTTGAATTACCATATTCCTTATTGATTACATTCATGCTCCCCTATTCCATATAGAATTCTGGATATACTTCATTAATCCAAAAATGTTTTAAAACCCAACAATGATGGAATATACAAATCATTAATCAGCTTCAAGGTATTCAATAATATCCAATATAATTTATCCAAATCAATCATGTATTATTCTAAAATCACAACCTCGGTATATGAACCATATTATGGTTTATCTTTCTCTCAACCATATATTTTCCAAACATTTAACCTGCTACTGAGTCACTTTTCTTTGTTCCACACCATCTCAAGTCCTTAATGAAATAGTACTGCAGTACAATCCTTATATACTCCATAATTATTATAACAAGTACATTGTTGATACAACACTCAATTGACATAATCAACATAAGAACTCTAATCATTCCTCTTCATCTGTGGTAGTATCATAACTTGATTATTATCCAATAGCATCATTTGCGGCATAGTCTGATTACTGGGACATAGGTTCGCGTAGTGTCCAAACTCTTTGCAAATGAAGCATTGTACATTTGAAACCATTTTCTTACCCTTGCAGTCACGTACTTTGTGCCCTTTTCCTCCACACTGATAACAAACTCTCATTCCTTTCAGGCATGTTCTAGGGTGTTTCTTTCCACAGTTACCACATATGGGAAAATTCTTCTTTTCCCTCTTCCCTTTATCCATCTTTCTCTCTTCTATCATTTTCTTCTCCTACTTCCCTTCAAAGCCATAGGACTCAGTAATCTCTTTACTTATCTTATCAATACATGATATTATTTCTTCATATGATGATAATACATGGGAGACTATTTCTCTTATAAATTCTAGCTTAAGACCATGAAAGATATGATCCTTCCTTATCTTTGGATCATGTGCATTTCTGGAGTTCTCATTCCTTCTACTGGGCACCATTTCTAAACAATGGCATACACTAGATCAGTTTATGAATCAAAATACATAATCTCATACTTATAAAACACATAACATAAATTGAACTATTTATGGATATAATCCATAATCATAAAAATGCCTCCTTTGAGGAAGTATATACTCATAAACCCTTCATAATTATTTGTAAAGAAAATGAGAGTTATCCTAAGCATATCCCCCGGGAGTGTCGTAACCAAGAGTGAAGCAAGGCCCGTTGTCGTGCACCAGTTCCCGTTCGAGTCTAGCTCAAAGTGGTGTTTTCGGGTTTTACCCCTAGGTACATCTGTGCCAGAGCCGCCTCTACCTGCTCGTATCTAGACAGGGATGTATTGCTCGGAAAACTCACAAAATCTCTACAATACCAAAATTCTTGGAAGTTTTTCTATACTAATCCTCAAAGTTCATCTTAGGTCTACGTGCTCTAATCAGAGTTTTTCTAAATCTAGCTTCCAAGGTCTGTACTAAACTTCCTCTGATACCAACTGTAACGCCCCGACCCCAGTTACCCAGAGTCGGTGCATTACTTCGTAACATTGGCATGATCACAAGAAAGATCAAATCTCGAAAGACCGATTGGTTTAGTAGCCTTGGAAACACTAGATATATTCATAAGTTCTACATTACATCATAAAATGAAAAACTACTACAATAACATAATGTCTCCATAATCCACACTCATATCCCCACATAATATCCCTGCAGGTCATTCATAATTTACTTCTTCACTTCCTGGGAAAAATAAAACATAGAAAAGGGGTGAGCTCAAATGCCCAGTAAGGATAACAATATAGCGGAAACTTTCATAAATAAGAATAAACATTTAAGGCAATGCATTACTAAAACAAAATCCTATTAAACTTGAACTTCAACATAGTATGGAAAAAGTAAAATGAAATAATTCCATTTACTTATTCACATGGATATTCTACTAATCGAATAATCACATGCAAAAATCAATAACCACTTTCATAATGTTGGAATGCATAATGCCAGACTATCATAACCACATAGTCAAGGCCTCGTGCCAAGACTACAAATAAGATTTTGTCAAGGCCTTGTGCCAAGACACTAGTTTGTCTCATGAGACCTACCGATGCATCGAGGAGCTATAGCGGGCTCCACCCGTCACATATTAAGTCCAATGCATTCCCATATGAAAAGGTTTAAACATAACATAAACATTCATATTAAAACTAGCATATGAAATGTCAATACTTTCACCATAAACTATGAATGGTATAAAAATATCACATCCACAGTCAAACATATCACAAAACCTTCAATACAATATAGAAGTTTTGTATCATAATAAATCAACTTCAAATAATCTTAAAATCCATCAAAGGATGTTGACATAGATGAAATCAAAATTCTTTTTAAAGAAATATCTCCGTTTATTTTGAAATAATTTATGATCCATATAAAATAAAACATTTTCTTTGAAAATATTCTTATAAGCTTGTAAGGGAAGCTTTGAAGATTTTATAACGGCAGAAAATAGCCGCACCCGCCGTATAAGTAAAAAAAACATTCTTACCTTAATTCTGTCGAAAAGGTTAAAAAGGACCTTGTTTTGAAAATGACTGAAAGATTCCTTTATAAACCACTTATAAAAGTCAAAAAGGGTATAAATGATTTTAACTCATATTCTAGTAAATAGTAAAAATGTTTTGAAATGCATTTTTAAGAAACATGGATGTGGATGATAAAGAGATCCCAGTAGATTATTACGTATAAAAAACCTTGGATAATGAAGAGGTTGTAAAGTAAACCCTTACCAATTTGGTAACTTATGAAACATATAACCCATGAAATAGGTATCATACAATGAATATGTAAATACACATAAATTATAGTGTATTACACAAAGAATATAATTATGGGCAGTACATACACCACACAAAAGGTGGTGGTGGCAATATGGCATGAATCTCACGGGAATAAGGAGTGAGATGAAAACCCCTTACCTTGTACTTTTCCTTGGTTGGGGTAGGTTAACCTCCTGTATAATGGTGAAATAGTTGTTATTAAATTATACAAGAATCATATATAATAATGTGATATCATATATGATCTTTTAACAATGATTTGTTAATAATATCTTAGAATTATCGTCGTTTCGGGAGTTAACTTACTCATTTTCTTTTATATGTTTTGTTACATAAGCCATGGTTGTTGTATCTTATTCATGTCCAGAATGATATCTAGTCCTTAAACATCATTTTTAAATCATCAAATGATAATTATACTTGAATGGATACGATGGAGAATGAATCTCATCGCGTTCGTGGAGACGGTAGTCTGTACGTACGCACGAGCGACAATATCATTCTTTTGATATTAAAATAATATATAAATGGATGGTATATCATATATACAGAATCATTAACATGTTATATTTATTATTTACATGAGTTACACATCATTATTATACCCATCCAAATAATATTATATTGAATAACAATTACACCACGACGTGGAGACGGTAGTCCGTACGTACGCACGTATGGTGACATGTTATTCAAAGGGTGGATAGAATACTGAATATGTTTGTACCATATTTATAATAACATCACAGTATATGTGAGATACTGGAGTTATTATTTTAGAATGGTAAGAACAAAGGAAGAAGAAGTGGAAGAAGAAATGAACTTAGAAAAGGGTGGTGAAATCATTACCTCTTCTTCGGGTTCTTCCTTTTGATTTGATCAAAAGGGCTCCTTAGGTTGGATTTATGATCAAACTAAGGCCTCTCGGTTGTATTTAGGGATGTTGGGAGAGTATTTTGGCAGAGTTTGGCCGAACAAAAAGGCTATTAAGGTGTGAAGAAATGAGAAGGAGGAGTTCCCTTTTATAAGAGGGGTGAGGGGCACCTTTGGAAAAGCTAGAAATATTAATTTATAATAAATTCATATTCGGTTTCTAATGGCTCCAAAGTTGATTATTCAAAGGTTAAGGTGGGGATAGGTCGAAAACCACTCAACCAATATAATTTAGACCGGTTTGGGTACTTATATTAACCTTATCTTTAAGTATTAACTCTAAGTTAATTAGTTTCACTTTTACAATGTCTCTTTGTATTTTTATATAATATGGTTAATAAACTTACTATATACATCCAAGAGACCCCCAAGTGGTACATTAATGATGAACCTATCATGATCTAAGTCTCTTGGCCGAACCGTAGATTTTTAGGAATTTAATATCAATTAATAATATAATATTTGTTTTAAGAACTCTTTTATGTCAATTTTGACACTATTCAATAGTTGATTTTTGTAAAACTCATAACAGATTGATTACTTCGAACAAAGTCAATTAAATCAATCCTAATATGTCATATTATCCTATAAAATTAGTTTAATTCATTAAAAGTTTCATATTATATTTATTTCGGTATTTATAATATCAATTATTTTAATTTGTCACTATTATAGTAATTACTGCATCATCATTGTGTCATAAATAAAATAAATTATTTAAGGTCTAAAAATTATAAATAAAATATCATTATGTAGGAAATAGTTTTATCTTTCTAATGAATATTTATAATCTAATATCCAACTTATATAACCCTATGTCACAATTGTTTTGCTAAAAGATATATGCTTGTGTCATTTTTGTATTCATTTTGACTTAATTAAAATAAAGTGTCATTATCACTTACAAGTGGATCCATGGGGTCCCAAAATAGACCCAAAGATTCCCATGGTCGACCATGTATCAACCAATAGGGTTAAGACACGTTTTAGGGTAATTTAGTATTATTATAATATTATTTTTTAACCCTTATTTACCGGATTTACCCTTAACCATGGTAAATAAAATATTTACCGCAGTAATTATTCAAAATGTCTAAAAATAAAAGTTAACTATTTACACAATTTGAACATCCTGATTCCAAATATGGAATCCATTTTCCTAAATTCAAAACACAGAAGTGGCAGAAATTAATTTAAAATTAATTCCCGCTGTCAAAACAAAAAGCGTGTTTTTAAGAGATAATAACTATCAAAATATTGACACTTGTTTATGTTCGGTTTAATTGTAAAATTATGTCCAATGACCAACATTATATTAAATGCTAAAAATATATTCTAAATATACTTTAAAACCAATCAAATTCATAATTTATCACTATTAATTATTTTGATTAAAAAAGTTGTTTTTAATTAAAATTTAGTAATTTTCACTATTCATCAAAATATGAAAGTTATCCGAAATGTACCAAAATTTCACCTTAGGCTAAATTTGATATTCCGAATCCAAAAATGAAGTCCATTTTAAAATATAAAATATATATAACTTCAAAATGTAGGTATTACTATTCATAACAGCTAGTTTGATTGGTTACGGTGTGTTAGAACTCGAAGTTGCGTACAACACACGCTACTGTTTTATTCAAAGGAAAGCATACCGTGGAAGCTTGGGATGTTTCATTTTAAATTTTTTGATGTCTCCATTTAGTCAAAAAGTTTAAAATATTGTATTTAAAATGGTTTCACTATCAAAAGTTGATAAAAGTGAAATACTGAAAATGAATCTGTTCTTGCATTATGACTAAGAAACTCATAATATGGATTCTAAAATTATAAAGATTATATAAAGTTTAAAATTTAGTTAATACTATTCATGACCTCTTTTAATGGCTTTTTTTTTGGTAAGTCATGGTGCAATTGAACTCAGTGTTGCGTGTAGTGCAAGTTATTGAATAACACACTATGAAATCTTGGGGTGTTACATGTACCTAAAATAAATTTAAATAAAAAAATTAATTACTTAAATAAGAAGTCAGTTTTAACCAATAACTCAGTGTTTTTCACTATTCGTCAAAAATTGTATTTTTAAAGAAAAATACCAAAATTTCACCCTAATATAATTTTGATATTATTAATTAAAAAATTAACTTTATTTTATAAAATTAAAAACCTATAAATTTTATTTATTAATTTAAAATTAATTCCCATTGTAAAAATCAAAATGTGAGTTTTTATGAAATAATAATAAACAAAAGATTGAAACTTGTATATGTTTAATTTCAAAGTGGAATTATGTCCATTGAGTTACAGTGGATTAAATGGTAAAAATATAATCTATTTATACTTCCAAACCATTAAAATGTACTATTAACAATACTAATTATTTTGATTAAAAATGTTATTTTCAGTTAAAATAGAGTATTTTTCACTATTCACCCAATTATGAAAGTTTTCTGAAAAACACCAAAAATTTATAGAAACTAAATTCTTATGTCCCGATTCCAAAGAAGAAGTTTAATTTGTCAAATTTAATATATATAAGTTTCAAATATTGGATTTAAAAATGGTTCTCCATTAAAAGGCGGTAAAATTTCATTTATTAAAAAATACTTCTTTTATCTGATAAAAATGAATTTTTTTTCATTATGTCTAAGAAACTCATAATTTCGATTCTAAAATTATATGTATTATCTAACGTTCAAAATTTAGTTAATACTATTCACAGCCTCTTTTGAATGGCGAGTTTGGTAAGTCATGGTGCGCTTGAACTCGATATTGTGTGTAATGCAAGTTATTAAATTACTTTGAAGAAATAACGTACTATGAAATCATGGGGTTTTCCATTATTCTCTCCTTCAATAAATTGTGTCCTCACAATTTGAAATTGGTCATTGAAAATAAAAGGTTTAAAATAAAAAATACCTTTATGGGAAATCCCACATCAGAAATTGGGATAATTAATTTTAGTCTTAATAAGAAGAAAAGGGGAATGAAAAAGTCAGCACCAAATTATGATCTAGATTAGGTGAAAACTGGTGGAAATATGAGACACATAATTGGTGGAAAAACATAAATATTTATATGGTGTGATTAAGGTCATCAGTCATAAAAAAATTAGAATAGAGGTCCTCAATGCCATCAATCTATGATGATTTAAAATATCATCAGTTCAACATAACATAAGTTATTAGGATAAGAAATTTTTTGTTTAAAATCCCTTACCTAAAGTTTTAGAATTAATTTCTTCATAGAACAAGAGAAGAAAAAAACCTATATACTTGACATATAGAGTTCCATCCTTTAACTAATTTCAACCACAAACACATCTATCACTCAAAAAGATAATAGAACATAAACAAATATTCTATTTATCTTATTCATATAGGGCTCTAAAAAAATTAATTTATAATTAATCTAAAAGACATTTTAAAAAACTAAATTATTCAATATCGGACGTCACGTAGGCCAGTGGTAGGTGATGCACCCTTTTCTCCCTTCAGTTTCAGGTTCAAGAATCTTGGCCTTTCCAGATGTGACGAGTTGTCGCATGACCATCTGAGTTTTCCTTTTTATAACAATCCAAAAATAATGTTAATAATAGTATCCAATTTCAGAAATAATCCATTCCAACCATTAGAATTATCCAAAATACTTCTATCCAAACTCTCATTCCAAAATTTATAAGGATGTTAAAGACAATTAAGATCATTTATTCCAGATAATAACATTGTGAACGACTTCATCATGTATTCATTTAATACACTGAAACATCTTGAATTACCATCAATCCTTATTGATTGCATTTATACACCCTTATTCCTTATAGAAAACCAGATATTCTCCTTCTATCCAAAAATGTTCTAAACTCCAAAAATGATGGAATATACATATCATTAATCAGTTTCAAGGTAGTAAAGAATATCGAATATAATTTACCCAAATCAACCATTTTTTATTCCAAAATCACTACCTCGTTATCAGGACCATATTAAGGATTACCTTTCTTTCAACCATGTATTTTCCAAAAAGTGTATCTTACTATTAAGTCACTTTTCTTAGAACAATATAATCTAAAATCATCAATAGAATAGTACTGCAGTACAATCAATATTTATCTCCACAATTCACATAACTAGTATAATGTTTATACAACCATCAAATGTAATAATTCTACAATAAAAACATAATAACACTGGTAATTTATCTTCATATGAGGAAATATCATAACATTATTATTATCCAATAACATTATTTTTGGAATACTATTATCACTAGGACATTGATTTTCATAGTGTCTCAACGCCTTGCGGATGAAGAATTTTCCACTTGATATTTTTTTCTTACCCATGCAATCACGTACATGGGGTCCTTTTTGTCCATACTTATAACAAACTCACATTCCCTTCAATAATTTTCCAAGGTGATTATTTCCACATTTATCACATATGGGAAAATCCTCCTTTCCCCTATTCCCTTTATCCATCATTCTCTCTACTAACCTTTTATTCTCTTACTTCTTTTCAAAGCTATAGGACATAGAGAATTCTTTACGTATCTTACTAACACATGATATTATTTATTCATATGTTTAGAATACATGGGTTTCTATTTCCAATCTAAATTTTTGATTAATACCATGAATTATATGACCCTTCCTACTCTTTGGATCATACGTATTATTTTAGTTCTCCTTCCGTCAACTGGGCACTATTTCTAAAAAATGGCATACAATAGGTCAGTTTATGAATCACAATACATAATTCCAAACATGTAAAATAACTAATGTAAATTGAACTATTTATGGATATAATCCATAATCACAAAAATGTGTTCATTTAGGTGTTATATACTCATAAACCATTCATGGAGGTTTGTAAAGAAAACGATAATTATCCTAAGCATATCCCCTGAGAGTGTCATAACCAATAGTGCATCAAGGCCCATTGTCATGCACCGGTTCCCATTCGAGTATAGCTCAAAGCGGTGTTTTCGGGTTTTACCCCTAGCTACATCTGTTCTAGAGCCACCTCTACCTGCTTGTATCCATACCTGGATGTATTTCATGTAAAAATCACAAAATATCTACAGTACCAAAATTCTAGGAAGTTATTCAATACTAATCTTCAAAGACTATCTTAGATTAATGTGTTGTAATCAGTGTTTATCTAAATCTATTATCCATGGTTATTGTTAAACATCCTATAATACCAATTGTAATGCTAGAACCACATTTACCCAAAGTTGGTGCATTATTACATAACATTGGCATGATTACAAGTAATCAAGTCCTGAATGACCAACCAGTTTAGCTTTCTTGGAAAATATATTACAAATATGAATGTTACATTACACATTATAACATACAACACAACAAATATAATTCTTTATGAATGACATTATTCCTTTAGCATAACCATGCATATCAATCACAATACACATCTTGGAATCCTGGTAAAAATCAAACATAGAAAGGGGTGAGCTCATATGCTCAGCAAGGATAACAATTTAACAGAATCTTTCATAAATAAGCATAAAAATATAATGCAATGAATAGGACTTAATCAAAAGCCTTTTAAACATAATCATTAAGATAATATGTAAAATATAAAATCAAATAATTCCATTTACATATTCACATGGATATTCTACTTGTCAAATAATCACATGCAATATCAATAGCCACTTTCATAATGATGGAATGCATAATGCTATACTCCATAACCACATATTAAAGGCCTTCTGACAAGACTACAAATAATATTTTCTTAAGGCCTTATGCCAAAACACTATTTTGTCTCATGAGACCTACCGATGCATCGAGAGGCTATAGCAGGCTCCACCGGTTGCTTACTAAGTCCAATTCATTCCACATATGAAAATGTTTAAACATAAGATAAACATTCTTATTAAAACATGCATACCAAATTTCAATACTTTATCCATAAACCATGAATGGTATAAAAATAACACATCCAAATTCAAACATATCGCAGAACCATCAATACCATATGGATGATTTGTATCACAATAAATCATTATCAAAAGAGTTTAAAATCCATCAAGGGATGATGATATAGACGAAAATTATTTCTAAAAATATTTGAGAGGAATATCCATTTTTCATAAAAACACAATTTATAAATGAATACATTTAAAGAATGTTTTGAATCAAAGTGTCCCATACCTCTTTGAAACATTTGAATGGAATTAAAATTTTAAAAACATTCATGTCCATATAAATAAATCCTTAAAATCCATTTTAAAAATATGGACATTAATGAGAATGATTTAGAAGAATAAATATTCAAAACATTTCAAATGATGTTTTAGTAAAAAATTCCCTTCAAAAGAATCTCTTTGGAAACTATTTTATGAAACATGGACATGGATAATAAATATTTCATAGTAGATACATAAAAACAACCTCAGATAATAAAGAGATTTTAAAATTAACCCTTACCATGAACTTTCCTTTAGTCGAGGGTAGGTTTAACATCATATATAAAGACCGTAGAATGTTAATAAATTATACCATAACCATATTAATATTTATTATATCATACATGATTCATTTATATCTTTATACTACCCATTTAATAATAATTTCAATGTTAAATTATCATTTTAGGTAATAATCGCTTTCTTTATCGTACGTATTTTAACTTTTTATTGCTGACCGTATCATTTAGATCGTGATTTAAATACATCCAGAATATAAACCTTGATTTATATATCATATATATTTAGAATATAATTATTTATAATAGATAGATATATGAAATGGAAAATACTGTTTACGGAGAGGGTAGGCCGTACGTACGCATAAACGTTGTTTTTGTTTTCATATCTTATTGAATGGAAGTAAGTCAATACGATATATGTAAGTACATAAATACATATATATATCTTGTATCATTATTATGTCATATATTACATACTTATTAGTATTACATATTTTTATTATCGTCGATGAATCGTGAACATGGAAATAAATCTCATCACGTCTTAGAGACGGTAATCCGTAATTACGCACGAGCGACAATACCATTTCCCAAAAGCTGTGGAATTGGATGGTATATTTAATTTATAGAGAAATTATCATGTTATTTTCGTTATTTATATACATATTACGCGTCATTATTTCCGTCCAAATAACTTAGTGTTGAATAACAAATTACACCACGGTGTGGAGACGGTAAGTCATACGTACGCACGCATGGTGACATAATCATTCATAGGATAGATAGAATAATGAATATGGTTATGCAATATTTATAATAACATCACCGTTTATATGTAGTACTTTAGTTATTTTTTTGTTATGGTAATAACAAATAAATAGTATGCGGAAGAAGAAAAGAACTTGAATGAGAGTGGTGAAATCATTACCTCTTTTTCGGGTTCTTAATTTTGATTTGATCAAAAGGGATCCTTATGTTGACTTTCTGGTCAAATGAATTCCTCTAGGATGAAGGTAGGATAGTTGGGAGGATATATAGGAAGGGTTTGGCCGAGCCAAATGGATATGGAGGAGTGAATTAGAGAGAAGGTGAGGTGACTTTTTACAAGTGGGGTGAAGGCCACCTTAAGAAAAGATTGAATTATTATTTTATAATAAACTAGTTTTCGGTTTTTAAAGGATCCAAAATAAATTATTTAATAGATAAGGTGGGTATGGGTCTAAATAACTCAACCAATAGGTTTTATAAAGGTTTGGTTCACAATATCAACCTTATCATTGAGATTTAACTCTTAGTTAAATAGTTTGACATTTACCATGTCTCTTTTTTTTATATTATATGGTAAATAAACATACTATAAATATCGAAAAGAACCCCAAGTGATTTACTAATGATACAACTATAATTATTTATTCCTTTTGGCAGAGCCTTATATTTTTAGGATTATTATATGAACCAATAATATTGTATTTGTTTTAAGAACACATTTATGTCAATTTTGACATAATTTAACAATTTATTCTTGTTAAAGTCCTAACAAATTTATTACTCTGAAATAAATACATTTAATCCACCCTGACATTTAATATTAACTTATATAAGTATTGGATTTAAATAAAAGTTTCAAATTTTATTTATATGGATATTTATAATATCAATTATTTTAATCATTCATTAATATGGTAATTATTGTATCATCATTATGTCAGAAATAAATTTAATTATTTAATGTCTAAAAATTATAAATAAAATACCATTATGTAGGAAATTTTTTTAGATTTATAATTAATATTAATAGTCGAATTTATATTTTGTGTAACCCAATATTAAAAATGGTTTACTTATTAAACTTTGAATTTAACTCTTTTAACTCTTCTTTAAATAAAATAATAATAAATGTTCTAATCGAATCCAAGTGGAACAAAGAGGATCATATTTTATTATTAATGTTGTTTTTTTCGATTTAAACTATTCCAATAGAATTAGGAAATTTGTTGGGGTAATAATAATATCATTTTTCCCTTAAATACCCTATTTACTTTTAACCGTGGTAAATAAAAGTAAAAAGTTACTATTCAAAAAAATTATTTTCATCTTATTGAACAAAATTTTACTTACTGATATTAACCGTTTCTCTAAAAAAATTTAAATTCAACTCAGAGAAGCTGTAAAATTATGTTTTATGAAAATTTGCAAATGCTCCTAGGAGGTGGGTAAAAGAGAGTAAAAAGTTCAATAAAATTTTAATATATCTAAACATATTATAAAATGAATCCAATGAATTGTATTTAACATATATAGGAATTAAGTATCTATTTTGAGATAAATTAAATATAAATAAAATAAATAATTATTTAAATAAAAAGTCGGTTTTAACAAATAACTCCATGTTTTTCATTATTCATCAAAAATTGAATGTTATCAGAAAAATGCCAAAATTGTACCCTAAGATAATATTGACATTATGAATTAAAAAATTAAGTCTATTTTATAAAATTATAAACATTTAAGTTGCATTTATTATTTTTAAATTAATTCCTGTTGTTAAAACCAAAAAGCGTCTTTTTATGAAATAATAGCTTACAAAAGATTGATACTTGTTTATGTTCAATTTCGAAGTGAAATTATTTCCAATGAGTAACATTTGATGAAATTGTAAAAATATAATCTATTTATGCTTCCAAACCATTAAAATTTATAATTTATGACTAATATTTATTTTGATTAGAAAATTTGTTCTCAGTTAAAATATAACATTTTTCACTATTCACCCAAATAAGAAGGTTATCAGAAAAACACCAAAAATTTATTGAAACTAAATTCTCATGCCTCTATTCTAAAGAAGAAGTTTATTTTGGAAAATTGAATATATAAAAGTTTCAAATATTGGATTTTAAAAAGGTTCACCATTAAAAGGAGGTAAAATGGTATTTAAAAAAATACTTCTTTTATCTGAAAAAAATGAATTTCTTTATTAATTATGTCTAAGAAACTCATAATATGGATTCTAAAATTATTATAATTATATAAATTTTAAAATTTAGTTAATATTATTCATAAACTCTTTTGAATGGCTAGTTTGGTACACTACTGGAAATTTAGGCTGTAGCCAGGGTTTGAAATAATGGCTATAAGCCCAAAAACCGTGGCTATAGGTTATAGCCACGGTTCAATGAACCAAGGATGGTATTGGTGTGGATATAGACCAAGTCCTATAACCACAGTTTAAAACCGTTTCTAAATCCTTATTGCCATGGTTTGAACTGTGGATGAAGACTTATAGCCACGGTTTAAAACCATGGCTAAAGACTTATAGACACGGTTTGAAACCGTGGAATAATTTTATTCCATACATGGCATTCAGTAAAGGTTCAAACTATTGGTAGATCTTTATTTTTTATGTAAAACACAAACATTCCTTATAGCCATGGTTTGAAATCGTGGGTATAGATTAAAGTTCAACAAAAAAACACAGTAGGCCTACAGGACTGCCTTCAACACCTGCCCCCTGGTAGTCCCCCTACCTTCCACCCACCTGCTAGTCCACCTTCCACACCCCAGCCTATATGTATCACCCCTATTTTCCTTCTGGATTTTGCCCCTACCTATCCCCTACATGTTTTCCCCTTGTTCCCCACCCCCTGCCAGTCCCCCCTGTCTTTCACCCCCTAGACACACCCCCACCCCTCTCCCCTGCACAGACACCCCCCACCCAGGACAGACACCCCCCGGATAGAAAGATAACACAGGACACCCCCAACCATGGAAATCCCCTCCCCTTAACATACACCCCCACCCAAGACACACACCCCCTAGATAGAAAGAAAATCTTGGACAAACAGACCACCCGGGACACCCCCTCCCCTGGACTGACCCCCCCCCCCCCCCCCCGGACAAACACCCCCCATTGATATACAACCCTAGACACCCACTCCCCCATGACAGACACCCCCCCATCAGAAAGACACACCCCTGGATAGATACCCCCTGGATAGAAAACTCTGGACACCCCCTCCCCTGGATAGACACCCCCCCCCCCCCCGAACAAACACCCCTGGACACCCCCGGGACAGACTCCCTGCTCCCATGGACAGATCACCCCCTTCCTTGTTTAGATACCCCTGGACTCCCCCCTCCCTGGAAAAATACCCCAGGACACCCCCCCTAGACAGAGACCCCCCTCCCCCGGACAGACACCCCCTCCGATGGAAAGACACCCCCTAGACATAACACTCCCCCTCCCTTGACACACACCCCCTCCCCTAGACAGACAGCCCCTAGATACTCCCCATCCCTCCTTGACATCCCCCACTCCCCTGGATATGCACCACCCATGGACCCCCCGGACACTCCCCTCCCACCTCCCTCTTGGACACCCCCTCCCCTGGATAGACACCCCCTGAAATGCTAAAATAGTTGTCCATGAAATTTAAAATAAAAGACAAAAACTATAACATAAGACATTGAAAAGCCCCCCCCCCCTCTAGGACACTCCCCCCCCCCCTCTTGAACACCCCTCTCCCCCCTCCCTCCCCTGGAAATACACCCCCTGGTGACTCCACCTCCCTCCGGGATAGCCCATCCCCTGGACAGACAACCCACATGGACCCTGCTGGACACTCCCCCACCCCCTCCCTTTTGTACACCACCACCCCTAGAAAAACACCCCCTAGAATTATAATATTGTTGGACATGTAATTTTAAATCATAGACAAAAACTAAAAAAAAACATTAAAAATTCCCACCCCCTCATAGACACCCCTACCTCTGCAAAGCCCTGGACACCCCCACCCCTGGATGGACACCACCTGGAATGCTAATATAGTAGGCCATTCAATTTGAAATCAAAGAAAAAAACTAAAACTGAACACATTGCAACCCCCCCCCCACCCCTGGACAGACACCCCCTTGAAGGCTAATACAGTTGGCCATGAAATTTAAATTCACAGACAAAAACTAAAACAGAAAACATTTTAACCCCCCTCCCCCCTATGTTACTCGTTATATCAATTTTTAAGGATAAAAATTTTTTAACGGGTTCACCAATCCCTAAAGTTGATCCCAATGATAATCATCCTATATATGTTTAAGGAGAATTAATTCATCTCAGTTGCATCAATTTTTTTGATGGTTTACTTCAAGACCATTGTGTTAGACTACACTATGATGGTCATGATCCTTGTCTCACAATCATAATTTTTTAAGGCAATCATCAGGTCACCACAAGAGTGATTATGATGGAACCTTTCACTGAAATGGTAGGATGGGAGTTTAAAACATATCATTATGGTATTCATTTCCCAGTCCATATTTCTCTTATATAATTAACACATTCCCATGAATCTTGTTCTTGATTCCATCTCCTTCTGGACATCAGTTAATAATGTCACTTTAGTCCTTATCAAGGTGATAATCTAATGATCAATGTTGACTAGAATTTCAATTACATTGTATATTTAGACAATCCCATAAATATCTTTCTCATTTCTGGATGTGAGGGAATCTTATGATTTCCACATATAAGTAAACGATGGATCATCAGTTATGATCTAGGCAAGATGGTGGTTATATCTTCTTTTGTCAAGATATGTAGACATCTTAGGAATACGTAGTCAGTGGACTACATTGGAAGCTGTTCGTGAGTGCCCGCTAAAGGAGAGAGACAACTGTGAGACCTTTGTTTGTTGTTGTACAACACCAGCACAGCTGCGATGTGATCGCAGCTGGAACAAGTGAGCGTTGGAGGACAGTGCATGCATTATTTATGAAAATGCATAAAAGGTTCATTTCTTTTCCAATACCCATGAAAATAAACAAATTCACCTTCCAATTACATAAAAAAAACACCCCCACGGACAATATCCCCCCCCCACATCACTTGCACCCCTTGCACACCACTTCCCCCGCGACTGGACCCCCTTGGAAAGCACCCCCCCCCTTGTTGGACACCCTAGTGGACCCCCTAAACAATAGTAGCCCCCTACTGGACCCCCTGGATAGCAACCCCCCCTGTTGGACCCCCCTGGACAGAATCCCCCCCCCCACTGCTAGACCACCCTGGAGAGTAGCCCCCCATGTTGGACCCCCTGGACACTAACCACCCTCCTGGACCCAACTTGCACCACCCCTGCTGGCAAAAATGGTGATTAGTCAGTCTCAACATTGATATCAACGCTCATGAAAGACTATATCTGCAAACCACTATGGGGTGTTGTCCGGGAGCAGGGCCAAATCATTGCATTACCATGGAGTGACCGTGGAGTTACCGCGGCGTGACCGCGGTAAGACCGCGGAAGACCGCGGCATGACAACAGTGTTTTCACCCAGTCCAATGACATATGTGGGGCATCAACTTCTGGCCAAGAGTGAAGGGAGTGGGAGGATGCAGGGAAACATTCTAGCCATTGCCCCACCAGATGAAATTGTGGTTAATCAATCTCAACATTATCCCATGACTCATTGAATACTATCACTGCGAACTACCAAAGGGTGTCCTCCCAGATCATGGCCAAATCCTGGCGTGAATATGGCATGACCACGGCATGACTATGGTGTGACCACGACGTGTTCACCCGGTCCAGTGACATCCGCGGGGCTGCATCTTCTGGCCAGGAGCGAAGGGAGCGGGATGTGGCAGGGCAAAATTCCGGTCATCGCCCCACCGGCAGAAATTATGATTAATAAATCTCAGCATTGATCCCAAGACTCATGGAATACTATAACTATTAACAACCACGAGGTGTCATCCTGGAGAAGGTCCAAATCATGATGTGATCGCGGTGTGACCACGGCGTGACCACGACTTGACTGCGGTGTGACCATGGCGTGACCACAGCATGACCATTGTGTGACTACGGCGTGACCGCGACGTGAATGCAACATGACCAAGGTGTGTTGGCCCAATCCAGTGAAATACGTGGGGACGCATCTTCTAGCCAGGGGTGACGGGAGAGGGAGGATGCGGGGAAACATTTCAGTCATCGCCCCACCAGACGAAATTGAAATTAGTCTATCTCAACATTGATCACAAGACTCATGGAATACAATCACTCTGAACCGCCATGGGGTGTCCTCCTGGAGCAATGATAAATCACAGCATTACCTGGGTGTGATCGCGACATGACTGCGGCATGACCGTGGTGTGACAGCGGTGTGACCACAGCATGACCGTAGTGTGACCGCGGCGTGACCGCAACATGTTGGCCCAATCCAGTGACATATGCAGGGCATCATCTTCTATCCTAAAGTGAAGGGAGCAGGAGGAGGCAGGGAAATATTCCATCCTTCACCCCGATGGATGATGATAGAACAGATCAACTATTTAATATGCTAAAGAAACGGATCGCCAGAAAAGTTTATAGCGAGTGGCACAATGACGCAACTTCTAAAGGGTAAGAAAAGGACAGTAAATAATCATACACCCTATGCAAAACATTTACAAATTCCTTCACATTTCAAAAAAATGGAAATTTTATTTATGATATTAAAATACTTAAAAGGAAAGTGTCATGGTCAAGGCATATGCCTACTCAGGCAATGTCAATTGAGTTAAATGAGTATGATAAGACAATTTATATTATTCAAAGAAAAAAAAAATTCCATTTACAAAAAAAACACCAAAAAGCGGCATATGAAATACACAAACCGAATCTAAACATGATAAAAATAAATATCACTGCTCTTTGGTTTAGAAGACAGCACACCTCCGTTGGACGGGTTTCAATATAAAATCATGGCATTGATTTATTTTAAAAACATGAATTGATTTATAAAAACATGTCTTTATTTATCAAATAACACAATTATATTTAATAACACTTATTCATGATATGTAATTCAATATAATTAAGAAGAATTACGAAAGAATCTAAATTCAATTTAAAGCATTCTTGAATTAAAGAGGCAAGAAGGGGGATCCTACCTCAAGGTGGAACCAAACCATACACTTTGGATCTTTGAGCTTTCTAACTAAAATGTGATGATCCCCCACTAGGTATATTCACCTTAACACACATGGAAGGACACCTAGCCCCTATGCACACACCTGCATGACCATGATCATGTGAAATGGGATCCTTGCACATATGCATATATGCATATACCAGTCTCCACCCCACTGTGTATGAATTTATATATATATTAATGGGAACACGTAGCTCCATACATGCATAATCACTGCCATGGATGACTATACACGCAATGGGGGAACCCACATACATATACTTTCTTACCTATGCACATGCAGGTGAGTCGTGCTTAATTTGGATAATCAAAACCAATGAGTATTGATCAAGTAAATACAAAAAGGTTATTAGGAAAATTAAAACACATAAATGATGCTACATAGCCAGTGAGAAACCAACCAATAGCATTAAAGACTTACCTCGATTAGGAGAACCAAATCCACCCGATCCAACCAGAAATGATCCAACTCCCTACTGAAAACATAATATGGAGTCAAAAACACTAATATCCAAAAATACATGAGGTGGAAGACAATTAATATCCATAAAATCTTACCTCGAACCAAATCTGGAATATTAAATGAATCTGAACTCTATTTTCCCCCTTCATAGAATATAATTACAGTTTGCCCACAGGAAGAAGTAAAAGGCCGAAGTGGCCAATGTGATAAAGAAAATAAAATAAAAAAAACTAAAACATACCTATCTCATGTGACAATAAACATCACCGCCAAACATATAATAACCACAATGCCCCATGGGACAAATCATGTTCCTACAAGCAAGGGGAAATAGAACCATGCTTCAAAATTATACTATCAAATAGTGCATTCCTATTAATTAACAATTATTCTTCTAGTTAATGGTATATAATTAGTTTGGCTCAAGTTTCTACTAAACTTGGTTTTGTTAGATACATGTTTTTATCCAATCCGATACTAAAAGTTTACTAGAGGACACAATTTCTAATCAAATAGAATATATCATAACACAAAATAGATCCTCACTTAAGAAGACAGAGACAAAAGTCACAGAAATAGTAATGTTACCAATGAAATAGAATATAGTCACTGATTGGTGATCATTATTGAAGGAATTTATAGTGACACAATCATTATTAAGAACCAACAAGTACTATGTGGCATCGTCAAATTGATAATTAGAAAATAAAAATGTAATCTAAATATTTACATTTTAATTCCATCAAATTCTCAAACTTCAATGTTGGCTTCGTAAGACTAATCAGAATAGGTTTTTTGTTCACAATAATTTTCCTAAGGTTTTTAACCATGAGAGAGTTCCTAAGCCCAATGAAGTTCTAAAAGATAACCTTAATTACCTAGAAGACCATAGCCTAGTACTAGTACTATCATAACATTGTGTCCTTGATCAAATCCGAAAATTTCCAAAACCTCTTCACCCATATCATATATTGAATTAATCGATGAGGGGTTACATAGGTCTAGTTCGGATGAGAAAAACTGGTTTTCAACCCCTGTAGAGGATTCGGTAGTGAGGGAATTGAACCAGTTATCCGATTAAACAAGTGTCAAAAGAAGGATTCCAATTATTTTTCTCCTTGAAATCATGGATGAAGGAACTATTGATAAATCACTAATGTGCTACTAACTATATCCTTTCAATCTTGTATGATAATTAGCCTACCTAGTAGATAATTCATTAACTCCCAAGGAACTAGAAACTAAGAAAATTCTCTAGATAGGATCCTTCTCAAAATCCAGATTAGGACATGAATAGTCACCTTTCTCTGTAAGTAAAGTAGGTGTTGGTTCTTGGACAGTCCCCTATCCCTCTTGGACACCCCCCTGGACAGCCCGACATCCCCCTTGGACAACCCCCATCCCCCTGGACAGTCCCTGCCTTCTTTCTAGACAGACCCACTCTTCTTGGACACCCCCTCTCCTTCCGGAACAGACCCCCCTCCCTAAAAGAACCCCAGGACAACCCCCCATCTCTATTGGACACCCCCTAGAAAGACAAAGGCATCATTCTAATTGATTGAATTCCAAGCGTCTTTTACAATTTTAATACAATCCTCTATGGGGTTCAATTCATTATTGAATATAAAATAAAGAATAATTTTGTTGTCTCTAGTATTGAGTCTTAACAAAATTGGATGATGATAAGAATTAATCCTAGGTAAAGTAATACTAGAGATGGTATTTCAGTTATCGAGTGCTTTGATATTTGTAAAGGCTCTGTCAGCTTTACTTGCTAAAATTAAATTGTGTTTTCTTCTATACCAGGTATTCTTAGCCCCAACCAGATTAATATCAACAAGATTATTATCATCAATACAGAGATTAAAATATTTTATGGAATTGTTTGAGTGCATGGTTATTCTGTCTTGATATTTATTGCAGGCATACACAAAAGTACAATAGAAAGTATTATCATGAACGTTTATTTCACATGTGTATGACTGAGAATCATCATCAACAATATGAATTTTATCTATAGAGATATGTGCAATGACCCACAAAGAATCACAATTTTTATTATTGGATGTTTTTCCTATAAAAGTATAAATATATTTTTCAAGACTGTTAAATCCAGAAGTAAAAGTGACTTTAGGTTCAGAGATAGAAAAAAGCATCTGTTTAAGAGTAAAACAAAAAAAAATTAAAGTTTTAATGGTGTCGGGGTTAGTAATACCCTGACTGTTCCAATATAAAATATTGATTTATACTTGCGTTTGGGCCTAGACCCCTTTTTTTTGTTACCTTTAAAATTATTCATGCGCTTGGATTTTTTTAATTGCTTGGTAGAATGCTCTTTATGTGTCGCAGCATTTTCCCCTGCAAATTCCTTGAAGGGTTATGAGAGTTATGATAATTTTTCATACCTATTGATACCTCTTCTTGGTGTATTTTTTTGTTCTCAGTTGCCTTCTATACAACTATCCATTGTGTTTCTGGTTTTATGTGATCAGATTCCCCAGACTGGTCACCCAGTTTTTGAGTGTTGAATTCAGCCATAACAGGGGTTGCTGGTTGTATGTGTATGTTCTAGTTCCATATCGTCATCATCATCTTTCATGTGTTTTGTTTTGCTAATATTATCCATCATCATATTGTAAACTAGATTCTGAAATGATGCTTTTAAAAACATCTCATCACTGTGTGATGTTGAGGAGAGTTGATGTTTCTTTCATTTTCAGTAGTCGCAGTATTGGTGTCCTGCATTGCAGTGTTCAGGTGCTTGGAAACCTCTATACCACACTCAGCTTTTATATTTAGAATTATGATGATAGTTTCATGGACAGTTTTAATTATTCTCTTACTGGAATTATGATTATCTAGGTGGTTACTATTCTCTTTCACATGATCATCCCTGGTTGTATCAGGTCATTTAGTGTTGTCTTTTAGTGATGAAGTCCCCTCACCAATACATTCATTCGATATAGACATAGAAACATAAGTAGTAGGTTGGGTGTCCAGTGTAGTGGTTTTTGTGGATTTAGAGGAAGTAGCAGATTGGAAGCCATTGAGAGTACCTGTTGTAGTAGAAATCTGAGTATTCTGTCTATATATATATCATTTTGTGCAGCCTCACCCCCATTCTATTATTTCTGATGGATAGTATTCAAGACCATATTAGCAATTTCTCCAACAAGGGACTACTCTTCAGTTTCCAGTTCCTCCTTTTCAATCATTTCATCACATGATTTCTAAGAAGGGTTCTTTGATAAGGATGCATTACTACTTTTCCTCCTCCAAATCTCCTGTTTTTTCATGCTTTTGTTAGATTTCTCTAAGACAGTTTCTTATCCTTATTATTTCATCTAACATCAGTCCAATCCTTTTCACTTTGATGTTGGACATTTTGAGAGTCCTATATTAAATAAAATATTTAAGAACATTATGTGCACCTATTGCATTCATTTTATTGAGGTCATTACTTTAGATAGAAGGAATCATAGCCCGAGAATTTATTCACTAAGGCAATTGGTCATTACATGTTATCAAAGTTAATTGATAATGGTATATAAACTTCATCAATTATTTTCTAAGAAACATTAAGTTTATACTATCAAATATGAGCCTACAAGATCATGAAGGAATATTAAATATTATCCTATGGAAGATTAAGCCTTCATTAATTGCTTAATCATCACAAAAAATACTAGGGTGATAAAAGAAAAATACTACAAGCTAATGTGCAGCATCACCAGCAAGGAATTTATCAAACATCAACTCCTCATCAAATTTGTATCTATACAGTTGCATCGTAAAGGAAACCACAAATTCTCCATATTAATTTTTTTTACAAAAACCATCTTTTAAAAGGAATGTCGTAGCTCTAGTAATAAAAACGTCTAAAACACATCAGAAACATCCTCAATAGACCTCAAAAAACCAGAATCTTCAACAGAGGAAGAAGCAGAAACCAGTATAGGGACACATGTATCCATCTGAATCAATCATTGGGTTTTTCCTTTCCTTACACTTGACTTTAAATAGTCTTCCACAATCACACATGCTTGATAATAATCATCCTGTGTGGGTTCATAATAATCAGAGTGGAAGTTACTATCCTCCTCATTCAAGGATTCTGAGACGTATGTGACATCATGTTTGTCAATCTTTTTGGGGAATGCCTTATCTTTTTCTAGAGGATGAGAACTATTAGAATTGTCCATCACATTAGATAATTCATTAGTAGGGGTGAGAGTTAAAAGGTCCATTCATGATCTAATGAACATCTTTTGAAAACCACTAATCTTAATATTTTAACATTACTCCAGTACCAATCATGAGTAGAATTATCATACCACCTTTATAGAAATATATATTTCTTCAACAACAAAATTAATAACTTTGTCAACTTCAATATTATAGATTGAATGAATCCATAATAATAATACAATAATAAATAAAAAATCCAATTTTAAAATTGAATATAATCCAACTATCTCATATTTTCAACCATTACACTATAAACTCTCAGGGGTCCATCTATATCTCCATTGGATTTAGAAGAAAATATCCCCTAGAAACCAACTACATTTTACCTCTCCCCCAAATTCTAAATGAAATTCATTTTATTATTCCATGCGCATAAACTCCACATTGACTTCTAAATTTCATGTGAAAATATATATATTTACTTGAAATCCCGCCCCCCATGTCAACAGATTATTTTGCACCATTTCATTATACCAATTATAGCAATAATACCAATTATAAATATTTTCATGTTGATTTTTTAAATAAAAAATTATTTACTAATAAAAATATTAAAGTAAATTTTTAAAAAATATTTTCATCAATATATTATGAAATACACTAGGAAGAATAAAAAATTAAAAGATGAGTTGTCAACAAATTCACTATTCCTACTAAGGAAGAGCATAGTGTAGGAAACAAGAGTCTTAGCTAACACATACATGTTTTTCTATGTAACACACTATGTAAAATAAATTCATAACATCCATTATATTTCAATTTATAGACTCATGTTATTATCGAAATTCACATCAAGGTTATTGAAACAAAAAAAATTAAATAAAAATGTGTGAATGATGTATCATTTTAGACATTATTTATGCCACTTATTAAATTCAACAAGATAATTTTATTTATATTCAATGAAATTTGGGATCTCATAGTCCCCTTTAATTATATATAATACTTAAGAATCATTTGTAACTTCAACTCCAATTCATTCTTGATTACAACATTGTTTATTTTAAATGTTTTCAATTTTGGGGACACTATTTATTGAGTATCTCCTTTTTTAATATTATTTAATAATAAAAAATAGTAAATAACTGATACAATATATTAGAATATGGACATGTATAATCATGATCTATCATTAATATAGCCCCATTAGATTATCTTTACTTTGGGGATTCATTCCAAATTCTATATAGCATAAAACAACTTTTTATATGTATAAATCAGGATGATAAAACATAGTAAATCATATTTGTCATCTTCAATCAGATTGAACCCAAACTAGTAAATTTATTATCAATTATAGTAAGTCAACATGCACCATTCATACAGCATCTATACTAATACTATAATATACCTATAATTCCTTAAATATCACTTTCTGCAAGAAATTTTTAGCTTAATTTTCAATCTAATTCCATCTTTATTTTATGTTATGTTGAGCATAATTACCCCAAGGATTATATATCCCCTTAGTCCTACACCTCTGTAGACTTGTTGGTATCATTTAATGTGGGTGGAGTACCTTCTATTTGTTTTATTTTTATTAGGATGGTGATTCATCAAAGAACACTAATTTCCCTTTCCCATTCACATTGGAGTTTACCTTTAGGTATTAAAAGGTTTTAATGGAATCAAATTCCATTTCATCTATTTTAGGATTATTCTATCATACTCAACACAATTCAAAACCTTATATACCCTAGGATCTTTTTACCAAAATGTATTTCTCCTTTTAAAATAGAAGAAAAATCTCTTTCCAAACATTCTACCAAAATTATTTTTACTTATACAAATTATTATATTCAATGAAACTAAATATTCCATCACTGGCCTCTTCCACATGGGACATCCATATTTGTGTAATATATGAATTATTCCCAGTCTTCCAAGAACTGTTTTTGTCTCTAAAAGAGGTCTAACATTTAGAGCCAGTTTTGGATTTTATCTTCTTAACAGTTTCAATATATAATTGTTCCATGTGATGGTTCTGAAATATTTTATATAATGGGAATGATTTATCATTGTGTTCATAATGATATACTCTTTCCATTACAGTAGAAATATCACAATATTTCAACTTGAGAAATGGGTTGTATTGTATGAAAAAATGTTATGATGTCTATACCTTGTATGTTGTGGTTATCATCATTATTTTAATTCATCCCAAGAGGAATCCAGACCTTGAGTGGGTAGATCTAAATACATCATAGATAGATTTTAGGAACCCCAAATTAAATATATTCAATAGTAAGGGAGATCTAAATATCCATCTCATGAAATTAAAATCACATTACTACATTAAAATCATATCATTGATGAAACAATATGGTATAAAATAATGTGGAGGGCTGTGCTGCATTGACTAGAAGCATCAGGGAGGAGGAAGCTAAAGTGATAGAGGATGTTGGGGAGGAGGGCTCCGGGGTGAGAGAGGTCTCTGGTGAGGATGGTGCCTCTGTGAGAGAGTTCGTCAGGGAGGAGGGCCCAGTGGTGAGGAGAGGTTGGGGAGGAGAAGTCGTCATCGAGGAGGGTGCCAAAGTGAGGAGAGGTCAGGGAGGGAGAATTCGTGAGGGAGGAGAAGTCGTCATGGAGGAGTAGTGTGAGGTGAGTAGTGGATCGAGGGAGGATGACATTGATACAGAATAGGGAAAAAATTTAACGGAAGCAATATGGACATTGTGGATTAATTAAACCGTGGAAATTAGAATGTTATATCCTCGGACCAATAAATCTGTGGCTATAGGTCCGTGGCTATAGGTCCGTGTAATCACCTTCTCCTAAGGATTTTTTAATTGAATTATAGACTATTATTACATCATGTTTCTCAACGTCTTAGCTAAGTCATTCAATTCGAATTCAATCGACATGGAAATTGAGTTTTCTATCCAAGGACCATCAATAAAACTTCTTAATTTTCAGTTCATATATTTCAAAAAAATGAATAGTACTTAAAAAATATGAATCCAACCAAAGGAAACGTTTTTATCATACATTTTTTAGATTACACTAGATCGGTGCTGACACTAGATGGGGAATGCATAAATTGAGGTTCAAAAATCAAGGTTTCAAGGAGTATTCAATAGTCTCATATGTATATGGAAAGAAATATCAATCCAAAAAACCATTCTAATAGATTTTATAATATATTTATCATCCCCCACACATCTAGTAGGTATGTAAAAACTATCAACCTTCAACAGGTTACCAAACATAAGGAAAAATTCAAGATCCTTCCATGTAGGACCTGTAGAGACAAATGGAGTACTGAGGTAATCAAAAATCTACTTTAACAACCAATGGTTCAAAGGATAAGGAGTTAAAAATACAATATGGAAAATTCTTTATTATTGAAAATACATTGAAAAATAAAGGTTCTGTTAAACACTTATCTTAACCAATTCATTACCCAAAGTTTTATTTATATATGAATTGGTATGGAGGTAAAGGATAGTGTGGACTAACCTCTAGAAGAAAAAACTATGACTAATCACCTAATGGAAGATGAATAAGACCCTATGGGGAAATAATCTACTATGTGTTTATCACATCATAGTTTTATAACAATATTGTGATATTTAATATAACCATAACTATGAAACATAGATTTACATTAACCAAAGTAATAATAATAAATTAATACTATATATTTATGAAATTTTCTTTTATAACTCACCATAGACCATTCATCCATATTAATATCATATCATCATAACATCTGATTTCCAGCACTTGCAGATTTAAAATCTATAATACAATCAAAACCAATGAAAATCCGAAAAACAAAAATCAAAGTTGTCATACCCAATGCAATATGTGAAAACAAATATACCCTATCAAAGAAAAATGTGACAATTAAGAAGACAAGAAATCGAAAAAAAATAAATCTTACACAATGAAAATTGAAGAGGCTGTGAATCTGAATAAAATGAATCCCTTATAAGTGGCAGAAATTAGAGGGCATGCGAGGAATTAGAACCTACTTGGTTTATATGTATGTAGTTGTGTATTAGAGAAACTCAGATATAATTGAAACCCCAATAGTATAAATATAATAAAAATTTGAGGAATTAGAAAAACAACCCTAACACACCCTACCGTAGGCCACTCACAAGATATGAGACATGGACCACCCATCGGTGAGATGTGGATGGGTTCCAGAATGAGTGCAGACTAAAAACATATGTGAGTCAAGGAAGAGGTTGGCCTGAAAGAGGAGGAAGAGGTGGAGCTACATCATAAGAAGAGGATTGCAGGTAGGTTGGGTGGCCGCATCATTGGAGGAGGATCGTCTCGAGGTTAGGTGGCTGCATCGTCGAAGGAGGATCAAGGTTGTGTGGTTGTGTCGTCATCGGAGGTTATCAGTAGGTGGGTGGCAGTATCGGGTGAGGAGGACTTCCAAATCACAGAGGATACATCGATTTTGGTTAGAATCATGAGGTTGGGGGCATAAATCCACAGGAAAGTTAATACCTGTGGGGGTATCATAGGTTGTAGCCACAGTTTTTTTAAACCGTGGCTATATAGGTGTGGGTAAATCCTTTATTTCAAGTAGTGGTAATTCATGGTGTTCTTGAACTTGGTGATGCATGTAGTGCAAGTTATTGAATTACTTTGAAGAAATAATGTACTATGAAATCTTAGGGTGTTACACTTTTAGTGTGCGATCCCTCAGAAATAGATGTCTAATATCTATGAGTATTGTACTAGAGTGATGTACATGGTTTTTACATAAGGAAATGGCACTAGTATTATCACACAATTGTTTTTGGTAAAATTCATTATATAGAATGTGAGTGTGTGTTGCATCCACAACACTTGAGCACAACAACTTCTAGTTGCTACATATTTAGCTTCAGCTATGGAAAGTGGTACTGAGTGTTGTTTTTTTCATGAACAAGTAACTAATGAATATTCTATGAAGTGACAAGTTCTGGATGTACTTTTTCATTCCATTCTACATCCACTAAAGTCAGAATCTGAAAAACACTTAAAAAATAATTTACATAAATATAAAAGTGTCTGAAATCCATTGTTCCTTTTATGTAGTGATTTTTTTTCATTTCCTTTAAATGATATTCGATCGGATTGGATTGTTATCTTGCTTATAATCATACTAAAAACATTAAGTCTATATGACTAAATTTCAAGTAATGTAGTTTTCCTATCATACCTCTAAAAGATGTTTGATCAACTAGTTTCCCAGCTTCATTAAGATCAAGAGTATTTGAGGTGCCAATAGAAGTACGTATACATTTAGTTTTGTCATTTCCATACTACTTAGGAATATCTTTAAAATAGGTTTTCTGAGATATATAATTTCCTTCTAGTTTTTAAGAAATGTGAAAACCTAGGAAAAATGTTAACGCACCAATCATACTCATTTCTTACCTAGATTTCATTGGATCCGCAAAAAAATCAGCTAAAGATTACTGAGATAAACTAATTATAATTTCATCAACATAAATTTGAACAAAAAAAACATTTTTCTTAATTTTCATAATAAAAAGTATGGGATAATAATTTCCCTTAACATAATTTTTTTGAAGCAAAAATCCAGTAATTCAATCATACCAGGCTGTATGAGATTTTCTAAGACCATATAGAGATTTTGTAAGTTTGAAAACATGATCAAGATATTTTAAATCTTCAATGTCGGGATGTTGTTCAATAAAATCCTTTTTTTTACAAAAAAATTAAGGAAAGCGCATTTTACATCCATTTGAAAATGATTGAAATTAATGAATGCTACAAAGGAAAGTAAAATACAAATAGATTCAAGTCTAGCTGCTAGAGAATTGGTTTCTTAAATTTCTATTCCTTCTTGTTGATTATTTCCTTTGGAAACTAATCTAGCTTTATTTCTCAAAATGAATTTATTTTCATCACACTTATTTCTGAAGACCCATTTTACTCCTATAACAGGAATTTTCCTTAGTTCTTCCAACTTGGGTCCAGACTTTATTCATTTCAAATTCATTTATCTCACCTTGCATTTATTTAATCTAATCATCATCACATAAAACATCGTAAATTATTTTGGGTTATAATTTAGATTGGAATGATAGATGTTATAAATCATTCCTTAAAGAACTTCAAGTCCTTACAGATTGATTTACATCACCAATGATGCTATCACTGGGATGATTCTTAAGAAACAAATGATTTGGGTTTGATAAAACCTATTCATAAACATATTATAAGAAATATTCTATGGTAAATTCTTTAGAAATGTTTTCTTGAACATTTTCCTCATCAGAAGTATCTTCTATCATGGGTTGATAATCAGTTATAGAAAACACATCCAAAGATGTAGGTTGTGGTTGTTTAAAAACAAAGGGATCAGTTTCATCAAATTTGATATCTACTGTTTCTTAAATAGTACAAGTATTTTTAATAATGACTCTCTATGCTTTATAAGTTGTGGATTATCCTAGTAAAATTTCTTAATAATATTTGGGTGAGAATTTATCTAAATTATCTTTAGTATTCATAATGAATACATTCCAACCAAACAATTTGAAGCAGGTATGTCTAGGTTCTCTATAATTCCATAACTCAAAACGGATTTTATTAAGAAAAGTTCTAACAGAAACTCAATTTATAGTATAACAATAAGTGCATACAACTTTAACCCAAATGTTTTTTACAATAGAATATTCACTAAACATGGTTCTTGTTATCTCTTGAATAACTTGATTTTTTCTTTCAACAATGCCATTTTTTTGAGGAGTTCTCAGTGCTGAAAAGTTATGAGTAATTCCTTTTCTACTAAAAAATGTTTCAAAGTTAGAACTTCGAAATTCTCCTCCATGTTCAGTATGAATGGTTATCAATGGAAGGTTTTTTTATCATTTTTAACATGGGCTCTAAAAATTTTGAAATAAGAACAATCATCAAAATATCTTTTCTTGAAAATAGACCCACGTAAATCTCGTGAAATCATTAACTAAGACGAATACATAATATTTTCCTCCAATTCTTCCAGCTTGTGCTGGAACCAAGAGATCGATATGAACTATCTATAATGCATCAGTATTTGAGACTTCATTGATTGATTTAAAACATGATTTATGTTAGTTTCCATATTGACCGGGATCATAAAATTTTGAAGAATCTTATTTATGCTATGATAGATCTTTAACTAGTCTTTTCTAAGAGTGTTTACATTGGTTCATATGTTAAAAGTGTTCTAACCTTCTATGACATAACAATGATTGGTGTTCCATTTCATAAAGACATGGTACATATTGGCTCCTAAGGTATTCTATGTTTAGTGTGTATACATTCTCTTGCCTATGGGAAGAAAGAATAAACTCTTCCTTGGAATTGTTTACTAAGAAAAAATCATTATTAAAATTCACAAGGTATCCTTCATCACATAATTGGATTATACTAATGAGATTTTTCTTAAGACATTTAACAAATAAAACATTTTAAATCAATGTTTTAACAAGAAGAACAAATTTACCAATACCAATAATTTCTCCGTGATCTTTATCTCCGAAATTTAATTTTCCTCCATTCGTCTTGATAATCTATTCAAAGAAGATTCTCATACCAGTCATATGCCGGGAACATCCACTATCCATGTACAATGTATTGTTGTTGTTACTTTCGTTATTTTTTAGAAAATAATAATGTTTGTCTTTCGAAATCCAAACATGCTTGGATCAAAAAAATTTAGGACGAAATATTTTAGGAATCAATATTTTCATAGAGAAATAGGCATTATGAAAACCTAAAGACTATATTTTTCTTAAGGAAATTTTTTTCCCAATGTCTACTGCACTAGTATTTAGTTATGAATGGAGCACTTTGAGGAACAAAATAGTTATTAATAAAAATAGGTTTAGATTGGGTAAAACCACAACAAAAACAATTCTTTAAATGTTATATTTGAGAATACATTTTATCAAAATTTTCTTTACCAAGGTTAAAGTTTAACAAATACTTCCTTAAGGAAAATATTTCTAACATTAGATTTATAACCATGTTTTTATCCTAAAAAAATTAGTTTTAGAACTAGAGTTAGTCTCTGAAATATTTTTCATAGAAATTTCATTTTCAAGGTCCTTAGAAATTTTATCCTCTTCGAATTAACATCCTCAAGGGTCTTAGAAATACTTTTAAAAATAAAAAAAATTCATAAAAAGATCTTAAGAAAGATCTGATACATATTTAGTAAGAATAGAAATTCTAGACTTTTTCTTATCATGCTTTTTCATAAATTTAATATTTTTATTCTCAATGAGTTTAGAAAATCTAGACACTTTTTCGGAAGTAGGTAAAGTATTATCTTCATTAGAAGAAGATGATTCATCTAAATACATATAGTATTTATCATCAGTGTAATTTTCATTCAAAGATACATTTGTAATGGATTAATCCTTGTGTTCCTTATCTATTAGACAATGATTTTCAATAGGTAGCTTTTCAATAATACAATGATTCTTCTATCGAGAAGATTCATATTCTATAGATATATCTAAAGAATCACCACCACTAAAGCTAAATGGATTGTATCCTTTCAAAAAAATTTATAATTAGCTTTGTATTACTTATTTCTATTCCTTTTAGAATCTATATCTTTTCTATCCCTTTTCATAAGCATAGGACAATACAGTATTATATGTCTCACAATTTTTCATTAATAACAAGTGACATCAGAGTGTTTTTTGTCTTTTCATTATTTCTTCTTAATTGTACACTAAAAATCTTTCTTCCCACCTATCTTGTTCATCCTTCGAGAAAGATTAGCTAATTAATTTTCTAAGGCTTCACTTCCACTAGATTCAGATTGAATAAAATCCTTCTTAGATTTCAATCTTGTATCTCTCTCAGGAGTCTTGGTTATAGTTTTAATAAAGGATACACATCCATTACCATTAATCTTCATAATAATATCGACATCACTCTTTAGTTTGGTTTCATATTGAAGAAGAGTTCCAAAAATCTCATCAAGGGAAATTTGAGTAAATTTTCATTTTTCATCTATAACAGTCCTCTTAGATTACCATTCGATATGCATGATGTCTATGATTTTATCTACAAGAGCTTCATAATTTAATTCTTTATCACCCATTGGTTGTATGTTTTTTTTGATAGTCATGAATCTTTGTTTTAGGTTACATATGGGTTCTCCCTAAGGAAAGCGGAAACCATGATATTCATCTCTGAGAATAGCTCATCTAATTTCAATGACGTTTGAAGTTCCAAAGTGGGTTACTTAAAGCTTCTTCAAAATAAAATTTGTGGCTTCAGAAGATGAAATCTGGCTATATATATTTATATTCACGAAACAAATAAAAGTATTACATACCTTGTAATTCTGTTTATATTCATGCTTCTCTTGGTTGGGGGATGTACTAACTACCATGTCAAGGATTTTGTATCCTCTTATAAGCATGACAACATTTTCTACTCCAGAATTATTGTCAAATGACTTCATACGATCCATCCAATATTCATAATCATTACCATCAAATATTAGTGGTTCAGTAGGATTTATGTTGTCAATTGAACCAACATTCATTCCTATCATCATAAAGAATATGTCTTTCCACAAAAAACATGTTAAAAGTAAATGTTTATAAACAAGGATAAAAATCCAAAGTATGGGAAATATTAAGAACAATGAAAACTGATCAATAAAACATGTATCTGAATATAAGTATTTTATAGACCTCCTATAATACCAATTGTAGGATCAAAATATGATATAGATGCTAAAATACAAGTGGGTGGGGGTGAATTGTATTCTTTAAAAAATCCTTTGAAACCAGTAATGTCAGTATAAATCATTCATTTTTAACCATAAGGAAAACTATGTTTAACAAAGATAAATATGTTAAATTCAAAAGACCACTTAGTTCTACAAACTGTCTAGGTTCTGGAAATACGGTTCCAGAAATGAAACATAAGAAAATTTTACAAGGAAAATATTCTACGTTAAAGAGTATAGAATCATACTAATTAGAGAATACAAGAACAAGGAAGTATAAGATAGTTTTACTTTATTTATATATAAAATTTAATCGTAAAATGAACATGAAACCAAACAGGTAACAAGTTTGAAATCTTTAAACACAAATAAAAGGATGTCTAACAACCATGGATAAAGGTCCCTTGATTTATACATTCAATAAATTCCGTCTTACACACATCAGGTTAAGCCCTTGATTGGATTATCTGAATCTGTCTTGATATCCTCGTAAGCCCTCTAACATCAAGGTAGTTGAAACCTCTATCTTTTTCACCAAGGAAGTCCTCAAACATTAAGGTAGCCGACACCTCTATCTTCTTATCCCTAGAAGACCTCGATTGTACTCAGCAATAATCGAAATCACACAAAGAAATATGGACAAGTTTTTTAGTACACACTAATCCTGAGTGTCTCTCTCTCTAGAAATCACTTCAACATCAAATAATATATAGTGATCAACAAGTGTAGAACTGATATGGAGCTCATTCAAATGAGCAACTATTTATAGGAAAATATCCAACCCTCAGTGCCCTACTACAACGATGATATTTTTCCTTGAATTTCAAATGGATCTCAACACGTGTCACTCAACAAATAGTTAGTTAGAAACAGAATGTAGAAAATCCTTTTATATATATAACAAGGGTATGAAAAATATGTTTGCTCAACCAAATTTTATTTTTCAGAGTCTATGGAAAATAATGTTCAAAGTCTAAGAAAATCAACATTCGGTGACTACAATACATGGATATTTAGATTCTATTTTCTAAAGAATTCATAGTTTGAATTATATGATTAATGGAGTAATAATTCTGAGGAATTTGGAGTCTGAATTATATGGAATTCAGAGTTGTAATTCTAAGGTATTTGGAGTCTAAATTATGAGGAATTCAGAGATTGAATTTTAAAGAATTCAGACTATGAATTTTAGAGAATTCAGAGTCCCCTCCTGTTGGAATAGTTGTGGATGATGTGAAACTAGTTGGTGGATACTATAGGTGACACTGAGATGTTGGTTCCAAAGTAGATCCAATTTTATCTGGTTCTTTTTTTAATTATAAATAGAGGATTTTCTTGTAGTTTATGGTTAATTTAATTAATCAATAGAAGAATTGGTATTCAATTGGGTGTGATCCAAGAGTGAGTCATACCAACGTTTTGTGGGTGATCATTGTAGATCATTGCAATGGATTTGTTCAGTAATGGATCTAACTACTAAAATACACTGAGTATTGATTTTAGATAATGGTGTGGGTTTTTGGAAAACAAAATTTTATACCACAAAGTCATAATGATTTATGATAAATAATTGTGATGTTTTATTAGTGTGTGAGGTTGATCTTTCTTGGCAATCGTTATCCAAATTAGGGTTGAACAGAGTTTTTTATTGTAATTGGATGTGGTTAGATGGAAACAACATTTTGAGAAATGTATTAGCCATTATGAAAGTTTTCTAAGGATAATCCAATGTATTTTGATGTAAAATTTAGTATATCTTGGTTGGACACATGGGAAATTATGCAATGCCCATTTCAGTTTTAGAATGGGAATGAGGAGTAGTGTCATAGTCTGATCGATGGATTACAAGTCATGAGATGTTCTCTGGATATTTTTAGTCAAGATAAGCCTTATAAGAAAGAGTTTGTAATGACCTAAATCATTACAGGTTGGTAAAATTAAACGAAATTTTATTTTTAAGTCCTATATCAGAGGATTTGTTTAATTGAGACTCAAATGGAGATTTCAATATTTGGAACATATCTATAAGGATTCTATGGAAGCAATTGGAGGACAGAAAGATGTATCTATTAATTGGAAGAGAAAATAAGAAGTTTTGGTTGTTCCTATTGAATAAATATTCTAAATGTGATAGATCACATCATAATAAGGGGACTTTATGTCCTAGTGTGTGTTGAATTTGATTAAAATTTTAAGGGACGGAAAGTTTCAAATCATGAAGGAAGGATTCCATGTTGTTAAACCTATATATAAGAATATGTTCTGGGATTATGGAATGAATCACTATACATCACGGAAGATTCAATATGAATGTTTATGGCATGGGATAGATAATACCACTACGATAGTGGTTCCACCATTAGGGCTTCTCGAGGGGTGTGATTGCACCAATGTGGGAGGCACCACATTGTGAGTATGGCATAGTGATTATATTCCATGAAATATACCAAGGGTTATGTCTTGAAGGTGTTTTATTAAGAATGGGTTTTAGGTTGATTTACGGGAATATTTCACCATGGATCCTTAGTCCATTCAATAACATATGTCTAGAGGGGTATGAATTAAAGTATGACATAGTCTGTAATGATGCAAAGAAACCTCTAATGTGGATTATAACAATGCAACTTGTATATATCACACAATAGCAGAATTTTTTAACTACTCTTTAAATGGGAAAGACTCCTATTTTCTTGTATATCCATCTCAAAATTTAGAATATAATTTTAAATTAGGGATGACTATTTGAAGATATAAAAATCCAATTATTCCTCCATATGATTCCCATTGATTATGGGTGGTTATTTTGAGTAAATCATGGTTTTTTTAAGGTATTATTTGTTTCCTTCCAAACCCATCTTCTTTTTTTCATGTTGCGATTTGAAACCATCGATCACTAGATAAAAACCTATACCTTATTAATGATTAGAAAAAATCTCTAGAAATTCTAGGACAATAAGAATCCCGTAAACCATCTATTGAAAAACTAAGATGGTAAATTTCACCTTAGTCATTAAAAAAGACTGAAACCCTAACAAATTCTAGAAACAAATCAAAAAATGAAAATATTAAAAATTGTTAACAAAGAATGATACCAAGATATTTTACATAGTTTGGTATTTAATACTATATCTGTAAGATAACTCTAATAATCCTTTTTTATAATGGAATAAGAAACCATTATAATATCTATTTGAAATTTCAGTGAATATTATATCACAAATTACATGAATCACTAGAAATTTAACTATGTATGTGGTCCCAGAATTCCTTTACAGTGTTTCCAAGATGATTTGATAGTTCGAACACATACATATATTTTATTAGGAACCACTATTTTTCTTGGACACCTCTCATTACCAATATAAAATTCTACCACCACCACTAACTTCTAGTGAATGTGCAATTTATTCTCACACGACATTATATTGATTTATATGAAACCTCTGGTAATCCTTCAATTAGACCGATGTGACCAAAGGAAATATATAATATAACATTATCCAAGTGATTCCAACATGAGATGTGATATTTTCCATCATAAAAACATGGTCACATGATCTAGTTTTTAGAACATATAATCTAGACAATCCTACATCCTACTTAAATTTTTCTGTCATAATATATCAACTTTTATATTAATACCATAATTTAATTTTCCTTATTATGGATGTGGAGAATCATAACATGAAATATTATTCAAGTTTATTAATAACCAACGAGATGAATAATGGTTTTAAGGATTAAATCATCCTTTGAAATTATGTTAAATTAAATCATTATAAATTCCAAAAAAACATTTAGTGTCTAAATTCGCCATTCTCGTCAACCAAGTCCCAGTGAGGCACAATATTTACATAATCATTCCCAGAATAAGATGTGGTTAGATATCATTAATATTCTAACTTCTTCTCATCATCCATATATCTAAAACCCCATACTCTACAATCATTTTGATGAAATGATACATCATCTCAATATTCTTATTTTTTTAGTGAAACATAAGACTCTTTCCAAATAAATTTTACTCTAACTCTCATGAATCATAAAACCAAATATATAACACATTAAAAGTTCGTATAAAAACCACATTCACTAGATGACATCCTTATTTTATTCCATAATTACCACATAGTCTCCTTCTAAGAATAATATTGAAACAATTGGATGCAACTTTGACTCCTACTTATGATCGCCATTTTTTAGGTAAGCCCAAATCGTTTGGAAATATTCTATCCATCAATATCCACTACAATTTCAACATAAAATATCTTTTCAATAGATCATTCATTACAAAATATAAATCTACATCTTTTTACCCTATTCGTTACAAGAGAATTTGTTTCACGGTTTCATTAATCTCCTTTATTGGATAATCTTTAAAATAACTGAAAAAATCCACGTTATGTGCATTCTATATCCTTGTAAAAACCATGGTATGCATAAATCTATTATTAATGATGAATATTGAAAAAGATCATGTAATTATACTCATAATACATTTTTAGTGCTATCACTTTGGAAAACTGGATGTTTCCACCCAATGAGGTTGACATACGTTTACATCTGGTCACTCTAATTTTTTTTATAACCTTATGAATTTATTAAATCTTAGAAAAAATAAATGTTATGTTTGTCCAATTTCTATTAATCTACATCCCCAAATAAATATTTCCATTCCCAAAATCATTCATCTCAATCCTTCTAAAATAATAACCATCATATCTTAAATTTTATTCATGTTCTACACCAACAGGATCATGTTATCCATATTTAAGAGAAGTTTTGTTTTACTCATATCCCTGAGAACCTTCTAGTGGAAAAAACAGGCTGATTTTCTCTAGTCAAACCCATTAATAGACCAAAATACATTGAAATTTTAATTTTATTTTCTTATACATACATTCAAACCATATGGGAATTATTTCATCATTTACATTAGGCCATAATTTTTCTCATCCATGAAACCCTTTGATTGGTTCATAATAATTTCCTCCTCAATATTTCCTTGAAACACGTCAAACTTCACATAAAATTATTACATAATTAGACTCTCAAAATATACAAAACTATATATTTTCATGATGTTTTGTGTTTAAAAATAAGTTACACAATTTTAGTGAAATTAAATATATCCTTTTATAGAAACCCTTTCACAACTATCCTACCCATTTAACACTTTAAACTATATACTTCTACCGTAGACCAGAAAAACCATTGGTTATATAGTGATTTATTCCCCAATGGTAATACAGTTAGACCCTTGGTTTTGTTTTCATTAATCAAATCCATTTTCATTTCATTTCAAACTACTAATTTTCATAATCACAATTACACATCATTTCTTTAGAGATAATGCGATCTCCCCTATCAGTATCTAGAATGCAATGTATATTACTTCCAAATATTCTAACCACTATTATAAAAATGTATGACCTCATCAAATAAACCTGTGTCTATAATATTTTCATAAATTAATCTTTTGGATCATTACCATGTATAAATCATAACTAATATTTTATAGTTATTGATATTTCTTTTACTTATTCTAGACATTATGATTCCATCTATCTTTTTACGCTTATTAAGGTTTCCATTGCTTTTAACCATTCAAACAATGTATTTATATTAGCTTGGATATTTCCATTCAATTCTTTTCTCTCACCACCACATTACTCCATGTTTTTTAATTACAAAATAACTTCTAATTAAAGAGATCATTTCAAAATCTAATTACCTTCTTATTATCATTATCCAAATGATAAAATCAAATGTTCTCAATAGTAGATACAATGAATAAAAATGATTGGTACTTTTTCCAAGGTTATCCTAATCCTTGGAAATATCATGGACATAAGAGTGAATTATATAAACATTTAAGTGAAAAATTATTTTGGGTTTCAGAATAATGGATCTTATGGAACCTCCATCTCTAATGGTGTTGAAGGAATTCTATTCACAATAAAAGGTACACAATTGACAAGTTCTACTAAAATCCCGTTATTATTTTCATAATGAGGACCCATAATTTGATACTTCTCTATAATTATGTTGTTTACTAACTATTACACCAAGTTGTTTTGGTTTTTCATGAAACACTATTCTTAAACATTTTTCCATGTTTTTAAAAAATATATAATTTCAAACTGTTGTACTATCCACAATTATATGATCTTAAGCACATAAGATTACTTTTGGTCACTTTTTAAAACATATTACTATAAAGAATAAACACCATGAATATCTTAGATTTATTATTATGAACCTAAACCCAATATTTTCTTTATAAATAAATAATGAATGAAATAAAGTACATTGACACGTTATGATTACATACTGCAGTTGGCCTAAAAATATCGGTATTCATGATCTTTAGCGTCCAAAACTGGTGTACTTATATTTTTGATAATAAAAACAATCCTATTATTTCTTATTATAAAACTCTCATAAGATCCAAATTCGATGTGACCAAGATTTAATATAACCTTGGCTATAATAATTATATGTTTTTATCACATAAGTGCCAAAAATGACAATGCAATGGCTTTGGACTTTTGAAATATTTCATTCGTGTAATTGTTATTCTATTTGATCTTATAATGAGATACAGTGTACCATATTTATCGCCGATAGGAAGAAAATATAACATTAATTAATCTTTCATTCTCTCTTAGGGAATTGTTTTCTAAAACCTACTTCATCGAGTTGGACAATAGAAATTATATTATTTTATAAACCTAGTCTGTGGTGATTTTTGTATTACTCAATGAAGATTATATTTGATATTCGTAATTTCATATCATCCCCCCCCCATGATAATGAGTTAATTATCATTATTGACACCGACCTTAAAAATTCTTCCAACCAAATAATAAAAATGTATTCCCCTCTTGGTCCTAAAATGGAATAAATACTTGGAATAAATGATCCATGATACCAGAAAAACATTAAAACTCAACATAGATGTTCTCTCATATTCATATGAGGGTTTTTATTAATAAAATTTTGGATTCTTCCCTTCTTGAATTAATATTTAAATCTCTATAATCTCATTTAAATTTCTATATATTCCCACCTTTCAAAAAAATGATCTTGGGACAAGCCAATTTACCTCAAGTTATTTTCATTATTCAATATTATGATTATTCATATATTACCACTGAATTGAAAATCCTCTTTCATAAATATTTAATTCAAATATTATTGTACTTACATAACTCTTAGATATTCATTTATAAATATATCAGAATCATAATCAATAACTAAATTGAGTTTTGTTTTGAAAAATTTGGCTGATGAAGTCCCCATTGAGTCCCTTGATTATTGTAGTGTCGGAAACCAAATCCAAGCCCACAGATATTACATGAACATCACATTAGATTATTTGAGATGAATTAGAATAATATTAAATTCACTATAATTATTAGACACTAGTATTCCATTAGAAATTATCATTCCAAATAACTTATATATCATGATCAATTTTCTTATTATTTTGTGGTTCACATATATTTATTTTAGATCCTTCTTCAGTACCAATGTGTTATTCACCCACAAGATGTTGTAGAAAAAATCAATTTCCAGTTACATTCATATCATTCGAATTGAATTCTAGTCTATAGATTCCTATTCCACTTTTTTATTACTTTTAATTTGATTCCATTCAATTGAATCACATTGTATATGTAAAATAGATAAATATCTATCTATATCCTCCAAAAACCGAAGTTAATTTATTTTAATTTTTATATTTGGAATATTCATTATTTTGATCCCATTAATTAAAAAACATTTGACTCCCAATTAATCCAAAAACATAAATAAAATAATGTTACTTTATATATCCACTTCCATGTGTAGAAATATTTTCTAAACCAGAAGCAATTTTACAACATTTTGTGATTCTAAACCACCAATAAAAAAATTAAACCACTAGCTGCTTTATGTTTTGAGACAAGATAACAAAATTATATGACCAAAATAATATCTCAAGCCTGATATATCAAAACTAATTATAAAAAAAATACCTTTATTGGATGCACCAAATGAACAAACTCACGCATTATAGTAAAAAATCACGGAAAAAATTAATTAACAAAATAAAATGATAATAATGAATGAAAAAAATATATTTTATGTGCAATGAAATTTAGTCGTAAATTGATGGTAAAACACTATAAATTCATTTCATTTCAAAGAATCAATATAACATTACAATAAAAATTATAAAATTCATGAAATAGATGATCACAAATAATTTTTTCTCATTTTACTCAGAATTAAAATGTAAAATTTTTCTAGCACACCATTAATGTGGGGACTAATTAGTAAAATGGTTTCACTGCCTTATGATATTCATGGTGGAACCATCATTGGTATTGGACACTTATGATTTCCCATTAAATATATTTCCTCGACTACTAAATTTTGCTGAATATAGAATTAATTCTTATAAAACTATCTAATTATTCACATTTATCCATTGGAAAACCTTTTTTTATCTAATAGAACAACACATCACACCTTAAATAACATAATCATAGTGATTATTACATGATCGATAACATCAAATTGAAAAATAATTATTTTATTTCAAGATAGCCTCTAGAAGGACAAACATAAACCACGTAAAACATGTGCGAATCATAAGTTACAAAACCACAAAAAAAATTGAAATTCAAAACCATTCACCAAACCTGTGGAGTCCTTAAGCAAAGAGTCACAGAGTCAACCAGAATCAGGTCTATGTGATCAACCATCATCACCAAGGTACACCATCATCGTCATTAGCATCAACACTACCCAAACCACCAGAGTTGAGGACCAGGGAATGAAAAACCAACAAATAATGATCCTAGAGTAATCATCTAGAACATGATCCTCATAGAAAAGAACAACAAACCTTCACTGGTTTGAGGAAGAAACACCCAACAAAAATTACATCATTTTCGCCCATATCTCCATGGAAATTGAACAAACGTCTATCGAATAATATATAAAACCCCAAAAAAAACATAAAGAAAGATGAAACCCAAGACAAAATCTACAATGTTACAGAGGAAATAAACGTAGCATTTTTTTAGTATAACTAACTCCAGGTGCACAAAGATTTCCGCTAACTACCATGTCCAACATCATGACTAGATAGATAAATCACATTTCCTTTTAGTTTTTTTTTTATTTTTTTGGAAATTTTATGTTATGTATTATATTTTAATTCACTATATCTAGTATAATTTTAATGAAACCATGGAATTTTATTGGGTGTTGAATAGATGATATCCTAAAATAATAAAATCATGTCATTGGTCAAGTTCATGGTGTTGATTGGGGGACAGTTGTGATTTTAGTAAATTATGTATCACATGATTAAATTATTTTATAAATTATAATTTCATTATAATTAATTATATGGATGTTATGGTCTGATAGATGAAATTTGGAGTATAATGGATCTTGTTTGGTGGTTGGTTGGTGTTGAAGAGCATAGATTAATGTGGTAACATCATGTAAGAGGGGGTTAGTTCCTATAATGCTAAACTATATGATTATTTATGTATGATAGTGAATTCCATTATGAAAATTAATATTTGGGTAAAAAATATCAAGGATTGAAGGAACCATAAGTGGAAGAATTATGTGGAATTGTTCCTTGTAGTTTCAGGTTGAGTGATCCAGTGAATAATGAAGAAATGTAATTTCTCTAAAACAATATCATAAATGGGACGAAGATTATAATTTAATTGTAGGAGAAATGGGGTATGTATCTTCATCAAGATGAGTTTTTAATAACCTATGTCAAACCTTATTGGGATTGTAATGTGGGAATGAGTGGATTAGGCCTTGTGATGATGGGTGATACAATAGTACACATCACACTTCATTGAGAATTCCCTCTTTAGGTTAGATTAGAGTCTTGATGTGATCCATGAATGGGGTAAGTACTTCATGGATATATTTGGAGTGTTAGGTGTGGTTTCATGCATCTGAATGGACAAAGGGTTATCCTATGGGATTTGTGATATGGTACATAGATATGGCTTGTCATAATATACTTTATAGTAGGCTGTTGTGTTTTCAAGAGGCTTTAATGGAATGATCTTCACAGAGTCCATGGGAATCTGGGAGAAGAAATTAATTTATAAATTCAATGTGTGATTGAGAATGTACTAGTGATTCTATATTTGTTAGGTATTAGGTGTTGTGGAGTCATTTTGGGATGATAAATATGTGTTCGTAACGATGACTAGGAATCAGGCTGGGTTTAAAGAACCTAAGGGATTCCCTTATGAGAAAGATTGGATTGTTAATGTGTTTAATATGTTATTATCATTTGTGTTAGCCTATTATATAATTATTAGACTATGATATTAGTTATATGATGATGTTTTCATGTGGTATTTGGTTACATGATGAGTGGATAATGTTATGTTTTTATCTAGGAATATATTTTTTTGATTGTATGAGAGGTCATCCAAGAAAAAGAGTTTGTCCATGGGAGTAAATGGGGTAAATGTGGGTTAGGTTGTGATTACATTATTTATTTTATATGATTCTTCTCCACTATGTGTGTTTTTAATGGTTAGAACTCATGTTTTCACTCAACCAAACTAAGAGGGTTCTGGGATATATCACTGTTATTCATGGGGTATTAGTACAAGATATAGACATTGTCCTCAGCTTGATTGATTATATTCTAGCATTGACATCCTTGTGTAATATCATATTAGTCTAGGATGTGGATGTGGGCAAGTCTCGCCCAAATTTACCAATGTAATAAGGGTTAAGTAATCTCTTGTAGGTTGGCTTGGGTTTTTAAATCCTCAGATACCTATGAAGAACCTATATACACAAAATATAAAGAGATGGATATTGTGGTTATGAAGTGGACAACTTGGGTAGATTTTATAGGGTTTTTATAATAGAACTAAAAAATTTATGTGAATTTAAATTATGATAAAATGATTTGATCCTAGGTTATAGCTCCGGGTGGATGGGATTAATTCTTTTTTAATGATTTCAATTTCATTAACTCGAGAAGGGTCTATTAAATGAATCCAAACTAACCTCATAACATACTATTTAAACACCTTCACAAGCACATTATAATAAATTATACACCTATTGGATAATTTTCATGAACCTTCAAAGGTAAAGGATCATATTAGCACATAAAATTGGGGCGATTAAATTCAATACGGAAGAGGAAGAGAGAAAATCATTGAAAAAAATAAACTCAATCAAAAAAAATTAACAACCATTATATAGTGAGAAATAAAATCCAATACCACACCTTGAAACTCCCTTGGATCAACCCATAAAATATTTATCCCTCAATTTATGACATGATCTCAATGGAAGCAAGAAGTATACTCATAAGTGCAGAATTGAAGAAATAAAAACAACAAAAAATTATCACTCCAATGTTGTGTGAATAATATCACAAGGTTTGGTATGAATAATTTCACACCATGAGACAAAAATATCAATGTGATATGAATAATAAAATAATAAGATAATAAAAATAAATTTGATTAAAAACTATGGTGACTTGAATCACATATATGGGAAGTAAGAATGTTACAAACACAAATTGGCATAATAACATTACAATGAAAACAATGCCATAAAATCCCTAAATCCACCACCACTACTTCCTTAAATAGGCATTTAATAAGACTTTGGTTGAGTCCCCATATTCCAAAATCTCTTTAATTAATTTTTTTGGTCCTAGGTTGGTGGAAACATAATGAAGAGGAGAATTTTCAACTCTTTCCCCAAAGTGGCAGCCAGCTACTTCCACTAAAAAGACCCGACTAAAGGACCTTCAATATGGATAAACTCGAGTGATCCATAAAAAGATATTATGTATCCCTATATCTCGGCTAATAGTCTGTAAAATTACAGCCCAATATAATTTTCTGTTTAAGATATATTATTTAAATGTTGAGATGTTTTTCTAGGCCGCAGAACGTAGCCCAAAATTTCATCTTCAACTTGGTCTTCCTGTAACACCATTAAAACATCCAAATTAGTTTTGGTAACATTTTAATTAAATTTTACCCATAATATCCTCTATATTAAGTTAAATTTTCTAAATCATTGGGCTTGAATCATGATCATTATAGTTCTTTTTTGTGCTATTGTCCAGTTCACTTTTCCCATAACCTTGTTGGTTCAAGGACCACTTTGGTGGTCTTCCAATTTGAATGTCCAAGTGATCCAAATGAATTAACTATTCCTATATCATGATAGAACTAAAAATAAAATATATAAAAAATCAAGACCATTTTTGTGTTTTATGAGATGTTCATGAATGTACCATATAATAGTTCATTTTAAGAAAAATTACCATCATAATGTGAAATAATATTCAAAGTGTAAAATGTACTAAAAATTTTGTCTATGATTAATAATTAAAATGAATAGTATATTATAAAAAATTAATATTATCCTTTTATAATGGCTAATCACACCCCCAACTTGAGTTTTTCTAGTCCCAAGGAAACTATATCACAAAAATAAGAAACATGAATTCCCTTTTCCGAAAATAATTTAATTCACATTTCTCACCCAATGACCTCATACCAAAACAAATATGAAACCCATAAAAATAATTTAAAAATAGCTAGGTCCTCAGGCATATCCCAATCCCATTCCCTTTTCTTTTCTCAAATTCATCACTATATCTCATCCAATATAAATTAATAATGATGAAATGTTGTGCGTCATAATAGAAATGGGGGATCATTTTCATTCAAGGGAAAAAAGATGGAAGTTCTTGAAAGAATCAAATTTAAATATTAAGATGAGTATTTTTTACAATTTTTATTTCGGTTTTTATTTTTTTTTGCGTCAATTTTTTCAAGGGTAATTGAAATTGAACTCAATTGAGTCGACCCATGTAGAAAGACATTGCCGATGACTCTCAGGCTCCAAAACCTGAGGGCACAAAGTTATGATCACATTCTCGGGCATTATATCGAGTTAAATCAATCAAAAATGAATTCAAATTACCAAAAATAGAGATAAAATATCCAACTCTGGGCTAGAAAACTATGGATTCATGATCACAGTGTTCTAAAAGGATCATATTAGGTCAATCCATTACTCTATGCACAATTGTTTTTTTATACTCATTTTAAAATTAAAATGATCACCAAACCTATGCCATTTATTATGGACCCCAAGAAATCAAAATAATCCCCCACAATCTTGAGGATGTGCGTTGTTTTCTTATTGAATGGGTGAAAATATAAATGGTGAAAAATCACATTAGACAACTGCACTTTCCAAAATCTATGCACCTAAACCTAAATATTCATTAAAATCATAATCAAGGATTGAAAAATTATTTGATATCTGATTTCCGATTTTGAAATGTGTGTTATCATGTTCATGTTTAATGTAATTTTTTTCTTCCACAATTTTTATTATGAAAATAAAATCAATTTTTTTTATTTCATCTCCCCCCAACATAGAATAACATTGTCCCCAGTGTTTAAAGTAATGAAAACATATAAGGGGGTAGGAGTGGAGTTGAAAGTAGACATTGTGAATGAAAATCATGGAATTAATTCACCTGGTGGTTGATGTTGAAAATGTATTCCACAGTCTCCCTTCAGTTCTGGTTCGAGTCCCTTGGGATTGGATGATTGTGAAGGGATTTTCCAAAGACCTACAACATGTCCTTTTAAATTTTATTATTAAATTTATTTATTTTGTATTATTTTTAAATTACAAAAACAAAAAAAAAATAAAATAATCCGATGATACATTGGAACTTTTAAATTTTTGGGTAAGGTATTACTCAAAAATCACACCACGTGACATAGATGAATATGGTTCTTCACTTTCATACCCATCCTTACTCATAAAAGAGTAACATGTCAATAGTCTAAGGTATTTTTTTCTTTTTTTCTTTTTCCTTTAACCCACAAACACTCCAATGGCCCTAAGGCCTTCATTTTTTATTGATTATGATAATCCACCTTTAATGGGGTGAGGAGGAACCCTTACAAGGCCTGTAGGCCTTTAACCCACATACACATAAAAAAATAATCTAATGGCACATTGTCCTATTTTAAATTTCAGGGTAAAGTGTTACTTAGGGATCACACCACATGAAATGGGTGAATATGGTGCTCCCCTTTCATACAAATCCTTACTCATAAAATAATAATAGGTCAACAGGCTAAGATAATATTTTTTTAAAAAAATATCAAAATAAAAAATAACGATGTTTCAAAATGGTTGGGAACATGAAAACCATGGGTTTCCTCTCATTCACCACTTTTTTAATGTTGTTATCTCGACATGAACCCCCTAGCATACCCAATAACAAATTTTAATATATTAAGGAACCCATATTTATTCACTTTTACTAGATTGAGATTGATTAATTATTTATAATTTGTTTGATGTGCAAACCTGTGTTCTGCATAGAGTGGTAAAATCTAGGGAATATCAGAAATGGTTGATCTAGTTTCTAATATAGTATTGCCAATGAAATTAATGAGAATTCTAACATTTTTTTCTCAAGATAATAATGAATTAAAATTGAAAGGCAATGATTATACCCTATGTGTGGATAATTGAGTGGGGAAGGAAGGACAATGATTTTTAACTCAGTTTAGATAGGAAATTCAGTCACATGTTGAGATTTTGAATCCAACTCACTTTTATTTTCCCAATTTATCATCAAAATTGATTCCCTTTGAACAGAAGATTCAACCAAAAAATTTGAAAGAACAGTGTTAAGAATGGGTATGGACACAATGGTTTTGATTTCATTCAATGGTTTAGTGATTAGTGTTTTTGAAAAATAATCAATAGAGTTAAACTTAGGAGACTCAATCCACGATGTCAAATTTCCCTCTTGTGAATACATGAAATAAATCTACACGTGATTTAAATACCCTTCATAAATTTCTTGATTATCTTCCCCTACCCAAAATACAATGTTTTTTTCTTCAGTAATTTCATGAGAGGTTTGTCGGAAACTAGACACTCCACATGTGTTTTTGGAATGTACATTTGTTGTAGGGATGATTTCCTTACAAGTATTCATGAATTGTAGTTCTAATCTCATAGATGATACCTTAGAATTCATTATCTCCATTTTATTACACAATTTCTCAATCAGTGTCTAAGGAATAGAATTTGTATGAGGTTGACCATCGTGGACTTCCCCAATATTGATCTCTCCATCCATCCTTGAGAGGGCTATAAATTTCTCCTTTGAATATTCATCATCCCAATGATTGTACATGTCATCAGGTGTGTGGTAATTAATCAATGGTTCATCAATGAAATTTATTAATTTAGGGTCATACCAATAATTATTTTCCATTTGATTCTAGTATGAGTTTGTGGCGTGGTAATTTGGAATATACTCTATTGGAGAATACATAAAGTTCGATTCTAAATTCTCAATACACACACATACAGAAAGGCGTAAAGATAATAGAGATGGGGGAGAGAATAGAGAATGTGGGGCGAAAAAAGGATGGTAGTGTCTAAGTTAACAAAAACGGGTCCTCGAAAATGGAACCAATATTTTTTATCTCCAAAATTTACCCATGTTATAAGGGTTAATTGGTCTGTTGTAGTGTATCTTGGGTTGTCAAATCCTTAGAGACCTAAGAAGAACCTATAGGCACACAATATAAAGATATGGATTTTAGGATATGATGTGGCCAACATGGGTTGATTTTGTATGGTTTTTAAAATTGAACTACAAAATATATGTGAATTCAAATGTTGAGAAAATTAGTTGATCTTAGGTTATTTCTTAGGGTGGATTGAACGATTTATTTTTCTTAACGATTTCAATTTCATTAACTCGCGAAGGGATCATTAAATGAATTCAAACTAAAATCATCACATATTAGTTAAACTCCTTTGCAAACACATTATAATAATATATACACTTTTAGTATCATTTTCATGAGCACTCCATGTAAAGGATCATATTATCACAAAAAAGTAGGGTGAATAAATTCAATAAGGACGAGAAAGAGAGAAAATCATTGAATAAAATGAACACAAATAAAAAATAAATATAACATTCATAGAGTGAGAAATAACATAAAATCCATCCCCTCACTACTCCCTTGGATCAAACCATAAAATATTTATCCCTCCATTGATGACATTTTCTCAACGGAAGTTGGAAGTGGACTCATAAGGGCGGAATTGAAGAAGTAAAAACAACAAAAAATGATCACTCCACCGTTTTGTGAAGAATATAACTAGTTTTTGTGTGAATAATTTCACACCTTGAGATAATGGTATCAATGTGATATGTAGAAGAAAACATAATATAATAAGAAGAACATTTATTAAAATATAAGGTGATTCAAACAACATACATGGTTTGGAAGAATGTCGCACTGAAAAATTGGCATAATAACATTACTATAAAAACAATACTCCAGACCTCCTAAATCCTCCACCAATACATCCATAAATAAGATTTCAGTAAGACTTTGGTCAACCCAACATATTACCAAATCTCTTTAATAAATATTTGAGGGACTAGGTGGGTGGAAAATTAATTTAGAGGAGACTTTTCGACTCTTTCACGAAGTGGCATCCATCTTTCATCTACCGAAAAGACACGCCGAAAGGACCTTCTAGATGGATGATTTAGAGTGGGAGATAAAAGGATAAAATGTTTCCCAAGATGTATCCTTATATTAGGTAAAATAGTATGCCAAAATATGTTTATTTTTTAGAGTTATGATTTATATGGTGGGATCTTTTTCAGGGCCGCAAAATCTATCCTCGAAATCCATTTTCAACTTGGGATGCCTGAAACGCCATTATGAAATCAGGATTAGATTAGAGAACTATTAAATTAAATGTTCTCCATAATATAAACTATCATTAGTTAAATTTTTACTAAAAAATGGTTCGAGTCCTATCGGCTACATTAAATTTATGGGATTGTTGTTCAGTTCACATTGCCAAGAACCTTGTTGGTTCAAGGCCCACATTGCTGGTCTTCCAATCTGAATCTCTAAGTGCTCCAAAATAACGAAAGGTTCCTTATAAAATTAGAGACCTGAAAATAAAAGGTGAAAATAAGATCAAGACCAGTTTTTTATGATATGTTCAATAATTTACCATTTAATAGTGAATTTTAAGAAGAAATTCGCATCATAATGTGAAATAATGTTTAAAATGTAAAATTCACTAATAATGGTGTCTATGATTAATAAAAATCGTGAATAAAATATTATAAACAATTAATATTTTCCTATTTTAGGGGATAATAATGGGCATCTCCCTATGTGATAATGTTCTAATCCCAAACACCATGATGAATTTTGTATTGTTCAACGATGTGGATGTTTGGCCTTTCCTAGAGTGGGAGGTTCTTGTCCATGACCACCTTGATTGACAAGGAAGTGATCCATGATATGATTTGGAGACATTACCCAGAGTTAGAGGTTAGTGGTCTAGACTTTGGTTTGGAACCCCACCATATGTGAGAGGGGTGTATTCTGGATCGAGATGTTTGGCCTCACGTTAAGCAAGAGGGTGAAAAAACATAACATCGTATGTGAGAGTGTATTGGAAAAGGGTATGGGTTTGGGACCCTACACATAGTGAGAGGATTGAGTACAAGGATTTTTATGATGTGGATTAGGTTTGGTTTGGGTAATACCTAGAGTAAGAGGGAGGTGGTCATGAAATTATATGACACCCTACCCTATTTCTTTTGGCATGGGTCGAGATCATGGAATAATGAGACTTCTTCTTATAGAACTGACATATCCATGTATTTTCAAGTGTTCTGGTAGTTCATATAGCACATAATGACCCAATTAACATGCTTTTAAGTAGTTTTGTTAGTTTACATTATTTACTTGTGCATAAACATGTATATGATTGCTTATATAAGGGTCACTTGGTGAGACCCTAATAATATTTATTTCTCAGACATTTCTTGGTAACCCTACTGCATGTGAAGGTATTATATTTGAAGTTTATGTCACATGTTACACAATGGAATGACATAATGAAGAAAAATGGTATTGGAAGTTAGGTTTTAGTTGTGACATAAGGATGATTAGAGACCCATTTCCTATATTTTATATTGTTTATCTATGTGGTTAGCCAGGTGGGTGGTTTGTTAGGAGGTATGAAAATATTTCCTGAATATTAATTTTTTATAACATGCTTGTGTTGTAAACTTTATCACATAGTAGTTATATATTTTTGACATTTCATTTTTATCTTTTTATTATTAATGGTACCTATATTGAATGTATAGTCTCTCCAACATTACTTATATACACTCTCCAAATGTCTATAGTCTCTGGTATTTTGTTTGGTACCTTTGGGAATATGAGGTGACCCGGTTAGAGTTTAGTTTAGGTGATCTTATCAAAGTTGTTATAGTTTACAATATTTCTATCACCCTTTCTCTCCCATGATTTTAGTATCAGTGAGAAAAATTGTGCACTAGTTATTGGATCTTTTTTACCTAGAACACTAAGAATATGGTAATCAAGTTATTTAGTTGTAACTAGAAAATGAGATCGATGGTGATATATATAATAGAAATAAAATAACCCAGAGAAATAATATGTTATGATCAGTATATATTATAGATCTATATATGCATATTTTGGAGATCAATTTCTCTGATTCAGTTATATCCTAATGGAAATGAGTTACCTCTACAATATCATATAATAAGAATACAATATGGGTACATGGATAGTAATATTTCGTTGGCACAGTTTTCCGTGGTGTTGAATCATTGAGATGATAATTTTATAAATTCAAATATATATAATAATAATTTTAAATTTTCAAATTATTAATGTTTATAAGTAGGTTTTAAAATACATTTCTTATCATTAAAAATAGAATATTTTCATACCTAAAATATATATGATATGTTCAAATAAATATCTCATACTGATTAAATAAATATAATATTAATTTATTTTTTAAATCCTATATAAATATTCATGATTATAAAAAATTTATAATATTTGAATATTTTTTATTATTTAATTTATATGATAAATGTATTCTTAAAATGTTTTATTCCATACACTACATGATAGGTACAACAACACGATATTTAGTTTTTATCTACCTTTGAATTAGTTTATAATATTGTTATTTTATTTAGTTTAGGGATTTAATATATTATATATATATATATTGGATTTCATATTTATGATGAAATTTAACAATATATTAATTAAGGTATCCTTGGATAGATAAATTTGGTGCCAGACTTTCCACCTTCCAAAAGTCTTATGAATTATACTATAATTTTGGGGGTTATTTATAATGACCCATACCTTAAATACATTATTATTACTTCAAAATTGAAGCACACTTATTAAAACATATAACAAAATCATGAAATCACTGTATAGGTATTGTGTCTTTAGAAACTGGGAAACATAAACAACTGGTTCATAAATCGTCAACATTGTCTCCCCTTTATTTTATCATATCTAGATTCCCTTTCAGAATATATTACTTAATACCCTTCTTCCAGAACTGGGGAAAATAAAACGTAGAAAAGGGAGAGCTCAAATGCTCAGTTAGGGTAAACAAAAGAAATATCAATAACATCATATTCATAAGAACATAACATTTTGGAAATCTTAACTTGCAAAAGAGATCATAATTTCATTACATGGGATAAATCATAGTAGTGAAATGTAATCCCAATAATCATAACGTAAAACATGAAACATTGTGGAATACACACATAATCATTGAAAATCATTTCTTAGTAGTCAAGACTCATTTCCAAGACTATCCTAGCGGACACATTCCATTTCTGAACTGAGTTCACTCCTCGTTTAAAATGTATATCGCTGAACTGGATTAACCTGCCATTCCAGCCATGTCTATCTGATCAGATATAAATCTTTACCCAATTAATTGTAGGGACATATAGTTCCCATCCATCTCATAGTGATACCATTCTTATGTGTTCCACAAGATCACAAATCATACATCATAGCATACCCCATGTAATAAAAATGGGAATCTTAAACATCATGCCCTCATAAAATAATACATATAAGATAAATGGACATCATAGAAATAATTTCATCATAACATAATTAAATCAATCTAAAAATAGGGATAGAAACAGAACCCTGTATTATTTTAGATGGAAAATAATTTTGATAAAACAATTGAACTTCATTCTTGAGGAAAATATCCTTTCTACTTCAAATTTTTTTTTCCATTCATAACATGTCATACAATATTAAACAAAAAGAAGTTTAATAAAAATAATCTTGAAAAATGTAAAGGATGTTTCATGGAAATAATTTTATAAAAAAACCATTCATGCCGTATAAGTTAAAGAAAAACATTCTCCTCGTACTTTGGCCAGAAAAGTCATTAAAATACCTCGTACAAAAAAACGATAAAAGATTCATTTCATATCTATTAATAAAAACTCACCAAAGGGTAAAATTGGATTTAAACAATTGTAGGAGGATTAAAATAATATTACATATTGAGGAAAAATGGATGTGGATGATAAATATTCCCGAGTAAATTCTGAAGTATAAACAATCTCTGAATAAAATGAGATTGTGATATTTTCCCTTACCTTAGGTCCGATTTGCTTAGTATGTGTCCGATCCTCCTGTAAAATGATTTAAATAATTTTATTGACTTATTACAAAATCGTGCTCATTGTTATGATATCATATATGGTCATATTCTTAACTTCTTATTAGTAATATTTCATTGCTACTTGCTATTCGGGTGTTTATTGCTTCTTGTTCTTATGCGTGTTTTGTCAAATATAATTCTTATTCTTATTTTTATGTTATATATAACTCATATCCAGAATGTTATTAGTGTAACATATATCATATTTATTCATTTATTCAATTTATATAATCATTATTCAACGAAGATCATGTAGAACGGGTCGCATCACATCGGTAGGCCGTACATACGCACGATTGATGATATCGTTCCCATGATCATGGAATTTTATTGAAGGGTATGTATACTATTTCATAATCAATATCAATTTACAATAATCATATATAGTTATTATTTACACCAATATACCCATCCATGTAAGATGGTGGTGGAAAACAGATTACACCACGGCGTCGAGATGGTATTCCGTACGTACGCTCGTGCAGTGATTTCGTTTTCCCTAGGATGTATAGAAGGTTAAATAGGGTTGCTTAATATTTATAATAACATCTATGTATATGCATGATACTGATGTTTTTACTTCATAATGAAAAAACTAAAGAAGAAGAAGTTGAAGAATAGATAAAGTTGAAAGAATCGGTAATAGACATTACCTCTTCTTTGAAGCCCCTCTTCTTAACCTCCGCTTAGGGCACTAAAGATGGTATTGGAAGAAGACTACGACCTCTAGGATGTTTCTAGGAAAGTGGAGAAGATAAATTTTCAGGGTTTGGCCGAGCGTGAAGGCATAATGTGGTGTGAGGAGGAGAGGGAGGAGGTGCCCTTTTATAAGGGAAGAGAGGGGCTCCTTAGAAAAAACATAAAATATTATTTTATAATAAAGTCATATTCGGTTTTTAATAGCACGAAATTGATTTATTTCGAATACAAGGTAGGGATGGGTCTCAATAATCTCAAACAATAGATTTTATACAAGTTTATATTACTATTTCACCTTATCATTTAGATTTATCTCTAAGTTAAATAATTTATCTTTTACCATGTCTTCTTGTTTTCTTTCACTATATGGTTAATAAACATACAATAACAAGACAAGAAAACCCCAAGTGGTTAATTATTAATATATATAACCTTATCTAAGTCATTTTTCCGAAACTTATATTTTTAAGAATAAAATAACAATTAATAATATAATATTTGTTTTAAAAAAAATTTATGTCAATTTTGACACTATTTGGTAATTGATTTTTGTGAAAATGATAACAACATTATTAGTTCAAAAAACCTAATTAAATCAATACTAATATGTCATATTAACCTATAAAATTATTGTAATTCTTAAAAATTATAAAATTTGATTTATGTGGGTATTTATAATATCAATTATGTTAATATTTCTTTAATAAGGTAATTACTGCATCATCATTATGTTATAAATAAATTAAATTATTAAAATATAAAAATTATAAATAAAATCCCATTATGTATTTAATATTATTATCTTTATAATGAATATTTATAGTCCAAATTTATCTTAAGTATTACCCTATATAAAAAATGTTTTAGTTATTAAACATTGATTTTAACTATTTTAACTCTTCTTTAAATAAAATAATAATAAATGTCTTATCTAATCAAAGTGGACCTAAATGGTCATATATTATTCCTAATTTTGTTTATTGATGAATTAAACTGATCCAATATAATTAGGACATGTTTTAGGGTAACAATAATACCATTTTTACCCTTAATTACCCTATTTATTTTTAACCGTGGTAAAAAGAAGTAAAAAGTTACTATTCACCAAAAAATATTTTTATCTTATTGAACAACATTTTACTCTTTGATATTAACATTGTCTCTCAGATTTTCAAAATTCCACTCATCGAAGCGGTAAAATTATGTTTTATGTAAATTTTCAAATTCTCCTTGGAGGTGGGTAAAAGACGGTGAAAAGTTCATTAAAATTTTTATATATCTAAAATTTTTATAAAATGACTCTAATGAATTAAATTGAAAATATATAGGTATTATTTATCATTTTTTACCTAAAATAAATTTATATAAATAATTATTTAAATAAAGGTCGGATTTTGAATAGTAACCCAGTGTTTTCACTATTCATCAAAAATTGAAAGTTTTCAGAAAAATACCAAAAATTCACCCTAGGGGAATTTTGATATTCCAAATCCAAAAATGAAGTCCATTTTTAAAGATAAAATTTATAATATTTCAGAAATTGGTTTTTACTATTCATAATGGTTAGTTTATATAATATTTTAATAATATATCGTTGTTTAGTGAAACTCGGTATTGCGTACAACGCAGGCTATCGAGGAAGGTTTCTCTTGCGTATAACGCAAGCCAAGATAGTGTTGTGTGTAGTGAACGTTTTTTTATATAACATCATACATAAAAACAAAATATTTCTCATAAAATCTCGGGTGTTACATTCTACCCCCCTTAAAATGATTTTTCCCTCGAAATTCGTCATTTTGAAACAAACAGATGAGGATACCTCTCCCTCATCATATCTTCAAGTTCCCATGTAGCTTTTTTTAATTGGTGGTTCCTCCATAAACCTTTCACCAAGCGAGTGTTCTAGTTCCGTAGGACTTTTTTGCTTCAATCCAGAAACTCTATGGGTTGTTCTTTAGAAGAAAGATCTTTCTCCAGTGGTATAACTTCTGAGCTGAGTTCATGTGAAGGATCAGGTATGTACTTTCTCAGGAGAGATACATGGAACACATCATGAACTAGCGAGAGATTAGATGGAAGCTCTAATCGGTAATTTACCTTGCTAACATGATCCTGTATTTTAAAAGGACCAATATACCTAGGGCTCAGTTTTTCCTTCTTTCATAATCTCATTTCTCTCATCAAAGGAGATATTCGTAAGAATAATTTATCACCAAATTCAAACTCTAGGTCCTTTATTCGGTTATCGACATAATTTTTTGTCGACTCTGAGCTTCTTTTATGCATTGTTGAATAGATCTAACCTTTTCTGCCATCTCATCAACAAGATCAGGTTCTAATAGCTTTCTTTCTCCACCTTCATCCTAGCAAGTTGGAGTCCTGCATTTATTTCCATAGAGAGCTTCATAGGGAACCATCTGAATACTAGAGTGAAAGCTATTATTATAAGAAAATTCCACGAAAGGTAGGTGTTGATCCCAACCACCTTTTAAATCCATAGAGCAAGCTCTTAACATATCTTCTAGAGTTTGAATTGTTCTCTTAGACTGACCGTCTGTCTGAGGATGATAATCAATGTTGAAACTCAACTCTGTATCTAGAGTATGCTGAAGACTTCGCAAGAACATCAAGGTAAACCTCGGATCCCGATTAGATATAATGGAAATTGGTACTCCATGAAATCTTACCAATTTCTTTACATATATCCTGGAAAGTAGGTCCAGAGAGAAATCTTCTCTAATAGCAATGAAGATTGCGGACTTCGTAAGACGATCAACTATGACCCAGATATCATTATTACCTTAGGATTTTTTAGGAAGTCCGGTGAAAAAGTCCATAGTTATATTTTCCCATTTCCATTCAGATATTGGTAATGGTTGTAAGATCCTCTTAGACTTATCTCTCTCATCTTTAACTTGCTGACAAACCAAGCATCGAGAGATGCATTCAACAACATCTCTTTTATGAAATTCCACCAAAAGTACTCTTTCAGGTCCCCGTACATCTTCGTGCTTCTAGGATGAATAGAGACTGATGAACTATGAGCCCCATCTAGTAGGTCCTTCTTTAATTCTAGGATGGAAGGAACACAAACCCGATTCCTGAACCTTATTATTCCATCACAATCAAGGTTGAATTCAGGAACATTTTTTAACTTCTTTTGTAACTCTACATATTTTTTCGGTGCCTCTTTAATCTTCACATGTATATATGGTTTAACATTAATTTGAGAAAGATAAGATTTTTCCCCTTAAATTATAACTCCATGATCCATCCTTTATAAATCCATAAATATTGGATCTTTTGTGATTCTCATCACGGATAAGATGGCATGGTCTAGTCATATTAATGCATTTTCCACCATGTATTCTTTCCCAGGGTGATAATGAATTGAGTAGTAATAGTCTTTAATAAACTCCAACCATCTTCTTTAACCCATATTCATCTCCTTTTGTGTGAAAATATACTTTAAACTTTTATCGTCAGTATAAATATCACATCGTTCACCATAAAGATAATGCCTACAAATCTTTAATGCAAATATTGCCGCAACTAACTCCAAATCATGAGTTGGGTAATTTTTCTCATGGATTTTCAATTGTCGTGAGGCATAAGCTAATCAACATATCATTTTTCATGAGAACACACCCCAATCCCTTCTTAGATGAATCACTGTAGATCAAAAAACTTTCTCAAATACAAGGAATTGTGAGCACTAGTGCACTGGATAACCTTTTTTTAACTCCTTGAAATTATTTTCACACTCTTCTGCCCAAATGAACATAACTCCTTTTTGAGTCAACCTAGTGAGTGGATTAGATAATCGTCAAAAATCATTCACAAAACACCGATAATATCCATCCAAACCAAGAAAAGTTCGGATCTTAGTTACTATTGTTCATCTTGACCATCTATCAAAAACATCTGTCATTGCTGGATCCACAGATATCCCCTCCTTTGAGATTAAGTAACCCAAAAATGCAACTTTTTTAAGACAATATTTACACTTGGTTAATTTTGAATAATGCTTCTCCTTTATTAGTGTCTTTAATATAATTCTAGAGTGATCTTCGTGTTCTTATGTTATCTTTTAATAGATAAGAATATAGTCTATGAAGACTACCAAAAACTGATCAAGAATGTTTCTAAATACTCTATTCATCAGATCCATGAAGATTGCAGGGGCATTAGTAAGACCAAATGACATCACTATAAATTCATAGGGTCCATTCCTTGTACGGAAAGTAGTCTTTGGTATATCCTCCCTTTTGACCCATAATTGATGATACCCATAATTAATATCAATCATGTAAAAGTATTGAGCTCCGTGTAGTTGGTCAAATAAGTCATAAGTGTGTGGGAGATAATATTTGTTCTTCATAGTGATCTTGTTAAGTTCTCGATAATCAATGCAGAGTCTCATTGATCCATCTTTCTTCTTAACAAACAGAACATTTTCTTCCCAATGTGATGCACTAGGGAGTATGAATACCTTATCAAGATTCTCATGGAGTTTCTTATTCAAATCTTGAAACTCAATTGGGGTCATTCTATTAGGTGTCTTTGAAATAGGTAAATCCCCAGGTATGAGTTATATTGAAAACTCAACTTCACGATTTGCTGGAAGACCAGGCAATTCCTCTGGAAAGACATCATCAAACTCCCGTACAATGGGCATATTCTTAACTGTGAGTTTCTATCCAACCACATGAGATAAATAATCCTCATTTAGTGGAATCAAGACAAATAAGATGGAATAAATTTCCACTGGAAGGTTATGTTCATCCTTGCATCGAAAGACAATCATAGATTGATCTGTAATATGAAATGTGACTTCCCTTCTTTGGAAAATGATGTGAGATCCATATAAAGAAAGCCAATCCATGCCAAGAATCACATCAAATTACACTATAGTAAGGATAATAAGATTTTTTGGAAGCACATTCCCACAAACTTCAATCAGAGAAGAATTGTAAACTTTTGATGAGAATGTTGTGCCATTAGGGGTTGTCACAGCTAACTCAATATCTAACTGATGAGGTAATATGGTGATACCCTTATAAAATTCTTCAGAAATAAAAGAGTGGGTGGATCCAGAATCAAATAAAACATTTTCTAATTTATAGTGGATGGTAGGTGTACCTTTCACCACTTCATTATCATACTCCACATCGCTGATATAAATTGCATGTGACTTTCCATTGTCTTTGGCCTTAAGATTTTGTTGACATCGATCATCGTCAAAGACCCTTGGATTATGGAATTGATTGGAATAATGCCCCATTTCCTTAAACATGTAACATTGAAGTGTAGGAGGTTCATTCATTGTAGCATTTCATTGTTCACATCACTAGACATCTTCTTCTCATCATTACGGAATTCAAATGCACGATGACCTTACTTTCCACAATTGAAACATTTACATGTACCTTTAAGACAACTCCCTCCATATTTCTTCCCACACATAGAGCTTAAGGGAAACCACATCTTCTTTTCAGTGTGGTCTTTAGATTTCACGTTGAATTCCATTTTCCTCTTCTTATCAAACGCATATGACTGATGGGTTACTCCAATCTCCATCTCAACCTTGAGAGAACAACGAACATTTTCCTCGTAGATATTGAAGTCATTTATGGATAACGCCCATCAAAGACTTGGTTGTAAGACACTAAAGAATCGATAAATATTACTCTTAGGTTGGATAATAATCCCCAATGAGTACCTTTAATGTTTTGTAATATTTTCTTTGTAGGTACCAACGGATTCATCATCCTTTTTCATCTGTTCAAGAAACTCCTTCTCCATTGTTTTTTGAAGAATATGAGGGATGTACTTATTGAAAAATAAGTTCCTGAACTCCTCCCATTCCATGGACTCAATTTCATCTCTTGGCCTTGTATTCTTGATAATATTCCACCATTTATCAGCTTCACCTTCCGAACGATAAACTGCTAAGATGAATTTATCATGTTTAGAACATTGAAGAACTGAAAATATCATTTCAGTGGTAATGATCCATTGTTAAGCCACTAATAGATCAGTAGACCCACTTAACGAAGGTGGACTCTGCTTAATGAAGGATTCAACAGAATTTTGATCCATCCTTTGCTCGTTTGGAAGTCCTATATGATTTATAGCTTGAGAAAGTTGTGTGAACATGGATACCAGATTTTTCATTCTAGCTCCCATAATGTTTGGTTGCTCAGGGGGGCAATCATTGCATTTCACGTCACATTCAGCATTAACAGAGTTCCTTTGGGTTCTAGCCATTGACTAAAACCAATAAGAATAGTGTGATAAACACTAATAATAATAGGAAAACCATATAACCAAGAATAAAATTTCACACTTAAGGTCTTATCGTAGGTTATTCCGGGCCATTTCTAAAACACTAAGATTTTTTCTTATTCTTATATATATCCTTAGGGTTGTTACTAAGGCTTTCACATCCTAGTTTCCAAAGGTTGATTATACCCTTCCTCTGATACTAACAACAATGAACCATACCTTAAATACATTTTTCTTACTTCAAAATTGATGCACACTTATTACAACATATAACAAAACCATGAAAGGATCGTATAGGTATAGTGTCTTTAGAAACTGGGAAACATAAACAACTGGTTCACAAATCATATACACTATCTCCCTTTTATTTTATCATAGCTAGAGCCCCTTTTGGAATATCTTACTTAATACCCATCTTCCTGGACTGGGGAAAAGAATACATACAAAAGGGTGAGCTCAAATTCTCAGTAAGGGTAAACAAAAGAAATTTCAATCACATCATATTCATAAGAACATAACATTTTGGAAATCTTAACCTGCAAAAGAGATCATAATTTCATAACATGGGATAAATCATAGCAGTGAAATGAAATCCCAATAAACATAACATAAAACATGAAACATTGTGGAATACACACATAATTATAGAGAATCATTTGATAGTAGTCAAGACTCATTTCCAAGACTATCTAGTGGACAAAGTCCATTTCTGAACCGAGTTCACTCCTCGTTTCAAACTTGTATCACTAAACCGGATTCACCTGTCATTCCACCCATGTCTATCTCATGAGATATAAATCTCTACTCAATGCATTGAAGGGAGATATAGGTCCCACCCATCTCATAATTATACCATTATTATGTCTTCCACAAGATCAAAAATCATACATCATAGCATAACCCATGTAATAAAAATGTGATTCTTAAACATCATTCCATCATAACAAAATACATATAAGATAAAAGGACATCATAAAAATAATTCCATCATAACCTAATAAAATCAATTTAAAAAACATGATAGAAATAGAACCCTATATTATCTTAGATGGAAAATAATTTTGATAAAACATTTGAACTTCATTCTTGAGGAAAATATCTTTTCTATTTCAAAAACATTGTTCCTTTCATAACATGTCATACAATTTTAAACCAAAAGAAGTTAATTAAAAATAAACTTGAAAACTTGTAATTTAAGCTTTTTGGAAATAATTTTCTAAAAAAAATCATTCATTTCGTATAAGTTAAAGAAAAACAGTCTCCTCGTACTTTTGTCGTAAAAGTCAATAAATACCTCGAACAAAAAAATTGACAAATGATTCCTTTAATATCATTTACTAAAAACACAAATAAGGGTAAAATTGGATTTAAAAAATTGTAGGAAGATAGAAATAATATTACATATTGAGGAACATGGATGTGGATGATAAACATTCTCCAGTAAATTCTGAAGTATAAACTATCTCGAATAAAAATGAGATTGCGAGATTTTCCCTTACCTTAGGTCTGATTTACATCGTACATGTCCAAATCTCTTGTATAATGATTTATATATTGTTATTGACTTCTTCCAGAATCTTTCTCATTGTTATGATATCATACATGGTCATATTCGTAGCTTCTCATTAGTAATATTTCATTGCTACTTGTTATTCCGGTGTTTATTGTTTTTTGTTCTTATGTGTGTTTTGTCGAATAAATACATATTCTTCATTTTAGGTGATAGATACCTAATTTGAAAAATTATATTAGTGTATCATATGTCATATTTATTCATTCAATCAATTTATATAATCATTATTCAACAATGATCATGTACAAAGGGTCGCATCACATCATGGAGACGGTAGGTCGTACATACGCACTAGCGATGATATCATTCCCATGATCGTGGAATTGTATTTAAGTGTATGTATTATATTTAATAAAAAATATCACTTTTCAATAATCAAATATTTTTATTCTTTACACCATTATACCCATCCACGTAAGGTGGTGGTGGAAAACAGATTACACCACGGTGTGGAGACGGTATTCCGTAAGTACGCACACGCAGTGATTTCATTTTCAGTAGGATGGATAGAAGGTGAAATACAGTTGTTTCATATTTATAATAAATTATCAGTATATTAGTTATATTTATGTTATTACTTCATAATGAAACAAATAAAGTAGAAGAAGTATAATAATACATAAAGTTGAAATAATCGGTAACGGACATTACCTCTTCTTTGAAGCGCCTCTTATTAACCTCCTCTTTGGGCACTAAAGATGGTATTTGAAGAATACTATGACATCTAGGATGTTTATATGGAAGTGGATAAGAAAAACTTTCATGGTTTGGTCGAGCATGAGGGCTCAATGTGGTGCGAGGAAGAGAGGGAGGAGGATCCCTTTTCTAAGGGAGGTGAGGGGCACCTTAGAAAAAACTTAAAGGTTTATTTTATAATAAAGTAATATTCAGTTTTTAATAACACAAAATTGATTTATTTCTAAGATAAGGTGGGGATGGATCGAAATCCTCTCAACCAATATATTTTAGAAAAGTTTAGGTTAGTATTTTTACCTTATCATTTAGATTTAACTCTAAGTTAAATAATTTAACTTTTATTGCGTCTTCTTGTTTTCTTACAATATATGGTTAATAAACATACTATAACAAGCCATAATAACCCCAAGTTGTTAATTATTAATATATATAAAATTATATAAGTCATTTGTCCAATCCATATATTTTTAGGAATAAAATAACAATTAATAATATAATATTTGTTTTAAAACCTATTTTATGTCAATTTTGAAACTATTTGGTAATTGATTTTTGTGAAACTGATAACAAAATTATTAGTTCTAAAAAAGTAAATTAAATCAATAATAATATTTCATATTAAACTATAAAATTATTTTAATTCTTAAAAAGTCTAATATTACATTTATTTCGGTATTTATAATATAAATTATCTTAATATTTCCTTAATAAAGTCATTACTACATCATCATTGTGTCATAAATAAATTAACTTATTTAAAGTCTAAAAATTATAAATAAACAACCATTATGTAGGAAATATTTTTATCTTTATAATGATTATTTATAGTTAAATTTATCATATGTATAACCCTATATTAAGAATGTTTTAATTATTAAACTTTTATTTGAACTATTATAACTCTTCATTAAATAAATAATAATAAATGTCGTAATCTAATCCATGTGAACCTAAATGGTCATATTTTATTACTAAGGTTGTTTTTCGTAGAATTAATCTTATCCAATAGAATTATGACATGTGTTAGGGTAAAAATAATATCATTTTTACCCTTAATTACCACATTTACTTTTAATAGTGATAAAAAGAAGAAAAAAGTTACTATTAAAAAAATATTGTTATCTTATTGAACCACATTTTACTCCTTGATATTAACCGTGTCACTCGGAGTTTCGAAATTCCACTCACAGAAGTGGTAAAATTGAATTTGATGTAAATTTTCAAATTCTCCTAGGAGGTGGGTAAAAGACGGTGAAAAGATCAATAAAATATATATATATCTAAAATTATTATAAAATGACTCCAATAAATTAAAATGAAATTATATAGGTATTATGTATCATTTTTGACCGAAAAAAAATTTAAATAAATAATTATTTAAATAAAATTCGGTTTTTAAATAGTAACGTAGTGTTTTCACTATTCATCAAAAATTGAATGTTTTCAGAAAAATTCCAATAATTCACCTTATGTTATTTTTGATATTCCAAATCCAAAAATGAAGTCCATTTTGAATGATAAATTTAATAAAATTTCAAAAATTGGGTATTACTATTTATAACGGCTAGTTTATATAATATTTTAATAATATATTGTTGTTTAGTGAAACTCGGTATTGCGTACAACACACGCTGTCGAGGAAGGTTTCCCTTGCGTATAACGCTAGACAAAACAGTGTTGTTTGTTGTGAAAGATTCCTTTATATAACATTATACATAAAAACAAAATATTTCTCATAAAATCTCGAGTGTTACATTCTCCATCTATGGGTCCAATAATACTCATGTGGGGTTTGTTTATTTCATTTTATATGAAAACCATTACATGAAAAGTGGTTAACTTACATTATTAATAGAATTCCTTTGGATAAATATAAATATTTTTATATTATATTCCGGGTTAGTAACACAACCATTGTTCTTTGTAAATATATACACACATATTAATATTCTAGATGGAATATAAAATATTAAATCATTAGAAGTGTAAATTCCTAAAGATATAATCAATTATAAAATAATTATTTCACACGGTACATTTTTATTCCCCTTTAACCATTTTCAAAAGGTATTATTTGAATAATACAAAAAATGGATTTTAAGGGAATAAAGCACACATGAGATCAATTTTTATAGCTTTAATATGCATGTGATGTATATTAAATTGGTGATAATGAAAATACCTTCAATTTGAACTAAGATATTTCTTATAAGGAAAACACATATCAAAACAACAATAATCGAACAAGGTAGGTCACACTCAAGCCTAGTGCCCATGGATTATATTGTATAAGGAAAGATGGTATTTGTGACCCTAATATATTTATGTATCCGTATCCAACTATTTTATTTGTGTTATACTTGGTTGGAAAACCCTAATTTGATTATGATATTATATGAATAGACTTCAATTAATATATATTATAGATTTTGGAAAAGTGTTTTCTACTAAACTTTTCATGATTTATCTTTGATTTGATTGGAATAAACAACAACCTAAAAATCTCATTGATGGGAGAAATGATAATGTGGCTGAGAATATAGTGAAAAATACTTCATTTACTAGTAAAAAAATTATTTAGTGGGTCTTCATTATAGTGGTATTAATTGTAGTAAAATTACATAATGAAATGATATAAAATATGATACTCACTCAGATATATATATATATATATATATATTTATTATAGCATGAATAAAATTTATAATTTTATGGTATGATATAGGTATGAACTTTAAAACCATTTTATATTTACATCTCATTTTGATATGTTTTCTCAAAAAGAATAATTACGAGAATATAAATTTTAAGGCAATATAAATAAATTTATGTTAGACCCATTGGTAGTAGATACCAAGTGTGCATCACATGTTTGTTCTCATGAAAAGAGACGTGGAAATATGATATATTTGATTAATGGAAATGTAGATATATGTGTTGTACATGGGAAAATAGTTATCAAATTAGGGATCATCAATTATGACTTAATTCAACATAATGGATTGGTTATAGAATTAAAGATTTGTTATTATGTTCCTTATATATATATATATTTGGGTTATGTAACTTGTTTGGAAATGATGGGATTTCAAATCAGTATTAAGAATAAAATTTATTCTATAATTATGAATGAAATGTTCTATTATAATATGAATATAGTGACACATTATATATTCTAGGCATGAGTAATCTAATATATAAATATCAAAATAATAAGGTCAACATTTATTCTAATCCCACATACCATTTCCATTGTCTCCCTAGACATATAATGCAGAAACATATTCAAATAAAAAAAATAAATTTATTCATGGAATCATTCTATTATAAATCATTTGATTAAAATCTGTCTTGTTTATTAGGCGAAATGGTAAAATAAACATTTATTGAAAACAATCAAATGGTGGGGTGAATATTGGGTCTATAAATAGTGGAATATTTATACAAATGATTAATAAATAATGTACAAATTTTGTGTGGTTTAGAAACATTACAAATTTCATTAGTCACTATAGTCATATTCTTCTGATGAGACTTATGTTTGAAATTTTGAAATGTAACACACTGTATTTTGGTGAATTTTTGTTTCAAATTAATTAATTTTATAAGTCATTAATTTCATGCTACAATATGTAAAAAATTAATTATACACTACACCTATATAATATTATGATACATTCCACACCGAATCGACTTGAATTACACGCAACACTGAATTTCTAGAAAACATCATTTTAATATTAAAATTATTTAAACGATATAGTTATAACCTAGTCATTAGACTTAGTAAAATTAATATTAATAAAAAAAATTCAAAATATTTTTTATATTTTTTTAAAAAAAACATATTGATAACATATAATGTAATATTTGTAGTCTTTATATGTTTGAAAAAATTATTTTCACAAACAAACTACATTTTATGTCCTTATATGAACAATAACAATATTAATTTTCGAAAATTCAAGAAATTGAATTTTATAAAATATGCAAGAATTTTTTAATTCATATTTTTTAATTCATGATAGGGTGAATGTTTTTGGAATTTTTTTAAAATACATCATTTTTGGATTAATGGTCAAAAATACAGAATTTTAATTCAAAAATATTTGTTCATTTATTTTATTTCAATAGTTAAATTATATTTTAATTTAGTATTAAATTATAATGAAATTAATTGTAAATAAATTTTCCAATTTAGTTAATTGTATTAAATTTCACATTGAAATTGGATATCAAAACATTACAAACATTTAAACATTTTAGCATAAAAACCTCGCTTTTACGACCCATTTACGAGATTAAATTTACATTAATTTTATCCACATATGTTATTATAATTTGTAAAAATTGATTCCATATTTTTAATAAACATAATTTATAATTTATAAAAATATAAAATTAGTTTTTTACCAAAATTAATAGTTAATTTGGTTAAAATTAATTACAGTGATTAAGTGAAAAATTATCCTATCAAAAGACTAAACCATAATCTTATGGCCCAAAATGACCAAAACACTTTTTAAAAAGATAGTAGATGTTACTATTTAGACCTAGTACTCCATTTAATTATATTTGGACTATTATTGGATCCACTATTTATGGGAAAAACAAGGTTGGAATTCCCTTTCCAAAACATTACACGAGTGTCACTCCTCCTGCACTATAAAAAGGCAGTCTCCCCTTCCCCTTTATTCACAAATCTCAATAACTTTATATCACCCAAAATATGATAAAATAACATAAAAAATCCCTCCAATAATCCTAGAAACATCCCATGGGTATAAATCCATCTCTGGAATCTCTTTGGTGCAAACTAAGAGGAGTTACCAAAATAATATGATAAACCCTTCCTCAATCTCTTTTATCTTATTTTCATTCTCAGAAACCTAAATTAATCATGTTATATTATTATATAATAAGTTTAATATCCTAAATATACTTATTTTTTTATTATAATGGTTATAACTACACATACACATACTTCCATCTAATGGGTGACAAACTTACCAGTCTTTTGTACGGTGAACTACCGCCTCATAAAATGATGTTATTCATTTTTACATTACCGCCTCTCATTATTGGGAATTATGATGTAAAATATATTTTTAGAAGATTTATGTGATATTTATGATTAATTTATACTTATTTATATATAATTTACACATATCATCATTCTTTCTTTTTTTTTTGTAAATATGATAACTTTGTTTGTAGATGTATGGTCTACTACCTCCTCATAGTGATGTGATTCGCTATTAATTAATATAAAATTATTTAAGCATGTTTTCAGTTAAATTATATGAAATATATGACTTAATAATTCAACTATAATAATATTATATATATATTCATATCATTTATGTTCATTTTTTCAATACGACAATAAAACTAGAATGACATTCATGCATATGTACGGCCTATCATCTCTAGGAATGGTGTATTCAATTTAATCATTCTAATTTTTATTGATTTTTATAAATACATATATAATGTATATATATGATATTTATATAATGTTTTATATTTTTAAAATATGTAAACCATGATTTAAATAATATAATCAAGAATAATAAGTCTAAACATGTACGAATTACAATTCATATAGTAACTGAAGAGAAACATTAATATTGTGTGTTTAATAAGAGGGTAATATGAAATCATATTAAAAACATATGTGCAATTAAATATAATAATATGGTTCCTTAAAATATGATTATTAATATTATATTTTTTATACAAGATGTTTGTACAAGAATGACACGAGTTAATACATAAGATATGGGGATCTTTAGTGTCACTTTTATTTCATTGAGATTTATTCCTTATTCACCACTCATATATTTCATATGGTATATATAATAAAAATGATTATATTCTATAATTATTATCCTTAAATATATGGTTATTTAAATATACATTTAATGATTTATCATTCATAGGTTATATGTTTCAAAGGGTTTCTAAATCGGTAAAGTAGTTTTTTCTCTGTTTTCCATATTTGAGACACATGCTAGAATTTCAAAAACCGTGTTTTAAAAAAAATGAAAATTTAATCTTATTTTCATGAAAAAATATTTTCTAAAATGTTTTATTGTATTCAAATAATCCCTTATAAGTTTTTAAAGTGTTTTCATTGAAATGGGTTTCAAAACTTTTTGAAGTATTCTTTATAAGTTATGAAAGTGTTTTAAAAGAAATTGTTCTCAAAATATTTTCAAAATTTGTTTATAAGCCTTCAAAAAATTCAATGAAGATTTTTTTAATAAAATTTCAATTTTTCATTATAAATTTTAAATTTTTCTTTAATAAATGGTTTTCAATACATTTTAATTTTTCTGTGTGTTTTGAAAGAAATGGTTTTCAAAAAATATTTCAATATTTTGTTACTAGTTTTCCAGTTTATTTGCAATGAAAATTGTTTTCAAAAGGTTTTATGTTTTAAAAATCATATATCCAATAAGAAATGATATTTTCCTCACGAATTTTTTTAATTGATATTTCAAAATTAATATCCCAATAATATTACTTTATTCGGTGTTACACATGCATTTCTAGAAAATTATCCAAATATTCTATTAATATTCATTCTCTTACTGGTTTATGTTTAAATGGAATGATTTTTAAGAAACTCATTTCTCTTTAATGGGTTATATTCCTATGAAACCTAATTATTTTCCTAGGATATTATTTGATGAAATTATTAGGAAACCTACCGTTTTATACAGGTTAAGATATGATTACATGTTAATGACACTAATTTCATTACCAGGGATATAATATGATTGTTTATGATTTTATATAACATATATATATGATTTCATTTTGAGATGGGTGTCACTTATATCGACTGCCAATGAATTGGGTGAATATTTATATATGATGTGATAATGATGGGATTCAAGTAAATGAGTTTAATCCACTCTAGAGGATAGAGAATACTGATCCACTATGGAATGATGGGGAAACCTGATAACCTTTGGGAAGATGGGGAAACCTGATCCACTATAAGAGGATGGTGAAACCATATCCACTGTCATAATTTAGAGAACCCTGATCCTTTTAAAGGAAAGGATTATTACATGGCATGGTCGTGTGTCCCTTTTAGTAGGTGTAGTCCCCATTAAGTGACTGGTTATGTTTTTGAAATGAACATTGACTTTAATGGAATGATATTACATGTTTATCTGTCTACCACAATTCAATTTCTTTTTCCTATGTCATTCTTTCATGGGCCATTCTCTTTATTCCTATGTGATTTATGTCTTATCAACTACTAATAATTTTCCATGATAATTTTTATGGTCTTTAATATGTTGGGAATTATCATCAAATATTACAATCACGTTCTCGTAACCTTATTCTCATGTTTGTGCTAACATAACACCCTTTTTACACTTATTGAAAAAAAGATATCAACCCCTTTTTATGTTTCCTTCACCATTTTATGAAGTTATTTATTATGTATGAGGTGACTAATAAGGTTACTGGTCATAAAGAACCTCATGGGAGATAATTTAGCTCTCTTATCTACTAGTGATTATGTTTCCAGGTTTCCAAAGGATGTATGATAATATGGTATTTAGGTGTATTCTTGTGTAATGTATTAAGTATTCAAAAAAAGTTATACAATTCTAATGTAAGAAAAGAAACTCTTGATATTGTTGGTATTTGAGTTAAAGTTTAATTTTCATTTGAAAACTATGATGATAAACCCTTAGTGATAACACTAAGATCTTATCTAAGAATAATTCTAGGGATAATGAAAATTTTAAGAAAAATTCATATAATTTTGATAAAGGATCGAGATAGTGGTTTCTTAGAAATACATACCTACCAAGATATTATAAGTGGATGTGGTTTTGGAATAGATGTACCTATTTGTATCAACTCTAATAAGGTGCGTCAATCTTGATTTGAGAGTAACCTAGTACATGAAAATGAGCCTTACTATACACCTATTTTGACACTCCTAGTGGATATTCATTGGGAATTCACAAACTCTTCATGATCTATCATGAAGGATTTAAAAAAAGTTGGCTATGAATAACCTAGAATAATCATATGGAATCAAATATTAAGTAATTTATCATAATTTAGACATCCTATAAGTTGTTTTTAATTATTATGATTCTCCTCACTATGAAAAAATTATTCTTACTCTGTACTTTTTTTGTTTTAGTCAATTGTTGAAACCCAAAGGTACTGTTTTAATGGTGATTGCAACAAAAAATGAAATTATTGTACACCTATGAATCTAAATTCTATTGGATCTATAATGAAAAATCTTGTATCTATTCTTAGTCAATATTCTCAAGAAATGAGTAATATTGAGCTTCCTAATGAGAAAAGGATAGAACAACATTTGTTGATTCTTTTATAAGGACTCACCTGCATTGATTTAGTGGATGTTCTGAACAACTTTTTGTTGAAAAAAACATTAGTTCCACTAAAAAATATTTTTTATTCACCTGTTTCTGGAATATGAGAATGTCATTTTGGCAGTTTATCATTTAAAGGTTGAAGTAGACCAATGGTGGACTCTAATCAAGAATACGAGGGTGAAATATGAAATAGAATCCATGGATTGGGATGAGTCCAAGAACATATTCTTCAATAAGTACTTCATAGTGATCTTAGTATAATGGAAAATGAGTTCTTGAGTTGAATAAAAAGGATGATGAATCCACCAGTACCCACGATACTAATTTCACAATACTTTTGAGGCATTCTTCTAGAAATATCATCCATCCCAAAGTGAATTTAATATGTTCTTTAGTGTCTTAAAACCATGTCTCATAAGGTTATTTCCCAAATGTGACTTTAGTGTCTATGAAGAGATTGTGTTTTGTGCCATAACAGATGAAATTGTGGTTGGAGTAACGTATCATTCCCATGGTTTTAATAAGAAATGGAAGATGGAGTTCAAAGGAAAATCTCAAAACCATGGAGAGAAGAAACTGAGCCTTCTATTATGATTTATGTTTGGAAATATGCATGGAGTTAATTCTCATAAATAGACTAATAAGTGTCGTAAATATGGATGTATGGCTATCAGGAAATTCATTGTTCATTAATGGGAATAATTTTCTCAATGATGGAAATAGGGTATCACCTACATGGAATTCACCTCCCAAAATTTAGTGTTTCAAGTGTAAGGTGGATGTTCAGTATGATAACAATTTCCCAAACCTAAGGGTTGGTGGTGATGATAGGCATCAGAAACCTCTTAAATTAAGGGATAATGGTAAATCTCATGTGATCCCAATTTCTGATGAGGGGTGAGATAAGGATTTGGTGAAAGGTGTACTTACCATCTAATCAAAAACTCATAATGTATTATTTGATTCTAGATCTACCCACTCCTTCATATCTAAATAATTATATAAGGGTATCAATATTCCTCCCAATTTATTGGATATGGAATTCACAATACAACCCCAAAATGGTTTGATGATTGCATCACATGTATATGATTCCTCTCTAGTAGATGTTTGGGGGAATGTGCATCCTATAAATCATACCACTCTTTACCTGGTTGAATTTTGTCCCATCATCGTCTTGGATTATATTTCTATATATAAATAGAACCTAAATTGTTGAGTAAAGGATTATGTTTTTGATATTTTAAACCAAAATATGATTGTCTATCCATGTGAGTATAAGTATTAACATTCTATAAATATTACATTTAGTGTTTGTGTATTAATTCACATTTAGAAGGCATTTTTTTTGTCTCACATGGTTGGGGAGAAACTCAACATCAATGATTTGCCTATTGTTTGGGAATTTTTGGTTGCGTTCCCAGAATATTTCCATATCCCTCTTCCAAAATGTGATGTTGATTTCTCGATATAATTCATACCTGTATCCACACCCATTTCAAAGACTGCATATAAAATTACCCTAATTGAGTTGTATGAATTGGAGAAGAAACTCCATGAAAACCTTGATAAGGGATTCATTCGTCCATGTGTTTCACCTTGGAGTTCCCCTGTCCTCTTTGTAAAAAATAAAGATACATCAATGTGTCCCTGTATTGATTATTAGGATATGAACAAGATCATGATCAGAAACAAATTTCATTTTCATCATATTGATGAACTGTTTGATCAACTACGCAGAGGTCAATAACTTTTCAAGATTGAAAATCATTTTGTATACCATGAACTGAGGGTCAATATGGAGGATATACCAAGTACAGAATTGTTTACAAGGAATAGACACTATGAATATATAGTGTTGACTTTCGATCATACATATTCCCTTTTAATTATCATGGGATTTACGTATAGAGTCTGTATAGATTATCTCAATTAGTTTATAGTTTCCTTTATAGATGATATTGTTATCTATTAAAAGAATAAGGAAGAGCATAAATACTTCTTGAGAATTTTACTACATACCATAAGGAAGGATAAACTGTATGAAATTATTACAAAGTGTGAATTTTTTTTTGAAAAGGGATTCATTTTTGGGTCAAATAATATCACGAAATCATGTAGAAGTAGATCCATAAAAGATGGAGGCTATTGAATGTTGACCTAGACAAACCATGTTGGTTGAGATCAATATTTTTCATAGTTTAGCTAGATATTTTTTATAGTTTATGTAGAATTTTCCATGAATATCTAATCCTCTAACCAAGTTAATGTGAAAGGGTTCCAAGTTCCTCTAGATATATGAGTGTGAGGAAAGTATCAACGAACTGAACAGAAGGTTAGTCAGAACACTTTTACATGCAATAACCTATAGTGTAGAAGGGGTTTTATTTTATAGTTATGCATGAATGATGGGATTGGGAAGTTTTATTATGTATAAGTACATGGTTATAGCTTATTCCTCACAACAGTTGAAGATTCAGAAGAAAAATTATCCCACTCATGATTTTTAGTTAGCAGCGGTGATTTTGTATTAAAGATATAAAAACATTATCTTTATGGAGAAAGGTGTGATATATACATCAATAATAAAAGTATAAAATATATATTTATATATAAACAGTTAAACATTCCCCATAGAATATGGTTTGATCTGATAAAGTATTATTATTTCTCAATACATTACCACCCTAGGAAAGAAAACAAGGTTGTTGATGCTTTTAGTCAAAAGTATCATGCTGGCATATTAATGATAAGGATCACAAAAAGCATAATATTTCTATATTTTTAAAGGATTGATCTTGAAATCTTGAAGGATGGGGGAAAATATTATCTTCCTCAAATGAATGTTCATCCTTCAATCAAATTGATGATCAAAGAGGCGTAAAAGGATGATGTAAATCTCCCAATGAATGTCAGAGATGTTCTGGACTTTAACCATGATCGAGATGGAATGATAAGGTTCAATAATCTTGTATGTGTTCCATACATACCATATTTGAATAAGGAAATATTTTTGGAATCTCATAGTTCTTCATTCTCTATTCATCATGGAAGTATAAACATGTATAGAGACTTGAAGGAATAATTTTGGTGGGATGGAATGAAGATGGATATGATGCATTTTGTATCACATTTTTTGGTATACAAGCACTTTAAGGATAAAATATAATATTATAAGGGGATTTTGCATCCATTACCCTTAACATTATTGAAATGGGATAACATCACTATGGATTTTCATGTTGGGATCCCAAAATACAATAAAGGGTTTGGTGTTATATGGATGGTAGTCCAACACCTTACTAAGTTAGTACACTTCATCACTATCAGATAATACATATCTCAAGATTAGCTTTAAAGAATATACATTATGGAATATGTATGTTTGTATGGAGTACCACATTCTATTATATCTGATCAGGATCTAATTCTTACCTTAATTTTCTAGTGATGTATTTAGAAATAAGTTGATACAGAATTAAGTTTCATCACTACATATCATTCTAATATATATTTTGGTATGAATGGAAAATTCAAACCCTATAGGGTATGTTGAGATATTTTTGGTTGGATTTCAAGGGTGGTTAAGCTCAAAACCTTACTCTACTTGAGTTTTTGTACAATAATGACTTTCACACAATCATTTATATGGATCCATAAAAATCCCAACATGGGAAGAGATATAGAGATCCAACATTCTAGGATGACGTTAGAGAGAGAAATATATTGGTACCTAAGATAGAAGAATAAATTTATAAGATGTTTAGAACCATTCAATAACATATCAAGGTATCAAAAACTCAAATGAAATTTTATATGTATAACCATCAACATGACCTAGAATTATAATTATGTGAGAAGTTGATTATATGAGCATATCCATGGAAGAGGGTTATGAGGTTTGTGAAGAAATATAAACTATTCTCTAGGTATGTCATTTCATTTGAGATTCCGGATCGTATCAAAACGATAACTTATCTCTTGGAACTTCTTCAATATCTCTCTCAATTCCATGATGTGTTCCATGTATCTATCCTAAAAATGTACATACATGACCCTTAACATATACTGAACTAATATTTCATACCATTGGACTAGGATCCTTCTTATGAGGAATAACTAGTTGAAATTATGGATCATACAAAGAATGTTATTCAGAACTATACCACTCACTCAGTCAATGTTTTATAGAGAAATCACCAGTTAGAGGATGTTACATGGGAACATGAGTATATGATTAGGAAAAAATATCATCATTTCATTATTTCAAAATTTTAGGTTCAAAGCATAGCAGAACTGTGTGATGGTAAGTTCCTAGCTTTTATTTTTTTCCATGATTGAGGACCAGTATAGGATTTTACACAACAATGAATGTAGTGATCAACAAAATTAATTCAAGGAATTAGGTAACAAAAATAAATCTTGAACCAGATGGAGTATCATCACATATTATTTATAAATAATTCAATTAATTAAATAATTACCATTTTGGAATTGATTCTCCACTGATTGATTTTATAAGGCCCCAGACTTAAACCTTACTTAATCTTGAGTTATTACAAGATTACACATTGAGGATCTTTTCAGGTTTATAGTTTTAGAGAATTAGATCATGAAACTGGCATTACATTCCACATTTTAAAAAATGTGGTTACATAAAAGAATGTATTCATTCTTCCCATCAACGGAAACATATTTAAAATAAAACATGGTTTCTTTCATGACACTTCCTTAACACTATCATCACATCATAAACCTTTCCCTTGACCTGTGAAAAACATTTCAAAAAAACTTGGTATGAGCATAAAAAGCCCAGTAAAGGGTACACAAAGAAGGAAAACTATTAGTTTTTCAAAAACAACAAGTAAACCATGAGTACTTTACCAAAGTAATACTTTTCACCTTTATGAAGTAGTAAAAACTCTTCACTGAATAAAAGATCATTACTTAACCTTTTGTAACCAAAAGATTACCATAAAACACATATAATGAAAACATAACATATAAAGGTAACTTGGGACATAAACATACTTAAATGGAATAACAATACGGTTGACTTCCACACATACTTAATGGAATAGCCATACAACTGACTTCCATACCCAATGCATTGGAGGTTATAACGTAACCACCCGTCCTGGTATTCACGGCACCACTCGTAATATGGTTTATCACGTAACCACCCGTAAAATGTCCATGTACCATCATTACACATAAAATATTGAAAATATAAACATTTCAATAACAACATTTCATTTTCAATCACAATATGTAATTACCAGATATTGAATTAATCAATCCATTTTCAAAAACCATATAAAAGAGATTTTTGAATCAATGTGTTCCATACCACATTGAAGATTTAAATGGAATTATAATTTTAAAACATTAATGTCCATATAAATAAATACTGAAAACCATTTTGGAAACATGGACATTAAAGATAATGATTTAGAATAATAAATCTTTAAAACATTTTAAAACGATATTTTTTTTAAATAGTTTTTAACAAAATGAGAGACTCTTGAATACAAATAATAGCGGAATAACATTTAATCCGAACTTTATTATATCATGAGAATAAATGGATTCATGATATACTATGACAAAGGACAGTATACGCACCATATAAGAGTGAATTGGTGCATAAAAACAATTAAGTCTCAAATGAAATGAAAAATGAGATGAAAACCATTATAAAGAAGGTATCCTTAAATTAAGGATAAATCAATCTCATAATTATGTGTGACAAATATATATACACCCAATATATGTGGATATTAAGTGTAAAACAATCAAAGGGTATTCACACATATTCAAAGGATGACATATTCAATAACTACATGTTGAACCCAAAGAAATCGAAATTGGGTAAAGAAGTTCCCTTGGTAAAATTCGACAGCCTAATGGGATCACATAAAATTTTACAAAAAAGTTTGATGAGAGATATAAAGGGGATCTCATCACTTGGAAATAAAATTTACATAAATAAGGATATAGAAGAAGATATCCCAACATAATAGTATGTGAATTAAAAAACATAACAAAAAATGTATTTTTAAAAAAAAGAGGGTGAAAGGTCCCCTTACCGAGTTGGGTAACTTTCAAAAAGTACACCTCATGGAAGAAGGGTCATACCATGAAGATATAAATACCCTTAAATGAAATTATACTACACAAAGTGTATAATAATGGGAATTACATACACCACTCAATGGAAATAGTGGCAAACGTAGCATAAATGTGACAAGGATAAAATTGAGATGAAAAATACCTTATGAAAACTCGGCAGCCTAACGGCACCACATAAAACTACCACAAATGGATTTATGAGATCAAATAAGGTCTCCCATAATAAGAACATAAAATTTAAAGTATGAGGAATATAAAATAACATCCCCAAACATAAAAAAGATGGGCTTACAAGAAATGACATAAATGAGAGTACTTAAAAAGAAATAGAGAGTTTGGATCCCTTACCTCGTGTCAGACTTGACTCGATCGTTCTTTAACGTCCTGAATAATAAACTTGAGGTAATTTATAATTTCTTAAAAACCATTTTCAAGTTCATTATTACTTTTATATCACTTATTATCATGTTATAAACATTATGTAATCATTTAAGTTAATAATGTTTGTTTTGTCGACATTTGTTTCTTAAGTCGAAAGTGGACTTCATACAATTACATGTTGTTCATGTGGTCAAAGGTTCATTATATCCAGAATGATATTCATGATTTTGGTATCATATATATCATATATATCATGAATATACACGGATTTATAATATTACATAATCATTTAGGGGTAAGAAATGAAATGCACCGTTCATGGAGACGGTAAGTCGTACGTACGCATGAACGCTACTTTCATTTCTATTTCGTATTTTATAGAATGGAATCATAATTATATAAAGGTATATTATAATTCCATTATAATATCATATATAATACCATTAATTACATCCTTTATACATCCCACATATGGCATTAACGAATCAAATCACTTTGAGGGGGCGGTAGTCCGCACATCCTAAAATGAAGATATCGCGTTTACTCATAATGTTAACCACAAAGGATATGCCATAAATGAAAAATACAGAATCTTAATTAAAACATAAACATATTATATATAATATATAAATATAGTTACATCTTAATGGCCACCTTTGAAGGTGTTAAATGAATATGGAACAATCATCATTTCGTAGGGCAGAAAATCGTCAATCACAGAAACAATATGTTTTTTAACCATTAGATGAAGGTGTGTCTAAGTGTAGCTAGAATACTTCTTATAAAAAATTCCTAGTATATTGATGTTACAGGATTTTTTACAAAATAAATGAAAAAAAAGCATTTAGGGGGTTGCAGAAGCAAAATAAAACAAAAGGACTCAAATGAAGACATTACCTTAAAATCGGGTAACACCCTTTGGATTGAGTTCAACGGCTTCCTTGGAAAGACTTATGCCCAATGTGAGGCTTCAAGGAGTTATAAGGGGATGTGGAGAGACAAAATGGGCAGGGTTTGGCTGAGCCAATGGCTTTGGAAGTGTGGGTAAGGAGGTAGAGGTGGGGGCCTTTTATAAGAAGAGAGGAGGGGTACTCTTGGAAAGTAAATAAATGTTACTTTATTTTAGAATGGGTTTCTGATTTTAATGGTCCCACATTGATGTGTTTGTAGGATAAGGTGATAAGGGTTCTAAATCCACCCATCCAATAGGTTTTGGACATGTGTAGTTCTTAGATTGTACATTATCTTTCCATTTTATTTAAATCGTTAAATAATGAGGTCATCACTGCATCATCATGATGTCATAAATAATTTAATTTTTTGAATGTCTATAAATTATAAAAAAAATTCTATGATCTACGAAATATTATTATCTTTATAATGAATATTTATAGTCAACAATATGACCTGTATAACCCCATGTAAAAATTGTTCAAGTAAAACATCTCATGTTTTTGTCATTTTTACTTTAACATTAAATAAAAGTTATTTATGTCATTTTCCAACCAAAGTGGCTACATGGGGTCCCCAAGTTGACCCATGGATTTTCGTGGTCGGCCATGAAACATCCAATAAGGGTAGGACATGTTTCTAGGTCATTTAATTTTATTAAAACATTATTCTTACCTTAAACTACACAAATTACTTCTAATCGCGATTAAAAACTTAATAAGTTACTATTCACCGAAAAAGTATTTTAATCTCATTGAACCAAATTTTACTTCTTAATGACAACCATGTATGTAGGATTTTTGAAATTAAAAACACAAAGATGGAAAAAGTTCATTTAAACGTAAAATCAGTTTTTATAAGTACCACTTAGTGGTTTCACTATTCATCAAAAATTGAAGTTTTTCAGAAAATTACAAAAAATTCACCCTAATATATATTTGATATTATGAATTCAAAAATGATATCTATTTTACAAAATTAAAAATATATAAGTTGAATTAATTAATTTAATAATTAATTCCCACTGTCAAAACAAATAGCGTGTTTTTATGAAACAAAATGTATCAAAAGATTGACACTAGTTTAAGTCTGATTTCAAAGTGAAATTAATTCCAACAACCACTATTGGATTAAATGGAAAAAATATATTCTACTTTCACTTTAAAAAAAATTCAAAATATAATCTAATCATATAAATAAATTATATTAAAAATAGGTTTTGAATTAAAATACAACATTTTTCACTATTCATTAAAAATTGAACTTTTTCGGAAAAATACCAAAAATTAACACAAAGTAAATTTTGATGTCCCGATTCAAAAGAAGGATTTTATTTTTTCAAATATAACACATAAAATTTTCAAAAAGTAGATTTAAAAGAGGTTCTCCATCAAAAGGCGGTTAATCTACCTTTTAAGGAATATTAGAATATTTTCGCTTAAAATTGGATTCATTCGCATTTTTCATCCTCTAACATTTATTGTAAAATGTAAAAATATTTGACAAAAATATATAATAATTTTTTAGTTATTTCTATTCATACCCTCCATCACAACATCTAGGCTTTAACTACCATTTAAAATAATATTATTTTATAATTAGAGTGCAATGTAAAATTTCAAAGAAACTCATTGTTGCATGTTGGGTACGCCATCGAGCATAGCGTCCCCTTTAATGTTATATTAATATTTTATTCACAAATATGGATAAATGTGAAATTTTCATACTCTTTATTTACCTGGGGTGTTAAATCCTTCCCCCCTTTTGAGAATTCCGTCCTTGAAATTTTAAAATTGGTCTTGGAAACTTCATTGGAAATCCCACATCAGAACAAGTGTCAGTAAAACAATCACTTTAAAAAATAAAGAATGATATGTACAAAGGTCACCCGAGTTAACCCATACTAGGATTCCAAGTATGAAAATATGGACATGGAAGAAAAAAACAAAGGGACATGTTCTGAGGGAGAGTGATAGTAAACATGTCTAGGAGAAAGTTAACCATAAGAAAATCACAAAATTTTGATGGGTTAAACGGTATTCGATTCCCCAGTAGGAAAATTTAATAGACAACATTTTTTTTAAGTTAATTTTCATTGAAGAATTTATTCATAAGGAAAAATAATCACTTATCATGTTGACTTTCAACTTTTACTAGATTCATAAATCAAACTCATATTTTCTCTAAAAGACGAGTATTTAGGAAGACTTGTTCGCATTAAGAGTATTATAATCAATTTCTAGAGAATCACCTAATCCAAAATAGAGAACTATATACTTCCCATGTATTTAGACTATATCCAAATCCAAAAACAAAAAGGTTAGTACAATATCAGATAATCCAGAAAAGGATAACCCTTTATAAATATAAAATCTATTCATAATCTCCAAAATTTGTCCAACAAAACCCAAAGTTCAATGAGGACCATTCGATAAATAATTTGTCCATAAAAATTCTTCAAAGTAAACCAAACTAATATTGAAACCCAAATATTTTAAGGATTTAGTCACATAGTCTTCCAAGTTAAATCGAAACATTTATCTCCAAACAACATCAGTTGCTCTTAATGTCTCGTATTGAAAAGTAATTAACCTAATCACATATCCTCCATGATAAATTAATAAATTTCCATAGATAACCCAAAATCAACTTACTATTAATTCATAAAATCATCTAACTAAAAATAATCCGTCAAACATACCAGGGGCTTCACGTAGTCCAGTGGTAGGCGATAAATACCAATCGCACTTTGGTTGTGGGTTCGATTCCCACAGCTTTGTCCGATGCGACGGGTTGTCACACGATCTACGTGTTTTCCATTTTCCAAAACTATATAATTCTCAAATCATTCCCAAAAAGAGATAAAATCATAAAAAATAACCATAACATAATTTAACCACAATTTAATCTCATTCCTTTCACTTCCATCATAACATATAGTATCCCATAATTACCTCAAAAGTAAGGATCATATAAACCCAAATGGTTCTTTATAACTATGTCCACAAAGGAACAGATAACTATTCCTTGAATAAAATTTTCATATATTAAACATCAGGGTTACACATACTATAAAATTTCTTCTAATGTAACCCCATCATCAAAAGAGACTTAATACTCTTAAGAATTTCACCATAACTCTTGAATCCCTTATATGTTGACTTCTTACTCATTCAACATTCTGCATGATCCATTAACCATTCGTTTCCAACTTATTCTGAAATACCTCTTTCCTACAAAAAAAATCATGATTCTTATCCTAAGATTCCAAAATAGGAAAGCAAAAGTTATGAAATAATCCATACCTTTGATTGGTCATTGTCAGTTTCTTCATCCTCAATCGGAATGACATTAGGTATTGGTAAATGAATATTTGTATGATCTTGGTGATCCCATTCATGAAACTTCTTCATAGGACATGTGTTTGCATAATGACCATGCACACCACATTTAAAACATTCAATTGATCCCTCAAAATGAAATTCTTTCCCTTTCCTCGAGTCAACTGGATGCTTCCGTTTTCCATGCAAGGTTATTGCTTTATGACCTTCATTTCCACATCTATAGCATATTTCTGTCCCTTTGAAACATTTTCCTAGGTTTTTCTTTCCACATCGTTGACACACATGTTTTTGAACATACTTAACTTTGTGATTATTACCCATAGTTCCATAGGGATTGGTTTCTCGCATATATGATGCCTTATAGAAATCACCAAGGTTTAGATGGTCAATCATGACTCCATATAGTTTGTTGAGGATTAACACAATAGTTCTCAATGAAGCTCCCATAACATTTAGTTTCTTGCTCAAAAAACTGTCACAGTTTCATTCACATCCACTGTTACTTTGGTTCCTGCTAGTTCCGACCATTTACTAAAACCAAAAAGGTCAATGTGAGTATATCAACAAAACCATCATGTACTAATTAGGAAGATAAACACTAAGATATACTTACTCATTCACTTTATATAAAACTAGGACTCCTTCTGAATTCCTAACCATTCTGATAATGTCACTTATGCTTAAAGAATACCCTAACCTCTAAAGTTATCTAAACGGACCTTTGATACCAACGATAAGGCCCAAACCTTAAACCTTACTTAATCTTGAGTTATTACAAGATTACACATTGAGGATCTTTTCAGGTTTAGAGATTTAGAGAATTAGATCATGAAACTGGCATTACATTCCACATATTAAAAAAGGTGGTTACATAAAAGACAGTATTCATTCATCCCATCAACAGAAACATATTTAAAATAAAACATGGATTCTTTCTTGACACTTCCTTAACACTATCATCACATCATGAACCTTTCCCTTGACCTATGAAAAACATTTCAAAAAAACATGGGATGAGCATAAAAAGCCCAGTAATGGATACACAAAGAAGGAAATCTGTTAGTTTTTCAAAAACAACAAGTAAACCATGAGTAAATTACCAAAGTAATATTGTTCACCTTTATGAAGTAGTAAAAACTCTTCACTGAATAAAAGATCATTACATACACTTTTCTAACCAAAAGATTACCATAAAACCCATATATAGAACACATAACATATAACGGTAACTTGGGACATAAACTTCCTTAAAAGGAATAACCATACGGTCGAATTTCACACATACTTAATGGAATAGCCATACGGCCGACTTCCATACCCAATGCATTGGAGGTTATAACATAACCACTCGTCCTGGTATTCACAGCCCCACCCATCATATGGTTTATCACGTAACCACCAGTAAAATGTCCAAGTACCATCATTACACATAAAATATTGAAAATATAAACATTTCAATAACAACATTTCATTTCAGATCACAATAAGTAATTCTCAAATATTGAATTAATCAGTCCATTTTCAAAAACCATTTAAAAGTGATTTTTTAATCAAAGTGTCCCATACCAATTTGAAGCTTTTAATGGAATTATAATTTTAAAACATTAATGTCCATATAAATAAATACTGAAAACCATTTTGAAGACATGGACCTTAAAGATAAAGATTTTGAATAATAAATCTCTAAAACATTTTAAACGTTATTTTTGTTAAATAGTTTTTAACAAAATGATAGACTCTTGAATACAAATAATAGCGGAATACCATTTAATCCGAACTTTATAATATCATGATAATAAAGGTATTCATGATATAATATGTCAAAGGACAGTATAAACACTATATAAGAGTGAATTGGTGCATAACAACAGTGAAGTCTCAAAAGAAATGTAAAATGAGATGAAATCCATTATAAATAAGGTATCCTCAAATTAAGGATAAATCAATCTCATAATTATGTGTGAAAAATATAAATACACCCAATATAAGTGGATATTAAGTGTAAAACAATAAAAGGTTATTCACACATATTCAAAGGATGACATATTCAATAACTAATGTTGAACCCAAAGAAATCTAAATTGGGTTAAGAAGTTCCCTTGGTAAAATTCGACAGCCTAATGGTGTCACATAAAATTTTACAAAAAGGGTTGATGAGAGAGATAAAGGGGATATTATCAGTTGGACATAGAATTTACATAAATAAGGATATATAAGAACATATCCCAACATAATAGTATGTTAATTAAAAGACATAACAAAAGAAGTATTTTAAAAAAAGGAGGGTGAAAGGTACCCTTACCGAGTTGGGTAACTTTCGAAAAGTACACCCCATGGAAGAAGGGTCATACAATGAAGATGTAAATACCCATAAATGAAATTATACTACACAAAGTGTATAATAATGGTCAGTACATACACCACTCAATGGAAATAGTGGCAAACGTATCATTAATGTCACGGGAATAAAAGTGAGATGAAAAATCCCTTACGAAAACTCGGCAGCCTAACGGCGCCACTTAAAACTTCCAAAAATAGATTTATGAGATCAAATAGTGTCTCTCGTAATATGAACCTAAAAAGTAAAGTATGATTAATATAAAATAACATCCCCAAACATAAGATATATGGGATTAAAAGAAATGACATAAATGAGAGTACATAAAAAGAAATAGTGAGGTTGGATCCCTTTCCTCGGGTCCGAGTTGACTCGATCGTTCTTTAACGTCCTGAATAATAAACATGAGTTAATTTATACAAGATTAAGAACCTTCTTAAATTTCATTATTACTTCTATATAACTTATTACCATGTTATAAACATTATGTACTCATTTAAGTTAATAATGTTTGTTTTGTCGACATTTGGTTCTAAAGTCGAAAGTGGACTTCTTACAATTACATGTTGTTCATGTGGTCAAAAGTTCATTATATCCAGAAAGGTATTCATGATTTTGGTATCATATATATCATATATATCCAGAATATACACATATTTATAATATTAAATAATCATTTAGGGGTATGAAATGAAATGCACCGTTCATGGAGACGGTAAGCCGTACGTACGCATGAACGCTACTTTCATTTCTATTTTGAATTTTATAGAATGGAATCATAATGATATAATGGTATATTATAATGCCAGTATAATATAATATATAATATCATTAATTACATCCTTTATATTTCCCACATATGGTATTAACGAATCAAATCACTTTGAGGGGGCGGTAGTCCGCACTACCTAAAATGAAGATATCGTGTTTACTCATAATGATAACCATAAAGGATATGCCATAAATGAAAAATACATAAGCTTAAGTTAAACATAAACATATAATATATAATATATGAATATAGTGACATCTTAATGTCCACTTTTAAAGGTGTTAAAAGTATATGGAACAATCATCGTTTCGTGGGGCATAAAATCACCAATCACAGAAACAGTATGTTCTTTAACCAATATACGAAGGTGTGTGTAAGTGTAGCTCTAATCCTTCTTATAAAAACATCCTAGTATATTGAAGATACTTTATTTGTTACAATAGTAATGAATAAAAAGAGTTTATGGGGTTGGAGAAGCAAAATAAAACAAAAGGACTCAAGTGAAGACATTACCTTAAAATCGGGTAACACCCTTTGGTTTGTGCTCAAAGGCTTCCTTGGGAATACTTATGCCCAATGTGAGGCTTCAAAGAGTTATAGAGGTATGTGGAGAGACAAAATGGGCAGGTTTTGGCCGAGCCAAATGCTTTGGAAGTGTGGGTAAGGAGGTAGAGGTGTGGGCCTTTTATAAGAGGAGAGGAGGGGCACTCTTGGAAAGTAAATAAATGATACTTTATTTTAGAATAGGTTTCGGATTTTAATGGTCCCGCATTGATGTTTTTGGATGATAAGGTGATAAGGGTTCTAAATACACCCATAAAATAGGTTTTGGACATGTTTAGGTATTAGAGTTTACATTATCTTTCTATATTATTTAAATCGTTAAATAATGAGGTCATCGCTACATCATCATGATGTCATAAATAATTTAATTTATTTAATGTCTAAAAATTATAAGAAAAAATATTATGATGTAGGAAATATTTTTATCTTTCCAATGAATATTTATAGTAAAAAATATGACTTGTATAACCCTATGTAAAAATTGTTTAAGTAAAACATCTCGTGTTTGTGTCATTTTTACTTTAACATTAAATAAAAAGTTATTTATGTCATTTTCCTACCAAAGTGGCTCCATGGGGTCCCCAAGTTGACCCATGGATTGTATTGGTCGGCCATGAAACATCCAATGAGGGTAGGACATGTGTCTAGGTCATTTACCTTTATTAGAACATTATTCATACCTTAAACTACACTAATTACCTCTAATCACGATTAAAAACTTAATAAGTTACTATTCACCAAAAAATTATTTTAATCTCATTGAACCACATTTTACTTCTTAATGACAACCATGTATGTCGGATTTTGGAAATTCAAAACAAAAAGATGGCAAAATTTCATTTAAACGGAAAATCATGTTTTATAAGTACCACTTAGTGGTTTCACTATTCATCAAAAATTGAAGTTATTCAGAAAATTACCAAAAATTCACCTTAAGATATATTTGATATTCCGAATTCAAAAATGATGTCTATTTTAAAAAATAAAAAATATATAAGTTTCATTAATTAATTTAATAATTAATTCCCGCTGTCATGACAAATAGCGTGTTTTTATGAAACAAAATGTATCAAATGATTGACACTAGTTTAAGTCTGATTTCAAAGTGAAATTAATTCCAACTACCACTATTGGATTAAATGGTAAAAATTTAATCTAATTTAACTTTTAACAAAATTAAAAAGAAAATATAATCTTATAAATAATTTAGATTAAATATAGGTTTTGAATTAAAATACAACATTTTCACTATTCATTAAAAATTGAACTTTTTCAGAAAAATACCAAAAATTTACACAAAGTAAATTTTTATGTCCCGATTCCAAAGAAGAATTTTATTTTGTCAAATATTACACATAAAATTATCACAAAGTGGATTTAAAAGAGGTTCGCCATCAAAAGGTAGTTAATCAACCTTTTAAAGAATATTAGAATGTTTACGCTTAAAATTTGATTCATTCGCATTTTTCATCCTCTAACATTTATTGTAAAAAGTAAAAATATTTGAAAAACATATATAATCATTTTTTAGTTAGTTCTATTCATTCCTGCCATCACAACAGCTAGGTGTTAACTACCATTTAAAATAATATTATTTTATTATTAGAGTGCAACGTAAGATTCCCAAGAAACTCGTTGTTGCGTGTTGGGTACGCCATCGAGCATAGCGTCCCATTTAAAGTTATATTAATATTTTATTCACAAATATGGATAAATGTGATAATATCATACTCTTTATTTAACTGGGGTGTTAAAGATTTGGTGATTGATATACGCTGCAACATCATTTCATTATAAGAATAAAGTGAAAATTAACTATAAAGGTGATCGACATGTGGTCCACAAATATTAAGATGCCACTGAATGAATATTCTGGTTCCATAACATAAAATCATTGAGTTTTTTTAATCCACCTTTGATCTCTTCAAGAGACACATCTAGAGCATTCTCCTTGATCGAGGGGAAAAGGATTGCTCTCTATTCTTGGGAGAGTTCCTGGATAAGGTATCTTTTTAGGGCTTGAGAATTTTCCATATCTATTGTGCACCACTACAAACAAATGAATTGACTTATGAGAGAATAAAAAAATTAGGTTTATATATTATTAGGATTAAAATTAAATAATTTCACAAGGTCCCTTAATTATTTATTTAATCCTAGAGAAAACCCCGTAGAAAATAATATTATTATTATTATAATTTCTCAACCTGCGCATAACGTGACAATTAAATTTAAATATTACTTAATAAAATAATATTCAATATTTATGATTTTCTCACCATACAATTAAACTCGGTCTGTCATTCCTCCAGAATATTTATCGATCATTAAGAAGTGACTATTTATTTATTAAATAAATATCACCACATAATTTTCTAGAAAATAAATAAATAGTACATTTACTAAGTTCAAAATAAATATTTATTAACTATTATGCTCTCATTATATTCTGTCGAATAACTATTGATGGAATAAATGCAATCATGAAAACATGAATAATTACTAAACCACATCAAGGAATAATATTTATTGAACTTTTTAAATAAAAAATAATAATATATTTCTTAATTGAGATTGTGGATACACATAGTGTGTGATCCTCTAGGCCTCTTTCTCAGTGGCATTAGGAAATGTATCCCAATGTCCAAGGATAGTGTCTTGAAACACGCCAAGGAACACATATAGAAAAAAGTTAATACTTTAAGCACATGATACCTCACAGGGATTCTTACTCTGTAATATAATCCCATTAGCATGATATATCAAATCAATCAGGTTTCATGCTTGTGTCGTTAACCTATCTGATCAATGTCAGTTTATTTCACATCACGAAAATTGAACTTTCTAATAGAACACCACGACCACAGTTCTTTTATGCTATTGAATTTCCATCAAAGGTATGGATATATCAACATCCTTTAAATAATATAAGTTAAAAAACTTTCTCTCATTATTTTTTAATAAAATATTAATCATCACTCACCCAACGTATCCTAACTCACCGGGAACATCTATTTTCCCATTTTTCATCAATACAGTAAAGTTTGTGACTCATTATACACATTAATAATATTATTTAATTATAAGTACCAATACACACATCAATAAATAGGAACATCCAATGATACATATAAATGTGTATTTCCTATTAGTGGGTCTCGTTATCATTATACCCTACTGGATATTACCATGGGAGTACACCATCAAAAGGTTCATGAAAGACCTATGAGTCTCCATCCCTATTAACATATATCATTTGTGTCTCTCAAATGATATCATCTTGATATAGATTATATATTTAAGAAAAGTGTTTCTCACTTCGGGGTTCTCATCATAGCATGGAACTACTTTGACCTGTTAGTGGAACATATACTCTAAGGACACTGTCACATACTATGTCACATATAATAACAATCATGATATGAAAATTAGTTTATTAATATTACAAAACATCAATAAAAGTTATTATAATTTATATAGAAGTTGGTTCTAGGGCACCAACTCTAATATAATCCCACATTAACTTGAGCTAATTGCTAATAACCATCAGTCTGTTAGCTCTCGCATGATATTAATGATTTTTTTGTGATATGGATTTAGTACATTGTTCCTTCACATTATATTTTTTCAGCAATATACATACATAATCTTCACCCCTCTGATAGAAATCCCTCCAGAGGTGATACTTTCAAAGTATGTACATTGTCTGTTCATATAATCTTGCCTCTTTTTCAAGAGCCACTACTGCAGTATTATTACAACAAACTGTTATAGGGTCCTTAATGATAGGTACCACATCATTCTCATCAACAAAGATACAAATTCCAAAATATAACTTGGTTATATCCAAAGACGATATATACTCATCCTCCGCTGTATAATCAGATACAACTAGATGTTTGTCTGCTTCTAGCTCACAACTCATTTGTTGAGAGGGTAAACATAACTTGATTTGTATTTCATATCATTATAATCTATCAAAGAACTAGAATTAGTATAACCCTTGATTTCCAGCTCCTCATCTCCTCCATACACTAGGAACATATCCTCCATTCTGGTCAAATACTTAAGGACAACCTTAATAGTACTTAAATGTTGTTCTCCGAGATATGCATGATATCTTAAAACCATGCTGAATACAAAGGAAACATAATGTCCAGTACATAAAATTTCATACATGATTGATCAAATCACTAAATCATATGGTATCTTACTCATCAACTCATTCTCATGTCATGTATAAGGAAAAATTTTCTTATAATGATGTAAACCATATGACACCGAAACCAATCCCCTCATGGTTTTTAATATAATAAATATTGTTTATATGGTCAACAAATGTACTTTGACATAGTCTAAGAATCCTCTTGGATCAATCTCTAATTATCTTGATCCCTAAAATATAGGCAACTTCACTTAATCCTTCATGGAGAAAGATTTGTTTAACCAGTCCTTACCTGACTATAATAATGGTATGTCATTTCCAATAAGTAATAAGTCATAAGTATATACTACTTGGATGACAACTGCATTTCAACGACTCCTCTTATAAATACACAACTCACATTAATTCTTAATGAAAAAAATTATTTTATGGATTCATCAAATTCAATGTTCCATGACATGGATGATTGCTTGAATCCATAAATGGATATATGAAAATTTTAAATCATCTTTGTCATCCCCTAGAGTAAGAAACCCTTCACATTGTTGTAGTTGGGGTTTGGATTAGTGGTAAGCACCCCATAATCCAACATACAAATGGGGTGTCAAAACCCATTGGGATTAGGTACTTTAGTAGTACCGATGTGACTGTAGCAGCGGAAACTCACTGTAGCAGCGGCAGAGCATTGTAGCAGCGGTAAGTCACTGTAGCAGCACAAGGACTATAGCAATACTATTCACAGAATAGGCCTTTGGGCAAAATATTAGGCCTATGGGCCATGTAATGGGATAAATTCCATTTGGCCTTCGGGATATGTTATGGGTCACCCTATATCTAGTTAAAAGTTTTATTTTCTTTACTTTAATAATAAATGAGGCACCGACCTCAACCTTTTAAAAAATCATTCACATTTCATCATATAGAGATCTTTCTAATGGTTCCCATTAAAGAATCCATTTGTGATATCAATCATACAAATATCATATTCATGGTAATCTATTACAGAAAGTGTAAATTTTATGGATTAAAACACTAATAATGGTCAAAAGGTTTCATAATTCACAATTCCATGATGTTGTTTAATCCATTTAACAGCTAGTATTGTTTTATAGGTATTTATATTGCCTTCCATGTCTATTTTTCTCTTGAATTCCCATTTCAACTCAATGGGATTTTCATCAACTTCCGCATGGACCAAAACAATAATATAGTTCTGATACATATATTCTATTTCAAAATTCATGGATTCTTACCATCATGAGGCTTCTGATCTCTTTACATTATCCTTATAGGATATATGTTCATCATTGTCAACCAATAATGAGTCACCATATTTGGTGACTGGAAACCCATATCACTCTAGTTTTCTTATCTCTCTTATTATCTTATGCAGTACTTGTGTATCAGGTACCTTTTTCTATGGGGACCTGTGGAATCTATTCATTTTCAAACTATTTGGTATCTTGAGGATCAGCTTCATTAAAGTCAATCTTGATCCCACTATCCTTTCTGATGATGTTATCCCTCTAAATAAAGATAAATTTTATAGTGATATTCACTTTATTTTCTAATGGGTTTTATTGGTTGCATCCCTTTAATTCCTTGGGATACCATATAAAATTAACTTTGTTCCTCATACTTTTAGTTTTTTTATGATAAGGCCTTCAAAACACCTTGAATCCCCATACACATCTATGTAAAAAATCTGGTTTATATTCACTCTAGAACTCCAAGGGAATTCACTATTCTTCTTTAGATAGAACTCAATTTAATGTGAATGCCACTGTTTGTAATGCATATCCCCAAAAGAAATATAGAAGATCTGTCTGGATCATCATCAACATTACCTTGTCTAACAAGGTATAGTACCTTCATTCACTAACACCATTCCACAATGGTGTATAAGGTGGATTGAGTTGAGATAGAATCCTAACCTCCAATAAAATGTCAATGAACTCTTTGTTAGGGTATTCACCACCTCTATTTGATCAAATCATCCTTATCTTCTTACCAAGATGATTCTCTACTACATTATTAAATTCCATTAATTTATAAAAGGACTCACACTAATACCATATCAAGTGGACATATAAACAACAATCCTAGCCAGAAGAAAAGCTTTTGACAATTTATTAAGAAAGAAAAGATATCAGAGAATGGATGATGGGGTCAAACAAGCATAATTTCCTTCATCCACAATAAAACTAGTCTACATATAATATTACAACACTTCATTTCCATAATTAGGGTCACCCATAGTCTCCTACTCAAATTGATCCTTTTCTTGATTGAAAATTTTAACTACATCTCCATTAACCTTCCTTTGCTCCATAGAAAATGACATGGTTGACATGGTCCTAATAATATTAGAATAATACTTTTGTGGTATCCAATCTGAGAGAACCAAGATAAAACCCTCACTAATAATCATCTTTTTAATGGAACTTATGATTGAATCCTAATAAGAGGCCGGCCCAGCACTGCCCAAATCCCTAAAAGAGGTACCAATATTCCCTCTTTAATCCTCAAGAATGTTCCCCCATTTCACTGATGATTCAGATGAATGAAGAGGATTCAGGATTTCATGATGACAGTCAACTTGTTGTGGCTGATTGAAAACGTCAACCAGGTGGGTCAGCAATAATTAATCCCGAAGATGGTGTAGGTATGACCTCAACTGATTTATCATCTTTAGCCAATTAAACATGAGTATTAGAGGTGACACTATATTCCCTCTCTAGAGACACATCCACTAGTGGTCTTTTTTCTTGCACATCAGCAAGAGAAAAAACTGGCTCTTTAAGGGGAACAATGGGATTTCAAAACAAGAATCTTTCATTTTTGACTTCCTTCAACATAGATTTGATGGACGACCCCTAATCCAACATTCCTCACATGAGACATTCTTTCGATATAGCTCTAATGAGTTTTGAACAACCACCCATTTATTGCAAAAAGAGCTATTTTTCATACACACCATCTATTTATGTGTTATCAAAAAGAGTTGATAGAGTTACCTTGTCAATCAGAGTAGAGCTGAGGTCTACCTCCACCAACATATTAGAAAAGTGACCAAACTAGACATTCTCAGTCTCCTTGTCAATACTAATAGGATTTAATTTTTTTTTGCAAATATAATGCAAAATATTTGGATTCTGAAGGACCCAATTGATTCAATAAATACGAACCCAAATATGATAGAATTCATTCCATGCATGTGATACATTGAATTAAAAAGACTATTAATGTAAGTGAAGCCATATAGGCTTCAAAAATTGGGTCCCACTACTCTATGCTCAGAACATCAAATCATCATAAGAAAATAAACAATGGAAAACCCCTCGACCAAGAGAGACAAATTTCCAATTAGAGAAACCCCACAAAAGCAAGGTTCTGTGAAACAAATCATCAAGCTTCCATGGTTGTGCACCCATAGGAAAACAATTCTTGCAATCAAGGAGTTCTTCCAAATACAAATTCTCTTAGAAAATTATGTAGGATTGGATTCAACATTAGATAATGTACCATTTCAAAAATATTTACCTGGAAATGAGTCATTGAGCATAGCCAAGGAACAAGCTCCATCCAACTTGGGACTTGAAATCTATTTCATCACATTGACAAATGATTTAGACCCAAGAACATAATCACCTCAAGATAGCATTGGATCAGTCTGGGATTTCACCATTGATGCATCCACAAGATTCATAGTTGTTGGTACTTCGTTCTGAACAGATTGAGTCAGTGATTCACCGTGAACCTCATCACCCCGAGACAAATCTTCCAGATTTTCCAGCAATGATGAAACCTTATCATCCACTACTACATCGCTCCTATGAGATTCTCTGCACAAAGTTATAGATCTTAACAACATAGATTCAGATCCTGTGAGTGGATCTAGATTCGACCAAAATAAAACAGTTGGTTCCACATCAACTAATGTGATTCCAATGTCAATGACCACCTGTGGGGCACAAGCAGACAATGCCGAGGGAACCACCCAAACAGAACTGCCAGGAGGGAGGATGAGTTCAAATCCGAGGAATTTACAGGCCTCCATGACCACACTGCAACCTAATAAAACATCATTGGAGGTGGAACCCATAACCCAAAACAATATCTATAATATCTCAAGTAAAAATATAAATATCTACTAAATTCATCAGTAAATGTAATGATGTAATAATATCCACCTCTAGCAAAAAAGACAAGGAACCGGTGGAAGTCGGCCTTAATAAAATTAAAATAAAAGTAGTAGAGTTAGGAATACAAGGGGTTATTACATAGTCGAGTGTACAAAATCCCACATCTATCATCCTCCACAAGTGGGGCACAAAAATCAGGCACCGTAAAAGACCACATTCCACCAGGATCCTTAAGTGCCTGCTTTGCCAGAGCGTCTACCACCTAGTTGGCCTCCTGATTGACATGTGAGACCTCCAGACGCATTTGCACTACCTTGTTAAGACAATTAACCCATTGAGGCCGTACAAACTGGGGCACATTACATGTCTTAGTCTTCAAAGAATTAACCGCAGACTGGGAGTCAGATTCAATCCAAATGCACCTCAAATTAAACCGTACATCGTACCTGACAACATATATCGTGGACCATATTTCAGCTTCTAATGCATTTCCAATTCCAATGGAATGGTGGAAGAACCCTTTGACAAACCCTCGGTAAGTCTGGAAGACTCCCCCACACCCCAACATTCCTGGTGCTCCCGACACAGCCCCATCAACGTTCACCTTGAGACAAGACACAATGAGTGGAATCCACCGAATATGTTTTAACATTCGAGGCTTGTGTGGCCTACCCGAGACCCCATGCTTTCTCAAAATTTGGAGATCATCCACTGTGTTAGCCATGGCGCCATCCTGGACCATGGAGGCAGCATGAACCTCCCTATGGACAGCCATCATCCCCTGTTGCACTGTGTAGTGACCAGCTCCAAACAACATGCAATTTCGGGCATCCCATTAATCTGCAATTACAACCGTCGCTGCCACCAAGAGAAGATTTTGTATTAGTTCACTACATTGAACCTGCACCAATCCATACATGAGATCCAATATCGGATTGCCCGTATCAACCACAATCCCAAACAGATATTAAATTTAGGCCCAAAGTTGTTTGGCGCACCTACCGTCCACAAACACGTGCTGCATCGAGTCCTCCTCCGCCCTACAGCTAACACACATCGATGCCATTTGCAAGCCAGACCCCTTGGGTAGGTCGGTTGTTGGAATCCTCTTCTGCCACAATCCCCATATCAAGAGGATCTTGGCCGGCCAGATGAATCTAGCCTTGAAGCACAACATCCATACCGACGCAGCAAAAAAACCCCCAAAGCTGTCTGGTAAAAATCTTTAGTATTAAAATGCCCAATTTTTTAATGAAACCAAATCTCTGCATCCACATACATAAAATAATAGCCATTAATTTCAGCTTCCATCTGCATAGGAATTTCAAAAATAGGCTCCACCACTTGTAAAATGAAGCTTGAAATGGACATATGGGCTGCTGCTATTGGAACATTCAGATAACTAAGGGGTTGTGTAAGCCAATTTGTAGTCCAAGAATTCATGGTTGAATCCCTGCAAACCAACCATTTAGTTTCATGAACTATCTTCTCATATTAATTCTTGAGGGCATCCCAAACCGATGAAGAACGATAGTATTTATTACCATTAAGTAGCCTCTTTGAAATTCGATTCGATAGGAAACCATCGTCAGCCTCATTTGTAATCAAGTTCCATGTAAATTTTCTAATCAGGACATCATTGAAGGTGCGGAGGTCATTTACCCCAAGGCCTCCCATTTGCACCAGCTTTATGCAATCCTTCCATGCCACTATAACCAGCATCCTTTCATGTGGAAACCTCGTCCAAATAAAGTTCTGGACCATGCTCTGAAGCTCTTTGATAAGTCCTCTCGGCCATCTATACAGGGACAAAGAATAAACGTACATCGATTTGATCACTACATTCACCAAGAAGACCCTCCTGGCCATTGAAATAGACTTCCCCTTCTAACTGGCCAGCTGATGTATGATACCAGCAGATATGCCCTCCAAATACGTCCTTTTCAGCCTTCCCCAAAACATTGGGACCCCAAGGTATTGGAAAGGAACTGATCCCCTCATCACCCCAAGATACCTGACAATCCTGTTCTTTTTACCAGTCGGGACCCCATTCCTAAAAACAGTCGATGATTTTTCCCAGCTAATGTACTGCCCAGCCACCTCCTCATAATGACTAAATATGGCCTTCATTGAGCGTATGGTTCTCCTTGAGCCTTGTCCAAATAATAAAATGTCGTCCAAATACAAAAGGTGGGAGGGATCCCTCCCATTCACACCATCCCTGATCTGCTTGTACCAGCCCATCCGACCAAGATCATTGATTCACCTACTTAGATAATCCTCTGCAAGCGCAAAAAGAATTCCAGAGAGTGGATCACCTTTCCTCACCTCCCGGGTGCAAGGAAAGAAGCCCCTCGGTACCCCATTCACAAGAATTTTCAACCTTGTAGGATTGAGAATTATGCGGATCATGTTCACAAATCTATAGGAGAATCCATATCACCTGAGGAAATCCAAGGGAAAATCCCATTTCAACATGTCAAAAGCCTTAGAAATGTCAACCTTGATTTCAAAGTTCCCCTCCTTTGATTTCCTTCTTAGAAGGTTGCCACTCTCAGAGGACATGAATAGGCACATCTGGATGTTCCTCCCAGGGAAAAATCTAGATTGGTTCATGGTGATCATTCCATTAACCATCCCACCCAGACTTCTCACCAAGATCTTACTGATAAGTTAGGGTATTTTATTCCCAAGAGCCACCGGTCTGAAGTCCTTGATGTCAAGGGAATTCTCTTTTTTGGGGATGAGCGCAATAAATCATGTGTTCATCCCAAGTGGCATATAAAAATGACTGAATAAATCCTTCATGGGATACTCTATATCATTCTAAATAATGTCCCAGTAGAACATGAAAAAATTATGTGAAAATCCATCAGGGCCCGGGGCACTCTCCAGGTTGAGAGAGAGGAGGGAAGACCTGATCTCCTCCTTGCATGGGGCATCAGTTAGGATCTCATTCGAATTCTTATTAATGTAGGAGGTAATATTGTCCACAATACGGTGAATGTTGGACTGCCCATTGTTAGAGTAAATTCCCTTAAAATAATCAACCACATCCAAGGCACTCTCATTCTCCTCCATGTAAATCCACCCATCAATGCTGAATGACTTGGTCCCTCCCCGCACCCTCTTCACTTTGTGAAAACTATTGAAGAATTTTGAATTCATGTCCCCATAATTGGGACACCTCACATTAAATTGATTCCGGTACAATATTTCTTTTACCATTAACAGATCATCATGTTTGTTGTGGGAAGCAATTTCCTCCCGTGAAACCCTCATCTGCTGCCCCTAACTAATCTAAATTTTGGCCAAGTCATCCTCTGCTTCCTTGATCTTCTTATCCAGTTTTGTGAAGGAATTCCTACTCCATTCCCTTAGCAGCCCCTTCAGATGCTTCAGTTTCACACCCATCCATTGCAGCATACTTCCAATTGTGTCATGTTTCCATGCTTCAACCACAAGTTCCCTCCAACATGGCATCACAAGCCATCCATTGTTGAAGCGAAAAGGAATAGGGGTTGACCTTTCCACCTGATTCTCAACCTCAACAACATTCAGGTTGTCATCAGAGTGGTGCTTAGGCAATGTGAATCCAGAGACCCCATGCATTATGACCTGATCATCAATATGGACAAAGCATCTATCCATCTTGCTCGCCTATTTCCCTTCCCAGGTGTACCTACACTATGTAAAATCATCACCATCAAATGCAACATGATCCAGATTGTAGAAGTCAATACATTCAAAGAATTTAGATGCAACAGCCCTATTAAAATTTTCTCCAGTTTTTTCCTCCAGATTCAAAACAGTATTGAAATCTCCAATAAGAAGCCACATTTGGTCCATCCTCGGAGAGATATATTTGAGATCCTCCCATAGCTCCCTCCTCATTACATATGAATTGGATTTATAGACGAAAGATAACGAAATACTCGGTCCAGAAGTGACGCAGCTCACCAGAATACTTTGGGGACTGCTGCTACATGAATTTACCTGCAGGGTGTTATGCACTAACACCAACAAGTGGTCCATAGAGGATGCCGATTGACTGCTGGACACAAAACTATAGCCAAGTGATTCCCACCTGCAGCCTTTCCAGTTATCAAACAAAACTTTAGGTTCTGCAATACTGACAAGTAGTAGTTTTTATGTCAAAATATAATGTCGAAGGGCCCTGACCGTGTGGTAGTTCCGTAGCCCTTGACAATTCGAGTACAAAATCCTCATTTCCTACCAACTATACCTCTTGTCAGAGGTCCCCCTTTTTTCTCCACCGAGGCTTGCATTTTCCCTTTCTTATTTTGACCTCCTTGTCCCTTCATCGGTCCATGTTCAGGGGAATTGATGTTATCCTACTCCTTGACGACCTGCTTTACTCCGCTGGCACCCTTATCTGTGCCTTTGGTTTTAAGATCAATTTTTGTATTCAGATCGTCCACTCTACCATCATGCTCCACAGCAGCCGCACCTGCACTGCCACAATCTGCAGATATCATCCCCTCCACCGGATTCATTGTACCATCCACGCCCAACCGCCCAACTGATCCCACTACAACCTCCTCGCCACCTGGACTGCCTTGAAGCTCTTCCTCCACTTGCACCACTGTGCCTCCTTCAGCCCGCATCTCAGCCGTGGCACTGGGATCAGACCTTCTTCCCTCCACATCAAAACATTGATCCTCTTCCACATCATTTGAATAAATCCTTCCACTCAAAGGGATAAAGGAGTTACTGGACTTGAGGGGGGTTCAATACCCACAGTCAGTCTCCTTCATGCAACCTTGGTGGAGGAGATCTTAGTGGAATCTCCTCCTGGGTCAAAAGCCGTCTGACAATTACTGCAGACCTCACCACCACTTTGGAGCTCTACCACTTGCGAGTTGACAATCTGATCATCCCACATTCCTATGCTCCTCTCTACATTGGCCTTATTATAAACAACATCCACCCTATCCACCATAGGAGAAAAAACACTACTAGGAGGAGCATCCATAAGTGTTTCAGTAATTAGTCCCCCCATATCCACAACAGGTCCACCAGGAGCTTCAGATGGCATTGTATCCTTCATTGCTGCCACAGAGGAAGATCCCCCTTTGGCCGAATCCCCCGTCTTCCCAAGCCTAGGTCCTTTCCCAGCACCATTTCCCTCCAGGTTCTCCATATGGCATTTTCCCTTCTCCTTACTTCTCCTACACATTCTCTCATCATGCCCCTTCATCATACAAGTCCGACAAACCATGTCCCTCTTACAGTCATCAATTGTATGCCCAATGATCAAGCACCTCGAGCGGAATCTTGGATTCTTCTCATACAATATATCAAGCCTCATATTATCATCCCTTGTTGTCAGAACCACCTCCTCCACAAATGTGATTTCCATGTCCACTTCCACTAAATTCTGGCATAATGCCCTAGCTTTGTATTATCCTTCTTTATATCCATTCAAATTTGATTGACCATAGAAAAGGATGTTCATTGGATCAAAGATTCTGTCCCATTACTGCACATTCAGGAACCCCGGATTCAATGCAACAGTACCTCTACTCCAAACTTTCCACTTCCCTTCATCGTAGGGGAAGACCACATGGTAATATCCCCTACCCATCACTATCATCTTCCAGTCATCAAAAGCCCACACCTCAGCAACTCTCTTAGTCAGATCCTGAAATTTCCATAACCCCTCCCCCTTAGGGATTATAACACTCAAAATGATTGAGAATCGGCATAAATTTACCCTCTCATCCACCGCTTCTTGATTATCAGAAACATGGGCAATCTTTGCCTTCGAATCACTGTCCTAGGTTGAGGTGCATCAAAGTTTGAGAAAGAGGGTCTCACCGCATTCTTCACCACATTTGCGAAATTCCTCCCTGTCTTCATGGGGACTACATTTCTCCCATCATCCTTTCTTGCAAAGGATAACATGTCCTTGTAACTAAGAGGTTCATCAAGAGGCCTCTTAATCCCAGCATCATCCGCACATATCCCCAATTTGATACCGGCGGGGTCAGCATCATCACCTTCGACAGGGATCTCCCCCAGTCCCCCTTGCACCATCTCCTGTCTCTCCACATCTAGATTCTATTAGAAATTATCCACACATATTAGTGAGTAAAAATCCTAGAAGATCTACTGTATTATCACCCTATCCACAAAATGGTGGTTTGGTAAATTTTCCTTGCAAACAAGCATTCCATCTATCAAGTGGTTTTATCTCAGAAGATTCTAAACAACCATCTTGACAAAGCATTGTCAAACACTTTTCTTTTACATGGCCAATATGGTAATTAAATATTAGGGTGTTAAATGAGTCACATAAACATAATTCATTATCAATTGTCAACAATTGGTTTTAGTAATTAAATATATCAAGAACATTATTAAAATCCTACATAATGTAACATATTTTTTCATTTAAAAGATACATCTTTTGTTTCCAAACATGAAAATAAATCCATCTTCATCTATGTACGAAACAATAAATTATGTTCCTGGTAACTGTATGTATATAATAACAATATTTTAAAACCAAAATCATTATCGATGGCAATGTGATGTGGTATTCACTAATGTATAGGACATCCAGACTCACTCCATTATAGCTCTTGGATCTCCCTCTCCTATAGAAAGAATTCTAAATCTACTTGGTTCATGAATTTGGGTATATTTGTTAGTACAACAAGATATATCTAACACCCAATATGTATATATTGAAATATTACACTCAATATTGAATGAACAATTAGCTTCCACTTTCTTCTGGGTGTAATTCATCTTCTAGGGGCATGAATTTCCAAATGAAAAACATACTTCATATTTTTCATTTCCCTACCTCTAGATATTCTTCTTCTTCGAGGGATGATGCTCAACAACATTAGATTATTTATATTTATTATTCCAATATTCCTTGTTATTCCTTCTCTTATTCACCATAATGACTATGGGTTTATCATTCCCCATGTCCTCAACCACCTAGTGAGTCAATGTAAAATGTTCTGAGTGACTGTTCTCTTTATTTATCATATTGTAACTAATAATAAACGAGAGAATGTATTATTAAGTGATGAAAGGTTGAGATATTTATGCAACCCATATGGTAATTTAAATCCCACAATGTATAAGCATTCAATGTATACAATAATCTTGACTACATGAGTCCCATGTGGCCTAAAATCTCCAAGCATAATTTTAAACAAATCATTTGAGATCTCATAACTTTCTTGTATCACCTTCTATTGACAGAGATCTCGAAGGTGATACATCATGATATATGAATCTATGTTGTCATGTTTTTATAAAATATCATTATACATTGATAATAAAATGAAACATTTGAAACATATATCATTGTTCAAATGATTCTCCTAGGGAGAAAACTCTTCATCACATTCATCATTACCTTGTGTAACTCAAAAATGTTATTTCAACACATATAATTTTCATTAATGGTGACAGATGATTCATAGGTACCTTTTCCAGTGTTGGAAATATGTGTTGGTGAGAATGTTTTCCTTCTGATTTATTTATCATAATGATATGCTTGATGTCATTTTTATGGTTATTTTTATAAATTACATTACAATATTTTCAGTACTTTATATTATAAAATTTAGATAAATAAATAAATATTATATTTATTATAATGCCACTATTTTATGGAAACACAATATCCCTAACTATTAGATTCAGAATATCTCGATTCATGGACATCCTACTTACGAGGATCTATATTACCCTTCTGATTTACAACAAATTTTTTTGGTAAAATAACTTGAATGTTTTTATGTAGGATATCTAAATGGAAACTGCATTAATACAAAGATCCATGATCCACTGAGTAGACTCCCCAATCTAATAATCCTTAAAATTAATTTCTTTATCCTTTTCCTACCAGTTACACAAATTTCTTGTTTGGTGGTCAACCCTTGATGTGAACTAAGTTAATTCTACCAAAAAAATAAAGTTAGAATTCCACGATAATTGAAAGCTCCCCAACATTGTATTCTCATGCACTTTGAACTATAGTTTAATTTTATTTAATGTGGTGGAAGTCTATAGAGACATAATATATATAATTTAGGGATATTTTCCTTGAATGTATAAATTTACAATTATTATATTTTTTACATTATTTTTAATATTAAGTGGATTCAATTTATCGATTAACCATGTCTTAGAAAATAATTATACATAAACCAAATTAGTTTAGTTCTTTTCTGTATGATCGTTAATACATTAAATTTTTTATCAAAAAAACATCCATAAAGAAATAACCATGAAACTTGATAGAATGGGATGAATAAAGTGATATGATATTGATATTTACTAATGGTTACTTTATCTAGTAGTCGATAAAATAATCATTGACCTTGGGGGAAAACACATTGAGCCTATTAAGTTTCCTTTTTTTAGTTTTACACCTATCCACCTATTTATCTCCTGGGATTGGTTTCACCTCGGCTTCGAACATGAACCACCTCCACTAGCTTAGGAGCTCCATCCTTTAAATATGCCTTTTACCCACACAAATGTGAGTGGAAAAGGGGTTTACATAAAAGATACCATGGGAAAAAATTCCCTACATAATAATAGGATAGAAGGTATGCATGCCAAAAAATTTATTTAATAATAAATTAAATGAAGTTAATCAAATCACATACAATATTTTGGTCTATCTCAATATCAACAACATGCATGCAATGATTTTTGTATTTAACACAAATAAAACTAAATTATTAATCATTTTTATTTAAGATAAATCATATTATAATCAATTAGTTATTAAAATAAATTAATAAATTCTTTTATCTTAATTCTTATCTGAATTTCCTTAAGATTCGCATTCATTTTAAATGTAAACAAATTTAAAAAATTCATTTAAAATTAACTATGTACAAAAATGTACCTTGGAGGAAATATGGTGAATACCTATCTGAGTTTACCCAACATGTATTATTCATTTATACAGTTTTACATGTTATTGTCAAAATTGTAATACATGATGTATCACATAATTTCATGAAGTGTAAAACTACAAGAACTAGAGAAAAATTTGGTCCTGTGTTATGCTTCAGTGCATGTAGAGTAATAACTGCAATACGACTCATACATGATATGATGATGTTACCAAAACGTAGATATTATTTAAACACACACACACAAATATATATATATTGAAAACCTATCACGTGGAATGTACTTTCAACGTAATGACCACACGCAAGAACATATCTCTTGGTTTATGTAATATAATAAATAAATTTTCAGTCTACATAATTTTGTATAAAGATGTCACGTGTAAGTTAAAATACATGGTGTTTAAGGATCTCAATATCTATATGATTTATATTCCTAGGGAATTTTTTTGTAGATCATAGCACTTTCGAATAGAAAACAAAATGTGTCCAATGGTCTACACCCCATGTGATCTACGAATTACATAGTCACTAGTTAGGTAGTCCATGTATTGAAGTACAATGCCAGTCTGTGACTTAGTGGAACTTCATGCCATGTACGTGGGTTACATGTCTTTTAATCTGGTTGACCATGTGCCACCTAGGTCTGGTAACATATGTTGTGGGAATTAACTACACATCCTGTCTCTAAAGTACATAGTTCGAATTAAGTGATGAATTAATTCATAATGCATTGAACACACCCACACATTGTGTAAATCAAATTGAATGGTTTGTTCTATTATGTTATCCTGATATAATCCTTTGAACCTGTGTATGAGATCATATATTTTATATTATTCATAAAATTTCTCATTTCCATTAGATCTGCGATAAATGAAGTAGGAATAATCCGATATCGTGATTCGAATTAAAAACTGATTAAACAAGAATTGAAAAACAAAATAAAAAATTTATAAATCATCAATAATCATTAAAAAATTATATATAATTATGTGACCACTCTAATACACCTTGTAGGTTTCGGTTACAATGGAAGCATGTGATATGATGTTCTCGTCATTTCTTTTTCTCAGAGGAATATTAATCATAGATTTTACACAATATTGAACATTGTGATCAATGATATTAGGTAAAAGAATAAACCAATTTAAATAACAGCACAACCAGAGGGAGGATCCTAAAATATTATATAAAATTAATTTAATTAATTAAAGAATTACCTTTGTTGGAATTATTTCTTCATTAATGAATTGGGGACAGATCTGTGCTACATTGTCATTGTGTTCTAGGAATCATGTCCAGATTCCATATAATAGTGATACATATGTTTTGCATGAATCTATGGACATAACCAAAGGAATATTTGGGTGCTATCACAGATGATCTTTGTGCTTCCATCATCCACCTTTGATCGGTTCAAGAGATTCTTCCAAAGTGTTCTCCTTGATCTGATGGAGGATGATTTCAATCTGTTCTTTGGATTATTCTTGGAAAAGTGATATCTCTAGGGCTTGAGAGAAATCTCCAAATTCATTGTGCACAAACAGAAAAATGAATTGGGTCATGTGAAAATAATGTTATTACGTTTATATATTACCATGGTTAAAAATGTATTTTGACAAGTGCCCTTAATTTTTTATTTAATACTACTGAAAACACGATGTCAAATAATAACATAAATATTATTATTTCATGGTATGTTATTAACATTATAATTAAAATTAAATATTATTTAATAAAATAATATTAAATATTTATTATTTTGTAACAAGACAATTATACTTAGTCCACTATTCATCCATAATATTTATCTGGCCCTGAATAATGACTATTTATATATTAAATAAACATCAATATATTATTCTGCAATAAATAAATAAATATAATATTCACTGAATATTAAAAAATTATTAAATATTCCTCTCATTATAAATTTTCACAAATCACTCGTGAAAGAATAAATGAAATCATTAATACATGAATAATTAGTAAATCACGCATCGGACTAATATTTATTCAACTTGTTTAATAATAAATAATAATATATTATTTGTCTGTTATTTTGGATACACTTAGTGTGTTACCCACTATGCCTCTTTCTCAGTGGCATTATGTGATGTAGCCTAATGTCCCAGGCTAGAAACTAGAGAAACACCTAGGTATCCATCGCGAAAAAACATAATTCAACAACAATATGTTATCTAATAAAAACAATTACTATGAAATATAATCCCTTTATCATGATATCTCAAATCAATAAGGTTGCATGCAGGTGCTATCAACCTATGTTCTGGATCACTCCATCTTCGACTTCCTTGAAAGTGAACATTCCCATAAAACAACATGGACATGGATGTAACGCCATGACCCCAGTTACCCAGAGTTGGTTCATTATTACATAACATTGGCATGATCACAAAATATCATGTCTCGAATGACCGATTAGATTTTTAGACTTGGAAACACTAGATATATTCATAAGTATTACATTACATCATAATGTGAAAAACTAAAACAAAAAACTTGACTCCATAGACCACACTCGTATCCCCTCATACTATCCTTGTATGTCATTCATAAAATACTTCTTCACATCCTGGGAAAAATAAAACATAGAAATGGGTGAGCTCAAATTCCCAATAAGGATAACAATATAGCAGAAAATTTCATAAATAAGCATAAACATTTAAGGCAATGTATAACTAAAATAAAAGACTTTTAAACTTGAACTTCATCATAATATGGATGAATTAAAATGAAATAATTCCATTTACTTATTCAAATGGATATTCTTTTAGTCGAATAATGACATGCAATATAAATATCCACTTTCATAATGAAGTAATGCATAATGCCGGACTATCATAACCACATAGTCAAGGCCTTGTGCAAAGACTACAAATAATATTAGGTCAATGCCTTGTGCCAAGACACTAGTTTGTCTCATGAGACCTACCGATTCATCGACGAGCTATAGCGGGCTCCACCAGTCACTTATTAAGTCCAATGCATTCCTCATATGAATAGGATTAAACATAACATAAACATTCATATTAAAACTAGCATATGAAATGTCAATAAATTCTCCATAATAAATGAATGGTATAAAAATAATATATCCATAGTAAAAATTATCCCAAAACTTTCAACACAATATGGAAGATTTGTATCATAATAAATCAACGTCAAAAAAACTTAAAATCCACCAAAGGATGTTGACATAGATTAAATCAAAACTATTTGAAAGAAATATCTCTTTTTTTGGAAATTATTTAAGAGTCACATAATTATAAAAGAAAAAATTTACATTGAAAATATTCATGTAAGCCTATAAGGGAATATTGAATGATTTTATAACAGTGTAAAATAGTCGCACCCACCCTATAAGTTAAAAATTCATTCTTACCTAAATTTTGTCGAAAAGGTTTAAAAGGACCTTATTTGGAAAACAATGGAAATATTCCTTTATAAACACCTTATAAAAAGTAAAAAAAATGGTATAAATTACTTTAACTCATATTCTATATAATTTTAAGAATGATTTCGAATACATTTTTAAGAAACATGGATGTGGATGATAAAGGGGTCCCAGTAGATAATTACGTGTAAACAACCTTGGATAATGACGAGATTGTGAAATAAAACCTTAACTTGTACTTTTCCTTGGATGAGGGCAGGTTAACCTCTTGTATAATATTAAAATCATTGTTATTTATTTATTCAATAATCATATACATAAATATGATATCATATATGATCTTTTAATATTTCTTTGTTAATAATATTTTAGTATTATCGTCGTTTTGGGTGTTCACATGCTCATTTTATTTTATATGTTTTGTTACATAATCCATGTTTTTTATCCATAGGTTTTATATTATTCATATCAGGAATGATATCAAGTCCTTAAAAAATATTTTTAATCATAAAATGAGAATTACACTTGAATGGATATGATGGGGAATGAATCTCATATCGTTCGTGGATACGGTAGTACGTACGTACGCACGAGCACAATATCATTCCTTTGATATTAAAATAATATATAATAGGATGATATATCATATATACAGAATAATTATCCTGTTATATTTATTATTTACATCAATTACACATCATTATCATACCCATCCAAATAATAATGTATTGAATAACAATTACACCACGACGTGGAGATGGTATGTCGTACGTACGCACATATGGTGACATGTCATTCGAAGGATGGATTGAATACTAAATATGGTTTACCATATTTATAATAACATAACATTATATAAAATATATTGGAGTTATTATTTTATAATAGAAATAAAAAATAATGAAGAAGTTGAAGAAGAAAGGAACTTGAAAGAGGGTGGTGAAAACATTACCTTTTTTTCAGCTTTTCATTTTGATTTGATCAAAAGGGCTCCTTAGGTTGGATTTATGATCAAAATAAGGCATCTAGGTTGAATTGAGGGAAGTTGAGATAATATTTGTGTAGTTTTTGGCCGAGAAAAAAGACTTTGAAGGTGTGAATTATATTGAAGGGGGAGTGCCCTTTTATAAGAGGGGTGAGGGGCACCTTAGGAAAAATATAAAATATTTTTTTATAATAAATTAATAATCGGTTTATAATGGCTCCAAAGTGAATTATTTAGAGTCTAAGGTGGGGATGGGTCGAAATCCTTTCATCCAATAGATTTTAGACTGGTTTGGGTCACTATTTTAACATTATCATTTATATTTAACTCTTTATTAAATAGTTTGACATTTACCATGTCTCTTTGTATTTCTATATTATATGGTTAATTATCTTACTATATACATCCAAGAGAACCCCAAGTGGTTCATTAATGATATAAATTTCATTATATATGTCATTTTTCCGAACCATCGATTTTTAAGAATATAATATCAATTAATAATATAATATGTGTTTTAAAAAATCTCTTTTATGTCAATTTTGACACTATTTGGTTTTTTTCTAAATTCATAGCAACATTATTACTTTGAGAATTATTCATTTAATCAAACCTTACATGTCATATTAACCTATAAAATTAGTGGAATTAATTAAAAGTCTCAAATTATATTTATTTGGGTATTTATAATATCAATTATTTTAATATTTCACTAATATGGTAATTACTGCATCATCATTGTGGCATAAATAAATTAAATTATTTAATGTCTGAAAATTATTAATAAAATACCATTATGTAGGAAGTATTTTTATTTTTCTTATTAATATTTATAATTGAATTTATCTTATGTATAACCCTATATTAAAAATGTTTTAGTTATTAAACATTGATTTTAACTCTTTTAACTCATCTTTGAATTAAATAATAACAAATGTACTAATCTAATCCAAGTGGACCAAAAAGGTTCCTATTTTATTCCTAAGGTTGTTTTTGATCGATTTATACTTAGAAAATAGAATTAGGACTTGTTTTATGGTAAGAATAATATCATTTTTACCCTTAATTACCCTATATACATTTAACCGTGGTAAATAAAAGAAAAAAGTTACTATTCACCAAAAAATATTTTTATCTTATTCAACCACGTTTTTATCATTAATATTAACTGGTTATCTTGGATTTTTGAAATTCCACTCACAGAAGCAGTGGAATTAAGTTTTATGTGAATTTGCAAATTCTCCTAGGAGATGGGTAAAAGACGGTGAAGAGTTCAATAAAATTTTTATATATTTAAATTATTCTAATCTAACTCTAATGAATTAAATTAAACTAATATAGGTATCATGTATCTATTTTGACCTTAATTAAATTAAAAAAAATAATTATTTAAATAAAAATATGGTTTTATGCTCTAACCCTGTGTTTTTCACTATTCATCAAAAATTAAATGTTTTCTGATTAATACCAAAAAATTCACCATAGGATAATTTCGATATTCTAAATCAAAAAATGAAGTCCATTTTGAATGATAAAATTTATAAAATTTTAAAAAAAATGTATGACTATTCAAAACGGCTAGTTTGATTGGCTGTGGTGTGTGTTAGATCTTGAAGTTTCATACAACAAAATCTACTGTATTATTCCAAGAGAAGCGTACCATGGAAGCTTGGGGTGTTGAATTATCCCTTCCTTCAAATAGTTTCATCCTCTAAATTTCTAGAATATTACTGCATAAAAAGACTTGGGTGGTTCTTCATCATATGTTCCTTGGGTTCCCACGTTGCCTCTTCCATCTTATGGTTTCTTCATAGAACTCTCACTAGACGAGTCGTCTGGTTTCTCAACATTTGTTCTCTGGTATCAAGATTCCTGACGGGATTTTCAGAATAAGATAGATCAGGTTCCAGTTCTACTTCCTCATAGGTGAGTACATGTGTTGGGTCAATCATGTATTTTCTCAATAGTGATACGTGGAACACATCATGAACTTGGGTGAGATTTGGCGGTATTGTCAAACGGTAAGTTACATCCCCAACTCGTTCCAGAATTTCGAAAGGTCTGATGTACCTGGGACTCAATTTTACCTTCTTACTGAAACGTATAACTCCCTTCCATGGAGATACCTTCAGTAAAACATGATCTCCTACCTGAAATTCCAAATCCTTCCTTCGGTTATCAGCATAGCTCTTCTGCGTACATTAAGCTGCTTTTATGTGGATTTGGATTACCTTCACCTTTTCCATCATTTCCTCCATCAGTTTTGGACCTACGAGTTTTCTTTCACCAACATCATCCCAAAAGGTTGGTGTGCGACATCTCTTTCCGTATAATTAATCATATGGGGCCATATGAATACTCTAATGGAAGCTATTATTATTGGAAAATTCTACCATAGGTTAATATTGATATCTCATACTGTTAAATTCAAGTGAAAATGGTCTCAACATGTCTTATATGGTTTGAATAGTCCATTCTGATTGTCTATCATTTTTGGGGTGGTATGATTAGCTCAAATGAAGTTTAGTATCCGGGTATTTCTGAATAATTTTCCCCAATCTTGATGTAAAACGGGGATCACGATCCAAAAAAATTGATAGGGGTACCCTATGAAGCCTCACAACATCATTAATTTATAGTCCATCTAGAAATTCAAGTGGTAAATCTTCCCTTATAGCATGAAAATGTGATGACTTGGTAAGACGATCAATAATGACCCACATCGCATCATTCTTTCTATAAGTCTTTGGTAGTCCAATGAAAAAGACCATTATGATATTATCCCATTTCCACTTAGGTATGGGAAGAGGTTGCAATACTCCACCAGGTTGTTTCCTTCCAACTTTCACTTGATTACAAACCATAAATCTTGACACAAAATCAGCAATCACTCTCTTTAAGTTGTCCCACCAAAAATTTTCCTTAAAATCTCTATACATTTAGGTGCTCCCAGGGTGTATAGAGAAATTGGAACTATGAGCATCGTCCAAAAATTCCCATTTTAGATTAGGTATATCAGGAACACAAAGTCTCCTCCCAAATTTCAAAATTCAGTCTTCATACACAAAGTCACTCAATCTCCCATCATTCACAGCTTTAATTGTCTTTTTGAACTCTTCATCATCGGTCTGAGAAATCTTTATCATTTCTAATAAAGATGGGTTGTCAACCATTTGATATAGTATCTATGTTTCACCTTCCATAGTTATTCCCCTATCCAACTTTACTAGATCCATGAAAATTAGATCCCTTTCAACTCTCATTTTGTTCAAAACTCCAAGATCCTTTCTACTCAAAATATCTGTCACTTTATTTTCCTTTCCTGGGTGGTAGTGTATCGTGCAATCATAATCCTTGATTAGTTCAATCCATCACCTTTTCCTCATGTTGAGTTTTTTATGTGAGAAAATATACTTCAAACTCTTGTGATCAGTATATATCTCACATTTTTCACCATAGAGATAATGTCTCCATATCTTCAATGAAAATATTATAGAATATAACTCAAGATCATATGTACGATTGTTTTTATAATGAGTTTTCAGCTATCATGATGCATAGGGAATGACTCTATCATTCTGCATAAGGACACAACCAAGTCCTTTTGTCGAGGCATCACTATAAATAACAAACCCGTCATTTCTCGATGGTAGAGTGAAAATAGGATAATTGAATAATCCTCTCTTTAGTTATTCAATAAATTCTTCACACTATTTTTTCCAAAAAAAAATTACTCCTTTACGTGTGATCTTTGTTAATGGGATATCCAATCGGGTGAATTCTAGATGAAACATCGATAATAACCTTCTAAACCAATAAAACTGCTTACCTCGGTTTTACTCGATGGTATTGGCCATTCATGGATTTCCCTTGTATTAGAAGGATCAATAGAGATTCCATCTTTAGAGAAAATATGGCCAAGAAAAAAATCTCTTGAAGCCAGAATTCACACTTTCTAAACTTCCCATTTAATTCATGTCTTCTCAGAGTCTTCATGATAATGCGCAAGTGGTTTTCATGAGCATTGTAGCTTTTGGAATATACCAAGATATCATTAATAAATACCACCAATAAATCATTGAGATATTCCTTGAAAACTCTATTCATTATATCCATGAATACAGTGGGTGAATTAGTCAATCCAAAATGCATTACTATAAAATCGTAATGCCCGTACCTGATTTGAAATGTTGTCTTTGAAATGTCTTCCTTCTTCACACAAAACTGATGGTATCCATATCAAAGTTCAAGCTATGAAATTTATTGATCTCATTATAGTTGGTCAATTAAATCATCAATGTGAGGTAGGGGATACTTTTTATTTATCGTTATAACATTAATCTCCCTGTATTTGATACAAAACCTCATAGATACATCTTTCTTTTTAATAAAACGGAAAGGGTCTCCTCATAGAGAAACACTATGGTGAATAAATACCTTATTACTCAATTCCCTAGGTTTTTTATTTAGCTAAACTAATTCCACAATGGACATTATATAAGGGGTCTTTGATATAGGCCATGAACCAGTATTTAAATCAACAGAAAACTCAATTTCTCGTTCGGGAGGATGTCTAGGTAAATCCTCTGGAAACACATCTACAGATTCATTCACAATAGGTACATCCCACATTTGAACATTCCTTTCCCCACCCATGGTTATTTCATCCTCTTCCTCCTTGATAATTAAATTTAGTTGAGCTACAGGGGGTGGATCAAGATAAGAATCAGGTGGTGATGATCCTTCTCTAAAGATAAAGTGTTCTTTATCCCCATCATCAAAAATCATAACCTCCTTCTTCATACAATAAATCATAGCATCATGGTCCAAATTCCAATCCATACCAAGGATTATATCAAATTCAATAATTGGTATGATGATGAGATCAGCGGATATAGAACATTTATGTTCTCTAATGGGGGCAGATTCACAAAACATTGTTGCAAAGATAAATCCATTTGGAGTTTTAACAGACAACTCATTTGTTAGATAAAATTGTAAAAATCTAATTTTCGTAGAAAACTGGAATGATATGAAACAATGTGATGATCCAGAATCAAATAATGAATTTTTTAAACTTGAGGAAACCATTAAATTACCTGGCACCACATCTTTCAGATCGTCTACCTCAGCAGTAGTGATAGTATAAGCATGGCCTTGATCAGTTGGCCTTTTCTGAGGTATGTTCCCTTGACGCTTAAAACATTCATTTTCATAATGTCCCATATCCCTGTAGCTGTAGCATTGAACATCAGTAGCTTCTTTCTTACCCTTTCAAGCACGAGCTTGGTGGACTTTTTCACCACACTTGTAATAGACTCCCATTCCTTTCAAGAAAGTACCAGGGTGTTTCTTCCAACATTTATTGTAGGATGGATATTCAAATTTTACCTTCTTCTCCTTATTTCCATTCCCAGAGTGATTTCCAGATCTCTTATTCTCTTTCTTTTCTTAAATTTCATAAGACATAGAGAATTCCTTTTCTGTCTTGATAGGACATGAGAAAATATCTTCGTACGACGAGAAGGATTGTGAGACTAATGCTCGATGGAGAAATGGTTTTACCCCATCAATGAAATGATAAATATTACACTTTGGGTTACATATATAATCTGTTATATTCCTTGCTAACCTTGTAATGTTATCCTCATACTTTGTGACATTATCATCCTCATTTTGTCTCAGACTCGGATATTACCTTTCCATATCAACTCGATGGTCACAAGGAAATTATTTTTCTAAAAAAATCTCTTTTAACTTCCTCCATTCCATATTTGATACAAAATCATCTTCCTTCATGTTTTGAATCAATGAACACCAATGATTAGCTTCTCCAGTGAGGCTGTAAACTGCCATGATAACTATTTCTCTTTCACTAATCCCCAAGGTGTGGAACATTTTATCTAAGAAATTTATTCATTGCTCACCTACTAAAGTTATTTGAACCCCCATTAAATGTTGGTGGTTGTTGCATCATGAAGCGATCTAACATTGATCCTCCATACTGCGGATCAGGGTGCTCTATACGGGTAAGGTTATTATTCATAACCTGAGTGAATTGTCCTAGTATGGTGATTAGCTGATCAGCACCAGTTGCATCATCGGCTCCACTATAACTATCTTGAGCAAGAGGTCAATACCTACATGGAGTGCATGCATTTATATGGTTTCCATTTCTTCCACTAGGAACCATTTCGAAAGAATGGCATAAACTAGATCAGTTTATGAATCAAAATACATAATTCCATACTTATAAAATACTTAACCTAAATTGAACTATTTATGGATATAATCCATAATCATAAAAAATTGTTTTTTTGAGGAAGTATATACTCATAAACCCTTCATAATGGTGAGTAAATAAAATGAGAATTATCCTAAGAAAATCCCCCGGGAGTTTCGTAACCAAGAGTGAAGCAAGGCATGTTGTCGTGCACCAGTTCTCATTCGAGTGTAGCTCAAAGTAGTGTTTTCTAGTTTTATCCCTATGTACATTTGTGCCAGAGCCACCTCTACCAGCTCATATCTAGAGAGGGATGTATTGATCAAAAAACACACAAAATCTTAACAATGCCATAATTCTATAAAGTTCTTCTATACTAATCCTTAAAGTCTATCGTAGGGTTATGTGCTCTAATCAGAGTTTATCTAAACCTAACTTCCAAGGTTTGTACTAAATTTCGTCTAATACAAACTGTAATGCCCCGACCCCAGTTACCTAGAGTCGGTGCATTATTATATAACATTGGCATGATCACAAAATATCAAGTATTGAAAGACCAATTAGTTTAGTAGCCTTGGAAAAACTATATATATTCAGAAGTCTTAGATTACATCATAATGTGGAAAACTAAAACAACATCTTGACACCATAGACCACAGTCAAATACCTTCATACTATCCCTGCAGTTCATTCATAAAATACTTCTCCACATCCTGGGAAAAATAATACATAGAAAGGGGTGAGCTCAAATGCCCAGAAAGGATAACAATATATCAGGGACTTTCATAAAAAAAGCATAAACATTTAAGGCAATGTATAACTAAATAAAAATCCTTTTAAAGTTGAACATCAGCATAATATGGCAGAAGTAAAGTGAAATATTTCCATTTACTTATTCACATGGATATTCTACTAGTCCAATAATCACATGAAATATCATTAACCACTTTCATAATGATGGGATGCATATTGCCAGACTATCATAACAACATAGTGAAGGCCTCATGCCAAGAATAAAAATAAGATTTTGTCAAGGCATTGTGCCAAGACACTTGTTTGTCTCATGAGACATTCTGATGCATCTAGGAGCTAGAGCATACCTTAGCCATTACTTATTAAGTCCAATGCATTCCTCATATGAATAGGGTTAAACATAACATAAACATTCATATTAAAACTAGCATATGAAATGTCTATACTTTCTCCATAAACCATTAATGGTATAAAAATAACAAATCCATAGTCAAACATATCACAAAACCTTCAAAACAATATGGATGTTTTGTATCATAATAAATAAACTTCAAATAAGCTTAAAATCTATCAAAGGTTGTTGACATAGATGAAATCAAAACTATTTGAGAGAAATATTTCTTTTTTTTTGAAGTTATTTAAAAGTCACATAATTATAAAAGAAAAAATTTACTTTGAATATATTCTTATAATCTTGTAAGGTAAGCTTCAATGATTTTATATTGGTGGAAAAGAGCCACACCCTCGGTATAAGTTCAAAAATACATTCATACCTTGATTTTGTCGAAAATGATAAAAAGGACCTTATTTGCAAAACGACATAAAGATTCCTTTATAAAAATCTTATAAAAAGTCAAACAAGGGTATAAATGAATTTAACCCATTGTATGTAAAATATTAATAATGATTTGAAATTAATTTTTATGAAACATGGATATGGATGATGAAGAGGTCTTAATAGATAATTACGTATAAACAACATTGGATAATGAAGCGATTGTGAAATAAACCCTTACCGTGTACTTTTCCGTGGTTGAGGGTAGGTTAAACTCGTCTATATTATTTAAATAACTGTAATTAAATTATAAAATAATCATATTAGTAAATATTATATCATATATGATCTTAAAATATTGCTTTGTTAATAATAACTTAGTATTATCGTCGTTTCGGGTGTTCACTTACTCATTTTCATTTATATGTTTTGATACAGAAGTCGTTTTTTTGTCCATAGGTAGTATGTTGTTCATATCTATAATTATATCATGTCTTTAACTATTATTTTTAATAATAAAATGAGAAATATACTTGAATGGATATGATGGTGAATGAATCTCATCGCGTTCGTGGAAACGGTAGTCAGTACGTACGCAAAAGCGACAATATCATTCCTTTGATATTACAATAATATATAATTGGATTTTATATCATATATACAGAATTATAATCATGTTATATTTATTATTTACATCAATTAAGCATCATTATCATACCCATCCAAATAATAATGTATTGAATAACAATTACACCATGACGTAGAGACGGTAGGCCGTACGTACGCACGTATGGTGACATGTCATTCAACGGATGAATAGAATACTGAATATGGTTGTACCATATTTATAGTAACATCACAGTATATAAAATATACTATATTTATTATTTTATAATGGAAATAACAAAGAAAGAATAAGTTGAAGAAGAAATGAACTTGAAAGAGGGTGGTGAAAACATTACATTTTCTTCATGTCCTTCATTTTAATTTGATCAAAATGGATCCATAGGTTGGATTTCTGAACAAACTATGGCCACTAGGTTGAAGTTAATGATGTTGGACGAATATTTTGGCATGGTTTGGCTGAGCCAAAAGGATTTGAAGGTGTGAATTAGAGAGAAGGGTGAGTTCCCTTTTATAAGATGGGTGAGGGGCACCTTAGGAGAAACTTAAAATATTTTTTTATAATAAATTTATATTAAGTTTAAAATGGATAAAATTTTACTTATTTCAATGATAAGGTGGGTATGGATCAAAATCCTTACAAAAAATATATTTTAGATAGGTTTGGGTCACTATATTAACCTTATAATTTATATTTAACTCTTAGATAAATAGTTCGACATTTACCATGTCTCTTTTTATTTTTATATTATATGGTTAATAAACATACTATATACATCCAAGAGAACCCAAAGTGGTTCATTAAAGATAAAAATATAATTATATAATTCATTTTTCCAAACCACATATTTTTAGGAATAGAATATCAATAAATAATATAATATTTCTCTTAAAAAACTCTTTTATGTCAATTTTGACACTATTTGGTGTTTTCTTTTTTCTAAATTCATAACATAATTTTTACTTCAAACCAAATTCATTTAGTCAACCATAACATGTCATATTAACCAATAAAATTTGTGGAATTCATTAAAAGTCTCAATTTATATTTATTTGGGTTTTTATAATATCAATTTTTTTTAATATTTCACTAATAAGGTAATTACATCATCATCATTGTGTCATAAATAAATAAAATTATATAATGTCTAAAAATTAAAAATAAAATACCTTTATATAGGAAATATTTTTACCCTTATAAATAATATTTGTAATATATTTTATTCTATGTATAACCCTATATTAAAAATGATTTATTTATTAAACTTTTATTTTAACTCTTTTAACTCTTCTTTGAATTAAATAATGATAAATGTCCTAATCAAATCCAAGTAGACTAATGAGGTTCGTATTTTCTTCCAAATGTTTTCTAAGGTCTAATTATACATATCCAATAGAATTATGACATATTTTAGGGTAATAAATATATCATTTTTACCCTTAGTTACCCTATATTAATTTAACCATGGAAAATAAATGTAATAAGTTACTATTCACAAAAAAAATTATTTTTATCTTGTTGAACCAAATTTTACTCCTTTATATTAATGGTTTCTCTAGGATCTTCAAAATTACACTCACTGAAGTGGTAAAATTATGTTTTATGCCAATTTGAAAATTCTCTTAGGAGATTGGTAAAAGACGGTGAAAAGTTAAATACTATTTTTATATATCTAAAATTATTCTAAACTAACTTCAATGAATTACATTGAACATATATTGGTATTATGTATCTATTTCGACCTCAATATAATTTAAATAAATAATTATTTAAATAAAAATTTGGTTTTAAACTATAACTCCGTTTTTTTCACAATTCATCTAAAATTGAATGTTTTCAGAAAAATACCAAAAAATTCACCCTAAGCTAATTTAGATATACCAAATCCAAAACTGAAGTCCATTTTGAATGATAAAATTTATAAACATTCAAAAATTTGGTATTACTATTTATAAAAATTAGTTTGATTGGTTGTGGTGTGTGTTAGAACTCGAAGTTGCGTACAACACACGATACTGTATTATTCAAATAGAAGAGTACCATGGAAGCTTGGGGTGTTACAATGGATTTATTTAGTCTGAATCATTTAAATCAAATGGACTGAGATATAAATTTATTCTAAATAATAAAAGGGAAAATCATATCTTGCATTATTTATTTATTCAATATTAATTAGGATGCACTCAACCTATCATACCTCACTAAGAACATCTGTTGTCATGGTTTTCATAAATAAATAAATGTACGTGACTCTTAAAAATAATTAATAATAAACTTAATTTATATGGAAAAAAACACATGTTAACATTTAGGAACATCCAATGACACATAGAAATGTAAATTTTCGACTAGTGGGTCTTGTTCTCATAATATCATTCCACATAATACCTTGGGAATACACGATGAGAAGTTGCATCAAAATCCTAGGATTCTCCACCCCAGATAGAATTTATCATTTGGGTCTCTCAAATTATATCATAAATCCATAGAAAATATATTCATCAATAGTTTTGTTGAACATTAGGGTTCTCATCCTTACGGACAACTTCTATGACCTTTTAGTGTGACAGCTACTCATAGAACATTATCATATACTACGTAATGTAGAAGAACAATCATGATGTGATAATGAGTTTATTAATATGAAAATAATAATAATAATAGTTATCATAAGTTACATAAAATTTGGTTTTATGGAACCAACTAAAACATTAATGATGATTTTTGAGGGAGAAATTCATTTTAAGGGTATATAATGTAACGCCCTGAGTTTTTGTGGACCCCTTTTTCAAATAAATTAGTTTTATTTTTTATAGTCCATTTTACACTACACTAATTCAAACATTAATTATAATACACACCAAGATAAACTTTCACTAAACCCAACACCGACTTGGCTTGCGCATAACGCATCACTAAGTGTCTACAAAACATCATTTTATTGTTATAATTACATAAATTAGATAGTTATAAACAATTAGTTATTCTTATTAATATTAATAGTAATAAATAATTCATAAATATTATTTATTATAGGTTTATATAAAAAAAATTGATAATTAAACATCTAATATTGGTAAAGTCTTTCTACGTTTTAAAATACTATTTTCTCAAATGATCTTCTTTTATGTCTTTATGTGAATAATAATATAATTAATTGTAGGAAATTATATAAATTCAATTTGATAAAATAAAAATAGTTTTTTAATTCATATTTTTTATTTTATCTTCTGATCATTTTTAGGGTTTTTTTGAAATACTACATTTATTGATGAATACTGAAAAATAGTGAATTTTAATTCAAAACATATTTTCCATCTAATTTATTTATAGTGTAAAATTATATTTTATTTTATATTTAACGTATAATTATAATATTTTTAAATTAATTAATACTATCTTACTAAATGAAATAAATTCCATATTGAAATTTTATATCAAAACATTCTATTCTTTTATAGATATTTTCTCAAAAAACTCGATGTACGAGCTACATGTGGGATTAAATAAAAATTAATTTCATCCAATTATGTGATTAGAATTTATAAGAATGGATTAAATATTTTTAATCATCATAATTTATAACTTTTATTATGTTAAAATTAATATTTACCAATAATATTAGTGAAAGTGATTAAAATAAATTACAACGATTTAGAGAAAAATTAGCTCAACAAATGACAAAATCCTCAACATAAGGACCAAAATAACCTAGTAAATTTTCAAAAATCCATTGGATGTTTATATTATGTCCCTATACACTATTTATTCATATTGGGACCATTACTGGATCCATTTTTATTGAAAAAACATGGGGATAATTCCCATTCCAAAAAATGACCAGAATACCACTCCCCCTCCACTATAAAAAATAACTCACCACTACCACTTATTTACAACTATTAGTCCCTTTTCCTCACTGAAAACATTCTCAAATATTCTCTTAAAACCTTTCAATATTTACTATAATCCTCCATTTGGGTAGAAAGACATCCAGGGATGCCCTTGCGTTTAAACTGAGAGGTATTACCCAAAGAAGACGTAACATCCTTCCTCAATATCTTTTGTCTTATTTTCATTCTCCACAACCTCAATTATTCCTATAGATGATTATATAATAACATAATTATAATCAATATAACTATATTTTCTTATTAAAAAATTTAAATATATACTTACACACACATCCATGTAATGGGTAATGAACTTACAGTTCTTCTGTACAACAAATTATCGCCTCACAAAACGATGTTGTTTGTTTAATCATTACCACCTATCATGGTTGGTAATTATGATGGAAACTATTTTTAATATTATTTATCTGATATTTATGATTTATTAATAGTTCTAAAAATTTTATATAACACATACCTTCAATATTTCCATTTTTGTGAATACGATAACTTCATTTGTGGACGTGTGAACTACCACCTTCTCAAAGTGATGTGATTCACTCACACTTTAGGTTGAATGTTTTGGGGATTATTTTAGTGAAATTAAATTATATATTTGAAGTAATAATTCTAATGTAATTATATTATATATATATATCATTTACGCTTTCCCATTCAATACGATAATAAAACAGAAACAATGTTTATGTGTGCGTATGGCCTTCCATATCCATGAATAGTGTATTACATTTCATCTTTATATATATTTTTTATTATTATAATTAGATATATATTGAATATATATGATATTTATATCATTATTTAAATTCTATAAATAAGTAAATCCTTATCTATGTAAGATGACCTAGAATAATATGTAAAAATATGTATGAAGAACAAAGAGGATATTATTAGAAGCGAAACCCAAACATTAAATTTTCAATAAGTGGGTAATATAATGTCATAATCAAACCATATATGGTATTAGATATAATAATATGGTTTTTAAAATATGAATAATAAAAAAAAATTTATACAAGATTTTTGTACAAGTACGATGAGATTCAATACATAATGTAAGGTGGTTTCTAGTCTCACTTTTATTTTAGTGAGATTTATGCCTAATTCACCACTTGATGCATTTGTGTGGTTCATATACGACCCATGAATATATTTTATGATTATTATCCTTAAATATAATATTATTTACATATATATTTTATGATACCACTATCATGGGGTTATGTTTTTAAATATGATATTTTCATCTCATTTTCATGTAAAAATGGATTTGAACTTTTTTATGGTTTTCAAATAAACCCTTATAAGATTTCAAAGTGTTTTAGATAAATGGATTTCAAAACATTTTCATTCTTTCGTTATATGTTTTCAATGCATCTTCAATGAAATTGGTTTTAAATCGTATTAAATATTTATTTACATTATTTCAATGTGTTTATAAATAAATGTTTTTTAAAATGTTTTCAATATTTCTTTATCGGTTTTCAAATTATTTTCAATGAATTTTTTTTCAAATAATTTTAAAGATTTCCTTATATTTTTTTAAGTTTATTTTAATTTAATGTGGTTTTAAAATGGTTTTATGTTTTAAAAGTAATTTTTTAAATACGAAATGATTCTTTTCTCAAGAAATGTTTTTAATAGATATTTCAAAATTATTTCCATGTAATATGAAATATGTCTGTGTTACTCATTCCATTGTTGGAAATGATCCAAAGGTTCCTTTCATATCCATTTTTTGAGTGGTTTATGATTTAAAGGAATTATTTTTAGTAAACCCATTTCTCATTCATAGGTGATATTCTTATGAATCCCAAATCTTTTCACATCTTATGCTTTGAATAAGTTATTCTAAAACATGTCTTTATACATATGTTATGATATGATTACAAGTTTAGGGAACTACTGTTATTTCATGGGATATGATATGATTGATTATGATTGTGTGGAATATATATTTATGATTTTATTATGAGATGGGTGGGACCTATATCCCACTCTTCGGTATTGCTAAAATATTTCAATCTCATGAGATAATGATGGTATTAATGTTGACAGGCTTAATCACCTATAGAGAATGGGGAAACCTGATCTACTATAGGATGATTTAGAATAAATAACACTTATAAAGAACGTACTGGGACTGGGAATGGTCATGTGTCCCACCCAATAGTTGTAATATTCAGGAAGTGGCATGTGAACTTTTTCCAATTCACTTTGAGTATAAGGGAATTATATTATATGTTTATATGTCTTCCCCAATTCTATTTAGTATTCCTATGATATGATTTCATGGATAATTATCTTTATTACCTTATGATTCATGTCTTATAAACTTCTAATACTTAGACCACGATTTAAGTTTATGATCTTTGATATATAGGGAATCATCGTCTAATGTTATGATAATATTCTAATACATTTATTATCATTTTTTTTCATACATATCTCTCTTTTTTACCATTAATGAGCATCGGATCTCACCCACTTTTTTATTTTTTTCCCATGTCATAAAGATATGTATTAAATATGACTTGTCTAAGAAAGGTTATAGTCATAAAGAAACTAGGGCCAGTAATTTAATGATCATCTAAGATTGTGGTGGTAAATACTAGAGCCAGTAATTTAATGATCATCTAAGATTTTGCGTAATTATTTCCAAACTCAATCCTTCATGAACACCACAGTAGAATGGTGTGTTATTAAGGATGAATCGTACCCTATTAGACATGGTTGTATTAATATTGAGTCAGTGTGACCATACCCACCTTATTCTGGGTTATGATCTATAAACCATTTCATTCCAAGTTAACAATATTTCATCAATTTTAGTAATAAATACAATCTATATGATATAGATTGGAATTGTCTTTGTATCTATTATATATATATGTATTATATTATTTGATAAACATAACCCCAAATTAGGTAAATTTTTCTTTATTGGCAATCTAAATGAAATTTTATGATATTGATTATATAGAATTATAAATATCAATGTATTTTTGAAAAAACAATTTTATTAATTATAAAGGAATATTTTGCTCAATCTTTCGTTAGGTGGAAATTTGAATGAATAGAAGTTCAAAAAAACAAATAAAAGTGATATTAAGATTCAAATTTAGTTATTTTGATAAGGATTTATAGATGAATACCTATCTTAGGTTATGAAAGAACCATAAAGTTATAGTAGAATATATCAAGATGAAAGAGGAATGGATTTATTATGGAAACTAATGATTAAATAATATTCGTATAAGATAATGAGAATACTTATTGAGAGTCTGTTGGGATTTTTAATTTTTATAAATAGTTAAATTTTATGAAATATGAAACGTAATCCATGTACACTAAAAAATCATTTCTTGGTGTATGAACTTGAAGGGGTAATGCCCACATGGTTCTTGTGATTTTTGAATAAAGAAACTAACATTAATGTTAGACATTATTCTTATAGAGATCATTCGGTGGTTAATGTTTTTAATAAAATTCATGGTATTGATAATAAAGAAAAATATTCTATGTATGTTATGATAAAAGTAAACTGTGATCTTTATTTACATAGAATATTATTATGATTATGAGATATATAAAATGGATTTCAATTCCACATTTATTAATAATAATTTTTTATATGTTTTTTATATGATATTAGGAGAATATTTTGAATTACAAAATCTATTCACCTAATATTTAAATAAATACTTTTTCTTCATTCATGTTTTGTTGATTGAATTTTGAAAAAACATGAAACTAAAACAATAATGAGAATCTTTATTTAAATAAAATTATAAATTTCAGTAATATATTATAAATGTAAAATTATATAGAATCAATAAAATTAATCACCATATGAAAACTGTATAAAATTTATAATAATTTAAGTGTTATTGTATGATTAAAAAAAATACTCTTTTCAATAAAAAAATGTTTTCATACACAAGAAGTTCTCTCATATGAAAATTAATTTTTCTAACTATTTGAAATTTTATTTGATATAAGGAATTTCATTTTTTTAATTAATAGGTATAAATTTTATATAATTACCCATTTCATTTCTTCACATAAGAAATTGGATATTGGGATTACATTTATTGACCATAATAGAAGTAATACTATTATTTTTAATGGAATGTATTATTAAAAATCTGTAGTTTTTTATCTAATAAGATTAATTAATACCAAAAAAATATTTAATTAATATAACATTTAAACCAATAAATAAATAAATTAACACTTATTCAATTGGAAATCAATGAAAAATAATAAAAATTACACTTAAAGATGAAAATATATTTTTCTAAAAAATATCCTCCCTATATATTAAATAGTTTAATTTAAATGTAAATCTTCAATTATATTTTAAGTGAATCTGATTATATGGGGTCAAAATTAATGTTCATTACATGAATATTTGGTTATATGGGTTATCTAATTATTCTTAATAAAATGTAAATTAATTAGTTAAAAACTGGTTAACTAAGTAAAAAAATTAAAACGGTAAAATGTACAAATCTAGTGTTAAAAAGGCTCGTAACATGTTTTAAAAGGAGGAAAAATATTTTTATATCCTTTATCATCCTCATGTAGAAACCAAAATTCAATATTTTCCTTTTTATATCCATTTACAATTGAATAATTTAATTCTATTATTTAAAAATAATGGGTATTCAAAAAAGTCCCATTTTCATAACTAATAAATGGGACACAATAACAACACTAAATATCACATATATACCTTATAAATACATCATAAAAAACCTCGATTTTAATATAAATAAATACTTACAACATGATCATGAACATTTTCCCACATAATATTTCCCAATGACCTTCAAAATCCTGTATATTTCGAAGAGAGTAAAATTTTCTTTTATATAAGTATCTCACTTATATTTATTTTTTCACCCATATTTTTTTATTTTACAACCCACAAATCCATTTTTATAAATTTAATTTATAATTATTAAAATTATTAAATATAATTACATTATAGGAATATATTTATTTAATCATCCACATCCACATAAAAAAAATGAACTTCAATGGAGTTTATTTTTTGCAGACAACCACCACCATGAAAAAATGATTTCAATTTTTAAATTTTTTTTTGTTACCTATAAAAAACACATAAAATTTGATTAAATAACTAAAAAAATATCTAAATTATACCTCTAGTTTTTATAATGATTTTATTCACTTCCTTAACCAAACATTCCCATTTAGTTAGAGTGTCTTATTTTTTGGGTCTATTTGAAAACCAATATGAATGGTGTTATAAGACACTTTAATGGATGACGATGTGAAATTAGATACTAATATTGTAATAATTTTATTTAAAAAAATGATTTTTTAATGTTATAATATTGTAATATTTCTATTTGACCCATTATTATTATACTATCCTTTATTTGATACGAATTTTCAAAACATGATTTTCTCTAATTTAGTTTTCACATAACGTAACTAAAACTATCATAAAAAGAGATGAGAAACTTATAAATAAATATAAAAAATATTTTCAAGTAACATAAATAATAAATTTATTCTAACTTTAATATCAATTGACAAATATTATTATTTATATTGTAACACGTTCATATAAAAATAAAAAATTACTAACATCCAATGGTAAAGATAATCAATAATTAACTAATATATTTGACTTAAATAGTCATATTTGAAGAATGTAAAATGAAATATATATGAATAGTATTATGAAATATATAATTAATAGAGTAATGTTTGTATTACATATTGTTATAGTGTGATCAACTATTTAAGAATTTAATGTAAGGATTTAATAGTATCAATTTCAGATTCATTGGGTCATTGTATTTATTAATTAAATATCCATTTAGTTCTTTAACTGACCATGAAACTAACCATTTTTACATTCCATTTCTTCATATTTAATAGGTAAATTAATTATCATTATAATTTACCTCTATATTTATAAAAAAATTATTAAATAGAAGTTATTCATTGCCATGAATAATACTCATTCTTACAAATGAATTTTTTTCTTCCATTTCCATATTTTTCCTATCAAAATGTTATTATTTAACTAAATGAAATTATATTTTTTTTTTCATTTATCTTATTTTCATTTATCTATTTTATTCTATTAATTATTTTTAACATCTCAATTAAGTGTCTGTTTTTCTAAAATGCCTTAAAAATATAAAAAAGTCATCCCATTTCATTATTTACAGCTCTTTATTTGTTATATTTATATTTTTTTAATTCAAGGATAATTTATTTTGATCCATTTATAATTATTTTTTATATATTATTTTTTTCCTTTCCAAAATATTTTTTGAATGAAAATATCAATACACCTCTTATAAATATGTTTAAGAGTTTGTATGAAAAAATATGCATTTTCAATTTTATTTTTTCTTAATTTATTATATATTATAAATTTATGGTTCTAATCACCCATTATATTTTGTTATAATATGATTCCTTTTATAGAATTATATATTTAATATCCTATGATTTTATAATCTAATATTACGTGATGCTTTAGAATGTTTAATAAACCCATTCTTTTCCATGGATTCTTTATGATATGATGTTTATTGATTTTATGTGTACCACATATGTAATGTGGAAGATGGGTGGAGTATTATATCCCCCAAAAATGAATTTTTTTAATTTCATTTCTCAGGGGATATTTAGGAATAGATATAATTAGTTGGTTCACATATGCATGATAATAATGAGTTTTCTCACATTTTTAGGCTTGGACATTATGAGCTTTTTCAATAAGATGTTGGAATAATTTGTATTCTATAAAGGATTTCCATATGATTATGTTTTTACAACATTTAAAATCTGTTTTATGAAGTTATTAAATATTTACATGAGGAATTTAATTCTCATTATAATCCATGTTTTCACATTTTTCTTTGTTTTTAAAATATTCCACCTTCTTATGTCATTCCCACATGCATTATAATTATTGAGATGTATTTTAAGCCATTTCATAACATTTATCATTCATTAGTGATATATTAATGATTTTATTTCACCCTACTATGTTTTATGATTATCTTTTTGGTGTTCTCATGATATGTTGATTAGATATTTATCCCTTGCACATGTTCTCCTTTAGTATTATGATATGATAAATTAGATATGATTTCCCTTACATAACTTTTGAGCTCAAGAATTACTTATGTTTACAATAACTAGGTTATAAAAATGATTATATCATATGATATATGTTCAAATTGTATAATATTATCATGATTATGTATAAATGTTTTCAAGTGATAAAAAATGAGATGCATATATATTAAATCACTAGGAAACTAAACATTTTGGTCTCTGGGTTGTATAAAAATAAATGGGGAGTATTATCAAAATAAATAAATTAATTTATTATATAATTTTTTTTATCAGTAACATTGGTTTGTATAATATTATGTTTTAGTTATATATATGGAAATTATTTTCGTTATTTTGATGATGGAATTAGTGAAAAAAATTAAAAACCCTTAGGATAAGCCTAAAAATAGGATAACATACTAATTTTTTGGTTATTTTATATATATGGTGCCTACTAATTATATTTCTATCTGTATACTAGCATGTGTATGTGGTGGAAGCACAAATTGTTCTAGTGGTAATTACACTAAAATAGGTTGGTTGAGTATTCAGTTGGTCTTCACTCTGTTGAATGGTGAGTGGAACTAAGGGTTTATGCTAAGGGAAACACTCCAATGATATATGATTTTGTTAATTCACAATCTCATTATCAACCATTATAAATTATTTGAATATATAATTGCAACAGTTAAAAAATCAGGCAGGGATAACCAATATTGAAACTTAGATATTCGTTGGTAAATGTATGCACATCATTTTTGAAATCCTCCTTCTAGGTTTGTATTTTAGTTATATGTATTTTCATTAATTTATGTATACTCATTCCCAATTTTAATTTAGTTAATGTAATATAAAGAATCCAAAATAGCTGAGTTAATAATGTTTGTGATGGACTATGTGGATATTTTCCTCCTATGAAATCAAATAAAATTTGGATTGGGATAAAAACCCATATGGAAATTCTCACACATCTATCTCAAGCTATAAGAATAAAAAATCATATTGATATATTGAACTAAATAAGAATGTATTAGCTTTCTATCAATTCATTCATCGGGAAATGTATACCCTATTTAGGGGTTCTTCTAATATACTTATTTTTAATTAGTAGTTTAATTCGATATAAAATATTTTCCTCATTATCTATTTTTCGAAACATGAAAAGGTTTTTATATTCATTTATTATTTATAAGGATATTCTAACAAAAGGTGGAATCTAGTTAATAATTACATATAAAAATAGGAAATGGACTAGGTTCAATGGGATGATTTCTAGAAGATATTTCCCTATAATTATTTTCTATAGACACTTCACACTAAAATTGAGTGATGATTTTCTGAATTGAAGAAAAATGTTGATAAATCTTTTTATAATATGAAGAAATTTTTACAAGAATCACAAGGTATGCTTATGGTTTCATCTCTGATACTGAATATTAAATTTACCATTTTTTACTAGATAAAATCCTAGTCATTGAAGGGAGTTATATATAAGATACATTGGAATCTAGGAAGTGGTTTTTTGATGTTCTCTTAATATAGATATGAATGTTAGAAACTCTCATTATTCTTGGAAAAATAAAATGAAGGATGAGTACCATGGATGCACCAATTATAATACTCGTGGTGGAAAGAAAGTCAAATTTCCAACATATAAATAATGTTGTAGAAAGAACCCATGAAATTACCTCAGGGGATCAAAGAATTTGTTTAATTTTGTGAAATTATAATATGGAGATAATGAAATTTGAATTGGTTATAATAATATAATTAAGAAAACATAGGATAATAATTCCCCTACTAATTCTCCATTTGGACTATGATTCTTTAAATATAATAATTTTGGGCATTTCACAAATCAATTCCATAACACGAGAAAAATGTAAATAATGGACCCTAGAATCCTCAAAAACCAAGGGAACAATGGATAGGATATCTAATCACTAGTACATAGATAGACCATAATAATGATTTAATGAAAGTTTTACTTATCCATTACATTAGAACAATGAATGTATGATTTCATTCAATTTCATTACATTATTTAAAACCATACAAGTTTGATAAGAATATTTATTTACACCCTGAAAATGAATTTTTAATTGTTATGCAATATTTTAGTGGTAATATTATTTCATCAATGATATATAACACTTCATCGATCATGATTTTTGGGAGTATACTCCTTGAAAATATATTTACACTTCCCTTAAAATAATATAATGTAAAATTGGACATATATTTGATCTATTGGGATAGATAACATATCACCTATTGGGATAATGAAATATCTTTTCATATCAAAAATCATCTTCTTATCATGTATCAATGTGAGGATGATTATTAACTCCTAGAGAAATAAAATGTTATAATATGGGTTATGATACATGGAAATTAGGGACTCTTTGAAAAAATTATATAGGAGGAAGTGTACATTAATGATTTTCATATTGTATGAGATTACATTAATGTATTTCCAGTTGAAATATCTATTCTTCCCCCCAGATCCTGAGGTTTATTTTTTTTATAAAACTCGTACATAAATAAATACATATCCAATATACTTCATATAGGATGGATCCCATTAAATTATAGGAACTAAATAAAAAACTACAAGTTAATTTGGATAATATTTTTATACACCGTTGTGCTTCACTAGGGGGTGCACCAGTCCTCTTTGTCAAAAGGAAGGATGGATAAATGAATCTTTTCATTTAATATGATGAGCATAAAAATAAAAATAAATAACAAGTACCTCATACACTATATTTATGATCTATTCAATCAAGTCATAGGAGCTTGATACTTCTCAAATATGGTCCTTTTATTTGGATACCATTAGTTAAGGGTCAAATTGTTGTTACATTAAATAGATCTTTTTATATGAGGTATGTAAAGAATGAATATATAGTGATACACTTTAGATTTATGAATTCCAATGTTACCTTCATGTATATATTCAATAGAAACTTTAGATAATAGCTTCAAAAAAATTTGTTTTATTTATAGATGATATTCTTATATTTTATATGATTTTGGAATATCATGAAGATAATTTATATATTATGTTAATATACTTGATAAACGAGAAACTATATACAAAATTTATCAACTTTGAATTTTGGATGCCTGAAGTATCATTCATGGTTCATGTAATCACATGAATAATAATATCTTCAGAAACATCAAAAAAAAATTATACAGAAATGTCACAGACTAACCACTATAACTAAGATCCATATATTATTTGGGTTAATAGGATATTATCAATCCTTTGTGAGAAATTATTCAAATAAATCAAATTCACTATCCAAGTCAACATTTAAGGGAGTGAAGTTCCATTGGATATAGAAATATTATACATGTTTTCAAGAAATAAAATTTAGGTTGGTCATCACTCGAGTACATACATTACATTTTAGTGGGGATGGTTCTGTAATATGTATTGATTCTTAAAAAAGGCCATGGATTTTATCATCAAACAAAATTATAAGGTAATTTTTATGCATCAATCCATTAAATTACTCATGATAAATATTACTTCACCCATGATGTGGATCTGGAGGTATTGATATTTTCATTAAATATTTTTCAGTATTATCACTATAAAAAACGTGATATATATACTTATCAAAGAGCATGAAATATATATTCACTTAGAAGGAGTTGAATATGAACCAAATAGTATGTTTGGAAATAATAATATAATATGAATGCTCAATAGATTACTATATAGGGCTGTAAAATAAGGTGGTCGATTCTCTATTAAAGAAATACCATGTTACTATATAAATTATGATGATTAAAAATTTACAAATACTCATGGATTACGAAAATATATATTTTGATATAAATTTTTTTTGATATAAATCCTATCACGAATAACTGACTAGTCAACATTCCATCCACATGAAGATTAAATAATCCTAGGGCTATAGAAAATGGTATTTAATATTCTAGATTTCAACTTGGATAATATGGTGGAATAGGTTTGAAACCTATATATGTTTCTTATAAAAACTAAAATCAAAGAAGGATCTTTTTATTATTTACAAAACTCATTCATGTAAAATTATCCAGGATGTATAAAGATGTATATATATCTAAAGGATAACATTTAGAGAGATATCATAGAAATGAAGATTATAGAATACATATCTAAATGCTTGGAAATCCTACAAGATAAGGTATAACAATAAAAGTATGAGGGTATATTACAAAAATTTCTCTTACCTATATTGAAATACAAAAATATTACCATGTATTTTTTCTTAGGACTCCTAAACATATCTAATAGAAATAATTACATTTTATTTGCATTCAATCAGTTTATAAATTTATCAAATTTAATTCCAATAATAGAATATTTTTATCTTGACAAACTCACAAATATATATGTAAGAGATTTTTTAATGACGAATTGAGTACCCCTCAACATTTTAATTGATTAAGATCCAAGGATTACCTCATGTTTCTAGAGAAGTATTTAGAATGAATTGGAGACATAGATGAGTTTCATCACATCATATCATCCTTAAATAGTTATCAAAACTGGTAGTACCATTTAAATAATAGTGGATATGTTGAGACCCTATTTTAATGATTTCATAGAATTTTGGGATCAACTACTCCCTCTGGAAGTGTTCCCATGTAAAAACATTTCCATTCCAGCATTCAGATGGAACTCTCTAATGCCCTTTAAGGGAAGAGATATAGGATTCCAACATGATGTGGGGAATTTTGAGATAAGAATTTGATAAGTTCTGACCTTGTCTAGGTAATCATGGATATGGTTCTAATAATTCAGCGGTAAGTAAAAGTGAAAAAAAATTGACATAACTTTTAAGTGGATAATTATCGATGATATATAAAGATTGAAGTTTGTGTCAAGGTGTTCCTTAAAATATTCCTATAGAATCAAGTTATTTTATTTGGGTAGAAAGGTAAGTTCATCCGTAGATACATTGGTTCCTTCAAGATCCTTGATCAATTTAGGGTCATATCCTATCACATAGCACTCCCTTCACACCTATCTCCAGTTCAAGATTTTCTATATCTATCACATTTGAGAAATTATATACTAGATTCATCACGTGGTCTATGATAAATATATTTACAAATGTAAAATGAAATATCATATTAATTACAAGTTGTATTGTTATTGGATTGTAGAGATGAGGTTATGAGGATCGTGACCAACACCTATTAATGGTTATGTGGAATAATCATAATATTGGGGAGAGTACATGTGATGTTTGAAAAATACCATCACATATATTTCCCCATATAATAAAACATTGAGGATGAATTTCCTTTCAAGTGTATATAATATAATGACCCACGTTAATAGAAAATTCATTTCCTTTAATAATTTTTAGTAGATTGACTTTTACACAACACCAAATTAAAATGAAAACAACGATAATTTAATAAAATAAATTTATTAAATATGAATACTATGTGATAGTAATTAAATTGGGACGTATTATTATATATAATAAATTTTTTAAAACTATGTAAAATGGAATAAATAAAATAAGCCATTTTATGCTTGAAAATGCACATTTCTCAATAATGTTTTTTACACAATAATTGCACTAATACAAGAATTAATTTTTCTCACCCATTGAAATTGTATTTTATAAAATGTTATTTAAATTAGTAATTAGTAGTTCTAAATTATATAAAAATTTATATTTCAATTTTTGGCATAAAAATAAGATTAATATGACTAATGTGAATTACCTTGATAATGGTAAAACTCTAATTTTTTGATATGTTTTCATTAAAATAATGTAATTTTATTATATAATAAAATAAAAGTATATATTATATTCATTGAATCTAGTATAATGATTATTTATATATTTAAAAATATTAACACTCATTAAATTACTAATTAATGCCAAATAAAATATAAATAACAATTTACATTGAAAATAAATTTTTATACAAAAAAAGTTTATATATATATATTAAATTTTTTAATTTAAAAATTATTTTATTATTATTTATAAATTGAATTATATTATATATGGAATGAAAGCCTTTTCATAACATTTATATTTATTTAATGGTATTTTTCTGATCTTATGTTTCTCTACCATGTTTTAGGATTATCATATATGTTCTCATGATCATCTACTTATATATTTCTCTCCTCCTTATGTTCTCTTTCTTGTTTATTATCTGATTAATTATGGTATATTTTTCTATTACTGAGCATTTGAGCTCACCCCTTTCTTCTGTTTTCATTCCTTGTGTGATAAAGATGACTATATCATGTGTTATGTCTATAAAAGGATCTATAGAACCTTGAATATAGATATTTGTTAACATGCATTGTAAAATAAGATGTTTATATAGATAATTTACAAGACATAAAACCTTTAGTTCCTTGTGTTGTTATACTCTTTTAGAGATGTAATATCTAAATCACGAAATTAATGTTTTATTTATGTTATTCTTATCGTGGTCCACTTCAATAAATTATTAGTCTAGTTTTTTAATGATTCAATGATCCATTTATATATTTAAACAATATTATCATAGATAGAAAATATTTATTACTGATGAAAATAAAAGATCTTCTTTTCACCAAAATAAAAGATAATTATTTTTTATACAAGTTTGATAGTTGGAGTGTTGTTATATTACTATTATTTTATATAAACGACTTACTATTTACCAAAAATTATTCCCTTTAAATTTTTTTAAATATGTGGTTGGAAACATTCTTCCCAACAAAAGACATGGGTGAAGTAGTATGAATATGTGGTATGTGGATCTATATAGATAGATCAAAGAGGTCTCCAAGACTATGGAAAAACACATATGTTGGTAAAGTTCTTGAGGGATATCATGGAAGACTCCAAGAATGGGTCATTACTAATATTTCACGGAACAAATCTTATGAATTTTAAAATATTTATAAAGAGTTGAAAGGATTAATTGGATTAATTTTATGTATATCATAGGATCAACCATGTATTATATGTTATTTCAATAACCCAATGTCAAAAATAATTTAACAAAACCAAATATACAACAATAGAACCCTCAATAGTTCCATTAGATTCCCATAAAAAATCATTAAGTGTTTAAAAAGTAAGTATATGTTCTTGTTCCTTGGAATAAATGATTAGATAATTGTGATATTTTACAGTAATTTTAGTTTCCAATATGAAAACGATAATATAATATATAAATTTTGGTTCATGTTTTTCTAAAATTATGGAACTATTGGTCTAAAGAGTTTCAAATACGATATGATAGTGAACTAAACAATATAGATAGTGTATATCACTAAATAAGATGTTATAAATAATTCTATTTAGATCAAGACTATCATTTTTGAACATGGGGTGGAGCCTAGTAATAATGTAGAAATTTTGATTTAATGTAATAAAAATGAAATTATTTCTCTGGTCACGGAACCCTATTCCCACTAATGGACCCAAAACAATATTCCAAAAATACCATATCATTAGATAGGTTATTGTAATTGGGAGTATAAGGATAATTTGAATTCTTATATATGAAAATATAGTGGATACATTGAAAACCTCATTAGTGCTAAGAAAGAATGAGCATCACGTTAAATATCATAGTATTAGATTATAGATAGATTGGATGAAATTGTTGTAAAATTAATATATGTTTTATAATAAATTAAATATCCATTTATCATTCATTAATGTGTGTAACATTTATATTTATTGAATATTTTAATTATAATTTAACATTTATGTATAACATTGAGTTTTCCCTAATCGATGATCATCATTAAATATTATTGAATTTTTTTAATATATTAATATGAGAATGATTAAAATATTTTATATGAAACTAGTTGTATTATATGATATATAAAAAATATACTCATGGGTTAATAAGTTGGTAATGGTAAATTAGATGGAATTTATAATTAAACAACATTGAATGTTATATGGTCATTTATATACTTAAGTATATATTCTTATTTTTATTCCCCATTATATGTGTTTTTTGAGATACCTTGAATTAGAACCATAATATTTTGATAACATTTTTATGAATTCCTTGAGGCTTATCTAATTATGGTTATTTAGTTATGTTTCTAATCATGTCATTAGTTAGATATTATCCAAGATATAATTTTTTCACATATATGATAAGAAAATACAATTGAGACCATGATTAAATTAGATTGGGGTAATAAATAGTCTAACATTGTTGGGGGACATGTGATATACCCATCCACTTGAATGAATGAAATGGGATGTATTCATTCATATTATTCAGTATACTTCAGAGAATCATGACTGTATGAGATGGTCTAAACAGGATTTACATATTCTATGTCTATCGGTCACGAATATTTCATAGAAACATGATTATATAGGTATACATCTAATGTATAAAAAATATCTTATGATGGACATGTTTATATAAAAATATTCGTATGTTTTTTACAATGTAACATGATATACCATTATAACTTGAGTAGAACTGAAATATTTCTATAGGCTTCTCTCCCTTCGCATCTATAAAATCGTGATTTTATCTTTTCTTTTAATGCTACAAATTCATGTAGGATCCCAGAGTTATTCATTTGAATAAGGATTAATTTTTTAACAAATATTTTGTTCCAAAATGAAAATATTTTGACCAACTATATTAAAAATATTTTGGATATATTCATAAAGAGTTTGAGGTTTTTTACAAACTCTTTAAATGATATTTTTTTCAGTCTGAGATTGATGAAAACTCACTAAAATCGACCAAATTTAATTTATGATCAGAGTATATCATAGATCTAGATATACATACAATGTATATCATTAGAAAAAATGTATTTATGTCTTAATGGAATTGATTTTCCCCTATAAAAATATATGATGGGATTGTGATATGGGTACATGGATACCTCCATTTGTTTTAATTTGAACTTTTTGTTATGTATTATCTATATAATCACTTTCTCGATTCTTAAAAATAAAATAATAATTTGATATGATTAAATTACTATTATTTAATTGGTATAAGTTATGGGTAATGCATTTTGTGTACCCTGAATTTGAATGTGAAGCTTTAACTCTTTAATAAATGGAAGGAAAGATATATATAAATCATGGGAATCATCATTGTTGGGTGTGTGGGATTTAGTCTAAAAATATATGATGTTATATGTTCCTCCTTCACAATTTATCTTATTTTGTTAGAACATTTTTGGACTCCAAGGGATTTTATCACAGAGTATAAGGATTGTATTGGATGGTTCACTTCTTGTAGAGTTGAGAGTCCTTAGATTATCCCTTTGTGATCTCCTGCAAACATGATCTATCAATATTTAAAGATATAGATCATCCTATGATAGAGTTACAACTATTTATATTTAAGTATTTACTACATATTTGTTTAATGATGATAGATTCGGAAATAAAATGAGTTTCTTATGATTCATTGATCATGAGATGATCCTATAGGACCCATCTATATATTCCGTCAGTATTTCTAGAATGAGAACGATAGAGATGTGTAATAATCTAAAATCATTGTATAATGCATCTAGGGAGGATCATTATATAGGGTAACGTATACAGGGGTGCGAGGGAATATTATTATTATTTTTAATATTTTATATTTTTATCGATAAAATCTACATATGGGGTTGATTAGTTCCAAAATTTAGGATATACTATAAATTGATGCCTAAATAATGAAAATAAGGTTCTCCTCTCAAATTTGAGACATACTAGATAGAATTATGAGTACATGGTATCCTTATGGAAGGATATAGGTAAACATATCCCTCTCTAATTATAAAATTAAACATCACTGGCATTTTTATAGTATATATAATCATTGTAATTTGGTGAGTGTGAATATGCTGAGTTGTGGGTATCATGATAATAATTGATCACAAATATTGTTATAATTGGTTATTTTCTTTTTTGTAGTGGTTTATTTACTTACACTTTATCTATCAATGATGTGCACTAGAACTTGTAGTTCATGAGGCAATATTATTAATTAGAATAACTATACTGGATATTATTTTTCACCCCTATTTGTGAAATATCACATAGTTTTCTCTTCAACCACTGAAAGTCTATAGAAAAATATGGTGTATGATCATATAAGATAAATGTGGATGATGTATGTGGTAGCTGGTGGAATAGTGTCTTAATATTTAAAAACATATTAAATTATTTTCATATTTAGACAATCTTTTCCTTACATATATTTATGATGTATTATATATATACACTATGTTTTCTTTATTTTATATTATAACATATTATTAATATATTATTATATATTAATGTATTTCTTTACATGTTAAATGATTTATAAATATTATTGTTAATAATATTAGATTATAGAAGGTCGCATGTAATGGTTAGAGGTAATATTTCCCATCATTTGAGTGGATATTATGGTGTTGGTCACTATCCCAAAGACTATTAATGGTGGGATTACAGAGTTCTGTTAATGGTAAATCAGGGGATGAAATGTTTTTATAAGATAATTAGGCTATATTTGGGATGGGAGAATATGTAAAGTTTTTTAAGTATGTTTTAGAAAGAATTTTATTAAGGAATTCAAGTCCATGTTGTCTCAATATATGAATTTTAAAGGGTTTCTGGTGGAAAATGTATCCAATATCATAAATCATAATATTGACTCACAAAAGTGACATTCATATTATAACTAGGGGTATAATGGAGGGGAATACCCATCATGTGGATTCATGTCATGATTAAATGAATCTATTTTTGTTTGATTTCATTTGATTTACTAATATTCTATATGGAACAACATAAAAGAATATTTATCGATTCTTATAATAGATACTGCGTGATTAATACTTGTATTTCATCATTTATATAGTTTAAATTTATTATTGATATTACAATGATGTATTCAACATTAGTGGTTATGATTCATATCTAATATATAAATAAGTGATATTTAATAAATTAATCTATATATTCTTAATTTATATCATAATTATGTTGTATGTTTCCCTTAATTTTTAAATATTTTTATATAATTTTTCAATGTAATAATTATTTATTTATGATTTATAGAGTTTTAGCGATGAGTTAACAAAAATTATAATATAACTTATAGTTCATTACAAAATGATGAATATTTTATTATTTGAGTATTATAATGGAATCATGGTGGAGTATTTTATGATTATATCCTGATGATATGTGTTAAATTTATAATTTTTATATTCTCATGATTACATATACACTTAAGATAATTTTTTCTCAAAATTAAATTTCATATGGTTAAAAACATGAGAAATTTTTAAAATCAGAAGTAAGAAAATTATTTAATGAAAATTTCAAAATGAGGGAAAACTATATGACATATAGTGTGATTATTTTTTTTAGGTTGAGAATATTTATTGATGTGGAAGTATAGTGTTATTGATATATACAACGAATAATATATTAATTTTATAATAATATGAGTAATGATGCTTTTAATAATATTTTTAGTCTTGATCTACCTTGTTTGGTGTTATCATGTGGTTTGGACTAGACTAATCATGGTAACATTTATATGTATAGGAATATATACATCATATGTCTTGATACGGGGCCTAATAAACTACGAATCATTTTATACAATGTTTGACTGAGTTAGGTTACATATATGATAACTCTTTGATATTAACCTTTGAAATATAATGATAATGAACTGAACATATCATTTATATGATAGTGATGAAAAACTGGGTGATTAAATTTAATGATAACTACTTTATATTAATATTTAGAATATATGAAATTATGGTGAGATTATGGGCCGTTATTTTATATTTTATTATAGTTTTAAAGGTTATGGTTTGTGTTTATCTGTTGTGGAATTCCAGAAATTATTTCTATGATGTAATTGACAAGTGTGTGTATGACAATAATAAGCTGGAAGACATTTTGTACTTCATTAAGTAATAAAAATTATTCAATTAAATAAATTAATCCCCACATGATGGAAGTGATTATTTTATTATTCATTACCATATTGAATCAGGTTACTCTTCATCCTTTCCATGTATATATATTTGTACAGTAAAACCCTCTATTTATTAGCCTATTAATATTTTTCCATTGGTTCTGTTGAAAATTTATATGATATTTCCTGATTTTATAATATTATTAACCATTTATGTGAAATATATATTAGAGGATAAATGATTAATTTTATTATTTAAAGGTGATCATATATGATTTTAATCACTTTATTATGAGGTTATGAAATTTCAAGTACTAGTTTGTTTACTCAGATAAAAGGATTAAATGTTGTGTCATCCTAGAATGTTTTATGTGTATGAGATATTGTGGCTATTTTGATTTTGAATTCATTTTTTTATCATTTAATTTTTTTTTCTATTAGAAAAGACTTATCAATTATATTTATTGTTATTAAATGTACATGTATGAATACCATGAGCTTTCTATTTAATGGTACAAAGATTAACACAATTTTCTAGTAATGAACTAAGGAACATTTCATGTTATAAGTGTTGAAAATGTCTCATAATTTTGGGTGGTGGTGTTTTCATTATTATTATGTGAGTCGTAGTCATTGGGGATTGTATTGTATGATCTTTGTATGTATTGGATATGTGTAAAATCCAATGTATACTTCATTAAATTAGTATTTAAGAGTAATGAAAAGGATATGTCTTATAGTGGATATATTTTATATTTAGTGCATAATTTATAGCATGTAATGTTTCATATCAACTTCATATTGGATAGTTTAATTTCTCAAAATTGAATCTTTATAATGATTAATTATATTTTAAATAGATTTTAGTTTGTTTTGTAAATAAATTGGAATGTTTTATGATAAACTTCAATAATATAGCTTTTTTCGTTACTGGCATCCATTTATTTATTTATATATATATAAAAGATTTGTTATTTACATAATAAAATGTTTAAATAATTGATTGTATTTAACATGATAACTATGGTCTAATTTCTTCTCAAGTATAAGATGTTGAAAGATGGATATATTGATATTGCACATTTTTTTCTGAGAATGAATTTTCATGTTCATAGTCATGGCCACCCATTTCTATTTCAATGTGTTTATTGGAACTTTTTTTATTAAATTATTCCTTCTATCGGTTCAGTGATACAGAAAATTAGATTTTGAAAAAAAAATTAGTTTTTAACAAAAAACTATAAAATTGAAATTTTATCCATAATAAAGTATAATATTGGGAAATGGAACACATCATTGTGTTCAAAATGAGGAGTTTCCTTGGTGATACTATATAAAAACACTATCATTTTAATAATGTTTGCATTGGTGATTAGTGTTTTTCAAAACATTGTAATTATCAAAATAATAATTTTTTAATTAAAAACATCTAATATCCATACATTAAATTAATATCGTTGTTTTATAGTATTTATAGTCTCTCCCAACATGGATTCCACCACAGATGATTGATAATTCATCATAAAATGATTTACATTTCATCAAAAAAAGGTTGATTCAATTTAAAAAATTAATGTTCATTAACTCCATTGTTCCTTTATGATTATATAAAACTTTTAAATCTAAATATTCTCATATCATTTATATAATTCAAATTAATAAGTGAAACTCAAGTAAATTTATTATTAAATAATAATCGATGTAATGAAATTTAGAGAAATAAATAAATCTATGTTATGGATTATATTATTCATGGAGTTATGTATGATTATTTAACAAATATCTGTAACATTTTAAAGTGTAATCCTATAATTCATGATGAATAATAATAATATCTTTATTATATTCCTAAATATTATTTTATAGACATAATTTTTGGAAATTTTAATTTAATGTTTTATAGATATTTTAAATAGATGTTTTGAACCTTTTTTTAAATAATTTAGAGATAATAATAAATCCATGAAGAATCTTATTATAAAAAAATTATATGTATAATGGGTTTTAATAATGAAACCACAATGAGATAAAGAGCACAATGATATAAATTATGTAACAAATTTTATTAAATAGATAAATTAATATCATTTTTACCTTCAATAAAAAGTTTTCTTTTTAAATTAAATTTATTCATGACAAAAAATAATATTTTATTGATCCACACTATGAGACAAAGAAATATTATAAATGTGGTGTTCATAAGATATCTTTATATCTTTAGGAACTACTATGGGTGAAGGTGTAATATTCAACATGGGTATGCAATGATAGCGAATGAAGATCATATGATAATGTGATGTAATGGTGGGACGGAAAGTTACATGATCCATATATAATAATTATGAGAGAAGTGGTAAAGATGAAATTGGTCTATCCAATCAGCCCAATTGAAATATCATTAACATGGAACATTTCCCCAAAGAGTGTCATCACCCTCTTCCATTTCTTTTATCCAAACGAGTGCATAAAATAAAAATTTTATGGCTACATCATCACGTGGGATGTGGCCTGGGTTGATATAACATGTGTTATAGTAAATTCCTAGTTAATTTTGTTAGTCTATGAGAGTATCCAAATGAGGTCATAGAGCCACCACAAACAGTTGAGTCCTTTGTCATGTGAGGTTTCTAATTGGCACCCCATTATCGGTACTGATGTCATCGGGTATTTGAGGGTGCGTAGAGAGGTATTTATTGACATTAAAAAATGTACTAACTAAAAATTAAATCTTTATTTGATTTTAAACCCACATTATGGATGAGCGGTAACCCATTAAAAATGATTTTATATCTATATATAAAGCCTAAAAACCTTTTTGGGTCATTTTAGAGATGATCGGTTCACCAATTTATTGATAGATATTAAAAAATAGTAAAACTATTTTTATTACAATAATATTTTTTTTGTTAGAATTATTTAATTATTTTAGGAATTGATCCCAACAAATATTTTTAATACAATTCATTGATTATTATAGGAACCATTATTATTATCTCATAAAAAATTTACCCATTGGACTGAATTTGGATATTTCAAGGAAAGAAAATAAAAAATCATTATTTATTATAATGGATAATATTATGTTAATTACAATGATAAAGAGTTACGAATTATCAATAAGTACTTCAAGTAATTTAGTGTATTTATACAATGTTAATTAAATAAAATTTTGAGAATAAATGAATAAAACCATTAAAACAAATAACGATTTTTATATCATATTTTAATGTCATTAAAGGTAAATATTAAATATTTATAAATAAATAGGCTTTATGTGATAGAGTTAATATGTGACATAGAAAATTTCGTGAGGATATTTTTATTTTTTTTTTATTTTTTCTATTTTACTGGTTGGGGAAAGAAAATATAATAAATTAATAAATTTTATAGATTGTTTAATTTGTGTAATATTATTTATAATCATATATCTTATTTATAAAGGGGGATTCAATTATTGTTTTTAATTTATACATATCCCATGGATTCACTAACCAAGAATCCTAAATATGTTTTTCCATGAATATTATTATATAGAAAAGTAACCTTTTTTGTTTTAGTGACCCTTATTTCTCCCCCTATTCTATTGAGATACCTTAAGGTGATTCCTCAATCTATTACCTCCCATCTCCTACATTCTTCATGATTTTCCTCACATGATTCTATTTTTTAACACAAAAAACTCCCCTTTATTTCATTATTTTTCTTTATCTCTTCTATTTCCCCATTTATCTAATCTATTCCTTCATTACTTATCTCAAATCGAACACTATGTCCAAAAATATGGATATGTATTTTTAAAATATTATTTATTTTTATATATATAGTTGTTAAAGAACATTGTTTTCCAAAGCTCTCATAGTTTTAAAAAGTAAAATCAATTTCGTTGCATTAGGATATGTGTTTCTATGTCATTATTTTTATTTTAATTTCTCACTATGATAGTGGTTTCTAATTGTCTTCTATCTCAAATTAGTACATATAAAATGATCTTTTATTGAATTATAATTTTTTTTATTTTCAACTTGAAAGTATTGACTGAAAAAAAGGTTATTTCAGTGGTTTTCAATTGTCTCATTTCTAAAACATTACATTATGAACCTAAGGTGTTTGTAAAACTTTTTATGAGACTTATTTTGATACAAATGGATTTATAAATGATGTTTTTAATAATATTTAATTTTTATAAATTTAATTTATTGATTTGATATTATCTTTTGGTATATAATTGTATGATTGGAATTATAAATCATATTATTTATTATTAGTGGTTATTTTTATTATATCGCTTCTCATATAACTGTAATTGTTTTAAAAAAATTTATATTGAACATTATGATAAGGATATATAAATATATTATTTTTGGGAGAGTGTTTGGAATGTCACATGGTAGTTATTTTTATATGAAATTGATCGGTTTCTTTATATGATGAACTGATTTGACTCACATGGGATCTTTGTGTTTCTATATGTAAAATTGAGGATGATTTCTACACTAGTTTATGATCTTACCATGGATAGTGTACCCAATTGTATTTCATTCCCCTGATATGGAATTACAACCTAGTAAGACCGATGATAAAAATTATATATATTTATATATAGGTTTTATAGGTCAATATATTGGTCCTCTTAGGTAGGTACTATATTATCACCACAGGATCGAGGTAGCTATCCCATTTCATGTTACTTTTATAATCTATAATATATATTTTTTGATATTATTATTCGCTTGATTCATATTGTTTTTCAATTAACATAAAATGGGTTCTAAATTGGAACTATAAATGTGATTTTTTAATTATTATACATGTTAAGAAAATGTGAATTCTAATTGTATCTTCAAACAAGAATTTGTAGTTTATCTTATAAATGTAATTTAATAGATTCATAGTTGTATATTACAAAATAATAGATCAAAAACTACATATACACTCTTCTGATTTTGTAGACTTAGTTTTATTTAATATTTGAAAAGTAAAGGCTTCATCCTCCAATAGAGGTGTTCCATATATTCCTTATTTATATTTGATGGGTGATTCATGGGTATTGATTTCACGACCCGACCCAAGGGGGTAAAATCTAAAACTCATCATGCCCACCTCTAATAATCCAAGATCTTGTGACTATAATCTAGTAGGTATATCACTAACATGGGAGGCATTACCTATGTACATGTATTCACGCACACATCTCCATGCTCACAAAATACTGAAATGTAAAAAACTGAAAGCAACCAATGCAAGCATACATATATATCCCACAACTAGAGTAAAATAAAAGTACTAAAATCAAAATAAGGGAAAATAATTCCCATCAATGAAAACTACAAAAGATCCAACCTACTCATAAGGAGGGGATCATAGTCTACTAAAACTGCTGAAAAGCTCCTTGACCCAACTTGGGAAACACCTTATTCTATTTATCTCAATAAGCACTGCATGCCTTGGGTTCTAAAAGGACTTCTTCTAAAGGAATGTGTTCTACATAAGACAAAAAACATGTGCGGGAAGAACTTGTGCAGGGGTGCGTATAAAAATACAATGTAGTTTCCCCAAAAATCCAAAAAAAAAGATAAACTAAAAAGAAATAGTATGCTTGACCTTTCTAGAGGTAAACCCAATTGAGATAAGAACACCATATCAAACCATCATCGGATGTACATGAAAATTCATCTCAGTCTAAATGGGATGTTAACCTCGACATGTGATAACACCATAAGGATTATAAGAAATAACCAAAATATAATCATCTCATACACCAAGTCTCATGAGTTTCTAACCTCATGGATAGTAATAAAATTTCTAATTGAGGCTATGAATGTATCACATAAAACCAAGAGAACACACAAAATGATATCATCCATCTCACATGGAACTGATCCAGGAGATACACTTCATCAGGAACAACTCTAGCATTATTAATGATACATTTAAAATAACTTACTACATAAGGAACAACTTTCTACATCTAACCCTCATGCACATCACCAGAGGTCCTGTCATCATTACCTTGTGCCCAGTATAAGCTGGAGAAACCCAAGTGTATAGGATTTCCCCTAACCACTACACAAAGTAGAGGGATCACTACTACAGACCATGCACCATGTGAATCCTCTATAGAAAGAGAGAACGGAGGGACTCAAACCTCACCACCACCTTTCATTTGATGGAGTACTTCTCTGAACAAACCATTAAAAGCTATAACGCTCATGTATGGAGTTCCCCACACCTCAGTCCATCAGGGGGTCACTATTTCTATCTAGTTATTTCTCATATCTATTGGAGGGGCCTGATCCAAATAACTGTATCTCACAGCCGATGGAGTTCAAACTCTCATGGAGGACCTTCTCCTCTCTACAACTCAAATAAGAGGTAGTACTACTCCAAAAGTGGGGAAACGTGACCACAACCAACAGGGGAGTACTACTTCGAGAATAAAGGATTGTAACCCTGTAATGATAGGGGAGTACCACTCCTTAAATTGAGGACCCACCCCATAACATGGTAAGGGATTACCACTCAGTGGATTGAGGCATCGCACCCTAGTAGGATATGAAAGTACCAACTGTGACATGTCATTCACTATGAGGGATCACACAATAAGACGTTATGGTATTACCACACCCAGGTTTACGGACTCACTCCCTGAAACATCAAGGGAGTACCTACTCTATAGGAACACATGTTTGAAGGACCTACGCCCTGGAATGACAGGGGAGTACCGACTCCTAGGAAAGAGGACTTGCACCCTAACATGGTAGGTGAGTACCAACACTACCTATACACCATATATGAAGGACCTTTACCCCTATAAAATAGGTGAGGACTATTTATCTTCTCTAAAATCACAGGGGAACCCACACCCTAGTCCATAATGGTAGAAACACTCTTATAGGAATCTATCAAAATGTAACAAACTCATCCACATGATGTGGGGAGTCCCATATCTACCTAATCATACTGTTAAGGGAAACCTCCACCCTAGTCCCTGAAGGGAGTACCAGTCCCAGCATCTCTAAACATGATCCAAACTAATCTCCAATATTAGATCACTATAACTTCAAAAGAATCATTCTTAATTAAAACCACCTCATATCTTTTAAGCTGTAACAGAGGCCACCACCACGTTCTATGCAAAATAATGCTCAGGAGATACTACTCACAAGCTCAAATCTGTTTCCCAGTGAAGATGATACATAATGAGTAAGATCTCAGGAGGATCTCCAAGGAGTACACAACATGTATTGGGATATAGAAAATGTGTGAGTACACCCGAGTACATATTCGGGTATCCTATCTACATGGTTTACCAACCCATGTATGGATACATGACATGTAAAGAAGTTACATGATGTGACCGTCATCACTCAGCCCCTGGCCATGTTCCTCTTCTACATGGAATGACCAACCATGTCCCTAACACATCTTATATCCCATACTACATAGCAGGTTCAAGATATATGTCCACTTTCCCATATAGTTTTCCCGTTTTTTTATATTGGAACAGATGTCCATGTACTTTGGTCATGTGTTAGTACACGACCATGTATTGTTTCACACAGATAACCCAAGCCATGTCTTGTGGTCAAATAGTTAAGGGAACTACATGGTGTGTAACCCCTATACACGACATATAGTCCCAAAAGGCCATCTTCCCCAAATTGGAAGAGCTACATGACATGTTGTATTGAACTAAACAACATTTATATGGAGATTTACATTGGTAATCAACACCAAACCATCCCAATTCATCCTAGTTAACCCCAAACCATGTAGATCTACCTAGAAGGGATCTCTGCAAATTATATTTGGCTTATGTAACCTTAAGAAAATGCATAAACAATGGGATCAGGACCATAAATCAAATCCTCCTCCCTATTTGGTGAAATGCCAAAGCTTTGGATGAAGGAAGATGCTCGAATCATGTTTCTCGTCAATTTTTTGATGATCCACGTTAAAAATGGGGATCTATGACACTTAAATGCTTTAATTCATCATTGTTTTCACCGTCTCCCCAGGGAGGAGAAGAGGGTGAGAAGAGTATATGTGTTCATCTACCTTTTTTTGCATCGTAGGGTTGGGGGAGGAATCGGTTTTAATGAAATTAAACTAATTAATCATCCTTTCATGCCATGTCAACGAAATTTCCCCTACACAAAACCCCATTCACATAAGACAATAGGTCACACCTATAGTAAACATGACATTACAAACTCAATTGCAGTATCAAAAAAATCCAATCCAACACTATGAATAAATGTTATTTAGGTTTAAATTGAAACCACACGCATGATAAAATATATATAATCTTCTTAATATCTCCACATAGTGGCTCCCTAGGCCCAGACATCCCACACGAACTCAGCACCTAGATCTGGGAGTATTCTCCTAAAAATTATTAAGCTTCACGAGTAAAAACCCGATTTATTACATTCTCCCCACCTTATGACTTTTCATCCCTAAAAAGAGAATCACTAAAAATAATGGAATAAACTATGATCCCCATTGGACATCCATGAAAGTGAGCTCACCAAGAGTTCCTCTGCGGATTACAAGTATGCACATAGAAGAACTACGAAGATCAAATCACTCTCATGTGTGGAGTCTACTAGTCCAGCATTCTGAAACAAACTGGCCCATGTCTCCTTAGCTGTCATAGGTGGAAAATAACAAGGAACCACATTCCATTTATAGTCACAAGGTCTAATGGCACACCACCTCACTAACCAAACATAGATACTGATTGAACCCCACAAAACTCATTCACCCATGCATGGACTGTAAACTAGCATCCTCATTATTTTTACATTCATGGTCAACGCTAAACATGCGAGGGTATTCAAAATTTAAATTGGGATGACCAAGAGTTAACATTGTGTCTTAGTACAACCTTTGTCTACAAAACTCTAGTTATAACACCGGTCACCAAAACAGAAACACTATCACATCAACTAGTTCAATCCATGCTATGTATGGATGGTATGAAACCAATACACACTATGGAAATAGCATAGTGTCGAACTCTTCCAATATGGAATGATTATAAGCAATCCTCTCCCACTCCTTGGAACCCCAAGCTAATGGGTTCCATCATGGAAACTCCAATAGCATGTATAGGACCTTGTCCAACACATTATCATATAACCTCACCCTAAACATGAAAGTCTAAGTAATTTTTCCACCACACCGTGATACTATCGACTTCTGGTTGCACTATCTCTCCCACATGGTTTGGGTCATGCCACAAGAACACATCTCAGTGGGGGAAAGCTTCCCCCTTCCTCGTGAGTTCAATGCTTTTTCAAAATACACCACATCCTCCTAAACTGTGACATATACAAAGTTTATTCCAAACACATGAGGGCACTTACTGGGAAAAGATCTCCCCAAACACACACACTAGGTCTTATCGGGCCCTCTTTTGCAACTACCAACATGTGGTTCTACCAAATCCATGCATAACCCAGGTTAAACCTCATGAATAAGCATAAATAAAAGGGTACCCACAACAATTTATAACAATTTCTACTGCAAAAATTATAAAGGACTCATGGAGTACCTCTATTAATCTTCGTATATTCTGGGTCAGAAGCCTCTTAGACCTGCAACTATCCTCACCCACATCCTCCGGCTCCCTAAACCTCACATAAACCACCTGGGGGTGGTGGTGGAAACACTTAAACATTCCTGCCACCTTGTGACGCTCATCCTACTCATCCTCCCTGACTTCCACATCGTGGAAGTCACTGATAAAAGCGTTATCTCTACCAAGGTGTCTCATTATATGGCTCCCTATTAATAGAGTGGAGTGTTGGGAAATCTCTTGTGAGATACCTTTAGCCATTGATAGTGTAACATCTCCTCTCATATAGATGGCCAGATCCTCAACACTGTTCCTTCAAACCAGACACAATCATCTATGTATAGGCATGGGTATGCCTCCTATGATTTGATCATGTTACCTATCATTTTCCAGCTCATGCGTAAACCCTGGACTCTGGACCACTATTGTGGGTCATATTTACCTATTACTCATCTAGGAAACTCTCCCTCACTAGAGGTCACTCCAGTACTCCAAAATATGTTACAATGCATAGTAGAAACACATGCTCTTTAATCTCAATAACCATTCCCTACATAGAGGTCTATGATCTAAAGAATGGATCCTGAACCATATCCAAGGATGATTGTGACATGTCTGTGAACCTCAACGAAAAATAATTCACTATCATGCGACATTTCCGAAGTTGTAGAAGCTCTTGGATATGCACTGATCTCAACATGGTTGGTTAAAACTCTTACCTAAAGATTCACCCCAACTAATCCTAAGTAAACCTCACCTCAACATGATACTATATCACCAGACTCCACCATCTCCAGAATAAAGAATATAGAAGGCTCACTGCTAGGACCACCATCCAATCGGGAGGTGTCTTCACTAAGAAGAAAACTCATGTGACTACCTCGATCTGGAAATATGTTAAATATTGGAATGGATCACCCTGGAACCTTAATGTTTGTTTCCTCTGGATTTTGAATAGTACACTCAACCTGTGTGCATCCTCATCCATAACTACCGGTAAAACCTACTTCTCAATAGGTGGGGGCACTACCGGCAGACCACCAACAAGTAACATTGTAGAATCAGTGCCCCTCTCCAAAGCCTCATCAAAGGAAAGACTGGCATCACAATCATTTTATAGAATTGTTTCTAGATGTCATCACAGACTAGTCCTGAATTTGGTTCAATATGTACAACTATTAATGATTATATATGAGGGGTTTACTCAAGATGGATAGGAAAATCCAAAACCCGGTCCTTTATGATGCATGTACCATTTATTTTCTGACGATGATTGTCGTAATATACCGAATTAAAAAGTATGTTAACAGAGGCTTGGTTACTTGATACATTGGCCACCGCACCGACACCAGAACCCCTAGCCAGAGAGCCAAACTCAAAACATCCTAACATTGTTTTTATGCAACCCAAACTAAGTTCATGACACTATGGTCGCAAATTATTACTAAAAACCTCGGATACCACTATATCATGAACCGAACATAGGGGGTATGGGCCGAAACTCCCCAAGACTACCTCCAATAATCAAGCAGACGGAGACTAGAATTGTATAAGAATATCACTAACATGATAGGCATTGTCGATGTACCTATATGTGTGAACACTTCTCCAAGCTCACAAAATTCTAAAATGTAAAAAACGAAAGCAACCACTGCATGGATACATCAATATCTCACATCCAATGTAAAAAAAGAAGTAATAAACTCTAAAAAATGGACAAAATTCGAAAAATGACAACTGAAAAAGTGTCCAACATACTTCAATGGAGGGGATCACTATTAAGTACAACTTCTAGAAATCTCCTTAGCCCAGCTTTGGTAAACACCGTTTAATATCTAACTCACTACGATCTACCTTCCTCAGGTCCTTTGTTGACTTTATCAAGAGTCATGTGGTCTTCATAAGAAAAAAAAACATGTTCCATCAAAAATACATAATATGCACCCCAAAAACCACAAAAATAAAAAGGGATAAATAAAAAAGAATTTTCCAATTGACATAGACAGAGGGAACCCCAACCAGATCAATATACCATCCCAATCCATCTGAAATTGTACCTGAAAAGATTCCTCAATATTCAAGGGGTTTCAACCCTAACATGTGACAACACCACATGGACTCCCAAAAGGAACCCAGATATACTGGTCTCAGACTCCAAGTCTAATGAGGTTCTAACCTCATGGACAACAATATAATTTCAAATTGAGGTTCTAATGTTTTCACATAATAAAATAGAACACACTACACAAACTCATTCATCCTATATGGAACTCATTCGAGAGATTCACTCCATAGGGAACAACTCTACCATTCTTAATGGTAAGTCTGAGAGAACTTGCTAAAACAGGAACATATTTTTAGATCTAGCCGTAGTGCCAAACACCAAAGGTCATTTTGTCTTTACCTTATGCCTAGTGCAATCATGAGAATCCCAACTAAAGAGGACAACCCCTCTCCACTATACACATTTGAGGGAGAGCTACTCCAAACTTTTCAATGTGTGCATCCTCTCTAAAAATAGATACCAGAGGGATATGTACCTCACCACAGCCCCATGGTCATAGTATTACTACTCCTAACTAACCCATGAAACCATTATCGCTCCAGTAAGGAGGTTCCCACACCATATTTTATTGAGGTAGAACCAACTTATATCTAGATATTGTTCAAATAAATTGGAGGGACCCACTCCTCATAACTATATCCCACATATGAGGGAGCTCCGACTCCAATGCAGGACCCACTCTCCACTAATACATAGTGACATGGGTGTACTACTCCACAAGTGAAGACACACAACCTAATCCAATAGGGGAGTACTACTCAGATAATGAAAGACCCACACACTATTATGATAGGGGAGTTACACTCCGTAAATCGAGGACATGAACCCAAACTTGGCAGGGGTGTACCACTCAGTGGTTATAGCACCGGTGCCCTGGTAGGACAACAGAGTACTGACTCTGCAGAAACGTTCAATATAGGGGACCCACACCCAAAAATAGAAGGGTAGTACTTAAACCAGGCTGGGGGAACCACTCCCTAACACGTTATGGGAGTACCGACTGGGCCAGAACAACACAAACGAGGAATCACACCCTAGAACGACTAGGGAGTACCGACACCAAGGATAGAGGATGCATTCCCTAAAATGGTATGGGAGTACCAACTCTACCTATACATCATATATTAGGGAGCCTTGACTTGGTCCAACTGGGGAGTATTTTCCATCTTCATGGACATCACGGGGAAACCTTCACCCTAGTCCATCAGGTTAGTAACACCCACTGAGTAAACAACCCTAAGGAAACAAATGCACACCTATGATGTGGGGAGTCCTGTCTCTATCTAAGAATAGAGGTAAGGGAAACCCACTCCCTAGTCCATTAGGGGAGTACCCGTCCTAGTGTCTCTCTAAATGAGCCACACTGATCTCCTACTCTAGCTCAGTACAGCTTTACAAGAATCATTCTTGATGTACGCTATCTTGTACCTTGTGTTCCATAACAGAGGCCACCATCACATTATAAAAATAAAACAGAGCAGGATTGAATACTAACAAACCTGAATTTGAGTCCAATATATGAATATATAGAAGGTGTAAGATACAATGAGGATCTCCTAGGAGTGCACAACGTGCACTGGGACACACACCGCGTGTGAGCCCACCCAAGCACCTGGCTTGGTATCCAGTCCATATGGTTTAAAAACCCATGTATGGGTACACAATGTGTAAAGGTGGTACACACCATGTCCCTCCTTACTCAAACCATGGTCATGTCCATAACATTTCATGCATACCATACTACACAGTGTGTCCAGGTTAGAAAGCCAAATTCTCATGAATTTTAACCATTTTAATGTACCATACCTCATGTGTTTTTACCTTTTTCATGTGTTAGTACATGGCCATGTGCTATTTCCCACATCTAACTCATTCCATGTCTCGTGGTCACATGGTTTGGGGCACTACATGGTGTGTAACACCCATAAGCGACGTGTAATACCAATAGTTCATATTCCTCAAACAGTAAGAGCTACATAGAGTGTTTCACTAAACTAAAAACTATATAGATGGTTATTTATGTTATGAATTGCCTATGAACCACCAGAATTTTTCCCAGTTAAACAAAAAACCTATAGATTTACCTAGAAGATATGTCCACTAATTGTATTTTGGATATAGAACCTTAAGACACTACATAAACAAGGGGATTGATACCAAAACTCAATCTAGGATACCTCATTTGTGAGAAACTAAATATATGGATGAAGGATGACACTAATATCATGTTTATACTTTATCTGTTGATGATCTACATCAAAAATGGTTATCAAGGACACTTTGTCGCTTCAATTCAGTGTTTGTTTCGTCATCGCCAATGTTTTGAGAGGATGGGGAGAATAAATGACATGTTCATCTCCCTTTTTTTATTAACATAGGGTTGGGGGAGGAATTTTTTTAATAAAATTAAACCAATTAATCCTCCTTTTATGTCAAGTCACCAAAAGGGCCCCCTAATGAAACCCCCAATAAAGACGACTTTAGGTCACGCCTAGGGTAAACATGATGTTCCAGACTCAATTGTGTTCTTATAAATATAATCTTATACTCCAAAGGGGAGTCACTTATATTTGAGGTGAAACTGTATGTGTGTGATAAAAAATATATAATATTTTTAATATCACCACATTGAGGCTCCCTAGGACCCAGTTTCTCACACTGACTGAACATACTGCTCCATAAATATTCTCTAAAATATTCTGAAGTCTTTGGTATCAAAAAATGAGTCTTTAAAAGTGACCACATATTACTTTAATATATTTTATATGGTATTTTCAGTCTTCATGATTTTGTAAGGAAGTATTATTTGTTAGAAACATCAACTATCTACTCTGATTTTTATTATTATTATGTAATATCTTGAATAATTATATTGTATTTTTATAGAATTTCCTATATTGTATGTTTACATGGTTTATAAATATTATTTATTATTTATTTGGTTAATTATTTTGAAACTATCTATTATTTAGAAGGAATTTCTAATATATGGAAACCTCATTTTAAATTATCTATTAGAGCATGTTGTTTCTTAATTTATTTTTTAGAAAGAAATATCATTCCCAAAGTATAACAACCTTACTCTTTCTTACACATTAATACATGTTTTATTACATAAAATTAAAAATAATATAACCCAAAAGATCTTGAGTTATAGTTTCTTTAGTAAATAAGGATCATTTAAAAAAACAAAAACATAACAATCTACATATTTATTGAAAACTTCATAAACATGAGGAAAATCTTCCATCGTGCTTAACAATGCATGGGATACCTAGATGACATACTTACGAATGGTTTGATCTATAAAGCTCAATAAGGAAATAAATAAAGACCAAAATGAGGTACAAAATATATGTTAGAAAATAGGCTTATCAATAGAGCTTAAGAATAACATGAATATTAAGGTATGATATATCATGATAATCATAACATGCGAAATGTGAAAACAACTTCAAACACTGCATCATAAAAATAATCCATGGATAAACTCTTCAAGAAATCATGGTTGAAAAGGTACCATAAAGGAATCAGGTACTTCTGTATCCCAATATGACGTATCATGATACAAAAAGTTACCCAATACATTTGAGAACTATTAGTGCAAACCCTTCATTGTCATTTCATTCTAATACTTAAGTTTTCCACATGAATCATATAAAACAGACTCATTAAACATAATATTTTATTCCATGATAATGTAATGTGGAATATATACATGTATGTGTATAATAAATAACTATATGTACATATATTTTTAATACCCTTGACTAAAAAATGGGCGTCGTATTCACTAAACAATCATTTTTGCATGGAAAATTGTGGTGTAATTTCAGAAGCATAATAGCATCATATAGAAAATTAAAAAATGGGTTGATGAGAGAGAAAAAGGTATCTATTCATTTAGAACTAAAATGGATAGTAATAGGTATGTGGAAACACATTCCCTAACATAATGAATTTGAAATTTAAGGTGTGTCATAATAAAGAAACATTGAAGAAAGAGGATAAAGAAAAAACATTCCTACGAAATTTCTTCACGGTAATGAGTGTACTTGGGAGGGATTAATGAGAGAAAAAGGGGTGTATCATCACTTATAAATCATAATGGAATAATCATGGATATCTAAAAACATACTCCATCAATAGTAATTAAAATTAAGAGGGCATAACAGAGATGGGATTATTGAATAAAAGTGAGAAATAGAGGATTCCTTACTTAAGTGTGTGACTCCAAAGGCTTTAGAGGGGCTTCATAAAAACATCTGGTGCCTTGGGAGGACTATAGTGAGTTTTAGTGAGGTTTAGTGAATAGATATATAGGAAAGAAGGTGGTTTCTTTATTATTTAGGTTTTGGACTCTATATAATAAAATATTCAAAACCACAAACCATACAATTCATTTTGCGCATGCTTTATTCCAATGGGGAGTGGTTTATATTATTTTATTATTCAAAGGGTTAAATATAACAAAATAATTCCCCTTTTTATGTGGATGTGAGTCACACTCTCAAATAAATGAATTTAAAATCTTATAATATAGTACATGTCATGAAAAATTCACCAAGACATTGTAAAATAAATAAAATAAACCTAAAATAACATTATTTTGAAGGTAAAAAAATATTTTTCATGACGATACATTTTATAGGATTTATTACATCACTATTAGTCCATTATTATATCATAAAACACATTCTATATTTATATTGTATTTGATTTTTTACCCAAAAATATGACTATTATAAATTTATAAAAAATTCACAATTGGATAATTTCCATATCCTAATTAATAAATTAACATTACTTTTATACATATAAATTTTTATATATGTGAATTTTCACTCTTAAAATAATAAATGGCATTTTTTGAAAATGATGGGTTTTTGAAAAATAACTAATTTTGGACCCTTATAAAAATTTCAGTTGACATCATAAAAATTATATGATAATTTATATTTCATAAATAATTTTAAAATAATAATATTCAATTGTAATTTTCTTTATTTCAACAATCCATTAATTTATAATTTTATCAATTGAATTTCAATATTAACCAAAAATACATTTTGTGTTTTAAAAATCATTTACAAATTAACAACAATACGATGAATATATATTCATTTTTCTATAAAACAATAATGTAAATATTACTATTTATAGGGTCTTAATACATAACCATTTCATATACCAGCATAAGGGCTAAGAGTAAGGGTCATGATGGTGGATCTTTAATGGGTCTGTTCGGTGAACATTGTTTGGGTTTTGATCTCGATGAGCTTAAGCATCTCCCATAAAAGGATTTTGTCATTCTTAAGTTGTTGGATCTCATCATGGGAGTTGTCTATAAAACAATAATCGAAATAATATATCCCTTGAAAGTTGTGATAAATGGAATTCATAGGGTATGATCCTATTGGTTGAGGTCATCACTTCCTTTGTTAATGGAAAAAGTATTTTTTAAAACCCTATATTTATACTTGTCATGTGGTCAGGGTTAAAATTATATATTAAAAATGTTAAGGATACATAACGGTCATTTAATCCATTTGGGAATAATTAAATAAAATAAATGAATTTTATTTCTGTTAAATGAAATAAAAAGGGGGTTTATTTCTTAAAAATCATGGACATTACAATCTTACCCCCTTTATAAATTATGCTGTCAAAATTTCCTTTTCCCACACAAAAAAAATGAGGGTAACTCTACTGCATAACCTCATCCACATCCCATGTTTCTTCCTCAATCATGTGTTTTATACACAACACATTGAAGACGGGTATCACCTTATTTCATATAATTTTTTCACTACAATCTATGATCTTCACTGATTTCTCCTCATAGAAATATTAATTCCCCAATGGTACCCCCTCTGGATTAAGTACATGTTATTGGTTTGGAATTAACTTTCATAATATGGATACATAAAATATATCATAGACTTGAGATATGTTTGGTGGGAGTGATATTTGATAGACCACTGCGTTGATATGATCAATGATCTCAAAAGGGTCGATGTACCTTGGTCTAAAAATTCCCTTCTTCCCAAATCTCACCAATCTCTTCCATAAAGATATGTAGAGTAGTACCATGTCTCTAACATCAAACTCTATGTATCATCGACCATTGCCATCATATATCTTCTATAGAATTTGATAAGATTTTATGTACTACTAAATGGTTTTAACATTCTATAGCATTTCCTCGACCATTTCAGTACCTAGAAGTTTTTGTTCCTCAACATCATCCCAACATATATGTGTTTTTTACCTCTTCCAATAAACTGCTCTATAGGGATCCATTTGGATTCTCATGTGGAAAATATTATTGAGAGAGAAATCGAACATATAGATATATTGATCCCATAGTCCATTGACATAAATTAAGCATGCTCTCAACATGTCAACAAGTGTTTGGATAGTCTGCTCATATTGGCCATCAGTTTGAGAGTGATAAACCACACTGATGTTCAGCTCAGTTTTTAGAGCATGCTGGAAGAATTTTCCAAAACATATAAGTGAATCCTAGATCTCGATTGGACACAACAAATAGTGGTGTTATGTGATGCCTTACAACTTATTTGATATATATCCTTGAAAATTGATCTATTGATTAATCCTCTTGAATAAAAATGAAGTGTGTAGTCTTTATAAGACGATCCACCACATCCCAAAAACAATTGTTTCCTCTAGATGTATTAGGAAGCATGGTGAAAATGTACACAGTGATGGTTTCCCATTTCCTTATAATTATGGTTAATGGTTGCATCATCCCCTTAGATTTTTTTTGTTTTCTTCCTTCACTTGCTGAAATATTATGCACTTTGATGTATAAGCAGTGATCTCCTAATTCATGTAATCCCACCAATAGTTATCTCATAGATCTTGATACATCAGTGTGCTTCCTAGGTGAATGGGGAAAGTCAAACAATGTGAATCATTTGATAGTCCCCTCTTTAACTTAGTATTTTATGCAACAAAAATTCTTGTACCAAATCATAGAATTACTTATTAATTAATACTGAACTCCAAGGATTTCTACTTCCATATAGTTTCCACTTTTTTATGAATTATCAAATCATATTTTTAGATTCATTAAAGATTTCAAGAATAGATAGTTGAGATATCATTTGTGAAAAGATTAGCGATGTTAATTTATAAATGATTCCCATGTGTATCCCCTTCAAATATAAGAATATCAGATCCTTCTAAAGTCGCATTGATGATAGAATTTTTGGATCCTTTATACATAGATAATCTAATACAATATTCTCTTTCCTTGGAAGGTAGTGGATTGAGTATTCATAATCTGTTATGATATCATACCAGAATCATATGTGCATATTAAGCTCTTTTTATGTGAATATATATTTAAGACTTTTTTTATCCATATAAATTTCAAACATCTCCCCAAAGAGATAATGCAGCCATATTTTCCAAAGAAAGATCCTCGCTGCCAACCCTAGATCATGTGTGGGATATATTTGATCATGAATTTTCAAATACCTTCAAACATAGGCTATGAATTTTTCATTTTTCGTCAACACACAGCCCAATCCATTCTTCTAAGAATTGCTAAAACTTATTAAAAGATCACCACTTGTGGGTAGTGTGATCATATGGGTAGTGATAGCCCTATTTTCATCTTAGTGATGTTTTCATCAAATTTATCATTACAAGAAACGTTTAATCCCTTCAGAGTTAGTTTAATAAGATGGTTTTTTACTCTTTACAAATTTATCACAAATCGGTGATAATATCATTATAAATCAAGGATACTACAGATATCTATCACATATGTTTCCTCGACCATCCTTATGTTAATTTTTTCTTTGATGGATCATAGATATCCCATTTCTTATGACCATATTCCCTATGAATGATACTTCCATCAAACAAAAACTCACAATTTATATACTTTTCCTAGATCTTCTCCATCCACACGTTCTTTAGTACACTACTTAGATGCTCTATATGGTTTTCCATGGTTTTGAAGTATATTAGAATATCATCTATAAAAAATACTATAAATATTTTGAGAAAATATTTAAATAGGTTACTCATCAAGTCCATTTAAAATTATAAAGCATAAGTTAGACGGAATGGAATCACTATGAACGCGTTGTGCCCATACCTTGTATGAAAAGTAGTCTTGGGGATATCCTCATTATTCACCCAAAATTTGTAACATCCTAATTACAAATCCACCTTGGATATGAATTGTTCTCCATGTGGTTGATAAAATAATCTATCAATTCATGTAAAATGATAATTTTTATTTATCGTGATCTTTTGTAGCTCTTGATAACCAATGTAAAGGCTCATTGACCCATCCCTTTTCTTGGGGAAGAGGACAGGTGCACCCCATGGTGAAGTAGTTGGGTGTATAAAATATTTATAAAAAATTTCATATAGTCATTTCATTATCTCTTATAGTCCCACAATAGTCAACCAATACAGATTCTTGGATATTGAGAATTCCCCAAGTATAAACTTGATTTAAATTTTGACCTCTCATATAAGAGGAAGACTAGGATATTCCTCAGGAAATACATTAGTGTATTCCCTCAAAATAGGCATATCTTCAAGGATAGTTCATTCCATAGACTCAATAATTTGAGTTAGGTATATTTTTCTTGTTAGGAAATAATATCCATTCATTAGATGATGGTTATAATGAATATTCATCCTCATCCTTTAACTTGAATATGATCAAAGGTTGATCCACTGTATATAGTGTTATTTCCCTCTTACAATAATTTATGTTGGATCTATATAGGAAAATCCAATACATGCCTATAATTACATCGAATTCCATCTAAGGTAGTATAGAATGGTTTTCCAAAAATTACGTCCTACAAATGTTGATATAGGAGGAGTTATAGACATCAGATGTAATAATTTCCCCATTTTTAGTTTTCACTGAAATCTCTACTTGCATGCTTTGTGGTTTTGTTTAGATATTTCTACTAAAAATTTGTGATATAAAAGAATTATTATAACAAAATTAATAATAAAAAAATTAGGTCCACTATTATTGAATGAATAACTAGCATATCTGTCACCACATCATTATAGAGATTCACTTTAGTATTAATGATGGAAGTTTCTCACCCTTACTTCTATGGAGGTTGTTGGTTGCCTCTTAAAATCCATGTCTTAGGGAATTTATTCACAAAGTTACTTTGTTCCATACAAATGTAGAAATGTATAACATGCTGAGGTTTTATAAGATTTTCCCTTTCCTTTTTCACAATAGTGGGATTCTCTTATCAATAATTATTAGCTTGGTGTCCATCTTTACCAAAACGAAATCATTTCCATGTTCCCTTTAGGAAATTTCTAGGGTGTTTCTTCCTACACCCTTGAAAAGTGGGATGTTGAAATTTCATGGCACCATTAGATCTCTCTATAGAAATACAATAATTAAACTCCACTTACCACTTCTTCCCCTAATAACACCCTTTAGATTATAATATCTCTATTTTTACTTTGAGGGAACATCAGACAATTTTCACATATTTATAAAAGTCACATATCTCAAATGTTTTTTCATAGATTGGGATTTATCCCACCAAGGAATCTTTCAACCTTCCGTTCAGGGGTAATAACAAAACCATACGCATATCATGAAAGTCTTGTGATGTTTTCCTCATACTACCTAATAGATTCATTTTATTTTTTCTTGAGTATAAGGAAATCCCTTTTTATTTTAAGATGATGAGTGTGAGGGAAATACTAATTTAAAAAAATTATCCATATTTCCTTCCACCCCATTATTTTGATCTCTTCCACATGATTCACATTCTTGATAAATTTCCACCTCTTATTAGCTTCTCCATCTATATGATGATCAACCAAAATTACCTTATATTGTTTGGAACATTTAATGATGGAGAAAATCTTATCAATGGAGTTGATCTATTATTTCATGATTAAGGGATCAAATGGTCTTTTTAAAGTAAAAGGCATTTGTCTCTTGATAATTTAGACTATTTGTTGTTATCTCTTATGGGTGTTTGGGTGCTCCTTTTGATCTATGTTTCTATTCATTACTTGAGTCAGCTGAGATATTATTTTGCAATAGTTTTTTATTACTACTCCCATCGGATTTGGAATCTCTTTGGGGGAGTCGTCATATTTCCCTTTGCATTGATTGTTATCACGATTCATCATATTACCAGCCATTGGCCATAATAAAAATGAAATCGGGGATGATTATATTAAAAAATTAATCATATATAAGGGAATCCAATGACGTTAAAGTCATGTGTTATAAATTACATTTATCTCTTTAACTTATAGTTATTAGGCATCAATCTATGTTATCCATGATCTATTTCATAGAATATAATATTATGGGATTTTATTGATCCCTTAGTAATGGTTTATAATGATATTATGAATTTAGCAAAGAATATACCCCATGAAGTGTCAAACTAGGTGCATAGTAAGGCGCATTTTTAGGTACTCGGTTATCCTGAGTCAGGCGTAGAACACCTTTTCGGAGTTGTTACCCCTAGGTATATTTTTTCAGAAACACATCCACTTGTAGTATCCATATTGGATGTATTAGATTGATAAACCATATACTATATAAATACAAAATTCTTGTAATTTTTTATTATACTTTCTTTTACCTATGTAATTATATATAGATATCTAATCCAATGACTTTTTCTAGTGTTGTCAAATCCTAATACCAAAAAAAAACGAAACCTATACTCTAATACCAACTATAGCATCCCTTATCATCATTACACATTAATACATGTTTTATTACATTAAATTACACATAATACAACCGATAATATTGATGGGGGTAGTGTAATTGGAAAATTTGGAACATTAAATAGAAACCTCAAATGTGAAAAGAAACATCATTATTGAAAACGTATTTATCAAGATGAAAACATTCGTTTATACTTACCACTGCATGGGATGACCAGCGGAAAAATATTAGAAATGAATGACCTATAAATCCATTTAAGGGAATAAACAAGAAATAACATGAGGAATAGAATATATGTTAGACAATAGTAATATCAATGGAGCATAAAAATAACATAAATAATAAGGAATGATATAACATGATAATCATGACATGGAAAATGTGGCATCAACCTAGTTCACATCATCATTAAATTTAGTAAAGGCTAAACTTTCCTAGAATTGATGGTGAAGAAATTTCCTTAAAGGAATTATATAAAACCATATCCCAACATGAAATATCCTTACACTAATAATTACCCAACACATTGTGGCATTATCATGGTGCACCCATCATAATCATTTCATTCTCATGATTAAGTGTTCCACATATATCATATAAGTTGGATTCATTAAACATCATAATTTATTCCACAATAAATTAATAAGGAATAAATACATTCATATCTTCAATAAATAATCATATTTCCATAAATATGACTACCTTAGATAAAAAATGGGTACGGTATTCACCACACAAACATTTTGGCGTGGAAAATCACGGTGCAATTTTGGTCACACAACAACGTCATGTAAAAATTCATAAAATTGGTAGATGAGAGATAAATCGGTATATAATAATTTAAACATGATATTTATAGTAATAGAGACATTTAATTACATGCCTAAACAAAAATGATTGGAAATAGAAGGCGTAACATAATAAAGAAACAATGAAGAAATAGGAGAAAGGAAAGAAATCATATGGGAATTTCTATAAGATAATGGGTGTACTTGGGAGGTATTAATAACAGATAAATGGGTATATAATAATTTATACATAATAAGGGAGGTATGAGGGAGGTTATAAAACATACCCCATCATTAATAATTATAAATAAATGGGCATAACATATAGTATATTTATAAATAAAATTGAGAAATACTGGATCCCCTACATGAGTGTATGAGTCCAAAGGATTGGGATGGGCTTCTTGAAAGCTTGGGGGGCCTTATTAGGACTATAGGGAGTATAGGGAAGAGAATTATTCTGTAATAAAGAGTATTAATGAAGATAAATGGGATCATGGGTTGGTTTATAAAGGAATGGTGGGGGATTTATTTGTTATTTAGGTTTTGGGATCTACATAATTAAATATTCCAACCCACAAAGAATCCATTTTTTTGAATATTTTTTCTCCAAAATAGGATTTTTTTTACATTAATTTTTACGTAAAAGGGTTTAAGATAATTAAATAATGTAATTTCTTATCTGTAAGTGGGTCACACTCTCAAAGAAATGATTTCAAAATCATAAAATATATTATATGTCTTGGAGGTTTCACTAAGGATTTATAAATTAAATAATATAAGAAAAAAATAAAATTATTTTATATTTAGACATATATTTTTCTGAGTATACCTTTTATATTATTTATTACATCACTATCAGGTCATTATGATGTCTTAAAAAACAATGTAAATTTATATGGTATTTAATTTTTACCCAAAAATTCAATTATCACATAAAATTATGAAAAATTATATATTGGATAATTTTGACATAATTATTCCAAAAATGATATCAATTTTATCAAAATAATTATCTAGATATTTTAATTTTCACTATAACATAATAACTAACATTAATCGAAAAATATGGGTTTTTTGAAATTTACAATTTTTTGAACCCTTATAAAAATTACATTTCATATCATAAAAATTATATGATCATTTATATTTGATAAATATTATTTAATAATAACTTTCCATTAAAATATTATTTATTTAAAAGACACACTAATTCATAAATTCTTTAATTTAATTTGAATATTAAACAAAAATACAATCTGTTCTTCAAAAATCATTTTCAATGTAACAATAATATGATGGAAATATTTCAATTATTAGATAAAAGAAAATATAAATATTCATATCTATAGATTCATGATATATATACATTTAAAAAACCATAATAATCTCTAAGAGTATGGTGCACGATGGCGGGGCTTTCATGGAGTCGTTCGATGAACATGGTTTGGGCCCTCATATCGAGGAGCTTGATCTTCTCCCATAAATGGTTTCTCTCATACTTAAATTGTTGGATCTCAGCATGGTAATGGTCAAGAAAAATCCCATAAATGATATATCCCTTTGATGCTCTGATTAATTGTCTTTATAGGGTATGATCTTACAGGTTAAGTCTATCACTTCATTTGTCTGTGCTGAATGGATTTGTTAAACCCACGTATCTATACTTGTCATGATATCAATGTACAATAACTCTATAATCAATAGTAAAGATACATAATGGTCACTAAAATCCAATTGGATATGATAAAAAAAATAAGTTTCTATGATTCCTATTTAATTAAATCAAAATGGGAATTTTATTCATAGTAGTTCGGATTGTTACACAATGTGCATGCTTGAAACCCTTGACAATTTTTTGAAACCTTTCGCGATCAAGAATTTAATTAAGGCCATATAGGGGATAAACTTGGCTAATCAGTTAGGATGAATCATGATGGTGTGTTAAAAATGTTATCAAATACATCTTGCTATTTTAGTGGTATAGGTAAGGTAGAGATAATATTATCATAATTTAAGAGGCATGAGAGAGAATTAGTGTGGATATCTAATTCTCATGTCAAATATTGAGTTTTAATTGGTATTGTGACTGTATAATTTGGATTTGATATTTTTCTCAATTTTTTATATGTTTTAATCTATATTTATGTTAATATTTTTTATATAGATGTTATATCTATTTTTAAAAAAAATTCAATCATTTAGAGTGGAAAATTGGATATTATTTGGTGTATTGTTATTGTGCATAGTTAATTTATTTGTGCATATTCTTTACATTTCATTCTTGATGACTCTAGTGTGGTGTTCAATAATTAAGGGAAATTTTTGGAACCATGTAGTCAAACCATATGGTTTTGAAAACCCACATTATCTTTAATACTCTTTCTCATTATGGTTTTAATTACTTTTTATTAATGTTTATTAATCACTATGAGAAAAGAAAGATTATTTTTATGATTTATTAATCTTATTAGGAAGAGTTATAATTTATTTTACTTAACTTTGAATCACGAATATTGTTTTGATCATGATTTCTAATTTTAATTAATAAAAAATTTATCCAAAAAAGAATCCTACAAATCGTAGATAGGGGTTTCAATAATAACTCTACAACATAACCCTCCTTCATATCCAAACCTCAGATAGTTATACATCCATACCATTAAGAACATAGGGAGGTAAGGAGATTGATTTCTTACTTCAATGATAGATCATGATTAGAAACCCACTAGATATAACCCACATGACTTCCATGTTGATCAAGGGTTTTAGAAACTTAAGAGTCCCTAATGGAAATTAAACACCTATTTTATTTATTTAGGAACCTAACATATCAAAAGTAAATAATTTCACTTTTACACAATAAGGTAAAACCTTATATGGTGGAAGTGGTTTATGAAATCCATGTTTTATGAAGACCTCACTTATAATACTTTGATGTAAATGTTCAGTCACTTCATATATCCAAAAACCATAAATAAGTACAAGGATATATAATTTGTGACTCTTCAATAATGATATCATTCAATGATGTATTATTCCATCCATTTTTTTAAATTATTCTAGTTTTCTCCAAATAAACTATTGTATTATATTCTAAAAGGTCATTGGTTTAATATGGTAATGAAGAATAATCTCAAAAAATAATAATACTTTTATTCCAAACTACATATGCTGAAATTTTCAATACAGAGTTTATGTCCAAGAGAATTATAAAATAATGATAAATATTGGAAGTGCATCAATTACAGTAGGTATAATCCATAGTTCCTATTTCAGTTATACAAGGAAGTTTAAGGATCCCCAAAGGGGAAGTAGTATGAGTGTTCAATGACTATAAAACATAATTTATTCTGAATCATTAAGATTTATTTATTTGATATGTTTCTAATTTTGTATGTCTATAAATTCTAAAAAGAGTTTCCAAAGGACTCGAATGGATTTCCATAAATATTAGAAATATTGTCTATTAAAAACAATTATAACCATATTCTTCATTAATGTAGCATGGTAGTTTCTTTTTAAATTGAAGGCTCTAATATTAAATGGTATAAATCCAATAGAGTACGGACTCATTATCAATGGTAGGAAAAGTAAATTTCGAGGACAAGTGAATCTCATTCTGGTAGGAAGGCTCAAATATGGTCTGATTCTAGGCATCTAAATGCATTAGTGTACATACCTAAAGAATCATAATATGGGACAATGATGTTTAAAGATATCATTATTTTTATTTCACATATGTTTGTACTCCTCGCATACTTTTATATCATCAAAACACATTTGTCATTTTAGTCTATGGTTGGAGAGTATTCCTTTTGCAATAATGATCACCCTACCATTTGGACAGAGAAAAAAACATTGGTTATAGATACCTTTATGTCATATAGTGATTAATGATGTTGATGTTATGGTAAATATCTTAGTTATTAATTAATAAATCATTAATTTTATATTTTGTTTTAATTTAATGGTTAACATGAGAGAATATATTGATTTCTATCATAGAAAGGTCATGTTTCTACTTCCTAATTAGAACACTAATATTTTTCATTGAGTGTTATCCAAGGGATAGTAGTTGTTTGAATATTATCTTAGATATTATCACCTTAAATTTTTAGGTTTCTAATGTGCTTCTAGATTCTATAGAAGGAATATTTGGTTATTTAATAATAATGGTCATGGAAAAGTTTTCATATGTATTCTTTGTGATTTTTATAGATTTCCACCAAATGGGGATGTAAAATATTATATTAGTATACTTCCAAAGACCCATCACAATTACTTTTAAATTGGATTTATTTTCCATGTCTGGTCTAAATAAATTCAAATTATGGATTAATGATCTTAAGTTAAAGAGATTCATATTCTCTAGCATGTAACTATGGTATCCAATTATCTTTTTAAATAAGGCTTATAAAATTATCTAATATTTTTATACGTATAGAAAAAATTAAAATTTAATTGTCAAAAAAATTGTTTAATGTAATCAGTAGTATATTTAATCAACATAGTTGAATGATATAGTTTTCGAAATTGATCTCAGATTAGAATATCACGAGTTGAGACAAATTGAAACTAAAATTATCAAAATCAATTTTCGGAGAATATAGGGGAACTACAAATATCTCATAATTATTTTTTAATTCATGAATAATAATTTTGTATTCATACACCTTAGAAATATCATATTCTATTGGTTCCTTGACACTTTCTTTTTTTTTTGTTTACTAAATATATGTTGGTATGTTCAGGGAGTAAAAAATCATTACATCTATCGTAATATTGTATTGAGAATATTGAGATATCATCTGATCTATAGATTTATTAATTATTTCCTATGGTCATGTTAATTCTGAAATCGGTAGTTCTATATACCCTAAAAATATTAAAGATGTGTTGTTTAATAAAAATCCTTGACCAATTTTTAAATAATAAATTTATTGGTCCTATGTTGACATTATAGGTAGTTTATTATGTATTTTTATAATATAACATATCGCTTTTTAATATATTTACATAAAATGTGGTAATATTTAAATGGAATTTATGCCAATAAATTTCGATGAGTTGAAGAAGAGGACAAAAAATTTTCCAATCCAGATTGTTCTAGATCTTGGTGAAGTTTACATGGTGAATTGAGATGGATTATATAAAGTTTTAGAGTGTGATTTGATATATCATAATGATGTGGTGATATATGGATATCTCTAGTCAAAACATCATGAGATGAATTGTAATATACATAACCTATATCTAGTTTTCTTGATAAATTCATTCAAATTAATGTGATCATGTCTATTCAATGAGAAATAAACTATATATATATATATATATCCCAACAATCTAATGTATGTTTGATATCAGAAATAATTGAACCACAATTAGTGAAATTGGGTAGAGTTTCTTAAATCCTTCAAAATTGATATATCGTATACCCTAGGTAGAGGAAATTTGTTCAATGATACTCTTATAAGGAAATTTCATCCATGGGTGGTGAAACAGTCTAACAAATGGTAATTTTTAATTGGAATTTCAACCTAAATATTTCTTGATTTGAAAAAAGAAGAGGACTATGTGATTCAATTTAGTGATAAAATCAAACCCTTATTGGATGAAAATATATGTTAATATAATATGTCTGAATTAGAATTTTATAATATTCATTAAATTATAAAATAGTGGGAAGAAATAAATTGATTGGTTTTAGTATCTTGAGGGATCCATGTATTTAAAATTTATTGGTGTTCCATCAATTCTTAATATAGGATTCAGTGACGGATATAAATAATTTCATTTTGGTTTCTCACACATGGATTCCCATATTATATTTTATGGTCTCAAAAATTGATATTGGTGTTCATTGATGAATCATTGGATTTCTGAGCTCATTTAGTATTACCTCACTTGAAAAAATGTGAAGTATGATCATCAAAAGACAACTGGATTGTATGAACATCTTATCATTCTTTTTTTTAGTGGAATATAATCTCTATGGATTTTTTTAATTTGTTTCTCTATAACTCCATATAGTAATAATTCTATATGGTTTATTATCGATCAATTGACTAAACCATAGAATTTTTTTCCTATAAAGGATAGTATGAAAATATATGATCTTAGTAACCTGCATGACTAATTGATTTTGAAGCCGTATGGAGTAAATTATTCCATTTATTTTATCAAGATTCTTGATTAACTTATTAGTTTTTGAAATATCTATATGATTATCTGGTCTCTTAGATGATATTGATCATGGAATATCATATTCGTACCAATGGTCAAAAGGGGGGTCAATTCAAAATTTTAAAAATATTCTCTATGATTTCATTATTATTGGGAAAACCATATATTTTTTTATTTATTTTTCTTGTAATAATAGTTAAAAATAATTGATCGAGATGTATTAGTTTGGGTATCATTATGGTGGACCCTGTTGGCCCCATCTATATTAGGGAAATATGGTTGAAAGATATATATTGGGGGAGAGCATGGTTTATAATGAGATGAGTATGATTTAGTTGATCTAAAAATTTGTAATGACATCTCAAATCCATTAGAAAAAATATATTGATTAATAGCAATATCATCTTGAATTTATAGTTGGTTATCAGGTGTTTCTAAAAATCTCTTCATGGATGGGAAATTTAGTTCTTGGATACTTGGGAAATCTAATTCCATAGCGGTTTAGATAATATAAAATCACTTCTTGGGAAGGTGGAATACTGGTTACCCATCACTACATAATTGAAATCAACTCATGATGTATTTTATATATCTCAATTGAGTAAGAATCTCATAAATCTATCTCATATTGTTGAATGGAAAGATATAGATTTAAAACCTAATACCTCTATGGTGTATATGTATGATCGAAATGATAGATGATACGGATTGTAGTATTGTAATAATGATGCTCAAAATAACATAGGGGGTGAATTGTATAATTTAAAAATTCTTTGGTAACTATTAATGTTTTTTAAAAACCATTCAGTTGTTTAGCAAGGTTAAACAAGGTAAATTCGCAAAACCTCTAAGTTCTACAAACTTTCTTGATTCAGAAAAAATTATTCTGAGAATGATAATCTGGAAAAGTGAATCCGGAAATGAAACTTAACAAATGTTTACAAAGATAAAGATTATACCTTAAATCATATAGAATATCACAATATCAGAATGTACAAATGTAAGGAAGTATAAGATAGTTATACATTCCTTAACAAACAAAATGTAGTGGAAAACTAGAAACAAAAAAGTAACAAGTAGTACATCTTTTAACTCAAAGAGAAGGGTATCTATAAACCTTGGATAAAGGTCCATTAATTTATACTTTCAAGAAATTCTATCTTACCCTTACCAGGGAAAGTCCTCGATACGAAGATCGGAGTCTATCATGTTATCTCCGCAAGCCCTCAACTACAAGGTAGTAGGAACCTCTATCTTCCTATCCCCAGAAGCCCTCAAATTTACTCAGCAACATTCAGAGTCAAACGAAGTAATTCTGAACAAGAAGTTCAGTACACACACATCATGAAAGTATCTCACTCTAGAAATCACTTTAGCAGCATGTAATCTCTAGATTGATCAACTTGTTGCAAGAACATTCAAATGATATCCTATTTATAATAATAGATCCAATATTCAGCTCTCTCCTCCAATGGTCTTATTTTTCCATGAATTTCGGAGGGACATGTACACGTGTCACTCAAACAACGGTTGGTTAGTAACTGAATGCACCAAATCATTTTGTAACAAAAACTTGTGTAAGAAACAATATGATTACATAACCATTTTTTTTGGAGTGTATGGAAAAACGAAAGTGCAGAATCTAACCAAAAACACGTTCAGTAAATATAATATAAAGATATTCAGATTCTGTTTTCAAAATAATTCAGAACCTTAATTCTAATGAATTCTGGAGTCCGAATTTAAAGGAAATTCAGAATCTGAATTCACAAGAATTTGGAACCTGAACATAGAATGTTCGGAGTACGAATTCATAAGAATACAGAGTCTTAACTTAGAATGTTCAGAGTCTGAATGGATTAGAATTCAGAACCCGACCTTACAAATGTTTGGAGTCTGAATTCAGATAACTCGGAGTTAGAACTTATAAGAGTTCGGAGTCTGAATTCAAAGAACATAGAATCTAAATTTGGATCCTAAAAATATAATTCTCTATATATAAGTATTATAAGATTCCAATGATTTTAGAAATGAAACCTAATTTTACACTTATAAATAGAATGAACAATTCGAAACATGGTATGGAAAAATTTCATTTGGGAAGGAAAATTTTCCTTATGAATGTAAAACATAGGGTAAATGAAATTTTTCTTAAGATATGGTTTTTTTGATTTCTAAAAAATGAAGGAATGATAAAGTCATAGAATCCTTATTTAATAAAAAACCTAACTAAACAGGAAGGAATGGAAATGTCATAATGAAACTGTATTGACTCAACAATATCCCCCTTTTTGGAAATCACGAACATCCTATCGAAAAAGAATATAATGACTTAGAAAATAAAACATTTATCCCTTAACACACATGGGAAAAGATGAATACAACTAACTCCCCCTTAGGCTTTGGAACACTAAGGATCATATTCTATATTTTTTGAATGAGACTTAGCACTTTATTTCATATGAAAATCTTCCTGATAAAAACTCCCCTTTAGATAAACTCACCCTTAGATAAACTCCTCCTTACTTAGAGATATTTCATCTATACTATGTATTTTGTTTCATTTCTCCCCCTTTGTGATTTTTAAAAAGGAATACATTGAATGGAAAAGTAATTATGGTACCTGAAAGATTAGTACAAAACATCCACAAGACAAGTAACAAAAATATTACATTATGATAGGAAAAAATTGTTCAAGAAAAAGAATGCAACAAAAGATCAGATTTAAACAAGGTCATTCTTCTTTTTCCTAGGGAATCAACTTTATGAAAATTGTCTTTAGTTTCTTGAGCTCCTTGTGATCTTCCTCTACTCATATAAAAATCTGATCCTGACCATCATCTTTATTTTTTAAGGCATTGATTCTATCTTACTGAGCCTTAAGAGCATCTTCCTGAGCCTCCATGACTTCTTCCTGTTTGAAAAGCTTTTCTACTATCTAAATCCTGAGATCTCTTTCTCTCTTCTAAATTTGAGGAACTGAATATAGCTTCCCATTATGATCTTTGACCTCTTTAATCTAAGAATTTTGTTCTGTAGTTATCTTTTCTTCAAAACTGCTTGTGAGATCGTTGATCTTACCATCTTCAATGTCAAATGCCTCCTTGACACCATCTTGGAACTCATCAAGATCTCTCATGTCCTCTATGGTTTTCTTAAACCAACGGGTCATCTTCCTACATGATCTTTTATGGGATTCATAGTTAATGAAAAAAATCTTGAAATGAGCCTCCAACTTCACACACTTGTCCATCACCATGGACATTGAATCCAATTTTTGGTTTTAGGTGTGTTGAAGCATCTAGCATCTCGAATCAATGCTGGGAAAAATAGGAATAGTCCCCACGGGATTTTTCAAAGATTTTACTATGAAATCATGTCCAAGGGATGATGATTTCGAATCTGAAACATTTTTTGGTGAGGTATCTTTCTCCAACTCAACAGCCTTCCACTTTGATGATGCACCAGCTTCTTTTTTCTTCACAATAGCTTTGTTGGTTGTAGTAGTTTACTCAAGAGGGGAGGGGTGAATTGAGTAACACGAAAAATTTATGTTACAAAAAAAATATTATTTTAAAAGAAATTTTTTCCCCAAAAATAGACACAACCTAGTTAATAAATGTTATACTGTTATAAGAGTTTGACTATTTAAACAGCTTCTTAAATATCGATTAATTCTCACTAATTTTAATATATATTATTAATTTTACTTTTGAAGTTGTCCTACTATGTCAAATCAATTATAAATTCTTTTTAAGACTAATTATCAAAGTGAAATTAGAGTTTTCTGGATTATGAAATAATGTAGTAAAATGGAGAAGACTAAATTAAATAGCACAGTGGATTTAAAAAAGTGGTTCATTCTCAATAAGAGACTTAATCCACTCCACTTGGTGATCATCTGCCACCAAGAAGTTTATATAAATTAACATTGATTCACACCCTAGATTGGGGTTAACCATAGCACACAGACTGTCCAGGTCACACCATGACCTCTTCCACAGTTTCCATGGGTAAACAAAAACAATAACCAGGCCACACAGGGACCTCTTCCACAATTTTCATAGGTAAATAAAAATAGAGAGTTTGGTGATAGGATTTAGAAATCCATCAATTTAGCACAGGTGTCAGTGTGTGTGGAATTTACAGAGTACACACACTTATGGAAAGGTAAGTGAAAGAATCACTAAGAGAGAGTAGATGTATGTTTAGAATGATCTAGTGATTTTAAGTGTAGCTCTGGACTCCTTCGATTTATCAAAAATTCTTCTGATTCCTTCTCTGGTTTTTGTCTTGGAAAATAGAGTGTCATGATTCATATTGTGTTCTCCATGAGCTTTGAAAGTGTGAAGATGTTCTCTGGATTCCACTGTACTTCATATGTTCTTCAGAAGAGTCATATTTCTTACATGTGAAAATGATTTTGTTGAAAATCTTTCAAAAATGTTCTTCGTTGTCATGCTCACACTCTTTTATTTCTTTCAGTATGGCGCTCTCTTGTCGTTGGGTACTCTTCACTCCTTATCATCAAATGCATGTGTTTTAGTCGATAGATTCCATGTGTTTCGTGCCTTTTACCTCGTACTATTTCAAAAAAAACATTAATAATGTAAGATTATTAGAGACTTCAAATATGACCAGTATGAATTAAATTTAAATATGATAAAATAGTTTACGAAATGGTGTCACAGTATGTTATGAAAACGACGTCTCTTTCACATTGTCTTAGTGTAACGGTCTGAGTGTCATGGTCTGAGTGTCACGGTCTGAGTGTCACGGTGTCTTGTCCACGGTGTCTGATCCTCACGGTGTATTGCTCGTGGTGTATGTTACTCATGGTGTCTTTCTGATGGTGTATGATCCTCACGGCGTCTTGATCACGGTGTCTGGATTACGGTGTCTGGCTAACAGTGTATGCCTTCATGGTGTCCTGTACTTAGGAAAATAACATTATTCAGACTTAAATAGTAGTATGCATGAAATGGATTGAGCATAACCATTATAAATAATTAGATAAATTGAAACATAAATACACAGGATTGGATATGATTTATTGGAGTTAACTAGGTTGATTGAGATTTGTGATTATTAATGAGATTTGGGATCATTAATAAGATTTGTGATCATTAAAACGTGATTAATACATGATGAGTCCAACAATATCCCCCGTTTTGATGATCACACATATTGTATTGTAAAAGTGTAAATTAGATGCAACTAGACATAATAACATATAGAAGAAAACATATATATATATATATATATAACTTCTCCTCCCCCTTTTGGGATTATCAAAAGGTGAAAAAAAGAGGGTAAACAGTGCACGTATCATTAAAAGTAATCAGAGTACAACACAAAAAACAATGACAGCCCCATAAAAAATAGTAAGCACTAGTCTTCTTCAGGGATTGGCCTTCTCTTTTCCATTATCAGCAGCATAAGAAGAAGTCATAGGGGAAGTTGTTGATGTGGCAGAATGTAGAGACATGCTAGATAGAGAGGGTAAAGGGAGACCTTTGAAGACTGAGGAATCCAAGGTAGGAGCAGTAGAAGATCGAAGCAATTACTGGTCAAGAATGAGAGGCCTGATCTGTCTAAGATCTTGGCCAACAGACATGGTTGTTGAGGCTAAGGAAAGGGTAAAGGTACGTAGTCCAGGTCTGAGAGGAACAACTACTAGGGAAACAATTTCTATGCTTTGGACATAGAGATACGGTCACCGAAGTTTGATGATGTCTGCAATAATTTCTCCACCTTATTGCATGGCCTTTTCAGAATCATATTTGTTTTCCATGAACTTTTCCAACAATCTGGTAAATTCTGTTAGCTTCTGGACTCGGTTTTTGAAGGCTTGGGTTACAAGAGTAATTATTATATTATCTACATGGTATTCGAAGTGATTGGTTATATCAGTCTTGGAGAAAATCCAATTGAAATAAAAATCCACTTTCATAAAAATATCCTTTTGGGCATCATTTGCAATTTTGGAATGAATTTGCACAAGATCTAGAACTCTATCACTATTCTTGATAACTTCAGATAAAGAAGTCACATTTGAGATACTTAAAGCAGTTTGAAGCTCTTCTTGGACTATCGATCTGAGCAATGAACTGTCCAAGGAAGATGTAGAGGATTCCCTAGAGGGATGAAAAGCTTTGATGGTTGTGGTTAGAGACTTAAGATGATTCAATACCTTTTGAATACAGCCTGTGTATTCATCAGTGAGTTTTTTCAAGTTCATCACAAGATCTCTCACTTATTTCAACAAATGTTTGTGCCTTTCAGCAATCTTTTCATAAATGGATAACAGGTAAGGGTGAATCTAATACACATCAACTCAAGAAATTTGAGAGACAGATGGTTCTAGAGTGGCAAGAACAAGTTTTGATCTGGAATACGGCTCTTTCTACATATCTTCCACCAATATTCTCGGGGTTGATACTTCACTACTGAGCAACCGATTTTCAACTTGAACTTCTTGAATTTCATGGATCATTTTATACTATATTTTCTATATAATTTCTCTAAAACTAGTGAGGAATATCTCCCACTCAGATGTGTCATAGCACGAGGTTGGGAGTTCATAATCTTCTTAACTCTAGATAAAATAGTATCTCCAAAATCCTTTAAATCATCCTTACTAAAAAAGGGCAGCTATTCAGGTAATGGTATAGGTCCAAGAGTTGGTACAGGGGCAGGTTCTGGTTCTGGTTCTTTCTCAGGGGCAATGTTAGAAAAGAACATCAACTGAAACAGTGAGGAGAGATCAAGCCCAGTTGATGAAACTTGATTAGATTCACTCACATCATAAAAGCTATGGAATTTGTACTGAATGGCCCCAGGACTGGACTCAGCCGGATGTGATGTTTCATCAGACTCAAGAGTTTTGAGTTTCTTCCCCCTCAACTGATGCTTCCTTTTCAGTATTTAGAGACTCATGAGCTTGTTCAAAATCCACAAGTTTATCTCTAAGTTCCTCAATCATCTCCTATCTAGCCAACTGAAAGGCTATCTCCATCCTTTCTTAAACATAGGGTATTATCATAGGAACAGGTTGTTCCTTTGAGAGTTCTTCCGGATTTTCTTCTTCCATAAAATGGAGTTCTTCTAGATTTTATTCTTCCATAACAGGGAGTTATTATACTATAGCCTCTTCCATGGCTTGCTTCTCATATTCTGTGACAACTTTCTTCTCTTTCAGCCTCATGTTGGATTTTCAGATTGACATCATCTCTAGGGATAGGAACTTCCTCTTTCAAGTACAGGAGGAGGAATAATAGGCATTTCTTCCTCAATAACAACTTCTTCTCTATGAGGTACTTCAGCTTCTTCTTCCTCTTCTTCTGAATACTCACAATGTTCATCTGGTTCCAAACTAGGATCAGCATTGTCTTTTGGCATTGATGGATAGTCCACAGGATTAAACATCTCATAAATCTTATCTTTGTCTTCCACCTACTCCTTTTTCCAAGGGTTTCAGTTAATATTCATTCTCCTGATGATGGGTTTAGAGAGACAGTTCTCACAGTACATAAGTACTTCTTCATTAGGTCTAACTACTCCTTTTGAAACAAGTATGGCTGAAACCAGCCGAGAGTAGAATAGAGAGGTGGATTTGGATGTAACCTTGATCAATTCACACATATGGTGAATGATGTATTTGAACAAGTTGATTCAGTATCCATTCTTCATAAGATAAATCGAGAAAACATCTTGATACATTAATACATAAAATTCGCCTTTCCTCGAACTAACCATATTTTGAACAAACATAAAAAACAGCCTTGTTTCCCTATTATGTTCAGTAGCTATGGCCCTTCTCAAGGTTCCATTCCTAGATAGGGTTTGCATAACATTTTCAAGGTCAAAGAAATCAGTATTTGGTGGGGGTTCTCTCTGATAATCATCAAAAATTTCTTCGTGAGGTATCCTAAGTCATGCAGCTCATAACCTCAATGATAAGGATCATCTTTTTCCATTAATCCAGCTCCTCACAACATAGCATTCACCAGAGTCAAAAGAAAAATGTGCGTACTTGTAGAACTGAGCAACTAACCTCAAATAAATTATTCCATTCTCAATTGAAAACCATTCTAACTAGCCTTGTTCTCTTAACACTTTCAGAACTAGAGATTTGCTACATAAAAGCCATTTAGGGAAGATTTCATTCTCAGGAACAATACTACGATTTACCAGGTTCAGATTTAGAGGCCCTTTAGGTGTAATCTTGGGTATTATCTTCTTCTTCTTCGGGCGGTGCTTCTCAGGTGTGGATGATGAAGGATGTTTCATTTTTGGCAACCATTAATGGTTCGATCGAGAGAGAGAGAGTGGTTTTCAAGGTTGAAAGGGTTCGAAACGAGTGAGTAGGGAAAAGTCCAGGTGAGGAACCGAGTAAAACACTTTTTTATCATTTGGGAATGTCAAACCTCACAAAAAAACATATGAATGTAAAAGAGTTGAAATAAAAATTTCCGCGATACGGGTTTAAATAATATCATAAATAATTTTCATGGTGAGACCATGAATGGTTGTTACAGTGAGGCAATGATCGGTTGTCACATTGTGACAGTAAATGTTCATTACGGTGAGACAACAAGTGTTCATCATGGTGAGATAGTGAGTGAACTTCATGGTAACAGTAAATGCCAGACCATAAGTACAAAGTGAAAATAGTGAAATAGTAAACATGAGAGATCATAACTGAGAATTCGAAAACATTAAACAGTAAAGTAAAACATAGTAAAAAGTTGAACAGTAAGACAAGTAAGAAAACTATTAGATATTTATCATGCCAAGATCATGTATGATGTAGTCTATTCACTCAGAATATAATGGATTAGTGAATATATCATCAAGATGGTATTCAGTACCAATGAATTCCAAGGTAATATAACCTTTTTGATAATGATCTCTCAAAAAGTGATGTCTCACATCCATGTGTTTGGTCCTAGAATGTGAAACATGATTTTTTGAGATGTTAATAGAACTTGTGTTGTCACAATTTATTGGTACATGTCTGAATTGATATCCATATTCTAGTAATGTGTGTTTCATCCACAAAATTTGTGCACAACATCCGCTAGCAGCTATGTATTCAGCTTCTGTAGTAGATAATTCAACATAGTTTTGTTTCTTACTACACCATGATACTAGTGACTTGCCTAAAATGTGACATGTTCTAGAGGTGCTCTTTATATCTAACTTATAGCCACCAAAGTTAGCATCAGAATAACTAACTAGTTCAAATGATTATCCTTTAGGATTGAAAAAGTCCTAGATTGGGTGTATGGTTGAGGTATTGGAAAATTCTTTTTATAAAATTTAAATTATATTCTTTAATATTTTCATGAAAACGAGCACACATACACACACTAAACATAATGTTCGGATGACTAGAAGTTAAGTAGAGTAAACATCCAATCATTCCTATGTAAATGGATTGATTAACATATTTTCCATATTCATTAAGATCCAACTTACAGGTTGTACTCATGGGAGTGTCACTACTTTTAGTGATATCCAATCCTGAACGTTTTAGTAGATCTCTAGTGTATTTACTTTGATTTAAAACAATTCCATCATTATTTTGAATGATTTGAAATCCAAGAAAGAATTTTAGTTCACCCATTAAGCTCATTTCAATTTTTTTGCATCATTTTAGAAAAATAAATACATAATATATTTTTTAAATATCCAAAAATAATATCATCTCTATAGATTTGAACTACTAAAAAATCATTAGAATTTTCGTTTATAAAGAGGGTAGGATCAGATTTTCCTTTTGTAAAACCTTTGGAAATAAGAAAATTTCTAAATCTTTCATACCAAGCTCTTGGAGCATGTTTTAAACCATATAAGGCTTTTGATTGATTGAAAATATGATTGGGAAAATGAGGATTTGTAAATCTAGGGGGTTTTCAACAAATACATCCTCAACTATATACCCATTTAAGAATGCACTCTTAACATCTATTTGATATAGTTTGAAATTTAGATGTGCAACATAAGAAAGTAAGATTCTGATGGCTTTATGTCTGGCTACTGGAGAAAAGGTCTCCCCATAGTCAATTCATTCTTCTTGACAGTAGCCTTGTGTAACTAATATAGCCTTATTCATAGCTATATTTCCATCTCCATCTACATTATTTCTAAAAACCCATTTAGTGCCTATGATGAAATTGTCCTTGGGTCTTTCAACAAGTTTCCAAAAAATGTTTCTTTCAAACAGATTATGTTCTTCTTGCATAGCCATTACCCAAAATTCATCATTGATGGCATCATCAATGTTTTTAGGTTCAAGTTGTGAGAAAAATGATTGCTGTTCAACCTGATTTTTAAGAGAATCTCTAGTTTGTGTTCCTTTCTCTAAGTCTCCTACAACATCATCTAAGGGATGGTTTCTAAGGGTTTTAACCATTCTAGAAAAAGAGGGACATGAGATTTTAGGTTCATCAACAGATTCTAGTTCATTATGATTTGATTGAAGATAATTTATAGAATTATAAGTTTTCACATATTATTTTATAGAAGAATTTGAGGATATTTAGTTGATGTTCAGATTTGATACATCATCCTCCAGATTTTCTGGGATGGTTCTAGGCTCATGTGGATCTGTTTCGTCGAACTTGATATGAAAATATTCTTCTAGACATTTAGTTCTCTTATTGAATACTCTATAATCATTACCTAATATTGAGTAACCTTGAAAAATTCCTTCATCACATTTGGATGAAAATTTGTCAAGATTATCCTTAGTGTTGAGAATAAAGACTTTGCAACCAAAAACTCCAAAGTAATTAACCTTAGGCTTTCTATTGTTCAAGAGTTTATATGGGTTCTTTTTGAGAATTGGTCTAATTAAGACTCTATTGATTATATAGCATGCTATATTAACAGCTTCATCCCAAAAGTAAATAGGTAAGTAAAATTCACTAAGCATTGTTCAAGTAATTTCATGCAAGGTTCTATTTCTTCTTTCTACAACACCATTTTGCTGAGGTTTTCTAGGGGCATCGAAATTGTGACTAAAACCATTTTGTGATGAAAAGGATTCAAACTCTTGATTTTCAAACTCACAACCATGATCACTTCTAAAAGATTTAATTTTAAGTCCTCTATAATTTTCTACAGACTTGTCATACTTAGTAGAATAAGAGCAGTCTTCACTTTTTTGAGCCACAAAAAACGTCCAGGTATATCTAGAGAAATCATCTACCAGAACATAAACATAGTGCTTCCCATTTAAACTAGAAACTCTAGATGGTCCAAAAAAACCCATGTGAACCAATTCGAGAGGATGAGAAGTTGAAACATATTTCTTTGGTTTGAAAGTGATTTTTTTTGTTTTCCCCTTTGACAAGGTTTACACACTTTGTCTTATAGAAACGCAAGTTTGGGTATGTCTCTAACTAAGACTTTTCTAGTTAGCCTTATAAGGGAGTGAACGTTATAGTGTCCTAGTCTATAATGCCAGATCCAAGATTCCTTATGAATTACACTTAATCATGAAGAATTTTTAGAGGCTAAGAAATCTAGATTAATAGAAATAACATTCTCATTCCTTGATACAGAAAATAATAATTCATCTTTAGAATTAAAGTCATTACATGTATTATTTTAAAATTCAACAAGATAAAAAACATCACATAATTGTGAGATACTAAGAATGTTATATTTTAAACATTACTTTAGAAATTAAAATTGAATCAGAGTTACCAATCTGGCCTAAGCCAATGATCTTCCCTTTCACATTGTCACCAAATGTGACATGTCCTCCAACTACTTTTATCAGATTCTTGAAACATGAGTAGTCTTCTGTCATGTGGCTTGATCACCCACTGTCCAAGTAACATAGATTCAAGTAGGAGATATTTAAGAATATTTCCTATAACTTGATCATGCAAAGATAGATTTTGGTACCCTAACTAGTTTGGGTCTAGTAACTTTAGTAATAAGTGCTTTAGGAACCCATTTTTGTCTCATAGGTTTCCTATAAGCATTATGTAATGTATTTGAAAATTAAACTGTATTTGGTCCACAAAAATTTGAAACAGTAAAATATGTATCAAGGCTCGAGCTAGTTGAGTTGTGTCCAGAACTAGGAACAAAACTATATGTTCTAGACTTGGAAATGAAATTCTTTCTACCAAGGTTTCTTTTACCAGGTTGATAACCAATGAATGTATTGTATTTGGGAGCAAATGTTTTCTTAGCATTTGTGTAAGGGTATTTTTCCCATTAGTAAAAATTTCTATGTCACTTTTTAATTTCTCATTAGACATTTATAATTCATTTTTTTCTTTTAGAAGTTGATCACTTTTCTCCTTTTCAGTAGTATGTTCAGATTTAACATTTGCAGTGAGAGCATGCTGTTTCTTTAATGATTTATATTTATCATTTAATTCCTTGCATGTCTCATCAAGCGTGTTGAAATATTAAAACATATCCTCATTATTCATATTTTTAGAGTCACTTTAATCTTCAGAATAGTATGAATTATGTAAAGAAGTGTTCTGTGTTACCTCATATGTGTTTGTCATAAAACACATATTGGTTTTGTTAGCATGTTTATCATATGATGTCTCTGAGTTGCTTGAACTATCCTCAAAGGCAATCCAGGTTTATATCATTTCATTTTTTTACTTCTTTTCCTTGACCTTATACTTATTCTTATATTTGATCTTTGGACAGTCAACCATTATATGTCTTTTGTGCTTACATTGATAGCATAAAATTTCATCAGTTTTGTCACTTCTTTTCTAGTCCTTATTTCAGCTTCCTTTTTTATCATACATTCCCTAGAAGACAGGCTTTTGGAAAACGTTCTTCTTTTTGTAAAATCATTTGAATATTCTATCCAGTTGAGCCATCTCCTCATCACTATCAGGTGATTATTGTTCAGTGGTGGAACTTTCTATAGAATCTTCCAGTTTCCCTTTGTCTTTATGCTTTGATAAGGTGGTCTTGAATGCTACATGTTTTCTCTTTGGTTCATCCTCCTCATCTTTTTTAACATTCAACTCTTCCTCATACATCATCAATTTACCAATGAGTTCTTTTAGAGGTATCTTTCTGATATTGAACGATTCCCTAATTGAGATAGAGGTTCCGCTCCATCTGTCAGGTAGACAACTAAGAATTCTAATGATATGTTCTTTGGCAGTGACTTTTATTCCAAGAGAAATCATTGTGTTGACAATCTCATTGAACCTAAAATACATGTCATAAATAGGATCATCAGGTTTCATCATAAAATTATCATATTTTATTGTATAAGTATTAAGTCTCATTTCTTTTACACTATATGTGCCTTCATGTGAGACAGAAAAGGTATCCCAAATTTCATGGGCAGTTTTACAAGCAGAGATCATATTAAATTATTTTTCTCCTAAGGAACTGTATAAATCATTCAACACTTTGCAATTGTTATTATTTGAATTTTTTGTAGTTTCATCCCATGTAAATCTATCAGTCATAAGAAGTTTGTATTCAACTATTATTGATGAACAAATTTCAAATCTCATGCTCTCTAGATGCATTTTCATTATAATTTTCTATTGAGCATAATTGGTTCCATTAAAGAATAGTGGTCTATTTTTTGAAGAACATTCTTATATATTATCCATACTAATGAATTACTTTAAAAGATCTAGAAATTTAAAATTAATAGAAATTAACAGTTCATTAAAGTACAACTAAAATCACAGTTGAGTAATATTACACAGAGTATTAATAAATCTTTTCTGATACCAAATGTTGGTCAGAGTAGTTTACTAAAGAGGGGAGGGGTGAATTGAGTAACTATAAAAACTTCTGTTACAAAAAAAATTATCTTAAAAGAAATGGTTTTCCCCAAAAATAGATACAGCCCAGTTAATCAAGGTTATACTATTATAAGATTTTGAATATTTAAAAAACATCATAGAGATTTGTTAATTATCAGTAATTTTATTGTGTATTATTAATATTACTTTTAAAGATATCCTACTAAGTAAAATCAGTTATAACTTCTTTCAATGACTAACTATCAAATTGAAATTAGTGTTTTCTAGATTATGAAATAAATATGTAAAACATAGAGGACTAAATTAAATATCATAACGTATATAAAACAAGTGGTTTAGTCTCAAGAAGAGACCTAATCCACTCCACTTGGTGGTAACCTTCCACCAAGAAATTTATATAAATAAACATTGATCCACACCATGGATCGGGGTTAACTACAGTACACAGACTCTACAGGTTACACCGGGACCTCTTCCACAGTATTCATGGGTAAAAAAACAATAACCAGTCCACACAAGGACCTCATCCATAGTTGTCATGGGTAAATATAAATTGAGAATCTAGTTCATGGATTTAGAAATCCTTTAGTTTATTGCAGGAGTCAATGTGTGTGTGTGTGTGCAATATACAGAGTACACACACAGATCAAAAGGTAAGGTAAATAATCGATAAGAGAGAGTAGATGTAAGTTTATAATTCTCTAGTGATTTGAAGTGCACCTCTGGACTCCTTCGATTTAGAAGAAATAATTCGGAGTCATTCTCTAGTTTTTGTGGTAAAAAACAGAGTGTCACGATTCAGCTTGTGTTCTCTACGAGCTTTGACAATGTGAAGATATTCTATGGATTCCAGTGTACATCGTATATTTTTCATCAGAGTCATATTTCATGCATGTGATAATTCATTACAAGAAAATTTTTCAAAGTGGTCGTGCTCACAGGCTTGTATTTCGTTCAATATCGCACTCTCTTGTCATAGGGTACTCTTCACTCTTTATCTTCGAATGCATATGTTTTAAATGACAGGTTCCATTTGTTTCGTGCCTCATTCCTCGTACTATGTCTAAAAAGAAACATTAATTATGTTAGTGGGTTAAAGACATAAAATATGACCGTTATGAATTACTTTGAAAGATAATAAAATAGTTTAAGAAACAATGTCACATTATGATATGGAAACAGTGTCTCATTCACAGTGTCTGAGTGTACGGTCTAAGTGTCACGGTCTGACTGTAACGGTCTGACTGTCATGGTGTCTTGGTCATGGTGTCTGATCCTCACAGTGTCTTTCTCATAGTGTCTGATCCTCATGGTGTCTTCTTCACGGTGTCTAATCCTCACAGTTTTTTGCTCACGGTGTCAGGCTTACAGTTTTTGGATAACTGTGTCTGGATTTTCAATGTCTTGTACTTAGGAAAATAACTGTATTCAGACTTAAACAGTAATATGCATAAAATGGATCATTCTTAACTATTATGAAGCATGAGAGAACTTGAAACATTAATACACATGATTGGATATGATTTATAAGAGTTAACTAGGTTGAATGAGATTTGTGATTGTTAAAGAGATTTGGGGTCATTAATAAGATTTGTGGTCATTAAAACATGATTAATACATGAGGAGTCCAACAAGATTTAATAGGTGTAACAACAACCACTTGTTTACCCTTATCAATTCATGGAATGGCTTCATCATTCAGAGAATCATGTTCACTCTTAGATAATTGACCAATTTTATCTTCATCTACTACTTTCTCATCTCCTAACTCAACATCCTATGGATGTATGAAATGTTGATTAAAAAATTCTTCTTCAGACAGAATATTCACTTCTTCTTCATCCTTGTCATCTTTTCCTTTTTCCTCTTTCCCAAGGATAGCCAGAATTGAATATTCTGCTTCAAAAGTTCAGATTGAGAGCTTCTTTGATGGGATATCTTTTTCATGGATGTCTTCTATCTGCAAAATCGACTCTACAGTTTCACCAATGCTTTCTAATTATTCTTCAACTTCTTCTACATCTTTTAATTCATTGAATTTTTCTAGAGTCACAAATTTCTTCCTCGGAGTTTTAGGTAAATCTTCTACCAGGAAGCATTCTGGTACAGGAATATTTTTGAAACATTCTTAGTATCCCTCAAAAGGGATTGCACGACCTCTACTTCATCCATTTTCTTATTTTGTTTCTTTTCTTTTTTATTCCCATTATAGATACTCAGATGTCTTCACCTTTAGAGATTTTTCATTAGCAGGGTCTAGTCCAAACATAGGCTCCCCTTATTTCTTATTATTCTTATCTTCCCTCCACTTAGAAACTACCTCATACAGATATGATTTTTTCTTCTTAGTTTTGGGTGGTGATGATTGGATTTCCTTAGGCTCTACAGTCTTTCCTTCCACTACTACTTCGTTCAACTTCCTCTTCTTTCCTCTCTTTTCGGACGATTTAGCCACTTCATGTTTTTTCAGAACAGCTTCATATTCTTCCTCTAGTAAGAAATAAAATTCTCTAGAGTCTTTAGAAAAACCAATGTTCATCTGCATTAGGGTATCATCACCGACTAACATGACTTTTCAATTCCTTGGCTTCAAGCTGTAGGGAATTTTTAATGATTCTAAGCACCAAACAATTGACTTGGAGAGAATGCCTTTATACATGATTATCTTAGCCTTCAAGTTTCCATTCTTAATATTCTCAATCATAAAGAGAATATATACTTAACCATATTGATCTTCCTTTATTTCACCAAGAAATCCAAGATATACATGTCACTCTTCTTCAATGTGTCATTGTCCATTTTTCTCAAAATTATGAAACCTTGAACCCATAATTTGAAAATCTGATGATTTTTAGACATGTGGTTAATCATCGGAGTCTTTACATCAGAGAGTCCAAGAAATACCATAGCCTTCTCCTTAAAAAACTTCCTTTGACATCTGTCAACTTATGAGAACATAACTCAGCTTCCTCTTCGTATGGAATACCTACCAAATTAGTTGCCTTAGTATATGAATGACAATAAGTCTATCCATATCTCTTGAATGAAAACCTTTCTCTACCTCCTTCCTTGAAGAAACTGACTAATTCATAAAATTCATCCAGAAAATCTGGATACACTAAATCTTGAGCCTCCTGCTTCGATACGAGAACACTCTCCCATCCATTTAGATTAATATTCTTCGAGATGATCGAATAATACTGAGCGAATATGTTTGGATGCACTAACATCTCTCTATAGACCTGTCACACTGATATTGTCTTGACATTTGACATGTATTTTTGAGAATATTCTTCGGTAGACATTCAGAATTGAGAAACCCATGAAAATATGGAATGATCTTATGTAGAGGGGAAGAACATCAACCCATGAGAGCATGAGATTCGATGTGGGACAACTATTGGGGGTCCTTCATATAGTCATTTTATTGTACAGTTCATCTTCCAAACTCAATCCAATGGCTAAAAATAATTTTGATCAAATCTGACGGTTGATGTGATAACCGCAAGGAAATCATGGATATGATCTTTGGAGATTTTTTGTAATAAAAACATTCTAATTTAAGGAAAATAGAATCCGAAAAATTTAAAAACAAAAGAAACTGCCAGCAAGTAAAGTATGAATATGAAAACTCAAGAAAAAAACATACCTTTCAGATTTCTAGGATCATTATTCATAGGGAGGAGAAAATTTCTTGAAGAACTATTGATTCGGAAAATTATGATTACGAAAAAAATAAAAAATCTATATTTAGAATATTTTATGTACAAAATTACTCATTATGAAAATTTTAAGTATTAAAATATTCATTATAAAAATTTTAAGTACGGAAAAAAAATTTAGACTAAAAAAAAAATTGGACTGTGAAAAAATTTTAGACTATATAAATAAACTTCATTATGGAAAATTTAGAAAATATTACTACAAAAATATCCATTACAAAATATTTGACAAGTCTAACTATGAAAATTTTCATTGTTAAAAATTTTGAAAATCTGACTAAGAAAATTTTCATTACAAAAGATTTGAAAATTATGACTACGAAAATTGTCATTATGAAATATTTGAAAATTTTGACTAAGAAATTTGTTATTATGTAATATTTTGATCTATCTATCAAAAAAATGTACTCCCCCTATGAAAAGGAATTTATTACTGTAAGTATATTGGTTTCAAAAAAAAGTTAACAAGGAATATTACCTTATGGTTATCATTTTTAACTTCTGTTTAATGTATTAAAATCTATCAGAGGGTAATGATTTTGTGAAAATGTTAGCAAGTTGATCTTGTGTTCTAATAAATTGAAGAATGATATCCCCTTTTTCTGTGTGATCCCGATAAAATTGATACCTAATATCTATGTGTTTTTTATAAGAGTCGTGTGCAGGGATTTTACTAAGGGAAATGGCACCAGTATTATCACAAAGAATTTGTGTTTTTTTAAAATTCATACCATAGTTTGTGAGTGTGTTTTGCATCCACAACACTTGAGCACAACAACTTCTAGTTGCTACATATTCAGCTTCAGTAGTGTAAAATGCTACTAAGTGTTGCTTCTTGCATGACCAATAAACTATTGAATATCCTATGAAATGACACGTTCCAGATGTACTTTTTCTATTGATTCTACATCCACCAATGTCAGCATCTGAAAAACTTTTTTTAACAAAATCATTTCCAGAAGTATAAAAGAGTCCTAAATCCATGGTTCCTTTTAAGTAGAAAAAAATTATTTTCACTACATTTAAATGTGATTCCATAGAATTGTATTGATATCTTGTACATAAGAATACTGAAAACATTATGTCTGGATGACTAGTTGTCAAGTAAAGTAAACTTCCTATCATACCTCTAAATGATGTTTGATCTACTGGTTTCCTAGCTTTATCAAGATCAAGTGTGTTTGAGGTACCAATGAGAGTACTAATACTCTTAGTGTTTTCATATCAATACATTTAAAGATTGTCTTTAATATACTTATGTTGGGATACATAGATTCTTTCTGGTATTTGAGAAATTTGAAAACCAAGGAAAACTGTTAACCCACCCATCATACTCATTTCAAACTCAAATTTCATTAGATCTACAAAGGAATCAATAAAATATTGTTGAGTTGAATCAAATATAATATCATCAACATAAGATTGAACAATCAAAATATGTTTCTTATCATTATTTATAAAATGGTTTGCATCTGCATTTCCCTTAACATAATTATTTTGAAAAAAATCATGTAAGTCTATCATACCAATCTTTACGGGCTTTCTTAAGTCCATACAAAGCATTGGTAAGTTTATCAACATGTTTAGGATGTTTTGTATCTTCAAAACTAATAGGTTGTTCAAAAAAACTTCGTATTGAACATAACCATTATGGAAAGCACAATTCACATCCATTTGAAAATGTTTGAAATTGAAGGATGCCGCAAAATAATGTAGAATACGAATATATTAATTTCTAGCTACTGAAGCATAGGTTTCTTCATAGTATATTCCTTCGTGTTGATTATAGCCTTTAGCAACCATTCTAGATTTATTTCTTACTATGATTACATTTTCATCACATTTATTTCTAAAGACCCATTTTACTCCAATAACAGAAGATTCTGTAAGTCTTTCAACCAAGGTCCAGACATTATTCCTTTCGAATTCATTTAGCTCATCTTGCATAGCTTTTATCCAATCATCATCACCTAAAGCTTCATCAGTGAATTTTGGTTCTAATTGGGAAAAGAATTCTAGATGTTCTATTTCATTTCTTAAGGAACATCAAGTACTTATGGGTTTATTTACATCACCAATGATACTACCACTGGGATGATTCTTATGAAAAAACTAATTTGGGTTTTGTAAAACATGTTCATCAATATAGGGTAGAAAATATTCTAGGGTAAATGTTTCAGAATTACCTTTTTGGAAATTTTACTTATCAGAAGGATCTTCTAACAAAGGATGATAATCAGTTTTAGAAAAAACATCTGAAGATGTGGGTTGGGGTTGTTTAATAACATAGGGATCAGTTCCATCAAATATGACATACACTATTTCTTCAACATTACAAGTGTTTTAATAAAAACCTTATAAGACGTAGAAGTTCTGGAGTAGCTTATGAAAATTCCCTCATCAGATTTTGGTGTGAATTTGTGAAGATTAACTTTAGTATTCATAATGAATACCTTGAATCCAAAATCCTTCAAGTAGGAAGGTCTATGTTTTCTACCATTCCATAAATCATAAGGAGTTTTATTAATAAAAGGTCTAATAAAAACATGATTTATAGTATAACAAGAAGTACTTACAACTTTAGCCCGGATAGTTTTGGCTATAGAATATTTACTCAACATGGTTTTTGTTATCTCTTGAAAAATTCTATTTCTTTTTTAACAACACCATTTCATTTTGGTGTTCTTGGAGTTTAAAAGTTATGAGTAATTCCTTTTCTACTACAAAAAATTTCAAAATCATAATTTTTAAATTCTCCTCCATGATCACTATAAATAGATATTAAAGGAAGGTTCTCTTTTTTAACTTGTTCTCTAAATGTTTTGAAATAAGAAAGAGCTTCCAATTTCTTTGGTTGAAAATAGAACCACGTAAATCTAGTGTAATTATAAAATAAAAGAAATACTTAATATTTTCCTCCAATGCTTCCAGTTTGTGTTGTTCCAAAAAGATCCATATGTACTAACTATAATGCATTAGTTGTCGAGTTTTCACCGACTGATTTAAAACATTATTTATGTTTCTTTCCACATTAACATGGAAAAAAACTTTTGAAGAATCAAATATATGCTCTGGTAGATCCTTAACTAGTATTTTCATAGAATGTTTTCAAAGGTTCCTAAGGTTACAGTGTTATATCCTTATATTCCATAACCACAAATGATCTTGAATTTAACTAAGGAAAGGTAGATCATGGATCTAAATGTCTTATAATTTTAGTATGTAAACATTCTCTTGCCTATTGGAAGAAAGAATAAATTCTTCCTTGGAATTGAGTACTATGAATATTCCATTCCTAAAACTCACATGGTAACCTTCATCACATAATTAAATTATGCTAATGAAGTTGTTCTTAAAACCCTTAACAAATAAAACATTTGAAATCAATGTTTTTCCAAGAAGAAAGATGTTACCTATACCAATAATTTCTCCCTTAGCATTATCTATGAATGTTACTTTTCCTCCATTCGTCTTGATAATCTTTTCAAAGTAGTTTTTGTTACCAGTCATGTGCCAGGAACATCCACTATCCATGCACCATGTATTATTGTTGGTACATTCTTTATTTTCATGAAAATAATAATGTCAGACTTTCGGAACCCAAAAATTCTTGGATCTGAAATTTCAGAATGTAGAATCTTAGGCACCCACATTTTCTTAGAAAATATACTTTATGATACAATAAAGACTGAATTTTTTTTAAGGAATAATTTCATGCCTAATGCCCACTACACTGACACGTAGTGCAGAATGGAGCACTTTGAGGAACAAAATAATTGTTACTAAAAATCAGTTTTGAACTAGTATAACCAAAACCAGAACTATTCATTAGTAGTCAGATTTGAGATTACATCTTATCAAAGTTTTCCTTACCTAAGGTAAAGTTTTAAAAACACTTCCTCAAGGAAAAAATTTCATATTTTCTTATAACTATGTTCATATCATTCAAAACATTTTTTTTTGATCTATATTTAGGCTCAAAAACATTTTACATATAAATTACTTTTTCTAGATCCTTAGAAAGCTTTTCCTTACTAAAATTTACTTCCTCATGGTTTTTTGAAATAATTTCAAAATAAAAAATTTTCTTATCGAAATCTTTAGAATGATCTGAAATTTCTTTATTATGAATAGTATTTATAGAATTTTCATTATCAAGCTTTTTATTGAGTTTTCTAATTCTCATTCTCAAGGAGCTTAGCAAGCCTAGAGTCTTCTTTCATAGGTAGGTAAAGTAATATCTTCATCAGAAGAAGATTTTTCATCCAAAGAGTTATAATATTTACTATCACTATAGATATCATTTAATGATATATTGTTCATGGATTCAGCATTGTTTACTTTATCCATTAAGCAATTAATTTCAATAGGTTGTCTGGCTACTAAACCAAGATTCTTATGACATGAAAATTCGTACTCTAATGATTCATCTGAATAGTCTCCACCATTGGCACTCCAGCTGTCATTAGCTTTCATAACTTTCTTATCATTATCTTTTTTGTACGTCCATTTGTTTCTCTGGGAATTATTTTCATTTCATTCCTTTATTTTAAGAATTGGACAATCAGGTCTTATATGTCCATCTCTTTTTCATTCATAACATGTGACTTCTGAATCCTTCTTATCTTTCCCTTCTTTCTTCTTGTATCTGGATTGAAATTTCTTCTGTCCAACAATATTGTTCATACTTCAAGAACGATCGGCTAACTCATTTTCTAAATATTCAAATCCATTAGATTAAGATTCAATAACAATATTCTTATATTTATATCTACTAACTCTCTCTGAATCCTTGGATTTCATATGATTTGAAGTTATTGTAAAAGAAACAATTTCATTCCCATTCTTCTTCTTAATATTGATAGCATTTGTCTTCATTCTAGTCTCGGGTTGAAGAAGAATTTCAAAAATATCATCAAGAGTGATCTGTGTAACCTCCCTATTCTCATCTATAGCTATTCTCTTAGATTCACACTCATTGGTCATGTTGTCTATGATTTTTTCCACAATGTCTTCATTATCTAATAATTTCTCACCCATATATTGTAAATTGTTAACAAATGTCATAAATATTTGTTTCACCTTACATATGGGTTCTTTATAAGGAATGAAAAAACCATGATACTCTGCTTTGACCATGGAACTTCTAGTATCAATTACATTGTATGTTCCAAAGTGAGTAACTTCAAGCTTCTTCCATATACAATTTACTGCTTCACAAGATGAAATTTGGATATATATATTTCTACTCATGAAACAAAGAAATGTATTGTGTACCTTATAATTCAGTTAATATTCATGATTTTCTTGATTGATAAATTAATAACTTCCTTGTCAAGGATTTTATATCTTCTAGTAAGCATGAAAAAATTGTCAACTGCAGTATTGATAATAAATGTATTCATATGATATATCCAATATTTTTAATCATTAAAATTAAAAATAGGTGGTCTAGATGGATTTAGGGTGTCTATGGAACCAACATTGATTTCTACCATCATAAAGAAAGTCCTTCCACACTAACTTGTTGGTAGTAAAATTTTGTAAACAAGGAAAATATTCCTCAGCAATGAAAAATGAGAATAATGAAAAACATTATCAAGAAGACTTACATGTGAATATAAGTATTTCAGAGAACTCTGTTGATACAAATTGTCGGATCGAAATGATAAATGATACTGATTATAGTATCGTAATAATGATGCTCAAAATAAAATAAGGGGTGAATTGTATACTTCAATAATTCATTGGGAAATTTAAATTTTTTAAAAAATATTTTTGTTTTTCAACAAGGTTAAACAATGTAAATTCACAAAACCTCTAAGTTCTACAAACTTGCTTGATTCTGTAAATATGATTCCGAGAATGTAATTTCATAAAATTGAATCAAGAAATGATACTTAACAAAATTTTACAAATATAAAGATTATACATTAAAGCATATAGAATCTCACTATATCAGAGTGTAGAAATGTAAGGAAGTATAAGATAGATATAATTTCATTACCAAACTAAATGCAGTGAAAAACATGAAATAAACAAGTAACAAGTAGTGAATCTTTTAACAGAAATAGAATGGTATCCACCAACTATGGATAAAGGTCCCTTGATTTATACTTGCAAGAAATTCAGTCTTACCCACACAAGGGTAATCCCTCGATATGAAGATCAGATTCTGTCTTGCTATCCCCGCAAGCCCTAAACTTCATGGTATTCAACACCTCTGTCTTCTTCTCCCCGGAAGCCCTCTAATGTACTCAGCCACATTCAGAGTCGCACAAAGCAATTCTGAACAAGATGTTCAGTACACAAAAAGCATGAAAGTCCCTCTCTCTAGAAATCACTTTATTATCATTTAATCTCTAGATTGATCAACTTATCATAAGCTATATCAAATGAGACCCTATTTGTAGGCACAAATCTAACAGTCGGCTCCCTCCTCCAATGGTCTTATTTTCCGTTGAATTTCAGAGGGACCTGTACACATGTCACTTAAAAAATGATTGGTTAGTATCTTAATGCACGACATCGTTTTGTAACAAAAAAATGAGTAAGAAAAAATATGATTACTTAACAAAATTTTTTTTCGGAGTGTAAGAAAAAAATGAGAGTTCAGAGTCTAACCAAAACACATTCAGTATCTATAATATAATGATATTCAGATTCTGTTTTCAAAAGAATTTGGAACCTAAATTCTAAATAATTCTAGATTCTGAATTTCAAGGAAATATGGAATCTGAATTCACAAGTATTCGGAACACGAACTTAGAATGTTTGGAGTCTGAATTCATAAGAATTCGGAGTCTGATCTCAGAAAGTTAAGAGTCTGAATTGATTAGAATTCGAAACATGAACTTACAAAAGTTCAGAGTCTGAATTTTGTAAACTCAAAGTCAGGACTTATAAGAGTTTGGAGTCTGAATTCAAAGAACTCGGAATATGAATTCAGATCCTTAAAATAGAATTTTCTATATCTATGTATTATAATATTACCATGTTTTTAAAAATAAAAACGAATTTTACACATAGAAATAGAAAAAACAATGAAAAACAAGGTAGGGATAAATTTCCATTAGGAAGGAAAATTTTCCTTATGAAAGTAAAACATAGGGTAAATGAAATTTTCAATAAATAAGGTGTTTGTGATTTTCAAAACATGACGGAATGGTAAATTTGTAGGGAAAAATTATTGACTCAACAATCTCACTAAACATGATGGAATGGAAAATTCATAAGGAAACCTCATTGACTCAACTGTAGAAACCTATTATAATTATTGATTATTAGTATAATGTTTCAAAGAAAAAATTTATTCCCTTATTTTTATTTTTGGTATCATGGTAACGATATCCACGAGGAATATTAGTGTAATTCTGTGACGAAGAGAAACATCCTCACCATTTTTCTGATAAAGGATACTACTGAAATATTTTGTTCGGAACTAGCATGATGGGGAGAGTTGTGATGACCATGTTGTCATGAGTAGGTATTTATTTTTTAATTAATTTATTTATTTGTGTTTTATAGGTTTGAGTACAAAAATATAAGACATTGGGAAATTTTCCAAAATACATGGTTGGCACAACATTAGGAGTAACAATGTTTCTTAACTATCTAGTGTGAGTTTAACGACCCAAAGTTTTATCAATGGAGTTCCCTTATTATAATTACGTATTATAGTATAATCACATTGGGAATCACAATGAAAAATAATTATACTAAATACTATGTGAAAATTAAACATAATTTTCCATACTTGTTTATTTTGAATTTTGAAAATCTAACTTACATGGTAGTGATTAGTAAGTTGTTTGGAGTCCAATATGACAAACTTAATTTTTTGGTGAACAGTAACATACCCTTATGAAAAATAATGTTACCCTTATGAATAGATACATACCCTATTGAATATTAACATTACCTATGATATTATATATATAATATTTTAGAGAAAGTATGATGTACCTATATCTTGGAATAAGATAATAAATGTTTTAAAATTGTTATTTTTTGAATAAAATATTATTTTAATTAAGAAGTAAATTCCTCATATTTAGAAAATTATTTTTCAAAAATGTATATAATTATTGGATTATACACATGAAAAAAATTTCAGGGTGAATTTATTGGATTTTTCTAAATTACAAGAATTTTTTGCTGAATAGTAAAATACAATAAATTCACAATAAAGGCTAAATACAAAAATTATGATGTCATAAAATGATGTATAGAGGATGTACGACCTTTATATCATTACTCACATGAGAACATTTATATTATTGGTCATGGAATCATTACTATTACTTGACTTTGGGATAATGTAGAGACCCTAAGCTTGACGTACATGGACATTACATTACTTTTGCGGAATACTTAGTGCATAAAAAAAACACACACACAAGGACCGTAACAGTTTAGTGTCTTTGGAAACTCGGAATATAATCTTCTAATCGTGGTGAAAGAACTTAAACATCTCCCATAAAGATCTTCCCTTTTTTACCTAAAACTTTTACTTATATACTGGGGAAAATAAAACATAAAAGGGTGAGCTCAAATGCTCAGTAAGGGTAAACAAAAGAAATATCAATCACATCATATTCAGAAGAACATAACATTTTGTAAATCATAACCTGTAAAAGAGATCATAATATCATAACATGGGATAAATCATAATAGTGAAATGTAATCCCAATATTCATAACATAAAACATGAAACTTTGTGGAATACACACATAATCATAGAAAATCATTTCTTATTAGTCAAGACTCATGTCAAGACTATCATTGTGGACAAAGTCCATTTCTGAACCGAGTTCACTCCTCATTTTAGTCCTGTTTCATTGAACCAGTTAAACCTGTCGTTCTATCCATGTCTATCTCTTGAGATATAAAATCATTACCCAATGCATTAGAGGGAGATATAGGTCCCACCCATATCATAATGATACCATTCTTATGTGTGCCATGAAATCATAAAGCATACATCATAGCATAACCCATGTAATAAAAATGGGAATCTTAAACATCATGACATCATAAAACAATTCATATAAGATATAGGAATTCAGAAAAATATATCAATCACAACATAATCATATCAATGTAATAATATGGATATAAACAGAACCCTATATTATCTTAGATGGAAAATAATTTTGATAGAACACTTGAACTCCATTGTTGAGGAAAATATCTTTTCTACTTCAAAAAACATGATTCCTTTCTTAACATGTCATACAATTTTAAACTAAAAGAATTTGATTAAAAATAAACTTGAAAACATGTAAAGGAAGCTTCTTGGAAATGTAGTTTTAAAAATCCATTCATGCCGTATAAGTTAAAAAAACATTCTTCTCGTACTTTTGTCTGAAAAGTCAAAAAGTACCTCGTAACGTAAATAAAAGAAATATTCCATACATACCATGTAGTAAAAGTAAAAAATGAGTAAAAAAGACTTTAAACATACATGAAATCACTTTTATAAAACATGGACATTGTAGAAATATCCCCAGTAAATACTTACGAATAAGAAATCTCGGATAAAAATGAGATTTGAAAAATTGTCCCTTACCTTAGGTCCGATTTGCTTCGTAAGTGTCCGAACCTCTTGTATAATGATTTAAATAATGTCATTGACTTATTACAGAATCATATTCATTTTTATGATATCATATATGTTTCACTTATTACTTTTTATTACCCGTTCTTTTGTAAATTCCATGTTAAAGAAGTATTTTGGGTGAAATCATTTCATTTATCGTATGTGTTTCGACTTGTCGTTCATTATATTATTACTTATATCCTGATTTACATAATTCCAGAATGTAAAACATGATTTATATATAATATATATTCATCATATACATATATATTATAGATCGATAAAAGGAATGAAATACACCGTTCATGGAGACGGTAGGCCATACGTACGCATGAATGCTATTTTCGTTTCCTTATTGAAATGAATGGAATTAAGTAGATGATATAAATATATATATACATAAATCCAGTATCATTATTATGTCATATATTTAATGATTACTTATTATATATACTTTATAATCATTCTTTAATGGTTATAATGGAGAGTGAATCTCATTGCGTCGTGGAGACGGTAGTCCGTACGTACGCACTAGCGATGATATCATTCCCAAGATCGTGGAATTGTATTAAACTGTATGCATAATATTACATAATCAATATCACTTTACAATAATCATATATATTCATTAATTTCACCCTTATACCCATCCAAGTAAGGTGGTGGTGGAAAATCGATTACACCACGACGTTGAGACGGTATTCTGTACGTACGCACGCGCGGTGATTTCGTTTTTCGTTGGAAGGATAGATGGTGAAATATGGTTGTTTCATACTTATAATAACATATCAGTATATGATTGATACTTATGTTATTACCTCATAATGAAAAAAATAAAAAAGAAGAAGTGGAAGAACAAATAAAGATGAAAGAATCGGTAATGGACAATACCTCTTCTTTGAAGCGCCTCTTTGAGACCTCCTCTTAGGGCACTAAAATTGGTCTTTGAAGACTACCAGGACCTCTAGGATGTTTCTAGGGAAGAGGAGAAGATAATTTGGCAGGGGTCGGATGAGCATGAAGGCTCAAAGTGGTGTGAGGAAGAGAGGGAGGAGGTGCCCTTTTATAAGGGAGGAGAGGGGCTCTTTTGAAAAAACAAAAAATATTATTTTATTATAAAGCCAAATTCGGTTTTAAATAGCTCAAAATTGATGTATTTTGAAGATAATGTGGGGATGGGTAGTAATCCTCTCATCCAATATAATTTAGACAAGTTTATGTTCCTATTTTATCCTTATCATTTAGATTTAACATTAAGTTAGATAATATTACTTTTACCGTGTCTTTTTGTGTTCTTACACTATAAGGTTAATAAACTTTCTATAACAAGAAAAACGAACCCCATGTTGTTTATTAGTAATATATATAACCTTATCTAAGTCATTTGGCCGAAACTTAGATTTTTAGAAATAAAATAATAGTTAATAATATAATATTTGTTTTAAAAACTATTTTATGTCAATTTTGACACTATTTAGTAATTGATTTTTGTAAAAATCATAACATAATGAGTAGTTCGAACCAAGTTAATTAAATCTCTACTGAAATGTCATGTTAACCTATAAAATTAGTGGAATTCATAAAAAGTCTCAAATTACATTTATTTGGGTATTTATAACATCAATAGGATGGCTTGGTCGTCACGCTAGGGATAGAGGGGGAAAAGCACATCGCAAAAAACGGGGAAAAGGGGGGAAGGCCTAGTGCGAAGGGGGAAAGGGAATGCAAGAGAAAAACAAAAAAATTAAATGAAAAGTAATAAAACAATAAAAAAATAAAAGGGAATGAAATAAATGAATAATAATAAAAATAAAATAAGGTGAAATAAATCCAAAAAAAATTCCAAACCAATCTAAAAACACAATAATGATGATAATAATAATAATAATAATCTTAATAATATTAATATCAAAAATAATATTATAATTATTATTAAAACAACAGAGAATATAATTTTATCTTTGCGACCAAAATTTAATATTACAACCAAATATAATATTAGTGGAAATAAAAAGAATAATAATAACCTAGTTAAATTGATAACCGAGATAATAAAAATAATAATAATAATAACAACCTTAATCATATTATTATTATTATTATTATTTTGGAAAACTCTAAAATAATTTAATTCTTAGTGATCAATTAAACATTTATCGGATCAACAAATTAATTATTCATGCACCAAGAAAGCCACAAGGTGGTATGGCAATGCCACATGGCCACAACCATGCCATGCACACATTCTAGACATTATAGTGCCAAAATAATCACTTATTAGTGAAACACAATAACTCTCGGTGGGTTCGGCCTGCACCTCAACAAAGAAAATTTAAATCCAATAAAAATTAAAAAATAAAAATAAAAATAGAAAAAATTACTACAGATGTCCGGGTGTGACATGAAAACTGAGAAAACACATTTAGATTATTTTGGTAATTTAATAAAAGGATTCATAAGTCATTTTCTGCATGTAGGAATCATACACACCTCAATTGTATACACGATGTGATCGGTATATCACAAGGTGTCCGTTATTAGTTTAAAATTTACATTTTAATACAAAAAATTGTCACTCACTAAAAACCAAGAAAACATGATCATATTTCCTTGATAATTTATAAAACTGATAAATAATTTGTTTGTGATGTGTATGAATCAGTATCACATCAAAAACACCAATTATGATACCTATATGACTCAAAGTGTGTGTTTCCAGTTTAAAGTGACATTTTAGTAAAACACTAATTTGGCATACTCAAAACTAAGGAAACACGTTTAGATTATTTTGATACTTTAGGAAAATATGTATAAGTCATTTGTCGAATGTACGAATTGTATTAACCTCAATATGATGCACGGTGTTAAAAGTATGACTCCAAGTGACTTTTTTATTCAAATTTGACATTAAGTTTAGTAAAAAAATAAATAACAAACTCAAAATCAACAAATCTCCTTCAGTTTGTTTTGGTTATTTAGGAAAATGATCCATAATCCAATTTTGATGTGTAGGAATATCCCTCACCTCAATCTGATACACAATTTTCCTGGTATTACTCAAAGTGTATGTTATCAATTTAAAATTGACATTTTAATACACAAAGTTCCACTCACTAAAAACCAGGAAAACACATTCTGATTATCTTGATAATTTAGGAAAACAATTAATAATTCAATTATTATGTGTAGCAATCAATCTCATATCAAACCAAACATGATAAAACCTATACCACTCAAAGTGTGTGTTTCAAATTTAAATTGACTTTTTCATAAAAAACAAAAGTGGCATACTAAAAACATTATAAATAAATTTGGATTGTATGGATTCTTTAAGAAAACACTCCTTAAGTAATTTGTGACATTTATGAATCAGCCTTACCTTAATATGATGTATAGTTTTACTGGTATGACACCATGGGTTTATTAATACATAAGTTTCATTTTGGGTTAAAACTCACATCACATACCTAAAACTGAAAAAACGAGCCTAGATTATTTTCTCAACATTTTATCTATTATTACTTAAATAATTTCTTTATAATTTTTATCATATAGTTACGAAGTTAATTTTCATAGAGTTTATTCTTAAGTATTGAAAATTAAATGGTATGTGATGTGTGAAAATCAACTACAACACAATCAGATACACATCGTTCCTGGTATGAATCAATGTTTACATTAAAATTAACACTATCTATTTAATTGATTTTTTTATATTATTATGAATATAATATTTTTTTCTTATATAGGTTCCATATTTTTCTATAGAAATGGTGTATTTTTCTTTTATATAGGTGCATTCTTTTACTCTATAACAGTGTTTTTCTTCCATTTGTGTTGGATTTTTTTTTTTCATTTAAATTGTGTATTTTTTATGATTTTTCTAGTCTCTAGTGTTGTTTATATTACTATAGTGTGTTTTTATAGCACACTACATCCCCTGTTTCTGGTGCTACAACATGTTGTAACATCCAACATTAGGATTTCCCATTAACGATGCTAAATAATTGTGCTAATAAATGGTTTCTTTTATCTCACTGATAAAATACTAGACCTTTTTGCCTCACTATTGTATATAGTTAATTTGTAGTACTAATAAAGGTCTATTATAGCACCATTAAAGGCCTATTTGGGTGAAGTTTTCGGTTAGAATAATATGTCTGAGAGGTATCTCATGGGATGGTAGTTCGAATCCTTCCAAATCCATCTACCTTTCTAGGATTTTTTTTGATTTGTGAGTATAGTAAATGTTTTATCGGTATATAAGTTGAGGGATAGGAATCCTAAAACCCCCCCTTTTGTTATTCTAGGGTTTTCTTGTGATAAAGAGTTTGGAGGTTTTTTGGTGGATGTGGGAGAGTCCAACAATTTTAAAGGGTCACGATTCCATGGGGGTGATGGTGATTATTTTGTAGTGGAGTTTGATTTTTATCCATTTTGGATGGTGATGGTTGACCATTGGAGATTTTGATTTAATGATGTGGTTCTCGGTGTTCTACATCTAGTCAACCAACTTGTCTAATCATTTTAGAGGTCTTGTTGGATGGGGGTTCACCTTGGGTAAAATAGAATGATTGTAAAGGAACAATATGGGTGTGGTGTAGGTAATAGAGATTGTACAATTACCCTTTGATACATGGGTAATTTATAGTATACTTTTTCATGGTGATGGGTGAGGTGATTTGGAAACAAACTGTGTTATTGGCCCTATGTCATAGTTTCTACGAATGGATCACATCATGTTTCTAAAATACATTAGACCATACTATTTCAATTCTTGTGGTGGTAGTCATAATAGGTTTTAAAAAACATGAGAATGAAGGGTTAGAAACTTGTATTCATGATTTAGGCTTTGACAGGACTGACCACAGTCATTTTGTGGAACCCGTTGATGTGGTTAAGGATTATGATGCTTCCCCTATAAAAATGGGAACCCCAACTTCCCTTGATCAGTTTTACTTTTTATCTTCAACATGAGTTGAAAACATGACATCTAGTCAACTTCTAGAAGCACCACTAGGGAGTTTGAATTCCATGGATTATATGTTTCAAGCCTTTTAAATTGAGGTACTCTTATTTCTAATTTATTTTCCATTCCTGTTGTTCTTTATCCATCTTGGAGTTATTGTAAGTGAAGATAATTTATTTTGGCATAGAAAGTGAACAAGGATAGATTATGCTTTATCGTGCTCTGGTTGCATTGGGGTTTCTATCAGTGGTGGCTAATTCATGATCTTCCATTTTTCTCAAAGAACATCAAACAACTGTTGCATAATAGGGATCCCCAGTTGGTCCTTTTTTGGGACCGTCTATTGAAATAAAAACCTTTCTTTCTTCCTTTGGGTGGATAGTATGGGTTAATATAAACATAATTAAATTTATTGAATTAAAATTCAATGGGATGGGATATTTCACATATTTTACTTTTTATTGATATTTTTTTTCAGTTAGTCCTTGTCTATTAATTTTTTTTTGAAAATCACAGCTAATGGGAGAATTGTTTGGGTTGTGGTTGATATGATTTGTGAACCTTGTTGTGATAATTCTTTAACTCACGATGAATAAAAATTTATTTAACATATATATTACTAATGAATAATTTTCCAATTAAATTTTGGAATTGTGTGAGAATATCGAAAAATATAAAGAATTAGTGTGATGAAACCCCCTTTTATGAATTTTAATTTGTAATGTTCTAAAATTTAAATTGATGTAAGATGGTCTATTGTTCCTGTTTCATTTTTCATTGTTTTTGTGTTGATATATTGTAGAAAATTTTCAAATAATTTTTGTTATCAGATTCATAAAGGTATTTTTTTGGAATTGAAGATATGGTTGGTAGGAATGGGATGTGATGAGGGCTAATATGTGATGTTATTGGTGTGAGAATGTTGTGGTGAGATGTCCTAGTTGTGGTGATGTCTTGGAATGATATGAGATGATAGTTTGTTCAAGGTGTATGGGTTTATATTTGTTGTATTGATGTAGTTTCCTGATGGTGATGGGATTAAGTGTTAATAATGAACATGAAATGAAGAAATGGAAATGGATTGGAATGGAAATTAAATAAGTATGGACTTAAATCAATGTGTGATAATGGGATTAATAAATGGAAGATGGTTGGTATCTAGTAATTCGGGGAATTGGATTACAGGAAAAATGAAGTTAAAATGTGGCTTATGTGTGGCTTGTGTGTGTGGTGTGTTTCATTATGGGTGTTTTTGGATAAGGGCAGAAGTTGTGAGTTATTATTGTGGTATATTGGGATGCACTAGTGGGTTTGGATGTTAACTCATAGGTTGGGTATTGTTTGCTACAAATCTATCTTATTTTTATATTATTTTTATACATTCCTGACCTGATTCAGATGTCCTTACTAATACCCAAATATTTTTGGTTCCATATGATTTCAATAGTATTTAGGTTTGTGGTGAAATGTATGGTAGGATTCCCCTATACTCCGCACTTCCTTCAACAGTTGTGATGATGACAGCTGGTGTTGAGGATTCCTAGTGATGGTGAGGATATGATATGTGGCAGTGGTTATGCATTGTTAGATCCTGGAATAAGGTTGATATCCTCCACGTTCATGATACCCTAATATTGTAGATATGAGGTTGAGTGATCCTGAAGATGATGATGTGGTAGTTTAATTAGAGATATGTGTGATGGTATTGATACCAATAAAAGATATTGGGCCACGTGGGAGGCTTGGGTATATAGGGTTGCGACCTGACCCACATCAGAGATGCCTTGATATTTGGTTTTATACTGTTTGTAGAACTTGATTTAAAAGCTCTCAAGGGTGCGGTGGGTGGAGATGTATCTTGATTCACATCAGTTTTGTATGGATAATCGATATGATGACATGAAAAGAATAGGTGCACATGACACTTGGTGTTGGGTGTGATAATGAAAAATTAGAGGGGAATTAGTTTTGAAGTGTCTTTTGATATATTATTTTGATGATATGTTAATATAAATGAATAAATTATTCGTTAAGAGTGTCATGCTAAGGTGTGGATTTGATAGTTGGTACATTTATGTGTTGTTGGTTCTGCTAGTTATTCACCGGTACATTGGTACTCTTTTTTCATATTTTCACGTCTGGACTTGGGTATGATCCTGTTATGTATACATGTTATAGTCCCCCTATATATATATTGTTTTTTATGTTTCTAGGATGGATTCAGAGACTGAACTAAGGATTACTAGCTTGGGCATTGGAGCTTTTATTGAGTTGTTGTGGTAGGATTTTCATTTGATACTTTTGTTGAATTCTTTATTCGGATTCATTCGACATTGTTTATGCATTATGTGGTGGATTTCTATAGTTTTTATTTTATGTGATGGATTTTTTTTGGTTGATATCGTATCATATGATCCTACTACTCTATGGAGTGTAATGTCTCTCATATGTGTGACATTTATTACACCCATGGTGCTAGTTACCATACCAGATCTTTCTAGAGGTGGGACTTGGGGGGTCATTTTCTTTATTCATTTAATGCCGAACCAAGAGGAGTATATTTAAAAGGAGAGGGTCAAAACATCACCAACCTTTAACTATAAACAACCCTGGAATTTCCCAATGTTTTTTTCTTGTTTTCTAAAACATGGATTTTTAGGCATGTTTTTAGTTCCATTCTTTTGTTCTTTTAAAACACATCAAAATTTTTATTTAGCTAAATTTTAAGATGAGGATAATTTAGATAAATCTTAAAACAATGATAATTTAGTCACAATTTAAAACATTATTAATTAAGTCATTTTTTAAAACATTTCTAATTTAGAAAAGTTTTAAAACATGGGTAATTTTTAATTATCCACGTTTCTTTAAAACGCTACAAAATTTTTTATTACCTTTCTATTAAATGTGACAATATTAAATAATAAATTAAAATTTATTATTTGTGAGTATATTTATAATTTTTTACATAAAATTCAAACAACTTTTATTCATATAAAAGTTCAATAAAAATAATTGATGAAACATGTGAATATATTTTCAATAATATTTCAAATTATTAGATATATATATATATATATATAATCTTATAATAATAGATACATATATATATATAAACATATCAATTTATATGTATGTATGTTAATTTCTAATAATTTTTATATATTTATTAAAATATATGTGTACATATATTAACATATTAATTTATATATATAAATTAATATCTATATATGTGTCTGTGTGTGTGTGAATTATTATTTTAGTATATAAAAAAATATATAAATTAATTATTATTTACATATACAGACATAAATATATATAAAGGTTAAAATAAAAAAAATAATTTATTATAAACAACCAAATAAATGACCATTAATATATAAAATAATATATATTTTTATTTATTTATAAGCATATTTAGATGAATTTATATATATATATATCTAAAAATTGAAATATATATATATATATATTAATAATAACTAAATAAATGGTCAATAATACATAAATTAATACATAATTATTAATATATATATATTATTTATTAATATTTATAAATTTACAATTATATTTATAATAATTTATACATATATATTAATATTTATATAAATTAATATTAACATAATAATTAAAATATTAATTAATATATTAATATATAAATTTATACTTTAATAAGTTATATATAAATAAATCATACTATCTTTATTAATTAAAAATTGCCTCAGATGGGTGGTTCCCAATGTTAAATGAAAACCTCCCCTTAACAGGTTTGAGTGTGGGGCCAAAAACATCTCTAATACCCAGCAAAACTGGAATATCCAGTTTGTGGTATGTGATTCCACGTTCACCCGAGAAAAAAATGCCCATGGGATTGGATGGAAATAAAAAATGTGGTTATCATAATATTTAAACAAACACGTTTTTACCATATACTATTATTAATGTCATATAGTTGTAATACATCAAAACAATTAAAGCAGTACAAAAATAAAAAATCTATCAAAAAACAAATAAAAAAGAAATGTTCTAAATATTAAAATGATATTAAAATTCTATCAAAACAATATAAATTACCAAAAAAATAATAACATATAAAAAAACTACAAAAACATAGATATAAAAAATAAAAAATAAGATGATTCAAAAACTAAAAATATTAAAAAAATATTAGATATAATAAACATTTAAATAAATTACTAATTAAAACATATAAATTTATATAAAATAATAACATTAAAAAATATAAATTTCTTATAAATTACTATTTTTAAAAACATAACAATTTTTTATTTCATAAATAATTTTGTAAACAACTATTAATATTTTCACTATTAAAAAATATTTTTTATGAGAGAATATTGAAATTTCTTGTTAAAAAAATATAACAAAAAATTATTACATTTAAAAGCGTTATAAAAATAATGTTTTGAAATAATATTGTTTTCATAAATAAAGTGAAACTCCTAATTTTATAAATCTATAAGAATTTTTATGCTGTAATTATTTAATCACATTAAAATAGTATATTTTATAATAGAAAGAAAAATAAATAAACAATTTAAAAAAACTCACATTTATATTTAAATAGAATAATTTCAATGAACAATTTCTATTATAAACATAAAAACAAATAAAAAATAAAATTGAAAATGTAAAGTAAATTTTAATAAATTCATTTATATTAAATGCAATTATAAATATTGTGTAATAATATTTTTACATATATTATTTAAAAACAATATAATTTACCATTTATAAATATATATAGTGTATGAATAAAAATGTAACTAAAATGTATATATTTAGGAAACTTTATAATAAATGCACTTATAAGTTATATGACATATATTTTTGTTTGAAATTGGTTTAAATAACAATTATAAATCTCTTATCAATTCCACTAGAAGTTCTAGTAGATGTTTCACAATACAACAAAAATATGTTTTTACAAAACTAAAAAAATTATTAATAAAAAATTAAATTATAATAAAAATATTTAAATTAAATGCAATTTTAAAATGAATATATTACATTTTTTTAAATATTTTTTATAACAAAAATATAAATTACCATTTAAACTATATATAATACATTATTAAAAATGTAAATAAAACTTTTATATGTAGGAAAATTCTTCAAAAATGAACTAATAAGTTATATTACATAAATTTGTTTTTCAAAATCTGTGTAAATAACAATTGTAAATCTTATAAGAGTTCTATTGGAAGTTCCTATGGAAGTTTTAGTGGTAGTTCTAGTTAACAATACAGTGGATGTTCTAGTTTAATTTCTAATGGATGTTCCAATGGATGTTCTATAAAACAACAAAAGTATATATTTATAAAATTATAGAATATATTAGTAAAAAATATATTTTAATAAATAAAGATTTATTAAATGAAATTATATATAATAGGTGTAATTTTATTTTATTCAAAATCTATACTAATAATAACTATAAATGTATTAATAGGAAGTTCCCGTTGAGGTTTAAGTGGAAGTTCTGGTGAACGTCCTAGTGGAATTTTCAATTGAAGTTCTAATGGATGTTCCAAAATATAACAAAAATATATATTTTTATAACTATAGAATACATTAATAGAAATTAAATGTTTAAAAATATATTTATATTAAATGAGATTTTATATAATATATGTAAAAAAAACTTCTACTTTATAGTAATAAAAGTTAAAAACCTATTAAGAGGAAGTTCATGTGGATGTTCTAGTGGATGTTCCGGTGGATGTTTTTGTGTAATTTCCAATTAAAGTTCCAATGGATGTTCCACAACACAAACAAAAGTATATATTAATAAAACTCTAGAATATATTACTGGAAATTAAATTTTAATAAATATGTTTATATTAAATGAAATTATTTATAGTATATGAAAATATATTTTATACACCATCTATACTAATAAAAATTATAAATATATTAATAGGACGTTCCAGTGGAAGTTCCAGTTGAATTTCCAGTTGATGTTCCAATATATTTTCTATAATACAAGAACAATATATATTTATAAACATATGGAATATATTAATAAAATTTAATTTTTAAAATATATATTTATATTAGATGAAATTATATATAATATATGTAATAAATTTTATACAACATCAATGCTAATAAAAATTAATATTCTATAAAGAGGATGTTCCAGTAGAAGTTCCAATAGAATTTTCAATTTATGTTCCAATGGATGTTCCACAATACAACAGAAGTATATATTTATAAAACTATTGAATATATTAATAAATATAAAATTTTAATAATTTTATTCATATTAACTAAATTATATATAATATATGTAATATATTTTATTCATCATCTATACTAATAAAAATTATAAATCTATTAAGATGATATTCCAATGGATGTTCCCATTGATGTTTTAATTGATCTTCCAATGGATGTTCCACAATACAATAGAAGTATATATTTATAAAACTATATAATATAATAATAAACATTAAATTTTAATAAATATATTAATATTAAATACAAATATATATAATATATATAATATATTTTATTCATCATCTATAATAATAACAATTATAAATCTATTAATATAATGTTCTAGTGGAAGTTCCATTGGAATTTTCTATTGAAGTTCAAATGGATGTTCAATAATACAAAAAAGGTATTTATTTATAAAATTATATAATATATTAAAAAAATTAAATATTATTAAATATATTTATATTAAATAAAATTATATATTATATTTGTAATATATTTTATTCATTATCTATACAAATAAAAATTATAAATCTATTAATCAAAAGTTATAGTGGAAGTTCTATTAGACGTTTTAGGGGAATTTCTAGTGAATGTGCAAGTGAAATTTCCAATTGAAGTTCTAATGGATGTTCCACAATTCAAAAAAAATTATATATTTATAAAAATATAGAATATATTAATAAGAAATAAATTTTATGAAATACATTTATATTAAATGAAATTATATATAATATATGTAATATATTTTATTCAACATCTATACTGATAACAATTATAAATCTATTAAGAGGAATTTCTAATGGATGTTCTAGTAGATGTATCACAATACAATAATGGTATAAATTTATATAACCAAAAAATATATATGTAAATATTAAATATTAAAAAAAATTATTGATAATAAATGCAGTGATGTAAAATATGCATTATAGTTGGTACAAAATTTTAATAAATATTATATAATTTACCATTTAAGAATGTATATTTTTGAATTTTACACTAATCTTCGATGAAATATCTTTTACTAAATAAATCAAGTAATAAATATCATATTAATTAAGGTTAATCAAAATTAACCATATCATCACAATACATAGTCATGAAATCTATTAATACAATTTTAAACTAAAAGAAGTTGATTAAAAATAAACTTGAAAACATGTAAAGGAAGCTTCTTGTTTATAATTGTAAAATTTTATTGTATTTTTCAATGAAGTTATTAAATGAAAATCTCTAGATTAATTTTGCAGAAATGGCCTTCTAGAATTATCATGAACAATTTTATTTATAATTTTCTATGGATTTTTATTACGTAAACAACCGTTTGGTAAAAATTTATTGAAACTCGTTCCTATTAATAAACAATGTATTTGTAAGTTGATTAGTAAAATTTTAATAATTTTATTTGAATAAAAAACAAATATTGATTATATTTTTAAATAATTACCTGATATTAAAATATTAAGGAAAATTTATAAGTTTTAATCAATTAACTAAAAACTTTTTTTTAAAGATGTATAACTGTCTTTTTTAAGGTCATAAAACCATGTTTTACACAAAAATTTCATTTCATCTAAAATAATAATTGTATTTTAAATACAATAGACTCAATAATATTTTTTTTTTTGAATTTTATAAAATTCTATGACCTAAATAATATCAAATAAAATTTATTAATTTTCTCTTAAATTATCAAAAATCAATTTTTATCACCTGTTTTAAAGTTCTTATTTATAAAAGTAGCATTGTTTTTTAAATAAAAAAATTCATTCAATTACAAATATGATTGGTTTTAAAATATAGTTAACTCATTAATTTTTAATATGTTTTTAAAAAGTCCATGCACTTAAAAATATTAACTAAAATAGGTTGAGATTGTTATAATAATAAAAATACTCCAATAAAATATTATTTAGTCAATATTAAGAAGTGAGTAATATCATTTTTATAGAGGAAAAATATATTTTCATTTATGAATATCTTCTATTTAAAAAATATCACCATTCTTATTACTTGTTCAATACATAATATAATTTTATAGAATGAAAATAAGGAATCACATTGATTGGAGAGAGGGAGATCATCTGCCACATATTTTTTTTCAGAATACCAATATACACTTCATTTCATCCCCTTACCTGATCACGTCATGTGGAAAAAATACCACATTTCACCATATCAACATGGTATGGGATGACCCACAACTTTGTGGGATTGGAGATGATAAAAATCATTAAGCGTTGAGATGCACATATAAAATTTTTAATTCACTGCACAGTAAGCTTCATCCATGTCAAAGTAGGGGTGGCTTGGTGTTTATGGTGTGGTGGGATTCAATGGTTTATAGATGGTGTATTTCTGTGAGAGTGGAGGGTTGTCAGTGGGCAAGGACAAGGGGTGATAATGGAAATATTTTTAAAAAGAAGCAGCATTTATCTAAAACATGAGTATTTTTTGAACTTATATATGTTTATCTAAATTAGAATCATTTTAAAAAATTTCTTAATTATTCACACTATTTATTAATATATTTTTAAAACATATAGGTAAATTCATTATCCATATTATAAAAAAACATAATGTAAAAAAAATATTTATAATTAAATTTATTTATATTTTTATGTATTGGAAATTGATGGTATGTCATTCCATAGAGTATAATTTGGCTAGTCTTTCTAAATAATACCTATCCACTTATTATTTCATGACTCCACTACTCATGTTAGTCTAAACATATCATCACATCTATAAAACTCAATGATGGTCATCGATTAAGGATAACTCAAACTCCTACTGTGATGAAATGTTATCACTATGAAAAAATGGGGCAAGGGAAGGACCTCATTTTATAAATGCTAAATAGAAACAGTGATAAAGGGGGATCCCTTATCCACGCTAGCAAAAAGTGTTGATAATTCTACCCTTTATCAGCACTTTATTTTACATTGAAAAATTGTATATTTATCTGCACTAGTTTTAGCACCAATAAATGTTTTTGCGAGTAATTTATATACAATTATTTTATTTATATTCAAAAACAGTGTTTAATTTTACTTATTAAATAAAAAACACATGTTTACAATAATTATATAATTTCGAATAATTCAAAAACATATATATGATGTTTTTAAAAATGTATAGGATTATAATTAAATAAATAAGTGTTTTTAATGAATTTCGTCAATTAATATATTGATCATTCATTCATATATGTTATGTATCATCATTAATGTTCATTTATACATTACACTCTTCTTATTATCCAGGATGTTCATTAGTGACTCGGTTTTAGGTATATTTTACTATAGGTGTATCTGAATTATTCATGTTACGCATATATAAACTATATTATTTTCTGAATACTTATAAATTAACATTAAATATATTTAAATAGTTAATATAATTATTAGATTTATAATTATTAAATTTTATGTATACATAAATACTTTTTAAATATATTTATTTGTAATTATAATTATAACATTATATATTTCAATAATTTTAAAATTACAATTAATAGATATATGATAATTTTATAAATGTATTTAAATTTATAAATATATTTATAAATATATAAAAATAGTTATAAATATATTTATATATAGTTATAATTACAACTATTGATAAATATATATATATGTAAAAAATTATAAAATTATAAAAAATATTGTTATTATAGTACTTATAAAGTTATAAATATATAATTAAATAAATATATTTATAAATATATAAATTATTTATGAATAAATACAAATATTTATAATTATAATTCCATAAGAAATATAAATATATTTAAACCATTAAAAATTATAATAAATTTATAAATTATATATATTTATATATAAATATCTATAAATAAATACAAATAGTTCTAAATTTATATTTAAATAAATGTAAAAATGTTTTAATAGTTAAAAAATTATTATAAATATATTAATTATGTATATTTATAAAATTACAAATATATTTGTTATAATTGTATAATTATATATATATATACAATTATAACTATATATAATTTATTTATCATAATTTTTAATTACAAATAAATAAATATTTATTTCATAGTTATAAAATTAAATAAATATATTTTTATTTGAATATTTGTTAATTCCTAAAAAATATATTAATTATTTTCATATGTAATCTTATATATAATAATATATATAGAGAGAGAGAAATAAATACAAAAATTTATATTTAATGTCATAAATAAATAAAGATGTATTTAAATAATTATAAATTTAAAATAAATATATTAAATATATATAATAATAAATTATAAATATTAGAAATTTTTTTATAAATTTTTAATTATTTGATAAAATAAATATATAACCATATATAATAATTATTATAGGTGTATATATATTCATATAAATAATTAATAAATTAGAAAAAATATAGTTATATACATCTATATTATTATAAATATATATAATAAATATGTTTTTTATATATATTTCTAATCTAATATATATAGTAAGTATATTTATTTTAATATTATAATTGTTTAAATTATAATTTTATTACTATAAATATATATTTATCATTTATAAAATTTTATTAATATATTTAATTATAGAAATAAATTATTAACATTGTATCTTTAATAGCGCTAAAAAGATCTGACAATGGATGTCTTTATTGGGGCTATATTTTTAACATTGATAAAGGACTATCTTTATTAGTGCTAAAAATAATTGTTAAAGGCATGTTTAATAAGTGATTTCTATTCTAGTACTGATAAAACATACCTTTGTCAGCGTTGTTTATCTCGCACTGATAAAAGGTTCAACGGGTTTTATAAAAAACACATAACTTTCTCTTCTTTTCTCACACCCCTCTAGCTCTCACGAAAGCTGATCACTACCACCACACCTCCTCCTCCTCTCCTGTCACCCCTCCTTTTCCACAAACAAAACCTCTGTCATGTCCCACATTTCTACTGCAAACCAGATTATAATGTGCCTCAACACTGTCCTGCGCGACACCTCCATTGTGGATGAACCAGACCATCGTGCGCCTCTCCTCCGCTACATGCCACACCTCCATCAAGCACCACACCACCTCCTCGCACCACAGCTCTATCACGCATCACACCTCTACTCTGTGCCACACCTCTATCATAGACCACTCCCATGTTGGGAACCTCTCCTCCACCAGAGGACTCTTCCATTGTGCGCCTCTCCTCTACTGGGAATGCACATCCACCGCGCATTGAATGACACCTCCACGGTGAGTCTTTTCATATTTCACTTTGTTTTATGGAGAGGTTGGGAATTATTCAGGCTAAACGCCCCGCTAAAAATCATGGCCATTTTTGTGTCTTATTGGAACACTAAATGAATTTCATGTTGGTTTTTTTGAAAATAAATTGATAGTCCTCTAGTGAAACATGATTGTATACCCTAAATGTGTGGGGTGTGTGAACATAGAATGATTATGACCAGCATGAATGTATTGAAATGAAAATTTTTATGGGTTTATCATATGTTTTTCACTTATAACTTTTTATAATAATTTTAAATGTTTTCTAATTTTTTGGGTTTATTAGAAGTTATACATAATAATAATACTATCTTCACTTTCTCAAATATTTGATATCATCTGAACATTTTCTGGATGTTTTTTGTATGAAACACTTTTTAATTGACATACCTTGTGTTCTTGAATATTTTTGACCCCTTCTTCATCTAATGTATACCAAATTATTCTTTTTTGGATGATGACATAATGATTATTTATCAATGTGAACTTAAAGTTAACTTAAATGGGTTTCCCAAAGTTCATTTATCTGTATATTGTTAGAACCACTTTCTAATTCACTCTAAGTGTTTGTGTAAATTCCTTACAATCCATCTTAATGAACATATATTTTCTAATAGTTGTTTATGCCACCTAAGGAACTTGATAAATATTCTATAAGTAATAAATTTATAATTCTAATTTTTTCCTAATTGAATGTGTCTTTTTGAATTGTATTTTATTGTTATTTAACTTTGGTGTTCATTTTTTATAATTTTACAAATATTATATATATATTTTTTCATAGTATTATTTAATGATATATTATATGATTTCATGACATTCTGTTCTGTTTATTTTATATATTTATGTTGGAATTTAATTCATTTATTATTTAAATGAGTTTTTCATTATGTTTTGAATCATGTTTGGTCTCCAAAAATGATTTTAATTGATCAGCTTGTTTAAAATATTTCAGGATCCTTTGGAAAATTCATTAAAAAAATTCATGTTTTTCTTATCAATGATTTCTCAAATTCTTGGTTGGAACTTTATAAAACAAATTAATTTTTTTAAATTATCACTAAATTATATTTGGATTTTGATGGTTATCTTAAGTGGGTTGATTTTATTTTGGAATGTGTTATAAATGAGTAAATGATTGTGTTTCGGTGGAGGGTTTTTAGAGGTGAGATGAATCTTTTTTCATTCAGATTTTATATGATTAATGTATGTTTGATTTTGGTCTCCTTCATTTCATTTATCATGAGAACCCCAATTACTGATGTGGAACCTTGGACATGTACTTACTAGACATTCATCTACTCTCTCGATTATGGGATGACATCCCCACACTTACTAAGAATCTATTTTCCCTCCATATACATGGATCAAAATAATTCACATTCTAGGCATTGATACATTCTCACCGAGAACCACTATTGCCCCAAACCTTCAACCAATCATACTCCATCATCCCTCCCTCTACTTAACATCTACCTTTAATTCATGACATCATTCATAAATATCGTTATTCTTTCTTGGATCTATAATTTATTGGACACGCCTTTAAAAAAATCTAATGTTATCATCTCATTCCTTCCTATTATATTGAACACTTCGCTTCTGACTAATTTAAAATCAATGTAACTTTTGAACTCTCCAATTGTAGGAAGTCCATTTTCCCATAATTTCTGAATTCTTCGCTATTTAATATCAATACAAACATTACCATTTCAATGGTACAACCACTTTGTTACTAGTTTAATTCCACTAAATCTTAGAAAATCACTTCACTAGAAGAATCCCAGTAGTCTTAAAATCAATACTTTCTATTGAGCCTTGATGAAGTAATCACTATTTGTTATGTAACCAAAATTTAATAACACTTTTTGGTAACTGATTGGAGAATATGAAAAAGATATGATACCACTAGTTTGATTTGCTACAAATAAACAATCCTTACACTAAATCCCATAAACATAAAATAATCTGCTAAAAATGGTTGATAGAAAAAGTAATTCCAGACCATACCTAAATTAAAACAAATCCCCAAACCTGATATACCATAAAATAGAAGTAAACCAAATTCTAAGTCACTACATCATATTTCTACCTTCTAGTTCTAGTAACTTCATTGTTTTTAAAATACCTCCCCCAGAGAAAAATGAGCTATAAAGGATAAACGAATTACATAAATGGAGTAATCACACCACATGAAATGTTTATTATTTGGAAAGAATCCTACTTCAAATGGGAATTCATTGATGTTTTTATTAATGGATATGTTTTTTAAGGGAAATGCATATTTTGGTATCCCTAGCTATATAAAGCTAAATGAGACACTTTTTGAACACCCTACTCAAATAACTATAACAACACATTTAATTAATCCTTCCACCCGTAAGCATTTTATGGTGCATCCCATCAAATGGAAAAAATGATATTTTTAATGTAATTATTAAATCATATTTTCTTCATATCATAATTTTATATCTAAATTTATAAATTATTATTTTATTACAACTTTAACAAATTATATTAATTAATTATTAACTATTGATATTCAATGTTATCAATTGGTCATGTCATTTAGGTTGATGCATCCATCAAAGGTACCAAACCTATATTTTCCTTATGAAATTTTCATTAAAAGGTTCTAGAATGTTTTGGTACATTATGTTTTTATCCTCATGAATGATTTTTGGTGAGGTAATGATTATCTTGATACATATAATGATACTCTAATAACTTTGATTTAGAGGTTACTGATATTAGTTCAGTTAAGAATTTTAGAATGACTAGTCTTTGTAATGTCATTTATAAAGACATTTTTATTATTTTAGAAAGTAGAATTTGGAAAATAATACCTTATATTAATTTAGAACAATAGTTTTTTTCATATTTTGACTTGTGACATCATGTACTTAAATTGATCGAGAAAACAACATAGTTTCTTCATGTGATGAGTGGTATAAGGAAATTATTTGTGTGAAAGGAATGAAACTTGAGAAATTTTTTTATTATGTAATGGGTTCATGCCTATAGATTTTCATAGGTGAATTTATAATGGATGTAAACAATTGTACTTCATGTGAGAGTCACATACATTGTTCTAGGGGTGTACAACCAATTGATTTTGTGTGAAACAAGGATCTTTAGGATAATGCAATGTTTGTGGTAAACTGGAACACAAGTTATTCATGGATAAGAGTGTGGTCACTGACTATGGAACATATTTATTGGGCCTATAGTGTTTTGCTGATGGATAATTGATATAACTGGACAATAGAAGCATAGATAATGGATATACAGTGGTGGGATAACAATATCAAATAATTATGGAAATTATAATTAGTACACCTACCTTTGGAATAATGTAATGGAATCATACAACACTAATTGATTTGGGGTGAATCATGGTTTTTTCTATGTATATTTAATAAATTTTGACTATTGGGATCTATGTCTGTGTGAAAACTCCTAAGTGTGTCTTTTAAAATGACTCAAGTCATTTGAAATGTTACATAGATGGATGTTTCTCATTTTAATTGATTACGATTTTTGGGTCATGATACTATCATGAATGCTTTTAAAAAGGAAATTTGGTTTTTTGAAAGAGTGTTTGGAACTGAATGATTTATTTTAAAAAAGGTATCTTATTTTAAAGAGAAATTTGTGTAAATTTTTTGTTTTTTAATTTTATTCAAAGTGTGATTTTTAAAATAGTTTTCAAAGGAAATCTGAACTATAGTACTTTAATAATATTTTATGTATATATTCTTACAGAATTAGTATAACCAGTACATTATATCAATTTTTTTTATTTATTTGGTAAAATACTAATATCACTAAATCAAATAAGATGGATGTGATTAATGAATCGATGGATTCTAATATTTTCACCATATAGTATGAATATAGAGTGAAATAGTCCATCATGTTTTCAATAGATCAAGAATATGACCCTTATTAAATCTTTCAACTATGTCAACATTGTTATTATTTAAGATAAGTTATTCTATAGGAGTTGGAAGAACAATTTATCTACTGTGGAATAAATTGGATTTATAAATGTTGGAATAAACATGTTGAAAAATAGAATGTAGCTATTGTTTGGGATAATAGTGTGTTTAATGGATCATATGATATGTTTACATGTGTGGACAATGAAGAAGTTTGTCTCGATGATGTGATTATAGATGCAAATGATGATGAAGATCATATTGAGGAAATGATAGGGATATTTGAAGATGAATTTCATGCTTTCCACAATTTATTGAGCAATTAAAGAGTTTTTCAATGATTCATTTTTTATGATGGTTGCACTAAATATATAAAATTGCCAGCCAAACTGAAGTTGTATACTTTAAAAGCAGCCAATGGATGGAGTGATGAAATTTTTACATAATTACATTCTCTATTAAATTACATGCTCTTAGAAGATGGGTATGATCTCTTAATGAAAACATACCTTTCTAAATGATTGTATACTCTTTCATAAGGTTCACACATAACATAGAGAATGCCCAAACGGTGGTACATCTCGATAAAAGAATGAATAATCAATTCTTACGAAGTTTTTATGGTATATTCCAATCATTACATGGTGTAGGAAATTATATGGAAGCGAGGAGACCATATGACAATTTATGTGGAGCCTAGATAGAAGAAATAAAGATGGGAAACTGTGTCACCCGAAAGCCTCTCCTCTGTGGAACAGAATTGATATGGAGTATCCTAATTTTGGAAATGAGTTGAGAAAACATTGCCTTGCATTATCTACATATGGAGTGAATACAATTTTTTTCAATGAAGCACTCACAATAAATTACTGATTATGTTGGTATGTTAAAACTTTCCACTGTGAATATACATGAAATGAAAACACATCATTCAATCTATGCTTATATCATGACCAAAACAACTAGGTAATGATATTGATGTTTATTTAGATCTATTGATTGATTTTTTGAAATTATTATGGGATTTGGGTGTTATGTTGTATGATAATAATAGAAATGAATATGTCACATTCAGATCCATGTTATACAGGATGATAAACGAATTCCTGACTTACGGAAATTTTTGATGTTACATCAGTAAAAGAAGTCATGTTCGTCTCATCTTTGAACAATGTACTCTGTCAATTAGGTAGAAACATTCATAGAACCTAATTTTTCAAGGAAATCGCAGATTAAAACCCCAATAACATAAGTACCAATTTTCGAAGACATCCTCTGATGGAATTTTATAAGAATGAACAACACTGTATCCACTAATAAGTGATCAAATGTTTTAGAATTTAAAGCATGTGGAAAATTCTTTTGGAAACCCATTTTCGAAAAACCTTACGAAAACTAGTTGGATGAAGAGATTGGTTTTTTTTAATTTCTATACTGGTATTTTTTATATGTTAGACACAATATTGATGTTATGTATTTTGAAAGAAAAATGTATCTGATAGTTTCATCAGCATGTTGATAATTGCACCTAGAACAACATATGATGGAATAAAGGCTAGGTTGGACATCATTGACATGGTAATACGAGATTTTTTTGGTCTAGTTAAGGGTGTTAAACAAAATTTTTATTCGTCCAGATGTTTACACTCTTTCCAGAAAGGAGATATATCTGTTTTTTTACTGCTTTAAGGATGTAATTGTTTCATATGGTTATTCATCGAATATCAAGAGAATTATTTCAATGACCAATTTAAAGTTAAAGGGTCTAAAATTAGATGATAGCCACGTTTTGATGCAAGATATAATTTAAATATATTTATGTTTCACTTTTCCCAAGAATATCAATTATACATTAGAAAAACTATGTTTCTTCTTCAAATCTATATGTAAAAAAGTTTTATACCGGACTAAATTTCTTAGTATGGAAAGAGAAATATACGTCATATTATGTGAATTAGAAATTGTCTTTCTATAGAAATTCCTTGATATAATTGATAATTTGATGGGTCACTTGGTGAGAGAGATTAGACTATGTGGTCTATTACATAATATATAGATGTACCGCATTAAAAGGAATATGAATATTTTGAAAGGGTATGCCAAAATCAATGTTGGCCATATAGTTGAATTGTAGAGTGATATATTGTTGAGGGAGTCATTGAATTTTGTACTGAAAACATGTCTAGTGTGGAATTCATTGGTCTACCAGAATCTCATCAGACTGGGTATCTTGCGGGTAAAGGAATTTATGGAAGATAGGTTGTCAAAATAAATATTACATATTGGGAGCAGGCCCACATTTACATTTTTCATAACATTATAGTGGTTGACCCCTGTTTTAAATCCCAAAAATAAATTCTTAGGCATTTGAATACATAAAGGGAAGAAATTTTATATTAAATACAGATAATTAACAGTTTATAGGATGTTTTCAGGACCATATATTTAAGGATTCAAATGAACATCCGGACTAAATTTCCAAAAGACATTGATGGCTAGTCGGAGGAGAAAGTGTGTATGTATTTTCTTATACTGATTACGTAATTATTAGATATACATTATATACTAAATAACATGATGAATACAATACCATGAAGAATAGTTGAGTTACACCTATTACTGATGCAATTCATGTTTCTTATGCTAAGGATAGAAATCTATTTTACAAAAACATGTCATACTTTGGGAGAATGAAATAAATATGGGAGTTGGATTATACAAACATCCAAGTGAAAATATTTCAATGCATGTGGGTTGATAACAGGAGTGCAGTTAAAATAGATGAATTGGGATTCATGAAAGTTGACTTCAGCAAGGAAGGGTACAAAGAAAAATTGTTTATGATTTCATCATTGGTAGTACAAGTATTTTATTTTAAAGATCTCAAAAATCAAAAGTGGTCAATTATTCTATTTATGACTAAAACCACTGAAGGGTTAGATGAAAATTCAATGGAGGATAATCCTTTCATTAGGAGATCATAATCATTACACAGTAGTACCAATGTAGAAGCAGTTTTGTTTGTCAAAGGAGACCATGATTAAGGGATTTTGATAGTCAAAAGATGGGCCAAATCCCATCAAACATTCAAAAAAGAGAGTTCAATAATCAATTTATATTTTTTTGTAATATACATCATGTAACCTTATTTTATTATCTGTTCTCTAACACTTTTATGCAATTGAAAATAAATTTTAAACCACTTTGGTATATAATGAATTCTGCATGTGATGACTCTCCAAATATTGATGCCCAACTGGTCTCTCAACCTACATATTCTCATAGTGAAGATGAACAACATGTCTCTCAACATACATCTACACGTATTATAGGGGACTAATAGGTTTCTCAACCTGTTGTTGCTGATTCTCTCAATGTAGAGGTGCAACCACCATCAACACAAGATGATGCCAGCACTCTGGAGGAACATATTAATGATGTTGAAACCATGGAAATGGTATGCCACAGGACACTGGCAGTAAAAAAAGGAGCATCGTAGATTGAAGGTGTTAGAAAAAACCCTTATGGAAAAAGTGAATATTAAGAAATATGAGTTTGGATTGAATAAGAAGGGATAACATGTTAACCATAACAAGTCCATTTTCAGTAATTACCACTACTACAAATACGGCCTTTATCAGCTCTAAAAATGGCCTTTATCAGTGCTAGAAAAAGCACTCATAAAGCCGGCGTAGATAAAGGGGGGTCCCCTTTATCAGCGCACCGAAAAGCGCTGATAAAGACCACTTTTATCAGCGCTAAAAAAAGCGCTGATAAAAGTTAAAGAAAAATTAAAAAAATTAAAACAAATTTAAAAAAATTAAAAAACTACTACCAATCGGGGGTATTTTATAGAGCTTGAACCCCCCCCCCTTTACAGCACTTTTCGGCCCCTATACATCACCCCACGCACCCCACGCACCCCCCTCCACCCTTTAACAGCGCTTGCTCTAATATTCCCCATGCGCGCGCACCCCTGCCTCCACCAGGATTTGAACTCGAGACCTCTCCCCTGCGCACCTAAGCCCTAAACACTACTCTATTTTGATTTTCTTTCCAATTCATGATATCTATATATATATATATATATTTATATATTTAGTTATATTTATTCGTATAGTAATATATCTTTATATTAATATATATATATAGTTATATTAATATATATATATAGTTATATTATAATATATATATATAGTTATATTATAATATATATAGTAATGTTAATATATATATATAGTGGTATTAATATATATCTATATCTATATATATATAGTTATATTTATTCGTGTAGTAATATATATTTATATTAATATATATATATATATATAGTTATATTAACATATATATAGTTATATTAACATATATATAGTTATATGAATATATATTTATGTAGTTATATTAATATATATATAGAGACATTAATTTATATATTTATGGTGATATTAATATATATATTTATAGTAATACTAATATATATATGTAGTTATATTAATATATATATAGTTATTAGATTAATATATATATAGTTAGATTAATATATATATATAGTTAGATTAATATATATATAGTTATATTTATATATAGGTATATAAATGTTCATTTTATTTTAAATAAAATTGATGTTAGTTATTATTTAGATAAAGCTAATATATTTTATATGTAAATATATTTTATTATTTATATTTATAATTAAATTTTTAGGTGTGAATATTTAAAAAATATGAATATATTGTTATATATTTGATTATAAATAGCATTGCATTATAAACAATTATGAAATTTCAAATAAATAATATCAATATGAATGTAATACCTTACAATAAATTCATACCCCACCAAAAAAATCCAATAAACCCCCTTAAACGAGAGTGAAAATCCACAAAATGTTAAAAAATCGGGGTTCCTTGACTAAAAATTCATTTTTGGAGGCCTTCTGGGCATCTTTTGGCCTCAAAATTCACTTGACCAGGGTCTCCCAGGTCACAACGACGTAGATCTCATCGCAGGCTTCTATTTGATATGTGGTAGAGCTCAAACGGACACCCGGATCAAAAGTTTTGGCCGTTTGAAGTTTCAATTGCGTTTTCAACATATTTTGGATCTTTTTTTAATTTTTTTAGTTTTTTAGTCCTCAAATTTTTATTAAATGACTATTACTCCATAATTATTAGCAAATTATTAATTAAATTTTTATTTTATTTTTTAAGAATCCATTTTCACTAAATATCTTATATATTATGTATAATAAGTGTAAATGTACATTTATAGTTATCTAAAATATATATAAACATTATATATTATATTTATATATCAATATAACTATATTTATATATTAATATAATAATATATTTTTAAAAAATTGAATCCGACCCTTTATCAGCACTTTAAAAAAAAGCGCTGATAAAGGCCCCCCCTTTATCAGCGCTTTTTTTAGCGCTGATAAAGGTACCCCCTTTAACAGCGCTTCTTCGTTAGCGTTGATAAAGGGGGGGGGGGGGTGCTGCGAAAAACTGTTTTTGTGGTAATGTACATTGAAATATTCACTCGGAAACATGTCTCGATTGATGTATAGTCTGGAAACCTTGTTTTCATCAGGAATAGGACACTTATGTGGTGATATATTATGGTAACACAATGAGATCATTTCATTAATTTACTAAAAAATAAAATAACTAATACTTAAATTATTCTTTATCATCCCCTAAAGAGTAAATTTATAGTGGATTAATCACATAAGGACTATATATTATGGCTTGCTGTAAGGATTCATAGAGGCTTCAACAAAATTTTTAACAAGTTTTTACCTTAAAGATGCTGAAGGGAAAATAAACCTACACTCACCTATACTTTATGCACACTTGATAACCCAAGGAGCATGTGATACATTTAATAGTCATCATACAGAGAATCCTTTTCAGGTACATTGTGTTTTGTAAAACCTTCTTTGACAATATGCATATTAATTACTTTGATTGAACATTTTTTATTTATGAAAGAGAAACTGAGCGCAGAAAATTAAGAATGAGTAGAAATACCAATGTACCCATACCCTAAAGTAGAAATGGGGTACGATTCACCAGAAAATAAATTGGTATGTATTTTAAATATACCGTAATTTATTTATTTCACATAAAACAACACCATAACTATGTTCCACTGTTTATATGTAGAATAACAAATCCAAATCAAAAGTCACTTCCATCCCACAACATGTGATATGGATGGAGGCACGTGTTAATAATGATGGGATACTAATAGATAAAAATCCACAAAAAGTGGGGGAAACATGTGTAAGTATGAAATAATAAATATTTTTATTCTTTAAATAGATACTACATAATAATGATTAATTATTTTTTATATTTCCTATATGACATAGTTATTTGAATTTTCATCATCAAAACTATTTCACAGTTACTTTTTTTTTGCCTTGAATTTTTTAGAAAATTATAGTTGGGTCAGAGGTGCAGGTTTTGGGGTGACACCCCAAACATTTTATGATAAAAAAATAAGTGTATAATCATTGTGAATAAATGAAAATGATGAGAGAAAGAATATCTATCCTTCAATTACATATGAAATTTCAGATAGTTTTCATGAAAAATTTAATGATGGGGATGAATATAGAAATGAAAAATTAATAACAGCCGGTGCATGAAGATCCTACACAACCCCTACTAGAATTGATACGTTCTATTCCCCCTCAAAAAACTATCTTAAATATGATAATAATTGTTCTCATAATTGTCTCTATGAATTTTGAGTTAGATAGACACTGATATGATTGCTGTACTGATATTTTAGTGGGTGAAAATGAATATGATTTATATCTTTCAACACACATCCATCACCTTGTAGTCATGGATAGAGTGTTCAATATCTAGAACTCTATGATACACAAAATACCACTTCCAAATGATAATGTGAAATTGTTTATTAACATATCCCATGATCCAAACACCAAGATACATGTTCCAATTAATGATAAAGATTTTCACAAGGTCGAACGAGATCTGTTAACATTCATCGCATGACCATCACAACTTGGAAGAAAACAGGTCGACAAGGAGGTATTCATTTACAATTCATTTTTCAATATGAACCTTTATCATTTAATGAAAGAATATCTGAACCATTGAATGTTACTACAGAAAGACACAGGGAAAGGGGTGAAAAGAAAGAACAACTCAAAACAAACTCAATTATCAACCAACTGATCAGAAAAATATACCAAAATCAACATAAACCATTCCATTCTATATCTACATTAATTATCTTTGAAGACTCATTTTGATATAATGTTGAATGATGGTGGTATTTACACATATTTTTTTGATGAATATATAAATGGAGGGGAAGATCTAGATTTCATTAGTATTGATAATGTGAGTTAAACCATAACTTATGATTGGCTAGGAAGCTAGTTGTAAATGTATACATGAGGTTTGTTTTCATGATTTATTTTTCCTAAAGCTTGTATACTATGATAATTATGACAAAATATTTTTTATATTTTTCATAGGAGTACATATGGAAAACAATTAAAGGGATTCCCCTATGAAATAAATTAGGACTCATTTGTCCCCATGTAAACTCTACAAGAACAAATAAAATAAAATCCATGAAATATGGTGAAATTGTGGCCGGCCTACTCAAATAATTTAACAAAAAAATTATAGATGATAGAATCTTATTAATAACAACAATTTAGGTGTAAAATTATACTATTTAATTAGATAAAATATATTATAATTTCATTAATTAATTATTACTTTTTGTGTTTTTAGGCAACATTGGATGCTCATTACGGTCAATTTGGTTACTCCCAGGATTTATTTCTGGGATTCAATGAATGGGTTCCCAACAAACTGGCCACACATGATGATGTTTTTCAATTTTTAATACACTACATCCAACATTTGAGAACTAAAAATCTTATTATATAATTTATATTATATTTTAATGAGATTTATTTTATGATAGCGTGGTGCATGAATATGATTTACATCATGGAATGAGGCCAAGGGAAAAATACAAGGAACATAATAAGTACTGTTATTGTATATGTATTAAAGGGTATATAATAATATTTCAATATCCAAACACATATCAAAAAAATATTTTTTATTAATGTTTTTTCAGTGTCTGAAACAAACAAACAGAAAACACTTTTGTTATTATGTTTGTATCTTTATGAAAGAGAACATATTCTATGAACAAACCTGCATCCGTGGAGATTTATTTTCGATGATAATTATAAGTTCATTTAATATATTAATTAATCCTTTGTGTATTTATATTTTTTTCAGTACAACCAATATTGTCGAAAATCCTCATATTTAGAAGAAGATGTTTATTTGTTTATAAATTAATGGTTATCTATTTGAATGGAAGCATTTACACAAATAGCATAAAGATGAGATAGGTATGACTCAAAGTGTCTATTTTTATTTAAAATTGTCAGTGTGTTTTGTAAAAAGAACATGTTCCATACAAAAAACTGAAATAATTAATTAGGATTGATTTGATACTTTAGTAAAATGATGCATAAGACATTTTTGATTTATAGGAATAAACCACTCCTAAATTATACAAATATTATGATTTTGATTAATTTAAGTGATTATTTTTATGTTGAATTTACAATATATTTAGGAAAAAGAACAAGTGATGTACTAAATAATGAGAAAATACATTCAGTTTGTTTTGAAACTTTAAAACCATTATCTATCAAACATTTGTCACCTGTATGAATCAACCACAACTCAGTCCAATGAACGGTGTGACCAATATTACTAAAAGTGCCCGTTATTAGTTTAAAATTAATATTTTATCTCAAAATGTGTCCCTCCCTGAAAACAAAGAAAAATCACTCCAATTTTCTTCATAATTTAGGACAATGTTTTATAAATTATTTTGATTTGTATGAAGCAATCTCATTGAAAACTGATACATGATGTGACCAGTAAAACTCAAAATGCATGTTTCCAGTTTGAAATGATTTTTTAGTAATAAAACAAAACTAACATACTAAAAATTGATCATATGAATTTTCATTGTTTTTATTAATTAGAAAGATGATTTAAAAGTAATTATTGATTTGTATAAACCAACCTCGCCTTAATTAAATGCATGGTGTGACTGGAATGACTAAAAGTGTCTCTCTTTATTTAGAATTGACATTATTTTTAGAAAAAGACACAACTCCCATACTGAATACAGAGAAAACACATTCAGATTGTTTTCATAATTTAGTAAAACGATCCATGAGTCATTTTAGATGTGTAGGAATAAACCCCACTGTAATACAACACACTATGTGACCGATATAAATCCAAAATTGTATTTTTATTTAAAATTGATATTAATTTGAGTAAATAAAAAAACTAAAATACTGTAAACCAAGAAAACACATTCGGATTGTTTTCATACATTGGGAAAATGAATTATGAGTCATTTGTGATGTGTACGAATCAAAAAAACCTCAATCTGATGCATGGTGCGATCATTATGAATAAAAGTATCTGTTATTAGTTTCAAATTTACATTTTATCTCAAAATGTGTCACTCATTAAAAACAAAGAAAACTCATTCCAATTTTAATCATAATTTAGGATAGTGATTCGTAAGTCCTTTTTGACGTGTATGAAGTAGTCACACATCAAATTCACAGACGATGTGACAATTATGACTAAAAAAGTATGTTTCTATTTTCAAATATAATTTAGTAAAAAACACAACTAACATAATGAAATCTTAGAAAACTAATTTGGATTGTTTTGATACTTTTGAACAATGATCTAATAGTCATTTTTCATGTGTATGAATCAACCATTACTCAATATGAAAAATGATATGATAGGTATAAATCCAATTTTTTTATTTAAAATTCAAATTATGTTGTGAAAAAAGAACAAGTCACATACTAAAATATGAGAAAATGAATTTATGTTGTTTTGATATTTTACGAAAATGATCCATGAGTCATTTTTGATTTGTAAGAATCAACCACACCTCAATCAGATGCACGGTGTGATCAGTATGACTAAAAGTACCTGTTATCAGATTAAAATTGAAATTTCAGTTAAAAACATTTAACTCATTGAAAACAAAGAAAACACCCATTGAATGACGTCATAATTTATAATAGTTATTTTAATCCATTTTTGATGAGTTTGAAGCAGTCTCACCTCAAACTGACGTATGATGTGACCAGTATGACTCAAAATGGGTATTTCCATTTTGAAATGATATTTTAGTAAAAAACATAGTTGTCATACTAGAAACTAAGAAAACCCATTTGTATTGTTTTGATACTTTAGAAAAATGATCCATTGGTCATTTGTGACATGTAGGAATAAACCACACCTAAATCAGATAAATTGTGTTTCTAGTATAAATTCAAATATGTAATTTAAATTTGATATTTTTTTTAGTAATAAAAGAAAGTGACATAATTAAAACCATGAAAACCCATTTATTTTATTATGTGATTTTAGGAAAATGATTCATAACTCATTTTTGATGTGTAGGAATAGTCCCCAATGCAAAGAACACCATGGTACAGATTTGGGTGCAGCTTCATGGACTCAGTTGGTACTTTTGGCACCATAATATCATCAATGACATCGCTTCGTGCATAGGTACACCTCTAAAAATTGATCAACACACTTTGAACACTGACATTGGTCTCTATGGAAGAATTATGGTTGAATTGGAAATCTCTACCAAGGTTCCGGATGTCATTACTTTCTCTAAAAATGATTACAAAATGGAAATTCGTGTTGAAACTGAACGAATGGAACCTTATTGAAAATACTGCAAGATTGTTGTCCATTCCATTCGAAAATGTCTGGTAGTTCAAAACCAAGTGGCCCAACCAGTTGATGATGTTTGGATGCAATTCAATCGTAAGAAAAAAATCCATTTCCTCGGTGAAGACTGTTCCTGGTGATCTGAAAAAATGTGCGGAAGTCTGGGTCAAAAGAAAAATCATCAGGGAGACAGATCGGGGATTACCTGGGTGGACCATGTTGCAGTAGAGGAGGATGCGAAATTGGAACTATCAATCTTGGATGATATACAAAAGTTGGTTTTGGGCGTTTTCGATCATCCTGCACAATCCCCAACAGTGGATGATGCTGATTCAGTATCTCAAGAACACGCTGCGATAGTGATGACAGTGAGCGATGGACCATCACATGCACCTCCTTTTTCCATTATGGTGAGTTCACTGTCAATAGCTGTTGTTTCTGCAGATGGGCCTTCCACGATCACTCCAACTGTAGTGGTACCTGAATCAATATCAGTTCCTGCAAATGGTCCTTCCATAAACAACTCTCAGGTTTCTTATCAAGTTACATATGTCCTAGAAGATCCAGTTTATTTCATTTCACATACGGCATTATTTTCTAATTTTCATATCTCACCCGTATTCACTTCTCCACCTACTCAATTTGAAGGGTCCACCCCCATTCATCTGACAAAGACAGTGGTTATGCAAAAAACTCCTACATTAACTAATATTCCACAATCCCACCCTAATGAGCATCGGGATACTTCCATATCTTCTGATAATTTTTATATTTCTCCCATTATCATAAATGAAAATGTTATCACAGATGATGCTAACCCTCTGCATGATTTTACATGGGGCAAAAAGGTTTTGAAGACTCCACCGACCCCTTCTTCAAATCATAGAAAATCGAAGAGGAACAAATTATAGAGTAGATCTAAGAAGAAAAAAAGGAGCCATGGCTCCTAGAACAGGTTTTAATAGAAGTCTTTTTTTGGAATTTCCAAGGTATCTCTAATCCTGGCACTATTTCTATTATTAAATGAACTATTTTGACTCACAAACCAAAGCTTATTATTCTTGCAGAACCAAAAGTGAACTTTTATCCTAAATTCATGCATTTTTTTCATCTATCTATAAATTTCTAGGTGCATTCAATAATGGTAGTATGTCTGATTCCCTATGGATTTTTTATCATTCTTCACCGAAAGATGTTAAAATTCATAATTCTTCTGATCAATTTCTTACTTGCAATTATGTTTATGATAATATTCATATGTATTTCTCTTTTTTTATGCTAAAAATAACTACCAGGACCGTAGGCCCTTATGGAATGATCTATCTTAATTAGCCAATGATATCTATGCCACTTGGTTAGTGATAGGGTATTTTAATGAGATTCTTTCCCCCCTGTGAAAAACTAGGTCCGTCTAACCCATAAATCTCTTCCAGAGAGTTTAGAACTACTATTGATGACTGTACTCTGGTTGAAGTTAATCTCACTGGTGCCATGATTACTTGGTATCGTAGACATTATATTAGGATGGTTGCCAGTAAATTGGATAGGGCCGTAGTGAACCTACCAGCTCTTGATGCTTGGGACACCATTTCTAGTATCACCTTATATAGAATCTGCTCGGACCATCACCTCATCATAGTGAGCTTTAGCTCTAAACGTGAATATCCCTGTATTCCATTTAAATTTAATAATGCTTGGTCTAGGGACTTAGAGTGGTCTAATATTAATCATTACCATTGGAATTTGATGATTTATCAATCGGATGCCTTTTCTTGTATCACAAAGCTCAAACACCTCAAACTATGTCTCAAGGGTTGGTGTAAAGCCAAGTTGAAGCAAATAGATAAGTACATAGCCACTCTTGAGACTAATCTCAATCAACGTAAAATTAATGCCACCCACTCTGACTTCTCCACTGATCCTCGACATGAATTCAACATCTCTATGAAACTCAATAACCTGCTTGTTCATAAAGACAACATTCGTGAACATGTTTTCAAAACCTAGTGGCTTACTGATGGGGATCGCAACACTAAATTCTATAATACTCTGTAAAGGTCCAGGAAGGTTTTTCGTCTGATCTCCCTTCTAAAAGACAATGACATCCTTCTTGATACTAAGGCTTCCATAGCCAATCATGTGGTTTCTTATTTTGAAGATATCTTTAATGGGGCCTATTTTAACAAAGTCCTCTTTCCCGGGATTATCACGTCCCTAGTTCATGAAGTAGACAACAATTTTCTTCTAGGCACTCCTCTTGATCATGAGATTAAGGACACTGTCTTTAGTCTCAACCATGATAGTGCTCCAGGACCTGATGGCTTCAATAATGGCTTCTTTCAACTTCACTGTGATCTTATCTACAATGATGTTTGTAAGCTTGTCAAGACTTTTTTTCTCTGCTGGTTTCCTTCCTCATGGTATTAATGCCCAATCCCTTAAATTAATCCCTATTGTTTCCAATGCCTCAAAAATTCATTTTTTAGACCTATTACTCTCATAAATTCTATCTAAAAAATTATTACAATGCTCTTGGACAATTGGTTGTCTTCTTTGTGTAACAAAATCATCTCATGGAACCAATTTGGTTTCATGATGGGGCGGTCTATTCAAGACTGCATCTGCCTCACTTATGAATCCATCAACTCTCTCAATAAAAACTCCAGAGGAGGTAATATTATTATGAAACTCGACATTCGGAAATCTTTTGATACTATGTATTGGGGTTTCATCTTCATGGTTCTTCGAGCTTTTGGTTTCAATGATATTTTTATTAATAGAATCAACTCTCTTTTCAACTCTACCTCTGTTTATATCCTTATTAATGGCTCTCCAAATGGCTATTTTAAATGATCTAATGGGGTTCGTCAAGGTGATCCCCTCTCTTCCATTATCATTGCCATTGAGGAGGATTATCTTAGTCGTCTTCTTACCTCTCTGGTGCAGAAAAACAAAATTACACCCATCCAGGCTGCCAGAAATCTCACTGTCCCCACCCATCTCCTTTATGCTGATGATATTATTCTTTTTTTAAAGGATTAAAGCACAACATTACTAACCTCAAATCTGTCCTTTCACATTATGAGGAGATATCAGGCCAATCCATTAGTTGGAACAAGTTTTTTATCTTCTTTGGAAAAAAATTTCCAATTACTAGAAAAGGTTTCATTATTGAGAGTCTTGGTATCAAAGAAGGGTTTTTAACTTTTACTTACCTTGGTTATCCTATCTTTTGTGTAAGGCCAAGATCTTCCTATTTTAATGATATTAATAATCAAATAATTAATCAACTCTCCTCTTGGAAAGGGAAATCTCTTTCTATGGATGGTAGAATTTTCCTTGTAAAAGCTTCCATTTTCTATAAAATGCTTTATTCATTCATGATTTATAGATGGAATTCCAGTCTTCTCATAACAATTAATATCTATATCAAGAACCTTTTCTGGACAAGAAGCATCCTTGAAAGAAAGCATGTCATTATTCCCTAGTCAGGCTGCTGCAAGACCCTACAAAATGGAGGGATTGGAATAAAAAACCTCAAACTCTTTAATGAATCCCTCCAAGATAGATTCACTTGGCCTCTTAAAACAACAAGGATGATTATATTTCCATTCTTAATCAAAGTTTCCTGGACTATCTCAAATCATGTAATTTGAGTTATGTTAATTCTTCCCTTTGTCGTCTATTAGAAACTCTTTTGTCAATATCATGCACAATTCCAGATGGACGGTTAACTCAGATTCAACTCTCAAATTCAGGTTCGACAATTGGAATGGTGTCCCCCTCAACTCTATGCTTCCCTCTACCACTGCGCCAGCTACTATAAACTCTACCATCAAGGATGTTATGAATTATCACCTCTCAGACATCCCTGATCATATCGAACATGTTGTTGATAACTACACTTTTTGGATGATGAAGATAATATTATCTGGGAACCTACTCCCAATGGGGTTCTTGATTCCAAAGCTTTTTATAAACACTTTTCCTCTTCCTCCGAGTCTATATTTTCTTGGTTGAAGCCTTTTGATAAACCATGGATCAAACCTTCCATACATAATCTAATCTAGAGAATTGCTCACAAGCGTATTCCCACAAAGATTTTCCTTCAACCCTTTGGTATCACCCTCATTTCTAGATGTCACATGAGTCATCAAAATAGACAGGACATCAACCATTTATTTTTGTCTTGTGGTACAACCTCTACTCTTTGGAATTTTTTTGCTGACATTTTTTACTACTGATGGTTATTTTCTGACTCTATATGTTTCTTTCTTAAACGCTCTGTGAAGTTGGATTTTTCACCTCAGATTAAAAATCTTTTCCTATCTGTAGTTTCAGTTCTCCTTCACACTATCTGGTATGATTGAAATGCTATTATCTACAATAGTTCATCACTCAATCTTAATTCAGGTTGCGTGAGAATTATTATTTCCATTAGGGATGCATCCACTATTCAAAAAGCTTCTTGCACCAACTCGGTTGATGATTTTTTCACTCTCCGTCGACTCATAATCAATGGGATCTCCAAATAAACGAAATTCTTCTTTCATGTTTTCTAGAAGGCTCCTATCCCTGGATGGATGAAGATCAATGTAGATGGTTCCTCCAAAGGGAATCATGGTCCTGCGGGCTATGGAGTCATCTTCAGGGACTATTTTGTCCATTTTCATGGATGCTTCTTTACTAGTTGGGGTACTTCCTCTGCCCTGGAAGATGAGATGATGGTGGTGATTATTGCGGTCAACTTTGTTAATCTAAAAGGTAGGGACTACATCTGGATTGAATGTGATCCCACAACCATAATCCAAGCTATTTGGAACGGTGTGTTTCACCTTGCATGTCCCCTCACAGCTCGTTGTAAGAAGTGCCTTAGCTTCCATCAAGGAATCAGACACATCGCCAACCACACTTACCGGGAAGCTAATATGGTGGTTGTTGGTCTTTCAAACAAGGTTATTAACTAGGTTATTAAGTGGAGTGATAACTTACAAGTTGATATCCTCCCTTTTTACAAAAAAGATTGTATTAAAATTTCATCCTTCAAACTCTTGTAATTTCCGACTGTTTTTAATAAATTATTCAAAAAAAAATAATGTATTCTATCATATTAATGTTTAATTTATTTATTTATCATATTACAAACATAATATTTGTTTTCATGTATAGTTGTAACCTTTTTATTTATTTGGGATGAATTTTTTGGTGTCTAATACCATGGTTAGGAATTTTTGAGAGGGGGTCATGGATGATAAAGGATGAATCATTACTATTTCTAACATTTTATTGGATAATTGAAAATGTCATTATATAAAACATTATTCTAAATTTATATAGAATTTGTTTCCAATCCATTGTGTGAACTGGTTTGGTATTGTGTGCGTTGTTGCGTGCACTACTTTGTTCTTTTGTGTACTGCATGGGTGGTGTGCGTGTTTTTCATGCTTGAGTTGGTGGGTGTGATGTTATATAAATAGCACATCATGGGTAGCAAGGCCTTTATCAGTGCTATTTAGAGCACTAATAAAGGCTACCTTTCTCCACCCTAATTAAAACACTTTTATAGTGGTCCTTTTCCAGTACTAAAACAACACAGTTATTGGGGACCCCCTTTATCTTCATTGAGATTAACATCACATTTATAGCGCAATCAAAAGAAATTTTTCCACATTTAAAAGTACTATTTATAGTAGTGTACCATTCCATGATTCATATAATGTAAATTAAAACACATATTAGTGAATAATATATCTAAATTTCATTTATTAAAAAATCAAGTTAAATTTACAACTGTTGCATCAATCACATATTTATTGTATTCCATCAGATTCATTAAGACCCTCATTCTTCTCATAAGATAATGATTTCATCAATTAGTCAACTAAATTTTCCTCAATATCCATCAAATGGATCCTAAAATTTCCCATGTAAATTATCTATTATATGAAATGGAATTTTCAAAGGAAATATTTGATTCTTTACTAAGATCAAGGATCATTTTCTTAGGAAATGAATTAATTTTTTAATAGTAAAACACAATTTCTCTCTCAATTCTAGGACCACCTCATGTTCTTAAATGAACTTATTAATCAATGATATTTTTTATTCACCATGTGATTCAGTGATGTAATCATACTATTTTTTGAAGTCATCCAAAATGGATTGTTTGGATCTCTTAAAACTAATAAATCCACCATTATGGTTAACCATAGAGAAAAATTGAGATATCAAATCAACCTTTTTGGATCGGAAATTATCATCGGTGTAACCCTTTACACAAATCACATACTTTCCTCTAAATACCAAGAACATTTCCTTAGTCCATCTCAACTATTTCAGGATATTCTTTATAGTAATAAATTTGATATATATCACGGTCCAAATGAGATTTTTGAAAGAAATTTAAGAATGATATTTATCATTGTAATCAGTGAAAATGTTTCATCATATTTAATTCCATGAATTTTTTCTATATCCCGTTTCCTATATATGAGATTTATATGAGGTGACTCTATCATCCATTTTAGTTTTCTTATATAAATCCAAATTTCACCCTATAGATATCACCCTTTATGGTGCATCAAAAAATTTCCAAACAAGGATAATGTTCATGCAATCTATTTTATATTCCATATCTTTTAACCATTTCACTGAACTAGAAATTTCAATAGCCTACGATTAGGTAGTAGGATCATCTTCTATGAACATTACATTATAATAATTTTTCATAATAAATCCATATATCTCTATCCCATTATGAATCCTACCACAACATCGTGGTTTTTTGTTATTTATTTTGGTTATTCTTCTACAACTTTATAAGGAATTTTATCAACTTCCATCTATAGAATTGTTTCTTTTTTATTGGTCTTGAAGTTCTCTAAGTTCAAATTTTCTCCCTATAATCCTATAATTTTATAATTCTTCACATTTAATATATAAAATTAATAAAAAACACTTTGTTCTCAACTGGTATATATAAATAATATCCTTTAGTTTCCATGTAAAAACCGAAAAAATAACATTTTAGACGTAGGGTTCTGTTTATTAGAATTCAAACATCATTCATAAGATTTACATCCTCAAATACTGAAAAGATACATATTTGGACATTTAAAATGTCAACATTCCATATAGTGTATTTATAATTGAATTAGATTGAATTTGGTTCTTTATTAAAGCAACAAACTGTAGAGCACTACCCCATAATGAAATAAGAAGGTCTAACTAACTCATCCTTGATTGAACCATGTCTAACATGGAATGATTATTTCTTTTAGATGCACCAATTAGCAGTGGTGTTCCATGTCGAGTTTTTTATTTTACATTTCCATAATCCCTATAATGATTTTTGATTTAATGGACCATGAATACACCACCCCTATTCAATCAATGAGTCCTAATATGTTTTTTCATTTTTATTTTTTACACATTTATGAAACACTTCAGAATCATAAAAGGTTTCATACTTGTGGCTCATTAAAAACACATAACCATACTGACTAATGTAGTTAGTAAATATAAATATGAACTTAAAATAACCCCTTGATTATGTCATCATCAGTTCACACAGAGCACTATGTTTGAGATCCAATTAAACATTATCCCTTTCACCTTTTCCACATAATGTTTCTTTTTTTATCCTAGCTAAGAACAAATATTCAAACATTGAAAATTATTTATAATTTAATGTCTCCAAAAATCCATTAATATAGAGTCATTGGATGTATTTCCGATTTATATTTCCTAAGAGAAAGTTACAATGAATGGTTTAATTAAAATCAACACCGAACATTTTATTTTTAATGTTATATAAGGATAATATGTATCAAGAATATATAAACTATTAACCATATTATTAATTCCATAATGAAATAATTATAATATATAGAACAAAACTTCATACATATAATGGTTAAAAATTCCATCTAGTTCAATGAATATGTAGAGGAAAAAATTATGTTTATGGTAGGAACATAATAACAGTTTTCTGATTCTATAACTAATTTACTGGGATAACATTGGTCTTAAGTGTCAAATTCCAATGCAATAACTCTTTCTATATTACCAATATGAATATTTACTTCTCCCTTCATCAATTCCCATATATCTCTTAATTATTCTATAATATCCGAAATTTCATAAAGATTATAACAACTCTATTATTGATAAATTATATGTTTTTTTTGGAAAAAAGATTCATCAATAAAAATCACTTAATAATTTTATTAAAGGGTTTGCGTAAGGTTTTATTATCAATTAACACATTGTAATATTCAATCAAATATTTTTAAAGACAGATGTTGAGTAAGTGTGAGACTACAAGGACTGTAAAGAGTCTGTGTAAATGGAATAAAAATATTAAACATATTATATTAGGCACATGTGATTTATTCAAAATAATTGAATAACTCCTAAATAGATCTTCTTATGAGAAAAGTAACACAACTTTTAGGATCATAATGCAATTTTTACCCTATTAGGGGTATAAATTTTATAATCATCAGAAGTTTGGATGGATTTCTCACGAGAATTAATTATTTAATAATATTTAATATATATTTTTATAAATAATTTAATATCCCTTAAATGGTGCATCATAAGAAAACTTGTAGACCATCGTTAGGTCCAGATTATGGATTTTACCTTATATAGGGTATAAATTTTATGCATGTTGGGTCTTTAGAATCATCGAACACAATAAAACCCTTTTATATTGAATTATGTATTTACTCAATTTTTTAAATAATAAATTTTTAATATCTCTTAAAAGATGAATTATATTAGAAATATGAGACAACCATTAGGTATGGAATGTGGATTTTTCTATAGGAGGGGCATAAATATTTTCTTCAATAGGAATTTGGTGTTATTTAATCACTATGTTAAATAATTATTTTTAATTAAAAAAATTAAATGAACACTTTGTCTACCCAAAAATTGATGAATAACTATTAAAACATACAAGAAATTTCAAAATAATTTATTTCATGATATTTTTGATCTTTTTCTAATTTAATGTCATAATGATGAGAAATAAATGACTCCAAATTGTTTTTTGGGTTTCATAATGCATAAAATTTGTTATTTGAATTTGGTTTGGTTTTTCTATAGTGTTTTGTGTTTAAATAGCTGAATCATCTCGGTTTTTTCAGTTTTGTTGATCTTCCAGAGTCCGGATGAACCTAGATTTAGTTTATGCATTATTTTTGAAGATTAAAATATCTATTTTTGAATCCTTGTGCATGGTTCTTCTTCTAGCATGCAAAGGTGACCTCTTTTCTCTTTTATATTGCACATCTATAAAATAAAGATGATTTTGAGTTTATTTTATATTATTAATTTATTTATTTCCTTTTTCCATTATTACTTTATTTCTATAATTTTGAAAAAATTGTTGAAATTTAATTAAAAGTATAAACCATATATGATTAAGGAAAATTCAGAAATTATCAAATGATATTTTTTAAATACATTTTAAAATATAATTAAAATAATTTATAAAATGATATCTACATGGGATATTGTAGTGATAGTTGCATAATATTATATTAAGATAAGTATAAAGAAAATTATCAAAGATAATTTTATTAAATAATCAAAAGGTAAATAAAAAAGATAATTTTTTTCTAAAATTTTCAAATATAATTATAAAGTTTAATTTGTAATAGAATTATGAAAATAAAATTGTAAAGGATAATCTATAAAAAAATTCGAAAGATAATAATTATTTAGAATAATATAGTGAACACATGTGTTGACCTAAAGAATAATTTCAAAATTATCATGGAGAGATAATATATCATCAGTTGTGATATTTTAATTTTTCTTAAAATAAATATTTATTTTTGGTTCTAAGAACCCTTGACATGTCAATGAGTATGATAATAAGGTTTTTAGGAGGTCTGTCGAACAACAAAGGGTGGTTTACCCTTGCTGTTGATGACAATGACTTTGAGGATGGAAGGTCCTTACCTTCTTGGGAGATTGTTTACACTTGTTGTTTTCATGATTATATTTTCTGGAATTTTTGATTTATCGTTCTTCATTTTTATCGCATGTGAGTGTGTGTGTATCTATAAAACCCATTTTGATTCCATGAGGGATATTAGGGAAGATTTTATTCATGTTTGATAGTGACCACATGTTGTTGTTTATACCATTATATACTCATGGTGATATACAATTCCTACTTGTGTGATAGACATGTGAATGTGTTACCATGCCATGTTGGTAGTTAGTGGTATTTAAAATTGGTATAAAATTGTGACATATCCATCCCCTAATGGAGGATAATGCTTTATTGCGATGATAATAATGAGGGACCAGAGCACATGGTGGAGGTACGAGGTAGCCATTCCATCTTGTTGAGGGACTGCTTGAGGTAGCCTTGATTTTCCATCTACCATTCATCATGTGATAGCCTATTCAATGTGAGTAATAGTTATTCTCATCTAGAAGATCTCGGTGATATCAGCCTCTTCAGGGATAAATGAAACTGGGTATCTCCTCCACGACACCATAATAACATCATATATGGTTTTGCTTTCTTTTTCTGACACATTCAGCAATATTCTAGCGTGGATCTGATGTAGGTATGAGCGATGGTTTTAGTAGCTTTTTTAGAACACAACATCTCAGTTTTGGATTGTATGTTTATGTGATTCCTACATTTATTATTATAATGACATTAAATTATATAATTGGGGACATCAGGTTAAGGATGCATTGGTGGTGTCCTACTATGTCATGTAATCACACCACAGTCGGTCATTTCGATGTGCTTGTAGATTCCGTGAAAATAGTAATGACGGGAAATGGACATATGGTGAATGGATGAGTAGGAGGATCATGGAGCTGGGTTGGACCAAGATAGACACTGGAGGACCCTACAATTATTTTATTTAATTTCTATTTATTCATTATAGATAGGCTTGCAACATTGGGAGCATCTTTTATTTTCATGACATGTATTCCATTAACATTTCGTATAGTTAATCTGATTATTTATTATATTTAGTTATTTATTATTGATATTATTACATGATACTGAGGGTATAGTATCCCCACTAACAGACTTAGAGCTTCCATGCTAGTCAGTAGCCTCTTTTGTATGGGGAGGTGCACATGAGTTTACGAGGCATTCCTGCTCAAAATCGGTGGTTTGAACCAGGATGTTAAAAAACGGTATCAGATATCATGACTCACTAACCATTATTTATCTTCTATTGATTAGGGACCTATTAGATAAGAGATATGACATTGGAACTTAGTCAAGGGGACTATGTTAGTGTCTACCCAACACTAAGTAGTAGAACACTGATTTTCCATATGGGGGGAGGGAATTTATCATCTACTGTTACTATTGATTAAATTAACCATGGGTGATGAACATAATGTTTTATGTGATTTAAGAGATTTCATGTAGGTTTATAAATAATGAGTAGGCATATAGGTTTACATTCTATATATTTACATGTTGTGATGAATAATTTTTCATTAATTAAAAGTCTTTATTTGTGCTATTTGTTTGGGATAGTTCGTTATATGTGATATATATGTCTTTCCATTACTACAAAAATTTTATATTTTTCTAAAAGGGGCATGTTTATCGGTCAATGTGGATTTTTCGGTAAAGGGTTTTACCCACATATATTCCTCTTTCATTAAATTTCAGGAAAAAAATATATCAATAAATTTTATTGTGAAAAATAAAATAGTTCTATTGAAATTATTATAATACCAACTGTTAACATATATGATGCAATATAATTAGCCGCAGATTCATATGATATATTTATTTGATTCTAATTTTATTAAAATCCATTATCTTTTCATCAGCAGTATTTACAGTTTATTTTTATCTATTATTATATGAAATACCATTAATTGATGTCGGGTTGTAAATAATAATTTAAATAAAATATTATTCGCAAATACTAAAAAAAATTCCAAAATATTATATCATATTTATCATTCTAATTTTATATTTTATATTTACTATATTTATTGTATAATAATGATAAAATTAGATTATATGAGACCCCAACAAATAGAGACATTATTTGAAAATATTGGTTTTAACATAATTTAAAAACATGTTCAAACACCTTGAAAATTCTTTACAAACATGTTTAAACTTGTTACATCTCCAAGAGACATCACGTGGAACTTCATAAAAATTCCACCACAATTTTTTTTCACACACATCAGCTGTCATTCTTCTGGATCCTACTGGGGGAAATTTTCATTCATGTAGTTTTCCCACTTAGTCAACATATCACCGTAATGGAGGGAATCATTTATAGTAGGCTCAGGTCGGCAGAATGAGGTGGGTTATCCGTAATTTTAGATGTATGTGGCTAGAAGAAATCCCTTGTACATAAAAAACATCAATATCAGGTTTAGTAGTAAACTAAACATGTAATTCAACATATAACAGAATATAATGAATAAAAAATATATTGAAATAGAGAAATATACTCCTTGAATAAGTGAAGCATTCCCCTCCAAGCGGATTCAATGAAATCATCCACCTATATCTTGAAAGATATAACCTAGTTTTTTACTTCAAGACACTATAGAAAAAAGATAATCCAAATAAGTAATTAAATCATTAGAATTAAATAACAAGTATACAACCTTGTTATAATATGAAATGTGAAGTGAATAAAAAAATCTCCAAAAAAGATCCTATATATATAAATGTATCATTAAATCTAATAGAAAGCTCTAATAATACTAAATCTAAAACAACCCTTTTGAAAATATGATACCAAGAAATTGTGGGGGATACTATTAAAAATGGATGGTGATTCACCTCCAACATTGTTTATCCAGTAATCAAATTTCAAAAAATAGTTCTTGAAAGAATTTAAATAATAAGAATGGACATTGGTTCTCATAATTATAGGGGTTCTCCTACAACACCATCAAAGAACAAAATTTCATAATTAAATGTAACAGAATTTTATTAAAAAATGTATATAAACAATTATAGGGATATAATGTACAACCCAAAAGGTTTTCCATGTTCTCTTTTCCAGCAATTTTAGTCAATGTTTGAAAATATTTATTTTCCAAAAGAATAGTGATCTCCTTCCAATTTCTAATACCAATCAGATAATATTGAATTTAGTCAAAGTAAACATCAGAAACTATATCCTAATATATTGATCATCCCAACTCATTAAAGTAGAGTCCTTTCACTTTTGGATGTACGTTGTTCATCCTAAATATCACATTGAAAATAAAAAGAAAATACATATAAAATAAGATAATAATATTATAGTATTTATATATATAATTAAAAAAAATTTAACAAAAGGTTTTTTACATTTATTGAATTTTGAAAACAGGAAACCTATTTTCAAGAGAAAACAAAAACACACATCCTGTAAAATCATATTCAAAATTAACATCCAAATATAAGGAAAATTTATAACATGTGTTTCCTTTTATTTCTTTAATTTAGGATAATTGGTTCTCTTCTAGTTTATAATAATTAATACAAGTAAAAACATGCATGGGAACAAAAATACTTCAAGGGAACAACATAGAAGCATGTGAATGTAGGTATCGACCGAAATGAAATAAATTTCATAATAGATTATCATAAAAAATTAAATCAAATTAACTTATCCACACATCATTTAAAAAGGTAAAAAGATATGAGATAAAATGTATTCATCTATAATATTAAAGAAATATTTTTTGTGATTAAAAAATGGTGGGAATTAATTATCCTTTTCCATGTATAACACCCATAACTTCTCCCTTTATCACTAATTAATAGACCAAATGATGCAGGTGTATTTAGGTCAGAATAGTAGGGTACTTTTTGTGGGCATAAGCTCTAGGAAAGAATTATATTACATAAAAACTGTGTATCCACGACTAAAAATGGTAGTAGAAATAGGCAATATGTAATTTCTCTGTGATCATCCACAACATGCATGTGTTGTTTTCTTCCAAATCCCCAATACCTATATAAATAATGGATGAAAATAGATTCAAATTATGTAACAGGTCAAAACAAACTACTACTAAATTCATAATTTGTCATGACCCGTCCTCTAGGGCCGCTTCCATGACTTCCCCAAGCCTGCCTTCTATATGCTAGGTGTATGCGACTAGCACCGGAAAGGTATATCCCCAAAACTGGGAAGGGATTGTCTTTAATCATGCGAACTCATACAATCCAAACACACAACAGGATACCAGAATAAGTAAACAATATAGTAAACATGGTGAGTATAGTATGTAAACGAGCTAGAATACAATCCCAACTAGAATGTACAAGTAAAACTAGAAAGTACAAGTAAAACAGAAAGTACAAGTAAAACAGAAACAAATCCAATGAACACCTTCCATGGACCATACCTGAAGTGTAGTTACCACTCTCAAATGGTCGTCTTGGTGGTATGCCTTATCTAAGGTCCTCCTCCGGGTAGCCTCCAGTACTAGTTCCCTCGTCCTTAGTTAGCACTATCAGTCATCTACATAAAACACTACATGGTGCGGGCGTAGCCCGTGCAGGGGTGAGTATGAAAATACTCTATAGGGACCTCGAGACCCCCGATGGTCTCTAAAAATCAACAAAGGATAAACCATAAAGCATGAAAACAACAGTAAACCCTACATAGGTATATGACCATACATATACCTAATTTATCAAGTATACCCATCTCATTCATAAGGAAACACAAGGCCCAAATCATCTAGCTGAAAGCTCAACTATTCCATGGAAGAATGAATACCATGAAGGTATCACTAGAAAGGTAAGTACAACAAAGGTATCGTCCAAGATAAGAATACCACAGAGGTATCACCACAAAGATACGTACCACAAAGGTAATGCAACAAAGAAGAATACCACAAATTTAAGAACTCAACTCACACCAGGTATAACTACATAAGTATAAATGATTAGATATATTACTAGATCATTTTTATTGGTTGATAATTTCTATTGTTTACCCACACAGGATTGAAGTTGACCCACAATGGATCTGAATATGACCCACACATGATATGGAGATGACCCATTCAAGATCGGAATGAACTGACCCACACAAGATCGCTAAGTGCTGACCCAAAAAGGATCTGTATGCACATGCCCACACATGATCGCTGATCGATGACCCACACAGGATCTGAAGATGACCCACAGAAGCTCTGAAGATTCTTCATGTACAGCTAGCTGTAGAGTTACCTAACTAAGCATGCTTGATTCTTGGAGGTTCTACTCTTCAAGCCATATTTCAATACATTTACTAACACAAATTCCCATGAAGAATAATCTCAAAGTTATTTCATGTCAAAAGTTACCCAACACAACTTATTACACGTCAATCGGACGCCCGGTCTGTATGTTATTAGTGTTTCTATTCTGAGGGCCTGGTTTGATTTAGGTTCGATCCAACCTGGTCGTACTCCAACATTATCCAAAAATAAAGTGTATTATACACAATGTACCTTCTCGTTCCAATTATTCTGGCATCATATACGGTTCATCAAATGAATGGCCGGTTCTTAAGATACGACCAAAATGGCATATTTGGTCCCAATGGGCCTGGGTCCCGTCTGACCCTGCCCAACCCAGCCCAGGCCAACCCTACCCGGTTTGGGTCAACCCCGTCCCAATATGGCCCAGAGGGCCTGGGCTGCGGCGGGCCCTGATCGCTAGGTTGCGGTCCCACCCGACCCTTGAAGGAGCAGCGTATCCTGCTGGACAGCTTTCTGTGCAGCCTACGTTCGTGTTGGCCCCGTGCTGTGGGGACCACCCTAAACACTACCCGAGAGGGAATGCGCCACCCCCAGGTCACCCGAACGGCTCATAGGGCTTTGGGTTTTGGCCAACTGAGCTTCACCACATGGCCCTGCTGGCTGGGACACAGTCCTGTCGGAGGGGTCCCGCTCGGCGTGACGTGGCTGGATGAAACGTCTGACCCTCCTTCCAGCGGAATGGACGTATCCACTCCTACACCACGTCCTACTGGATTTCAGCCACCCTCCGACCTCCACATCAGCCAATCATCCACTGTCTTAATCTCCGGTGGTGTCTACACATGCCACTGCTTCGCCACTTGGTCGTCCGGCGTGCCGGCCGCTGCCCTCCTCCGCTTCGGCCGACAGGCCACAACCTTCTCTTCCGGCGGTATGGACGCACATAATCCTTCCTCGCAGTCAGCCGGTGTGTCGGCGGCGCTTTTTCCATACTAGCTATGGTCGTTGTCCTCCTCTTCCATGGAGAACGCGTCAACAATTAAGATGCAGACGGATCGAGCAGTGATTTTTTGTCCCGTACCCTCCGCGTTAGATCAGTAGCACGCGACTCAAGGAGAATGATTCAAAGCAAAATAAATTAATGAAGAATAATCATAATCACACCCCTACCTTGTTTACTTGTTGTAGGTGGCGTAAGGAAGGATATGAAGATGGTAATTCTGGCATTTCGTTGCTCCCACAACACGCTCCAAAGTCGGTTCCTCATTCTTGATCCGGAGGATGTTCTTCCATGTTCTCCAATGCTCTCCCAAAACCCTCCTCTTTTACCAATGATTTTTCCAACATCAATCAAGGTGATGATCCAACATAATCAATTATCTTTATTAATTAAAAAATTAAATTTGTGTCATTAAATTGGGGGAAAACCAAGAGTTTCCTCCAACTAGATAAGGGGTTAGGGTGGTACCCACCACCATGTTTCAAATGGGAGGTTTCAATAAAATAATATAAGAGTTGTTGTTTTATTTTATTATATTTTTTTAACTCTCCCACAAAAATCCGAAAAAGTTAACTTCCACCCTTGACCTACTGTGGTTGAGGGGAAGGTCTCCGTAAATGAATATCAGCACTGTGTGTTTAACAGTGTCCTCAGACTTCAATTCTAAGCATCTGTTCAAAAGTTCCAAAAAAACACTCATGCATTTACTAAACGTACCTAAAAATGTTTGGAAATTTATTCTAGGCACACCGGACCTTAGAATCACATGACGTCAATTTTTCTGGACTCATAATATTCCTATATAATTAAAAAAAATACATGGAAAAATCTGGGTCTTTACATTGTTCCCACCTCAGGACTTTACTTTCCAGAAAGCCGCAGCATAAACTATGGAAACAAGTGGGGGTACTGAGCATGAATCTGAGCCTCTATCTACCATGTTCTCTCTTAGAGGTTCAGGTGATTCCAGCGTACCTGCACTAGTGGTATCGGTCACCCACATAGGACTCTCTCTTATCGATCCTCAATCACTACTGGAACCTCTGAAAATGTCACCACATCCTCGATGTCTAGCTCACCATAGATAACGATGTGTGATGGGTCATGCCTGTATCTCTTAAGATGGGATATTTGTAATGCGTCATGAATCTTCTCCAAATGCGATGTAAGGGCTATGTGGTATGCACCTTTCTCACCCTACTAATGACCTAAAAGGGTCCAATGATCCTCGTAGATAACTTTCCACCCCGGCCAAATCTCCGCAAACCTCATCAAGGTGAGACTCATAGAATGACATGGTCACCATCCTATAACTCCAGAGGTCTTTTTATCCAATAATCATATGATCTATTCCTCTTCTGTGCAGTCTTCATCAACTACATGGTGATATACACCTTCGCTTTGGTTTCCAGTACCATCTTTGGTCCCACGAGTGCTGACTCCCTTGGGTCAGTCCAGTACAGAGGTGATCTGCAAGGTCGACCATACAACTCCTCGAATAGTTCCATACCGATAGTGGAGTTATAAATGTTGTTGTATGAGAACTCCACTAAGAGAAAGAGATCCTCCCAACGGTGGCTGAAATCAAGGAAGCCAGCATGTAGCATTTCCTCAAGGGTCTGGATGGTCCTCTATGTCTGACCATCCATCTGAGGATGGAAATCAGTGCCCAACTAAATATGTATTCTGAAAGCCTCCTCCAACCTCTTCTATATATTGGAAGTGAAACGTGCCTCACGATAAGAGTTAATCATATATGGAACTTAATGACTTCGTACAACCTCTTGCATGTAGAGGCATCCCAAGCTCTCTACTGATCCCCGGTCTCTGATTGGTAGGAAGTGGGGTGACTTGGTGATTCTGTCAACGATCACCCAGATAAAATCATGAATCCTAGATGTGTGTGAAATTCTTGTCAAGAAGTCCATGGATATTCCATCCCACTTCCACTCTGGAATCTTTAGGGGCTGAACTAAGCCTACTAGAACATGATGCTCTGCCTTCGCTTACTGACAAGTGAGGCACCGAGAGATGATCTATGCCAATACTTTCTTAATTCTCGGACACCAGTGCTAATGCCAAAGGTCCTGGTACATCTTAGACACTCCTAGATTTACCCCTAGAGGGGAAATATGGACCTTTCTCAACACATCCTCCCATAGTGCCACCAGTACCAAAGAAGGTCCTCTGAAGAGGATGATGTGCTCCCTATCTTCAGAAAGTCCACCAGGTTCCTGCCCTATGGATATCTAAGCACATATAGCCTCACAGTAAATTTCCCCATGTTGCGTCTCTCTGAATCATTGTAGTAGTGGGGAAGTTACTATCACAGACTAAAGATAAGGTGCTCCATCTCGATCCATGTAGGATATCCTCAAAGCATATAGCTGGTCAATTTCCTCACTCAGCAACTGTATACGAGATCTTATAATGAGTGCATCTTCAACTACGTTCCCCTTCCCAAATGTATAGACTATATCTAAGTCATAGTCCTGGAGGAACTCAAGCCAACATCGTTGTCTCTGGTTCAAGTCCTTCTGAGAGAAGATATACCTGAGATTCTTATGATCAGAGTAGACCGTAAAATGTTCACCCATCTAGTAATGTCACCACATATCCAAGGCATAGACAATTTCTGCTAACTCTAGGTCATGGGTACCATAGGCCTTCTCATGTTATCTTAGCTGTTAAGAACCATAGGTGATCAATGCTTGATCCTACATCCAGACACATCCATTCCCGGTACCTTATGCATCTTAGTAGACTATGTAACCAACACCCTCCTCTGGTAACTTCAAGATGGGGTAACTCTTCAATCACTGCCTTAGCTACTGGAAACTCTGATGGAATCACTCCGACCACATGAATGGTTTCCCCTTCTTCTTCAATGCTGACAAGTGTTCTGCAACTCAGGAAATGTATGTCACAAACCTCTAGTAGTAACTAGCCAAACCCAGAAAACTTCACACCTCTATCACACTCCTGGGTGGCTCCTAAGAAAGAACAGACTCAATCATTGCCAGATCCACCATAACTCGAGCCTCTGAGATGACGTGCCCCAGAAAGTGAACCTCTTGGATCCATAACTGGAACTTTGAGGGCATACCATAACGTTGTGGATCTCATAGTGTGTCCAGATCTATTTTTAGATGATAGGCATGCTCGTCCTTTGTAACTGAGTATATCAAGATATCGTTGATGAAGACTACCACAAAGCGATCGAGGTATGTCTGGAAGATCCTGTTCTTATGTCCCATAAACAATGTTGGGGAATTTTTCATGAAAATTTGAATAACCAAGAACTCATAATGGCCACACTGACATCTGAAGGTCATCTTATGAACATCCTCATCTTGTACTCTAAGCTGTTGATAGCGTGGTCTGAGGCCTATCTTCGAAAACCACCGTACACTCGTCAGTAGATCAAAAAGATTGTCAATCCTTGGGAGTGGGCACTTGTTCATCACGGTCAGCTGGTTCAGGCAGCTATAGACATCACAGAGTCTCAAACTCTCATCTGACTTCTTAGCAAACAAAAATCATGGCGGCCCAAGGAGAAACACTCGGCCTTATGAACCCCTTGCTCTGCAATTCCTCCACCTGTACTAGCATCTCTCGAAGCTCCATAGGAACCATCCGATATGCTGGTGTAGATATCGGTGTTGTCCCAAGGTACAAGTAGATATAAAATTCCACCTCTCTGTGATGAGGTAGACACAAGAACATAATTAAGTAAATTATAAGTGTATTGGTCCACCACAAAAGGATAGGTCGGATTCTCAACAACAACTGCTACGAGGGTAATTGTAGCCAACTGATTTTTGATTGGCTTCACCCACCTTCTGGAAATTCCATCATCTACTACAAAGGTTCCTTTCTTTCCATTGATGGAAAACTTGGTCCCATCTATGGGGACACACCACACCTTCAACATAATAAAATCGATCTGAGCATACACTATATATAACGAGTCTATACCCAAGATGACATGATAAGGCCTCGACGCCGCTACTAGAAGATTCCAGCCGAAGCTCTAGCCTCCTAAAGTAATATCACACTATTGAAACTAGTTTATAATCATCGACTCTTATCACGTAAGAGTCTATATCCATAAGGATCGAGCCAATGGCTCCACCAAAATCTTCAATCTCCGAACGATGGTCATGGACAAAAAATAACGACTAGCACATGTGTCTATAATTACTATATCTAAGGTGGATTAGACACATATTGTACCGTGTATCATCTCTAGAGCATCATGGTTATAAACCTCAGCTTCTTCCTAGAGTTGAGCTCATCCATGTCCACCTACACCCCGTGGTTGGGGTGGAGAACCTGGAGGTGGTGGCGTTAGAACCTCGAATTACCACCCACCACCTGATGCATGACAATATCCTCTACCACGTGTGCATCATGCCTACGATCCTCCCCAATTGAAGCTTCTCCTTAATTCAGGCGGTCCTTTGACCAACAACTGGTTTTCTGTACGGAGGGTCAAGAAGTCGCAAGACATTTGATCCTGCCTGTCGCACGAGTAACACGGCCTCTTCCACACCTGTCATGCTCTATATTGAGAGCCCCTCACAACCGAGCCTATATCCTGTGGTCGTCCACCCGTAGGTATGTTCATCTTAGACCTCTGTGTCATTTTTCTGTTCCTAGCTGCAGATGACTCTACTACATAATGTCTAAAGGTCGGTCTCGCTGCTGGTAACTACTCAGCAAGGAAGCTCTCCACAATGAGTGCTCTCTCTAACACCCCCATATGCATCGAGATGCTGAGAGAAAAATCGCAGCACTAATCTCCCATTGGAGCCCCTACTTGAAGGTATGGGCCCTGAAGAAAGGGTTCTTCACCATGTCAGTGGAGTAGCACGAGAGGTTAGTAAACCTCACAAAATTTTGAGCAACAATCATGATCTCGTGCTGCAAGTGGAGAATCTCTTCTATACGCACTGAGCGTAGGGTCGTAGGGACGAACTCTTCCCTGAAATGGTTCTCGAAGTCCACCCAGATGAGAGTGACCTCATCATGAACCTAGAGCATCAAGCTCCACCATCTTCATACTGCATCTTGAAGAAGGCTGGTGGAAAGGATGAACATGATATTAGTCGGTGTCCCTACCAGTCATAAAACATTAACCACTGCCTATTCCCATTCCTTAGCTGCTTGTGGATATTTCTCTCCTCGAATCCTCGGTGGCCTCTGGAGCTGGAACTCGTGCAAAGCACTCATGTGGCATGCACCCTCTACATCTAGGGATAGAGGCATCAGCTTCCCAATGCGTAGTTGTGTTGTTGGTACACCACCCGATGGTACTACTTCCATAAGGGGGCCCTGCACCGAAGCCACATCGCTCGGTGGGCTGTCATCACGTACTCTAACTAGAACCCTGGCTAGTTGTTTGCATGGAGACAACCTAAAAGAAATAGGTGCACCATGGTCAATAAGTTATACATGGTGAGATGAATCAAAGAGATTAGAAAGAAAAAATTTCAAAACCACACACGTAATTAGTGTTTTTATGCACTAAGTCGGAAATCATAAGTCAGGGGTCCTACTGTATGGATATGTCGGTCGTCGCACCAACATGGGATTTCCCCTAACTAAAAACCACACATACCACAATTAACTCTATTGTCAAATCAAAAGATCAGATTCCATGTTCTTCAGTAGAACCGACTGCTCTAATACCAATTAGATGTGGCATGGGACCTAGGGATAGCTCGGGACATACTTTAATAATTATTTAAAAAAAACAACACAAGAAATTAGATATTCTTAATTTCCCATAATTTTTGGGAAACCATCACTAAATAACCTACACTAAGCATATTTTTCTTATATTGTATATTTTACACCCACCATAGTGGATCACTATCCACTGCTACTCTAATTATATGGTATAACTATTATTAAAAAATAACATATATTTGAAATGTATTAGAATACAGAATGGATTTTTTATAGGTTATTCAATATTAGTTGTACAATCTATTATAAGTCCAACATTTATTGGTCACGTCGATTAAATTGGGGAATCCTAAATACCCATTTATAGAATAATAGATTGGTAATATTGTAAAAACTATCATTATGAATGTACAATGAAAAGATATATAGGGATTCAGAATTGTTTTTCAACAAAGATGGTATTATGATATTTTCCTAAGAAATCATATAATGAGTAATTAGTTGAAATTACAACTCTCTTATGAAGAATAGCTGTAATGTGAGAAATAATATGCCCTATAGGTTAAGGAATTGGATAAAAATATGGCATATATTCGTCCAAGTATACAAGAAAGTTTATTCATATGAAAACTCAACTTGAAAATGGATGGATTATTTTTTTAATTACATCGATGTCGTAGGGATTATGATATCAACTAACTCTTCCTATGTTATTATTGACCTTATGGTATGATTTTATCCTAGGAGAGGATGCTCAAGATTCAATTTTGATAGAACACTCTTTAATCTCATCCCATCATTTGTCCCTATTTAGATCATGTCTATTCTCAATTTCATCCCAGATGAATTATTCATTTTTGGATGTTATCAAAAACATTTTCCTAGATAACTCACTATGATTTGATATCATTCCAAGATCCTTCATTTTTGTGTCATGAGATATCATTAAAAAATAAAAAACAGGGTTTTCTAAATCTAATTTAGGGGTTCATTGTTTCAAAAGAAAATATTTTTTCTCCCCTATCCCCATTCCAATGATTAAACACTCTATCTCCCAAATTTTGACAAATTTTCATGAGCAACATTGTGTAGAAAATCTAGTCCAAAATTAAAAAAGTAAAAATTGAGCCCCCTCCCCATCATATTATTATTACAACAACATGGGTTCATTAAATTACCAGCAATTAAAGGGTAATTTTATATGGATTAAGAGATATTTGAAAACCCAATAGAAATGTGGTGGATGATAATATCATTCTAATAGTTGACTATGATAAGAGTGAAATTTCATTTAGAAAATCCTTCATAAATTCAACTTTCTAGAATGGTAACGCAGACTCGTTTTTCATCATTTTCTTCTCCTTGGTTCTTAGTTTCCCTTATGAATAGGTGGTTTGGATTCATAATGTAAAATTGAGTAACAAGGTGAGAAGATACACTGTCTACTGACCTGTCAGATAATGACCACCATGACTTCAGAATAAATGTTTTAAAGGGAATTAAAATTATGGTATTATATTTGTTCAAGGGCCACTACCTGGTCATAAACATCTCCAAAATTATATTTAAATTTTGTTTTAGAACTTTTTTAATGAGAAATAAAAATATATCAAATCCTTTGAATTTATTATATTTAATTACAACTATTGTAGAGTCTAAAAGACAAATGTTTACCATAATAGTATTCATGCCTCTTTAAAATTATATGATATGAGAAATCAAGTTCTTGATAAATTCTTCTATTTCAATAATCATAACACCCTAAAATACATGATTTTTACACTATTGAATTGAAGGATTATGTTTTTCACTTTGATAACAGTGTTAATAATATCTCAGGAGTGATCCAAAACTGATAAAAATAGTTCTTTTCTTTTATAGGGGGACTATATATCAATAATAGTTTCTAATCATTAATCATGGGTGACATTAGACTAGTCATATAGGTCATTAAAATAGTCATAAAAATAAATTATATTTTTTTCATGCTTCCTTTTGGATGCATATATTGTAGGGATATGATATTGGTCTCATAGGAAAAAGTGGGGCAGACTGTTCAAGAAAGATTGATCAATACATGAAGCCATGGGGATGACATGTAGTATATATAGGCAAACCTAACATAAGAGTATATAAAAAGACACGCTCTTTAAGCTTGCTACATTAGGCCTATGTACTGGAATATGATGGATTTAATCATTTCCATATGTTCATCTCCTTCTATGATTTAGTGTAGCATAACATAGTTCAACGAAATTTTGTTGGACAACTCAACATTGATTAATATCAGGGTAGACGTAACTTTTTTTAGTTCGACTCTGTTGGAAAACCTCTTCAAATAATAGTAATCCACTTCGCCAATAACGAATTTACATTGGAACCACTAAAATCAAATTTTATTAATATGGTTCTTGATTAGGATAAAAAAATAGAAATCAAGGCAAATTGAAATGAGGATTAATAAAACCATAAACTATTTCAATGTATAGGAAATTATTATTCTCATTTTTCCTGGAAAATTTGGATTGAATTCAATGTAATGTAGAGGAGATCATTATATTATTTCAATCATTGATATAAATATTGTACAAGGCACATGAAAATAAATTTAATAATTGACCATATGATCATAACTCAGGTTGAAATTTTCCTAGTTTAGTTTCTTATCAGCAGAACCATTATCTTCAAATGAATAGAGGTCCTTTCACAATACCAGTGATGCTTCAAAGGGTTCCAAAAATGTTAAAATTTTATTAGTATCTAAAATTTGTTATGTGTGCTTGGAATAATTCTTTTACATACCACAAAATATCATATACCAAAATGTGTGTTTATCTATCACATTATCGTAGGTTGGTGACTAATATTAATGTCTAAATTGCAATGATGATTTCCTTTCATTTTTAATTTTGTGTGAATGTTCAGGTGCATTTGAAACAAGAAATGAGTATGGATATACTCAATATGGTTATTTAATAGAACAACCCTGAAAATATTTCATTTCCATGAGTCAAATACCAAATAAAGTCTCACTACATCTTTTATCAAAACTACATATTGAATAGGTTTTGTGATGACAAAGTGTTTAGGCCATAAAAAGGCTTTCTAAAAAGAATATTTATAAAATATTGTAGGAGAATGTGTTCTCAGAACATGTAATGTGAAATTTTAGTTGTGCAAAGAGTCATCACATGCAATTTTGAGGGGTTCTTCACTACGTAAAGGAATGGGGTGTCTATACGATGGATGGATTACCCAAAATTATATTTCTTTATGTTTATTGTGGAAAACATTAATAAATGAGTTGTATAAACAAAATTATCCTTGAATAGGAGAAATACATAAATACCATATCTCACTTAATATATACTAGGTTTTATAAGAATTCTTAAAGTATTAAAATGCACTTATTTTGGACGTAATATAATATTAAAATATCATGAGATTTTTGACCAAAAAATGAATTGGTACAAATATAATTCATTTTTTTGTTACAATTCAGACCCCTGATTATCACTATTATCATGTTGCATTCTTCAACTCTAGAAACTTTGACGTTTTAAAAGAGAAAACATGGGATTTTGGTATTGATTTGGGTTACTGTGGTTATCCTATCAAATCATTTCAATGTAATTTTGGATGTAAATTTTTTCTTGACTAGATAACGAGCCTCAACATAAGTCCGGAGAAGACTCATGAAGTAACGAATTAGTATGAGTTGGTTAGTTGTTTTTGGTTTTGTACAATAATTCATGTATGTGTCCTCTCTAGTGGGACAGTTTGATCTTCTGGAACATGGATCATTGGTAGATTGGTTTTTTATATTTCAATGTAATAAATTCCAAGTAATATATTTTGTATGTTTTGGATGAGTGTTTCGATATTTCTTATAAAAAATATTTTTTTAACATACTGATTTTCTTCAGGAATTTAACTATCAAAGTTACATTAAGAAAAAACATCGCTTTTTTATTCTAACTACTTATTATAGAATATTAGTATTAAAAATAAATATTTCAAAATAGTGAATCTAATACTATTTACTAGTATAATACAATCATGAAAAATATATATAAACATTCAACTGGAGCTACTAAAGATTCCAATTCAATTAATTTCACTTTCTACTAATATTAAAATTAATTGGAAGACAACATCCATCTGTAGAAAAAAGAACATGAAACTCTACACATTAACATGTAAGAGAATAATAAGGTCCAATAAAATCAAAAAAATAAATTTATATGTTTCTTTATAAGTGAAAGTTGTACCTTTTCATAAGTTGTTTAAAGAATACTCACTATGGATGAAACATACAATATCTTAACCAAGACACCTACAAGATAGTCTATTGATTTCTATTTTTATCCTATAAATACATGACTCATATTGACCAATATATAATGTGGATTTGTAAAAATTAATGAAAATGGTGGAATAATGTATGAAAATAGGTCATATATTAAATTATATATCCATTTATATATATATTTAGCACTATATAGATAGAATAAACAATAGAGGGCATCTACAGTAAACTAAAAAAGTAAAACATCCTGATATAACATTAGATAATATAGTGTGTGGGAAAAATTCAATGATGTCTCTACTATCATCCTCTATTTCAACACTATATATATATGATGAGTGAATTAAATGTAAAAGTACATAAATAGAATTGATGTGTACATGTATAGAGGTACAACTCTAATAACTGTAGTGGATCTGGAGAATCAAGACATTAAAAACCAAAATCCACCAAGAAAATAAATAAAAAAAATAGAAAACACATTTCATCATAATTTCATTGAAATCCTTAATTTTATTCAATAAAAAATCCATAATCCCATGATTTCAATGGATTATATTTGGAATAGAAATTGTGCATGCTAGATAAGAGGCTCAATAATCGGCCTTTTGAGTGAGAAATGGCTGATACCTAATTTTTTTAGTTGAAAGGGGAAAAAATAAATTGAGAATTTGTAGACATGGGGTATAGGTAGTTCTAAAGAATTGAGGGGTGTGGTTTTGGGTGTGAGGGGTGGTGATGAACTGTTTTTGTGAGTACAGACAATGATCATTGGTCCAAGATGCAGCATTGGTAGGAGAAAACAATGTAGGGAGAGCGGAGGCATGGGATGAGTTTGAGGATGGGGTGTGTTTTTATTTTATTTTGATGGATCGATTAATAAATTTTATTTATATATTTATTTATTGCATTCCATTATTTTCAAATCTATTTAAAATATGACATTAATTATATGTCTAATATAATATATATATTGGATCAAATTAATAATTAATTCCAAATATTCACATTATTTCTTTATTAATAACAACATAGATTTTTGTAATTATGTTATAAATAATACTTAAAAGTATTTTTAATTTTTTAATAACAAAATAATTTGTTCAGTAAATTATAAACTAATTGATTCAAAAAAATTTGCTAAAAAATTTGTTTTTATTGAATAAACATTGGCTAAAAACTTTTATGTTGAAGGAAATTATTGGTAATAATGATTAATAATTAAATATTTATTTTATGGTAAAAAACTATTGTAATTATTATAATAAAGTAACAAATTTAATTATTGATAAAGTGTTTGTTGGTATTAAAAAATGTATACCGACATGTATATGCCTTTGTAAAAATAAATTTTTCTATTTACATTTAATAACAAGAAAACATAATATCTATTAGAATTGTTCATTTTTACCAACTTATATGATATCTATCACTAAATTTATGTGGGTAAATTTCACTATTTTATAGTGCATGTTATGTGATATATCATTAAGGGCATTAATTAATTAATCATAGAATAATGTTGTGTTAGTATATGTATAGAGATAGTGACTAACATCCAGGGATGAAGATAGTGATTAGTTGTTGGAGTTGTATTCCTTGGGTTAAAGTTAGAATACTAGGAGAACCATGTGTGATCTCCTAGAAAGGTTAATTGAATCCTTGTGTGATACCAATGAATATGTTTATTTTCCATATTGTTTCCATCGTGTTATGTAGATTACGCCTCAACATGGTGTTATAGGGATACCTAGGAAGATTTTCAAGATACTTCTGAAGACGGTGTTTCAGATCATATATGGACTATATAAGTATTTGGTGATTTTTTTTGGGATGAAAAATACACTAGCAGTTTTCCTGGACTTCATGAAGAATATATTTTATCCACACTTGGACTCTTTCATTATAGTTTTCATTGATGATATCCTTATTTACACAACAACACCATAAAAACAAGCTAAAAACCTAGAGATAGTCTTATGTATTCTTTGAGCACATATTATTTAAGACCAAGATGATGAAATGTGAATTCTATATTAAAACGGTTATGTTGATTGGGAATGTGGTGTTTGAGACTGGTATATCTGTAAATCCAGAGAAGGTTGAGGCATTCATGTCTTGGACAAATCCCTAAAACATGTCTGAGATTAGAAGATTTTTTTATTTTATTAGGATATTGTTGGTAGTTTTTCCTAGACTTCACTCAGCTATCATCACCCATGATAGTAATTACAAAGAAGGGAGTGAAGTTCCAATGGTCATACATGGGTGAATAGTATTTCCATGATTTAAAGATAAGGTTTTTGTAAAATCTAGTACTAACACTCTCTGAGCATGTGATTGATTATGCGGTGAACTATGAAGCATCGGGCGTTGGTATGGGAGTGGTACTGATGAAAAAAGAGAATATATTTTCTTATTGTTCTTTTCATCTACAAATCCATAAGAATAACTTCCCTACAAATTTAATGGAACTGGATGTATTGTTCCATGCTCTGAAATATTGGAGACATTGTATCTTGGATGAACGATTTATTATTTACATGGATTATAAGAGACTTCACTATTTTAAAACAGAGGGACATGAACCTAAGAATTAGGTTTTGAGTTGAGTATCTACAAATTTTCTACTTTAAGATGTAATATTCTCCATGAAATGGAACATTTAGCGGATTCCATTAGTTATAAGGCGCAGTCTGAGTAGAAATTTGGCAAGAGGTCCTCATAATAGCAATGGTACTTGATGTGTTTACATGATATATTGATGATAGATTCCACATAGAACCATGGATCTAGAATTTTTTTACAATTGATAGTCACATCCTCACTTTTCGGCTGGGTAAACACTGAAAATATGTCATAGTCTGAGTTTTTTATAATAAGGGAAAAACTATCTGGTGATGACTCAATGCCTAGATGGTCGATAGAGGATGATGACATGATCATGGTAAATAAATGTCTAGTGGTCCATACATCAATAAGAGTTGATCTGATGAGTGGTTACCATACCTATAGATTTTTAGTACGTCCTAGTGTAACCAAGATGTATCATGACCTTCGGCAAAATTTATCCTAATCTGAGATGAAGAGATACATTGCTAGATTTTTCCCAATGCCTCACTTGTCAGAGGGTGAAGGTCGAGAACCATCATCTTAGTGGGTTGTTACAGCCACTCAATAAACCTATGTGGATGTGTGATAACATCATTATTGACATTGTGATAGGGTTACCAAAGAGATCGAGGAGTCATGATGTAGTCTTTGTTATTGTTGATCGATTAATGATGTTTGATCCATTCCTTCCAATCAGAGAGACTCACTCAATAGACAAACTGATAATGATCTATTTCTGAGATATTTTTTACCTACATGAAGTCCATTGAGCATTATTTCATATAAATATATATGTTTAACATCTATCTGTTGATAGGTCTTGTAAAAATCCATAAGGACTCAACTTAGATTGATTACAACGTACCATCCCAGACTGATGGATTGACAGAGTGAACAATATTCAAATTAGAGGATAATCTTAGAGCTTGCATGATGTACCTTTGAAGAGTGTGGGATGATCACTTATCATTGATTTATTATTCATATAATAATATTTATAATTATTTTATTCAGATTAAACCTTATGAGGATCTTTATGGGAGACCATGTATCTCACCGTTGTGTCAACATGAGGTGGGTGAGATAGTAGTTGTAGGAACCATTTAAGTTCAGGATATCTCTGAGTGAGTTTAGGTGATACAAAATAGATCCATCACTACTCAGGGTAGACATAGAACATATATCATCTATAGGAGGAGACTCGTGGAGTTTGTTGTGGGAGTTTAGGTTCTCCTTAGGGTGACTGCTCGGTTGGGGAACAAAAGTGTGGGGGATTCGAGAAATCATGTACCGTGTTTTTTTGGAACCTTTGAGATCGCTGAGCTGATACTGGTAGTGGTGCATCATCTGGACCTCGCTTCTCACTATCGAGGTATGCATGATGTTTTCCACGTGTCATAGATTTAGCGGTACATACACTAACCAATGAAAGTATATGATTTCAAGGAAGTTGAGCTTAAACCTGTCACATCTTATGAGGATCTTCCTATGTGGATCATATATCCATGTCATAAGTTGTTGTGAGGAATGCTGATACCACAACTCAAGATTCATTAGCTTCCCTGATAGGTCCAAGAAGAAACGTGGGAAAGTGAGTATGATGAATGAGCTAAGTGGCCTAATTTGAATAAGTAAAACCACTAGAGATTACTCTTGAGGACAAGAAGGTGATATATGGGGATAATTTTAATATACTAAATTTAAAAAAGATACTAATAACCTTATTGTTGATAAATTATAATTTTTTTGTGTAAAAATATATTTATCAATAAGAATTACTCAATAAATAAATTATAATGATTTTGTAAGGCTAAAAACCTAGTTAACATATTTTAATATTGAATAAAAAAATTTGGACTTAGAAATTTAGTAAGTTTGAGATTCCAAGTCCCATAAAGCCTTGATGCCGAAAAAATAAATATATTATATATATTATATTATGTACACACTATTTATTGAAAATAATTAAATATCTCAAAAAATGAGGCATCATATAAGAAACATGGAACTGTTTTTAGGTCTGAAATGTGGTTTTAACCCTAGGATGCATATAAAATTTGTATGAATCACAGGTTTTGATGATTCACTTGTGAGAGTAATTTATTTAATATTTTATTATATTTTATTTTAAAATAATTTAAAATCACTTAAATGGTGCATCATATGAAAAATCTTATACAATATTAAGGTCTCAAATGCGGGGTCTACCCTTAGAAGAGTATAAAATTTATGAGAAATGGGTGTTTGGAAACATCACTTGCAATGAAACCCTTTTATATTTAATTATTTATTTATATAATTTTTAATTAATAAATAATTAATATATATTAAATGTTGAATTTTATGAGAAACCTAACACCACCATTAGTTCCAGAATATCGGTTTTACCGTATGGAGGGTATAAATTTTATGCGCAATGGGTGTTTGATTTTAATTAATTTTTATGAAAAATATTTAATTTTAATGAAAAGAATAAATTAAATTAACACTTCATCATCACAAAAACAGAAGAATTACCAATAAACCATACAGTAGATTTCCAAATCATTTGTTTCATGACTATTTCAAACAATTTTTATTTCAATGCCTTAATGAGGATAAATAAATGACTCCACAGTGATATTTGCAATGAATATCACTTCAAATTGGGTATTAAAATTTGAGTTTTCGCTCTGCTATGATGTTTTGGGTTTCAATAGTTGAACTATCTAGGTTTTATATTGTGTTTGACCTTGTTGAGTCCAGATGACCAAAAAACTAATCTATGTGTGATTATTGAAGGTCCAAAGATCTATTTTTGAATCCATGTGTGTGGTTGTTCGTCTATTATAGGAGCATGTGTCCTCTTTTCCCTTATGCAATGCACACTTTGAGAATATATGTGAGTTTTTTTGTATTGTTTTATTTTATTTTATTTTATTTTATTTATTTATTTCTATTTTACATTATAAAATTGTTTCTAAAATCTTGAAAAATGTTTGAAATTAATATACAATTATAAAACATGTATGATAAAGGAAAATTCTTATTTTATCAAACGATGGTTCTTAATCATATTATCCGTGATTATTATATGATTTTAAAGAATGATATCAACATGGGATATTTTAGAGAGAGTTTCACATGATTTTTGAAATATAATTATAATGAAAAATATCAAATGGTAATTTCATTAAGTTATCAAAAGGTAATTATAAAGGATAATTTATCTTAAAATTATAAAATATGAATATAAAGGAAAATTTGTAAGAAAAATTATCAAAATATAATTATAGAGGATAATATATAATAAATTATCAAAATATAATTATTCTTGAGGAGAATATACAAAGCCCATTAGTTGACATAATCGATAATTTGGAAATTATCCAATAGAGAGAATATATCATCACATGTGATATTTTATTTATATTTGAATTAAAATAACTAGTTTGAGTTCTATGAACCCTTGACATGTTGACGAGTATGATAATATGTCTATGAGGAGGTGTTTCAAACCATTTAGGGTGGTTTATTCTTTCCGTTGATGACGACAACTTTGAGGTATGGAGTTCCTTGCCCTCATATTCTCGTGTTTACACTTGTTATCATGATGATTACATTTGCTGGTATTTTTCAAGGACTGATATTGATTGTTATTGCATGTGAGAGTGTGTAGACAAAAAACAAAATTTTATTCCATGAGTGATATTACTGTATCTTTTATCCATGTTTTATTTTGATCACATGTTGTTGTGTATGCCATTATATACTTATTTTGATATACTATGGATACTTGTGTGAACGCCCTGTATATGTGTTACCATGAATTTTTTGTTGTTAGTGGTATTTGAAATAGGTGGACCCTCATTATATATTCATCCCCTGGGGGTGAGAATGCTTGATTGAGAAAAAAGCAATGAGGGAACTATGTATAGTGTGGGGGTACAAGCTAGCCATGGAATCATGTCGAGGGTGTTTTGGAGGTAGCCTTGATTTTTTAAGTTCCATTCACAATGTGATATCCTGCTCGATGTGAGTAGTTTTTATTATTGTCTATAAGATTTACGAGACATGCACCTCTTGAAGGATAGATAACACCGGGTATCACCTCCATGACACCATGAGGATTCCTTACATAGGCTGGTTTGTTTCTTCAGACTCATTAAATTATCTTCTGATATGGAGCTGAAGCATGTATAGTAGGGGGTAGTGGAAAAATGGTTAGCACACTACCACTCAGTAGTGGATTATATGTTTACTCACTTCCTGCATTTATTATTATTATAAAATACAATTTTATACTTCAGTACATCAGGTTAAGGATCAATTTGTGGTGTTCTACTGTGTCTTATACTCACACCCTTCTTAGAAATTTCAATGCGCTTGTAGATTCCATGAGAGACACGGTGAAGGGAAAAGGTCCATGTGGTGGATGGGTGATCAGGTGCAACATGGGTCTTGGGTGGTTGAGGATATACACTAGAGGATATTGTAGTTCTTTTATTTATAATTTGTTTTATTAATTCTGGATAGGCATTCCACATTGGGATATTCTTTTATTTTCATGACATGTATGACATTTACTTTCTACATGATTACAATGATTATTTATTATGTTTCCATTATTTGTTAATTATCCTATGATGTTATGTTGAGGGAATAGTTTTTATAGTGACATACATAGACCCTCATGGGTAGTCGGAAACCACTTCAATATAGGGAGGCGCAAATGAGGTTATGTGGTATTTTGGATGAGACCTAGTGGTTTTGGTCAAGATGCTAGATCTTGTTTATTAGTACAAATATCTGGTGAACACCTCTTACATAACACCCTTAATCCAGAGTTAAATAAATTATAAAACATTCACATCCAAATTCACAGAATGATTCTATTTGAGAATAGTTTTCAATGATTCTATTTGTGAACACTTTTCAACCTTCAATACCAATTTTTAACCTTTTTATACGCCATACCAGAATGGGATATTGAAATTACTATAATGATATAAACCATAATCAATAATAAAGACATATCTATTTGTGAGTGTCATGTTTTATATCATTTCATCAAGTATTCTTAATGAAATTACTACTACTAAAAATGATAACACCATACATCATATCCATTTAGTGAATCAAGAGTTGTATTTCACTATGTAATGAGCTCTATTTGGTTTTCCAATCACTACATAATTATTTTTGTTAGGGAATTATCCTATAAATATCAATTTTGATTCTTGGATAGTTGAGTGTAAAATCATTTTTCCAAATTCATCATGTGGATAAAATAAAATCTATTACATTCATTTCTAAAATCATAACGTTTCATAGTTATATGTTTCAAAAATACTACATTGAAATTTAGTTACATAACACATAGGGTTATAAATTTTCACCATGCCTTAAAAATATAATCTATGGGAACCTTGCTTTAACATATCCTAAATAGATAGATGATTACTTTCTTGACATTTGTTTTCTTTGGAAGGAATATCAAACTTAGAATCTGAGATGTTTTATTTTAAAATTATTACCAATTTAATATAAATCACATATATATATATTTATCATAATTATTACATCATATATAATCTTTATCATCTAATTTTTTATTCTATTGCATATTCAAGCTTCCAATGATTTAGTTTTGGAATCCCTATTACATATAATAAATTAATATGTTTACACTATATTAATTTTTAACCCCTTACACAACCAATAGTTTGTATTAATTAGAAAAATATAGAAGTAAAACGTATTTATACATATCCATATGTATCCTATGTATATGATACATGAACATATCATGTAAAGGATTATAATTATATGGTATTGACAATATCTATATGAGTAAACCCAGAGCCACAGATATATAACCCCACCTTTATAGAATGGAAAAAAGCCTCCAAACTTGTGGGAAGTCCAACCCAAATTCCATATAACATTGGATACATTAATTAAGGAGGAATCCAATAAAAAGAGTTATATAACCTAATATTTGAAAACTATTCCCAAGAACTATATTTAAGATAATAACATTCATTACAAACCATTGTCAGTGTATATGGAAAATAAATATTATGTTTCGGTACCTAGAATGTAATGAATGGAATTACAATTTATAAGTAGAAATTTGTAACATAAGCTTTCAATACACCAAATTTATATTTCATAAATATTTTATAAACATGAATATTTTAAAGTAATTAATACATAAATAAACTATTTTACATTTTCAAAAACATGAGATAGAAATATAACATTTTCATATTTTCTATATGCAAGGAATTAATTAATTTATATAGCCTAACAATTATCATTTTTAAAAGAATTAAAAACCATAATAAAATATATTAATATATAATTTTTTTACAATTTTGAGTTATATCATATTTTATAACTAGTAATTCCATTATCAGTCATCAATTATGATTAATACCTAAATGTAACCATGCATATCTATTGTGTTTTAAGACCTAATCAAATAATATTATGTTGTTGAACTCTTTTCTTATGATAGATGATATATTAAGGCACCTATTTTATTTAATGATAATTTAAATATCATAAAAATGTTATGATTTACTATTTTTATGAAATATGAGGTTAAATCATATTTTAAAAAATCACATATCAAATTTTATGAAGTTCTTCATATATGTGGCATTTCACTATACCATGTGTTACAATAAATGTGTTCATATGTTATGACTAAAATATAGAATAATTTTAGTGAATTATTTTTTATGATATGGCTTAAAATTCCTTATTATAATAATTCTGGGTGGAGGCATATTTCTAGGTTATTTTAGAAGTATTGTAGTAGGTAATACAGTAGGTACTGTAGTAGGTATTGTTTGGTACTATAGCATCCATAAATATTCACCTATTTAGGCCTTGGGTCCTTCAAGGACACTAGGCCACCCCATCCTTTGGGGCAGTTAGGCTTATGGGACACCTCTAGGTCTTTAAGCTTCCCTATGGCCTTCAATCCACAAGAAATGAATATAAAACTAGATAGACATATAGGGAACAATGTCCCAATTGAGGAACAGAGTAGGCATACTCACCAAAATAGGGCCAACACGAAATGGAAGAATGAGTGGGTATGGAATTCCCATCAGTTCCAAGCCAATGCATATCTACAAAAGAGAACTATTCGACAAGCCATGAGAAGTTGGAGAGATGACATTATAATATATGATGGGGAGGGGTAGTTTCAAGTTGTCTGTTATCGATGATTTCCTCTAAGACCTTCAGGTCATGTAATTTTCACTAAGCCAATAGGCCATTTAAGGGTTCCCCCTCAACCCTTAAAATGGTAATTTCAAAACCAAATAAAAATTGAATGCCTTCAAGCCATTGAGAACAAATATTTGATACCACATATGGGTTTTGGAGTGTTCATCTAATAAATATTGGAATTGGAATAAACCCATGGTATTCCAAATATTTGTTTAGAAAAACATTATACATTAAATGAAGAACATAAATCATGTTTACATGAAATGTGAAAACCTCAATATATTACTCTTCAATGTAGTAAGTTTGATGAATATCATTGAAGAAAAAACTGAATTCCTCCTGCCTCTAAATGTGGTTCCCTGACTTCTGGATCCCAGATCATTTTAAGAGGATTTCATAAAATTAAATAAATTTTATAACCTTATTCTATTGATAAATTTGGATTCATGAAAAATGATATTTTTATATACCTTTCCAGGTATCAAGAGTGCCTCAAGGGAGGGATCACATCCCTTTTTATAGATACCTTGAAGATAGTCACTTCACTAGAGTGTTGGGTTACATCTAATGGTAGAAAATCATTATTATCCATTGATGTTACACTCACTTGACTCTTCAATGAATATCAACGTTCATGAATGAATCATCCTATGATTTATAAGTGATGTAAACTTCATGGGAGAACATGTAAGTGATGTTTTCATGTGATATAACATATTTCATACTAGTCATACTCTACTATGGAAGTTGGCTATGATATAGAAATCAACATTCCTATATCAACTATTATGATTTTGGGATATGTTAATATAATATTTCCATGATTTTAGCGCATCTAAAACCACATGATAGTGTATGTATGTGTCAATATCAATTAAACTTATTTCCAATGATTAAAATGTTTAGTTCCATCACACTGTTGACATCAAGGAATAAATATTCTTTTTATCACTCCATACACAATTTTGAGATATGTACACATCGTTTAATTGTTATGAAATCGATAAAAGATCAATCATGGTTAATGATGTAAATTATAAACATAAATGGGATTTTAACCTAGATATTTTCTCTAATGAACAATATATTCATGTTATATGTGATATTAATCATTAGTATACACTCATGTGTTGATAACAATTTTCTTCAATATTCCATTCATATCATTAAATTTTATGTTAACTCTAATATTCGTGTCTCTCTAACATTTCACATGGTACATATCCTCTTTATCATTACTATATTCAAATATAATATCATTTTATACAGATAATTTATCTACCCTAACATAGTTCATCCAGATCATTCCATGTCATCACGATCCATTCATAATCTCGAAGTGACATACCCCATAAAGAGTAATCAAAATCTTCTAAATATTTAATTAAATACCTTCTAAAAATCGGTCCATAATTTTTATAGGTAAATGATATTTGAATCTAAAAAATGTCTCAATATCACCAAATACATAATTTATATGTCTGCACCACGACATGTCAGTATTCAATCAACCACACCTCTAAAAAATTATCAATAAACACTTCAATTAGAGCGTATCATGTAGTTTCTTCATTTTTAAAGTATATATGATATCTTCACCGTGGTGTTTTAGAATATACCGTTAAATATTCATTAGTTTCTGAAAAAAGTCATGTTATGGCTCTATGACATGTTTATCATATTTTTTTGTTACTACATGTTATTCACTCTTAAAACAGTTTTTAAACATGGACTTATCACATGGAATATTGAGTAAACCATGTGGTTGGTCAATATTGCAATGAATCAGGATTCTCAGTCATGGTGCATTTCTTTGATCCATTCCATTTTGATACATTAATGATTTTTTTAATTTTTTCTAAAAATAACTCATAAATTTTTTCCTCAACTTACCTCTACATTTTGAGAAGCTTCTTAAATATTGTATCCTTACAACAAGTTAAAACCAACAACATGTTTATATTTTACAAAAACGTGGATTTTATTATCCATCATAAAACATCATTGAACCTCTTCATATTAACTATAATAATCGTATATCTTTTTATAATTCCATATTACATAAATTAATACTAAATGATAAAGAAACTAATATTTCATTATCTTATAATATTCTTCATAGAATAAGTTATCTTCATTTATAATATACTAAATACTATATAATCATATCACTGCATCACCGATAGAACAGTAGGAATGATCTATACAATAAAAAACCATGATATTTTGATATTAATCACATCATGGTTGTTTCAAAGTAAAATCATGATGTAGTGAAAGTCACCATGCCATGGATTTACATTATGGTGAATTCATGGATGTGAATGTGTTATGTGATAACACATATGTGGGAAAATGATTAAGTTAATAAGGTGTCATCAACTTATTACCACATTGTAATTTATTTTTATAACCATTTTCCCATTTAGACTTTGAACCTATATTTCTCGTCAGAAAATATAGATCATTTCATGTTTAAACAACCTTACACGTATATAAAATGTTTTATAGAAATTAAATTATGGTAAGGGTGTTTTTACAAGGTTCAGCAACTCCTTGGAATCCAACACCTCATGAGGCTCGAAATGTCGGAGTAATAGATTGTCCACTATAAACCATATCTTCCATTTAAAAGTGGTTTGGGAAGTTATCATCTCTCATCCTCACACTATATTACAGATGTGATTTTGTTCACTATATTACACAAGTGAACATTAGTTCTATCACATATAATTTATATACTTGCATCACACTAGTCTTCAAATCTTCTACCCTATTGAAGTATATCACAACATTTCACAACGATGTTTATCATTCCAAAATATGATATGCTTCCTCACCTCAATGTACTCTAATATATTGTAATATTAAAAAACTAAAAAAATACACTCAATATATATTTTTATATATAGTTTTTTTCTATTTCAGAAAATTATTTTTTAAAACCCTCTACTCAAAACTCAAGGAACTCAACTGCCAAAATTATTATATATAAATCTATACATTCAACCCTTGACACTTCTTCTTCAAGAATCAAAACCCATAAATTAATACCTATAAAGTATAAAAATAATCATAGATTTAGAATAATTAATACCAACTAAATCACTAAATCATTGGTATGTCCTTTCTCACTACTAGTAGACTCTAAATGGTTTTCTGCTTCTATCTACTTCTTTTTAAAATTCCCAAACTTTTAAAACATATAGGATAATGGGGATGGGTCAATGAACCATTTTTCTCCTCCTTTTCTTTTATTATTCTTTTATACCATGGTAATTTATATTTAGAATAGGATTGGTATAATATTCTTCTTCAACATGAGCATTGGTTCTCTTGACTCTCTCTACACTCACAACACACTTGCAATATATGAAACACATGCTCTATCTTTTTTTATTTCAATTGCCTCAATACAGATTTATAAATTATACTATTCTATATTTTTATGGTCACAATCATTTTATACAAGTTGAAGTATTTAAGTGATAAAATTTATGAAAAATTGTATCTAAATCCCACAAACCATGACCCTCATGTCTCCCTGTTTCAATGGTTGTACATGAGAGTGTACCCATTATTTTCAATTTTTATTTAAACTAATATATAAAAGTGTATTTAAAAATAAGATACTCATATTTATTTCTCATTATTTCCCTTGGCTAAATAAATATCCATATATTTTTCTATAGGCTAATGTTTTTCCATTTTTCCAAGTATTCTACTAAGAAAAAAATATACATTAATCATAGTTGTAAAAAAATAGCATCACATATTACATCTTTTAACATTACCATTTAAACATTAGATATTACTATTAAAACAAGTAAACAATTTTAGCTTGAGTTAATACACACTAGTAGAAACTAAACACCTTCTTCTCCACTCATTCATCCAGAATCACATGTTTAGTTATAATGTTTAAATCATAAAAAAATTTGATGTATAATCACATTAATTTTTCATTTCTAGGTTATTTAAATTTAGAACATTCTCACTTCTTCTAACTCTTAATTCTAAAAAAATTACTCATCAGTTTTCTTATTTATTTCATTTATGAATATCATATTCTTACTCATTCAGCCTGAATAGAAATAGTGATCCTCGTTATCATATCATATTCATTTAATATTTCTCAAATAAATATTGGATCATTTATCATAAAATAATCATGAAATTTTTAATATGAGTGAATATATTTAATATCACTCATTAATATTTTATCTTAAAAATAATCAATTCTAAAATCATTAGTTTTTTAAAACTACCGCATAATTATATGATTATATTTAATTAGAAAATGACCATACAAATAGAATTCTATTTCCATGGTTTGGAAAACTATGGCCATTGGCAGCCTATTTCCATTGTTTCTATAAAATGTGGCTATAAAACAACATATCACTATAGTTATATGATATTGTGGTAGTAGGGTTCATGAAAACAACCAAAAAATGTGGGAAATTAGTGAGAAAGGGATACCGACAAGGTTTAGTAAACTATTTCCATAACCACCTAAGTCCATGGTTTAAACCATGTATATATCAATCTAATTACATAATTTAAATAATTCTTCTAACCACCTAATTTCATGGTTTAAACTGTTTCTATATGAACTTAATTTCATGGATAAAATCATGGCCCAATCCACATAATGCAATGGTTTATACAATTCCCATAACCACTTTATTCCACGATTTAAACTGTGGACATAGCCAAATAATTCCATGGTTTAAACCATGGCCATATAAATATATTTCCATGTTTTAAAATATGTATACAACCACCTAAATCCATAGATTAAACTATGGATATAGGAACATAAGGCCACGGTATAAATCATGACCATAACCACATAAGGCCATAGTTTTGAACCATAGCCAAAGACACCTATTTCCATGTTTTCAAACTGTAGCTAGAGTTTTTTTATTTTTTAAATGATTAATAATTATAATTATATATTATTATATATACATTTTAATGTATATAAATAATGTATATATATATATACATATCTTTTAGAGTTTAGTATAGTGGTATAATCTTTGAAATATTATAAAAGAGGTTAGAGGATTAATCCTCTCTAGAACTATTTATTCTTTATGGATACTACCACAGTTTGAAACTATGGTCATAGTGATATAAAGACGTATTTTGAGACCATTTCCATAGACACATAAGGCCACAATTTGATAATATTTCCATATCCAGCTAATTCTTGGGATGAAACCATGACCATATCAACATAATTCTACGATTTAAACAATGAGTATAGCCTCCTAAGACAGCGGTTTAAACAATGGATATTTCCACATATTTCCACGATTTAAACCATGGATATAGGTCAGACCCTATTGCAATGACTATAGCGACCATTGTTCCAGTAAACTATAGACTTAGGCTATGGGAACAGTTTTGGAGCCTATTTCCATGGTTTGAAACTAAGGAAATATAGAAAGTTTTAATTTTATATATTTAGATCCCTTCACATAGTTAGAATCCAATTTTTTTGATCTCCATATGTGGTTCAAGACCCCTTATATGTTGCTTCAATGCGTATCCCCTTACATTGGTCTACATATTTTGTTGTAGGATCCCCTTACATGAGGATCCAATACATACCCCCTAATGTAAATTTTCATAATAGGTTCCTAGATCCATATATTTAGATCTATCCTTACATGGAACATCATACATGATATATATCCCCTTACTTAAATCCTATACTAATCCAATTTTTCAATATTTATTGGAAATCATTTCAGAATCACTTAGGTACCTCTTTTATGTATCAAATAACTTCATAAAAATTAAATAATTATATAAATTATTAAAACAATTCCTTATCTCTTTTTCTTTATCCAATGTGGTTAAAATCATATAAACACTAATGATATAGTCTATTATATTACATTTACTTTCTTCTTATTATTTCATCACTCTCAATCATTCTATCCTTTCATTCAACTCAATTTTATCACATATTTCCATATCTGATATTATAGATAGTCCTTTAATGGTTTTTATAGTACTATACTAGTATATTTCTATAAAATTCATCTTTTTTTTCTTTTAGGTACAATAAAATAGTTTATACATTTCAATTCATCATTCAACACCATAAGCTTTTCCTCCTCTATTCTTAACATATTGTATATAGTGATAGTCTAAGATTCAACACATTCCTTTAACATGAGAACTAGGTATATAATAATTACAATTAATGAGGCACATATTGATTCTATTCAAAAAATTTCTACAATGTAAGAATCAATTTTTTTCAATATCCTTTGCCCATATATGTATGGAAAACCACTACTTCTTCATTATGTGGATATTAACTCCATCACCCATGTTTAACAAACATTGAATTTCATCTAACATATACATTGATAATAAATACAACCCTCAATAAAATGGTAAATTAAATATTCCATGATAACAATAGTTATCATTGATTGATATTTTTTAAGATATATCCTTTTGAGGTTTTAAAAAATATAAATCAATTTAAATGATAACAGATTAAAAATGATGTTTATTAAATTAATTATATAACATGAGGAGTTTAAATGATCATTTATGGAATGATATTTATATATATAACCTATTATGAGAATATTTGAGTCTTTTGAAAATGGAATATTATCATGTAATGGTATTTGGGTGATATGATCTAAAGAACTCCTTATTTTAAAAAAATTATCATTCTATTTGTCCATTAACGAAGGTTCCGTAAGACTATCAACTAACAGTGGGGAAAACCTCTGTGTGATGTGGCAGATGCAATGTGGGGAGCGCCTCTGTGTGATGTGGCAGACCCATGGTACTCGATAGGAGGAGTACCTCAGTAGTCCAAGGATAGTGGGAAGCACCTCTGTGTGACGCGGAAGGCCCACTGTACTCAAAAGATGAGGATTACTCCATCAGTCAAGGTTCCAACAATGTGACTGGGGATGTTACTTGATACTAACCCTAGAATAAAATCCTGGTTGAGCTGACTCAGTAACTTTTTGTTTTCCTTGTGATTGAGATGGATTAAATGGTAACTTAGGTATATGTATGGGCATATACCTAAGTGATGTTATCAGTTGATTTTATACTTTTTGGTTTATCCTTGTTGGATTTTTTAGGACATTAAGGGTCTTAGGGTCCCTACTGAGTATCGTTATACTCACCCCTGCACGGGAAATGCACACACCTCGTTGTGTTGGTTGCAGACGACGGACAATGCTGACTAAGGATTAGAGTAGTAGGACTGGATGGTACCCATAGGTGGACCTTAGGATGAGTCAGTACACGGAGGATACTGACATATGTAGAGTGATGAGTAGGCTATTTGTACCTCCCATTCAGGTGGGAAACCTTGGTGGATGACCCAGTAGCTGCTTTACTTTTGTTTAGTTGTACATGCTTTTATGTTGTACTTGTACTTTCCTATTTGGATTGTATTTCTTACCCTTTTACTTTTTAGAACTCATATTTTATACAGTTTTTACTTAGTGTTTACTTCTAGTTTTAATTTGATTGTGTGTGTTTAAAATTTATAAATGAAATGCCTTCCCAGCTTAAGGATTTATTCCATTGGTGCTAGTTGCCAGCCCCTGGCCTATGGAAGGTGGGCTTGGGGTAGTCACGACATGGGCCCCAAAAACGGGTCATGAAAATGTTTTATTAGAGGTCAGTTCTACCTTAGAACGGAGGACTCTGATATTTATTTTCCGTGAATCAATATTGTTAAGGGTACTGAGTGTGGTTTTTAGTTCTGGGAGTCTATTGTTTGTGCGGCAGCTGACGTATCTATACACCAGGACCCTAACGTCTGATTTCTAATTCAGTGCAGAAAAACACTGATTGTGTGTGTGTTTTCAAAAGTTTTCTTAAAGTCATCTCATCCAGGTTAGCTCACCAAATATAATCTTTTGATTGTGTCTCATCTGTTTCTTTCAGGATGCCTCCCCGCAGACGACCATCTGGATCCCTGAGAGTTGTACCAATATATATCCCACAGAGCGATGAGGCCTCGATGTTGGGCCCTCTTCCAGTGGAGGCACCAGCAGTAACACTACCCGTTGGGACACTGATGACACCAGCCCTTGCAGTTGATGATGCACGCCTCTTGAGCTAATTTAACGAGTTCCAGCAGAAGAGGCCACCTAGGTTTAGGGGAGAGACAGACCCAGAAGAGGATGAGGGTTGTCTGGAGGCTATGGTGGGAGTTTTCAGACTGGTCGGGACACTAGCAGACCTTATCGTGATCTTTGCCGTGAGTCTTCTTCAGGTAGCATCAGGCAGATGGTGGATCCTGATTCTCCAGGTGCACGATGAGATGGAACTACTATGGACAGACTTCCAGAGCCTGTTTCATGCAGAGTTTTTTCCATCCACCCTTCATGCGGTGTGGATATAAGAGAAACTGCGTCTACATCAGGGTAGCATGAAGGTAGATCAGTACTTAGCAAGGTTCCCTGACCTCTCATGCAACTCAACAGATATGGTGTGGGACCCATTATTCAGGTCCCAAACCTTCGATCATGGGATCATGAGAGAGATTAGGGATTCTATGATCTCACTCAACATCTCGACACATGTGGGGGTGCTAGAGAGATCCCTACTGGTGTCGAGTTCCCTTGCTAACCAGTCTCTGGCAGTGAGACCCACCACTAGTCGACATGCAACAGAGTCTTCCATATCTGGCAATAGACAGATGACACAGAGCTCCAAGAGGACCAGACCCATGGGTGGAAAACTGATGACTCAAGATCAGTTATGTGGGGAACCTAGGCCAGTGACATACCTGCCAGGAGAAGACAGTGTTACACCTGCGGCGGGTAGGGTCACATGGATCATAATTGTCCGACCCGCCATTCAGATGATCAACAGACAGTTGAAGGACCTCCCAGGTATAGGCATAGATTCGATTGAGGTTGTCCGCAGGGAGGAGGTAGATGTGGATGAGGAGCTGGTTGTGTTGCTAGTGGTGGATGATGTTGAGAGGTGTTACCGCCACCACCACCAGAAGTTCCACCCCGACTGCAGGGAGCCGGTGAACAAGGGAGAGCTCAGCTCCAGGAAGCTGAGGGCTATGATCATGGCACTTCGAAGGTGATTTGACGTATGATCTGTGTCTAGGACACCATAGATGCAGTTCCTATAGACACAGGTGTCGGTCACATTGTCATTTCCACTCCCCTCGTTCGGAGCTCGGAGATTCTGACAGATCCATTGGATCAATCCTTACAGCAAGAGAATTTTACCAGAGCAGAATTGAAAATTACGCACTGCTGCTGAAAGTGTGAGCTTACTCTAGGATGTGAGAGCTTCGGCTGGGATCTTCTCATAGTAGCATTGAGGTCTTTTGACATCATCTTGGGTATGGACTAGTTATCTATAGAACATGCTCAGATCGACTATATTATGTGCAAAGTGTGGTGCGTCAGCACGGATGGGACCAGATTCACCTTCACCTATGAGAAGGGAGCCTTTCCAGCGCACAAAGGACTTACTAAGAGGAGGTTTCAGCCGATCATTCATCAGTTGTCCTGTCTTACCCTCGGAGCGGTGGACGTGGAGAATACGAGCTATCATGTAGTGGTGGATCTATACGCAGATGTTTTCCTTGACGATGTTCTAGGACTACCTCATTGAAAAGTGCTGGACTTCTATATTGACATGTACCCTGGTACAACACTGATATCTATACCTGCATATTGGATGGCTCCCGCCGAGCTTCGTGAGCTGCGAGTACAGCTGGAGGACTTGTAGGGGAAAGGATTCATCTGGCCCAATGTTTATCCTTGGGCTTCCCCGATTCTTTTCACCAAGAAGGTGGACGGAAGCTTGAGGCTTTGTGTCGACTACCGTCGCCTGAATTAGGATACCGGGATGAACATGTACCCACTCCTAAGGATTGATGACCTCTTTCATCAGTTGAAAGGAGCATGGTGGTTCTCTAAGATAGACCTCAGATCAGGCTATCACCATCTCAGAGTTCGAGATGAGGATGTTCAAAAGATGGCCATCAGGTGTCGGTACAACCACTATGATTTCTTGGTTATGCCCTTCAGTGTGACCAATGATCCAGTAGTGTTCATGGGACTCATGAACTTGAACTTCTATCCATAACTCGATAGGTTTTTCGTATTCTTCATCGATGAAATTTTGATCTACTCGACTACTGAGGTGGAGCATACCTAAAATTTTTAGGTAGTACTAGACACACTCTGAGAGCACCATCTTTATGGAAAGCTCTCGAAGTGGATGTTTTGGATTCGAGAAGAACACTTTTATGGGATATGTCATATCGGAGGCTGGAGTTGTAGTGGATCCAGCAAAGATTGAGGGGGTACTTTCTTGAGAGCCACCCAGGTGTGTGACTGAGGTACGAAGTTTCCAGGCTTTGACTGGTTACTACTGGAGTTTCTTTCAACACATCTCCATAGTTGAAGCACCACTATCAGCCTTGAAAAAGAATGGGAAACCCTTCGTGTGGTCAGAGAGATGCCATCAGATATTTCATGAGCTAAGGAAGAGGCTGACTATTTCTCCAATCTTGAGTCTTACAGAGGAAGGCGTAGGGTACGTAGTTTACTACGGCGCATCAGGGACCGGACTCGGGTGTTTTCTAATGCAGGAGAGAGCAGTGATCGCATATGGTTCTCGGTAGCTGAGACTGCATGTGTCGAACTATGCTACCCATGAACTGGAGTTAGCAGCAGTGGTCTTCGCCTTGAAGATGTGACGACACTATCATCTGGTCGAATGATTTACTGTGTACTCTGATCAGAAGAGTCTGAGTTGTATCTTCTCTCAGAAGGACCTGGACCTCAGATAGCGGCGATGGCTTCAGTTCATTCAGGAGAATGACATCGAGATAGTCTATACTCCTAGAAATGGGAACGTTGTAGAAGATACACTCATCAAGAGATCTGGTATACAACTTATAGGTGAGGCAACGAAGAAGTTGTCTACTTTACATATATCCTTTTTGAATAGAGATGGAGAAGCCTTTCTCCAATCTCTTACAGTCCATCCCCCACTTTTTCAACGATTCAGAGAGGCATAACATGGGGACACTGACTGCGAGACACGATATGCTCAGATATACATAGTGTAGTCACTGAATGGATTTTCTGGAGATGGGGAGCACGACATCCTCTTCAGAGTACATAAATTGGTATGAGTGTCACTTCAAGAGGATGTGTTGAGGGAGTTCCACACTTCTCCTATAGCGGTACATCAATAATTGGAGAAGATGTACCAATACCTTCGACGATATCACTGGTGGCCAGGTATGAAGAAAGTGGTAGTAGAGTTTGTCTCTCGATGCCACACTTGTCAGCATGTGAAGGAGGAGCAGCTGGTACCGTAAGGCTTGGTCCATCCTTTAGAGGATCCAGAGTGGAAGTGGGATGGGATATCCATGTACATCGTGACGGGTCTTCCACGTACATCCTGGGGTCACAAATCGATTTGGGTAATCATTGACAGACTCACCAAGTCATCCCACTTCCTAGAGATCAGAGAGAAGGGTTCAGTAGAAAGTTTGGGATGCCTCTATATGAAGGATATTGTGTGTTTACATGATATACCTTTGACGATTGTCTCCGATCATGACACACAGTTTAATTCTCAGCTATGGAAGGGGTTGTAGGAGGCTTTCGGGATGCAACTTCGTCTGAGCACTGCCTCCCTTCCTCAGACAGATGGTCAGACTGAGTGGACCATTCAGACTCTCGAGGACATGCTCTGTGCATGTGTCCTTGACTTAATTCACAGTTGGGAGGATCACTTACCTTTGGTAGAGTCTTACTACAACAACTATCATTCCACCATAGGGATGGCACCTTTTGAGGTGTTATACAGACGACCTTGTAGATCACCTTTGTGCTGGACTGACCCAGGGGAGTCAGCACTAGTGGGACCAGAGATGGTACAAGCTACCACAGAGAAGATGCAGATCATCCAGGAGTGGATAAAGACTGCACAAAGCAGACAGAAGTCATATGATGATAGGAGATGGAGGCCTCTGATGTTCGTGAAAAGCGACCATGTCTTCCTATAGGTATCACCTCGACGAGGTATATGGAGATTTGGCCGAGCCTTCAAGTTATCTCTGAGATTCATCGGACCCTTCTATGTCCTCAGCAGAGTAGGCGAGGTGGCTTACCGACTGGCTCTTCCACCTCATTTGCACCAGATGCATGACATCTTCCACGTATCTCAGTAGAGGAGATACAGGCATGACCCTTCCCACATCACTAACCGTGGAGAGTTGGGTGTCGATGATGGGGAAACATTCAAAGAGGATCTAGTGGAGATTGATGATTGACCGAAGTGGTTCCTATGTAGATGGTTGATACCTCTGGTGCGCATTCGCTGGAAGAACGGGAACCACCCAGAGTGTACATGGTAGAGGGAGGCTCAGATGCGTGCTCAGTACCCCCTTTTTGTTCACGTAGTTCGAGTTGTATCTTACAGGGACATAGATACATGAGATGGGGAGAATGTAAAGACCTGGAATTTTTGTTGGAATTTTTTTCCTTAAATACATGGGAATTTTACGAGTCCACAAAAATTTATGGAGCATTATTCCGAGCCCCGGTGTTCATGGAATAAATATCTGAAGTTTTGTTCGGGTACGTTCAGTAAATGTACGAGTGGGGTTTTATAACTTTTGAACTGGTTCTCATAACTAAAATATGAGGGCACCATTTAACTCGCAGCAACGGTATTCGCTTATGAAGACTTTCACCTAGACAACAGTGATTTGAGAATAAAATTTGGTTTTTGGGTTTTTGTGGGAAGTAATAAAATAAAGTAAGTTCACTTTATTTTATTTTTAACCGCCATTTGGAGGTTGAGTGGTTAAAACCTTCTCATGGGAGTTGAAGGTGGGACCACCACACCTTAACTGCCCTTGGGAGGTTATGGTGGTGGGACTCACATGAGCTTAACCTCCTGTGAGAGGATATGATGTGGGGACCAAAAAAGGCATAACCCCTTATTAATGGAGGAGGGTAAAACATCCTCAACTCACCCTTAAATGGGGAGAAACCCCTTGAATTTCTCCACCTTAATGGTGCCAACTCCCATTTACTTTAATTGTTTCCTCCTCTCAATCATTAATTAGGGGAGATGAGTTAATTATTTAATTCTTTCTTTAAATTTAAATCCAATATTCTAAAATAATAGACAAACTATTATTTTTCTTCGACATAATTCTTTTGGTGGAAGATTGAGGGAAATATTATTGGGAGAAAAGGAGTTCTGCTACGAATAACCTCTTATCCCAATGAAGAATGAAGAACGCATTCATTCAACGAAGAACACTGCCGAGGACTTCTTCAATTTCTTCCTCAGACTTCTTCCCCAGAAACCTCCCGACATGGATCCATTTCCCCAACCATCGTGCGAACATGGGTTTGGAAGTGCTTGGGGGATGTGAATAATGAAGATACACTACATCTTCTTTCAGCGACTTCATCTTCGATGCCCAACAATCCAAGTAGGGGGTTTACTTTGGGTATTATTCCTTTCCTTTTTCTCATCTTCGTTTAAAAGGAATCGATCTGATGTATTGTAAACAATTGTTGTTCAACTATCTTCCTCTTTGTTGAACCCATTGTTATCATCCCTAAACGCGGAGGGTGTGGGCCAAACTAACATGTCCCGACTCCCTCCGCTAGTATCTTTGTGATGTTTCTTTCGACATGGAGACGAAGCGGAAATAAGACGATGAAGGCGCAAACGACAAAGGCCACGCTACACGTGGCCTCCGTGAACCGCTCCGCCCCCGCGGCATGCCAGCGTTCCTGTCACCCCCGTCAGCATGCATGCACGATGCCCGCGCCCCTCTGGCCTGCCCGCGCTCTGCTCGGCCGTCCCGTCGGCCTACCCGCGCGCTAAAAGAACCCCTATGGCCTTCCTGCGCACTGGCCGCGCACCCCCTACCTACCCGCGTGCTGCCCGCACCCCTCCAGCCTGGCCGCGCCCCACTGGCCTACCGACACACTGCCCGACGCCACGCCGGCCTGCCCACGCACTGCCCGTGTGCCCCCGCCCCGCGCGGCCCGCCTGTGCCCTACCCAACGCCCAACTCTCGGCCGGCCTGTAGAGACCCGAAACTTAACGTACATGGACATTACATTACTTTTTCGGAATACTTAGTACATAAAAAAAACACACACACAAGGACCGTAATAGTTTAGTGTATTTGGAAACTCGGAATATAATCTTCTAATCGTGGTGAAAGATCTTCAACATCTCCCATAAAGATCTTCCTTTTTTTACCAAAAACCTTTCTTTATATCCTGGGAAAAAAAATAAAAGGGTGAGCTCAAATGCTCAGTAAGGGTAAACAAAAGAAATATCAATCGCATCATATTCATAAGAACATAACAATTTGGAAATCTTACCCTACAAAAGAGATCATAATTTCATAACATGGGATAAATCATGGTAGTGAAATGTAATCCCAAAAATAATAACATAAAATATGAAACTTTGTGGAATTCACACATAATAATAGAGAATCATTTATAATTAGTCAAGACTCATTTACAAGACTATCTTAGTGGACAAAGTCCATTTCTGAACTGAGTTCACTCCTCGTTTCAGTCATATTTCACTGAACCGGTATAACCTACCGTTCCATCCATGTCTATCTCATGAGATATAAAATCTTTACCCAATGCATTGTAAGGAGATATAGGTCCCACCCATCTCATAATGATACCATTCTTATGTGTGCCACAAAATCATAAACCGTACATCATAGCATAACCCATTTAATAAAAATGGGAATCTTAAACATCGTGACATCATAAAACAATTCATATAAGATAAAGGAATTCATAAAAATAATTCCATCACAACATAATAAAATCAATGTAATAATAGGGATAGAAATATAACCCTTTATTATCTTAGATGGAAAATAATTTTGATAATACACTTGAACTCCATTCTTGAGGAAAATATCCTTTCTACTTCAAAAACACTTTTCCTATCTTAACATGTCATAAAATTCTAAACTAAAATAAGTTTATTAAAAATAAACTTGAAAACCTGTAAAGGAAGCTTCTTCGAAATAATGATTTAAAAATCCATTCATGCCGTATAAGTTAAAAAACATTCTTCCCGTACCTTTGTCGGAAAAGTCAAAAAGTACCTCGTACGAAAAACAACAAAAGATTCATTTCATATCTTTTACTAAAAACTCACGTAAGGGTAAAATTGGATTTAAACAATTTTTGGTGGATGGAAATAATATAAAATATTGATGAAACATGGATTTGGACGATAAAATACACCCCAGTAAATTTCAAAGTATAAACAATCTCAGATAAAAATGAGATTGTGATATTTTCCATTACCTTGGGTCCGAGTTGCATCGTAAGTGTCCGAACCTCCTATATAATGATTTAAATATTGTTATTGAATTATTAAAAAATCATACTCATTGTTATGATATCATATATGGTTTACTTATTACTTTATTTTACCCGTTCTTTTGTAAATTCCATGTTAAAGAGCGTTTTGGGTAAAATTGTTTCATTTGTCGTCCGTGTTTTGACTTGTAATTATTCATATGATTACATAGATCATGATTTCTTAATTCCAGAATATAAAACATGATTTATATATAATATATATTTTTAATATACATATATATAATAGATCAGTAAATGGAATGAAATACACCATTCATGGAGACGGTAGGTTGTACATATGCATGAATGCTATTTTCGTTTCCTTATTGAGTTGAATGGAATTAAGTAGATGAAATATAGATACACACACATAAATTCAGTATCATTATTATGTCATATATTTCATGATTACTTATTATATATACTTTATAATCATTCATGAATGGTTAATGTGGATAATGAATCTCATCACGTCATGGAGACGGTAGTCCGTACGTACGCACGAGCGATGATATCGTTCTTATGATCGTGGAATTGTATTGGAGTGTATGTATACTATTTAAAAATAAATATCACTTTACAATAATAATATATATTCATTCTTTACACCATTATACCAATCCAAGTAAGGTGGTGGTGGAAAATAGATTACACCACGGCGTGGAGACTGGATTCCGTAAGTACGCACGCGCGGTGATTTCATTTTCCGTAGGATGGATAGATGGTTAAATAGGGTTGTTTCCTACATATAATAACATATCAGTATATGAGTGATACTGATGTTATTACTTCATGATGAAATAACTAAAGAAGAATAAGTGGAAGAAGAAATAAAGTTGAAAGAATCGGTAACGAACATTACCTCTTCTTTGAAGCGCCTCTTTGAGGCCTTCTCTTAAGGCAATACAATTGGTCTTTGAAGAAGACCAGGACCTCTAGGATGTTTCTAGGGAAGTGGAGAAGAGAAATTGGCCGGGGTTGGACGAGCTTGAAGTCTCAAAGTGGTGTGAGGAAGAGGGGGAGGAGATGCCCTTTTATAAGGGAGGAGAGGGGCACCTTTGGAATAACTAAAAATATTATTTTATTATAAATCCAAATTCGGTTTTAAATAGCTCCAAATTGATTTATTGCGAAGCTAAGGTTGGTATGGGTATAAATAATCTCATCCAATATAATTTAGACAAGTTTAGGTTCCTATTTTAACCTTATCATTTATATTTAACCTTAAGTTAGATAATTTTACTTTTACCATGTCTTCTTGTGTTCTTACACTATAAGGTTAATAAACATACCATAACAAGACAAAAGAACCCCAAGTTGTTTATTATTAATATATATAACCTTATATAAGTCATTTGGCCGAACCTTAGATTTCTAGAAATAAAATAACAATTAATAATATAATATTTGTTTTAAAAACTATTTTATGTCAGTTTTGACAGTATTTATAAATTGATTTTTGTGGAAATCATAACAGAATTATTAGTTTGAAAAAAGTTATTTAAATCAATAATAACATGTCATATTAACCTATAAAATTAGTGGAATTCATAAAAAGTCTCAAATTATATTTATTTGGGTATTTATAACATCAATTATGTCAATATTTCATTAATAAGATAATTACTGCATCATCATTGTGTCATAAATAAATTATATTATTTAATGTATAAAAATTAAAAATAAAATACCATTATGTAGGAAATATTTTAATGTTTCTAATGAATATTTATAGTCGAATTTATCTTATATATAACCCTATATTAAAAATGATACACTTATTAAACATTGATTTTAACTATTTTAACCCTTCTTTAAATAAATTAATAATAAATGTCCTAATCTAATCCAAGTGGGCCTAAATGGTAATATTTTATTCCTAAGGTTGCTTTCGGTCGAATTACACTTATCCAATAGAATTAGGACATGTGTTACGGTAATAATAATATCATTTTTACCCTTAATTACCCTATTTACTTTTAACCGTCGTAAAAAAAGTAAAAAGTTTCTATTCACCAAAAATTATTTAATCTCATTGAACCACATTTTAGTCCTTGATATTAACCGTGTCTCTCGGATTTTCGACATTCTACTCACAGAAGCGGTAAAATTATGTTTTATGAAAAATTCAGTTTTTTTAACTACCACTTAGTGGTTTCACTATTCATCAAAAAATGAAACTTTCCAGAAAAATACCAAAAATTAGGCCTAAGTTATATTTGATATTATGAATTCAAAAATGATGTTTATTTTACCAAATCCAAAAAATATCAGTTACATTAACTAATTTAAAAATTAATTCCCTTCGTCAAAACAAATAGAGTGTTTTTAAAAGATAATAACTATCAAAAGATTGACACTTGTTTATGTCTGGTTTAAATGTGAAATTACATCCAATGAACAACATTGTATTAAATTGTAAAAATATATTCTAAATATACTTTAAAACCACTAAAATTAATAATTTATCACTATTAATTATTTCGATTAAAAAAGTTGTTTTTAATTAAAATTTAGTAATTTTCATTATTCATCAGAATATGAAAGTTATCCAAAAAGTACCAAAATTTCACCCTAAGCTAATTTTGATATTCCAAATCCAAAAATGAAGTCCATCTTGAAAAATAAAATTTACAAAATTACAAAAAGTGGTTATTACTATTCATAATGACTAGTTTTAATAATATTTTAATAGCATATCGTTGTTTAGTGAAACTCGGTATTGCATACTACACACGCTATCGAGGAAGGTCACGATTGCGTGTAATGGACGGGAAGTCAAGGATGCGTGTTGTGAAAGCTACTTTTGGTGTATCATACAACACATGACATTAATGAAATTAAAATAATATTTTTCATAAAATCTCGGGGTGTTACATTCTACCCCCCTTAAAATGAATTTCACCCTCGAAATTCGTCAGGGTTATAAATGGTTTACTACTCAAAAGTTTTCTTAATTGAAACCCACATCGTAAAAAGGAATTCCAAAACTTGGCTTTAAAAACTAAATTATGAAATGTAACGGTTACCCAAATAAACTAATCACTGGGTTTCCACGTAGGTGAAAATATGCATATGGAAGAGAAATCTAACCATCATGTTCTGATGGAGAGTGGTAGAGAACGTGGTTATGGAAAAGCCAACAATAACAAATACATATATTTGTGATGATCTAAGGTACCATCTGATTCATCGGATATAAGGGCACTAGGGAAAATTTTTTGGTTTTCAATATCATTTCTCTAAAGTTGAAAAATTGGAATTAGAAGAAATACTTTCTTGATTTTGGTACAATCTCACTGTTGTTGGTGCTTTGAACAATTTCCATGTCATCTCTTAAAGAAATGAAGTTGAATTTTTCATTTATGAAGTGTTAGCAGATCATGTGATATAATGATGAGTCATTCCATCTATTTCAAACAAAAGGTTAGAACAAGTTATCAAATATACATAAGTCCATCTATGGTAAGGTTAATCGTATACGATTCCAAAAATGAACTTATACTTCATATATCATACTGCGTAATAAAATAAAACTAGTTTCTACTAACTAGGGACTTCATGTAGGCCAGTGGTAGGAGATAAAGGACAGTCTCACTTCGGTTGTGGGTTCGATTCCCACAGCCTTGTCCGACGCGATGGGTTGTCGCCCATCCTGGAGGCTGTCCTTTTTCTAAAACTACATTACTATAACATCTCATAAATAATATCGAAAAAGGTTCTATCCTTAAACAATACTAACTTATGTCCAACATATTCCATTCCAATCTTTAGGATTATCCATAATATTGCAGTCCATTGTCATATTATAGTGAAAACAATTACCAGAGATTTCATATAACAAGCATGTTAATACCGTCGTTGATCCCCATATATCATAAGATATTTCTTGTTGGTCACATTCCAAACGTTCGAAGGCCTTAATCATGTATTCTCTTGAAAAATTAATACCCATTGAACCTTAGTGAAAACATGAGTGCTATCAAAAGATAAATCTTTCCACATACCAAAACACCAAAATTCTATATTCTCAAACCATGATATAACTATTTCCTTATATCAATCATGAGATCATGAATACTATCAAACATTTAATTTTATCCTTATCCCTTCATTATGCTCATACCATCTACTTTCCAAAAATATCTGAATAACCTTTCATGGTTTATGGTACCATTCATCATACACATTGAAAACTTAAGGAAAGACAATAGTGTAACAATCCTTATATGTCTCTTTATTCTATAGTACCATGAGTTTAGTTATACAACATTACACTTGATAAACATGTAATCATTCCACTACCTTCTAAAACCATTGATCGAGCTTCAACAATTATTTCAACTCACATATCATTTTTAGTCTCATCATCATCATCAACATAAATACAACCCATACGACCATACTGATTCTCTTTATGAGACTTTCCCTTAGGGCATTGGTTTGCATAATGCCCGTACATTCCACATTTAAAACATTTAACCATTGTTGATGTTGTAGAAATACCATTATCCTCATCCCTGATGTTAACTGAACCATTTCCTTTGCACTTACAGGCTTTGTGTCCCTCTTTTCCACTCCCAAAGCATCTTCCAGTTCCTTTAGAAATACCATTATCCTCATCCCTGATGTTAACTGAACCATTTCCTTTGCACTTACAGGCTTTGTGTCCCTCTTTTCCACTCCCAAAGCATCTTCCAGTTCCTTTGAAACATTTTCCTTGATGCCTCTTCCAACATGATTTACATAGGGAAAATTTAACTTTCTTTCCTCTATGATCATCATGAAACTCCATCTTTCTCTTATTAGACGAGTTAGGAAACATACAAAATTTGAGTTTATTGATCACATTATGAGATTGCTTATTCGGAATAATAATGATGTTTGGACTTCCAAATCCCATTTCATTTTGTTTCTCAGGAAGAATATCATTCCATTGTCCATCATATTCTCTATTATCGTGAATCATCTTGTTTCCAGCCATTTTCTAAAACCCAAAAAGAATAGTGTGAGAGTCAAAAATCATACTAGGGAAAACAACATAATAAAGGGGGAGTACCTTCAATATATAACATCTTGGGTTACCTTAATTCTAGTAAAATAACATATACTTATACTTAACCTTAGGGACATCCCTAGACAAACCTTAGAAATATCTCATCTCACTAAAGTTCTCGCATCCTAGTTTCCAAATGTTGACTAAACCTTTCCACGGATACCAACTGTAGAGACCCGAAGCTTAACGTACATGGAAATTACATTACTTTTGCATAATACTTAGTACATAACAAAAACACACACACAAGGACCATAATAGTTTAGTTTCTTTGGAAACTCAGAATATAATCTTATATTCGTGGTGAAAGATCTTCAAAATCTCCCATAAAGATATTCCTTCTTTTTACCTAAAACCTTTCTTTATATCCTGGGGAAAAGAAAACATAAAAGGGTGGGCTCAAATTCTCAGTAAGGGTAAACAAAAGAAATATCAATCACATCATATTCATAAGAACATAACAATTTGGAAATCTTACCCTGCAAAAGAGATCATAATTTAATAACATGGGACAAATCATGGTAGTGAAATGTAATCCAAATAATCATAACATAAAACATGAAACTTTATGGCATGCACACATAGTCATAGAGAATGATTTCTTATTAGTCAAGACTCATTTCCAAGACTATCTTAGTGGACAAAGTCCATTTCTGAACCGAGTTCACTCCTCGTTTCCGTCCTGTTTCACTGAACCGGTATAACCTACCGTTCCAGCCATGTCTATCTCATGAGATATAAAATATTTACCCAATGAATTGGAGGGAGATATAGGTCCCACCCATCTCATAATGATACCATTCTTATGTTTTCCACAAAATCATAAACCGTACATCATAGCATAACCCATGTAATAAAAATGGGAATCTTAAACATCGTGACATCATAAAACAATTCATATAAGATAAAGGAATTCATAAAAATAATTCCATCACAAAATAATCAAATCAATGTAATAATAGGGATAGAAACAGAACACTTTATTATCTTATATGGAAAATAATTTTGATAAAACACTTGAACTCCATTCTTGAGGAAAATATCCTTTCTACTTCAAAAACACTTTTCCTTTCTTAACATATCATACAATTCTAAACTAAGAGAAGTTTATTAAAAATAAACATGAAAACTTTTAAAGTAATATTCTTGGAAATAATGTTTTAAAAATCCATTCATGCCGTATAAGTTAAAAAAACATTCTTCCCGTACCTTTGTCGGAAAAGTCAAAAAGTACCTCGTACGAAAAACGACAAAAGATTCCTTTCATATCTTTTACCAAAAACTCACCTAAGGGTAAAATTGGATTTAAAAAATTGTAGGTGGATGTAAATAATATAACATATTGTTGAAACATGGATGTGAATGATAAAATACACCCCAGTAAATTTTGAAGTTTAAACAATCTCGGATAAAAATGAGATTGTGATATTTTCCTTTACCTTAGGTCCGAGTTGCTTTGTAAGTGTCCGAACCTCCTGTATAATGATTTAAATAATGTTATTAACTTATTACAGAATCATACTCATTGTTATGATATCATATATGGTTCACTTATGACTTTATTTTACCCGTTGTTTTGTAAATTCCATGTTAAAGAGCGTTTTGGGTAAAATTGATTCGTTTCTCGTCCGTGTTTTGAATTATAATTATTCATATGATTACATAGATCATGATTAAATAATTCCAGAATATAAAAAATGATTTATATAAAATATATATTTAGAATATACATATATATAATAGATCAATAAATGGAAAGAAATACACCGTTAATGGAGACGTAGGCCGTACGTACGCATGAACGCTATTTTCGTTTCCTTATTGAGTTGAATGGAATTAAGTAGATGAAATACATATATATACACATAAATATAGTATCATTATTATGTAATATATTTAATGATTACTTATTATATATACTTTATAATCATTCATGAATGGTTAACGTGGAGAATGAATCGCATCGCGTTGTGGAGACGGTAGTCCGTACGTACGCACGAGCGATGATATCATTCTCATGATCGTGGAATTGTATTGGAGTGTATGTATACTATTTAAGAATCAATATCACTTTACAATAATCATATATATTCATTCTTTACACCATTATACCCATCCAAGTAAGGTGGTGGTGAAAAATAGATTACACCACAGCGTGGAGACGGTATTTTGTACGTACGCACATGCGATGATTTCATTTTCCATAGGATGGATAGATGTTTAAATAGGGTTGATTCATAATTATAATAACATATTAGTATATGATTGATACTGATGTTATTACTTCATAATGAAACAACAAAAGAAGAATAAGTGGAAGAAGAAATAATGTTGAAAGAATCGGTAACGAACATTACCTCTTCTTTGAAGCGCCTCTTTGAGACCTCCTCTTATGGCAATACAATTGGACTTTGAAGAGAACCAAGACCTCTAGGATGTTTCTACGGAAGTGGAGAAGAGAAATGTTCAGGGTTTGGCCGAGCTTGAAGGCTCAAAGTGGTGTGAGGATGAGGGGGAGGAGGTGCCCTTTTATAAGGGAGGAGAGGGGCACCTTTGGAATAACCAATAATATTATTTTATTATAAAGCTAAATTCGGTTTTAAATAGCTCCAAATTGAATTATTTCGAAGCTAATGTGGGTATGGGTCGCAATACTCTCATTCAATATAATTTAGACAAGTTTAGGTTCCTATTTTAACCTTATAATTTATATTTAATCTTATGTTAGATAATTTTACCTTTACCGTGCTTTTTGTGTTCTTACACGATAAGGTTAATAAACATAAAATAACAAGACAAAAGAACCACAAGTTGTTTATTATTAATATATATAACCTTATCTATGTCATTTGGCCGAACCATAGATTTTTAGGAAAAAAATAACAATTAATAATATAATATTTGTTTTAAAAACTATTTAATGTCAATTTTGACACTATTTATTAATTGATTTTTTAAAAAATTATAACAGAATGATTAGTTCAAAAATAGTTACTTAAAGAAATACTAACATGTCATGTTAACCTATAAAATTACTGTAAGTCATAAAAAGTCTCAAATTATATTTATTTTGGTATTTATGACATCAATTATGTCAATATTTCATTAATAGGATAATTATTGCATCATCTTTGTGTGATAAATAAATTAAATTATTTAATGTCTAAAAATTACAAATAAAATACCATTATGTATGAAATATGTTTATATTTCTAAGTAATATTTATAGTCTAATTTATATTATCTATAACACTATATTAAAAATGATACACTTATTAAACATTGATTTTAACTATTTTAACCCTTCGTTAAATAAATTAATAATAAATGTCCTAATCTAATCCAAGTGGGCCTAAATGGTCATATTTTAGTAAAACCCGGTATTACGTACAACACACGCTATCAAGGAAGGACTTGATTGCGTGTAATGCAAGCCAAGTCAGGGTTGCGTGTTGTGAAAGAATACTTCGTTGTTTCGTATAACAGAATCCAACCATATTTCAATTATACATTGAATATATATATATATATATACTCAATGTTGCGTAGAATAACTATTATCAAAATTGTGTGTAACAAAATCCAAGAATAGTGTTGCGTATACTGCAAGCTAATACGGTGTTGCGTATAGAGCAAGGTAATCTTGGTGTATCATACAACACAAGACATTAATGAAATTAAAAGAATATTTTACATAAAATCTCGGGGTGTAACATTCTACCACCCTTAAAATGAATTTCGCCCTCGAAATTAATCGGGGTTATAAATGGTTTACTACTCGAAAGTTTGTTTTATAGAAACCCACATCGTAAAAAGGAATACCAAAACATGGCTTTAAAAACTAAAGTATGAAATTTAACGGTTACCCAAAATAACTCATCACTGGGTTTCCACGTAGAAGAACATATGTGAAAATATGGATATGGAAGAAAAATATAACCATCATGTTCTGATGGAGAGCGGTAGAGATCATGGATATGAAAAAGCCAACAATCACAAAGCTACTGATTTGTGATGATCTAAGGTACCATCTGATTCATCGGATATAAGGGAACTAGGACAACATTTTTTGTTTTCAAGACCATTTCCCTAAAGTTGATGAATTAAAAGAAATACTAGCATGATTTTGGTACAATCTCACTGTTGTTCATGAATTGAACAATTTCCACTTCATCCCATAAAGAAATGAAGTTGAATTTGTTATTCGTGATGTGTTAGCAGATCATGTGATAGAACGATGGGTCATTCCATATCTTTCAAACAAAAGGTTAGCAAAAGTTAAAAGTCCATCTTATGGTTAGATTAATCGTATATGGTTCCAAAAATAAACTTATACTTCATATATCATACCGCTTAATAAAATAAAACTAGTTTCTACTAACCAGGGACTTCCTGTAGGCCAGTGGTAGGCGATAAAGGCCAGTCGCACTTCAGTTGTGGGTTCGATTCCAATAGCCTTGTCCGACGCGGTGAGATTTTTCCCGTACTGTAGGTTGTCCTTTTTCTAAAACTATATTACTATAACATCCCATCAATAATATCGAAAAAAAATTTATCCTTAAAAAATACTAACTTATGTCCAACATAATCCATTCCAATATTTAGGCTTATCCATAATACTATAGTCCTCTCTCATAATATAGTGAAAACGATTACCAAGGATTTAATACCATCGTTAATCCCCATATATCATAAGATATGTCTTGCTCGTCACATTCCAAACATTTGTAGGCATTAATCATGTATTCTCTTGAAAAATGAATACCCATTGAACCTTAGTGAAAACATGAATGCAGTTAAATGTTAAAACTTTACACATACCAAAATCCTCAAAATTCTATATACTCAAACAATGATATCACTTAGTCCTTATATCAATCATGAGCTCATGAATACAATCAAAAATCCTATTATCTTCTTATTCCTTCATTATGTGCATATCATCTACTTTACAAAAATATTTGAATAACCTTCCATGGTTACTCGTACCATTCACATATACTTTCAAATAATTTTAGCAAAAACAATAGTTTAACAATCCTTAGATGATTCTTTATTCCATATTACCGTTAACTATACAACGTAACTATCGATAAACATACATTCATTCCACTACCTTCCAAAACAACTGACTGAGCTTCAACACTTCTTCCAGCTCATATATCATTTTTAGTCTCCTCATCATCATCCACATAAATACTACCCATATGACCATGCTGATTCTCTTCATGAGATTTTCCATTAGGGCGTTGGTTTGCATAATGCCCGTACATTCCACATTTAAAACATCTAATAATTATTATAGCAATACCATTATCCTTGTCCATGGTGTTAACTGAACCTTTTCCTTTGAACTTACTAGCATTGTGTCCTTCTTTTGGACACCCAAAGCATCTTCCAGTTCCTTTGAAACAATCTCCCTGATGCCTCTTCCCACATGATTTACATGAGGTAAATTGAACTTTCATTCCTCTATGATCATCATGAAACTCCATCTTTATCTTATTATCTGAGTCGGGAAACATACCATAGTTGAGATTATTGATCATATTATGAGATTGTTGATTCGGCATAATAATGATGTTTGGACTTACAGATCCTATTTCATTTGGTTTCTCATGAAGAATATCATTCCATTGTCTGTCATATCCTCCATTTTAGTGAATCTTCCTGTTTCATCCATTTTCTAAAACCCAAAAAGAATAGTGTGAGAGGAAAAAATCATGCTAGGGAAAACAACATAGTAAAGGGGGGGTATCCTCAATATCTAACATCTTAGGTTAAATTCTATGATCGTTACTGTAGTTCTAGGACTATATCCTATACGTATACATATCCTTAGGTACATCCCTAGACATACCTTAGAAATATCTCTAGGGATCTCACTAACGTTTTCGCATCCTAGTTTCCAAAGGTTGACTAAAACGTTACTCTGATACCATCTATAGAGACCCGAAGCTTGACGTACATGGAAATTACATTACTTTAGAGGAATACTTAATACATAACAAAAACAGACACACAAGACTGTAATAGTTTAGTGTCTTTGGAAACTTGGAACGTAATATTCTAATCGTGGTAAAAGATCTTCAACATCTCCCATAAAGATCTTCCCTTTTTTTTCTTACCTAAATTTTTTCTTTATATCCTGGGGAAAAGAAAACATAAAAAGGGTGAGCTCAAATGCTCAGTAAGGGTAATCATGGATAGAATAAAACTTACCATATACATTTGAACTTAAAAACATGAACATAATGTTTAAACATCAAAATCTTGAGAAATGACATTAAACATGGAAGTACGTACGGCATAGATCATAAAGAAACATTAACAATGATAAAATAGCATGGGAATAAAACATGTAATTGTGGAAACCATTAAGAACATGATATGATTTCAATAGTAGCCAAGGCATTTCTGCCAAGACCATCTTAGTGGACAAAGTCCCATTCTGAATCGAGTTCACTCCTCGTTTCAGTCCTGTAACACTGAACCAGATTAACTTACCGTTCCAGCCATGTCTATCTCATGAGATATAAAATCTTTACCCAATGAATTGGAGGGAGATATAGGTCCCACCCATCTCATAGTGAAATCATTCTTACTTGTGCCACAAAATAAACTTAAAACATTCATCATAACCCAAAGAATAAAATGGGTTTCATAAACATCATCCCATCATAACATAATAAATATAAAAAATGGATATCATTTCATAATAAGAAAATTGAAACCATTTAAATCATAGAGCATTTATACTTGAATCGTAGACATGTCAAATAATGCCATCTTATATGGAAAATGGTTTTGATAAAACATTCGAAATGAATTCTTGAGGAAAATATACTTTCTTCGTCAAAATCATTTTCTTTTCAAAAAATTACATGCACATTTAAAATAAATGTTTTTTGTTGAAAATAGTCATAAAATCATGTAGAGTAAGCTTCATGAAAATGAGGCGTTATGAAACCGTGAAAATCCGTTCACACCGTATAAGTTAAAAATAGCATTCTCCTCGTACTTTTGTCGGAAAAGTCAAAAAAGTTCCTCGTAATGTGAACAAAAGAAAGATTCCTTACATGACATGTAGTAAAAGTCAAAAATGGGTAAAAAGGAATTTAAACTTACATGAAAACACTTTTATAAAACGTGGACATGGATGATATAAATAACCCCATTTTATACTTACAAATAAGCAATCTCGGATAAAAATGAGATTTGCAAAATTATCCCTTACCTTAGGTCCGATATGCTTTGTACGTATCCGAACCTACTGTATAATGATTTAAATAATGTTATTGACTTATTAAAGAATCATATTAATTGTTATGATATCATATAGGGTTCACCTATGACTTTATATTACCCGTTCTTTTGTAAATTCCATGTTAAAGAGCATTTTGGGTAAAATCGTTTCATTTGTCGTCCATGTTTTGACTTGTAATTATTCATATGATTACTTAGATCATGATTAATTACATCCAGAATGTAAAACATGATTTATATATAATATATATTCAGAATATACATATATTTAATAGATCAGTAAATGGAAAGAAATACACTGTTCGTGGAGACGGTAGGCCGTACGTACGCATGAATGCTGTTTTCGTTTCCTTATTGAGTTGAATAGAATTAAGTAGATGAAACACACATATATACACCTAAATCCAGTTTTATTATGTCATATATTTCATGATTACTTATTATATATACATTATAATCATTCATGAATGGTTATCGTGGAGAATGAATCTCATTGCGTCGTGGAGACGGTAGTCCGTACGTACGCACGAGCGATGATATCGTTCTCATGATCATGGGATTATATTGGAGTGTATGTATACTATTTCAGAATCAATATCACTTTAAAGTAATCATATATAGTTATTATATATACCATTATAACCATCCAATTATGGTGGTGGTGGAAAATAGATTACACCACGACGTGGTGACGGTATTCCGTACGTACGCACGCGCGATGATTTCATTTTCCGCAGGATGGATAGATGGTGAAATAGGTTTTTTTCATACTTATAATATAATATCAGTATAGGAGTGATACTGATGTTATTACTTAATGATGAAACAACTAAATAAGAAGAAGTGGAAGAATAAATAAAGATGAAAGAATCGATAATGGGCATTACCTCTTCTTTGAAGCGCTTCATTGAGACCTCCATTTAGGGCACTAAAATTGGTCTTTGAAGAAGACCAGGACCTCTAGGATGTCTCTAGGGAAAGTGGAGAGAAGATATTGGCAGGGTATGCCGATCTTGAAGGCTCAAAGTGGTGTGACGAAGAGAGGGAGGAGGTGCCCTTTTATAAGGGAGGAGAGGGGCACATTTGGAATTCTTAAAAATATTAATTTATAATAAATCTAACCCCACATAAAAAACTCAAAAAATGACTCATATTCTAATATTATGTGAGATAGTGTTGTAATATCATCATCCAATCAAATTTATACATGTTTGGATCTTATTTTAAACCTTATCATTTTGATATATCCTTATTTAATCTATTTATGTTTTTTTGTGGTAATAAAATTCTAAATTTTAAATTAGAACAAATAATTACTTATTTGTTGTGAATTTTCCATAATTGTTTACTTTATAACATTATAGACCATATAAATTTAAATTTATAATTTTTAAATATTTTTGTGATTTTTAAACAATTTTATAATATGTTATTGTTATAAAATAACAATAGTGTCAATTATGAAACTATTCATTTATTTAAATTTAAATAAAATATATACAGATGATATGTTCAAAATAAAATCTTTAATAGATTTATAAAAGGTCATATGTATCTATAAAATTAGTGGATCACATTAAATAGTTCATATAATATTTATTTTATTATTTTTAGTACCATTTATTTGGTTTATCTCTTAATAAAATAATTACTACAACATTTTTGTATAATTATTTAATATACTTATTTTTTGCATAAAAATTAAAAATAAAATTTTATGATGAATATTTATCTATTAAATTTCACAATAATACTTTTACACTAATTTATCATCTAAAAATAACAATAGTTAAATTGTTATATTTATTAAATTATGAAGGTGACAACTTTTACATCATTTAAAATAAAATAATATAAGTGTCATAATCACTTTTATTAGTCTCCAAACGGTTATATATTAGGTCATTGGATGATTAAGGTTTATCTATACACTACCAATATGTTTTGGTCAGGTTTTTGGGCCTTTTAATGAGTATTATTATTTCAATAAAAACTATATTACTTATTTTCCACTAAATAAATAATTTCGGTATCATTAATGTATCACCATTAATGACAATTATTTAATCCCTAAAAATTATAAATAAATTATAATGATGTAGATAAATCTATTATATTTATGGATACTATTTAGGTTCTAATTTTTATGAAGTTTATCACAAAAATTAAAATTATTATACTTATAAGATTTAAGAGAGTGACATGTTGTAACTTTCATTGGTTTTAATAATAATTAAATTATTTTAATGGTAAAAAGTCCATAAAATGAATCTAATCCGACCCTTAGGTTATATGGGTCTAATTTTAGCCATCCAATAGAATTTTGGCATGTGTTAGGGTAATTTTATAATATTATATTTACCCTTAATTACCTGATTTACCTTTAACTATGGTAAATAAAATTTACTGTTGTTACTATTCATAAAACCCAAAAATAAAAAGTAGTCTATTAATATAATTTGGACGCACTGATTCCAAATATGGAATCCATTTTTCCAAATTCAATACAATGAAGTTTCAGAAATTAAATTAAAATTAATCATGTTTTCGAAAGAAAACGAGTTTTTATTTAAAACATTGCAAAAGATTGAATTGAGTTAACCTACGAATTTAATGTCAAATCAATTCTAATGACATACATTATATTAAATGGTAAAAATATATTCTATTTATAATTTAAAACCATTAAATATTATAATTTAACCATATAAATTATTGCGATGAAAAAAGTTGTTTTTAATTAAAATATAGCGTGTTTTTACTATTCATCAAAATATGAAAGTTACCAGAATAATATGAAAAATTTATCCAAAGTAAATTTTTATTTCTTTATTCCAAAGAAGAATTTTATTTTGTCAAATTGAACTTATAAACATGTCAAAAACTAGATTTAATGTGGGTGCTCCATCAAAAGGCGGAAAAACTGCATTTTTTAAAAATAATTATTTTACCCGAAAAATTTATTATGTTCTCATACCATGTTATAGAAAATGTGGAAGATGAATCATAATTTTATAATATTCTGAATTTAATTAATACTATTAATAATGGATAGTTCATAATAATATTATAATAATATATCGTTGTTTAGTAAAACCCGGTATTGCGTACAACACACGCTATCGAGAAAGGTTGTGATTGCGTGTAATGCAAGCCAAGTCAGGGTTGTGTGTTGTGCAAGAATCCTTCATTGTTTCATATAACAGAATCCAACCATATTTCATTTATACATTGAATATATATATATATATACTCAATGTTGCATAGAATAACTATTATCAAAATTGTGTGTAACACGATCCAAGAATAGTGTTGCGTATACTGCAAGCTAATACGGTGTTGCGTATAGAGAAAAGTAATATTGGTGTAGCATACAACACAAGACATTAATGAAATTAAAATAATATTTTTCATATAATCTCGGCGTGTTACAGTTGTCTCATGAGACCTACCGATGCATCGAGGAGCTATAGCGGTCTCCACCCATCACTTACTAAGTCCAACTCATTTCTCATATGAAAAGGTTTAAACATATCATAAACATTCGTATTAAAAATATCATAAAAAATGTCAATACTTTAACCATAAATAATGAATGCTATAAAAATAGCACATCCAAGTTGAAACATGTCACAAAGCCTTCAATATAATATGGGAGTTTTGTATCACAATAAATCAACTCTAAATAAACTTAAAATCCATCAAAGGATGTTGACATAGATGAAATCAAAACCCTTTTTAGAGAAATATCTCTTTCTATTTTGAAATCATTTAAGAGTTACATAATTATAAAATAAAACATTTACTTTGAAAATATTCATATAATCTTGTAAGGGAAGCTTCAACGAGTTTATAATTGTAGAAAATAGCTGCACCCACCATATAATTTAAAAAAACATTTTACCTTCATTTTGTCGGAAAGGTTAAAAAGGACCTTGTTTGGAAAATGACGGAATGATTTCTTTATAAAAATCTTATAAAAAGTCAAAAAGGGTATAAATGACTTTAACCCATAGTGTGTAAAATAGTAATAATGTTTTTAAAAACATTTTTATGAAACATGGATGTGGATGATAAAGAGGTCCCAATAGATAATTACGTATAAACAACCTCGGATAATGAAGAGATTGTGAAATAAACCCTTAACTTTTACATTTAATTAGTTGAGGGTAGTTTAACCTCCTTTATAATGGTGAAATAATTGTTATTAAATTATACAAGAATCATATACATTAGTATGATATCATATATGATCTTTTAACATTGTATTGTTAATAATATCTTAGTATTATCGTTGTTTCGGGTGCTAACTTACTCGTTTTCTCTTATATGTTTGTTACATAAGCCAAGTTTGTTATGGATAGGTCGTATCTTATTCATATCCATAATTATATAATATCCTTAAACATTATTTTTAATCATCAAATGAGAATTATACTTGAATGGATACGATGAGGAATGAATCTTATCGCGTTCGTGGTGACGGTAGTCCGTACGTACGCACGAGTGACAATATCATTCTTTTGAAATTAAAATAATATATAATTGGATAGTATATCATATATACAGAATAATTATCATGTTATATTTATTATTTAGATGAATTACACATCATTATTATACCCATCCAAATAATAATGTATTGAATAACAACTACACCACGACGTGTAGACGGAATGCCATACATACGCACGCATGGTGAAATGTCATTCAAAGGATGGATGGAATATTGAATATGGTTGTAACATTTTTATAATAGCATAAAAGTATATATAAGATACTGGAGTTATTATTTTATAATGGAAACAACAAAAAATAATAATTTGAAGATGAAAGGAACTTGCAAAATGGTGGTGAAAACATTACCTTTTCTTCGGGTTCTTCCTTTTGATTTGATCAAAAGAGATATTTAGGTTGGATTTCTGACTAAAGGAAGGACTCTAGGATTAAGGGAGTATAGTTGAGAGGGTATTTGGGTAGAGTTTTTCCGAACGAAAAGGTTTTTAAGGTATGGATAATTGGTTAGAATTGGTGTCCTTTTATAAGGGGGAGGAGGGGCACTTTAGGAAAAACATAAAGTATTAATTAATAATAAATTAATATTCGGTTTCTAATGGATGTAATGGGGATTATTAAAATTTTAAGGTGGTTATGGGTCGAAATACTTTCATACAATAGATTTTATACAGGTTTGGGTCACTATATTAACCATATCATTTAAATTTAACTCTTACTTAAATAGTTTGACATTTACCATGTCACTTTGTATTTTTATATTATACGGTTCATAAACTTACTATATACTTCCAAGTGACCCCAAGTGGTCTATTAATGATAAAACTATCATTATATAAGTCCTTTGGATGATCCTTAGATTTTTAGGAATAGAAAATCAATTAATAATATAATATGTTTTAAACAACTCTTTTATGAAAATTTTGACACTATATAATAATTGATTTTTGTTAAAGTCATAAAAACACTATTAATTCGAAAAAAATTCATTTTATCAATCCTTACATGTCATAGTAATAAATAAAATTTTTGTATGGAATCAAAACTTTCAAATTATATTTATTTTAATATTTATAATACCAATTATTTGATTCATTCATAAATAAGAAAAATGATACATCATTATTGTGTCGTAAATAAATTTAATTATTGAATGTTTAAAAATTATAAAAAAAATACAATTATTTAGGAAATATTTTTATATTTCTATTTAATATTTATAGTAAAAAATATAACATATATAACCCTATTTAAAAATTGTTTTTCTAAAAGATATATGCTTATGTCATTTTTGTATTTACATTAACATAATTAATATAGTGTCATTATCACTTACAAGTGGATCCATGGGGTCCCAAAATCGACCCCAAGATGCCCATGGTTGGACATGTATCATCCAATAGGGTTAGGACATGTTTTAGGGTAATTTATTATTATTATAATATTATTTTGTATGTAACACCTAATATTTTTATGAGAAATATTCTGCTTGTATGTTATATACATCATCAAAGGAATCTTTCACTAAACACAACACTAGCTTTGCTTTCTTTAAGCGCAATCATGACCTTCATCGATAGCTTGCGTTGTACGCAATACAGACCTTCACTAAACGATGACATGCTATTAAAATATTATTAAAACTAGACGTTATGAATATTAATACCCACTTTTTGAAATTTTATAAATTTTTTCATTCAAAATGGGCTTCCTTTTTGGATTTGTAATATCAAAATTAGCCTAGGTTTAATTTTTTGTAATTTTCTGAAAACATTCAATTTTTGATGAATAGTGAAAATACTAGGTTGCTATTTAAAAAAAGACTTTTTATTTAAACAATTATTTCTTTTATTTAAATTTATTTTAGGTCAAAATTGATACATTATACCTATATAAGTTCAATGTAATTCATTGGAGTAATTTTATAATAATTTTAGATATATAAAAAGTTTATTGAACTTGTCACCGTCTTTTACTCACCTCCTAGGAGAATTTGACAATTTACATAAAACATTATTTTACCACTTCTGTGAGTGGAATTTCAAAAATCCGAGAGACACGGTTAATATCAAGGAGTAAAATGTGGTTCAATAAGATAAAAATAATTTTTTGGTGAATAGTAACTTTTTACTTTTTTACCACGATTAAAAGTAAATAGAGTAATTAATGGTTAAAATGATATTATAATTACCCTAACACATGTCCTGATTCTATTGGATAAGTATAATTCAACCAAAAACAACTTTAGGAATAAAATATTGCCTTTTAGGTCCACTTGGATTATATTAGGACACTTATTATTATTTTATTTAAAGAAGTGTTAAAATAGTTAAAATCATGGTTCAATAACTAAAAACATTCTTAATGTAGGGTTATACATAATATAAATTCGCAAATAGAGATTTATTAGAAAGATAAAAATATTTCCTACCTAATGGTATTTTATTTATAATTTTTAGAAATTAAATAATTTAATTTATTTTTGACACAATGATGATGCAGTAATTACCTTATTAATGAAATATTAACATAATTGATGTTATAAACACCCAAATAAAGGTAATTTGAGACTTTTTATGAATTACAAAAATTTAATTGGTTAATATGGAATATTATTATTGATTTAATTAACTTTTTTAGAATTAATAATCCTGTTATGATCTTTACAAATATCAATTACCAAATAGTTTTAAAATTGACATAAAATAGTTTTTAAAACAAATATTATATTATTATTTGTTATTTTATTCTTAAAAATCTATGGTTAGGCCAAATGACTTAGATAAGGTTATATATATAAATAATGAACAACTTGGGGTTCGTTTGGCTTGTTATAGTAAGTTTATTAACCATATAATGTAAGATAACAAGAAGACACGATAAAATTTAAATTATTTAACTTAGAGTTAAATCTAAATGATATGGTTAATATAGTAAAATAAACATGTATAAAATCTATTTGTTGAGATTATTTCAACCCATCCCCACCTTAGCCTCGAAATAAATCAATTTTGAGCTATTAAAAACAAAATATGACTTTATAATAAAATAATATTTTATAATTTTCCTAAGGTGCCCCTCTCCTCCCTTATAAAAGGGAACCTCCTCCCTCTTCTCCTCAAACCACATTGAGCTGTCAAGATCGGCCAAACCCTTCCCATTTCTCTTCTCCACTTCCCTAGAAAAATTCTAGAGTTTCTTATCTTCTCATAATACCAACTATAGTGCCCTAACATGAAGTATAAATGAGGTGTGTTGAGGAATAAGTAATCTCATATACCGACTCTTTCAAGTTTCTTTATTCTTCTACTTCCTCTTATTTAGTTGGTTAATTATAATGTACTAACATCAGTATTACTTATATACTGATATGCTATTATAAATATGAAACAACCCTATTTCACCTTTTATCCATCCTATGGAAAATGAAATTACCGTGCGTGCGTACGTACGGAATACCATCTCCACGCTATAGTGTAATCTGTTTTCCACCACCACCTTAATTGGATGGGTATAATGGTGTAAATAAATAACTATATATGATTATTTTAAATTTATAATTATTATGAAATATTATACAAACAGTTAAATACATTTCCATGATCATGGGAATGATATCATCCCTCGGGCGTACATACGGACTACCGTCTCCACAAACGTGATGAGATTCATTTTCCATGATTAAAAAGTCAAGTATGATTATAAAGTATATATGATAAATAATCATGAAATATATTACGTAATAATGACACTGGATTTATGAACATATATGTTTCATTTAATTAATTCCATTTAATTCAATAAGGAAACGAAAACAGCGTTCATGCATACGCACGACCTACTGTCTCCATAAACGGTGTATTTCATTCCATTTATCGATATATTATATATATTTATATACTGAATATATATTATATATAAATCATGTTTTATATTCTGTAATTATCTAAATAAAGATATAAGTAATAATATAAAGAACAACATGTCCAAAGTCGTATGATAAATGAAATGATTTTACCCAAAACACTGCTTTAACATGGAATTTAAAAACGAACGGATAATATAAAGTAATAAGTGAACAATATATGATATCTTAAAAATTAATATGATTCTATAATAATTTAATGACATTATTTAAATCATTATATAGGAGTTTCGGATACATACAAAGCATATCAGACATAAGGTAAGGGAAAATCTCACAATCTCATTTTTATCCGAGAATGTTTATACTGCAGAATTTACTAGGGAATATTTATCATCCACATCCATGTTTCCTCAATATTTAATATTATTTATATCCCCCTACAACTTTTTAAATCCAATTTTACCCTTCGGTGAGTTTTTAGTAAAATATATGAAAGGTATCTTTTTTCCTTTTCTTTGTACGAGGTACTTTTTTGACTTTTCCGGCCAATGTACGAGAAGAATGTCTTTCTTTAACTTATACAACATGAATTGATTTTTAGAACGTTATTTCCATGAATCTTATTTTACAATTTTTCAAGTTTATTTTTAATCAACTTTCTTTAGTTTAAAATTATATGACATTTTAAGAAAGGAAAAAAAATTCATGTAGAAAGGATATTTTCCTCCGGAATGGAGTTCAAGCATTTTATCAAAAATATTTTCCATCTAATATAACATTGGGTTCTATTTATATCCCTATTTTTACATTTATTTGATTATGTTATGATGGAATTATTTTATGAAGTCCTTTTATCTTATATGGATTATGTTATGATGGCATGATGTTTAAGAATCCCATTTTTATTATAGGGGTTATGATTTGATGTATGATTTATGATTTTGTGGAACACATAAGAATGGTTTCATTATGATATGGGTGGGACCTATATCTCCCACCAATGCATTGGGTAATGATTTATATCTCATGAGATTGACATGGCTCAAACGGAAGGTTAATCCGGTTCAGTGAAAGAGGAATGATATGAAGAGTGAACTTGGTTCAGAAATGGACTTTATCCGATATGATTGTCTTGGGAATGAGTCTTTACTACTATGAACTGATTCTCTATGATTATGTGTGTATGACACAAAGTTTCATGTTTTTAGTTATGATTATTGGGATTACATTTCACTACTACGATTTATCCCATGTTATGACATTATGATCTCTTTTACAGGTTAAGCTTTTTGAAATTCTCCATTCTTATAAATATGATATTTCCTTTGTTTACCCTTACTGAGCATTTGAGCTCACCCTTTTTTGTGTTTTCTTTCCCCGGGTCAGGAAGAAGGTTATTAGTAGGAAATTCCCAAATGGACTCTAGATATGATGAAATAAAATGGAGACAATGTAAATGATTATGAACCAGTTGTTTGTGTTTCCCAGTTTATAAAGACACTATACCTATACGGTCCATTCATGGTTTTGTTATATGTTGTAATAATCGTGCTTCAATTTTGAAGTATGAACAATGTGTGTGAATTATGGGTCGTTATAGTTGGTATTAGAGGAAAGGTATAGTCAACCTATGTAAACTAGGATGTGAAGGCCTTAGTAAGAACCCTAATGATACATCTAAGCACAGAACACAATATTAGTGTTTTAGTAATGGACATAAATAACCTATGATAATACTTTAAGTGTAAAATTTTATTCTTTGTTATGTGGTTTTCCTATTATGATTAGTGTTTCTCACACTATGATTATTGGTTTTAGTCAATGGGTGGAACCCGAAGGAACCATGTTAATGCTGAATGCGACGTGCAATGAAATGATTGCCCCCATAAGAAACCAAACGTTATGGGAGATGGAATGAAAATTCTTGTACCCATCCTCACACAACTTTCTCAAGATATGAATCTTGCAGGTCTTCCAAACAAGAAATGGAAGGATCAACATTATGTTAAATCCTTCATGAGGCAGCGTCCACCTTCATTCAGTTGGTCTACTGATCAATTAGTGGCTGAACAATGGATCAGTACCACTAAAAAGATATTTTGAGTTCTTCAATGTTCTGAACATGATAAAGTCATCTTAGCAGTATATCGTTTGGAAGGTGATGCTGATCAATGGTGGAATCTTATTAATAATACGAGGAAAAGGGATGAAATTGAGTCCATGGAATGGGATGTGTTCAAGAACTTATTTTTCAATAAGTATTTCCCTCTTATTCTTCAGACAAAGATGGAGAAGTATTTTCTTGAACTAAAGAAAAAGGATGATGAATCTGTTGTTACCTACGAAGAAAATTTTACAAGACTTGCAAGGTATAGGTCTGGGATTATTATCCAACATGATAGTAAGATCGATCATTTCATTAGTGGCTTAAAACCATGTCTTCGTAGGGCATTATCCATAATGGACTTCAATAGCTTTGAGGAAATCGTTCAATGTTCTCTCAAGGTTGAGATGGAGATTGGATAATCCCATCAGTCATATGCATTTCATAATAATAGGAAAATGGAATTCAAAGGGAAATCTAAAGACCACACTAAAAAGAAGATGATTTTTCCCTTATGATCAAAGGTTGGAATGAAACATGGAGGAAGTTTCCTTTATGAGACAATTAAATGTTTCAAATGTGGAAAAGAAGGTCATAGGGAATTTGAATGCTGCAATGATGAGAAGAAGTTGTCTAGTGATGTGAACAAAGAAAAGGCTACACAGAGTTCACCTCCTACACTTCAATGTTACAAGTGCAAGGAAATGGGGAACTATGCAAATCAATTCCCTTATCCAAGGTTTTTTGATGATGATCGACATCAAAAAACTATTAAGGTCAAAGACAATGGAATGTCAAATGCAATTTCTATCACTGATGTGGAGTACGATAACAAAATGGGGAAAGGTACACTAACCATCCACTCTAAAGTAGAAAATGTTTTATTTGATTCAGGATCCCCCAAATATTTTATTTCTGAAGAATTTTCTAAGGGTATATCTATATTACATTAACAATTAGATGTTGAGTTATTTGTGACAACCCCTAATGGCACAACAGTCGCATCAAAAGTCTACAAATCTTCTCTGATTGAAGTTTGTGGGAAAGTGCATCCTTCAAATATTGTGATCATTCCTAAAGTGGAATTTGATGTGATTCTTGGCATGTATTGGCTTTATTTATATGGAGATCATATCAATTTCCAATTAAGGGAAGTCACATTTTATATTCCAGATCAATCCATGATCATCTATCGATGCAAGGATGAACATAAACTTCCAGTGGAAATTTCGTCCATCTTATGAGTCTTGATTCCACTAAACGAAGGATATTTATCTCAAATGGTTGGTGAGAAACTCATGATTAAGAATATTCTCATTGTACGGGAGTTTGATGATGTCTTTCCAGAGGAATTTCCTGGTCTTCCACCAAATAGTGAAGTTGTGATTTCAGTAGAACTCATACCAGGTGCTTTACCTATTTCAACTACACCTTATATAATGGCCCCGATTAAGTTGTAGGAATTGAAGAAGAAACTCCAAGAGAATATTGATAAGGGATTCATACGCCCTAGTGTGTCACCTTGGGGAGCACCTGTTATGTTTCTTAAGAAGAAAGATGGATCAATAAGACTCTTCATTGATTATCGATAAAATAACAAGATCACAATCAAAAACAAATATCCTCTCCCGCACATTGATGAATTATTTGACCAACTACGTGTAGCTCAATACATTTCCAAGATTGATCGTTGTTCAGTGTATCATCAATTAAGGGTAAAAAGGGAGGATATACCAAATACGGATTTCCGTACAAGGTATGGACACTATGAATTATTAGTGATTCCATTTGGTCTTACTAATGCCCCTGATATCTTCATGGATATTATTAATAGAGTCTTTAGAGAATATCTTGATCATTTTGTGGTAGTCTGTATAGATGATATTCTTGTATTTTCAAAGAGAAAGTAAGAACATTAATATCACTTGAGAATTGTATTAATGACCCTGTGGAAGGAGAAGATTTATGCCAAATTTACCATGTGTGAATTTTGGCTTCAAAAAGTTTCATTTTTGGGTCACATAATCTCAAAAGAGGGGATATCTGTGGATCCATCAAAAACAGAGGTTATCGAAAGATGGTCGAGACCAACAACTGTAACTGAGATCTGATGTTTTCTTGGTTTGGCTGGATACTATCGACATTTTGTGAAAGATTTTTCACGATTATCTAATCCACTCACTAGGTTGAGTCGAAAAGGAGTTAAGTTCGTTTGGACGGTGAAGTGTAAAGAGAATTTCAAGGAGTAAAAAAGAAGGATATCCAGTTCACCTGTGCTCACACTGCCTTGTAGTAGAAAAAGGTTTGTGATCTACAATGATACATCGATGAAGGGATTGGGGTGTCCTCTCATGAATTACGATATGGTGATAGCTTATGCCTCACGACAGATGAAAATCCATGAGAAAAACTACCCAACTCATGATTTGGATTTAGTTGCGGTAATATTTTAATTAATGATTTGGAGGCATTATCTTTATGGTGAAAGGTGTGATATTTTTACTGATCATAAAAGTTTAAAGTATATTTTCACACAAAAGGAGCTGAATATGCGCCAAAGAAGATGGTTGCAGCTGATTAAGGATTACGACTGCTCAATTCATTATCACCATGGGAAAGAAAACAAGGTGGCATATGCATTAAGTGGACAAGACCAAAATAGCATATCCATGATGAGGATCACAAAATATACAATATTTATGGATTTACAAATGATGGATCTTGGAATTATAATGGAAGGGGAAAATCTTATCTTTCTCAAATGAATGTTAAACCATCTATACATGTGAAGATTAAAGAGGCATAAAAAGAAGATTTAGAGTTACAAAAGAAGGTGAGAAATGTTCCTGAATTCAACCTTGATTGTGATGGGACAATAATGTTCAGGAATCGGGTTTGTGTTCCTCCCGTCCTAGAATTAAAGAAGGAGCAGTTGGATGAGTTTCATAGTTCTTCATTCTCTATTCATCCTAGAAGCACAAAGATGTATAGGGACCTGAAAGAGTACTTGTGGTGGGATGGCATGAAAAGAGATGTTGCGTAATATGTCTCTTGAGATTTGTTTGTAAGCAAGTTAAAGCTGAGAGACACAATTCTAAAGGGATGTTACAACCATTATCCATACTAGAATGGAAATGGGAAAACATCACTATGGACTTTGTCACTGGACATCCTAAAACATCCAAAGGAAATAATTCTATCTGGGTCATAGTTGATCGTCTTACAAAGTCAACACACTTCATTGCTATTAGAGAAGATTTCTCTCTGGATCAGCTTTCCAGGATATATGTAAAAGAAGTGGTAATATTTCATGGAGTACCACATTCCATTATATCTGATTAGGATCTAAGGATTACCTCAATATTTTGGCGAAGACTTTAGCATACTCTGGATACAGAGTTGAGTTTCAGCACTGCTTATCATCCTAAGACAGACGGTCATTCTAAGAGAACAATTGAAACTCTAGAAGAAATGTTAAGAGTTTGCTCTATGGATTTCAAAGGTCGTTGGGATCAACACATACCCTTGGTGTAATTTTCTTATAATAATAGTTTTCAATCTAGTATTCGGATTTCTCTTTATAAATCTCTCTATGGAATGAAATGCAGGACTCCAACTTGCAAGGATGCTGTTGGGGAAAGAATTCTATTAGGACGTGATCTTGTTGATGAGATGGAAGAAAAGGATAGATATATTCAACAACACATAAGAGCAGTTCAGAGTCGACAAAAAAGTTATTCCGATAACTAAATAAATGACTTAGAGTTTGAAGTGGGTGATAAAGTGTTCCTACGAATATCTCTTTGGAAGAGAGTAATGAGATTTGGAAAGAAGGGAAAGTTGATCCCTAGGTATATCAGTCCTTTGGAAATACTAGATCGTTTTGGGAAGGTAGCTTACCGATTGGCACTTCCACCGAATCTCTCTCATGTTCATGATTTGTTCCATGTATCTCTCTTGATAAAGTTCATACTCGATCCTTCACATGTACTAAGCTCAGAAGTTGTTCTGCCGGAGCAAGATCTTTCTTATGAAGAACAACTGACAGAGATTCTGGATCGTAGCGAAAAAGTCCTATGGATCAAGACCACTCGCTTGGTGAATGTTTTATGGAGGAACCACTAATTAGAAAAAGCTACATGGGAACTTGAGGATATGATGAGGGAGAAGTATCCTCATATGTTTGTTACAAAGTGATGAATTTCGAGGGCGAAATTCATTTTAAGGGGGGTAGAATGTAACAACCGAGATTTTTATGAGAAATATTTTGTTTTTATGTTATATACATCATCAAAGGTATCTTTTACTACACACAAGACATTCTTGGCTTGATTTACACGCAATTGCGACCTTCCTCGATAGCTTGTGTTGTACGCAATACCGAGTTTCGCTAAACAATGATATTCTATTAAAATATTATTAAAACTAGTCGTTATGAATAGTAATACCCAATTATTGAAATTTTATAAATTATATATTTCAAAATAGACTTCATTTTTTGATTTAGAATATCAAAAATATCCTACGGTGAATTTTTTGTAATTTTCTGAAAACTTTCAATTTTTGATGAATAGTGAAAACATTGGGTTACTATTTAATAACCGTCTTTCTATTTAAATAATTATTTATTTTATTTAAATTTATTTTAGGTCCAAATTGATACATAATCCCTATATAAGTTCAATGTAATTCATTGGATTCGTTTTATAATAATTTTATATCAATAAAAATTTTATTGAACTTTTCACCATCTTTTACCCACATCCTAGAAGAATTTGAAAATTTACATAAAACATAATATTACTACTTCTATGAGTGGAATTTAGAAAATCTAAGAGACACAGTTAATATTAAGGAGTAAAATTTTGTTTAATAAGATAAAAATTAATTTGGTGAATAGTAACTCTTCACTTTTTTTTACCACGGTTAAAAGTAAATAGGGTAATTAAGGGTAAAAATGATATTATTATTACCCTAACACATGCCCTATTTCTATTGGATAAGTATAATTCGACCAGATACAACCTTAGGAATAAAATATTACCCTTTAGGTCCACATGGATTAGATTAGGACAATTATTATTAATTTATTTAAAGAAGTGTTAAAATAGTTAAAATAAAAGTGTAATAATTAAAAACATTTTTAATGTAGGGTTATACAGAAAATAAATTCGACTATAGATATTAATTAGAAATCTAAAAATATTTCCTACATAATGGTATTTTATTTATAATTTTTACATTATAAATAATTAAATTTATTTTTGACATAATGATGATGCAGTAATTACCTTATTAATGAAATATTAACATAATTGATGTTATAAACACCCAAATAAATGTAATTTAAAACTTTTTATTAATGAAACTAATTTTATAGGTTAATATTACATATTCGGATTGATTTAATTATCTTTTTTAGAACTAATAATGCTGTTATGATTGTCACAAAAATCATTTACCTAATAGTGTCAAAAAATTGACATAAAATAGTTTTTAAAAGAAATATTATATTATTAATTGTTATTTTATTCCTAAAAATCTATGGGTCGTCCAAATGACTTAGATAAGGTTATATATATTAATAATGAACTACTTGGGGTTCGTTGGCTTGTTATAGTATGTTTATTAACCATATAATGTAAGATAACAAGAAGACATGGTAAAAGTTAAATTATTTAACTTAGAGTTAAATATAAATGATAAGGTCAAAATAGTAACCTAAAATTGTCTAAAATATATTGGTTAAGATTATTTCTACCAATACCCACCTTATATTGAGTATAAATCAAATTTTGAGCTATTAAAAACCGAATACGACTTTATAATAATATAATATTTTATGTTTTTCCTGAGGTTCCCCTCTCCTCCCTTATAAAAGGGCACATCCTCCCTCTTCTCCTCACAAAAAATTGAGCCTTCAAGATCGGACAACCCATAAAAATTTCTCTTCTACACTTCCCTAGAATCATTCTGGAGGTTCTGGTCTTCTCAAAAGACCAACTCTGGTGCCCTAATAAGAAATTTAAAGGAGGTGCGTCGAGGAAGAGGTAATCTCTTCTACCGACCCTTTCAAGTTTCTTTATTCTTCTACATCCTCTTATTTAGTTTTTTAATTATAAATTAATAACATAATTATTACTTATATACTTATATTTTATTATAAATATGAAACAACACAATTTCACCTTCTATCCATCCTATAGAAAATGAAACCACTGCGCGTGCGTACGTACGGAATACCGTCTCCACGCCGTGGTGTAATCTGCTTTACACCACCACCTTACTTGTATGGGTATAATGGTTAAAAAAGATAACTATATATAATTATTTTAAAGTGATATTGACTCTGAAATATTATACAAACACTTCAATACAATTCCATGAACATGGGAATGATATCACCACTCGTGCGTACGTACGGACTACCGTCTCCACGAATGTGATGAGATTCATTTTCCATGATTAACCTTTCAATTATTATTATAAATTATATATGATTAATAATCATGAAATATATTATGTAATAATGATACTGGATTTATGAACATATATTTTTCATTTACTTAATTCCATTTAATTCAATAAGGAAACGAAAAAATCGTTCATGCGTACGCACGGCCTACCGTCTCCATGAATGCTATATTTCATTACATTTATCGATCTATTTTATATATTTATATACTGAATATATATTATATATAAATCATGTTTCACATCCTGGAATTATGTAAATCGGGATATATGTAATAATATCAAGAACAACATGTCGAAACATGTATGATAAATTATACAATTTTACCCAAGACACTGCTTTAACATGGAATTTACAAAAGAACGGGTAATATAAAGTCATAAGAGAACCATATATGATATCATAACAATGAATATGATTCTATAATAAGTCAATTACATTATTTAAATCATTATATAGGAGGTTCGGATATGTACAAAGCATTTCAGACATAAGGTAAGGGAAAATCCCGCAATCTCATTTTTATCCGAGATTGTTTATACTTCAAAATATACTGGGGAATATTTATCATAATCATAAATTTTTCCTCAATATGTATTATTATTTCTATCCCCCTACAGTATTTTAAATTCAATTTTACCCTTCGGTGAGTTTTTAGTAAAAGATATGAAAGGAATCTTTTGATGTTTTTTTGTACGAGGTACTTTTTTGACTTTCCCAGCCAATGTACGAGGAGAATGTTTTTCTTTATCTTATAAGGCATGAATGGATTTTTAGAACATTATTTCCATGAATCTTCCTTTAAAAGTTTTCAAGTTTATTTTTAATCAACTTCTTTTAGTTTATAATTATATGACATTTTAAGAAAGGAAAATGTTTTTGATGTAGAATGGATCTTTTCCTCGAGAATGGAGTTCAAGCATTTTATCAAAATTATTTTCCATCTATGATAATATAGGGTTCGGTTTCTACCCCTATTTTTACATTTATTTGATTATGTTATGATGAAATTATTTTATGAAGCTTTTTATCTTATATGGATTATGTTATGATGGCACGACATTTAAGAATCCCATTTTTATTACATGGGTTATACTATGATGTATGATTTATTATTTTGTGGCACACATAAGAATTGTTTAATTATGAGATGGGTGGGACCTATATATCCCTCCAATACATTGGGTAATGATTTATATCTCATGAGATAGACACGGCTGGAACAACTGGTTAATCCAGTTCAGAGAAACAGGACTGAAACGAGGAGTGAACTCGGTTCAGAAATGGAATTTGTCCTCTAAGATAGTTTTGGAAATGAGTCTTGACTAATAAGAAATGATTCTCTTTGATTATATGTGTATGACACAAAGTTTCATGTTTTGTGTTATGATTATTGGGATTACATTTCACTACTATTATTTATCCCATGTTATGATATTATGATCTCCTTTACAGGTTAGGATTTTCGAAATGCTATGTTCTTATGAATATGATATTTCCTTTGTTTAACCTTACTGAGCATTTGAGATCACCCTTTTGTATGTTTTCTTTCCCCAGGTCAACAAGATGTTTATTAAGTAGGATATTCCAAAATGGATTGTAGATATGATGAAATAAACGAGAGACAATGTAGATGTTTTATGAACCAGTTGTTTATGTTTCCCAGTTTCTAAAGACACTATACCTATATAGTCCATTAATGGTTTTTTTATAGTTTGTAATAACTGTGCTTCAATATTGACGCATTAACAATGTATGTGAAGTATGGGTTGTTATATTGTACCTTTATTTACCAGAGTTGTCCTTTAACCATGGTAAATAAAGTATTTACCGAAGTAATTATTCAAAATGTCTACAAATAAAAGATACCTATTTACAAAATATGGACCTCCTGATTCTAAATATAAAATTCATTTTCTAAATTCCAAACACAGATGTGGCAGGAATTAATTTAAAATTAATTCCCACTGCCAAAACAAAAAACACGTTTTTAAGAAAAAATATCTATCAAAAGATTGACACTTGTTTATGTCCGGTTTAAATGTGAAATTACATCCAATGACCAACATTATATTAAATGTTAAATATATATTCTAAATATACTTTAAAACCACTCAAATTCATAAATTATCACTATTAATTATTTTGATTAAAAAAGTTGTTTTTAATTAAAATTTAGTGTTTTTCACTATTTATCAAAAATTGAATATTTTCAGAAAAATACAAAAAAATCACCCTAAGATAATTTTGATATTCAAAATCCAAAATTAAAGGACATTTTGAATGATAAAATGTACAAAAATTCAAAAAGTGTGGAGTACTATTCATAACGGATAGTTTGATTGGTTTTGGTGTGTGTTAGAAATCGAAGTTGCGTACAACACACACTGCTGTATTATTCAAAGAGAAGCGTACAATGGAAGCTTGGGGTGTTACAACTGAAAGTCTATGAACTTATGATATACCATATTTTAGGATGTTTAATTTGATGGTTGTTGGTGGTGAAAATTGTACTAGGTGAGATAGTTGAGATGGTGGAAGCCACTATTGAGAGTTGACATCAATGGATGGATGACTATAAATATCATAGGTTTATGTTACCAATTTGGATGGGTGAAGAACTATATAAATGTATTTGTGAAAATCTCTTGATATTTTATTTTATACATTTTGTGTAATTTCCGGTCAATTATCTAAGGTGTTTCGTATTCATTTAAATCTTGTAATATAGAAGAGTTTGCATCATTATTTTATAGATATATTAAGAAAGTTTGAACCAAATAAAACCGGTGCTGTATTTTTTCACATTATTTTAATGGTTGTTTGAATGTTTGAATGTGAGTGCATTTTTCATTTTTTTCCAGTGGTGAATAGGTAGTAACATGAATTCTAAATTATGTTTCTATAAAACAATAAGGGAATAACCAATCATTAAAATTATACAGTGCTGAACTACTACTGGATATAAATTTCCGATGAACTCAATGTTAAAACCTCTGGTGATTTTATCAATTTTTTAATATTCTTCCACATATGTTATACCAATAGGTGTTTAGATTGGTCATACTCAGAAACCCAAGTAAATTTCTCATATACCTTAGAGTCTTTTTTTCAGTTGGTCATATTGTCATTGGAAGATATAGAAATATATGAAGGCATTGTTCAAACCATTTAGTATAACAGGACCAACTTTTGATTCTAGAAGATGAAGTTAGAGAATTATCTCATATAGGTGGATACTAAATTCCATTTGGTGATAAACCCAAAAAATGGATAATTTTGAATGAGAAAGGTTTTATAGGAATTATTTTGGTTTGTAAGGATGAAATTGGAATGGAATATGTCATTCAACATATATGATAATAATATGTAATCTAATGTTTTGGATACCTTGAGGGTGAAGTATAAAGTAAAAATAACCATATATAATTTTTTCTTAATTAGGTGCTTGTTTATCATGACTATATTTTAAGGGCAATTAGAAAATGATAATGTGAACAATTTTATCATGATTTAAAGTTATCATGAGCCAATAAAATTGACTTTTGATGATGATTTTTAAGCTATTATACAACATTCATCTTTACTAGAATCGTAGTATAGATTTTTTACAATGGTATTTAATTCTTAAGGTGGGACTGATCTTGCGTTTGTGTAAGTTTGGAATTTATTTTCAATAAGTAGATCATGATAAGGGAGGTCCATGTAACTTCTAATAGTGAATTTAATACAAACTAAATGGGATTCCCACCATATCAGAAAAATAATTTACAATTAATGGAGAACAATAGGAATAAAAGTCATGGAATGTTGATTATCTGAGGTCTTACCTACTTGTATTGTAGTATGTGCGGAAATATTGACAGTAATTTCTAGAACCATAAGTAAGGAACTATAAAAATGGTTACGAGAAGTTAAAAATGAATTAATTCAATGGAATTTGGATGTTATCTACTTCTCATGTTCATAATCTTGTGGATTTGTCACCATATGACTATGGTGAATCCTTTTACTCATGGGTTTATTATAGATTCAGGATAACCTATGTATCTGAAATCATTTGGAATGTTTGTTTTGGAATACGATGTAGCTTTAGAATTAATACAAAAGAGAAATGTAAGTATTTGGATATAAAATGGGGGTACTCATCATTTAAAATTTGTGTGATGCGTAACTACTCTCAAGAAAAGTCATATTTTAGTTGGTTTGTTTAATGATGAATGATTTGGTACTAATTTAAATAATGTAGTCTGGAAAGTGACTTACAAATCTAGGGTTATGAGATGAGGAGTAAAGTAACAGAACATTTATCTAACTGAGTGTTCAAATTGGATTGCAATAGCTAAAATTTGATCCTTGGAAAAACTATAGGTTAAGAATTGTATATTTGGTCACATTTTTTATAAGAACATGGATGTTATAAGAGGTAAGGTCATTATCAAGATTGATCATACAACAGTTGGAAGTAGTGAGATCTATGTTACTATAAATAAACAGAGGGTCTCATTTGATATTAATAGATAGAATCCAAGATCTCAAAAGCTATATCTAGTATAAAATTATTTCTAGGGACTCACCTATGTTCAATACCAAATAGGATTGTGATAATGTATCATATTCATTGATGAGTCCATAAGGAATTTAGGAGGTTTTAAAAAAATTAATGTGTTTTATGCTTGTGTAGTGGAAATACTTAGTAGATTATGAAATTGGTTGAAAATTAAAGTGACTAAGATCTAATAATTGTAGTGATTACAATTTTATAAATTTCATGAAATTTTTCTGAAAGAAGGAGATCAAGATTGTGAGAAAATAACCCAAAACTCAGTAATAGAATATAGTTATTGAGAGGATGATAGAAATAATTACTAAGAAGTATGGATGAACATGTGTGCGCTCTGGTTTGACCATGACCATTTTGGTCGATTCAAATAACATTATAGTATACTTTATCAATATATTTCCAGCCTCAGTGGTTAGATAATGTATACCTGATGAACTCTGGTTTGATCACAAACTGGAAGTTTAACACCTCTAAAACGTCATTTTTATTACTTATACTAATATTGATGCTAAGGATAGAGATAACCAGAATGAAAATCATAAAACATGTTTCCTTTTGAGATATGGAAATAAAAAAATTGTATGTTTACTATGGAGTGATGATCAATTGAAGATCATTATAATTTTAGGATGTTCTTTTTATTGAATGGATTCTTTAGAATGATGAAAATTAGGCTAAATCAATAGTTGAGGGGAAAATGTTAACTAGTCATGTCAATGATGATCTGGATGAAAGAAATTTAACTTCACAAATATCTATTATACTATAAGGCCTAATTAATGCACTAGGAATTCAACCATTGATAGATGTGATAGAATGGTTGTTAATTGAAAATGTTTTCATGAAAATCTCTTGTAGTTGAATAATCGGTAGTAGGAGTACCATATGTTCAATCATAAGAAAATAAATCTTCATTTAGTAGATAAATGAATCAATGAAATCATTTAGAGTCATATGAACTATACAATGGTATGGTGTTGACATTAACTTCATGCATATCATGGTTATTGAAGAATATGAATGTGTAGAAGAGGTAGAAATATTCACTGATTCAAATCAGTGGGATTTAACCATATAGGAAGAGTTGAATTCCTTAAAGATAAAAAAGACATAAGATATAACTGAAATAAAAAATGGGAAATTATGACTAAAATAATCAGTCTACCATTTAAATGACGAAGCTGATAAAAGCAGAATGTACAAGATAAAATTGGTGGTGATAGGATTCCAATAGAAGAAATGAACCAATTTCTCAGAAATATTTTTACAAGTGGTAATGTATAATTTGATCCAAATGACAATGAGAATTATTGAATCTAATGGTTTATTCTTCAATTAGATGGATATATAGAATTATTTTTTTCCATGGTTATATGGAGGAAGAGATCCAATTAAATCAGTCAAAGGGGTTTAATGATCATCATAATGAGGCAATTTTTTGTAAACTTAAGCAAAGAAGATATACCTTCAAACAATCACTTCGATAGTCGATCCAAAGTTCTGATTCTTCCATGAATGAGGAAGCTTTATTAATGAGTTAATCTGATCACTATTATTTTTAGAAATCAATTAATTATGGAACATATATAATTATCATAGTCTACATGGATGAAATGTTGTTGCTGGGACCCAAAATTCGGATGATTAAGGAGATAAAGGTTAATAGGTATAGACAATTTTATATGAATGACATTTTGACATTCCATGAATATATTAAGGATAAGTATATAAAAATATTTTCAATAAATTACTATGGTTGTATCCACGAATTAACACATATATAATAGCATTGAAAGGTTTCAAATGATAATATTTTAATCTTTTACAGATCCACTCGTTGGACACTTCATATTATCTAAGGAATATGAATCATTAATGGAAAATAAGGCCTGGTAAATGAAAAAAGTATCATATGATTTAACTAAGGTAATACTAAGGTATGTGATGGTTTATACACATCCATACTAAAGGACCCCAGAACACCCTAAGAGGGGAGGGGTGAATTAGAGTGTCAAATTTTTCATTTAAACTAATTGATCTTATTCCCATGTTGGTAGGAACCTGTTAAACCTATCTGAAGAGGAATTGCATAAAATAAAAAATCACATTCAATATAATGACACAAAAAGTTTACTTGGTTCACCAGTAAGGGCTACATTCAAGAAGTATATGATAAAAGTGTGTCAGACATACCAAAAACCATGAATCTCCACAAGTTTTCGAGTATTTTCATTTAGCATAGTCACTCTGTGCGAGGAATGCTGAATTTACATGTTTTATAGACACAACACTGTAACGCCCGAACCCAAGTTACCCAGAGTCGGTGCATTATTACATAATATTGGCATGATCACAAGAAAGATCAAATCTCGAAAGACCGATTGGTTTAGTAGCCTTGGAAACACTAGATATATTCATAAGTTTTACATTACATCATAAAATGAAAAACTACTACAACAACATAATGTCTCTATAATCCACACTCATATCCCCACATAATATCCCTGCAGGTCATTCATAATTTACTTCTTCACTTCCTGGGAAAAATAAAACATAGAAAAGGGGTGAGCTCAAATGCCCAGTAAGGATAACAATATAGTGGAAACTTTCATAAATAAGAATAAACATTTAAGGAAATGTATAACTAAAACAACAGCCTTTTAAACTTGAACTTTCAAAATTGAATGGCATAAATAAAATGAAATAATTCCATTTACTCATTCACATGGATATTCTACTAATCGAATAATCACATGCAAAATCACTAACCACTTTCATAATGATGGAATGCATAATTCCAGACTATCATAACCACATAGCCAAGGCCTTGTGCCAAGAATACAAATAAGATTTTGTCAAGGCCTTGTGCCAAGACACTAGTTTGTCTCATGAGACCTACCGATGCATCAAGGAGCTATAGCGGGCTCCACCCCTCACATATTAAGTCTAATGCATTCCCATATGAAAAGGTTTAAACATAACATAAACATTCGTATTAAAACTAGCATACGAAATGTCAATAATTTCACCATAAACTATGAATGGTATAAAAATAGCACATCCACAGTCAAACATATCACAAAACCTTCAATACAATATAGAAGTTTTGTATCATAATAAATCAACTTCAAATAAGCGTAAAATCCATCAAAGGATGTTGACATCGATGAAATCAAAACACTTTTTTTGGAGAAATATCTCTTTCTATTTTTGAAAGCATTTAAGAGCCATATAAAATAAAACAATTTCTTGAAAATATTCTTATAAACTTTTAAGGAAAGATTTGAAGATTTTATAACGGCAGAAAATAACCGCACTCACCGTATAAGTTAAAAAAACATTTTTACCTTAATTCTGTCGAAAAGGTTAAAAAGGACCTTGTTTTGAAAATGATAGAAAGATTATTCTTATAAAAAGTCAAACAAGGGTATAAATGACTTTAACCCATATTCATGTAAATAATAAATATGTTTTGAAATACATTTTGAAGAAACATGGATGTGGATGATAAAGAGATCCCAGTAGATTATTACGTATAAACAACCTCGGATAATGAAGAGATTGTGAAATAACCCTTACCTTGTACTTTTCCTTGGTTGGGGTAGGTTAACCTCCTGTATAATGGTGAAATAATTGTTATTAAATTATACAGGAATCATATACATTAATATGATATCATATATGATCTTTTAATATTGATTTTATAATAATATCTTAGTATTATCGTTGTTTCGGGTGTTAACTTACTTGTTTTCTTTTATATGTTTTGTTACGTAAGACATGTTTATAAAGGATAGGTTGTATATTATTCATATCCAGAATGATATCAAGTCCTTAAACATCATTTTTTAAATCATCAAATGATAATTATACTTGAATGGATACGATGGAGAATGAATCTCATCGCGTTCGTGGAGACGGTAGTCCGTACGTACGCACGAGCGACAATATCATTATTTTGATATTAAAATAATATATAAATGGATGGTATATCAAATATACAGAATCATTAACATGTTATATTTATTATTTACATGAGTTAAACATCATTATTATACCCTACCAAATAATACTATATTGAATAACAATTACACCACGACGTGGAGACGGTAAGCCGTACGTACGCACGTATGGTGACATGTTATTCAAAGGGTGGATAGAATACTGAATATGGTTGTACCATATTTATAATAACATCACAGTATATATATGATACTGGAGTCATTATTTTAGAATGGTAACAACAAAGGAAGAAGAAGTGGAAGAAGAAATGAACTTGGAAAAGGGTGGTGAAATCATTACCTCTTCTTCGGGTTCTTCCTTTTGATTTGATCAAAAGGGCTCTTTAGGTTGGCTTTCTGATCAAACTAAGGACCCTAGGTTGTAGTTAGGGAATTTGGGAGAGTATTTGGGCAGATTTTGGCCGAACCAAAAGGCTTTGAAGGTGTGAAGAAATGAGAAGGAGGAGAGTCCTTTTATAAGAGGGGTGAGGGGCACCTTTGGAAAAGCTAGAAATATTAATTTATAATAAATTCATATTCAGTTTCTAATGGTTCCAAAGTTGATTATATAGTTGTTAAGGTGGTAATAGGTAGAACACAACTCAACCAATAGAATTTAGACAGGTTTGGGTACTTATATTAACCTTATCTTTAAGTATCAACTCTAAGTTAATTAGTTTCATTTTTACAATGTCTCTTTGTATTTTTATATAATTTGGTTAATAAACTTACTACATACATCCAAGCGACCCCCAAGTGGTCCATTAATTATTAACCTATCATTATATAAGTCTCTTGGCCGATCCTTAGATTTTTAGGAATTTAATATCAATTAATAATATAATATTTGTTTTAAGAACTCTTTTATGTCAATTTTGACACTATTCAATAGTTGATTTTTTTGAAACTCATAAAAGATTGATTACTTCGAACAAAGTCAATTAAATCAATCCTAATATATCATATTATCCTAGAAAATTAGTTTAATTCATTAAAAGTTTCATATTATATTTATTTGGGTATTTATAATATCACTTAATTTAATTTTTCACTATTTTAGTAATTACTGCATCATCATTGTGTCATAAATAAAATAAAATATTTATTATATTTGTTTTAAGAACTCTTTTATGTCAATTTTGACACTATTCAATAGTTGATTTTTTTGAAACTCATAAAAGATTGATTACTTCGAAAAAAGTCAATTAAATCAATCCTAATATATCATTTTATCCTAGAAAATTAGTTTAATTCATTAAAAGTTTCATATTATATTTATTTGGGTATTTATAATATCACTTAATTTAATTTTTCACTATTTTAGTAATTACTGCATCATCATTGTGTCATAAATAAAATAAAAATATTTATTATCTAAAAATTATAAATAAAATATCATTATGTAGGAAATCTTTTTATCTTTCTAATGAATATTTATAATCTAAAATCCAACATATATAACCCTATGTAATAATTGTTTTTCTAAAAGATATATGCTTGTGTCATTTTTGTATTCATTTTAACTTAATTAAAAAAATGTCCCTATCACCTACAAGTGGCACCATGGGGTCCCACAATCGACCCAAAGATGCCTATGGTCGAACATGTATCAACCAATAAGGCTAGGACACGTTTTAGGGTAATTTAGTATTATTATAATATTATTTTTTAACCCTTATTTACCAGATTTACCCTTAACCATGGTAAATAAAAAATTTACCACAGTAATTATTCAAAATGTCTAAAAATAAAAGATACCTATTTACAAAATTTGTACATCCTGATTCCAAATATGGAATCCGTTTTTCCAAATTCAAAACACATAAGTGGCAGAAATTAATTTAAAATTAATTCCCGTTGTCAAAACAAAAAGCGTGTTTTTAAGAGATAATAACTATCAAAAGATTGACACTTGTTTATGTTCGGTTTAATTGTAAAATTGTGTCCAATGACCAACATTATATTAAATGGTAAAAATATATTCTAAATATACTTTAAAACCACTCATATTCATTATTTATCACTATTAATTATTTTGATTAAAAAAGTTGTTTTTAATTAAAATTTAGTAATTTTCACTATTCATCAAAATATGAAAGTTATCCGAAAAGTACCAAAATATCACCTTAGGCTAAATTTGATATTCCTAATCCAAAAATGAAGTCCATTTTGAAATATAAAATATATATAATTTCAAAAATTAGGTATTACTATTCATAACGGCTAGTTTGATTGGTTATGGTGTGTTAGAACTCGGTGTTGCGTACAACACACGTTATCACATTATTCAAAAAGAAGCGTACCGTAGAAGCTTGGGGTGTTACAAGCACTATGTTCCTCATATCACTTCCACTGACTCCCCCTCACTCACTACATTGGAATAATCTTCACTCAATTTATCGACCTGAAGGCCGCTTTAATAGTTTATCATTAAATCCTGAATCCTCAATTGTAAATGGATGCTCTATTGAAGTATCATAATCATACACATATGTAATTTATTTTCCCATACATTTATATGTTATTGAAATTAATTTCGTAATCTGATTTAGAAAATTTTCAGGCTTCCTTGGGTGTTTCACGTACTTTGTTCCGTGTATAGTGCACAGACCACCTCCTCCGCATACTACTACTATTTCCCCATACTATACAACTTATCTATGAACTTCCCTACACCATGTACTTCCTTATTCCTCAATCTTCTCAGCTTTTTAACATATTATCCAACTTCGCGTGCTGCCATGCTCTACCACGTGCTGTGAGAGCTCCCTCCACGAACTGCACTTTCTTTTGCAGACTTTGTTCCATACATTGATGGTTCTCCCCATGTACTGTCTTATCCTCCATGAACCACTTCAAAAATAACCATATTTTTCCGAAATTTTAATCTTCAATATCATTACATAACAAAGGGTATTACTGCTCCTTAAATAAAAACAAAACTCCACAAATTTTGTTAATCTGTTTAACCCAAATTTTCATTGTGGGACAATGTTCACTATATAATGAACTACATCTACGTATTGTTAGCCTCCCAAAAATACCTCTCATATTTTTCGAACCACAACAATATTCTGAACCTTCAGAATTTTTTATACCACATGACTTCACTCCTTACTGTTGTTGCAAACCATTTTCAGTTCTGTGCACTGCTCCACGTACCGATCACACTGTCAGGTATGCAGCCACAAACCCTTCCTAGAACATGGTACACAGCCCATGTTCTGAGGTATGTGGTTCCATTATTTTCCAATTTTCATTTTTATTTTTCATAACACTCATTCTTATGTTAATAACCATTGTTTTCCAGCACCAAACTACTGATTCTAAGGCCCAAATATTTGGCAGACACTATAAAACTATGCGACCATTAATACCGATTTTATCCTCAAATGTATTACCTCATTCCTTGAAAACTCCATAGTAATCCATGTATAGATTGGAAAAAAACAAACCAAACTCCGTTATTATCAATGAAAATTCTTTGTTTCAAAAATCTCCCAATTTGGGTTTGTTCGCAATCTCCAGATAAATTCAGTGATGCTCCAGCTACGATAAAAACCTGATCAATTAATAAACAACTCATCCATCACTCTATGTCTACATGAGAATTGGTCGGTATAGAAAAGAAGAGAGATGACATGAATTTAGTTCTCATTATTTTCTTCCCCCATCCCCCCATAATTGTAGTTTTGGTATTTTCTTTTCTCCATCTTTCATGTATCCAGAAAAAAAAGATCACTCTCCATTTAATTTATCCATTCTCCCCCATTGTAAATAAACCCAATAAACTGAATATTGACTTGTATAGATAAAAAAACAGGCTCACCCTGGATTGTCTCTCCCCCATTAACCTGAATCATTTCTAAAAATACAATAAAAATAGTTAAAACAACTAGGGAGAGGTGAATCTTGTAACCTCCTTATTCACTGAGAGGTGGATGAACACTGAGGTTCAACTGATGTTTTTCAAACATAACTGTTAACAGTGGCTTGGTCATAATGTCAGCCACTGGCTCATCAGTTCCCACATGGTCCATTTTGATCATGCCTTTTTCAACCTTTTCCTTGATGAAGTGATATCGGATCTAAATATGTTTTTTAAGATAATGATGAACAATATTTTTTGTAAGATCAATTGTGTTCTTGTTTTCATGGTAAGGAGCCATTGGTTGATTCACTTCATCGCCTATGTCCATAAGTTTCTACTTCATCTAATGTAACTAAGTGCACACCATGGTAGAATATATATATATATATATATTCAGCTTTGGAAGTACTAAGAGAAGTAATTTGTTGTTTCTTTCTCATCCAGCCCATGAATTTCATCCCAATATAGAATGCTCCAAAACCAGTAGACTTTTTTCCACTATATATCCAGCCCAATCAGCATCATAAAAGAAGATATTTCATTATCTCTTCATGTAGTAATTTATATCCCATAATTATGTGTTCCTAGAAAGAACCTCATGATTATTTTTACTATTGTCATATGTTATACCGTCAGATTACTATGAAATAGGGCTGTAAGGAAAGTTGCAAAGGCAATATCTAGACATGTCACCGTCTGGTACAATAGGATTCCAATGATTCCTCTGTACATAGTGGGATCCACAGAAGTCCCTTCCTCGTGATTTTCGAGATTTGATCAAACTGAAATCAAAGTCGACATTTTTTTGGAATCATGCATGTTGAATTTCTTCATCAGCTCTCTTTCATACTTTTCATGAGAAAAGAAAGTGTAATACTTCTTCTGAAGTACCTATATCCCTAAAAATTATGTGAGTTCACCAATTATTGACATTTATAATTAATATTTGTTGTGATTGGAAAATTAATCCCCTGATCCATGCCTACTTACACCAAAAATAATATCATCCACATATACCAATACCATGACTTGATATTTTTGAGAATTATTCACATGGATATTGTGATCAACTTATTCTCTTTTAAATAAATTATTTCACATATAATAATACAACTGAGAGAACCATGCCCATGGTTCTTTTTTCAATTCATAGATATATTTCATTAATTTGGAAAACATTAGTTCATCATTTCCAAGCAGTAACCCCATGGGTTGTTTATTGTAGACCTCATCATCCAATGCTCAATTTAATAATGTTGTATTGATGTCCATTTGATAAACTTTATAGCCTATTTGGATTTTTATGGAATGAAATAGTCTGATTGACTCTAGTATCTCTACTGGAGAAAATAATACTTCAACATATACACCTTTGATTTGTGAATATCTCATAGAGACCAAGAACGCCTTATTTCTGATTACATTTCCATGCATGTAAATTTTTTTCTTTGAAATCCATTTCAAACCAATAATATTGTCACCTTTGGGTCTCTTCATAAGATCCAAAGTCTGATTTTTTCAATATAATCTAACTCTTCATTTATTTCTTTTACAAATGACTCATCCGTTGTAGCTTCTTCAAATGAAGATGGTTCCACAACTGATAGAAATTCATATTGTGCATTATTCCTCATTATCCTCATCTGAGTAGATGGATTCTTATCCCTGATAATGTTGGACTGATCAATCTATGAACTTCGATCTCTCCATTACGGTTCAACCAAATTCTCTCCAGTTATGGATTCCACATCTGATTCTTCTTCATAGTCAAAATCATGATCTGACTCATGAGAGTTTTTTACAACGTCCTCTACAACTATATTATCATTTTTAAAATGTTCACATTATTCCTCATCTTCTATCACATCAGCATAAAAATTCATTGAATGATTCATGTTTTTATCATCAATGATCTTTACATAACTGCTTTCCACAATACATCCCAAGAACTTATTAGAAAACTTGTAGGATTTTTTTGTTCATTGAGTATCCAAGAAATATTCCTTCATCTTCATTTTCTCCATACTTCCCTTGATTTCCTTATTTACTTCAGATGAAACATTTACTTCCAAAAAACACAAAAATATTTCAACGAGGAATTCCATCCATGCCAAAATTCATATCATGTCTTTGACTCAACCATATATTTCCCTGTTTGATTTTGAATATACACTACAAATTATACTTACCCTTTCCAGTAATGTTAGGAACACGACTCTCAAAAAACATAGTTTTAAACATATTTTTTACCTGTAAATTCCTATTCTAAACAACTCCATTTTGTTGTGGAGTTCTCACAAATGACACCTCATGTTGTATCACATGCTTCTCTATGTTATTTTCTAATTCAATGGACATGGATTTCCCTCTATTATCAGATCTTAGAACTTTGATCTTCTATCCAGTATCATTCATGGTGATTCGATGAAAGGTATTCATGCAATCAAGAACATTTTGATTCTTATGTATGACGATAACACATGCAATTATACTCTAATAATCTATGAAATGAGAAAAGTACATTTCTACACGTGTTATAGAAACTTTTATCCGGACACATTCATCTGTATGAATGAGGTTAAGGTTATTTGATGCTCCTTTATTCTTTGGCCATAAGAAACTATAGACCATTTTCCCTCACATGAAATAATCACATGTCATTTCTCGTTCACACATCAGATTAGGGATATCCATGAATATCTTCATCATAAATATCTTTTCAATGTCCTTCTGATTGGTGTAGCCCAATATTAGATGCCATAAATTTTTTTCCTCTTCAACTATTAAGTAGAAAATGTTCTCTTTGATGTCAACCTGATATATGTTGTGATCTGTTCTACAACCTTTCATTAGATAATTCCCAGACATTCCTCTTATAGTACAACCATTAGGATTGAATGTCACAACAAGACCTAAGTCATAGAGTTGACTTATATTAAGAAAATTGTGGCATAGACCATCCACAAAAGGACATTAGTTTTCTTCATCTCTCCATTATCTTGCACCGTACATCCACTACCATTTATTTTCAAAGAACCATCATTATCGAACCTCACTATTTTATATTCTTTTTTCTTGAAATTTGTTAATAGGTATTCATTACCCATCATGTGGGATGAACATATACTATTAATAATCCATGTTTTTTTGTTCTTTGTATCTTTTAGGGATACTTATGCAAAATTGGAATTTTCAATTTCCATCTTTTATTTCAATGAGATATTGGATTGAGTGTAGGACACTAATGGGCTTTCAATTATCTTTTACATGTACATGGGTTCTTCATATTTAAATTATTCTTCCAGAGGAGTAAACCTGTTTAAAATAAAACATTGTTAGGTTGACGAGTATTAACTTATCTCTGAGCGTTGAAATAATTTGTCCTCTCATACCTCTTCCTATAATACACAACATTATGGGTAATGTTAGAACAATGAAAAAAATATCCTTAGAAATTATTTCTTCTATATTAATTATAATATGAATATGTTCTCATTTTTTGAACTCCTAACTCTTCCACATTCATATTGATCCTTGCCTCTTGTTAGTATGACATAGTATGGCCCAATTATCCAAAACAATAACACATAATGATAGGAAATGATTTCTCACATTAATTTATCCCCATGCCTTCTTCCTCAGGATAATTGTTTGACTCTTTATCATTTTTGGAAACTTAAGGATAATCTTCTCCTATATTTTTAGATTGATTTAATGGTGCCTTTTGAGAACTTCTGGTGACTTTTCAACATGATAAAGTTTCAATTAACCATTATTCTGGTTCACATTACTTATATAATTTGATGTTTTATCCTCACAACCAATTGCACTATTTACAATTCATACATGTATTTTATCACTCAATATCTTTTCAACTCCATCAGACTATTGTTTTTCTTTCTCTATCACCTCAATATATAAGAAACATCCAAATTGAATTTTATTCTTTGCTTATTTTGAAATTGACTCACTTTTGATTTTACTTATCTTGGTAAAAACTTCTTCTCCATGTACCTCAACGATCTTATAATTCTCCTCCAGTATTGAGTAATGGTCATTGATAATCTTTTATTGTTCTTCAATTCTGTTTTTGAGTTCCACTAGATCATAAGTGCTTTCAAGTATTGATGATTTTCCATTCACCAGTTCTTCAAGTACTTAAATTTCTACTTCAAACTGAACAATATATTCTGAATATTCCTCCGCCATTTATTTCCACTTATTTCATCTCCTACATTTTTTATAAATATTATCAAAAGAATCCTTATGTTGAAACATGGGATTAACATTAGTAGTCGACTTATTATCTCTATCTTTATATATCAATGGTTCTAAATTTTCAATGGTAGCCATCATGGAAGCATGATTCCCAGATTTGAATTCTGCTTCCACTTCCTTAAAGAGTTCATTGTCACCTTCTTCTTATACACAAAAAAAACTCTTTTATGGAATTTTTTTTCCAAATTCGAAGTCTCCCTTTTTGAAAAAACATTTTCTAAAGATTTTTAATGTATCCATCTTCTCAGTATTCTTCATTGAACATTCTTGGTCAATGATAGGCAATGTTCCTCACTCTTCGACATTGATAACAGTCTAGAGGTATCGTTCCTTAAAATTTATTTACTCCCTTCATGAGTTTCTTGTCAATTAATAAATAAATTCATTTTCCTCAACATATATTTCAACTAAATCTCCTTAAATTTATAGTTTTTTGTGGCATTGATTCCATTTCCTTGCATGCATGAGTCATTGCATCTCTTGGGTTGACTCTCATCTCATTTTCAACTAGGATTCTCAACAGATTATCAATATAATGTTTCGAAAAAAACCCATTCTTTAGGAGATGAAACTGTATCATTATAAATGGGAGGAAGTCTTATCAATATTTAAAATTAAATATTAATGTATTTGATCTCTTCTCCAAGCCCTGGAATATCTTCTACACCTTCGGTAATTCGATTGAAGAAAGAATATACATTTTCATCTGGTGCATCTTCATATAATCAAACCTATTGTGTAAAACATGGAGCTTCTCGTCCTTCACTTTGTTATTACCATCATAAATATTCTCCAGTTTCTACCAAATAGACTTTGCTGACATGAAATTAATCACCTGAAGATATATTTGATTATAAAGAGATGATGTCAGGGAATTATATTCTTTAGCATTAGTATCAAGCAATTTATTGTCTTAATTTTTCGTAGATAGTCTAGTGAAATCAGTGACATGTATTCCTTATGTAGTGGAAAAAATTACATCAATTAAAAGAGATATTAGATGATATCTCATACTATTCTTCCATATCTGAATGTTACTTCCATCAAGAAAAGGAACTCCCCTGGGATTAACTGTATTCTCCATGTTAGAAAAAATAGGCATGATTTACCACCCACAACCTTTACCCTCTGATACAACATGAAGGACCCCGGAACACCCAGAGAGAAAAGGTATGAATAAAGTTGTTAACTTATTATTTTAAAATTATGGATCTTGTTCCCATGTTGTATAAACCTGTTAATCCTTTGTGAAGAAGAAGTGAAGAAAATTAACAATAAAATGTAAATAAATGACACATCAATTTTTCTTGGTTTACCACTAAGGTATATGTCCAAGGATAATATAACGATAGTGTTCCCGTCATAAGAAAAACCAATAATCAACATATGTTGTGTATTACAAGATTTTAGCACATTCATACTGTGCTAGGTACACTGCCTTTTCAAGGTTTAAGGATAGAACACAGCGTCACTAAGATCACTTCCATTGACTCCCCCTTGCTCACTACGTTGGAATAATAATTACTCAGTTTATCAACTTGAATGGCGCTTCAATAATTTATCATTAAATCATGCATCCCCAACTGTAAAAGGACTATCTGGTGAAGTATTATAATCACCCACAAATGTAATTCAGTTTACCATACACAGATATGTTATGGATATTAATTTTGCAAACTGATTTGTTTAATTTGATGGCTTCCATGGGTGTTTCACATACTGTATTCCAGGTATAGTGTGCAGACTACCTTCTCTATATACCATTGTTGTTTTCCTGTAATATCCAACTCATCAAAAAACATCCCTACTCTGAGTACCGCCTTACTCTGTATACTACTCATCATCCCCACGTACCACCCTACTTCGCGTTCTTTATTTCTCCACCGCATACTATGATAGCATCTTCTACGAATTGCAATTTATTCCCCAGAATGTTTTCCTTACATAGATGGTTCTCCATGCATGCTGCCTTATCCTCCGTTAACCACATTTTACTTCACCAGATTTCTTCCTAAAATTTTAATCTCCAATCTCATCACTCAAAAAAGGGTATTACTACTCCTTAAATAGGCACAGAACTCCGTAAATTTCACTAATTCGTTTTATTAATGTTTTCAATGTGGGAAAATATTCATTGTATAGTGAACCCCATCTGCATATTGTTTACCTCCACCATGTACCACTCCTTTTTTTGTGAAGAAGAACAATCCTGTGAACCTTCAGCATTCCACATTCCACACACCTTCACCGCGTACAGTCATTGCGAATAGTTTTCGGCTCTGCGCACACTCCATGCACTATTCCCCCTGCCAATTACACAGCTTCAAACACTTCTTGGAACATGGTATGTGGTCCATATTTCTAGGTATACTATTCCCTTCTTCCTTCAATTTTATTTTCATTTTTATACCACTCAATTCGATGTGAAAACCAATTTTTTTCCAACACAAAAATACCTATTTTGAGGCCCAAAAATTTGGAAAGCACTGGGAAATGTGCCACCTTCAATAATGATTTTAGCCTCAAATTTATGAAAGCATTCCTTGAAAACTTTGTATTCATCGATGCTCATATTGAAAACAAACAAAACCCAAAATCCATTATTATCAATCAACAGCCTTGGTTCCAACACATACATTACATCTACAGTGGGAGTAGTAATTTATTTCATGTGTCACCCTAGAAAATAGCATTGGGATGTTGTAAACGGATCATCTGATACATGAATGTAATATTATATATAGTATTATGCATCATGGATGATGATCCCTTAGAAGGATATTTTTATGTGGATATTTTAGAGATTATCACAAAAAAATAATGTGTTTTGTGTTTACATTTTGTGGAATGGTGATCAAATGGGTGTCACAGATACAACTGGTGGTGAAATTGTATGTAATTAAAGTATATTATATAACATCTAGATGTCGAAAAAGAGATTATCTAGGTAATGTGATTGAATAAGAACTCAAAAAAATAATAAAGAGAGGAAATTTAATATATGAAATTTAGATATCCATCCACCTTTCCATTATAATAATAATTTTTGAAAGAAAAAAAATTAAATGAAATGTAATTTGATCCATTATATGCAAGATAACAAAGTGTTTGAGATATGAAAAATTTCGTAAAAGAAAAATAAACATTACATGATCACAAATGTATTTGTCCAAGAGATCTTATAGTAGTATTGTGCCTTAGTTGGACTTATCTCAATTAAACGTTCATGGATAATACTACATGAAAAAATTATGAGAATGTGGTATCCCAATGTGATGGAGGATAATGATGAGGATCCATGAATTAATCTTTATGTGGGATATTATTAAGATCATAACATCGTATTCAAGTCATTAGAATTTCACTCACTGGAACGTTAGATTTAGGTAGTTGGATTCAGTTGAATCAAAGTAGTTGTTGTGGGAACCTTCAAAAAGCGAGTAAGCCTATCATTTTTTCGAATAACTTCTGATGGACCATTTGGAATAATGGTCAAAATAGTATTTGATAGTGGTGAAAAATGTACTAGTTGATACTGTTGTGGTGGTGGAATCATCTATTGAGTGGTGAAGTCTAAATATGGATGACCATAAATATTTGAGGTCAATGTAACCCGTTTGAATGGATAAAAACCTATATAAAAAGTGGTGGGATCAAATATTGATGTCGTATGTCATACGTTTTATGAAATAGCTAGCATATTAGCTACATTGATTCTTATTCTTGTATTTTTGTAATATAGAAGTGTTTATAGTGTTCTTCCATGGACATATGATCACGGTCTAAACCATATAAAACTATTGTTCCTTATTTATTTTTACATTATATGAATTCGTGTCTATATGTTTATGTGCATGTGATTATTCATTATTTGAGTTGTTATTAGTGTGAAACATGACATCCAAATCTGTCTCTCTAAGACTAGAAGGAAATAACGGGTAGTTGAAAATCTATAATGCCGAACTACCAATGGATATGAATTTATAGTGAACAGAATGATCAACCATATAGTGATTATGTGAGTTTTTTATATCTTCATCCCAACACATTCTTCTTGCTGGACCATGATGATAGCCATAATGAATCCCTCATGCTCTACTTCTAGATCTTCTACTCTTCCATGGATCTTATAAAATTATTTTAAAATAGTTCCATTTGTATCTTGGAAGATAGCTTTGAAATTAGTAGGTCCATGGATTCCCTTAACATCACCAAATACATTGATCTTCATCTAACCTATATAGTAAAGCTACCTAGAAACAAAAAAACACCATTACATGTTGAAAAATTTCTATTAATACCTCGATTCTTATAAACCAAAAGGTTATGCATCGAGTTAATCAAATTTCCCTTTAGTAGAGTGTTATACACTCTAAATGTAACCATAATTTGACACATTGATGTAACGAAGAGACACCATAACCCATGTTCCTATGACGATTATAATTTCACCAAATAATATTTAGATCATACATGAGATCAACTAGAATTAAATTATCCAATTTGGAAGATATCCTCAAATTTAGATAGTAGGAAAGGATGTCAATAATCATGCATTATATGAAATAATTTAATTCAAAAAGATACAAGATAATGTTCCAACTAGATTTAAAATATTTTTATTTATGAAATATGAGAGAAATGATTTATTTTTTAGACTTTTAGTAAATGAAAACAGTTGCAATGGAAATTTAATAATGATTGAAATTAATGTCAATAGAGAGTTTCTTAGAAAAAAATTTCTGTATCATAACATATAGAGATGGGGGAATCCCTGGGTTATGCAACCACTTAAAAAACATTCTATTTTGAGTAGTTATGACATTGAAATTTTTTTCCAAAAATGTTCTTACAATTTATTATAAATTATAAAATGAATGAGTTTGATAAAAGAATACATAGTCTCCTTAATTTATTGAGGATAAATAAGAATAAAATAAAAGGATAAATATATAGATATTTGATGATTATATATAAGGGTGAAATCTAAAATTGTAAGAATAATAAAACATTTATATGTTACAATGGTAATCTATTGTAATTGAAACCAAAAAGGATTGTTAGTAAGGATGGGAATTGTTCCCATTATACGAGTCCTCGGAATTGGGGATAAAATTTCCTAGAAAAAAATGGGTAATATTATATTTTATAAAGTGTACATGTCAGGCATCAATGTTATAGAAATAAATTCATTTATTTTGAATGGTATATAACACCAGATATATTTTAAATTTTTTTGATTATATTCACATGAGTAAAAAATAATAATTTATTGATTAAGCTTTATATTGCATAAATAATGTGTAAATACTTTAATATATCAATAAAATAATTCAAAGTATTACTTCAATATACATTTATTCATATATTATAAATTTTTATGTGAATTCTCATCCCATTTTTTTACATATGTGGTAAGATATTTTTCCTCTAAATCAAATGGTGTTCTGGATAGAAATAGATTATTTTAAATAGAAGGTTTACAATTAGATTAATTTTAATACATGATTTTAAAATATATATATACATATATATAATAATTTTTATCTAAGATAAAAGTGTTTTATCCATGTTAATTGTTAACATATGAAGTAAAGAGTTCCAACCATCCATTTCTAGCATATTTTAATAAATATTGATTTCTTTTTTATGATATTTCTCTGAACACATAAATTCTATATGATATATGGTAATTACTAATTATATTTTAAATATCCCCACAAAATAAAATTAGTGTTAGTTTTTTTACATAAAAAAATAATCTCTTAAAATGAATTTTTGGAAAATATTATTTATAAGAACTTATTGGAATTATATATAAACATGTAGAAGGGTAAAATATAATAGATAAATATCGATGTAATTTTACTTTAAAGTAAATCATAATAGTGTTTATTATATAGTTCTAAAACAATAACTTAATGTAAGAGTTACATTATTTATTATTACCAATGATCCCTATGATTTTTTGTACTCTTAAAAGGGGTTTAAAATATTAGAAATATTTATAGTAATAACATAGATACATCAAAATATGTGGTTTAATAAAGGGAAATTATTTTAATATAATGTTAATGTATTAACCATAAGGATTATGAATTTTAATCACACCTTTATAAAAATATTATTTTTCTATTAAGTTGTAATCTTAGTAACAGAGTTTAGTGGGTAAATGTTTTCACTTGTCTACCTGAAAATGTATGAGGTGTCATATAAGTGATGTGAAAGGTACAGTATATTATGTAAAATATTTTACAAAACCATATAATATAGAAACATAAGCCCATTGGGGATTCAAATATTGGAAATAATGGGAATAAAACCTAATGCATATTTTTTCATGGTATTTTCTTGGAAGTGTTTTAAGATTATAAAAATGTATTATATAATGAAAAGTGATTTTTAATTTATAAATTTAATGTGTGGTACAAATATCACTATATTAAAATGACAATTAATTACTAAAAGTATGATTTTTAGTTTTCCCTGAATGATGATCAACATTTAAAGGAATATGTTGTTATAAGATGTTATGATTACCATATATGGGGGTTTTTTTATATATATAGTGTTCAATTATTAGTAAATGAATTCTTTTTTATTTGTATTATATACTTATGTATGCCACGTGTAGTGTCTTATATAGTGTTATTCGTATGGTTTATGTGATTTTTTTATAATCCCCAGTACATAATTTTAATAATTTATCTCACATGTAGAATACGATACTTTGACGCGTTATATACAAAGAAATTAAGATTGAGCTAATTCGGTGGTGGTATAATATGTTATTGATCATAAAGTAGGTTTTTATTAATCACGACAGGACATTACCTCCTATATGATTTGTATGATATATGATCCCTCTAATAAGAATGAATTATGAAGTATCCAAAACTAGATAAGATATATGTGATGTGATTATTTACTTAGTTGTGTTACTTTTGATTTACTCATTTACTTTGATGAATGACATGTGATGGGTTCTTTAATCATATTCAGTATTTTCTCAGAAAATCAATATAGTATGAGTAAGTCTATATAAGAATGATATATTATGTGACTTTTGTTCACCCGATGTCCTGGATGAAGGGATTGTTTTATTATACATGTTGTCTGATATACAACTAGTGGACAAAGGAATTGATATACTTGTGTTATATGAAGATCACACTAGATCTCTCTATAGTTTGAGTAACAAATATTTTTTATTAAATGATATTAAATCCATACAATTTTGGATTTGAAATTTATAATTTTTTTAATACAATAATGGACCGCATGGGAACTCATTAAACAATTATAAATTAGGATAATAATTTTTATAAAATTTTAGAGAGTATTGATAGATTATCTAAAATTATATTTAGTGAATGTTTAAAATAAGTTTGTGATATGATTTCAGGATTCATTACATATTATGTGATAAACAATGAAAGTGAAAAAAATCTATGTTGTATAAGTATTATTGAGAGATTGGAGTAATTGTATAATCAGGTAAAAACATGACATGGTGATAGCCACAATTCCATGTATTGTGAAGAAGAAAATCATGATGTGGTGAAAGTCATCACACATTAGTCTGATTGCCTGATGTGTCGATGTAAGTACATGATTATGATATAACACATTATTTCAATCATCTTCTATATAGACTACCATTATTACATATAAGAATCATTAAAATAGATAATCAAGGATTTAAAAATAACTATGAATAGTTTAAAATGATAAATGATAAAAATGGTACATTTTTATGAAAAAAATAATTACTATATGATATTAACATGAACATTGATGAAATGATTTCTATTAATGATATACCCTTTGATGAGGATATTTTAAGATTATAAATATATTATATTAGCATGAGATTTTATGTGGTTTCTATTATTATAATAAACTAAATGAAATTTTAAAGAAATCATTATATTCATCATGTAAATCACATTCTAAAATCTTATGTATTGAGAGAGAAAACCTATAATGAATTGTTCTTAGTGATTGATATAGTTTTTGGATATCCTTAGTGGATGGATTTTTTTTATTACTTCTATGTATTACTCATCAATAACATTAAAATATTAAATGTTTTTATAATTAAAATATTGATATGTATTTTTAATTTATTATATTCAATAAAAATATATTATGGTTAGATTTTATGAACTGGGTTTTAATTGATAAAATATAAGTTTTCAGACAAGTCTAATTTTACAGGAATGTCATTTAATACATGTAAACATAATTTTTTATAACTAATATTTAATTCTTTAATGAAGTAATTAGGTTTTCAAACCTACATGGAAGAGAAATTGAGAACATGGTTACCAAAATATAAAAAAAAACTAAAAACTAAAAAAAAATATATTTATGCTTTTATTATTATGGAAATTAATTGATGAAGGAAATTATGATTTTGGAAAAATTTGAGGAATGATAAATGATCTAGATGTGAGAACAAGAATAAATAATGAAAATCATGACAATTGAAAGGGTAAATTAATGAAAACTAGTTAAAATTTGTTTCTTTTTCATAGTTAAATTAATTGCATGTTCCACCTCAATAATCAATTGAAATATTTTCATTTTCAAGAGATTAATATTGATAAAATTATAATTAGATTTCACCACTTCATGAATTGTCCAAAAAAATTAATTCTGAATAATTTTATTAAAAATCATTCATGTTGAAATATTCTAAGGCTTTGAAAAGTAAAATTGAATGAATTTATATATCATCAATCTCGTGGATTGATTAAGATTTTTAGAAAATTATATACCATAAGTGAAAATGTTTTTTAAGGATATAATTTTGAAGAAGTGAAATATGAAACTAAAATTATTTAATTCCCTAAGAAAAAAAATTAGTTATAGATCCCTCAATTCAATAAAGTTGAATGATATTCAGTTTTGACTATAATAAAATGAAAGAAAATAATTGGACAAAAGAAATATCCCCTTTGAAATTAATTACAATGAGTAATGTCATTGTAATTATACTATTTCTCTCTTTCATGATTTTTGGTGAGAAAATTATCAGCCATCGTCTATGTTCTAATCAGTAGTATCGTAATCTGATTAACTTGATTCTCTATGCAGTTTGTATTTCCCTTTCCATTAGTTTTTTGGTTCTTCACAAAAATTCCACACTAACTTAACTTGGTCTTTAGTTCTTTATTGACCACATATTACTAGGATTGGTATTTTTTTATCCTCTAGGGGAATTTTTCAGTGTTTATCTAACCACCACAATAGACCCACGTACGGTTTACCTTGGATTCACAATGATAAACGTCGAATTAATTTCACCCATCTTTATGTCTTCACAAAAAAATCCCATCAACAAACTCAAGTATCCTACTTAGACTGATAATAAGGCTCATCTTAAGTCCCTATGGTAGAATAAGGTCCAACAAAAATAATTCATTTATGGTTTTTTTCATTTGGGATTAATCCACACACACTCGAGCAATCTTCTTAATTTTACCGAAGGGAAACAAAAAATTTTCCAATAGATCATAACATAAAAAAACAAATTCTCCATGTAGGGCTGTGGGAAAACAATTTCCTAGACTACAATTTATGTCACAGGAGATGGTTTAGCTGAAGAATGCATGCCTTTTCACAAGGCGACTCATAAAGATTTGTATTGGAGAAGTCGCTAAATATAAAAATGCCTTCCATAAAAATCATTATTAATAATTAAATTTATTAAAGATCGCCTTCTTAAAAAAAATATTTAGAAAGGTGCATTTCTAAAAAGAGCCTACATTCTTTTCTAAAATACACCTACGTATTTTTATTATTTTTGTTTATATATATATATATACACACATAGATAATAAAACAAACAATTAAACATTATTTAACAATTTTTAAATAATGTGATGGATAATGTAATGAACAAAGACATATGACTGTTAAGAATTTATAATATTAAATATAAATAATGTGTTAAATAATATATATAATTTCATTTTAAAAAATAGTAATAATTAATAATCTAATAAATATTAATTATTTTATTATTATATTATTTAATAAAAAAATATTTTTAAATATAAAGAATATAAAAATCAAAATAATAGATATATTATTATGAAATATAAAAAATATATTTGATAAAAAAATTCAATTTTTTATTTCTATACTCAAATAAATTTAAAGTATACTATCATTATATTTTTTTATTATTAAATAATAATTATGTGCATGTAATCATTTCAACTTAATTATTATTTATAATTTAATTACATTATTGTTTAAAATTATTAAATACATAAATAATTAGATCATATATAATAATTAAATTATTATTATTATTATTTTATTATAAAATTATTAATTATATTACTATTATAAATTTTATAAATGATAAAAAAATTTATTACAAATTGTAAATAATAAAATTGTTATAAAAAATGATATTTTTTAAATTAAAAAATTAATTATTATTTATTTTAAATTATATTATTAACTAATTTATTTATTACAATAAAAATTATATTATTTACATCATTATTCATAATTATTGTAGTTATTCTTTCAAATGTATTAAAATATATTTATTATTTATTAAAAATTTAATATACAATATTTAGCAATAATAAAATAATAATTATTTTTAATTTTTAATTTTTTTATCATTTCTTTTATTTTCAATTAATTTATATTTTCATAGTCAATGTTTTAAATTTCATATATATTTTATTTATACTATAATTTATACGCATAAATTTTCGGAAGTGTAATTGTTATGCTTAATTTCTATGTCATGTAAATTATTTATAATTTTTTTTAATTTTTTATTTTTATTTTCAACAATTTCATATATGAGAAATTCATGTTTAAATTTTGATGTATATTAGTTTTATAATCTATATTTTATAGGCATTCAAAATCAATATCTTGAAATGTAATCAGGTTTTATGTAGGTGAATTTAAAAACCCATAAAATATAAACTATAAGAAAAATATAAATGAAACATAAAATATGGATTACTCATATTATAAATATTGTAAAATAAAAATATTGAAATTTTTTTTAATGAAAAATAATTTCAAGGGAACACGATATTGTTATTTCAAAATATAACATTTGTTCTTATAAAACATATTTACAGCAAAATTTTTTGTGTATATTAAAATATTTTGTTTATTATTTTTTGTGATTTGTTTTATTTTAAATTAATTTTTATTTTCAAATTTAGTGTTACAAATTTCATGTAGATTTTATTTATACTAAATATTATGTGCATAAATGTTTTATAGTGTAAATGTTATATTAGTAATCAAAAAAGTTAGTCTTTTGTAATTTTCGTTATGGTTTTTTATATTTATTAAAAAAATATTTTTAAACTATTTAATATATGTTTTATCTATGTTTTATGTTTCATTTAGATTGGTTCCAAAGTCACCTGCTTAAAACATAATTATGTTTTAACTACATGTCATTGAAATCTAATAAAATATATACTATAAAACCAATATAAATGAATATTTAATCATGGATTAAACATATAAATAATAATTGAATGTAAAAATAATTTAAAAAATATAAAAAACAAAAAATAATTTAATGTCATTGACTTTATTGATTAAAAAAATTACATTTACATTTCAAAAAAATTATGTGCATAAAATATAGTATATATAAAATCTAAATGCAATTTAAAATGTTGACTCTAAAAAAATTAATTTAAAATAGAATGAACGTAATAAATTAATAAATAATAAATATTTATTTTTTATTTTTTTTAAATATGTTTAATTGTATTTTTAATAATAAAAAATAATATTTCAAAATATTTATAAAGATTGTAACAATGATGATGAATTATGATGTAAATAATATAATTCTTAATGTAACAAATAAATTAGTTAATAATATAATTTAAAATAAATATTAATTAAAATTTTAATATAAGAAATATATTTGTTAATAATATATTCTTTATTAAAAATTTATACTAAAATAATTAATGTGGCCACTTTTTAAAACAACACCCACCCTCCAACCTGCATCCCCCAAGATTCAACGGTAGATTGAGAAATAGTTTCCCAATCTACCAATTTCTTTAAATAGTTTTTTTATTTCCGTTGAAGCTGTGCTCAGGTTAGGTTTCATTCAACTAGAAAAGGTATTTGATCATCTTCTTTCTTGGGATTAGCTTCAGTGTAGGACTTCCATCAATCAGTGGAGCATCGATGGCTCAAGCATCATATTCAGCAGTCGAAGGGAATCATTGGCGTGGATCGAGCTTCATCTGCAATGCATACTCAAACGGGCACAGCGGGACTAGTGATGTCTCCTCATGGCTCACAACAGCTTCACATATCCACGGTGGCTATATGGTGGACCTCGACCTGAACAAGGCAGCCACATAGCTATTCCATCCAAAGGCGAGTTATGATTCGTCTAGTTTCTTCCCTTGACTATTGCTCAAGCATGGTCGATCAACATCTTCCACATCAATAGGCTACATGCTCAGTGGTAAACTGGTGTGGTTGTAGAAGGATTAGTAGGTGATTGAAGTAGATTATCGGAGGGGGGAGTACGATGGTAGGAAAAAGGAATTGTATGAGGGAGGTCTTGTGGTAGTAGATAGTGGGGAGGGATTATGGTAGTAGATGGTGGGTATGTTGGGTTGAAGAAATGATATTGAGGATGGCCGGTAGATTCAGATTGGCAGTAGAAGATAATGGTTGCAAAATGAAACGATAGATCGGTGCCCACCTGGAAGTAGAAATTTTGTATTATCGCAGTAGGTTATATTTATGCCTACTAACGGTGCCATAAGGGAATGATATCACTTAAATGGAACTAGTAAAATTATGTAAAATTCAAAAAAAAAATAAAAACTAAAAAATATAGAAAAAATTTGAACAAAAAGATTAAAAATTAAAATGAAATTATGTAATTTATTTAAAATGAAAAATATAAGAGAAAATACAAAATGATAAACCAAAATAATGTTTTTTAAAATAAAAACAAATTTCTTAAATTAATAATTTATTCCTAATTAATTATTAAAATTTTATATTAGAATTTAAATATATAAAAATAAAAAAATAATGGATTTTAAATTTAATCAATGTTACCATTTATATAAATTAACAGATTTACTAAAGACCAATATAAAAGAGATAAACCTAAAATTAATATTACAAAATACAATTATAAATAAAATATAAAATATATAGTCATAAAAAATTATTTATTTAAATTATAAAATATAAACTTAAATATTAAAAAAATTTAATTAATAGTATAACAAAAAAATTAATAAATTTCATTTATATGAAAATCAAGGCACAATTAATTAATTAAATCATCAAAATATTATTTAATTGATGTGTAAAAACATCCCCAATTACATGCCACATCAAATTCCCTTGTACGTAAGCATTTCTTATCCTTAAGAAATCATTTTACAAAATCCAGTAGAAAATATATAATTCTAAATATTTATAAGTTGAGGTTCCACTACGAATCAGTTTTTAAAGATTTTTTTCCATATAGACCCTTTTAAGATTAAAAAATAATTCAGTCTTCTTGAAGTAAAAGTATTAATCAAAATTTGGTTTTTGTTTTACATAAATCATTGAGATTTAATTTTTTTAAAAAAATTAAACAATCGTCACATTGTATTTAACAATGACATACAAACTCGTCTTTTCCAATAGGTTAACTTACTCACATAATTATAAAGTAATAAGAATTAGAAACTATATTTGGATGAGGTAGTTTAATAAATAAAAAGAATATAAATAACTCTTCCAACAACATATGGAATTTAAGAATGAAATGATTAATAAAAATAAGCTCAAACATCGATTATGATTTTAATTTCATATCCCATATAAATAAATAGTGTAAAAGTTTGGAACATAGTTAAATGATTCTAAACCAATGAATATTATAATTCCCACTCCCATTTTTTCACCAAAACCAAATAAAAATCAAGAGATTATGAAATTCGTAGATCACATTTAATCCATCAGAAAGTATAAAAAGGTAACCACATCAATGAAACAATTCCAATCTCAAGCATTTAGAAAAAATTTAATCCACTAAATAAGAAATATAATACATGAGAAACTAAAATTTTTAAAAAATTTATGGAATTTTAAATTTATGTATACAGGCCAATAATTCCTCATCAAATTTCAAGGGCTAGTCCTTCCTATAATTATTGAATATTTTCTCTAAGATCTTTTTCATATCCATATTTAATATTTCTACATGTCCACTAAATTGTTGATGGTAATAAATTTCTATTCTATGGGGGAAAAACACATTTTTCCATTAATTATTTGAATTATAAATTTCTAAAATATACGCCATTATCAATTATAAAAGACATAGGCATGCGAAACCATGTGAAAATGTTTTTTATGAATTTTATCATATTACATGCATGATTGTTGGATACCTCCACTACCTCATTCCACTTATATATATATATATACAAAACTAATAATATTTACCCTTTCTAATGAGATAATGGTAATGTTCCCATAAAATTCAATGCCGAAACATAAAAATATAAACTTCTAAATTACATTTTTTAAGAATCTTTTACTTTATACCAAAATTTCTTATTATCTACAACTTTTAACTTCCCAAAAAACTCCTATAATACATAAATAATATAGGCCATTTTAATATAGCTTGAATGTATTTTTAGAACATTCTTCCTCTACCATGATGACCTCCCCAATGTGCGGATTTATAACTCGCCAGAATTGGAACCATTTCCTCTTCTGGCATACATGCCCTCAAGATCCGTTCACCACATCTCTTAAATAGGATTAGATCATCCCCAAAAAACTACATAAGATTTGAAATGAACTTCTTCATCTTATTATTTTAAAAATTCTTATAAATGACACATTATTCTATACCCATATAAAAATACAAAAAATAAGAATACTTATTAACAAATACAATGAGTAACTCAACAGGGATTATATTGAAAATGTATTATCTGGATGGATTTTTATTTACAATTAATTTATGATTTAAAAAGAATGTAAAATGTATAGACACATAATGATAGATTATCTATAAGATTTTATCAGTTCTTGATTTAGTTTTAGGTGGAAAAATAATTCAAAAATTGTATGTTTGATAAACTAGACACTTCTTGTCAGTATATGACAATCGTGAATTTATTTTAGGGATTACGGTGGATCATCTTGTGTATTAGAATGAGTTTAATTCTCCCATTAAAATACATAATAAATTGTACAATATAATTATTAGTTTTTATATTATATATAAATTATAATGATTATTTTTGTAAAAAAGTAGACATGAGAATATTATATATTGAAAAAATATTATAAGTGATCGAATCATCATCTAATTCAGGATAATATTGTGTCAACCTGAGATTCTGAAACATAATAAAATGTTATTATATAATGACACATAATTTATAGAAATAATAGCATTACAGTTTTCAATGAATAGTAAATATAATTAATGTTTATTGACTTTAAAAGGGACCTATTATGAGCATTGAGTAAATGATAAAGTGTGTGAAGGGAGTGAATTAAACAATAAAGTAAAATTAATTAATTTAAAATACATGGTAATTTTAATGGAATTAATAAATAAGAAATGTCGAGTGTTTTATTGATAACATTTAAATTCATATATATTAATTATTAAAAAATTGATAATGTGAATTGTGGACAGTTGGAGTTGAATACAGTTGATATGAACTGAGTAAGAAAATAATAATGTCCATAATATTGTTAAATATATATTCCAAATATATTAGATGGTCCCTTGATGTTTTTGTGAGTATTTAATAATTGAATTAAGATTACTATGAAGAAAATTGTGATTAATTATATACACTTAATTTAAATAAGTTGTGAAATCATTTCGATATAAATTTAGATTAAATATAAAAATGATAGAAAATACAGTGTTGATAATTTGGGTTACATAGGATAATGTGGTCATGATACCTGATGTGGATATTAATATGTTGGTGTTTTTTCCCATTGAACAAAAATAACTTCACTTTATGATAAACATGCATTCATTGTTCTTAGTATTAATAGGCTACTTATCACATCATAATTTCTCTTCTCCATGACATAGTATATGATAATGTCCTAAGAGTAGATTTCACACTAAAAGGGCATAGCAGTTCCTTACTATGATGAGAACCCGGAAGTTCTATGAAACTATTTTGAATTATATATTCTATATCCAGATGATATCATTTGAGGGATGAAAATTATATAGTCTAACAAGGTTGGAGACTCATATGAAATTGATGATCCTTCTCATGGTGTATGTACTTGTTAATATCTAGTAGGACATTATGATAATGGGGCCCACTAGTTGGGAATCCACATTTATCTGTGTTATTGTATGTTCCTATTTGTGGACATTGTATTGGTCAATAGACATTAATATTATTATTAATAAATATTATGATTTGTATAATTTGATGTATTGATAAAACCCATGATCAATGATGTTCGTTGTGAGGTAGGATATGTTGGGTGTGTCATGAGTAATATAACATTAATGAATAACGTGATAAAGAATTTATCCCTTATATTAATTAATAGAAGTTAATATCTTAGAACTAATGGTGGATGTAAAATATCCTAAATAATGTCATGGTCATAGTGTTTTATAGACAAGTTCTATTACCAAAATTTCAAATAAAGAGAAATCAGGAACAAATGTGTTTGGAACTAGCATACCATATTCTTTATTTGAGATATCATGATAAAGAAATTATATTACACAATAAGGGTTCATATGAATTATTATGTCATTGCAGCATTAACTTCTTTTTCTATGTGTTCCTTGGTGTATTGCTAAATGATAAACATGGTCTTTAGGCTACTCTACATAATGCCACTGAGAAAGAGTCCTAGAGGGTCACACAGTAAGTGCATCCTGAATTATAGTTAATTAATATGTTATAATTTATTATACAACAGGTTAAATTAATATTATTCTCATATTTGGTTTAATACTTATTCATATATTCTTGTTCACATATAAATATTTATTTTTTGTTTTAGTAAATATAATATTTACTTATTTATTAGAGAATACTGCAGTGATATTTATTTAATAAAAAAGACATTATTCAAGTTTCAATAAATATTATGGAGGAATGATAAACCAAGATTTTAGGTCTGGTGAGAAATAATAAATATTGAATATTATTTAATTAAATAATATTTTATTATAATTCACAAGTTAAGCACATGTTGAGAAATAATGATATTTTTATTATTTGAAAAGCGGTTTTTCTAAGATTAAATAAATAATTCAGGTCACTTATGAAATTAATTTATTTTAACCCAAGTGATATATAAAACTAGTTATGTTATTTTCTCAAGATAAAATTCAATTGTCTGCATTGTGAAGAACAGAAATGGAGAATTCACTAAAGCCTATAGAGCTCCCTTATCCAATAAATCCACCAAGAGCGTAGATAAATCCTACTCCACCGAATCCAAGAGAATTATTTGGAATTGATTCTCAATGTGATCAAAGGCGAACAACTCAATGTTGATGGATCTATTGTGCTAGCACCCAGATATTTCTTCAGTGATATCTAAAAATTATTGGAACATGCATGGATCACCTATAGAGGGAATATGAACTTCAATCCTACCATGAAACGACAGAACAATACAAATATATAGCTTGATTCATCTACAAGGAAAGAATTTCAACAATGGTAATTCTTTAATTAATTAAATTAATTATAAATAATATGTGATGGTCCTCCCTATAGGTCTGGCCTAATTTCTATTTTTTTATTATTTTATTAAATAATTTTGATCACATCATTCAATGTTATGTTAAATCTCGGATTAATCATCGATCATGGAGAAAAGAAGAGTTGTTCAATATTTATATCACACTGCCGCTACACCCAAAACATTCATGTCGTATCAAAGGGGTCACATAATTATTTATAATTATTTAAATATCATTGGTGATTTATGAATTTTAATTTTTTTTTTCAATTCATGTTTAAAAATTCTTTTAATATGAATATTGATATATGCTTATTCATCATTCATTTTTCATAGATCTAATTCAAAAAACATATTTTATGATTAAAATGAAATCAAGGAACTCATCCAGAGGTAAACATGTTTCTGATTAGAAAACACATGAGTACACGTCGTGTAATTAGAGTTACATGGCATGTACTTTTGGTCAATACAGTATGAGTTAATTCGTAAATTACTAAAACTGTGCGCATTGATGACATGAGGTGTAGTTAATTATTATACCATGTGTTTACTGGGATATATTGGTTCACTTTCAATTTGAGTACACACCATGTAACCAATGTACACAACTGGGAATCCTTTCGGTTGAAAGATGGGTTGTGTATTTCAATACATGGCCTACCTAACTGTGGACTATGTAATTTGGAGATCACATTGCAAGTAGCCCATTGGACATGTGTTATACTCTAGTTTTTAGGGTACGATTCACACGCTGATCCCATAGGTGTGTACCTTGGATAGACAGTGAGAAATGTACACACCGAGTTTCTTAGACACTCACACCATGTACATATACAAAGTAATATAGATTTAAAATTTATTTATTTTACTGTGTAAACCTTGAGACATGTACTTGTGTGTGCTCATAATGATAGGACACGACCTTTGATTTGCTTTAATATAAATAATTTTTTAAATTTTTTATTAATATATTTTTAATATTCAGATCTATAGATCATGTATGTGTCTTATTGGTAGTTTTTACTCTAAGTGCATTTAACCGTACCATGTGGCAAGAAAATCATGTGATTCATGTATTCATCAGTTAAGTACCTGTCATGGAAGTATGTGATAAGTCATGTATACTATATTTCATAATGAATAAACAAGTATACGAGTATAATATCTGTTGGGTAGATTGTGACAGGTACTCACTGTATTACCTCTAAGGCACATTTATGTACATAATTAATTTTAAATGAATTTATTTAATCTTTAAAAAATAATAATGGATGAGAATTAAAATAAATTAATTTCTTAATTAAATATTCTAATTAATTTATTTGAGCAATGTTTTTCTTTAATAAGAATGATTATGAATTTAATGTTGTTTTATTACATGCGTAATTTGTTTCTATCATGGGTACGATCATGAGATGGACCTGACCTTTTATATGAGATTGGTTTAATTTAATGTTTATTAATATAAGTTGATGACATGTGTTCCTTCACTCCTTTTGTTATATAGGGCCCGTATGCCCATGGTTTCTTTTATTTAACCCCTTTTCCCACTCAACTGTGTGTGAGTAAATGGCTTATGTAATCGATGATGCTCCCAATCTAGTGGGGGAAGATCATGTATAGTGTTGTGGTGAATCCAATCGAAGGGGATACATAGGTGGACAGGTTGAAATCTGCAACATGAACCATAATTGGTTCAAGGTGTTTTCCCCTAGGTCATTTGTTAGTATTTCAGCCGCTCGATAATCTAACCATTAGAAAGAGCTCATGATCATACTAAATTATTATTTTATGTTTTTCAGTTGCTTAGTTATTTCGTTAGGAGTGTCTTATCGTGATCACAAAATTCAGGAATTGTTGAACATGCAAGATATAACTAAAATAAACCAGCATATGCATAAATATTATATAAGACATGGATAATAACTTTAGTAACCCACTTAATAATAACAAGTACGAGTTAAAGATTATAATTGTAAATTTACATATAAAATGATAAAATCCCTGAATAAAATATTATTTTGGTATAGACTTCTATTAATTAATTTAAAATAAATCCATAGTTCAATGTGATTGACTTACCAAAGTTGGGGTGCTTTCAATTATTGTGGAATTCTATCATGATTTTTTGGGTGGACTTTCCATGGTTCACATCAAAGGTTGACTGCCAAAGCAGAACATTGTATAACTAAGAGGTAAAGGTTGAGGAAACCTAAAAATTGTTATTTGAGGATTTGGGAGTCTACTCAGTATATCAATGTACTATGAGTTAATTATTTTTTCATTTGTAATGCCTACAAAAAACCATTAGAGTTTCTTGGTCAACCAAATTTGGGGTTATGAGAAGTGGAATATGGATCCCTTCCACTAGAATATCTAAGAAACATGATATTCCAAAGACAATGGTGAGGTCTATTGGGTTATTATAAAATAGAGGGAGACTAATAAATATAATATTTATTTATTTTCTAAATTTTATCTGAAAAAGTACTAAAATTATGATCATATTATTTTGTACAAACAAAAATAAAATGAATTCAAACATATCATTGTGTCTATACTTGATAAATAAATCCTTCTAACTGGTACAAAATTCCATGAATGGAAAAGGCACGTGCATGTCACCCGTCACCATGAAAAGAAATTATTTGTGATGGATGAAATTTTACCAGTTTCACCGAGAAATTTGGTAGGTGATGAAGAGCTATATTTGTATTAGAAACATAATAATGATGCTAGATATTTTTAGTGATCCATTCTATCATGCATGTTCAATGATCTTTTAAAGAAACATGAGGATATGGATGCTTAAATCAAGATGTCTTACCTTAGATATATCTATCAAGAGAAGGTGAGAAATGAGATGTCTGTTATCACAAATGCTTTGTTCATATCTAATATTGGAGAGTCTATGCAAACTGGGCCTCATGTAGTCAATCTTACTGAATACATTTAACACCTAGACATCATAGGGATTAAATTCCCAAATAAGTTGCATATAGATTTGATAATTTCATCACCACCTAAGACCATATCAAGTTTTATTATCAATTATAATATGATAAATAATGAGAAGAGTATTCCAAAACATCTTGCTTTAATTCACCAAGTGGATTATGACATTGGTCATGATAAACACGGGGTCTTTATTGTGAATAAGATAATAAAGGACAAGGAAAAGGGGATAAATACTTATAAGTAGTCTAAATCTCCTGAGCGCCTTCCTATCAAGATGAAAAATATCTAGAGGTACAGAAAAGAAATGGATGAAGTATATTTTTGATGTGGAAATCCATGCCACTAGAAGAACAACATCACCCAAATGTAATGGGAAGATAATGGTGTGTTCATAATGAAGTGAAATCCTTCCATTTCTATACATTGGAAATTAGATACAACATTTCATGATAACATATATATCCAAATATAGGAACCAAGTAGATTTTGAAAGACTACAAGAGGAGAGTTGGATCTACGAGCTTCCAGTGGTTCGAGGCTGGATGCTTTATCCATTGGTGACTACAACCTTTCATTTCCAAAATGAATTATTTTTGTTATAAGAGACTGTTATTATGTACCTAAGTTACCAAGAACATAATTTTTGTGTCATGTTTAGTTACAGATGATTTTATTTTCAAACATATAAATAAAATTTGTTTCTTTTATTAGTAAAACAAGAAAGGAATAGTTTTGGATATTCTTAACACTAATGAGGGGGGATTAATCTGTTTTGGGGACTTTTAACCCAATTGTAACTTTTTAAATCTGTCCCTATTAGACATAGTAGGATCTTGATTATTTTATCATATTTTCCATATTGAATGAATGTATATTAAATAAGTAAATATAAAACACAGTTTTTTTACCAGGTTCACTACTCAACAAGAGTAGTGTTGTCCTTGGAATTGTTAGAAATATGAAAGTAATCCAATAGGTCATGTTTTACAGCACATGGTTGAATCATTATATAGCCTCCCATGATATTCAATTTTATAACACTTTGTTGGATCTTTATAATACCTACTAAGATAGTTTTCTCATTATTTATAAGGATTTGTTACAAGTGGAAATTCCTCCTCTTGTTGAGTCATATTTTATGTCACACTTATTACCTGTTCATCAACAACATTGTTCTCCATTATAGTATATTCTTATCCGTATGAAAGGAACTCCACTTTCTTATTTGTAGAAACACAATTGATAGTTTAGCTATCTTATTCTTCTGTTAGTCACAATAATATGAATGTAGTAGACTAATGAACTAAATTCTCTATATCCCAAATGATGATCAACAGATATCAATTTTTCCAGTCACATCTTATTACCCCACTGATCTCTCTTTCTTCTTCACTAAAAAACCAACTACACTATATCACCTTCTTCTAATCATGGTAGAATCACAAGAATCCTCTGTGGGTATTAGAACAGTAATGATCATCTCAACATAGCATAATCACAATTGGTCTCCCCTAAATTAATGTTAATAATTAAGTTGGAACAATCTATTATTTTCGAACAAAAAATAATATGGAACATTAAAGTAGTGTCCTTATCTCCCATTCTTCTTCCTTCGTGAAAATTGAGTTAATATTCATGTATGTTTTTTTCTTCATGCGAAAAAACTATGTTCCATTGTTATTCATTTTCCATTGTGTATCAACTAGGTACACACATGATTTTTCATGATGTTTCTCTTTCATGTATTGTCCTACATCCCCCAAAAATTGACTTTCACCGCATGGTGCGAGTTCTTCACAGAATACATAATTTTTTTGGACATCCTTAGATTTGAAGGATAATTTCTATTTCCCTATAATGTCAATGTTCCACATACTTTCCTTGCTCCGCAGATGACCTTTGCTTCACATGCTGAATTTCCTTACATGTATCACTTCTTCTTCAATAAAATATCTTATCTTACATGAAATGTCATTACATCAACAAAATTCATTATCTTATATGAACTTCCACCTGTTTCATGAACTGTCTCATATTTTAAAGATTTCATCCACTTCCACGAACTATTTTCTCCCCCATGGACTGCATATGCTTTTGTGATTCATATTGTCCTTCGCAAATTGCCTCTACTTTTGTGAACTATCTTCTACATTGTTGAATGCCTCCATTTCCACAAAATGATTATTCTTTCATGGAATACTGATTCCTCACTGACATCCTCTTTGCTCCATAAACTACATTCGTTCTACAGACTCCCCGTTCTCCATAGACTAACTCTCCTCCACCAAGAATCCTTATATTTCATGGAATTTCTTCCCTGAAAACTCTTTCAAACTAAGACAAATTCTTCATCCATGGATGATCTATCCTATTGGTTTTATATTTTAATTAATTATGGGATTAGTATCCATTATATAGGAAAATAAATAAACAAATTTTACTAATTCGATTTAACCAATTTTTCAATGTGGTACAGTCTTCATTGTATATCCTACACATTATACGAATTGTTTCCCCTACGCTTTCTGCGTACCACCTTTATTCCTTCATGGTTGCCTAAATAACCACCTCTATTAAACGAATGATAGATTTTTTCTTTATCATCATAACTTCGACAAATTGTAGTCCTCCCATGAACCGTTTCTCATACGCAGTCCGTATATAGTTCTTAACGGTACATATAGTGCTACTATGTAGGATTCTTCCTTTGTTGAGTCTCCTTCGTCACTCCCCATACCACATATGTGGACTAAAAACTATCCTTCTCAGTCTAAGAATAATTATTTCATAACTCCTTTGAGAAAAATTATTCTTTTTCTATGAACCAAACTCACGATTTTGACTCCCAAAAATTTGAAAAACACTAGGAAACAACACCCCCTAAAATATCTGCTTCGAAAAGAACACACATGCTACTTTTCTATAATCTAGATTACTCAAAAATCATATAATTTCATCACAATAATTATCCTTCGTGATATTTGGTCTTTTATCCATCACCTTTAGCATTGTAATATTTCCCATGTGAAGAATTTTTACTTTTTTATCTTCCAACAATATCTTCCTTTCTAATCAGAACTGAATATAAATGGAATCAACTTTAATCCACCTTTACTCAATAAAGATTTCATAAAAAGTTCTCCAAAAAACTAAGGTTATTTTATAAATAAAAATATGAAAATTATTTTCACACTTGACTAAGAGAATTATTCATTATTTACGTCCAATGTCAACAAATGAGTCAATAACTATTCTTCAATAATCACCTTGAACTCAATGTCTTCAAACGATTCCATGTTTCCTGGAATATTGAGACTTGATGAATTCATCCAATAACCATTAAATTGGTAACTAATTCATCATATTTAATACAATGATTTCTTCTTATATCGTCGATCACTACTGACCACCTATGATAATCAGTTGAAAAAAAATATAATACATACATAAAGTGTTCTCTTCACAACCTATTTTATTGTTTTCTGCTATTAAATAATGGTCATTATGTATTAAAACATTTAAACCAATTGTTTATAATTGATAATTAATCATATTCACACGACATATATAACACCTTGTTTTGGAATCTCTGTCTTGGTCATGTAAACAAGAAACGTTTAACAAATCTATAACAAGATGGTTATTTAGAATCTCCTGAGATAAAACCACATGATATATTTCATGTATTTTATAGGAAAAAATGACCAAACAACTATTTGTTGGAATGGGTGAAAGTTCCACAAAACTTATAGGATTGGTACACACTGTTGTGTATGGACCATTTCTAATAGAAGATAGAGGTGGATATTATTACATTATAACTTTTACTGAATAATTATGTAGATATGGTTATATCTACATGATGAGGTTTAATTTTGAGTCCTCTTATAAATTCAATGAATTCAAGAATGAAGAATAGAATCATATTGGTAAGAAGATAAATAATCTTCAATTAGATCTATGTGGTGAATATCTTAACCAAAAATCCATCAACATTATACAAGAGTTTTGGATTTTATCTCTAATAACTCCATTGTATCGACCATAGTGGAATAGTGTTAGTGAAATAAGGAATCACACATTGCTAGATATGGTAAGTCTGATGATGGGTCATGTAGATCTTTCAATGTCCTTTTGGTGATATGCATTAAAAAATGCAGCATACACATTAAAATGATTACCAAAAAATGCATAAAATGGAATTCCCTTTGATCTACAGAGTGAAAAGAGACATGTTTTTTCGCATACATGTGTAGGGGGTTGTGAGGAAGTCGTTATGTCCTTATGGGGAAACAAACTAGAACCCAGTGGAATGAGGTGTATCTTTATAGGGGGTCACAAGGGAATAAATGGATACACCTCATGAGAGGGATAACATCCTCAAAATGTATAGATGGAGAAATAAAAAATTAAATGAAGTTTATTCTCATGATATAAAAGAGTTGGTACATGAATAGATTCCATAGGTACCCATGGAAGACGTGCTTCCTAAAATACATGTACACCGTATGAGTGTAAGGTAGGTGTGAGAAACAAAGAGATATGGTTTTTTAGTCACCAAATATAGTGATTCATTATTGGTTGACAATGATGAACCTCTCCCCTAGAAGGAGGAAGTAGAGATCGCAAATGATTTAAAATGAAACGAAGCCATGAATTCTAAAATGGATTGAAAGTATCAGAAACAAGTTTGGTTTCCGGTAGATGTATAATTTTATGTAAATCCTATTGGATGAAAATGGGTATTAAAGAGGAAAATAGACGTGGAAGGTAAAGTAAATACTTAAAAAGAGAAAATAGTTGTTAAAGTGTTTTAAATAGAATCATGGAATTGACTATAATGAAACCTTTTTCCAGTTTCCATGTTTAATTCCATTAGAATTCTACATTCTATAGTATCTTATCTTGACTATGATATTTGATAGATGGATGTAAAAACTGCATTCCTTAATGGTAACCTATATGAAGATTTTGATATGACACAACCAAAAGGGTTTGTGACTCCATGTGATGCAAAAAAAATTCAAGTTACAGGGATCCATTTATTGATTAAAGAAACCATCCAAGTCATGGAACAATAAATTCGATGAATCCATCTAAGAATTTGGTTTTATAATGAATGAATATTTCTTATGTGTTTACCAGAGGTTTAGTGGGAATTTTTTTGTTATCCTGGTATTATATGTTAATGACATATTACTTATTGGAAATTACCTACTAGTTTTACAATTATTTCGGGACTAATTAAACAATTATTTCTTCATGAAGGATTTAGTGAAGCATCCTATATTTTAGGGATCAAGATCATTCAGGATAGATCCATGAGGATACTAGGACTATGTCAAAGAACATATGTTGAATGAATACTCGAGAAAATTATAATGGAATAATTCATGAAGGGATAGGGCCAGTGTCACATGGTTTACATCATTCATAGAAAATATTTCCTCAAACACAACATTAGAATGAAAAAATGAGTAATATAAAGTACGGTTCAATGATAGGATCAATCATTGATTCTATGTTTTGTAATAGACATTATGTTCCCTTTGCACTGAGTATGGTAGAAAGATATCAAGAAGATCTAGTAAAACACCATTTTATTGCTTGTAAGGATATCATTTTGTATCTAATATGGTCTAAGGATATGTTCCCGGTGTGAGGAGGAGATGGGTAGATGATCATCATATGTTATACTGATGTTAGTTTTTAGATGGATCCAAATGATCCAAAGTCACAATCAGGTTATGTTTTTTTCCTTAATGAAGGTTTTGTTAGATAGAAGAGTTAAAGAAGACATTTGTCGCTGATTCTTTTGTAGCGTTTGAGCATTTAGCAGCCTTTTAATGCCACCATGGAAATTTTTGGATTTGGATCGTTGTCCAGATGATTGATTTGGTTCCAAGTAGTAAATACAATATCACATTGTATTGTGATAATACTACAGTGGTGGATCTTGAAAAAGAGCCAACGTCACATCAACAGAAAAAACATATACTCTAGAATTATCACCAATTGAGGTATTTCTATCAAAGGGGTAAATGTTTTGTGAGTATTGTACCAATGGACGTGAATATGGAGTACAAATTGACTAAATTTCATCTTAGTAGAATAATTAGTATCATGTGAGAGCTAACTGGTTGAAAGTGTTACTATAAGTTGGATCTAGTGAAAGTTGGAGTATGATAGAGTCGGTGCCCTAGAACTAACTTATATGTACTTTATGATAAACATGTATTCATTGTTATAAATAATAATAAACAAATTATCACATCATTATTGTTCTTATGTATGACATAGTATGTGATAATGTCCTAAGAGTAGTTGTCTCACTAAAAGGTCATAACAGTTCCATGCTATGATGAGAACCCGAAAGTACCAAGATACTATTATTGAATATATTTTATAAAGATAGATGTTATAATTTGAGGGAAAAAATTATATAGGTAATTATGGGTGGAGACTAATAGTAATTTGAGGCCAATTCTAATGGTGTACACGCTTGGAAATATCCAGTATGTTATTATGAGAACGGGGCCAGCTAATAGGAAATCCACATTTATATGTGTCGTTCAATTTTACTATATTTGTACATGTGTATTGGTCCTTATATTTTGATATTATTGTTAATGAATATTATTATTCTCGTACATTGATGTATTGACTAAAACTGTAATGATATATGTTAGTGGTGAGGTAGGATATGTTAGGTGTGTCACAGGTAATATTGCCTTAATGAATAATGAGGGAAAGGATTTTCCCTTCTTTTCATTAACAAAATATAATATCGTAGACCATTTTATGGATATAATATAGCCTAAATAAATCTGTTTTAGTGGTTTACTATTTTAAAGATCAATTTCTATAGAGTTAAAGAAAGAGACATCGAGAACATTGGTTAATTGTACTTGTATGCAACATGCTTTATTTTAGATTTTATGATAATGGGATTATATTACACAGTAGGTGTTAGTATGAGGTATTATGTCATTGAGGAAATAACTTCTTTATATATGGGTTCTTTGGCAAGTTTGTAGATGATATCCTCGGACCTTAAGACGTTTTGCCTAATGGCACTACGAAAGCATCCTAGTGGGTCACACACTAAGTGTATCCAAAATCTTAGTTAAATAATGTATTATTATTTATTTTTTAACAAGTTGAATAAATATTATTCCCATACATGGTTTAATAATTATTCATGTATTCTTGGTCACATATAAATATTTATTTTCTATTTTAGTAAATAAAATATTTATTTTTTTATTTGCGAATAATGTAGTGATATTTATTTAATAAATAAATAGACACTATTCAAGGTCTGATAAATATTATGTGGAAATAGAGGACCAATATTTTATGTCTAGTGAGAAATAATAAATATTGAATATTATTTTATTAAATAATATTTATTTATAATTCGTATGTTAAGAACATGTTGAGAAATAATGATGTTATTATTAGTATTTGACATGGAGTTTTATTAGGATTAAATAAATAATTATTTGAACTTGTGAAATTATTCTATTTTTACACTACTGATATATAAACCTTGTTTTTTCATTAGATAATTCATGTTTTGGTGAAAAATGTATTTGGATAATTATCTAAAGCATATATAGCTCCATTCTCTAAGAAAACTCTCAATAATGGAGGGAAATCCTCCCCCACCAGATCAAGAAGAGTGTGTTGGATGCAGTTCTCAAGGAGATCAAAGTCGAACCATGAATGTGCAAGGATCTATCATCGTACCTCCCAATGATTCCATTGGCGCTATATGGAGATTAATAGAACACATGTGGATCACTCCTAGGGGGAGTCAATACTTTATTCTATCAATCCACGACACAACAATGCAGATCTTCTACCTGATTCATCAATTGAGATAAAATTCGAACAAATTGAATTCTCTAATTAAAAAAATTGTTATAAATAATATGTTGTTATCTTCCCTCTAGTTCCTGTGTAATTTCTATTTTTCGATTCTTTGATTTAATTCCATTTATTACGAAATTAAAAATAATGATAAATATCACATTAATCATTGATCATGGTAACAATCATAGTTGCACACCATCCATCACACACTTCTTTTATGCCAGAAATATTAATAATATTGGTATTGTTATGATTTTTCTATTGTAATAATAAAATAACTAATATTTAATTATTATTTAATATTTTATGATCTATGGATATAATATTTTTTCCCAGTATCTAAAACAAATTATGAAATACAGTGTCAATGATTACTATCTTTGATAGATAGTTAATTGATTTTACTATGTTATTGTTTTTTACTCATCTATTGGGTATATATTATATTCCAATTGCTAGAAGGTGTGAACAATGATAAAATATAATGGATTACTTTAAACTCACTCAATAACTTGGTTTATAGTGATATAATGATGTTCACTCTCCTCATCCATTATTATGGGTACATTTTGAATATTATCAATACATGTGTTTCCTCTTATTAACCTATATTTATAGTTTAAAAGGTATTAAATATATGTAATATTAGGATATATGATGATTTAAATAAGTTCCTACACTATTTTAATCCAATATCATGATGGGGAAAATGATTCACTATTTACATACTTCTTTTCATTCACAAAACTAGGTTTGAGGTATACCAAATATTCAACTGTCGCACTCATGTAATATTAGTGGAGATGTGTATTCCGCTAGTATCTTAGTATGATGTATCAAGGGTTAATCAGGGATATGAGAAAAATATTAAGGGGTGTGAGGTAACATTATATTTATTTTTGAGATATTATATATTTTTCACCAATACAATATACATTTAGGGTAAAAGGATACCACATTTTGGATATAGATGGAATAGTTGGATGTTACATGATAACTAGATTATCCTGTAGGATGAGTGGGATACCAAATAGAGCTATAAGTTCCTGGTATCTCTCTATTAAGATGTATTATGTGGATATCCTTTCATTTTCTTATATTATATATCATGGGTATATCTATAATTATATATATTCAATATTATTTTGTGAGCATGAATATGATGAGTTATGAGTATCTATTAAGTATCAATCATAAATATTATTACATTTTATGATTATATTTTTTAATATTTGACTTATCTACACTTTGATTATTTATGTTTCATATCTCCAAGTGTAGTTCATGGGTTAGTTTATTTATTATGATAATGATACTGACTATTTTTTCTTATACTTTCATTAGAATTCATGCATTTTACACTTTTATGTCCATAAAGATATATATATATATATATATTGGATGATCTTGGAGGATAATAATGAATAGTGGATTAGGTAATTTGTGGGTTATAGTATTCATTCCAATGGCCACATTAATTTCATTCTTATTTATAATTACCTTTCCCTATACCTATTCAGGGTATGTTATGAGTATATAATGTTTTATTTATTTCATATTTCATATTAGTATGGAGGTTTAGTTATATATTCATGTGTTATTTTCTATTCTTGATGATTATTTTATTATGGTTATTATATTTCATAATAGTGGGTAGCATGCTATATTTAGAGGCAATATCTCCCATCATTTGATTGTAAACCAATTTGCTGAACATTATACCCTAACATGTTGGAGTCGAGCTGGGGGAGTTAACATAACATTATATTATTATGTGAAACACATGTGATATGTTTTTTGTGTTTATCTAATAAACATTAAATTTAATGAAACTCGTGATAATCTTGATCTATCTTCATATGATGCAATATAAATTAAACAAAGAACATAATTTTTTCATACCTAAAATGTGACAACCTTTATCTTTAGCAATTCAATTCATTATGTTCATTATCAACCAAATATATATCCAAATTCAACTTGCCTCTAAAGATGATACATCATCTTATAGATCCTAGATCATATTGAGAAGATCGTAAACTAGAAAAGGGGTACTAAGTCCTTTTTCAAGACAAAAATAGTTATCTGAGAATGAAAATAGTTTTATCTAGAATTTCATGTATATAGTGTGCATCTAGGGTAGTGGTTAAAAACACTTTTATGGACAGCCCTAATAGAATTAATTCTCTTGGGAATTAGGTTCATTCTCATGGTATCCAAAAGTTACTACCTGTTTCCCTTGTATTCATTGAATTCTTCAATAAATATTATAGGATATAAATGAATGATATTATGATTCATAATCAATGTACACCACATGATAAAATGTGGTAGTCATCCATGTATTCGATATCTTATATCATATTCCCATCATACTCTCAAATGGAAACAATAATAGACTATAGTATAGGCATTATCATGCATTTTATCACCAATTATGATTCAGATATATCATAATATTTTATTTCCTTGATTTTAGTTTAACTCTAACAATATCCAAAATTAACTAAAATCCAATAAGGCACTTATGAAAAAACATTATAACTATTTTTTAATCCATCCAAAATTATTTTGGATACATTTTATCAAACTCTCTTTATTTTCGATTATTTTGTTTTTCCAAAATAAACTATTTTTTAAAAGGACAAACTATTTAAAATTATAGTCCTTTACAACATTGAGAGAAAATTGAAATATTGATTTGATAGATTAAAAAAAGATTAGCCTTTATAAAATAATCAGTCAAACTACAAAAATAAAGGGGTATTGTGTGATTTAGAGCACACTAATCACACCGAGATTCATTATTTCATTTCACCTTTACACCACTATGGTAAAATGAATTTGTATTGAAAAGTAACAATATAACAACAAAATTTACATCATGTATGATTCAATATTTAAATTTTTTCACTATTAAAAATGATAATTTCAAATTATTGATGATTTCATTGTAAGTTGAGGTGATTTGGAGGCCCATGATGAAATTGATGAAAAATGGAACAAATTGTAAAAGTTCTCAAGAATATATGGAGGCTCAAACAAAAACACTAGTTAATAAGTGTGTCCAAATGGGATGAAATATTTAATCATGTCCAAAATTTAGTGGACTTAAACTCTTATGAATACACCCAAACCAAATTGGTCTATAAAGATGGCCACGTAGACTGATCTTTCCATGAAATAGAATCTACATGAAGTTGAAGGTTCTGCTCTACATTTTGACAATATCTCCCATTTTATTTATTAAATAGATATAATATTTGATAGCGATATATTCAATATGTGGGTAAATAAATTTATAGTTTTTTCAAATGTGAGATATGGCTGTATACCAACCCAAAATCAAGGACCAAGTGGTATATTTAAACCTTGGTGCCCAAAAACACCTCCCTTTAGTCTATAAAATAGACCCTAGGAACCACATTTGTATGTGAAAATAAGGGAAAATATCTTCCATTTTGAATATTAAAATGATTCATAAAATCATTATAGATGTTCTGGATGCCCCTCTCCTCATGTAGGGGGGGATGAAGGAGAAGTTCCACCCATGTATCCTCCTTCTGATGATAAGATAAGCAGTGGACAATCATTTCCAGGGAGTTACACACACATGGGGAGGATGTTCCTGAAATTTTTATTCTAAATTTTTTTTATAATATATGTGTGAAACATCTCATTTCTATTTTATCATAACATGATTATTCTATTAATGAATTTTTTATGTTTAATAAAGTGATACACTTTTTATCTCAACACAGATTGTGTTGAGATTTCAAGTGCGAAGTATGGTTTATTTAAATTGGATATAAAATATATTTATTTATCTCTTAACTACAAGAGATATCAATTTTAATTGGTATATAGCACTCTATTATTTTGTTCCAAACCTTGATAACATGATTTTTATGTAAACGGTTGGTTCTTTATGCATCGATTTAAGAGGTAGTAGGGGAATCACGATCCTGAAAACCCTCAACCAAAGGACATCATTAAGAAATGTGTATTTTATTTTATAATGATGAACTGAAATAGATGTGTATTGAAAATTATATTAACGCCTTATCTCAAAATTCGTAAAATGCAACTATTCTTTATCAACTAATAAACTATTTAATTATGTTATTTTTTTAAACAGTTCTAAAAAACCACCCCATCTTTTAGTCTTTTTATACGAAAAATACACACATTAATCCACCAACTCTCCATAAGAAATGAGCAACATTCTAACCAATTCTATAAAATCATATTTACATCATTATCAATTTGGCATGTCATGATATATATTTCAAATTTTGGAACTATTTTAAGGGATCTCTTTGGTTTGTGGTGTTTTTTTAGAAAAACATTGTGTATTTTGTAAATATTGGAGTCATTTTATTTTTCACGTATTTTAGTTGTTTTATAAAAATAATTATTCTTTAGTACTTGGTAATTATGTTATATTCACCATTTGATTCACTTCCTTTTAAACACAAACTAGAGATAATCTTTTGGCATTAACACTGAGAAGCACTGAACAAATCCCTTGAATGAGGATACAAAATAGGAAGACACTATTCTTGATCCTTATTATTTTTATAAAACCAACATCATGAATACAATAACCTTTCATAATATGGATGAAAATAATCTAACATTAAAATAACTAATCTCAACTGATTTACAGATCCATCTTGCATACATTAAAATATAAGGAGAAGCACCTAATTTTAAAATTAAAACCAATTTGATTCAATTATTACCAAAATATAATGGACTAGATAGAGAAGTCCCACATAATAAATTAATTAAATTCCCTACTGTATGTTAAAAATTAAAACATACTAATGTAGATGAATGAGTAGTTATGCTTAGGTAATTACCAATCTCTTTATGTGACATTGAGATGTATTGATTATAATATGTTAACTCCCCAATTAGAGGCTAGGTGGACATGAAATTTCTTTTTCTCGAAACATACTTCCTAGAATCTCATAGTGAAATAATATGGAATAAAATTTATGGAACTAATAGATAACAACGGGAAACACTTCACGAATAATTCGAATGATTTAAAAGGTCATTTTTTAGTTTTCCACACTATCAAATAAGAGAGAAACCTTTAATACAATACTTTTATAAACGTTTAATTCGAATTGATCATAACATGATTGATTTTGTTGTAGGTGTTTCCCTAGTAAAAAATACTCCAATCACTGCAAGTAATCACATCAAAACATAACACAAAACACTCATATGTTTGTTACAGGGTTTTATATACCCATAAAAGGTGTATTGGGGTTCAATGATCCAAATTTGAGAAAAAGGATGAAATTTATTTGAAGAGGTTAGTAACACACTCCAAAAAATTTCTCCTTACCAAGATATATCCGAACCTCGTCCTATAATTCAGTTCGGTAACTATTTCGCTGACACCCACTATTCCGACCAGTAAACCCAATTGAGATATTATTTTGAGAGTTATGAGGTAACCATACAAGGTAGCCCCTATAACCATCTTATTAGGAAAGAACCACACTATCCATCCAACACTGGATGGGATGATAACCAAGAATATAGTAAATTGGGGTATTATAACTAACCTCAACAACCCTAGAACCAACTGGGGCACTACTAATACCACTTAGAAATCCTCATCCACTACAAAAGAACATTACAATAGCCCCTACCAAACCTGAGTCTAAGCCTGAGTACATGATGAAACAAATTGAAAATAAGAACCTCTAATTCCAAAAAACCAACCAATAATGCATACAAGACCTAAAAAATAATTTTGGATGACTTTCCAACTCAGTGGAAGAAATAAAAATTCAAGTGTCTGGATGACTACCATCTCAACATATTACCAATCCCACAGAAAAAGGTAATGTATGTGTTATCACACTTCTTAGTGGTAAATAACTTTCTCCTTTTAGTGATTCTAAAAATTAAGTATGTTCTCATATTGAAAATTTCATTTATCTACCCTCAGAAAACTCAAGTGAATAAAAAAATAAAAAGGATTAAAAATTTAATAATGAATATTCACCTGAACAACTCATTCCTCTTCCATTTCCCCAGAGAATATCCAAATCCAAGAAAAAATTTTCTTTTGGAATTTGTAATGAAATCACTGATACATTTAAAAAGATACAAGTTAATATTCTTCTCTTAGATGTAGTTAAAAACATTCCATTAAATGGTAAATTTATTAATGAAATTTTCACCCATAGATTGTGACTAAAGTTTAATGAGAGATCAACCTCTGAAAGAATGTATTAGCATTGATAAATATAGAAATTCCAACCAAATAGAAGGATACATGATCTTTTATTATTCCTTTTACTAGACGAAGACATTATTTTTTGAAGCTATGCTTGATTTAGGTGATTCTATTAATGTGAGGCCTCACTCTTTTTATACTTATCTATAGGTTGTATAGATTCAACCAACATGCATAATTGTGTAAATTTCCATCTATAGTACCCCAAACAAAACAAGAGTGATCAGTTATGTGCTAGTGAAAGTAAATAATCTCATTTTCCCTGGAAAATACAACATTCATGAGATGGAAGATTCCAAATCCCAAGGACATGATCCTCTCATACATGGAAGTCTTTTCATTAAAACAAAAAAGAAAATAATCAATGTTCAAAAAGTTATGATTTCTATTTATTTTAGGGGAGAAAAGCTTAGTTTCAATATCCTCGATCTATCAAAAACCCAGTTAAATTGAACTCCAGTCTTCTTATCTATTCGATGGAAGTGCCCTCTCATGAAAAAAACAACAATCTATCCTAGACCCATACTCTAATATGTTTTCTTATTCTTCATTATTTTATTATTTGTGTTGTGATTCATATTTTTAGTGATGTGTGGGTTTTTAAAACTATAAATAATATGTTTTAAATGATGATTTATTGGGAACTAAGGATCCTATGACCATTGATGATAAAGATCATCTTGTAAATGATTATTCATCATCTGGGGATGTTAATATTGACTAGTTAGATGATATCATTAACCTTTCACTTTCACATTCACTCCCATAAATCTAAAATCCCATTTAATTGGAACTTAATCCACTAACTGAAACATTTAATATTCATATATTGAGAATATAAAAGTGTTGCATGTTATCATTTATAGTTCACTCCCCTAGAGTATGAATTACAATTTATTAAATTTTTTAATGGAGAATAAACAATAATTGTGATAGATAGGTGCATACATTCTTTATATTAGTCCACTAATTTGTATGTACCATATATTAGTAATTTATGAGGAAAAACTGGTGATGCAGGCATAAAAAAGACTGAACTCCAACATCCTTGAAGTTATTAAAAATGAGTAACCAAATTAGTGGTTGCTGGAATCATTTACCCCATCAATGAAATCTAATGGGTTACTCTAAATCATGTAGGTCCTATGAAAACTGGCATTAAACTAATAAAAAATGAAAAAAATGAATTGGATATGACCCATGTGTAAAATAGTTGGCATGTCTATATAGACTACAAATTTCTAAACCAGAACACTAGAAATGACCATCAACAATTACCATTAATTGACCAGATTCTTGATGGCATATAAAGTACTTCCAACTACTTCTTCCATTATAAGTATTATGCATAACTTCAAATCTATATTTTCCAAGAGGATTAATAAAACACAACATTTAATATCCCCTTTGGAACATTTTCATATAAGAGGATGTCATTGGGTCTATGAAATGATCCATTTACTTTCTAGTGATGCATGGTTAGTGTTATTTCAGATTACCTAGAGAAATGGCTGGATGATTTTATGGACGATTTCACTATTTATGGATCCTATTTTAATGATTGTTTGAGTAGTATTGGTTCAATCCTAAAATGTTTTATTGGAAAGAGTCTTGAATTAAATCATGGGAAATTTTATTTCATGGTGAAATAAGGTACAGTACATGAACACTTCATTTATGGGGATTGTATCCAATTAGATAGATAAAATGTATACATCATTTATTCCCTACCATTCCCCTAAAATTGTTTGGATGTGAGGTCTTTATTACGTCATGCTAGATTTTATCATTGTTTCATTCATGAAATTAGGAATATTGCACTCCCCTTATCCTTCTTACTCTGAAAATAAAAGGAATTTGTTTTTGATAAATACCATGAGGATTATTTTAATAAATCAATACGTAGTCGGACGTCTCCCCTGGTAATCCAACCACCATGTTTGGATTTACTATTTGAGCTCATGTGTAACGTTTATAACTATGCAGTTGGGGAAATATTATCACAACAGGTTAATCATGCTCCACATGTTATATCCTAGGGCTCATGAACACTAGATCCTACCCAATAAAACTACTCTAAATCATAAAAACAATTCATTTCCCTTGTCTTTTTCTTGGTAAAATTTATTTCATACCACTTAGGGTCCAAAGTAATTTTCTTCTAAAACCATGCAGCTCTTTGGAATCTCTTTAAGAAATAGGAATCCAAACGATGTCTCATTTGTTGGATTCTCTAACATGGGGAATTTATTCTTAGAATTGGGGATCAAAATGGACCATATAATATTTTATTATACCACATTAGTAGTATTTCCAATTAATTGGACCACCATATTGATTTATCCCTCCACATTTGATAATTCTACTTTGATGAGAAGCTATGTGAAGTCGTGGACCTTACCCCTTGGTTTTCATACTTTGTGAATTATTTAAAAACATATAAGGTAAAAAAATATTATAGCACTTTACAATCCCAAGGACTTAATCATGAGTCATGGCAGTATATTGGAGATGACCCAAAATTGTGGATAATTTATAGTGTGTAGGTTGTTCATCAGTGTGTCCCTAACCTTGAGTTCACCTTTTTAGCTTCTACCACACTTTGAAATGAGGGGGAAACATTTTCTCTCAATGTATATCTCTAAAGGTCCTTGACTATAGGCATTATTTCCCATAAATTTTATTGATATTCCAATAGATTTTTTAAGTTAGACACATGATTTTAATTAAAAGGGAATATCTCCACGGTGAATGAAATCCCCCAACAAGCCATGTTATTTTGTGAGATATTTGATACATGGGGAATTTAATTCATGAGGACTATTCCAAATTAATTTATATTTATTTTAATCTAATTTTCTATTTAATCGGTTTATAAATGGGTGGAAGCAATTGCTATAAAGACCAATGAATCTTGAGTGGTTTTTGATTTTGTAAGATATCATATATTCAGTAGGTTTAGTTTTCCAAGCATCAAAATTAGTGATTAGGGTTCAAATTTTTTAAATCAAAATGTTAAAAACATTATCCATAATTAGTATTTTTTACATAACGTATCTACTTCCTATCACCCACAAACTAATGGGAAAGTAGAAATTTAAAATTGGGAAGTAACATCATATCATGGAAATATTGTACAAGCCAATAGTAAAGAAGGAAGTTTACTCTTGGATGAAGCACATTGAGCATACCGTATAGTTTAAAAATCCCAATCGGAATATCACCATATCAAATTATGTTTGGAAAGTATATTCAACTCCCTGTGGAGGTAGAGATCCAGGCATATTGGTTTATTAAACAATGTAATATAAACCTATCAGATGTATGTGAGGATTGGAATATGAATATTCTGGAGCAGGAAGAATTTTAATGAGACTCATATGATAACTCTAATATCTATAAAAAGAGAACCAAGGTTGCGCATGATTTCCTCATCATTCATCGTAAAATAAAAATTGGGAATAAGGTCCTCCTTTACAGAGAACGACTTTTGTTACATCTAGGTAAGCTTCATTTTTTCTATTTTGGACCATACACTATTATTAATGTCTATCCATTTGGTGTATTATTTGGTTAGAATGAAAAAACAAAACAAACATTCACTATTAATGTAAAATAGTTGAAGAACTTTCATTAGATCATTCTCGAGTCCCCTATAGAGGAAACACATGGTCATGAAGTAACATAGAAGTGACACCTACCAAGTTTTATCATTCCTTCCCACATCCTATTTTCATATAGTAATGATACTATAAACACTAGGTGTGTTTGTGAGGGGTGGGGGTGGACACATTCCTTGGTAATCAAGGATTTGTTTTCATATTTATTCTCTTTTATATTTTTCACTGCTACGTAGTATTTTTAATTTTCACTACATTCTTAAGTTCATTAGTATTTTCATATATGTTATTCTATTTCTCTTTTTCTCTTGTTGCATAATATTTTCTCCCCCATTATACCAGAATACTCATTTTTTATTCCCACGTAATAAAATATATTAATGAAAATTGAGGATAAATTTCCCTACTTTATGTTTTTTAACATTAAAACAGAAACCTCATTCACTAATGGCATGTGAGATTTAGAAAGAATTTAACATTTTGCTTTAATTTTTTTAGTAAATTTGTTTTTTCGATTATATAAATGGTTATATCAGTATTAAATCTTTTAGATGACTGATACCCTCTATGTGATTAGTTTATGGGTTAATAATTTCACTAAACATCTCCACACATCCTTACACTCAACCATGATGTTTGAATATTTATTACATAATTGAAGCTAAATATACGTTTGGTTAATATTCATAATCATTCCAAAATTATTTTACTATTTTTCTATTACATATTCAATAATATTCATTATTGTATCGAACTGACTTTTCATGTGTACCTATTGTTCAGCAATTTTATTCCCTAAAAACATAAATAAATATTGAGGGGAATTTTTAATGTAGAAAATATGTGGATATCTACTTAATAATATTATGGTTTGAATTTTAGGAATTCCTAATTGAGTGGGTCTTGAAATTTTATTGTAAAGGATGTATGGAATGTTGGTTGGAAAGAATCATTATAGAAGGAAAAGTTTAAAATTACATATATTTACAGGATAGAAAATGGAAAGAATAACCCATAATGGTTGTCACACAAACACATTAGGATTTATAGGAATATTTTACTAATATATAATCTTTCTTGGAAAATTCTTATACACATCCTAGAATTTGATTATGATACATTTTATGAGACATTTTTTTCCATGATCACTGATAATAACTCATTGGTGTGGTTTTTGATTTGATCACATTGATATCAAGAATTAAATTTTCATTAAATGATAATTCTTCCTGATGTTGGGAATATCTCCAGGAATAATGTTTAGTAATGTGACTTTTCTGTGATTGTAAATGTTTAGGTGTGGGGGTGTGATTTCACTGCCATTCACTATTTTATTTCACACGTAAACCACTATATTAAATTGGTTTTGTATTGAAAATTAAAAATATAATAAAAACATTTAATTCATGATTGATTCAATTATTTAATTTTTTTTACTATAAAAATGGGTTTTTTGAATCGTATTAGTGATTTCATTATTGGTGCAGTTGATATAGAGGGTCTAGGATGAAGATAAAGAATAATGGACAAAATTGCATAAGATCTCAAGAACATATGTGGGATAAAATTCACACTTATGCTAATATGTGCATCCAATTTGGATGAAATTTTCTGATCTAATCCAAAATTAATTGGGATTCAACTCCTATGAATACATAAAATCATAATTTTTCAATCAAGGGGCCAACATAACTAATCCTTCCAAGAAATAGAATCTCTATAAATTTAAATGTTTAGTTCGGTAAATTTGAAGCATCTCCAATTAAATATTATAAATGGATGACAAAATTGATAGGTAGATAGTAAATATTTAGGAAAATTACATTATAGTTTTTTCAAAAGTGATATAAGGTTATCTATCAACCCAATACCTTGGTCTAAGCGGTATCATGAAATATAAATTCCCAAAATACCTCCCATTTTGTCTATAAAATGGACCCCTGAGAACCTCATTTGTAAGAATGAACAAGAGGAAAATATCTTCCATTTTGGACACCCAAATGAGTCCTATCATTATCCCATATTTTCTTTAGGGTGTTATTATTATATTGGGTCAAGGATGAATTCAAAGTTCCACCGAAGCCTCCTCCTCCACTTGATGGAAAACTAAACACCAGACGATAGTTTCATGGGAGATAAAAAACACTTTTATAGGGATTTAAAACACTTTCTATTATACATGTTTTATATAAATTGTGTGTTAAACATTCAATTTATGTTTTATGGTAGCTTTTTTCTCCATTTAATGCTTTTTTTTAGATTAATCAAGTGAAACGGAATTTATCTAAACACTGATGTGGTGGAAATTTCTAGTGAAAATAATGGGTTGTTATGATTGTACCATATAAGAAACCTCATTCTCAATAACATATATGATATATTAGAATTATTCGGTAGACATCACTCTATAATTTAAGTCCAAACTTTGACAACATGATTTTTGTGTCAAGGGTTGGTTATTTATGCATCGTTTTAAGTTGAAAGAGGGGAATCATGATTATAGAAAACCTTATCTAAAGGATTCCATTAAAACATTTGTATTTTTTGAAACAATTAACAACCCAATATGCTTTCTAAACTTTAAATTACATACTTCTATAATTACTATAAAAAACATATTTCTTTATCAACTATTTCACCCTTTCATTAATTACTTTTTATTTAAAAACTATTTTCAAAACCCCAGCCCATATTTTAGTGAATTTTATTAAAAATATTCACTCTAATCCTACAAATATCCTTGATATAAAACCTAGGCTATACTATGTTCTATAAAATAATATTTAAATCATATTCAATTTTACATGTCATAACAATGCATCCACACACATACTGACATCTCCGTAAAAAGATTTCCAATAAAATATGATTCATATACATAATATGTATACCTATATTATGCCATTAACATTAACATAGATTAACCACTAAATATTGAATAATTTTGATCTAGTATCATCCATCTCAAATATTCTTGATTCTATGGAAAAAATAACCTGATCGCTGAATATGTCACATGTAATTCATCTATTAGATGATAACATCACATGTTCCTCATCAAAATATTTTAACGCATCATATGTGACTCAAAAAATAATGGAAACAAAGTTCCTTATTTTAATTCAATCAAGGGTAATATATACTTTCTCATCACTCAAGTGGAAAAATCACATCATGGTTGAGATAAAACAGAAAGCATGATCAACATTAAACTATACAACCTCTTTATTTTCTATGCCTCATGGATTTCATATAAAACGTATGAATGTGTGAAGGTTCTCAAGATAGGTATCTCACCTGTGAGGACCCATATACATAAAACAACCCCTCAAAATTTTTTCAGGGCATTTTGGTACATAGTGGGAGTTTAAAGGTGTTCTAGAGGATATAAGAGAGTTCTGGCCTTTCAGAGTGTCACCACAACATTGGGGTGGGTGTTGGGGTGACTATTTTTGATTTAATGTCCTGGGTTATAATGTTTACATGATTTTTTTTTACCCTTAGGTGTTTTGATTTGGGTGTGTGGTGTTTGGTGTACCATAGCCAGTGAAACATATTGTCTGGTTGTTTTGGTGGCTGTATTGGCTGGGGGTTTTCCACATGTAAAAAATGAAATTGGGAAAATACTAGTGTGGGATTAGAACCAAGCATGTCACTAAACATGGAACATGATTGGTTACCATATGAGATACAAGTATAATTTCTTCCTCCATTTTAGGGATATAGAGTTGGTGAGTAAAAAATTACTAAGAATTTTGTGATATGATGTAGTACCTATTCATGGTGACTGTCTAGTTATCAAATAACATTAGAACACATCATGGAAAAGGTTATGTTGGAAGTAAATTTGTTTTTAAATTTTTTGAATTTTTGTGGTTGGAATCTTGGATTATGGATCTCATATTTGATTGGACTCACCATAGGGGTTTTGAGGACCCCCCATCATGGTGAAGTCTGGTGAAACCTCCTATTTAAAAGGTGATTTAAAAATTTTATTGGTATCCTTCTATTTTTTATCTTTATCCTTAGTTAATCCCTTGACCTCTCATCACCATCTAGTTACACCTCTTGGAAATTTTAATGCCTTGGTTTTTCCTGATTACAACCATGAAAATGGAGGTACTATTCTTTCCCCCCACTTTGGCAGTATTTTTATTATTCTTCCATTTAAATGTTTTTTGTGCTATAAATCACTTATTTTGGGTCAAAAATAGGGTGGGGATTTATTATTCATTACCATTCATTGCTTATGGTAGGGTATCTATTAGTGGTGTATAAATTTGATCATCTATTATTTCTTAGAAAATGATGAACAATCATTGAGGGAAATGGATCCTCAAACACTCCTTTTGTGAGAATTTGTGGAAATTTCACGCTTTTTCATCATTTCGGTCAACATTATATGTTGAAACAATCATATAATTAATTGTATTTAATTTAAATTTATGAATATGAGATTTTTCACATGTTATAACTTGTTTTATGATTTTGTTTATGAGGCTATCCATTTCCATTTCTATTAATGAAAATCACTACAGTTGTTAACCATGTCTGTGTTTTGGATTACATGATCAGGGAACCTTTTTGTGATTATTTTAGGAATCAATTTGAAAAAATGTATAAAGAATGTATTGTGACTAGTTAACCATTTTCCCATGAAATTATATAATTGGGTGAGAATATCCATTAATGTAATGAAAAATCATGATTAAAACCGTCTTTTAGGAATCTAAAAATTTATTTGGTGAATGTTTAATTGATCCTATAAAATCTAGTTTTATTTCTACCATTTCCATGTATTTGTGTCCAAATATAGTGAGAAATAGTTTAGTGATGTTACTAACAAGTTTTGGATGCAAAATGTGCTAGGAAGCAATACTATGGTTGGTTGGGATATGATAGGATAAGTGTTTATATATGATTATTTAGATATGATGATACAGTGGTGAGAAGGATAGGTTGTTATGATGGATTGGAAATATATGTGATGATGGTAATTGTGAGGTATACAGTTTTGTGTATGGTGTGTATATGTAGATTCCCGATAGTGATAGAAATCAGTGTTAATAATAAACATGAAATGATGAAATTAAAAAGGCATGGGTTGAAAAAAAAATAACTGTGGACTAAAATCAATGTTTTCTAATTGGATTAATAAATGAAATTTTGTTGGTAACTAGTAAATTTGGATACTAGTTCACTTGAAAATTGAAGATGAAATATGGGTTATTTGTGACTTGTTTGTTTTGTCTTTATTATAAGTTGTGGAAGAGGTTGAGGGAAGATGACATGAGTTACAATGGTGGTTGTGTGAGATTTTCTAATTGAGTTGTATGTGAACCCCATGGATGGAGAATTGTTTTTTTATTTATGTATCATGAATTTTTCATTTTTATATATGTTACCACTGAATTTTACTAACAATTAAATAATTTAATTCATAGGGATATATTTTGGGAAAACTGGGAACCCTCAGAAAAAGCAAGACAAAAAGAAGATCATGCTTTAAAATATATCACAAGAATATTCAAGGAAATTTAAAGAGTATTAGTATAATTCAATAGATATATGCTCTATTAAATTGAGGTTAACATCATCTTTCAGCTATCCACAATAAGATCCTCATAGTGGTAGGTCATCTTCTAACATAATTGAATTTACTCCTCCCAAATAATTTTCCTCCCTTAAAGCCTCATGTCAGTATTTGGCTTTGATTGTTGATCTAATGGGTTTATTCATCATTAATAATGACTCATATTATTCTCTAAAACATATTTTTATCCTCTTTTGGAAATTTTAAAGAGAGAACCTCTTATAGTATGACTTCCTTTGATTGAATAATGATATATAGGAAATTTGATTTTTTAGATTCCACTATTCCTTCCTCATTTAACAGACCATCAATTGGATCTAGTTTCTAAGACACTAAGTTATGATTCAAGATTAACATAGGAAAATATGGTTATGGAATGTTTTTAGGCTCAAGTGTATCCAATGATCCTTTCTAAACCGGATCAATGTATTTAATTTAGTCACCTATCTGACCTTGTTCCTTATTATCTTCTTTAGTAACCTCACATTCCAAAGTTTTGGGTTCATGATTTGGATGTTATTCATGTATCTCTAAATTAGTATCCCTTGGTTTGGAATACTAAGAGTAGTCCATTCAACTTATGTTTTTCTTGTATTTATTAATTGTTTAGTATCCCAAGTTTAATCACCATTTTTTTTAATTTTTCTACCTACAAAAAAAATATTTCTATCTTGAGAGTCCTCTTAATACTCAAAGGAGGTCGAACTGGAGTCTCTTTACCCTTGAACAACCTCAAATTCAGTTGTTTCCTCCAAAATTCATTGGATAATATACAACAATTTAAATGGAACAACTTTTACTCCCTTAAATGGGCCATCCTTTTCTCCATTATATTTTTCTGTTTCCCAACAATCATCATCAAAATTTCCCATACTGTCACCTCAAAGAATTTCTAACATCTTATAGGAATTTACTCATAAGATCACCTTCATCTTGGAACCATCGGAAGAGGATAATAAGGTTTCAAGCAATATAGCATTACATGGATGAAATAGAAGTCAGTTTTCCTATAATAGGATGACTCAAAGAAATCGGATGGATTGGATCCATATTGGGTACCAGTTCATTGAGATACATCGATCTTTCCAGACCTTGCACCCAAAGCTAGAGAAGGATCTTAAGAAGCACATACCACTAAATTAGGTACATGAACCTTTTCAACTCCATTAGAGCATGTTTTTAACCAAGATTACCATCCCTTAAAACCTCTTTAATGGTAACAGATATGAGAATAATTTTTAACTGGTGTAATCTCTATCCCTTTATTTTCATTTCCTGAAAAACTTGTGAAATACATCCATATTTGAGCATAAATGACCAACAAATTAGATGCGTTCATCCCAATCTGACTGGAACATAAATTGTTGTTCATAGAATAGATACTAGGAGATTTTATTTTACAATTATTTATAGAATCTATGAAAAGAGATATTTACTTACCATTTGAATGAATACATCAGTCATTCTATAGGTGGCCCAAACAAAAACATAAATAACAGAAATCATACCAGGAATCATACAACACTAGTTGATGACCTATAAACTCTTTACTCACCTCTATACACAAATATTCAAGGCCTATATATGTCTACGTCTTTAAAAATTTGTCTATCAAATTGGTCACATTGGGATATTTAATGATTTAATAATTTTAAAAAACATCTAATGTGGTTCCCCATCATTTGAAGGATTGAGAGATTTTGGAAGGGTAGGGGAAGCCCAAAAACTAACCTATATTTTTATGTAAGGGTGATATTTTGTCCAATGAAATTCATATTATTAAATAAAAATAAATAATTTAATACATTGATAATAACACTAGACCATGGACTAAACAACGGTGAGTTCTTCTGCACTAGAGAAGTGAAGAAGAAAATAATAGTTATCTAGTAACCCAATGACGGATCTCTCCTTCAGATTCCATGCATCATTGATAAATATATCAAAAATAAAAAAAATTGGGATCCTAATATTGAAATTTTCCACCAAGGATAACATGTGGAGTGAAGTTTCTTAAGTGAAATCTTGGAGGGAGAGGGAAAGTTTTGAGTCCCCAAGGTGAAGAGACAAATCATTTAGGATACGATGGATGCAGGGGAAGTCCGAAAGATGTTATAGGTTTGTAGGGGAAGATCATTTAAGCCTTCCCCCTTTATGAAGAAGAGATTATGCCTTGAATTACCATCATTTTCTACTCATAGGGGATCATCCATTCCCAATATGGTTCATCATTATCACTTGTATCCAAAGTTAGATAAAATTAATAATTCCGAAATGTTTTGGGTATTGTATTTTTTCCTCAATATCTATTATAGTTGTGAAACTAATGTCTATTCAACCCCTCTAACCCACTCTTCCTTCGATAGTCATGATGTTGAAAACTGGTGTTATGAAAACCTTGTGATGGTGAGTATATGATATGTGGGGAGGGTTATGCATAGTAGGAGGAGGGGATGAGGATGATTTCCTTCACATTCATGATTTCCCACTACTCTAGATTTATGGTTGTGTGATGAAAAAGATTATGATGTAGTAGTGTAGTGATAGGTGTGAATGATATCATTTATGGATTTAAATGATGATGGGTCCTACGAGAGGGTGGGGTAGGTTGTGTTGTCACCAAAGACATATTAGATGAGACATAATATATGAATTCTGATTGATTCTAGTTTGGGGTGCGAGAAATTTTGAGGGTGGGGTATGTAGGGATGATTATAGAAACACATCAATGTTTGATGGATATGTGATGCAGTGACATTAAATACATGGGGACACATGACATTTGATGGTGTGGTTTGATAGTAGAAAATTAGGGTAGAATTTTGTTGTGGGTGACTTTTATTATATTAATTTAATGTTTTGTTATTATAAATGGATTATTTATTTGGTGGGAGATCCATTGTGTGTTTTGGATATGATATTTGACTTTTTTAGGTGCTTATTGGTTTTAATGTTTAATCATGGGTTCAGTATTATACTCTTTTCATGTTTTCATGATTTAGATTGGGTATGATCTTATTGAGTATACATGTTATGTTCCCCCTATACATATATAAAATATTTTCAGGTTTCTAGGAGGACTTCATAGACCAAGACTGGAATTACTAGCTTGTGATTTATATATATTTTTCAGTTGAGTCCATAAAATTACCATTCTGTACTTTTTATGGAAACTTTATTTGTATTAATTTTACATTGTTCATGTATTTTGGGATGTTTTTATATAATTTTTATTTCATTATATTTGGTTTTGTATGGGTTGATATCCTATCTTGTGATCATGATTTTATACTTTGGGTAATTCCTCCAATATGTGTGCCTTTCCTTACACCCTCTATGATAGTCACCAACTCAGGGACTATTTGAGGAATGAATTGGGGTTTATTACCTATAATCCATTATTTTTTACCTGATAGGGAGACCTTTTGAGGGATGGGGTCATGAAATAGTGGTATCAATGGTTTTGGATTAGAGATCAGATGGATCTTTTGGGTAGGAACTATTGAGGACTATTTGTGTAAGTAGATAAATGGAATTAGTAGAGCGTGGTGTGTGAAATAAACCAGGGAGACCAGATTGGGAGTAGGATTTTATGGACTCCATTATCTATTGTGAGTAATTTGTGATTATTAAATAATCAAGTGAATTATTACTACTTTCAGGGAAGATACTAAGGTGATATACATGTATGATTTTGTTTGATTTGGTTAAATATTTTGAAAAAAATGAATTTAATTGAATGAACAATGAAATTATATGATTCTAGTATTAAGAAGATTGTTTTTTTAATAGGAATGAATCTTAGTTTTCATCCACATGAAACCCATACATTTGAGGTTCATCATGCTGATCTAGTTAACATCATATGATCAATCAAATTTATGGGGATGAGTCATTGAAGATTTCCTTAAAATGTTTTCATTGATAATGTATATCATAATACAAGAGGAGAATAAAAACCCTATATATGGAGCATTGGATGGAGGATTTTTACATATAATTTGGTTTTATTTGACTACGAGCCTGTGAAAATTTCAGATTCAATTGAAGGATGTTTTTTTATTTTATCATGACCATTTTCCTAATGAGTAATCTATAGAAAGACATCTGGAGGAGGTTATATGTCCCACGATCAGATATGTGATGTAATAAACCTACCTACTAGGGCCTGCCTATCTAGAGGAAGGTTGAGAAACCACTACCCCAACCCAATATCCAATAATCTAGGGATTGGAGACTTGAATTGTGAAGGCATAACTAACATGAGAGGTGTAACACCCGACACTTTTATGTTATATAAATCATCAAAGGAATATTTTTCTACACAACACTTGCTTGGCTTGCTTTACACGCAATCGCGACCTTCCTCGATAGCTTGCGTCGTACGTAATACCGAGTTTCGCTAAACAACAATATGCTATTAAAACTAGCCGTTATGAATAGTAATAACCACTTTTTGAAATTTTATAAATTTTATTTTTCAAAATGGACTTCATTTTTGGACTCAGAATATCGAAATTAGCCTAGGGTGAAATTTTGGTATTTTTCTGAAAACTTTCAATTTTTGATGAATAGTGAAACCACTAAGTGGTAGGTTAAAAACTGAATTTTGCATAAAACTTAATTTTACCGCTTCTGTGAATGGAATTTCAAAAATCCGAGAGACACGGTTAATATCAAGGACTAAAATGTGGTTCAATGAGATGAAAATAATTTTTTGGTGAATAGTAACTTTTTACTATTTTTACCGCGGTTAATAGTAAATAGGGTAACTAAGGGTAAATATGATATTAATATTACCCTAACACATGTCCTAATTCTATTGGACAAGTGTAATTCGACCAAAAACAAACTTAGGAATAAAATATGACCATTTAGGCCCACTTGGATTAGATTAGGACATTTATTATTAATTTATTTAAAGAAGGGTTAAAATAGTTAAAATCAATGTTTAATAAGTAAATCATTTTTAATATAGGGTTATACATAAGATAAATTCGATTGTAAATATTCATTAGAAATCTAAAAAGATTTCCTACATGATGGTATTTTATTTGTAATTTTTAGACATCAAATAATTTAATTTATTTATGACACAAAGATGATGCAGTAATTATCTTATTAATGAAATATTGACAAAATTGATAATATAAATACCAAAATAAATGTAATTTGAGACTTTTTATGAATTCCACTAATTTTCTAGGTTACTATGATATATTAGTATTGATTTAATCAACTTGGTTCGAACATATAATTCTGTTATGACTTTGACAAAAATCATATATCAAATAGTGTCAAAATTGACACAAAATAGTTTTTAAATCAAATATTATATTATTAATTGTTATTTTATTCCTAAAAATCTAAGGTTCGGCCAAATGACTTAGATAAGGATATATATATTAATAATAAACAATTTGGGGTTCGTTTGGAATGTTATTGTAAGTGTATTAACCATATAGTGAAAGAAAACAAAAAGACATGGTAAAAGTTAAATTATTTAACTTAGAGTTAAATTTAATTGATAAGGTTAAAATAATATCCTAAACTTGTCTAAATTCTATTGGTTGATAGTATTTCGACCCATCCCCACTTTATCTTCGAAATAAGACCCTTTGGAACCATTATAAACCGATTTTGACTTTAATATAAAATAATATTTTGAGATATTCCTAAGGTGCCCCTCTCCTCCCTTATAAAAGGGCACCTCCTCCCCCTCCTCCTCACACCAATTTGAGCACTCAAGCTCGGCCAACCCCTGCCATTTTCTCCTCCCCACTTCCCTAGAATAATCCTAGAGGTCCTGGTCTTCTCCAAAGACCAATCTTAGTTCCTTAAGTGGAGGATTCAAAGAGGCGTTCCAAAGAAGAGGTAATATTCATTACCGATCTTTTCAATTTCTTTCTTCTTCAACTTCTTCTCCTTTAGTTGTTTCATGATAAAGTAATAACATCAGTATTACTTACATACTGATATGTTATTATAAATATGAAACAACCCTAATTCACCTTCTATCCATCCTACGAAAAAATGAAATCACCGCGCGTGCGTACGTACGGAATACCGTCTCCACGCCGTGGTGTAATCTATTTTCCACCATCACCTTACAAGGATGGGTATAATGGTGTAATCAGTAACTATATATGATTATTATTAAGTAATATTGATACTGAAATAATATATATATATACTCCAATACAATTCCACGATCATAGGAACGATATCATCACTCGTGCGTACGTACGGAATACCGTCTCCACGATGTGATGCGACTCGTTCTACATGATCTTCATTTCATAATGATTATATAAATGAATTGAATGAATGAATATGGTATATACTACACTAATACCATTCTGGAAATGAATTATCTATAACCTAAAGATAAGAATAAGAATTTATTCGACAAAACACGCATAAGAACAAAAAGTTATAAAGACCCGAGTAACAAGTAACAATGAAATATTACTAACAAGAAGCTAATAATATGACCATATATGATCTCATATCAATATGTATGATTCTGGAATAAGTCAATAACATTATTTAAACCATTATACAGGAGCTTCGGACACGAACAAAGCAAATCGGACCTAAGGTAAGGGAAATATCACAATCTCATTTTTATCCGAGATTGTTTATTCGTAAGTATTTACTGGGGTGTATTTTATCATCCACATCCATGTTCCCTCAATATGTAATATTGTTTCCATCCACTTGAAATAGTTTAAATCCAATTTTACCCTTAGGTGAGTTTTTAGTAAAGAATAAGAAAGGAATCTTTTGTCGTTTTTCCGTACGAGGTACTTTTTGACTTTTCCGACAAAAGTACGAAGAATGTTTTTTTTTAACTTGTACGGCATGAATGGATTTTTAAAACATTACTTAAAAGAAGCTTCCTTTACAAGTTTTCAAGTTTATTTTTAATCAACTTCTTTTATTTCAAAGTTGTATGACATGTTATGAAAGAAAAAATGTTTTTGAAGAAGAAAGGATATTTTCCTCAAGAATTCAATTCAAGTGTTTTATCAAAATTATTTTCCATCTAAGATAATAAAGGGTTCTGTTTCTATCCATATTTTTACATTGGTTTGACTATGTTGTGATGGAATTATGTTTATGAATTCCTTTATCATATATGAATTGATTTATGATGTCATGATGTTTCAAGAATCCCATTTTTGTTATATGTGTTATGCGATGATGTATGTTTTATGATTATGTGGCACACATAAGAAAGGATTCATTATAAGATGGGTGGGCCCTATATCTCCCTCCAATGCATTGGGTAAAGATTTTATATCTCATGAGATAGACATGGCTGGAACGGAAGGTTATTTCGGTTCAGTGATACAGGACTGAAACGAGGAGTGAACTCGGTTCAGAAAGGGACTTTGTCCACTAAGATAGTCTTGGCAATGAGTCATGACTAACAAGAAATGATTTTCCATGATTATGTGTGCATGCCACAAAGATTCAAGTTTTATGTTATGATTATGGGGATCTCATTCTCACTTCTATGATTTATTCCATGTTAAGATATTATGATCTCTTTTGCAGGTTTTGATTTTCATAAAGATATGATATGATTTTTTATTTCTTTTATTTGCCCTTGCTGAGCATTTGAGCTCACCCTTTTATGTTTTCTTTTCCCCAGGTCAGGAAGATGGATATTAAGTAGAATATGCTAAAAGGGACCCTAGATATGATGAAATAAACGGGAGACACTGTAGAAGATTTATTAACCAGTTGTTTATGTTTCCCCAGTTTCTAAAGACACTATACCTATACGGTCCTTTGTGGTTTTGTCATATGTTGTAATAAGTGTGCTTCAATTTTGAAGTATTAACAATGTATGTAAAGTGTGGGTCGTTATAGTTGGTATCAGAGGAAAGGTATAGTCAACCTTTGGAAACTAGGATGTGAAAGCCTTAGTAAGAACCCTAAGGATAAGTCTAAGCATAGAACACAATCTTAGAAATGGCCATGAATAACCTAGGATAAGACCATAAGCATGAAAATTTTATTTTTGAATTATGTGGTTTCCTATTATAATTAGTGTTGCTCACACTATTCTTCTTGGTTTTAGTCAATGGCTGGAACCCGAAGGAACCGTGTTAATGCGGAATGTGATGGGCAATGCAATGATTGTCCCCCTGAGCAACCAAACGATATGGGAGCTGGAATGCAAAATCTTGTAGCCATGCTCACACAACTTTCTCAAGCTATGAATCATGCAGGATTTCCAAATGAACAAAGGAGGGAGCAACATTCTGTTGAATCCTTCATGAGGCAGCGTCCACCATCTTTCAGCGGGTCTACTGATCCATTAGTTGCTGAACAATGGATTAGTACTACTGAAAAGATATTTTCAGTTCTTCAATGTTCTGAGCATGATAAAGTCATCCTAGCAGTGTATCGTTTGGAAGGAGATGCTGATCAATGGTGGAATCTTGTTAAGAATACAAGGCAAAGGGATGAAATTGAGTCTATGGAATGGGACGAGTTCAAGAACTTATTTTTCAATAAGTACTTCCCTCGTATTCTCCGAACAAAGATGGAGAAAGAGTTCCTTGAACTGAAGCAAAGGGATGATGAATATGTTAGTACCTATGAAGCAAATTTTACAAGACTTGCAAGGTACGCTTCTGGTATTATTATCCAACCTGAGAGTAAGATCGATCGATTCTTTAGTGGCTTAAAACCAAGTCTTCGAAGGGCGTTATCCATAAGGGACTTCAATAGCTACGAGGAAATCGTTCGATGTGCTCTCAAAGTCGAGATGGAGATTGGAGTAACCCATCAGTCACATGGGTTTGATAAGAAGAGGAAGATGGAATTCAAAGAAAAATCTAAAGAGCACACGGAAAATAAGATGAACTTTCCCTTATGCTCAAAGTGTGGAAAGAAACATGGAGGGAGTTGTCTTAAAGGGACAAGTAAATGTTTTAAATGTGGAAAGGAAGGTCATCGGGCATTTGAATGCCGTGATAATGGGAAGAAGATGTCTAATGATGCAAACAAAGGAAGGGATACACAGAATGAACCTGCTACACTTCAATGTTTCAAGTGCAAGGAGATGGGGCATTATGCCAATAAATGCCCAAATCCAAGGGTTGATGATGATGGTCGACGTCAACAAACTCTTAAGGCTAAAGAAAAAGGAAAGTCACATGCAATTTCTATCAGCGATGTGGAGTACGATAACGATGTGGTGAAAGGTACACTTACCTTCCACTCTAAAGTAGAAAATGTTTTATTTGATTCTGGATCCACCCACTCTTTTATTTCTGAAAAATTTTCTAAGGGTATCACCGTATTACCTCAACAATTAGATGTTGAGTTAGCTGTGACAACACCTAATGGCACATCAATCGCATCAGAAGTTTATAATTCTTCTCCGATCGAAGTTTGTGGGAAAGTGCTTCCTGCAAATCTTGTGATCCTTCCTTTAGTGGAATTTGATGTGATTCTTGGCATGGATTGGCTATCTCTACATGGAGCTCATATCAATTGCCAAAGAAGGGAAGTCACATTTCATATTCCAGATCAACCTACGATCGTCTATCAATGCAAGGATGAACATAACCTTCCAGTGGAAATTTCTTCCATCTTATGGGTATTGATTCCACTAAATGAAGGTTATTTATCTCAAATAGTTGGTGAGAAACTCACGATTAAGAATATGCCCATTGTACGGGAGTTTGATGATGTCTTTCCGGAGGAATTACCGGGTCTTCCACCAAATCGTGAAGTTGAGTTTTCAATAGAACTCGTACCGGGTGCTTTGCCTATTTCAAAGACACCTTATAGAATGGCCCCAATTGAGTTGCAGGAATTGAAGAAGCAACTCCAAGAGAATCTTGATAAGGGATTCATACGCCCTAGTGCGTCACCTTGGGGAGCACCTGTTCTATTTGTTAAGAAGAAAGATGGATCAATGAGACTCTGCATTGATTATCGAGAACTTAACAAGATCACTATCAAGAACAAATATCCTCTCCCACGCATTGATGACTTATTTGACCAACTACGCGGAGCTCAATACTTTTCCAAGATTGATCTTCGTTCAGGGTATCAGCAATTAAGGGTCAAAAGGGAGGATATACCAAAGACGGCTTTCCGTACAAGATATGGACACTATGAATTTATAGTGATGCCATTTGGTCTTACTAATGCCCCTGCTATCTTCATGGATCTAATGAATAGAGTCTTTAGAGACCATCTTGATCAATTTGTGGTAGTCTTTATAGACGATATTCTTGTCTATTCAAAGAGCAAGGAAGAGCATGAAGATCACTTGAGAATTATATTGAAGACCCTGAGAAAGGAGAAGCTTTATGCCAAATTTACCAAGTGTGAATTTTGGCTTCAAAAAGTTGCATTTTTGGGTCATATAATCTCAAAAGAGGGGATATCTGTGGATCCAGCAAAAACAGAGGTTATCGAAAGATGGTCAAGACCAACAACAGTAACTGAGATCCGAAGTTTTCTTGGTTTGGCTGGATATTATCTACGTTTCGTAAAAGATTTTTCACGATTATCTAATCCACTCACCAGGTTGACTCGGAAAGGAGTTAAGTTTGTCTGGACAGAGGAATGTGAAGAGAATTTCAAGGAGTTGAAAAGAAGGTTATCCAGTGCACCTGTGCTCACACTGCCTTGTAGTGGAGAAAGGTTTGTGATCTATAGTGATGCATCCAAGAAGGGATTGGGGTGTGTTCTTATGCAAAATGATATGGTGATAGCTTATGCCTCACGACAGTTGAAAATCCATGAGCAAAATTACCCAACACATGATTTGGAGTTGGCTGCGGTAATCTTTGCATTAATGATTTGGAGGCATTACCTTTATGGTGAAAGGTGTGATATTTATACTGATCATAAAAGTTTAAAGTATATTTTCACACAAAAGGAGCTGAATATGCGCCAAAGAAGATGGTTGGAGCTGATTAAGGATTATGACTGCTCAATCCATTACCACCCTGGGAAAGCAAACAAGGTGGCAGATGCATTAAGTCGAAAAGACCATGCTAGTTTATCCATGATGAGGATCACAAAAGATCCAATATTTATGGATTTACAAAGGATGGATCTTAGAATTATAATGGAAGGGGAAAAATCTTATCTTTCTCAAATGAATGTTCAACCATCTATACATGTGAAGATTAAAGAGGCACAGAAAGAAGATGTCGAGTTACAAAAGAAGGTGAGAAATGTTCCTGAATTCAACCTTGATTGTGATGGGATAATAAAGTTCAGGAATCGGGTTTGTGTTCCTCCCATCCCCGAATTAAAGAAAGAGCTGTTGGATGAGGCTCATAGTTCTTCATTCTCTATTCATCCTGGAAGCACGAAGATGTATAGGGACCTGAAAGAGTACTTCTGGTGGGATGGCATGAAAAGAGATGTTGCTGAATATGTCTCTCGATGCTTGGTTTGTCAACAAGTTAAAGCTGAGAGACAGAAGTCTAAGGGGATGTTACAACCATTACCCATACCCGAATGGAAATGGGAAAACATCACTATGGACTTTGTCACAGGACTTCCTAAAACATCCAAAGGCAATAATGCTATCTGGGTCATAGTTGATCGTCTTACAAAGTCTGCACACTTCATTGCTATTAGAGAGGATTTCTCTCTAGATCAGCTTGCCAGGATATATGTAAAGGAAGTGGTAAGATTGCATGGAGTACCACTTTCTATTATATCTGATCGAGATCCGAGATTTACCTCGAAGTTCTGGCGAAGTCTTCAGCATACTCTGGATACAGAGTTGAGTTTCAGCACTGCTTATCATCCCCAGACAGACGGTCAGTCTAAGAGAACAATTCAAACCCTAGAAGATATGTTGAGAGCTTGCTCTATGGATTTCAAAGGAGGTTGGGATCAACACCTACCTTTGGTGGAATTTTCTTATAATAATAGCTTTCACTCCAGTATTCAGATGGCTCCTTATGAAGCTCTCTATGGAAAGAAATGCAGGACTCCAACTTGCTGGGATGAAGTTGGGGAAAGAAATCTATTAGGACCTGATCTCGTTGATGAAATGGCAGAAAAGGTCAGATCTATTCAACAACACATAAGAGCAGCTCAGAGTCGACAGAAAAGTTATGCCGACAACCGAAGAAAAGACCTAGAGTTTGAAGTGGGTGATAAAGTGTTCTTACGAATATCTCCCTGGAAGAGGGTTATGAGATTTGGAAAGAAGGGGAAGTTGAGCCCTAGATATATCGGTTCTTTTGAAATACTGGATCGTGTTGGGAAGGTAGCTTACCGATTGGCGCTTCCACCGAATCTCTCTCAAGTTCACGATGTGTTCCACGTATCTCTCCTGAGAAAGTACATACCAGATCCTTCACATGTACTCAGCTCAGAAGTTGTACCGCTGGAGCAAGATCTTTCTTATGAAGAACAGCCGATAGAGATTCTGGATCGTAGCGAAAAAGTCCTACGAAACAAGACCACTCGCTTGGTGAAAGTTTTATGGAGGAACCACCAACTTGAAGAAGCTACATGGGAGCTTGAGGATATGATGAGGGAGAAGTATCCTCATTTGTTTGTTACAAAGTGACGAATTTCGAGGGCGAAATTCTTTTTAAGGGGGGTAGAATGTAACACCCGAGACTTTTATGTTATATAAATCATCAAAGGAATCTTTTTCTACACAACACTTGCTTGGCTTGCTTTACACGCAATCGCGACCTTCCTCGATAGCTTGCGTCGTACGTAATACCGAGTTTCGCTAAACAACAATATGCTATTAAAACTAGCCGTTATGAATAGTAATAACCACTTTTTGAAATTTTATAAATTTTATTTTTCAAAATGGACTTCATTTTTTGACTCAGAATATCGAAATTAGCCTAGGGTGAAATTTTGGTATTTTTCTGAAAACTTTCAATTTTTGATGAAGAGTGAAACCACTAAGTGGTAGGTTAAAAACTGAATTTTGCATAAAACTTAATTTTACCGCTTCTGTGAATGGAATTTCAAAAATCCGAGAGACACGGTTAATATCAAGGACTAAAATGTGGTTCAATGAGATGAAAATAATTTTTTGGTGAATAGTAACTTTTTACTATTTTTACCGCGGTTAATAGTAAATAGGGTAACTAAGGGTAAATATGATATTAATATTACCCTAACACATGTCCTAATTCTATTGGACAAGTGTAATTCGACCAAAAACAAACTTAGGAATAAAATATGACCATTTAGGCCCACTTGGATTAGATTAGGACATTTATTATTAATTTATTTAAAGAAGGGTTAAAATAGTTAAAATCAAAGTTTAATAAGTAAATCATTTTTAATATAGGGTTATACATAAGATAAATTCGATTGTAAATATTCATTAGAAATCTAAAATGATTTCCTACATGATGGTATTTTATTTGTAATTTTTAGACATCAAATAATTTAATTTATTTATGACACAAAGATGATGCAGTAATTATCTTATTAATGAAATATTGACAAAATTGATAATATAAATACCAAAATAAATGTAATTTGAGACTTTTTATGAATTCCACTAATTTTCTAGGTTACTATGATATATTAGTATTGATTTAATCAACTTGGTTCGAACATATAATTCTGTTATGACTTTGACAAAAATCATATATCAAATAGTGTCAAAATTGACACAAAATAGTTTTTAAATCAAATATTATATTATTAATTGTTATTTTATTCCTAAAAATCTAAGGTTCGGCCAAATGACTTAGATAAGGATATATATATTAATAATAAACAATTTGGGGTTCGTTTGGCATGTTATTGTAAGTGTATTAACCATATAGTGAAAGAAAACAAAAAGACATGGTAAAAGTTAAATTATTTAACTTAGAGTTAAATTTAATTGATAAGGTTAAAATAATATCCTAAACTTGTCTAAATTCTATTGGTTGATAGTATTTCGACCCATCCCCACTTTATCTTCGAAATAAGACCCTTTGGAACCATTATAAACCGATTTTGACTTTAATATAAAATAATATTTTGAGATATTCCTAAGGTGCCCCTCTCCTCCCTTATAAAAGGGCACCTCCTCCCCCTCCTCCTCACACCAATTTGAGCACTCAAGCTCGGCCAACCCCTGCCATGTTCTCCTCCCCACTTCCCTAGAATAATCCTAGAGGTCCTGGTCTTCTCCAAAGACCAATCTTAGTTCCTTAAGTGGAGGATTCAAAGAGGCGTTCCAAAGAAGAGGTAATATTCATTACCGATCTTTTCAATTTCTTTCTTCTTCAACTTCTTCTTCTTTAGTTGTTTCATGATAAAGTAATAACATCAGTATTACTTACATACTGATATGTTATTATAAATATGAAAAAACCCTAATTCACCTTCTATCCATCCTACGGAAAAATGAAATCACCGCGCGTGCGTACGTACGGAATACCGTCTCCACGCCGTGGTGTAATCTATTTTCCACCATCACCTTACAAGGATGGGTATAATGGTGTAATCAGTAACTATATATGATTATTATTAAGTAATATTGATACTGAAATAATATATATATATACTCCAATACAATTCCACGATCATAGGAACGATATCATCACTCGTGCGTACGTACGGAATACCGTCTCCACGATGTGATGCGACTCGTTCTACATGATCTTCATTTCATAATGATTATATAAATGAATTGAATGAATGAATATGGTATATACTACACTAATACCATTCTGGAAATGAATTATCTATAACCTAAAGATAAGAATAAGAATTTATTCGACAAAACACGCATAAGAACAAAAAGTTATAAAGACCCGAGTAACAAGTAACAATGAAATATTACTAACAAGAAGCTAATAATATGACCATATATGATCTCATATCAATATGTATGATTCTGGAATAAGTCAATAACATTATTTAAACTATTATACAGGAGCTTCGGACAGGAACAAAGCAAATCGGACCTAAGGTAAGGGAAATATCACAATCTCATTTTTATCCGAGATTGTTTATTCGTAAGTATTTACTGGGGTGTATTTTATCATCCACATCCATGTTCCCTCAATATGTAATATTGTTTCCATCCACTTGAAATAGTTTAAATCCAATTTTACCCTTAGGTGAGTTTTTAGTAAAGAATAAGAAAGGAATCTTTTGTCATTTTTCCGTACGAGGTACTTTTTGACTTTTCCGACAAAAGTACGAAGAATGTTTTTTTTTAACTTGTACGGCATGAATGGATTTTTAAAACATTACTTAAAAGAAGCTTCCTTTACAAGTTTTCAAGTTTATTTTTAATCAACTTCTTTTATTTCAAAGTTGTATGACATGTTATGAAAGAAAAAATGTTTTTGAAGAAGAAAGGATATTTTCCTCAAGAATTCAATTCAAGTGTTTTATCAAAATTATTTTCCATCTAAGATAATAAAGGGTTCTGTTTCTATCCATATTTTTACATTGGTTTGACTATGTTGTGATGGAATTATGTTTATGAATTCCTTTATCATATATGAATTGATTTATGATTTCATGATGTTTCAAGAATCCCATTTTTGTTATATGTGTTATGCGATGATGTATGTTTTATGATTATGTGGCACACATAAGAAAGGATTCATTATAAGATGGGTGGGACCTATATCTCCCTCCAATGCATTGGGTAAAGATTTTATATCTCATGAGATAGACATGGCTGGAACGGAAGGTTATTTCGGTTCAGTGATACAGGACTGAAACGAGGAGTGAACTCGGTTCAGAAAGGGACTTTGTCCACTAAGATAGTCTTGGCAATGAGTCATGACTAACAAGAAATGATTTTCCATGATTATGTGTGCATGCCACAAAGATTCAAGTTTTATGTTATGATTATGGGGATCTCATTCTCACTTCTATGATTTATTCCATGTTAAGATATTATGATCTCTTTTGCAGGTTTTGATTTTCATAAAGATATGATATGATTTTTTATTTCTTTTATTTGCCCTTGCTGAGCATTTGAGCTCACCCTTTTATGTTTTCTTTTCCCCAGGTCAGGAAGATGGATATTAAGTAGAATATGCTAAAAGGGACCCTAGATATGATGAAATAAATGGGAGACACTGTAGAAGATTTATGAACCAGTTGTTTATGTTTCCCCAGTTTCTAAAGACACTATACCTATACGGTCCTTTGTGGTTTTGTCATATGTTGTAATAAGTGTGCTTCAATTTTGAAGTATTAACAATGTATGTAAAGTGTGGGTCGTTATAAGAGGTCTTAGCCTATGTACCTATACGAATGCACACAACATCTCCAATAAAATTTGAAGAGGTATAAAAGTAATGAAACATCTAGAGTGTCAATTATTCATGAAAAAAACGTCTAGGAAAACATTAGATAAGAAAAACATAGTATAAAAGTAAAAGGTACAAAATACATGCCCTACCAAAAAAGAACCAAAACCTGGTAAAAACTAAAAAAAGGAAAACTGAAGTGATTTAGGCTCCAAACTCCATGAATAACATTGTACACGGTCAGTTCCAAGAGCCTATATGATCAAATCATGCAAAAACCTCTAGTAAAACATCAATTACAACAACATAGTACAAGATTAAAAGGTACAAAATACATGCCCAACCAAAAAATAACCCAAACCTAAAAAACTGAAAACAAGTAAAAATAAAGAGATTCCAACTCCAAACTCCAAGATGAAAATTGTACATGGTTAGTTACATGAGCCTCTATGATCTAATAAATCTTAGACCATTGATATCACTATCAGTGTGTCGGTATTCTACAAAATAAACAACATGTGCAGGAAAAATATATACAGGAGTGAGTACAAACATACATAGTTGGTTCCATAAAATCACAAAATAAATGGGAGCGACTGCTACCCAATTAGTTGAACGCTCATTCCCAACTCATAGTTGTCGGTAAACTCAACCCAGGACAAATATTATCAAAGAAACACAAACAAAGATGAAATGTGACCTTCATATGTACAACCCAACTAATAATTATGAGTCATCCTACAACGCTCAAGGTCGGGCTCTATTGCCTTTCATTGGAGGTCATATCTCTAATAACTATTTCCCCATGCAAGCCTATAATAATCCTATGTGAGAGGAATTATCCTTGACACCACCCGCACGTAATAGGGAGAACTCATTCCAAGTGAGTAGTAAATTCTATCCATATAAAAAAACATTTTAATATCCTGTATGGAGATCCCCAAACCTTTCCACACTGAGGGAGAACCAAATCCTAACCAGGTATAATGTGTATCAAGTGGAGGGGCCTTCTCCATGAAACTACACTCCATATCTATGCTAGCTCCAACTCCCATTGAAGTTATACACCTCACTAGAGCTCAAATATATTGGAGTGGCACTTTGTAGATAGAGGACCCAAAACGTGTGCAGGGGAGTTACATCTCTATTTGTATAAAATATAAGGGTACCCAAACATTGATGAAATTGGGGAGTTCAAATCCCTGGAGAAATATGTCATGTATAGAGGAAACATTCCCTCTATGTGGAAGTTTGGTCTATATTAGTCTTAGAGGAAATAGAATCTATCACATTATTAAGACAAGGGAAAACTAGTCCTGGTGTCTCTATTTCAAACTAACCCAATATCAAATATCTTTCAACCATCACTGGAAGGAGTGTCATGATCATTAATCATCACATCATATCAGAGCTACATATATAGTACCAATTCCCTAGTAATAGGGGAGTGGTGCTCTATTATCCTAAAGGGTCTAGGGTACCTACATCTTGTTGTGACAAGGAAGGTTACCGACCCCAAAATCTCTCTAGTGACCAATCCCAATCACTAACTAATGTCAATCACCTCTATAGAAGAATATATATTGGATCTCCCAACGTCGTATCTCATAATACACTATGCTGTCTACCATCACATTCTAAATGAAAAACTTACTAGGATATTCTACACATGATCCTAAAACTATGTCTCAAAGGAGGAGATATGAAAGGATGAAATATCCAAGAGATGTACATGATATGTACTGGGGTCCACAAGACATGTGACCTCACCCGAATGTCTTCTTATGTCCTCTACCACACAACATGGATTTAGATGTAATCTTACATATCTTGTATGGTATGTATATGGTGTTTATCAACTCCCTCTATCCCTAGTTGTGTCCTCCATCACATTATCATGTAATCATCTCATGTTCGTGTGCCTTAGTTGTGTACTTCCACACGACCACTTCCCTTGACATGACATGTCTTCAAAGATCTCATCCATAGGGAAAAATAACACTACATTGTGTATAACACCTATACATGTCATTTAGTCATAAAATATCATTATCCTAAAATGTAAAGAACAAACAACATATTCTCTTTCACTATTGACCATGTGATTAGGTTTTCCAATTGAAAAATCCATGGAATTCGCATGAACCCTCATTTTTTCAAAAAATTCCCCCATGTCAACCGCCATGGGTTTCAAATTAGTTGTACAAAGGGTTATAAAATATTAAAAAAACATATAAATTGGAATAGGACATAAAATTTGAAACCACCTACCTCATGGTGAAATGGATAATCTTTGGGGGAAGATCTGTGCTCTGAAGCTGTTGCACCACAATCAAGGAATGATCATTGTAATGATATGAGTAAGATTGAAACTCCCCTCTCACTTAATTTCTCCTTGGATGATTCATTTTCATGGGAGAATCCCTCCCATCCTCTACTGAATGTGGGTGAAAATGGGGGAGGTGTAGGTTTATTGATTAAATTTTATTTAATTAATAAAGCTCATATTAAGACTCTACCAACAGTCTCATCAAACGAGGTGCCCAGCCCCAAATACATTTATATCCCACCTTGGGTAAATCCCAAGTGATGAACTCAACCATGGCCTTATATTTCCAATCCAATAAACTGATCAAGTGTTATTCCATATTTTTTTTGGAAAACTACACGTGTGATAAAATATATTTAATATTTTATATATCACCATACCAAGGCTCTCTATGACTCATAATCTTATGCTGAATAAGTTCCTTTCTTCATAAATATTACTAAAAATATTACAAAGTCATGGAAGGAAAAAATAAGGGTCTCTATACTCCCTCCGCATTTAGTGTTTTGATCATGAAAATGTAAATCCTTGGAAAAATGGAAAAAAATATCTCTTTACTCTTTCTTTTATTGCCGTGAGCTCGCCCAAGGGTTCTCATGTTGTCTACATACATGAACTCGGTGGAACTACACATATAGTAATGAAAAAGGAAACCCCACAGCTTCTATCTAACTTAAACTCGGTCAGCATCATGCGATGAATCTTTCAGCAGTCTCCTCAATAGTGATAGGTGGAACACATCAAGCACTCGGTCCAACATCGGTCTCAGGGCATAATTTTTCAACATATTGCTACCTCAACATAGATAAAGAAATATCACGGAATTTATCATCTAACCTTGGTGAAATACACCATAAACACCCATCACTAACACCTATACTAGGCCCACAAGACTAGAAACACTATTACCCCCACTTGTAGAAACTATATAAACATGGATACTAGGAAACTGGTCCATGTTCCTGACAACATCACAAGGATTCACCACAGGGACCCAGAGGTACAAAAAGAAACTCTCCCCAAACAAAAAACCTCAAACACACAACTCAAAGGAATTTATCAACCACACCTCAACACTATCTACATTGAGAGACACTGACATTACTGTATAGTTTTAATCACATAATATAGAATGCATCTTAGTGGTGGGGGGGGGGGGGGTCATTACTATTCCGTATATGTTTAACATATCATCAAAATCCACCAACTCAGAGATCCAAAATTTCATACATCACTCTGAATAATACTCCTATATATATTATTATTATTATTTTTCAAAGAATTCACTTTTTGGGTATTTGTGAACTATACAAAAAAACTTCCACATAACAGGCTCACACGATCAACATACAATATGAAAAATTCAAAATTCAAAACCAACTGAAAGTAAACTATATATAAACTATCTCCTTTCAAAAATGATAAATTAAAATATCAATATTAAAGATATCATCATTCATCTCTATTCCTACGTCACCTCGATTCCTGCATCACTTCGAGTCTCGCACTGCCTCGAGACAAACACCTAACGTGACTGCTGCCCTGTCCACTTCAAACTAGATCATCGGAGATCTCTACTAGAGTCCACTAATGTTGGATAAAGAATCATAATCTCCACCATAATCGAGTCATGAAACATCGTGCCAACTTTAACTGATTCCTAACACCAGACATAAGCTACTAGGGGTGACATTATCAGCTTAACACCACTGTTATCATCCTATTCTGAACACCACACCATCATCACATCATGACTAAGAAAAAAAACCTTAACACGTGAAAAAATCAATATCCTCACTGAGCACACCCCATACAATTCCACTTCCATTGAAAGAACACAAAAAAAGAATTAAAACCAACATAAAAAAGTCTCCCGAGAAGAAACAAACGCCTTCACTTCCCACCTTCCAAAACCTGAAGTCCAAGATGCTAGGTAAAAGTGCCTATGTGAAACTACACCTCTTTCACAATGTTTAGAGATATGAAATAAATGATGTGAACCTATGTCAAAAATTACTAAAACAAAGTTATAGTAGACACAATGTACCTTGAATCATCTAGCATGCATCCTAGTCATATCCATCCATGGCCGATAACTATTTTATGCCTTGATAGCCATCTCTAAAAGCAGGAAGTGGGATACTATGTGGTAGTTTTGGTTGTATATAATAACATCTATATACACCATAAGATCATCCCTTCATAGATCCACCTTCTCCAACTCCTCCACCAACTCCACATCTCTAGGGTCTGCTCGGACCATTCTTAAGAGAACCCTTATTATAACAATGCATCTATTGAACGGTTCCATAACCTACCTAACCACCATCTAAATCATGAGGGTTCATAAAATAATGTGCCACTTAACAACACCCCCAATAATAATAGAATCAGCTATCACCTAGAAGACTAGTTTCTCAAGGTGACTCATACACATCAGAACCAGATGTCTGATTTTGGGAATGGGTGTGCCTATAATGCTGTCATTATAAAGTATGAAGTATAGTAGCTATTAAAGATGCCTTTTCTCCATGTTAACCCTTAAGATAACATCCACTCAACCCTCATCCAAGAATCCCTCTATCAACAGAGCCTTCTCAATTAACTCTTGCATAAGAGGGAAAGAACAACGAGACCATGCATGTTTGAACATCTCTGCAGATTCCATACACAAACTTCCATTCCTATAAGTATCCATATCACAACATGTCTAGTGATTAATGAATGAGTTTGGTGAACAATTTTTCGTACTCAGTAAATGAAATGTCACCCTACTAAAACTCAAGGATCTCTTGAATCCCCATATCATGAAAACTTTAATGTTAATTATCATCATGGATCAACTGATGGAAGTATAAATATGGGAGTGTTATCCCATCACAGGTTTTAATAATCAACATGAAAAACTCCCTGCTAATCCAACGATAAGACTATCATATGAAAAACCATATGATCGGTTATGGTTTGTACCATCCGAATCCCCAGTGGTATCTATCACTAGAACTCGTCCAATGTGATAATATGACACACATACTCATTAACTTGAATAGAGAGTACAATGGGAAGCTCAACTGGTAGTTTATTATCTGCATAAACCACTTGACGTGGATCTACACACGGCTTGATAGGGGAAACACTAATATGTTTCCACCTAGATGAAACACCTCATCTAGGGGTCCTTGAAAAGATTCCTCCCCACTCAATGGATCTCCATCATGACAATATATAGCTTTCCTAGTGATATGTCTACATTATTGAATCCTTAAATTGATAAATATTCACCACCGTTAAATGAGAATATATATATGGAGAGTTGAATCATGAAGGGAAGTCAAAATACTCAATCATTTATGATACATGTACCATCGATCCCCACAACGGATGTCTAATTATTCCAATTTGGAAAGTAGTTAGTCATATTCCTAGTAAATGAATATGATGGACTTGATAGCAATATATGGTTCCTTGACCTGAAAGCTGCACTTGAAACACTTCGAATTTATTTCCCTATGTCCCAACTGATCCTCATCTGGGGTCTATCTCTGACCTAAGGATTAATAACCTATGATACAACTTTTTAATGACCTAACCCACTAGGTCCCACCTTGTTAAGGAAAATCTGAGCCTCCACATCTCCAACACACCTCTTAAAGTCTAGGGGTAGGCAAATAGCATCGTGAAGGAATAAATAATAAGGGATTCTTTAACCTATGAACCTATACACACACAAACACACAACATCTCCATGAAATATTATAGTGGAATAAAAAAGATGAAACATATGAAGTGTAAAACATGCATGAAAAACCCTCTAAGAAAACATCTGAGTACAAAAACTAATTACAAAAGATAAAAGGGAAAAATACACACCCAACAATAAAAGAACTCAATCCTGATAAATCAGGAAAATAGGGAAAAATTAAGAGAGACTGAATCCAAACTCCAGTCTAACCACCATACATGGTTATTAGTAAGAGAAATTATGTTTCACTAAATCTAGGACAACAAATTTAACCATATTTATGTTGTTCACTTTCATAAGGCACAACACATGAAAAAAACCCCATGAAAGGTTGAGTATAAATATTCTAATTAGGTTCCCCAAAACACCAAACAAAGGATAACAACTACTAAGAAATCAGTTGATAGCTCAACCTAAACTCCTAGTTGTTGTTCAAATAAACCTATGCCAGATATTATCAAAGTAACCCAAACGATTAAGAATGATATATCCATATCTAGAGCCCAACTATGAATAATGAGTAATCCTATATATCTCTATGTATTTATCTCATTCCCAACACTATAGATCATATATCTATTAACATTTTCCCTACAGTATCCCATAAGAAGCCTCTATGAGAGGCCCTACCCTCCCTAATACACTCATAAATGATGGATCACTCACCCTAAACCAAAGACCATGTTTAATATCCCAAAAAACAAAGTGAGGAACCCACACCTCGCCACTACCCCACGACCAAGGGAGTACAAACTCATATCCATCTCAATAATCCTCAAAAGAACCCATATAGAAAAACCCACACCTCACTGTATTGATAGATCACTAACTCCTGACAAGTTATCATGCATATAATGTGGAGAGGCTCGCTCCTCGCAATTGTGATCCATAGTCGAGGGAGCTGCAAAACTCATGGAGGACTCACTCCCCACCAAAACTCAATGAAAACGGAGTACCACCCAAAAGAAAGAGGATATTCACCCGTGTTTAGTGGAGTTCCATCTCTATCTAAATGAGAAATAAAGGGGACCCTCTCCCTAGTGAAATATCGGTGTACCAACCCTTGGAGAACTACTCCATGGGTATATTATACACTCCAACTATGGGGGAGTTCCGTATTTACTAGTACGAGAGGTAAGGGAGTCCTGTTCTTTATTGTGATAGGGGATCACTAGTCCTAACATCTATCTGAAACTCCAACCCAATCTACAATATTGGTCAAGCATTAATAAAATTATCATCATGCTTGTTATGCCTCACATAATATTTCAACCACAGATAGAGGGATTTTGTCTTAATAATAGTGGATAACTACTCTTCTAACCTTAAGATTCTAGTAAACCTACATCCTAGTGTGATAAGGAAGGTTACCAACCCGAAAATCTATCCAATGATCCATCCTGATCACTACCCAGTGATAAGCACAACTGGAGAAACATCTTACTTGTATCTCACCACATTGTATCTCAAAATACACTATGAATCAATCCGTCATTTTATACATAGAAAACTTCTCAATATAGGCTACTCACATGCCTAAAACTGATTTTGAAGGAATGAGATGTTCAAAATTAAAATATCCAAGAAAGGTAGAGGGTATGTACTGGGGTCCACACATCACGTGGCCCTACTTGATCTAATGTACATATCATCTACCTCATAGCTTGGCTGGACATGAGCGATTACATGATGTGTATAAAAAGTAGATTTCATGTCTCACCTTCCCTTAGACATTTATCTGTCCTCCAGCTCATTCCCATGTAAGCATCACATGTCTGTGTACCCTAGACGTGTACTACCACGCAACATTGTCTCTTAACAAGGTTTGTCTACCCAATTCCTTGGCCACATGACCAAGGACCACTACATTGTGTGTACTCCCAATATAATGTTTGTTGTCCTCAAATATATTCTTACCCAAACAAGAAGAACGCATAGTGTGTGCTCTTATACTACACACTAAGTGATTGGGTTGTCTGAATAGAAAATCACTACGATTCACCTGAACCCTCATTTCCCCCAAACATTCCCTCATATATATATCTAGGGGTTCATGACTTGTTCTTATTATAGGGTGTGGTAAAAATAATTATTTCGTAACTAAAAATTAATTATAGTGGTCAAACTAGGTTTTCTCTAGAGAGGAATGCACAAAAATCTCGTTTGTCACTTTAAATTTTAGGGGAAATGGGGTGTTTTTGAAATTGTTTAATTTTTAAAAGGAAAAAAACTAAACAAACCAAAGAAATTTTAGAATATAAATAAGGGAAAAAATTGAAAAATCAAGCGATTGAAAACTATAATAATAGAAGAGTGATCAGATCATTGTAAGTTCTCTAATAGTAATTATATCACAGTTTTAATTTATCTAATTATCTTCTACCAAGTCCATTAAAGTGAGATTTTACAACTACTTAATCATAATTCTTTGGTCAAACAGTAATGGTAAGAATAAAACCTCAGAAAACATTATCTTGGTCAACACTCTTTCCAATGTGTGATATGTTTTTGAGAATACCCCTAATTGACATAGAAAATTACCAAACGGGAATTTTTTATCCCAAAAAATTAGAAATAACCACTACCCCTCCCACACGTACTAGAAATCATCGATTACTTCACCTCCATGAACTGTTCTATTACATCGTATTGAAAATAGTAACTAGTACATAGAGATATTTATTATTGAATGAAGAAATAATAAAAACATAATATAAAATCAAATATGATCACACAAGATAATAAAATCCACTATTAGAATTGGAAACAAACTTCAAATAAGAGATAAAATGATCTTAAATATTTATGTGAAAGACATCAATAATTATAATAGATAAAAACATTCCTTACCCAATCACACATAATTTTACCCCTCCATGTGAAGGTTATCCTTAAATTAAACAGAATAACATGTAATTAAAATATTAATAGGAATAAAAGATATAAAATAAAGGACATAAAAAATATATCCTCCAGAATCAATCTATTATGAAGTTTCTTCAGTTATTCCAACTAGATGGCAGAGAAATTGCATGGTCTCTTCTTATAAGATGTTATAAGTTGAGTTTTCTATCTACTCATAAAATTTTAAAGATTTTTGATGAAGTTTCCAGTCAAGATCCATGTATCACTAAGAGGGGGAGCATGTGAATTAGTTATTTCTTTTTATTTTTATATTTCCTTATTTTTGAAACAACATTCGCCTCCGGTTAAAGAGTTTATTCCATTATGAACACACACAACACCATGAACACAATATTTAAAAGATTAACTACACTATAAGAGTAGTTATTTCCTTTTTATGGTACAGAAACAATCTAGTACCACACAATATACTAGAAACTAGTATATTGATGTGGATTACAATGAGTAGGATATTCCCTTACACTCGTGTAGCACTTTGAAAACCATTCAATAGTGTGTGTTCTCTCTATTAGCACTAATAGGGTAATGTAATGTTTTTTTGCTTCTTAATTAACTTTTAAAAATTAAATATTTCAAAACAATTCTTCACTTTCCTACCCAGAAGATGATAAGAACCTCTTGGTTAAAATAGATTGCATGCCACTCCCTGTTTGCACGCCTCCCTGCTTGTGTGGCTCTCGGCTTGCGTGCCTCACTGTTTTCATGCCTCACTGCTTGCACGCCTCACTACATACATTCCACCCTGCTTTCACACCATCCTACATGAGTGACAAAAACTACATGCACACCAATATTGTGAAAAACTCATAATTTTTTCACCACTTGCGGCTTATACACAAAACACTTCTTGCACAAAATTCACTGCTTGAGTGAAACTTATAACTATCATTCCACTTCTACTTGAAAACAACATTCATGCATAACACACTACTTGCACGACAATTCAACTTTCGTGCCACTTTCTACCACTTGTGTGATCAGAGATCAAATTTTCTCTTAATTTTTGAGCATTTCAAAATGAAGAGGGAAACCGTTTAATTATAAGAATTTTTGTGACTTGCGTGAAAAATAAACATGCACTCTGCCACATACACATGCATTCCATTGATACTCGTGTGCCGCTTCATCACTTTCACACCACTCCAACACTTTCGCACTTGTCCATCACATCTACACCATTTTCTTACCTTTGTCATATATTGATATGATGATTTTAAAATACGACTTACATGTAGCATACACTTTCACACCGCTTATACTTGCACGCCACATCCTACTTGTGCGCCACTCTTGAACTTTCTTGACGATCTAATTAATTTTTCATATTTTTGTATGTGATGATATTAAAATATGATTTTCATGCAATCTTACAATTATGTGCCACTTATACATGTGCGTCACTTTATGACTTGTGCACCACTTTTGAATTGCACACATCTTTCTTTATGTTGCCAAAAAATAGTTCTTTACTCCCCCTATCCTTCATAAGGATTTCATCACAAGTTCTCCAAACATATGATATATGTGAAATATAAGTCAGAAAAGCATTTTCATAGTTACCATGGTAAGTATTGTAACTTCCTTATCTTTTACCAACCATTTATACAAAGTGATTTTATTTCATTTCTTCTGAAACATCCTTGAAAAAAAATACAATACTTCAAACAGATATTTTTCACAATTATCTTGGTCCTAACAATATAACCCTTTGGATAATGTTTTCAACTAAGTGTCAAAAATAACTGAACTTTTTAATCACTATAAATAGATTACTCATCAACAATTCTAAGCCTATTTAGATAACTCATTGTAAGAAACAAGAATTACTGACCGAAAAACCATGTTGTCCAAAAAAAGTGACAATGAATCATCTACATCATTATTCTCCACCCTTCTCCAAAACATACTCATCTTTGTTTTCTTCTAAACATTATTTTGTAGCTTCAACTTCTAGTAGACAAAAACAATTTATTTCCTACAACCTCTCCAAAAAAATTAGAATAGTTCATACACTTACATGCTGAATTCATAGCTTACCTACAACTCCCCCATTATGAATGCAACCATAAAGATATATTTATGAAACAATTCTTCCCCTTGACAACACTATCCAAAGGTAATATGAGAGAGGGGACATAAACCCATACCTCAACCTTGATGAGAAGGGGGATAGACATCCATGTTCAAACTCAATTTAGCAAATGGTTCCTTCGATAATGGTTTTGTGAATATTTAAACAACTTGTTCCACTATAGGAACATACTCTAGCTTCAATTCATTCTTATCCACATACTCATTGTTGAAGTGGTACTTTATGAAAATGTGGTTTGAATGATAATGTTGTACGAAATTTTTTGTAAGATTGATGGCCCTCTGATTATCACATCCCAAGAGTAAGGGTATATTTTCTTGAAAAAGTACATCTTCCAACTGAGTCTTCATCCACATAAGTTGGGTAGAATCTTGAGTGGGAGTAACATACTCATCTTCAGTCATGTGAATAGTTACTAATTTTTTTTCATTAAATGCCATCTAACACAAATTTTCCTTATAATGAAAACTTCACCATATGTGGATATTCTATCATCAATATTTACTGTCCAATCATCATCTAAATACTCTAACAAACCAATATATTCTATACCATCATACCTTATTCCTAAATTTGTTGCGCCTTTTATATATATGATAATCCTTTTTCCAGAAAATAATTTGATTCTTTAGAAGAACTCTGAAACCTCTCACATAAGGTAACAACATAGACAATGTCAGTTCTTGAGGAAGTCAAATATAATAACCTTCTAATCATATTTTGAAACTCGTTCTGATCAATATCCTTGCCTTCTCCATCATTATACAACATGGTTCCCACTGAAATTAGTGTGGAAACTAGTTCCAAATTTTCCATTCCAAACTTATTTAGAAGTCCCTCAACATATTTATCTTGACAAAAAAAATGTTGTTCTTATTTTGTAATATTTTTATCCCATGAAAGTGTTTCATTTCTCTCAGCATAGACATATCAAACAACTTCTCCATCTCTTTATAAAATATTTCACAATATCTTTCATCATTTCCAGCAATGATAATGTCATCAACATAAACAATTACAATGATAGAAGACTCTTGATATTACTTGATGTAAATATTGATGTCAACTCTTCCTTTCTTGAAACTAATCTTCCTTAAGAAAGTATCTAGTTTGAAATTCCTTGGCATTAGAGAATTTTTTAGCTCATACAAGGTTTTTACAGATTAAACACATAACTTTAATCATTCCCAGCAACATATCCACAAGGATTTTCAATGTAAACATCTTCATCATAATTTCCATTGAGAAGTGCATACTTTACATCAATTTGGAAAATTTTGTAACCTCATTGTGCAGCAATAGCATGAAATATTATAATTGTATCCAATCTAGAAACTAGAGAAAATGTCTCATCAAAATAAACACCTTTAGTTTATGAGTATCCTTTTCACAATAATCATTCCTTGTTTCTTATTACTTCCCCTTCTTCATTCAGCTTATTCCAAAAAACTGATTTTTTACCAGTAACATTTTTGTTACCCTTCTTGGGTACGAGTTACCAAGTATCATTCTTTTATATCGTATCATGCTCTTCATTCATAGCCTGAATCTATTCTGGATTCTTGAAAGCATTATTCACATAATTTGGCTCCACTTTAGAATACAATGAAGTATTTGTAACTTCATTTGTTGTTCTTCTTGATTTAACCCTCAGATGTTGATCACTAATAATGTTCTGAGCCTCCACTTGCTTCCTCATCCTAGGATGAGGTGTTCGAATTTCATCCTCATAACTTTAAATTGATGAGTATAATTATTCTTCATGAGTAGGATTGCCACTATTAGTAGCATTATCAGAATTTTTAACAATACTTTCTTTATCTTACTCAACCTCAATATTGGAAAAATTCTACTTTTCTTTCTCAAAATATTCAACAACATTCAAAACATCAGAATCGATGATTCATATTGTTTCTTTTTTGAAACATATGTATACTCTTCCTTCTAGAGCATAGTCATGAAAAATTACATCATCCCACCGCTATTCAAACTTTCCAAAGTTTCCACCCTTTATCTTAAAGATGCATGAACTCCCAAAAACTATTAAGTTTTTAAAACATAATGTTTATCATAAAACATTACATATGGATTAATATTTGAATGTGACCTTAGAAAAATCCATTCTGGATATACACTGTATTAATCATGGCTTGCCTCCAATAATTATTTGATAAACCATATAAAAGTATCATAGTTCTTCCCATTTCAAACAAAATTTTATTCTTTCTTTTAGAAATCCTATTTTTCGAGGTGTGTATGGTGAACTAATCTCATGTCGAATTCTGTGTTTCATGAAGTAACATTCAAACTATTCATTATTATACTCTCCACATTTATTAGTTCTCAACTTCTTCCTTGAATACTCACATTACTTATTATCTTTCCTCTAGAAACTCTTAAACATATTTAGAGAATTTGAATTATGCCTCTTGTAGATAACACAACTAATGCGAGTAAAGTAATCAATGAAAGTAATGAAGTAATCATCTCCATTTGTTTATTTCTTTCTCATTGGTCTACATATATCATAATGTATAAGTTCCAAGGGTCATTCTGAATGAATTTCAACTCTCTTATGAATTGAGTTTTTAATATTCTATTTATCAAATATAGTGCAACACCAATATCTTCTTCTTGATAAATAATACATATCTCATAAATTATCTCTTGTCGATAACTTTCACATGTTTTTATAACACATATTTCCTAACCTTTAATGCCATAACTTCTTTTCATCCACTATACCCATGTATCAAAAGCTTTGTGCTTCACCGACATGGAACTAGTTCCCTTTTTTATGTTGGACTCTTTTAACTACCTTTCCATAATTTTCATTTTCCACAAAAAACCCATATTTCATAAATATAACTTTGTATCCCTCATCATAGAGTTGTTAAACACTCAAAAAATTGTTTTCAACCCATCAAAATATAATGTTTTTCTAGATTTTATTTTTTCTTTCCCAATGACGGTTGATCAAAAACCTTTGATCCTCATAGATTCATTATTTCCAAATCTAACTATTACTTATTTGAAGACTTTCACATTCTTCATAAACATTTTGTCTCCTGTCATTTGGGATGAACACCCACTATTAATAATCCATGTACGGTCTACTTCTATATCTTTCAAGGCCAATTCAACAATAACAGATTTATGTTCTTCCATTTCATTCTTCACCTCCTATTTCTGAGATTTGTTAAAAACCTTTTGTTGTACTAGAAACAAGGAAAGACATCCCTTAGTAATATGTCTAGAATGTTAACATATTTTAAAAATAGTTTCCTATGGTGGGAATCTGTTTTAAACATTCACACCAGCCTTCCCATATTTCTTATAAACTTTTTTCACATAATTTTATTTTTGAGAGGATTGAATCCCCTCAAACCTTGTCTCTCATTACATTGAGAATAGTAGTAATGTTGTTGATTTAACCAAAACATGTTGTATGTGTGTCTAAAACCACAAAAATATCAGCAGTAACCATAGAATTAATATTTCCCTCTGAAACATCTATACTGAACAGAGTTGTGAACATGCTACTCAAAAACATTCTTAATATAACTCTACTAACCATAAACCTTCTTATTTTCAATCATAAAATTCTTCTTCAGATCAAATTTATGTTCAGACTTATCAGCACTAGATATTATATAAATCTTTCTCGACTTAGGATTTTAATTTACTTCGAATTTCTCAGCATTGCTGACTTTGTCCATATACATAGCCTTCCCAGCTTTTCTCATATCCGAACTAGTTCTGTCATTCCTCTCAACCATTGAAGGTAACATTTGTAGATACTTATTTGGTTCATTCTTGATAAAACATTCACCATATTCTGAAATAGATTATTTGAAATGGATATTCAATTCTTTAGCTGTAGATAGTTTCTGCTTGGCACGTTCAAACTCTTATTCATTTTTCCTTCAACTTAACTTCAAGATGATCATTACGATTCTTTTCATTCTCAATAGAATTATTTAGATAATCAATCTCATTTTCCATCTTGATTTTCTAATCATTTCAACCTTTTTGAATGTTTAATGTGGAATTTTTATTTATCAACTACTTGGTTTCCTTATGATGCCTCTTGATCTTGCTCAAACATTCATTAAATTCTTCTTTTAGTTGATATTCTAGTTGAGTTTCTTCGTATTCAAAAATTTTTCTCTAGTAATATTCATTATTCACTACTGCAATAAGGGTATTCTCTCTAGCTTTCTCAGAAAATGATTTCTCATATTCATCATTGCTATATTGTTATTTTTCTTCATCTTATGATAAAAAGACTCTTCTATTTGATTTAATGAACTATTTATCTTTCCCCTTTGAAAAATATTTATCTTTGTCAGCTTGTTTCTTCCATGACATTCATGGCCTTATATCATCATCATCACTATATTCTTATTTATTATTTTGAGGAAAGTTAGCCACAATGTGGCCTATGGCTCCACACTTAAAGAATTTAAATGTATGTTTCCCCTTCAATTTTCATGTACCTATTATCACATTCTTGAAAACAAGGATATAATTTGACCAAAAGTTTCACATAACTCATCTTTAGAATCAGATTCACCATTATCATATTGAATAAGAGTGTTCTTTGACTTATCACTCCTTATATCCTTGAATGACATTTCTCTATCAGCTTTTGTTTTTCTCTTCATTGTATTCTCCCTTCCTATTTCATAGGTAATGATATTTCTATACAAATTAGCTAGAGGTAATGTTTGAGGGTCTCTTTCTTCTAATGAAGACACTTTGGCATACAAATTTTCAAGCAGAAATCTCAAGATCTTTTCAACAACTGTAGAATCTTCCAACATTTCACCAAGTCATCTGATTGTACTGACAATGTCATTTACCATGGTAAATAAGTCCCCAACAAATTAAAATTCACTCATTTTCATATCTTTATACTTTAGCCTCTAGAATTGTAGTTTTTCTTTATTCACTTTTTTATTTCCTTTATAGATGTTCCTCAACTTATCCCAAATGCATTTAACTATAGTGACACCTTTCACTCTTAAAAAATCACTCTCACAAAGAGATGAGAGTAATTCATTATTATATCTTCCCCCATTAGCAATATTCCTCTTATCGACATGTGTAATAGGAACCTTGTCATCAATAGGAGTAAATCCATAAATTGTAGTTTCAATAACTTTATACCTAAGAGACATAAGATAAGGCGTCATTCTATCTTTCCATATATGATAATTCATTCAATCATATATCAGAATCGTCTTACTATTCACACAATTCAGATTTTTCATTATAACATTTCTTCTGAACTTCATTAAAGGGAAAAATATGGTAACCTATCTATGATACCAATTGAAGTTCCGAGTCATGATCCAAGTATCCCTGAGAGGGTGAGGGGTTGAATTAGTGATGTCTTTTTCTTTTTATGTTTCCTTCTTTTTGGAACAACCTTTTCCTCCTGTTAAAGTGCATCATCCCTGCTGAATACACACTACTACATAAAAAAATTTACAGGGTTCACTACTCATCAAGAGTAGTTATGTACATAGTATGGTGGAGAAACAATCTAGTACCTCACAATGCACATAAAAACAATCATTTTATGTGCAATACAATGAGTATGATATTCCCTTACACTCGTGTAGAACTTTGAAAACAATCCAGTAGTGTGTGTTCTCCCTCTTAGCAAAAATATGGTAATGTAATGTTTTAGTGCTTCTTAATGAACATTCCCAAACCAAATATTTTTTTTAAAAAAATCACTTTCTGTCCCAGAAGCTGGTAATGACATCTTAGTGCAAGCAGTTTTCGTGCAACTTCCTACTTGTGCACCTCCCTTTTTGCATGCCACGCTACTTGTGTGCCTCCCTAATTGTGTGCCTATCTTCTTGTGTGCCTCACTTCTTTCCCACCACACTGTATGTGCACTTCCCTGCTTGTGTGTATTCCTACTTGCAGGCCCAAAACTACTTGCACGCCAATATTGTTCACAACTCACAATTTATGTACCCCTTCGAGCTTATACACAAAACACTTCTTGCACATAACTCACTCCATGCACCCAACATATAACGTGTGCACCACATCTACTTGGGTCCCATTTTTGTGCATGACACATAACTTTCATGACACATCATCTTGTGCACCACTTTCTACCACTTACGTGACCAGAGATCAATTTTTTCGCTTAAGTGTTGATTGTGTCAAAATGATGACGGTAGTTGTATATTTATAGGCATTTTGGTGACATGTGCACCACATACACTTGTGTTCCGCCACATACACTTGCGTGCCATTTCTACTTGTGCGCCTCTCCATCACTTTCACGCTGCTCCAACACTTGGACACCGCTCCATCACTTGGGTGCCACTTTCTTTCCTTTTTCATATTTTTATATGATGATGTCAAAATATGACTTACACGCAACATACACATGTGCACTGCTTATACTTGGGTTCCACTTCTTACTTGCATGTCAATCTTGAACATGCACCCAGTTTTATTCCATTCATGTATTTTTTATGTGATTATATTAAAATATGACTTTACCAAAATCTTACGCATGTGCACCGCTTATAAATGTGCGTCGATTTTTGACTTTCACACCACTTTTGACTTGCATGCTGCTTTTGTTCCATTTCTAAGAAATACTTCATTACACCCCTTATCCTTCATAAGGATTACATCAAAAGTTATCCAAACTTCTTATATTTGTGAAATATAAATCAACAAATCATCATCATAGTTACCATGGGAAGTATTGTAACTTCAATATTTTCTATCAACCACTTATACAAAGTTATGTGGTTTTCGTTCTTCTCAAATATCCTAGACAACAAAAGAGAATTCCTGAAAAATATATTCTTCATAATCAACTCGGTCCAAACATTTTATTCATTTACAAGAAGTTGTGTTTGAATTAATAGAACCAACTTTTTCTGGTTGTCGAATACTATTCCACCAGCCCCATTTTGACCAGTACAAGGGAAGATATCATGAAAGACTATTTCCATGAAATTTAATATTAAGATTTCCCATCAAATTGGATTTCTAACCCAGCTATAATAATCTCATTTAAAGGTCGGTATCCTAAGATATACCTCATTTAATGAGGGAGGGTCTATTCTGTAGACCATAATAATTGTTCACATCGATCTTTTTTTGGACTAATGGTAGTTTAAATGGGATCTATGTAAAAAATAAGAATTTGTATACCAAGAACTATGGCGCCCTAAAAAAGGAATCATTTGAATTATATAAAAAATTTAGATGTTTTACCCAAACAATAATAGAAATAGAAAGCTACTCAATTTCCAAAATTAACCAATTTTTATATTTATGCCCATAATTAATCGAAAATAATAAAATGATGAAAATAATATCTAATTAATTAATTGGTAGGGATTAAATCAATGAAAAATATATGTATAAATATGAAAATATTAGCTTTATCAATTCATTCACACTTACCACTCAGAATCCGGGACAAGTAAATATCACAATCAAATCAAAACAATTGAAACACATATCCCTGAGATCCACCAGTTAAACACCAAGAAAAAAAATATATTATTCCTCATAAAAACATTATTTTAATTTCTCCATTCAAATAATTTAATATATTTCCACTTCATTTATCCTCTCATACACAAAAAACACATAACTCACCTTCACATTATCTAATCACGCAAATGTAAATTTTCAATAATGTCTTTCTCATCCAAACTCATGAATGGGTCACCATAGGCTTGATAAATTCATAACACTCCACCTGATGTGAGTCAATGAAATGTATTTATAATGAGGAATTATCAAGTTTTTATGTATTTTTGTTGTTAGTATTTTGATATGAATTTTTTTGAGAATGGATATGAAGGTCTTAGTGATTTTTGAATCAAAATTACATGATTCTAAATTTCAATCAAGTATGGCCTCATCCTCACTCTCATTAGTATAAAATCACCTCCAACATCATAATAGATCAAGGAATGTTCGCACAATTAAAAATTTCATCTGCAAAAATGTCCATATTCTGAAACCTGATTCTTCATGAAAGCTCGAGATTGGAAAAACATTCTTTATCCATCGGTAGATCTAGAAAGACACACCTTCATTTATCATGAAATATCAAAAAAGTCACAGATTTTGAAAGAATTATATTTTTTAATTGATAAATCATCTCTACAACATTTTATTTTCCACCCAAAATATCACCAAATAATGTATCACAATACAATATAGCTTCCCCCAAACATAAGATCAACTATATTATGCAATTTCACTTCATGAGTAGGTTGGATATGGAAAATGGTCTTGTAGTGTGGCTAACCTAATAGGTTGTTAATAGATTCTAAGGTATATAAGGATTAAATTTTAAATTTAGTCCATAAATAAAAATATTTTATTTAAATTAAGGCTTTAAAAACAATGAAATGCCTCAATAATTTAAAACACAAGTACCTCAAACCCTCAAGTATTGATATGAAAAATCAAATTGTGGTTAAAGAATGAAAGGCCTAGTTATCTCATAAAGTGAGGTGAATAAAAATAATGTGAAATTTGTTTTTTTAAACCTCACAGAAATATGATTTCAAGGATAAAGATAATGCAATATGGCAAGAGATTCAAAAATTAGAGTACCTTTCAAGAAATTATGAAGTATTAGAACTTGAAACAAAGTCATTTTCAACATTCATTTATGCTCAGTTCTAAGGGAAAAACTGTTTCACTCATCTATATGGATTTTAAAATTTTCTATGTGAATCATTTCACCTCAAAATAGTCACAATAATGCAAAATTTCAAAAATATACACAAAAAATTGAAAACAATCATTTTTTAAAAATGGCAAACAAAAATTGAAAGTTATAAACAAAAACATTTCCCTCCCCCACAGTTAAATTATGTAGTTTCCTCAATAAATTCTAGTGTATTTGACTGTAAGAATATTTGAAATTAAATCACAGCAAAAAATGAAATTTTAAAAGAGAAGTACAACCAAATGGATTTATTGATAAATAGGTTGAAGAAGTTTGATCTCTTATACTGTATATGATGGAATGGTCCCAAAGAATTTCTTCAGCCAATACCCATTAACAATGAATGGATTATTCTCTCCATCCTTTAAAATCTACACAACATCGATTGTATATACATGAGAAACTATAAAATGACCTTCCCTTATGGAATAATGTTTACTTAGAATCAACTTGAGTCTTGAGTTGAATAACAACATTGTGTCTCCATGATGGAATTATTTTGGTTGGATCAGGTTGTCATGAGAAACTCTTGTACTCCGTTCATAAATCGTAGAATTTTCAAAATCTTACCTTATAATTTTTCCCACCTATGGTAACTATAATCATCTCTCTTTCCCAGTTCTTTCCAGATCCAGATTTATCTTCTTTATAGCCTTGTATGCCTTATGTTCCAATTCAATAGGTAAGTAACAAACTTTACCATAATTTAGCATATATGGACTCATTCTAATAAGGGGTTTGTAGGATTTTTTATAATCCAATAATGTGTCTTCCAACCATTGGCTCCAATCATTCCAATTTAGAGTAACTGTTTTTTCAAAATTCATTTGATTTCCCTATTGGGCACTTCAGTTTGACTATTAGTCTTTGGATGACAGTGGGTTAATGTTTTATAATGAACCTCATACATCTCCATCAAAGCCTCCATTGACCTATTAAAATATTGATTACCTTGATCACTGATGAAGGCTCTAGGCAGTCCAAACCTACACAACATGACAGCCTTCCAAAATCACAAACATCTTTAGCATCACCAGTTCGGGTGTCTTTTTCTTCCACCCATTTGGAAACATAATCCATGAAAAACAATATATAATAATTTCTGAACGAAACTGTTAAAGGTCACATTAAATATATCCATCGTACTTCAAAAATTTCACAAAAATAGGTGGTTGTAGGGGAGTTTATTTTCTCCTTGAAATATTTCTAGAAAAATTCCATTTTTAATAAAAAATATCAAAATTCATGAGCATCATTAAAATGGGTAGGACAATAATGTACTAATTCTAAAATCATCTGCATTGTCCTTTGAGGTCCAAAAAAGAATTCAAAATCTAATGTGTGATAAAATTAAAAGATGGAATCAATTTCACTTTGAGGAAAACTTATTCTTATCACTTGGTCATTGAAAATCTCCCAAATAAACGGACCATCCTAGATGTATTATATAGATTCAAATTTTATCTTTTGAATTTTTTGGTAATTTAAATAGTATGGGACCTAGTATTTTACAAAATAATTGACCATATTGTCATACCACGGAACACCACCATTGATTATGTAGTGTTTTTCTCTAGTAATCTCATCATTAAGTGGATTCTGGTTTGGAATTTCTTCTTTAGCAGTGTGACGTAATAAACATAGATAATCGACCACCTGCTTTTATGTTTCCTTTTTTATCATTAATTTCCAAATTGATATCTTATTATATAATAATCTATCTCACTAGCCATGGCATTGAATATAAAATTTTCATTAAATAATAGAATGTTTTATGACCATAAAAAACAACTTTATTTCCAATAAGATATGATCAGAATTTATCAAGTGCGAAGATGACTTCACTGAACTCTTTCTATGTTTCTGTGTAATTTACTTGTGTTTAATCCAAGATCCTTGATTCCAAGGGTCTCACATCAGACTTCCTGTCAATTATTTGCAATAAATAGGATCCCACCTCTTAGTTTGATGCATTGTAAAGCAACTCAAAAGTGTACTCCTAGATGGGAGGTTTCATTATTGGAGGTGTGATCAACCTTTTATTTAGTTCATCAAATGACTTCCTACATGAATAATTAATATTTAATTAATATTCATTTAGTTCTAATCTTGAGAGGGATAGAAATATTACTAAATATTTGATGAATATTCTATAAAATTATGCATGTTCTAAAAATGTTTTTGACATGTTTTAAAAAAGTTCTATATGGAATGGAATTGAATACTTCAACTTTTTATTTACCAACCTCAATCCCTTTTTTGAAATTATATTCCTCAACAATATTCCCTTTTTAGCCTTAATATTAAATTTTTTTAAATTGATGAAATTATTTTTTTCAATACATTTTTTAAATTTCTTAAGATATAAAAAAATAAATTAAAAAAAATTGTGAAATCATTGAAAATACCTCCAATAAATCTATAATATGATCTGATAAAATACTCAACATACACCTTTGAAATGTTCCCAGGGTGGTGCATAGCACAAAAGACATCCTTTTGTAAGAAAATGTTCCAAAGGGGAAGGTAAAGGTCATCTTCTCTTGGTATTCTGGTGAAATTCGTACCTTGAAGTATCCGTAGAATCCATCTATAAAATAGTAATGTGTATTCCTAGCTAACCTTTCTAGAATATCATCGATTAATGGAATAGTAATGTTTTCTTTTTGGGTAACATGATTCATCTTCCTATAATCTATACACACCCTTAAACTATTTTTTACTCTTATGGGGATTAGTTAATTTCATTCTTGTTTAATAGTGGTGAGGATAGTTTACTTTGGGACTACATGAATAGGGATGACCCACTAAGAATCAGAAATTTGGTAAATGATTTCAATTTTTAGAAATTTCTATATTTATATGATAAAAACCTACACAATGGTATGATGGATTCTTCTCTGAGGTTTTCTAACAAGTCAAAAATCACTTTCTAAAAATATTCTATGGGAGAAGACATTGGGATTGATTCTGGGTATATCACCTAAACTCCTTCATACATATTTTACACTTCTCTTGAAAATTTTAATTATAGTTTTTTTATGTGAATGGGATAGGTTATTGGAACTAATTACCATCAATTTATCTCCTTCCATTAGGTATGTATATTTCAAATCACTTGGAAATGGATTATGTTCTAGGAATGGTTGTTATTAATGGGATAATATTGAATTTATTTTTCCTAATTTTATGTATGGGATCTTTGATATCATCTCATTTTCTTTTAATAAATAATCCAAAAAATTCATATTTTACTTATTCCTCTAATATGATATTACGATTTTATGGCTCTTGTAAATTTGAATTTTCTAAAGAAAAATGTTATTATAATGATAATAAGTCACAAATAATACATGAATCTTCAATTGGATATATACCTTCTTCATGGGAGATCACATAAAGTGATTGATTAATGTAAGGATGCTTAATTACATCAAGAATCATGAAGTGTATTTTACTATCTATGAGTTCCATTGTGATTGTTCCTACATGGATATTTATGATTATCCTTGAGGTTTTCAGGAAGGTTCTCCAAAAGATTATGGGAGAGTGGCTTGGTTCCATATTTTTTTCCATGGTAGGGTCAAAAAAGTATGCTAGAATGATCAATACTATTACTCCCATGAGTACGTCTTCTAAAACTCTTGATTATAGAATGTTGGATCATTTTTTAAATTGTACCACCACTCAGGTTGGCTTTAGTTCTCCAATCAATAAGGATAAAAATATTTATTGAGTAATAATATTGTTTAAATATCCTATATCACATAATGAATTAGTAAAATTTAAATACCCCATGGTGTAGTTAATAGTTAATTTCATAATATTCTGAAATTGTTTTAGTATCATTGGTGTGATTAGTGTTGACATGCTTTTTCCCAAGCTAATTCTCTCAATTCCATCTAGAAACCTTCTTTTTGGGCCAAACTCCTTTATAAATTTTTCATACATAGAGATTTTTGGGACAGAATCTAGTAGTGGTATGTTGACCTCAAATTCCTGAAAGGTTACCGAAATTTACTATTTAATCCATCATTCTTAAACCTTATTATACTAAACTAATATATATATGAATTGTTCTTGGATATCCATTTTATCCAAAAAAATTTCAAAGGTGTTTCTCTCCTTCCTTTTATAAACCTGCTTTATTCTCCTTGGTTGTTTTGCTCCCCTTCAATAATATGTATGGATTTAGATTTATAAGGTTTCTTAGAATCATTATCCACACATTTTTTAGGTGGAATGAGATCTTTTACACTTTGTGTTGTAATGACGCTCACACTTTCCTTGGGATATGAAAATACTTTTTCTTGGTGTTTTCCTTGATTCATGGTAAAAATTTCTATAAGGTTATTAAATTTATTATACTGTATTATTACTGAATGAATTATCTCTTCAATCGTTATTATTTGCGGTTATTATGAAAACTTTTTGAAGGTTTTTCATATGGTTTATGCTGGTATTGTTGTTTATAGGGTTGTTGGAATGGGGAAGGGTTCAATTTCTATTTCTCCTAGAATGGATGTTGATTTTGGAATTGATTCTGAAAACGAGGGCTATCCTGGTTCTGTCAGAATCCATATCCTTGTTTGGTCTGGGTTGATGTGGTTGATTTTAATATAATTTAAATTCTTGATTGGTAGCATCACAACTTTTGGACCCCTTCATTTCAGGACATTGATCATGGTAATGGTTAGAAGAAGAGTATAAACCACATACCTGAGTTTATCCCTATTTTCCTTCACATTTTTCACAGCAAGTTATCTCATCACACTAGTTATTTCTTTAAGTGTTGCCTCAAGTAAGGGTAAAAAAGAATAAGAAGTTTTTACCTCATGGATTCATCTTGTTTTAATACCTCTGGTGCCAACTTTCTATTAGTTTTTCATAATCTTTTCAATCATACGTCTAGCATATTCTTGTGACGTGTCAATCAATGCTCAAACAGATGAGGCATCTAGTAAATTTTGACCATTATCGATCATTCCTTGATAAAGGAATCCAATGAAATTGTGTTCCTATATAGTCGTATGTGGGTAGATGGAATAGAGCTTCTTAAATCGCTTAGAGTACTCATAATGTGTCTCTCTGGTTGATTGGTCAATTGAATTGATCACATTTTGGATAATAATGCTCTTGAATGTGGAAGAAAACTTTTTCATGAAGAATCTTTTCGAATCATCCCAGTCATGGAATTCTCCTGGTTACTGAATGTTCAATCATTCCTTTGCCTCTCCCTCAAGTGTGAAGGGATATTCCCTCCACATTACCAATTCTTATACAACTCCGCGAGGTCTACATATAGAGCAGACATCTGTAAATTACTGAATACGTATAATTCGATATTCTCCTTCAAGACCATGAAATTTAGGTAGATTTTGAATCATGTTAGTGAAAAATTAAAAATCATTCTCCAATATGGGGATAACTAGTTGATTTTTTTTGTTAGATAATTTTTGTGCGTAGACATTATGCAGGGTTTGTTAGGGATTTCAAGTCATTATTGTAGTTTCAGAGTGATCACTGAAAGTGTCACCTGAATTTTTGAGATTTATTTCCTCAAAATCACATTGAATTTTTTTCTCAATTGGGTTATTGTTCATTCAATTTCGAGATCATATTCAATTAAATAGTTATTTGAACTATGTATCATTAAATAACGTTTTGTTTTATTTTTTGTGTATTGATGAAATGACTCCCTGGAAATGGTGCCAAGTTTTTACATGTGTCTATCGTGAGGTGTGGAAAAATTTATTTAACAATTGAAAATGAATTATAATGTCAACATTGGTTGTCTCTAGAGAGGAGCACACAACAATCATGTTTTTTCAATTAAAATTTGAAAGAAAATGGGATTTTTTAGAAATTGTTTTATTTTAAAATGAAAAGAAACTATACAAAGAAAAAAAATTAATTAAATATTTATAACAAATTGAAAAAACTATTCAATGAAATATATTATATTTGAAGAGTGATTAGGTCAGTTTCAGTTCACCAATTATAATTTTATCACAGTTCAAATTTATCCAATTCTCTTCTGTCAAGTTGTGTAATGTGAGATTTCACAATCACTGCATCTCACTCCTTTAGTCAAAAGGTAATGGTATGAATAAAACTTAAAAAATAAAATATTTATCTAAAATAGTTAAAATTTGTGATATAGTTTTAGAGAATACCTCCAATTGACATGGTAAATTCCCAATTGAGTATTTTTTATCCCAAATAATCAGGAATGGCTGCTACCTCTCCCACACATATTGGCAATTGATGAGTACTTCACCACTAAGCACCAGTTCATTCAATCATATATAAACTAGTACCTACTGGTGGGTGATATTGATAATTGATCAAAAATATAATAACAATATAATAAAAAATAAAATACAATCCTACAATATAATAAAATCCACTATTAGAATTTCAAACCAACATTTCACAAGAGAGGAAATGATATCAAAACATTAAGTGCAAGAACAAAATAATTACCAAAGAGAAAAACTCTCCTTACCCAATTACACATAGTTTTACCCCAACATATGAAGGGTATACTTATATAATGGGTGAGAATATGGCACTAAAATATTAAGTATAAAAAAAGTGAGAAAAGAGAGAACATAAAATTTATACTAAAAAATCTATCTGCTAGAATTTTACATCAGTTATACCCACCAAATAGCAGAAACATGCCATGGTACCTTATTATAAGATGTCCATTTGGAAAATTTCTATCTACCCTTAAAATATAATATCTTTTTGATACTTTTATAAGAATATTTGAATTAATTAATAGAACTCTATTTTCTTGGTTGCATAATACTATTCCACCTACCCCACTTTTACTTGTTCAAGGGTCGCCTTAATAAAAAAAATTTCTATGAAATTTAATGTGAATCTTCCCCTTCAAGTACTATTCCATACCAAGCTATAATAATATCATTTTATAGTTGGTATCCCGATATATACCTCATTTAATGAGGTAGATTCTATTTGGTGTGTAGAATAATTGTTCAAATTGATTAATTTTTTTTGTGCTTGTGGAAGTTCAAATGGGCTCTAGGTAACAAAAAAAATTATCCCACAAATACTAAATGCCTACGAAAAAAATAAATAGTTAAATCGGATTAAAATTTTTTATGTTATGCTTGAAAAACAAAATAAAAATAAAACTACCAAATTTCTGAAATTAAATTTGTTTTACCTATAAGCCCAAACATCACTAAAAATCATAAAATAATGAAAATAAGCTCAAATTGATTAACTGGTAGGGACTAAATCATTGAAATACATATATATAAATACAAAAATATTAGTTTTATGACTTCTATAGTTGTCGTAAAAAGTGTTCTAAACCATAAAACATTTAATATGAAGTGGACCGGTTCTTAAAACACAAAAATACCTACCACATGGAGAAACACCAAAGATTAATGTGATGATACTTGATCTAAATCCATTGAACAATGAATCTGGAATGATCTCCATCAAGATCGGAGTCTAACAACTCCTCCGCTCTACATCATTTGTTCCTTAGGTGGTCTATCACCTTGGGAGAAGGCATCAACAAATCTGTAGTGTGTGAGTTCCAAAAAAGGGGGGTGGGTTTGTTAATTAAATTTTATTTAACAAATAAACATATATTTTAACACTCTTCCAGTAGTTTCTTCCATTTGGGTGTCTCACACCAAAAAGAATTATGCCCTACTTTGGATAAATCCAATATTCTGAACACAAATATGGACTTAGATTTATAATCTGAGATACCAAATGAGATTTATTACACATTCTCTGAAAAACCTCATGAATGAAAAAATATATATAATATTTTTAATATCACTACCAAAAGACTCTCCAGACCTTGAAATATCACTCCAACTCAGCACCTCTCATGGGAAATATTACTTGAAATATTCCAGAATATTATAGGGAAATACTAGGATCACTACATGTGATCACATTATCTAATATTCTTATATGCTTGGAATCCATAAAAAATGGGAGGTGGTTAATTAGATTTACTCTCAAGGAGTAAATATCTGAGAGGGAGGCTAGTACTATGACATTAAGAGCATAGTTGTACGCAACAGATCACAAAAATTTGGGTAATTGATGTTTTTGTTGATGGGGATTCATCCCTAGTGGTCATTCTCATTCCATCCTAGGTTTAGTAGTTCTCAAGTATCCACATGGGTATTTCCATTGTCATTCTATGATTTTAGTGGTCGATGTCATTTTTAGTCTTAGTGCTTGTCAATCAAGGAGGTTAAAATGGTATGGGAAGTTAGGTTCCATTTCTATAGTTTTAGATATTTCATCTGAGGTAGTATCTGTAGTCAGGGAAACATGATTTAATCACCATCAGAGTTATTCATTTTATTCCACTTAATAAGGAGATGTAGTTTGTGGTGTTTGGCCTTGTGTTGTTCCCTTTACTTAGGGACCTAGTCTGGAGTGTCTCCACTAAAGAAATCCATTGTATGTTTTAAGATAAGCTCATGGATTGATGCATTGTTTGGTGGTTCCACCACCATAGGGGTCAAGGGTTGTCTGAGGTATGTTCTGTTTATCATCTACGTAGTTTATTTCCTATTTTATTTTTGATCTTATAACTCTATTTTTCTTATACTGGTCATCATGTCTGGATTATAGGTGGACATTCTTCTAACACCCCTGGTGTCATCCACTCTAGTTAGAGGTAAGGAAGTTTTATTTGATGTGTGATGGGAATTTAAACTAAGGATGGGGTAACACTAGTTTGTGGTATATTTCTTCATCATACACATATAACTATATGATGTTTTCTTTAACATGTATTTTTTTATTATATACATGTATTAGTTGTTTTTTTAGGTGAGTTGTGTTATCCAATTGGGAAAGTCTATGATTGGTGTTTTTTAGTGAGCAGAACAATCAAATTAGAGGTTGGTGAGAAAAGACTATTTTATCTCAATTTTTAGGGATATCATTGGAAGACTAGGTGTTAGATGTTTCTAAATTCATTGGAGACTGTCTTGATGTATTCTGATATGAGGACATGACACTTCCCCTTCCATGGGATTTCAAGTTTGGGATAGAGTTACAATTGGGCATGTACCCAATTTTTATGGCTTGTTATTAGATGAAACCCATGGTGTAAAATTATTTCAGGCTCCTAGTTGATTATTTGTTCTATAAGGTTTTCATCTAACCCAGTGTGTCAAATTTGGGTGATTCGATGAAATTTAGCAATAAGTCATTTGGTAGTCTAAGTTTCTTCATAGAATATCATAGGTTGAATCAGGTAATAGTCTAGAACTGTTTCCCTCTTCCAAGGCTAAATAGTATATTCGATCAACTAAAGGGATCCAACTAGTTTATGAATATAGACATGCATTCTATATATCATCATATGATGATAAAGTTTGGGGTTATCTCAAATAATTGATTCATATACTGGTGTGGGAACTTCTTGCTTAGGGTCATGTTTCACTACATCAAGAATGCACTAAAAATGTTCATGGCTCTCATTAATATCATGTTTTGTGAGTTCAACAAATATTTCATTATTGTGTTTATATATGAAATACTTTTAAATTTATGATCAGAATAAAATCATTCTGTGTATCTCATATTTTTCTGATAGGTTCTCTGACACCACCAATAATATAGAAATTTTTCCAAGTGCATGTTCGGGATTAGGAAGTGTATTTCCTTGGGAATGTGGTATCACAATAGGATTCAGTCATGAATTCATAAAAGATAGATATAGTTTTTTCTTAAATGACACCCAAGAGAGTAGTATATGTTAATAGATTCCTTATTTTCATGGATTACCACTGAATTTTTCTATATGATTTATCTTAGATTTTAGCCCCATAAATAACATTGAAATGGAAGGACCAAACATTCATCTGGTCTATTTTATTTGATGATGCTTTCAACTATCTAAAGTAGAGGATGATCAATGATCAAAATCTTTATTTTCATAAGGAATAGGTGTTGTTTGTTGTATTCTATGTTGCTTCTCATCTGGGATTGGGATGCTCTATGATTCAGAAAAGGGGAGTCATATTTTATTGTTCAAGGTAGTAGCATATCCACGAGCATAAATATTCCAACTATGACATATAGTTGGATGAATCACTATTTTCCCAAAAAATTTCGTTACATTACCTCAATAGTGAGAACTTTATATTCTTCATTGATAATAAATTTTTACGTATATATTCACTCAGAAATATATGAATCTATGTAGTATTGTGGATCATGTTTTTGCAGGAATATGATTTTAGATCCCCTACACCCTAGAGAAATAAAAAATTGTGGATGATGTGTTGAGTTGAAATTCGCGATGATATGTCATTCCGGAGTTAGGTGATTCATTGAAAAGGCTGGAAGAGCTTGAAACAATGCATCTTGGTAAAGAAGAGTTCAGTGGGAGAGGTTGTATTTATCAGATGACTATTTAATTTTCCTTGACGTATAATGTAGACGAGTCTTAGTGGGGATACATATTTTTTGAGGTGGTGTTAGATCATATCTGCCCTGATGATGCTCCAGAGGGGTGGTTGGAGGATATTCCAAATCATATTTTGTTTCAAGAGAGGATATTTATTCCATTGGATGTATATTGGTTAGATACCTATGAGTTTAATTTCTCAAATTTGTTTGTGTATTAAGGTTTTTCTAAGATATATCATTGATTGATGAGGTATTTCAGTTTCCTAGGATGAAGTGGCCAGTAGAGGAGGATATAGATTAGTGTTTTGTTTATCAGTTGGTAAAAGATGAGAACCATGTTCCTAGAGGTTTATTATAGCCCCATGATGTCCTAGAGTGGAAGTGGGATGAATGTCTGATGGATTTCATCCCCATGTTACCACAATACTAGGGATTATATGATTTTATTTTTGTAATCAAGGATAAAATAATAAAGTCATCTCATTTTTTAGAGATTATGAATCATGTTCCATGTATGATCTCGTCAGGTGTTATATGAATGATGTTTTATCACTTAACTTGGTGGTGAGGTCTATCATTAATGATTGGGATCCCCATTTTACCTTTTGAGTATTCAGAATATTTTAGCATTCCTTTTATTCCCAGTTGTTCCTTATCACTATTATCAACCCCTAGATTGATATTAAGATAGAATGAACCATACTGATGTTAGAGGATATGGTATAAGCATTCATATTTGATTTTAGTGTGTCATGGGTGAATTACATACCATTGTTTTAGTTTTCTTAGAGTAATATTTATCACTTATCCATTGGCATGGATCCATTTTCGGCATTGTATTGATTCCCATTTAATTATTTTATTATGTGGGCCTCAGGATGCGGGGTTACTAGTTCATGGTCATAATATAGTATAGAGCTCAACGGAGAAGATCTAGATGGTTTAGGACTGGATGAATGTAGTGAAAGATCATCAGATGAACTGTAATGATTATAGATAATGTCACCTAGATATTGAGGTTTGAAACCTTTTGTTCTTGAAGGATTCCCATTATTTTGGGAAGTGGAGTTTTAGTTAGGCAAGTAATATTTATCATTAGTTCATCAGGCCATTCGATTTGTTGGAGTATATTGGGGAGGTTGTTTATTAGTTATAACTCCCACCATGGTAAGGAAATATCTACAGCTTATTTCACTTGTTTTAAATTTTTAGTATCTGTACAATGTCACCCATTTCATTTACTATAGAAATATGCATTTCAAGGAATAAATGATGCTCATGGGGTGATCAGTTGAGATCCAAGATAATTGATAGAAGGTACTGTGTGGGAAATGTATCCTTTTTTAATGTTCTATAGAGGTGTGGTGGCTTATAATAGAGTACCTAAGAATGTGAGGTACAAATTCAATCTCAATATCCGTAGTTTTTTCATTTTTTATTTTTTTTATTTGGTGTTGTAAGATACAATTTTTTTCTAGTCTATGATATGATCCTTTTTCAACATCCAATTTTTTATTGGTTGGTGGCTCTATTTTGGTAATAATGATATCCATTAGAGCCATCTCATTGGATGGTTGATTAGAAACATCACATTCCCTCTTCCGTTATTGGATTTTTTCTTTCTTGAGTAAAATAATTGTTTGATAGGTATCTAATGTGAGGTCCAGATTCCTAAAACCCTCCCTTTATGTTATTATAGGGAATGGTGGTGACAGAGAGTTCGGAGGTGTTCCAGTAGCAATGGGAGTGTTCTCTCCTTTTCAAGGGTCACCATTCCATGGCAGTGGCAGTGACTATATTGGAGTTGAGGTTTTGGTTTATCCGTTTTGGATGGTTTCAGTAGACCCATATGAATTTTGAGTTTATCACGTCTTGCTTGTTGTATTATATCTAGTGAAACAACTTCTCTATCCATCTTCATGGTCTTGTAGTTTATGGGTTCCCCATGGGTAAAAAATATAGTTTTAAAATGCACAACATGGGTGTGGTTCTGGTCATGGAGATTCTATTGTTACCCTATGATACATGGGTGGTGTAAAGTCCACTACTTCAGGGTGATGGGAGTGGTGATAAAACAAACTATGTTCTTGGTGCTATGATATAGTGTCTAGTCATGGAGGGAATCTTGTTTCAAAAAAAATTATGAACATTCTATGGACATATTTGTGGTGTCCATCAAAACAGTTTTTAAAAAAAAGTGAAAATCCTGGGTTCAATGCTTGTATTATGGATTTGAACTTTGACCAAACTCAACATAGGTGTTTTATGGAATCCCACGATGTGGTGAAGGATTATGAATATTCCTCTATAAAAAAGGGGATCCCAACATCCATTGATAAATTTTACTTATTCTCTCGAGTCCTTGTTTATTCCTTAACCTCTCACCGTATTCTAGAAGCACCACTTGGGGGGTTTGAATGCCTGGGTTTTTATAGTTATAATACATAAATCAATGTACTCTTATTTCCCCTTGATTTTCAATTCATGTTGTTCTTCATCCTTCTAAGACTTCTATTTAGTGCAGATCATCTATTTTGGATTATAAATTGAACATGTCTTGATGGTGATTTATTGTAATTTGTTTTTGGATGGTATTATATTAGTAGTGGTTACTTTTTGATCTCCTATTCTTTATGAAATAATATTGAACATCCATATGAGTTAGGCGAACCACCATCTCATCTTGTTTTGGGTGACTTTGTTGAAATAGGATTATTTTTCATTCTTTTGGGTGGATAGTAAGGGTTTTCAATAACCTAATTAAATGGATTTAATTAATGTTATAGGGTATGGTAGTTTTCAAATGTTTTTAATTTTTTTCTGATATTTCTTATGAGTTTATCCTTTTCTATTACTTTTGCTGAAAATTAAAGTTGTTAGGAGCCTTTTTTGTGTTGTGGTTGACGTGAGTTGTGAAATTTATTATATTAATTATTTAACACATCATGCATAAAAAGTATAATTTACTTATATATTACAAATGAACAATTTTCCCATAAAATTTTGGAATTTTTGGATATTATTCATAAATTTAATGATGTAATGTGATGATATCCGTTTTTTTGAATATGAAGTTGTAATGTTCTGAAAGATAAATTGAAGCTAGAAGGCATAATGTTTATGTTTCATTTCCATTGTGTTGTGGCGAGGTCATGTGGAAAATAGTTAGATAATGGTGGTGATCAATTTCAGAAGTCAAATGTTTTGGGTAGTGAAGATGTGTTTAGTGGGAATGAGATGTGATTATGTATGATATGTGATGGTTTTGATGTGAGGATATTGTGGTCAGAAGTTTGGGTTGTGTTGATGGTTTGTAATAAGATTTTATAATGTTTGTGCAAGGTGGATGGTTTTTGATTTGGTGTTTTGATGTATTTTCCTAATATAAATGAAATTAAGTGTAACAATGGACTTCAAATCCAGAAATTTAAATGGATATAGTTGGAAATTAAATAAGTGTCTACTAAACTCAATTTTTGATAATTGAATTAACAAATGGAATATGGTTGGTAACTAGTAAGTATGTGAACATATTTACTTGAGAAATAAAGTTATTTTATGTGTGGTTTTATGTGTGGTGTATTTCATTAGTGATGGTAACATTTTATAGAAGAGCTTGTGAGTTGTTATGGTGGAATTGTGGGATTTTCTAGTGGCTTTTGATGTGAACCCCATGGTTGGGTATTATGTGCAACCGATCTATCCAATATTTTATAGGTTATTTATATACATTCCCAAGTAGATATGGATAAACTTACCAACACCCAATTATTTTGTGTTCGAGATTTTTTGGACAATATCTTGGTTTGTAACGAAATGGATGGATGGCTACTCATTCTTCTCCACACTTCCTTTGGTAGTTGCAATGATTCATGCTGGTGTTAGAGATACATAGTGATGATGAGGATATGATACGTGGTGGGGGTATTTATAGTAATAGTATGGTACATGGATGATTTTATTCACATTCTAGATACCCAACGTCTCTTGATATATGGTTGTGTAATCATGAGGATGATTATATGGAATTGGAGTGAGATATGTGAATGATGAAATCGATGCCAACATAAGACTTTAGACCTTGTGGGAGGCTTGGGGTAGGTTGGGTTGGAACCCAATGCACATCAAAATTCCTTGATATATGGATTTTGACTCATACTATAATGAGATGCAATACCGTACAAGGGAGGGGTAGGTAGAGATACATCATGTCCCAAATAAGTGTTGGATGGATAAGAAATATAATGACGTGGAAGGAATAGGTGTACAAGTTGTTTGGTGATGGGGTGTGATAAAGACAAATTACTGGGGAAGTGGTTGTTGGGTGAAATTAATTATATCATTTCAATGCTATGTTATTATAATTGTATATATTATTTGGTGAGAGTTCCATGATGAAGTAGGGATTGTATAGTTGACCCGTTTAGGTGTTATTGGTTCTGCTGGTAATACACTAGTGCATTAGTACACTTTTTTGAAATTTTCAAGATAGACATTGGGTATGATCATGCTATGTATACATGTTAGGATCACCCTAAAAATATATATTTTTTATATATCTAGGATTAATTTAGATAATAGAGTAGGAATTATATACTTGGACATTGGATATGTTTTTTATCTATTGTGGTTGGATTTTCATTTGATAATTTTCTTGGAGGCGTTATTTGGATTCATTTGACATTTTTCATGCATTGCGGGGAAGATTGTTATAGTTTTTATTTTATGTAATGGAGTTATTTGGTGGTGGATATCATATCTTCAAAACCTACTATTCTATTGAGGGTAATGTCTCCCATATGTGTGACCTTCATTACACCTATGGTGTTAGTCTCCAACCTAGGGCCTACCGGAGGCGGGACTCATGGGTCATTCTCTATCTTTATTCATAATCAGACTAGAAGAGGTATCATTGGAGGGAGGGGTCACGAGTTCATCAACCTCACACTATAAAAAAACTAGCATTTCGAAATGTTTTTTGGTTGTGTTTTCTAAAAACGTGGAAGTTTTTTATTTAGCCATGTTTTTAGTTTTGTTTTCTTGTTTTTCTAAAACATATCTAAATTTTAATTTAGCCACATTATAAAACATGTCTAATTTCGATACATTTTAAAACATTTATAACTTAGTAACATTTTAAAACTTCTCCTATTTATTCATGTTTTACAACTTTTCATATATTTCCATGTTTTATATCATGGTTAATTTTTAATTAGCCATGATTTTTTTTAAAATGATACTAACTTTTATATTAACTGTGTTTTAAATGTGATATTATTAAATAATAAATTTAAAGTTATTATATGTGTATATATTTATAATAGTTTTACATAATATTAATAATAAATTATATTCATATAAAATATCGTTGACAATAAATGATTAAATATGTTAATATATTTATAACAATGATACAAATTAATAATTATATATATATATAAATAATTTTACATTAATTTATACATATATATACCTTTATAAACACAACAATTTATGTGTTTGTGTGTATTAATTTATTATAATATATATATATCAATATTTCAATATATAAATAAATATAATAAATTATTATTATTTACATATACAAACACAAATATATTAACATAATATATATATATATATATTAATTTATAAATATAATTTTTTATTATTACATTGTGTCACAATTAAAATAAATGTTTTTATATAAAATCTGTATACACATTCATACATATATATAAACACACAAATATGAAATTTAAAAAAATATTATAATTAAATATTTATAAATGAGTACATGATCATTAATATAAAAATTATTATATGTATATAAATTTATAAGTACATTTATATTATTTTAAATATATATATGTGTGTAAATTTATAAATTAATATATATATATATATGCAAGGATAGTATTTCATATATTATAGAAATATATAATATTAAAAATTAATTTTATATACATCAAATAGACACACACGTATATTAATACACAAACACAAAGGTTAAAAAATAATTATAATTAATTATAAATAATAAATTAAATGATGATTAATATATATATATATATATTTAGAAGCATATTTATATTAAGTTTTTATATAAATTGGTTAATATAAATATATATAACTAAATAAAAGGTCATTAATTCACTAATTAATACATACATATAATTAATATATATATATTAATATATATATATATATAATTCTATAGGAATATATATATGAATATATTTATATATATTCATCTAAATTTAAAAATTTATAAATATTCATTTATATATATATATATATATACACAAAAATTAACATATTAATATTTTTGTATATAATAAATTATATAAACTTATAATTATTTATACACTCACATTAAAATATATTAACATATAATATATATATATATATATAAATTTATATATATAATAAATATAAGTTAATTTATATATATACACATATAAATTTATATGCATAATTATGTGATTATTTTATTGTATTAAAATAAAACAAATATGTTATTTATATAAAATTTATATACACATACATACATTCATATATACACACAAACAGAAATCTGAGAAAAATTATAATTAATTAATAATAACATAATAAATCATCATTAAAATATGTATGTATATGTATATATATATATATATATATATATATGGGGTGGAGGTAACCAAGGGTAGGGTTTGGTGGAATGGGATTCGGTTGGGGTGTGTCTGGCATGGTGGGGTTTGATGGAATCGTAGTTGAGATGAGATCAATGTGGAAGGGTGGAGAGTGTTCAATGAGGGAAAAGGTGTATGGGTCACCAAGGGTGGTAAGGGCAGGGTTTGGGTGGGTGAATAAAAGAATTATGAAAGACACATATTTATCTAAAACCTGTGTATTTTTCCATCATACCTTCATTTTTTAAAATGAAGTTGTGTCTGAGCATGGTGGTTTCAAAATGGTTGTTACTGGGGTGTATGTAGGCATGGTGTGCTTCAAAGGTTTCATGAGGCTTCAACAGTGTAAGAATATTCTCAGCGTGACTTTGGTGGGGTGTGTCTATGTGTTGGGGTTCGATGATGGGTTCATAAATAGTGTTAAAGTGGGTCAATGTTAGATGGTTTTTTTCAAGAGTTTGGTGGTGTGGGATTCGATGGTGTTAGAGTTGGGAAGTCTCAGATGGTCATTGGTGGGACATTTGTGGGGCGTGTCTATGTGTGGTGATTTCACTGTAGGGGGATTTGTTTGGATTTTATTTTGTGGGGTGGGATTTAGCAGTGTCAGGGGTTATATGGTGTTCTCAATCTGGAAGGGAAGGGTTAATGACGGAAAAGGGGGTGCAGTTCACACTACTATGGAAATTGTCATTAACTCCATAAAAATGGATTTTAATAGTGATAAAAATTGTTTTTAATCCCAATTATGTTAAAGGAGTCGCATTTATCTATGCGAGAAATTTCACTGATAAAGTACACATCTCCTGCATTGTGTTGTTTTTATAACAACACTCTACAACAACCTCTTGTACACAAAAACTACATCCTTCCCTCTTGTACACAAAATATATAATTTAATTGACATAAATTTTATAAAACAGATACAAAAAACACTATTATATACATTTACAAAAATGTTTTGAATAATTAAATAAAAATTACTATCCATTAACAATTAAAAACATTAATGTTTTCATCGACACATATTACCCCCTCTAAAAAATGCCTACCCATGGTATCCAATGCTTAAAAAATCACCTAAATCAGAGAAAAAAACAACCTATATAAGAAAACAAATCTTATATTACTAATGATATATACAAATAAATTAAATATTCATGTGAAATAATACATTAAAAAATGTCAAATTTAAATAAAAATACACACATGGAGTTATACTAGTCACATTGTGAGTTTTATTAGGGTGTGGTTTATTTCAACATGTTACAAATGTGGTATGGATCATTGTCCTAAAGTATCGAAAAATTTCCAATGAAATTTATCATCTTTGTGTATGTCACTTATTCTTTTTAATGAATCAATGTCAATTTAAAATAAATACACATTTGGAGTTATAGAGGTCACACCGTGCATATGATTTAGGATCAAATTATTCCTACACATCAGAAATTACTTCAGCACTGTTTTCCTATATAATCGAATCAATATTAATGTGTTTACCCAATTTTCTATATGCCACTTGTGTTTTCTACTAAAATTCCATTTCAAACTGGAAATATGTACTTTGAGTCATAAGGATCACATCGTTTTTCGGTCTGACATGAGGTTAGTTCTTATATGTCACAAATTATTTATGAATTTGTATTATAATTTATCAACAATATTGGAGCACATTTTCTTGGTTTTCAGTGAGTGACACTTTTTTGAACTAAAATGTCAATTTTAAAATGATAACAAGCACTTAGAGTCAAACCAGTCTTACCGTGTATCAGATTGAGGTGATAGTGATTCATAAATGTCTCAAATGACACATGGAATGTTTCCTGAAATAATCAAAACAAACAAAATGTGTTTTCTCGGTTTTTAGTACATCACATAATCCATTTTATAAAATTAATGTCAATTTAAAATAAAAAAGAAACACTTAGAGTTGTATCACTCACAATATGAGTCAGATTGAGATGCAATTGATTTCTAAAAATCCAAAATGACACATGGATCATTGACCTAAATTATCAAAACAACCTGAATGTATTTTCTTGGGTTTTAGTAGGTCACTTGTCTTTTTTTATAAAATTAATGTCAATTTAAAATAAAACGATGAAATTTTGTCACATATGTCACACTGTGCATCTTATTGAGGTGAAGATATTTTCTACATATCTCAAATGATTCAAGGATCCTTTTTCAAAAATATTGAAACAATCAGAGTGCATTTTCCCACTTTTGAGTTGGTCAGTTGTCCTTTTTAATAAAATTGATGTTAATTTTAAATAAAATAAACATAATTTGGGTCATACCGGTAACAATGTGCCTCAAATTGAGGCAAGGATGATACTTCAACATCCCAAATTACTAATGGATCATATAAATAAAGTACCAAAATAATATGAATTCATTTTATTAGTTTTTTTACATCATTAGTTCCTTTTTAATAAAATTATGTCAATTTTAAATAATAAAACACACTTGAGGTCATAATGGTCACATCATACATCTTATTGAAGAATATATGTTTCATAAATGTCTCAAATGACTCAACAATCATTTTACTAAAGTATAAAAACAATAAAATTGTGTATTCTAGGTTTTCAGTAAGTCACATGTTTCTTTTTAATACAATTAATGTCAATTTTAAATTAAAACACACAATTGGAGTCATACGGGTCACACTATGTATCGTATTGAGGTGAATATAATTCCTCCACATTTAATGTGACTCAAAGATCATTTTACTAATGTATCAAAACAATCTGGAATGGTTTGGTCAGATTTTAGTAGGTCAGTTGTCCTTTTTACTAAAATTGCTGTAAATTTTAAATAAACAAGATGCACATGAAGTCGTATTGGTCGCATCGTGCCGTAGATTGAGGTGAGTCTATTTCTTAAACATTCCAAACGATATATTTATAATTTTTTTAAAGTATAAAAATAATGAAAATGTGTTTTCTCATTTCTCAGAACGTCACATGTTCTTTTTACTAAAATTCATGTTGATTTCAAATAAAAGGATGCAGTTGAAGACATATTGGTCACATTGTGCATCAGATTGATATGTGAACAATTATTACATGTATGCAATGACACATGGATCATTTTACTAAATTATCAAAATAATATTAATATGATTTCTTGGGTTTCATTATGTCAGTTTTCTATTTTAATAAAATTTTATTTTACACTAGAAACATGAATGTTTTCTAATATTGGTCACATAATGTTTCAATTTTACATGTGACCAATTATTACATGTCACAAATAATTTATGAATATATCTCCTAAATTATCAATACAATAGGAGTTTAGTTTCTTTATTTTCATTGAGTGATACATTTTGAAGTAAAATGTCGATTTTTAACTGATAACGGACACTTTGAGTGATACCAGTCACACCATACATTGGATTGATGTGAGACTAATTCATACACATCCTAAATGTCTTATGGATTATTTTATTGAGGTATAAAAACAATGTGAATGTGTATGTTTGGTTTTCAATATGTCATTTTTCTATTTTGTTATAAATAATGTCAATTTTAAATAAAAAAGACGCACCTGGAGTCATACTTGTCACATCGTGTGTCATATTGATGTGTCGATGATTTCGATACATCCCAAATTCTTAAATAAAATATAACATCTAATGTAACTATAATTACTAGTTCATTTGTATTGAAAAATTCCAACAATATATATTTATTTGAGAAAGGGTATTTAGTTATGAACTTCAAATCAATATAGATCATTTCTAGTTTGAAAAAGAAAATAAATAGAAAGTGTGGTAACATTTCTGGAAAGTAACATGCTATCTATTCTCAAAATATATATCAAAAAAACTAAATAAGTTTTATATTAAGATGATACGAGAAATAACATAAAAATAATAGATTAAATGATGATAGATTTAATTAAATACGTAGTAGGAATTCACCTTCTCATGATGGGTGTATATATTCTGATCCCAAAAATATAAAATAATTAAACATGTATCAGAAAAAAATTACAATGTGAGTAATAATAAAAAGAAATAAATTAATCATAAATATGAAAAAAATCAATTACACATATGTAATTCACATCATCATGTTATATTTGTGCATTATGTGATTAAGAATGGTGCCTATTCATTTCTAATAAAATGAATATCATCTTGTGAATATGATTTTTTTCGATAGTCATAGTAGTACTGGAAAAATATAAATACACATAGTATTAATAAATATTTTAAATTAAATCATAATTATCTTTGAAAATACTTCATTATGTATGTATATTTTTAAATGGAATGTGATCTCTCTCATAAATTTACAAACATAATAACCAAAATATTTTCCAATTGTATGTTTTGAGAACTATAGAAACTTTAAGGAAAATATATAATTTGTTTTGATATGTATTATGAGAGTGAAATCGTTTTATATATACTATGATACTTATCCATTTTTAGAACTTATCAAGGTCCTTGTGCGCCATAATTGCCTTCATTCCATGATTTAGATGATATTTACACACCACTCTATAATAATAGTATCTTCATTAAAAGATAATATAAATTATATAACAAAATGTTTAGTTCAAAAATGATGGATGTAGTGTAGTAAAAATTTATAAATGTCATGTTTGGTTAGTTTTCTGAGAATCATGTAGTGAATCCTCGAAAAAAATATGTGGAGTATCCAAATTGAATATAATGAGCTTCCAATGTTTCTTAAAAACTGAAAAAGATTAAGTAATGAAAGAAATTAATATATATTTTATATGGTTAAATTACACATTTTTACACTTGAATCAATGGTATTAAGAAGGGTATGGCATCCCTAAGTTTTCTTTCAAACGATTTGACAATGTTTTATACTATTTCAGCCATTTGTTTGGATTTTATTTTGGTTTCTGTTGTCGAGGTGATGTGAGGACTAATGAATCCTAATTTTTTTAATGGGGAAATAAATTAAATTGGTATTGACATATACTTCTATAAAAAATTTAAAATGTATATAGTCGAAATTAACATATCATATCGACTTTTGGAAAATGAAATCATGAAAACACACCTCATGTATAAATTTACAATAGAGGCTCCTAGATAGTCATAGTTGAGGATTTAATTTACATTCTCAATATAAATGTAGTATGTACCTTTCTCTTCGTACTTTTTTTTTATCAAAATCAATTACGTGACTACAATCACTTTGTAACTTTGTATCTGCATGAACCTTCAATTTTGCAAAATGTGTATATACAATGGGTTGGGTAAATGTTATTTTGGAAGATCATTTTAGTTGGTTGGTTGATCCTTTAGATGGTTTAGATTTGAAATTATGTTCCACTACCTTCCATTTGTCTCTCTATATTAAAACTCATGGGTTCATACCTTTTTTCATTAATTTTTAATGGTTTAACATGATAAATTAAATGAAAATGAATACATCATTTTCAATATGTGTTTTTTAAAGATTTGATGACCATGAAATGAATATTACAATAACTTCGTAGACTATATGAATATATTCATCGTCAATTGGAATAGGTATCTCAACGGTCAACTCATAAGAGATGCTAATCACCACTCTCAAACGACCTATTAGAAGTTGTATGTTGTGAATGTTGTCATCTTGGATATTGAGCACCATAGCCCACACTACATGAAATGGTTGGGGGTTGATAGATATAAATCATAGTCATTTTCATTATGTATAATATCAGTACAAGAAATGTATAATTATATTATTGATTCAAATTTCACAAAAAAAAAATTTAGAATCTTAATTACCTTGACTAAGAATGAAAAAGAACCCATGGTTCCCATGAGCCCGTAAGGGGCTCTGCGCTCTAGGTTTTCCCCATCGCCGCAGTTTACGGCGATCTTCTCTTCTGCGGCGTTGAGGGTTCATTCTACAGAGGATTGGTTCAGCGTCGCGGGTTTGTCATCAGAAGGATTGGGTTCTCTTTGTCAGAGCTTCACGATTGGATGGAGTGGATTCACTTCAGCGGAGATGGTCTGAGGGTGGCGCTTTCAGATCTGGTCCAGATCTGGTTTCAAACCAGATCTGGTCGGACATCGACGATTCAGGTGGAAGACTTCATCCTTGTGGCGATGTGGCATTGGAGGCGTGATGGAGTTCAAAGGCGGTCGGTGGCTCCGTTCTGGTCAAGATCTACAGATCTGGCTGGATATTTGGGACACGTCGTCGATGGAATCCGTGGCGAGCAGCGGGCTCTTCCGGAAGTCGTTGCAGATCGAGTGGGTGCGGAGGTGTGTCGTGGCGGTCGATCGAAGGTGGCGGCGGGCTCAACTGCGCGAGCGGGTGCGGAGGCGCGTCGCGGAAGTCGGTTGAAGGTCGCGGTGGGCTCGACGTTGGTTTGGTCCATTGAAGGTGGGTCTCCCGCTCAGGCGGTGGTGATGCTTCAAATGATGTCTGAGGATCCTCCGGTCAGGATTGGCGGTGGCGATGATACTGTCGGATAGCGGCGGATCATGTCATGGCGGTTCTGATGACTTGGTGGTCTCTCTAATATGCGGTTTTGGACCTGGTCTGTTGGGCCTTTGGGTTGTGCTTCCTCTTTTTTGGTGATGTTTTTCACTTGTAATTGGTTTTCCCATTGGGATCTTCTGTTGTCTGATGCTTTGGGTGCGTGTCTCTAAATGGGATTTGTCCCTCTGGGCCTATGGGCTTGTAATGGTTTTTACCTTACCCATCCCAAAAGGGATTACTGTCTTTTTTCTTTTTCTTTAATAAAGGGGCTTGACCCCAAACCTTTCTGGACCTTGACTAAGAAAGTTCTTTGAGGGAAATGGCTCACCTCAAATATGGTGAGGGTGGGGGTCTTCACGTAATGGATGTTCTTGAGTTTCTTCATCTCTTTGATTCCCCCCCATAACATTTTCTAACTACTAAGACTACCAAAAAAATCATCAAGAGAAGATATTATTGATTTCATATATTCCCATTTTGTATATTGATCCCCTATTGCTTCTTTTCTAAAAATATGTTCGAGGTGTCACCCAAAAACCCCCACCTCTCACACGACCATACTAGTTTGGATAATTCAAGGCCACAGATAGTTAGGTTTCATCCAACATAGGTATTGGTGATTCTTATGAGTATGTCAGATATAAAATATAAGAAAATAAGTAATCATTGTTAGGTAATTGGGATTCAAAACAAAACAAAATTTTATTATATCATACATACACATCATTCTGACACTTTTTGTGTGTTTTCATGTATTTGTATTCCGCCTTTATTTACTCGTGCCTCCTTCCATATCTAATGATGTGTGGTGGAGGTGACTTTGGTTTTGGATTCATAAATATGCATATAAATAGAGTAACATAATTATGATGTTGTTTCATGTTACATAAAATTTTTATGGTAGAATTAAAATATGTAGCAATTTATTTCAAGAAAATCATACCCCATCCTTGCTTTAAGGTAGGGGTATGTTGGTTTTAATGTATATTCCTTATTTTTTTCACCCTGTCGATGTTTCATAAATAAAATATTCTCAATCAAAGAGATGAATAGTTATATTGTTAAATAATTTATTATCATCAATAATGTACGTCAAAAGAAAACTCCCCGTGATGGTCAGTAAATTCATCCCATGTTTATTGGTTTATCAAGTCTGCATGCATAAGAAGTGGGTGTGGGTTTATCTTCAGTTCGGCATCATTAAGATGATTTCTCATTTGAATTATGTAAAAGACTCTATGAATCCTTCCTGCATGCAGTAATTCATATTTCTTGAGGGAGTCATCTAATATAAATGCTCTCTACAAGAGATTATTAACAGTAAATTAGTGTTTTATTTTTTTGTTTTTTATTAAAATAATAAAATGATATCATAAAATTTCCATAATCTCTTTACACATCGGTGTCTTAAATGTGGGAACAATATGGTTCCACAAATCTAAATCAATCAACATGCATTTCGGTGTGATAAGTCTAATGGGACTACTGATCATGGAATTTTTGGGGTTAACATGACAGCCCCATGCATTCCATCCATCCACTAAATCGATGCCTTTTTTCTCCATAATGATTTTTTCTAACACCATAAAACTATGGCACTTCTGTTTTTTCTACATCATCAGTCCATCATCACCTACAATTTCATCAGATTAAAAATAATAACCATATTTTCCCTCTATAGTGGTAGCATCATCATATATATAAAGTCATTATACATTTGCATTGGGAGTAGTATTAGGTTGAGAAACATGCTATTTATTTGGAGTAGTACCATCGAAATGTGAAAAAACTTGTTGCACCTCTTCAATGGGAGTAGCAACAGGTTGAGAGACATGTTGTTCTTTGGTATTGAGAGCACCAACAGGTGTATAATTAATTATCTATAGAATTTGTATAATAGTTAATTATATTACATAAATTAAATAGCGAACAGATAATAACATGAGGTAAAAAAGTGTTAATTACTAAAAAAATATGACATTATTATTGAACTCTAATTGTTTAAGGGTAAATGAGTTTTAACCCACTATCGAGTATCGAAATCCCTTAATTATGGTCTCCTCTAACATACAAGGACCTGTCTACATTGGTACCACTTAAAAATGATTGTAACGACCAAATGAAAGGTTCGTCCTTAGTTGAATTTTCATCTGACCCTTCAGCGGTTTTGGTCAATAATAGAACAATTTAACGATTTTAGTTTACAAGATATGAAATATAAAATACTTGTTCTATCTATGATGCCATTATGAACTGTTATTTTCTGTATACTTCCTTACTGAAATACACTTTCATGAATCTCAATTCATATATTTTAACAGAACTTCTATTATCAATACACATGTATTGAAAAATCGGCACTTGGAATGTTGTATAATCCAACTCCCAATTTATTTAATGATTCCAAAGTATTAAATATTCACATAAATTGGATTTATTACTTTAGTACTAGAAACATGCATCACTTCATCCGTAAGTGTAACTCAACTATTTTTAGTGGCACAATCTTCATCATGTTCATTTTTATAGAAAGTATAACCACTAATTATATAACCATTATATGACAATACATACACACTGGGTCCTTTGGGTATCCATTGAAGTCATTATGAAATTTATCCAGATTTTCATCTTCCTCTTTAAAATATGGTATTGAAACCATCCTATATACTATTGATTATGTTTATTTGATTTCCATCTTTTATCCCGTGATGGATTAAATGTCCTAATAATTTTTTTTTGTTTTCAACATATTGGTAAACCTCTAAATTGTTATGAAATTCGTAAAGGTGTTCATGCTCCCAATCTGTAACATTGATTGTAACAACATCTCTTCCAATCATTCCTTCACCAGCAAGCTTCCCAGCATGATGAAATTTTGTTAGACCAATGCTTTCCACACAAGACAGGTATTCGGTATATAATTCGATAGATTCCTCAACAATATCTCTCTCTTTAATACAACCCTCTGGACAACTTCTATTTTGGACATACTCTTTCAAAATAATCATATTTAGTTCAATGGGTTACATCTATCTCTATTGTATAGGATCAGATTGTCGAATATCTATCACAAAGTAAACCATCAATTGATCTGTCATATTAAATAAAACATGTGAGAATAACATTTCCAATTCACATAATATGATGAAAATTTCTCTTTCCATAGTTGGAAATTTTTCCAGGTCAATAACTTTGTTGTATATTTCTTTGAAGAAGAAACATAGCTTGGTTAATGTATATCAATCATTATTGGAAAAATTTAAACATAAAACTATAAGAATTATATCTTGAATCAAAACGTAGAAGTCGTGTAATTTCATACTCTTTAACTTTAAATCGGTCAATGACATGATGTTCTTGATGTTCGATGAATACCCTTCTGGAACATTTACATCATTTATGAAGTTAAAAAATTGATAACTCTCTTTCCAAGAAATAGTATGATCAGTAGGAGAAAGAAAAGTTCATTTTTCATCTTTCACTAGCATCAACTCTTCTTATATTCTCATTTTAACCATGTCCAACCGAGCCTTATTTTATATCCTTTGATTTGGATAGTGAATTATAAAACATATTGATGACACTATCAAATACATTTTTTAACATGCATAACATAATGAAAATGTCTGATTTATAGATAATTCTAGTATGGTATTTCAATAAAACAGATCTCTTTTACCAACTGGGTTTCGTTTTTTTTTGAAAAAGGATTACCAAAAGAAGTTTCCACATATATTACATTATAAAAAAATTTATCACCTATTATTGGGGATGGTGTTGTACGTTATTCTATACTTGCATCGGATGATTTCACCCAAGATGTGTACTTATGTAATCAGGGTAAAAATCAACGATGTACTAGAAAAATAGACTTCGATGAATGTTTCAACCTAATTGATAGTATACCTTGTTTGGAAATGAGAAAACTTTTAGTTCCTTTAATTATATATCATAAAAAATATCCATTAGCTATAAAATAATTTATCATCATGCAAAACATGGTTCTCATTGTGAAATATACATTTGTGTAATTATCATACAATGTAACACTTGAATCCCACAATAATTTCAAATCCTCAATCGATGGATCCAAATAAACATCAATATCAATACTGAATTTTTTGGTCCAGATATAAGTTTACATAACAAGATATATTTTCATTTCATGCATAACCATGGTGGAAAGTTATAATTTACCAACATAATGGTGTATTTACTATTTGTGCTTCTTTGAAACCCAAATAGATTCAATATAATTATAGATAATGCAAGATGAATGTTTTTTAACTCATTTCCAAATTCGAGATACTCATAATCAATTCTCTTCCACTGAGGAGATTATATCAGGTAAAGTAGTTTCCCATCATTATTTTCTATATCTATATGCCATGTTAATTACCATGCAGTCTCTTAACTTCTCTATAGGTGCTTAAACATTGAAATGATTGGAAAGTACCATACAATTTTCATATGACCAGATTCATATTTCTTGAATTGATTTTCATCACACTTTGTACATTATGTGACTGACTTTTGGTCTTTGAGATTTAATATATAGTCATTCAAAAAGGTATGAATTCTTTCAATGATCATACCCATTGAGCGTATCATTCATTTGGTGTTGTATGTTTTGATATTGTGCTCATTATCTTGTAAGAACATATCATTTAAGAGAGTAAGTTGTTTCATAAAACTGTAATCACTCCATCTATTTCCTTATTTCAAATTATATAGCTTTAGTATGTCTTACAATGAAATATAATAGTACAATCATCATACAATGTCATCTTTTCACAACTCTTTATCATTTCAAACATGTTTGGGAAATCATAAAGTTAATCTTCTATTTTCCTTTTCATTTCCTCAATATGATCTTCATCATCATTCACATCTATAATCACATCCTCAATATCTTATTATTCATTATCCACACTTGTAATCATATTAGATGATACATAAAATGTATTTCTCTCCCAGACACTAGCTATATTTTCTTTTCCCCGTGAATATTCAAACATTTATTTCTTTGATCTATTCCATGAGAGATCAATTTTTTCCAACTCCTCTCGACTAATTAGTCTTGAATAACAATAGCGTAAACCTGCAAAGAATTTAAGAAGGGTTATATTCATGATCATTTTCAAATTTGATGAACTCTTTCACTCCATCTTCATACTCTTTTGTCATACAATTGGTATCCATCCAATATTTATTTACATCCATCATATTTTATTCGATAATATTAATATTTAACAAAATAAATACACAAAAATATATTCAAATAGGGTTACTATCCAACTATATATCCCTCTCAAAAGATCCACAGAAAGAAAAACAATATAGAACAAAATTAAACCTATAAAATATAGGTGTGATCAAAATGTCATTTAGGTCACTAAAACCTACCAAATATAATAGATTACTTTCATATTACACCCTAAATAATCTATTTAAAAAAAATTAGAAATAAAAATTTTCTATAGTGATTTACCAAATAATTACTAACACATAAAACTGTGTTGAAACCCTTATCAATTATTTTCATTAAATGAAATCAACCACTTGGAAAAAAAATTCATCAGTCAAAACCACTTGGTCAAATAACCTTTTTAAAATCAGATTTTAAAATATTTCGAAAACAACCATTTTTTAAAATGCACATTTCAAAACTCAAGTAGGTTTCCATCCATCATGCAGTTTTCTAAAACATTCTTGAAAAAAAACATTTCTATAATACTAGGCATGGTGGCATAAAACCCCATTTTGAAAACTCCCACATTCTTAGAGTTTCAAATAAAAACCATTCTTACTTTTTTCTTTTTATAAAAATTTTGAAACAAAATTTTAAAATAGTTTTAAAACACATTAAAATCACGCTTTCCGTTTTTCTATCTTTAAAAACATTTCACAACAGCTTTTCAAAAAATATAAAAATAAACCCATAAAAGGAAAGAAGAAATCATATGATCAAGAACCACTATGTTAACTACCAGAACATGGGGAAATGAAAAGAAAATGTGTTCCAAACAGTAATATAAATATTCCGCGATACAATAGACGAATAAGTATAAACCCCTAAAAATTCCTAAAAAGTATTCTAATGTCATGGGCGTTGTCATTGGGACATATTAATAAAAGTACTTGAACTGGAGATTAGATGACATAGTCGTCACTAATAAACTTATCTACTCCCCCAAAAGACCCGTAAGACCAGTTCATCAAAAATAAATATCCCCACATGGGTTCACATGATACAATGGTTATACAAGAATCAAATGGGATTTGGAGGGTATCACACCTTTTGTGAAAACTTCTTTTTTGTGAAATTTCAAATGGGCATACCATTTTCAAAAAATGATTGGAATTCCATGCCATTTTATCATTATAAAATCCTTCCCAATATACTATTCAGAACAATTTTATGAAAACACCATTTAAACTCAAATGTTAATTCACATGACCCGTTAAACGACTATTGAAAACATTAAAAGACACAATATGTTTCAAAATCCAATCAAAAAGGGAAAACACATCCTTTTTAGACAGTCCATCTCATTTTGAAATATTAAAATCTTTAAACCCCCAAAAACATTTATATAAATGTTAACCAAGGAAAAAAGTGGTTTTAAATATAGATGACAAGGTTTAACTCACCTCATTATAAATAAACCAATGTTTTCAAATAATTTTAACACTTTCAAATCACCCAAACTCTTGGTTTGAAACCCAATTAACAAAAGGTGTGTTATCGCAATTAAGGATGATAGTTTCATGAACTCCATTAATATGAATCTTGGAAAAGAATAGATCTCATGAAGAATTTTAAAATTTGATCATTTTTAATTTTCAAAATATGAATTCAATTGGAGGATTATCATTTCACTCCCCTCCTTATCTAAAAGCCTCTGTGACTCTCGTCATGTCAACCACCCCTTCCTTACCCGCTCATCTCAACATTAATCTTGGAAATTCTCCAATAAAACTCAAGGTATGAATTCACTAAGTGGTTCTTATATCTTATTTACACCTTATTTCTCCCAATTTTCCCATTATTTTTCTATCCTATTATAATGGCTCCCATGTTTTCAAAATATTATGGGATTTACTTGGGGAGTTTTTTTCTGTGGATTCTTGTAAATAACAATGAATATTTCATCTTCTCATTTGATATTTTAACAACCATTAGCACTGAATTAAATTATTAATGGTAGGTTTCCATATATTAATAATTTATCCTTATGAACTAGTAATGTAAATGATGCAAACAATTATTCTTGGTCCAAAAAATTAATGCTACATCCAAGGAGTATATATTTTTGGAGTTGGTGCTATAGAACCAACTTCATTATTCTTCATGAGATTCATGTATTAAATGGATGGATATTAATAAACCCTTTGTCACATCATTATTGTTCTTATTCATGAGATTATATGTGATAATATCCGAAGAGTAGTTATTTCACTAAAAGGTAAGATAAAATACATATTTTGATGAGAACCCGAAAGTGGCATGACACTATTCTTGAATATATGTTCTATAGACAAATGATGTATTTTTAAGGTAAAAAAAATGATAAAGGCTATTGGGGGTGAATTATGATAGGATTTTTAGGCACCTTCTTATGATTTACACTCTAGGTAATGTCCAGGAGTATATTATGAGAATGAGACCCACCAGTATGAAATCTAAATTTATAAGTGTCATTGGATGTTCCTATCTGTAGATGTGTGTATTGTTCCTTATAATTTAAGATTATTATTAATAGGTATTATGACTCATGCACTTATATGTATAAGTGAAAACCAGGATTACATATTTTCACAGTGAGGTAGGATATGTTGGGTGTGTCATGAGTAATACTATATTATTGAATAATGAGATAAAGGATTTGTCACTTCTATTCCATAAAAAAAGTTGATATCTCAGGCCTGTTGATGGGAATGGTATATCCTAAATAAATCCACATCCATTGTGTTCTATAGGAAAGATAAATTTCCACGATGTCAAAGAATTATAAATCGATCACATGGGTTTATGGAACTTGCATGCAAGTCCCTGGTTTGGAGATATTGAGAAAAAGGGATTATATTACATGGTAAGTGTTTGTATGATGTGACATGTCATTGTGGCATTAACTTCTATCTCTATGTGTGCCTTGGAAAGTTGCTAGATGCTAACATTAGACTTCTGGATTATCCATATAATTCCATTGAGAAAGAGGCCTAGATGGTCACATAGTAAGTGTATCGAGTATCTCAGTTAAATTATATATTATTTATTGTTTAACATGTTGAATAAAGAATATTCTTGATTATTGTTTAATAATTATTCATGGATGTATGGTTTCAGTTATATCGACAATAGTGTTTCCAGGGAATATACTATGGGTGGAATAAATAATATTTATTTATTTTAAATTTAGTGAATTTAATATTTATATATTTATTAGAGAATAATATTGTGATATTTATTTTAACAAATAAATAGTCATTATTCATGGTTCAATAAATTTGGTGTAGGATTCGCTGACCATGTTAATGGTCCAGTGAGATATAATAATATTGAATATTATTTGATTAAATAATAATTTAATTATAACTTGAAAGTAAATCACATGTTAGTAAATAGTAATGGTTTTGTTATTATTTGACATGGGGGTTTCTCTAGGTTTAATAAAATAACTAAAGAACTTATAAAAATTATTTATTATTACCCTAGTTAATTAAATACCTTGTTATATTATTATTTTATTATCCAAGAACTAGCCAAGCGATGTATGGTTGTGTTGTGCACACCGAATTGGTGAAAAGATCTCAAGCCTAGAGAGTTCATCCATCTCCAAGAACACTCTCAAGAATGAATGAGATCCTCCTCCATTAGATCAAGGAGAAATATTTGTAAGAATATCCCAAGGTAATCAGAGACATTCATCGAAAGCAGAAGGATCATCTGTGCTAGCACCCGGTGACTCTATCGCAAATGTCTAGAGATACATGGAACCTGTGTGGATCGCCGCTATAGTAATTTTACACATGGATTCTACAATGAAATGGATGTGCACTGTTGATATGTGGCCAGATGCTTCAATGATGAAGTAATCACCTTTGAGGTAATTCATTAATTTAATTAATTTAATTATTAAAAAAATATGTTGATCCACTCTCTTGGTTTATGTTTTTTATTAATTTTTCAAAATCCTTGATTCAATTCCACGGATACTTGTGTTCGACATAGTATTGATCCATGTTTTTTTTATAAAATATGGAAAAAATAAAACATGGGAACCATACCATTTGTGCTTCCGCTATGCCTGAAACCTACATATATATGTGATTTATTGATGTACTAGAATCAATAATGTTCCCCCATTGTATATGGTTTACAACAGTACCATTGTCCATTTTATACAGCTACAACTAAAGATAAATGTTCACTTCTTTATTATATAATAGATACTCACTACCTATCAAATGTATGAGTTTTATCCTTAATAATCAAAACAAAATATAAATATACTCTATTGCTAGATATTTTTACGACATCTTCATCAAATTTGGTGAACTCCTTATTCATCAAATTGTTTATATTTAATGATAAATAATTACTAAAAACTACTGAATTTCTAGAATGTTTTTATTTATGTTCCTCTGTCTATTATATATAATTCAACACAGTTTACTAAATAATCTCCAAACTCTTTACCCTCAATTCATTAGAATTTATCAATGGTCATAATATATCCGTGTTTTTTATATCCACCAAGATCGTGATACTTTTCTATCCACCAGATTTCATTTCCAAAGACAAATTATATTTTTAGAAACTATATATCCTATTCTCATGTCACAACCTCCATGTTTGATGGATTTTAAATTCTTTACATTCAATATATATAACCTTAATTATGGTGTAACATAGTGAAATACAATGAAATCTATTCAAAATTTACACTCCTCTAAAAAGATGGCACAATCCATCTCTTTAACTCTAAATAGTATGGCATGACCAAATCTAAATTTATAGCTTTAAAACTCCTTATAACATAATAAATAGTTTCACAATATAGTCAACTGTTCAGGACCATAATTCATAATGTAATATATAATCCACAATGCTTTTCCAATATAATTTCTTTAAGAAAATTAATATTTAACAAAACACAGGGTTATTACATTTCAAGAATTATCATTACAATGAATAAAAAACACAAAATCATTCACCGTAATATCAATTGATTCACCCTTTTCAATAACATAACAATAAATTAATTAAGGGAGCATACAATTCCATGAACTATACCTTTGGGGGAGTGATCGACGGTGAATGCAAGGGTAGTAGACATGGCAGGGGAGGGGGTAGTAGAGGTGGAGGTAGGGGAAGCAGAGTCGGGTGCAGCAGAGGCTGTGGTGGAGGGTTCCCACGAAACATTGAGACAAATGGCGGTAAAGGCATTAAAGCTTGAGGAAAGCGATAGCGAAGGTGTGTGGCAGTGCATGCGAAGGTGGAGGAAGAGGCGAAGGAGAAAGAGAAGGTAAGGATGGTGGCAACACTGGTTCCATGAAGGCTTGATGACACGAGGAAGATAGTGATCTATTAGGGTTTTTATAAGAAAATATTAGGTTTTTACTAAAGCTTTCAAAAAATAACTGATAAATAATTGTTTTATCAGCACTTTTTAGCATTTATAAAGAAGACCCTTTAATAGTGCTAAAAACACTAATAAAGCATTTCTTTGTTAGTGTAATAATTATAGCACTGATAAATAATAGTAATATCATCACTTTTTTAGCGCCGATGTAGACTAGTATTAATAAATTATTTATATTATTATATATATTTATAAAATTATAAATATAATAAATATATTTATTATAATCCTATAATTATTTAAATAGATATATATTTATTTCAAATTATAAAATGATAATAGATATTTGTCACATTCATAATTATAATTATAAATATATCTTTATTTATTTAAATAATTATAAAATTATATTAAATATATTTATTATCAAGATTTATTATAAATTTTAAATTATTTATGTAGATAAATTTTTTTCAATTATAACTATATATATATTTAAATAATTATTAAATTATAATTGGTATGTTTATTATATTTATAATTTTATAATTATGTATAATAAATATTTTTATAATATATTATTTCAAAATTATAAATATAATAAATATATTCATTATAATTTTAGTATTATTTAAATATATATATATATATATATACTTATAGTCATGAACAAATATATTTAAAATTTATTTGTATATAATTCAAATTTTATAATTACAAAAATAATAAATATATTTATTATAATCTTATAATTATTTTAATAAAAAAATAGTGATTTATAATTATAACTATAAATGAATAAATATTTATTTATAATTATAGCATCATAATACATATATTTACTCTATCTATTATTTTATAAATATATTTTATAAATTTATTTATTATAAATTGAAAATTATTTATAAATATATATATATATATATATAAATACTTATATATATATTTAAAATATTTATATAATTTTATATAATTATAAAATTAGAAAAATTGAAAATATATTTATTATAATTCTATAATTATTTCTATATATATATATTTAAAATAATTATAATTAAAAAAATGTTTTTTTAAAATATTTCTATATAAATATAAATATAAATATATTTATATTTATATATTAGATGTTTTGAGGTACAATTACATTAGACGCACACAGACACACACACAGGCCGAAAAGGCAGGTTATAGCCTCCCCCCCAAGAGATAGCTCACCTATCAGGCCTTATTATTTTCTGTATATGTCTTGAAGATCTAGTAGGCATGAAGACCATTATATGGACCAAAGGCCCACAAACTGGCCCAAAGGCCCAATGTAGCATCATACCTGCATCATGCTTGCGTCACCGTCTGCTATATATAAATTAGATGTTTGGGGGTACAACTGCATAAACCCAAAAACAACACACATAGGTTGGAAAGGCATGTCATAGTCTCTCCAAGAGATTACTCATCCATCAAACCTTATTTATTCAGTACATCACCCAAAGGCCTAGTGGGCATGAATCCCATTATATGGCCCAGAAGCTCAAAAACTAGCCTAAAGGCACAACATCAAGCATGCATCATATCTGTACCAGGCCTGCATCCTCACCTGTCTACATCATGCTAGAATCATCGTCTATTTTTATTATGACTCCATCACCACTTGTCAATAGAAATTTTCTCCCAGTCGGATTTGAAACCGGGTATACTACAAGATTACAGGTAGCATTTACCACTTGGGAAAACCCCCAACTTCTCAGTTATATATATATATATATATATATAATTATAAATGTATTTATTTGTGATTTTATAATTATATATAAATATATATTTAATTATAATAATAATTATAAATGAATATATATAAAAGGTATTTAACTGTAATTAAAAAAAATTAATTACAAATTTAATAAATATATATATTATTTAAATATATTAATTGTAATTTTATAATTATTTAGGAGAACATAATAATTTCATGGTTATTAACATGAATGAATCATACAGCTGGAAATTAATAGATGAACATTCATAATGATGAATACATATATAACATATGCATGCATATCATCATAATATATGTAAACTTAACATTTGAAACATAACTCACAGTCACATAGACAAATAAAATTTATGATCATATAGAATCATTTATATATATTAGGTGCTTGGAGGTACAATTATATCGAACACATACACACACACATACACCTCAAACAAGCTGGAAAGGTAGACCACTGCCCCCATTGGGATAATCCACCTGCCAACCTTATTTATTTATTACATGGATAATTTGAATACCTAGTAAGCATTAAAGCACAATACATATCCCATAGGCTCAATTTATGTGCCCATCTGAACAATCTACATGCGTGTCCACCTACAATCTACCAAGCCTACCACCACATTGTTATCACCACTCGTACCAGCAATTTTTCCCCCATCACAACCGGAGTAGCCCCGTGCCCCCCCCCCCACTTCAACTTATACCATCTGTAAGGTCCCCCATCCATTAGGTTGTGACTCCCACAAGGATACCACCCACTATGTCCAATCATTAGGGAACCATCCCATCCACCGCCAGATCGTCACACCCATCACAGGATCGACGACCTACCCATATGGTTGGCCCCCCCATTCTCTTGGACCATTTTTTCTGTCACTCATCGTTGCAAGAGTTGACATCAGCCATGCCCAACCCTTCCATCAGTCTGTGATAGATACCGAGTCCATTGTTGAATCATCAACAGAGAATCTCTATCACACCTTTTTCATCAATGTCCATCCCTCAAAGGGGTTGTGGTAGGGATCAAAACCTGATCCCCAACGACACTGATGTAGAATACAAGTTCAAATTACGCTAATATACGCCCTGTTGGCTAGCATCAATTATACTCATGAATCAATGTATTAAATATATTTATTATTTGAAAAATTATTAAATTTTTATAACTATTTAAATACATATATATAAATTAATTATCTTATAAATACTTTTTATAAAATATTATATATATATATATACATACATATATATTTGAATTATTAAAAATATGTAATATAATATATCAAATTTATATTAATTATTAACATGCATTTTTTCAATTAATGTATATGAATAAAAAATTGAATATAAATATAATAATTTTATATATATCAACAATATATTTTATTAAAATATTTTATCAGCGCTAATAATACAGTTGATAAATATATCCTTTATCAGTGCTAAAAAACATTGATAAAGGATACACCTTAATCAGCACTTGTTTTAGCACTGATAAAATTGATCTCTATCAGCTCTTTTAGCTAGAATTGATAATGGTGATGCTTTTATCAGTGGTTTCTTTAGCTTTAAAAAAATATGGAACATCCCCTACCTTGGTGTATGGTAGTGGCACCAGGGGTGGGGTTGTGTACAAGGGAATTTAGCTGGGGTCTGTCTATGGTTTCTTTATTCGATGGAGTCATGGATGAGATGGGGTAAATTCATGGGGGTGGAGAGTGGTCAATGATAAAAAAAGGTTTAGGGTTCAACAATGGTAGTATAGACTGGGTTGGGGGATGGGAAAAAATAATCAAAATAAATCCACATTTATTTAAAATGTGGGTATTTTTAAAAATTTCCTGTATTTTTTAAGATTCAAGTAAATATTATACCTCTATGTTTGTACCATTTTTAAACACAACTAATCTACTCATAATTTTATAAATTTCTAAATTATACACGCACTTTTTTCTATATTTTTTAAAAAACATAGCTAAATTAATTATCCATATTTATAAAATAGGACAATGTAAGAAATGTGTCGCTAATTACATTCATTTATATTTTTAGTTAAAGGAAATTGACATAAATATTTCACACTAGAGTATATCAATGACGGTATGAAATTACATGGGATATACTTTAGTGGGTCCATATAATTAATACATCTCCACTTATTATTTCATGAGTACACTACTCATATTAATCATAAAATATCAACACAGCCCATAAAAATCTTTATTGATCATCAATTAGGGATATATCAAAATCATATTGTGATTGGATATTATCATTACACTATTCATGTAAATTAAATGACAACACATATTAACAAATAATAAATTGTGATTCCTTTAATATAAAATCATAATAAATTTAAAACCACTATCAATCACTTGTGTATTTTTTAATAAGGGATTCAATGTGACCTGGATTCTTTTGCTGGGATAATGATTTCATCAATGGATCCACTACATTTTCCTCAATATCCAACAAATAGATCCCAATATTTCCCCTCTAAATGATCTCTCATATGATATTGTATTTCCCAAGTATATATTTGATCTTATTTTCAGATTGTGGATCATTGGCCTCCAAAATAGCTAAAAATTTTCATAGTAAAACTCAATTTCACCCTCAATTCCCGGACCACCTCATGTAATTAGATGAAATTCTTGATCCAAGAAATCCCCTTTTTAGTATCTGATGTAGTGATGTACTCTACATATATTTTGAAGTCCTCGGTGATGGATTTTTTGGAAGTAATAAAACTGATAACTCCACCATTAAGGTAAAACATGAATCCATATTGAGTTATCAAATCAACCTTTTCATTTTGGAAACTTGAATCAGTGTAACCCTATACAAAGATCACATACTTTCCTATAAAAACCAAAAACTTGTCCTTGGTCTATCTCAACCACTTTAATATGTATTTTATAGGAATCCAGTTACTATCACCAGGATTGGATTAGCATTTACTAGTTATGCTAAGAGCATAGGTGACATCAGGTTAAGTACAGAACATGGAATACATGATAGATCCTATGGTAGAGGCCTAGGAAATTATATCAATCATTCCTATCTATTTTTAAGGATCTTGAATGTTCCAAATATTCATTCCTTGTAACACAATTAAGGACCCCATTTCGGAGTTCTCCATGTTATACCTCTATAACAATTTACAAATATATGTGGCCTCCTCCAAGATAACTATTTTTATTTTCTAAAATATCACTTTTATGGTTTAAATGGAAAGCCTCGCAAAATACCACCATCCTAAGACAAGAGATAAATTAAACAATAAAAACATCATGAATCCAAATCCCTAGATCCCATAAATCAAACTAGCCAAAAAAATCAAATTTCAAAATTGGTTCAAAATTCAAAATTCAAATGTGGATACCAGAAAAATATATGTATCCCTTGAGGACACGTAATTATTGGCTATCCTTGAGCCCATATATTAGGGGAATGAATGTTATAGACTAACTTAGAAGGATAATTCTTTTTAAGGACCAAATATTGAGGAAATACCAAAGGGGGCCTCTTTTTATGATAATGAGTATCCAAATGATAATTATACCCTAAAACATTTTCTTCCTATTAAGGATGATCATGATCACTGTTCGGCATTGCACTCAGCTCAAACTATCACCCTCTCCTTCCTCATTAATCATGTGCACTTATCCCATCTATGTCATTCTCCCTCTCTCCATGCATCTTCTCTGGCACAATACTTCTTCCACACATCTACTCATGTGAACTACTCCCAACACACATCTATATTCACGCATAGCTTCCTCCATGCATCTTCTCCAGTGATAATCTTGCTTTTTCATCTTCTCCCAGGCTCCCCCGACTCATCTCCAATTTTAGAAATATTTTATCAGTGTTTCCCTTCTCTCAGCACCATGAAACCTGAATTTCTGTAAGTTGTATGTTGAATATATTTTTGATGATTTATTTTTTCAGTCGACATAAATATGGATATAGAATGAGTTTTAGGATCTTATATTAATTAATTTAGTAGACTGATAGACAGACGATTATGTCAAATTATTTCCAAGAAGGACTCTTTTGTAATTTTTTTTATGATGGTGCACTTATTGTTGATTCACAAGGAAAATTTCGTTATGATGGTGAATGATCGATGGGTATAGTGCTAATAGAAGGAATTTAATTTGTTAAAATATCAAGATTTTAATCATCAATTCTGACGTGTGATGTGTCATGTTAGATTTAAAATAAATGTTAATGTTTGAAAATTTTACTTTTGTAGACTTTATGAATGATGAATGAGTTAAGCAATAGTTCAAATTCAATGACCGTTTTTCTCATGTCTGCATTATTTTGAGGTTGGAGGAATTCGTGAAATCGATAGAGGATGTTATTCAAATGATGGATGTAGATCACATATAATGAAATGTAAAAATATATTATATTAATATTTTTTTCACATGTTATGTATTTACATTTTATATTTAATTTGTAATGTTGAATTTGTCTGTGGGAAATCAAAATAATGTTTATCAGCTGAGGGTGATTTTAAAATGCTACCTTGTGAAATTATTAGTGTTCCATTTTCAATCCCATAGTTAAATACTTCACGGTGGAATGAATTACAGGTGGATGTTTGTTATATGTTTCCTTCATCTAAAGCATTGAGGGACACAATTTTCATGTATAGAATTACACAAGGGTTAGAAAGTGAATATTTTAGGAATAGTCCTCAAAAGATTATTGAAAAATGAAATGTTAGGAGTTTCATGTGGACGTAAAGAGCATATGGGTTGGGCAACTTAGCTCCATTTTTTTGTGTCAAAACATTTCAAAATGATCATATGAACTCAGCCCCAGATATAATAGCAATTAGTGAAAAATAAAGGACATAATTTTTGTCATATATCATTTCAGATGAGGAGATGTATATTGTGGAAAAATATACCAATGAAATTAATGTTAACGTATAATGAAACTATGGTATATCACTTAAATACCTTCAAGCATTAAGAGCCAAGGGAAAAAGTAGTTGGGGTAATTTATGGGGTTCTAGTGTAGTTATAAATTTTAATATCCTTGATATGAAATAATCTTTTGGATGTTGATCTAGAAACAATATAAGGGTGGGTATCATCAGAAATTGTATATTTGAATAAATATTTATTTCATATGGGTGTTTTATAAATGGTTTCTTATTAGGTGATCGACCTGTGTTATTTGTGGATGGATGACACCTTTGTGGTCCTTAAAAAGGTATCGTGTTAGCTGCGTCAGCATATGATACGGAAGAAAACATTTTTCCATTGGCATATTCAATTGGTTGGGGTGAAACATATGATGATTGGATATGATTATCAAACAACCCAAAATAAATTATAGGTTCTACTCAAATGGTTATTTTATTTGATTGACACAATGCAATTATTGATACAGTTAAAATAGTTTCTGGTGGAGATAGACATGCATATTGATACCATCATGGTAAAGAAATTTTTATCTATGAAATTACAATATTATTTAGGGGAATGGTAAGGGGAACTAAGTAATGGGAATTGAAATTATTGTATTTCATTTCTTATTATCCGATAGATGGTGATTTCATTGTTTCTATGATGAATTTGACAAGACATTGACCATAATTGTCAAGATGGGATGAACAGGATGGTGGTGTTGATAGGTGGTAAATGTCTCCATTTTCACACTATTGATGGGATCATATTATAATGAGTTTAGAAGAATCATTCATGAAATGGATTTCGAAGTAGAGAAGACAAAGTAGTTGATTGTAGAATAATTAACAAAATGTGATATTGAGTAAGAATTTTTTTACCACCAAGGAAGACTTGAAAAAGTAGAGAAAAAATATGGTCCCAATGTGGGTGAAATTGAAAATGAATTTGTTATGGGATAAAACTATTATAGTTGGGAAATATGGACATAATGTTTTTTTAGTTTAGACTGATAATGTGGATATCAATGATGAAACTAGGCAGTCAGGAATGCACTTATCAAGCATGGTAAATTAGTGGGATCCCTTATGCTCTTGCATATCCTACAATACAAAAAGTACATAATAAGTTTTAATGATCTATAGAAGATTATTATCTGATCCATACCCAAAAGAAGAATTATCTTGGAGTTATGCATCCGGTTGAGACCAATGAAATTCCACATTTCAATTCATTGATATATAATGATTATAAAGATGAAACTTTTTTGAAATAAGTGAACAGTTTTCATCCTCCTGGTAGAACATGTTGTAATCATATCGAGTCACAATTTCTAAATAAGAATGTGTATCATTGTTCTTGTACTAAAGAAGTTGGTCACACACACAATGGTGTAGAGATACCAATCTGACATGATGTGGAAACATTGAAAGTGTGGTATTTTATGTGTATGCTACCAAATAAGTTTCTATACAATGGCATGTTAGAGAATTCAATAAGGTAAATGTTAGTTGGAATTGAATATGTTTTTTTGGATTTTTGTTTATTAATCCCCATGAATTCTTCTTAATTTGGGTCATTTGTACTTACTATAATGATGAGATATGAATAATAACTTGTTTTTATAATGTAGTTGATGTATTATTTATGATTTTTGACATTCTATCATAAAAAATATTTCAATGTGTTTATGTGGTATAAATTAATTATTTTAACACTGAGTTTCTAGGTTTTAACAAAGAGGATCCAAATTTAGCAGAACTACTGATGGTTTTTTTATTTGGTTTTCATGAAAATTGAAATAACAGTCTGTGAAGTTTATATAACAGAATATGTAGATAGTAACACTTTTTTATTGTGGAATGTGTTTATATATACCAATGAAATGGAGGAGACCTATTTTATGCCACATAAGAGTTGTCTTCATTATAGTAAATATGTTGGTGACACATGAGAAGTCATATAAATCCCAATCCATGATTATATATGTATCCAAATATGTTTCTAAACAAGGTCATGTTAGTACAGACAATAAGGTAAATGATAAGAGGAATGAAATATGTTTATTGTGTAATTTTGGTGTTTTTTCCCATGTGTTACTTATAATTATGTTGATCTATGAATAATTCTTGGGTTTTATAATTTAATTGATTCGTTGTGGATGATTTATGAAATTTTAACCTATAAACCATTTTGGGGGTATAAATTAAAAAATTTAACCCTAACTCTCTAGGTTTTAACAGAGAGGCTCCATATTTTAACATAACTGCAGTGGGGTTTTTTATTTGGTGTTCCTCAAAAGTGAAATAATAGTCTATAAATTTTACAGAAAAAACATTATATATTGTAACAATTTTTTTATAGATGAATGTTTTGACATGCACCAATAAAATAGAGGAAACCTATTTGATGCCACTAAATAGTTTTCTTCCTCATTGTAAAGATGTTGGTGACATATGATAATGTGTAGAAATCAAAATCCAAGTTTTTTGTATACTGGAAATATGTTTCTAAACAAGGGAATGTTAGAGGAGACAGGGAGGTATATGATAAGTGGAATGAAATAAATATTTTTTTGAGTTTTTGTGCTTACGTCCTGTGAGTTATTTTTATTTTTGGTCATGTCTTTCTTACAATGATGTTGAGCTATGTATAATAACTAGTGTTTATAATGTTATTTATGAGTTATGGAAGTTTTATGACATTCAAATAATCCATTCCATAATGTTTAGGATGTATAAATAACATATTTTAACATTCAATTTCTGGGTTTTAACACAGAGGCTCGTGATTTTAACTGGCCTACTGAAGATTTTTGGATTTGGTTTTCACAAAAATTGAAATAACATTATATGAATTTTATATAACATAATGTATAGATTTTAACACTATTTTTACTATTTAATGCGTTGAAATTTACCAATGAAATGGATCAAACCTATTTACTACCACCAAAGAGTTGTCTTAGTCATTATAAAGATGTTGGTGACACATGAGAAGGTTTAGAAATCCTAATCCAGGTGTATGTTTGCTACAAATATGTTTGTAAACAATTGATTGTTAGAGGGGATAGGGATGTAAATGTTAAGGGGAATGAAATATGTTTTTGTGGAGTTTTTTGGTTTATGTCCCATGAATTATTTTTAATTATGGTTATGTGTTACTTACAATGATGTTGAGCTATGAATAATCACTATTTTATATAATGTAATGGATGTGTTGTGGAATATTTATGAAATTATAACATATAAACTATTTCAACAATTTTATGTGGGATAATTTTTCAGATTGTTAACAATGACTTTCCAGGTTTTAACACAGAGGCTACAAATTTTTATAAACCTGTTGTTGGTTTTTTAATTTGGTTTTCATGAAAATTGAAATAACAGTCTGAATTTTACATAACATACTGTATATATTGTAACACTTTTTTTATAGTTTAATGTGTTCACATATACGAATGAAATGAAGGAAACCTGTTTTCTTGCATTGAAGAGTTGACTTCATCATTATAAAGATGTTGATGACACACAAGATGGTGTAGAAATCCCAATCCATGTTTCTGTATGCAGCTAAATATATTTCCAAAAAAAATCCTGTTAGAGTGGAAAATGATGTAAATGTTAATAGGAATTAAATGTGTTTTTTCTGTAGAGTTTTTGGTGTTTACGTCCCATGAATTATTTTTAATTTTGGTCATGTGTTACTTAAAATGATGTTGATCTATGAATAATTAATGGTGTTTATAATAAAATTGATTCATTGTGGAAGATACATGAAATTATAACATATAAATAGTTTCAACATGTTTAGGTTTTATAAATTACTAATTTGAACACCGACTTTCATGGTTTTGACATGGAGGATCCATATTTTAGTAGGCATAATCCATGTTTTTTTTATTTTTTTCATGAAAAGTGAAATAACTGTCTATGAATTTTACATAATAGACACTTCATTATTGTAAAGAAATTTATCACAGTCCTTTGGATTCAGTATACCATTAGTTCAAAAAATAAATGAAAGGATCCAGTATAATTGAGTATGTCACTTATTCAACAAATACAGTCACAATAGAACCAAACCAAACACCCACCAACTTCAATCAAACTCTAGAAACTCATTAACAATTTCCTTTTTAACCATTTACCCTCGAAATTCTATTTTTAACTAGAATTATCTTCCTAAAACATCTTCCTACTTGCATTACACCCATGATTCACCAACCACCATAGTAAATCAAACCTTTTAATTTGAAGATGAATCTACAATAATATTATTCAAAAGAATATATATATTAACGAAAAAGTATATATTAAGAGGTGTAATATAATTACATGAGTATAGACTTTCACCGTATTCATGTTTTACCATTCTTATAGGCATCTGATCAAGTGAATTCCACAATAATTACTGAAAAATAAACACATGCATTAGATAACATTACTAAATTAGGAAAATAAAGTAGTGAGTAAATTTGAAAACCAATAATACTGTAGCTGAACAGATTCATACAAAACATCCAATTCAAATGGGCAAGAAAGGTCTCATAATGAATGATTTTTCAATATGGAAACAAGGAAATCACCCCATATAAAAGTCAAAATATATAATAAATTAGTACTTTATAATTTAGTAACTGTGTTTGTTAACCGAAAACAAAATGATGAAAAAGAGAAACTTATGTACCGGAAATGTAGAATGTTTTTTCTATTGTTTATCAGTGGAAGTAGTTCCAAGGGAGTATAGATAATGAAATTTATTTTTATTAAATTTAGAGTAATAGAAAAACGAATGAAAATTCATCAAATTTGGGGATAAACAAGTCGTCCTTTTACTATGTTGTGGCTGGTCACATTAGGAAACACATAAATCATAACATCAGTGAATTTCCACTCTTCCTTTAATGAAATAATATTTTCCTACAATAGTATATGATCACAAAATATAAAACATAATACATAAGTTTTTTTGTACATCAATATATGTCTAAAATGAGAACCTTAAATAATGGATCAAAGATGTGTCTAGTCACTGTTTCGGATGATTTATGATCATTCAAAAGAGTTCATGAAATCATGGTCACCATATGTGATTATAACATTTTCATTCATATAAAACTTTTTATTTATCAAAAAATAGTTTATTATAAAGGAAGAAATTACTAACCAAGTTTTCGACCCATTCCATAGGGACCAAACAACCACACTCATGTGCAGTCAAATAAAAATTATTCCTCTCAAAAAAAATCTTAATTTAAATCGTTTACTATAAGTACAAGAAATAAATTTCAATAAAGTACCATTCGACAACATATAAATATTATTACAACCTACCACTCTTTTCTTCCCTACACCCTTCCAAAGGTTCACAACTCATAAACCATCCTTTTAAGGTCATCTCTACCTTTGACAGGCTGTTGCACGTAGGGTAACATTTTTTCATCAATTTCTCACTTTGATCTCCTAGGATCTTTCCCAATATTTGGGTCTCCCAATATTGGTTCAAAAACACCATTATATTCTTCCTCTTTCGGTTCCTCATTGTCATCCTCTACACATCCCTCTTCTTCATTACCCTCGTCATCTCCCTCTAACAAAGATTCCTCCTCTACATCACCCCCCACCTCATTGGTTTTATCTATCTCCCCCCACTCCCTCTTTGAAGACCTCCATATTCTCCTCTGACACTTCAGAAGACTCTATTTCATCATCTAGTACTGTATCAAATCTATCTACATGAGTAGTAGAGCCTCCAGATAGCAAATTTCATTGAACTCAAAGGACTTCATATCGGTACTCATTGACACCTTTCAAATATCTGGCATACGAAACATCGATATCCTATAATATATAATGAAGATAAATGTTAGTAAAAAATAATAGTAATGAATAATTAAAAGTATTTTACAACAATCTAGTAGAAATTTACATATACCTTTCTGAGTTTAACACTCAAGCTCCGATTTTTAAATGAAAACCGCCACTTTTATCATCTTTTCATAAAATAATCAAATGAATATATTTTTTTAAACTCACATTAGAGAACCCATTAAACCTTTTTGAAAATAAGCATTCCATGTATCCAAAAAGTCATTACATAAGACCCTTCACTAATAACATAATCCTTGATAAGGGGAATAACAATTAAGTTATGAGAAAAATGATATATAGTTTCTTCAATGCCATATTGTTGATTATTTTATTTGAAAAAATTGATAAAATTATGATAAAATTTCTTTATAAATGATAATAAATCATAATAAATAATTTCATAAAAATATCTAGGGTCATATCTTGATAAAAATATCATTGAAATTTCTAAGAATACCTAGTGTTTATAGAAGTGTTAGGATACTGCTATACAGAAATTCTATGAAAACTCCTTTGGGAATTTGGAGAAAACCCAATGAAAACATATCAGCATTTAAATGGAACAATTCATAGAGTTTAACAACAACCTAATAGAAATTAACAAAGACCTTCCAAATTTTACCACTCATCCTTCAGTTTCTATCACTATACATTTATAAATGAAAAGTAACACATTCAAGGGACCCTTTCAATGTTTGAACCACTAAAACCACATGTGGTAACACTCTAATTTTAGGTTTTTACCATTATGATTACACATCTAAACACATGTCCATTTATAAATAGGATTACATGGAATTTAACATTAAGCCACAAGAAATTAACACTGATCTACCTGAAATTAACATCCAGCATCCAGGTTTTAACATTAAACATCCACATGTTCTCTTTAATAGTTGGATATTCTAACATGAATACTTTTAATTTAACATCCCTACACTAACACAAAAATACAGATGTTTACCACTTTAATTCCATGTTTTATAATTGAAAACCACAAAATAAGAATATAAAAACATAAAAATAGAACAATATATATCATTTAACAATAATCTTATAGAAATTAACATATACCTTCTATAGTTTAACACTCATCCTTTGGTTTTTGAAAAAATATATTAATAAATGAAAACTAACACATTCAAGGGACCATTTCAATGGAGGTACCACTAAAATCCCACATGTTAACTATCTAATTTTAGATTTTTACCACTATTATTACTCATCTAAACACATGTCAATTTATATAGATGATTGGAAGGAATCTAAAATTAACCGACCAGAAATGAGCACTGACCTACTAGAAATTAAGATTCAGTATCAATGTTTTAGAATTCAGCATTCACATGTTATATTTAATAGTGGGGTATTCAAATAGGAATATGTTTTATTTAATATCCAGATAATAACACTAAAATAAAGATGTTTAACACTCTCATTCCAGGTTTTATCATTGAAAAACAATGAAATAAGAACATAATGGCATCGAAAATGAACAAAATAATGAATTTAAGTTCAATATAACATTAATTAACAGAGACCTTCTAGATATTAACAATCGTCCTCCAGTTTTGGACAAAATCCATTAATAAATTAAAACTAACACATTCAAGGGACCATTACAATGTTGGTCCCACTAAAACCCCACTTGGAAACCATTTAATTTTATGTTTTTACCAATATGATTACACATCTAATCAAATTTACATTTCAAAATAGGATTATAATCCATTTAACATTAACTTACCATATATTAACACTGACCTACAAAAAATTAACATTCAGTGTCCAGGTTTTAACATTCAACATCCACATGTTATCTTTAACAGCGGGAGATTCAAAGAGGAAGCATTTTAATTTAACAATCCCAATACTAACAATAAAATATAGATATTTAACACTCCCATTCCCATTTTTAACATTGAAAACCAACAAAATTAGAACATAACTACATAAAAATGATACAATATATAGAATTTAATAACATTATAACATAAATTAACACAAACCATCCAGATTTTAACAGTCATCCTCTTCTTTTGACACCACCCATTAATAAAAGAAAAATAAAACATTCAAGGGACCATTTCAATATAGGTATAACTAAAACCTCACATGATAACTCTATAAATTTATTTTCTTACCACTATGATTATATATCTAAACACATTTTGACAATGATCATGAACAATTTACATAAAAATCCATATTTTAACAATTAAATTTTAGATTTTAACATGATACTTTATAAAGGATTATTTCAATAATATAAAGATGAGGATGAGGTTTTTACTAAATGGGTGAAAAAATATTGATCAGGAAACCTGCTCCTTGATGATGTGGGAGGTGCATATAAGCAGCCTTTTGGGCAATTTTTCCCAAATTAACTCGCCATTGAATTTTATCTTCTTTCCAAAATTACAAAACATTCTCACTATATAAATTACCAACATCTACAATGAGGAATATGATGAAGAAAAATATCTTTGTAAAATAATTTTGCTGACTAATAAAAAAATCATACATGGTTATACATTTTAAAAACATACCAATAAGACAACCAGGAAACAAGAAACATGCTTCTTCAGTGGGACTTTTTGTATCAAATTCTTGTAGATATTTACTTATCTAAAAAGCTCCATAAAAACCAATTTGGATCAATCCAATTATCTAATTTTTTTTTTGACAACCATAGAACATAAAAATATTTCATTCATTTAACGAAGAACTAGTGCTGGTATTTAACAATGTCCCCAAGGTTAAAACATAAAGGTTGTAAAAAACTCCTTTCCATCCTAGACATAAAAAATCATCTCCTTCAATGCAGTTAACCTTTTCCCTATATAATGCCTTATTATTTCATTATATTCATCATTATCCCTTTTATGACTGTCATCTATTCCTCTTGAATGAATGCCTAATATTTAATTATCATCTTCCACAGTAATAATTATTTCCTTTACTCTAAATGACATCGTACATGTTAGAGGATCAAAGGAATCTACAACCTTCTCTCATATTTCACTCAAAAAGCATTGAATGTAAAATTCAGACAATGTACCAAATCCCACTTCTATGACCATTTGTTTTTTCTTCTCAAGTCTATCAATAAAATAATCAAAATCTTTAAATAAATTTGGAGAACATATATATTTTAAAATAGTTTGGGGTATAACATTTAGACCCATTGAAGCATCCTTTTCATTGTTTTACATGTTATTACACTTATTCTTTTAATTCGTCAAAGTTTTTGACCAAGCATCAATTATGTTAGAATTTTCATCCATTGTATTTTTGTACACACCTTTATTTTTCTTATAAAAAATTGTCCAGTACATTAAAAAATAAAATAAAATTCATTCACAACCATAATATATCATGATTTTCTACAAAAATTTTAAAAAAACCGGAAATAAAATCATACCTAAATTTTTTCAATCCAGATGATCCCTTCCTCTCCATTGCATTCCATAGAAATTATACCTTGGAAAAAAATTGTAAAACAATTATCAAAGATGTATAGAATGAGTACAATGATATGGAAGAAAGAAAAAACTAGAACGAGGACATAAATATGTCACATAAAATTCAATGGTGGGAGGACATACATACCAAGTGAAGGAAATGGCAGGCTAGGTTTTCCCCAAGAGCTAGGTGATGGTCTGTGAATGGATAGTAATGGCATGGAAGTTGAGGGTGACGATGTATATGATTCACTAGAGTGGAGGGAGATGACACGGGTGGGTTAGAATGACGTCATGGGGGTTGTGGGTGATATTGAGATGACCATGTGGGAGGAGGCATCGACAGGCTACAGTTTTTGGGAGAGTACGATGACAAAACGGGAGATGATTATAACACCATGATAGTGAAGGATAAGGGTGGTGGCATGGAGGAGGCGACAGAGAACTTAGTTTTTGGGAGAAATAAGTGAGAAGGAGTGAGAGGGTGATGACACAAGTTGGGCACGAAGTGGATCAATGTGAGTAAGCTTCTATAAGAGGGGAGGGGGAATTTAGATTATAATCTTCATTTGGATACAAGGTCTTATAAACCGAGGTCCTTCTTTGGTATCTCTTCAATATTTTTTCCTTAAACTGAACTAACCCTCTTCATTAGTCCATAACTATCATTCCCTACATGGATTCTAAAAAAAGTGATGCACAAAAAATAATTCTTGAGCCATGTAACCCTTTGTTTCGAACCAAGAACCAATTTTAAAATTCAAAATCATGCAATGAGCTCATTCCCGAACAACCATTAAATTTTGCATGGTGCCCAAGGCTACCTATAAACACACACTACTAAAGGTTGCATTCCACCCAATTCCGCCTCATCACCGTCAATGGTCAAACAGTACAAAAACCTTAACATTAGAGCACTACATCAACTAAAGAGTTCACACCAGAAAGACGACATGTCACCGCTAGCAACGAAGGCCAACCATCATCATCACCATTTCCAAGAACCAACACATCCAACACTAAAAAGATAATCTAGATTCCGGAAAGACAACACCATACAAAGAGAAAAAGAAACACAAACCTGCACCATCAGTAGGACCAGTGCACCAGAAGCAGGACAAAGCTGAATGCGAGCATTGAAGATGATGGATAATGATGTAAAATAATTATATTTATAAGGGAAAAAGTAGACTAGGGCCACCAAAGAAATCCCAAATTCCAAAACATGGACCTACGATGCACCAAAGAAAGAAACCAAGGATCCAATCCATCTCAACAAATCGGAACGAGTGAACGTCACTCAGGGCTGGAAGACTCGACCAAAGAAACTAAAGAAATCACCAGAGAGCGGCCCTATCTCTATTGGAGATGGAAGATCTACTCTAGGCTGCAATCTATACCATCCTAGGATAATGAAGAACTACACTGGTGGAGAACAATAGAAACCTCATAGGAAAAAGATAGGGTAATGAAAATGGTGAAAATTGTACCAATAATGGCCGAGGAAGGGAAATGTTTGATACAAAAAAACCACCCTGATTATAAAGATAACCAGACATGACGGTGAGTGGTAGTGAACCCACATACCACCATACGATAGGGGAAGCACTGAAGGGAACACCGGAGGAGGAAAAGTCCTCAATGGAAGGAATGTGGGGAGGGAATGTGGAGGGATAAAGCAGAACAAAAAGGAGGATAGGGGGGATATCTATAATTTTTTGTGTTTCATTTACATAAAATATAAAAAATAATATAACACTCTCATTCATTTACTTATATACATAATAATTGTTGGCAGATTTTTCCACAGATGGTGAAGCCCCTTCTTTTGTCAAATGAGGTGGACTAGTGGTAGATGGTGGGTGACTAACCACAACAAATCTTCCAGCGGGAGAAGGCGAGGGGAAGGGGTGATAAGTCCTATAAAAGGAGGCTCTCCCCTCTTCCAAAGATCATCTCATCATCGATTATCATCACCAGTACGATGCATCCCACAGTAGAGTGGTTTTAGTGAGGTTAATTTTCCCGCATATTCAAGACAGATTTTATGATGGTTTTCTACTTATAATAAGTGAGGTAGTTTGTACCCACTTTTACCCCACAGTGATCCTTTTATTTGCCCGTGGTTTTTCACCCCTTCCATTTGGGGGGTTTTCCATGTTACATCTGGTGTCATTTATTTTTCCGCATTTTTCACTTTATTTTTATCTCGTGATTATCAATACATCAATGGTCCATTCATTTACGGTCCTAATAAGTGGTATATCAGAGGCAAGGTTCTGGACCAATGTTGTTCACATTTTTGGGTATTAATAATTCAAATAAATTTGATTGTGCTCTATGAATGCAACTTTGGTTGATCTGTCACATCAGAAAAAAAAATTATTGAGATTATTAAATACACCGTTGTGAAATGGAAGAGTTTCTGGACTGGTGGGATGTCCAGATGGCGGTGAAATTCGAGATCAAAAAATTCAATGGGAATATTTTTTCATTATGGAAAATGAAGATGCATGTACTACTGCAGAATGATAATTTCCTACAGAAAATTGGAAAAATAATGGCGGGTGTGACGGAGGAGAAATAGAAGGATATGGACGGGAATTCTCTTTCCAATATCCATTTGGGTTTGGCAGACATGGTCCTATCGAGCATTGTAGATAGAAATACGGTGAAGGAAATATTGGATACTCTGATGAAGCTATATGATGCCATGTCACTGTACAAAAAAATATTCCTTAACATAAAATTGAACACTCTTTGGATGGGTGAGTCATCATCGGTGACCTACCACATTAACAACTTCAATACTTTGTTTGCTCAGCTCACGGCATTGGGCTATAAGATTCTGACAAGTGGAGATTCTAATTGATAATTTTTCATATTCGTATGAACAACTCATCATCAACCTCACCAACAATATCCTGATGGATATGCTGGCCTTCAAAGATCTTGCAGCCATGGTTCTTAAAGAAGAAAGTTGGCGCAAGAACAAGGGGGATAGACAGACAACTTCTCACCAAGCAGAGGCTCTTTCAATGGATAGTGGAAGCATGATGGAGCGCGGTTCTAGTGGGATCCAAAATCATGGAAGGTCCAAATCAAAGTGTAAGAATAATAATGTCACATGTTTCAATTGTGACAAGAAGGGGAACGTCATGAAGGATTGTTGGAATAGGAAGAGTGTTGAAAAAATCTCTCATGTGAATTTAGCGAGTACTTCTGGAAAAGGAGAAATAGTAGTCAGTGAAGCGGCAACAACTACTAGAAGCAGGAATCATCTTGACAATGCATGGATTATCGACTCAAGAGAAACAAGGCACATGACATCTTGACATTAGTGGTTTGACTGATATTACACCATCCTAGATGGACTTGTGTTCATGGGGAATGATCACACCCTAAAGATCGTTTGAGTCTGTACGATCAAAATAAAGATTAATGATGTCATAGTACGGACCGTCCAAGGAGTATGTCATGTGAAGGGCCTGAAGAATAACATATTGTCTTTATGACAATTTGATGACATTGGATGAAACAAACACAAAAAAATGGAGTGATGATAATCGTGAAGGGCACGCTTGTGGTAATGAAGGTAGATAAGATCTCAAATAACCTATAAAAGCTTATGGATGAAACGTACAAGGAGGATATAGTTGTTGCATCAACTATCTTGATGGAAGCGTTGACGATGTTATGGCATCAGAAGCTTGGATAAATGTCAGAATGCGGCCTAAAGATTCTTGTGGATCAGATGTTACTCCATAGGCTGACAAGGGTATCTTTACCATTTTGTGAGCATTGTTTTTTGAGAAAGAAACACAGGTTAATGTTCGGGACGTCAACAGTAAGATGTCATGAGATCTTGGAGTTTATCCTTTTTTGTAGAGACCTAGTTTTTGCATGTAAGACTTTGGAATATTTCTACATATGATTATAGATCTAGGTGCGAAGACGACGTGGAATTCCGAGGCACGGTGTGCCCGAAATAAATTTTATAAAAATGTTATGTGTTTTTCTACTATACTCATGGTGGGGTTGTGTTTCATCCTAAATGGTAGCTCAGATCGAAAATCTGAGGGCACAATTGCGTCCAGAGTTTGCCGTTTACCCTAAGCGGGGTGTAAAAGTTGTGGGTGCGGGCCTGCTGTGAGAGATGTCACCAAAGGACAAAACCGTCATTTTAAAATAATGATTTAGTGATTTTATCACTGGAGTCCTTTTCAAATAACATTCGAATGAAGTCTCAGAATGGAAATCTGAGGCTTCCATTGAGTTCGAAACATTGGGTTTTGCCTAGGCGCGACATAAAATGAGAGGGTGCGAGGAATTCAGATTCAGTGCTGAGTAAGATCCCTATAAATAGAGAGTAGGTGTGTAGGGTTAAGGGAGAACACTAATTCACTATCTATCTCTCTATCTCCCTCTCTCTCTAGCTGTTGTTCGCCATTATTTGCTGGATTGAGAAACAAACTTCGGCGAATCGAAGGAGGGTCGCAGTGAACGCATCACAAACGAGGAACAACCGATTCGAGGTAGGATTTTTGTTAAATTTCATACATTCATTGATTTCATAAATATTTTTCATCAAATTTCGTCATTTAAATTCTATAATTTTAGAATTGGGGTATTGGTCGAATGAACACAACCAACACCCAAGCCCTGTTTTAATTGTCGTTCTTGGGCGTTCTTCGTCAAAATTTTCAGACGCGCCAAATCTTTTCAGATCGACGATCGGGGGTAGGAGCTACGAAGGCCTCACCCTGAGGATTCTGAATCCTCCTTTGGATTTTGGATCGGGCCACCGGAGCGGTAGCGGCGGCAGTCGGAATCCCCGGGTCCGGTAAGGGCAGTGGCCAGAGGACAGGCGTCATGCAGCGGGTGCGGATGGGGGGTTCAGAAGAAGGGGTGACATCGGGTGTTGTCAGTGCGGCTAGGGTAGCTCCGGGAGGAGACGAGGTGGCGTGGTCGAGGCTTTGGAGGTGCCTGCATTGGGTGTCGCGGGAGCGTATCACGGAGGACCAGGTAGTGAGAGGCGGCCAGGGGAGCGGACAGGCGGCATCGAGCAGGCAGTGAGCTGCGTGAGGTGGCGTGGTGCATGCTAGGACAACATGACATTGTGCTGCGGGAGGCGGAGGCGCTGAGGGTGCCGGCATGTCGCAATCAAAGGGGAACCCGAGGCACAGACCGCCTCGGGTATGCGGAGGAGACCATGACCCGCGTTCGGTGGGTCCTATTGGCGCGACGTAGAGACCGGCCAAAGGCTGTTCTGCTGGGGAGAACCGGACCCAAGGGGTCTAGTGTGGTTGGAGCGGGCGGTGGCCAATGGGTTGCGGTGTGTCAGGCCGGAACCGCGGCTGGGCCGCGAGTGGTGGTTTGGACCGGGCCGGCCAGGGTGAACCGGCCCAGTAGTGCCCCCTTGCATTCGGGGGGTCATAATTTCTAAAAGGCGCGTCCGTTTGACATTCCGTCTGTGGCATAAAGTCCGTGTCAGTGAGATGTACATTTTGATGTATGTTTCGGGGTATTTCGGTTCTACACCTGAAGGTGGGTGACCTGGAACACTTTAATTTAATAATATTAAATTATTATTAAAGTTTACAACGGACATCCTCGCAAGCCGGATGTCCGTTGGACGTGCCATAAGAGGCGCTGTGGCCCTGGAGTTGAGACAGTCCTTCCAAATTTGTTTTAGAACCCTTGTGGTTTGGTTTCGTTGCTCAGAGGCACGAAATGCTTAATGCGAATAATTAATTAATTAATTATTCTTGCGTCGGACCTAACTTATGCTTGGGATGTCCGATTAATGCACCATCAGTGGAAACATCACCCCAGTCCTCATGCGGAATTTTTGAAATTCTTATTGAAGCATTCGGGTTGGAGACAAGGTGTGGGCCTCACATGGCCTAGTTCGCACGTTTTACGGTGAAACACCACTGTTTAACCCGACATCCATTTTGGGTGTTTGAGTAATCGTTCTTGAGTCTTTTTCCAAGGGGATTGCAATGACGCAATCCACCCTCCTAAATTCAAGCCCGATCCATGGGCCCCATGAGGCGGCTTTCAGACATATGCTTTGTTTTTTTTACTTATGCTTCATAAGTTCATTCAGGGTAAATGAATAGACTACGCCACATGGTTATCTAGAGTCCGTTTTATGCACCGTCAGTGGTGTTGTGACCCTAGCATCGAGACGAAGTGGGCCAAAGTGGTTTTAGGCGCTGAAGCTAGAGTTGTGGTGTGGGCCCCATGGGACGTCTCTTAAGCAGTGTACAGCGCACCGCGCCTTATTCTTCTGACGTCCGTTTGGGGGGTATGAGTAGTCGTTTTGGTGTGTTTTTCTAAGAGCATATTGATGGAGTAGTTCTCCCAACCTCTTTCAGGACTGAGGTTCGGGCCCCACGAGACGTCGTATGGGCATAAAGTGGTGTTGAATAACTTTTCTATTTGGAGCCGTTTCGAGTAAGTGAATAGTCTATCTTGCCAGTTTTTTGGTTAGGATTATAATGGTGTAATCCGTTTGGGAGAGCAGAGCCTCTTTTGAGATCTCATTAAATGTGGAAACATGAAAGGGAATTGGTCAGAGGTTCCTTTGACGCACTCCGAACCTATGCACGGTAGCGGTGTTAGTGACACCTAGTGATTACACAAGTAGTGTGGAGTTATTGGACATGTTTTGGGTTTTCCCTCTAGTGGGTCTGGGTAGTGGGTTACCTATTGAACTTAGGGTATACCCTCCAGTGGGGATGAGAAGTGGGTTACCCGTTGACTATAGGTTTAACCCTTTGATTCGTACGGAATTCGGGGATGACCTCCTGGATGGGAGATTCAAACGTTCCGATCGGTTTCTAACGGGTTTGTTCGTAGAACCGGAAACATACAATGGTTCCACATCTGTTTGGACCTACATTCCAAAGGTAGGAGCTCATTATCTTGTTGACTAATAATGCTTAGGAATTTGCATTGGACGAGATGATGGGAGGTCGGACTCATCACACCTTTTTGAGGGGAATTATTGTCTACTCCGGGACTCTCTTTATAGATTTAAGTTATGTTCGTGAATCCTTATTACATTACCAAGTATAAAATGAGCTTTCCTTTAGTTTTAACAATCAATGATTAAATATGTAAGAAATTTAGAGAATCTTTTATATGTATTCGAGGTTCTTAATCAATATAGAATCATCTGTATCTATTTAGAGATTCTTGGTCAATGGTATCCTTCAAAACATTTATAAAAGTCTCCTGGTCATTATGATGACCAGGCTGGTTTTAAATCCACTCAGTGGGGCACATGAAGTTTATCGTCATTTAGAAGGACATGGATTATTTCAAAGTTGGGATCGAACCCATAAATGGGCTACCTATGTATACTTTGTTTTGGAAAAGGAATCAGAACCCATGTAGTTCGAGTAAGGGAGTATGACGTTTATGATTGATGGCTCAAAGAAGGATGTCATAATTACTTTTACACTCTAAACTCACGTGAGTCATGCTCGGTGTGAGAAACAAGAGGTATTGGTAAAAATTAGACAATTGTTCCATGAAAGATGCAATCATATGAAATGGTTTGGGGCTTATGTATGTATGACTGCCCAGATAAATGAAGGTTTAGGATTCACTTTTAGGGATAAAATCCAGGAATATGGTCCATAAAGGTATATGTGCTTCATGGAGATTTGAATACTCTAACTTGGGACTTATTCCTGAAATGGAATCCCAAATTAGGAGAGGATTGATAACTAGGTTTTACTGCTGAGAAGGAATCCCAGATGAAACGAAAATTAGGTCTGGTTAAAGAGAAATTAGGGGACTTGGGGATTACTCCTAAAAAGGAAGCCCAAAATTTATGACTGGGACTTATTCCTGAAAAGGAGGCCCAGGTTAGGGGACTTGGGGATTACTCCTGAAAAGGAATCCCAAGATTATGACTGGGTCTTATTCCTGAAAAGGAGACCCAGGTTAGGGATTAAGGTTTGGGGCTTACTCCTGAGGAGGATGCCCATATTTGAGATTGGGGATTACTCCTAATAAGGATGCCCAAATTAAGGGACTCAGGGCTTACTCCTAAGAAGGATGCTCATATTTGAGATTGGGGCTTACTCCTGAGGACGATTCCCAAGTTAAGGAATTAAGGTTTGGGTCTTACTCCTGAGGAGGATTCCCATGTTAAGGAATTAAGGCTTGGGGCTTACTCCTGAGGAGGATGCCCATATTCGGGAACTTTAAGAAATTGGGGCTTACTCCTGAGGAAGATGCCCAGATTAAAGGACTTATAATTGGGGATTATTCCTAAAAAGGAGACCCAGGTTAAGGATTCTCTCATCTTAAAGGATGAGGTTGAATGAATAAACTCTCAATCTTTGGTGATACAAAGATTTATAAATCACTATTTTTTTAGAGATATTCCACAGAATTCCTTTCAAATAAGGAAGTCAAATCAAGAAATCATGCCATAAATGGCTTTGAAGAGTATCTTGAAGACTAAATCTTGAATAGAAAAGGTGAAATTGCTTAAAAGGGGTAAAATGGGCAAGATGGGAACCCAAAAAGGTAGGGGCGCGCAAGTCTTGAAAGGTGCGCAAGTCTTGCGTGGGCGCGCAAGTATTGGTCGCGCAGGTATACCTGCGCGGCATGTGGGGTACTTGCGCGATTTTCAACCAGCATTAAAATACTTGAGTGACTCTTTATTAAAACCTTTAGAATCTTCTTGAGGTTCTTCTATAAAAGGGACGTGCAAATTCTATTGAAGGAATAAGGAGGCGCGCAAGTGTGGTCACTTGTTTTAAGGGCTGACCACTCAGGCGCGCAAGTGTTGATGAGTTTCAACACTTAGGCCTTCCTCCTTCTGTTTAAATCTTCCATTCTAGGTAAGAAATTACCTAAGAAGTGTTCCAGAAGCTTTGAGAAGAGTCTTGGGCGTCGGGAGCTTCAATCCGAGTTTCTGGAAAATGATCTTCTCCAATGGGGTGCCCACAGGGTCTATTTATAGGCAGGAAAAGACCCTGGGCGGTTACCGGGCGGTTATCACATAGGGCGCACAAGTCACTTGCGCGACCAAGGTCGTCGTGCAAGTGTACTTGCACGACAGTGATATAACTTGCGCGGTGCAGTTGTTGTTGATCCTTTGTTAATGCCTTTGTCGATTTTTGATATTTTCTTCAAATGTTGAATCACTTTGAGCTCAGATATTCCCCTTTTCCAATCTTTAGATTCGGTGATGAAAGGAGCATCAACAAAAGTCCCCCCTTAGAGTTGGATCCGGAGAGAAATGAGGATTTGACTCTGAGGAAATCGAATCCATCCAAAGGAAAAGGGGGCGCACAAGTCTTAAGGGAACAGAGGGCGGCGCACAAGTTTGCGTCGCGCAGGCTTTAAGCGCACTGGGTATGGCTCGCAGATAGGCTTCCTGGCCTATAAATACATGGCCTCACCTCCGTACAAGCATCCGGATTTCCGGACTTCATACATTCGAGCTCTCACCGCGCAGGTCACCTTAGCCGTGCAAGTTGCTCTGTTTTCTAGTGTTTTCCTTGATGTCACGCTACTATAAAGGTATTTGTACTTGCGCGGTTTATATATGAGTGTCAAAAACTAGCGCGGCACATGAATACTTGCGCGCCATTTTTTAGACTTGTGCGTCTTAATGCCTTACCCATTTTTTCGAAATCTTTCACAAATTTTATGAAAAAAATTAACCCAAAGAGTTTAATTTATTCAACTTTTGGGCAGATTCAATGGCTCATAAGGGAGTTAAAACATCTGATTAACTGGATAGCAAGCGGATTGATGACATGATGAACATCATTGGCCATGATTACTATGATATCTTCGACAACACTCTCCCGTATTTGGCTAAGTACTTGAAGAAATATCATCCTAATTTTCCGCAGAGCATCTATCTGCCTCTGTGTGGTCATGGTCATCTGCAAGGATTCAATGTTCCAAGTGCAAACAATTATACACCTGAGATGCAGCTGCAATGCTAATCCTCTATTTCGGTTATGCTGTGCATTAAGAGAAACAACAATGGTGTGAACCTTCAAATTCTTCCTCCATGTTATTTCCTTACAGATATGAAAAAGGCAAACACATGGGCTAAAATGTTTTCCACTACCGGTTCGTGGAGAGAAGACAAACATGGTTTTAGAGAAATATCTGAAAAGAGTACTCCCTCCAAATGGATCTTTAATTCCAATGCTCCATTCTCAAATCCATGTATCCATCTTCTACGTCTCTTGGACAGAAACAGAGTCACTGTTTGATCAGCAGAAAATTTTCTCAAACCGCACTCAAGAACATCCATTTACGATTGTTCCAAGAAGTGCTGGTATCACTGCATCTCTTATTGTATCTAGTTTGAACGAATGAATTCTAGGTGGTTGCTGATGAAGCTCGGGATGTCGTAAATCAAATGAAGTGTTATGTTGAAAGCCTCTTGTAATTCTTGAAAAAGATAAGAGACTCCAGTTTGTGGATGTCCTTCTAACTCTTGTGTATCAATGAAAAACACTTTCACTTCCATCATTTTTACCTACATTCTTTCACTACCTGCTTCAAATTTACTTAAGCCAATGGTCTTAGTAAGCATAGTTTGATTTTTACTAGGATTATTACAAATAACACTACAAACTTTGAACCTTTTAATTTCTCAATATTACCTAAATCATACATAAAATGTATATTTAGTGAGCTGGAACTTGACTTTTATTCAGAGTTCCTTTATCTTTTGTGGGCAGTTTAAAGTCATGCATGCCGGACATAAAGGGGATAATTTTTAAGGTCGAAATAGATTTGACCGAAATGGATTAGAATTGACACAATTCCTTGAAAGTTCATCTGAAAACATACTACCATACTAAAGTATGAGGGAAAATTTGTAAACTATGGCTTAAGAATATTTGAATCTGAGGAATGATATGAAAAATAGCTAAAAGGCATTAGAAGAAGTAGTTTCTAAGAATGAAATTACTATTATTCAACAAAACCCGTTAGGGGGTTGAAATATGCAGGGGCACCTAAGGTTATTGGCTGCATGGTTAAATAAATAGCATCTTTCGGCTGACAAGTTTGTTATGTGGACTGTTTATGCAAGGCCACCTATGGGCACGTGTTGCATAGTCGGGCAAAAGAACTCCCAGAAATTTACTTTCCTAGTGCTAAAAGCCAGTGAAAGTTTATGGAGATTCAAATTTTCTAAAGTATAGAGTTTGTTGTATAGAAAGAGGGACTTGAATATGGAGAAGATATTTCTAGACAAGATTATCGAAGAACTGGGTGAATATCACTCCCATGAAGGTCTGACCCAAATGTAGGGAAGAAGAATAAACCATAGACTTGAATACATTCAGATCATGAAAAAAGATAGGGGACAAATATGTTAAGGATGGCTATTTTTTTTTGCGGATCCCTACATACTGTCGTTTAAGAAAAATAAGGAAAAAAGAGGGATTCTTCCCAAGAATGAAGTTACCATCATTTAACAAACCCGTTAGGGGGTTGAATTATGCAGGGCCACCTAAGGGCATTGGCTGCATAGTTAAATAAATAGCATCTTTCGGCTGACAAGTCTGTTATGTGGACTGTTTATGCAAGGCCACCTATGGGCACGTGCTGCATAGTCAGGCGAAAGAATTCTCAGAAGTTTGACATTTTTGTGACTAAAAGTCATGAAAAGGGTTATGAAGATCTAAAAATATTTAAGATTAGGATTATAACACATAAATATGGGTATTGTCCAATGTATATAGTGATACATAGGTCAATGATAACCATAATCATGTTGTGGCTGGGTCCTGAATTGAAATTTTGGACTTCAATACGTATCTCATAAGAATTAGAATCAAGCCATACGTAGTTCATAAAATGCAGTTTAACGTCGTCCAGGACAAAAATATGAGAGATCTTAGTTTAGGGTCATAGAATTCGGACCATAATAATGAATACACAGTGTGTGTTTTCATGAGGACTTTTCATCCAAGGGACTGAAAGTGAAATTTCGGGTTAGGCCCAAAAGACTTGGGGATGGATTCGAGGGATACTCGAACGTTCCTACGTATCCCATAAGGATGGGAATCAAGCCCACGTAGTTCTATAACTACCCTTTGTACAAATTTGGTTCATAGATGTGAAGGGTGAAAGGGGAATTTAGTGCAATGATGGTTTAACCTGAGATAAAAAGTTTAGGCATTTCCATGTATGCACATAGTATTTTGAAATAAAACATGATTGAAAAATCAATGTCAATAAAAGTTCTCTCTCAAATAAGGAAATCAAAGAGTATTGTAGTTTATTTTCATACCGCACAAAAGTGTTGCATAGTTTAACGTCATATAACAAGGACTAAAGTGAATCAATGTAAAGATATTGATTCTAGGGGCGGTTTCACGAATCAACATCATATGAGATGGTGGTGAACCGATGTGAAGAGATTGGTTTTTTTGGGCTTGAACCCTGGGAGGTTGCCTACATACCCATCCTGGAGGGAAAAGATCAAAGTCTGTGTAGTTCAATTAAAGAATGAATTAATGATCAAGTTGGTCTTGGGGACAATGACCTAAAAATGTTGTTGGTAATTACACATGGTTAGCGGCCCAAAGAAAGTGTTATGGTTGAGGTTTGCTCTAAACTCACGTGAGTCATACTCATTGTGAGAAACAAGAGGTAGCAACAACCTTAACACTACACAGTTTAATGTCATGTAGCAGGGACAATATGAAGGGACTATGTAGTTTAAAGTCTTGCAGTTAGGACTCTTAGTGCTACCCAGTTTAGTGTCATGTAGCAGGGACAAAATAAAAAGGGACTATGCAGTTTAATGTCTTGCAGTTTGGACTATTGGTGCTGCGCAGTTTAGTGTCATGTATCAGGGACAAAATAAAAAGGGACTATGCAGTTTAAAGTCTTGCAGTTAGGACTATTGGTGCTGCACAGTTTAGTGTCATGTAGCAGGGAAAAAATAAAAAGGGACTATGCCGATTAACGTCTTGTAGTTAGGACTATTGGTGCTGCACAGTTTAGTGTCATGTAGCAGGGACAAAATAACAGTTTAATGTCATGTAGGACATATCAAGGACTTTTTGTATAGTTTAGCATCATGTAGTTAGGACGATGGGGACAATACAGTTTAACGTCATATTGGACGAAAGGGGGACTGTGTAGTTTAATGTCATGCAGTAAGGACAAAATAACACAACATTTACGTCATGTTGGACGTATTGGGGATTTTTTTTCACAGTTTAATGTCATGTTGGACGAAATTGCGAATAGTTTAAGGTCATATGCATGGACCGTAGATGGTGAAGTTTAATGTCATGCTGGACCTTTGATGATTATATAGTTTAACATCATTCCGGACGTAAGGGACTTTTATACAGTTTAGCGTCATGTAGTTAGGACGTCACAGTTTAACGTCTTGCTGGACATAAGGGACTTGAAAATAGTTTATGGTCATATGCATGGACCTGGGATGATGCAGTTTAGGGTGATGCTGGATGGTTTAGGGAACTTTTTCATAGTTTAACGTCGTGTGGGACGAAGTTGCAGTTTAAGGTCATACTAGACCATTTCTGTATAGTTTAACGTCATATAGCAAGGATGAAATAGTGCTGCACAGTTTAGTGTCATGTTGCGAGGACATCTTCTTTTCTATAGTTTAATGTCATGTTGGATGTAGTTGCAGTTTAAGGTCATACTGGACCATGGATGATGCAGTTTAAAGTCATACTAGACTATTAAGTGCTTATGTAGTTTAACGTCTTTCCGGACGTAAGGGACTTTCCTACAGTTTAACGTCATGCTGGACGTAGTTGCAGTTTAAGGTCATACTGGACCATTTTTGTATGAACCAATTGTAAGAATCTTGGTTCTGGGGACCATATTTTGTGTTTATACAAAATATTTCTTCAGAAATCTGGCATTCGTTGGAGTCGTGATGAGTTCTCCATCCATTGAGATTAATGAATAAGCTCCATTGGAGTAGACCTTATGTATTGAATAAGGTCCTTCCCATTTTGGTTCAAGCTTGGGAGGATTATTTCCTGGTATCATTGGTGTTCTGAGAACCAATACCAATTCTCCCTGAATGAATGAATGAAGACGAACTTTTTTGTTAAAAGCTCTTGCTATTCGATTCTAATAGATTTCCAAGTGGTGCAAAGTGCACAATCTTTTCTCATCTAACTGCTCCAATTCATTCAATCGCTTTTGGGATTGCTCATATGTAGATAACTGATCACAAATGGCTACTCTGAGTGAGGGAAATTGAACTACAATTGGAAAGACTTCTTCTGTTCAATATACCAACGAATATGGAGTTGACCGCGTTGCATTGCGGGTGGCAGTCCGATAAGCCCATAAAGAATGAAAGAGTTTATCAGGACATGACTTTTTATCTTTATCCACTATCTTTTGTAGTATATTTGAAAGAGTTTTGTTAAAGGCTTCTATTTGGCCATTGGCCACCGCATGATACCGAGATGAATGGTTGGATTTAATGTAGTATTCATGATACAATTTCTTCACCTCAGAAGAACAGAAGTTGGTGACGTTGTCCGTCAATATGGTATAAGGGACACCAAATCTAGTAATGATGTTAGACTTGATGAATCTAACAATGCATTTAGAACTGACTTCTTTGGGAGGTACTGCCTCTGCCCATTTGGAAAAGAAATCAGTAGCAGTAAGAATGTACTTAAACTACTTGATCGTAGTTGAAGGGTAAGGTCCCACCACATCCATTCCCCATGTAGAAAATGGCCACGAGTATTTAGCTGTATGAAGCAACTCTGGAGGTTGATGAATGAAGTTGGCATATACTTGGCATGAATGACACTTCTTTGTGAAATTAACACAATCTTGTATCATTGAAGGCCAAAAGTATCCAAGCCTTCAAATTTGATCAGACAGTCTATGTCCAGACTGTTGGGCACCACAGAATCCTGCATGTACTTCTTTTATGACAGCCATTGTCTCTTCGCCATCAATACATCTGAAGAGAACTCCATCAAAACCTCATTTGTAGAGAATTTTCTCTAGGTGGTTTGGGCCATCATAAAGAGTAAAATTGACCACACGTCGCCGAATTTGTTCTTTTTTGGCTCTATCAGGTGGAAGTGTTCCATTTTGAAGGTATTCCATGATAGGTGACATCCATCCTATAGTATGACTATACGGTTTAGGAATGGCACTAATTTCATTAATTTCCTCTGTTATGGCTTGAACATAAGGTGAAATTGCATGACGGTGGGAAATAATGATGGTTGTCTCGTCCTGATTTGGATCTGCTAGAGCTGTGGCTATATTAGCCAGTGCATCATCTTGAGAATTTTTTGATCTTGGGACATAAAAAAATGTCGGTTCTGAAGGGAATTCCTCCATTAACTCTCTGATGTAATCATACAAAGGTATTAATTCTTCTTTTTTGATGGCATAATCCCCATTGACTTGTTTGATTACCAGGTCTGAATAACCATTCACCTTAAAGTGATTCACTTGTGCTTGAAGTGATAACTCCAAGCCTGTGATAAGAGCTTGGTATTCGGCTTCATTATTGGTACCACCTTCCCACAATAAAAAGGAATAAGGTAACAATGCCTTATCTGAAGAAATGAGTACAATTCCTAAACCAACTTTGTTGAATTTAGGATTTTCCATTTTCATCCCTGTTGGACTTCTGGAAGCACCCTAAAAATACATTTCCCATGTTTGAGGATTCTCTTGAATAGAGAAAACTTACTCATCAGGGAGTTCAATATCTGAAGACGTTTCTTCCACTGAAGGATGTTCAGCTAGGAAATCAGCCAGAGCTTGGCCCTTTATTGCCTTTTGAAACACATACTGAATGTCGAACTGCTGCAAAATAACTACCCACCTTGCTAGACGTCCTGTAAGAATTGGACGACTAAGGATGAATTTGAGCGGATTATTGCGAGATACCAATTAGACCTCGTGATGTTGTAGGTAGTGTCTCAGTTTCTGAACTGCAAAGATTAATGCCAGGCAGCACTTCTCAATACTTGAATACTGGGTTTCTGCTTCAAGCAGAGTTCTACTAAGATAGTAGACGCTATTTTCATTCCCAGCATCATTCTTTTGAGCGAGAAAGGCACCCAATGATCGCTCTAGAGATGTCACATAGAGGATAAGTGGTCTACCTTCAATAGGTGTAATGATTAATGGTGGACTCAAGAGGTATTTCTTGAGAACATTAAACGCTTCTTGACATTCTTCAGTCCACTGGTAAGTGACTCCTTTCTTCAATAATTTGGTATATGGTAAACTTTTTCCTGCCAAATTGGCGATGAAACGCCTAATATAGGCAAAGTGTCCTTGAAGTCCTCTTAATTGTTTCAAATTCTGAGGAGGTGACATACCAAGGATTGATTAGGTCTTCTCAGTATCGACTTCAATACCACGATGGCGTACAACAAAGCCGAGGAATTTTCCTGAGGTTACCCCAAAAGCACATTTTAAGGTGTTCACCTTCAAATTATGTTGTCGAAACTTGTGGAATATGACTTCCAAATCAGCCAAGTGATTAGAAAGTTGTTTGGATTTAACCACCAAATCATCCACATATCACTCAACAAACTTCCCTAAGAAAGGTTTGATGATACGATGCATGGCGCGTTGATATGTTGCACCTGCATTCTTTAAACCAAAGGGCATCACCCGGTAACAAAACACACCTTGAGGAGCTCTGAAGGCTGTAGATTCCTCATCTTCTGGGGCCATTCGGATCTGATTATATCCGGAATATCCATCCATGAAGGAAAGTACTTCATAGCCAGCGGTTGCATCTATTAAGAGTTCTGTAATCGGAACTGGGAAATCATCTTTAGGACAATACCGATTAAGATCTCTGAAATTAATGCAAACCCTAATTTTTCCGTTCTTCTTCTTTGTAGGGACAATATTATCCAACCACTTGGGATATTGAACTTCTCTGACGAAGTTATCTTTGATCAGCTTATCCACTTCAGCTTCAATTTTGGAAGCATATGTTGGGTGTGTTCTTCTCGCGGCTTGCTTAAATCCTCGATGTTCTTTTGGTAAACCCAAATGATGAGTAGAAACATCAGGATCAAGCCTAGAAATTTCTGTATAGTTCCAAGAAAAAATATCTTTATTTTTCTTTAGAAAAGAAATATACATCTCTTTCTCTTCAAGGTTCATGGCCGTACTAATTAAAGTGGGTCATGGATCTTTCTCTGTACCCAGATTTACTTCTCTGAGTTCATCCACAGTGGTAGAGATACCCTCTTCAAATTATGGAGGAGCATATCTAAGATCTTCCTCTTCCTCTTCATCATGTGTTATTTCTTCCATTTCTACTTGCATAGTATATTAAAAAAAATGAAATTCTCATGATCATAAGAGATCTCAAAATTTGCACATTTTGAAGAAGAAGCCTCCATTTCCGACCATATTGATGATAAAGGGCCTTCTTTGGGAAATAAAGAGGAGATGATGGGTTGAGAATCAACATCATTATTCACCTCTGCTGTTTCTATAACTTCTTCTGGCCTGATTGGATAAGTATAGACTTGTTGGACTTCAGCAAATGAAATGAAAATGTGACCACTTAGGCTTTCATCATTGTTTGGTAGGTTACCAATTTCTCCCATCTTGTCTGGCTCGATTGCCGTAATTGACATTATGGATCTTTCCATAAGAGTATTTTGATTTGGGCCTATTTTGTCAATTTGACTAATAGGTAACACATAATTTGTACTCACATGTGTAAATGTATTTATTGGAATCTTCTCCAAACTATATGGAGCATTAACTTTGGTAATTTACTTCATTGTAGATTTTTCTCTTCCCTTCAGGTGATAAAATTCCGCCTCAATGTATTGAGAATCACATGTCTTGAATGGGGCCTTATCACCATACAATGTTCCAACTTGACCATTGAAACAGTATTTGAGACATTGATGGTATGATGAAGGAATAGATGCATGCTGATGTGGCCAGGGTCTTCCAAGAAAGACGTTGAAAGATGAGTCTTGATCAACAATCATGAAATCTGAATTGGATACAAGGTCCCCAAACTATGTTCTGAGTGTAACTTCGCCCAGTGGTTCTTGTTAATTTTTATCATATCCTTGTAACATCATGGTAGAAGGAGATAAATTATATTCTGTCAGGCCCAATTGACGAAGTGTACAAATGGGCATGAGGTTGACTCCTAAACCATTGTCAATGAAAGCTCTTCGGATATCTACACCATTGACTTTTCCAGATAAGTACAAAGGTTTTATGTGCCCATGCACAACATCATCTTCATCTTTATCAGTAAAAGATATCACTCCATGGCATTATGAAGGATTATTATCTATGTGATAGACTTCAGCTGCAGCAATTTCAGCTTCAAACTCCTGAGGACATGAAAAAGCTTCGATGAGTGCTTCCCGAAGATCTTTTGACAGATTCAAAGCATCCAAAATTGATAACTTGGCTGGTACTTGGGCCAAGTGTTTCAATATATCATACTTTTGATCTAAAGGTCTGCGTTTCCCAACAGGAATATATGGTTTAGCAGGTACCTTGGAAGCAGATGCTTTGGAAGCTGATGCATCTTGTATTGGGATAGAAGTTGGCAAAATCCTTGGTTTTGGAAGATTAGACTGATTAGATCCATTTACTTGCTGAGATAAAGAAGGTGGAATTTTCAATCGGTCTACCAAAATAACTTTGCCAAGACTGAGTTGACTATTGGTAGAAGAACTTGCTTGTTCTTTTTGAGCTCGCTGAAGGGCTCTACCACGATTTTATGCTGCATACACAGTGCTAGCAGGGGTAGAATTGGAGTAGTGGCTTCGGAAAGATCCACGTCTTCCCCTGAATCCTGAACCTCTGGAACTTCCTCGGATTCCCTTATTTGATACAGGAAATTCAGGCTCATCAAAATTATGACTGGAATACGGATCTGTTAATTGAATCATATTAACAGAACCGAAGATTAACTCTTCATCTGATAAAGACTCTACCTGGTTAGCCTGTTTAGGCTATGCCGTTTGGTGGGGTGGTGCCCGTGGCTTTGAAGTAGATGGCATGAAATCTTCCAGAGTCAAAGACAACTTAGGCCTCGATACATACTCATCTTCTTCTGATTCCTATTTCTTTTTTGAATTGTGTTGCCCTTTTGAGGATGTCTATTTTGATGGAGGCTTCGCTGTAGCATTTGTAGGAGACATAATTGGCTTCTTCAATTGTGTTCAAAAAATGGCATGGGTCCTATTGATTGTCTTTCTGACCATCCAATCATCATATTTTTGCGCAGTTTTTCTTTTGACTTCCTGCCAATCGCCTCCTTCCTCTGGATCTGTAGCGGTAACGCACGCTAAATGAGCTGAAGAACCCTTCAATGTGACTTGTCCCAAGTCCACCATCTTTTTCAGGAGGTCTTTAAAGACAAAACACTCCTGGATGGGATGCCCCAACATTTGATGAAAGGGAAAATAATTGGGACTGTCTTCATCTCCTTCCTTGTTTGGCCTCTTGGGCACTGGTAATTGAACCAAATTATTTTCCAGAGCTGAAATGAAGTAACCAAGAACTTGCTCACTTCGGAAATAGTATGTTTTACTCTTCAAATCCTCAAATTGTTTTCGTCGTTGATATTTTTGATCATTTGGACGAAACGGCCTTTGTTGTTGGCGTTCAGGAGGTGGAGCCCTTCGAGAAGATGATGGTTTTGAAGTAGAAATAGGTACAGGTGCTTGTTTAAGCATAACTGTAGCAGTTTCTGCTTTACCCATTCTTCTTCCTGAAGCTGATGGAATTACACGAGATTTAACCTTAGCCTTGTATAAGGGAATCTTCAATCTGCTGAGCGATTGAAGGTCTCTAAACCCTCCTGTGTATTTCACAGGGATCAATGGCGTGCGTAATTCGTCACACAAATTTGCCACACAGATTGGAAACAGTTTCTCCTAAGGAAGTGCTAATCTCAGAGAATATGTTAATCCCTTCCAGTGATCAATGAAATCAGAGACTCTTTCATTCTCCCTTTGCTTGCAGTTTGTAAGATCGAAAACTTACATTTTTGGCAAAGTTGAGCTGAACTGAAGAAGGAATTTTTGACGAAGATCCTCCCATCCGATGATTGACCGGGATTTCATGCTTGTATACCAGACAAAATTTGGTCCTTGCAAGGTTCTGGAGTTCCCATCATAGGATCACAACAAGACACGTAATGTGACAAATGTTGTTCAGGGTCGCTTAATCCATTGAAAGTAGGGAAAATAGGGTTTCCAAAACTAGATGGAGGAGAAATTGAATCTACCCATTCAGGGTAAACTTTCTTTTCAGGTTCAACTTGCTCCTGTTTCCCTTACATAGTTTCTAACCGAGCTGTTAATGACTCAATAGTAGTTAGTAACTTTTGAGAAACATCAGGTTGAACTTGGTTTTGGGTAGGTGCAATGAATGGAGCTTGGACAGACGTGGTGGTTGGTGCTGCAACTGATGGTAGTGCTTCCAACCGTTGTTGCATTTGACCCGTAGCATTAGACCTCTGAGGGTGTACTAATAAAGGAGGATATTCTTGATCCATCTCAGTAGTTACAACAAATTCCTTCGGCTGTCGGACTTCAGCATTCTTAAGAAAAATACTACTCTGAAGTAGTTCTGCATTCAACCTTCTTAATTCATTCATTTCTTCCTCCTATTGTGCAAACCTTTTCTCTAATGAGAGCGATTGACCTTCTCCAGAGGAAGGATATGTAACCTTATTCTTTCCCTTCCCTTTGTTGGATACCTTTTGGAGGGAGGTAAGTGGATTACCTAGGCTCTGAGTAATCCTTTGACTTCGTGTATGTACACCTTCTTCATTTGTATCGGTGCGTACATTTTCTTGAGCAGGACGCTCTTCATCTGAGTCCCCTGAGTGAACCTCCTCTGGTGGATTAGCCACAACGTCATTGATTACATTGATTGATTCATAATGCATCACATCCCTTCTATCAACATTTCTGTGATATTGTCTTCTTTCAGGTCTTTGATGAGACATTGCCTTTTATTGATTCAATCCTTTTGGAACTTCTTGACGAGCTATAATTTGGAGGGAATATCCTCATAATTTGGCTCTTCGTTCCTCTTGTGGATTCTTCCCCAATAGAGAAAAGACCGACATTCTCTGGGGAGGGGATTGATGATTTGAAAGAGTCCCCAGTCTTGTGAACTGGGGATATTCCTGTTGTTTACGCTCAACTCCTCGAATCCCATTTGTTGAATCTGAGGGTTGGGTAAAGAAGTCCCCAGTCTGACAAGCTGGGGTGTCTCTTGACATGCTACGTCTTAGATCATCTTAAAAGCTCTCTTGATCTTGCGAATCTTAGTTCAGAAATTAGCTGGATGCATTAGCCTGTATCCACTTTTATCACCTGGTTCAACAGACCGTTGGATGATTTCCGAGACTTCGGTCATTTGATGATTTGTTTTCTCCATACGAGAGGCTTGTGCAATATTCTCACCTACTTTATGTAGGATAAATTCAACAACTTGTTCTCTATATGCTTGATTTTGAGAGGAACTAGTTGAAGCCTATTCTTGAGAAGGCGTTTGATTATGAACAAAGCCCATTGACTGTGGCCGGCCATGGGAAATAACATTGCATGAGACCATTTTCGGCGGGATTTGCGGACTGGAAAGCACTGTGAAATGTAGTGCTCCGTGAATACCCCATCCTCTGATATGAACATCAGATGGAGAATTTGCAATTAACTGACGTAATTTTCTTAGTGTGCCAAGGCATGAACGTTGAAGGGTTCTCTGCTTCTTTTCAGCCTTCGGATACCAAGAGACTGATAGAGATGCCAAATCAATCTGACGTTGTAGCCCTTTTATTATCTTAAGATGATTTTCATATTCATCATAAGATAATACCTTCTTCTTCAATTGACAAAGAGTTTTCCATATGTTGAGACGAATATCATGGACTCCATCATCTGTCAACATCTTTGGAATGTCGTACTGGGAGTCAGCCAAAGGCCAAAACATGACTGGTACCTCACCTTTTGCCAGTTTTTTCCTCATGTTCATCATTTCCTCTTTATCATTAAATGACGATTATTCTACCTGTTTTGACCAGATTTGGTGTTTCCTTGTTGCTTCATCAGATTCAACAAGATTGGCAGAGAGATCATTGATCAAACTAGAAGATGTATGAATTAGGGGTGGTTCGGAGAATGACCTACACCCTGGGATATCTTCTGATTGAGAAAGTATTTCACTTGTTAGCGATATAGCATTAGACATGACTGGTTTTGGGTTTTCAAGTGCCTCAAGATAAGAGGTCTTTCTCGGCACTACATTGTCCACTGGAGTATTTTCCAGGAAATGTGAATCACTACTGCGGAGAGGACTTTCGTAGTGAAGTTCATCATCATGGGGAGGACCACCATAATGGGTTACAACAAAAGAAGAGATCTCTTGCTCCTTGGACTTCTGACCACACAGAGGGTTCCTGTGGCTCTCATCTGAAGAAGAAAATTCAATATTGACCGAATTTTCATGAAGCAAGCCTTCATGAGGTAGTGTCTATTGAATACCTTCAAGATTAATGTTCCTGTTATTGGTAACTGAGGGATTAGAATCTTGAATTCCGACAGATAAATGTCTGAGGGCTTCAAGAACTCCAGCATCGAGCAAGGCCTTGTTGTAGATTGGCCTTTGATCTCCTGACTGTGATGGGCAGATCTTTTTCTTAGATGCCTTCTTACTCGCTTTGGAAACCACTTGTTGACGAAAGTGGTTACTCTGAGAAGGTGTATGTGCATGATCAGGAAAGATGGTTAGGTTAGGCTGACGATCTCTACTCAAATCAGGTGTATGTGCCTGACTTGGTTGTCCGTATATTATGGGGGAGTATGCCCCATAACCCATTTGGACTGGAACAGATGTGTGTGTCTGTTCCGGAGTGAATCGTTGATGTGTCACTCCACTGCTAGGGATAGATTTATGTGTCTGTCCCTGAGATGATGCTGAAGCTATTATGATATCCTGGGAAGCATCCAGAATATGAGCAGGAATTTGCATCTGCTCTTTCACCATTGACAAAATATGTTTGGTGACTTCAGCCACCGAAACGGGGATATACGTCCATTTCGGGCTTGGAGTAGGTGTATGTGCCTGCTCCTGTCCTCCTTTCCCTGTCAGTGAATCCTGACAGTACTCAAGTGTGGAGGCAGAGAGTTGAGTCTGCCTCCTGTTTGTCGTCGGGGCTTTCCGACTGACTTCTCTGTGCGCTATAAAGCGAGACTGTTGGTAGGCTTGATTAGTATTAGCAGGTGTATGTGCCTGCTGCATACACTTTTCCAAACGCAGTTGACGAGATCCATCATATGAAGTCAGATGAGCCTGCTGACTAACTGGTGATGTATAAGAAGGTGTATGTTCCTGCCTATAGTACTCTGCCGGAATTTCCTGGAGGGATTGGCATGATGCTGCCAGACGATTCTGCTAGACAGCGGAATTAAAACGGGCAGGTGTGTGTGCCTGCTCATTTTTCGCCACCAAGTTAGGTTGGTGGACTTCTCCAGAGATGGCAGGGATGAAAACCTTCCCATTGCTAACCGGATTCCGCCTCTGGCGGTTCGTCTTTCCTGCTCGGGTTCGAAGAACCTGAGCCGAATGCCTGGAGTCGGTACCCCCATCATGTTGAGGGCTCACTACCGCATGAGTCTGGCGGCGATTGTTGATGGGAGCCCTCGGGGAGGACTCCTGTCTTTTTGAATTAAGGCCCTGAGGGACCTGCTCATTCACTTACTCAGAGTAAGGGAGTGAATGGAAATTGTGTTTTGGGGATAACGACCCGAAACGGTTGGAGACGGTAGTCAGCACTGCCTGCCTCTTGATCACTAGTCATCGTTGTCCGGACGACCTGTGTGAGTTGTTCACTTGGAGGGCATGTCGGGCAGCCTCCAGAGTTGGGATGGTACCGTGTTGACGGTACTCCTTAACCAGCGCATTTGATACCTAGCATTGAAGACGCTGAGTAGGTGATGTCATCCTCAGAGCAGATGAAGATCCAGTAGGAATAGCAGCAGTGGTATTTGTAGCAGCAGTATTCACAGATGTGAATTTGAGAGCATCCATTATAAAAATACAGAAGATCTTGGAAAAGAGTGCCTGTTTGATATAACAGACGTAATCAAGATAAAAATCAGCCACTTCATCCTTTGGATGAGCACATATGTCAATGATTGTTGTTGTTAGCCCTCTTATTGAGTTTTTAAATAGGTGCTTAACAAATAGGAAAAACATCATTTTAACTTGGTTAAGGATTCAAGTCGGGTTCACCATTTTTGTTTCGTACGGAATTCGGGGATGACCTCCTGGATGGGAGATTCAAACGTTCGGATCGGTTTCTAATGGGTTTGTTCGTAGAACCGGAAACATCCAATGATTCCACATCCGTTTGGACCTACATTCCAAAGGTAGGCGCTCATTATCTTGTGGACTAATGAGGCTTAGGAATTTGCATTGGTCGAGAGGATGGGAGGTCGGACTCATCACACCTTTTTGAGGGGAATAATTGTCTACTCCGGGACTCTCTTTATAGATTTATGTTATGTTCGTGAATCCTTATTACATTACCAAGTTTAAAATGAGCTTTCCTTTAGTTTTAACAATCAATGATTAAATATGTAAGAAATTTAGAGAATCCTTTATATGTATTTGAGGTTCTTCATAAATAGAGAAGCATCTGTATCTATTTAGAGATTCTTGGTCAATGGTATCCTTCAAAACATCTATAAAAGTCTCTTGGTCATTATGATGACCAGGCTGGTTTTAAAGCCACTCAGTGGGGAACTTGAAGATTATCGTCATTCAGAAGGACATGGATTATTTAAAAGTTGGGATCGAACCCATAAATGGGCTACCTACGTATCCTTTGATTTGGAAAATGAATCCGAACCCACGTAGTTCGAGTAAGGGAGTATGATGTTTATGATTGATGGCTCAAAGAAGGATGTCATAATTACTTTTACACTCTAAGCTCACGTGAGTCATGCTCGGTGTGGGAAACAAGAGGTATTGGTAAAAATTAGACAATTGATCCATGAATGATGCAATCATAAGAAATGGTTTGGGGCTTATATATGTATGACTGCCCAGATAGATGAAGGTTTAGGATTCACTTTTAGGGAGAAAATCCAGGAACAGGGTCCATAAAGGTATATGTGCTTCATGGAGATTTGAATACTCTAACTTGGGACTTATTCCTAAAAAGGAAGCCCCAATTAGGAGAGGATTGATAACTAGGTTTTACTCCTTAGAAGGAATCCCAAATCAAACGAAAATTAGGACAGGTTAAAGAGAAATTAGGGGACTTGGGGCTTACTCCTGTAAAGGAGGCCCAAAATTTATGACTGGGACTTATTCTTGAAAAGGAGGCCCAAGTTAGGGGACTTTGGGCTTACTCCTGAAAAGGAAGACCAAGATTATGACTGGGTCTTATTCCGGAAAAGGAGACCCAGGTTAGGGATTAAGGTTTGGGGCTTACTCCTGAGGAGGATGCCCATATTTGAGATTGGGGCTTACTCCTAAGAAGGATGCCCAAATTAAGGGACTTGGGGCTTACTCCTAAGAAGGATTCCCATATTTGAGATTGGGGCTTACTCCTGAGGAGGATGCCCAAGTTAAGGAATTAAGGTTTGGGGCTTACTCCTAAGGAGGATGCCCATGTTAATGAATTAAGTTTTGGGGCTTACTCCTGAGGAGGATGCCCATATTTGGGAACATTAAGAATTTGGGGCTTACTCCTGAGGAAGATGCACAGATTAAAGGACTTATAATTGGGGATTATTCCTAAAAAGGATACCCAGGTTAAGGATTCTCTCATCTTAAAGGATTAGGTTGAATGAATGAACTCTCAATCTTTGGTGATATAAATATGTATAAATCACTATGTTTTGAGAGATATTCAACAGAATTCCTTTAAAATAAGGAAGTAAAATCAAGAAATCATGCCATAAATGGCTTTGAAGAGTATCTTGAAGACTAAACCTTGAATAGGAAAGGTGAAATGGCATAAGAGGCTTAAAATGGGAAAGATGGGCACCCAAAACGGTAGGGGCGCGCAAGTCTTGAAAGGCGCGCAAGTCTTGCGTGGGCGCGCAAGTATTGGTCGTGCATGTATACATGCGCGGCATGTGGGGTACTTGCATGATTTTCAACCAGCATTAAAATACGTGAGTGACTCTTTATCAAACCCATTAGAATCTTCTTGAGGTTCTTCCAGAAAAGGGATGCGCAAATTCTATTGAAGGAATAAGGAGGCACGCAAGTGTGGTCACTTCTCTTAAGGGATGACCACTCAGGCACGCAAGTGTTGATGAGTTTCAACACTTAGGCCTTCCTCCTTCTCTTTAGATCTTCTGTTCTAGGTAAGAAATTGCCTAAGAAGTGTTCCGGAAGCTTTGAGAAGAGACTTGGGCATCGGGAGCTTCAATTCGAGTTTCTGGAAAAAGATCCTCTCGAATGGGGGGCCCACAGGGTATATTTATAGGTATGAAAAGACCCTGGGCGGTTACCAGGCGGTTATCACTTAGGGCGCGCAAGTAACTTGCGCGACCAAGGTCGTCGCGCAAGTGTACTTGCGCGACTGTCACATAACTTGCGCGGTGCAGTTGCTGTTGATCCTTTGTTCATTCCTTTGTCGATTTTTGATATTTTCTTCAAAGGTTGAAGCACTTTGAGCTCAGATGTTCCCCTTTTCTGATCTTTAGACTATGTGACGAAAGGAGCGTCAACACCCTCCAGTGGGGCGGGGCAGTGGTTTACCCAACGAACTTTTTTGGTTTACCCTCCAGCGGGGTTGGGCAGTGGATTACCAGATGACCTTATGTGGTTTACTCTCCAGCGGGGCTGGGTAGTGGGTTACCCAATGACCTTTTGTGGTTTACCCACCAGTGGGGTTGGGCAGTAGGTTATCCGATGACCTTTTCTGGTTTACCCTCCAGCGGGGCTGGGCAGTTGGTTACCTGATGACCTCTTGGGGTTTACCCTCTAGCTGGTTTGGGCAGTGTGTTACTCGATGACTTTTTTCAGACTCGGCCCTTTCTATGAGGCTAGTCAGTGACTTTTTTTCTCTGTGGTTACCAGAGCGGGACACATGGTTGTACGGTTCAGCGATGTGGCATCTTTGGAATCTAGGACTTTTGGGTATCAGTGATGGATATCCTTTGAATGGTTGATGAAATTTCTTGGTCTGGGTTTAGAGATAAAGATCCCCTTACACACTCATTCGGGTTTCTTTTTGAGCATATATATACACCCTAATTTTGTTCCCACTCTTTGGGTTCAGATTCTATCCATCTAGGATGGGTGAAGACACGCGGGGTATGCCACGTGCTTTCTGTTTCTAGCACCTCATGGTTGGACGATACTGCTTCCTTTCTCTTCTTGGGTTGAGCTGCAATCTCTCTATTTCACTCTTACATTGTTCTTGATCTGTCTATTGATCACTGTTTTAGTATCTCATTTGTTGCTCCTTTGAGATTTCGTGGAATCCTACTGAGTATTATTATACTCACCCCTTCTTGGGATTTTCCCCCACATGGTGTGACCTTGCAGATGAAGGACAAGTCGATCGAGACTACAGAGGATCGTAGAGGATATAGAAGCTTGGGATGCGTTCAGTGGATATAGGAGGATTTCCAGATGTGAGACTCACTTGTTGTTTACTTTATTTTACCTGTTGTCGGGTTGTGGCACCATTCTAGTTGGGTGCGTGTTTTTTCCCTTTTTCTATTTAATTATCTTGTGAATACATTTCCACACTTTACTTGTACTGGTTAGAGGTCGATGCATGTATGTTGGTTTCCCTTTTGTAGTAGTTTTATATCTTGTTTTCTTTTCTCTGCTCTTTTGCATTGAGTTAGCTACGTCTGTGTGTATAGTTTCGTAGGAAAAGGCCTCCCCTAGTTTATTGTGCCTTCAGTGCTAGTCCCCATCCCCTGGACTATGGAGGCGAGCTTGGGGTAGTTGCTGCTCGAGCCCTGGTACGGGTCAGGTCGTGACATTTCCGATGATTGGAAGGCACCGGTTATATCCCTGGGAGGAGCAAGGTAATTTGTATCATTCATTGATGATTATTGTAGGGGATGTTGGGTGTACCCAATCAGGAGGTAGGCATATGTTTTCGAAGTCTTAAAAACATTCAAAGTGCGTAATGAGCTTGACTCGGGAATGAATATCAAGCGTCTGAGTATAGAAAATAGTGGAGGATATACAAGAAATGAGTTTGATACTTTTTGTAAATATTAAAGGATCAAGAGGCAGTTCACGGTGGTGTATACTCCTCAACAGAATGGAGTGGCATAGTGGATGAATAGAACCCTGTTGGATAGAACAAGGGCGATGCTGAAGACTGCAGGTATTACCAAAACATTTTGGGCAGAAGCAGTGAATACCGCCTACTATGTGATCAACCGATCTCTTTCAATAGCGATTGAGCTGAAGACACCGATATAGATGTGGATTGGTAATCCTTCTGACTATTCTCTGTTACATAATTTTGGAAGTCCTATATATGTATTATTTAATGACTAGGAAAGATCTAAGATGGATTCGAGATCCAAGAAATGTATCTTCTTGTGGTACACTGATGGTGTGAAGGGGTATCCTTTGTGGGACCCCACTACCAACATATTTATCATCAGAAGAGATTTAATTTTTGCAGAAGACAAGGTGAAAACAAAAACTGATCAAGACATGTAGAAAGAGAATACAGAAACTACAATAGTTGAAGTAGAGGAAAAGTACAAGGATGAATATGTTTCCTCTGAATCATTACCACAACACGATGATCAAGTACCGTTTCAGTGTGGACTACAACGGTTAAATCGGGAGAAAAGATCACCAGTATGGCACTCACACTATGTAACACGTCGACCCCAGTTACAATGATTTGGTTCATTATTACATAATTTTAGCATGATCACAAAAGATCACGTCTCGAAGACAAATTAGTTTAGTATCCTTGGAAACAGTAGATAAATTCATAAGTATTACATTACATCATAAATTTAAAAACTACAACAACATCTTGTCTCCATAGACCACACTCATATCCCCTCATACTATCCCTATACGTCACTCATAAAATACTTCTTCACATCTTGGGATAAATAAAAAATAGAAAGGGGTGAGCTCAAATGCCCAGTAAAGATAACAATATAGCAGAAACTTTCATAAATATGTATAAACATTTAAGGAAATGTATAACTAAAGCAAATTCCTTTTAAACATGAACTTCAGCATAATATGGTAGAAATGAAATGAAATAATTCCATTTACTTATTCACATGGATATTATATTAGTTGAATAATCCCATGCAATATCAATAACCACTTTCATAATGATGGAATGCATAATTCCATACTATTATAACTACATAGTCAAGGCCATGTGAAAAGACTACAAATAAGATTTTGTCAAGGCCTTGTGCCAAGACACTAGTTTGTCTCATGAGACCTACTGATTAATCGAGGAGCTATAGCGGGCTCCACCCGTCATCTATTAAGTCCAATGCATTCCTCATATGAATAGGTTTAAACATAACATAAACATTCAAATTTAAACTAGCATACGAAATGTCAATACATTCTGTATAAACTATTAATGGTATAAAAATAACACATCCATAGTCAAACATTTCACAATAAATTCAATACTATATGGAAGATTTTTATCATAATAAATAAATATCAAATAAGCTTAAAATTCATAAAAGGATGTTGACATAGATGAAATCAAAATTATTAGAGATAAATATCTTTTTTTTTAAATATTTTAAAATTAACATAATTATAGAATTAAAAATTTACTTTAAAAATAATCTTATGAGATTGTAAGGGAATATTCAATGATTTTATAATGGCGGAAAATATCCACACCTACCTTATAATTTAAAAAAAGACATTCTTACCTTAATTCTGTTGAAATGGATAAAAAGGTACTTGTTTGGAAAATGACCGAAATATTCCGTTATAAAATTCTTATAAAAGGTCAAACAAGGGTATAAATGACTTTAACCCATATTCTGAAAAATAGTAAGAATGTTTTGAAATACATTTTTAAGAAACATGGATGTGGATGATAAAGAGGTCCCAGTAGATAATTATGTATAAACAACCTCGGATAATGAAGAGATTGTGAAATAAACCCTTACCATGTACTTTTTCTTGTTTGAGGGTTGGTTAAACTCCTGTATAATGGTAATATAATTTTTATTAAAGTATACAAGAATCATATACATTAATATTATATCATATATTATCTTTTAGCATTGCTTTGTTAATAATATCTTAGTATTATCGTCGTTTCGGTTGTTAACTTACTCTTTATCTTTTATATGTTTTGTTACATAAGTCATACTAGTTATGGATAAGTTGTATCTTATTCATATACATAATGATATCAAGTCCTTAAAAATTATTTTGTATCATCAAATGAGAATTATACTTGTATGGATAAGATGGGGAATGAATCTCATCTCCTTCATGGAGACGGTAGTCCGTACGTATGCACGAGCGAAAATATCATTCCTTTGATATTTAAATAATATATAATTGGATGGTATATCATATATACAGAATCATTATCATGTTATATTTATAATTTAAATTAATTACACATTATTATAATAATCATCCAAATAATAATGTATAGAATAACAACTACACCACGACGCAGAGACGGTAGGTCGTATGTACGCACGTATGGTGACATGTCTTTCAAAGGAATGATAGAATATTGAATATGGTTGTAACATATTTATAAAAACATAACTGTATATAGATTATACTGGAGTTATTATTTTAGAATGGAAATAACAAAGAAAGAAGAAGTTGAATAAGAAAGGAACTTGAAAGGGGGTGGTGAAAACATTACATCTTCTTCAGGTTCTTCCTTTTGATTTGATCAAAAGGGCTCCATAGGTTGGATTTATGATAAAAATAAGACCTCTAGGTTTAATTAAGGGAATTTTAGAGAAATTTTGGACAGGTTTTGGCTGAGCCAAAAGGCTTTTAAGGTTTTAATTAGAGAGGAGTGGGGGTTCCCTTTTTTAAGAGGGTTGAGGGGCACCATAGGAAAAACATAAAATATTATTTTATAAAAAATTTATATTTGGTTTATAATCACACCAAAATGACGTATATCGAGGCTAAGGTGGGGATGAGTCGAAATACTTTCAATAAATAGATTTTAGACAGGTTTGGATAACAATATTAACCATATAATTTATATTTACCTCTTAGTTAAATAGTTTGACATTTACCATGTCTCTTTTTATTTTTATATTTTATTATTCATAAAAATACTATATAAATCTAATAAAACCTCAAGAGGTTATTTAATGATACAAATATCATTATATAAGTCCTTTGGCCGATCCTCATATTTTTAGGTATAGAAAATCAATTAATAATATAATATTTTTTTTAAAAAACTCTTTTATGTCAATTTTGACACTATTTGGTATTTTGTTTTTTATAAATTCATAACAGCATTATTACTTTGAACATAATTCATTTAATCAACACTAACATGTCCTATTAACCTATAAATTTCTTGTACTTCATTAAAAGTCTCAAATTATATATTTTTGGGTATTTATAATATCCATTGTTATAATATTTCACTAATAATGTAATTACTTCATCATCATTGTGTCATAAATAAATTAAATTATATAATGTCAAAAAATTATAAATAAAATACTATTATATAGGAAATCATTTTATATTTCTAATGAATTTTTATAATATAATTTATCTTATGTATAACTCTAAATTAAAAATGTTTCAGTTTTTTAACATTGATTTTAACTCTTTTAACTCTTCTTTGAATTAAATAATAACAAATGTCCTAATCTAATCCAAGTCGACCAAATAGGTTCATATTTTATTCCTAAAGTTGTTTTTGGTCGAATTATACTTAGCCAATAAAATTAGGACCTGTTTTATTGTAATAATAACATCATTTTTACCCTTAATTACCCAATTTACATTTAACTACGGTAAATAAAAGTAAAATGTTAATATTCACCAAAAATTATTTTTATCTTATTGAACCACATTTTACTCCTTATTAATAACCGTGTCTCTCAGATTTTCTAAATTCTACTCAGAGAATTGGGAAAATTATGTTTTATGTGAATTTGCGAATTCTCCTAGGAGATGGGTAAAAGACGGTGAAAAGTTCAATAAAATTTTTTATATCTAAAATTATTCTAATCTAACTCCAATGAATTACATTGAACATATATAGGTATTATGTATCTATTTTGACCTTAATTAAATTTAAATAAATAATTACTTAAATAAAAATTTGGTTTTAAACTATAACTCACTTTTTTTCACTATTCATAAAAAAATGAATGTTTTCAGAAAAATACCAAAAAATTCACCCTAAGATAATTTCGATATTCTGAATCAAAAAATGAAGTATACTTTGAAAGATAAAATTTATAAAATTTCAAAAAGTGGTTTTCACTATTCATAACCGCTAGTTTGATTGGTTGTTGTGTGTGTTAGAACTCGAAGTTCTGTATGACACATGCTACTATATTATTCAAAGAGAAGCGTACCATGGAAGCTTGGGGTGTTACATTCTCACCTCTTTCAAATAATTTCTTCCTCGAAATTTCTGGAATATTAAAACATAAAAATACTCGGGTGGTTCTTCATCATAAGTTCCTTGGGTTCCCACGTTTCCTCTTCCATATTATGCTTTCTCCATAGAACTTTTACCAGACGAGCAGTCCAGTTTCTCAACACTTGTTCTCTAGTATCAAGAATCCTGACGGGCTTTTCGCAATTAGATATATCAGGTTCCCATTCTACATCCTCATAGGTGAGTACATGCGTTGCGTCAGGCATGTATTTTCTCAACAGTGATTCGTGGAATACATCGTGAACTTAGGAGAGATTTGGAGGCATTTCCAAATGGTAAGCTACAACCCCAATTCATTCTAGAATTTCGAAAGGTCCGGTGTACCTGGACCCAATTTTCCCTTCTTACCGAATCATATAACTCCCTTCCATGGAGATACCTTCAATAAACCATGATCTCCTACCTAAAATTCCAAATCCTTCCTTCATTTATCGGTATAGCTCTTCTCCCTACTTTGAGCTGCTTTGATGTGGTTTTGGATTACCTTCACCTTTTTTATCCTTTACTCCACCAGTTCTGGGCCTATGAGTTTTCTGTCACCAACATCATCCCAACAAGTTGGTGTGAGACTTCTCTTTCATTATAATGCTTCATATAGTGCCATCTGAATACTCAAATGGAAGCTATTGTTAAAGGAAAATTCTACCAGAGGTAAATACTGATCCCACAGACCCTGAAAGTCAAGTGAGCATGATCTCAACATGTCTTCTATGGTTTTAATTGTCTGTTCTGATTGTCCATCAGTTTGAGGGTGGTAAGCAGTGCTCAAATGAAGTTCAGTGTCCATGGATTTCTGAACACTTTTCTTGAATCTTGATGTAAAACAGGGATCACGATCTGAAACAATTTATAGGGGTACTCGATGAAGCCTCAAAACTTCATTAACATATAGACTTTCTAGACGTTCTAGTGGTAAATATTCCCTTATATCAATAAAATGCACTGACTTGGTAAGACAATCAACAATGACCCATATTGCATCATTCCTTCTAGGAGTATTTTGTAGTCCCATGAAAAAGTCTATCGTGATATTATCCCATTTTCACTCAGGTATGGGAAGATTTTGCAATACTCCACTAGGCTGTTGCCTTCCAGCTTCCACTTGTTGACAAACCGTACATCTTAACACAAAATCAAAAATCTCCATCTTCATTTTTTCCCAAAAAAAATGTTCCTTCAAACCCCTATACATTTTGGTTCTCCCAAGGTGTATATAGAAATTGGAACTATGAACATTGTCCAAAAATTCCCTTTTAGGATCAGGTATATCGGGAATAGAAAGTCTCCTCCCAAATTACAAAATTCCATCATCATACACAAATTCACTCAATCTCCCATCATTCACAGCTTTAATTTTCTTTTTAAACACTTCATCATCAGTCTGAGTACACTTTTTCATTTCTATTAATGATGTTTTGGGAACCCTTTGAAAAATTGTCAATGTTTCACCTTCTATGGTTATTCCCATATCCAACTTTACTAGATCTATCAAAATTGGATCCCTTTCAACTCATATTTTGTTCAAAACTCCATGATCCTTTCTGCTCAAAGCATCTGCCACCTTATTTGCCTTCCCTGGGTGGTAGTGTATCATGAAATCATAATCATTGAGTAGTTCAAGCCATCGCCTTTGCCTAATGGTGAGTTCCTTATGTGAGAAAATATATTCCAAACACTTTTGATCGGTATATATCTTTCATTTTTTCCCATAGAGAAAATTTCTCCATATCATCAAAGAAAATATTATAGCAGATAACTCAAGATAATGAGTAGGAATGTATTATTCATGAATTTTCATCTGTTGTGATGCATAGGCAGTAACTATATCATTCTGCATAAAGACACAACCATGTCATTTCATCGATGCATCACTATAAATAACAAACCTGTCATTTCCCTATGGTAGAGTCAAAATAGGTGCATTGAATAATCTTCTATTCAGTTCTTAAAAAAATTCTTCACATACTTTTGTCCAAACAAATATAACTCCTTTACATGTCAGCTTTGTTAATGGGTTTTCCAATCAGGTGAAATTATGGACGAAACGTCGATAATAACCTGCTAAACCAACAAAACTGTGTACCTCGGTTATACTCATTGGTGTTGGCCATTCTTGAATTTCTCTTTCCTTAGAAGGATCAATAGATATTCTATCTTTAGATACAATATTACCAAGAAAATAAATCTCTTGAACCTAGAATTCACACTTGCTAATCATCCCATATAATTAATGTCTTCTCAGAGTCTTCAGGATAATGCGCATGTGATTTTCAGGATCTTAGTAGCTTTAGAAATATACCAAGATATCATAAATAAATACCACCAAAAAATCATTGATATATTCCTAGAAAACTATATTAATTAGATCCATGAATATAGAGGGTGAATTAGTCAATTCAAAAGTTATTACTGTAAACATGTAACGCCCGTACCTGGTTCGAAATGTTGTCTTCGGAATGTCTTCCTTCTTCACACACAACTGATGGTATCTAGATCTAAGGTCAATCATTGAAAAGTAATGAAATCTATGCAGTTGGTCAAATAAATCCTCAATGAGAGGTAGGGGATACTTTTTCTTTATCGTTATAGCATTAATTTCCCTATATTCAATACATAACCTCATAGATACATCTTTTTTTTAACAAAAAGGATAGGGAATCCCCATAGAGAAACACTAGGGAGAATAAATCCTTTATCACTCAATTACACTAGTTGTTTATTTAGTTAAACTAATTCCACAGTAGCCAATCTATAAGGGGTCTTCGATATAGACCTTGAACAAGGAATTAAATCAATGGGAAACTCAATTTCTCATTCGGGAGGATGTTCAGGTAAATCTTCTAAAATCACATCTACATATTCTTTCACAATAGGTACATCCCCTATTTGAACATTACATTCCTCACCCACAGTGATTTTATCCTCTTACTCCCTGATAATTGAATTTAGTTGAGATACTGGGGTTGGATCAAAATAAGAATCCAGTGGTGAGGATTCTGCTCTAATGATAAGGTGTTCTTTATCATCATCATCAAAAATCCTAACCTCCTTCTTCTTACAATAAATCTTTTCATCATGGTCCAAAAGCCAATCCATACCAAAGATTATATCAAATTCAATCATAGGTATGATGATGAGATCAGCAGATAATGAATATTTATGTGCTCCAATGGGGACTGATTCACAAAACTTTGTTGCAATGATACTTCCCTTTACAGTTTTAACTAACAACTTCTTTGTTAGATGAAATTGGAAATATCTTATTTTCTTAGAAAAATGGGAAGATATGAAATAATGTGATGATATAGAATAAAATAATGCATTTTATAAACATAAGGAAACCATTGAATTACCTACCACCACGTCTTTCAGAGCTTCTACCTTAGCAGTAGTGATAACATAATCATGGCCTTGATCCCTTGGCCTTTTCTGAGGTAAGTTACCCTATGAAATAGGACATTCATTTGCATAATGTACCATCTCCCTGCAGTTGTAGCATTGAACATCGGTAGATTCTTTCTTCCCCTTGAAATTATGAGCTTGGTGGCCTTTTCCACCACACTTGTAACATACTATCATTCCTTTCAAGCAAGTACTTGGGTTTTTCATCCCACATTTACTGTAGGATGGATAATCAACTTTTCCCTTCTTCCCCTTATTTCCATTTCCATAGCGATCAGTATATCTCTTATTCTCTTTCTTTGCTTTAAAGTCGTAAGACTTAGAGAATTCTTTTTTTGTCTTGATAGTGCATGAGACAATATCTTTGTACAATAAGAAGTTTTTTGAGACTAATGATTGATGGAGAAATGGTTTTAAACCATAAAAGAAATTATCAAACATAATTATTGGGTGACGTATAAAATCTGTAGCATACATCGCTATCCTTGTAAAGTTACCCTCATACTTTGCGACATTATCATCCTCCTTTTCCCTCAGACTCAGAAATTGTCTTTTTATATCTGCTCGATGGTCACGAGGAAAGTATTTTTCTATGAACAACTAATTAAACTCCCACCATTACATATTTTATACTTCATCATCTTGCTTTGTGTTTTGAATCAATGACCACCATTGATCAGCATCTCTGGTTAGGTGGTAAACTGCCATGAAAACTTTTTCCCTTTCGCTACTCCCTAAGGTGTGGAATATTTTATCTAATTAATTTATCCATTGCACAGCTACTAAGGGATTTGTAATCCTATTTAATGTTGGTTGTTTTTTCCTCATGATGCATTCTAACATTGATCTTCCTTGCTGCAGACTAGGGTTCTCCATATGGGTAAGGTTATTATTCATAACCTGAGTGAGTTGTCTCAGTATAGTGATTTGCTGATCAGCACCAGTTGCATCACCATCTCCACTATAATTTTCTTGAGTATGAGGGAGATACCTACATGGAGTGTGTGCATTGATACAGTTTCAATTTCTTCCACTAGGCGCCATATCTAGAAAAATGGCATAAACTATATCAGTTTATGAATCAAAATACATAATTCCATACTTGTAAAATACTTAACATAAATTGAACTATTTATGGATATATTCCATAATCATAGAAAAATGTTTTATTTGAGGAAGTATACACACATAAACCCATAAAAATGGTTTTTAATGAAAATGATAATTATCCTAATCATATCCCTTGGGAGTGTCGTTACCAAGAGTGCAGCAAGGCCCGTTCTCGTGCAACAGTTCTCGTTCGAGTCTAGCTTAAAGCGGTGTTTTCAGGTTTTACCCCTTGGTACATCTGTTCTAGATCCGCATCTACTACTCGTATCCAGACAAGGGTGTATTTCTCAGAAAACTCATAAAATTTATACAATACCAAAATTCTAGGAAGTTCTTCTATACTAATCCTCAAAGTCTATCTAAGGGCTATATTCTCTAATCAGAGTTTATCTAAATCTAGCTTCCAGGGTTTGTATTAAACTTCATCTGATACCAATTATATCACCCCGACCCCAGTTATCCATAGTCATTTCATTATTACATAATATTGGCATGATCAAAAAATATCATGTCTCGAAACACTGATTAGTTTAGTAACCTTGAAAACACTAGATACATTCATAAGTCTTACAATTCATCATAAAGTGATAAACTACAATAACAACTTGTCTCCCTAGACCACACTCATATCCCCTCATACTATCCTTACAGGTCATTCATAAAATACTTCTTCACATCCTGGAAAAAATAAAACATAGAAAGGGGTGAGCTTAGATGCCCAATAAGGATAACAATATTGATGAAACTGTCATAAATAAGCATAAACATTTAAGGCAGTGTATAACTAAAACAGAATCCATTTAAACATGAACTTCATCGTAATATGGAGGAAATAAAAAAAATACCATTTATTTTTTGATATGGATATTCTACTAGTCGAATAATCACATGAAAATCATAATCCACTTTCATAATGATGAAATGCATAATTCCAGACTATCATAACCACATAGTCAAGGCCTTGTGCCAAGACTACAAATAATATTTTTTCAAGGCCTTATTCCAAGACCATAGATTGTCTCATGAGACCTACCGATGCATTGAGGAGCTATATCGGGCTCCACCCATCACTTATTAAGTCCAATTCATTTCTCATATGAATAGGTTTAAACTTAACATAAACATTCGTATTAAAACTGGCATTCAAAATGTCAATACTTTCTCCATAAATTATGAATGGTATAAAAATTACACATCCACAGTCAAACATATCACAAAACCTTCAATACTATATGTATGTTTTGTATCATAATAAATCAACTTCATATATTCTTAAAATCCATCAAAGGATGTTGACATAGTTGAAATAAAAACATTTTTCGATAAATATCTCTTTTTTAAAAATTATTTAAAAGTAACATAATTATAAAATAAAACCATTACTTTCAAAATATTTTTATAAGCTTGTAAGGGAATCTTATAAGATTTTATAATGGCGGAAAATAGTTGCACCCACAGTATAAGTTAAAAAAAGACATTCTTACCTTAATTCTGTCGAAAAGGTTAAAAATGACCTTGTTTGGAAAATGACAGAACGATTCCTTTATAAACTTCTTATAAAAATTAAAACAAGGGAATAAATGAATTTAACCCATATTCTATAAAATATTATTAATGTTTTGAAATAATTTTTTAAGAAATATGGATGTGGATGATAAAGTGGTACCAGTAGATAATTATTTATAAACAACCTCAGATAATGAAGAGATTGTGAAAAAACCCTTAACTTGTTCTTTTCCATGGTTGAGGGTAGGTTATCCTCCTTTATAATGCTTAAATAATTTTTATTAAATTGTAAAAGAATCATATACATTAATATGATATCATATATGATCTTTTAACATTGATTTGTTAATAATATCATAGTATTATCGTCGTTTTGAGTGTTGACTCACTCGTTTTATTATATATATTTTGTTACATAAGTCTTGTTTGTTATGGATAGGTTGTATCTAATTCATATACAAAATGATATAAAGTCCTTAAACATTATTTTTAATCATCAAATGATAATTGGACTTCTATGGATACGATGGGGAATGAATCTCATCGCGTTCGTGGAGACGGTAGTCTATACGTATGAACGAGCGACAATATCATTCTTTGATATTAAAATAATATATAATTGGACGGTATATCATATATACAGAATCAATATCATGTTATATTTATTATTTAGCTCAATTACAGATCATTATCATACCCATCCAAATAATAATGTATTGAATAACAATTACACCACGACGTGGAGATGGTAGGCCGTATGTACGCACATATGGTGACATGGCATTCAAAAGATGGACATAAAACTGAATATGGTTGTACCATATTTACAATAACATCACAATATATAGAATATAATGGAGTTACTATTTTAGAATGGAAATAACAAATAAAGAAGAAGTTTGTGAAGAAAGGAACTTGAAAGTGGGTGGTCAAAACATAACCTCTTCTTTGGGTTCTTGCTTTTGATTTGATCAAAAGGGCTCCATAGGATGGATTTATGATCAAAATTAGGCCTCTAGGTTGAAGTTATGTAAGATTAAAAATATTTTGGCATGGGTTGGTCAAGCCAAAAGGCTTTGAAGGTGTGATTTAGAGAGAAGGGGAGTGGCCTTTTATAAGAGGGGTGAGGGGCATCTTACGAAAAACATAAAATATTATTTTATAATAAATTTATATTCGGTTTATAATGTCTCCAAAGTTATTTATTTTGAGGATAATGTGGGGATGGTTCAGAACCCTTTCAACCAATAGATTTTATATAGTTTTGGGTCACAATATTAATCTTATCATTTATTTTTAACTATTAGTTAAATAGGTTGACATTTACCGCGTCTCTTTGTATTTTTATATAATATGGTAAAAAAAACTTACTATATACATTCAAGAGAACCCCAAGTAGTTAATTAATGATAAAAATATCATTATATAAGTCCTTTTATAGATCCTCATGTTTTTAATAATATAATATCAATTAATAATATTATATTTTTTAAAAAAACTCTTTTATGTCAATTTTGACTCTATTTGGTATTTTGTTTTTTCAAAATTTATAATGGTGTTATGACTTCGAACATAATTAATTTAATCAAACCTAACATGTAATATTGACATATAATTTTTTTAAATTCATTAAAAGTGTAAATTTATATTTATTTGGGTATTAATAATATCAATTATTTTAATATTTCAGTAATAAGGTAATTACGACATCATCATTGTGTCATAAATAAATTAAATTATATAATGTCTAAAAATTATAAATAAAATACCATTATGTAGGAAATATTATTATCTTTATAATGAATTTCTATAATCTAATTTATCTTATGTATAACCCTATATTATAAATTTTTTAGTTATTAAATGTTGATTTTAACTCTTTTAAATCTTCTTTGAATTAAATAACAATAAATGTACTAATCAAATCCAAGTGGACCAAAAAGGTTCATAATTTATTCCTAGGGTTGATTGTGGTCTAATAATATTATCCAATAGAATTAGGATATGTGTTAGGGTAATAATAATATCATTCTTAGACTTAATTACACTATTTACATTTAAGTGTGGTGAATAGAAGTAAAAAGTTACTATTCAGAAAAATTATTTTTATCATATTGAACCAAGTTTTACTCCTTGATATTAACTGTGTCTCTCGGATTTTTGAAATTCCACTCACAGAAGCAGTAAAATTATTTTTATGTGAATTAGCAAATTCTTCTACGAGATGGGTAAAAGACGTGGAAAAGTTAAGTAAAATTTTTATATTTCTCAAATTATTCTAAACAAACTCCAATGAAATACATTGAACATATATAGGTATTATGTATCTATTTTGAACTTAATTAAATTTAAATAAATAATTATTTAAATAAAAATCCCCTTTTAAACTATAACTCAGTGTTTTTTCACTATACATCAAAAATTTAATGTTTTCAGAAAAAATACCAAAAATTTACTATAAGCTAACTTTGATATTCCGAATCCAAAAATGAAGTACATATTGAAATATCAATGGAAGATGAATGAGGTGACCCAGAGTCTAGATGTATCCTCATGGATGGTGACGATGCAGGAAGAACGTGAAGCCCTGCAGAGGAACAAGACATGGGATCTTGTTCCATTACCTCCTGGAAGGAAAGCTATCAGAAACAAAGGGGTATTTAAGATCAAGCAGGATAAAAAGGTTCAGGTGGAAGATATCATGCATGATTGGTGGTCAATGGATTTGCTCAGAAGGAAGGTATTGATTTCAATGAAATATTTTCTCCTGTTGTTAGACAGAAAATTGTTTGGTTAGTTCTGTTGATGTGTGCTACATACTACTTACATTTAGAGAAGCTAGATGCGAAGACTTATTTTCTTCATGGTATTCTTGATGGGGAGATCTATATGCTTCTCATAAAGTTTTTTCAAAAGAATTCAAAGAGAACTTGGTTTGCATGTTGAAAAAATCTATGTACGGTCTCAAACTGGCGTTGAGGTGTTGGTACAAGAGATTTCATTACTATATCATGAACCTTTGATAATTCATTCAGATCCTTGTGCATATGTCAAGGGTTTAGATGGAAATTATTTCATCATTATTTTGTTGTATGTTGATGACATGTTGATTGCAGGCCCCAACAAAGATCAGATCTAGGACAAGAAGGTGCAGTTGGTTAGGGAGTTTGACATGAAAGACTTGGGACCAATAAAAAAGATTCTTGGGATGTAGATTTACTGAGACAGAAATAATGGGAAGATTTTTCTATCACAGAAGAGTTACTTAAAAAGGGTCTTAAAACTATTTAACATGCAAGACTTTAAGAAATTGTCTTCCCCTCTCCCCATTAATTTCAAGTTATCCTCCACGATGAGTCCTAGTAGTGAAGCAGAGAGGATGGAAATGTCTCAAGTACCGTATGCATCGACAGTGGGTAGTCTAATGTTCTCTATGGATTTTACTAGACCAAACATTTCACATGCAGTAGGAGCAGTTAGTCGGTACATGGAAAATCTATGACGGGAGCATTGGAGCATAGTGAAGGGGATCCTGAGATATAACAAGGAGACCTCACATACTGCATTATGTTATGGCGGATCAAATTTTACTATCAGAGGCTATGTTGATTCAGATTTTGCTGGTGATCTTGACCAAAGGAAATCCACTACTTGTTATGTGTTTACACTTTCAGGAGGAGCTGTGAGTTGGATTTCAAAGTTACAGTCATTTGTGGCTTTATCCACGACGGAGGTAGAGTACATGACATCTACACATGATTGAAATGGAAAATTTAAATGAGAAGGTTGTTGGAGGAGCTCGGGCATAGACAGGAGAAAATTCCATTGTTTTGTGACAGTTAGAGCACCGTGAACATTTCATCGAATACCTCTTTTCATTCCAAGACGATGAAAATTGGGTTACAATATCACTTTGTTCGAGAGGTGGTGGAGGAAGGAAGTGTGGACATGCAGAAGATTCACACTAAAGAAAATCTGGAAGAATTACTGATGATGGAGATTAAAACCAATAAGTTCAGATGATACAGATCCTCGAGCAGCCTTGCAGAGACATGAGCATCATGTTTGGAAGATAGAAATTTTGTGGAGATGTGATTGGTTTACAATAAAATCTACAAGTGGGAGATGTGTTGGCATATTTATCCACGAATGGTGCAACCCCTTCTTTTTTCAAAGGAGGTGTGCAGGTGGTAGATGGTGGGAGGCCAACCCCACCCAATCTTCCAGTGGGAGAAGTAAAGTGGAAGGGGTGAAGAGGCCTATAAAAGGAGGCTCTCCCCCTCTTCCAAAGATCATATCATCATCTATTCTCATCACCAGTACAACATATCCCATAGCAGAGTAGTTTTTGTGATTTTTATTTCCCCGCTTATTCAAGAGAGTTTTTACGAGGGTTTTCTCCTTGTAATAAGTGAGTGAGTGTGTACCCACTTTTAGCCCATAGTGATCCATTTATTTCCCCATGGTTTTTACCCCTTCCATTTTGGGGTTTTCCCATATTACATCTCGTGTCATTTATTTTTCCGCATTTTTCACTTTATTTTTAACTCGTGATTATTTCTACACCAGTGGGACAATCATTTGTGGTCCTAACAATAATCATCCATGTTCATTATAAAACTAAAATCTTTCATTACATCATCAACATGGAAAATCATGCATTCTTCAATCTATAAATTGACCATTTTTACTTTTATACATTAAAATAATCATTTGGAACTTAAAAACCTATTAGTTGTATCACGTACATATACATTATTTAATTCTAATCAAGTGTTTTTGAAATCCATTTGATATATCTAAAAATAAAACTGAGATTTTGGAAATAAATATGGGATTGATTTTTATCATCTCAACTACTTAAAAGGTTTCATGATGATCAATGCCATGAATTTTTCTATAGCCTTTTTCTGGTATATGAGGTTGATATGTTGAAACTCATCAATCCATTTTAATTTTCTTTGTTTTGGTTATGGTGTTTATTCACTGGTGCATTGGTACACTTTATTCACATTTTCACGACAGAAATTGGGTATTATCCTGCTATGTATACATGTTATGATCACCCTAAATATAATCTTTTTCATGTTTCCAATATGAATTAGGAGATTGAATTGGGAATTATTGGCATGGGAATTAGAGTGGTTGTTGAGCTACAGAGGTATTATTTTCATTTGGTACATTATTAAGAGGCTTTATTTGGAATCATTTGACAATGTTCACGTATTGTGGGATGTATTTATGTAGTTTTTATTTTATGTAATGGTTTTTTGGGTGTTTTTTATTCTGTCTCCCAATACTACTATTCTATTGAGGGTAATGCCTCCAATATATGTGACTTTCATTACACCCATGGTGTTAGTGGCCAACCCAAGGCCCATACTAGAGGTGAGACTCATGGGTAATTCACTTTCTTTATTAGATTTTGAACCTAAATGGGTACCATTTGAGGGAGGGGTTTAGGACTTCTCCCACCTCATACAAAAAAAAAACAAGAACTTTCTCATGTTTTTTTGGTCATGTTTTAAAAAAATGTAGAATTTTTTATTTAGCCATGTCTTTAGATGATTTTTTTTTCTAAAACATATTCAATTTTTAATTTAGACACATTTTAAAACAAGGATAAATTAGATATACATTTTAAAACATCTATAATTTAGACACATTTAAAATCTTCTCTAATTTAGTGGTGTTTTAAAACATTGATAATTTTTAATTAGCCTTGATTTTTTAAATGGTAACTAACTTTTAATTTTACCTCGTTTTAAGTGTGACATTATTAAATCACTAATTAAAAGTTTTTATATGGGTATATATTTATAATTTTTTTACATAATATTAAAAATAAATCGAATTCATATAAAAGATCATTAACAATAAATGATTAAAGATGTGAACGTATTTGCAATACTGTTACTAATTACTAGTTATATACATAAAAATAATTTTAAAATAATTTAGGCATATATATACATATACAAACATATCAAATTTTATGTTTGTGTATTACTTTATAACAATTTATATATATTTATTAATAAATATATATATATATATATATATTTTAATATATAAATAAATATATTAAATTATTATTTATATATACACACACAGATATATTAGCATATTATATATATATATATATATATTATTTTATAAATGTACTTTATTTAATATATTGTGTAATAATAAAAAAATATATAATTAATAAAAACATGCATACATACATTTAAAGTCACAAACATAAAATTTAAAATAATATTATAATAAATTATTCATAAATGAATAAATGATCATTGGTATAAAAATCAATATATGTATGTATGAATGTATGTATGTATGTATGTTTGTATATATGTATGTATGTATGTATGTATGTATTTATGTATGTATTTATGTATGTATGTATGTATGCGTGTGAATTTATAAGTATATTTATATTATTATATAAATGTGTTTCAATTTATATATTAATATATATATAAATGTATTGCCAATAGTTCAGATATACTAGCAGTAAATAATATTAAAAACAAATTTTATATGCATCACACACACACATACACAAAATTTAAAACATAATTATAATTAATTATAAATTACTAATTAAATCATTATTAATATAGAAATTTATATTTATATATATATGTAAATTTATAAGCATATTTATATTATTTTTTTATATAAATTGATCAATATATATATATAATAACAAAATAAATGATCATCAATTCATCAATTAATAATTATATATAATTAATATATATGTATATATTAAAATATATATATATTTATAAGAATATATATAATAATTTTTACATATATATTTATATATATATGAATATTAACATATTACTTACATATTTTTAAAAGATGTTATTAAGCTACCAAATAAAAATCTACTGTATTTTACCTCACTTTTGAACTCAGGCTCATCTCATCAAAACCATATTGAATTTAAAATTGTTGGTATTTCTTGTATGTTGTAAAACATTCATGTGTTGTTTAATATGTTTTTTATTCTCCATTTCACTTTATATTACCATAATTTTCATTTTATTAGTGATATGTGAACTGATTTGATGTTTTCTCTTCTTTTTACCTTGTTTTCAAATATTTCATGTGCCTAATATTCTAATAATCATTAGTAGAATATTTTAGGGTATAAAAATATTTTCTAAAATTTCCATATAATAAATATTATATGGTCATCCCTAATTTTAAATATTAGTTATACAATCATAATATTGATCGAAAAACATTTTTAATATAGGGAGTCATGTTTTTCAGTGGGTACTGCTATAGGGAGGTTATTAAAACTACGAAAGGAGATTATTGTAGTACACTAACAACAACATTGGGTAGTACAACTGATTCTGTAACACTAATTGAACTTCATGACATAATTCATGGTTCCTTATATCTCGTACCAGATCAAAAGATCGTGTCTATGTGTTATAGACATTTGCAGTTCCTAGCTACAATATTCCATCTAGCTTGTCCATCGGTTGCAGATACCCAGTGGGTCCAAAAAATAAATTTATTTTCCCAATGGTTTGATGGTACCATGATGGAGTTATATGTCAATGTTTCTACCATAAAACAACAACGTCCAGTTCTACAGAGATGTAGACATACAATAGTGGTTGATGATCCATCCCACGAAATTGAGCCTATTCCAAATGATGCAGAAGAGGACATGCAAGATGATCTCCCAAATATGCATGCTAATCTAACTTTCGATGAGTATTTTAATAATGATGGAATAGATGGTGACTACAGTTCTGATGAAGTGGGAGAATCGGAAGTTAGAAAGGACGTTTCTAGAAATTAATTAGTTGTATAGCAGCCTAAACCTACAATTAATCATCCACCACCGTGTGTGTCTTGGTTGGAAGTAATGAAACATGTTCTTGATTTTTACTATAATGTTCTCACACACTCAACTTATTTTTCTAGAGTTTTACCAGATAGGTTTAGTGAGTTGGAAAAACCGTATATGTTGGATGGGATTTTCAAAGGAAATATACATTAAAATAACGCTAAAGAGATTTCACATTGAGAGGAACTGTTGATATATAGTTCAGAAATATGGTCATAAGAAAAACTTATATAGTGTCACAAGTGTGGGGATGATCATAGATTCTTATCGAGGTCGATTCCGAACATTGAATTTTGATATTGGATAATCTCAAAGATTGAGTCAAATCAAGCTTGTGTACAACCAAACCTGACACAAGATCATACCTCATTGGATGTTGAATTTGTGTCATCCATTTTCATCAACATGATTAGTACATTACATTATTTTGAAACATCCCTTGTGCAACAGAGGATACAACAAACATTCGGATATAAGATTTCTTATAATAAGGCATGGATAGTGAAATAGAAGGCAATTATGATTGTATATGGTGATTAGGCTGACTCGTATCAGATGTTTCCTTAATTTCTAGCTATACTAACACACACAAAAAACAAAGTTCTCTACCATATTCATATGAACAAACATGTGTCTCAAGATAATCGACTTGATCCATCATGTGTTCAATTTCATCAGTTGATCTGGGCATTCCTCCCCTGAATCACTAAATTTCATTTCAGTAAACCATTCAGTAAAATCGATGAAACATTTTTGTATGGAAAATACCAGTGCATATGGTTTATTGCTGTAACACAAGAGTTAAATTGTTCATTTCTTCTTATTTCTTTTTTCCATTGTGGAGAAGGAAAACTATGAATCATGGAGTTTATTTTTAAAATTTATCACAAACCATTTCACAGATATTTGAGGTTTTTGTTTGATATCTAATTGACATTGGGCAATTAATTAGGCAATCATTGAAAACCCTAATACATGGACAACCACAAATTCACATCAACATTACTACATTAAACACATTTCTAGAAACATGCCAACAAATAATCAATAAAAATTTGATGAATAAATCAATCATGAGGCTTGGTATGAATTGAATTTTTTAGTTTTACTATTTTAATGAATATATTAAATCAATTCATTTGAAATATATTATTATATATGTAGAATATGATCAAGATCAATGAAGATTTTAAGAATGTTTCAAATGAATCCTCAAGGATAATCAAGAAGTGTATGATTACATGACGCAGATTCCAAAATAAAAATGGACACTGGTATATGATGGGGGAAAGAGGTACATACACATTACCACAAACATTATGGAGTTCATATGTGGTGTATTCAAGGGACTTCGTATGTTACCTATAACTTCACTTGTTTAGGAGACATTTTTTCATTGTGTGAAGTAATTTATTGATAAAAAACTATCATTGGACATGACACATGTGGGATAAGGTATGGAAGTAACAATCAATGTGATATTGAAAAGAATATTAAAGAATATTTTGGTTATCATGTTTTCCTTTTTCTCCAAGAATATAAAAAATTTAATGATTAAGAGAATTCAGACCCCATTAAAAATAGCATTGGTGAAAAAATGGTGGCCTTACAAGAAGCGAGGCAATGTCAATGTGGAATCTTTCTGGCCTTACAGATTCCATGTGCACACGCCATTGTAGAATGTGCCTCTATGAACATATCATGGAAAGAATATGTTGATACAGTGTACTGAATGGACACCATTGCTAACTGTTATAACACACCATGGATTATTATTAGGGATTTTTGCTATTTCCCAATGCCTGATGAATATCCGATAGTGATACCTTACATCAACTAGTTACGTAACCATGGGAGACTAAAGGCCAGAAAAATATGGAAGGATATGGACTAGCCTAAAAAACAAGGGAGAAGTTTGAGATGCCCCATATGTCATAAATAAGGTAATAATCGGAATTAATTCCATAAAATTGTTGGGTCGATCTCATACTCATAGCCACAATTACTTTTTTTCTCCATTGGGATATTATCATATTTTAAATTATATGGTGTTATTTAATGTTTTTATTCTTATCCATTTTACTTTATATGATCATAATTGTCATATTATCAATGATAATTGAACTGATTTGGTGTTTTCTATACTTTTTACCTCAGTTTCTGAAAAATTATGTAACTGATATTCTAATAAAAAGATACATATTGAAATAATAGTATCATATATCAGGGTATAAAAATAAGCTATAAATTTTTTTACAATTAAAATTATATGACGAAAAATCATTGTCAATATTAGTCACACTATCATAATAATGATTATAAAATATTTTTGATGTAGAGATTCATGATTGAATGTGTGAACTATTATGAGGAGGTTATTAAAACTGGGCAAGGAGCTTCTTATAGTGCAAAACCAACAATAGTGGTTAGTACAACTGATTTTGTAACACCAAGTGATCTTCAAGACATAATTTATGGTAAATGAACCCTGTCACAGGTGGAATGGTGACAATGATGAATATTATGATGCAAACCCATTCCATAACCAATAACAGGTTGAAAGTGAAGAAAGTGAAGAGATACATTGAAAATTGAGGTAAAAACAAGATAACACCAAATCAATTTAAAACATTCACATTCTGATTCTCATAATGCTTCTCTTTGAGAAAGGTTTTGAAAAATTCTATTTTACAACACTTTTAATCCCTCAATACCAATTTTTTACTATTTTATAATCCATAAATATTTGTGACATTGAAATGACTATCATTATATAAACCATAATATATATGAAGGATGTATTCATGGGTGAGAATCATGTATTATATCATTTCATCAAGAGAGTTTAATAAAATTGCTCATATTAAAAATGGTGACCCTACACATAATATCCATTTAGTTATTCAAGATATTTATTTCATTAAGTAATTATTCCTATTTGGTGTTCCTATCACTACTTTGTTATTTTGGGAGGTAATTACCCAATCCTAATATTTATGACTCTTGGAAAGTTGAGTGAAAAAATATTTTTCTAAATCCATCATATGGATTAAATCAAATCATTTCCTTTTGATTTCTAACTCTTAATGATTCTTGGTTATGTATGACATAAATCATATATTAGAATTTAATTAATTGAAAATAAGCGTTATCCACTTTCACTATTCCTTAAACAATATAATCTATTGGAATTTGGATTCAACATAACCTACCTAGATAGATGACTAAGCTCTTGGCATGTGATTTTTTAGAAGGAATCTCACACTTAGAATCTGAGGGTTTTATTTTAAAATTATTACCAATTTAATATAAAATATATATATATTACAATCATAACTATTGAATAAAATATAATATGTATCAGTCAATTTTTTGTTCTATTATTTTTGAGTTTTTTAAATGAATTAGTTTTGGAATCCCTATTCCATTCAAAAAATTAATATGCCCAGGCATTATTAATTTGTAACTCCTTACACAACCTACAATTTGTATTACCCACCCAAATATAGAAGTAAAACATATTTATATTCATCCTATACATAAGATACATGAACTCTTCATGTAAAAAATTATAATTATATGGGATTGAAATTCTCTTTATGTGTAGTCCTGGATCCACATATAGATAACCCACACCTTTTTTAAATAGAGAAAAGTCATATATAATAGTGGAATGTCTAACCCAAAGTCCCTATACTTGTGGATACTTTACCAATGAGAGAATATAATTCATAATAGTTAAATAACCTAATATGTACAACTATTCCCAAAAACTATATTTAATATAACAACTTTAATCTCAAACCATGGTTATGGTAAATAGAAAATAAATCTTATATTGTAATACCTATAACTAAATGTATAGAATTATAATTTATTAGGAGAAATTTTTCTCATAAACATTGATTATAAAACATTTATATTCTATAAATATTTCATAAGCATGAATATTCAAAAGTAATTAATAATTACAATATTTTATATTTTCCAAAACATGTTAAATAGATATAACAATTTTTTATTTTATTTAAGGATGAAAATTCTCAATTTAAATATCACAACACATATCATTTATAAATAATTTATAATCCATAACTAAATATTTTAATAAATAATTTTTTTACTATTTTTTAGATATATTAATTTTTTCAACTAATAATCCCATTATCAGTCTTTAATTTTGATTGATATATAAAGGTAACCATGAATATAAATTATATTTTATGAAATAATATAATCGTAATATGTTGTTGAAATCTTTTCATATGATTGGTGATATATTAAGGACCCAATTATATTAAACAATAAGATCAATATGAAAAAAATGATACAATTCTTTATTTATATGAATCCTAGGGATCGATCATAGTTTAAAATATAACATATCAAATTCTATGACATCAATTATATCTATAGGATTTCACTAGGTCATACGCTACAATATAAGTGTTCATGTGATATGACTAAACAAAATCAATGAATTTCAGCGTATCAAATTTTATGATACTGCTTCAAATGCCTTATTATATCTATTTTATTCAAAACAATAAGGAAACAATGTTTAACCACTATAGACCATGGATTTGATACCACTGATATGTTTTGGGGTGTTCAAACAATGAACATTGGGAGCTGAAAAACCGACGAAATTCCTTATCTTTCATCATAAGAAATATCTATACATTAAATAATGGACTTAAATTTTTTTACATGAAATCTTGCAACCTCCATATATTACTCTTAAATACAGAATGTTTGATAGGGATCACCTAAGAAACCACTTAATTTCTCATTCCTCTTAAGGTGGTGCACTAACTAGCAGATCGTTGATCATATCAAGAAGATATCAAACAAGAAAAGGTGTGTTACAACCTTCTTATAATGATAAATTATGATTTGAGAACAAAAATATTTTTATATAGCTTTGAAGTTATCAAGAGTGAGTCAATGGGAGGTATCACATCCCCTTTTATATATACTATAATGAAAATAAAACCACTGAAGTGTTGGGTTACATCACATTGAATACAAGAACTACTTCCCATTGAAGTAACAGTCATTGAACTCTTCAATGAATATGAATGGTTAACAATGAATCATCCTATGAGTCATATCCAATATAAACTATATGGGAGAACGTGTAGGTGATGTTTTCATGTGATATTTTATATTTCATACTTGATGTAACATACTTAGGATACAAGGATATGATATAGAAATCTATATGACTATATAACCTATTATAATTTTTGGATATAAAAATACATGATTTCCATTATTTTAGTGCATCTTTAACAACATGATAGTGTATCAGTGTTCTGATGTTCACTAAACTCATTTCCCCTGATTACACTATTTAGATCAATCACACTATTCACTTCATGGACCAAATCTTCTTTTTATCACTCCATAAAAGATTTTAAGATAAGGCCACATTGATTAATTGGTATGCTTGCTATAAAAGATCAATCAGAATAAATGATGTAAATTATAAACATAAATGGGATTTCACTCTAGTCTTTTTTTCCAATGAACAATAAATTCATGTTATATGTGATCTGAATCATTAATATAATTTCATGTGTTGAGAAAAATATTATTCAGTATTCCATTCTTATTATTATCTTTTATGTTCACTCGATTCTTCACATCCCTTTCATTTTTTCACTTTCAGTATCTCCTCTCTATCATTTTATCTAAAAAATGTAAAATTATTTTCTCTATCCAATTACTCTATCCTAGAATTGATATCTAGGACCTTTCCATTTCATCATGATCTATTGATGTAATGTACCAGTTCTGGGAGCCGCCCATAGGTGCCCTGTACCTAGTTAGTCACATGGCCTCAAGCACATTTCCCCAAATTCCAGAGGATTCCGACTAGCAGTGAGGGCCTATGGTGTCATAGTGTGGAAACTATTAACTCATTGGAAAATAACACAACAAAAGTAATATAGATAGAAATATCAGAAGAATTAGTAATACCATACAACCGTAAAAAACGAAAGACTGGAAGTAATAAAAACTAGAGTAGATATATAAAATGATGCATGATACATATGTCTAGGAAAGCAACCAAACACATCACAATGATGAAAAAAACCCATGTATAATAAAAGAATGTAAACTACTCCATAAAATCGAAAGCCTTATCTTGGTCACAGGATCCCTAGCTCCATAGTAATCAAGTACCTGAAGTAGAATAGTTCTTTCCCTTATCTATACCAACAAAAATATAATTAGTTTGGTCCCAAATGAATGGTGAAAATATGGTGTGAGATGAATCCTAATAGGTAACCACCAAAATATCTATGCGTAAAAGTTAGTGAATATATATGGTAGGAAATAATAAAAAATAAGCATTAATCAATGAAGTACTCAAAAGTAAAAAAATCCTACATTTCAATTGAATTCAATTTAATATATCAAGGAGGAAGATAATCACAAACAGGTAACCCACTAGGATGTACTCATAGCCTAACCCCTCTGGTTCTACCAAACAACACAATCAACCCTCTGAGAAGTACACACAGTATAACCCCTCTAGTTCAGCTTTAGCAGAGACTCTCTGAAAGAGAACTCACCATAAATTCCCCCAATAGTCTCATATTTGTAACTAATAGTTTCTCTGGGGAAGCACAAGATGTCCAATTCCCCATGTGGCCCACATCGACGAACTACAGAAACTCTAAGATAGCTCTCAACAATCATCCCCCCTATGGACTCACAATGTAAAGTAAACAGACACATTGGAGAAGCCCTCAACATCCATTATCCCTATGGTCTACTACAACAGTTTCCCACTGCCCTGTGTAAGTCAATTGTGCACAAAGATACATGGCAGTCAAAGTAATCCTCAAGAACAACTTCGATAAACAATCTAGGCATATCACAGCTTGTCAGATAATAATCACTCCATCCTAACATTACTAGGCATGGAAAGAAAAGTAGCCTAACAGGCAAAGTAGACCAAACAGTAAAAATAAGAAAACATGGGAAAAAACTCCATTGCATGGAAAGATAACCATATTTTTAAAAAATTAACCTCTATCCAAAAAAAAACAAGGCCTAATAGGCAATTAATAGGGTTAAAACAACAAACACGCAATACCACGAACGAGGGTATTGGGAACATTTTCACAAAGAATTCAAAGACTATCTATGGAAAGGCACAAACCACCTACCTTATCATTTTGAGATAAATATACATGAAACATAGGCCTTGAATCACCATAGAATTCTGTTTATTTATAAAAACATCTAAATAGTTCAACCAAGGATAACTCTTGAAAGAGGAGCAATCAGAAAACGATGCTCTAGAAGAAGGAAGAGCTCACCGTGGTGATTCTAATGAAATTGATGGTGGTCAAATTTGGGAACGGATGGTGAGTTAGGGGAATGGAGATGAATCGCGGCCGTATGGACACTTTTGGATGAAATGGGTCAAGAAGAATTTCCTTCTGTCCGTCAGACACGACCTTGGTTCGTTTAATAAAAAATGTACCCGACGTGTACTTGTCTTTTCAACCCTCCACTTTAGGCAGTCTCTAGGTCACCACACATGACCATGTACTCGGCCGTTACATGGTTGATACATGGTCACCCTCGACTACTGAGTAAACGGCATGTACATATAATCACACGGCGTGTACATCCAAAATTTCCAAATAAAAATCCCATTTTTCTCAAGAACAATCAGAAAATAAAAACATACCTAAATAGAAGATCCAGGTTCTTAAAAACTTCCCCCCCTAAATAAATTTGTCCCCAAATTTCCCCATCAAGGTGGCATAGAAGAATAATCCTTGAACAACTCTGACCACTGTGATTGTACATCATCCTCCCTCTCCCAATTCTTATCATGTACTCACCCGTGCTGCCACATCACTCGTACAAGAGGAACTGACCGGACATAGAGAAACTTTTCACTTCGATCAAAAATCCGTATAGGATACTCCAAAAATTAGGCATCCACCTCTAAATCAACCTCCCTGGGTTGGAAAATATGAGATGGTTCTAAGAAGTAATGTTGAAGCTGAGAAACGTGGAAGACATCGTGCATAGCTCGGTACCTCTGAAGTAACTGCAAACGATAGGCAATGGGCCCAACTCTCTCTAAAACATCAAACGCCCTGATGTACCATGGTGAAATCTTACCCTATCTCATAATCCTCCTATGTCCCAACCTCAGTGTGACACATAGGAAAACCTGATCTTTGACCTTGAACTCCATAGGTCATCTCCATCGATTAGCTTAAGACTTCTATCGTGACTGTGTAGTATCCATCCTTTTCTGAATCAACTATATATATCTATGGTCTTCTGGACAAGATGAGGTCCGAGCATAACATCCTCTCCTGCCTCAATACATCATAAGGATTATTAGCATGTCCTACCATACAAAGCCTAATAAGATTCCATCTAAATAGTTTCTAGAAAACTATTATTGAAAGTAAACTCCTCATGAAGTATGTGATTCTCCCAAGAACCACCAAAATCCACGATGCATGCTCGAAGCCTGTCCTTAAGCACCTGAACTGTACACTCGGACTGGTCATCTGTCTAGGGATGGTAAGTTGTACTTCATAGTAACTGTGTACCCAAAGCCTTTTATATCCCCTTCCAGACCCAAGAAGTAAAACATGAGTCCCTGTCTGAATCAATGGTGTGTGGAACCCCGTGTAGACGTACAATTTCTCATATGTACAGTCTTTCCATCACATAAAAACTGAAGGTCTCCTTGATCGGAAAGAAGTGATCAACCTTCATGATTCTATCAATGACAAACCATACAACATAATTCCCTCTTGGAAACCTCGAAAAACCTATCACGAAATACATCATGACATAATTACATTTTCACTTAGGAATGGATAACTACTGAAAAATCCCTATTGGTAGTTGATGCTTCACCTTCACATGTTGACAGGTGGAACACCTCATGAAAAACCCATCAACGACTCTCTTCAAACTTTTCCACTATTACTGATGGTGTAGATCACGATACATCTTGGTGACATCAGGATGAACTTCCAAAACAGAGGAATTAATGTCCCGCATCAGCTCCTCGCGTATGTCTACTAACTCCCATACGGGCCCATGAAAACAAAAGATCTCATCCTTTCCTATGGTCCATCCCGAAATATGGTCCTCTTCTGACACACTTTCTAGTAGGATTAGTTCTTCAGAATCTGATAGTTACATCAATATAACTCGGTCTAGTAGAGTAGAGGTAACATCTAATGAAGAAAGAAAAGTACTCCCATGTCTGTCGTGAAACTCCAAATCCATATTAGAGAACAGATCCTTAATATGTCACTTAGTTCTGGCCTCTAGAACATCTTGTATTTCATTCCTCTTGGTCAGCGCATTAGCCACTGCTTTTCCTTTCCCAGACATGTAGTAAAGCACAAAGTAATAGGACTGATGGTACTCCACCCACCTTCTATGACTCAAATTCAGGTCACGCAGAGTGAATATGTACTTGATACTTTTTTGGTCAGTGAAAACCAAAAAACACTCTCCCATAAGATAATGTCTCTAACAGCGTAAGGCATGCACCACTGCAACCATATCAAAATCGTGAGTTGGGTATTTTCTCTCTTGTGGCGTCAACTGTCGAGACCTGTATGCAACAACTCCTTCTCATTGCATAAGCACAGCTCCTAGCCCAATTCATGATGCATCATAGTAAATAGTATATCTCTTGATTGGATTTGGAAAAAATATTATCGGTGCTAATGTTTTTCTCTCTTTCTGCTCTTGAAAGGCTGACTCGCAAGAATCTGTCTAGAGGAACTTTGCACCCTACATAGTCATACCCATCAGTGGGGCTGCTAAGCATGAAAGGTCACATATGATACATCTATAGTATTCTTCTAGCCCTAGAAATATCTGTACCACAAAGAAGTTCTTCTGCTACTCCCAAGAAACAACTAATCTCACATTCTCTGTGTCTACAAACACTCTTTTCTCTGAGATAACATGACCAAAGAAGTGAATTTGATCCATCCAAAAGTATCATTTTGAGAGCTTATCAAATAACTGATGTTCTCTTAGTGTACTCAAAATGATATGATGTTGGGTGTCATTTTTATGTCATGTTTGAGAGTTTAACAAGATATCATCTACAAAAACCACCACGAAAGAACCCAAATATGGATAGAGCACTCGGTTCATCAGTTCCATGAAGACTGCAGGTGTGTTCGTTAGACCAAACGACATAAACACATAATCATATAGACCATACTAGATCTGAAAGGCTGTAAGATGAATATCGGATGGTTTAATGTGAAACTGATGGTAATCGAGCCTCAAGTCAATATTCGAAAACACATGGGTTCTGAAAAGCTGATGAAATAGATAAAGAATCCTTGGCTAGAGATATAGGATCATGACTGTCAATTGGATCAAATTCTGATAATACACACAAAGTATGAGGGTATCGCCTGCCTTATTTTGAAATAGGATAGGAAAACCCCAAGGAGAAGTAGTGGTTTAGATAAAACCATTTACCTGAAACTCCTCCAACTGATTTTTGATCCCCTGTAACTCTGGTTTAGCCATCCAATAAGGTGGAATGGATACCGGTACATCTCCTTCCAAAAGCTCAATCGAAAAGTCCACCTTTCACTCTAGAGGCAAACTTGAGAATTCCTCTAGAATGATGTATCTGAAATGATCCACCACTGAAGGAAAGTGAAAAAATGACGTTCCCTGGTCATCCAGATATAGACCGTAAATTTGGGCTATAACTCCTCCCAACCCATCATGCTCGGGTCCCATTCTACTCTCCTGGACATCCCATTCTCCTTTGGGAAGAAATGATCTTCCCTATGGTGATGTAAAACTCACCCTATGACTATATCAGTCGACGACTACATGGACGGGAACTAACAAGTCCATTCTACGAATAACATCATAGCCTATCATCTCTAGGACATAGAGGTCCCGTAAGAAGTGACACCCACCAACCTCTAGAGGTTACTCTATGGGCTATCATACACTAGCCATTCATGTCCACAACAGAGTTTCTAGTGTCAAGATATTAGTAAAAGAAAAGATACAGAGCCTAAGGATCTCCATAACAGAAAAATATATAATTTTTGGGAATCCCCTATATCCAAAAGCGCAGAAGCTAAAATTGTGGAAACTAGGATCATAACTCGAACAGTAGATGGTCTAGGATCCTTCTCCTTCGGGGTCTGCTCTAATAAAATAGTATGACTTGTACCGTTGCCCTGTGACCCTGCCTGACCACCCTGAGTGGATCCACCCTGTTTTCACTAAAAGCCTGGTGATTGGAAACCATGGTCGTGACCTCCTCCTTGGCATGAACGACCTGAAGATCTCTAGTTCCCTGACTAATGTGAAACTAGTGGTGCTTCTCCTGAATGATGAGTCATAGAATAACCCCAGTCCCCAGCAGCTGATGAGAAGATCTTCCAGAAATGCTGATGATGACCCGTCTTAATTAATGAACGACACTTCATTGAGTCTTTTGGGAAATGTGGCCGCATATGCTCGCTCTTCCCTAACTGGTAGGCAACACCCGGCTACCATAAGATGTGTCTCGCCTCCTTAGATTTCTGCGCTTAGACTCCCTGCAGTGCTTCCTGCTGTTAGTCAGAGAGATACAAACTCCAGACGTCGAACTTCCCTGGCTCACCACTCCAGAATCCCTCAGATTTATCTATGTGATCAACAACTGGTTGACTATAGAAGTGATAGAAGACTACCTAAAGATGTTCACCTAATATCAGATGTCCTTCCTAAGACCATCCTCACACTTACTTTCTAGAAATAACTAATCCAATCCTGGAATGGTCATGATGTGCTGAAGCTCTGTGAAACGAGAAGAATACTCCATAACTAAAAGAGTACCCCGCTCCAGACTCATGAAGTCTCAGCCACTATCGGCCCTTAATGTATCATTGTAGAAGTAATCATAGAAGGCACACTTGAACTCATCCCATGCCATAACCTGTTGTCATCCCACCTCTGAGATCACATCCCACCATCTCTTGGCGGAATCCCAAAGCATATACATAGCAAGCTTTACCCTCCTCTATGTAGGCGTCTCTAGATGCTCGAAAATGGAAATCATGGCTTCTAACCATGACTCTACAGCTAGAGGTCCTCCATACCCATAGAAAGTGGGAGGATGTTGCTGCTGAAAGACCCACTTCAACTATACCATAGACGGGGGAAATACGGTACTCCCTAGAAGGTCTGCATGAACCTCATAATGCCCATTCAAAACTACGCATCAGCACCTGTGTTCGGAATGACGGTTGGTGCCTTGACTGGAATAGCTGGAGGATCTACTGGTATTACCTAATAATCCATATCCGGTGTCTGATCATAGCCTTCCAACTAGCATACAACTGGAGTACACCTCGGTGGCATCACTCTGGAAGGTCAAACGCACACCTTAGATCAATATTATCAAGTACTGAAAACTATAAGTCCAAAAAGGGATAGGAGAAAGTTATCACTCAAGTTTTGTTTTTCAAAACATGGATACACGATATGTATAACAACTACATGATGTGTTCCCAGAAGTCTTTCACATGGGCGTGTACTCCTACCAACCCCGATCGTGTAACACCCCAAACCCATGGTGTGTTGTCCAATCACATGGTGTCTACTTGATTCCTCTTTCCATGCCCAGGTTTCCTTACACGGCCAATCCACACGATTTTCCTTGAACAAGACTACATGGTGTGTTAGTACCAAACATGGCATGTACTAAACAAACTTCACTGACCCATGTTGTTAGTTACACGACTGGTTACATGGCTCACTCTACACAGCATGTTCCCTTAAGGACATAGTGTATACGAGAAAATATTTCACCAACCCGAGTAGATCATTACATGGAAGAATACATGGGTTACACTACACGACGTGTTCAAGACTGACATGGTGGGTATAAACTAAGATTTATCCATATTTGTCGTTAGTCACATGGTTGGACACATGGTCAACACTGCACAATGTGTACAACTGGTACACTGCATATTCCCCCGATGATTTCCCAACCACGTGCCTCTGCCCACACAGCTAGTGACACGGTTAGAGACTAAACTACATGTACATAAGTACACTGTGTGTTCTTAAGAAAAATAGTTCCTTCCCAAATGGAAGATCACATGGTGTGTATTTATTACCAAACATCGTGTATTCTTGGTTTTTCCAGATAGTATGCCTCAGAAACTACTTCGGATGCCCAGAAAACACAAAAATTAACATTAATGTGCCAAATTCCAATTTTTGTGGTCCCATACTCACTGCGAATCAATGCTTGGAATCTCATACATGTCCTAAACAAGGATAACATTTCAATGATCCACCAAATTCGGGTCCTTGAGGTTCCATAACACCAAAAGAACAAAAGTTTCACGTTCATTATAAAAACCGTTCTACAATTTGATACCCTATCAAACAGTAGGTTTTTTATCAATTCATCTATCACAACAGTATGCATATCTAGTACAACATCTATCACAACAACGTGAAATCTCTAATGCACCCTAGATGTCATGGAATGAACACATGAAATGTGATTTCTAGAAAGTGCCTATATGAAGCATGATATGGAATACCCTTATCTCATCGGGTTGTAAAATAAATAGAACCTCAATAACATCAATGATAACAGAACAAAACATGTGAATCACCAAATGGTGGAATCAAATCAACCATAAAATTTCAAAACTGGAAAAGTTGATAAAAAACGAGGTAGATTAGCTTTTCCCTGTACACGGGTTACCTAGTCCTGGGAATAGCTTATTACCAAGTACTTATTCCTTCATATCCCTAGATATAGGCTCCAAATAGTATGTTAAGGAGAAAAGAGTTCCTCTGATACCACTTTGTAATGTCCCAGTTCCATGAGCCGCCTGGAGGTTCCCCATACCCAGTTGGTCACATGGCCTCAGGCGCATTTCCTCGAACGCCAGAGGCTACCAACTAGCATTGAGGTCCTAGGGTGTGATAGTGGTGAAACTATGCCCTCATTGGTAGAGTAACACATCGAAAGTAAAACAGATAGCAATAGAGGAAGCAATAGTATTACCATACAACAGTGAACAGTGGAAGACTAGAAGTAATAACAACTGGAGAACATATATCAAATGATCCATGATACATATGTCTAGGAAAGCGGCCAAGAACATTACATTGCTGAAATAAAAAACTAAACCAAGTGAAAGAAAATCATGTAAACAACTCCACAGCATCAGAAGCCTCATCTTGGTCCCATGATCCACATCTCCACAACAATCAAGTACCTGAAGTAGAAGTTAACTTTCCCTTATCTATACCTATAACAATATAATCTGTTTGGTCCCAAAAGCCTGGCCCCAATAGGGTGTAAGATGAATCCCTAAAGAAAACTACCAAAATATTTGTGCCTAATAGTTAGTGAATATATATGGTAGGAAATAATCGAAAAGTAGAAGTAAATAATGAAGTACTAAAATGTAAACAATCCTACCGTTCAGCTGCATTAAATTTTATATCACATGTAAGAAGATAATCACAAACAAGTAACCCTCTGGTAGGTAATCATAACCTAACCCCTCTGGTTCAACCAAAAAACATAAGAAACCCTCTAGGATGTACACACTGTCTAACCCATCAGGTTCAGCTTTAGCATATACTCTCTGGGGAAGCACTCAGCGTCAATTCCCCCTATAGTCACGTATCATTATCTAATAGGTGCTCTGGGGAAGCACTAAACATCCAATTCCCCATGTGGCCCACATCAAGGAAATACATACACTCTGAGGGATACCTCAATGTTTCTATCGCTATGGTCACACAATGTAATGTAAATAGATACTATAGAGAATCCATCAATGTCCATTATCCCTATGGTATACTACACTAGGTTCCCACAACCCTGTGTAAGTCAATTGCGCACAACGATACATGGAAACCAAAGTAAACCTCAAGAACTATTTGTATAAACAATCTACAACATATCACATAATGATAAAGAATACTTACTCCATCCTAACAATACTAGGCAAGAAAAGAAATATAGTATAACTGGAAAAGTAGAAAAAACAGTCAAAACAGGAAAACATGGGAAATATCTTCATCGCATGGAAAATTTAACCATATTTATAAGTAATTAACCTCTATCCATAAAAATAAGGCATAATAGGAAATTAACATGGCTGAAACCACAAACATGAAATACCTCGAACGAGGGTATTGGGAACTTTTTCACATAGAATTTAATGAATATCTACAGAAAGGCACAAACCACATATATTGACATTGTGAGATCTATATAGGTGAACCTTGGGCCTTTAATCTCCCTATAATTCCTTATATCTACAAAAACGTCTAAAATATTCAACCATGGATAACTCGTGAAAGAGGATAAATCAGGAAACAATGATCTAAAACAAGTAAGATCTCATTATGGAGATTCTAATGCAATCTATGGTGGTTAAATCGAGGAAAGGATGGTGAGTTGGGGGATCAGAGAAGATTTGTGGTTGTATGGATGATCTCGGATGAAATGGGTTGAGAAGAAGTGTGTTCTATTCGTCAAACGTGACCCCCATCCATTTAATGGAAAAAAAGAAAGTACACATTGTGTACTTGCCTTATCTGGCCCCAGCTTAAGGCATTCTCCATGTAACCATACACGGCCATGTACTCGGTCGTTACACAGCTAGTACATTGTCACTCGTGACAACCGGGTACACGGTGTGTACATATTAGCACATAGCATGTACTTCCAAAATTTCCTAAAAACACCTCTTTTTCTAAAAAAATGACCCAAAAAGAAAAACATACTTGAAAAGAAGATCTCGGTTCTTACAATTGATCATCTCAAAGTGTCATACCCCATACAGAGTAATCAAAATCTTCTAGATATATAATGAAATTCCATCTAAAAAACATTCCATACTTTTTATTGTTAAATGAAAATTTGATTCTAAAAAAGAAACTAAATATCTGTAAAAACATGTTTTATATTTTTGTACCATATCATTCCAGTATTCGATGAACCTATTCAATAAAAAAATTCAATAAAAACATCAGCTATAGAGTATCATGTTGTTTATTAATTTTTAAAGTATACATGATATCTTCACCACAACATTTCACAATGTACCATGAAAGTTTCATTAGTTTCCAAAAAAAATCAAGATATGGCTCCATGACTTATTTATAATATTTTTTTATTAGTCTGTACATGTTATTCACTCTTAAACACTCTTCTTAAACATGTATTTCTCACATGGAATGTAGAGTAAAGAATTTTTTTCGGTCGATACTATAATAACTAAGGCACTCTCAACCACAATGCATGGTTCTGAACCATGTAATTTTGATAGTTTAATGAATTATTTTTTATAATTTATAATTACTTGAAGCTATAAACTTTTTCATTAACTTAACTATAAAATTATAGAACCTTCTTACACAATGTATCCTAAAAAAAGTTAAAAGCCACAACATGTTAATATTTTACCAAAACATGGATTTTATTATCCTTCATAAAACAACTTTAAACATATTCAAATTAACTATAATTATCATATAGATTTTAATAATTCCATTTTCTAAACATTAATTATAAATGATAAATACAATAATTTTTAATTATCTTCTAATATTTTTCATAAAATGTGTTATCTTTATTTATTATTTCACAAATACTCTTTAATCACATCACCACATCACCAATGGGGCCATAGGAAAAAATTATAGAATAAAAAAACCATGACATTTTGATATTCATCACATCATTGTTTTTTATTAGGAAAATCATTATTTAGTGAAAGTAATCAAGCCATGAACTGATTCCATGATTTATTGATGGATGTGAATGTGTTATGTGATATTATGGGTTTTGTATAAAGAAGAAGTGAATTAGGTGTGCTCAAAATTTTACCACATTCCCATTTCTTTTGGTATCTTTTATGCCCCTATAGACTCTGAACCTTTGTTTATAGTTTGAACATATAGATCATTTAATTTTTATCCCACCATAAAACTATATTAAACATAGTATGGGAAGTAAAATATTTTAATAATATTTTTGAATCATTTATCCCTTTATAGGAATCCCACTCTTTATGGTGCTCGAGAAACCTGTGTCTAAGATTTTACACTATAAAAATTAACACAAATTTACAATTGGATTGGGGAAGTCACAATCTTGTATCCTCTCTCCATATTACATAGCTGAGTATGATCACTACATTACACAAGTGAAAATATGTTCTATCTCATATGACCTTTATACTGCCATCACAACAGTCCATAAATATTCTAACCAGTTGAAGTAGATCACAACACCGCACAAGGATGTCAATGTGTCCAAAATATGATATGCTTCCTCACCTCAGAGTCATTGAATAGATTTTAATCTTCATGAAATGAACAAGAAACTCAATATCTATGTTTCTACGTAGTTTTAGAGCTATTTCAAGAAATGATTTCTGAAAACCCTCAAATCATAACTCAATGAACATGACTATAAAAAATATTCTATAGACACCTCTACATTCAACCATACACACTTATTCTTCAAGAATCATTATCCATAAATTTAATCCTAGAGAGTATAAAATAAAATTCATAGATTTATGATCTTTCCTACCAATGAAATCAATAAATAGTTGGTTTTTTCTTTCTTTTTACTAGTATAATCTAATAAGTTTTGTACTAATATTTAATTCTTCTTATTCTAGAACATCTACAACACATATTATAACATGGATTGTATTATAAACTATAGTTCTCATCCTTTTTCTTTACTTTTATATTATTTGATACCCAGATATGTTTTTATTAAGAATAGTATTGGTATAATATTCTTCTTCATCAAGAGCACTGGTTCTCTCGACTCCCTATTCACTAACAACACACATGTAGTATAAAAAACATACACTTTGTCTATTATATAGTTATAAAATAGTATATGTATCATCATATTTATTTATCATTTCTAGGGTGTTTAAATTTTGACGATTCTCATTTTTTTCAATTTGAATTATAAAACATTTACTGACCATTTTTCTTATTAGTTTCATTTATGACTATCATATTATCACTCATTCATCCTAAATAGAAATAGTGGTCCTTATTTTAATTTCAGATTCATTAAATATTTCTCAAATAAATCATGGATCATGGATCTTAATAGAATAATTATGCATTGAACACGACTGAATGAATTCAATATCACACGTTAATATTTACACTTCAGAATCTTCAATTCTAGAAACTTCTTATTTTTTACATCGAACACATAAGTATACGATTATACATTAGTTGATCTCTATTTATATATCTATTAACAAGGTTTGAATCTATATATTTTGATCTTCATACATGGTTATGGATCCCCTTATATAATTCTCTTGTGAGGATCCCCTTACATAGATCCCAATATGTGGTTGTAAGATCCCCTTACATGACGCTCATGTGCATATCCACTTATGTAGATTTTTATATGTTGTTTATAGATCCTTAAATTTATATACATTCTTAAATGGATCCTAAAACATGATTTATATCACCTAACATAAAATATATACTTATCATATTTTTTAATATTTCCATAAAATCATTTCAGAATCACTTCGGTACCTCTCTATCACATCAATTCACTCCATAAAAACATTAAATAATTCAAAAAACCATTCAATTTATCCAATGAACCTACAATCATCTATATCATGACCCAAACTAAGATGGTTCTCGAGCCGTAACTACTACAAGCATCCCTCTATAGGTTAGGGGGTGGAGAAACCTGTCAAAGGAATAACTAACATGGGGAGGCCTTTTCCTATGTAATATTATCCACACACAAAACCATATAATTGAAAAAATGCATAGAGAAAGTGTAAAATATTCAAAATTACTCTAAAGTAAACCAAGCATGAATGACACTCTAGAAATTATAAAAGTATGGTAGTATAAATTCAAAATTAAAGGGGAAAATATATGCCCAACAATATGTGTGTCCCATCCTAATAGAAAAGTAGAAAAGTAAATAGCTGAAAGAGATCACTGCTCTTAAATCCAAAGCTACAACCATCGTACGTGGTCTGAGCACCTAGTATCCCTATATTCCTCTATAGTCACAGTCGACCTCTTCATTATCTATATAAGACACAATACATGTAGGTGATGCCCATGCAGAGGTGAGTATAAACATACCCAGTATGATTCCCCACAATCTAGTGTGGGATATGTAAGAGATACAATAGAAGATAAAGACAGTAGACAATAGAAGGTATAGTGAATGAGTATAGTTCAACCCTACCAAGAGTCAAACTATGATCATTTAAGAATAAGGGGTTAAACATGGTGAGTAGATGAACTACCCAACGATCCCTTTCCACCTATTGTAGGAGAGTATACTAAACTAAACACGTTGAGGTAAACATGGAAAGCACTTGACATACCCTCAGTGTCTTCTCCTCTCTTGGAAGGAAAGTATCCAAATACAAGGGCTTGATATAGAAGAAATTGTGTGTGTGTGTGTATATGCTTAGTCAAAGAATCCAAAATGAGAGAGTAAGGAGATCTCCATATCATATATCAAAACATGAATAAGAGTAACCAATAGTTCCAAAAGGCCATCAATGATTATCAACATCGCATGCGACTACCTTGAAGCAACTGTACAAGTATAACCATGCATCGTCACTATGCCACATAGTCGAGGGGAATAAACTTTATGTCAATGACCCATGCCCTAGTATAACATTAGGGTACCACTCTGATCACATTCAGTACCTACTGTCTTTCCCAGTTTGAGGGTACTACTCGGAAGACATCAAGGACCCACTGCAAATCCCTTCCGGAGGGTACCACTCAGTAGAGGTTGACGGCCCGCAGACCAGACCCATTGTAGAGTACCACACAGTAGACATCAAAGACCCACTACCCAACCTAACTGGAGGGTACCACTAGGTAGATGTGGAGGACCCACTACCCATCCCAGCTGGAGGGTACCACCTAGAAAATGTAAAGGACCCACTACCTAGTCCAGGTCGATGGTACCACTCAAAAGACATAGATAAACCACTGACCAGCCTTGCTGGTGAGTACCACTCAGTAGTCGTCGATGAACCACTTTCCATCCCAGTTGGAGGGTACGACTCAGTAAATGTTGAGGACCCACTACCCAGCCCAACTAGAGGGTACCACTCAGAAGGTCTTTGATGATCCTGCACACTCATTTTCATTGTCGGGCATTTCCTTTTCATGTGGTGTGCCTAGAAAAGTTCACATCACATCTGAAAACCCACAATGGATGGAACCATTGCAATATACACAACAAAACACTCAGGATATGCTACTCATGTGATAAAATTCAAGTTCAATAGTAGATATTAAACCTCAACGATTCCTAAAAAATAGGTACATGGCATGTTGGGGAACCACACTATGTGTAGTCCCACTCTATTTCCTAGACGTGTCCCCACTAGAACATAGAATGCATTCCAGGTAGCACTAAATATCATGTAAGGGTACTGTGCGACGTGTCTCAACAAAAATCACGACGAACACACAAGGCTCATCACATGTCTGGGGGAAAATTCAATCTCACTAATATGCCTCTTAAAATGGAAATGGTTGGCCAGATCGATTACACCATTGTAATCATTATGGAATAATACTAAAAATATGATATTCACATACCTAAATTGGAAACCAGGTGAAAAAATTCATTTCACTACATCACGCATGAATGAAATCTCATGATTTTAATCCATGTGTCTGAATGAAATACCAAAAATTGGTCTTTACATTTTCTCCTTAATTTCAGGGTCACAACGTCGCAGATGGCTCATTATTCCAACATTGTATGAGGGAGATATGCCAAATAAAATATCTTTTAACAATAATAATTTTATTATTATTGGGTGTTTCATTGACCTAAAGCCCGAGTTTGAAAAAGGGAACTAACATCAACATTAAAATAGAAAACTCAATTCCAGATTCACATTTCTGCTGATGATGCATCAAACTAACACCGTATGAATAATTTATGACCATGTTATGATTTTAAAATGAAAAATAATTAAATGAAATTATTTTATATTATTAATTTTTTATAAAACACTAATTTGAGGAAGAGTTTCATGTGGTGACTCCCCCTCCTCATGCATATTGTTCCTCACACCCCCCTTGGTTCCCATTTCATTATATTATTAATTTTTATTCCATTAATTTTTATCTCCTGTTTATTATTATCATTTATAATAATAAAATAAGAGATACCCTCTTCATTTAAGAAAAAAACCCAAAGTATAGGGAATCTCAACTTTCTCAAATGGGCACCCAAATTTTATCATTTTAGAAAAATGTTAATAATTTCCTTTAAAACATAAAACCTTTTTTTCCTCAATTGAATTTAAACCTTTCAATTAAAACAAAATTTCTTTATAAAATTAAAATAATTTAATTTGAATAACCAAACATAATATTCCATCACCATTATTATTATTTAGTATAATAATAAAACACATCCTTGTTTAATTTTTCTCAACTCATCACCATTATTATTATTATTATTACCATTTAACATGATGTGTTGACCACATCCAACCACCATCATGTCCATGCCGAGCATCCTCCCCCATGAAATCTCATCCCTGGACTTCACTTGAAATCAACCTTATCAAATCGGATGTTATTGTCTTACATCAATTGGGAAAACGGGGATTCTCGAACTAATACCAAACTACCACTTGTCACAAACATGCACTCACAGTGCCAATCTAATCCCTTCACATAATATCACCCCACTCTTATATTAATTAGCCCCCTAATTGTTGATTCATGTGTCGTTCATGCTACCACCATGAATATGTGGGTTCGACCACACACGTTCATTCCCTTACAAAATTGAATCATTACCCTATAGTCCAACAATGAATAATGAAAAGAACGATGGGGGAAAACACCAATTACAAAGGTGATAATCATCATTGGACAAACATTCTTGGCCAAAAAAATTATTTTAGGGTAGGAGGGTGAGAAACATGACATAGAGAAGAAATAAATTAAAATAATAATTTATTTACATACACAAGATCATAAGAAGGTTTATTTAAACGTAGATCAAGAAATTTTTTTTACCATGCTCAATATTTTAATCAAAAGGGAATGAAACGAAAATTGATGAGTATTACCAAGATTATTGATCAATTATTTGTGAAGAACACATCTGCTAGAAATGAATGTGATCTTCTACATCTGTTGCCTATCAATTCACCTCGATTCGATCACTGGTCTTCATCTGGTCTTTTCCGCCAACGAATAAGGGGTAGAAGATTCTCTCAATTATTTGAACGTTATGTGGCTAAAACTAAAGATATTTTCAAAGAATCTTATTTATAATGAAAAATGGTTTAGGAAATTTAATTTCAAATAAATAAATTATTTATTTATCTTAATTTGATGCACCATCCAACAATTTCCTCATCTGAACATATCGTTCAAATCAATTTTTGGTCATGACTAGGGTAATCACTGCATTATGAACTCAATGGTGGTCTCAGAGTTTTCATATTAGTCTCTGTCTATCAGTTATTTGGGTTAGTTTTATTAAATAAATTAAATTTGTTTATTTATTTATCCATTGCACAGAAAAATAGATGCCTCTTATAAACGTCCAACAACGACCACCCTTAGGTCGCTACTAGGGTAAAATCCAAATTCTTGATTCAACCTTGGTCTTAGATTTCCAAAATGAGACTCCATTTTTGAGATATCACACTTTTTCTGAAAAACTATTTTTGTGTAATAAAAATATATTTAATATTTTTATAAAATTTATTCCATACTCATTAGGCCTTAGAACCGCTGTCTAGCATAATCCCTAAGTCCAAAAATTTTCCTAATAATAATCTAAAGTCTTACACAGTAAAATTGGGTTCTCTGCATTGTTCCCTTCTTTAAATATTTTAATCCTCAAAAGGAACATATGAAAAAAAAGGTGGGGATACTGAGCATGCATCTAGATTTTCTATACATATTCCCAACACCTAGATGTACAGTTATAAGATAAGTGTGAAACTCACTCATCACCTTTTCTCGAAACGTGACCATACTTACCATTCACCCATGAAAAAGGATGATGTGATTACCTTCTTCAAAAAATATATATTGTGAAATTCCTATGGATATCTAGTCACAAAAAATATCACTGTCGATGTACCCTATAAAGTTGGACCTACGGTTTCTCAAGAATAATACTATCACTACCATCATTGGGTAGTGAGGCGTGTAGTTTTGTTCATGGGGTATCAACTACCTCTACCCATATGCGATAACTGTCTGTCACTACATCAATGTTGTTGAAAAGCATAAAATGGGACAAAAAAACAAGGAAGGTGAGTAGACTTATTCATCCAAGATAAGATATGCATGAAAATCACACAACATAACCTACGCATCTTTGCCTCTCTTAGAAGGATAGTAACCTCAAACCATATACTCAGCCACTCCCACTACTAGCATCCCATGTAAAAAGTGTCAAATAGAAAAACTCCACCAGAAATTCCATGACCTACTTAGACACTCCATATCACAATCTATCCTTGAAAAAAAAAATATTGTGGAACATTGTCACCAGACCTCGACAATATTTCCTTTGGGAGGTACAGACTCACCCACATGATTTTGGTCATGTCACAAAATGCATCTTCATGGATAATGCATTTATCATACTCATGATTCCAAAGTTAGGTCAAAATATGTCATGTATACCTCAAGAATCTTGATTAAAAAACTGATTCCAAGTGTGCAAGTACAAATGAACAATAAAGGGCTACCCAAATTCTCAATTGTGTCTTATCGGGCCCTCTGTTTTCCAAAACCAACACGTCACCCTGCCCTGAACATATAAGTTAGATGGATTCATCCATCATACCACAATACTATCAACTTTGGGATGCATTAAATCAACCTCATAGTTTTTCTTGTGTCTCAAAATCACATCTCGGTGGTGGAAGAGCCCCTCTTCTTCGTACATTTGAAGCTATGTTGAACAACACCAACAGAGGGTTACACTGAGGCCCCACATCACCCTAGTTTAAAACATGAGCATGAAGTGGGAAGGAAAAACTACCTCACACTATGTCTAAAAATTTCTATTGTATAAATTATAAGAGACATAAAGAAGACCTCTTATCATCTTGTACAATGCATGATCATAGACATCAAAATCTTGCAGTTGTCCACAACCTTAGTCTCCAGCTCCCTGATCCTAGCGTGGGCTTCCTAGTGGTGGAAGAAGGATATCATACCATTTTCCACCACCAATAGATCCTCATGCTCATCTTCTAGATGCACCTCCTTGGGGAACACACTATCCATACCTCAAAGATCATTGATCATGGATCTTCCTTTGTGGTAGACCATTAGCTATCTATATGTGATGGTCAACATGTTGAGTTGGGATGTTTTGCACCTTGTGACCTATCATGTCACAAGTAAAGAACCTCCCCTCTATGGGATACCTCTAACCATGTGCCTCGGTATGATAAAAGAAATTTCTCCTATGTCGAGATCCTGGTGCATGGCGTCTGCTAGCTTCTATAAACAACAAAGCTCTACATACCACTCTACCATCTCCACCTGTATGATTTCCCTCTAACAGAATTATCTATTTAACTAGTGTCCTCTCTAGTACCAAACAAAGGTGGAAAAAAACTAGGGAACAATTCCACCTCAGATATCAACGTGGAGTCCCTACTCATCCTTCTATTCTTTGAAGTAGTAATCCTGGATCATGTTAAGGGTGTAACACGTAAGGTTTGTGAACCCCACTGTGTACTCATCTACTTTCATCCCTCCCTAATGAAGCTCAAAAAGATATTAGATCTAATCCGAGCATAAGTATAAGGGGTAGTTCTCCTCAAGGAAAAAAATGTGGAAGTCAGGCCAGGACAGTGTCAACTCATTGTTCATTTACGTATCTAGGCTCCACCGACACCCATCTAATCCATCGAAGAGGCTAGTTGCTAATGTAACTACCTGATCCATAGGGTTACAAAGAACCTTGAAGATATGGAACACTAACTCTAGTCAATCATATACTAGATAAGGATATGGATCACCTTGAAACCTCATCGATCTCTAATGCTGGAACATGCAGAGTGTGTTAATCCTAAATGAATCCTCATCCTACTCTAGTAGAATGATCTGATGCTCAACGGAGGGAGGTGATACTACCTGCCCAACATAACGAAGGGGGTCATGGGATGGACCCTAAACTGAGGCCTCATCACTCATCGATTTTTCTTGAAGAATCAGAGCAGGTACCCTATCTAGATATCATAGCGAAGGCATCCTGAAAGTTATAAAGGAGTATCGAGGTCAGATGAGAGCACATATATATATATCAACAACAATAGAGAGATGAATCAAGATGGAGAGTCAATGAATCAATCCTATATGATACATGTACCATTAATCTCCGCAATAAATGTTTTGTAGTACTGAGTCGACTAGCAGATAATCAGGGTCTTGGTGAACGTATACGTTAGTTGTTGCACCATCATTGGAATCCCTGGTTTCATAGCCGCAATAGAGACACTTTGAAATTGTTGTCCTAAACCAAACCAAATCCTCCTAAGGAGATACTTCTGAAAAAAATACATAGGAATGAACCTGAATTTGATTCCAAACTGTCATAACCTGGCCTGATTAAGTTCTTGAACCATAACTACACCAAGAACACCTCCATAGGTTTGGTGGTGGTGACAAGCATCCAAGGCACAACTAACGCGGGGAGGAATTTTCATAAGAATATTTATGAGAAAACACATCTATCTCAATGAAAATGTAAAGAGGGAAAGAGTAAAATATACAACACTATTATAATGTAAACCAAGCATGCCTGAACCTCTAAAAAATACAAAATTAGAGTAATGTAAACTGAAAAGTAATGGTGAAAAATACACAACCAACCCAAAGTTTGTCCCAAACTAATACAAAATTAGAAAAATAAACAATTGAAGGATAGACTAGATCCGGAATCCAATGCTACGACCACCATACACAGTCCATACACCTTGTATCCCTAAGATCCTCAATAGTCACACACAACCTATCCATCTTCTTCATAAGACATGATAAAGGCAGGAAAACACCATGAAGGTGTTAGAATAAACATACCTAGTAGGAAACCATGAAATATTAAGGTGGAGCAGTAAGAGATACAATATAAGTGAAAGATAGTAGATATCACATGGTACTATGAAAGAGTACAACTACAGGTTTTGGGGTACCGGTTCCCCTAAACCGGCTTATGAAAATGAAAAAAAATGATTTTCAGGATGAAAGAGTTCAACTAATCCCAAACAAGATTGAAAGTAATCTTATCCAACCACAGGGAGCTAAAAACAGTGAGTAGATGAACTACACATCAAGCCTTCACCACCTATATCATGAGAGTAATCTCATCCAACTATAAGAAGCTAAACATAGAAAGCATTTTTCATAACATGTGCATATTCGCCTCTTCTGTAAGGAGAGTATCCAAATCCAAGGGGTGGATATAAAAGAATGTATATATGTATATGATCAGTCAAAAAACTCCAAATGAGAGATTAAGGGGATTTCAATCGGATCATCCCAAAAAGAAGAGTAGCCAATAGTTTTTAAAGTCCCTCAATGATGTTCATCATCTCACATGCCTTCCAAAAAGTAACTATACAATTCATACCATGCATCTTCACTATACCACATATTCGAGGGGGAATAAACATGAAATTGAGGACCCATTCCCTAATAAAATTAGAGGGTACCACTCAGATGTCATCGAGGACCCGCTACCCAGGCCTACTAAAAGGTACCACTGAGAAGATGTCAAGGACTAACTACCCAACCCTCTTGGAGGGTATGACTCAGAAGATGATGAGGACCCACTGAACAACCTAGCTAGAGGGTACCACATGGAAGACGCTGAGGACCCAATACCCAGCCTAGCTGGAAGGTGACACTCTATATACATCAAGGAACCACTTCCCAGCCCATTTGGAGGGTCCACTCAGTAGAAATTAATGACCCACTACACAACCCTGCTGGAGGGTACTGCGTGAAAGTATTCAAGGACCTACTACTAATCCCAGCTCAAGGGTACCACTTGGTAAATATTGACCACCTGCTTCCCAAACCAGGTAGATCATTCCACTCAGTAAACATCGAGAACCCACTGCCCAGTGTAGCTTGAGGGTACCACTTGGTAAACAGTGATGAACCACCACCCATCCTGGTTAGAGGGTACTGCTCAGAAGCTCTCTAAATATCCTATGAGATTCGTTCTATCATTTGGCATTGTCTTATCATATAAAATGCCAGAAACATTTCACATAATATCTTTAAAGCCACAACAGAGGGTATCATCATGATTTACACATAAAAACACTTAGTATAGTCTACTCATGTTCCAAAATATGAGTTCATAAAACGGTTATATTGAACATAAATGGTTCCTAAAAAATACATGCCATGTCAGGGACCCACACAATGTGTGGTCCTACTCGGCTACCTGGTCGTGTCCTTCGCAGAACCCATTTTTCTGGCCATTTAGAACTACATGATGTGTAGGGTACTGCATGATGTGTACCAGCCATAATATTGATGAATTCGCGAGGCTTGTCCCTTGTCTGAGGGGGAAACAAAATTTCACTAATATACCTCTTTAAATAGCCCCATATGGCCAAACAGATCAAACTATTTAATCCTCATGAAAAAATTCGTGAGTTAGTCTATTAACCTACCTCAATCATAAACCCAGTGAAAAAGATACATTTAACCACATCAATCTCGAATGGCATCTCATGGGTACGAGCCATGGATCTGAACTAAATACACCAAATTGATCTTGAAACATCAGCATTAATTTCAGGGTCGCAACATCACAGAAATTTCACCATTCCAACATAGTATGAGGGTGATATGTCAGATGAAATATCCCATAATAATAATTATATTATTATTCAATGTTTTTTTGACCCGACTCAAGAGTTTGAAAAAGGAATTTAACATCAGTCTTAAAATGACCGTCTTAATTCCAGGGTCACGTTGTTGTTGGAGACACACCAATCTGTCATTGAATGAATATGTTATGGATAAATTATAATTTGATAACCAAAAAAATAAATAATAATATTTTATATTATTATTTGATAATAAAACATCAATTCTAGTAAGTATTTCACGTGGACACTCTCACTTCTCATGCAGACCACGCATCACTCCCCCCTTGGTGCACATTTCATTTTGTTTTTAATTTATATGCCATTATTTTTTATCTTCTACTTATTATTACCATTAATAGTAATAAAATATGAGATACACACTTCATTTATGAAAAAATCTCACCACATTGGGTATTTACTATGCCTTAAATTAACACCCCAATTTTATTATTTTGAGAAAAAAAGTTACTAATTTCCTTTCAAAACATAAAAAAATTTCCATAATTCAATATAAACCTTTAAATTGAAACGATTTTTATTTATTAAGTTAAAATCATTTAATTAAATTAACCAGCCATTTTATTCCACTATTATTATTATTATTTAATATAATAATAAAAACAAATTCTTAGTTTATTTTTCTCAACTCATCGCCATCATTAATAATAATAATAATAATAATAATATATAATTCTTGCCACATTGACCACATCCAACCACCATCATATAAATGTTGAGAAGACTCTACTTTGAAATCCTGCACACAACCACTGCTCAAAATTTATCATATCACACTTAATGTCATTGTCATACGTCAATGAGGAAAACAAGGATTATCATCCTGATCCCAAACCACCTTCGATCAGTAACACACACCCACAGTGTTGATATGATTTGATCACAAAGAAACACTCTACTTGTTTAACAATCTATCCATAAACTGTTGATTCTCAGGTCCTTCCTTCTACCGCCATGAATCTACGGGTTTGACCATACTCAACCCCCCCCCCCCAATAAAGTTGAATTGTGACCCCATTGTCCAACGAAGATTAATGTGAATAACAGTGTAGGGAAAAAACCAATAAAAAAGGTAAAATGTATCATTGGTAATGTGTTATTGACCACAATTTTATAGTAGGGTAACCTGGGTGAGAAACATGACATAATGAAGAAATAAATTAAATCAATAAATTATTTTAACACACAGTGTTATTCAAAGGTTTATTTAAACAAATATCAAAGAATCAATTTGATTATGATCAGTATTTTAATGAAAAGGGATAGAAACCACAATTTATTATCCCTAACTTGATTATGGATCAATCATTGGTGAAGAATGCATCCTCTAGTAATAAATGCAATTCAATGCGTCGGTCGCCTGTCAATTCACCTAAATCTGATCCCCAACCGTCATCCTATCTCAATATAATGATGAATATGGGCTAGTAGATCTTCTCAATGGTCCAAAGGTTATGTGGATAACCCTTGTGATTTCTACAAAAAACTTATTTATAGATTAAAATAGTTTAGTTCGTTTAATTCAAAATAAATAAATAATTTATTTATTTTAATTAGATGCACCTGCCAACAACCGCCTCATCTGAACGTTTTGCAATAACTAACATTAAGTCACACTTAGGGTAATCGATGTATTTTCAACTCAAAGGTGGTCTCAAATTTCGCCTCAAAGTCTCTATATATGGGTAATTTAGGTTACGATTATTAAATAAATAAATTAAATTTATTTATTTATCTAATGCACCCACTAACGGTTTCTCCATCCGAATGTCCTACGTTGACCATCCTTAGGTCGCGTATAGGGTAAACACTACATACTAGATTCAAATGTGGTCACACATTTTTCATCCAAGACACTATTTATGACTTATTATACATTTTTAGGAAAATAGTGTCTATGTAATAAAATAATATTTAATATATTTATAAAATTATTTCTTGGTTCAACTAGCCTCAGAATCTTGAACCTGGATTTGAAAATATTCCTACTAAAATTCCAATGATGTAAATAGAGAAACCAGAGTATTTTCAATATAAATATTCAATATAGAGTCTATTATATTTCTTTTATTGCCATATCATTCTTTCTTCACTCTCAATCACTCCATCCTTCATCCAAGTGGATTTTATCATTTATTTCCACATCTATCATTCAATATGAGACTTTAATGGTTTCAATATTACTAATCCAATAGTTTCTTATAATATTTAACATGTTTCATTATTTTTGGTGATATATTATAGGCTATATAATACATGTCAGCATTCAACACCATCACCCTCATCTCCTCTATTATTAACCTGTTGTTTACAATGATACTCCTAGATTTATCACTTTTCTTTAACACGAGGACAAGATCTACAATACATTACAATTAACGAGACATAACTTGAATCCATTAAACCATGTTATACAAGGGAAACATCACTTTTATCTATATACATTACCCATATATTTATGGGAATCCACTACATCTTCATTAGGTGGATACTCACCCCATCACCCATGTCTAACACACATTGTGTTTCATCTAACATAGACATTGAAAAAACATCACGCAGTAAATAGAGAAATTAAATATTCCATGTTAGCCATAATAATATTTTATTAATCTTCAATAAGAAGGATCCTTGATAGGTTTTAAAAAATATAAATATATTAAAATTATAATTGATTCAAATGGATGTTTTTTACAAAAGTTATATAACATGTGGAATTTACATGATCATTAATGGAATGGTTTATATTTATATAACCTCTTATGAGCATATTTAATGGTTATAAATATGGAATATTTCCATGTAATGGTATTTGGGTTATATGATCATAGGAAACTCCATAATTTCAAAAAAATCTCATTATATTTACCCTTTACCTGAGGTTCCATTAGACTATTGATTGTAATATAACTATTAGCATGAAATATTCTTTATAATTCATACAACTAGTGGATGCCTTTATGTAATGGTGTATATTACATCCTTCTAAGGGTTATCCCACCATAACTTATAAATATTTCCAGGACTTTTATTATCAAAATAGTTGGGTATTTAATCATTTACTTTATTAAATTAAAATAATATTTATAATTTCCCAAACCAATGTTGTAATGGTTTTATTAATATATTTATTTTTATTGATATTTAGAATTATTGAATACAAACAAATGTTATTCAGAAAAATAAAAAGATGCGATAAATATTTCCATTAATAAAATATTAATAAATTATAACATTACAATGTTAAAAGAACAAAACTACTCTAGAAAACTCATTACAAGACCCAGCGGAGTAACCAGAACACTAATAATGAAAACAAGTATACCAAATGGGTAGTTGAAAACCTCCTAATTTTCCTTCATTAAAAAGGCTATGGTGAGAAGTACATAAATAAAACTAAGATTAAGTAATATGTAGAGAACTATCCATGTAAGAAAAAATAATTTTTGATGTTATCAAAATGCCTTAGATAGTTATTTATATGGTCTATGTGACTATTGTAAAAATACATGTTTGAATTTATTTTTAGTGACTGTTGATAATTTTAAGAGCTGATTTTTTCAATTAATATTTCATTTGGATGTTTTAAGATTCTAAAATTATTTTTAAATAGTATATTCAAATAATAAAATTAACGACATGTAATGTTTTAATTAATAATTTGATATAACAATATTAAAATTGATTAAGAGAGTTTTATAATTTCCAAATGAGAATAACAGAATAAACTTTTTAAAATTGTGTTTTTAGTCTGCATATGTCAAAAAAAAATAATAAGTATTTGATTTCTATTGTGTTTAATAATATTTTTACACCAATTTTTATAAATATCCACACAACCAAGATCAAACTTAAAATCAAGCCCTCAAGCTCTATGTTGTGTTCCAACACATGCAAAACTCGAGCAGCAGGTCTAGATGGTGTATAGGGCCAGTGATATCTGAACTCTGTATAGGTTGGGAAGAGGCTCGGAGTGGGTTCCAATATATAAATATCCCTCTGTGTGCTGGTGATTATGGAGAATAGAAACAACACCAATCCTTATAAGGTTGTCCCAAAAACTAGTTGGTTTCGATGTGGGAAATTTTTTTAAATGAAGGATCTAATTGATGACATTATTTTCGGAGAAATCTAATCTCGAATGCCCACATCCATTTCTCCTGATTGAGCCTCCTTTGCTTCTATTTAAATGGTGGGTTTAATCACATCAGTATGAATAATCTATGAATCATCTCACACCTTCAACCAAAACACGAATCTCTCCTCACCCATTGTTCTTCTTCTTCAACCCTATGAACCATTAGGCATCAACCCATGAATGCTCCTCCCTTTTCCAAATTCGAAATCATTTTATTCCTTAGATCCATCTCTAAACAAATCCTCAAATAATGCTATGGAAGACAATATTATAATCCGCAAACTTTTGTATTTTGATGATTTTCTTCAACACAATCTCAACTCCCCCCACATGTTTTGAATATATATATATATATATTGTCAATCAATCATAATTGATTATAATTTTACATTAATTATAATTATTTTAACTACTTCATTGGTCAATTTCAGATTTCAATCAGCATCTTTGCTAATTGAAACATGGGATATAACACACACATAGAGAGAGATAGAGAGACATATATCCCTCATTTAACTAAATAATACCCATACCAAATTCTCTAAACTCTCCATTTTTATTCTGCTCGAATTCCAGAAGCCTTAATCTACCGTTCAATCCAAAAACAAGTAAGGGTTTAATTATTTTTTATCAAATAATATTGTTTTTAAAAGATATACATATGTATATATGAATTTACATCAATCTATATAACATAATATTTTCAGATGATATAAGATAAGTGTTTTGTTTTAAATATTAACTTTAATCATATATTTTGTAATGGATTCAATTTTCTTATGATTGATTTCATCAAAACACACACACACTCACACACACACACACACACACACACACATATATATATAAGTGTATACAAAAATATATACATACCTGTTACATCGATTAAAGAATTTTTTATGATAAATATTTTTTTTAAATTTATGTTCCTTATAAATCCCTCATTCATATGGATTTATGTAAGGTATTACTTTATTTTATCAAACTATCTTCATTTTATAATGATTATAATATATGTATGAGAATATATATTACATATATATGTTTATATATATATATACACAAATGATTATATATTTTTAGAAAATATATGATTAGGGTTGATGATTTAATGTCTATGTTTTGAAAGGGAATTATTTATTTTTATCAAAGGGTTTGATTATATTTTCAATATATCATTTTATGTGTTATGATTTATATATGAATATATATAAAAATGTATATCGATTTATTTTAAAAAATAGAAGGTATTATAAATTCAATTTCAATTTTGTATGCAAGGGTTTGAAATTATTATATAATTTTATAGTTTAAATTTTCTGTGTAACATTGGTTTATAAATGATATTTATTATCATTTTATGGGTTAATCCAAAAAAACTATTATTTCATGTGTGAAATTGTATCTACATCCCTTGGCAGGGCAAACATAATCAGGTATGGCCATCATCTATTTTATAAATGACAACCCATGCATTTTTATTTCTAGTATACATTTAATTATTTAGATATTTTTTTGATTTATAAGTAATTATTGTTCTTTGAAACATGATATTCAAATAAAAATTGTTATAAAAACACACGAGAATATGTTGATGACAATTGATCAGAAAGATTTTATTCTTTTAAATAAAATAATATTATGTATGTATTTTTTAAATGTTTTGGGTTAGGATTGAGAAAGGAAGGTCCATAGATAGTGTTTTAAATAATTGTCACACGTATGTTATATGATATTATGGGGAGTGAATTTATAAGTCTTAAGGGAAATTTGTTCCATATGCATTATTACTAGAAACATTATGGTTTTTATTGTAGTCTACCATGTATCCTAAATGACCCATAAGAAATTATTATATCAAATGTGGAATTCCCAAAGATATTTTCAATTTTAATTATTTTGAGAAAATACTGGATTTCTAAATTTATTTATTTAGAATTCAAATGTTTTGAAAATATAATTTTATGTATAAATTTTTATTTTAATTTTTTTTAAATAAATTTATTTATTTTTTAAAACCTCTTACCGGGAATTTCAAATGTTCACCCTACATTTTGAATTCATTTTTATAGGTTTAGATGATTTATCAGTGATGTATTTTTCTATTTTGAGGTGGTGCACACAAGATTATTTTCATTATTTAACTTTATTTTCATACAGTTTTGATGAAATGTAATAGTTATATCTAATTCTCCAAAACCTAGACTGGTAATGTTCTTATATTTTGTAATGTGTTGGGTTATTATTCAGAATTTATTTAAAAAACATTACACTACATGTTTTAGAACCAGCTTCAGGATACTATGGTCTAATTATTTACAATTGGTATCAGAGGGACAGTCTAGATAATTTTGGAAATTAACAACAAATTAAATAAATAATTTATAAATAGCTCCATTATTTTCAAAAATTTATTTTCCTTGATATTTTTAGATGGAAGACAGAAAATCAAAAACCAATATTTTGACCATTCCACATGAGATACATGAAACTATAATGTTAAAATCTTGTTTATAAGTATTCAAGACTTTCACAAATATTCGTTTATCATACAAATATCATCATCAAATATCCAACACTATTTGTATACTATGAATCTTCCAAGGATTGAGATTCATTTATTTTCTCACAGTGCGTGAACAACAGGCATTTTATTCATGTCAAGGAAACTATTTTGAGGGTCTCATCAAATGTTTTACCATGTATGAAAATTTTCAGTCCTTAATGAATTTTAGACAAGCTACGAAAGAGGGTGACCTCCACGTATCTTATCTATACCGAGTCATTAACTTCATTTCAGATGGGAGAATTTATGATTTTAAACTTTTAGAGAATGAGGTAGTGTAGTTGGTTTATATATATCAAGTCCATTTTTATGTCTTCAATATTTTCATCTCTCATGCCTTTTACTTATTTTCTAATTCATGTATACATGAGTTTGACATTAGTTTATTGAGTTGTGTTTGGAAAAATGAAATTGAATAACATAGAACTACAATGTGAATAAGGAAAATAGAGAATCACCAACACTTGGGGAGCAGTTAAAGTTATGAATTACATTTTATAATCTGAATTTGATAATTAATAATAATTACGTTTTTATAGGAAAAATAATATTTAAGTATGAATGAATAATATTGTGGGAATATGTATACTGATGAATTCTGAGGATGCAATTCTTTAGGGGGGGGGGAATGTAACACCCTAAATTAATGATGTAATTGTTTTGTTAATGTATTTTTTTATTGATATTTGTAATAATTAAATAAAAAAATTATTCAGAAAAATAAAAACATGAGATAAATATTTCAATTAATAAAACATTAAAACATTAAAACATTACAATGCCGAAAGATCACAACTATTCCAGAAAACTCATTACAAGACCCAACAGAATAATAGAAACACAAACATGTAAAACAAGTAGACCAAATTTGTAGTTTTCATCCTTTATATTTTACATAATTAATAAGGTTACAGTGAGATGAATAACAAGGACAATAATATTTAGAGAGATGTAGAGCACTATTCTTGTAAGTAGGAAATGCTTTTTTTTTGTTATGGAAATTCCTTAAAAATGTGTCTACAGTTTATGTGATCCTTGTAAAGATATATTTTGGAATTTATTTTTAGTGACCATTGATGATTTTAACCATTGATATTTTTTAATTTTAATATTGGATTATATAAATATTTTAAATGAATTTAAAATAATATATTAAAATATCAGAATTAGTGACATGTAATGTTTAAATTAGTAATTTGATATTACAACCCCAGTTTTGATGAAGATAATTTTATTATTTCCAAAAGAGAATAATATAATAAACTTTTGAAAATTATTTATTTAGCCTAAATAAGTCATCAAAGATTAATAAGTGGATGATTTCTGTTGTCTGTAAAAATTGTTTGTACACAAAACTTTCTAGGGACCCACATAACCGAGTGGAGCCTTTAGGCCAATCCCTCAAGGTCTATGTGGGGGGTACAATATAAGAATATATTGATCAGTAGGTCTAGCCCTTGTTTAAGGTCAGAAATATCCTAACCAGGTATAGGTTAGGCTATGTCCTAGGGCAAGATACCATGTATAACTATCTCTCTATGTGTGCTGGTGATTTTGGAGAATGGAAGTCATTCCCAGACTTATATGGTGGTCCTAGAAACCATTTTTTTTGATGTGGGATGCATTTTAAAACACGGGATCTAATCAGAGTTGTTCATTTTGGACCTTTCTAATGCCAACATCATTCTTCCATTTCTCCTAATCGAGCCTCCTCCGCTTATATTTAAATGATTGGTTTAATCCCTTGAATATGATTCATCTCATAACAATATCATCCCACGAACCAATACCCAAATCTATCATTCTATGTTGTTCTTCTTCATCAACCCTACAAACCAGTAGACATAAACCCATGAATATATAAAAGGATTTACATATATATATATATATGGTTATATATATATATATATATCCATACACGATTATCTATTTTAAGAAAATATAAGATAAGGGTTTATGATTTTTAGACAATGTTTTGAAAGGGGGTTATTTATTTTTATCAACTCGGTTGATAATATTTCTATTTTATCATTTTATGAATAATTATATATATATATATATATATTTATATCGATATATTTTAATAAATAAAAGATATTAGGAATTCATTTTCAATTGTATATGCAATGGTTTGACATTACGCTATCATATTATAGTTTATATTTTATGTTTAACATTGGTTTGTAAATGATATTTATTATGAAGTTATGTGATAATCTAAAACATGATTTTATTTCATGTGTGAAATTGTATCTGAACCCCTAGGTATGTTGCATAATTTGGTATGATCATCATCATGATTATAAATGACATCCCATGTATTTTTTAGATAAATTATTAATTTAATTCTTCATACATTTTAATTATCATTTACAAATTATAACAGTTATTTCAAGCATGGTATTCTACTAACATATATTTTAGAAACTCCAAATAATATAATGATTACATATGATAATAAATATTAGTTTTTTTAAAATTATGTTATATTATGCATGTATTTTTGAATTTATAGGGATTGGATTGAAAAATGAAAGGCCATTGAACTTTTTTAAAAAATATTGGCACTAGTATGTTATGTTATGTTATGGGGAGTAAATCCATATATATTAAGGGAACTTTGTTCTATATGAGTTATTACTTGTAGGATTATTGGTTTTTATGGTTTACCATTTATCATAATGGACCCACCATAAATTATTATGTTAAATGGAGAATTCCCAAACATCTTTTTAATTATAATTATTTTGAGAAAATACATGTTTTTAAAATTTATTTAATTAGAATTCAAATTTTATGAAAATATAATTTTATGTATTTATATTTATATTTAAGAAATGTTTTAATATAATTTATTAATTTTCTAAAAACCCTATATTAGGAATTTTTAAAGATCACCCTATATTTTAAATTCATTTTTACAGGTTTATTAGATTTATTAGTGATGTATTTTCAATGTGGAGGGAGAACACAGAAGATTATTTTGTTTAATTAATTTTATTTTTGTAATTTTTTGATGAAATTTAATATTTGTATCTAATTCTCCAAAACCTAACCAAATAAAGGTCCTATGTTCTGTAATATGTTGTGTAATTATTCTGTTTTTTATAATAAAAAAATTAAACAAAATGATTCAACAATGGATCCAGGATAGTAGGGTCTGGGTCTTTACAATGTATGTATAATACCACGACCCAGACCACTAGGTCTATGCTAGAGATTCATATGACCTCTTTCATGCTTCCTCATACCCAAAGGGTTTCCAACTAGTTGTGAGGTTCTATAGACCGTCAATGGGAAGACTACACCCTTAATATCACTCCATGCACCAATAATAAAAATAAAATATAACAACTCAAAGTAAAAATGTGGAAGAAAGTAAATCAAAAGGAGTACATGTCAAACAATTAAATAAACTAACATTCTCATAGCGTGTCAATCCAACCAAGGTACATATATTAGTAATGAAAATAAAACACAATAATAACAGTCTTGAGTATATCCTGATGTTGACATAGACTCCATGTATTTATCTCATCAATTACCTATCAATATGTACCCTACCTTCACTGGATATATGGTCCTAAAATCTGACCACGCACCACGATTCACATCCAGGGTGTGAGTACTAAACATTGTAAGAATCCCCCAATTCATCCTCAACATAAGGTCACATAATATGTAATAATTTATGAAACTTTTTAATGTAAATTCAAATATAAAAATACAACCACAAAATTGTTGAGTTATAATGCACTAAACAAGACACCAAAAATCACAATGCCACCTACTATAGATTGATTCCAGTAAGGATTTCAGTATTTATCAACTGAGGATTCGTGTTTGAGGAAATGTAACACACCTCACGTTAACAGTGGTCATTACGAGGAATAAAACATGCCCCACCATGATGGTAGACATTATCCTTATATGATTTTAATTATCACATAACATGTTTGATATAATTGGATAACACATCACCCTACATGTAATTATCCCACTTCAACTAGTAGATGATGAATTATTTATTCCCATTCATGGTCTACTCTCACATCTAACAACATAACTATGATCTGACCCATTCCATCAAATTCCCCAAAGTATGTATCCATAATCATATCATTATGCTCCCCCTCGAAGGGGATATATAACCTAAACTAAAAATATTTCACATTATGATACCTAATAAAAATTTCCATAGATAATGAAATATCACATGCAATACATCTCATAACAAGTTATAACAAGGCATATCAAGAACAACACGTAAAGGATATACATAATCATATGAACACAATTATGAAAGGTATCATGGAAACTCAAACACCCACATGAAAACACATAACAAGTATGGGTCATGAATATTAGAAAACATTTCTTTAAAATGTTATATAAAAGGCCCTTCATGGTATGGGGATTCCTACCTCAAGGTTGTTGAAGAAGCCCTCCAAGGTTTATTAAGGAAAGCAAGACCAAACCATACCATACACCCACAAATAACAAACTAACATGTCATGGGTGCATAAATTAGTTTCTTGTATTAAATAAAGTGGATTAAAATGAATAATTGAGAAAATTTCATGTTATTAATGGAATTATAGAAACACAAATCTTAAGGATTGCACCATCAAACCCAATTCTAAGTTATGCTGGGGAAAAGGACTCTAAAACACTAGATCTGTTTTCAATGGGGGAATAAACAATGAATTGTTTCTTAATTCAAGAATAGTTCCTTAGTTCAATCTAAAAACATAATTCCATGATAAAATTGTGAATAGAAAATACATTAAATATCATAATTAATGATAAGTAGACCTCCTGATCATCAATTTAAAATGTATAACCTAGAAAACATCACTATTCTTGAAAAATCAAGCTTTGGTTAAGGAGGTATCGTTGAATCATTTAAACATCAATCTATATACCATGGAATGATCAGTGAATAAAGTTTCTATAATCAAACCACTGTAAATAAGAGCTACCATAAGATGATTGTTTAACACTTACCCAAAATATTTTCATTGAAAATGGTAGATCTTGATCATATTACGAAACATTGTTAAAATACGATTTTCATCATCTATATATGAAGAGAGGGAGAATTATTCATTGGAACATGATAATAAAAATTGATATATCAAATATTTATTCTCATCTCAAAATTATTATGATGAATTTGTTATATATTTAAGAATTAGTCACTGTTATAACCCCTTTGGATTGATTAACACTACAAAAACAAAGAGGATAAAATATGGGGTCTTTGTGGTTAATAGGGAAGGTATATAATTAAAAATAGTGGGTTTTAATTAGGATTAGTATTTAAAAATGTTGAAAACCATGTGAAATTATAAAATTCATGGGTTATTAAATGAACCCCCATATTGGGTGCATTGGCCAATTGATGTACCTCAACAACTAACTAATGTTCCTGATAAAATTTCATGTATTCTGTCTCATCCATCGGCAACCTTATGGATTCCCACCAGTGGGAATGTGGGTTTTCACTTATTTAGAACCACTACTAGCACCACCAGCTATCCTGTGGCTTTATTTTAGCCATTGTGCATCCCACAAGCATAATTTATTTATATATTCAACCCTAGACCCTTGTGCCAAAAAAATAACATCAAAAACTCCCATTTAAGAGAGAGAATTTTGAATAATAGGGAATTTGATTACATATAATTTTATACATTGACAAAATTAAGGATATTAAAAGTATTCTCCTCTAACAACTTCTTTTCCTTGAGATGTACCCGAAGAGGTTCTGCTCAAACAACTCGGGACACTAAGGAAGAACATAATACACTCACTCCTAGGTCTCCTATTGAATCCATATAAGATACCATAGAATCGTGACTAGTGGTACCATCTTCCCTTGAATAAATTTATCTATTCAGTTGAAACTTCTCATTAGGTGTTCCACATATGATGCATTGGGCTCCATCTCAACATCCACGGAGTCGATGAAATGGATAACATCAGTTATGTACCATAAAATTTGACACAAATGAAACAAATTATACATTAATAATTAGTGATAAGAATGGTTTGGATGGAACACCACTATCCCAAGCTCCTTAGGGATCTCAAATGGTCCACTATAGTGATATTATATCTTCCCATGCATCCTAAAATGTTTATGGCCTTACTTAGGAGTCACTATTAGAAAAAATTGATCGCCTATTGTGAACTACAAAGGTATAATATGTTGGTTAATATATGAATCTTTTTCAGTCTCGATCTATGATCAATCTATTCTGAATTAACAGCACTCTCTCATTGGTCTCTTGTACCATTGTGTACATCGTAATTACTACCTCACCAACCTCATTCCAATAGAGTGGTGAACGACATAGCTTATCATATAGAGACTCATAAGGTTACATATGAATTGAAGGATCTTAACTATTTTTGTATGTAAACTCAAGAAGGGATAAGTTTTTATATGAAGCTCCATCAAAGTCTCAGATTCATGATCAAAGCATATCCTCCAATATCAAAATCACCCCATCATACATTTCATATGGATGAGGATTGTATGTTGTACTCAATCTTGTATTTTTACCACTATATATTCTTATAATCCATACAAAAAACGATAAAAATGGATCTCTATTATATATGATTCTCTAGGAAACTCTATACAAGCATAATATATTAATAAAATAAATATTTCATACCTTTTAAAGTAATTGTGTCTCACAGATTGACAATAAATGATCAATTTTCATCCACAAATCAAAAATCACACAAACAGTGTCATAAATCCTCTAGGTATTCATTAATACCATCAAAACGTCCCTTGTAATTTCCTCCTACTTAAACATTGGAATAGTAAGTGGATGGAGAGGTTTACCTATATAATGGTGCTAGGACTTTATCCTAGGGTAGGTAATGAACAGAGAAACAAATCCAGTAATGTCCCTCTTCATCACAAGACTCCGGAACTCCAACCTAAAGTCATGATACATCTTTTACACTCCATGATACACATCCCAACTAGATTTATATAAGCCTCAAACTAGATCTTACCTCACAAAACATGGTCTAAAAGACTCCCATAAATGAGGATCACATCTTCGTTGTCCAATGACCACCTTTGAGTAAGGACAATGAAAGTAACATATTCCCACATCGCAACACACTAAATGATTATCTTTGATACCTCCATAACCTTTGACACTACTGAATATATGAACACCAATATAGACCACATTATAGATCATTGATCATTGAAATTATATAGTTCTAGGTACTTATTAAGATCATCAGGTACCATTTTTCATTCAAAGGTTGTTCACCAAGGTCAGATGATACCTACATCTTATTAATAAGAGTGTTTTTAATCACAAAAAATTTACCTCGTATATATGTAGTCTCAATGGAAAAAAACCAATAGATACTATACCTAGAACATGCTCCTAAAATTTATTTCCATATATGTAATGATATAATAAAGGATTTTAAGTTTAGTGTAGAAGAAAACCTCTCACTAAATAGATAATGTTTCCAACACTTTAATGTATGGACTACCACTGTTAGCTCCAAGTCATTGGTAGGTTTGTTTCTCTAATAAGGTTTTAGTTAATGTGACCTAGAATCTACTACCCACTTCTCCTAAATTAGTAAATCTCCAAAACCAACTCTAAATTCATTAAAATACACAACATAACAGATCAAAGGATATAGAAGGATCAACAATATATTTGTAGTCAACCATTATGTTATCTTAATAAATGAATATTCATACTAGTTTGATAACATAAAATTGACTCCCTTCTTCAACAGTGCGGACATGGGTGATAATATATAATATAATTATTTGATAAAACATCAATATTATCCCCCCAAATTTATAAATATTTTGATCTAAATCATTTACAATGGCATGTCTAGAACATCACTACCTCAATTTTCAATAGGTCCAAAAATATACCTAACTCAAACACAACATGTCCCAAGAAAATCACCTATGAAATCCAAAAGTTATACTTTGACAACTTAGTATAAATCCATTTTGACTTAAGTGCGCATGAAAATATCTCATGATGTCTAGAATGTTTCTCTAGGGTCATTAAGTATATGATGATTTCATAAATGAACACCATAGTGATCAAGTATGGATATGGGTGGAAGATATTTCTGAAGAGATCCATGAACACTATAAGTGCATTGGTATATCAAATAAACATCAACAAGTACTCTTATAGTGAAAACCAACTCCGAATATCCAAATTCATGATGTAATACTCTCAGACCTTTAATTGTTCATAGCTCGATTGGAGATCAATATTAGAAAACAATTGTGTATTTAATAAGAAATTGATGATATCATGAATCATAGGAAAAAGATATATATTCATCACTATAATAAAATTAAACTTGTTTTAATCTATGAAACGTTAAAGAATACCATCCACCATGTATCACCCCAATCTTCCATGGTACACTTCTCTTTTAATAATACAGTATCGTGTGTTGTACACAACTTCGAGTTCTAACACACACCACAACCAATCAAATGAGCTGTTATGAACAGTATTACCCCCTTATGAAATTTTATAATTTTTATCATTCAAAATGGACTTAATTTTTGGATTATGAATATTGAAAATATCCTAGGGTGAAGTTTTGGTATTTTTCTGAAAACTTTCAATTTTTCATGAATAGTGAAAAACACTGAGTCATGGATTAAAATTGAATTCTTATTTAAATAATTAATTATTTTATTTAAATTCAATTAATGTCAAAATGGATACATAATACCTATATATGTTCAATGTAATTCATTGGAGTTAGTTTAGAATCATTTTAGATATATAAAAATTTTATGAAACTTTTCACCGTCTTTTACCCACCTCCTAGGATAACTTGGAAATTGACATTAAACATAATTTTACCTCTTCTGTGAGTGAAATTTCGAAAATTTGAGAGACACGGTTAATATCAAGGAGTAAAATGTGGTTAAATAAGATAAAAATATTTTTTTGTGAAAAGTAACTTTTTACTTTTATTTACCACAGTTAAAAGTAAATAGAGTAATTAAGGGTAAAGATGATATTAATATGACCCTAACACATGTACTAATTCTATTGGACAAGTTTAACTCAACCAAAAACAACCTTAGGAATAAATTATTTTCATTTAGGAGCACTTGGATTAGATTAGGACATTTATTATTATTTAATTCATAGAAGTGTTAAAAGAGTAAAAATCAAAGTTTAATTACAAAAATATTTTAATATAGGGTTATACATAAGATAAATTAGATTATAAATATTCATTATAAATCTAAAAATATTTCCTACATAATGGTATTTTATTTATAATTTTTAGAAAATAAATAATTTAATTCATTTATGACACAATGGTGATGTAGTAATTACCTAATTAATGAAATATTAAAATAATTGATATTATAAATATGAAAATAAATGTTATTTTAGACTTTTTATGAATTCCACAAAATTTATAGGTTAATATGACATATTAATATTTATTATATAAATTTTTTTCGAAGTAATAATGTTGTTATGAAATTATCAAATACCAAATACTCAATAGTGTCAAAATTGATATAAAATAGTATTTAATACAATTTTATATTATTAATGGATATTATTTTCTTAAAAATATAAGGATCAGAAAAATTAATTATATCATGATAGTTGTATCATTAATGGACCGCATGGGGGTCTCTTGGATATATATAGTATGTTTATTAACTATATAATAAAAAATTCAAAGAGACATGGTAAATGTCAAACTATTTAACGACGAGTTAAATATAAATGATAAGGTTAATATAGTTACCCAAACCAATCTAAAATCTATTGGATGAAAGCAGTTCTACCCATACCCACCTTAGACTTTAAATAATCCACACTGGATTCATTATAAACCAAATATGAATTTATTCTAAATTAATACTTTAATTTTTTCCTAAAGAGCCCCTCCCCCCCCCCCCTTATAAAAGGGAACTACTTATAACCAACTCTTCATACCTTAAAAACACTTTTTGTTCAGCCAACCACTGCCCAAATACACTCTCAACTATCCTCCCTTCATCCTAGAGGCCTTCCATTAGTCATAAATCTATCTTAAGGATCCCTTTTGATCAAATCAAAAGGAAGAACCCGAAGAAGAGTTAAAGTGTTCACCACCCTCTTTCAACTTCCTTTCTTCTTCAACATCTTCATTATTTGTTATTCCCATTCTAAAATAATAACTCTTTTATATTATATATACTGTGATGTTATTATAAATATGGTACAACCGTATTCATTATTCTATCCATCCTTTGAATGACATGTCACCATACGTGCGTACGTACGTCTTACCGTCTCCACGTTGTGGTGCAATTGTTATTCAAAACTTTATTATTTGGATGGTTATAATAATTATGTGTAATTCTTGTAAATAATAAATAAAACATGATAATTATTCTGTATATATGATATAATATCCATTTATTTATTATTTTAATATCAAAAAAGTGATATTGTCACTCGTGCGTACGTACCGACTACTGTTTCCACGAACGCCATGAGATCCATTCCCCACCGCATCCATTCAAGTCTAATTCTCATTTGATGATTAAAAATAATTATTAAGGACTTGATATCATTCTGGATATGAATTATATACAACCTATCCATAAAAACATATCTTATTTAACAAAACATATAAAAGAAAACGAGTAAGTTAAAACCCGAAACAATGATAATACTAAGATATTATTAACAAAGTAATGTTAAAATATCATATATGATATCATATTAATGTATATGATTATTGAATAATTTAATAAAAATTATTTCACCATTATATAGGAGTATAACCTACACTCATCCAAGGAAATGTACAAGGTAAGGGTTTATTTCACAATCTCTTCATTATCCGAGGTTGTTTATACGTAATAATCCACAAGGACCTTTTTATTATCCACATCCATGTTTCTTAAAAATTTATTTCAAATCATTATTACTATTTTACAGACTATGGTTTAAATTCATTTGTACCCTTGTTGACATTTTATAAGATGTTTATAAAGGGATCTTTCTGTCATTTTCCAAACAAGGTCCTTTTTAACATTATTGACCGAATTAAGGTAAGAATGTCTTTTTTAACTTATACGGCGGGTGCAGCTATTTTCCACCATTATAAAATCGTTGAAGCTTCCCTTACAAGATTATAAAATATTTTCAATGTAAATGTTTTATTTTATAATTATGTGACTTTTAAATGATTTAAAAAATAGATATTTCTCTCAAATAGTTTTGATTTCATCTATGCCATCATCATTTGATGGATTTAAGTTTATTTGAATGTGATTTATTATGATACAAAACTTCCATATTTTATTGAAGGTTTGGTGATATGTTTGACTGTGGATGTGTTATTTTTTTACCGTTCATGGTTTATTGATAAGGTATGGACATTTTTTATGCTTGTTTTAATACGAATTTTTATTTTATGTTTAAACTTGTTCATATGAGGAATGCATTGATATTAATAAATGACGGGTGAATCCCTCTATAGCTCCTCGATGCATCGGTAGGTATCATGAGAAAAACTAGGGTCTTGGCACAAGGCCATGACAAAATATTATATGTAGTCTTGGCACCAGGCCTTGACTATGTGGTTATAATAGTCTGGATTATGCATTCCATCATTTTGAAAGTGGTTATTGATATTGAAAGTGATTATTCAACTAGTAGAATATCCATGTGAATAATTAAATGGAATTATTTCATTTTATGTCTGCCATATTATGGTGAATTTCTTGTTTAAAAGGCTTTTGTTTTAGTCATTAATTTTCTTAAATGTTTATGCTTATTTATAAAAATTTCCGCTATATTGTTATCCTTACTGTGAATTTGAGCTCACCCATTTCTATGTTTTATTTTTCCCATGATGTGAAGATGTATTTTATGAATGACCTGCAGGGATAGAATAAGGGTATATGAGTGTGGAGACAAGATGTTGTTGTAGATTTCACTTTATGATGTAATGTAAACTTTATGAATGTATCTAGTATTTCCAAAGCTACTAAACTAATCGGTCTTTCGATATTTGATATTTGGCGATCATGACAACGTTTTGTAATAATGAAACGACTCTAGGTAACTAGGCTCGGGGTGTTAAAGTTTGTATCAGAGGAAGTTTAGTACAAACCTTGGAAGCCAGATTTAGATAAATTATGATTAGAGCACATAGACCTAAGATGGAATTTGAGGATTATTATAGAAGAACTTCCAAGAATATTGGTATTGTAGAGATTTTATGAGTTTTCTGAACAATGAATCCCTGTCTAGATAAGATCAGGTGGAGGCGGCTCTAGAACAGATGTACCTTGTGGTAAAACCTGAAAACACCACTTTGAGCTAGACTCGAACGAGAACAGGTGCACAACAACGGGCCTTGCTGCACTCTTGGTTAAGACACTCCCGGGTGATATGCTTAGGATAATTCTCATTTTCTTTACAGAACATTATGAAGGGTTTATGAGTATATACTTCATAAAAGAATTTTTTTTACGATTATGGATTATATCCATAAATAGATTAATTTATGTTAAGTGTTTTACAATTATGGAATTATGTATTTTGATTCATAAACTGATCTAGTTTATGCCATTGTTTAGAAATGGCCCCAAGTGGAAGAAATGGAAATAGTATCAATGCACATACTCCATGTAGGGATTTCCCTCCTCCTAAATATAATTATAGACAAGATGGTGATACAACTGGTGCTGATTAGCTAATCACCGTACTTGGACAACTCACTCAGGCTATGAATAATAACCTTAAGCGTATGGAGCACCTTGATCCGCAGCATGGATGATCAATGTTAGATCGCTTCATGAGGAAACAACCACCTACATTCAATGGGAGTACAAATCCTTTAGTAGCTGAACAATAGATAAATTCCAAAGAGAAAATATTCCATGCCTTGGGGAGTACTGAATGGGAAGAAGTTATCATGGCAGTTTATCGCCTCAATGGAGATGTTGATCAATGGTGATCAATTAATCAAAATAAGAAGGAAGATGATGATGTATAAAATATTGAATGGAAGGAGTTCAAATAGATTATCTTAGAAAAATAATTTCCTCATGACCATCAAGCAGATTTGGAAAGGGAATTTCTAAGACTGAGACAAAAGGAGGATGAGAATGTCGCAAAGGATGAGGATAACTTTACAAGGTTAACAAGGTATGCTGGAGATTATACACGTAACCCAAGAAGTAATATTGATCGTTTCTTTGATGGGTTAAAACCATTTCTTCTTCGAGAATTTGTGTCACAATCCTTCTCATCATACGAAGATATTGTCTTATGTGCTATCAAGACAGAAAAAGAATTCTCTAAGTCTTACGACTTTAATGCAATGAAAGAGAAGAATAGATATGCTGAACACACTAGAAATGGAAATAAAGGGAAGAAGGGAAAAGTTGAATATCCACCCTATAGTAAATGTGGGAAGAAAAACCCTGGTACTTGTTTGAAGAGAATGGAAGTCTGTTACAAGTGTGGTGAAAAATCCCACCAAGATCGTGATTGTAAGCAGAAGAAAGAAGCTACCGATGTTCAATGCTACAACTATAGGGAATGGGAAATTATGCAAATGAATTCCCTAAGCGTCATGGGAACATACCTCAGAAAATTACAAGGGTTCAAGGCCAAGCTTATGTTATCACTACTACTGAGGTAGAAGCTCTGAAAGACGTGGTGGTAGGTAATTTAATGGTTTCCTCAAGTGTAGAAAATTCTTTATTTGATTCTGGATCATTGCATTGTTTCATATCTTCGTAGTTTTCTAAGAAAATTAGAAATTTACAATTTTATTTAACAAGGGATTTGTCAGTCAAAACTCTTAAGGGATGTATCATTGCAACAATGTTTTGTGAATCAGTCCCCATTAGAGCACATAAATTTTCTTTATCTGTGGATCTCCTTGTCATACCTATAATTGAATTTGATATAATCTTCGGTATGGATTGGATTTCAGACCATGATAAAAAATTTATTGTAAGAAGAATGTGGTTACTATTTTTTATGATGATGATAAGGAACACCTCATAATTAGAGAGGATTCATCACCACAAAATTCTTACCTAGATCCACCCCTAGTAGCTCAACTAAATTCAATTATTGGGGAGGAACAGAATGAAAGGACTGTTGGTGAGGAAATGAATGTTCAATTTGAGGATGTACCAATTGTGAGAGAATTTGTTGATGTGTTTCCAGAAGATTTACCTGGACAACATCCAGAATGAGAAATTGAGTTTTCCATTGAGTTAATTCCTGGTTCAAGGCCTATATCGAAGACCCCTATTAGAATGGACACTATGGAATTAGTTGAACTAAAGAAACAACTATAGGAATTGAGTAATATAAGATTTATTCACCCTAGTGTTTTTCCATGGGGATCCCCTGTCCTTTTAGTTATAAAGAAATATGGATCTATGAGGTTATGTATCGACTATAGGGAAATAAATTATATAACAATAAAGAAAAAGTATCCCCTACCTTTAATTGATGATTTATTTGACAAATTGCATGGACCTAAATACTTTTCTAATATTGACCTTCGATCTGGATACCATCAGTTGTGTGTGAAGAAGGAATACATTCCGAAGACAACATTTCGAACCAGATATGGGCATTATGAGTTTACAGTAATTCCTTTGGGGATGACTAATGCACCCTCTGTTTTCATGGATCTAATGAACATAGTTTTCAAGGAATATCTCGATGATTTTGTAGTGGTATTTATTGATGATATCTTGGTATACTCCAAAATCTATGAGGATCATGAAAATCAATTGCACATTTTCCTGAAGACTCTTAGAAGACATGAATTATATGGGAATTTTAGAAAGTTTGAATTATGGCTTCAAGAAATTTCTTTTCTTGCCCATATTGTCTCTAAGGAAGGAATCTTTATTGATCCTTCTAAGAAAAGAGAAATCCACGAATGGCCAGCACCGATTAGTATAACCGAGGTACATAGTTTTATTTGCATAGTAGGTTATTATCGGTGTTTCGTTTAGAACATTTCTTGGTTGGCTAACCCATTAACGAAGCTCACACGTAAAGGGGTTAAATTTGTTTGGAAAAAAGAGTGTGAAGAATGTTTGGAAGAACTTACGATAAGATTAGTCAATGCTCATATATTGACTCTACCATCAAGGAATGATGGGTTTGTTCTTTATAGTGATGCATCGAATAAAGGACTTGGTTGTGTCCTTATGCAAGATGATAGTGTTATTTCCTGTGCATCACGACAGCTAAAAATTCATGAGAAAAACTATCCTACTCATGATCTTGAGTTAGCTGCTATAATATTTTCTTTGAAGATATGGAGACATTATCTCTATGGAAAAAAATCTGAGAGTTATACTGATCACAAGAGATTGAAATATATTTTCTCACAGAAAGAACTCAACATGATGAAAAGGTTATGGCTTGAACTACTCATGGAGTATGATTGCATGATACACTACCACCCAGGGAAGGAAAATAAGGTGGATGATGCTTTGAGTGGAAAAGATTATGGAGTTTGGATCATGATGAGAATTGGAAGGGATCCTATTTTCTTGGATCTAGTGAAGATGGATATGGGAATCAGCATGGAAGGTGAAACATCAATTATTTTTCAAATGGTTGCCAAACCATATTTACTAGAAAGGATTAAGAGTTCTCAGACCAATGATGAAAAATTTCAAAAGAAGATTAAAGATGTGAATGATGGGAGATTGAGAGACTTTGTGTATGAAGAAGGAATTTTGATATTTGGGAAGAGACTTTGTGTTACCGATATACCTGATCTGACAAGGGAATTGTTAGATGATGTTCATAGTTCAAATTTCCCAATACACCCTATGTGCACCAAAATGTATAGAGATTTGAAGGAAATTTTTTGGTGGGACAACATGAAAAGGGAGATTCCAAATTTTGTGTCACAATGTATGGTTTTTCAATATGTGAATGCTGGAAGGAAACATCCTGGAGGAGTCATGCAACATCTTCCCATATCGGAGTGGAAATAGGATAATATTAGATGGACTTAGTCATGGGGCTACCAAAGACTCCTCAAAGGAATGATGCAATATGGGTTATTGTCGACCGTCTTACCAAGTCATCACATTTTCATGCTATAAGGGATGATTTACCACTTGAACGCCTTGAATGAATATATATTAATGAAGTTGTGAGACTTCATGGAGTACCACTATCAATTGTTTCTGATCGTGATCCCGGTTTTACTTCAAGATTCTGGAAGAGTCTTCATAAGGCCTTGGATACTGAACTTCATTTGAGCACTGCCTACCACCCACAAACAGATAGACAATCAGAACGAACTATTCAAACCATAGAAGACATGTTGAGATCTTTCTCACTTGACTTTCAGGGTATGTGGTATCAATATTTACCTATGGTAGAATTTTCCTATAATAATAGCTTTCATTCAAGTATTCGGATGGCACCATATAATGAATCGCACACCAACCTATTGGGATGATGTTGGTGAAATAAAACATGTAGGCCCAGAACTGGTGGAGGAAACTATGGAAAAGGTGAAGGTAATCCAAATCCACATCAACGCAGCTCAAAGTAGGTAGAAGAGCTATGCCGATAATCGAAGGAAGGATTTGGAATTTCAGTTAGGAGATCATGTTTTCTAAAAGGTATCTCCATGGAAGGGAGTTATATGTTTCGGTAAGAAGGGTAAATTGAGTCCCAGGTACATCGGACCTTTCAAAATTCTAGACCAAATTGGGCTTGTAGCTTACTGTTTGGCATTGCCGCCAGGTCTCTCCAAAGATCATGATGTGTTCCACGTATCATTGTTGATAAAATACATGTCTAACCCAATGAATGTACTCACCTATGAGGATGTAGAATAGGAACCTGATTTGTCTTATTGAGAAGAGTCCATCAGGATTCTTGATACTAGAAAACAAGTGCCAAGAAACCGGACGACTCATCTGGTAAAAGTTCTATGGAGAAACCATAAGATAGAAGAGGCAACGTGGGAACCCGAGGAACTTATGATGAAGAATCACCAAAGTCTTTTCATGCGGTAGTATTCTAGAATTTTCAAGGACGAAATTATTTGAAGGATGAGAGAATGTAACACTCCAAGATTCCACGGTATGCTTCTCTTTGAATAATACAGTAGTGTGTGTTGTACGCAAGTTCGAGTTTTAAAACACATCACAACAAATCAAACTAGCCGTTATGAATAGTAATACCCACTTTTTGAAAATTTATAAATTTTATCATTCAAAATAGGCTTCATTTTTGAATTCAGAATATGGAAATTATCCTAGGGTGAAATTTTATTATTTTTCTGAAAACATTCAATTTTTGATGAATATTAAAAAACACTGAGTCATGGTTTAAAACTGAATTTTTATTTAAATAATAATTTATATTATTTAAATTTAATTAAGGTCAAAATTTATACATAATACCAATATAAGTTCAATGTAATTCATTGGAGTTAGTTTAGAATCATTTTAGATATATAAATTTTTTATGGAACTTTTCAACGTCTTTTACCCACCTTCTATGAGAATTTGGAAATTCACATAAAACTTAATTGTACTGCTTCTGTAATTGGAATTTCGAAAATCCGAGAGACATGGTTACTATCAAAGAGTAAAATGTGGTTCAATAAGATAAAAATAATTTTTGGTGAATAGTATCTTTTTACTTTTTTATACCACATTTAAAAGTAAATAGGGTAATTAAGGGTAAAAATGATATTAATATTACCCTAACACATGTCCTAATTTTATTGGACAAGTGTATCTCGACCAAAAAAAACTTTAGGAATAAATTATTATCATTTAGGTCCACTTGGATTAGATTAGGACATTTATTATTTTTTAATTCAAAGAAGAGTTAAAAGAGTTAAAATCAAAGTTTAATTACTAAAACATTTTTAATATAGGGTTATACATAAGATAATTTCGATTAAAAAACATTCATTAGAAATATAAAAAGATTTCCTACAAAATGGTATTATAATTATAATTTTTAGACATTAAATAATCTAATTTATTTATGAAACAATGGTGATAAAGTAATTACCTAATTAAAGAAATACTAAAATAATAGATATTATAAATATGAGAATAAACAGTAATTTGAGACTTTTTATGAATTTCACTAAATATATTGGTTAATATGAAATATTATGATTGTTTATATAAATTCTTTTTGACGTAATAATGCTGTTATGAAATTATCAAAAACAAAATACTCAATAGTGACAAAATTGACATAAAAGAGTTTTTAAAACAAATATTATATTATTAATTGATATTATTTTCTTAAAAATCTATGGTTCGGTAAAATAACATATATAATGATAGGGGTATCATTAATGTACCACTTGGGGGTATCTTGGATGTATATATTATTTTTATTAACATTATAATACAAAAATACAAAGATACGTGGTAAATGTCAAACTATTAAACTAAGAGTTAAATATAAATGATATGGTTAATATAGTGACACAAACCTGTATAAAATATATTGGATGAAATGATTTAGACCCATACCCACCATAGAATTTGAATAATACACTTTTGAGCCATTATAAACTGAATATTAATTTATTATAAATTAATACTTTAAGTTTTTCCTAATGAGTCCCTCCTCCCCCTTATAAAAGGGAACCACTTCTAACAAATTATTCATACCTTCAAAGACTTTTGGTTCAGCCAAACACTGACCAAATACCCTATAAACTATCCTCCCTTAATCCTAGAGTCCTTCCATTTATCATAAGGCCAACCTAAAGAGCCCTTTTGATCAAATCAAAAGGAAGAACCCGAAGAAGAGGTAAAGTTTTCCCCACCCTCTTTCAAGTTCTTTTCTTCTTCAACATCTTCTTTCATTGTTATTCACATTTTAAAATAATAACTCCAGTATCTTATATATACTATGATGTTATTATAAATGTTGTACAACCATATTAAGTATTCTATCCATCCTTTTAATGACATGTCACCATACGTGTGTACGTACGGCTTACCGTCTCCATGTCGTGGTGTAATTGTTATTCAAAAAATTAGTATTTGGATGGGTATAATAATGATGTTTCGTTCATGTAAATAATAAATATAACATGATAATGACTCTGTATATATGATATACTATCCAATTATATATTATTTTAACATCAAAAGAGTGATATTGTCGCTTGTGCGTACGTACGGACTACCGTCTCCACGAATGCATTGAGATTCATTCCACATCGAATCCATTCAAGTCTAATTCTAATTTGATGATTAAAAATAATTATTAAGGACTTGATATCATTCTGGATATGAATATGATACAACCTATACATAAGAAACACGACTTATGTAACAATACATATAAAATAAAACGAGTAAGTTAACACCCGAAACGACGATATGACTAAGATATTATTAACAAAGAAATGATAAAAGTTAATATATGATATCATATTAAAGTGTATGATTATTGTATAATTTAATAACAATTATTTAACCATTATACAGGAGGTTAACCTACCCACAACCCAGTAAAAGTACAAGGTAAGGGTTTATTTCACAATCGCTTCATTATCCGAGGTTGTTTATACCTAATTATCTACTGGGGCCTTTTTATCATCCACATATATGTTTTTAAAAATATATTTCAAATAATTATTAATATTTTATATACTATTTTCTAAAGTCATTTATACCATTGTTGAATTTTTATAAGAATTTTATAAAAGAATCTTTCTGTCATTTTCCAAACAAGGTCCTTTTTGACATTTTCGACAGAATTAATGTAAGAATGTCTTTTTTAACATATACGGTGGGTGCCACTATTTTATGCCACTATAATATCATCTAAGCTTCCCATAATAGTTTATAAGAATATTTTCAAAGTGAATTTTATATTTTATAATTATGTGACTTCTAAATTATTAAAAAAAAATTGATATTTCTCTCAAATAGTTTTGATTTCATCTATGTCCACATCCTTTGATGGATTTTAAGCTTATTTGAATGTGATTTATTATGATACAAAACTTCCATATTTTATTGAAGGTTTTGCGATATGTTTTAATGTGGATGTGTTATTTTTATACCAATCATGGTTTATTGATAATGTATTGACATTTATTGTTCTTGTTTTAATATGAATGTCCATGTTATGTTTAACCCTATTTATATGATGAATGCATTGGACTTAATAAGTGATGGGTGGAGCACGCTATAGCTCCTCGATGCATCGGTAGGTCTCATGAGACAAAATAGTTTCTTAGAATAGGGCCTTGAAAAAATCTTATTTGTAGTCTTCACACAAGGCCTTGACTATGTGGTTATGATAGTCTGTCATTATGCATTCTATAATTATGAAAGTTGTTATTGATATTTCATGTGATTATTCAACTGGTAGAATATACATGTGAATAAGTAAATGGAATTATTTCATTTTATGTCTTCCATTTTATGATGAAGTTCATGTTTAAAAGGATTTTGTTTTAGTCATACATTTCCTTAAATTTTTATGCTTATTTATGAATATTTCCGCTATATTTTTATCCATACTGGGCATTAGATCTCACCCCTTTCTATGTTTTATTTTTCCCAGGATGTGAAGAAGTATTTTATAAATAACCTTTAGGGATAATATAAGGGGATATGAGTGTAGAGACAATATGTTGTTTTAGTTTTCACTTTATGATGTAATGTAAACTTTATGAATGTATCTAGTATTTCCAAGGCTACTAAACTAATCGGTCATTTGAGATTTGATCTTCTATGATCATGCCAATGTTTTGTAATAATGAACCGACTCTGGGTAACTGGGTCGGGCATTACACACCATCTTGGATATAAATATGGGTGCACCCTAAGATATTGTACCTATCATGATAAATCATTTTTTCTCCAATTCGTTTAGTTTCACCGTAATCTTATTCAACTAGGACGATTCCATATGATAAGTTCATTGCAAAATAGACTGAACACCAAACATGGGATCTAAATCGAACTCAAATCCACTATCAAGGGGTTGTCCTTTGAATACACCTAGGAATAGATCCTAAAAAAAGACCCACAACTTGAGGACAATATCAGGGGACCTTTATTGATCGTACTAAAGGATCCTAGCCTACAATCTACACTATGATTTTCCTAATCCATCTCCAGTCTAGATCAACTCCACCTACTCCCATTTACAATTATTAAATTATCACCAACCAGTTGTTCCTACATCACAAAAGAAATAATTTCATTACATAACATTTCATATATTAAAAAAATATCTGATATTATATTATTATTGGATAATGCGACAATGGTTTAGTAGATATTTCCACACCATTTGGATAATTGTTTCCTAACTAAAACCCAACAGTGGTATCAGATCCAAATCCATTTCATTTAAATATAAAAAAAAAGAACTAAAAAACTATATGATAAAATTATTACGGTTTAGGGTGATATTCATAATCATGATGTGATTAAATAAATAGAAGTGATTTATGAATAATTTATCAAAACAAATCACCATTTTAGAAAAATCAAAATAGAAAATGTTTTCTTGAAAATTGAGCAACATCAAAATATGTTTTACATGTTGTTTTTTATTAGAAATAAGTGATGTTATTTATAGGAATTAAATATATACATATATAAAATCATGAAATGACTATATAATACTATTTCATATTTTTAAAATATTTCTTTTAAATACTCTTAATGAAATATCCTCGATAGAAGGAACATGACATATTATTCATTCATAAACTTATTTCACATGTTAATACCTATTCCAGAGTGAATACATAGAAGGATTATTTTTATGAGTTATTAGAATAAATATGTTTTAAAAATATTCATGGTGTTGTTCCAAATCTGAAGGTCACATTGGAACATTCCGAAATTTATTTTAGTGGACGAGATCTAAGTTTGAAATTAATTTAAAAGTTTTTATGTATAATTATATTATAATGGGTTAATGTTATAATTATAAATAAATTAATAAATTATTTATAAATTTTAAAAATATATTATTATATTAAAGTGTCTATATTGTTTTATGAAATGTTTATAAATTATTATATGAATTTTTTATTATAAATGCATTATTTTAGTAATTTATTTAAACTAAACAGAAACTAATTTCTTGGATTTAATCCAACATTTAAATACAAATAAAATAATGATACTAAAATATTTTTTTACTCTATTAATATCATGTTATTATTAATTATTTGTTTATTATTCATATATATAAATGGATTATATTATGAATAGATATATGTTTTATTTAAAATTATTTAAGCTACTTGTTTTAAATTTCATACCAATCATTAATGAATTTCATGTTAGGTTTGGAAAATGATTTATTTCATCCAATACTATTCTTAGTTATTGGGATATAAATAAAAAATGTATATATAATTATAATTTCTATAATTGGTGTTAGGATTATATTGTAATTAAGATCTCTCTAGAGTATTGATTTATGGATTTAGGGAATTTGGATTGGAATTCCCAGTGGCTTTGGAGTTTTAGATATTCCTTAAATATGTGTGGGTTGATTACCTATCTCACCATAATTTCTACTGAGAATATTTTTTTCATATGAGTTTGAAAATTTATATGAAATTTTTCATATAACTTCTGCATTATATTTATTTCAACATGTGTATATATAATTATAATTTTTTCTTCAAGTTCAAAAAAGTTAACATTTTTAAAGTGTTACACATTAATGAGTTTGTGAAATATATATTTGGATTATGTTATTTGAAGTAGAATATAATCATTAAAATCATACATTTAATGAATACATGATATAAAGTGGTGATATATTATAGAACCCCTCAAAAATATAATGTGTTAGATTCCTTCCAAATTGAACACATTTAGAGACAATGATTATTTTGTAAAGTAAACTGTAAGGGCCTCTGGATTATCTTTTTTAACACATGAAGGATGTTAGAATTTGAGATTGCAGGGAACCATATTCTATTGGTATCTTTAAATTATACTAATCATGGTTACAATTAATGTCATGTAACTAAATAACTATATTTGAATAATCATATGATGGATTTCATAAATAAGTTTCATAATGAACTATATAGGAGTCATATATAGTATTTTTGACATATTTTCTACCTAAATTAATATGTTATGATAGATGAACTAAAGGGGATTCAATGATTATATGAAAAAAGGAACTTTTATTCTTATAAATATGATGCATTTTAGAAAAGATCACCATTTTCATGGGAGAATACTTATGAAAGTCAATAATAAATATATGTAATAATTTTAAGTCATGAAATCAAAGATTATATTATAGATAAAATGTAATAATTATTAAACATATAGTATAAACTTAATGTAAGAAACTTATTATAATATTCTATTAACATTAGAATTTTATAAATAAAGTATAAAAAATGTAAGGGAGAAACCCCTTCCTAAATAATAAAATGGGAAATTATCCACTAATTTAATCTAGATTATTATAAAAAGAATTAAAAGTATTTTTAGACTTATCTACTATAATGATTATATCCATGGAACCTATGTTATAAAAGAAACATGATAACATGGATGTGTTAATGATGAATGATAACCAACATATTATATATCAAGAATAATTTATTAATAAAAGATATGATGTTTCAGAGGAATTTTTTAGATGAAAAATAATTAAAGGAATTTTTCATGCACTCATTATTTCAATATTATTTGGTATATTAATGAATTATAGAGGATTTAATCTTCATTAATGTTAGGTCATGGTATAAAAATTTTAATGAAATATTAGAATAAGGGAATTAAACTATAATAACTTGAAACATGAACTAAAACTCAGTAAATACAAAGTACATGGGTTCCAGTTGAATATATTGAAGAAAGAATAAGTATATAAAATAGAATACTGCTAAGAGAGATTAATCCATTGTCTTTTAGCCGTTTATTCTTAATATAATCCAAAACTAGATTATCATATTTATACACTTGTGATATGCACCAATTAATACTAATTAGATAAATTAGGCACCATTCTTACCTTACTATAAAGATACAAAAAGGCATTGGGATTTTAGATCAGGGAAGGTGAAATAAATCCATTGAGTCAATAATATTCTTATAGTGGTCCATATATTTAGGATAGTGAATGATTCTTTAAGCCTCCAGATATTTACTCACTACATTTAGACTTCAGTAATTTGATTCAGTATTATATACAATGTGATATCTGGAACCTTCAACATACAGATAAACTTATTTGAAGTCCATGAACTTCTTATAGACCACATTGGATGATGTTTAGTGTAATGGATAATGGTGGTGAATAGTGTATCAAGTGTGATGGGTGAGGTAGTGGAATCCACTACTGATAGGTGAAGTAAATAGATAGATTATTATAAATTGCGGAGGTCTGTGTACCCTTTTTGATTCGATGAACAACTATATAAAATTATGTGTGACTAGATACTCATATTATATTTTTTGAATTGGGTATAATTTATGGATACTTAGATATAATGTTTCATATTATTTTAATTATTATGATGAAAAATAGTTTTCCGCATTATCATATGGATGTAGGATGAAATTTATAATTGATTTAATAATTATGAAAATATTTGAGTGTGTGTGATTTTTCTTCTTTTGATTAGTGATTAGGGAGTAGCATGACTTCTTAATTTTTATTCTATAAGAAAATAAGGGAATAACCAATCATTAAAATCACATAGCATTAAAATATTGGTAGATATAAATTTACTTTGAATTCAAGGTTCAAATCTCCAGTAATTGCATCTGTATTTTAGATATTCTTGTAGTCAAGTGGTATAAAATGTTATTTATTTTACCCACAATCAGAAAATGAACTAACATTATTACATTAATTAGATTCTCTTTCTTTTTAAATTGGTCATATTTTCATTGTAAGATGTATAAATGGATGAAGGAATTGTTTAGACTAGTTAGTTCAGCATAAAACATTTGGGCTATATGGGTAGGGAAGGCGTTTGGGGCTTTCTCATGTTGGAATTATCAAGTAGGGATGAAAGAAAATTTTCTCAACTTGTTGTTTCATGGCTCTGGAAATCATGTCCCTGAGAGGAAAGACTGGGATTTCATCCACATGGCGGGATGTTGGACCATCTGGAATTCTAATAATGATACTCACCACAAGAAGACAATTGCCTTTCAAATCCGATGCATCTTTAAAATGAAGAAAAACATAATAGTCTTTGACAATTTTTGCACAGAATGCCAAGATTTTTTTTCTGTAAGACCTATCATTATGAATTATGTTTTATCATACCAGGTTAGCATGCTAGGGAAGGGGAATTGGGTCTATTGGGTCCATTAGCACCCTCTTAGATGTGGGATAAAACATAACATGGATAGGTCCCTTATAATGGGGAGATGTGTGGTGGATGAGTTATTTGGGATTGGGAGGGGATTGTTTTAGCATCTTTATAGGACGTTTATGGAAGAGGTGATTCTATACAGGATGAGGCCAAAGATATGGTCATTGGATTGGTGCTATGAGAGAAACTACACATCATTCTAAATGCAGTAGAGACAGATTCCATGATCCTCTACAAATAACTATTAGGCAATGCCAATTATCTATGGAATATTGCATACATTATAAAGAAGTGTAAATAGATTATGGGAACCCACACAAATATCACTCACACCTGGTGAGAGGGGAACATGGTAGCTGAATTCATTGCATCCATGGAGTCTCCAAACCAAAGTATATCCTACTTCTTTAACTTAGGTTCTATTCCTCATGAGGGAATCAAATTTGTTGTTAATGATTATTTGGGCCTCCACTACTTTAGACCTCTATGATGTATCATTTGAGCCCCTAGTTTTTAAAAAAATCAATAAAAATGATTGTGTTTTGTTCAGTTAGTTAGTTCAGCATAACCAACTTTGGTTTCTGAAATATTTAGTTATATAACTATCTCATCTAATAGGATACTGCACATATATAGGGTGATAGACTTAAAAAATTAGATAACATAAAATCACAAAGGTTATATAGGAATTATTTATCTTTTTAAGGATGGCATTGGAATACAACCTAAACTTTAACATCTAGGAGAATGAGATGACAACTACAGTTATGGAATCCCTGATAGATATTTATGAGAAAATTATAGACTTAAAAATGTGTCCTTGATGAGGTTCAAATTTAACATTAGTATATTTGAAGCACAGTTAGAAAAATACCATATAAATTATTTCAAGATTATCGTAAGTTATCATGGGTTAGTGATAGTGACATTTATAGATGATTTTTGGGATATGGGATGACTTCATCTCTCCTATAATATCTTGATGGAATGGTTACAATGGTAAATAATTCCTATTAAGGGACTGATCTTATGTTTATGGATGTTTGGAATTTGATATATAATAATAATATCAAGTGATATGGAGGTCCATGTAACTTCTAATAGTTAATTGAATACTAATGGAAGGGGATTCTCACCATATCAGAAAAATTGTTTATAATCAGCGGAAAACTATAGGGATAAATTTCATGAATGTTTGTGGGGTCCCGGTCTTACAAACTAGAATTGTGACAAGAGACCTAGTCTTCAGAGAAATTTTAAGAACCATATGGAAGGAACCATAAAAATGGATAACATAAGTTGAAAATACATCAGTTTTATGGAATTTGGTATTAATGTACTTCTCATTAATCATAATCTTATGGATTCATGGACGGATAACTCTGTTGCCTCTATTAAATCATGGAATGATTTCATATGTATGAAAACCTATGTATCAATAATATTTAGGGAGGTTTTTTTAGAAATTATGAAGTATTTTAAGTTCATGGAAAGAAAAATGTATATAGTTAGATATGAAATGGGAGTTATATTCAGTTAAAATGAGTGAGATTCATATCTGGCCTCACAAGGATTTATATTTTAGATGTATAGTTTAATAATGATTTATTTTGAACTAATTTTAATAAGTTAGTCTAGAAAGTGACTCAGGGATCTGTGGTTATGACATGGGGAGAAAAGTGAAGGAACCATTATCTTACCGGGTGTTCATATAGGACTTTAATGGCTTAAATCTGATCCTCTAAAAAATTGAAGGTTGTTACATATAGATCCAGTCACCCTTGTGAGAATAACATGAAGGTTTTGAGAGGGATGGGCATTATGAAGCTTTATCATACATCTATTTGATGTTGTGAGATCTATGTTCCTAGAAAGAAAAATAGGGCCTCTTTAAATTTGAATAGCCAAAATCCTAGAGCTGATAAGCTTGATCTAGTTCAAAGGGATGTTTGGAGACTAACCTCAGTTCAATATCATATATGAGCATACTAATTTTTGAAATTCATTGATGATTCCATAAGGACGGTATGAATTTATTTTCATAAAAATAAATTTATTGTGTTTTATGACTTTCTATAGTTTAAGTCCTTTGTGGAGTTAGAATGTGGTGGAAAATTGAAGTGATTAGGATGTGATAATTGTGGTGAATACTATGGTATAATCTTCCTTGCCTTCTATCGGAAGAAGTGGATCAATATTGAGAGAAAAATTCAAAAAAAAATTATCAATATAATAGTGTTTCAGAGAGGATGAAAGAGACTTATCTAGATGCACGTGTTTTCACTCTGGTACACCCAAAAACATTTGGGTATAAGCAATTAACATGATTTAATAGTTGTTCAATATATGTTTAGCCTCCCTACTAAGAAAATATCTACATAAAGAACATTGGTTTTATAGGATAATAAAATATTATCACCTCATAATATTTAGTTGTATTACTTATAATTTTATTGATGATATTGATAGAGATAAATTGAATCCATATTCCAAATAATTTTTCTCTTTTTTCTATGGAAATGAAAATTTCATCTACATACTATGGAGTGATGATCAATGGAAGATCATTAGAATTAAAGATGTTCTTTTCAAGGAAATAAATCTTTTGAAATATAAGAACTGGGATAAATCAAAAGTTGAGAAATAAAGGTTAACCACTAATTTCCTCATTTATCTATATGAAATTAATAGAATCTGAAAAATATTCGTGATACTTGATGGAGCATGAATGCACCATAAATTCAAACAATGATAGATGTTCCCGAATGGATGAAAATTGAAACAGTTCCAGAAAAATCTCATGTTGTAGAATAATTTGTAGTATGATTAATATATGCTCAATCATAAGAAACATATGTTTTGGTGAACTAAAAAATTACCCTAAGAATTTAATTTAGAGTTAGGTGACTAGTCCAGTGGTATGGACTTGACATGAACTTCTTACATCAAATGGATGTTGAGGAATATGAATGTCCATAAGAGGTAGGAACACTCAATTTATTGAAATTTAACCATAAAAAAGAGTTAATTCATTAAAGTTCAACATAACATGACATCTAACTAATATATATAAAGGGAAAACAAAACTCAAAAAATAGATCTACCATTTGAAAAAATAAATTGATAGGAGAAGAAGGAAATAGGCATAGATGGTGGTGATATGATTCTAATAGGAGGAAGGAATTAATTTCTCACAAATATTTTCATTGGTAGTAATGTATTATTTGATCCAAAATATGCTGAGAATTATTGAATCTGAAGGATTCTTCCTATAGTATATATATTTTTAGAATAAATTTCTCCATGTTTATTTGGAGGAAGAGATATACCTAAAGAAACCCAAGGTTTTTAATGATCATCATAATGATACAATTGTTTTCCAACATAAGAAAAGAATAAATGTCTCAAAATAGGCTAATTGATAGTGGAACCTAATGTTTGATGCTTCCATGAATGAGGAAGGTTTCATAAAAAGTGAATTTGATCAATGTTGTTTTTAGAATTCATTGAATTATGGAACTTACATAATTATACTACTCTATGTAGATTAAATTTTGATGGTAGAACCATAAATTTAGTAGATTAAGGAGATGAAGAGTATTAAGTCTAAAATATTTTATATGCAGGACATTTGGAAATAACATGAATGTATTAAGAATGAGGAATTAAAGAGATTAAAAATACATAACTTTGGTGTTATCTTAGAAGGAATACATCTATAAGATCATCAAAATGTTTCAAATTATAAGATCAAAATCTATCCGAACTCCGATTGCTGGACACTTCATTTTATCCAAGGAAAAACACCTTTATTGGAAGATAAGGCTAGGTATATTGAAATGTATCATATTATTTAACTATTGTATTTTTTATGTATGTCTTAGTTTATACTTGACCATACATTGCCTATAGAAGTAGATTATTGATTTGTTTCATGTATAGCCTTGGAAAGGATCGTAGGGATGACATAAAATGGATAATCTGGCACTTTAATGGAACAAAATATATAACATTATTATTCTTGGATGATGATCCCTTATATAGATTTTTTAATATAGATTTTTTAAGTTTTTATCATAGTAAAAACACAACAACAATTTTTTTTTACATTTTATATAATTGTAATAAACTGGATGTCAAAGATACTACTGGTGTTGACATTTTCAATAAATAAAATAGAGAATATAACATCTATAGAGGCCAGAAAGTAGATTATTTTATTAATCTGATTGATGAAGGAACTTAAAAAATCGAAAAGAGGGAATTTTTTATGACATTCAGATATTCATCCAACTTTTCATTATTATTTTAGTTCATGAAAGAAAAATTAAAATTGACATGAAATTCTATTTCATCCATAATCTAGTAGAGGAAAAGGTAATTGATCTATGAAATATTACAAGAAATAAAAATTCGGCTAACATGATCACAAACATACTAGTTCAAGATAGCCTATGGCTGTATTGTGCCATAGTTTGAATCAACTAAATGAAAGGGATATATAGAACACTATATGTACAATGAATGAGGACGTGGTTTTCACAAAGTGATGGAAGATACTCAAGATGTTCCTTCAATAAAATATCAAGTGGGGTATTATTACGATCATAAATGCTTATTAAATATTCCAAAAGTTTACTCACTGGAACATCAAACATCAGTATTTAGATTCAATCATTTTATAATAGTGGGAATAAGACCCTTAAACATGCCAGTAAGACTATGAGATGTACATGAACTTATGAATGACTATTTAGAAGGATTTTTAACATAGTAGTTGATAGTGGTGAACAATGTAACACCTGATAATTTCGAGGTAGTGGAATTCACTATTGGGAGGTGAAGTCTATGGCTGGATGACTATAAATATTGGAGGTCATTGTTACTTATTCTATTGGATATGAACCTCTATAAAAATAAGTGTGATCAAATAAAAACATTATATTTGGTAATTTGTGTGTAATCACTAAATAATTATCTATAGTGATTCATATTCTTGTAATTATAGTAATATAAATTTTTTATAGTGTTCTCTCATGGATATATGATGAATTTATGAACCATATAAAACTAGTGGTCCTTCATTGTTTTCTAATTTCTATTATTTATTGTCTTTATGTTTATGTGTTTTATTATTCATCATTTGAGAGGTGATTACGGAATAACATGACCTTGTAATTTTGATTCTATAAGTCTAAAATGGAGGAAAAACTGATGGATATAATTTTTTGGTGAACTCAAAGTTTAACCATCTAGTGATTGTATCAATTTTCTCATTTATTATTCCCAACACATACTTCCCTCAAGACTATGATGACATCCAAAATAAATCCATCATGTTCTACTTTTAGATCCACGAATCTTCCATGGCTCTTATAAAAGTATTACAACATAGTTCCAACTAGATCATGAAATATATAGCTGTAATTAGTGGGTCTAGGGGTTACCTTATCAGCACTATATATGTTGATCTTCAACCAACCTATATAGTAATGTTACCTAGAAAAAATATAGCCATCATATATGTGGAAACATTTCTATGAATACACTTATTCTAATAGACCAACAGGTCATGCACCGAGTAAAGTAAATTAACATTCAGTAGAGTGATATACCCTCTAAATGTGGCCAGAATTTTTTACATGGAATTAGATAGGGGACCTCATGACCCTTATTCCTAAGAATATTATAATTGAACCAAATAATATTTAGAGAATCCATGAGATCAACTATAATTAAATTATCTATTTGGGATGATAACCTCAAATTTAACTAGTAGTAAAGTCAATATATAATCACACATTATTGGAAATAATATTCTTAAAAAAGATCTATATGAAGTTCCAAATAGAATTAGAAAACATGAAGTAAACAAATATGTGAGCAATGCTATATTTATTGGAATTTATGTAATTGACATTAGATGAAATTAATCTTCTATAAAGGTTTAAGTTATATTCAATAGAATATTTCCTAGGAAAAGGTTTCCAAATCATAAGATATAGAGAGGCGAATCCATGGGTTATGGAATAATTTCAAAAAAAATCTATTTTTTGTAGGCATGAAATTGAAAAAATGTTCAAAAAATGTTCTTACAATTTATTATATATTATAATATGATTATGTCCGATAGAAGTCTAAAAAATCTCATTAATTTATTGAGGATTAATTATAATGAAATTAGAGGATAAACATCTAGCGATGTGATGATTGTATATAATGGTAAAATCATAAATTGTAAGAATAATAAAACAATTATAGGTTACAATGGTAATTTAGTGTAATTAAAACATAAATGAAATGTTAGGAAGGAAGGGAAATGTTTCTATTATATGAATCCTTGAAAATGGAGAGTTAATTTTTTTAACCCTAATGGCGCATAGAATATTTATAGAGATTCCATGTAATGCATTAGTGTTGTAGAAATAAATAAATTTATTTTGAGCAGTATTTGATACCATATGTATATTAAACAATTTTTGTAAATATATATAATATTTAAAAAATAATAAATGATTGATGAAACTTTAAAATTTTATAAATACTTTTTATTATTTCATTAAGATCCATGGATTAATAAATTATAAATTTTTTTGTGCATTTCCGTACCATTTTTTCATATGTGGTAAGATATTTTTTTATAAAAGAAATTGTTTTTTGCAAAAAATTGGATGATTTTTAAATAGAAGGTTTATAATTTGATCCATTTTATAAAATGATTTAAAAATTATATATGAATTTTTATCTAAGAGAAAAGTGTTTTATCTATGTTATTTGATAACATATTAAGGAAAGAGGTCCAACCACCCATTTATGGCATATTTAAATAAATATTTTTTTTTCTTTCAAGTATATTTCTCTAAACACATAATTTAAATAGGATATATGGTAATTAATAATTATTCTAAAAAATATTTCCAAAAAATAAAATACGTGTTACTTTTTTTAAATAATAAAAATTATCTCTTAAAAATATGTTTTGGAAAATATAATTCTTAAGAACATAATGGGAGTATATTCGCAAAAGGTAAAAATATAATAAATAAATATTTATGGAAGTGTACTTAAAAGTATATCCAACATATTTTGAGGATATAATTGTAAAATGATAAATTAATGTAATAGTTAGACTATTTATTACTACCAGTGATATAAAAGAATGTTTGTATTCTTAAAAAGGTTTTAAAATATTAGTTATTTTACTAGTAAGAACATAATACATCATAGTTTTTGGTATTATAGAGGAAATATATTTGGATAGAATATTAAAGTATTAAACATAAATATTATTAATCTTAATCACACCATTATTAAAATATTATTTCTTTTAAGTTTTATTCATAGAAGAAGAGTTTAGTGGGAGAATTGTATTAGTAAACTACAAATAAATGTAATAAGTTTCTTATAAGTGATGTGAATAGTATTACATATGATGTATAATATTTAACAAAACCACATACTATAGAAACATATTCTCATTGAGGATTCATATATAGTAAACAATATGACTAATTCTTAATGTTTGATTTATTTTGGTATTTTCATAAAAGTGTTTTAAGATTATCAAAATGATTCATATTAAAAAAACTAATTTATAATTTATATGTTTCATGGGCGCTGAAAATATTATGAAATTAAAAGGATATTTAACAAATAAAAGATTGATCTGCATTTTCCCCAAATTTATGATCAACACAGAAATACATGGTTTTTATGAGATTTTATGATTACCGTAAATGGGGGTTTTTATAGATATAAAGGGATCAATCATTTAGAAAATAATGAGATTTGTATTTGGATTACATAATTAAGTATACCACATGCAGTGTCTTATATTATTTTATTGGTATGGATTTGGTTTATATTTTTTAATAATCCCCATTACATAATGTTAATAAGACATCTCACATGTAGACTTATATACCACATTAAAAAAACAAGCCATAATATTGAGCTAATTCTGTGGTGGTTCGGTATGTTATTGATCATGAAGTTGGTTTTTATTAATCACGATGCGATTTTCCCTCCTATATGATTTGTATGATATATGGTCCCTCCCTTAAGAAAGACCGATGATGTGTATATCCATACCTAGATAAGAGATATTTTATATAATTTTTTATTTAGGTGAGTTAAATGTGATGTAATCAATTATTTTAATTAATTACATGATATATGTTCATTAATTGTATTCAGTATTTAATTATATAATCAATAATGTATGAGTAAGCCTATATAAGAATGATACATTATGTGAATTTTGTTTACCTGATGTCATGGAAAAAGTGATTGTATGATTATGCATGTTTTATGATATACAACTAGTGGAAAAAGGCATTGAGATACTTGTGTTATATAGAGATCACCCTATATCTCATTACAGTTCAAGAAGCACTAATTTTTTATTACAGGTTACTCATTTCAAGAAATTATAGATTGGAAATTTATTAAAAAAACGATACATTAATGAATTAAATGGTCACTAATTTAATCATTATGAAGGAAGATAATTTTTAGTATAATGGTTTAGTATAAAACTTTGAGAGAATAACGATATATTCATTTATTGTATTTTTAGTGAATGTTTAAAAGTAGTTTATAACACTATTTCATGAGTAATCACACATGATGTGATAAACAGTGAAAATGAAAAAATTCTATATTGTAATAATTTATGTGGGAGATTGAAATAATTGTATAATATGGTAAAACCATGGCATGGTTATAGTAACCATTCCATGTCTTGTGCTAACGAAAATCTTGATGTGGTCAAAGTCATCACACTTTGGTTTGATTCTAGGATTTTTCAATGGATGTTCATGATTTTTAGATAACACATTCTTATAATTATCATCTATATAAACAATTGTTATTATGAGTAATATTAATTTAGATATATAATTAAGGATTTTAAAATACATTTTATTTGTTTACAATTTTAAATAACTAAAATGGTTCATTTTTTGGGAATGATAATTAATTTATGATATTCAAATAAACATTCTATAAATTAATTATATTAATGATATAACTTTTTATGATGGTCATTGAGTTTTATAAATATTTCTTATTACAATGAGATTTTATGTGGTCTATATTATTACAAGGAAATCAATGAAATTTAATCAATTTTATTATATTGAAACATTAACTATTATTCTAAAAGGTCGTTTATTTAGAGAGAAATACTTCTAGGAATTATTCTTGTTTTTTCATATAATTGTTGGATATATTCAGACATAGGATTTTAGTAATGGATTCTAAGGATTCACCCTCAATAACCTTTAAATATTAAATGGTTTTTTTATTTTAAATAGAGGGATATGTTTTTAATTTTTTATATTTAGTACAAATAAACCATGGATAGATCTTATGAGTAATAGTCCATTCCATCCTGGTCTGTTACATTTCTGGTTATGGTTATTGGATGTGCTTGAAGGAGGCTCAGAGGGAATTTAGAGATGTCCAGTTTCTAAAGTAATTAAGAATGGATATTACACGTCATGTAAATAGATTATACAATGTGAAATTCAGTTTCACGGCTTGTCTATGATATTTCATGGTGTGTAAATATTACACTTTGTGTGAAGGATAATTTAATGACATGTAATATTTTATGGTTGAAAAATAAAATAAAATTTATGTGGTAATTCATTTTTTGGTGAAAACCAAACCCTAAGTATTATATGTTGTTAAAGAGGATTGCACATGGTGTAATACCCCAATCGCGTTTAGTTTTAAAATTTATCATTGACCAAACCTTCATTCATTTTCATGTGATCCATTTTATCTCTTGTTTTGGGAAATCCCTATGAGACCTGAGGTGTCCTTCAATCCCTTCTACATCCCTCCATAATACATTGAATCTAGTGGTTGTTCATCGACAATCCATGGTTGGACCGTGGTAAGTTCTACCCCTTTATTAGTTGATTTTATTCCATTCTTCTCCCAGGGATATACTGCAATGGTGTTTCTTTGGTTTTCGGTATTCATCGAGTTTCATTTTGATGGATCCTTGGTGTAGAATAGGCTAATCTGTAGTTTTCATGGCACAATTTATGTTCTCGAGAGTTCTTCGTTGGCTTGTGGTGCACACCAATTGGAAGGATTACTTTGAGATAGGATTACATTCATTTCCCATTCTTGCGCATCATGGGGGAGGTTAATTACATTTGTTTACCTATGAATTATGGTTTCTGTAGCTTAAATTAAAGATAAAGAATCAATTAATTAATTTTAAAGGGGTAATGGGGTTTTATCCACATGTTTTTACACCTTCTATGGTGTCTATGATATTGTCATTATACGAGATAAACTACTTAGTGAAAATTGTGGATGTTGGTGGATTTGATTGCGATGAATACATATTTTATGGTTTTTTATTTGTTTGAGATTGTTTTGTAACAAACTAAAATAAAAATTTGATAACCACGTATACTTGGAAAATGAATTAGTTTCCCCAAGATTTTTTTTTGTGATAATACCCCAATTAAAATTAGTTAAATATCATAAAAGTTATTGTGATGCTGAAAAATATTTTGTTTTGTTATGATGTAATGTGTGATTTTTTATGGTTTGTATATATGGGGGAATTGGATATAATGTGGTTGTACAATGGAGATGAGATGGTTGTGGTATGATTATATGGTAGGGCTGTAAAATATGGTTATATTGTAATATGTTACTAGATGTGGTTGCAAGTTGGGGTTTGTTATGGATGGTATTGTGGTTTGGGAAGGATTACTTGAAGAAGAAAAATAGTGTTTAGTATGGTTAATTCACCTGAATATTCTCCATGAATAAAAATTATAAAGATTTACCCTGTATCTCAGGGATTATTATGTGATGCGCAATAGATGTGTGTTAAACAGAGAGGTAATGTGGAGCCATATTGATTTATTAGGGCTCTTCAACTTCTATAATTACTTTTTTATGTGTTATTTAGTATGCATTCTGCTTTGGTGTTTTTTTCTGTAGGTGTGATGGTAAATAAATTAATTATAAGGGAATAGGTTGAAATTCTAAAATCTGGAGAAAGGATAAGTGATAATTAATGATTGAAATGAATTTTGGCTTGTGTTTTATTTGTGTAAAGTTAATAATTTAGTGGTGGGAACAAAATTAATGGTTTTGTGATATGGTTTGTTTATTTTTGTACCCATAGGTTGGGATATAGTGTTTTATACTATATATATTTTTATATTCTTGTGATTTCTATATGCACCCCACCCATGTTGAGAACAATGTGCTTAACACCTGCATCCTCCCATGGAGTTTTTTTCCCAATATCTGGTGAGGAGTACATATGGATGGGTTCCCACTATTTTCTTTCTCTTGGAGGAGAGGTAGGTATGGCATAATTTTTGATGTTCGTATGTATTTTAGTTCTCCAGATGGTGGTTGTGATGGAAAAGGTTTCTTTGGGAGAGATATGATAACCCCAGTGCTTGTGGGAAGGTGGTTTGTGTTGTCCCTAGTGTCTTTGGGATGAGAAGTGACGTGCTTTACCATGTGTATTTGGGTTGAGGAATGATGAAATGTTTTTTGAATCCTAGGTGTGTATGGGGGGCATGTGTTCTGAGGACCATGTCTGTGATGGTGAGGTGTGTTGTGAGGCCTAGGTGTGTGAGGGCGTTATGTATTGCGAGGCCCAGCTGTGTGCGGGAGGGATGTGATGTGGTATATGGAAAGGATGAGAGATCCAGGACCATTGATGTTGGGAGAGAGTGGAATACCATTGGAAAAGTGGTTTGAGTTACACTATCTCTGATGTAATTTACTTTATATTATATTACTAGGATGTTGTTACATGGTGACCAAGCCTTGGTGAGGTTGGGATGGTTAATATTCCTATTTTGGTTTTTTTTGTTCTACTATTCTCTCAAAAGATCATTAGTATGCATCTTTCAAATTTTCATGAGAGACTTTAGTTTTCCTACATAGTACACTCATATTCTCATCCTACGTATCTAAAACTTCTTTGCGTTTCCCTAAGGATTTCATGGATTGTGCTAGGCATTACCAGCTTGGACCTTTGGGAAAACTGTAGTGTCACTACCGTGGATTTTCGTTTCTGAATTTTTCATTAGAAACATTATCGTATTTGTATCAGTTCTAAGTTTTCATTCATATAGGATGGTTTTTTATTTCACTTTTATGTTATTCCTTGGAGTTTTTGTGGATTATTCATTTATCTCCAGATCTTGTTTCTTATAAATGGTAATGCCTCCCATATTGTGAGATTTTTACACCCTTGGTGCTTATCGCCAACTTGGGGCCTACTGAAGGTTGGAATCAAGGGTCACTATCTCTCTCCCATCATTGTGGTATCATTAGAGGGAGGGGGTTGGGATAGAGTTGAATCAGAGTATATGGTTCAGAGATAAGATGAAGTTAGAGTTAGGAATAATAATAATTTCTTGGGATGGTATGAAAATAGTTTTATTTGAACTTGTTGCAAGAAATAGTCCAAGGAGACTGATTAGGACATGGTATTTTAGGCCCCCCATGATCCAGTTAATGGGATCTGAGCTTATTGAACAACCAAATGAGGTTGACCTTCTCACATGGTAGAGACCTAAGAAAAGGTACATGCATCATAATGATTTGTTCTCTTGGATGAATTGGATTGTTTTGGGATGCATAAAATGGAGAAAATAGATAAATATAATGAAAATAAATCATAACAAATATTTACTTTATTAGGATTAGGAAATATTTTTTTACCATTCATATATGGATCTTGTTCATCATCCATGTGCAGATCAGGCAGTGGAGGTTTAGTAGGCTAGTTCGGTTGATCCAATTGTGGTGGATTAGTAGTGGTAGAAGATATTGTGTGATTTCCACCATCAGGATTTGGGAAAGTATGAGGGAAGTGTTTCAGATGTGGAGACAGAGAGATGGTTTGAGGAGATTGAGATTGTTTTTAGTTTTCTCCATGCCCCAATAGAGTACTGGGTCCCTGTGGTATTCAGTCAGATGATCAGAGATACGCACTAGTAGTGGACGATGTATCTAAGAGAGTTAAATAAAGTAATAATTGTTTTGGGTTGAATTTGAGAAAAATTTGTGAGTAGAGTACCTTTCATTGACTATGATGGTAGTAAATAGGTAAGAGAATATTTATCTTTAACAGGGGAGCATGTCAGTGTAGGAGTTGGGAATCCAGTTTAAGGAATGTATTAATTTTCCCCATATCATTTTATAGATGAGGAGTCTCATGATATACATCCTGAGGAGGGAATTCTTCCTTATATCTAGTATGTAATTACTCATATTATGTTTCTGAGATTTCTAGAGGTTCAGAATAATAAAAAATAGATCATGAAAATGAAATCATGATGAGGTATACATTGAGAGGGTATCCAGTTGTGTTCTTTGAGAGGATGAGTTGTTAGTATAAGAAATCAGGCACCAGGACCTTCTAGGTTTTAACTTGAAGGTATTTTACCATAGCAGATTCTTTTTGGTTTTTTGGTACTAGTGGTTTCTCTGATTTTCCAGGTGTTTTTACGCCGTTGTTTTTTGGTTGTGGGGTTCATGGTCATCGCCAAATCGAGTGACCAGTAGTTCAATGAGATTAGTTTGGTGGAGGTGTATGGGGTCAACACTAGAATCAGCAGTAGTTTCCAGTGAGATCCTTTCAACAGTAGGGGCATCACGATTTTCCTCTGTTGAGGGGAGATGGAGTGGGTATATGTTGACCTCATTATGATCCAAGTGTTCAAGGACTGCAACCTATTCATGGTTGTGGACGTGACCATCAATAGAGAGTTATAGGAGCTATGAGTGGTCAGTTGAACATAGTGGATATAGCCATTCCAGAAGGGCCAGCGATCATCAGAGGTGGGATAATTTTATTTAGAACCATTTTAGGCATTTTTTTATTTAGGATCTTCATGATCCTCTTTTTCACCAACTCTATCCTATTATATACTATTATAAATAGATAGTATTCTCATTCACTTACTGTTGAGTATGACATGTGGAGGCCAGACCATCTTTTTTGATGTGTTTCAGGGGTTTCCAATGATAAAGAGACCACATTAGTCCCATGGAAATCTTTTCTTACTACAGATACAACCATACAATGCCATTATCATTATCGAATGGTTGTATTCCATACATTTTGTTATTTATTGTTTCTAGAGGTGAGTCGTTTTTTCAGATTTTTATGAACATCATGTGGTTTTCATTGGTGAGAGGGGTTGTTAGGTGTGAATTAAGCTTGTAGAGACCATTATTTATTTTTTGGATAAGCTCTTAGTGGAATCAGTGGATGATGAGATGGTAGAGGTTCCTGGGTAAATTTGGGAGTTCCTAAATGTTTTCCCCAAGTAGGTTCTGATGCCACCCCCTCAACATGATGCTGTGTTCAGGATAGACTTACAACGATGTACCTCTCCAATTTTGACGTCTCCTCATTGGAAGGTACCTTATGAGTTGAGGGAGTTGAGTATTAAGATAGTTGATCTAGTGTAGAATGGTTTTATTTGGCCTAGTGTGTCGCCATGGGGTGATCTAGGGTTGTTCCCCGAGAAGGTGGATGATAGTTTGAGGTTTTTTATTGACTAATGGAGGTTGAATTAAGTGATGGTCAAAAACCATTACCCCTTTCCAAAGATAAATTTACTTTTTGACCAAATGAGTTTGAATATGTGGTTTTCTAATATCAATATGTGGTCTAGATATCACTAGTTGAGGGTGAAGAAGGGTGATATTCTAAAAAATACCTTCATATGAAGATATGGGCACTATGATTTTTTATTTTGTCCATTTTTTTGTTATGAATTCCCCATCTGTGTTCATAGGTCTTATGAAATCCATCTTACATGAGTTCCTAGACCAAGTTTTCATCATATTAATTGATGATATCATAATCCACTCAAATTCAGATGAGAATAATTCTGAGCATCTCACAACTGCCTTGAAAGGTCTACGATGCCACCTGCTCTATGGACGGTTGTCTAAGTGTATGTTTTGTACAAAAGGGGGGAATTTTCTTGGTCATGTGGTGTCTTATCAGGGTGTGATAGTAGAACCTACGAAGGTCAAAGTTGTTTTTTCATGGGAAAACTGAAGAATATTCTCGAGGGTCACAGATTCCTTAGTCTCGTAGGCTCTTATTATGGGTTTATACCTGATTACACTCAAGTTTTATCCCCATTTATAAAATTTTAATTTTAACGGGAATGATTTTTATGGATGGATTAGTGTCAGGAAGATTTTAGGTAGCTAAAGGGGAAGTTGGTTAGTGATATAGTGCTTCGGTTTCCTGAGGAGGGGGTGATGTTTGAGGTGTTTTGAGGTTCTTCCAATTTGTTTTTGTTATGAACAGTGATGCAACAATGAGCAATGATCTCTTATACATCCTGGAAGTTATGTCTCACAAGCATAGCTATTCCACCCATGATATAGTACTAGCCGCCATTGTGTTCACATTGAAGTTTATGTAAAATTTCCTTTTTGTGGAGTTCATTGCGGTCTTTAAAGATAATAAGAGTTTTAGGTATATATTTTCCTAGTGTGAATTTAATATAAAACAGTAGAGGTGGATTGATTTTTATCAGGCCTATGATTTTTAGATCTCTTACACCTCATGAAAGGGGAATGTTTTGTAAGATAATTTGTGTATATTTTCATATAAGGATGTTTTTTGAGAATATTTTGATGTTTGGAGAGTGATGGAGGAGTTGAAAACCTTACACTTAAATGAAAGAGTGGATGGTGGTAAATGACGTTTATTTTAGATGACAATGAAATCTTTCTTGGAGAAGCTGGTAGAGGAGTCTTAGTGGGGAAACTCATATGCAGATGTGATAAATGATCATGTTGATGATATTGATTCTCCATAGGGATGGTCATATTATAGATAGAACACAATCTTGTTTCATGGAAGTCTTTTTTTATTGTAATGTATGATTTAGTTATTCACGAGACTTATATCTTACCATTAGTGATGTACAAAGGAGTTTCCAAGATGTACTATTGCTTGAGGATGTTTCTTTGATGGCCTAAGATAAAATGAGAAGTGGGAGAGTGTGTGGTGAAGTACTTGGTTTTCTAGTAGTTAAAGGTTGAGAATCGTTTTTCAGGTGGTTTATTGCAACCCTTGGATTTTCCCAAGTGTAAATGGGATGAATTACCATTGGATTTCATTTTAGGGTTACCCAAATCACAGAGAGGTTGTGATTCGATCGAAGAAATAGAGGATCATTTTATGAAATTGGATCACTTCATAGTGAACAAGGAGTCGAGTGCAATGGATAGATAATGTGTACCTGGATGAGGAGGCGCATTTTCATAGAGTTGTGAGGTCCATTTCCTCAAATCAGTTTGTACGGTTTACCTCACGAGTCTATAGTTGATTGAAACATGATTTCAGTACTCAGTTATTCCTCAGCCATATTTTCAACCCTCTGATATAGAGGAAGATTAAATGGACTGCCCAAACATTAAAGGATATGTGGTGATCATGCATCTTCAAATTTATTGTATATTGGGTATGAAACCTTCATTTGGTGGAGTTTTTCTTTAATAATTTATATTACAATAGCATTGGAATGAACCCAGTTGAAACATTGTATGGGAGATGATTTCATTCTTTATTATGATGGACATATGTTTGGGAGACAATCTTTCTTAGTCCTTATGTAGTACAGATCATGAAAAATAATGTTCAACTTTTTTGTGAGATGATGAAAGAAACACATGACTAGCATAAGCCTTATGTCGATCATAGAAGGATTCCCTCATAGTTTGAGGATGGGGACCATGTGTTCTTGATGGTTTCCACTCAACGTGGGCAGTAGAGGTTTAGTATAGGGAGTAATCTTTCTCCCAAGTTTGTTGGGACCTTTGAGGTGCTGGGGCATGATGGAAAGGGGACCTATCGATTGGTGTTTCCATTACAGTTGGAGATGATCCAAGATGCCTTCCATGTCTCTCACCTTCATCGGTATCTTCATGATGAATCTCATATCATTAACAGAGGAGTGTTGGATATGAAGGATGACATGATGTTTATGGAGCGTCCAAATGAGATCTTGGATCTTCAAGAGAGGGCACTACAAGGAGAGACCATTCCTTTGGTTTGTTTGTTGTTGAGTCTTAGTGTCCAAGAGGAGGGAACTTAGGAGTGAGAGACACAGATGTGTGACTAGTACCCAATGTTGTATTACATTTTTCTTTTCTTTTTTTCTTTGTGATTTGATGTTGGATCTCCTTACATTATTTGATGAGCTATTTCTCTTGTGGTTGTGGTGTGGGTGGTGTGATGTGTGACAAATTATTGACAACGGAAAAAGGTAGGAAGTAATTCCTAATCAAGATGCATTAATTACGATTCGATTAAACTCATGAAGGAGGTGCAGTTCTTCCTAGATAAGATAGTATCATGACATGGAGGATCAAATTTCTTAATTTGTGTTTTTAGTATAGTTCACTTTTTTGGTTGTGTGGAAGTGCAGTTTCTTGGTTGTAGTGGTAGTTGGTATGAGATACATGGATGTTGAGATGGTTAAAAAGTGGTTGTGTGGTTGTGCAGTGGTTTTTTGGTAGTGTGGTTGTTTGAGGGGATATGGTTTGTAGTTATGGTTTCATGGTGATGAGTTTTTATGATATTATTATTGTCATTTGGTTTGTTATGTTTAGCTGGAGGTAGATTTTATGGTATAATGAGAGCCTTGAGAGGTATCTCAGGGGATGTTTGTTCGGACCACATTTCTTCTGGGCTTGGTTTTGAATTCTCAAGGGTGAGAATCATTTTATAGGTATCTGATGCAATGTTATCTGCCTTCTTGGTATGTTACTTTTTTATTTTTGGTTGTTGGAGGTGTTCCAAGGAGGATCATAGGGAGTTTGGAGATGCCCAGTTTCTAAAGGTTGGAAGAAGGGGATTACACATCATGTAACATGATTATATGACATTAAATTCTATTTTATGGATTCTCTAAGAATTTTCACAGTGTGTAAATATTTTACATGGAATGAAGAAGATATTCAAAGTAGGTTATATTTTGGGGTTGAAAAATAAAACTAAATTGAAGTGGCAATGTGTTTTTTAGTAGAAACTAAACCCCATGTATTACACTAATTGGAAGTGGATACACATCAGTAAATAACCCAGTCATGTTTAGTTTTAATATTTATTTTCTAGTGAAATTAAATTTATTCAGTCATTCCCCCATTTTTATCTCATTTTGGGTGAACCATAGGCACCCCATGGTGTCCTTGAGGCCCTTTTTCATCCCCCTTCGACCTGTTGACCTAGTAGTTAAATGTCAGAAATTCAGGATAGTACCATGGTATGTTTTTTCCCTTTAATGATTGTTTTTATTATATTATTCTCCTTGACATACAATTCAATGGTGTTTCTTTGGTTTGTTGTATGTTTTAGGTTTAATTTTTATGGATCCTTGGTGATATATATGATGATCCATAGTTGTTGTGGTGTTGTTGTGGTTCGAGATCATTCTTCTTCATCCTGTGGTGAACAACAATTGGAAAGACTCCTTGAGCTAGGATTCTCTTCATTTCCCTTTAGTGTACATAATGTAGGAGGGGATTTAATTATATTTATTTTTGAATTATGTTTGTTCCTGCTCAACATAAATATAAAGAATCTATTAATTTAATTGAGAGGGAAAAATAGGTTTGATCCTCGTGTTTTTTTAGCTTTAATGTTGTCTGTGATATTGTGATTATACGGTAAAAAAACTCCATTGAAAATTATTGTCATTGGTGGATTTGTTTGTGTTGGATACATCTATTGTTTTTTTCCTTTATTTGATATTTTTTTGTGACACTATAAAATGAAAATTGGCTTACCACATATACTTTTCTAATTAATTTATTGCACTGGGATTTGGTTTGTGTGATAAGGCCACAAATAAAAGTAATGAAATGTGATAAAAGTTCTTTTGATCCTATAAAATGTTTTTTTTGTTATGGGATGTTGGATTTATTTTGGTTTGTAAATGTAGGGGAAGTGTATGGAATGTAGTTATATTGTGGTTCAATACTGGACATGGTATGATTATGAAATAGGGCTATGAAATCTTGTTGCGTTGTAATATGTTGATGGATGGGGTTGCGAGTTAGGGGTTTGTTTTGGATGGTATAGTGGTTTGGGATAGATTGATTGAATAAGGATGATAGTGTCTTGAAGGGGTAATTCTACAAAATTTTCTCCATGAATAAAAATCACAAATATTCCCCCCATATATAGTGTATTTTTATGTCATGTGCAATGGATGTGTGTTAAATAATGGGGTAATACAGAGCCATGTTAATTCATCAAATCTCTTATACTACTAAAATTAATGTTTCTATGTTTTCTTATATGTGTGGTGCTACGGTATTTTCCTGATAAGTTTTTATGGTTAATGAATAAATTCAATGGGAATGGGTTGAAATGGAAAAATTAGATGAATGGAAATGTAATAATTAAAGATGATTTGTGGCTTGTGTTTTGTTTGTACGACGTGATGCAGTTAGTGGTGGGAAAAATAGTTACAGTGTTGTGAGATGGTTTGTTTGTTTTTGAACCAAAAGTTTGGGCTACATTTATTGATACTATATATATAAATTTGTATACTCTTGTTATTTCTATATGAACCCCACCAATGGTGTTTTCTATGTGTCGAACACCCGCATCGTCATGCAGGGGGTGTTTTTCCAACATCTGATGAGGAGTACGGATGGCTGGGTACCCAAAATTTTCTTCTCTCTATTCAATTTGAGGTAGTTATGGCATAGAATATGATGGTTAGGGGTCTTTTAGTGCTTTATATGGTGGTTTTGGTGACCCAGGTTTCATCGGGTGAGATGCAATAGCCCATGTCTTTTCAGGCGCGATGGTTTGTGCAATCACATATGTTTTCGGGCGAGGTTATTTTTACTGTCCCATGTGTCTTAGTGACGAGGTATGATGTTATGTGTTGTGAGGTCCATGTGTGTGCGAGGGGGATGTGTTGTGAGTCCCAGGTGTGTATGGGAAGGATGTGTTCTGAAGCCCAAGTGTGTGCAGGCATGATGTGTTGCAAGGCCTAGGGGTGTGTGGGCGGGATGTGATCTGGTATACAAAAGGGATGGGAGTGCCAAGATTTATGATGTTGGGTGAGATAAGAATTCTAGTGGGAATGTAGTGTGGGGTACCCTTTCACTAATTTTCATTACATTATATTAAATCATTTCGCTTGTGTTACATGGTGAGGATTCCTTGGTGAGGTTGGGATGGTTAGTATTTCTATTTTGGTGTTGTTTGGTTCTACAATTTTATCTTTAAAGAATTAGTATGATTCTTTAAAAAGTGAATGATAGAATTCAGTATTAATATCGAGTATTCTCATATGATCACCCTACATATATAAGCATTATTCTAGGTTTCCAGGAAGATTTCATGGTCTATAATGGGAATTACTAGCTCAAACCATTGGGACAACTGATGTGTCGCTGTCTTGGATTTTCTTTTGGGTATTTTACTTTAGAGACATTATTTTATTTCTATTTGTTCTAATTTTGTATGCATGTGGGATGGTTTTTTCATTCTCTTTTATATTATTCATTGGATTTTTTATAGATGATACATTATATCTCTCAAACTTATTACTTAATATGGGATATTTTTTCTATATTGTGATATTTGTACACCCATTGTTCAAGTCCCTAACCCATGCCCTACTTGAGGAAAGACTTGGGGTTCTTTATATCTCCTCCCTCGTTGTGGTAAATTTGGAGGGAGGAGTCATGAAATAATGGCCTAGGATTTGGTTTATAAAATAAGATGAATTTGCAAAAGTGTAGTATGACACACGCATCATTGAATTTGTGAAAATTATATGCCTTTTGACTCATATTCACTACCGCATAGTAGTGTGTAGGGTTTCAAACCTATATGGAAGGGAAATTGAAATAATAGTGACCAAAATTTGAAAACAAAAAATACCCAAATAAGTGTAAAAATCATTAATATATTTTCATGGAATAAAATGATGAAGGAAATGATGATTTTGAAAGAACTTGAGGTGGGATAAATGAACTAGTAGTCAGAATAAGAAATGAGAAAGACAATAGAGACATATGTACGGGGAAATTAATTCAAAATTATTATAATTGATTTTTTCTTCATAAAGAATCTAATTGGATGTGATTACTTAATAATTGATTAAAAAATATCCATTTCCATGCGATTAATTGGTTCATTTTGTCACTTAAATAATAATCCAAAAATAATAAATTTTGAAGAATTTTCCAAAAAATCAATCTTTCCGAAATATTCCCATGTTATAAAATTTAGAATAATATAAATAAATTTAAAATCATTCTTGGGGATTTATTATTATGTGTTTACAAATAAATACTATATTTGAAAAAAAAATTAGCAAAATAATTTTAATGAATTGAAATATGAAAAAACCGTTATTTATTTCCCCATGAATATAAATTCTTCACAAATCATTTCAAGTCAATAATGTTGAATGATATTTAGTTTTTATAACAAAAACATGACATTAAATAATAAGAGAAAATAAATATCATGTCTAAAATTAATTTCAATGAGAAATGCCATCAATATTATACTATTTCTCTCCTTCAAGATCGTAGGTGCAGAAATTATTAGTCCTCATCTATTTTCTAATTAGTAGAATCAGAATAAATTCCACTTCCATACCTATCCATTTTGTGTTTTTTATTTTTATTATTTTTTTGGTTCACCCCAAAAATTCCTCTGGTCTTAGAGTGGTATCTATATATTTACTAACCACATATTACTGGCCACAATATTTTTTAGCCTCTATGTGAATTTTGAGGAGCCCTTCTAAGAACCAAAATAGACCCAAATGCAATCAACTTTTGATTCAACAAGATATAATTCCAACTAATTTCACCGATAATTTAGTCTTCACATAAAATCCCAAGAACAATCTCGAGTATTCTCCAAGACTAATAATATGGCTTGACTCAAGACACTATAGTATAATCTATTCCAAAAAAATAATCCCTGTTTTAGAAGAATTCATGTTTCATCCAAATCCACATGAACTTAGTTAGTCCTATTTATTTTACTGAAGGGAAACACTCATGTATAGGTTTTAAACTCATAACTCAGTGTTGATTTTTTAAATTTCATCAAGAAATATTCAAACCTAATTCAATTTCACAATTCTTCATCAATAATAAAAAGATAGGTTTCATCATCTTCAACTTCTTCATTCAAAAATATTCAAATATCGGTCAGTAAATCTCAGGGATCATTCCATAGCTTAACCCATCAACCTAGCTTCAACATCATCAATCTAAATATTATTTGGTGTTATAGTATATCAATTTCATCCTCATCAATTGGTATTCGTTGAATCTGTCATCATGTGAGTTTTAATTTGATTGGGAAAAGGATTTGATCATCTTATTTACTAGGATCAACATCAGTGTAGGGCCTCCATTAATGGGAAACACATTAATGGATTGAGATTCATCTTCAGTTGTGGTTGGAAATCATCATATTGGATCAATATTCATTTAAAATGAATCATCTAACCAGAATAAGTAGATTGGAGGTGTATCTTCATGAAATTTAGTGGATTCACTCATCCATAGTGGCTTTATAGTGGACCTTGAAATGAACAAGAACGACACACATCGGTTTCATCCATAGGCGAGTGACGATTAATCAGGTATCCTTCCCTGATAGTGACTCATACACGGTTGATCAACATCCTCTACATCAACAGGTTTGATTACTAGTGGTAGAAAGGTGTAGCAGTAGAAGGATTATTAGGTGATGGTAGTAGATCAGTGGAGGATGAAGTTTGATGGTATTATAAAGGAATGGCAGCAGTCAGGGCTTGTGAGAGTAGATAGTGGGGATGGTAGGTTGAAGAAATGATGGTGGTAGAAAAGGATGAGATGTAGAATGAGGATGACTCGTAGATTTAAATTTTTAGCAGAATGGAATTATAGCAAAAGGAAATGGTAGATGGGTGCTGACCCTATAGTAGATGATTATTATTCTCATGGTACCCAATGTTTCAACTTACTAACGGTACCCGACGATGGATGAAGACAACTATAGTCCTGCAATGGTAGAAGAAAAATTATATAAAATTAAAGAAAAATAAAATTTTAAAATTAAAGAAAACATTGAAACAAAAAGGCATTGAAATTAACATTCAATTTATATTAATTATTTAAAATGTAAATTATTATAAAATTTAGAAAAAGTTAGAACAAAATATTTTTTAAAATAAAATGGAATATCATGAATTAATAATTTAAACTTAATTAATAAATAAAATTTAAAATTAAACTTTAAATATATTAAATTTATGAATTTAATATATTAAAATTTTAAACAAATAAGGGATTTTAAATTAAATGAAATTTCAATTTTCTATAAATTAACAGAAATAAAAAATACAAAAAAAAAACATTAACACAAAAAAATTAATATTATAAAATACAGTTATAAATAAAATAAAAAAAGTTATAGGGAGACATAATTAATTTTTAAAATTTTAAAATACAAAATTAAATATAAAAATTAATTAATTAATATTTTAAATAATAAAACTACTAAATTTTAGTAATTAAAACATTTAGGCACATTTAATTAATTAAATCATCAATATATTATTCAATTAATTGGGAAAACACCCCAATTAAAGGCCACATTAAATTCACCCACACATAATCATTTCTTATCATTAATCAATCATTTTAAAAAATATTATGGAAGAAAAGAATTCAAAAGATTGAAAATGTGATATGCCACTAAGATTCTGTCTTAACAAATAATTTTCTCCATGGAACCTTTCTACCATGAAAAGGAATTTGTTCTTCTTGAAATAAAAGGTATGATACAAATTTTTTTTGGTTTTTTCAAACATCATTGAGAATAAAAATTATAAAAATGTTTAAACAATCATAACTATTAAATTATGTAAGACTTGAAACCCAATCATTACATACAGGTGAACCAACTAACATAATTAAAGGGGAATAATAATTAGACACTCTTTTTCGATGAGGTGGTGTAATAAATAAAAACAATATAAATAACTCTTCTAATAACATAAGTAATTAAATAGAAAAAGGTGGATTAAAAAAGGCTCAACCTGGATTATGATTTTTGGTTTCACAGATCATGTATATTCAAAGATGAATTTTTTTAAAAATATTTAAAATATTTAAAACCAATTAAGATTGTAAATATTACCCCAAATATTTGACCACAAAACAAAAAATTTAATGTGAGAAATAAATTTTTGGATCTAATTAAATCCATAAGAAATAAGAAAAATTTAACCTCTTCAAAGTTATAGTTAAAAATCAATATTTTTTTTAAAAATTAATCCACTAAATAAGAATGAAATGCATGAGATAAAAAAAATTGAACAACTTAATGTGGTTTTGAATGCGGTCCTATAGGCCCATAATCCATCATTTAATTTCAAGGTCCAATCCTTCCTAGAATTTGTGAATTTTTTTTCAAATATCTATTTTATTTCTATATTTGAACTTTCTACTTCTCAATTATATTTGGGATGGAAAGAAGTTCATATTATATAGTAAAACACATATATTTCAATTATTAATTTAATTTTAAATTTATAAAATGTGTTCCATTATCAGTTATAAATGATAGAGGCACCCCAATCATTGCGCAAATTCTGTTTTTATTGAATTTAATCATTCTATTGTATTTATTGTTGGGAAGTTTCACTACCACAATTCACTTGGATATGTAGTAAATGAATAAAAACTTATCTCATTTCAATGAGATGATGGTAATGATCCCATAAAATAAAAATCCCAAAAATAAAAAATATTAACTTCGAAAATACCTTTCTAAAGTAGATTCTACATTCTCAAAACATTTAATAATATATTGAAATTACATATCCCACAAAAATTCTATTGTCATCATTTAACAATGTAGTCCATTCTAATGTAGTATGAACTAATTTTTAGGAAATTTTCTCTTTTCCAGGATGACCTCCAAATGGTGAGGATTGATAAATCTCTAGAATGGGAATCATTTCCTCTTTAGGCACACACTACCTAATGATCTTGTTAGTGCATATCATAAAGAATAGATTATCATCCAAAAAAAGTAATCAATCATTGAAATGATATTATTCCTCTGATTATTTGGAATGTACTTATAAATTACACAGGATTATAAAAAAATAGAAAAAGGAACAATCCAAGAGGACCACTTAACATATGAAATGGGTAACTTTTCATCCCAAAAGAAATAATTAGTCTCCAAATGATCATCACACCAAGTAATGGATATCCTAGATTAATGATTAACACTATTATTCTAAATATCATTTTTATATCTAATCTCCATATCAAACTCTTGTAACATGATTTCCCGCATAACGAGTTGAGGTTTTTTCTCTTTATTTTATAGATAATACTTCAAGGTATAATTTTCTATAAATTATATGAATTTGGATCCTAAAAGGTACTACCTAATCACATCTAAAAATAACTAAAAAATACTTCTCATTAGTAGTGTAGTTCCATTGGGAATCATCTAGAGGTTTTCTTGAATAATAAACCATAGTTAATATATTATCTTTTTTCTATCCAAAACATCTACAACATCCAAATCACTAGTATCATACAGAATTTAAAATGGAAATTTTTTATAAGTTTGAGTTATGATAGGTGATGAAGTGGTTTATTTCTTTAGGAAAATTAAATGATTCCATGCATTTTTTATCAAATAAAACTGGTGAATCATTGACCAACAAGTAGCATAATGGAATTATATTTTTTTGGAAAATATTTAATAATCCTCTGTTAAAAACATGTATACCTAATGAAACTTCTAACACCAATTATATTTTTAGGGGTAACATTTTTTGATTACCTAAATCATAGAGATATCAACCAATAAAATCATCTTAGACACTTTATGTCTCAAAAATATTAATTAATTTACCATAAGATTAGATTTCTCCTAGTTTAGAACTATGTTGGTCTCTAAACGACTCTCTAAAACCAATTCTATATATCTCAAATAGCTCTAAAATGTGATACCAAACAAATTGAAGTCATCTATGAATACCTTAATAACCCTCTATATAATATATGAGAAGATAGACATCATGAAACTTTTAAAGGTATTCAATGCAACACACAATATATTGAGAATTGTTTTGAAGTAAAATATCCCAAAGGCGTATGTTGAGGTAATTTTCCCTGAATCATCTAGGTCTGTAAGGAACATGTCATATCTAGAATAGGCAACTAGAAAACAAAATAACTCATTGATATAAATCTTATTAATAATTCTATCTAAGAAAGGTGGTGGAGGAGTATCCTTACTAGTAGAGAAATTTTGATTTATGTAATCTTTAAAGACTATCAATTTGGATTCCTTTATTATATTAATATGTTTATTTGTTCATTGGTAAATATAGTGAATCCAACCTTCATTTGTGACTAATTGAAAATATTAACCCGATAACTTTAAAAATAGGGTATATAATTCTAGTATACAGTATATTGATTACCATTTCTGCCACAACCTCTATTATGTTCGAGTTTAGTCTCCTTTGACATTATAATCTCGGTTTGTGTTTGGGTCCCATAGGAATTTTATGCATTTATAATTAAGGTATAATCCATTTGATTTCAGATATAATACAACCTATTGTAGTTCTGAATTTCATTATAATACCTAAAAAAATTCATCTTGATTGTTTTTTATATTTACTAGAAATAATAACTATTGGTGTTGAGTTTTTACAAAAAATGAGTATTTCTGGTGTTTTGGGAGTGATTTTAACTATAATGTGGGTGTTTCTTCACACTAGATAAGACTCTTAGGATTGGGAGGTACAATATATTTTACATATTTCTTATAATTTGTTCGAATAGTAGAATGATTTTGAATTTGATAACCACTTTTAATATTTCATTCAATGATATTCATAGTGGAAACTCACTTTCCAAGAATTTATAGATCAAAATTTAATAAAAAAATTTAAGGTAAAATCGTTAAATTGTTTTATCATCACTCCTTAATATTTATGAAAACATTAATAATTTATTTAAAAGGGTAATTAGCCAAAAATTTTCTATTTTTTTTACATTTTGACATCTAAGATTAATTCTAAGATTCAGCATTGGCAATATGAATATGATATTTTATCCAAATTTATTTTTTTTTATTATCAACATTAGTAGACTAAAAAATGAGTGAATTAACATTATTATATTCAAAATTAATTTCTTTAGAAAAGGATTGGTTCAAAAATTATTTTGAATGAACAAGTGAAATTCCACCTTTGAATGTACTATAGGGAAACATTCATAAAAAGATAGTTCCTTAAAATTATTAAAAAAACTAAATTCCTCATGTTTATCACCAAAATTAATGATTAATTAGACCATAGACACATCCATAATAGCTCCTCCAAGGGAAAATAAATTCCTACCAATGATGATATCGACCTCTTTATCACACTCCATGTGTAACATAAAAAATTCATCTGGTAGAAACAACTTTCCAACTCCATCCAAAAAATCATCTACCCTTCATATGGGATGTGTAGAGTAATGGAAAGAAAACTAATGAATAAAATTGGTGGGTAAAAAATCACCTAATATCAACTATTTAAATAGTGTGACTGAGGAGATTTATGCTAAGATAAATATTTTAAATATAGTTGAGTTAAATAAAATTATCCATGGTGAAAGTAATAAACTCTTTGTATTATAATGTTTTGGAATTATTTTCATTTTAGGAAAACACTGAACTCTTTAGTGAGGTTGTATGTATCAAATAATTAATGATCATTTTTGTTTGAAACAATTCTTTTATGTGACTTCTGATTTGATGGATTCTGAATCAAGGCTTCTATGAATAGAAAATTCACTTAGAGAATGTTTAAAAAACTAAGGAAATGGAGTATTTTATCCTTGTTATTAGTCATGATTTTTTATTTTTTATATAAAGGGTTGGGTAGTAATATTTCTCCAAACTAGAAGGAAAATCTTCAAAATATTTAACAATTTTATCATTTACATTATATGTTTATATTTTTAGAGAAAATATATCTCTCTCTATAGATGAACCATTTATATTTTGATAATTTTAAATATTATTCCTCCCATTTACATATTGTGTATTATCCGGTTATTAAGTTAGATATTCACCTAGTTTTAAAATTTGGGATCTCCAATGGTATTTTAAAACATTTACTGTATTTTTTTTAATCCACTTATTTTTACTAATTACATGATAGTCACTTTAGGTTTCGTTTCAATTCTGATGGGTATTCTTCCAAAATCTCTAATTTCATTTCTTTTTTCATTAACCCATTTATAATTCCAAATATTGTAATCTAGATTCATCATTGGCTTTATTAGTGATATTTTATTCTTTCTGAGAGTCAAATTTTTCCTCTTATGAGTCAATTTTTTTATCATTTTAACAATCATATAAAGAATTTTCCCATCAAAATTCATTTAGGAAATCGATAGATCATCCCTTTAATTATTTTTATGTTTTTTTCAACGATGGTTTTAATAAACTACGGTAGTAGGTTGTATAATCATTGATTGTTCATTATAATAAATATTTGGATGGTTCCTATAACATTCATAGTAATTATTTGAAAAAGAATCATCTTTATTGGCCATCTTAGACCATATCCAAAAAAATTAAATTTTCTTGTTTCTGCACTAGAATATCAAAATTTTGAAAGTTGTTTTTATTGTATCCAAACATCCCACAATAAACACAATACTCTTTAAGATATTGATTCTAGTTTTTACATCCCACATTATTTACACTTGGTTTGGAATTTTTTTTAATTAAAGATTGAATTTGATCTTTTATTTTTTCTAATGGTGTATTTTAATCTATCACTAAACCAATGTTATTGCCACCTCTATTCACTCTTTTACTTATTGAGTTTTTATGTTATGAATTCAAAGAAACATTACATAAAATATAACTAAATTTATCATAATTTGTTTATTTTTAATCACCCAAACTAATTGATCTACAAATTTTTATTACATGGAGGAAAATCCATCATTTAAGGTATCCTTTTGAACATGATATGGAATCCAATAATGAGAAAATTTCATAATATACCACCTAAATATATCCCAGTAATCATGAATGTATTATCCATATTATTGATAAAAGATTTTTTTACCTCCCTCATTAGTATTTATGGGTAATATTTTATCATGAAATAATTTACAATTGATCCTAGTTTTAAAAAGTGATCTCATCTAAACTCAAACACCAGTTTCATTCAATCCCATTAAGAAAAGAGTGAAACACAGTCATAACGAGTTCATTTTCATTATTTCCTAGAACATGTAATTATTTCATTATATTAAAAATTTCTCTAATGATGGTCATTGATTATTTAATATATAATCTATTAAATACTATCAATAGTGATATATGTGATTATTATAGCTCATAATATTTTCTCTAGGAGATAATCTAACTGACGAAGGGTTTGTTAAAACATGATGTATTTAAACTCCCTCATCCTAGACAATTAATTTTCCTCAACAATTATATTTGGATTTTATTTTTTCTCAGTGTTAATAAGAACACTCTCTCCTATGTATTCCCTTTTAGATTTTATTTTCTTTTTTATAGTGCTTAAAAGTTTATTTATCTCAATTATTTATGGAAATATCTATTAATATTATGTTCATATACCCATAAATAAATCTATAATAGAATATTTTTGACAAAAACATACAACACCAATAAGAAAAATATTTAGATTCGATGAATATCTTTAAAAAATGAAATCTTCAGGATTTTGGAAGTATTTTTTTGAAGAAGTTATCTAATTTTTTTAAATTCTTTTTAATCTTATGATAACTGGCCACATGAAGCTATTCCCTTGAAATGACACCAAAACCATGACATGTAAATCACTAAATATGAGAAAAATAAGTTATTTATAACTCTTATTTACTATCGTATAATAGTACATAGTGTGTTAACCCCATAAGGATTATAAATTGAGTTCAGTGACAAAAATTTGAATATAATATCAAAATAAATGGAAAATATATACATTTTTTATCTTTAATTATGTAAAATAAGTGATGATGTAAATGGTAATTTTGAAACATGATAAGGCTTAAAAGACGGTCCAAAATTAGAACAAGAACCAAGAAATACAATCGAGAAATATGTAGAAAAATTTATTAAAAATAGTGTAAGATTGATTTCTTCATCATGATGAAATTAATTTCATGATATTCCCAAAAAATTGATTAATTAATCTTCTTCACTAAGAGATTAATCTTGTAGAAAAATGACTTATAATGTATGACACATAAAGAATCATCCAACGTCAATTAATTTTGAATATTATTCCTCAAAATAAATATCATAGAAATATTACATTATTTTTATAATTAAAATTTAATAAATTAATTTAGAATAAATCTCTCCGATTGATTATGAAGCTCTGAAAATTAAATTATAGAAGTGGGATATTTTTTTAGAAAAATAAAATTGAATAAGAATAATATGAAACCAATAATGTTTAATTCACTAAGTATATAAATTAGCCACATATCATTTCAAATAATGAATTTTTGAAGATATTGATATTTTATTAAAAAAATGTATGAAGGTAACATGAGAAAATAAATATCCCCTCTGAAAATAACTATGATGAACTGAACCTTTGTTTTTTTCTCTATATCCTCTTCATGTTATGAGTTAAAAAAATATGATTTTCATTTTTGTTCTAGTCAGTAGTATCAGAATCCAATCCACTCTCTTCTATATCCAATATAATAATTTTATATTAATTCCTTTTTCAATACATCACCAATATTATAGACCAACTTATCTTGGAATTTAGTCCTTCACTAACCATGTATAACTTTTCATTGTATAATTTTAACATATATGTGAATTTCAAAGAGCCCTTCTAACAACCACAATAGACCCATGAGGAGTTTTTTTTATGAAACTAGATGTAATTCTGACAAAATTCATCCCTACTTGAGTCTTCAAAAAAATACTAGGAAAAAAGATGAGTCTTTTAATTAGATATAAAATCAAGCATGGATCATGAACTTTTAGTATAACCATATCCAAAAAATATAATTCATTTTTTACAGGATTGTGCATTGTGTCCCAATCCACATGAATTATGAATTTACTCTTAATTGTTCCAAAGGTAAACGCACATGGATAGGCATCAAACTCACAACATGGTGTTGATTAAATTTATTTTGTTGGGAAATATCCAAACATGTTGAAATGTCATAAAGCATTATCAACAATCCAAAGTTATGTTTCATAATATTCGACTCATTCAAAGTTGAATATTTAAATGTCAATCAACCACTATCACAACTTCTTCCATTTCTACACTCATCATCTCAACTCAAATTTCATAAATAACAATATTATTTGGTGTTACAGTATTTTTTTGTCCTCAATAATTATATTTCATTGAATAAGGGATTAAGTGAGGTTTAATTCATTTGTAAATGGGATCTTATTGTATTCTTACTTGGGATTTGATTCAGCATAGGTCCTGCATCAGTTGACAGTACTTTTATGGTTTGATGTTCATCTCTAACAAGGGTAGGGAATCGTTTGATTAGATCATTCTTCACTAGTAAGGAATCCTCCAGTGAGAAAAAATAAAAAAATGATGGATCATAATGGAATGTGGTGACTTCACTCATCCATTATAGATTCACAATGGACCTCGATCTGAAGAAGGTGGGATTACAATGGTTCTATCCATAGACAAGAGGTAATTCATCACCTTTCTTCCCTTGAAAATGGTTCGAGCAAGATCAATAAACATCATACATACCAATAGGCTTGGTTCTCGATGGTATAAAGTAGTTGTAGTAGAATGATCGATAAGTGATGGTAGGGGATCCATGGTTGGGGGGGGATTATGATGGTATCATAAAAGAACTATAGCGAGATCTTATGGTGGTAGGTAGTTGATATGGTAGGTTGAGTAAATTATGGTTATAGAAAAGTATGACTGATTGAAAAAAGGATGAGTGGAAGATTTGGATCCATAGTAAAAAAAAGAACATTAGAAAAAGGTAGTGGTAGATGGGTTCCCACTGTAGTGGTATACGATTTTTATTCTCATGGAATCTCATATGTCATCCTACTAACAGTACCACATGATGGTAGAAGAAATATATAACACTAAAATAGTACTAGGAAAATTAAATAAAGTTAAAAGAATTAAAATTAACAATTCAAGAAGATATTGAAAAAAAATATTTAAAATTAAAATCTAGTTTATATTAATTATTGAAAATATAAATTATAATAAAATTTATGAAATTTTAAAGATAGATTAAAATTTTATATACAAATTGAATTTATTATGTTACTAATTGAAAAATTTTATTTTTTAAAATTGTAAATTATAAATTAAATATATTAAAATAAAAAAATCAGTTATTTTAATTTAAAATATTTATCAATTTATTTTCAATAAAAAAATTACTAAACTGAAAAATAATACAAATAAACAAAAAATTAATATTCTATAAGATAGTTAGAAATAACATATAATGAAAATATACAAATTTATAATTAATTACTAGAATATAAAAATACAAAACAAACATAAAAATGATCAATTAATTAATTTTACAAAAAACTTACAAAAGATGAATTATTTGACATTTAAATAAACATTTAAATAATTAAATCATGAAAATATTAAAGAAATGATGTGGAAAACAGCCTAATTAAAGGACATATAATAGTCCCACTAAAACCTAATAATATATACATCAAGAAACACATAAAAAGTAAATAATAAAAAATAAAAGGAACATATACTTGTAAGTTTATATCAAATTAAATAATTTTCCAAGAAAAAATCCTATAATAACACATATGTGGCTCCATAAATTTAAAACCAAAATGAAACCCTAAAATATTACCTATGACCTCCTTATAAATTACACCACCAATTTTTTATACTCTATTTCTTATATATAAGGAAAAATTTCCTAATTTCCCATCCCAAAATGGTTACCTAATAAAAATAATTTATGTACCAATTTATGAAATTACCAGAGTTAGATTCATGTACCATCTTAACTAAACCATGGGAAAAATACTTTGACTACTAAAATTTTTTATCCCGTAATCTGATTCATTATATTGGAACCCATTGATGGTTAAATACTTTTTTGGTTTCTATTTATTAAGAAATTAAACTCAAATTACATTGATGATTGTTTCCTAAAATAACAAAAACAATACCTCTTTAATGTTTACCTTTAAACACTAGTGTAATGAAAAAATAATTAGATGCCACTCAAAAATGACCCAGCCTCATTGGGACCATTATTGGGTTTGAAATATGGTTGATTATTCCACCTCAATGAATCATTTAATTTGTTTGGAGCTAGTGAGTAGCACTAAAATGGAATAAACACATAATGGGAGGTACTTTCTCTAGAATATTGTATCATAACATAACTATACATTTAATAGAAAAATTTTGTTCTAAAATTATATAAATGATGATATAGAATGATGGAAACATTTTATTAAATAAAGTGGGATATATTTGGGGTTATATTTATTTTGAAATTCATGGCTAATTATAGATAATTCACATGACTAGTGATGTTTTGAAGTGGAATAGTCAATTTTTGAAAATTATTATAGCCGAATGGATCTGATTATGTGAATATTGATCAAACCACTATAGTTGTGACATTTATGATCGTATTTTCTTAGGGTAATAATAATTCAAAAAATTAAAATATTCTTTCTAAAAGTGATAATAAAACCTTATTATGTTACATATAACTAGCTCATGGTGAGATAGAACACACTTTAGAGAAGGATATTTCCAAGGAGAATAATAAAAATGACACCATATAAAAAAAATTCAATATAAAACCATACAATTAAGATGGTCATGGTGAATTATAATGTTATCTGTGATCTGAAAAATATAAAAACAAAAAATAAGAACATTCCACAAAGGAAGAATTTTAAGAATATATGTGAAACGATATTTAATATATTAAATGAAATAATGTAATAATAATTTTTTGGGGTAATTTTCTCTAAATAGTAGAGTCTTTAGACACCATAAGTTGTTGAGGAACACGTTTATATAGACGCCTAGGAATTTACCTAGAGAACATTAAATGATACATTTACTTGAAAAACATTTCATGTATAGGAAAATTATGTCATGGTAGATTAAATATGAAAATTCATAAAATAAAGAAATAATAAATATTTTAGATTGTACCTCACTTGAATATATTAGATTAAAATGCTAATCAAGATAATCAAATTCATGGTGAATAAAATATTTTAATGGTTTTGTTTATATCAATAATATTTAGATATTTATATTTATATACAATTTTGAAACTCTCAAGTTTATTTTTATGAGAATTTGTTTTATTTAATTAGATCTTATTGACATCACCTTACAGGATATGTCATGGAGATAAAGTTTGAGAATAACATAGAGATATATTTTCTAAGATTAATGAAGTATAAAATGTATAATGGTATGCATAACAAATAAAATAGTGAGATAGATGTACATAAATAGACATAAAAAGAAGGTAAATCATCATACAAATTAATGTGTTAAACATCTATCATTAAAATACTTAATTGATAATATAGAGTTTATGAGGGGATGAACACATTTTTAATGAATACACAGACCTAAAAAATCATTTTTCATTTAGTGTACTCTTTATAATTGATTTTTCATTATAATTTCCTATTAGGAACTTATTCATATAAATATATATTTTAAATTATGATTGGAGATACAAGAGGAGGGTGTATCCATAAGTCTCATTGGTGAACCATTCCAAAATATTGTAATCACTAAATAGTGGATTAGTGATTCTTAAGAACACTTCCACAATATCATATATATGATCCATCTCTGTATACTGTTGGGTGAACCAAATAATATCCCTATATCCAAATGATTTATTCATCATTATATAGATATTATTATTTTTAATTTTATCTATATAATTATATATACTTTAGCAAATAAAAAAATATCAAAATTAGAGTAATTAAATTAAAATAAGTATTTCTCAAATCAAGCCTCCCAATTAGGGTGTTTTGGGACCTTGGTTTCATATCAAAAGCATATAATACCACATAAAAAACTAAATAATTTAAAATAAACTTCATGTAAATATGTAAATTTAGGATAAATATATATTATCAATATAGTATCATTACCAAAAAATAAAAAAATTATAAATGAAAAACCCAAATAAAAACGTACATTACTCTATATCAACTCCTAAAAACTATTTTCACATGATCTTCTATTTTGATAGAACTATGACTAATCCAATAAATTTTGACCTCCTGTAATGTTTCAAATTATTTCACCATTACAATACATCACAAAAAATTTCACATATAGTATAGAATATATAAATACCTAATACAGTTCTCTCAAGTTCTCAGTAACACAATATTTAATATCATGAATACATAATAATAATATAATATTAAATCATAATATGTGGTTATGACATCATAATTTAATTCCAAAAAAAGGTTATCTAGGTTAAAATATGAATTAGAATATTACATCATCCTAAAATTCTATGTATTATTTTTTAAAATTCTAACATATTAGATTAAATCATGCCTAATGTGAAAATAAGAACCACTCCCCAAATATCAATGCTCATAGAGACGATCTTACTAAAACAAAGCACAAAATAACACAACCATACCCATCCAATAAAACTAATTAATTTCATGTAATCATGAAATACTGATTCGGTATTAAAAGAGGTAATTTTTATACCCCATTTTGGAAGATCACATAATATAATATAAAATTTCATTTGATGAAATTCCCTAATTTTATTTGTCAGATAATTGAGGAATATGGAGTTTAGTGTATAATTTCATGAATGAGGTCACCCAAAATCGATGAAATTCAAGTGTTCAAGGATATAAATTCTACAAATTCTCCTGTTGATATCGCATGGCAAAAAAAGACCTCAAGCTGGTGGTCCAATATAATGTATTAATTGAAATGATTAGACAATTTTAATTGATCGCATATCAAACCATTTTCTATAATATTTTCTCTAGTAAGATATATTTGTAAATTTATTTATTAATATATATTCTAAGAAACATAAAAACTCATCACCAACATCAGCATCTCCAAGAAGTAAAACTACGACACTTTCCTCTATATGTTTTTAGGCTACTCAATAGAATGACCTGTTATTTATACCATCAACTATAGGAGTTATAATATACAATGAAATATATTATGGTCAACCATTAGTCAACCAATTATAAAGAAATACCCATATGTTTTCAATGGGTCTCTCTTGTACTCTAATCCATAAGGGAGGTTCATTAAACAATATCCATAAAAATTTTAACAACTCCCCTGGTAAAAAATAGACAAATAATATGAAATAAAAAAATTTCCTCATTTATTCCTCCCCTAATTATGAATCATCACTATCAAAGGATCATCCAATACATTACATATCTAAATATTCCAAATATAAGTTCCTTATATACATTATTTATCATTATCTATTAAAAAAACATCCTCACAAACATCCATATTTGAACTATTATAATTAAAAAAATCTATATTAAGTGATTCAAATGACTTAATGGATGTTATAATTTGGTTATAATTGTTGAATTTGAAAGAAGGTAATCTCAAAGTATTATTGGGGAATACCAGTACCAAAAACTCATCTAAACGTTTAAAAATCCCTTTAAATGTTTTAGATGGTATCAAATTTATTTCATATTATCATTTTTTTATCATCATGGTAAAAAATAAAATAGATTATATGTGTGGATTAAATAAATAATAAAAGAAAATATGGTATAATTTTCTATTTTTTGGTGGAAAGGGAAATGTAACAACTAAAGAGTGTACCATGTGAAACCCTTAGAAGTTTACATGAGGTTCTAAGGAAGTGAGATCATGGATGAATGTTCAATAATTAGACATAATGTTTTGATGCTTTTTGTCCAAGAACATGTTGGCCCAATAGCCTTATTTTTTATATGTTGTTGAGTTAATAATAATGGTCTCCATAGACTAATAAGGTAATCCCATCATTGGGTGCCTCATTGGTGTTTCTCGTCATATATCATACATTGCTGTAGTAGGCCCCACAACATGCCTAACTCTAGAATTTTCAATCCTAAAAAAACAATATATATATATATATATATAATCATCCCAAATCCAATATTTATCATGAATCCATATGGTCCCATGATTGTAAAATTTGTAATTTTTTTCCTAATTCAATCCAATAGTTATGTATTGTCTCCCCCAACCAGTAACCTCAACCACTACCATTGTTGGGAAGTGGAAATGTTGAATAGAATATTCAATTCATCATCCTTGAATACACTAAATTGTTCCATCAAATACTTATTCACACAATGTGTATTGATATAATTCCTATATAGTTTGAATCATATGAAAATGATAGATTAGTTCTCTAAATGAAGGGTCTAGGTAAGAGTGGTACTCCACCATTATGTATTAATTCTAAATTTCACAATTATGGTGGCATAATTATAGCCTCATGTAACTTTTATGAGATTCGGTAAATATGCATATAAGGATATAATAACAATAATTGAACTCACAATCATCATTAGCTATTTTTGTAAAAGAGGGGGGTGGAAGCCATCAACCACCAAAAACATATTTTATTTACTATTCAGGATGTTTTTGTTGTTGCATCTTTTTTTTGTTTTGTTTTTGTTTTTTGTTACTTTTGTACTATTATTTTTATTTTTTTGTTTTTAATATTTTATTCTTATATATATTGTTTTATTATTTTTGTTTCTATAATTTTTGTTAACACAATTTTTAATATTTATTTCTATTTATATTTCCATTGTTGTTTTTTTAATATTCATATTATTGTTCTTCTTGTTGTTTTTTTATTATTATTGTTGTTGTCATTTTTTTTGTTTTAATTTTTGATTGAATTGTTTTTTTGTTATTGTTAGTATTTTATTTTTATTATTATTATCTTTTTTGTTTTTATTATTTTTTTATTGGTATTGATAATAAGATATTGGTGTTACTAGTAGTGGTGGTGGTAATTCCACTATTATTGTTTTTTTGTTTTTCTTATTTTTCATATCCTTGTATTTAATTTTATTTTTGATTTTTTTGTTGTTGTTTTTATAGTATAAGTCATGGTGGTTGGAGTCTTATTTTTTATTTCATAAATAAAATAAAAAAACAACACTAAATTATATAGTTTAATTATATAAAAAATAATAAAAATTCAAAATTAAGTAAGCAAGTGGTGATAAAATATATTATTTTGGTGTCATCCACCTTATCCCCTCTCCAATTTTCCCTAATTAGAGTTATTTTTTTCCTAATAATGATAATTATTAAGTGAGACCTCTTATTAATTGGTTAAATGGGCAAAAATTGTACTAACATGTATCTTTGTCTCAGGTATGGATCTTGTTTTATAATGTTTTTGATAAAAGGGGAGATTTTGGAAATTTATAGAGAACATGTCATGTACTTAGAAGAACATGTCGTGTACCCGGTTTTCACAGGTAACTGTGTACAGACCGTGTGGGGTGATCTGCGGCCTATGTCCGAGCACATATAAGTCCCGTACATAGCGTGTACATTAAATTAACATGTCGTGTACTTTTCTTTTTATTTGTCAAATTGGACCCGGGTAGCGTATCATTTATATAACACCCTTCTTATTTCTCCGTCTCATCCATGAGCGACCATGAATAATGATTCTTCTCCAAGACCACAAACTGCCATCTGTACCTTTAATTTACCATCGTTGATTGAATTGGAATCTCCACAGTGAGTTATTATTTATTCTAGAGCCTCTTCATTTGATTTCTCCTTTTTCGTGAGATATCCTTAGTTGAATATTTAAGACATTTTTGTAAATCGACGACCTTCTAGGTCAATTCAAATGTTTAGGTTGAGCTATATCAATAGTACAACATCGAGTTGGATGGTTAGTGTCTTTATATATATTTTCTATGATTTATATGAGAAAAAGTTCCAAATACCATAGTTTAGGGTATTACATGTTTATGGAATTTGACCCTGTTAATGCTTGTCATGCCCAATTTTCTTGAGTATGGGTTTTTGTTTGTAAATAGGTTTGTTTACCTTTCTACGGATGTATTTTCCCATGTTTGATCTTGATATTGGTCATTGGGTCTATAATTTCATGTTAGATTGTTATGCTTTCCATTCCTAGTATTGTTAGGATGGAGTTGATATTATATCACATGCTTGTGATATGCATTGTAATTGTTTAGCAACATAGTTTTTTTTATGTACATTAGATGCTAAATATCGTTTTCACATTATTTCTTTACACAGTGTTGTGGGAACCTGGCGTATTGAGACCATAGGGGAGATTGATGTTGAGGACTTCCCTAGAGTGTCTATAATTATCATTACGAGACCACATAAGGAATTGACATTGACTGCTTCCTCCTAGAGTATGTAGTTTTTCGTTAAAAGACTATAGGGGAAATTGACGGTGAGTGCTTCCTTAGAGAGTCTTTATTTTCATGAGACCAAAGGCTTTGACTATGTGAGATATCCCAGGGGGACGTATATCATTAATTTTAAATGATAATTTTAAAAATAGGATTTAGTTTATGAGAACATTCCCAGAGGGTTACTAGTGAATTATTGGTTTAATATTTTTTAAATGTAATTGAATCTAGTTGAAACTATTGGACTGTTTACTTTTGAGTACCTTCGATTTTATTACTTCATTTTTCATTTTTGCCTAATATATATATTCACTCACAGTTAGGAACAAATCTTTGGGTGATTGCATACTGGGATTCGTCTCACACCCTATTTGGGTCACACTTTTGGGCCCAAATAGATTATATTATTACAGGTATAGATATGGGCATGCGCCCTTCTACTTCCGTTACTTGGTTAATGTGGAGCTCGAGAGTATAGGACCAAGATGAGGCTTGCGATGCTGTTGGAGTTATTAACTTGTTTGCCATTGTACTTTGGTTCAGTAATTTATTCCAGCATTGTGACTTGTTTTTCCACATTCCTTGATACGTGTGACATTATTATATATATAAATATATATATATATGTTACAGTTGTTTTTTTACCTTTATTCTTATGTTGTTTACTTATTGTATTGTATTACTAATTCCTCTATTGTTATCAGATTTCCATTCCATTATGTAACTCAACCAATGAGGGCATAGTTTCCCCATTATCACACCCAAGTCCCCCGCTTCTAGGTAGTAGCCTCCAACGTTGGGGGAAATGTGGTTGAAGCCATGTGAGCAACCGGTTACGGGGAACCTTTGGGCGGCACTTCAAATCAGGATGTTAAAAATTGGTATCAGATGGATTATATTGTTCTTTGACTTACTATTTGGATCTTATAGATAGGTATTGGAAGGAATAGGTACTCGGTAATAGTTTGTGCCCGAGAGTAGCTAACCTGCGTATAGGGAAAAGCCAATTTACATCGTTTATTGAAATTTTACTGGTTTTTAAATTATTACAATTGATTTTATTTCACTATTAGGTGATTCACATGTATTTTTTTATTATTGATGTTATTGAGGTTCTATTTATATTGCAACCCGATGAGATGAGGTTATTCCATCTCATGCATCATATAAGAACTTTCTATATATCACATTCCATTCATTCTTGTCATGCCATTTAGGGTGCATTAGCGATTTCATGCTGTTGTGATAGATGATGTGCTAGTTATTAAATTGGTTGTGGTAGATGCCTTGATGGAATACATGTTTGGAAAAACCCAGATTAAATAGCATGTGATGATGAATAAAAACCATGTATCCTTTTATTTGAGAAGGAACAACTTTTATTAAGTACACAGCATGCACTATATGTACAAGGCATGCACTCTATGTACACGCCGTGTAATCCTTAACCGTGTGACTGGTTGTGTTGGAAAAAACATGGGGTTGAGAAATTTTTGGTGTTGCATGCCATGTTGTATGGACCTTGTATCCAGTAGCATGACTAATGACCTGGATGGGTTAAACATATGTAGTAAACACCATGTCTAGATTGAACACGTCGTGTATAGTCGACTATGTAACTGGCCAAGTGACTAACGACATAGTTCAGTGAAATTTTTATAATACATGTCGTGTATGGCATGAACACACAATGTAGTTTTGTTATAGGTGAACTATGTGGCTTAACTATGTAGAGGAACTCGAGTAAGGGGGTCGATTCAAGTACATGACGTGTCCCTAGGTGGAACATTCTATGTGTAGGGGTGTTACACGAACATTTTTGGCATAATTACAGGACCATGTAAGGGCTTAAGGGAACACGCACTGTAGGGTCCATACACACAGTGTATCCCTATTTTGTAATACATAATTGTTTCCTTCTCCCATCACTTCCTTTCACATCTATGGTTCAGTCCTTATTAGTCATAAACTAAAGTTTGTGCTTTACCTTGTAGAGTCTTTCCACCAAGACATCCTACATGTTTTCACCAGATACAGGGCTGCGACCAGACACTAGGAATTGTTGGTAAGGGACTACTAGCAGATCCTTCTGTCATGTTTGTCTTGGAACCAACCGTCATTCCAGATACAGGATCTGATGCACAGTTCCAAGAAGTCTTCTTCAGGTTTATGCAGACCATCAAGAACCACATCTAGCCTCATCTCTATACGAATTGACATGGGTCTTTTAGTAGCAACAACCTCCCACATTCTCACGAGATGGAGGACCTCAGGCCTCAGAGTCATGGAAAGAAACAGTACTATTGATCTTCGAGCATTTTTAGATGCCTCTAGAGAGGAGGGTGAAGGTTGCTACGTATATGCTTCGAAATATTACCAAGAGATTGTGGGATGTGATCTCAAAGGTAGGACACCCGTAGATTATGGCTTGGGATGACTTTCAGTGTACCCTAAATGATTACTTTTACCCAGAGACATTGAGGGCCGACCTAGCCTGAGAGTTCATGATTTTGGAGCAGGGTACTCTATCAGTCATGGAGTATACATCTTGTTACCCTTAGCTATAGTGCTTCAAACCCATTCTAGTGGTTGATGATATTTTCCTAGCAAAGGATTTTGATGATGGTCTCAGGAATGACATTCGATCTCAGGTGAACATGTTCAGGTTGACAACCATATCTTCCATAGTGAACCAAGAACTGATCATTGAGCGCAACCTGTGAGATTTTGGGGGTGTGGGCAAGAGCGGTTCAATATCTAGACTTGGTTATTCTCTGGATGATAGTAATAAGCACCGTAGTGGGTCTACACATAGAAATTCGAGTAGGCGGGATACACCTTCAGGAAGTTAGGTGGTATGCTACCAGTGTAGGGAAAGGTGAGAATACAAGACCAAATTTCCGGAGAGGCCCATTTGAGTGCAGATATTGTAGTAAGATGTATGATCATTATAATTTCTGTTAGTTTTTTTACCAGCAGCTATTGATAGAGGTTATTCAATTACTCCTCATTCAGGAGAAGGACCACCAGTTTCTCATCAATATGGGAACTGGAGTTCCTCTGGTCGCTCAGGAAGAGGTGGAGGTCATGTCCATTGTAGCTAGTCAACAAGCTTTCAACAACAACAGGGTGGATCATGTCAAAGTGGTCAGACAGGGTTACAGGGTCGCGGTATTGGTTTGAATTTTACATCATAGCAGACCCATCATGAGAAAAATACTAGACCCTCTACAGTTAGAGGTACGATTCTGGTTGCCTCAATTTTATATTCTATACTTTTCAATATAGGGCCTTCCCATAGATTCATATTTACTGCTGTTGTCGATAGACTTTTGGCTCTGTATCATTACTTCTGTTGAAATCTTGATGATGGACTCATTGTTGGAGAATAGAACATCTAGTGTACATCAGTGCAAGGAGTTCTCTTTTGAGGTTGGTTGGTGTCACTTCTCATGGTACCTTTATGTATAGGATATGATAGGCTATTACATCAATATTGGAATGTACTGGTTAGTTCCCTTCCTAGAATTTGTCGATTTCTATCTCTGTAGGGTGATTTTCACATCACTAAAGGGTGGATTGTTTCTACATAAGGGATAATGGGATGTCAATGCAAGCAGAGTGGCACTCGAGCATCATGGGTTGGGAGGATTTATAGGCCAGATTGCTAGTATGTATCTAGATGACCAGGGGACTTCATAGATAGACTTTTCTCTAGTGGTGGATCATTTCATGGATGTATTCCTAGAGGAATTTCATGTTTTCCTCTAGATCAAGAGGTATAATTTTCTATTTAGAATGTACGAGGGGCAGCACCGATGTCGATTCCTCCTTATAGAATGGACTACACCAAAGTTGAAGGAGCTCAAGAAGTTATTTGAGGAGTTGTAGGAAACGGGTTTCATCCACCCCAGTACTTCTCCTTGGGGTTTTTATCCTATTTTTGAAGAAGGTCGACATTTCCATCAGAAATTATATGTGTTATCAGAAGCTAAACTAGTTGACGGTTAAGAACTGATATCCCTTGTCGAGGATTTATGATCTCTTTGATTAGCTTTGAGGATACCTGGTGTTCTTGAAGATTGAACAAGGGTTTGGTTATCATCATTTGTGTGTTAGTCCATCTAATATACCTCTTACAGCCTTTCAGAGAATTTATGGTCTAAAAACGTATGTGGTTATGTTGTTAGGTCTCACGAACTCGCCTGCAGTTTTTATTGAACAGATGAACCAAGTGTTCCATCCATAAATAGATTCCTTCGTCGTGGTTTTCTTGGAAATATCTTGGTGAACTCTCACACTTGACACAACCATGGTACCCATCTTGGGATAATGTTTGAGTAATTGAGAGGGAATCAGTTATATGGTATGCTCTCAAAATGCCACTTTTGGATGGACCAAATTAACTTATTGGGTCATGTTATCTCAGATAGAGAAGTATCAGTAGACCCAGAGAAAGTGATATGAGTTGTTTCCTAGGAGCAGCTGAAGAAGTTCTTTGAGGTACATTATTTTTTTGGGTTGTTTTGTTACAACAAACGTTTTATACAAGAATTTTTTAGCTTAGCAGTGCCACTAACGGGCCTAACTATGTAGGGTGGAAAGTACCTGTGGACATATTCCTACGATTCAGCCTTCCAAGAGATGAAAGGGAGGTTGACTTCAGCACTGATACTAGTTTTTATAGATCCAAGAATGTTCTATAATGTTTACTATGATGCATCAGGTTTTGAGCTAGGAGTAGTGGTTTTTTAGGGGGGAAGGAGTCGTTGCATACGGGTCTCGGCAGTTGAGGCCACATGAGAGGAATTAACTGATGCATGATCTTGAGGTTCTTGATTTTTTCCATGCTTTGAATTGTTGGAAACATTATCTGTTGGGAGATAATTTTGTGGTTTTCACCAAACAAAAAAGTATCATGTACATATTCACTCAATGCAGTCTAAATTCCAGACAGTGAAGGTGGGTTGAGTACCTTCAGTCCTTTGACATTGAGCATGCCTATATGCTTTGGAATGGAAATGCAGTGGATGATACTTTGAGCAGTAGGACTCAGATAAAAGAAGTTCATTAGGATATTAATGGGTGGATGCTTATGGCTCTGTTCTCTAAGATGCATTTGTAGGTGCATGACAGACAGGGGAAGAGATTTGTTTCTTTGGTAGTTATTACCTCTGCTCTACTTTATCAAGTGTGAATGAGGAAGCTATTAGATTGTGAATTCCTTATTCTATGGGAAAGTCTGTTAGGAGAGCACTATATTCCTAGATGGACCGTATGTGAGGATGAAATACTATGTTTTCAGGGGTGTGTATGGGTGTCATCAAAAATGCATGAGGAGCTGATGCTAGATTTTCATTCCTTGGTTTGGGTAGTTCATCATGGTTTCACCAAGATGTATCAAGATCTACACCATTAGTATGGGTGGCCATGTATGAATTCAGATGTTTCTTGTTTTATGATGATGTGTTCCACCTGTCAGCAGGAGAAGGTGGATCATCATCAACCAGTAGGGATTTTGCAGTAGTTACCCATTCTTGAGTGAATGTGGAATGATTTCGCGATATATTTTGTGACAGGGTTACCGAGATCGCCTCGAGGAAATGATGTAGTTTGGGTTATCATTGATAGACTCACGAATTTTTCACACTTCCTACAGATCAAGGAGACCTTTAGTGTTTATGAGATAAGATGTTTTTACATCTGAGAGATTATACATCTACATTGGGTTCCATACTCCATTGTTTTAGACAGGGATGCTCGTTTCACTTCTCGGGTCTGGTAGGGTCTACAGAGGGATTTGGGAGCATAAGTACTTCTGAGTAAATCTTACCATCCCCAGACATATGGCCAGTATGAGTGTATGATTCAAGTGTTGGAGGACATTCTTTAATAATGTGTCCTATATTTTGGAGGTTTTTTGGATAAGAACAAACAACTAGTGGAAGTTTCCTACAATAATATTTTTTAGGCGACTATTCAGAAGGCACATTATGAGTCCTTGTATGGTTTTTCATGACAACCACCATTATGTTGTTTGGAAGCATGAGAGGCAGCTATGATGGGACCTTGTCATGTCTAGGATACCACAAAGCAGATAGAATTGATCCAAAAGAGGATTGTTGTTGGACGGTCATGGAAGAATTCTTATGCTGATAGAAGGAGACGACCTCTATAGTTTGAGGTCAGAGACCATCTTTTCTTTTGTGTCTCACTGATGTTGGGATACAATAGGATTAGGAGACATGGTTAGAATTAATCGAGATATGTCAGGCTGTTTGAAGTTTTGGAGAGAGTCATGCCTATTTATTATCGGTTTCAGTTACATGAGAGGAACCAGGATATGCATGATGTCTTCCATGTTTCTCATCTACAGATTTACTTCTCCAACATGTCTCATGTTTTACAACCAGAGGAGTTAGAGTAGGTGGTGGACACCTATTTATAGGATAATTATATCCATATTGTTGACTATAGAATAAAGGTTCTTCATGGATATTCTGTTCCTCTAGTATGGGTGTTATGGTAGCATGGGCAAGTATATGATGAGACTTGGGAGAGGGAGACCGATGTGCGATCGTAGTGGTTGGTGCTGTTTGAGGATTCTTTTTATTCTCCACAATCGTAGGGAAATTTTGGGAGAAATTTCTTTAATGGGGGATTTTTACAAGAACATGTATCTTCATCTCATGTATGGATCAAGTTTTCTGGTGGTTTTGAGAAAATGGGAGATTTTGGAAATTTAAGCAGTACACATCGTGTAATTAGAAGTACACACCATGTACCTTGTTGTCATGGGTAGACATGTATAGTCTGTGTAATATATGTGCACATGGTTATGCGGGGTGACCTAGAAACTTCATAAAGTAGATCTCTGTTATGTCTTATATATGACAAGTACATTAAATGAACACACCATGTACTTTTATTTTTTATTTGTTAAATTTGACCAGGGTCGCGTCTCATTTACAGAATGACATTCTTCTAGATTGGTCTCATACATGAGCGACCTCGAGGGAAAATTCTTTCTTGAGCCATTGACCCACCATCTGTGCTCCGAATCGACCACCATTGATTGCATTGGAATTTCTACGATGAGTTATTCCTTCTTGAGCCTCATCTCTTGATTTCTTCTTTTTCGTGAGGAATCCTTTATTGAACATTTTAGACCTTTTTAAATATATACAATGTTCTAGGTCGATTTAGATGATGTGGGTCAACTATATTAATCATACAACATCGAGGTAGGTGGTTTGTGTATTTCCAAAGATTGGATTTAATTTATATGTGAAAAAGCGCCCAATACCCTAGTTTAGGGTATTGTGTGTTTATAGAATTTTACCCTGTTAGTGTTTTCCATGCCTTTTTTTCTTGAGTATGGGTTTTTGATTATAAATATGGTTTTTTTTACCTTGATTTGGATGTGTTTTCCTATGTTTGATCTTGATATTGGTCGTTGGGTCTAGAATTTTTTGTTAGGTTGTTATTCTTTCCATGCCTATATTGTTAGGATGGATTTGATATTATATGACATGCTTGTGATATTAATTGTAGTTTATTATCCACAAAGTAAATGTGATTTACATTGGCTGATGAATATCTTTTGTGCATGATTTCTTTATATAGGGCTTTGGGAACCTGGTGTAGTGAGTCTATATGGGGGAATTGAGGTTGAGGGCTTCCCCAGAGTGTCTGTTATACTTTTCATGCTGTGAGACTATAGGGGGGATGACGTTGGCCGCTCCCTCAGAGTGTCTATAGATATTGTTATGAGACCATATAAGTAATTGACATTGAGTTCCTCCTCAAAGAGTTTGTAGTTTATCGTTAAAAGAATATCGGGGGAATTGACGGTGAGTACTTCCTGAGAGAGTCTTTATTTTCAACAGACCAAAGGGGATAGACTACGTGAGCTATCACGGATTTCATATATATTTAATGTTAAATGATAAGTTGAACCATATGGGTTAGGATGTGAGAAAATTTCCGGAGGGTTACTTGTGAATGATTTACAGAATATTTAATAAATGTAAATGAATCTAGTTGAAACAGTAGGACTGTTTACTTTTGAGTACCTCCTTGTTTATTACTTAATTTTTAAATTTTTCTTATTATATATATTCAGTGATAGTTAGGAATATATCATTGGGTGGCTTCATACTAGGATTCATCTCAAAACCTGTTTGGGTTTTGCTTTTGGGCCCAAACAGATTATATTATTGCATGTATAGATAAGGGGAAGCGCCCTTATACATATGGTATTTGATTGGTATGGAACAGGAGAGAATGGGACCAAGCTGAGGCTTGTGATGCTGCTAGAGTTGTTTACATGTGTTCCATTGTACTTTGGTTTCATACTGTATTATAGTGTCACGAGTTTTTTGGTAGCTTTCCTTGATACTTGTGACATGCATTATTATTTATGTATATATATATAATTTGCAGTTATTTATTTACATTCATTACTCTGTTGTTTACTTGTTGTATAGTATTAATTTTTTTTCTATTGTTAACTGATTTTCATTACACATTGTTACTCTGTCAATGAGAGAACAGTTTCCCAAATATCACATCTAAGGCCCTAGATTCTAGTCTGTGGCCTCCTGAATATATGGAATCGCCTTTGAGACCATGTGACCAACCAATTACAGGGCCCCTTTGGGTCGCCCCCATAATATAGACATTACAAAAATGGAATCATGAACCCAATAATTTCAATCCTCACCCCTATAAAAACACATTATATAGATAAACTATATATCCATATAATTTAAATTTGAGGTCCCTATTCTGATATATTTTCATTTTACTAGTGGGAAACCTTATTAATGATCCATAAAATCCATAAATTAACATTTTCACGTCCAACATAATCTTTTATATTTTTGGAATGTTAGCATTTCTTAAATGAACTAAAATATTTTAACTAAATAAAAAACACTTTGAATAATATTCACAAACAATGTAGTTATTTTAAATTTCAAAATCCTCATAGATCATTCTATTTCTTCCATTCCTATATTGGAAAATAATATATTAACAAACTCTATCATAATTTCATAAATTCCTGAAAATATATAAATAAATTTTTCATTAAAAATTTATTTAACACTCCAAAAATTTCTTCTAATTTAAATGAAATTAACAGAATTTAATAATATATAAATGTGTTTTTGTATAACTATTAAACAAGGTTATAAAATTTTATAGATAATTTACAAAAAACCCTATCCCTAGAAAAGTATTTTATCAAATGCTTCATGATGGGTTTATAATGATATTAAAAACTTTATTAATGCTAGACTATAAACATATCAAATTTTGAATATCTTTCAAAAAAATTTTCAATTCACTTTCTTTGTGTTAATGTTTTGGAAAATAATATATCACTTATTCCTCTAACTTCGAATGAATAATTTTCATTATAATATTTTAAATCACCCTAAAATATGTCACATAGTATTACTATAATATATATGGAATGTATTGATGTAGTTTAATAAAATGGGATTCAAATTGGATATATATAATCCATTTAATTAAGACTTTATTTGGATCATTTTTACTTTACTTAACATTCTGTACTATAAGTGTAGAATACTCCTTAGAGAGTTCCAATATCAACTTATTTATAAATTATGAGGAATATTTGTTGTGATAGAATTATTAATATCATATTTTTCAAAAATTTCATTCCTATAAAGATTTTTACCACATCTAATATTAAAATTTCAAAATTACGCCTAATTTGTTTAGAAACTTATTCATAAATGTGATGTTATATCCTAAAAATATATTTAATAGTAATAAAAAATAATAACCATAATATATTTCTATAGATCTCACACATGGATATCAATACCCTCTTTGACTTTAATTAAATCCACATTCATTAATAAATTATCTAGATTAAAATACCAATATTTTAGTACTTTTTTCAACCTTTATAGTAATTTCTTTAACATGAACACTTTTGGGTCATGATTTTACAACATAAATCCTTTTGGTTTTTTAATGAAAAACACATATTCAAAAACACCATTCAAGAATGATGATTTTAAATCCATTTTGAACACATTATATTATTTATGTGTTGTTACTATAATAACATAGGTTATTTGGTGTTATTGCAATCCAGAGATATTAAATATCATTAGTGTGAAATAAAATAGAATTTAGATTTTTTAAAAATAAATATTTGGGAGGGATATTTTTGTATTTTTAGAAATTTAAATGGATATTTTAGACTTATAATGGTAGGTAGAAAAGTCTAGGAGTTGAAATTTTAAATTTTTTGTAGATGTTGCAATTTTATTGGCTCTAACTAAACCCAAAAATGTTCTATTTGAAGGCCACCAAAACCTGGTTGACCATAGAAGTCTTGACGAGGTTCCACTAATTTTCCAATGTAAACTATGAACCTCACTTTTATATGTGATATTTTGGGACATTTTGTGGCCTCATTTTTTTAAAAAATCCAAATTTTATTTCCATTGGATGGGAAAAGTAGAATGAGAGTGGTCTCAATGGGTCTAAAATCCCCCCCCCCCCTTCTATATAAGTTAGACTACTCTTTTGGTTTCATATCAAAGAACTAGAAATTGTATGGGTCATTTATCACCAACGCTATGGTAACATGTGATATGTTTTGTATTTTTATTTATTGTTTGATGTAAGATCACTATAATCCCTAAATTATGTATTTTTCATTTTATTCTTGATATCAATCAACTATGGAAAAATTAAACCATGATGTTGGGAAAGTGAAATTCTCATGGTATAATGTAAATATTCATTAATTCATTATGCCCTGAATTTTGTGATTCTTGTGTAGTGTGGTATACATGAATGGGTATTTAGTTCAAAGATATGTAAATGAGAAACAAGAGGATATTGAAACATGAAAGAATATATAGATCCTATTAGGATCATAAAAGACATAATTCACATGAGAATTTGAATTTAGGTTTTCTCAATGATCGAATTTGTTTGTAAGCTATGAGATGATTATAACACACTGAGATTTCAATATATAATTATTCTTTAAATAAATAATATGTTAAATTTCCAGTTTTAAATGAATAACTTAACTAAAATGAACCTTGAGATATTAGATTAACATTATTATGAAAACATTATGATAAATATAACCATTATTAAAAAATAATATATAAATCAATTAAAAGTTCTTTTATTTATCGGATACTTAATAAATATTATATAATATTAAAAAAGATCTTTTTTCAAAAAACTATTTTTTAATTATAATATTGTGTTATCATAATAAATTAAATTTATTTTACTTAATAGATTACTTTTATTATATGTAATGTTTAAAATTTAAAAACACAAAGATTAGCACTCAATTAATTAATTTTTTGTATGAAATATAATAAAGACCGTATAATGTTTTAAAGGGTAATTTTTTTATAAATTTAACATTTCATTATATTAGTTATTTTCATCTAAAAGATAAATTTAGAAATTTTAGAATTTTAATTTGATAAAAAATTGTTCATTTTTATATTAATAATGGCTAAATTTTCTAAGGATTTATATTTTTTAATTTTCTAAAAAAAATTATTTTTAAGTGTAACGTAAAAAAATACATTTCTTACCAATACCATTGATTTTATTTTATTACCATGATGAAATCATGGATTATAAATATATAAACCAAATTTTTTGACCAAAGATGTATTTTAAGATTAAAATAAATCATTTTCAAAAATTATTTTGAAAATAAAAACATAATATTGTTATTATAAAACTTAAAGTAATATTTTATCAAAAAAGGTTATTTTTCTATAAATTAAGTATTCAAAAGGTGTAATTCAGTTTAAGATAGATTTTAAAGACAGACAAATATAATCTGGTAAATAATATATGAATTAATTTAAAGAAAATAGTAACCTTCAATTTTTTTCCAAAACTCATTTCTTTGCTAAAAATATATGTTTTTCTAATAACAATTTTATTGTGTTTTACATTTATTATTTAGATTAATTTTTTTTATCAATTTTATAAATTTAATATATCAAAATTGATTTTAAATTTTAAATGATCATTCTCAAATTATGTTGAATTTTATATTTAATTTTTATTCCCTGAAATAAATAAATAAACTAGGTAAATGTTAGTCACCATCATAATGGCTAAAAATAGTAAAAGAGTTAAATCATGGGATAAAACCTCAAATTTTATAAAATATTATATTCAAATGAGTTTATGGGTATTTTATTGTACTCAGATAATATTTTCATCAAATATAGTCCTGTTTGGATCCACAGGACTCAGAAGTTCACTATATTTTTTGTATTATGGTTTAATTATTTACTAGAATTCCACTCCCATCACTTATAAAAGCATCATACTGCCTACACATCAAATACATTAAAATAATCATATGTATCCCATATAATATAAATAATTTACTTTAAAAACAATCATATCCCTTTTTATTGTGTTTTTTCCCTAGAGATTTCCCTAATCACTTATAAATAAATAAGGTTTTAAAGAGAAGATTAAATTCCTCTATATATGTACTTTATCCTCTATTTTCATTAATCTGTTTATTCTTGTTCTGAAACTTATTAAAACATATTTATCACTATATTATAATTTCTTAATCCTGATTATTTTTTAAAGTAAAATTATCACTATAAATAAACATGTCATATTGATTTAGTCATTATAACAAGAACTTAAATGGGTCGTTACTACCACATACATGAATGATGTAATAATTATTATATCATTAATGGTTAAGAATTATTAAAAACTACTAATAATTTATAATAATTATTATTTTATTATGTTATAATACTAATATTATGATAATATTATTATCAAATCATTTAAAAATCATACTCATCCAATTATTTCTAGAATGTTCATTTTTGAGTGGTTTAACAACTTACATGAGCGATGCTATGAATTTTTGTCTTGGATGGTTTTGAAAACATAGTTTCTAGTATGATATGGTACTAATATATATAAATAATTTTTTTTATTTGTGTAATTGTAATTTGATATTATAATTCATTATTACTAAACAACCTTCTGTTCGATAAAAGATACCAAAACAAAACCACTTTAAATTTCATATTTTCAAATCATACATCAAATTTCCATAAAATTAACATAGAACATACTAAATAATTAAAAATCTTATAACTATAGTACTTTGACCATTTTTTGGTGATAAATATCTAATAAACATGGATTTATAATTGATACCATAATACCAAAACAAACAAGGAATAGTTAAAACCCATATCTACCAATAATTAATATTAAATAAAAATATGTAAACATTATCTAATAAATAGACATGAAATATTATAAAAAGTTTAATCAGTATGAATAATTATATATGATAGATCTATAATGAGTGTAAAATTATTTTATGAATTTTATAACATTTCTGTCTGAATATGAATCCAAATAAAGAGTTTCTTTGTCTCAATTTCAATTTCTTAATATATACATCAAGTTGCGAAAAATGTTTCCTTTTTATGATATACACAGTACCCATTTATCATTATATCAAAATTATTTTAAAATTAATCATATTAGTAGACACTTATATTTTTTTCATTCAATGGATATAAATTTAAATGTTTCAAAATCTATAAGGGTTTTTATTAACTAATTATTTGTCCAATGATTTATGACCATTCTTCTTAAAAATTGTTTTTATAAGTTGGGTAAATTATAACTAATTATATAATAATAAGATATTTATGATTATTTTTATATTTAATTACATTTATTTCTTATAAAATCTATCTCAAATGAATCCCACCTTAAAAAAATTATGGTCTGGAAGGATTTTCTTGTATTAATTTTCCTTCCCTATGACATATGTCATATTCACAAATTATTTTATTTTATATGGTGAATGTACTTCATATATATTTATTTATATAATAATTATAAATAAATTAAATTTATCATCAGTTCCATCTATGTTTTTTCCATTCAAATAATATCGATTAAAATTCTACCAAAGATGTAAGGGTTTTTGTCAACTGAATTTTCATTCAATAAGTTATGGTCATTCTTCATGAATGTTTTTTTAAATGTTGGTAAAATATATTTTAGAATTTAATTATATATTAGTAAATTTATTTGGGTATTTAAATTTATTTCTCAAAAAATCCTTCTCTAATGTATCTTATATTAAAAATATAATTTTTGTAAGGGTTTTTCTAGTCTAAATTTTCTATATTGGAGTCATATGCCATATCCAAAAGTAGTTTTATATTTTATGGTGTATGTACTACCAATGTATCTATTTATATCACATTTATCATAAAAAATGTTTTATTTGATCCATAAAATTATTTTACTTTAAAATACATTTCATTTAAATGTTATAAAATTCCTATGGGTATTTCATTGACTCGGTCTCATTTTATTGAGTCTTAACTACCTTTCTCAGTTATGATCCTTTAAATTTATCTTATTCTTCCACATATCAATTAAAAAGGATATTTGTTCATTTTATAAGGGTAAAATGTATATTTTTATTAATTAATTATTTTAATTATTGTTGTCCTTCGATTTTAAAATATGATCTTGTTATGAACAATTCTCATCCACCCTAATATGTTTTTTCCTTCCATATCTGTGTTATTTCATAAAACCAATTTTATCCTTTATTATTATGAAATCCAAATATCTATTATATCTTGTGAAATTCATATTTTTATTTAAACCATTTCAAGATTAATTTTTATCAACCATTTATTTGAAATGGGTTTCAAAAATTTCAGTTTAAATAATATTAATTTTTTTACCATTTTGAGCATGCATTTAATCTTAAACTCCAAATTATATCTGGATATAATTTATTAATTTTAAAGGTGAAATTATTGATATTTATTTTCATATAAAATTTTAATGATTCATCATTTTATGTTTATTAAAATTATATTTCATAAAGTGACTCATTTCTTTATCCTAGTATGAAAATATTATGATATGTTTCTAAAGACTCTTTTCCAGTTTACATCCATTTTAATCATTAACTCTAAAATATACAAGTAATATTGAGTGATTTTTTATGAATAAACCTGTAAATTCCTCTATTAAATACTTATTTTGGGTGATCTAATTTTTTGTATCAACTGATCTACTTTTGATATCATGTTATGTGATACTATTTTTAAATGATATGAAACCCATTTTCCTTCTATTAATTTTTGGGATATGATGAATAATTGATATATTATGTCACACATATGTATCGATATTGATGGTTAGGTTTTTATATCATTATATAATACATTTTTTAATGTTTCATATTCCAGGGTATATTGAAATCCATATGTATGACTATGTTTCCTCACATTTTTAAATCATGAACATGACTGGGTTTGTTCAATAAGTGCGGGCATGACTGGGTTTCTTTGTAATTTTTTTCTTTTGCTTATATTTATGAAACATTTCAAAATATGTGCTTCATTTAAAGGATATTACATATCTCTATGATATGAGACATTCTTATGTTATCCTCCCATAATTAATGATTATTTATATTTACTTCAAAGCCATGTTATAATGGTTTTTCCTTCTTAATGGTCATTATGAATTTTTACATTACTATGTAATAATCATTACTACTTAGTAAACTTTTATGATTATAATTGATGATACGATGATATTTTTAATTATATATTTCTCACATATTCATGTATTGTCAAATATATATGATCTAATATTATGACTCATTGATTAGCTTCCCCATACCATGTTTTGTTGCTCACCTGATTCTCATGATTCTAGTTTTGATAGAAAATTACATACATAATTACATGTAATAAAATTGATTATGTGGATATATTTCATGGGACATGTTAATGAAAATAAATTCATATTAAAATATTTATATAGTCAATCATCAATAGCACAATACATTTGGGCCTAAGATTGTGATATGTTTTGTGAGATGTAATGGTAAAACATGAAAATGATGTAAAATATATGAAATTTTAACATGGGTTACCCTAGATATTATGAAATATAGTATATAAAGCATGTTTTCTTATCAATAAATTTAGTGGCATGGGTCCAGGGTGCCTCAATTGGCTTCAAATTAGTGTTTAGTTATTTTTATGGAGTTTGATTATAAATAATTAGTCAGAACCCTATGGATAAATATAAATATATAAAATATCCTAAATTATTTGTAAACATTTGAGTGTGTAGTTTCCTAGAAATTAAATCCCTATTTGGATAAAAATAGGCAGATATAGGTTCTACCTCAAATTCAACATGGGGTAAAAACCCTAAAAATAATAGTTGGGTATTAACTCGATCCTCACTCGGTGCACAAAAAGTGGGCCTAACTGCATACCTGGATTTCCAATCCAAGGGGATATTCGTGGATGATTCACATACTCTTTACAACCCATTATAAAATCTGTATATATATTATGAAATTTGATTATATTATAGAAACTAATTGGAAAATGACCATAGTCAATCTAGGTTAGTCTAATGAATTTAGAGGTCTATCGAATTATGTTATAGTTGAACCAAAAAGAGTCATATATTTAAAAAAATTTGTAATATGATATGTCATATTATTATTGAGTTTTTATATTCATAATATTATTTAATCTGATTTAGTTTGATATTATCAAAAGAATTTGCGTATTTAAATCGAAACAAGATCATGAAAATGAATCTATGAATAATATATCTTTATAAACTTGTAAGAATTATAGTTAGTTAAAGAGGAATATTTAAGATTCATGGTTGTGAATATAAATATATTCTTATAATAAAATAAAAAATATGATTTCAATAGTCTTACCCATGATAGCGTGTTGGAAATTATATCTGGATTAATTTTTATATTAATGATATCTTTAGAGATTTATATTAGTTAGTGATAATAAAAATAATGATGACATAATTTATTTAGGGAGGGGAATGTAACACCTTGAAATTTCAATATCTAATTTTCCCTCAAATAAATAGTTGGCTAAATATATTTTTCCACAAACAACATTGAACAAAAATGAGTCATGACATATTAAATGAACACTAATAATAAAGTTATAAGAATAATATATCCTATATTAAATAAAAATATACTAATAAATCAAAATTGTTATATTTAGATGATAAATAGTAAGTTTGATTTCATTTTAAAAATTGTTTTTTTGAATGAAATGTTTTTCACGTGTTGTGTATTTTATCATAATAATTAAATTGACCAATTTTAAAAGATTATTATTATAATAATAAATATTTAAAATATATAAACTAATATATTAATTCTCAATTGATTAATAATTGGTAGGAAAAAATATTAACAATGAATAATGTTTAAAATTTCCATTCTTATATAACAGAATCCTTTACATATATTTTGTATTTTTATATAAAAGATAAAATTATAAATTTGACAAGTAGAATTTAAAAAAATGAAAATAATTTTTGGAATCATAATATCAAAATTAGATTACAAATTTTTTTTGGGATTTATATGTAATTGTTTATTTTTAGGTGAATAGATATAAATATAGTTTTTCTAATATCATAGATTTCATTAAGTTATCACGATTTAATCATGCAATAAGAATTAATAATAAAATATTCTCAACAAAATATGTATTTATGGGTTTAAATAATCAATTTTACAATAATATTCTTAAATTGAAAATGAATAATTGAAATTTTGAAACACAAAGTTATATTATTTCATAATAAATAATATTTTTGATCTTTTTCTTTTATTTAAGTATTCACAATGTATAATTTAGTAATACATTAGTTAAAAATATAAAGAACTCTATTTTTTAATTATAAACCAATTAAAAACATTATAATTATTAACAATCATAATTTTCTCATAAATCTATTTTTATGATTAAATAATATGTTCTTCTAAAAACTATTTTAATGTGTTATACATTTATTATTTAAGAATTAAAATTTTAACACTTATAAATGTTCGCTATTAAAATATATTTAATATTTGATATAATAATTCTAAAATTAGGTTAAATGTTCTATTTTTTGTTTTAGTACCAAAAATTAAATTACCTAGGTAAATGTTAGTCAATATAATAAAGGCTAAAAATTAGTAAAATTTTTAAATCAATGACAAAAACATAAACATATTATTTTTTAAAATTAGTTTATAATAACATTATAAACCTCCCACAATCATTTCTTCATTATTATTCACGTTTAGATCAACATTCCTTAAAATGAGACTATATTTTTGTATTAATATTTAATTAATTTCAAGAATTCCACCCCACTTATGAAATGATCCTACCAGCACCCCATCGAAGGTACTACAGAAATTAAAGATATCTCTTCTAATTTACTTCATTTTGGCCTAAAATATTCCTCTCCCACATCATTGAGCTTTTATAACAATATATTTCCCAATTCCTAGTTAAATCAAGAAGGTTTCCAATAAAATATTAAATTCTTCTACATAATTATTTACCCTTATCATTCTATTTATCTATTTAATGTTTTTATAAACCTTCATATATATTAAATATACTTATATAATATTGTTTTTTAAATCATTCAGTTTCATTAAAATTAATTTTTTCTATATAATTAAGAATGTAATAATTATTCAGTCACTATAACATGTTCCCAATTTGGTGGGTTCTACAGCAAACATTAACAATGTTATAATTATTATATCATAAATAATTGATAAAAAATAGAAACTAAAAATACTATATATTAATGATGTATATAATATGTTATCATACACTTATAATGATAATATGATAATAAAATCATTCAATAATAAAACTAATCCAATTAATTCTACTACGTTCATGTTTGGGTGAGTTTAACCACCTACATGAGTGAAACTATGAATTTTTTTAGGAACATTCCTAGAGATATCACAAAAAATGTTGAAATAAGGATCTTATTTAACTGAAATTTAACATCCAATAATAGTTAAACACTATGTAATTCCAATTATCAAAACTTATCACCTTATATTTGAGCACCGAAATTTTGATGTTTTCAACACCCTAATCACTACATCATGAATACATAAAAATCACAAACTCTGAAACACATAATAATAAAATAGTAATGATGAATGGGAAAAAATATTAAATGATTTAAAATATCATCCTAATTCAATAGGATAATAATATAAAATTGGTTATATTTCAATAATTAAAATGATGGAAATCAATTTACCAAATTTTTCAATGACGAATCAAAATGTAATTCGAAGATCTTCTAATCAAAAATTAGTCCCACCTATATTTTTGTTTCCCTCGGAATTCGGGGATGACCTCCTGGATAGGAGATTCAAACGTTCCGATCGGTTTCTAACAGGTTTGTTCTTAGAACCGGAAACATCCAATGATTCCATATCCATTTGGACCTACTTTCCAAAGGTGGGTGCTCATTGGCTTGTGAACTAATGAGGCTTAGGAATTTTCATTGGTCAAGAGGATGGGAGGTCTGACTCATCACACCTTTCTGAGGGGAATTATTGTCTATTCCGGGACTCTCTTTATAGATTTAAGTTATGTTTGTGAATCCTTATTACATTACCAAGTATAAAGTGAGCTTTTCCTTTAGTTTTGACAATCAATGATTAAATATGTAAAAAATTTAGAGAATCTTTTATATGTATTCGAGGTTCATCATCAATAGAGAATCATCTATATTTATTTAGAGATTCTTGGTCAATGGTAACCTTCAAAACATTTATATAAAAGTCTCTTGATCATTATGATGAACAGACTAGTTTTAAAGCCACTCAGTGGGGCACTTGAAATTTATTTTCATTCAGAAGGACAAATGAATTATTTCAGAGTTGGGATCGAACCCATTGATGGGATACCTACATATCCTTTATTTTGGAAAAGGAATCAGAACCCACATAGTTCGAGTAAGGGTATGATGTTTATGATTGATGGCTCAAAAAAGGATGTCACAATTACTTTTACACTCTAAGATCACGTGAGTCATGCTCGGTGTGAGAAACAAGAGGTATTGGTAAAAAATTAGACTATTGTGCCATGAAAAATGCAATCATAAAAAATGGTTTGGGGCTTATGTATGTATGACTTCCCAGAGGATTTAATTTATGGAGAAAATCCATGAACAGAGTCCATAAAGGTATATGTGCTTCATGGAGATTTGAATACTCTAACTTGGGACTTATTCCTGAAAAGGAAACCCAAATCATGAGAGGATTGATAAGTGGGTTTTACTCCTGAGAAGGAATCCTAGATCAAACGTAAATTGGGACTGGTTAAAGTGAATTTAAGGGGCTTGGGGCTCACTCCTGAAAAGGAATCCCAAAATTTATGATTGGGACTTATTCCTAAAAAAGAAGCCCAGGTTAAGGATTAAGGTTTGTGGCATACTCCCGAGGAGGATGCCCATATTTGAGATTGGGTCTTACTCTTGAGGAGGATTCCCATATTTGAGATTGGGGCTTACTCCTAAGAAGGATTCCCAAATTAGAGTACTTGGGGATTACTCCTAAGAAGGATGCCCATATTGAGGGACTTGGGGCTTACTCCTAAGAAGGATGCCCATATTAAGGGACTTGGGGCTTACTCCTAATAAGGATGCCCAAGATTTATGACTGGGACTTATTCCTGAAAAGGAAGTCCAAAATTTATGACTGGGACTTATTCCGGAAAAGGAGACCCAGGTTAAGGATTATGGTTTGGGGCTTACTCCTGAAAAGGATGCCCAAATTAGAGGACTTATGACTGGGGATTATTCCTGAAAAGGAGACCCAGGTTAAGTATTCTCTCATCTTTAAAGGATGAGGTTGAATGAATGAACTCTCCATATTTAGTGACATAATGTTATTTAAATCACTAGTTTTTGAAAGATATTCCACTGAATTCCTTTCAGATAAGGAAGTCAAATCAAGAAATCATGCCATAAATGGCTTTGAAGAGTGTCTTGAAGACTTAATCTTGAAAAGGAAAGGTGTAATGGCTTAAGAAGGGTGAAATGGGCAAGAAAGGCACCCAAAAAATAAGGGGTGCACAAGTCTTGGAAGGCGCGCAAGTATTGCAGGGGCGCGCATGTATTGCTCGCGCAGGTATACCTGCGCGACATGTGGTGTACTTGCGCGATGGTCAACCAGCATTGAAATAATTAAGCAACTCTTTATTAAATCCTTTAGAATTATCTTGAGGTTCTTCCAGAAAAGGGACGCGCAAGTTCTATCGAAGGAATAAGGCAGCGCGCAAGTGTGACCACTTCCCTTAAGGGATGGCCACTCAGGCACGCAAGTGTTGATGAGTTTCAACACTTAGGCCTTCCTCCCTCTCTTTAGATCTTCCTTTCTAGGTAAGAAATTACCTTATAAGTGTTCCGGAAGCTTTGATAAGAGACTTGGGCGTCGGGATCTTCAATCTGAGTTTCTGGAAAAAGATCCTCTCGAATGGGGGGCCCCACAGGGTCTATTTATAGGCAGGAGATGACCCTGGGTGGTTACCGGGCAGTTGTCAATTAGGTCGCGCAAGTCACCTGCACGACCATAAGGGCGTCGCGCACGTGGACTTGCGAGACAGTGAAATAACTTGCGCGGTGCAGTTGCTTTTGATCCTTTGTTCATGCCTTTGTCGATTTTTGATATTTTCTTCAAAGGCTGAATCATCTTGAGCTCAGATATTCCCCTTTTCCGATTTTTAGATTCTATGAAGAAAGGAGCGTCAACAAATGTCCCCCCTCAGAGTTGGATCCGGAGAGAAATGAGGATTTGACTCTGAGGAAATTGAATACATCCAAAGGAAAAGGGGGAGCGCAAGTCCTCAGGGCATAGAGGCGGCGCGCAAGTTCTCTCCGCGCAGGGCTATGGCCCTCGGTCGTGCAGGGTACGGCGCGCAGGGTCCCGGCCGCGTCTATAAATAGATGGCATCACCTCCTTACAAGCATCCGGATTTCCGGACATCATACCTTCGAGATCTCGTCACGCAGGTCTCCTTAGTCGCGCAGGTTGCTCTGTTTTCTAGTGTTTTCCTTGATGTCGCGCTACTGTACAGGCATTTGTACTTGCGCGGTTTATACTTGAGCGTCAAAAACTAGTGTGGCACACGAATACTTGCGCGCCATTTTGTACACTTGTGCACCTTAATGCCTTAGCCATTTTTTCGAAAAATCATTCACAAATTTTATGAAAAATAAACCCATTTAAGAGATTAATTTATTCAATTTTTGGGCAGATTCAATGGCTACTAATGGAATTAAAACGTCTGATGAACTGACTAGCAAGCGGATTGATGACATGATGAATATCATTGGCCATGATTACTATGATATCTGCAACAACACTCTCTCAGATTTGGCTAAGCACTTGAACAAATATCATCTTAATTTCCCACAGAGCATCTCCCTGCCTCTATATGGTCATGGTCACCTACAAGGAGTCGATGTTCCAGATGCAAAGAACTATACACCTGAAATGCAGCTGCACTGCTACTCCTTCATTTCGGTTATGTTGTGCATTAAGAGCAACAACAATGGTGTGGACTTTCAAATTCTTCCTCCATGTCATTTCCTTGCAGATATGAAAATGGCAAACCCATGGGATGAAACGTTTTCCACTCCCGATTGGTGGAGAGAAGACAAACATGGTATTAGAGAAATATCTGAAAAGATTACTCTCTCCAAATGGCTCTTTACTTCCAATGCTCCATTCTCAAATCCATGTATCCATCTTCCAAGCCTCTTGGACAAAAACAGAGTCACTGTTTGATCAGCAGAAAATTTTCTCAAACCGCACTCAAGAACATCCTTTTACAATTATTCCAAGAAGAGCTGGTATCACTGTATCTCTTATTGTATCCAGTTGAATGAATGAATTCTAGGAGGTTGCTGATGAAGCTCGGGATGCCGTAAATCAAATGAAGTGTTATGTTGAAAGCCTCTTGTAATTCTTGAAAAAGAGAAGAGACTCCAGTTTGTGGATGTCCTTCTAACTCTTGTGTATCAATGAAAAACACTTTCATCTTCAATCATTTGTACCTGCATTCTTTCACTACCTGCTTCAAATTTATTTAAGCCAATGGGCTTAGTAAGCATAGTTTGATTTTTACTAGGATTATTATAAATAACCCTATAAACCTTGAATCTTTTAATTACTCAATATTACCTAAATCATACAGAATGTATGTTTAGTGAGCTGGAACTTGACTTTTATTCAGAGTTCCTTTGTCTTTTGTGGGCAGTTTAAAGTCATGCACGCCGGACATAAAGGGTATAATGTTTAAGGTCGAAATAGCTTTGACCAAAATGGATTAAAAATTGATTCAATTCCTTGACAATTTATCTGAAAACATATTACCATACTCAAGTATGAGGGAAAATATGTAATCTATGACTTAAGAATTTTTTAATCTGATGAATGATATGAAAAAGTGCTAAAAGGCATTATAAGAAGTAGTTTCCAAGAATGAAGTTACTATTATTTGACAAAAACCCATTAGGGGGTTGAATTATGCAGGGCCACCTAATGGCATTGGCTGCATGGTCAAATAAATAGCATCTTTCGGCTAACAAGTCTGTTATGTAGACTGTTTATGCAAGGCCACCTATGGGCACGTGCTGCATAGTTCGGAAAAAGAACTCTCGGAAATTTACTTTCCTAGTGATAAAATCTAGTGAAAGTTTATGGAGATTCAAATTTTCTAACGTATAGAGTTTGTTGTATGGAAAGAGGTACTTTAATATGGAGAAGATATTTCTAGACAATATTATCGAAGAACTGGATGAATATCACTCCTACGAAGATCTGACCCAAACGTAGGGAAGAAGAATAAACCATAGACTTGATTACTTTCAGATCATGAAAAAGGATATGGGAAAAATATGTTAAGGATGGATATTTTTTTGCGGATCCCTACATACTGTTGTTTAAGACAAATAAGGACAAAAGAGGCATTATTCCCACGAATGAAGTTACCACTATCTGACAAACCCGTTAGGGGGTTGAATTATGCAGGGCCACCTAAGGACATTGGTTTCATGGTCAAATAAATAGCATCTTTCGACTGACAAGTCTGTTATGTGGACTGTTTATGCAAGGCCACCTATGGGCACGTACTACATAGTCAGGCAAAAGAATTCTCAGAAGTTTGACATTTTTGTGACCAAAAGTCATGAAAAGGGTTATGAAGATCTGAAAAATATTTATGGTTAGGATTATAACACATAAAGATGGATATTTTCCAATGTATATAGAGATACATAGGTCAATGATAACCATAATCATGTTGTGGTTGGGTCCTGAATTGAAATTTTGGACTTCACTACGTATCTCATAAGAATGAGAATCAAGCCATACATAGTTCTTGAAATGCAGTTTAACGTCATGTTGGACGAAAGTATGAGAGATCTTAGTTTAGGGTCATAGAGTTCGGACCATAATAATGAATACATAGTGTGTGTTTTAATGAGGACTTTTCAGCCAATGGAATGAAAGTGAAATTTGGGGTTAGGCCCAAAAGACTTGGGGCTGGATTCGAGGGATACTCGAAAGTTCCTACGTATCCCATAAGAATGGGAATCAAGACCACGTAGTTCTAGAACTACCCTTTGTACAAATTTGGTTCGTACATGTGAAGGGTGAACGAGGACTTTAGTGCAATGATGGTTTAACCTGAGATAAAAAGTTTAGGTATTACCATGTATGCATGTAGTCTTTTGAAATGAAACATGATTGAAAAATCAATGTCAACAATAGTTCTCTCTCAAATGATGAAATCAAAGAGTATTGTAGTTTATTGTCATACCGGACAAAAGTGTTGCAGAGTTTAACATCATATAACAAGGACGAAAGTGAATCAATGTAAAGATATTGATTCTAGCGGTGGTTTCACGAATCAACATCATATGAGATGGTGGTGAACCGATGTGAAGAGATTGTTTTGGTCTTGAACCCTAGGAGGTTGCCTACATACCCAGCCTGGAGGGCAAGGATCAAAGTCTGTATAGTTCAATTAAAGAATGAATTAATGATCAAGTTGTTCTTGGTGACAACGATCTAATAAAAAAATGTTATTGGGAATTTGACATGGTTAGCGGCCCAAAGAGAGTGTTACGGTTGAGGTTTTATCTATGCTCATGTGAGTCATACTCGGTGTGAGAAACAAGAGGTAACAACAACCTTAACGATGCATAGTTTAATGTCACATAGGACATATAAAGGGACTATGCGGTTTAAAGTCTTGCAGTTAGGAATATTGGTGCTGCACAGTTTAGTGTCATGTAGCAGGGACAAAATACAGTTTAATGTCATGTAGGACATACCAAGGACATTCTGTACAGTTTAGCGTCATGTAGTTAGGACGATGGGGAAAATACAGTTTAATGTCATGTTGGACAAAAAAAATGGGGAACTGCGCAGTTTAATGTCATGCAGTAAGGACAAAATAACACACCATTTACGTCATGTTGGACGTATTGGGGATTTCTTTCCATAGTTTAACGTCGTGTTGGTCGAAAGTGTGAATAGTTTAAGGTCATATGCATGGACCGTGGATGGTGCAGTTTAATGTCATGCTAGACGGTGGTGTATTTTAAGGTCATACAGGACCTTTGATGATTATGTAGTTTAACGTCTTGATGGACATAAGGGACTTTTATACAGTTTAGCGTCATGTAGTTAGGACGTCACAGTTTAACGTCTTGCTGGACGTAAGGGACTTGCAAAATAGTTTAGGGTCATATGCATGAACCATTGATTATGCAGTTTAAGGTCATAATGGATCATTTAGGGAACTTTTTCACATTTTAACGTCGTGTAGGATGAAGTTTCAGTTTAAGGTCATACAGGACCATTGCTGTATAGTTTAACGTCATATAGCAAGGACGAACTAGTGCTGCACAATTTAGTGTCATGTTGCGGGGACATCTTGTGAATAGTTTAAGGTCATACTCGACCAAGGAGGTGTTTAAGGTCATACTGGACCATTGCTGTATAGTTTAACGTTATATAGAAAGGACGAACTGGTGTCGCACAGTTTAGTGTCATGTTGCGGGGACATTGAAGGAGACACAGTTTAACTTCATGTTGGACGTATGTGCAAATAGTTTAGGGTCATATGCCTAGACCATTGCTGTATAGTTTAACGTCATATAGCAAGGAAGAACCAGTGCCGCACATTTTAGTGTCATGTTGTGGGGACAAAATACAGTTTAATGTCATGTAGGACGTAAGGGGGAGTTTAAGGTCATATTGGACCATTGCTGTATAGTTTAACGTCATATAGCAAGGACGAACTGGTGCCGCACAGTTTAGTGTCATGTCGCGGGGAAAAAATACAGTTTAATGTCATGTAGGACATAAGGGGTAGTTTAAGGTCATACTGGACCATTGTTGTATAGTTTAACATCATATAGCAAGGAAGAATTGGTGCCGCACAGTTTAGTGTCATGTTGCGGGGACCTAAAGGGTGAATACTTTGTAGTTTATACAAAATACTTCATCAAAACTCTGGCATATGGATCTGTTAATTGAATCATATTAATAGAACCAAAGATTAACTCTTCGTCTGATGAAGACTCTACCTGATTAGCCTGCTTAGGAAATGCCGTTTGATGGGGCGGTGCCCATTATTTTGAAGTATATGGAATAAAGTCTGCCAGAGTCAAAGACAATTTAGGCTTTGAAACATACTCATCTTCTTCTGATTCTTTTTTATTCTTTGAATCAAACCATTTCTTGGAGGACTTTCCCTCTGAAAAAGAGGGGTTTACCGCAATATTCATGGCAGAAGACACAATTGGTTTTTTTAATTGTGTTTGCAAAATGGCATGAGTCTGATTGATTGTCTTTCTGACCATCCAATCATCATATTTCTGTGCATTTCTTCTTTTGACTTCTTTCCATTAACCTTCCTCTTATGGAACTGTAGCATTAACACATGCTACCTGAGTCGAAGAACCATTCAACTTAACTTGTCCCAAGTAAACCATCTTTTGCAGGAGGTCTTTGAAGATCAAAACACTCTTGGATGGGATGCCCTAACATTTGATGAAAGGTACAATAATTGGGACGGTCTTCATCTCCTTCTTTGTTTGGCCTCTTGGGCACTGGTAATTGAACCAAATTATTTTCCAGATCTGAAATGAAGTAACCAGGAACTTTCTCATTCCGGAAAGAGTATGTTTTACTCTTCATATCCTCAAATTGTTTTCGTTATTGATCTCTTTGATCATTTGGACAAAACTGCCTTTGTTGTTGGTGTTCAGGAGGTGGAACCCTTCGAGAAAATGAAGTTTTTGAAGTATAAATAGGTACAGGTGCTTGTTTAAGCATAACTATAGCATTTTCTTCTTTACCCATTCTCCTTCCTGAAGCTGATGGAATTACACGAGATTTAACCTTAGCCTGTATAAGGGAATCTTCAATCTACTGAGAGATTGAAGTAAGGTCTCGAAACCCACCTGTGTATGTCATAGGGATCAATGGCGTGTGTAATTCGTCACGCAAATTTGCCACACAGATTGGCAACAGCTCTTCCTGAGGGAGTGCTAAACTCAGGGAATACATTAATCCCTTACTGCGAGAAATGAAATCAGAGACTCTTTCATTCTTCCTTTGCTTGCAGTTAGTAAGATCGAAAACTGTCATTTTTGGAAAAGTTGAGATGAACTAAAGAAGGAATTTTTGACGAAGATCCTCCCATCCGATTATTGACCGGGATTGCAAGATTGTATACCAGACAAAAGATGGTCCTTGCAAGGTTCGCACGAAGCATCTGAGTATCACTGCTTCTTGCTGCTCTGGAGTTCCCATCATATGATCACAACAAGACACATAATGTGTCAAATGTTGTTCAGGGTCGCCTGATCCATTGAAAGTAGGAAAAATAGCGTTTCCAAAACTGGATGGAGGAGAAATAGAATATACCCATTGATGGTAAACATTCTTTTCTGGTTGAACTTGCGCCTTTTTCCCTTCCATAGTTTCTAACCAAGCTGTTAATGACTCAATAGTAGTTATTAACTTTTGAGAAACATCCAGTTGAATTTGGTCTTGAGTAGGTGCAATGAATGGATCTTGGACAGATGTGGTGGTTGGTGCTGCAACTGATGGTAGCACTGTCAACCGTTGTTGCGCTTGACCCATGGGATTAGACCTCTGAGGGTGTACTGATAAAGGAGGATATTCTTGATCCATCTCAGTAACTGCAACAAATTCCTTCGGTTGTCAGACTTCAGCATTATTAAGAAGAAGACTACTCTAAAGTAGTTCTGCATTCAACCTTCTTAATTCTTCCATTTCTTCCTCTTGTTGTGCAAACCATTGCTCTAACGAGAGTGATTGACCTTCTCCAGAGGAAGGATATGTAACCTGATTTTTTCCCCTCCCTTTGTTGGATACTTTTTGGAGAGAAGGAAGTGGATTACCTTGGTTCTGAGTAATCCTTTGACTTCGTGTATGCACACTTTCTTCATTTGTATCGGCGCATACATTTTCTTGAGCAGGGCGCTCTTCATCTGAGTCCCCTGAGTGAGTCTCCTCTGGTGGATTAGCAACAACGGCATTGATGACATTGATTGATGTATCATACATCGCATCCCTTATATCAACATTTCTGTGATATTGTCTTCTATCATGTCTTTGATGAGACATTTCCTTTTGTTGATTTATTCTTTTAGGAACTTCTTGACGAGATATAACTTGGAGGGAATCTCCTGATAATTTGGCTCTTTGTTCCTCTTGGGGATTCTTCACCAATCGAGAAAAGACCGATATTATCTAAAAAGGGGATTGATGATTTGAAAGAGTCCCCAGTCTCGAGAACTGGGGATGTTCCTACTTCTTCCGCTCAACTCCTCGAATCACATTTTTTGACTCTGAGGGTTGGGTTAAATGAGTCCCCAGTCTGACAAGCTGGGTGGCTCTTGACATGCTATGTCTGAGACCTTCTTAAAAACTCTCTTGACCTTGTGAATCTTAGTTTGGAAATTAGATGGATGCATTAGCCTGTATCCACTTTTATCACCTGGTTCAACAGACCGTTGGACGATTTCCGAAACTTCTGTCATTTGATGATGTGTTTGCTCCATACGAGAGGCTTGTGCAATATTCTCGCATGCTTGATGTAGGAGAAATTCAACAACTTGTTCTCTATATGCTTTATTTTGAGAGGAACTAGTTGAAGCCTGTTCTTGAGCAAGCTTTTTATTATGAACAAAGCCCATTGACTGTGGCCGGCCATGGGCAATAACATTGCATGAAACCATTTTCGGCGGGCTTTGCTGACTGGAAAGCACTGTAAAATGTAGTGCTCCGTGAACACCCCATCCTCTGATATGAACACCAGATGGAGCATTGGCAATTAACTAACTCAATTTTCTTAGTGCTCCAAGGCATGAACGTTGAAGGGTTCTCTATTTCTTTTCAGCCTTCGGATACCGAGAGACTGATAGAGATTCCAAATAAATCTGACGTTGTAGCCCTTCTATTATCATAAGATGATTTTCATATTCATCGTAAGATAATACCTTTTTCTTTAATTAACAAAGAGTTTTCCATATGTTGAGACGAATATCATGGACTCCATCTTCCGTCAACATATTTGGAATATCATACTGGGAATCAGCCAAAGGCCAAAACATGACTGGTACCTCACTTTTCGCCAATTTTTTCCTCATGTTCAGCATTTCCTCTTTATCATTAAATGAAGATTCTTCTACTTGTTTTGACCAAAGTTGGTGTTTTCTTTTTGCTTCATCGGATTCAATAATATTGGTAGAGAGATCATTGATCAAACTAGAAGATGCATGACTTAGGGGTGGTTCGGAGAATGACCTACACCCTGGGCTATCTTCTGATTGAGAAAGTATTTCACTTGCTAGCGATAAAGCATCATACATGACTGGTTTCGCATTTGCAAGTGCCTCAAGATAAGATGGCTTTCTCGGAACTACATTGCCCAATGGAGTATTTTCCAGGCAATGTGAATCATTACTGCGGCTTTCGCAGCGAAATTCATCATCATGGGGAGGACCACTATAATGGGTTACAGAAAAAGATGAGATCTCTTAATCTTTGGTCTTCTGACCACACAGAGGGTTCTTGTGGCTCTCATCTGAAGAAGAAACTTCAAGATTGACCAAATTTTCATGAAGCAAGCCTTCATGAGGAAGTGTCTGTTGAAGACTTTCGGAATTAATGTTCCTGTTATTGGGAACTAAGGGAGTAGAATCTTGAATTCCAACAGATAAATGTCTGAGGGATTTAAGAACTCTAGCATCGAGCAAGGCCTTGTTACATATTGGCCTTTGATCTCCTAACTATGCTGGGTGAATCTTTTTCTTAGATGCCTTCTTACTCGCTTTGGAAACCACTTGTTGAAGAAAGTGGTTACTCTAAGAAGGTGTATGTGCCTAATCAGGAAATATGGTCAGGTTAGGTTGATGATCTCCACTCAAATCTGGTGTATGTGCCTGACTTGGTTGTCCGTATGATATGGGGGAGTATGCCCCATAACCCTCCTGGACTGGAACAGATGTGTGTGTCTGTTCCGGAGTGAATCGTTGATGTGTCACTCCACTGCTAGGGATAGATTTATGTGTCTTTCCCTGAGATGATGCTGAAGCTGTTATGATATCCTGGCAAGAATCCAGAATATGAGCAGGAATTTGATTCTGCTCTTTCACCATTGACAAAATATGTTTGGTGACTTTAGCTGCCGGAACGTGCATATACGTCCATTCAGGGCTTGGAGTAGGTGTATGTGCCTACTCCTATCCTCATTTTCTTGTCAGTGAATCCTGACAGTACTCAAGTGTGGAGGCAGAGAGTTGAGTCTGCCTCTTATTTGTCATCGGAGCTTTCCGACTGACTTCTCCGTGCGCTACCAAGCGAGACTATTGGTAGGCTTGATTAGTACCGGCAGGTGTATGTGCCTACTGATTACACTTCGCCAAATGCGGTTGACGAGATCCATCATATGTAGTCAAGCGAGCCTGCTGACTAACTGATGATGTATAAGCACGTGTATGTTCCTGCCTATAGTACCCCGCCGGAATTTCCTGGCGGGATTGGCGTGATGCTGCCAGACGAGTCTGCTGGACAACAAAATTGAAACGGACAGGTGTGTGTACCTGTTCGTTGTTCGCAACCATGTTAGGTTGGTGGACTTCATCATATGTAGTCAGAAGAGCCTGCTGACTAACTGATGATTCATAAGCAGGTGTATGTTCCTGCCTATAGTACTCCGCCGGAATTTCCTGGCGGGATTAGCTTGATGATGCCAGACGAGTCTGCTGGACAGTGGAATTAAAACTGGCAGGTGTGTGTGCCTGTTCGTTGTTCGCCACCAAGTTAGGTTGGTGGACTTCATCATATGTAGTCAGGCGAGCCTATTGACTAACTGATGATGCATAAGCAGGTGTATGTTCCTGCCTATAGTACTCCGCCGAAATTTCCTGGAGGGATTGGCTTGATGATGCCAGACGAGTCAGCTGGACAGCGGAATTAAAACGGACAGGTGTGTGTGCATGTTCGTTGTTCTCCACCAAGTTAGGTTGGTGGACTTCTCCGGATATGGTAGGGATGAAAACATTCCCATTGTTAACCGGATTCCGTCTCTGGTGGTTCGTCTTGCCTGCTCGGGTTCGAGGAACCTGAGCTGAATGACTGGAGTCGGTACCCTCATCATGTTGAGGTCGCACTGCCGCACGAGTCTGGCGGCAATTGTTGATGGGAGCCCTTGGGAAGGACTCCTTTATTTTTGAATTAAGGTCCTGAGGGGCCTACTCATTCACTTCCTCAGAGTAACGGAGCGAATGGAAATTGCGTTCTAGGGATAACGACCCGAAACGGTTGGAGACGGTAGTCAGCACCGCCTGCCTCTTGATCACTGGTTGTCGTTGTCCAGACGACCTGTGTGAGTTGTTCACTTGGAGGGCCTGTCGGGCAGCCTCCAAAGTTGGGATGGTACCGTGTTGACGGTACTTCTTAACCAGCGCATTTGATACCCAGCGTTGAAGACGTTGAGTAGGTGATGTCATCCTCAGAGCGGATGACGATCCAGTAGGAATAACAGTAGTAGTATTTGCAGCAGCAGTATTCACAGATGTGAATTTGAGAGCATCCATTATGGAAATATAGAAGATCATGGAAAAGAGTGCATGTTTGATATAACAGACGTAATCAAGATAAAATTCAACCACTTCATCCTTTGGATGAGCACACATGTCAATGATTGTTTTTGTTATCCCTCTTATTGAGTTTTAAATAGGGGCTTTAACAAATTGGTAAAACATCATTTTAACCTGGTTAAGAATTCACGTCGGGTTCACTATTTTTTTTCCTCGGAATTCGGGGATGACCTCCTGGATGGGAGATTCAAACGTTGCGATCAGTTTCTAATGGGTTTGTTCGTAGAACCATAAACATCCAATGATTCCATATCCATTTGGACCTACTTTCCAAAGGTGGGTGCTCATTAGCTTGTGAACTGATGAGGCTTAGGAATTTGCATTGGTCGAGAGGATGGGAGGTCAGACTCATCACACCTTTTTGAGGGGAATTATTGTCTATTCTGGGACTCTCTTTATAGATTTAAGTTATGTTCGTGAATCCTTATTACATTACCAAGTATAAAGTGAGCTTTTCCTTTAGTTTTGACAATCAATGATTAAATATGTATGAAATTTAGAGAATCCTTTATATGTATTCGAGGTTCTTCATCAAGAGAGAATCTTCTATATTTATTTAGAGATTCTTGGTCAATGGTAACCTTCAAAACATTTATATAAAAGTCTCTTGGTCATTATGATGACCAGGATGGTTTTAAAGCCACTCAGTGGGGCACTTGATGTTTATTGTCATTAAGAAGGACAAATGAATTATTTTAGAGTTGGGATCGAACCCATAGATGGGATACCTATGTATCCTTTGTTTTGGAAAAGGAATCAGAACCCATGTAGTTCGAGTAAGGGTATGATGTTTATGATTGATGGCTCAAAGCAGGATGTCACAATTACATTTACACTCTAAGCTCACGTGAGTCATGCTCGGTGTGAGAAACAAGAGGTATTGGTAAAAAATTCCACAATTGTTCCATGAAAGATGCAATCATAAGAAATGGTTTGGGGCTTATGTATGTATGATTTCCCATAGGATTTACTTTAGGGAGAAAATGCAAGAACGGGGTCCATAAAGGTATATGTGCTTCATGGAGATTTGAATACTCTAACTTGGGACTTATTCCTGAAAAGGAAACCCAAATCAGGAGAGGATTGATAAATGGGTTTTACTCCTGAGAAGGAATCCCATATCAAATGTAAATTGGGACTGGTTAAAGTGAATTTATGGGGCTTGGGGCTTACTCCTGAAAAGGAAGCCCAAAATTTATAAATGGGACTTATTCCTAAAAAAGAAGCCCAGGTTAAGGATTAAGGTTTAGGGCTTAGTCCCGAGGGGGATGCCCATATTTGAGATTGGGGCTTACTCCTGAGGAGGATTCCCATATATAAGATTGGGGCTTACTCCTAAGAAGGATTCCCAAATTAGAGGACTTGGGGCTTACTCCTAAGAAGGATGCCCATATTGAGGGACTGGGGGCTTACTCCTAAGAAGGATGCCCATATTAAGGGACTTGGGGCTTACTCCTAAGAAGGATTCCCAAGATTTATGACTGGGACTTATTCTTGAAAAGGAAGTCCAAAATTTATGACTGGGACTTATTCCTGAAAAGGAGACCTAGGTTAAGGATTAAGGTTTGGGGCTTACTCCTGAAAAGGATGCCCAAATTAGAGGACTTATTAGTAGGGATTATTCCGGAAAAGGAGACCGAGGTTAAGGATTCTCTCATCTTTAAAGGATGAGGTTGAATGAATGAACTCTGCATATTTAGTGACATAAAGATATTTAAATCACTAGGTTTTGAAATATATTCCACCGAATTCCTTTCAGATAAGGAAGTCAAATCAAGAAATCATGCCATAAATGGATTTGAAGAGTGTCTTGAAGACTGAATCTTGAAAAGGAAAGGTGTAATGGCTTAAGAGGGGTGAAATGGGCAAGAAAGGCACCCAAAAAAGAAGGGGCGCACAAGTCTTGGAAGGCGCGCAAGTATTGCGGGGGCGTGGAAGTATTGGTCGCACAGGTATACCTGCGCGGCATGTGGTGTACTTGCGCGATGGTCAACCAGCATTGAAATACTTAAGCAACTCTTTATTAAAGCCTTCAGAATTTTTTTGAGGTTCTTCTAGAAAAGGGACGTGCAAGTTCTATCGAAGGAATAAGGCGGCGCACAAGTGTGACAACTTCCCTTAGGGGCTGGCCGCTCAGGCGTGCAAGTGTTGATGAGTTTCAACACTTAGTCCTTCCTCCCTCTCTTTATATCTTCCTTTCTAGGTAAGAAATTACCATAGAAGTGTTACAGAAGCTTTGAGAAGAGACTTGGGCGTCGGGAGCTTCAATCCGAGTTTCTGGAAAAAGATCCTCTCGAATGGGGGGCCCACAGGGTCTATTTATAGGCAGGAGAAGACCCTGGGCGGTTATCGGGCAATTATCAATTAGGTCGCGCAAGTCCACTTGCGCGATAGTGATATAACTTGCGTGGTGTAGTTTCTTTTGATCCTTTGTTCATGCCTTTGTCTATTTTTTATATTTTCTTCAACGGTTGAATCATCTTGAGCTCAGATTTTCCCCTTTTCCGATTTTTAGATTCTGTGACGAAAGGAGTGTCAACAATTTTATATAACTAATAATCTAGTAAAATTATTTTCACTTACCTTTATCATTTTTTGTTATCAATACATTAACATCATCATTTAGCAGAGGATTTAACCGACTGAATTTTCAGTCAGTTTACTATTCACTACTTCCACTCAGTAAACATAAAATCTCAAGAGAAACTATATTTAGTAATAATATATTGAAAAAAGAAAAAATATATCTTTATTTTACATCATTTAAATATTTTAAACATTATATCTCACAATAAAATCACATAGGTTGTAGAACCTTTTAGTTTAGTTTCTATGAGGATAAGTTACATAGGTAACTTATTATACAAAACATGTGAATGTTTCTCTTTTATTAAACCCTTTTAGACACCCTTATAGACTTATAATTGGTTATACTTATTTTCATAACCTAAATTAGGAAAATATAATAAGTGGGAGATCTAAAATTCTTAGTAAGGGGAAACATATCGTCATGTCATGAAGGGTTAGATTATAACCATATGAGAAAACATGATCATAATGAATTTTTTTAATAAAATAATATAAAAGATAATATTTTTTCTAATATAGTGAAGGAAGGAAATATAATCCCAAAATAGGAAACATGTACTATGACATAAGAGTGTAATATAATCATGGAAACAATGTATAAGGAAATTAAATCACTAGATCATGAAATCATAAATATGTTGAACCAACAAAAAACATGACATCAAAAGAATATTCCATGGATCACTACCACGAATATCATTTTAGAAACAGTCCCATGGGGGATTTGGTTCACTACCCACTCCCATAAATAGGTTACAAAATGTCCATAGGTGAATTGGGTATACTCCTAAATTATATAAACATATTGAGAAAAATAACATAAAAGATTGGGTACACTCCCCATTTCCATAAACATAGAAGAAAAAGTAACATAGTCGATTCGTTTTAAATTCAAATATCATGAATTGAATATCATGAGATATAAATATTTACCAAATTAATTAGAAGAATATATAATTCCGGGCCCATGTATCACATAATTAAAATCATACATATGCGAGTCAAATGTAAAAAAATAAGCTATATATAAATCACAAACATAATCAAACCCATGGGAAGGATGTGGTTTTCATAATCCTGATTTAAGAAATAAAAAATGACATATCATAAGTATTCAAATTAGAATATGCATGAAATTATTTTATACATTTATAATTTAAAAAGGGGTGTATGTGTTGAACATAGGTTTCTAATGTAGAAAATTCTCAAGAAGGTTCCAAGAGAATAAAGAATAAAAATAAACCACTAGGGTGATGAATTTTGATATATGTAAATAATATTTTTAATGTAATAATTAAATTATTGTTTTATATAAAACCATAATATAAGTAGTATTATTATCCATAAAATAATAATGCCACGACCTGTTCCCCAGGGCCCATGCTGTGACTACCCCAAGCTCGTCTTCCATAGGCCAGGGGATGGCGACTAGCACCAAATACGTAATTCCCTAAAAAATGGAAGGAATTTCCTTTAAAACCTGTAAACACACAATAGAGCACACTAATAGATACAAAACACTAAGTAAACTGTATAAAAAAAGAGTGTTGAAAAGTAAAAGGGGTCGGAAATACAAGCCCAACTGTAATGTACAAGGAACTGGAAGTACAAGTACAACTGAAGAGAAGAAAAACAGTTGTTGGGTCATCCTCTGAGATTCCTACCTAAAGGGAAGGTACAGATAGCCTTCTCAGTACTCCATGTCCGTTAGTCTCCTCCTTGTACCGACTCGTTGAGAGGTCCACCTCCGGGTGTCGTCCAGTCCTGGCACTCTTAGTCTCAATCAGTACTATCTGTTGTCTGAAACCAACACAACATGGTACGGGAATAGCCTGTGAAGGGGTGAGTATAACGACAGTCGTAGGGACCTTGAGATCCTCAAGGTCTCACAAAAGCCTACAAGGATAAAACAAAATGTATAAAATCAACAGATAACCTTACTTAGGTATATGCCCATACATATACCTAAGTTATTAAGTAATCTATCTCAATCATGAGGAAAACACAGAAGCACTAACTCCGCTCAACCATGATTTTATTCACATTATCGAAACCATAGTTATGGGAGAACTCCTGCTCAATAGAGTACACTGGGCCTATGGCGTCACAAAGAGGCACTTCCCACTAACCATGGATTGCTAAGGTACTCCTCCTGTCAAGTACCATGGGTCTTCTGCGTCACACAGAGGCACTCCCCACCATGGGTCTGCCACCACAACTTGGTCCTCCCCCTCACAGCCTGCAGAGGCACTCCTCCTATCGAGTACCATGGGACTACCGCCACAATGAGGCACTACTTCGCTGTGGGCCTGCCTCGACAACCAGGAGCTCCCCACTAGCCTAGTCAAGTCACTCCGAGTCAAATGGTCAGTAGTCATCATGTCTCAGCCACCTACTAGGTTCCCGCATAGAGGCTTGCTCTTCTCTAGAAGGATCCACTCCACAAGCTACAGGTCGATACTCCAACTGTCACAATGTCCCATGAAGAATAATCTCAATGGTATGCCACATTATAGGGGTATCGACGCATCAGATGATGCGTCCATAAGATTTTTGGTCTGTGAGTTATTAGCCATTTAGTCCCAGGGACCCGGTCTTGTAAGTTATTAGCCTTGACAGTGGGCTCTATATGGGTAGCGCACGGCTTGTCAGACCATGCATTAAAGTCATGCAAAGTCCCTAGGTGAGACAGTAGAAACCACATGGTTGGAACACAGTTTTCCAAACCTTGAGGGTAAGCCGTACAACCACTTAAATTTAGGTTTTTATGCCCCAGGCCACTCGGGATTTTTCATTTTTCCCTCATCCTTCCTCACACTCGAGGCTCACATGGGAGTTATGGTTTTCAGATTTTTTGGAAACTCCTTAGCTTGATTAGGAGGAAAATAAAAGTAGTTTCTTGGTGGATCAAAGGCGGTTCTCCTCGGGTATGTCCCTCTTTCGGTGCGAAGGCCGCAGTGCAGTGGGGTCCCGCCACGGCTGGTCGGATGGCCAGCCGTCTTCCATTTGTCACCACGACATAAGCTGCTGCTCCTTGTTTGCCGAGAGGCGCGGATTTAAGTCACTTCTCTCATTGTGCGGCCAGCCAATAGTTTTCATCTTCCTCCATCGCAAAGATTTCAACAAAAACAAAAGAGTTTGCAGAGAGGTCGGGCCATATTTGTTTGGCCCGCAGCCTCCACAATAGAGCGGTAGCAAGAGGTTCACAAGAACAAAGCACATCAAACCCTCCCGCAAAGATTCGTCCCAACCTGAAATAGAAAAGAATGGGTGTAATTATAAAGTTATAACCAAAAAGTATTAAACCCCTACATCTTCGTGGAAAAAATATTCCCATCTCGTAAGAAAAACATCCGCAGATCAACTTGATGATAAGTTGATCCACGTTCTTTGTTTTTAGAAGGAAAGAATCAAGGGGATAAAATCATAATTAATTAAAAACCCTACCTTGTTCATTGTCTGTCGACGTTGGCATGAGAAGGCGGACATCGATCCATTGTAGACGAACACGTCCTACGTCGAAGGAGGTTCCGAGGATGAAAGTCGAAGTTGAGGTCGTTCTTCATCGGTGGAGCATTCTTCGTCGGGAGAGAATTCTTATTTGGGAGATAATGTTCTTCGTTGGATAACATTATTTCTCCATTGCTCTATCCTCTCCCAATATTTCTCCCATGTTCCAACAAAATTAAAATTCCAAGACAAAATAATAGATGATGTTATCTATTATTTAATTGTTGAAACAAATTTCAAAATGGTTTAATTAATTAATTGATGTGTTGGATCAATTAATTAAAGGGGGTGGGTTGGCACAATAAAATTGTGAGAGTTGGAACAATTTAATGTAGAGGAGCTGAAGAGGCTTCCCCCACATTATTAGGGATTTGAGGGCTTTCTCCCAATTTATGGGGGGTGGTTTCAAGGGGGTATAAACCCAGGTTGTCCCCACCACCATAACCTCTCATGTGAGGTTATGGTTCAGGTGGTCCCCACTACTATAACCTCTCATGGGAGGTTCAGTTGTGGTGGTCCCCACTTCTGACCTCCACATGGGTGGTTTTAATAGATAAAGTAAAAGAAATCATGTGTTTATTTTATATTATTATTTCTATAAAGAACCCAAAAACTAAATTTCACCCTCAACAAACTACCATCGAGGTGAAAGTCTTCTTAAGTGAATATCGGCGCTGCGAGTTCAATGATGCCCTCAGATTTCAATTCTGAGCACCTGTTCAAAAGTTAGAAAAACCCACTCATACGTTCACTAAAGGTACCTAAGCAAAACTTCATAAATTGGTTCTGGGAACACTGGGCCTCAGAATCATACACCGTCAATTTTTGTGGACTCGTAAAATTTCCATATATTTAAAAAAATACATGGAAATTCTGAGTCATTACATTCTCCCCACCCCAGTCTTTACATCCCTATATTCCACAACTCAAACTAAGGGAACAAGTGGAGGGTACTGAGCAAGCATCTGATCCTCCCACTCCCATGTGCTATCCAAGAGGTTCATGTGCTGCCAGGGAATGCGCACCAAAGATATCGACCATCCATGAAGGACCTGATCCTATCAATCATCAATCTCTACTAGAACCTCTGTAAAAGTCGCCCCATCGTCGATGTCCAGCTCGCCTAGGTCAATGTTGTGAGAGGGGTCGTGCACGTATCTCCTCAGCTAGGATACGTGGAAGACGTCATGAACTCGGTGCAACTGAGGTGTAAGGAATAAGCGGTAATACACCTCGCCAACTCTGTTGAGGACCTAAAAAAGTCTAATTATTCTCGGAGATAACTTTCCACCTTGGCAAAATTTCCATAAACATCGTCGATGTGAGACCTATAGAAAGACGTGATCACCATCCTGGAACTCTAGAGGTATTCGTCTCCTATCGGCAAATGAATTATGTCTACCCTGTGTAGTCTTCATCTGCTTCTAGATGATCTGCACCTTCTCTTTGGTAGTCCATACCATCTCTGATCCAATTAGTGTTTACTCCCCTGGGTTAGTCCTTCACAAGGGTGATCTGTAGGGTCACTCATATAACACCTCAAAAGGTGTCATCCCTATGGTGGAGTGATAGATGTTGTTGTATGGAAACTCCACCAAAGGTAAGTGATCCTCTCAACTTTGACCGATGTTGAGGACACAAGTGTGGAGCATGTCCTCGAGGTTCTGAATGGTATGCTTAGTCTGGCCATCTATCTGAGTATGGAAAGCGGTGCTCAAACTATGTTGTGTCTCGAAAGCCTCCTGCAACCCCTTCTATAGCCGGGAAGTAAAACGTGTATCATGATCGGAGACAATCGTCAAAGGTACTCCATATAGCCACACAATCTCTTGTACAAAGAGGCATCCCAAGCTCTCTAATGAACCTTGCTCTCTGATCGGTAAGAAGTGGGACGAATTGGTGAGGCGTTCGACGATCACCGAGATCGATTCAGGTACACTAGATGTACGTGGATGTCCTATCACGAAGTCCATAGATATCTCATACCACTTCCACTCTGAAACATCTAAAGGCTGAACAAAGCCTGCTGGTACCTGATGCTCTGCCTCTACTTGCTGGCAAGTAAGTAACTGAGAGACGAACTCTGCTACTGCCTTTGTAACACCCCAATCTTCCATGGTACGCGTCTCTTTGAACAATACATTATCGCGTGTTGTATGCAACTTCGAGTTCTAACACACACCACAACCAATCAAACTAGCTGTTATGAATAGTAATACCCTTATTTTGAAATTTTATAAATTTTATCTATCAAAATGGACTTCATTTTTGGATTCGGAATATCGAAATTAGCTTAGGGTGAATTTTTGGTATTTTTCTGAAAACATTCAATTTTTGTTGAATAGTGAAAAAACACTGAGTTATAGTTTAAAACCGAATTTTTTTTTAAATTTTAATTTATTTTTTTGAATTTAATTGAGGTCAAAATGAATACTTAATACCTATATAAGTTCATTGTAATTCATTGGAGTTAGTTTAGAATAATTATAGATATATAAAAATTTTATGGAATTTTTCACCGTCTTTTACAAACCTCTTAGACGAATTTTGAAATTCGCGTAAAACATAATTTTACCGCTTCTGTGAGTGGAATTTCAAAAATCCGAGAGACACGGTCAATATCAAGGAGTAAAATGTGGTTCAATAGGATAAAAATATTTTTTTTGAATAGTAACTTTTTAATTTTATTTACCACGGTTAAAAGTATATAGGGTAATTAAGGTTAAAAATGATATTAATATTACACTAACACATGTCCTAATTCTATTGGAAAAGATTATCTCGACCAAAAACAACCTTTGGAATAAAATATTATCATTTAGGTCCACTTGGATTACATTAGAACATTTATCATTATTTAATTCAAATAAGAGTTAAAAGAGATAAAATCATCGTTTAATTAATAAAACATTTTTAATATAGGGTCATAAATACGATAAATTCGATTATAAATATTCATTGGATATATAAAATTATTTTCTACATAATGGTATTTTATTTATAATTTTTAGACATTAAATAATTTAATTTATTTATGACACAATGATAATGCAGTAATTACTTAATTAATGAAATATTAAAATAATTTATATTATAGATATCAAAATAAATGTAATTTGAGTCTTTTTATGAATTAAACTAATTTTATAGGTTAATATTACATATTAGTATTGGTTATATAAATATTTTTGAATTTATAATGATTTTATGAAATTATCAAAATCAAAATACCCAATAGTGTCAAAATTGACATGAAAGAGTTTTTAAAAACTATTATTATATTATTAATTGATATTCTTTTCCAAAAAAATCTAAGGTTCAGCCAAATTACTTATATAATGATACATGTATCATTAATGTAAAACATGGGGGGTATCTTAGTGGTATATACTATGTTTATTAACTATATAATATAAAAATACAAAGAGACATGGTAAATGTCAAACTATTTAACTAAGAGTTAATTATAAATGATAAGGTTAATATAGTGACCCAAACCTCTCTAAAATCTATGGTATTAAATTATTTTGACTCATCCCCACCGTAGACTTTTATTAATCCACTTTTGAGCCATTATTTATTGAATATGATTTTGTTATAAATTAATACTATAGGTTTCTCCAAAAGAGCCCATCCTCCCTCTAATAAAATTCCACCAAATCTATCCAATTATTCATAACTTCAAATCCTGTTGGTTCAGCCAACCTCTTCCCAAATACCCTCTCAACTAGCCTTCCTTCATCCTAGAGGCCTTTCTTTATTTAGAAAGCCAACCTAAGGATCCATTTTGATCAAATCAAAAGGAAGAACCCGAATAAGAGGTAATGTTTTCACCACCCTCTTTCAAGTTCCGTTCTTCATCAGCTTCTTCTTTCTTTGTTATTATCATTATAAAATAATAACTCAAGTATCTTTTATATAATGTGATTTTATTATAAATATGGTACAACCATATTCGGTATTCTATCCATCCTTTGAATTACATGTCACCATACATGCGTAGGTACGACTTACCGTCTCCACGTCGTGGTGTAATTGTTATTCAAAACATTATTATTTGGATGGTTATAATAATGATGTGTAATTATTGTAAATAATAAATATAACATAATAATGATTCTGTATATATGATATACTATACAATTATATGTTATTCTAATATCAAAATAGTTATATTGTCGCTCGTGTGTACGTACAGGCTACCGTCTCCATGAACGCGATGAGATTTATTCCTCATCGCATCCATTCATGTCTAATTCTCATTTGATGATTAAAAGTAATGATTAAGGACTTGTTATTATTATGTAGATTAATAAGATACAACCTATCCATAACAAACAAGGCTTATGTAACAAAACACATAAATTAAAATGAGTAAGTTAACACCCGAAACGACGATAATACTAAGATATTATTAAAAAATCAATGTTAAAAGATCATATATGATATCATATTAATGTATATGATTATTTTATAATTTAATAAAAATTATTTTACCATTATAAAAAAGTTTAAACTACCCTTAACCTAGGAAAACTACAAGGTAAGGGTTTATTTCACAATCTCTTCATTATCTGAGGTTGTTTATACGTAATTATCTACTGTGACCTTTTTATCATCCACATCCATGTTTCTTAAAAATGTATTTCAAATAATTCTTAATATTTTTTATAATATGTTTTAAAGTCATTTATAACCTTGTTGACTTTTTATAAGACGTTTCGAATGGAATCTTTGTGTCGTTTTCCAAACAAGTTTCTTTTTTAACCTTTTCGACAAAATTAAGGTAAGAATGTCTTTTTTAACTTATAAGGTGGGTGTGGCTATTTTCTGCCGTTATAAAATAGGCTAAGCTTCCCTTACAAGATTATAAGAATATTTTCAAAGTAAATGTATTATTTTATAATTATTTTACTTTTAAATTATTTAAAAAAAAAGATATATTTCTCTCAAATAGTTTTGATTTCATCTATGTCAACATCCTTTGATGGATTTTAAGCTTATTTGAATGTGATTTGTTATGATACAAACCTTCCATATTTTATTTAAGGTTTCGTGATATGTTTTAATATGTATGTGCTATTTTTATACCATCCATTTGATAAAGTATTGACAGTTTGTATGCTTGTTTTAATATGAATGTTTATGTTATGTTTAAACGTGTTCATATGAGGAATGCATTGGACTTAATAAGTGACTGGTGGAGCATGTTATAGCTCCTCGATGCATTGGTAGGTCTCATGAGACAAACTAGTATCTTGGTACAAGGCCTTGAGAAAATATTATTTTTTAGTCTTGGCACAAGTCCTTGACTATGTTGTTATGATAGTCTGGAATTATGCATTCCATCATTATGGAAGTGGTTATTGATATTTCATGTGATTATTCAACTAGTAGAATATCCATGTGAATAAGTAAATGGAATTATTTCATTTTATATTTTTCATATTATTCTGAAGTTCATGTTTAAAAGGCTTTTGATTTAGTTATATATTTCCTTAAATATTTATGGTTATTTATGAAAATTTCGGCTATATTGTTATCCTTTATGGACATTTAAGCTCACCCCTTTCTATGATTTATTTTTCCTAGGATGTGAAGATGTATTTTATGAATGACCTGCAGGTATAGTATAAGGGGATATGAGTTTGGAGACAAGATCGTGTTGTAGTTTTCACATTAACATATAATGTAAACATTATGAATGTATCTAGTATTTGCAAGGATACTAAACTAATTAGTCTTTCGAGATTTTACCGTTTGTGATCATGAAAATGTTTTTTAATAATGCACTGAATCTGGGTAACTAGGGTCGGGGCGTTACAGATTGTATCAGAGGATGTTTAGTACAAATCTTGGAAGCTAGATTTAGATAAACTCTGATTAGAGCACATAGACCTAAGAAGGACATTGAGGATTAGTATAGAATAACTTCCTAGAATTTTTGTATTGTAGAGATATTGTGAGTTTTCTGGTCAATACATCCATGTCTGAATATGAGAAGGTAGAGGTGGATCTGGAAGAGATGTACTTATGGGTAAAACCTGAAAACACCGCTTTGATCTAGACTCGAACGGGAACTGGTGCACCACAACGGGCCTTACTACACTCTTGGTTACAACACTCCCGACTGATATGCTTAGGAAAATTCTCATTTTCATTACAAACCATTATGAAGGGTTTATTAGTATATACTTCCTCAAAGAAAACATTTTTATGATTATGGATTATATCCATAAATAGTTCAATTTATTTTAAGTCTTTTACAAGTATGGAATTATGTATTTTGATTGATAAACTGATCTAGTTTAGGCCATTATTTAGAAATGGAACCTAGTGGAAGAAATTGAAACCGTATCAATGCAGGCACTCCATGTAGGGATTTCCCTCCTGCTCAAGATAATTATGTTGGGGTTGGTGATACAACTGGTTCTGATCAGCTAATCACCATTCTGGGACAACTCACTCAGGTTATGAATAATAACTGTACCCATATGGAGCACACTGATCTGTAATGTGAAGGATCAATGTTAGATCTCTTCATGAGGAAAAACCCACCAAAATTGAATGGGAGTACAAATCCATTGGTAGTTGAGCAATGGAAAAGTTCCCAAGAGTAAATATTTCTGGCTTTGGGGAGTAGTTAAAGGAAAAAAGTTATCATGGAATTTTACCGCCTCACTGGAGATGCTGATCAATGGTGGTCATTGATTCAAAACACGGAAGAAGATGATAAAGTATCAAATATGGAATAGAGGGAGTTCACGGATCTATTTATAGAAACATACTTTCCTCAAGACCATCAAGATATGGAAAGCCAATTTCTAAGTCTGATACAAAATGAGGATGAGAATGTCGCAAAGTATGAGGATAACTTTACAAGGATAGAAAGGTATGTTGGAGATTATATATGTAACCCAAGAAGTATGATTGATCATTTCATTGATGGGTTAAAACCATTTCTTCTTTGAGCATTAGTGTCAAAATACTTCTCGTCGTACGAAGATATTGTCTCATGTGCTATCAAGACAGGAAAAGAATTATCTAAGTATTACGACTTTAAAGTAAAGAAAGAGAAGAAGAGATATTCTTATCACACTATAAATGGAAATAAAGGGAAGAAGGGAAAAGTTTTTAAACCATACTGCAGTAAATGTGGGAGGAATCACCCTGGTACTTTCATGAAATGAATGAGAGTTTGTTACAAGTGTGTTGAAAAAGGCCACCAAACTCATGATTGAAATGGGAATAAGGAATATAACAATGTTCAATGCTACAACTGCAGGGATATGGGACATTATTTAAATGAATATCCTAAGAATCAGGGAAACTTACCTTAGAAAAGACCAAGGGATCAATGCCAAGATTATGCTATCACTACTGCTGAGGTAGATGCTCCGAAAGACGTGGTGGTAGGTAATTTAATGGTTTCCTCAAGTTTGGAAAATGCTTTATTTGATTTTAGATCATCACATTGTTTCATATCCACCCAGTTTGCTAAGAAAATTAGATATTTCCAATTTTATTTAACATGGGAGTTATCAGTTAAAACTCCTAAGAGAAGTATCATTGCAACAATGTTTTGTGAATCAGTCCCCATTAATGGACATAAATGTTCTTTATCCGTTGATCTCATTGTCAAACCTACGATTGAATTTGATATAATCATCGGTATGGATTGGATTTCTAACCATGATGCAAATATTTATTCTAATAATAAGGAGGTTACAATTTTTGATTATGATTATAAATACCACCTTTGCTTTACAGAAGAATCGTCACCACCCGATTCGTTTCTAGATCCACCACCAGTAGCTCAACAAAATTCAATTATTGGGGAGTAAGAGAATAAAAAAACATTGTGCAAGTAAAGTAATGTTCTAATAAAGTATGTACCTATTGTGAGATAATATGTTGATGTGTTTCCGGATGATTTACCAAGACATACTCCAGAAGAAGAAATTGAGTTTTCTATTGATTTAATTCTTGGTTCAAGGCCTATATCAAAGACCCCTTATAGAATAGCCACTATGGAATTAGTTGAAATAAAGAAATGACGAGAGGAATTGAGTAATAATGGATCTATTTTCCCTAGTGTTTCTCCATGGGGATCCCCTGTCCTTTTTGTTAAGAAGAAAGATGGATCTATGAGGTTAAGTATCGACTGTAGGGAAATCAATGTTATAACAATAAAGAAAAATTATCCCCAACCTCGTATTGATGATTTATTTGATCAAATGCATGGAGATCAATACTTTTCAAAGATTGACCTTTGATCTGGATACCATTAGTTGTGTGTGAAAAAGGAAGACATTCCGAAGACATCATTTCAAACCAAGTATGAGCATTACAAGTTTACTATAATGCCTTTTGGATTGACTAATGCACCCTCTGTATTCATGGATCTAATGAATAGAGTTTTCTTGGAATATATCGATTATTTTTTGGTGGTATTTATTGATGATATATTGGTATACTCTAAAATCTACAAGGATCTTGAAAATCATCTGCGTATTGTCTTGAAGACTCTTGGAAGACATGAATTATATGGGAAGTTTAGCAAGTTTGAATTCTGGCTTCAGGATATTTCTTTTCATGGCCATATTGTCTATAAGGATGGAATATTTGTTGATCCTTCTACGAAAATAGCAATCATTGAATGGATAGCACCGATGAGTATAACCAAGGTATGTATTTTTATTGGCTTAACAGGTTATTATAGGCGTTTTGTCCAGAACTTTGACCGATTGGCTAAACCATTAACAAAGCTCACACGTAATGGGGTTAAATTTTTTTGGACAAAAGAGTGTGAAGAATTATTTTAATAACTTAATAGAATATTATTCAATGATCCTATATTGACTCTACCATCAAGTAATGATGGGTTTGTTATTCATTGTGATGCATCGAAGAAAGGACTTGGTTGTGTCCTTATGCAGATTGATAGAGTTATTGCCTATGCATCACGACAGCTGAAAATTCATGATCAAAACTATCCTACTCATGATCTTGAGATAGCTGCTATAATCTTTTCTTTGAAAATATGGAGAGATTATCTCTATGGTGAAAAATCTGAGATTTATACTGATCACAAGAGTTTGAAGTATATTGTCTCACCGAAAGAACTCAACATGAGGCATAGGCGATGGCTTGAACTACTCAAAGAGTATGATTGCACGATACACTACCACTCGGGGATGGAAAATAAGGTGGAATATTCTTTGAGTAGAAAAGATCATGGAGTTTTGAACATGATGAGAATTGAAAGGGATCCTATTTTCATGGATCTCATGAAGATGGATATGGGAAATGCCATGGAAGGTGAAACATAAATGCTTTTTGAAGTGGTTGTCAACCAATCTTTACTAGAAAGGATTATGAGTTCTCAGACATATGATGATGAATTTCAAAAGAAGATTAATGTTGTGAATGATAGGAGATTGATAGACTTTGTGTATTACGAAGGAATTTTGAAATTTGAGAAGATACTTTGTGTTCCCGATATACCTGATTTGAAAAGGGAATTATTAGATGATTCTCATTGCTCCAATTTCTCTATACACTGTGGGAGAACCATAATGTATAGATAATTGATGGATCATTTTTGGTTGGACAACAATAAGAGAGATATTACTGATTCTGTGTCAAGATGTATGGTTTGTCAACAAGTGAAAGCTGGAAGGCCATAGCCTGGAGGAGTCATGCAACCCTTTCCCATACATGAGTGGAAATTGGATAATATCATGATGAATTTATCATGGGAACACTAATGACTCCTAGAAGGAACGATGCAATATGGGTTATTGTTGATCGTCTTACCAAGTCAGCAAATTTTCTTGCTATAATGGAGGATTTACCACTTGAACGCCTAGAAAGACTATATATTAATGAAGTTGTGGGACTTCACGGAGTACCCCTATCTATTGTTTCTGATCGTGATCTCTGCTTTACATCACGATTATGGGAGATTCTTTAGAAGGACTTGGATACTGAACTTCGTTTAATCACTGCCTACCACCCTCAAATAGATGGACATTCAGAATGGACTATTCAAACCATAGAAGACATGTTGAGATCTTGCTCATCTAACTTTCAGGGTATGTGGGATCAATATTTACCTATGGTAGAATTTTCCTATAATAATAGCTTCCATTCAAGTATAAGGAAGGAACCAAATGAAGCGTTATACAGAAAGAGATGTCTCCCACCAACCTTTTGGGATGACATTGGTGAAAGGAAACTTGTAGGCCCAAAACTGGTGGAGGAAATGATGGAAAAGGTAAAGGTAATCCAAAAACACATCAAAGCAGCTCAACGTAGGTAGAAGAGCAATACCGATAATCGAAGGATGGATTTGGAATTTCATGTATGAGATCATTTTATCTTGAATTTATCTCCATGGAAGGGACTTATATCGTTCCATAAGAAAGGTAAATTGAGTCCCATGTACATTGGACCTATGACAACCCTACTTTTATTACAAACTTAAACATGATTTATTACATTAAATGTCACTTGATACAACAAATAAGATCGAGAGGTTTAGTGTCTTTGGGGATTAGGATCATTACATAAAAACATAAAAAATGAAATAAAAAATCTTTATTGAAAACTTCCTTTACAGGACGACTACATTCCCTCATACTTAGAATTGCATGGTATAACCTGAGGACATACATAAGAAAAGGGTAAGCTATAAAGCCCAGTAAGGGAGTACACATGGAATAACATGAGGAGTACAATACATGTTAGAAAATAGGCATATCAATAGATCATAAAATAAACATGAACATAAAGGCATGATAAAGCATGATAATCATAACCTGGAAATGTGGCAACAACACTTAACTAGAAATTAGCATGAGCCAAGGCTCATTGCACATAGAGCATGAGTAAATCATCATTGCACATGAAGCATGAGTAAACCCTTGTTACACTTGAATTATCATTCTTCAACACTCATTGAACATGACGTATCATGATACTATACTTTACCCAATGCATTGGAGCGCTATAAGGGCACACCCTTCTTAAACATTTCATTTCATGCATAAGTGTGCCACGTGGATCATAAAACATGGATTGATAAAACATAATAATTTATTCCAGGATAAAGGAATGTGGAATTAATAGATGTAAAATTATAATCAATAAGTAGGTGTGCATAATGGTGAATACCCTTGATGTAGAAATGGGCATTATATTCACTACACAATGACATTGGCTTAGAAAATCGGTGTGATTTCGGAAGCGTAACGACGTGACATAAGAATTCACAAAAACAGTTGATGAGAGAGAAATGGGTTAATTATCATATTTACATGTAATGTAAAGTAAGGAGGTCATATAGATACATTTCCCAACAATTTTAATTGAATTCAGATTCATGATACAAAAGTACTGCTTGAATGTAAATGGGGTTGGAGAAGTTCCTTTCAGAATTTCGGCCTAGTAACGGGTGTACATGGGACGCATTTAATGAGATAGAAAGGGTTATTTAATAATTCAAACGTAAAGAGATAAGTATGAGGGAGGTGAGAAACCATACCCCAACATTCATAATTTAAATTAAAAGGAAAAACAATTTAAAGAAAATTAATCAAATTAAGAAAGGAAGAAAAAACCCTTACTTGGAAGTCTGCTTCCAAAGGCTAGAGAGAGGCTTGTGACAGGCTTCTTATGTTCTTGGGGCACCTTGGGAGGATTCTAGAGAGAGTAGGGAAGAGGATGGACGAACTAAAAGGGCTTTGAGTGAGGAGGAAGTGGGAGCTTTGGTGGGTTTATATAGGAAAGGTTAGGGAATTATTTATTATTTAGGTTTCGAACCCCTTATATTAAATTAATCCAAACCACAAACCATACCATGGTTTTTGCCCATGGTTTTTGGAAAATAGAAGAAGAAAACAATATTTTATAAGTCCAAAGTACGAACTTCTTAAAATAATAAGGTTTCTTATGTGGACGTCACTCACACTCCCATGGAAATTAATTTAAAAAGGAAAGGTGTTGAATAAGTGTTGAGGGGTCCATTAATGCTTTGAAAAGTAAGTCAAACAAACCCAAAATAACATTATTTTAATTTTAAAACATATATTGGCCGAACATAAAGATTATAGTTTTTTATTACATCACTATTGGTTCATTATGATGTCATAAAACACATTATTTATTTAAACAGTATTTAATTTTTACCCAATACTTTGACTGTCTCAGAAAATTATGAAAAATTCACTGTTGGAAAATTTTGATTTCCTGATTCCAAAAATGAAATTTATTTTATCTAAATAATTTTCTAAATATGATAATTTTAACTTTTTAAATAAAAACCAACATTTATCAAAAATTCATGGGTTTTGACAGAAATGGCTTTCAAACAATAAAAAAAATTATAATTGCATTCATAAAATTATAAGATCATTTATATTTAATAAAAATAAATTTAATAATAATATTATTTTATTAAAACATTATTTATTTCAAAATTCATTAATTTAATAAAATAGATTTCTTAATTAAATAATAACTAAAAACACCATTTGTACTTTAAACACTATTTACAATGTATCAAAAATGACTAGAAATTTTATTCATTAATATATAAAAAATAATGTACATGAACATAGTACTACTTATTTGTTACATAAACCCTTAACACAGCCACATAAAACCTAAGGGTAAGGTGTGCGATGGTGACAGACTCTTGGGGTGGCTCGGATAACATCACTCAAGTGGTAATTTCAATAAACTTCAACTTTTCCTGTAGACGGTCTCGTTTGATCATTACATGGTGATGCTTAGCTTGGGCATGGTCAAGAGTGAAGCCCAAGGAAGCCACCTCTTTTCCGAGCTCTGAAAAATGGGATTCGTATGGGGAAATTCTACTGGATGAGGCCATCGCTTCCTTTTTCTGAGTAAATTGGATTTTTTAAAGTCCTATATTTATACTAATCATGTGATCACAGTTCAATGGCTATATTAGCAATGGTCAAAATTCATAACATAAAACCAAAGAAGTTGACATTTTATATAAACATAAAGAGACATTTAATTAGATCAAGAGTGATTACCAATATTGAATCTTTGGGTCGTTGTAATATTCCACCCTTGAGAAATTTTGCCCTCAAAATTTCCCTTTTCCAACACTAAAAAAATGTGGGTAACTCAGCTTCATCATATACTCTTATTCCCAAGTCACTTATTCAAACTTGTGGTATGTCCACGACACCTTGAAGAGGGGCATTGTCTTATTTCGTGGAACTTTTTCACTATGATCTAAGATCTTCACTGGTTTCTCCTCATAAGAAAGATCATCTTCCAATTGTACCACCTTATAAGAGAGTACATGTGAAGGGTCTGGTATTTACATCCTTAAGAGGGATACATGAAAGACATCATGTACTTTGGCAATGGATGGTGGATGTGCTAGTCGATAGGCCATGGCCCCGACACAATCAAGAATCATGAAGGGGCTGATGTACCTTGGACTTAACATCCCTTTCTTTCCAAACCTCATGACCTTTTTTCACAGAGATATGCATAGAAACACCATGTCTCCAACATTAAACTCGAGGTCTCATCGACGATTATCTGCATAACTCTTTTGTCGACTTTGGGATTCCTTGATATGCTGCTGAATGGTTTTCACATTCTCCACCATTTACTCGACCATTTCTAGACCAATCAGCTTACGTTCACCGACCTCATCCCAACATGCCAGTGTTCTGCACCTTTTCCCATATAGGGCTTTATATGATGCCATTTGGATGCTTGAGTGGAAACTATTGTTATAAGTGAACTCAACCAGAGGAAGATGTTGATCCCATCCTCCTTTAAAGTCCATTTACCATGCTCTCAATATGTCCTCATGTGTTTGGATTGTCTGCTCAGATTGGCCATCAGTTTGAGGGTGATAGTCCGTACTGAAGTTCAGTTCAGTATTCACAGCATGTTGAAGACTCATCCAAAACATAGTGGTGAATCTTGGATCTCGGTCAGACACAATAGATAGTGGTACTCCATGCAGCCTTACCACTTCCCTGATATATATCTGTTCCACTTGATCCAAAGAGGAATCCTCTTGAATAGAAATGAAGTGTGCATTCTTTGTAAGATGATCTAAACCTCTATCCATCTTCTCTAGCGCATATTATGCTCTTTCTGTGTGAATATATATTTAATACTATTGTGGTCAGTATAAATCTCACATTTCTATCCATAGAGATAATGCCACCAGATTTTCAAGGCAAAGATCACAGCAGCCAACTCCAGATCATGTGATGGATAGTTTCGCTCATGGATTTTCAACTGCCTTGAGGTATAGGATATGACTTTATCATTCTGCATTAGCACATAGCCTAAGCCATTCTTTGAAGCATCACTGAATACCACAAAAAGTTACCCACTTGTGGGTAAAGTGAGCACGGGCACAGTGATAAGACTCATTTTCAACTCCTTGAAGCTTTATTCGCATTCATCGCTCCAAGAAAACATTACTCCCTTTCGAGTTATCTTGGTAAGAGGGTTGGACAATCGTGATAAATTTCTCACAAATCATCGATAATATCCAGCAAACCCCAAGAAGCTATGGATATCCGTTACCGATGTTGGCCTCGGCCATCCCTTAATTTCATCTGTTTTAGAGTGGTCCAAATATATCCCATTGCTTGTGATGATATAGACCCAAAATGAGACCTCCTTCAACCAGAACTCACAGTTGTTGTACTTTGGATAGAGCTTCTCCTTGCGCAAAGTCTCTAGTACAGTTCTTAAATGCTCCTCTTGATCCTCCTTGATTTTTGAGTATATTAGAATATCATCTATAAAGACTACCACAAATTTGTCTAGGTAATCTCTAAAGACTCTATTCATCAATTCCGTGATGATTGATCGAGAATTGGTGAGTCCAAAAGGCATTACTATGAATTAATAGTGCATGTATCTTGTACGAAAAGCTGTCCTTGGGACATCTTCCTTCTTCACCCTTACTTGATAATATCCCAACCGAAAATCCACCTTGGAGAAGTATTGTGCTCCACACAGCTGATCAAATAAGTCATCGATTCTTGGGAGAGTGTACTTGTTCTTTATTGTGATTTTGTTAAGTTCACGATAATCGATGCAAATCCGCATTGACCCATCCTTCTTCTTGACGAAGAGGACTGGTGCACCCCATGGTGAAGCACTTGGGCGTATAAACCCTTTATCCAGATTCTCCTGTAGTTGTTTCTTCAGCTCTTCATGCTCAACCACAACCATTCTATATGGAGTATTGGATATTGGTAGCTCCCCAGGTAAATGTTCAAATGAGAACTCAACATCTCTTCTACGAGGAAGACCAGGCAGTTCCTTGGGAAACACTTCAGCGAATTCCCTTATAATAGGCATTTCTTCAAGGATGGTTTCTTCCTTGGACTCAATCATCTGATCTAGATACGCATTCTTATAAGGCAGTAATATCCATGCTTGAGATTATGGAGCTAAAGGAGATTTATCTTCCTCCTTACACTTGTAATGAATCAGGGGTCAATTCTCCATATGAAGTGTGATTTCTCTCTCTCGACAATTTATGTTGGTTCTGTATAAGGATAGCCAATCCATGCCAAGAATTGCATGAAATTCCACTACAGGGAGTATGACGAGGTTCGCTGGGAAATTCAATCCACATATTATAATAGGGGAGGACTTATACTCATGAGATTCAATGATTTCCCCATTTGTTGTACTCACCGACATCTTCACTTCCATGATTTTTTGTGGTGATGGGATTGTTCTACTAAACATTTGAGATATAAAATAATGCGTAGAACCTGAATCAAAAAGTATGTTCACTATTCTTGAATGAATAACTAGCGTACCTGTCACCACTTCGTTGTTGGGGTTCACTTTGACAGAAGTGATGGAAAAATCTCTTCCTTCCTGTCTTGGAGTTTGTTGGTTGCCTCCGAAAACTCTTGGATTAGGGCACTGATTTGAAAAATGACCCGGTTCATTGCATTTGTAGAATTGAAAAATGCGTTGAGGTTTGAACGGAGAGTTTCACTCCTCTGTCGTAGCCACGCGTCTTTCTTGCCGACAGTTAACAGCTAGGTTCTCTTCCCTTCCACAACTAAATCATTTCCTCATCCCCTTAAGGAAATTTCCAGGGTGCTTCTTTCCTCACTTTTGGAAATTGGGGTGTTGGATCTTCTTAGCACCATTGGATTTATCCATCGTACCACCATCATTGAAGTCCAACTTATGCTTCTTGTCCCCAGGATACCCCTGTGATTCCCCGATCTCCATTTTGACCTTGAGGGAAAATCAGACAATTTTCTCATTGCTGTCGAAGTCACGGATCGCTAATTATTTCCCCAATCCAGGCTTCATCCTAACAAAGAAGCAGCCAACCCTGCATTTGGGGGTAACGAAAAAGACAGAAGCGTATTGTGCAAGCCTTGTGATGTTTTCCTCATACGCTCCAACAGATTCTTCATATTTTTTCTTGAGGGAAAGGAAGTCCCTTTCCATCTTAAGCCAGAGGGTGTGCGGAAAATATTTATCGAAAAACATCTTCCGGAAATCCATCCATTCCAACGCCTCGATCTCTTCCTCAGGCTTCGTATTTTTTATCAACGTCCACAATTGATCAGCTTCACCCTCCATACGGTAAGCCAACAGGAGAACCTTCTCTTGTTTAAAACATTGGAGGATGGAAAATATCTTTTCAATGGAGTTGATCCATTGTTCAGTGATCGTGGGATCTGATGATCCACTAAAAGTGGGAGGCCTTTGTCTCATGAAGCTCTCGATAGCGACTTGTTATCTCTTAGGGGGGATGAACATTTTTCTTGACCAGTGTTTCTATTAAAAACTTGAGTTAGCTGAGAGAGAAGCATGACAAAGTTCACGATTCCCGCTCCCATTGGATTTGGTATCTCAATAGTACAGTCATCACACTGATCTTTACAACGGTTGTTAGCCCGAGTCCTCCTATTACCATCCATTAGCTGGAATAAAAGGAAATTTAGGGGTAACACATAAAGGGTAATCCAAATACAAAATTTGATGACTTATAAATAAATTTTTATTTCCTTTACTCATGAGTATATAGGCTTCAATCTAGGCATTTCATGATCTACTTTCTAACATATATTCTTAGGGGAATTTTTTTAATTCCCATAATAAGGGTTCATAATAAGATTGTGAATTTATCAAAACATATCCCCTGGGAGTGTCATAACCAAGAGTGCAGCAAGGCCCGTTGTCGTGCACCATTTCTCGTATGAGTCTAGCTCAAAGCGGTGTTTTCGGGTTTTACCCCTAGGATACAACTGTGTCAGAGCTGCCTCTACCTTCTCGTATCCAAAAAGGGATTTATTTGTTTGATAATCCACTTACTTAGTACTTACCAAAACTTAGGGATCTTTTTATTATACTTAGTGTTGTATCTAAGGATTTACTAGGGTTTCCTAATCCCAAAAAATAACTAAACCTATCCTCTGATACCAACTATGAAAACCCTTCTTTTATTACAAACATAAACATGATTTATTACATTAAACGTCACTTGATACAACAAATAAGATCGAGTGGTTTAGTGTCTTTGGGGATTAATATAATTACATAAAAACTTAAAACATGAAATACAACATATTTATTGAAAACATCCTTTACATGACCACTACATTCCCTCGTACATAGCATTGCATGGGATAACCTGAGGGCATGCATAAGAAAAGGGTGAGATATAATGCCCAGTAAGGGAGTACACAAGGAATAAAACGAGGATTAAAATACATGTTAGAAAATAGGAATATCAATAGAGAATAAAATAAACATGAACATAAAGGAATGATAAAGGATGATAATCATAACATGGAAATGTGGCAGCAACACTTAACATTGAATTAGCATGAGCCAAGGCTCATTGCACATAGAGCATGAGTAAATACTTATTGCACATGAAGCATGAGTAAACCCTCATTGCACATGAATTATCATGAGTCAACACTCATTTCACATGACGTATCATGATACTATACTTTACCCAATGAATTGGAGCGCTATAAGGGTGCACCCTTCTTAAACATTTCATTTCATGCATAAGTGTACCTCATGGATCATAAAACATGGATTCATAAAACATAATAATTTATTCCACAATAAAGGAATGTGGAATTCAAACATGAAACATTATAATCAATAATTAGGTGTGCATAAAGGTGAATACCCTTGATGGAGAATTGGGAATGGTATTCATTACACAATGGTATCGGCTTAGAAAATTGGTGCGATTTCGGCAGCGTAACGACGTGACATAAGAATTCACAAAAATGGTTGATGAGAGAGAAAGTGGTTCATCATCATATTTACATGTAATGGACAGTAAATAGGTCATATAGATACATGTCCCAACAATTGTAATGGAATTTATATTCATGATACAAAAGTATTTCTTGAATGTAAATGTGGAGGGAGAACTTACTTTCGGAATTTCGGCATAGTAACAGGTGTACATGGGAGGCATTTAATTGGAGAGAAAGGGGTCCATCATCATTAAAACATAAATAGGTAAGTGTTAGGGAGGTTAAAAACCATACCCCAACATTCATAATTGAAATTGAAAGTGTAACGCCCCGACCCCAGCTACCCAGAGTCGGTGCATTACTTCGTAACATTGGCATTATCACAAAAGATCGAGTCTCGAAAGACCGATTAGTTTAGTAGCCTTAAAAACACTAGATATATTCATAAGTCTTTCATTAAATCAAAAATTAAACAAAATACAATAACATGGTCTTCATAGTCCACAATCATATCCCTTTCTGACTACCCCTGCAGGTCATTCATAAAATACTTCTTCACATCCTGAAAAAAATATTAAAACATTGAAAGGGGTGAGCTCAGATGCTCAGTAAGGTTAACAATATAGCAGAAGCTTTCATAAATAAAAATTTACAATTAAGGCAATGTATAACTAAAACAAAAGCCTTTTAAACATGAACTTCAACATAATATGGAAAAAGTAAAATGAGATAATGCCATTCACTTCTCCACATGGATATTCTACTGGTCGAATAATCACATGCAATATCAATAACCACTTTCATAATGATGGAATGCATAATGACAGACTATCATAACCACGTAGCCAAGGCCTCGTGCCAAGACCACAAATAAGATTTTGTCAAGGCCTCGTGCCAAGACACTAGTTTGTCTCATGAGACCTGTCGATGCATCGAGGAGCTATAGTGGGCTCCACCTGTCACTTATTAAGTCCAATGCATTCCTCATATGAACAGGTTTAAACATATCATAAACCATAACATCATCGTATCACATAAAACATGCATAAAGGAAACATAACATTTCCACATTCCAATAACAAGATATCAATACAACACATTGATATAATAAAAACACCTTCAAAACCATTTTGAATACAAAAATAAAAGAAAATTAAAACATGGTATTTATTTTTCTTTTAAAAAAAGGTATTGCTTGTAGAGGAAGCCGAAACTCAAATAATGGTCACGGCGGCAGAGAAGTCATTGTCGCCGCATATGTATGGAAAGAAAAACAATCCCTTTTTGTCGTTTAGTAAAACGCTTCGTATAAAAAAGATTCCTTTCGAATAAACGTAAAAGTCAAAGGGGTTTATACACCGAATAAAAGAAATTTGTGTATAAAACCAAATATGCCTCAATGAAAGGAGATTGAGACAAAGTCCTTAAAAAGATCATTTTTAAAATAAAATAGATCTATTATGTGTATTCACTATAGGTACACATAAATAACGTAAAGGACATAATAATATCATGACATAATTTGAAAGTAGGAGATTAACCCAACGAATAGAAATTGGGTTAAGAAGTTCCCTTACCTCGTGTCTGACTTGACTCAACCGTACTTTAACCTCCTGAATAATAAACTAGAGTAAATATATACCTTATTAAGAACCATTTTCAATTTAATTATCTTTTTTATATCACTTATTACAATGTTATGAACTTTATGTAATTATTTAAGTTAATAACAGTCGTTTTTTTGATCTTTGGTACTTGAGTCAACAATAAACTTCTTATAATTACAAGTTGTTTATGTGGTAGAATATCCATTATCTCCAAATTATATTCATGATTTAGATGTCATATATATAATATATATCCAGTATATACATTCATTTATAATATTACGTAACATTTAGAGATAAGAAATGAAATGCACCGTTCATGGAGACGGTAAGTCGTACGTACGCATGAACGCTACTTTCATTTCTATTTCGTATTTAATGGAATGAAATAATAATTATATAAAGGTATAATATTGTTCCAGTATAATATCATATATAATATCATTTACTCCATCCTTTATACATCCCACATATGGCATTAACGATTCACATCACTTTGAGGGGGCGGTAGTCCGCACTTCCTAAAATGAAATTATCGCGTTTACCCATAATGGAAATCATATAGTATGCCATAAATGAGAAATACAGAAGCATAAGGAAAACATAAACATAATATATATATCATATATGAAAATATTGTCATCAAAATGGCCACCATTATAGGTGTTAAAAGAATTTGAACAATCATCATTTCGTGAGGCAGTATTTCGCCACCCACAGAAACAGAATGTTCTTTAACCATTAGACGAAAGTGTGTGTAAGTGTAAACCAATCCTTATAATAACAACATCCTAGTATATTGTAGATACTGGTGTTGTTACAAAAGAATGGAAAGAAAAGAGTTTAAGGGGTTGGGGAAGCAAAATGAAACAAAACAACATTAGAAAAGACATTACCTTAAAAATAGGGTAGCTCTTTTTGATTTGAGCCAAAGGCTTCCTTGGGATAAATTCTGCCCAAAGTGAGGCTTCTAGGAGTAAGGGAGGGATGTTGGGAGAGTATTTGGGCAGAGTTTGGCCGAGCCAAATGGCTTGAAGGTGTGAATAAGGTGGGAGTGGTGGGGGCCTTTTATAAGTGGAGAGGAGGGGCACTTTTGGAAAGTAATGAAATGTTATTCCATTATACAATGCTTTTCGGATTCTAAAGGTCCCATATTTGAATAATTCGAGGCTAAGGTGATAAGGGTTCGAAATCTACTCATCAAATAGGCTTTGTACAAGTGTAATCCTTGGATTTTACATTATCTTCTCATTTTATTTAAATTGTTAAATAATGAGGTCATCGCTGCTTCATCATGATGTCATAATTAATTTAATTTATTTAATGTCTAAAAATTATAAAAAAATTACTATGATGTAGGAAATATTTGTATATTTATAATGAATATTTATATTCAAAATTTGTACTTGTGTAACCCCACTTAAAAAATGTTTTAGTAAAACAACTCATGTTTGTGTCAATTTAATTTTAACATTAAATAAATATATATTAATGTAATTTTCCAATTAAAGTGGCTCCATGGGGTCCTCAAGTTGACCCATGGGTTGTCTTGGTCGGCCATGAATCATCCAATATGAGTATGACAAGTGTCACGCTCATATCATATTATTTAAACATTATTTTTACCTTAAACTACACTAATTACCTCTAATCGCGATTAAGAACTTAAAAGTTACTATTCACCAAAAAATTATTTTAATCTCATTGAACCACATTTTACTTCTTAATGAAAACCATGCATGTCAGATTTTTGAAAATCAAATCATAGAAGTGGTAATATTTCATTTAAACGAAAAATCAGTTATTTAACTACCACTTAGTGGTTTCACTATTCATCAAAAATTGAAGTTTTTCAGAACAATGCCAAAATTTCACCCTAAGATATAATTGATATTCCGAATTCAAAAATGATGTCTATTTTATGAAATTCCAAACATATAATTTGAATTAATTAATTTTATAATTAATTCCCGCTGTCACAACAAATAGCGTGTTTTTAAGAAACAATTTATATCAAAAGATTGACAATTGTTTATGTCCAATTTCAAAGTGAAATTAATTATAATGACCACCATTGGATAAAATGGTAAAAATATATTCTAATTATACTTTAAAAACAATAAATAGTATAATTTATCACTATAAATTATTTTGATTAAAAAAGATGTTTTTAAGTATTTTTCACTATTCATAAAAAATTGGAAGTTCTCAGAAAATTACAAAAAATTCAACTTTGGATAATTTCGATATTACGAATACAAAAATGAAGTCCAATTTGAAATATAAAATTTCTATAATTTTAAAAAGTGGTTATTACTATTCATAACGACTACTTTGATTAGTTGCAGTGTGTTAGAACTCGATGTTGCGTACAATGCAAGCTATTACATTACGGAATTAGAAGAGTATCATGGAAGCTCGGGGTGTTACATTCTCCCCTCCTTCAATAAATGGCGTCCTCGCAATTTGAAATTTTTCTTTGAAAATAAAAGGTTGAAAAGAGAAAATACCTTTGAGGAAAACCCACATCAGAAATAAGATTAATAAAATTTAGCCTTAATAAGAGGGAAAGGGAAATGAAAAAGTCACCACCCACTTATGATCTCGATTAGGAGAACATTGGTGGCAATTAGAGACATATAATTGGAGGAAAAATGTAAATATTCTTAGGGAGTGATTGAGATAATCAATCACCATCAACTGTCAAATTGAGGGCCTCAAAGCCTTCAATCTATGTTGATTTAAAATATCATCAGTTCAACAAGACATAAGGTATTAGGATAACACTTTTTTTTGTTTTAATATCCCTTTACTAAAGTTTAAGAATTAATTTATTCTTTGAATAAGAGATAGCTATATATATATTTATGCTTGACAATTAGAGTTTCAACCTTCAACTCATCTTTCACTCAAAAAGATAATAGAACTCAAAAATATTATACTTATCCTAATTGTATAAGGTTCCAAATGTTAACACATACCATTTAGATTAGTAAAATTATTTTTTAATAACTGGGGACTTCCTGTAGGCTAGTGGTAGGAAATAAAGGCATGCCGCACTATGATTGTGGGTTCGATTCCTACAGCTTTGTCCGACGCGACGGGTTATGCCCCACTCTGCAGGTTGTTCTTTTCCTAAAACTATAGTATCATAATATTCCAAAAATAATCTTCATAAATGCTTTAACCTTAAACAATACTATACATGGTTCAACTTAATCCATTCCAACCTTAATAGTTATCCAAAATACCTCCATCCAGACTTTCTCTAAAAGGTCTCTAAATTCCAAAATCAATTGTAACATCAGATTCCCCAAACAAAGAAAAGATTCTCTTATTGTCACATACTAAAAATATGATTACCTTAATCATATTACCTTAATCAAAAAGTACTGCAGTACAAACTTTATATATATCACATTATTCTTATAACCAGAATATAATCCTTGAGTCTAAAAGCACCAATACATTAATTATTCCGCTTCAACTGTAGTCACAACATAAGGTGGCCTTGATCCCTTGGCCTTTTCTGAGGTAAGTTTCCTTGACGCTTAGGACATTCATTTTCATAATGCCCCATATACCTACAATTGTAGCATTCAACTTTGACAGCATCTTTCTTTCCCTTCCAATCACGAGCCTGGTGACCCTTTTCTCCACATGTATAACAAACTCCCATTCCTTTTAGGCACGTACCAGGGTGATTTTTCCCACAATTATCACATAATGGAAAATCCATCTTTCCCTTTTTCCCTTTATCTGTCTCTTGTTCCCCCGTTCTCTTCTTCTCTTGCTTTACTTTGTTGTCATAAGACTTAAAGAATTCCTTTTCTATCTTGATAGCACATGAGACAATATCTTCTTATGTTGAGAATGATTGTGATACTAAAGCTCGACGGAGAAATGGTTTTAACCCATCAAAGAAACGATCAATCTTACTCCTTGGGTTACGTATATAATCTGCAGCATTCCTCGCTAACCTTGTAAAGTTGGCCTCATACTTTGCGACATTCTCATCCTCCTTTTGTTTCAGACTTAGAAATTGCCTTTCCATATCTTCTCTATGGTCATGAGGAAAGTATTTTTATAAGAAAAGTTCTTTTAACTCCCTCCATTCCATATTTGATATTTCATCATCTTCCTTTGTGTTTTGAATCAATGACCACCATTGATCAGCATCTCCAGTGAGGCGGTAAACTGCCATGATAACCTTTTCCCTTCCACTACTCCCCACGGCGTGGAATATTTTCTCTAAGGAGTTTATCCATTGCTCATATACTAATGGATTTGTACTCCGATTGAAGTTTGGTGGTTGTTGCCTCATGAAACGGTCTAGCATTGATAATCCACGTTGCGGATCAGGGTGCTCCATACGAGTAAGGTTATTATTCATAACCTGAGTGAGTTGTCCCTGTATGGTAATAAGTTGATCAGCACCAGTTGTATCTCCAGATCCACAATAATTATCTTGATCAGGAGGGAAATCCCTACACGGAGTTCGTGCATTGATACTGTTTCCATTCCCTCCACTAGGCGCCATTTCTAAACAATAGCATAAACTAGATTAGTTTATGAATCAAAATACATAATTCCATACTTGTTAAACACTTTACATAAATTGAACTATTTATGGATATAATCCATAATCATAAAAATAAATGTTTTCTTTGAGGAAGTATATACTCATAACCCTTCATAGTGGTTTGTAAATAAAATGAGAATTATCCTAAGCATATCCCCCGGGAGTGTCGTAACCAAGAGTGCAGCAAGGCCCGTTGTCGTGCACCAGTTCCCTTTCGAGTCTAGCTCAAAGTGGTGTTTTCAGGTTTTACCCCTAGGTACATCTGTGCCAGAGCCTCCTCTACCTGCTCGTATCCAGACAGGGATGTATTGATCGGAAAACTCATAACATCTCTATAATACCAAAATTCTACGAAGTTCATCTATACTAATCCTCAAAGTCTATCTTTGGGCTATGTGCTCTAATCAGAGTTTATCTAAATCTAGCTTCCAAGGTTAGTACTAAACTGCCTTTGATACCAACTGTAACGCCCCGACCCCAGCTACCCAGAGTCGGTGCATTACTTCGTAACATTGGCATGATCACAAAAGATCAAGTCTCAAATGACCGATTAGTTTAGTAGCCTTGGAAACACTAGATACATTCATAAGTATTTCATTACATCAAAAAGTAAACAAACTACAATAACATGGTCTTCATAGTCCACAATCATATCCCTTTCTGACTACCCCTACAGGTCATTCATAAAATACTTCTTCACATCCTGAAAAAAATATTAAAACATTGAAAGGGGTGAGCTCAGATGCTCAGTAAGGTTAACAATATAGCGGAAGCTTTTATAAATAAACATTAACATTTAAGGCAATGTATAACTAAAACAAAAGCCTTTTACAGATGAACTTCAACATAATATGGCAAAAGTAAAATGAGATAATTCCATTCACTTCTCCACATGGATATTCTACTGGTCGAATAATCACATGCAATATCAATAACCACTTTCATAATGATGGAATGCATAATTCCAGACTATCATAACCACGTATCCAAGGCCTCGTGCCAAGACCACAAATAAGATTTTGTCAAGGCCTTGTACCAAGACACTAGTTTGTCTCGTGAGACCTGCCGATGCATTGAGGAGCTATAGCGGGCTCCACCCGTCACTTATTAAGTCCAATGCATTCCTCATATGAACAGGTTTAATAATATCATAAACCATAACATAATTGTATCACATAAAACATGCATAAAGGAAACATAACATTTCCACATTCCAATCACAATATATCAATACAACACATTGATATAATAAAAACACCTTCAAAACCATTTTGAATACCAAAATAAAAGAAAATTAAAACATGGTATTTATTTTTCTTTTAAAAAAGGTATGGCTTGTAGAGGAAGCCGAAACTCAAATAATGGTCACGGCGGTGGAGAAGTCATTTTCACCGCATATGTACGGAAAGAAAAACATTCCCTTTTTTTCGTTTAGTAAAACGCTTCGTATAAAAAATATTCCTTTTGAATAAACGTAAAAGTTAAAGGGGTTTATACACCGAATAAAAGAAATTTGTGTATAAAACCAAATATGCCTCAATGAAAGGAGATTGAGACAAAGTCCTTAAAAAGATCATTTTTAAAATAAAATAGATCTATTATGTGTATTCACTATAGGTACACATAAATAACGTAAAAATAAAAAAAAGGACATAATAATATCATGACATAATTTGAAAGTAGGAGATTAACCCAAGGAATTGAAATTGGGTTAAGAAGTTCCCTTACCACGTGTCTGACTTGACTCAACCGTTCTTTAACCTCCTGAATAATAAACTAGAGTTTATATATACCTTATTAAGAACCAATATCAATTTCATTATCCTTTTTATATCACTTATTACAATGTTATGAACTTTATGTAATTATTTAAGTTAATAACGGCCGTTTTTTCGATCTTTGGTACTTGAGTCAACAATAAACTTCTTATAATTACAAGTTGTTTATGTGGTAGAATATCCATTATCTCCAGAATTATATTCATGATTTAGATGTCATATATATCATATATATCCAGTATATACATTCATTTATAATATTACGTAACATTTAGAGATTAGAAATGAAATGCACCGTTCATGGAGACGGTAAGCCGTACGTACGCATGAACGCTACTTTCATTTCTATTTCGTATTTAATGGAATGAAATCATAATTATATAAAGGTATAATATAGTTCCAGTATAATATCATATATAATATCATTTACTCCATCCTTTATACATCCCACATATGGCATTAACGATTCACATCACTTTGAGGGGGCGGTAGTCCGCACTTCCTAAAATGAAATTATCGCGTTTACCCATAATGGAAATCATAAAGTATGCCATAAATGAGAAATACAGAAGCATAAGGAAAACATAAACATAATATATATATCATATATGAAAATAGTGTCATCAAAATGGCCACCATTATAGGTGTTAAAATAATTTGAACAATCATCGTTTCGTGAGGCAGTATTTCGCCACCCACAGAAACAGTATGTTCTTTAACCATTAGACAAAAGTGTGTGTAAGTGTAAACCAAATACTTATCATAACAACATCCTAGTATATTTTAGATACTGGTGTTGTTACAAAAGAATGTAATGAAAAGAGTTTAAGGGGTTGGAGAAGGAAAATGAAACAAAACAACATTAGAGAAGACATTACCTTAAAAATAGGGTAGCTCTTTTTGATTTGAGCCAAAGGCTTCCTTGGGAAGAATTCTGCCCAAAGTGAGGCTTCTAGGAGTAAGGGAGGGATGTTGGGAGAGTATTTGGGTAGAGTTTGGCCGATCCAAATGGCTTGATGGTGTGAATAAGGTGGGAGTGGTGGGGGCCTTTTATAAGTGGAGAGGAGGGGCACTTTTGGAAAGTAATGAAATGTTATTCCATTATACAATGCTTTTTGGATTCTAAAGGTCCCACATTTGTATAATTCTAGGATAAGGTGATAAGGGTTCGAAATATACTCATCCAATAGGCTTTGGACAAGTGTAAGCCTTGGATTTTACAATGTCTTCTCATTTTATTTAAATCGTTAAATAATGAGGTCATCGCTGCATCATCATGATGTCATAATTAATTTAATTTATTTAATGTATAAAAATTATAAAAAAATTACTATGATGTATGAAATCTTTGTATATTTCTAATGAATATTTATAATCAAAATTTCGACTTGTGTAACCCCACTTAAAAACTGTTTTAGTAAAACAACTCATGTTTGTGTCAATTTAATTTTATCATTAAATAAATATATATTAATGTCATTTTCCAATTAAAGTGGCTCCATGGAGTCCCCAAGTTGACCCATGGGTTGTCTTGGTCGGCCATGACTCATCCAATAGGAGTATGACAAGTGTCAAGCTCATATCATATTATTAAAACATTATTTTTACCTTTAACTACACTAATTACCTCTAATCGCGATTCAGAACTTAAAAGTTACTATTCACCAAAAAATTATTTTAATCTCATTGAACCACATTTTACTTCTTAATGACAACCATGTATGTCGGATTTTTGAAAATCAAATCACAGAAGTGGTAATATTTCATTTAAACGAAAAATCAGTTATTTAACTACCACTTAGTGGTTTCACTATTCATCAAAAATTGAAGTTTTTCAGAACAATGCCAAAATTTCACCCTAAGATATAATTGATATTCCGAATTCAAAAATGATTTCTATTTTATGAAATTCCAAACATATAATTTGAATTAATTAATTTTATAATTAATTCCCACTATCACAACAAATAGCGTGTTTTTAAGAAACAATTTATATCAAAAGATTGACAATTGCTTATGTCCAATTTCAAAGTGAAATTAATTCTAATGACCACCATTGGATAAAATGGTAAAAATATATTCTAATTATACTTTAAAACCAATAAATAGTATAATTTATCACTATAAATTATTTTGATTAAAAAAGTTGTTTTTAAGTATTTTTCACTATTCATAAAAAATTGGAAGTTCTCAGAAAATTACAAAAAATTCAACTTTGGATAATTTCGATATTACGAATACAAAAATGAAGTCCATTTTGAAATATAAAATTTCTATAATTTTAAAAAGTGGTTATTACTATTCATAATGGCTACTTTGATTAGTTGCAGTGTGTTAGAACTCGATTTTGCGCACAATGCAAGCTATTACATTATTGAATTAGAAGCGTATCATGGAAGCTCTGGGTGTTACAGAAAGGCAAAACGATTTAAAGAAAATTGGACAAATTGAGAAAGGAAGAAAAAACCCTTACTTGGAAGTGTGCTTCCAAAGGCTAGAGAGAGGATTGTGAGAGGCTTCTTGGGAGCTTGGGGAACCTTGGGAGGATTATAGAGAGAGTAGGGCAGAGGTTGTATGAACTCCAATGGCTTTTAGTGAGGAGGAAGTGGGAGCATGGGTGGGTTTATATAGGAAAGGTGAGGGAATTCTTTATTATTTAGGTTTGGGACCCCTTATATTAAATTTATCCAAACCACAAACCATCCCATGGTTTTTGCCCAATGTTTTTGGAAAATGGAAGAGGAAAAAAATATTTTATAAGGCCAACTTACGAACTTCTTAAAATAATAAGGTTTCTTATGTGGAGGTGATTCACACTCCCATGGAAATTAATTTAAAAAGGGAAAGTGATGAATAAGGTTTGAGGGGTCCATTAATGCTTTGAAAATTATATCAAAAAAAACAAAAAACCACATTATTTTAATGTTAAAACATATATTGGCCGAACATAAAGATTATAGTATTTTATTACAACACTATTGGGTAATTATGATGTCATAAAACACATTATATATTTAAACGGTATTTATTTTTTACCCAAAAAATTGATTGTCTCAGAAAATTATGAAGAATTCACCGTTGGATAATTTTGACGTCCTGATTCCAAAAATGACCTTTATATTATCTAAATAATTTTCTAAATATGTTAATTTTCAGTTTTAAAATAAAAACTGACTTTTATCGAAAATTCACAGGTTTTGACAGAAATGGCTTTCATACCTTAATAAAAATTATAATTGCATTCATAAAATTATAAGATCATTTATATTTAATAAAAATAAATTTAATAATAAAAATATTTTATTAAAACATTATTTAATTCAAAAATACCTTAATGTAATAAAAAAGATTTCTTAATTAAATATTAAATAAAAACACCATTTATAATTTAAAAACTATTTATAATGTATCAAAAATGACTAGAAATTATATTCATTAATACATAAAAAAATAATTTACATGAACATAGTAAAAATTATTTTTTACATAACCCCTTAAAAGAGCCGCATAAGACCTAAGGGTAAGGTGTGCGATGGTGTCAGACTCTTGGGGTGGCTCGGATACCATCGCTCGAGTGGTAATTTCAATCAACTTCCACTTTTCCCGTAGATGGTCCCGATCGAGATTGACATGGTGAAGCTCAGCTTGGGCTTGGTCAAGAGCGAAGCCCAAGGACGCCACCTCTTTTCCGAGCTCCAACAAATTGGCTTCGTATGTGGTAATTCTACTAGATGAGGCTATTTCTTCCTTTTTCTGAGTAAATAGGATTTGTTAAAGTTCTATATTTATACTAATCATGTGATCACTGTTCAATGGATATATTAGCAACGGTCAAAATTATTTACATAAAACCAAAGAAGTTGACATTTTATATAACCATAAAGAGACATTTAATTAGATCAAGAGAGATTTCCATTAATGAAACTTTGGGTTGTTACAGGACCTTTCGAAATTATGGAATGAATTGGGGTTGTAGCTTACCGTCTGGAAATGCCGCCAAATCTCTCCAAAGTTCACAATGTCTTCCACGTATCAATGTTGAGAAAATACATGCCTGACCTAGCGCATGTACTCACCATTGAGGAATTAGAACATGAACATGATCTATCTTAATGCGAAGAGCCTTTCAGGATTCTTGATACAAGAGAACATGTGCTGAGAAACTGTACGACTCATCCGGTAAAAGTTCTATGGAGAAACCATTAGATGGAAGAGGAAACGTGGGAACCCGAGGAACTTATGATGAAGGATCATCTGCGTATTTTCATGTGGTAGTATTCTAGAAATTTTGAGGTCGAAATTATTTGAATTTGGGGAGAATGTAACACCCCAAGCTTCCATGGTACGTTTCTCTTTGAATAATATAGTAGCGTGTGTTGTACGTAACTTCGAGTTTAACACACACTACAACCAATCAATCTAGCCGTTATGAATAGTAATACCCAAATTTTGAAATTTTTTAAATTTTTTCATTAAAAATGGACTTCATTTTTGGATTCAGAATATTGAAATTAGCTTATGGTAATTTTTGGTATTTTTCTGAAAAAATTCCATTTTTGATGAATAGTGCAAAACACTAAGTTATAGTTTAAAACGAAATTTTGATTTAAATAATTATTTGTTTTTTTAAAATTTAATTAAGGACAAAATGGATACATAATGCCTATATATGTTCATTTTAATTCATTAGAGTTAGTTTAGAATAATTTTAAACATATAAAAAAGTTTTGGAACTTTTCACCGTCTTTTACCCACCTCTTAAGAGAATTTGGAAATTAACATTAAACATAATTTTTCTACTCCTATAAGTGGAATTTAAAAAATTAGAGAGGAATGGTTAATATAAAGGAGTAAAATTTTGTTGAATAAGATAAAAATAATTTTAGGTGAATAGTAACTTTTACTTTTATTTACCACGGTTAAAAGTAAATAGTGTAATTAAGGGTAAAAATGATATTAATATTACCCTACCATATGTCCTGATTCTATTGGACAAGTGTATATAGACCAAAAACAAACTTAGGAATAAATTATTATCATCTATGTCCACTTGGATTAGATTAGGACATTTATTATTGTTTAATTCAAAGAAGAGTTAAAATAGTTAAAATCATAGTTTAATTGCTAAAAGATTTTTAATATAGGGTTATACATAAGATAAATTATATTGTAAATATTCATAGGAAATATAAAAAGATTTCTTACATAATGGTATTTTATTTATAATTTTTAGACATTAAATAATTTAATTTATTTATGACTGAATGGTGATACTGTAATTACCTAATTATTGAAATATTAAAATAATTGATATCATAAATATCAAAATAAATATATTTTTAGACTTTTTATGAATAAAAAAAATTTTATATGTTAATATTACATATTTTTATTGGTTATATAAAATGTATTTGAATTAATAATGATTTTATAAAATTATCAAAAACAAAATACCCAATAGTGTCAAAATTGACATAAAAGAGTTTTTAGAACTAATATTATATTATTAATTGATATTCTATTCCTAAAAATCTACAGTTCGACCAAAAGACTTATATAATTATAGGTTTATCATTAATGGAACACTTGGGGGTCTCTTGGAGTTATATAGTAAGTTTATTGACTATATAATATAAAAATACAAAGAGACATGGTAAATGTCAAACTATTTAACTAAGAGTTAAATATAAATGATAAGGTTAATATAGTGACCCAAACCTGTCTAAAATCTATTGGATGAAATTATTGCGACCCATCCCCACCTTAGACTTTCAATAATCCACTTTGGAGCCATTATAAACCAAATATTAATTTATTATTAATTAATACTTTATGTGTTTCCTAAAGAGCCCCTCCTCCCCCTAATAAAAGGGAACCACTTCTAACCAATTCTTCATACCTTCAAAGCCTTTTCGTTCAGCCAACCTCTTCCCAAATAAGCTCTCAACTATACTCTTTTTATCCTAGAGTACTTCCTTTAGTCATAAATCCAGCCTAAGGAGCCATGTTGATCAAATCAAAAGGATAACCCTGAAGAAGAAGTAATGTTTTCACCACCCTCTTTCAAGTTCTTTTCTTCTTCAACTTATTATTTACTTATTATTCCCATTATAAAATAATAACTACATTATCTCATATATAAAATGTTGTTATTATGAATATGGTACAACCATATTCAGTATTCTATCAATCCTTTGAATGACATGTCACCATACATGCATACGTACGGCTTACCGTCTCCACGTTGTGGTGTAATTGTTATTCAAAACATTATTATTTGGATGAGTATAATAATGATGTGTAATTCATGTAAATAAAAAATATAACATGATAATGATTCTGTATATAAGATATAATATCAAATTATATATTATTTTAATATCAAAAGAGTGATATTGTCGCTCGTGCGTACGTACGGACTACCGTCTCCAAGAACGCGATGAGATTCATTCCCCACCGCATCCATTCAAGTCTAATTCTCATTTGATGATTAAAAATAATGATTAAGGACTTGATATCATTCTGGATATGAATAAGATACAACATATCCATAAACAACATGGCTTATTTAACAAAACATATAAAATAAAATGAGTAAGTTAACACCCGAAACGACGATAATACTAAGATATTATTAACAAAGAAATGTTAAAAGATCATATATGATATCATATTGATGTATATTATTCATGTATAATTTAATAATAATTAATTAACCATTATACATAAGGTTAAACTACCCTCAACCAAGGAAAAGTACAAGGTAAGGTTTTATTTCACAATCTCTTCATTATCCGAGGTTGTTTATACGTAATTATCTAATTGGACCTTTTTATCATCCACATCCATGTTTATTAAAAATGTATTTCAAATCATTTTTATTATTTTATAGACTATGGGTTAAAGTCATTTATACCCTTTTTGACTTTTTATAATAATTTTATAATGTAATCTTTATGTCATTTTCCAAACAAGGTCCTTTTTAACCTTTTCGACAAAATTAAGGTAAGAATGTCTTTTTTAACTTATAGGATGGGTGCATCTATTTTTGGCCATTATAAAATCATCGAAGATTCCATTAAAAGATTATAAGAATATTTTCAAAGTAAATGTTTTATTTTATAATTATGTGACTTTTAAATGATTTAAAAAAAAATATTTCTCCCAAATAGTTTTGAATTCATCAATGTCAACATCATTTTATGGATTTGAAGCTTATTTGAAGTAGATTTATTGTGATACAAAACATCCTTATCGTATTGAAGGTTTTTTGATATTTTTTACTATGGATGATTTATTTTTATACCATTCATGGTTTATGGAGAATGTATTAACATTTTTTATGCTAGTTTTAATAGAATGTTTATGTTATGTTTAAACCTTTTCATATGAGTAATGCATTGGACTTAAAAAGTGATGGGTGGAGCCCGCTATAGCTTCTCGATGCATTGTTAGGTCTCATGATACAAACTAGTGTCTTGGCATAAGGCCATGAAAAAATCTTATTTTTTAGTCATAGAACAAGGCCTTGACTATGTGGTTATGATAGTCTGGCAGGATGCATTCAATCATTATGAATGTGGTTATTCATATTTCATGTGATTATTCGACTAGTATAATATCTATGTGAATAAGTAAATGGAATTATTTCATTTTATCTTTTACATATTATTCTGAAGTTCATGTTTAAAATAATTTTGTTTTAGTTATACATTCCCTTAAATTTTTATTCTTATTTATGAAAATTTCTGCTATATTGTTATCCTTACTGGGCATTTGAGCTCACCCCTTTATATGTTTTATTTTTTCCAGGTTGTGAAGAAGTATTTTATGAATGAACTACAGGGATAGTATAAGGGGATATAAGTGTGGAGACAAGATGTTGTTGTAGTTTTCCCTTTATGATGTAATTTAAGAATAATTAATGTATCTAGTATTTCCAAGGCTACTAAACTAATCGGTCTTTCAATATTTGATCGTTTGTGATCATGCCAATGTTTTGTAATAATGCACCGACTCAGGGTAACTGGGGTTGGGGCGTTACAGACTTCTTCATTCCTGACCACCAGTTCTGTCATCGGAGATCCTGGTACATCTTCACCACTCTTGGATGTACAGAAAGAGAGGATGAGTGGAACTCTCTCAACACTTCCTCTTGAAGTGAAATTGTTACCAAAGTACATCCTATGAAGAGGATGATGTGCTCCCCACCTTTAGAAAATCCATCAGAAGCCTGTCCTGTGGATATTTGAGCACGTTGTGTCTCGCAGTCAGTGTCCCCATGTTGTTCCTCCCTGAATCACTGAAGAAGTGGGGGAGTGATTGTAAGAGACTGAATGAAGGATACTCCATCTCTATCCAAAAAGGATATCTATAAAGTAGCCAGCTGCTCTATCACCTCACCATGCAGTTGTATTCCAAAACTCCTACTGAGTGCATCTTCAACAATGTTCCCCTTCCCAGGAGTATAGACTATCTCACATTCATAGTCCTAGAGGATCTCAAGCCAATGACATTGTCTCAGGTTTAGGTCCCTCTGGGAGAATATATACCTGAGACTCTTGTGATCAGAGTACACTGTAAAACATTTTCCCATCTGATAGTGTTTCCACATCTTCAAGGCGAAGACCACTGCTTCTAACTCCAGGTCATGGGTAGCGTAGTTCTGATAATGTTGTCTCATATGTTGAGAACCATATGAGATCAGTGCTCGCTCCTGCATCAGAACACATCCGAGTCTAGTTCCTGATGCGCCGTAGTAGACAACGTACCTTAAGCCTTCCTCTAGAAGCCTCAAGATGGGGCAACTAGTCAGCCACTTCCTCAGCTCCTGAAAGCTCTACTGGCATCTCTCCGACCACACAAAGTGTTGCACATTATTCGTTATGGCGGAAAGTGGTGTTGCGTCTCTGGAGAAATATGGAAAAAATATCCGATAGTATCCATCCAAACCAAAGAAACTCCATACATCTGTCACACTCTTGGGTGGCTCCCAAGAAATTACTGCTTCAATATTTTATGGATCCACTGCAACTCCAACCTTTGAGATGACATGTCCCAAAAATTGAACCTCTCGAATCTAGAACTATCACTTTGAAAGCTTACCATAAATACGGTGCTCTCAGAGTGTGTCCAGTACTACCTGCAAATGATAGGCATGCTCCTCTTCCATAGTCGAGTATATCAATATGTCGTCAATGAAGACTACAAAAAAGAGATCAAGGTATAGCTGGAAGGTCAAGCTCATGAGTCCCATGAACCCTTAAAGTGTGTTGGTTACACCGAAAGTCATAACCAAGAACTCATAGTAGCCTTACCGACATATGAAAACATTCTTCTTCACATCTACATCTCAAACACTGAGCTGGTGATAACCTAATCCGAGGTCTATCTTTGGGAATCATTGTGCTATCTTCAACTAATCAAAGAGGTCTTCAATCCTCGGGAGTTGGTACTTTTTCTTCATGGTCACCTAGTTCAGTCATCGATTGTCAACACAAAGCCTCAAGATCCCATACACCTTCTTGGAGAACAGAATCGGGGCTGCCCAGGGAGAAACACTGGGCTGGAAGAATCTCTTCCCTTGCAAGTCCTCTAGCTGTATCCACATCTCGTAAAGCTTTGCGGGAGCCATCTGGTATGCTGGTTTAGATATCGGTGCCATCCCAACGTACAAGTCATTGTAAAATTCCACCTCTCTATGAGGAGGTAGACCTGGGAAATCATCAAGGAAAACATTCGCGTACTGGTCCACCACTCTAGGATATCATGGACTCTCTACATCAACAGCTCTGAGGGTAACGCTAGCCATCTAATATGTGATCAGTTGCACTCTCCTATGAGCAAGTCCATCCTATGATGCAAAGGATCCCTTATCACTGGTGAAGGTAAACATGGTCCCATCCATGCGGACACACTGCACATTACACCTAATACAGTAAATCTGAGCATGGATTGTAGATAACCACTTCATACCCAAGATGACGTCGTAAGGCCTCGATGCCGCTAATAAGAGATCACAGCCGAAGCTCTCGCCTACAAGAGTAAGATCACACTGCCGGCACTAGTGCGTAATCGTCCAATCTTCTCCCATAAGAGTATCTAGCCTTAAAGATCGAGCCAACAGATCAGTTGTAATCTTTGAGCTCTGATCAAGGTTAGTGGCAATGAAAGAGTGTTTGGAACCTGTGTCTATAAGTTATGTATCTATGGTGGAGTAGAAAAAGATCATACCTTGAATCATCTTAAAGGCGCCATGACTGTATGCCTCAGCGGCCTGGAGATGAGCTCTCCCCTGTCCACATGCTCCTTGTGGTTGGGGTGGACCTCCTGGTGGTGGTGTCGGTAACACCTCGAATTGTCATCCACTGCCAGCTGCACGGAATGCTCCTATGCTACGTCCTCCTTCTCCCTATGGACCGCCATGATCTAATCCATGTCCTTGCTTAGGAGGTCCTTCGACCATGTGATGATCATTCGAATGGTGGGTCAGGCAGTCACAAGCCATGTGACCCTATCCACCCTATGTGTAACACTGCCCAATCCGGGCATGTATGTCTCTACTTCAGGTTCCCCACACAATCGATCCTGAGTCATGTGGTCGTCCACCTGTAGGGATTGTCCTCTTAGACCTCAGTGACAACTATCTTCTACCATCTACAAAATACTCCACTACGTGTTGATTGGTAGTGGATCTTGCTGCTGGAGACTACTCGGCAAGGAAAATCTCCACTAGGAGGGCTCTCTCTAACACCCCTTCCTGCATTGGGATGCTAAGTGAGATCACAGAAGCCTTGATCCCCCGCTAGAGTCCCTGATCAAATGTTCGGGCCCTGAAGAATGGGTCCCACACTATATCAGTGGAGTAGCGTTAGAGTTTAGTGAACCTCAATGAGTACTGACCTACAGTCATTCTAAACTTTTGCAGATGAAGTTTCTCCTGAATGCGCACTGTGCGAAGATTCGCTGGGACAAAATCATCCCGAGACAGGCTTTCGAAATCTGACCAGAGAAGCATCATCTGGTTGTGAAAATAAACCATCAACCTCCACCATCTTCCCTCTGCTACTTGTAGAAGTCTAGCAGCAAGAATCACCATGAAGTCTTCCAGTGTCCCTACCAGTCTAAAAACTATCACCACAACCTACAGCCAATCCACAACCACCTTTGGGTCCATCTCTCCCCTGAACCTGGGTGACCTCTGGTGCTGGAACTCGTGAAACACTCTCAAGCGGTGTGCACCATCTGCTGTTGGGGATGGTGGCATCGGTTTCCCAATGGAGAGTGGTACCGCTGGTGTCTCTACTAGAAAACATTCCCTATACTGAGGCCTCATCGCTCAGTGGGATATCAGTGCGTACAAAACTCAGAACTCTAGTGGGTTGTCTACGTGGATGCATCCTGAAATGAAACAGGTGAGCTACATATAAAAGTTATACGTGGTGATCTGACCTAGTTGAGTTGACGTAAGTAAAACTTTTGAAAACACACACGCAATCAATGTTTTCGTGCACTTAGTCGGAAATCAGAAGTCAGGGTCCTCGTGTATGGATATGTCGTCCGTCGCAGCAATACTAGACTCCCTAAACTGAGAACGACACTCATTACCATTAACACTATTGTTTCAAAGAAAATAAAGGTCAAAGTCCTATGTTTTGTTGTAGAACCGACTCCTCTGAAAACAGTTGGTCACAACCTGTCCTCTGGGGCCTGTGTCGTGACTACCCCAAGCCCGCCTTCCTTTGGCTAGGGGCTGGTGACTAGCACCAAAGGCATAATTCCCTAAAAATTGGGAAGGCATTTACTTTAAAATCTGTGAACAGACAATAGAGCACATGAATAGATACAAAACACTATGTAAAATGTATAACAAAAGAGTTCTGAAAAGTAAAATGGAACGAAAATACAAGCCCAACTTTAAAGTACAAGGAACTGGAAGTACAAGTACAACTAAAGAAATGAAAAACAGCTGTTGGGTCATCCTCCGGGATTCCTACCTGAAGGGTAGGTACAAATAGCATCCTCAACACTCCACACCAAGAAGTCTCCTCCGTGTACTGAATTATAGAGAGGTCCACCTCCGGGTACCGTCCAGTCCTGGTACTATCAGTCTTGGTCAGCACTGTCTGTCATCTACAACTAACGCAACAAGGTGCGTGCATAGCCCATGCGGGGGTGTGTATAAAGATACTCAGTAGGGACCCCGAGACCCTCAAGGTCTCACAAACTTCAACAAGGATAAATTAAAAACTATGAAATCAATAGATAACCATACTTATGTATATTCCCATACATATACCTAAGTTATCAAATAATCTGTCTCAATCATGATGAAAACACAAAAGCACTAACTCAGCTCAACCAGGATTTTATTCACATTATCGAAACCACTGCTGCTGGAGAACTCCTGATCAATCAAGTATAGTGGGCCTAATACATCACACAGAGGTTCTTCCAACTTATCATGGAATACTAACATACTCATCTTATCGAGTACCATGGGTTTTTTGCGTCACAAAGAGGCACTCCCCACCGTGGGTCTGCCACCACAACTAGGCGCTGCCTCTCATATCCTGCAGAGGTACTCCTCCTGTTCAGTACCGTGGTTCTACAGCCACAACATGGCACTCCTCCACTATGGTTTTGCCTCCACAACTAGGTGTTCCCACTGGGCTAGTTGAGTCACTTCGAGTCAAATGATCAGCAGTTGTCAAGTCTCAGCCAGCTACTATGTTCCCACACAATGGCTTGCTCATCACTGGACGTATCCGCTCTACGAGCTACTAGTTGATACTCCAACTATCACAATGCCCCACGAATAAGTATCTCAATGGGCCTCAATGTCATAGAAGTCTTAACGCAATAGAAGGCGCATCAATTGGATGCCTGGTCTTTGAGTTATTATCCATTTAGCCCCAGGGACCCGGTCTTGTAAGTTATACGCCTTGATAGTGGGCTCTGCACAGGAAGCACACGGTTTGTCAGACCGTGTGTGAAAGCAATGAAAAGTACCTAGGTGAAACAGTTGCAACCACATGGTTGGCGCACAGTTTTCCAATCTGTGTGACCACATAAAGTTAGGGTTTTAATCCCCCGTCCACTCATGATTTATCATTTTTCCCTCGTCCTTCCTCCCACTCAAGGCTCGCGTGGGAGTTCTAGTTTTCAGAGGTTTTGGGAAAATCCTAAGCTAAATTTGGATGAAAATAGAAGGGGTTTATTGGTGGATTGAAGCTGTTTATCCTACGTTTATTCCCTCTTTTTGAGTGAGGTTCACAGTGTGCTAGGGTACCGCCACGACTTGCCAGATGTCCAGCCCTCTTCCATTTGTCGATGCAACACAAGCTGCGACTCCTTGTTCACTGAGCGTCACAGACGTACTCCGCTACTCTCATCATGTGGCAAGCCTCCGGTTGTTGTCTTTCTCCATTGAAAATATTGCAACAAAAACCCATGGGTTTGCGAAGAGGCTGGGCCATGTTTGTATGGACTGCACCCTTCGCGTTAGAGCGACAACAAGTGGTTCACAATAACAAATCACATCAAACCATCCTGAAACGATTTTCTCCAACCCAAAAAAATAAAAAAGGTTGTACTTGTGATTTTATAATCAAATATAATTAAACCCCTACAACTTCTTGCAAAAAAATATTCCCATCCTGCAAGGAAAACATACGAGGATCAATAAGTTGATCTGTGTTCTTTGTTTTTAGAATGAAAGAATCAAGGGATTAAAACCATACTTAATTTAAAAACCTACCTTGTTCATTGTTCTTCGAAATTGGCATGAGAAGGCGTATGTTGATCTGTTTTAGATGAACACGTCCTACGTCGAAGGAGGTTCTAAAGAATAATGTTGAATTCGAGGTTGTTCTTCGTCGGTGGAGCGTTCTTCGTTGGGAGAGCGTTCTTTGTTGGGAGATGAAATTATTCATTGGAAAACATTATTTCTCCCAAGCTCTCTCCTCTCCCAATATTTCTCCCATGTTCCACAAAAAAGAAAATTCCAAGAAAAAATAATAGATTAAGTAATATATTATTTAATTATTCACATAAATTTCAAAATGGTTTAATTAATTAATTGATGTGTTGGGTCAATTAATTAAAGGGGGTGGTTTGTCATAATTAAATTGTGAGAGTTATCACAATTTAACGTGGATGTGTTGAAGTTGCTCCCCTACATTATTAGAGAGTTTAGGGGTTTCTCCCAATTAATGGGGGGGGGGGGTTCAAGGGGGTTTAAACCTTGGTGGTTCCAACCACAATAAACTCTTATGGGAGGTTATGGTTCAGGTGGTCCCCACCACCATAACCTCTCATGGGAGGTTAAGGTGTGGTGGTCCACACATCCAACCTCCACATGGGTGATTTTAATAGATAAAATAAAATAAATCATGTGTTTAATTTATTTTATTATTTCCACGAAGAACCCAAAAACTAACTTTCACCATCAACCAAATGTTGTTGAGGTGAAAGTCTTCTTAAGAGAATAACAGTGTTGCGAGTTCAACGGTTTCCTCAGATTTCAATTCTGAGAACCAATTAAAAAATTTAAAAACCCCGCTCGTATGTTTACTGAATGTACCCGAAAAAACATCAGAAATTGATTCCGGGAACACCGGGCCACATAATCATACTTCATCAACTTTTGTGGACTCATAAAATTCCCATATATTTAAAAAAATTACATAGAAATTTTTGGTTCGTTACAAATAATTTATTTCAAAACCCATTCCTATTGAAATAATTTTATATAGGTGAAACATTTCAAAAAATAAGAAACTAAATGGTTCCCATTTTATATTTTAAAAACACATTTGGTAAAACCCTAAATAATAAAAAGGATAATAATAATTTTTTTTAAAAAAATAAGGGAAGGTAAATATGAATTCTACATGAGATAAACATTAATTTGAATTCTGATTAAAAAGAAAACATTGGTGGGAAGGGAAATTATTGACAATGTGTAACAACCATCATGTAAGTGGATGAGAATTATTATTAACATAATTTTATTTTTATTAAGGAATATAACTCATAAATAAGAAATATTTGAATACAAAATTAATCACCCAATATAATTTTAGGGTTACCATATTAATTGAAAGATGAAACTCATAGGGAAACATAAAAAACATGAAGGTAGATTTAGTTATGAATAACCCGTTATATTTTATAGAAGATATTAATCAAATCCCATGGTTATAAAGAGAATGAATTAAAGATAATTTTAAATGATCAAACATAATTAATGATATTATATATCTTGGAGGTAGTATTTACACCATATAAATGTAGAGTGGTTTATAATATCAATGAATGACTCAATAAAGGTTGATTGAGATGGAAACCCATACCATGTTCCTGATGAGTTCTTCACATGCACATAAAATCCTAAGTAATCATATTAATTTTTTCATAAAAATTATTGGAAACATATTATTATATATTTAATTTAACATAGACTATTTATTATCATATTCTATTTATTTATTATATATTTTTGTTTTCTACATCAGTAACTTGATATGTTTCGGTCAATTTTTCTATATCTCCTGTGTATGTTGAATATGGTAGAAAATAATAATAAAATTGTTTTATATTATCCATAATATTATTAGTGATATGTAAAAAATTGTTTTATATTAAATATATTTTTAAATAAATTCATGATGTGTGGTAATGACAAATTAAATTCATTAATTGTGGATGTGGTAGTTTGCACATACAGAAGTTTAACATTTCTATTTCTCAAAGAATGATAGGGAAATTTATTAATTGATAAATTTAAATTTAATGAGAAATTTTATATATTATATATCATATTTATTCATAAATATCACCATTAAAAGAAACCATGATAGGTGGTGATGAAAAATGGAAGACTTTGATTCATGGAGATAGTATTCTATGCACTTTTGTTAACAACGCTCATGTTTTTCTTAGTTCATGGAGAGAAATAAATAATGATTTGAACATTAATATAATAAAATATCAGTATAATATTGATTCTGAATTCATTTAATTGTTATATATTTATATAATATTTTTGGAATAGAAATATTATGAATAAATGATTAAAATTAAGAAATACTCATGTTGGAGACCCAATCATCACTTATAGATCTACACAAAAATGAAGCGATTAGGGAAACATACATAAATCATCAGATTATGTATAATAAAAAGAATTATTATAGAGGTGGTTTTGATATATATTCAATGGAAGTTCAAATGGTAACCGTAACCATGGAGGGGTTGAAGTGATCCCCTTATAGAAGTGAATAAAATGTCACTTTTGGGAATACCTTTTACCCTTCTTTGACAATATTACACTATTCCTTGGTCAATGACTCAAAAAATTCATGATAATGAACTTTTGGGTGATAATTTAATGATAAATATACAAAAATTACTTTTTACATATGTTTTAAACATGTTTCATTTATTTTACCATTAGTTTTTAAATTTAATCATTTTGAATTTTTACTTTGATAACAAGTTTTTAGCTGAGTAATTAATATTATATATAAAAATATTCAAGAATATACAATACCAAATTTTTACTTTTTGAACCTAAATTAATATGAATTTAATCTAGTAAAATTTAAAAATAATATAAAATTAACTTTTAAATTAATACATTTTATATAAATGAAAATATATTTTTTATAGAAAATGATGTTTTATAAATTTTTTGTTCTAAATCTTATGTTGAGTTTTACACCAATTAAATTTGAGTTAATATAATTATATATGTCATTAAAAATAATACTATAGTTTTAATTTAAAATAAATTAATTTATGTTTTTAGAGAAAAGGTACTCAATATTAACAAAACAATTCCTTCAAAATATCAATTTTACTATTATCATGGACACTAACTTTAATAATCATAATCCTAATATTATGCCCAATATTAAAATTTATTTATTACATAATATGATCATATTGATCTGAAATATGAAATCCATTTTTCCAGATTTAATTTATACAATTAATGAAATTTAATTTTTTAATATAAGTGAATTAAAATAGTTTTCAGAATAAAATATTACTTATGTTTCTACAAAGATATACATGTTCATTATAAAAATATTGATATAAATTTAAATACCGTTATTTTACTTATAAATGAATATATATTATGTAAAAATGATTAAATATCTTTTAATTCATTATTGTGTTATGATATTATCATAAAAGTCACACTTTTAGAAAATTTGTAATTTATAACTATTCATAGAAAAAAATTATATTTGAAAAATAATAAATAATTCATATTAAGATAATATTGAATTGATATATCAAAAAATTGAATTCAATTTTTTCAAATTAAAATTATAATATTTGATAAATAAATTTTCAAATAAAAAGATAAATATTTAATGAAAAAATGCTTTTATATGAAAATAACTTTTCAATGTATGGATCATTAATATTTTTTCATTTTATCAATTAATAATAAAATTAGTGTTCATATATTCATTATATCAAAATATATATTATTCATATCAATAACATTCTGTTTTATTTTCATAAAATAAATTATATAAACGAATAATTTTAGAAAAATATATATTTCTAATTATAAGGTGATATTATTGGATATCTAGCTATAATAAAATTAATGATATTTATTTCTGAATATATTTTATAAGGTGGTTATATTTATTTATACCTTCGAAAAAAATAGGTGGATTATAATGGTTATATAATGTCTTATGGTTTATTTTGGTTTGGTTTTGTGTGTGAAGAAATCTATTAAACACATTAATTTTTAATGGGAAATATAATTTAAAATATTTGGGTGTTTTAAAGAACACTTTTGGTAAACCCATATAAAAGTTGGCAGTCCTGTTACTGATGTTCTAGTGAGGCCAAGATAAACTGCATAAGCCTAAATGTCTAATGTATTAAATCTAATATCTGTATGAAGGTTCACATTCCCATCAGTCACCCAATTAATTATTTCTTAAAGGAATAATTTTTCTCATCTTTAAATATTTAGGAAAAAAATCCTTCTATCAGGAACATAAATTTTATATATCCTTCCTCAATTCAGCTAAGTCCCACTGAGGTACAATGTTTCCTCAAGCTCTCTAAGACTAGAAAATTCATGAAAATATCAATAAATATTTTATTCCTTAAGATCTTTTATACCTATAACACATTGTCTTTTATTAGATTCCAATTGAAATATAATTTTATGACAATGTGTTTCTTCATTTCATGAAATAATTTATTATTATAAAGGTAGATATCACTCTAACTATCATATAATAACATCCCTCTTTCCAATTCTTTTTCATCATTCTTTTTCAAGAACTTCGACAACATGAACTTTATTCAAGATTCTGTTGTGGATATATATTATTCTTCTACAACCTAGATAACCCACCAAAATATTAATGAAATTATTTTTGGCATGCCCAATGTCACGAAACAACCCGGGTCGACCCTGAACAAGTCACCCGAGCAGGCCCGCGACATGGCCCGAGAGGCATTCCTGATCCTCCCGGGATGGCGACAAGCGCTAGGGAATCAAAGAGAGAAAGAGGGAACAATTTTTCCCAAGGAAAAAAAATATATCAGTGAAAAGAAAATATAAAAACACAAAGTAAATAAACAACACGAAAAGAAAGAACGACCAACAACAACAACTAACCTGACCACAACAAAAATTCCTCACGACTTCGAGAGTCATTCAGTAGTCTACAACCTAATCTCTCCCACAAGGAGAGAGGTCAAGTCAACCTGCAACAGAAACTAAAAATTGGAAAACACTATAGGCATGAGTATTAAAACATAGTAGGTAGGCCCGTCAAATTCTATTCCCAATGAACATACAATTAAATAAATTGTTTATCAATTACAGGTTTGAACTAAATTATATAAAATATTGGTTTCCACAAAAACCTTCTGTAACACACCGAGATTTTATGAAAAATATTCTTTTAATTTCATTAATGTCTTGTGTTGTATTCTACACCAACATTACCTTTCACTATACGCAACACCGTATTAGCTTGCAGTATACGCAACCCTATTCTTGGATCATGTTACACACAATTTTGATAATAGTTATTCTACCCAACATTGAGTATATATATATATATATTCAATGTATAAATGAAATATGGTTGGATTATGTTATACGAAACAACAAATGATTCTTTCACAACACGCAACCCTGACTTGGATTGCATTACACACAATCACAACCTTCCTCGATAGCGTGTGTTGTACGCAATACCGGGTTTTAATAAACAATGATATATTATTATAATATTGTCATGAACTAGACGTTATGAATATTATTAACTAAATTTTGAATTTTATAACTTTATTATTCATCTTACACATTTTCTAGAACATGTTATAAGAACAAAATAAATTTTTCGGGTAAAATAAGTATTTTACAAAAAATGCAGTTTTGCTGCCTTTTGATGGCGCACCCACTTTAAATCTAGTTTTTGACATGTTTATATGTTCAATTTGACAAAATAAAATTCTTTTTTTGAATCAGGATATAAAAATTTAAATTAGATAAATTTTTGATATTTTTCCGATAACTTTCTTATTTTAATGAATAGTAAAAACACGCTATATTTTAATTAAAAACGAATTTTTTCATCGTAATATATTATGTGGTTAAATTATAATATTGAATGGTTTTAAAGTATAAATTGAATAGATTTTTACCATTTAATATAATGTATGTCATTAGCATTGATTTTACCTAGAATTCATAGGTTAAAACAATTAAATCTTTTGCAATGTTTTAAAGAAAAAACCCGTTTTCTTTCGACAAGGGGATTAATTTTAATTTAATTTATGCATATTTTTTGTATTGAATTTGGAAAAATGGATTCCATATTTGGAATCAGTGGGTCCAAATTATGTTAATAAGCTACTTTTTATTTTTGGGCATTGTGAATAGTAACTACGGTAAATTTTATTTACTATAGTTAATGGTAAATCGGGTAATTAAGGGTAAATATAAGATTATAAAATTACCCTAACACTTGGAAAAATTCTATTGGATGGATAAAAGTAGACCCATATAACCAAAGGGTTGGATTAGATTCATGTTATGGACTTTTTTCCATGAAAATAATTTAATTATTATTAAAACCAAAGAATGTGACAACATGTCACTTTCTTAAATATTATAAGTATAATAACTTTAATGTAGTGATCAACCTCATGAAACTTCGAAAATTAATAGTCTCCAGAAATATAATACAATTATATACATCATAGGAATTTATTTAGAATTTTAGGGATTAAATAATTATCATTTATTATGACACAAAGATGATGCAGTAATTGTCCTATTAATGAAATATTGACATAATTGATGTCATAAATGACCAAATAAATGTAATTTGAGACTTTTTATGACTAAATTAATTTTATAGGTTAATATGACATGTTATTGTCGATATAAGTAACTTGGTTCTAACTTATCATTCTGTTATGAATTTCATAAAAAACATGTACCAAATAGTTTCAAAATTGACATAAATTAGTTTTTAAAACAAATATTATATTATTAATTGTTATTTAATTCCTAAAAATCTAAGGTTCGGAAAAATGACTTAGATAAGGTTATATATATTAATAATAAACAACTTGGGGTTATTTTGGATTGATATAGTAAGTTTATTAACCATATAGTGTAAGAAAACAGAAAGACACAATAAAAGTTAAATTATTTAACTTAGAGTTAAATCTAATTGATAAGGTTAAAATAATAACCTAAACTTGTCTAAATCATATTGGAAGATATTATTTCGACCCATCCCCACTTTATATTCGAAATAAGACCCTTTGGAATTTTTATAAACCGAATTTAACCTTAATATAAAATAATATTTTGAGATTTTCCTAAGGTGCCCCTCTCCTCCCTTATAATAGGGCACCTCCTCCCTCTCCTACTCACACCAATTTGAGCATTCGAGCTCGTCCAACCCCAGCCCAAATCTCTTCTCCACTTCCCTAGTATCTTCCTAGAGGTCCTGGTATTCTTCAAAGACCATCCTTAGTTTTTTAAGTGGAGGTTAAGAAAAGGCGCGTCAAAAAGAGGTAATATCCATTACCGATCTTTTTCGATTTCTTTCTTCTTCAACTTCTTCTTATTTAGTTGTTTCATGATAAAGTAATAACATAAGTATTTCTTATATACTTATATGTTATTATAAATATTAAACAATTCTAATTAACCTTCTATCCATCCTACGGAAAAAGGAAATCACCGCGCGTGCGTACGTACGGAATACCGTCTCCACGCCTTGATGTAATCTATTTTCCGCCACCACCTTAATTGGATTGGTATAATGGTGTAATGAGTAACTATATATGATTATTATAAAGTGATATTGATAATGAAATAGTATACATACACTTCAACACAAGTTCACGATCATGAGAATGATATCATCGCTCGTGCGTACGTACGGACTACCGTCTCCACGACGCGATGAGATTCATTCTCCATATAAAGTATATATAAGAAATAATAATGAAATAAATGACATTATAAAGCTACTGGATTTATGTATATATGTATTTCATATACTTACATCCATTCAAGACAATAAGGAAAGGAAAACAGCGTTCATGCGCACGTAAGGACTACTGTCTCCATGAACGGTGTATTTCATTTCATTTTTCTATATATTATATATATATATATATACTGAATATATATGATATATAAATCATGTTTTATATTCTAGAAGTAAGTAAATCATGATATAAGTAATAATAATGTCAAGAACAACAAGTCCAAACACCTACGATAAATGAAACGATTTTACCCAAAACGCTTCTTTAACAAGGAATTTACAAAAGAACGGGTATTATAAAGTCATAAGTGAACCATATATGATATAATAACAATGAATATGATATTTTAATAAGTTAATGACATTATTTAAATCATTATACAGGAGTTTCGGACACTTAAGAAGCAAATCGGACTTAAGGTAAGGGAAATATCACAATCTCATTTTTATCCGAGATTGTTTATACTTTAGTATTTACTGGGGTGTATTTTATCATCCACATCTATGTTTCCTCAATATGTACTATTATTTCCATCCACCTACTATTTTTTAAATCCAATTTTACCCTTCGGTGAGTTTTTAGTAAAAGATATGAAAGGAATCCTTTGTCGTTTTTCATACGAGGTACTTTTTGAATTTTCTGACAAAAGTACGAGAAGAATGTTTTTTTTAACTTATATGAAATGAATGGAATTTTAAAACATTATTTCCAAGAAGCATCCTTTACAAGTTTTCATGTTTATTTTTAATCAACTTCTTTTAGTTTAAAGTTGTATGACATGTTAAGAAAGGAAAAATGTTTCTGAAGAAGAAAGGATATTTTCCTCAATAAGGGAGTTCAAGTGTTATTCAAAATTATTTTCCATATAAGATAATAAAGAGTTATGTTTTTCTCCATATTATAAATTGATTTTATTATGTTGTGATGGAATTATATTTTTATGAATTTCTTTATCTTATATGAATTGTTTTATGGTGTCACGATGTTTAAGATTCCCATTTTTATTACATGGGTTATGCAATGATGTATGATTTATGATTTTGTGGCACACATAAGAATGGTATCATTATGAGATGGGTGGGACCTATATCTCCCTCCAATGCATTGGGTAAAGATTTTATATCTCATGAGATAGACATGGCTGGAATGGTAGGTTATACCGGTTCAGTGAAACAGGACTGAAACGAGGGTGACTCGGTTCAGAAATGGACTTTGTCCACTAAGATAGTCTTGGAAATGAGTCTTGACTAGCAATAAATGATTCTCTATGATTATGTGTGTATTCCATAAAGTTTAATGTTTTATGTTATTATTATCGGGATTTTATTTCACTACTATGATTTATCCCATGTTATGTAATTATGCTCTCTTTTGCAAGTTATGATTTCCAAAATGTTATGTTCTTATGAATATGATGTGATTGATATTTCTTTTGTTTACCCTTACTGAGCATTTGAGCTCACCCTTTTATGTTTTCTTTTCCTCAGGATATAAAGAAAGGTTTTAGGTAAAAAAAGGAAGATCTTTATGGGAGATGTTGAAGATATTTCACCACGATTAGAAGATTATATTCCGAGTTTCCAAAGACACTAAACTATTATGATCCTTGTGTGTGTGTTTTTGTTATGTACTAAGTATTCCGCATAAGTAATGTAATTCCCATGTACGTCAAGCTTCGGGTCTCTACAGTTGGTATCATAGGAATGGTTTAGTCAACCTTTGGAAAGTAGGATGTGAGAACGTTAGTGAGATCCCAAGAGATATTTCTAAGGTATGTCTAGGGATGTCCCTAAGGATAAGTATACGTATAGGATATAGTCCTAGAACTATGGTAACGGTCTTAGAATTTAACCTAAGATGTTAGATATTAAGGGTACTCCCCCTTTACTATGTTGTTTTCCCTAGCATTATTTTTGCCTCTCACACTATTCTTTTTGGGTTTTAGACGATGGCTGGAACCTGAAGGAACCGTGTTGATCAATGCAATGGACAATGCAATGATTGTCCTCCTGAACAAACAAATGTTATGGGCGATGGAGTGAAAAATCTTATTGCTATACTTACACAAGCTATGAATAATTCTGGACTTTTAAATGAGAAGAGAAGGGAAAAATATTCTATTGAGTCCTTCATGAGGCAACATACACCTTCTTTCAGTGGGTCTTCTGATCTACTTGTTGCTGAACAATGGATCAGTTCCACTGAAAATATATTTTCAGTTCTTCAATGTTCTGAACATGATAAATTCATCTTAGCAGTATATCGTTTGGAAGGTGAATCTGATCAATGGTGGAATCTTATCAAGAATACGCGGCCAAGAGATGAAATTGAGTCCATGGAATGGGACGAGTTCAAGAACCTGTTTTTTAGTAAGTACTTCCCTCGTATTCTTTGAACAAAGGTGGAAAAGGAGTTTCTTGAGCTGAAGCAGAAGGATGATTAATCTGTTGGTATATACGAAGAGAATTTTACAAGACTTGCAATATATGCATCTGGAATTATCATCCAACCTGAAAGTAAAGTTGATCAATTTTTCAATGGCTTAAAACCAAGTCTTCGAAGGGCATTAGCTATAAGAGACTTTAGTAGCTATGAAGAAATTGTGTGTTGTGCTATCAAGGGAGAAATGGAAGTTGGTGTTACATATCCATCTCATGGTTTTGACAAGAAATAAAAGATGGAGTTCAAGGAGAAATCTCAGAATAATGGTGAAAAGAAGATGAATGTTTCCTTATGCACAATGTGTTGAAAGAAGCATGGTGGATATTTTCTTAAAGGGACTAGAAAATGTTTTAAGTGTGGAAAAGAAGGTCATCGAGCAGCTGAGTGTCGAAGTAATGGGAAATGGGTTTCTAATGATGTGAATAAAGAAAAGACTACAGAGAACGCACCACCAATACTTCAATGCTTAAAGTGCAAGGAAATGGGGAATTATGCTAATAAATTCCCTAATCCAAGGGTTAGTGTTGATCGAAATGATCAACCACTTAAGGCAATGGACAAAGGGAAGTCACATGCGATCACTATTGGAGATGTTGAATATGACAACGATGTGGTGGAATGATTAAGTGTTTTTGTAATGGGATTCCAAAATAATGTTGTATATAGTATCATGGATTATTGGAATATTTATGTATTGGTCTATTGTGGTTTTCAATAATTTTATGGCATCGGTAACCATGAAAAGTGATTGAAATATTTTTGGAAAGTTGATGATATGTGCATAATGAAGGGATAAGGAGAAAATTAAATGTTTGATAGTATTCATGAGCTAATGACTAATATAAGGAGAAGGTTATATCATGGTTTGACAATATAGATTTTTTGGATTTTGGTATGTGGAAAGAGTTAACTTTTGACAGCATTCATGTTTTCACAAAGGTTTAATGGGTATTCATTTTTCCAGAGAATACATGATTACGGTATTCACATGATTGGAATGTGACCAACAAGATAATGAGAGATAAATGATGGTTGGTTGATGAAATTTCATGTAATCATTTTCTTTATACTATGAGCTTGGACCGAAGTATTTTAGATAAGCCTAAATATTGGAATGGATTGTGTTGGACATATGTTAGGATAAAACTTTTTCGATATTATTGATGGGATGTTATAGTAATATTGCTTTAGAAAAAGGACAACCTGCAGGACGAGTGACAGCCCATCGTGTCGGACAAGGATGTGGGAATCGAACCCACAACCGAAGTGCGACTGGACTTTATCGCCTACCACTGGCCTACAGGAAGTCCCTGTTTAGTAGAAACTACTTTTATTTTATTATGCGGTATGATATATGAAGTATAGGTTCATTCTTGGAACCTTATACGATTAACCTCACCATAGATGGACTTCTGTATATTTGATAACTTTGGCTAAACTGTTGTTTGAAATAGATGGAATGACCCATCATTCTATCACATGATCAATTAACACTTCATGAATAACAAATTCATCTTCATTTCTTTAAGAGATGAAGTGGAAATTGTTCAAAGTATGAACAACAGTGAGATTGTACCAAAATAAAATAAGTATTTATTCTAATTCAAATTATTCAACTTTAGGGAAATGATTTTGAGAGCCAAAAATATTGTCCTAGTGATCATATATCTGATGAATCAGATGGTACCCTAGATCATCACAAATTTATGGCTTTGCAATTGTTGGCCTTTTCATAGCCATGTTCTCTACCACTCTCCATCAGAACATGATGGTTAGATTTTTCTTCCATATCCATATTTTCACCTATGTTCTCCTACGTGGAAACCCAGTGATAAGTTAATTTGGGTAACCGTTACATTTCATACTTTAGTTTTTAAAGCCATATTTTGGTATTCCTTTTTACGATGTGGGTTTCTATTAAACAAACTTTCGAGTAGTAAACCATTTATAACCCCGACGAATTTAGAGGGAGAAATTCATTTTAAGGGGGGTAGAATGTAACACCCCGAGATTTTATGAAAATTATTCTTTTAATTTCATTAATTTCTTCTGTTGTATTCTACACCAAGATTACCTTGCGCTATACGCAACACCGTATTAGCTTGCAGTATACGCAACACTATTCTTGGATTGTGTTACACACAATTTTGATAATAGTTATTCTACGCAACATTGAGTATATATATATATATATTAAATGTATAAATGAAATATGGTTGGATTCTGTTATAAGAAACAACGAAGGATTCTTTCACAACACGCAACCCTGAATTGTCTTGCATTACACGCAATCACGACCTTCCTCGATTGTGTGTGTTGTACGCAATACCGGGTTTTAATAAACAATGATATATTATTATAATATTGTCATGAACTAGCCGTTATGAATAGTATTAACTAAATTTTGAATTTTATAACATTATTATTCATCTTACACATTTTCTAGAACATGGTATAAGAACAAAATAAATTTTTCGGGTAAAATAAGTATTTTACATAAAATGCAGTTTTGCTGCCTTTTGATGGCGCACCCACTTTAAATCTAGTTTTTGACATGCTTATATGTTAAATTTGACAAAATAAAATATTCTCTTGAATCAGGATATAAAAATTTACATTAGATAAAGTTTTGATATTTTTCCGATAACTTTTATATTTTAATGAATAGTACAAACACGCTATATTTTAATTAAAAACAACTTTTTTCATCGTAATATCATATGTTGTTAAATTATAATATTGAATGGTTTTAAAGTATAAATAGAATATATTTTTACCCTTTAATATAATGTATGTCATTAGCATTTATTTTACCTTGAATTCATAGGTTAAAACAATTCTATCTTTTGCAATGTTTTAAAGAAAAACCCGTTTTCTTTCGACAACGAGATTAATATTAATTTAATTTCTGCATCTTTTGTGTATTGAATTTGGAAAAATGGATTCCATATTTGGAATCAGTGGGTCCAAAACATGTTAATAAGCTACTTTTTATTTTTGGGCATTGTGAATAGTAACTACGGTAAATTTTATTTACTATAGTTAAAGGTAAATCGAGTAATTAAGGATAAATATAAGATTATAAAATTACCCTAACATTTGGAAAAATCCTATTAGATGGCTAAATGTATACCCATATAACCTAAGGGTCGGATTAGATTCATTTTATGGACTTTTGTCCATGAAAATAATTTAATTATTATTAAAACCAAAGAATGTGACAACATGTCACTTTCTTAAATCTTATAAGTATAATAATTTTTTATTTAGTGATCAACTTCATGAAACTTCAATAATAAATAGTCTCCGGAAATCTAATACAAATATCTATATCATAGGAATTTATTTTGATTTTTTAGGGATTAAATTATTATCATTTATTATGACACAAAGATGATGCAGTAATTGTCTTATTAAATAAATATTGACATAATTGATGTTATAAATGCCCAAATAAATGTAATTTGAGACTTTTCATGACTACTTTAATTTTCTAGGTTAATATGACATGTTATTGTTGATATAAGTAACTTGGTTCGAACTTATCATTCTGTTATGAATTTCATAAAAATCATGTACCAAATAGTGTCAAAATTCACATAAATTAGTTTTTAAAACAAATATTATATTATTAATTGTTATTTTATTCCTAAAAATATATGGTTCAGCCAAATTACGTAGATAAGGTTATATATATTAATAATAAACAACTTGGGGTTCGTTTGGCTGGATATAGTATGTTTATTAACCATATAGTGTAAGAAAACAAAAAGACACAGTAAAAGTTAAATTATTTAACTTAGAGTTAAATCTAATTGATAAGGTTAAAATAATAACATAAACTTGTCTAAATCCTATTGGATGAGAGGCGTTAGACCCATCCCCACTTTAGCTTCGAAATAAGACCCTTTGGAACCATTATAAACCGAATTTGACCTTAATATAAAATAATATTTTGAGATTTCCCTAAGGTGCCCCTCTCCTCACTTATAAAAGGGCACCTCCTCCCTCTCCTCCTAACCCCAATTTGAGCATTCAATCTCAGCCAAACCCTGAAAAAATATCTTCTCCACTTCCATAGTATCATCCTAGAGGTCCTGGTCTTCTTCAAAGACCATCCTTAGTTCTTTAAGTGGAGGTTAAGAAAAGGCGCGTCAAAAAGAGGTAATATCCATTACCGATCTTTTTCAATTTTATTCTTATTAATCTTCTTCTTCTTTAGTTGTTTCATGATAAAGTAATAACATAAGTATTTCTTATATACTTATATGTTATTATAAATATGAAACAACTCTAATTGACCTTCTATCCATCCTACAGAAAAAGGAAATCACCGCCCGTGCGTACGTACGGAATACCGTCTCCACGCCGTGGTGTAATCTATTTTCCGCCACCACCTTACTTTGATGGGTATAATGGTGTAATGAGTAAATATATATGATTATTATAAAGTGATATTCATACTGAAATAGTATTCATACACTTAAACACAAGTTCACGATCATGAGAATGATATCATCACTCGTGCGTGCGTACGGACTACCGTCTCCACGACGCGATGAGATTCAATCTCCATGTTAACCATTTATGAATGATTATAAAGTATATTTAAGAAATAATAATGAAATATATGACATTATAGAGCTACTGGATTTATGTATATATGTATGTCATCTACTTACTTCCATTCAAGACAATTAGGAATGGAAAACAGCGTTCATGCGTACGTACGAACTACCGTCTCCATGAACGGTGTGTTTCATTTCATTTATCTATCTATTATATATATATATATATACTGAATATATATGATATATAAATCATGTTTTATATTCTGGTTGTATGTAAATCATGATATAAGTAATAATAATGTCAAGAACAACAAGTCCAAACACCTACGATAAATGAAACGATTTTACCCAAAACGCTTCTCTGACATGGAATTTACAAAAGAACAGGTAATATAAAGTCATAAGTGAACCACATATGATATCATAACAATGAATATGATTCTGTAATAAGTTAATGACATTATTTAAATCATTATACAGGAGGTTCGGACACTTACGATGAAAATCAGACTTAAGGTAAGGGAAATATCACAATCTCATTTTTATCCGAGATTGTTTATACTTTAGTATTTACTGGGGTGTATTTTATCATCCACATCCATGTTTCCTCAATATGTACTATTATTTCCATCCACCTACTATTGTTTAAATCCAATTTTACCCTTCGGTGAGTTTTTAGTAAAAGTTATCAAAGGAATCTTTTGTCATTTTTCATACGAGGTACTATTTGACTTTTCCGACAAAAGTACGAGAAAAATGTTTTTTTTATCTTATACGACATGAATGGATTTTTAAAACATTATTTCCAAGAAGAATCCTTTAAAAGTTTTCAAGTTTATTTTTAATCAACTTCTTTTAGTTTAATGTTGTATGACATGTTAAGAAAGGAAAAATGTTTTTGAAGAAGAAAGGATATTTTCCTCAAGAATGGAGTTCAAGTGTTTTATCAAAATTATTTTCCATCTAGATAATAAAGGGTTCTGTTTTTATCCCTATTATTACATTGATTTGATTATGTTGTGATGGAATTATATTTTTATGAATTACTTTATCTTATATGAAATTTTTATGATGTCACGATGTTTAAGATTCCCATTTTTATTACATGGGTTATGCAATGATGTATGATTTATGATTTTGTGGCACACATAAGAATGGTATCATTATGAGATGGGTGGGACCTATATCTCCCTCCAATTAATTGGGTAAAGATTTTATATCTCATGAGATAGACATGGCTGGAATGGTAGGTTATACCGGTTCAGTGAAACATGACTGAAACGAGGGTGACTCGGTTCAGAAATGGACTTTGTCCACTAAGATAGTCTTGGAAATGAGTCTTGACTAATAAGAAATGATTCTCTATGATTATGTGTGTATGCCACAATGTTTCATGTTTTATGTTATGATTATTGGGATTTCATTTCACTACTATGATTTATCCCATGTTATGAAATTATGCTCTCTTTTGCAGGTTAATATATCCAAAATGTTATGTTCTTATGAATATGATGTGATTGTTATTTCTTTTGTTTACACTTACTGAGAATTTGATCTCACCCTTTTATGTTTTCTTTTCCCCAGGATATAAAGAAAGGTTTTAGGTAAAAAGAAGGAAGATCTTTATAGGAGATGTTGAAGATCTTTCACCACAATTAGAAGATTATATTCTGAGTTTCCAAAGACACTAAACTATTATGATCCTTGTGTGTGTGTTTTTGTTATGTACTAAGTATTCCACAAAAGTAATGTAATGTCCATGTACGTCAAGTTTCGGGTCTCTACAGTTGGTATCAGAGGAAAGGTTTAGTCAACCTTTGGAATCTAGGATGTGAGAACGTTAGTGAGATCCCTAGAGATATTTCTAAGGTATGTCTAGGGATGTCCCTAAGGATAAGTATACGTATAGGATATAGTCCTAGAACTACGGTAACGATCTTAGAATTTAACCTAAGATGTTAGATATTAAGGGTACTCCCCCTTTACTATGTTGTTTTCCCTAGCATTATTTTTTCCTCTCACACTATTCTTTTTGGGTTTTAGACGATGGCTAGAACCTGAAGGAACCGTGTTGATCAATGCAATGGAAAATGCAATGACTGTCCTCCTGAACAAACAAATGTTATTGGAGATCGAGTGAAAAATATTATTGCTATACTTACACAAGCTATGAATCATTCTGGACTTCCAAATCAGCAGAGAAGGGAACAATATTCTATTGAGTACTTCATAAGGCAACGTCCACCTTTTTTCAGTGGGTCTTCTGATCCACTTGTTGCTGAACAATGGATCAGTACCACTGAAAATATATTTTCAGTTCTTCATTGTTCTGGACATGATAAAGTCATCTTAGCAGTATATCATTTAGAAGGTGAAGCTGATCAATGGTGGAATCTTATCAATAATATGAGGCCAAGAGATGAAGTTGAGTCCATGGAATGGGACGAGTTCAAGAACATGTTTTTCAGTAAGTACTTCCCTCGTATTCTTCAAACAAAGATGGTAAAGGAGTTTCTTGAGCTGAATCCGAAGGATGATGAATCTGTCTGTATATACGAAGCGAATTTTACAAGACTTGCAAGATATGCATCTGGCATTATCATCCAACCTGAAAGTAATGTTTATCGATTTTTCAATGGCTTAAAACCAAGTCTTCGAAGGGCATTAGCCATAAGAGACTTCAGTAGCTATGAAGAAATTGTGCGTTGTGCTATCAAGGTAGAAATGGAAGTTTGTGTTACATATCCATCTCATGGTTTTGATAAGAAACGAAAGATGGAGTTCAAGGAGAAATCTCAGAATAATGGTGAAAAGAAGATGAATGTTTCCTTATGCACAATGTGTGGAAAGAAGCATGGTGGATATTGTCTTAAAGGGACTAGAAAATGTTTTCAGTGTGGAAAAGAAGGTCATCGAGCAGCTGAGTGTCGAAGTAATGGAAAAAGGGTTTCTAATGATGTGAATAAAGAAAATACTGCAGAGAACGCACCACCAACACTTCAATGCTTCAAGTGCAAGGAAATGGGGCATTATGCTAATAAATTCCCTAATCCAAGGGTTAGTGATGATCGACACGAGCAACCACTTAAGGCAAAGGACAAAGGGAAGTCACAAGCGATCACTATTGGCGATGTTGAATATGACAACGATGTGGTGGAATGAATAAGTGTTTTTGTAATGTGATTCCAGAATAATCTTGTATATAGTATCGTGGAATATTGGAATATTTATGTATTGGTCTATTGTGGTTTTCAATAATTTTATGGCATCTATAACCATGAAAGGTGATTGAAATATTTTTGGAAAGTAGATGATATGCGCAAAATGAAGGGATAAGGAGAAAATTAAATGTTTGATAGTATTCATGAGCTCATGACTGATATAAAGAGAAGGATATATCATGGTTTGACTATATAGAATTTTTGGATTTTGGTATGTGGAAAGAGTTAACTTTTGATAGCATTCATGTTTTCAATAGGGTTTAATGAGTATTCATTTTTCAAGAGAATACATGATTACGGTATTCACATGATTGGAATGTGACCAACAAGATAATGAGAGATAAATGATGGTTGGTTGATGACATTTCAAGTAATCATTTTCTTTATACTATGAGCTTGGACCGAAGTATTTTAGATAAGCCTAAATATTGGAATGTATTATGTTGGACATAAGTTAGGATAGAACTTTTTCGATATTATTGATGGGATTTTATAGTAATATAGATTTAGAAAAAGGACAACCTGCAGGACAGGTGACAACCCATCATGTCGGACAAGGCTGTGGGAATCGAACCCACAACCGAAGTGCGACTGGCCTTTATCGCCTACCACTGGCCTACAGGAAGTCCCTGTTTAGTAGAAACTAGTTTTATTTTATTATGCGGTATGATATATGATGTATAGGTTCATTCATGGAATCGTATACGATTAACCTCACCATAGATGGACTTATGTATATTTGACAACTTTTGCTAACCTTTTGTTTGAAACAGATGGAATGACCCATCATTCTATCACATGATCAATTAACACTTCATGAATAACAAATTCAACTTTATTTCTTTAAGAGATGAAGTGGAAATTTTTCAAAGTACGAACAACAATGAGATTGTACCAAAATAAAGTAAGTATTTATTCTAATTCAAATTCTTCAACTTTAGGGAAATGATTTTGAAAGCCAAAAATGTTGTCCTAGTGATCTTATATCTGATGAATCAGATGGTACCCTAGATCATCACAAATTTATGGCTTTGCGATTGTTGGCTTTTTTATAGACATGTTCTCTACCACTCTCCGTCAGAACTTGATGGTTAGATTTTTCTTCCATATCCATATTTTCACCTAGGTTATCCTACGTGGAAACCCTGTGATGAGTTAATTTGGGTAACCGTTACATTTCATAATTTATTTTTTAAAGCCATATTTTGGTATTCCTTTTTACGATGTGGGTTTCTATTAAACAAAATTTCGAGTAGTAAACCATTTATAACCCCGACGAATTTCGAGGGAGAAATTCATTTTAAGGGGGGTAGAATGTAACACCTTGAGATTTTATGAAAAATATTCTTTTAGTTTCATTAATGTCTTGTCTTTTATTCTACACCAAGATTACCTTGCGCTATACACAACACCGTATGAGCTTGCAGTATATGCAACACTATTCTTGGATCGTGTTACACACAATTTTGATAATAGTTATTCTACGCAACATTGAGTATATATATATATATATTCAATTTATAAATGAAATATGGTTGGATTATGTTATACGAAACAACGAAGGATTCTTTCACAACACAAAACCCTGACTTGTCTTGCATTACACGCAATCATGACCTTCCTCGATAACGTGTGTTGTACGAAATACCAGGTTTTAATAAACAATGATATATTATTATAATATTGTCATGAACTAGCCATTATGAATAGTATTAACTAAATTTTAAATTTTATAACATTATTATTCATCTTACACATTTTCTAGAACATGGTATAAGAACAAAATAAATTTTTCGGGTAAAATAAGTATTTTACAAAAAATGCAGTTTTGCCGCCTTTTGATGGCGCACCCACTTTAAATCTGGTTTTTGACATGTTTATATGTTCAATTTGACAAAATAAAATTCTTCTTTTGATTCAGGATATAAAAATTTACATTAGATAAAGTTTTGATATTTTTCCGATAACTTTCATATTTTAATGAATAGTAAAAACACGCTATATTTTAATTTAAAACAACTTTTTTCATCGTAATATATTATGTGGTTAAATTATAATATTTAATTGTTTTAAAGTATAAATAGAATATATTTTTACCATTTAATATAATGTATCTCATTATCACTGATTTTACCTTGAATTCATAGGTTAAAACAATTCAATCTTTTGCAATGTTTTAAAGAAAAACCCTTTTTCTTTCGACAACGAGATTAATTTTAATTTAATTTCAGCATCTTTTGTGTATTGAATTTGGAAAAAGGGATTCCATATTTGGAATCAGTGGGTCCAAATTATGTTAATAAGCTACTTTTTATTTTTGGGCATTGTGAATAGTAACTACGGTAAATTTTATTTACTATAGTTAAAGGCAAATCAGGTAATTAAGGATAAATATTAGATTATAAAATTACCCTAACACTTGGAAAAATCCTATTGGATGGATAAAAGTAGACCCATATAACTTGAGGGTCAGATTAGATTAATTTTATGGACTTTCGTCCATGAAAATAATTTAATTATTATTAAAACCAAAGAATGTGACAACATGTCACTTTCTTAAATATTATAAGTATAATAATTTTAATTTAGTGATCATCTTCATGAAACTTCAAAAATTAATAGTCTCCAGAAAGCTAATACAATTATCTACATCATAGGAATTTATTTAGAAATTTTAGGGATTAAATAATTATCATTTATTATGACACAATGATGATGCAGTAATTGTCTTATTAATGAAATATTGACATAATTGATGTTATAAATGCCCAGATAAATGTAATTTGAGACTTTTTATGACTAAATTAATTTTCTAGGTTAATATTACATGTTATTGTTGATATAAGTAACTTGGTTCGAACTTATCATTCTGTTATGAATTTCATAAAAATCATGTTCCAAATAGTGTCAAAATTGACATAAATTAGTTTTTAAAACAAATATTATATTATTAATTGTTATTTTATTCCTAAAAATCTAAGGTTCGGCCAAATGACTTAGATAAGGTTATATATATTAATAATAAACAACTTGGGGTTCGTTTGGCTTGATATAGTAAGTATATTAACCATATAGTGTAAGAAAACAAAAAGACACAGTAAAAATTAAATTATTTAACTTAGAGTTAAATCTAATTGATAAGGTTAAAATAATAACCTAAAATTGTCTAAATCCTATTGAATGAGAGGATTTAGACCCATCCCCACACTAGCTTCTAAATAAGACCCTTTGGAACCATTATAAACCGAATTTGACCTTAATATAAAATAATATTTTGAGATTTTCCTAAGGTGCCCCTCTCCTCCCTTATAAAAGGGCACCTCCTCCCTCTCCTCCTCACACAAATTTGAGCATTCAAGCTCGGCCAAACCCTACCCAAATATCTTCTCCACTTCCCTAGTATCATCCTAGAGGTCCTGGTCTTCTTCAAAGACCATCCTTAGTTCTTTAAGTGGAGGTTAAGAAAAGGCGCATAAAAAAGAGGTAATATCCATTACCGATCTTTTTCAATTTCATTCTTCTTCAAATTATTCTTATTTAGTTGTTTCATGATAAATTAATAACATCAGTATTTCTTATATACTTATATGTTATTATAAATATGAAACAACTCTAATTAACCTTCTATCCATCTTACGGAAAAAGGAAATCACGGCGCGTGCGTACGTACGGAATACCGTCTCCACGCCGTGGTGTAATCTATTTTCCGCCACCACCTTAATTGGATAGGTATAATGGTGTAATGAGTAACTATATATGATTAATATAAATTGATATTAATACTGAAATAGTATACATACACTTCAACACAAGTTCACGATCATGAGAACGATATCATCGCTTGTGCGTACGTACAGACAACCGTCTCCACGACGCGATAAGATTCATTCTCCATGTTAACCATTTAAGAATGATTATAAAGTATATATAAGAAATAATAATGAAATATATGACATTATAAAGCTACTGGATTTATGTATATATATATGTCAACTACTTACTTCCATTCAAGACAATAAGGAAAAGAAAACAACGTTCATGCGTACGTACGGACTACCGTCTCCATGAACGGTGTGTTTCATTTCATTTATCAATCTATTATATATATATATACTGAAAATATATGATATATAAATCATGTTTTATATTCTGGAAGTAAGTAAATCATGATATAAGTAATAATAATGTCATGAACAACAAGTCCAAACACCTACGATAAATGAAACGATTTTACCCAAAACGCTTCTTTAACATGGAATTTACAAAAGAACGGGTAATATAAAGTCATAAGTGAACCATATATGATATCATAACAATTAATATGATTCTGTAATAAGTTAATGGCATTATTTAAGTCATTATACAGGAGGTTCGGACACTTACGAAGCAAATCAGACTTAAGGTAAGGGAAATATCACAATCTCATTTTTATCGGAGATTGTTTATACTTTAGTATTTACTGGGGTGTATTTTATCATCCACTTCCATGTTTACTCAATATGTAATATTATTTCAATCCACCTACTATTGTTTAAATCCAATTTTACCCTTCGGTGAGTTTTTAGTAAAAGTTATGAAAGGAATCTTTTGTCATTTTTCATACGAGGTACTTTTTGACTTCTCCGACAAAAGTACGAGAAGAATGTTTTTTTAACTTATACGACATGAATGGATTCTTAAAACATTATTTCCAAGAAGCATACTTTACAAGTTTTCATGTTTATTTTTAATCAAATTATTTCAGTTTAAAGTTGTATGACATATTAATACAGGAAAAATGTTTTTGAAGAAGAAAGGATATTTTCCTCAAGAATGGAGTTCAAGTGTTTTATCAAAATTATTTTCCATCTAAGATAATAAAGGGTTCTGTTTTTATCCCTATTGTTACATTTATTTGATTATGTTGTGATGGAATTATATTTTTATGAATTCCTTTATCTTATATGAATTGTTTTATGATGTCACGATGTTTTAGATTCCCATTTTTATTACATGGGTTATGCAATGATGTATGATTTATGATTTTGTGGCACACATAAGAATGGTATAATTATGAGATGGGTGGGACCTATATCTCCCTCCAATGCATTGGGTAATGATTTTATATCTCATGAGATAGACATGGCTGGAATGGTAGGTTATACCGGTTCAGTGAAACAGGACTGAAATGATGGTGACTCTGTTCAGAAATGGACTTTGTCCACTAAGATAGTATTGGAAATGATTCGTGCCTAATAAGAAATGATTCTCTATGATTATATGTGTATTCCACAAAGTTTCATGTTTTAAGTTATGATTATTGGGATTTCATTTCACTACTATGATTTATCCCATGTTATGAAATTATGCTCTCTTTTGCAGGTTAAGATTTCCAAAATGTTATGTTCTTATGAATATGATGTGATTGATATTTATTTTGTTTACCCTTACTGAGCATTTGAGCTCACCCTTTTATGTTTTCTTTTCCCCAGGATATAAAGAAAGGTTTTAGGTAAAAAAAGAAGATCTTTATGGGAGATGTTGAAGATCTTTCACCACGATTAGAAGATTATATTTCGAGTTTCCAAAGACACTAAACTATTACGATCCTTGTGTGTGTGTTTTTGTTATTTACTAAGTATTCCGCAAAAGTAATGTAATGTCCATGTACGTCAAGCTTCGTGTCTCTACACCTTCATTTCTAAAACAAGTAACAGTACATTGCCATTTTTAATGTAAGAACATGTTTAGTGTTTGGAAGAAATAGATGCATTGATTTTTAAAACACTTTTGAGAACAATTTAGAAATCCAAATTTTAGTTCTTGGTCAAATGGAAAACCACACACAACACACAACACACACATAAGGAAATGGAAAAAGTGGCACACGGGGCCAGCAACCGAACAAGACCTCTCAATCGTCCGCCAAATACAAATAGACACTAAAAGAAAACATGGGTCAAACCTAGGAGATCGTGAACAATCCAGAACATACTATACATCTGACTCATCCTGAAGGCATTCCCTAACTCGATGATGTCATAATTCTCATACTACTACCCGGCATAGCCCTGCATTTCCTAACCGAGGGTCCCAATACCTATAGAAACAATAACTCAGTATTCCCCTGCGATGGGGCCACTAGCCAGTGTGTGGTCTAAACTAGTGCAGCAATAGTTCTCAGAAGATTCACTCACTATTCCAGGTTCCCATGCCAACACATAAAATAAAAGAGGGCTGAATCCACAATGTAAATCAAGCAGTCACAATGCACTAACATCACATACGGCTCATGAAATCAACGCACACCAAAGATCACCCCTCGGTGGGTTTTCCAAAATAATTTATTTTATTAAAGTGCCAAATGGGCCTTCGCCAATTTTAAACCAAAACCTCATTTCTCGAGAAAACAAAAAACCCTTGTTCAGAAGAAATCATATATCATTAAAACTAAAAGTACTTTTGAAATTCCGTGAATTATGTTTAAAGGAAAAACGGGCATTCTTTCAATACTGGGTGTCCTCTCCTCAAGAAGATGTTTCAAGTGATCGGTATAAAATAAACGGTTCTATTCGCACCCAATAATCATATATTAAATTAATTATATTGTATTATTTCCAATTTATTAAAATTTATAAAACATCAAGAAATTAATAAATTCTAAATCTAAAGGTAAGTGCAGTGGGGGACCTACCTCGACATGCACTGGAAACATGATGGCGTGACACTCCTCGCAAAGGTGCACAAACACGCAAGCTGATGACCGTAGTATCACGGTTTTCATCACCGGCACGCTGCAACCACCGAACAAGAGTTAAACACATAACCAGTGACTTGGAACAATTCAAATGGAATAAATAGCAAAGACCATTTCTACATGCTTTCAAAACACAGTGCACCCCATCTGCACTATTTAATAAACGACTTTAAAATTTATTTAACCATTCCAAGGACACCCACGACCATACACACCCAAAGACCCTTCAAAACCGTTGTTATGATCAGCCACACATCCTAATCATGCCATAATAAAGAACGTGTGACTTGCATTGAAGAAAAAAAACAAAATGCACACTTTATTGAAAGGACATCAAACACAAACTAAATTCTTTAAAAAAACAACAATTTTTCACTAAGATAATCAATCACAAAACACGTCATATTAATTAACTGAATGAAACAATTATCCAAACCAGGTAGAACCAACAATTTCAACAAGATATCATCAATTTAACAAAAAAAATGAAAAACTAGCAACCCAAGAGGTGTGAACCTCAAGTAAACAAATTAAACATAATTTAAAGAGGCATAAGCAATGAGATTCAACCTCAAGAACGAAGGAACATTCGGAGTTCCGAAGAGAAACTTCAAACGCACATTTTTCGCACCCCAATGATGTTAATATCGATCTGAAAGGGGATTCGCAACCAAAATAGATGGACATTGGCTTGGTCACGGTCATCGAAGAGGCTGCATGCGCAGGAGAGGAAGGTGTCAGATGTCTTGTATCGGTCGGAGAGGAGGAAGCAGTGTGGGTTAATGGGTTCTTGATGCGATGGGGGTTCTGGCCAGTGATGGAGAGCAGGGAGGAGAATACATGGGGATTCCGGAGCTGGGAGGTGGTGTTCGGAGGCCATGCACTGCACAGGGAGAAGGCCAGGGGGTGCGCTGGGGCAGGGGAGGCCTGGACGGGGTGGCGTAGGTAGGTAGCACCTGCTCACGACAGGAGAAACCTAGGGGGATGCACTGTGCAAGGGAGAGAAGGGCCATGCTGAACGGAAGGGCACTGGAGGATGATGTTGTGGAAGAATCTGGGCAGTGATGCAGGAGGTGGATGGTGGTTAGCAGATGGTGGTGGCTGGCGATAGAAGCAGACATGGCAGGTGTGGCATCCGGTGCAAGGTGGCTGGAGATGGCGATGAGATGCTGAGGTAGGAGGGGCTGGCCTCTGCAGCTGGGTGTGTGGCGCTGCTGGGGAGGCGGGCCGAGTTGGATGGGAGCATGTGGATGAAGGCAGACGTGGGGGGCGAATATGGGGAGGGGAGCAGGGTGCCGCAGCAGAAGGCTGAGGGCGATTTGGTGCTGGGAATGGGGAAGGATGATGGGGTGCTGCAAGGAAGAAGCAGGGCAGGAGCGGGGAGAAGAAGAGAGGAAAGGAGAGACGGTGGCCGAGTGAGAGAGGGAGAGAAAAAACGAGGGGAAATGGGAGGGCCGCTAGGGTTAGAGGAAGAGAAGAAATAATAAAAATAAAATAAATAATAACAATGATAATAAAATAAAATAAAAATGGAAATAAAAATGAATCAAAGCACATAAATAAAAAAAGGGAAACATTGACCCATAATAAAAGTACTTCAGATAAAAATAATAAGAAAAGAATAATAATAATAATAATAATGGTAATATGATGATGATAAAAATAAAAAAATTAAAAGAATCAATTTCATTTTAATAATAATGATAAAAATATTAACAATGATAAATCTTTTAAATAACTCAATAAATCACAACTTTACCCATCTTAATTTTCCGAAGGCAGGAGAATCATGCCGATGAATAAGCGGCACCGCGCGGGGTATCCAAAAGGCGCTCTACCCGAGCACTTAGCAACGTCAACTTAAAACATACCCTGCTCGGGTGCTCAGCGATGTTAGTTGAAAAATGCGAACTTTTTAACATGACTCAAAAGTTTTTTGTCCGAGACTCAACCCGAACCCCAACAAAAATTAAAAAAGGTCAAAGAAAATTATAAAATAAAATAAAGGGTAGTTCATGGTGTGACAATTCTCCCCACCATAATGATTTCTGCCCCCGTAAATCCAAGATAAGTTCAAGACCCATAGATGAAACTCCTTAAGTGTCACTCACCCCCAAAAGTTTAAGTGCCTCCTGTTGATCGATCCAAACAAACACCGAATTCCAATGACATGAAACCTATCCTCAAAACACGAACAATTTAAACACCACCAGAACGAAACCCGAAACGAAACTCTGATACTGGCACGGGGAGGCCCAAACAAACTCCCCCCCATAGGAATCAAGAAAAACTGAATTCAAAGAGATTTGAGATGGCTATCCCCACCGTAAGGACTGACGAGATTAACCAAACTTGAAGACATTCCTCATGGACCAAAAACCCCACCATAAGTGTAGGGGAGGGAAAGTAAGGGCCTAACTGGTAGAGCATCCAAAACTTCCACCATTACTATTTGAACGACATCGCACCCCCGGAATAAAACAAACCAAGACATATTAAGGAAAAAGGTTAAACCATGGACCTTTTCACCGTTGGGGATCTTCTGACTACGCGCCACCTTCACTCCGGGGCCTATGGCTAGAGCACCGATGATTGAAGCATCTCCTTCTTTATAGTCTGGCTTCAGAATCTCCCAAGCATAACCCAAAAACCAGAATTTCACCAAACACGCATCCAATAAAATAAAAGTTTCAAATAGGTTCAACCACAACCATTATTACAACTGAAAGAAAGGAACACCGCAAAACGCTACAAGAGATGATTACTACACCAAAGAAACACCACAAAGAGAAAACCTCAAACCGATCCCCAAGCACCGCCCTACTCTTGCTGATGGGCTGAGGTGATCTTCGATGAGACAAGTATAGCTTTAGCGCGCTTCTTGGAAACACCGCTGCAGAATCGCTGCAAGTGACCCCAACGTCCATAGGTGTGGCAAGTTCTCGGAGCATTCGGACACGTTGGCCTCTTGTGACCCCTAAATACCGCACTGGTGACATTTCATGACATTGAACTGCGGAGAAGAATATTGAAGGTCTGAAGGCCTCTTGATTCCTCTACCAGGACCACTAGCATTAGGTCACTTCTCATTCTTCTTATCACCATCCTCTGCACTGTTCCCAAATCTGGAGGATTCGCCACCTCAAGTCCTCCTGCTAACCCAACATCTTCCAAAAAGTCTTGCCCCACAACATCTGAGAAGGTGGTTAGGTTGAGCTCTTAAACTTTCGATCGCAGCGCAGGTCGGAGTCCAGACTCAAATTTTCAAGCCTTCCCAGGATCATTCTCAATGAACCACTGGTCATATGGTACTAGGTCTATGAAACGTCAATAGAATTCCAGTACTGATTCAATGCCCTGTTGAAGACAACACAACTTCACCCTCTTCCTCAGCTTTCATCACCTCAGAGAAGTGTTTTTGGAAGAACAATGACTTGAAAAACTCCCATTTTAGATCTTTTTGAGGTTTATTCTGAGACACGAACTTCCACCACTTCCATCTTAGACCCTCAAGTATAAAGGTAGCCAACTTCCCCTATAAAGACTCAGGCAACCCAATGAAACTGACTTCCTCTTAATCTTCAGCAACCACTCCTCCGCCTTAAGAGGATCAGCTTGACCATAAAAGAGTGGAGGACTCAACTTACAGAATTCCATAACATAGTATATATGTTGATCAATTGGAGGATTTGCTAGTGGCGCACCACCGGAAGCTGCACCTTGGGCATCCATCAAACTATCGTGGGGGTGAACACTAAGGAACAAAGAAACAGAGGACATAATCACAACATGGTCATTTCCATTTCAAATACCAAATAAAACATTTCACAATGATTTTCAGAAATAAGGAAAACCCAAATGATTCACTAGAGGGAAACTAGTGATGATGGGTGACTTAGCCATATGGTTGCCGGCCATACTCTAGTAACACCACTGTCACTGAGAGAATTCTAGGGAAAAGTCTCTAGCTCTACATGGCTTCCCAGACCATGCGAGCTCATGGAGGTCACTTTCCCAACTCCCATTTCATTTCCCAATATAAAACAAGTCAAAGGAACCAAAATGACACCAACAACCCAGACATCTCATGGTGACCCGAGGTTCATAACGATCAAGTGTTCATGACGTCCTTCTCACCCATACGCCCCGAGTACCAACAATTTTATTCCTTCTACCATGACAACCCAAAATAACAATGGGTGCTCTGAAAAACAAGGTCTGCTGAAGAGCTGACCTGCTCTGATACCATTTTCTCATGAACCAACCCGGGTCGACCCTGAACCGGTCTCCTGAGCCGGCCCACGACATGGCCCGAGAGGCGTTCTCAATCCTCCCGGGCTGGCGAAAAGCCCCAGGGCATCAAAGAGAGAAATAGGGAACGATTTCTCCCAATGAAAATAAATAGAGTAGTGGAAAGAAAATAGTTTAACACAAAGTAAATAAACAACATGAAAAGAAAGAACGACCAACAAAAACAACTAACCTGACTATGACCAAAATTCCTCGCGACTTCGAGAGTCGCTCACAAGTCCACAACCAAATCTCGCCAAAATGAGGGAGTTGAAGTCAACCTGCAACAGAAACTAAAAATAGGAAAACACTATAGGCATGAGTATTAAAACTCAAGAGGTAGGCCCATCAAATTATATTACCAATGCACATACCATTAAATAAAGAATTTATCAATTCCAGGTTTGAACTAAATTATATAAAATATTGGGTTCCACACACACCTTCATTTCTAAAACATGTAACAGTCCATTTACCTTTTTAATTTAAGAACAAGTTTAGTGTTTGGAATAAACAGATGCATTGCTTTTTAAAACACTTTTGAGAACAATTTAGAAATCCAAATTTTAGTTGTTGGTCAAATGGAAAACCGCACACAACACACAACGCACACTAAGGGAGACGAAAAAAGTGGCACATGGGGCCATCAACCAAACTAGACCTCTCAATCGTCTGCCACATACAAATAGACAGTAAAAGAAAACATGGGTCGAACCTAGGAGATCATGAACAATCTAGAACATACTATACATCTGACTCATCTTGAAGGCATGCCCTAACTTGATGACGTCATAACACCCATACTACTACCCAGAATAGCCCTGTATGTCCTAACTGAGGGGACCAATCCCCATAGCAGCAATAAATCAATATTCCCCTGCTATGGGGAAACTAGCCAGTGTGTGGTCTAAACTAGGGCAACAATTGTTCTCAGAAGATTCACTCACTATGCCAGGTTCCCATGTCAACAAATATAATAAGAGATGGGTGCGTCCACAATGTAAATCAAGCTATCACAATGCACTAACATCACATACAGCTCATGAAATCAATGCACGCCAAATATCACCCCTGAGTGGGGTTTCCAAAATAATTTATTTTATTGAAGTGCCAAACGAGCCTTCACCAATTTTAAATCAAAACCTCATTTCTCGTGAAAACCCAAAACCCTTGTTCAGAAGAAATCATATATCATTATAACTAAAAGTACATTTGATCTTCTATGAATTATGTTTAAAGGCCAAACAGGCATTATTTCAATACTGGGTGTCTGCTCGTCATGAAGATGTTTCAAGTGTTCGATGTAAAATAAACGGTTCTATTCGCAGCCAATAATCATATATTAAATTAATTATATTATATTATTTCCAATTTATTAAAATTAATAAAACATCAAGAAATTAATAAATTCTAAATCTAATGGTAAGTGCAGTGGGGGACCTACCTTGACCCGCAGTGGAAACATGATGACACGACACTCCTCGCAAAGGTGTGCAACTATGCAAGCCGATGACCGCAATATCACGGTTTTCATCACCGGCATGTTGCAACCACCGCACACGAATTAAACACATAACCAGTGACTTAGAACAACTCAAATGGAAAAAAGGATCAAAGACCATTTCGAAATGATTTCAAAACATAGTGCGCACTATCTGCACTATTTAATAAACCACTTTAAAATTTATTAAACCATTCCAAGGACACCCACGTCCTTACACACCCAAAGCCCCTTCAAAACCATTGTTATGATAAGCCACACATCCTAAACATTCCAGAATAAGGAACGCGCGACTTGCATTGATGAAAAAAAACTAAATGCACACTTTATTGAAAGGATATCAAACGCAAACTAAATTCTTTAAAAAACAACAATTTTTCACTAAGCTATTCAATCACAAAACACGTCAAATTAATTAATTGAATGAAAATATTATCCAAACCAGGGAGAACAAGCAATTTCAATTAGATATCCTCAATTTAACAACAAAAACGAAAACCTAGAAACGCAAGAGGTGTAAACTTCCAGTAAACAAATTAAACATAATTTAAAGAGGCATAAGCAATGAGATTCATCCTCAAGAACAAAGGAACTTTCGGAATTCCGAAGAAAAACTTCAAACGCACATTGTTCTCACCCCAATGATGTTAATATCAACCCGAAAGGTGATTCAAAACCAAAATAGATGGACATAGGCTAGGTCACGGTTGTCGGAGAGGCTGCGTGTGCAGGAGAGGAAGGCGTCAGATGTCTTGTGTCGGTCATAGATGAGGAAGCAGTGTGGGTTAATGGGTTTTTGATGCGATGGGGGTTTTCTATGGCTATGGAGAGTAGGGAGGAGAATACACGGGGATGCTAGAGCTGGGAGGTGGTGTTGGGAGGCCTTGCGCTGCACAGGGAGAAGGCCAGGGGGTGCACCGTGGCAGGGGAGGCCTAGACGGGGTGACGCAGGTAGGCGGCGCCTGCTCACGACAGGAGAAACCTGAGGGGATGCGTTGTCCAAGTGATATAAGGGCCATGATGGCCGGAGGGGTGCCAAAGGATGATGCTGCAGAAAAATCTGGGCAGTGAAGTAGGAGGCAGATGGTGGTCAGCGGCTGGGGGTGGCTGGCAGTAGAACCAGACAAGGTGGGTGTGGCATCTGGTGCAAGGTGGCTGGAGATGGTGACGAGATGCTGGGGGAGGAGGGGCCGGCCTCTGCAGCTGGGTGTGTGGCGCTACTGTGGAGGTGGGCCGAGGTGGTTGGGAGCATGCAGATGAAGGCAGACATGGGGGCCGAACAGGGGGAGGTGGAGCAGGTTGCTGTAGCAGAAGGATGAGGATGATGTGGTGCTGGGAAGATGGGAATGAAGATGGGGTGCTGCAAGGGGGAAGCATGGCAGGAGTGGGGAGAAGAAGAGTGGAAAGGAGAGGTGGCGGCCGACTGAGAGAGGGAGAGAAAAGAACGAGGGGAAATGGCAGGGCCTCTAGGGTTAGAGGAAAAAACGAAATAATAAAAATAAAAGAAATAATAACAATGATAATAAAATAAAATAAAAATGGAAATAAAAATGAAACAAAGGACATAAATAAAACAAGGGAAACATTGACCCATAATAAAATTACTTCACATAAAAGTAATAAGAAAAGAATAATAATAATAATAATAATAGTAATATGATGATGATAAAAATAAAAATTTTAAAAGAATAAATTTCATTTTAATAATAATTATAAAATTATTAACAATGATAAATATTTTAAATGACGTTATAAATCACAACTTTACCCGTCTTAATTTTCTGATGGTAGGCGAACCGTGCTGATGTCAAAGCGGCGCCATGCGGGGTATCCAAAATGCACTCTGCCCGGGCACTCAGCAACGTCAACTTAAAATGCACCCTGCCCAGGCGCTCAGTGACGTTAGTTAAAAATGCGCACTTTTTAACATGACTCAAAATTTTTTCATCTGAGACTCAACCCGAACCCCAAAAAAATTTAAAAAGGTCAAAGAAAATTATAAAATAAAATAAAGGGTAGGTCATTGTGTGACAATTCTCCCCAACATAATGATTTACGCCCCCTAAAGCCACGATAAGTTCAAGACCCAAAGATGAAACTCCTTAATTGTCACTTACCCCCAAAATTTTATGTGCCTCCAGTTGGTCGATCCAAACAAACACCGAATTCCAATGACATGAAACGTATCCTCAAAACATGAACACATTAAAACCACCAGAACGAAACCCAAAATGAAACTCTGATACTGACATGTGGAGGCCCAAACAGACTCCCCACCATTGGAATCAAGCCAAACTAAATTCAACGAGATCCGCGATGGGTCTCCCCACCGTAAGGACTGATGAGATTAACCGAACTTGATGACTTCCCGCATGGACCAAAAACCCCGCCATAGGGGTAGGGGAGGGAAATGAAGGGACTAACTGGTAGAGTATCCAAAACTTCCACCATTACTATATGAACGAAATCGCACCCCCAGAAGAAAACAAACCAAGACATATTAAGGATAATGGTTAAACCAAGGCCCTTTTTCACCGTTTAGGATCTTCTAACTATGTGCCAGCTTCACTCCGGGGCCTATGGTTGGAGCACCGAGGATTGAAGCATCTTCTCCCTCATAGTCAGGCTTCAGAATATCCCAAACATAACCCACAAACCAGAATTTCACCAAACAAACTTCCAGTAAAATAAAAGTTTCAAAGAGGTTCAACCACAACCATTCTTACAACTGAAAGAAAAGGAACGCTGCAAAACGCTACAAGAGATGATTACTACACCAAAGAATCATCACAAAGAGAAAAACTCAAACTGATCCCCAAGCATCGACCTACTCTTGCTAATGGGATGAGGTGACCTTTGACGAGCCAAGTCTAGATTCAGCGTGCTTCTTTGAAACACCACGGTAGAATTACTGCAAGTGACCCCAACGTCCACAGTTGTGGCAGGGTCTTGGAGTATTCGGACACGTCGAAATCTTTTGACCCCTGCTTACCGCACTGGTGACATATCATGATGTTGCGCTGTGGAGAAGAAGACTGAAGGTCTGAAGGCCTCTTGATTCCTCTACCAGCACCACTAGCATTATGTCGCTTCCCATTCTTCTTATCACCATCATCTGCACTGTTTTCTAAAGCTGGAGGATTCACCACCTCACGTCCTCCTGCTAACCCAGATTCAGTCAAAAAGGATTGCCCCACAACATCTGAGAAGGTGGTGAGGTTGAGCTCTTCAACATTCAATTGCGGCTCAGGTCGGAGTCCAGACTCCTATTTTCATTCCCTCCCAGGATCATTCGCAATGAACCACTGATCATATGGAACTAGGTCTATAAAGCATCGATAGAATTCTAGTGTTGATTCAATGCCCTATTAAAGACAACAAAACTTCACCCTCTTCCTTAGCTTTCGTCACCTCAGAGAAGTGTTGTTGGAAGAACAATGACTTGAAAAACTACAATGTTAGATCTTTTTTATGTTTATTCCGAGACACGGACTTCCACCACTTCCAGGTTGGACCTTAAAGTATAAAGGTAGCCAACTTCACCTTTAACGACTTAGGAAACCCAATGAAACTGAATTCCTCTGAATATTCTGCAACCACTCCTCTGCCTTAAGATGATATTCTTGACCATAAAAGAGTGGAGGACTCATCCTCCGGAATTCCGGAACATAGTATATATGTTGATCAACTGCAGGATTCGCTAAAGGCGCACCACCCGAAGCTGCACCTTGGGCATCCATCAAACTGTCGTGGGGGTGAACACTAAGTAACAATGAAACAAAGGACATAATCACAACATGGTCATTGCCATTTTAAATACCAAAATAACACTTTTCACAATGATTTTTAGAAATAAGGAAAACCCAAACGATTCACTAGAGGGAAACTAGTGATGATGGGTGACTCAGCCATATGGCTGGCGATCATACGCAAGTCACACCACTGTCACTGAGAGCATTCTAGGGAAAAGTCTCCAGCTCCACATGGCTTTCCAGACTATGCGAGCTCATGGAGGTCACTTGACCGACTCCCATTTCATTTCCCAATATAAAACATCTAAAAGGAACCAAAAGGACACCAACAACCCAAATATCTCATGGTGACCCGAGGTTCGGAACGAGTAAGAGTTCATGGAATCCTTCTCACCCGTACGCCCCGAGTCCTGAAAATTTTACTCCTTCTACCATGAAATCCCTAAATAACAATGGGCGCTCTGAAAAATGAGGTCTGCTCAAGAGTCGACCTCCTCTAATACCATTTTGTCATGAACCAACCTGTGTCGAACCTGAACTGGTCACCCGAGCTGGCCTGCGACATGGCCCGAGAGGCGTTCTCGATCCTCCCGGGCTGGCGACAAGCACCAGGACATCAAAGAGAGAAATAGGGAATGATTTATCCCAAAGAAAATAAATAGAGCAGTGGAAATAAAATAGAACAACACAAAGTAAATAAAACACATGAAAAGAAAGAACGACCAACAACAACAACTAACCTGACCACGACCAAAATTCCTCACGACTTCGAGAGTCGCTCACCAGTCCACAACCAAATCTCGCCCACAACGAGAGAGCTCAATTCAACCTGAAACAGAAACTAAAAACAGATAAACACTATAGGTGTGATTTTTAAAACTCAGTAGGTAGGCCAGACAAATTATATTCCAAATGAGCATACCATTAAATAATGAATTTTTCAATTCCAGGTTTGAACTAAATTATATAAAATATTGGTTTCCACACATACCTTTATTTCTAAAACAAGTAACATTCCATTGCCCTTTTTAATTTAAGAACAAGTTTAGTGTTTGGAAGAAACAGATGCATTGCTTTTTACAACAATTTTGAGAACAATTTAGAAAACCAAATTTTAGTTGTTGGTTAAAAGGAAAACCACACACAACACACAACGCACACTACGGGCAACGGAAAAAGTGGCACACGGGGCCAACAACCGAACTATACCTCTCAATCGTCTGCCACATTCAAATAGGCACTAAAATAAAACATGGGTCGAACCTAAGAGATCATGAACAATCCAGAACATACTATACATCTGACTCATCCTGAAGGCATTCCCTAACTCGATGACATCATAATGCTCATACTACTACCTGGCATAGCTCTGCATGGCCTAAATGAGGGGCCCAATCCCCATAGTAGCAATAACTCAGTATTCCCCTGTTATGGGGCCACTAGCCAGTGCATGGTCTAAACTAGTGCAGCAATCATTCTCAGAATATTCACTCAATATGTCAGGTTCCCATGTCAACACATATAATAAAAGAGGGGTGTGTCCACAATGTAAATCAAGCAGTCACAATGCACTAACATCACATACAGCTCACGCAATCAATGCATGCCAAAGATCACCCCTGAGTGGGTTTTCCAAAATAATTTATTTTATTAAAGTGCCAAACAGGCCTTCACCAATTTTGAAGCAAAACCTCATTTCTCAAGAAAACCCAAAACCCTTGTTCAGAAGAAATCATATATCATTAAATCTAAAAGTACTTTTGAACTTGTGTTAATTATGTTTAAAGGAAAAATCGGCATTCTTTTAATACTGGGTGTCCGCTCATCAAGAAGATGTTTCAAGTGTTCAGTATAAAATAAATGGTTCTATTCACACCCAATAATCATATATTAAATTAATTATATTATATTTTTTCCAATTTATTAAAATTAATAAAACATCAATAAATTAATAAATTCTAAATCTAAAGGTAAGTTTCATGGGGGACCTACCTCGATACGCAGTGGAAAGATGATGATGTGACACTCGTCGCAAAGGTGCGCAAACACGCAAGGCAATGACCGTAGTATCACGGTTTTCATCGCCGGCATGCTGCAACCACAACACAAGAATTAAACACATAACTAGTGACTTAGAACAATTCAAATGAAAAAAAACGAGCAATGACCATTTTGAAATGCTTTCAAAACACAGTGCTCACCATCTGCACTATTTAATAAACCACTTTAAAATTTATTAAACCATTCCAAGGACACCCACGACCTTACACACCCAAATCCACTTCAAAACCTTTGTTACGATCAGCCACACATCCTCAACATGCCAAAATATATATCGCGCGACTTGAATTGGAGAAAAAAACTAAATGCACACTTTATTGAAAGGACATCAAATGCAAACTAAATTCTATAAAGAAACAACAATTTTGCACTAAGCTAATCAATCAAAAAACACGTAAAATTAATTAACTGAATGAAACAATTATCCAAACTAGGGAGAACCAACAATTTCAAAAAGATATCATCAATTTAACAACAAAAATGAAAACCTAGAAACCCGAGAGGTGCGAACCTAAAGTAAACGAATTAAACATAATTTAAAGAGGCATAAACAATGAGATTCAACCTCATGAACGAAGGAACTTTCGGAATTCCGAAGAAAAACTTCAAACGCACATTTTTCGCACACCAATGATGTTAATATAGATCCGAAAGGGGATTCAAAACCAAAATAGATGGACATCGGCTTGGTAACGGTCATCGGAGAGGCTGCATGCGCAGGAGAGGAAGGTGTCAGATGTCTTGTGTCGGTCGAAGAGGAGGAAGCAGTGTGGGTTAATGGGTTCTTGATGCGACGGGGGTTCTGGCCGGTGATGGAGAGTAGGGAGGAGAATACATGGGGCTGTTAGAGCTGGGAGATGATGTGGGGAGGCCTTGCACTGCGCAGGGAGAAGGCCAGTGGGGTGCGCCGGGGCAGGGGAGGCCTGGACGGGGCGACGCAGTTAGGCGGCGCCTGCTCACGATAGGAGAAACCCAGGGGGATGCGCTGTGTAAGGGATACAAGGGCCATGATGGCTGGAGGGGCACTGGAGGATGATACTACCGAAGAATCTAGGTAGCAAATTAGGAGGCGGACAGTGGTCAGCGGCTGGGGGTGGATGGCGGTAGAAGTAGACAAGGAAGGTGTTTCATCCGGTGCAAGGTGGATGGAGATGGTGATGAGATGCTGAGGGAGGAGGGGCTGGCCTCTACAGATTGGTGCGCGGAGCTGCTGGGGAGGCGGGCCAAGGTAGCTGGGAGCATGCGGATGAAGGAAGACATGGGGGCCGAACAGGGGAGGCGGAGCAGGGTGCTGCAGTAGAAGGCTGAGGGCGATGTGGTGCTGGGAAGGGGGAAGGAAGATGGGGCGCTGCACGGAGGAAGCATGACAAGAGCCGGGAGAAGAAGAGAGGAAAGGAGAGGTGGCGACCGAGTGAGAGAGGGAGAGAAAAAAAAGAGGGGAAATGGGAGGGATTCTAGGGTTAGAGAAAAAAAATAATAAAAATAAAATAAATAATAACAATGATAATAAAATAAAATAAAATTGGAAATAAAAATGAAACAATGCACATGAATAAAACAAGGGAAACATTGACCCATAATAAAAGTACTTCACATAAAAATAATAAGAAAATAATAATAATAATAACAATAATAATGGTAATATGATGATGATAAATATAAAAAATTTAAAAGAATCAATTTCATTTTAATAATAATGATAAAATTATTAACAACGATAAATGTTTTAAATAACACAATAAATTGAAACATTACCCATATTAATTTTCCAAAGGTAGGAGAACCGTACCGATGTCTAAGAGGAACCGCGTGGGGTATCCAAAATGCGCTATGCCCGAGCACTTAGCAACATCAACTTAAAATGCACCCTGCCCAGGCGCTCATCAACGTTAGTTGAAAAACGTGCACTTTTTAACCTGACTCAAAAGTTTTTCGTCCGAGACTCAACCTGAACCCCAACAAAACATTAAAAAGGTCAAAAAAAATTATAAAATAAAATAAAGGGTAGTTCATTGTGTGACACCCAAAATGGTATTCTTGATCGTTATATGCTAGAAACTAGCACTTGAACATCAAAACGATCAATATGGGATGATTTCTCCACAATATTAAATCGTTGATAAAATGTCGTGGAAAAGATTAAATATTTGCTATGAAAAGAACTCATCAAGAGTGAAAAAAACAATAGTATATAGATACAAGTATCAAAATTAATTTTCAACCAACTTCATAAGATAAAATCATAAATCCATTAGCACCAAAATATCTTGTAATGAGGGGATCACATGTTCCACCAGTCACCACCGTCACCCAAGTCCCACTAAAAAGATCTCCCAACACATTAAAGTGATGATTGTATATTTCTAATACATTGAATTACAAAATCTATAAATGTTTTAAGGAAATGGAAGGGTGTAAGCAAGAAGTCCCATTAGTATCTCTCCAAGTGTCTTATAAGAAATATATAAAAGATAAACCCAATTTGCTTAATTTTTAAATAAAACATGGCATGGAAATATATTCTCAATAAGTGTCAAAACATTCATTAAAAACATTGAAATATATAATATAAAATATGTTTCATTGTGAACTTCTATCAAATCATTGAGATAAAAACAACTTTATCAAAACATGTATGAAATGTCATTTTTTTGTAAAAAGAGGATTGAATAATGATTTAAATCAAATGTTGAAATATATAAATCATTTATAATCATAATTATATGGTTAAGAGAAATATTGTTATATTTTTGTATGTTTTATATATATCTCATTGAAATATAGCTCCAGGTGTGCACACACTCCTTAAATACCAATCCTTGGGAAAATATGGGAGAATCCCAATGAATAAACTCCCTACCCTCAAGAGAATTTAGTTATCATTCCCATCATCAATATGTGTTCTTTTACCACAAAAATACCCAAGCTCCCATGCTCTTCATGAAAAAAATAACTCATTCACGGGGCTATAAAAAAATTCATTCAATCTTAAATCATGTAATCAAACATTTCATATCAGCCCCACATGTGTCTTCTAAAAGTGTTCCATTTAATTTAATAATTTATTTTCATAAAAAATAATTCCATTCATTTGAAATCACCTAATTTCAAATCATAAAATATTTTATGAATTTTTACCTCCTCAAAATCATGCTTCAAATCAGTATTTTAAAATAAATATCATTTTTTCAGAAATAATACATAATTTAAAAAATATATATTATTAATGTTCTTAACCACATAAACCATGCCATTTCAAATCATTCATCAATTAACTAAATTAAATATTTTGTAAATTATTGTTAATCCAATTTTAATTAAACAAGCCTAAAAGGTTTCAATTGATAAATATTTATATATAAATCCACATACCACAATGAAGATCAATAACACCCCCATAGGATCCACCAATAGAGAAATAATGGCATGAAATAATGAAGTATAATCCTGTAATCACAACAAACCATGTCAGGATCAAGATCCTTTAATGTTATGAAGACTCACCACTCTCAAAGAGGTATATAAATGTGAAAAGTAGAATCCATATTCAAATTGATATTACACTTACCAGAAGATATCCAATGCAACAATTGGTGCTTTGACCTATGGTGGAATAAGGATGTGAGAAGAAAAAACTATCTCTAGATAGACTCCAAGGAGTATAGGTGTAACAAAATAGCTAGGTTTTACCCATCATTTTACCTGACCCGACCTTCAATATATCCTGAAATGCATTCTCTATTGCCAGAGGATGATGATAAGCATTTGGAATAACCAAAAAACTCTTAGCAATGGCTTCACCAATGGTTAACCATCATGACCCATTCATAAAAAAGAATGGTCACACCTACAATTATCAGATCCTTTACATGAAAAATATACATCCATAGCATACAAAAGAGAGAAAAGGTATATACCATAAACAAAAACCACACATCATATACAAAATATTCCGCATCATGACATATACATGGTACCTCAAGTCAAACCCAAAATGTAAAATAATTTGATGAAGACAAATAATGCCCTTACATATTTTCTAATAGGTAAAAAATCCCAAAATGGAACCACATGGGACAATACCTATGAGGATATCTCTCTTCCAACAAAACACAAATAATGATAATCAAGAAGACACACCCTAATACTTGGTTTTCATGCCTTCAATCATGTCCTGCAAAATAAAATCTATATAAATATAAAGGAATATGTAGGGTGTAATGAAAAAATACCATTATTATAACACCATGAATATTTCCAAATATTCTACCCATGAAAACATAAAAAATAATTTGAAAAAACATTTCAAAACTAAACCTCTTGAAAACATAACATTTTCATATAAACATTTAAAATTTATTTTCTATTCCATTTCAAATAGAACTAGTTTTCCAATTTAATTTACAACATGGATCAAGTATAAAATAATACCAAGGACACAAAATGAACAATATATAAATCAAGGCATAAAGTTTGGGTACAACATCAAAATCGTGAAACCACATTAGTAGGAATGGTTATAATTCATCTCAAAATATCAAAAAATAACTAATAAAATGCATAGTTTATATAAACTAATACAACATGAGTAATTTCAATCTAGGTATTTGACCATCAGGTCAATCGGGAGTGAGTAAACATGTATTCAAGCTAGCAAAGAAAAATGAATATCTTGTGAGCTTCCTTAGGATCAACTCCAAGAGCTCTAATGATCTCTCTACAACCAACATGGAATCTCTCATTGTCTCTATACCTATGGCTATCATGGTCCATTGGAATTCCAAAATAGAAGATCCCAAAAAATTCCATCTAAAGTATCGCATGTTCCCTTGAACAAACCCCTCACTCACACACCAATTAACCCACATGCTACTCCATTCCAACACAATCACAACTATGTTCCCATACTAAACAAGCCATATCACTAGCCATTACAAAAAAAATGTCATGATCATTTTATAAAAACAACCTTTCCAAGGTAAAAAGATTTCTAAAAACATTTCAGAAACCCATTTTTATCTATATCACCTCTTTGTTCCATTTTTTCAAACACATCATGTGAAAAAAAGCCACACCTTTTTGGAAAACCCATATTTAAACACCAAATTTCCAAAATAAGTCATAGATATCATTAAAAATGGGATAAACATAAACCATTAACCATTAATTTGGAAATTAAACAAATACAAACCAAATTCAATTCAACATTTAATGTTATTCTATTTCAAAAACCCTTAAATAGAAACACATACCATGGAATCAGCTCCAACTTCATCACCTTCAATGATAACCACCCAGAAGCGGTAGAAGAAGTCCATGAATACCTAATCCACAAGAAAAATACCAAAACCCCAATTAAAACCCTTTGATAAAGCAACCCCAAAATTTTAGATTAGACATCCTTGAAAACTGAGGAATAATATAGATGAAGGGGAAGGAAGAAAAATCCACAAAGAAGTTTACTAACCTCAAACCAAAATAATAAGAAACCAAGAATGAACCATAGTTAAAGGAGAGGGGAAGATCTACCCCTAATGGAGAGGGTTCTTAATAATGGGAGGAGGAAATTATAGATAAGGGGTATAATACACCATAGGGGAAATAATACAATACTGATTTATTATGTAACCTAGATAGGGCCACATGGTTTTCCTTCAAGGTTAGGAAAACTGTGCCAAAACTATTCATGAACCACTATCTCCCTAAAATAGGAGTCAAGGTTACCCCTAAGAAGTGAAACCATTTGATAAAACATGATTAAGCTATGTGAATCCATATATCCCAACCCACATCACCCTTGGAAGATTAGCCACACATTTAGACAAACCATGTGCTATCTATGAGCCTTGGTTTGTCATCCTAAATCTCCTAAATTTGACCCTCAACACCCATGAACTCCAAGAACATACCAAAAGGTATAAAAAACACAAAATGTGATATACTAGTGACCCAATAGGATTTATAGACACCCCATTATGACATATTCTCCCCCTATAAAATCTTTAGTCATTATAGAAAGAAAAAAAGTGAGTTCATTTCTCCTTCACCCAACCTTCCAAATCTCATGTACCATGGAAATTTTTACCGTGCTACTGGAGTTTAAGGACCAATGAGATCAAGTTATCATTTAGAACCGTGTTCTAGTGAGCCAAAATATGAACCGGATGATACACTATAGTGGCATCTGGCAATAAATCCAAATCTTCCCACTCCATCACATGAGATAGATATAAATGGTATCTTTTCAGCTGTGAAAATTCAAGAAGATATGGATCGAGGTAATTTTATGTATTAACTACAACCGGAATTGTACCTTTCCATGTTTCCAATGACATGAAATGGCCTAAAAAATGAGGTTCCAACTTTCCGTACATTCACAAGTTATGGTCCCCTACCTAATGTATACCTAAAGAAACAAATGATCATCAACCAAAAACCCTAATAGATGATGATTACCATCGAAATATGACTTATAGTGACTCTGAGTTATCACTGACCTTTTTTGAATCAGTTTCACTATATCGGTCGTCTCCTAGTTCAGACTTTGTCCAACAAAGGAATTCTTTCCCAACATAGCCCAACACAACTGGGACTAGCATGACTAACCTTACAACGTATCAAACAAAACCATATTTATATATTCATAATAACTACTTTTATAATTAAACTCATCCAATTGAAGTTGCCTCTCCCATTAACCTATTTGATCAATATAACAAGAATATAATATATCATCAAGAGTCTGGATGGTCTGCTTGGACAGGCCATCCATCTATGTGTGGTATGCAGTGCTCAATTTTAACTATATCCCCAAATCCTCTTAGAGTCCCTTTTGTAATTGATATGTTAAACATGCATCCTATTCTGAAACTATCATAGAGTTAAATCTATGAAGATAAACAACATATCATACATAAAAGCATCCAAGATCCTCTATCTTCATCGACTCCCTAATGGGTAGAAAGTGGGATGATTTTTTAGGTGACTAAAAATTAACCATATGAGATCTTTCCCACTCAAATTATGATGTAGCATGTTCATGGAATTCATAGAGATCTCATCCCACTTCCACACAAGAATAGGAATTGATCACAATAACCCAATTAGTATCTGATTCTCAGCTTTGATCCTCTAGAAGTTTAGGCATCTAAAATAATAGTCTACTGGTACACGTCTCATCCCTGCACACCAATACCAACCACTCAAGCTCCAAAACATCTTGGTTACCCCTAATGTCAAAACCCTAACTATAATTATTATCCTCATGTATCACCTCCTACCTCAAGCTCAAAGAAAATACCATCCACTTCTGGAAGAGGACTGAACCACAGGGACACTAAAAAATATCACCCAGTGTATCCCCACTATTTAAGTATCAACTAATATATTGTAACATAGGGTTGGATACCCACTCAATACTAAACCAATCAATAAGAGACGGTGTAACTTGTACACATGGAAATAACAATTTATATTTATCCACCTATACCACCAGAACCAAATTAGAAAATAAACTCATCAGACACCACTGAACCACTAAATCCTAAATACCACGAATTGGATGTTTCCAGAGTAAATCATAATCAACCACATTCCACATACTTGGTGTATATGAAATATTGAAATTAAAATTTTGAAGGAACTCCACATTGAGTCTGAATATTCAGTTCAATTCCCTCTGGGTGGAGATGTAATTCGGGATCATATGATACAAATACACTACACAAATCTCCCCAAATAGATACTATTTCCATGCATTTATTGCAAGAATCACAGCTTCCAATTGAAAGATTTGGGTTGGATAACTCTGCTCAAGTGAAAATAACTGACATGAGCCATAGGCCACCACAAGGTAATCCTACATCATCACACATCCAAAATCCACTAGTATCAGTATATGAAGAAGAAGCTAGTGAGATAGATATTAAATATTTTTAATCTCAGAAGTGACGAAACTTTTCATCTATAGTTATCCTTCCATTTGTATGCTCTGATGATCCTGTGTGAAATTAATACGAACAAAATAAAATATGTGGGTGCCTCATTTGATCCAGAGTACACTTGATTGCATCCCATCGATGACGACCATTGCATGAAGAATCCGAAGAGGAACCACTATAGATCATCCACACATGCTCTAATAATTGTCCCAAATGTTGTTAATCCCATTCTAGGTTATGGAATATAGATTCGATGATCTCTTCGACATCATGATGATCAAATGATCCCATGCATTCGATCCAAAAAGGCTTACTTGGATTGGTGTTGGGAGGGTCTCTCCCTCCAAAAGGAGGTTGAAGAGAGAGGATCTCATTTCATTGGAATGAAAAGATACCCGGAATTGAGCCTCTCTTATACCTATATTGTGGGACAATAAAAATTCCCAGGAGGTTTACTCATCCTTTGAAAATAATACACCAACTCAATAAGAAATCAATAAATATTTATGATGATCTACACTATGTTATAAATATTATTTATATTTTATCACATACCTATAATATATATAATATATTAGGTGTTAAGACGAAGTGATTAACTTGACTCTTAATTACTAATCAAAATTAATCAAACCAGTAATATTAAAATAGTATTCATTCTCATAATATTTTCCCAATATTCGCTAAATAATTTGTGAATAATTTTAATAAAAAAATTGAACCCAATTATTTTGTTCTTGACTAATATTGAATTTATTTATTCTTAGATAATATCTGAAAACATTGACAACCCTCAGAACCCATGGTGGGCCCACCATATCCAATTTACCTATTCACCGGAATAGGATAGATTCTTGAATATGCTATTATGTGTGACCCTCTATCACCTTATCTCAAAAACAGTGAATAGTATTCACAGACTAAGTCCAGAGTCTAACGACCAATAAAGGCCCCTAAGGAGATAAGGAATAGTCTTATCAATGAAACCCAACCTAAAAACACATCGTATATGATATAATATGTTTATCTTTAAATATATTATAAATTAGGACACACACTTGTGTTATCAACCTTTCTTGATTTATTTTTTGTTGATCTAATTGGACAGATTTACCTCTCATTACCATGGCTAAGGATTTACGAAGGAACTACCATTCTGATAATCTAGGACCAATATATTTTACCCCCTAAACTCTGAAGTGAAAAATTATATGTTGTTCATTCAACCAATTACATACCACCAACGATGCACCAAACATAAGATACCACATCACAATTTCATTATCATGGTTTTTTCCTTGCATCAAAGTACATGGTCAAATGAAACATAATATTAATGATCTCAATTCAATAGATTAATACACAAGTTTGTAGATAAGAACATCCAATGACACCCAAAACATGTGGTTTTCCTATTGATGGGTTTTTCATAATGATCTCAACTACTTGATATCACCAGGTGTAAACATTATAAGAAGGAGACTCAATTCCAATGAGCCCTTAACACCTGATGGTGAGAAATCATTTGTGTACAGTCAGTATGATGTATCTAGACCATATAAAATATATTTAATATTAATTTCATGGTATCTTGAGTTTCCCATTATAACATGGGATCTATTATAACATTTTTATATGACAAATAAATATTTTGACATTATCATTTAAATAGTAGATACAGAAATTTATACAATATAATGGTAAGTGAACATCATGAATAAGTAACTATATACATGAAATGGAAATTAAAAAGTAATGTTTAGTTTGGTTTAGGGAATATAGTATTACAACACTCCAATATTCACTAGATAAAACTTTCTAACTATCCATGAGAGACCTAAAATGATTAATATCATGTTTCTACGGAGTCACAGATTTAGTTTCTAGGTCTAACATGTCATTGCTGCATGGAAATTATGCAATGATTGACCTTAGTTCCTTGAGTAGGACTCATAAAGGGATGTAAACCCTGAGTATATCCATTTTTTCGACTTTTATAAACATGAAATCATGGATAGTACTGAAAAATATTTATCATCGTGATAACACTTTACTTACTTGGTGTGATTCCAAGAACTGGAATAAATCATTGTGTTTAATACTCTATTTATTAGCTACCTAAAAAGTTGCAACATACTTAGTATTTTAGGTGTTGCTACCAATATATTTTATGAGTTTGTCTCAATCATTTACTTATCCTTATTGTGATATTACACCACATTGATCGAAGTAATACTAGTTTCTATCCTCTAGAAAACTAGTATCTCTTCCTCTCTACATACTAGGAATATTTCCGGTGTACTTTCTCTTTTACTATTGGATTATTTTGACTGCTTCTCTTATAGTTCTTCTAGATATAAATTATATTTTCACACAAAAATGTATATGTTGGAAATATTATATATTTCACATATCATGGCTTACATTATTGGTTCATTACAGAATAGCATGGAAGTCCAATACATACATTAATATCCTCCTATGCCTATGCATGTTTTCTTAGAGAGATATATTCCACGTGTAATAGGTAAAACATATACCTTTAATTATTACAACTTTTATTTTTAAAGACTATGTTAGTTTATATATAATTATAATTATATAAGAAACTATTAGATGTACCCCATTTTATCTCGTTCCCTAGAACTTTGCTTTATAATTTATGTCAATCTCTAGTGAATTACATTCGTTCTGATATTTACTAATTGTAATCCCAATAGTTTTTTCCATTTGTTACCAAATAAATTTGAATTATAAAATAATGAGGATCCCATTAACCTCTTGAAGACACATCTAAGAGATTCATTCCAAATGAATATTCTATAACTTTATTTGTTATATTAATCCTTAACACAATTTCAGTCACTTTCACCCATTATTGGCATTCTATGGTGGCACTATCCCTTTCTGGTTGTGTCGTATATACACCATACAAAATTGGTGGTATTTACAAATAATTATCAATAAAATGATCATATAAATTATTTATGAGAAGTATTTTTCTAATGGAATTAGGTATAATGAATTTGTATTTCTAATCGAGCCTTATGGGTACCACGCTTGTACCACCCCTGTATTGTCTCACTTGAATATCCACCACAGTATTCAAAATAATAATCCCTTTTTCTTTGATAAATGGATTCCATTATTTAATTTTAATTGTTCTTATCAATTTCATCTAATTTCTATATACTATTTACTTTCAAGATTTATTATCCTCAATGAATAATTTATCACCAAACACAGTGAATATAAAACCACCACCATGGTTTTATCCTTCCTACATAGTTTGTGTCTCTAGAATATTCTCTTCCATTTCTCTTATGTAACCCATTATTGTTCCAACTAGTCATGAATCACAATCATTTACTAAAACCATGTCAATCTTTATTCCACTATTTCAAATAGGTATATTTACCCTTTTATAGAAATATAGTCTTTCAAGTGATTATTTATTTTATATCATAGATTTTTCTATAATATCCATAGAAACATAAGGATAATTACTATAGATGCACAATGTGTTTTGTCTTGATGCATGTTTATTTATATCCTTAACAAACACTTCACATTGAAACACATATTCTTAAGAAATAATGGATTTATATCATACTATGACATATATGATATACATTTTTCATTATAATTGGAATTTTGTTATGGGATAGTTCCATTAGTTTCAATGCATGTCTTGAAATAGTTGAATTTTATGCAATGGATATAAGTTGCAACACTGATACTCCTTTAAATTACATCATGGAACTAATGTGCATAAGGAAATGTGAATTTAGGAATTTATCCATGATATATTTTTGTTAATCAATGTCAACATGTAATAATAATTATCAATACTCTTTATTTTCATCAAAACGTTTATGTGGATAATATAATGTGAATTTTGGAATTACTCCTTGATACATTATATTAATATATAAATGCTTGGTCAAGATATGCTTCGACATACCAGCCTGAAGAAACTCATATCTTCTAACCATGAATTCACCATAATATACATTAAAATTCATTAATAAATACCTAAAAAAATATTATGAAGATTATTTATCGTTGGATTACTCATGGAATAGTTCATGGTCTCAAGATAAACTATTATCCCAATCAGTTTCCATTTACATTTTTTTATAAAGGTTTCTTTGGCCAAAATAAATAAGTATATACATTGATAATACATAATGTGTTTAGATCCACGGGGTCTAAATACCATATTGGGTATATCCTTGACATCCAATTATAGTTTTACTTGAAAAATATTTATCTTTCCACAACATGGTATGTAAGTCGTACATATTATATCCATCATGTGTTACCTATGATTAATAATTCATTGAACTATTTGTTGATTATTAAACACTACAAAAAACATTCATTACTGAACTAGAATAAGGTTTTCTTGTGTCCAAAGGTCATGTGAGATAAATGTTTTGGTTATACTCAATAAAATCTATCCTTGAATCAATCACTTGGAAATCAGAATTTTTTTGTTTCTCACTGCTGATTTAAGAATCACACTTTCTCACCATCATAGAAAACACACCTTACTTCTAGTAACATATTTATATTTACATGGTTACTATATTTAATTACACATATTTTATGGTCACATTGTATTGAATAATGAGAAATTATTAGAGAAACACTTCTTATTATTGATTAATATACGTGAAGAAGAAGTGACTACTTACTTCTTAATTTCTATTCATTACGTTTAAATTTCTATAGATTAATTTTATGATGTGAAATGTAAATAAAATCCTATTTAATACAACTTTAAATGAACGACAATGTGAAGGTTCCTTTTTTTGTCCCTCACATCATTGGCCTTTTCTCATTGCCTTTCAACATGTTTTTCCAAAGAACTATAGATTAATATTTCTTCAATGTTTTTATTTTTTAGAGAAAATTACCTATAAGGTAATGACTTTCTCCTTTTAATCATTATGGAGATGATGCATCCTGTGAAATCATACATGTCCTAATGTTGTACCCACAATAAACATCAGTAGTTGATGATAAAATTATGAAAAAATATTCATATGCATCATACATGAGTCTCTGGTATATATTTTTAACACCCTCACTTCCTGAGGTGGCTTAACAGTTATTGGGGACACCAACACCTCGAATATATGATATCATAGTATTGTGCTCATGAACCTTTACTACTATTTGGAAACTCATGCTTGATGAATTTTCCAATATTCTTAAAATGTTTCTTCTGGTATTAATTACCATTTTATATAAAAATAAAACTATCAAATAGTACTTTTTCTCTAGATTACTAATTTAGGCATTATTGATCAATTAATTTATTCATTAAATGTCTCCCACTTTTTAATAGAACTCCAACAACCCTCTATACTAGAATTGGAACACTCCATCGATTGATTATTCTAGTGGATTCTATCCTGGAACCCCTCCTCAAATTCCATAGGATATAGCTATGCCACTACTTGATAAGTTAAAGGTAGGTATTTGATTGGACAACCGCATTTACTCATGACTCCTTGATATGTTGAGTGATGTCCCAGCTTCTAGAATTATAAAAAATATTTAATCAATGATTTCCTCTGACATTGACGCAAGCTATCTATGACTAATCCATTGCTGAAAACTTTAATTAATCCAACCCATTATTCTTATAAGAACCCACAAGTAGTATAAGGCACTATAACCTATGGATGACCAAGCACTCTGAACACCTAGTTGTGTTCAAATTCAAACAACGGAAGATGTTTTTTTGACTTAATATTTCATTAAGAACTTTTAAATTTTTATCGATAAATTTATTCCATTTCTATTAATATTGTTCATTATATATTATCGTTCTCACAATTGAACATTAATATAAAAAATTAATCACTTCATTATTATTTATTATTATTTATTTTTTTATGTGTTTCCCACTGTCATGAAAATTCTTAAAATAATATTAACATGCATTAAGTAAATAAATACATGATTGATATTGAGCATCGAATATTGTTTGATCCATTTAATCTTAATGTATAAAAAATGGCCTAGGAGAATCTCACCCGAGTCGTACCTGAGTCGCAGCTTGACTCAGGATACATCTAAACGTGGCACATAGTGGAATTTATCAGGTCATAAATTTAATATTTTTAGTTTCCAGAGTGACAAACCATATCATCTCCAACGATCCTGGCCCTGGTATGGTCCGAGGATATCACATTAACTGAATAAGCACAAAAAAAATACATATGTATACCTCATTTGATTCAAAGTGTACTCAAATGCAGCTTACCTCCAGAGAATATTTCATGAAGGATATAATGTTGAACCCTTTTAAATCATCCACTCACACTCTATGAATATGAGTTCATGTTTTTCATCAAATTCCGTGTATTGTTACAGAGCTATAATTATCTCTTATACATCACAATGGTAACCATGATCTCCTACCTTTTATCCATGAAGGATTACTTGGATCCACTTTTGAAGAGATACTCTCTCTCTATAATGCATAAAGAGAGAGGATCCCATTTCATTGGCATGGACAACACCACAGAAATGAGCCTCTATCCTTCTTATGTAGTGGGATAATCAAAATGCACAGAAGGGTCCCACAATCCTAGAAAATAAAACTCCCACTAAATAAGTAATAAATAAAAAATAATTAAGAACTAAACTAGTGAATTTATATTACTTATATTTTATAATATACATTTAATGTATATTAAATATATTACATGATAAAATTGATCCATTAAATCGACATGTAATATTTTTTTAATATTAAACAAACATGGAATATTAAAATAATATTTATTCATCTAATATTTTTATTTAATCCACTATATACCTCGTGAAAATTTTTAATAAATAAATTTAATCCAATTATTATACACTTTAAAAACAATGAAATTATAAAATCTTCAATGATTGTTAAAACTTGGACAACCCTCCGACCCTGTGGTGGGGCCTTCCATGTCCTATATACCTATTCACAAGAATTGGGTGGATTCTTGAATATTCTATTGTGTGTGACCCTCTAGAACATTATCTTGATAGTAGGGAATATTATTCAAAGACCAAGAATGGAGTCTTGCAACCCATAAAATCCCATAAAGATATAATTAGTAGTCATATTAATGACAACAAACCTACAAACATCCACTATTTAATATAATATATTTTTATTAAAATATCATGTAAACTAGGACCATAAATTGCATCATCATCCTTTATTTCATTATTGTTTAATGATCTAAATTGATGGAATTACCTATGACTAACTTATAGAATGATTTATGATGGAATTACCTTCCCAATAAACTAGGACTGAGATATATTACTTCCTCAACTCAGAAGTGACAAATTCTATTATAGAAATTCAACCAATGTCGTACAACCAATTATGCACTCAATAAGAGATACCTTGTCCTTATTTCAATGTCATAGATTTTTTATTGCATCAATGAATATGATAAAATGTCATAAATTGATGATGATCTCATGTCAGGAGACCAATACACTTGTATGAAGATTGGAGTATATAATGAATACAAAACATGTGGGGTTCATGTTGGTGGGTTTGTATGCATGATATAAACTACTAGAGATCAAAATGTTCAAAATTCATGACAGGAAGTCTCAATTATTATGACCCCCATCACATGATTGTCAAACATAAACTTTGTCTATTCAGTATGATGTATCTAGACCATATGACATATATTTAGGATTAATTCCATTGTATCTAGATATTCTCATTATATCTTGGTATCTTCAATATCCTTTTGGTACAACAACCATTATTTGTAAATTACAGTTTAAAAATAAGACACATAAATTTATACACTATAATGGTAAGTGAAAATCTTTCATAGCAAACTATATAAGTGAAATGGTAATGAAAAAAGTATTGTTTAGTTCAGTATATAGAACCCGCTATTACAAAAAACTCATCAGAAGCATCACAATACATGATATAATCTATCCTAGGACTAAGAATAATCAAAACTGTTGTGGATATAAAACGGTTATACAGGTGATCAAAATAACTGTAACACTTCTCATCATAATATATCATCACCCTTTTCTTGGTCAAAGCCACCAAGGGAGAAGGTATCATGGAGAAGTATACTATGAAGATTATATAATACCAATCTAAACAAAGAAATACACATATATCGAAATCATTCTTAGGATGCTACCAAGAAATCATTGCTAAAAATTTATTTGGATCCACTAAAACTCTTACTTTCGAAATCACGTTGCCCAAAAACCACACATCGAGATTCAAAAAATAAAACATGGATAACATCGAATATAAATAACTATCTCAAAAAACACCCAAAATAACCTCTATAAAGTCATAATTATCCCCCTTTGTCTTGGGGTGCCCAAAAATTTCATCTATATACATGACAGAAAAATATTACAAAGAGTGATGGATGATCTAATTAATCATTTCCATAAAGGCTTTTTGATGATTGTTAAGACCTAATAGTATAACATGATAATCAAAATTTCAATACTGGATTTGAATTGTGGTTTTTGTAATATACTCTTCAAGGACCCTCAACTGATGGTACCCTAGCCTCAGGTCGATCTTTGAAATCCAACATGATCCCATTAGATGATAAAATAAGTCATCAATTCTATGAAATGGGTATTTATTCTTCACGATCACCTGGTTAAGATTATGATAGTCTATAAAAATTCAAAGGCTCCCATACACCTTCCATTCAAATAGAACTAGTGAAGACAATAGTGACATGCTGGGATGGATAAAACCCATACCTTCAAGATCCTCTAGTTGAACATTGAGTCTTTTTATCCAATACCAAGACATCTAATATGTCTAAAAAGAAATAGATATCTTCCCATAAAGAAGATTGATAGTATACACAAACTCTCATTATGGAAAAAACCTTGAAAATCTTCTAGAAACTTGTCTATTTACATATCCCTGAACCCTTGATGTTCACAAACTAAACATTATTAATAAAATCAACAAACAACTAGATATCTTGTATATGATAAATCCCAACTCTGAAGCAATCAGTGCCACCCTTCTAGGCTACAGACCCCCCTCACCCAGAATGATTTGAGTCATCCTTTCGTGAGTGATAAATTGGACCCTATAGTGATAATAGTTGACTGGTACCTTTAATTTGATATACAAATCCATTATTATAATGAGTCCAAAAACATCCATGTCTAATATAGGGATGTCCCATATGACATCCACTAAATTTACAAAAACATAGAACTCTATGAACTTAAAACCCACTCTTTCGTCCACCCCAATGAGGTTAACATATCAATAACATATGAAATACTACCACATCAAGTGAACAATGAATCAATCATCTTATGTGAAATTAATGAATGGGATGTTCCAGTGTCAAATAAAACTGATGCAATGGAATATGAAATAAACTTCATGCCTCTTTTGGTGACCAGCCCTGAATATGAGTTCTCTAGTATAACCTACAGTATAAAGAGATTATCTGGATCAGACCCCCCATGATACTTCTACACTTGTAGAGTTACCTCTTATCGTGAGAATGATATCCCTTAACCTTTGAAGCCTCTAACTTCACATGATACCCCTTTGACAGAATGGAGTTAACACCACTCCCCCATGAAACCAATTGGAAGAAGCATTGAAGATGTCCAGACTCCCCACACCAATGGAAAATCCTTGCAGCCTCTATGAAATTTTGTTCGGTGTTTCCTACCACCCCTAACTAATAACAAACAATAGGATTATTCTATAAAGAATTCACATCAACTGAACCAAATGATTTTTAGACACTATTGCCCCTGCCCTGATGAGTCTCATCCCACTTCTAATTCTAAAAAAATAAGACTTTTGGATTATTCCCAATGAAGGGACACCATTGAGATTTATCTTTCCTATAAAATAATCCTCTTAAAATGAGGGATTATGGACCAACTCTAAATTTTTCAAGAGATAGAGAAGAATGATCATATATTTGATCTTTTTCCTTAAGATTGTATCAAAACATAGAGCATTTAAGTAATCATTCATGTGGAGATTTGAAGTGAAATGAAAAAAATGGTAGAAAGAGTATCATACTCCAACAATATGTGACCACCCTACACCAATTTCAATAACTCACTAGCCGTCACCACTATCAAGGTCTTTGGTTAAAATTGCAGGTTTAAAGACACATTGAATGTGGTCCATGTGAGATCCACATACCTCTTCAAGGGCACCATTGATTCCCACCACTTCCTACCCAGTCCTTATATCAAATACATGGTGAATATCAGTTTTGATATGTTGGGTTCCTTCAATAACTCATTGATACACTTGATAATATCAAACAACTCCTTAGGATCATTGGATACCTTATCACCATGGAATACCAGTGGATTCTGCCTAGTTAACACATGAAAAAGGTATACTAGTTATGTCTACTCTCTGTCACCCAATTTACCATAGGATTTAATCATATGTGAAAAAATTGGGTTCATATGAGAATTTTTTATTCAAATATATTTAATTTTTTCAATATCTTGACTTACATGAAACACAGTGTTTTACCGAACTATGATATACTATTACTACTCTTTTCTAAACATGACCGTTATAACCAATACATTAAACCTAGAGAAATGAATAATAAAAATAATTATAATTAAATATAATTTTGTTATATAATGAAAACAAAATGATATTGAAGTACATAATTATTTTAAATACATTATACGCTTCAAAAATATATTTTTCTCAAAAAAAATTTTTTTTTTTGTGAAAAAATTATAAAAGAATTTTTTTTCCACTTTTATAAAATGTATATGAACAAATAAAATTAATGTTTTTAAATCAACATGTAAAAATTACCTTTGAGTAATTTGTTTCTGAAATTTTCTAAAATGTTAAAATTTCTAATGAATAGTAAAAAATACTATTTTTTTATTAAAAACCTAATTTTCATTTAAAGAATTTTAAAGATGAATTTTATTTTAAAATGGGTTTAAAAATAAATTTTCTCAACTATATATTTATTAATCCAATTTATATCATTTTAATCAATTTCATATTGAATTTTGATATTAAAATATATTATACTTATGAAAATTTACTCTTTGAAAAACACATTTTTTATATTACCTATAGGTTTAATTTAAAATTAATTTTTTAAAATTAATGGAATGAAAATTTTAATATGTTATTCCATATTTATAATCCCCATATTGAACATTTTATAAAAAATTCTATGTAATATTTGGTCAAATGGAATAGTAAAAATAATAAATATTAATTATCGTGGTTAAGGATAAAATGGGTTTACTAGGGGTTGAACTAAAAATATAAAGAGTAAAATGACATAAAAACATTTAAAAATCCTATTTAGTTGAAATATTTAGACCTTATTTTAACTTATGTTCAATAAATATCCATTTTGTATCCATTTTAATGTTTAAAATTTGGGCAAAAATGTTTATTTTCAAAATTTTAAAAGTGTGTCCTCTCCCCCGTTTATAAAAGGGAACCCCATCACATCCCCTATTCACACGTAAAACCCATTTCATTCTACCAATACCTACCAAAATCTTTTTCTTAATTCCATCCCCATGTTTTATTATACCCTATTATAAAGCATTTAGGTGCCAACCTCTAGAGGTTGTTTGAAGATGAAGTATCATTCTTAAACATGCATTTTTATGTTAATTATTCTACCTCATACTCAAAATATTCATAAAATATTAAGATATGATAACATAATAATCCTCCACATACATAGATATTATTATTTTAATGGAATAAATTACATCTATATCATCTTATATCAAATGATAAATGAAACTGTCGATCATGTGTACAATGAACTACCTCCTCACAAACTGATGTAATTCATTTTCCATCACTGCCCCTCACAACTGGATAGAATGATGAATTTAATTTTTAGATATGATTTTTATAAAACTTTTATACTCCTATAATTTAAATATCTCATCTGACTTCTTACTTTATAATTGGTTAGAAAATGATAACATCGCTTGTGAGTACGTGTGGACTACCACCTCCATGAAGCGATATGATACATTTTTCATTTTATTTTAACATGAATGGAAATAAAGACAAAAAAAACTAATTTATATGATATATATGATATAAAAACGAATAATTAAATTTGAATTACTACTTTAATTTCTTTCATTTCATCCATTGGGATATTGGAAACAACTTTTTTATGTATGTATGACCTTCCATCATAATGAACGGTGCAATTAATTTTCATATATAAAATTTTTATGGATAAATTAATATATATATATATATATATATAATGTATGTGTATATATATTATATTTATATCATGTATAATGTTTTTTATATTATGTAAACAATATTAAATAAATAGGTCCAAAATTAACAATCTAAAACATATAAAATAAAAATAGTTTTTACACTAAACAAGATTTTAACAATGAATTATTGATAAATATGTAGTAAAAGGTTATAATAAAATAATATAAGTTATGATATATATTATTATGGTTCTATAATATATATATATATATAATAAACCTATATTTATTATACACGAGTTTCAATCTTGTATGATTAATATCAATATTTTAGGTAATGCATTTTTGAATCTCTATTAATTTGATGAGACATATACCATATTAAGCATTAAATAATTTTTACCTATGTATAAAATTACTCTATTAATTTTATATAACGAATTTAATTTTTTACATGATATTTAGTGTTTCAATTTATTTTATTTCATTTTCAGGATAATGATCCAAAAGATTCCAAATTGGTAAGGGTATTATGTTACAATGTAATTATTTACCAATGTTGTTTATGATTAAGTTCCAATGATGATATATTATGATATCACTCTCAATAAAATCATTAATTTTATTATCCTTTGATTATTTAATTAAAATAAACATAAATTCCATCATTTTCTCCACTTTATGTACTTAAGGGTCCAAAAGATTGATTTTAAGGAAAACCGACTTTATTCCTATATTCGATCGAAAATAATTTTTCTTCCATGTCCATGATTTCAAAGAATAATTTAAGGATATATTTTAAACTTCTAAAAGGATTTTTTTAATGAAATTTGTAACCATTTTTTAATTTTACAAAATTGTCTAAATTGAATCTTTTTTTATTTTCTAAAAGACGTACTTTTAAATTTTATAGAAAATATGAAAGGAATTTTTTTAACTTGATAAAATTGAATAATTTTTTCTTCCATATTGACCACTAAGTGGTTTAATTAGTCCATTACAAGTTTAAAAGTTTGTTTTAAAATAAAAAAATTTCTTTAATATTTGACACTTTTTAAGATACTAAATATTTTTTTTCAAAGTGGAAAGGTTATTTTCCTCATGAAACGTTACAAGTGGTATTTTAAAATAATTCTAAATATAATATGACCTAATTTTATATTAAATATGTTTTTATAGGGTTATTATACAATTATACCATACTCATTCTTTCTCTAGATGGTTTACGTTTACGATGAAAAGATATTTATTAAACATGTTCCTTTTTACATGGTCTATGCTATGATGAAATAATAAATATTTTATGAATCCTATTTATTTTATAATATTTTTGATATAATGAAATATTTATGAAACCAATAATTTTTTCCATGGGTTATGCTGTGATGAAATGATGAAATTGTTATGAAAATTGTTTCTTTTTAATGGGTAATGCTATGATGAAATGTTTATAAAGCCCATTTATTTTCATGGGTTATTTTTTATGAATTATTTATGATATTTTGGAATAGGTATCTATGTTTTTTATTAGGTGAAAGGTGGGACCTAAATATACCTATAATGATTTTGGTAATGATTAATGTTTTACATGCTCAAAGGGTATCCAAGAGGGTATCTCAAACCCAAAAGTTGTCATATAAGATGTTATCCCAAGCCCAAAATTAAGTACATGGGAGGTTATCCCAATATTGGAAGAGGGTACACAATAGGTTATCTAAAGCCTGAAGTTGGTACATAGGTAGTTACCCAAATCCTAATATGTTATGAATTTCTAAGTGGGTAGCGCTGACATGAGGTTTTCTAAGCTTAGGTGTATGCCAAATTTTTCTGACTTATGTAAATTTCATGGTCTGATAGACAATGTTCTTGGATTCTATTAATATTAATGTCTTATAAACTTCTAATAATTACGAAAAGATTCATTATTGTGATCTAAAATATATAGGATATGGGTTTCAAATGGTATTATCATATTATCATACCATTATGCTCATGTTATCTCAATATATCACTTTTTTACCCTTACTATGCATATAATAACAACCATTAGTATGTCTTATATCCCAGTTTATAAAGAAATTTATTATTTATGATATGTCTAAGATGGGTTCTAGTTATGAAGAACATTGTCAAATACTATTTAGTTCAATTATGAATGAGTTTTTTATGTATACATTTTTTAAAAATAAGTAGACATAAACTATTCTAGCATGGATCATTATATTATATAATTAATTATAATACAATAATATGTAATATCTATGTATGAAATGTGTGGGTCATTATAGTCAGTATCATATGAAGGTTTAGTTAATCCTCCAAAAACAAGGATGAGAAAACATTAATGATAACCATAAGGATAAGTATGAGTATATTAAAATATCCAAGAATCGTGGTGAAGGATAGAGCGAGTGATTTCTGGGAAATTACATCAATTTTTTGATAATAAAAGTGGATGTGGACCTAGAATTATTTTACCATGGTGTAATAAATCTTATAGGGGAACATTTAACTGGACTTGATCATCACCTAGTAAATATCAAATGGCCTTAATACATACCTAGTTTGACACTCCCATGGGATATGTTTTGTAAATTTACAAACGATTTATGAACCATTATGATGGATTTGAATAATAAATTTGAATAAATTATGTTAATACTAAGTTTAAATATATTAAAATGAAGGTTTCATGATTGAGACATCCTACAAGTGATTTTTCACGATTATGTGATTCCCAACTGTGGTTATTATTACAAATAATATACTTTTTGGTTTCTGCCAATGAATGGAACATAAAAGATCCGTGTTAATGATGAGTGTGATGGAAATTAAATTATTTTACTCTTAAGAATAAAAATATTGTGAGAGTTGGAATAAAAAATATCACTGATATGATCATACATCAGTCTCAATAAATTAATCACGGTAAACTTCTAAATAAGAAAAGGAAGTAACCACATTATATTTAGGCATTCAGAAGGAAATATTCACATTATTTTATTGGTTCAACTAAACCATTGGTTTTTGAAAAATCTATATATACCATTGAAAATATATTTTTCATTCTCTTGTGTATAGAGAATGAAAAGTTTAATTTGTCATTCTATCATTTGGAAGTATAAGTAGACCAATGATTGGATCTTATCAAGAATATGAGGAAACAAAATGAATTTGACTACATGCAGTATGATAATTTAAGAGATTTTTTTTAATAAGTAATATTCCCTAAATATCTATATGAAGTATGGAAAGTAATTCCTTGAACTAAAATATAAGTATGATGAATCAATTGGTACCATGAGGAATGTTTTACAACACTTACGAGGTATACATATTGTTTTATCAGCCAACCATAAAGAAAGGTTGTTCAATTATTTAGTATTTTAAAACAATGTTTTAGAATGGTATTATCCAAAAGAGACTTTGATATATATGAATAAATCATTCTTTGTTCTATAAAGGTATAAATGGATATTGAATTTTCCCATAAATGATATGGTTTTATGAGAAAAAAACATAAGATTCATAAGAAACTCTAAAAACCATAGAGAATAGAATGGGATATTTCATTTATGACTGAAGATTGGAAGGAAAACTATAAGGAATTGTCTTAAATAGAATAATAAATTTTTTATGTTTGTAAAGGAAGGTCACCGAGTGATTGAGTTCTGAATCTACAAGAATAACATAGCTAATGATGTTAATAGAGAGAATGCACCAAAAAATACACCTCTCACACTCCAGAGTTTCAAATGCACGGAGTATGTGATTTATGATAACTAGTTCTCAAATTAAAAGGTTAATTATTATGATTAATGGTAGAAACCTCTTATTCCAAGTGTAAAATTTAAATATCATTTTATCACAATTTGTTATGAGGGTTATGATATTGATGTAGTGAAATGTACACTTATCATCACCACCAGAACTACAAATGCCTTATTTGATTCTGGAGCTACATATTCTTTTATATCTAATGAATTTTATAATGGTGTCATGATTATATCCAAATAATTAGATGATTAATTAGGGGTGAAAACCTATAATGGTATGATGATGAAATCTCATAACAACTATTCTTATCCAATTGATGTCTGATGGTACATTCATCTTGCAGATCATTTCATTATTCCTCTGGTTGAATTTGACATAATCTTAGGCATGGATTATATTTCTCAAGATGAATTCCACAATAATTGGTGAGTAAGGGAAGTAATATTTGATATTCTAAACAAACCTATGATCATTTATCAGTGATATGTTTATTTTGACCAATTTATGGGGATCACATCCATTATATATGTCTTGATTCACATTAAAATTGGGTGTTTATATCATATGGCATGGAAAAAACTCAACATTAATGATATGCCTATTGTAAGGGAGTTTTTTGATGTATTTCCAAAAGTATTTCCTAGTCATCAACCAAATCATGAATTTTATTTCTCAATAGAACTCATACTTGGTGTGTAACATCACGGTTATGGAAGCCAACCAGAGGTGCCCCGTACTCGATTGGTCACATGGACTCAAGCATATTTCCCCAAATTCTAGATGATGCCGACTAGAAGTGAGGGCCTTGGGTGTGATATTGGGGAATCTATGTTATACTTGAAAGATTAACACAGTGGAAGAATGAAATATCAATAGTAGAAGCTGGAATAATCCAACAGAACATAAATAGCGGAAGACTGAAAATATATAAATAGGAGCACACAAATATATATATGAATGATTCATGGTATATATGTCTAAGAATTCATCCAAAAAATTCACAATTCTAGAATAAAATAGTACTAAACCAAATTACAAAATATATAAAGTAACAAATCCTCAGTATCGCAAGCCATAGCATGGTCCCAAGCTCTCCAACTCCATAGAAAATAAAGTATCTAAAGTAGAAGGGTGCTTTCCTTTATCTATGTCTACAACAATATAATCTGTTTGAGTCCAAAAGCATGGCCCAAACATGGTGTGAGGCTAAATCCTTATAGGTGACCACCACGAGATCTATTTATAATAGTTTATGAATATATGGTAGGTAAAGTACAGAAGCAGTAAACAAGACACTTTTTCAAATCATTCAAATCAGCACATAACAAGCAACAGCTAATCAAAGTAGATAATCACAATAGGTAATCCTCTGGGAAGTACTCATATCCTATCCGCTCAGGTCTTACCTAGAAACAAAAGCAAGCAGTTGAACACTAAGGTAACCCTCTAAGAAGTACTCACAACCTGTCCCCTCTAGTCCAACCAAAAAAGTACAAGCAACCCTTTGGGTTGTATACTCAGTCTAACATATCTGGTTCAGCTTAATCATAGACTCTCTGAGGAAGAACTCGCCATAAATTCTTATTATAGTCTCGTATCAGAACTAAATGAACTCTAGGGAAGTACTTATGTCACATTCCCTCTGTGGCCCATGTCAAGGAACTATAAACACTCTGATAAAGCACACAACATCAATTCCGCATGTGGTCTCACATCCTGTGTAAATAGATACTCTATAGATGTCATCAACGTCCATTCTTTGTATGGTCTATACACCTGGTTCTCACGGCCCTATGTAAGTCAAGAAAGTATAACAGCGCGTATCGTCCATGTTAAACCTCAAGAACTACATGGATAGAAGTCTACAACATATCAACATATCAAAACAACATTCACACCATCCTATAATAAAAGGCATGGAAAATTAAACAGCAACCTAACATTAAAACTAGACCCAACAGTCAATATAAGAAAAAAATTCATGGGAAAACACATCCAAAGAACAAAAATTCACCCTATTCACAATAAATTATCATCTACTCAAGAATACAAGAATATCAGGAAAACAATAGGGCTAAAACGGTAAATGTGCAATACCCCGTTCATGGGTGTTGGGAAAAATTGCACATAAAACTAAAATACTTTCAACATAAAGAACAAAACACCAACCTTGGTGTTTGGAGATCGTTATATGTGAACCTCAAGGCTTGAATCACCTTAGAATACCAAATATCTACAAAAAATCTAATATGTTCAACGGATGATAACTTGAGAAAGAAGTGGAATCCTGAAATGAGGCTCAAGTAGATGAGAGTTCTTACCGAGGTGATCCAAACATAATTGATGGTGGTCGAATCGGAGTTCGGATTCTCGGTCGGGGGCTCGGAGGAAGATCATAGCTGTACGGGTTCTCTCGGATGAAGAAAACCAAGAAGATGGGTGTTCTGTTGATTAGACGCGACCCCGGTCTGTTTAATGAAAAAAATAAACTAAATGAAATATACTTTTTAGCTACACGGCATGTACTCACCATTTCCATACTCCTCTTTAGGAGGCCTCCAAGTCACCCCACACGACTATGTGTGTGGCCATTACATGTACAGCACATGGCCTCCTGCGGAAATGCAATACACGGCGTGTACTCATAAGGTACACTACGCGTACTTCATAAATTTCACAAAAAACCACTTTTACTCAAAAACGATTAGATAAGGAAAACATACCTGAAAATAAGGTCCAAGTTTTTACAAAATTACACCTTAAAGAAATTTTTCCCTAAATTTTTTTAGCATGGCGTAGAAGATGAAAACGCAAATAGGTCATACCACTGTTCATATAAATCGGCCTCCCTCTCCCATGTATATTCATGTACCTGCTCGTGTTTCTATAGAACTCTTACCTGAGGAACATACCGATCATGGAGAACCTTTGTACTGCGATATAAAATCCAGATAGGATGCTCCTCGAATGACACATTCACTTTCAGCTCAACTTCCTCAGGTTGAAAGACATGAGATGGGTCTAAAAAGTAACATCAGAGCTGAGAAACCTGAATAGCTTTGTACATAGCCATCTACCCTTAAGGTAACTGCAACCGATAGGCCACAACCCAACTCTCTCCAACAACTCAAATACCCTGACGTACCTCGGTGAAAGCTTACCCTGTCTCACAATCCTCTTGTATCCCAACCGCAGTGTGATATTTAGGAAACCATGATCCCTGACCTTGAACTCCAAAGGTCATCTTCACTGATCAATATAAGACTTCTTGTCGAGACTGTGCAGTATCCATCCTCTTTCGAATCAACTCTATCTGCTCAATGGTCTCCTGAACAAGATGAGGTCCCAACAAAGCTGCCTCTCCTTCCTCAAGCTAACAAACGGTTGATCAGCATGGCCTACCATACAAAGCCTCATAAGATGACATCTAAATAGTTTCTTGAAAACTATTTTTGTAGTAAAACTCCACAAGAGGTATATTATACTCCCTAGAACCTTCAAAATCCAGGATGCATGCTTGGATTATGTCCACAGGCACCTGAATCATATGCTCAGACTGGACATCAGTCTAGTTGTGGTAAGTATTACTCAAAAGTACCTATGTACCCAAAGCCTTATGAATCCCCCGCTAAACCCAAGAAGTAAATCAAGCATCTATTTCTGAAACAATGGAGTGTGGAACTCTGTGTAAGCGCACAATGTCATGGATGTACAACCGTCCCAGCTCATCAACACTGAAGTTCTCTTTGATTGGAAAGAAGTGAGAAACCTTCTAATGTCTATAGATTACAAACCAAACTACATCATTCCCTCTAGGTGACCTCAACAAACCGGTCACGAAATCCATCACGACATCATTCCACTTCAACTCGAAAATGGGTAACTGCTGCAAAATCCCTTCCGGTCACTAATGCTCTGCCTTCACCTGCTGACAGGTGGAACACTTCATGACAAAACCAACAACATTTCTCTTCATACCTGGCCACCAATACATATAGTGTTGATCAAGATACATCTTGGCGACGCTAGGATGAACTGCCCAAACTAAGGAATGAAAGTCCCACCTCAGCTCATCGCGTATGTCTGATGGAACCCATACATGCCCCTAGAAACACAAGATCTTATCCTCACCTATAGTTCATCTAGGAATATTTTCCTCTCCAGACACGATCTTCCAAAGGACTGGGACTTCGGAATTAGATAGCTTCCTCATTCTCACTCGATCAAGAAGAGTAGAGGTAACAACTACTGAAGAAAGAAAAATATTCCCCTATCTGTCATGCACCTCCAAATGCATCTTAGAGAACATATCCATAATCCTCCACTCACTACTAGCCTCTTGAACTGCATGTTTCTCATTCCTCATGATTAGTGCATCAGCCACTGTGTTGCCTTTCCTAGACGTATCGGGAAGATGAAAGTCAAAAGACTGAAAGTACAAAACCCCCCTTCACTGTCTCAAATTCAAATCATGATTAGTGAAGATATACTTGAGATGGTTGTGGTCAGTGAAAACCAAAAAATGTTATCCCAACAGAAAATGTCTCCAGCAGCGTAAGGCAAGAAAAACTGCTGCCAACTCGAGATCGTATGTCGGGTAATTCTTCTCATGTGGCCTCAACTTATGAGACCCTCACGCAACGACTCCATCTCCATTCATAAGCACAACTCCAAGCCTGAAACCTAATTCGTCATATTAAATAGTATAGATCTTGCCTATCTCTGGAAGAACTAGTATTCGTGCAGAAGTCAACCTCCCTTTCAGCTCCTAAAAGGATGACTCACAAGAATCTGAACACATGAACCTTGCACCTTTCTTATTCAGACCCATCAGTGGTGCCTCTAGGCATGAAAAGTCATGTATGAAGCACATGTAGTATCCAACCCACCTGAAAAAACATCACACCTAAAAGACTTTTTTCTTCTTCTCCCAGGAAACCAATGCTCTAACTTCTTCTGGGTCGACAGATACTCATGTCTCAGAGATATCATGACCCCTGAAGTGAATATGATCCATCCAAAAGTTGGATTTTCAAAGCATAGCATATAACTGATGCTCTCCCTATGTAATCAAAATGATCTCAAGATATGTAGCATGATACTATCATGTGTGACAGTACAACAAGATATCATCCATGAAGACCACCATGAAATAATCCAAGTATTTATGGAAAACTTGGTTCATATATTTCATGAAAAGTGCAAGCGCGTTTGTGACACAAAATGACATAACCATATACTCGTACAGACCATACCTAATCTGGAAGTCTATGAGAGGTATATTAGATGGTCTAACGTGAAACATATGATAACCAGGACATCAGTCAATCTTTGAGAACACCTGGGCTCCTCTAAGTTGATCAAATAGATCTTTAGTCCTTGGTAAATGATATCAGTTCTTGATCGTCAACTAGTTCAACTTCCAATAATCCACACAAAGTTAGAGGGTACCGTCAGCCTTCTTCTTAAGAAGAACAGGAGAACCCCAAGGATATGTACTCGATCAGATGAAATGATTGGCATGTAGCTCCTCCAACAACTTCTTGGGCTCTTGTTACTCTAGTGTAGAAATCCTATAAGGAAGAATGGACACTTGTGCCACTCTTGGAACGAGCTCAATAGAAAATTCCACCTATCTCTCTCTCTAAAGGAAACCCTAAAACGTCCTCTAGAATGACGTCCCGGAAATGTTCCACCACTGGGAGAAAGTTCATCTACAAAGTCCCCTGGTCATCTAGAGATAGACTAGAAATCTGGGTGGTAACACCTCCCAACCCATGATGCTCGAGTCCCTCTCTTCTCGCCTTGACATCCCATTCTCCCTTATGAAGAAATGATCTGCCCTCTTGTGATATGAAAACCTCCATAAAATAATAGAAATCAACGACTACCTAGAAGGGAACAAGCCAATCCATTCGGATAATGACATCATAGCCCATCATCTCTAGGACAATGAGGTCCCCTAAAAAGTGACATCCCACAACCTCTATAGGGAAATAATTATAATGACCTAAACTAGCCGTTATAGTCCCCAACAGTGTGTCAAGAATCAAGATAAAAGAAGAATAAAATATATAGAGAACAAGGCTCTCCACAAAAGCAACAGATATAAATTTATGGGAATCCCTTGTATCGAAAAGAGCAGAAGCTAAAACTGAGGAAACTAAGATCATACCTTGAACTGTAGAGGGTGTGGGATCGTGATCTTACTGGGTCTCCTCCAATGCAATAGTATGATCACCCTAAGCTGATCTATGATGTTGTCGCTGAAAACTAGGCAATTGGATACTATGCCCACAACCTCCACCTCGACCCTAACGGCCGGAAGAAATCCAGTTCCCAGACCGGTGAGAAACTAGTGGTGTTCCTCCTGAACGAGGAGTCATAGAGGAACCCCTATCACTAGATGTTGGTGAGAAGATCTGATAGAAACGCTGAAGGTGACCCATCTTTCATCAATATCAGCACTCCATTGGGTCTCTCAGGCAATTTGGCCTCGTATTCCCACTCTTACCACACTGGTAGCACACCACCTGGCTACGAGAAGCAGTGTCTCGTCTCCTTGGATCACCACATGAGGACTCCCTACAATGTTTCTTGTTGTCTATAAGAGGAATACTAAATCCAGATTCTAAGAAGCCCTAGCTCACAACTCTAGAATCCCTCTGACTATGCTCTGTAATAAGCGCATGATTGACTATATAAGTGATATAAGTCAACTAGAATATGTTCACCTGCGATCAGATGTTCTGCCTCAGACCATCCTCAAACATCCTTGCAATGAAAAACCAGATCACCTCCTAAAAAGGCGTGAATCATTGTATCTTGGTAAAGCTGAGGAATACTCCCTGACATAAATATTTCACTGCTCCAGACTCATAAACTTCCTGTCTCGATCGGCCCTCAGGGTCTTTGGATAGAAGTCATTAATGAAGATGTGCTGAAACTCATCACACGCCATGAATTCTTGTCATCCCACCTGTGAGATCACATCCCACCATCTCTTGGAAGAATCCCAAATAATATAGGTAGTGAGATTGAAACTCCTCTCTAGAGGTGTCTCCAAATGCTCGAAGATCGTAAGCATGGCTTCTAGCTATGAGTCTGCAGCCTTGGGTACTTCCTCCCCTGAAGAAGTGGGAGGATGCTGCTGCTGAAAGACCTGCGTCAAATCTTCCATCGACAGGGAAGGAATTGGTTCTACCTGAAAGGTCTGCATCTTCCTCATAAAACCTTATATAAACTATGAATCAACACCTGTGTCTGGTATAATAGTTGGTGCCAAGACTGGCATAACTGGAGAATCTACTGGAAGTCCTTCATCATCCATATCTGGTGTTCGATCGCTACCTAGAAACTAACAAACAACCGAAGGACGTCTCGATGGAATTACTCTGCAAGGTCAAGCACACACCTTAGATCAAGATTATCAAGGAAAGAAAACTAGAACTGAAAGATAGAAATAGGATGAAGAAAGAATTCACGTTTTACAAAACATGACTACAGGGCCTGTATAATTCCTACATGGTCTTCTCCCTTAATCCATTCACATGGGAGTGTACTTCTACCAAACCAGGTCATGTAACACCCCAAGCACATGGCGTGTTGTCCTCACACACGATGTGTACATGAATCCTATTCCCCTACCCGAGTCCTTCTACAAGGTTAAACCACACGGTTCTCCCTGAACGAGAATACATTGTGTGTACTATACGATATTCACTGACCTGTGTTGTTAGAGACATAGTCGGATGTATAGTTAAAATAACAAGGCATTTTCTAGACAGGCACGTTGTGTAATAGGAATGACATAACCTACCCATGTTGCTAGTCACAAGGCATGCTACATGGCTGAAACTACACAGCGTGTTCCAGGCATACATGGCATGTACGAGAAATGATATCTCTGGCCTGTGTTATTAGTGACACGGCTAGGTACCAGGATCATACTACACTTCTTTTTTCATATGGACACAGTGTGTAATTGAAAAGATAGCACCGACATGTGTTTTTAGTTACACGGGCAGAAACGAGATCAACAAAACAGGACATGTATGGATGGTACACAGCGTGTTAACCGATGTATTTCCATATCTCATCTCTCTGCCCACACGGCCTATGAAATAGTGAGAGAATACATGGTGTGTACATATGGTACACATCTTGTACATAATAAAAATAGTTTCTTCCCTAATAGAAGAACAAATGTCATGTATATGAAATTACACAACGTGTATTCTGGGTTTTTCTAGACAGTAAGCCTCAGAAACAACTCAGGAGCCCAGAAAAACCTTGAAACGAACATTAAAGTGCCAAATTCCGATCTGTGAGGGCCCATACTCACATGAAATCAATTCTTTGGATCGTATACATGTTATAAACAAGGTAAACTAGGCAATGATCCACCAATTTTTGGTTTATGAGGGCCCATAACACATCAAGAACCAAAATTTGGACTTTATTGAAAAAAACCTTACTCAAATGATACCTTATCAAAAAATAGGTTATTTTATCCAGGAAACTATCACAATAACATTCATACTCTATACAACATCTATCACAACTACATTCAATTGCTAATAAATCCTAAAGGGCACGGTAAGAATGCATGACATGTGATTTCTAGCAAGTGTCTATATGATGCATGAGATGGAATACCCTCATCTCATTGGGTTGTGACAGAAATAGAACCTCAATAACATCAACAGTAATATCATAAAACATTTAAGCCCCCAATGATGAAAATCAAATCAACTGAAAACTTGAAAAACCCTGAAAATTGCAATAAATGAGGTATATTGGCTTTTCCATATACATGGGTTAGCTACTCCCGGGCATAACTTATTACAAATTACCTATTTCTTCCTATCCCTGGATAAAGGCTCCAAATAGTATGTCAAGAGAAAATAATTTCTCTGATACCACTTTGTAATTTCCTCGTTCTAGAATTGATCCAGAGGTGCCCCGTACCCGGTTGGTCACATAGCCTCAAGTGCATTTCCCTAAATGCCAGAGGCTGTCGACTATTACCGAGGGCCTTGTGTGTGATAGTTGGGAAATTATGCCCTCATTGGAAGAGTAACAGAGTGGAAGAAAGCAATAGCAATAGCAGAAGCTGGGAGAATCCACACAAATGTAAACAACACAAGACAGAAAATATATAAATTGGAGCACAAAAATATATATATGAATGATGCATGGTACATATGTCTAAGAAATCATCCAAAAAAATCCAAATGTTGGAATAAAACAGTACTAAATCAATGTACAAAAGAAATCAAGTAACAACTCCTTAGCATCGCAAGCCATTTCTTGGTCCCATGCTCTCTATCTCCACAACAAATCAAGTACCTGAAGTGGAAGGGCGCTTTCCCTTATGTATACCTGCAACAATATAATCTATTTGGGCCCAAGAGCATGGCCCAAACTAGGTGTGAGAATAAATCCCAGTAGGTGACCACCATGTGATATATGCCTAACAGTCAATGAATATATGGCAGGTAAAGTACAAAAGTAGTAAAAAGCCACAGTTTCAATGCATTCAAATCACCACATAACAAGAAGCAGCTAATCAATGTAGATAATCACAATCGGTAACCGTCTGGGAAGTACCCACAAAATATCCCCTCTGGTCATACCTATCAACACAAGAAAGCAGCTAAACACAATGGTAACGCTCTGGGATGTACTCACAGCCTATCACATCTGGTCCTACCTAACAAGTACAAGCAACCCTCTGGGCAGTACACTCAGTCTAACCCCTCTGGTTTAGCTTAAGCATATACTCTCTAAGGAAGCACTCATCGACAATTCCACCTATAGTCTCTTATGAGAAATAAAGGTGCTTTAGGTAAGCGCTTATGTCACATTCCTTCTATGGCCCAAGTTGAGGAACTACAGACACTTTGAGGAAGCACTCAATGTCAATTCCCCTCGTGGTCTTGCGACGTAAGTAAATAGACACTATAGAGAAGCCCTCAACATCCATTCTCCCTATGGTCTAAACACTAGGTCCTCACAGCCCTGTGTAAGTCAAGAAAGTATAACAGTGTGTATCGGCCAAGGTAAACCTCATGAAATACTTGTCTCGCAGTTTATTGCATATCAGCATATCAGGAAAACAGTCACACCATCCTACAATACTAGGCATTGGAAAGTAAATAGTAGCCTAACAGGTAAAATATACCAAATGGTCAAAACATGAAAAACATGCATGGGAAACCACATCCAAATCACATCAATTCACCCTATTCACAACCAATTATCATCTACTCGAGCATACTAGCATAGAAGGAAAACAATAGGGATAAAACAATAAATGTGCAATTCCCTATTCATGGGTATTGGAAACAATTTCACATTTAAGTCAAAGACAATCAACAGAAAGGAACAACCCACCTACCTCGATATTAGTAGATCTCTATATGTGAACCTCGTGGATTGAACCACCTTAGAACACCAAAGATCTAAAAAAATGTCTAGAATGTTCAATAGAGGATAACTTGAGAAAGAAGAGGAATCATGAAATGAGGCTCAAGAAGAAGAGTGATCTTACTGAGGAAATCCCAACGCAATCGATGGCAGTCGAATCGGAGTTTGGATGCTCAATCAGTGTCTTGGATGAAGATCATAGTCACACGGGTTCTCTTAGATGATGATAACCAAGAAGAAGGGTGTTCTGTCGATTAGACATGACCACTTTCAATTTGATGAAAAAAAGAAAGTACATGGCGTGTACGCGTCATTTATGTACTCTGCTTTGGGTGGCCACCAAGTCACCCCCACATGGTCGTGTGTGTGTCCATTACACTATGAGCACACTGCCTTATGCAGCAACATAGTACACGACGTGTACTCATAAGGTACATGGTGTGTAATTCATAAATTTCCAGAAAACCCACTTTTCCTCAAATATTATTAGACATGAAAAACATACCTGAAAAGAAGTTCCATGTTCTTACATGGTGTTATGCATATTTCAATGCATCCATATAGAATAACCCAGATTGATTTATAGTAATTTAAGAAAAAACTCAAGGAGAATCTTAACAAGGGTTTAATTTTTCCAAGTTTTCACCTTAGGGTGAACCTGTTCTTTTTGTTAAAAGTATTATATATTAATGAAAATCTACATTTATTATCAATGATTAAATAATATAAAAATTACGAACATATTACATCTACCCCATATTGATGAATTATTTCACAACATGTGTGGATCTCAAAATGTTTCTAATATTGATATTTATTTGGGATATCATTAATCGAGGTCCAAGAAGGAGGATATACTCATTAAAACATTGCATACATGGTATAAACACTATGAATATATAATGATTCTATTTTCTCTTTATTAATTCCCCCACTATCTTTATCGATTTAAGGAATAGAGTATTTAGATATTACCATAACAATATTTTAGTAGTATTTATAGATTATATTTATAAATATATAAAGAGAAAGGAAGAGCTTGGAGATCACTTGACAATTGTACTAAATACCTAGATGAAAGAGTCGTTTCATGGAACATTTACAAAGTGTGAATTTTGGCCATAAATGGTTTTATTTTTTGTCATATAATCTCAAGATAGGGTATATCTATGGATCCATAAAAGATAAAGGATATTTAATGTTATCCTAGACGAATCATATATATTGAGACATGTATTCGTAATTGTATAGATAGATATCATCGACATTTTGTGGATAATTTCTCAAGAATTTCTAATCCACTCACCAGGTTAACTCACCAGGGAGCCAAGTTCCTTTGGATAAATGAATTTGAGGAAACATTCATGTAACTAAAGAGAAGGTTAGTCAGTTAAAATATTCTTACATTATATTGTAGAAAATAATAGTTTTTAATGTATAGTGATTCATAGAAGAAGGTATTGGGATAATTACACATTCATAATGACATGTTGATAGCTTATGCGTCATGAAAATTAATATTTTATGGGAAAAATTATCAAACACATCATTTATTGTTAGCTATGGAGTATTTAGCATTAAACATATGGAGTTATTATATTTATAGATAATTGTGTGACATATATATCTTGATCATAGGAGTTTAAATTATATATTCACTCAAAAATACTTGAACATCTTCCATAGATGAAGGCTATATATGATTAATGATTCTTACTTCTCAATACATTCCCATCCTAAGAAAGTGATCAAAGGCAGCTGATGTTTTCAGTTGAAAGTATATTTCTTAGTTATCAATGTTGAGGATTAAAAAAGAACCAATATTTGTTGAATTTAAAAGGATGGATATGAAAATATTTAAGGATGGTGATAAATCGTTTTTCTCTTGAATGAGTGTTCAACCATCTGTCTGTGTGAACATTAAATAGGCACTAAAAGAAGATATAGAGATGAAAAAGAAGTCAAAAAATATTCATGAGTTTAACCTTGATTATGATGGATTGATATGGTTTAGGAACCTTGTATGTGTTCCATACATACCAAATTTTAATAAGGATCTGTTAGAGGTGGCTTATAGTTATTCATTCTGTATTCATTCTAGAAGTATGATGATCTATAGAGATATGAAAGAGTATTTATGATGGGATAACAATAACATGGATATTAGAGAATATGAATCTTGGTTCTTGGTATATTATCAAGGTAATTATGATATAGAAAATTATAAGGTGATGTTATAACCATTACAGATACTAGAATGGAAATAGGAAAACATCACCATGTTTCTTATCATAAAACTCCAAAAAATATCTAAAGTGAATAATGTTATATGTGTTGCAGTTTATCTCCTTAAAAATTCATCACACATCATTACAATGAGAGAATATTTATATTTGTATCATATTTTAAGGATATTTTATATATAATTTATAATGTTTCCTCGAGTACCACATTCTATTTTTTTATTGGGATCTTAGGATTACCTTGATGTTCTGGAAAATTCTTCAGTAGGATCTGGATATAGAGCTAAGTTTCAACAATTCATATCATCCATAGACCTTTGGTTAGTCTAACATAAAAATGAAAACCATTGAGGATATGTTGATATATTTTTTTATGGATTTAATGGTGGTTTGGACCAACACATTATAACGACACATACTTTACATACATTGTTAATACTTCAAAATTGAAGCATACTTATTACAACATAAAACAAAACCACGAAATGACCGTATAGGTATAGTGTCTTTAGAAACTGGGAAACATAAACAACTGGTTCATATAGCATCTACATTGTCTCCCATTTATTTCATCATATCTATAGTCCCTTTTGGCATATCTTACTTAATAACCTTCTTCCTGACATGGGGAAAGAAAACATACAAAACGGTGATCTCAAATTCTCAGTAAGGGTAAACAAAAGAAATATCAATCACATCATATTCATAAGAACATAACTTTTGGAAATCTTAACCTGCAAAAGAGATTATAATTTCATAACATGGGATAGATCATGGTAGTGAAATGTAATCCCAATAATCATAACATAAAACATGAAACTTTGTGGCATGCACACATAATCATAGATAATCATTTCTTATTAGTCAAGACTCATTTCCAAGACTATCTTAGTGGACAAAGTCCATTTTTGAACCGAGTTCACTCCTCATTTCAGTCCTGTTTCACTAAACTGGTATAACCTACCATTCCAGCCATGTCTATCTCATGAGATATAAAATCTTTACCCAATGCATTGGAGGGAGATATAGGTCTCACCCATCTCATAATGATACCCTTCTTATGTGTTCCACAAAATCATAAATCATGCATCATTGCATAACCCATGTAATAAAAATGGGGTTCTCAAACAACATGACATCATAAAACAATTCATATAAGATAAAGGAATTCATAAAAATAATTCCATCACAACATAATCAAATCAATGTAATAATAGGGATAGAAACAGAACCCTATATTATCATAGATGGAAAATAATTTTGATAAAACACCTGAACTCCATTCTTGAGGAAAATATCTTTTCTACTTCAAAAACATTTTCCTTTCCTAACATGTCTTACAATTTTAAAATAAAATAAGTTGATTAAAAATAGACTTTAAAACTTGTAAGGGAAGCTTCTTGGAAATAATGTTTTAAAAATCCATTCATGCCATATAGGTTAAAAAAACATTCTTCTCATACTTTTGTCGGAAAAGTCAAAAAGTACCTCATATAAAAAAACGACAAAAGATTCCTTTCATATCTTTTACTAAAAACTCACAAAGGGTAAAATTGGATTCAAAAAATTTTAGGTAGATGGAAATAATATTACATATTGAGGAAACATGGATTTGGATGATAAAATACACCCCAGTAAATTTCAAAGTATAACCAATCTCGGATATAAATGAGATTGTGATATTTCCCTTACCTTAGGTCCGATATGATTTGAACTTGTCTGAACCTCCTGTATAATGATTTAAATAATGTAATTGACTTATTCCAGAATAATAATTATTTTTATTATATCATATATGGTCATATTCTTAGCTTCTTAGTAGTAATATTTCATTGCTACTTGTTATTCGGGTGTTTATAACCTTTTGTTTTTATGCGTGTTTTGTCGAATAAATTCTTATTCTTCTATTTAGGTTATAGATACCACATTTAAAGAATAGTATTAGTGTAATATATATCATATTAATTAATTCAATTCATTTATATAATCATTATGAAATGAATATCATGTAGAATGAGTCGCATCAAATCGTGGAGACGGTATTCCGTACGTACGCACGAGGGATGATATCATTCCTATGATCGTGGAATTGTATTGGAGTATATGTATACTATTTCAGAATCAATATCACTTTATAATAGTCATATATATTCATTATTTAAACCATTATACCCATCCAATTAAGGTGGTGGTGGAAAATAGATTACACCACGGCGTGGAGACGGTATTCCGTACGTACGCACGCGCGGTGATTTCTTTTTCCGTAGGATGGATAGATGGTGAAATAGGGTTGTTTCATACATATAATAACATATAAGTATATTAGTGATACTTATGTTATTACTTCATAATGAAACAACTAAATAAGAAGAAGTGGAAGAAGAAATAAAGATGAAAGAATCGGTAACGGACATTACCTCTTCTTTGAAGTGCTACTTTGAGACCATCTTTTAGGTCACTACAATTGGTCTTTGAAGAAGACCAGGACCACTAGGATTTCTCTAGGGGAGTGGAGTGGATGAATTGGTGGGGGTTGGCCGAGCTTGAAGGCTCAATGTGGTGTGAGGAAGAGGGGGAGGAGGTGCCCTTTTATAAGGGATGAGAGGGGCTCCTTTGGGAAAACTAAAAATATTATTTTATTATAAAGTCAAGTTCGGTTTTAAATAGCTCCAAATTGATATATTTCAAAGATAAGGTGTGCATGGGTCTAAATAATCTCATTAAATAGAATTTAGACAAGTTTAGGTTCCTATTTTAACCTTATCATTTAGATTTAACATTAAGTTAAATAATTTTACTTTTAACGTGTCTTCTTGTGTTCTTATACTATAAGGTTAATAAACGTACCATAAGCAGCCAAACGAACCCCAAGCTGTTTATTATTAATATATATAACCTTATATATTTCATTTTCCCGAACCTTAGATTTTTAGGAATAATATAACAATTAATAATATTATATTTGTTTTAAAAACTATTTTATGTCAATTTTGACACTATTTAGTTATTGATTTTTGTGAAACTAATAACAGAATGATTAGTTCGCAAAAAGTTAATTAAATCAATAATAACATGTCATAGCAACCTAGAAAATTAGTGGAATTCATAAAAAGTCTAATATTACATTTATTTTGGTGTTTATAACATCAATTATGTCAATATTTCATTAATAAGATAATTACCGCATCATCTTTGTGTCATATATAAATTAAATTATTTAATACCTAAAAATTACAAAAAAACTACCATTATGTAGTAAATCCTTTTATCTTTCTAATGAATATTTATAGTAGAATTTATCTTATGTATACCCCCATATTAAAAATGTTTTACTTATTAAACATTGATTTTAACTATTTTAACCCTTCTTTAAAAAAATTAATAATAAATGTCCTAATCTAATCCAAGTGGGACTAAATGGTCAAATTTTATTCCTAAGGTTGTTTTTGGTCGAATTTAACTTGTCCAATAGAATTACTACATGTTTTAGGGGAATAATAATATCATTTTTACCCTTAATTACCCTATTTAATTTTAACCGTGGTTTAAAAAATTAAAAAGTTACTATTCACCAAAAAATAATTTCCATCTCATTGAACCACATTTTACATACTGACATCAACCGTGTCTCTTGGATTTTTGAAATTCTACTCACAGAAGAGGTAAAATTATGTTTTATGAAAAATTCAGTTTTTTAACTACCACATAGTGGTTTTACTATTCATCAAAAATTGAATGTTTTTAGAAAAATACCAAAACTTCACCCTAGGCTAATTTCGATACTCCGAATCCAAAAATGAAGTCCATTTTGAAAAATAAAATTTATAAAATTTCAAAAAGTGGTTATTACTATTCATAACGGCTAGTTTTAATAATATTTTAATAGCATATCATTGTTTATTGAAACTCGGTATTGCTTACGACGCAAGCTATCGAGGAAGGTCGCGATTTCGTATAAAGCAATCCAAGAAAGTTTTGTGTGTAGAAAAATATTACTTTGATGATTTATATAACATAAAAGTCCGGGGTGTTACATTCTACCCCCCTTAAAATGAATTTCGCCCTCGAAATTCGTCACTTTGTAACAAAGAGATGAGGATACCTCTCCCTCATCATATCCTCAAGCTCCCATGTAGCTTCTTCTAATTGGTGGTTCCTCCATAAAACTTTCACCAATTGAGTGGTCTTGTTTCGTAGGACTTTTTCGCTACGATCCAGAATCTCTATCGGCTATTCTTCATAAGAAAGATCCTGCTCCAGCGGTACAACTTCCGAGCTGAGTACATGTGAAGGATCAGGTACGTACTTTCTCAAGAGAGATACATGGAACACATTGTGAACTTGAGAGATATTCGGTGGAAGTGCCAATCGGTAAGCTACCTTCCCAACACGATCCAGTATTTCAAAAGGACCAATATATCTAGGGCTCAACTTCCCCTTCTTTCCAAATCTCATGACCCTCTTCCTTGGAGATATTTGTAAGAACACTTTATCACCCACTTCAAACTCTATGTCTTTTCTTCAGTTGTCGGCCTAACTTTTCTGTCAAATCTGAGATGCTCTTATGTGTTGTTGAATAGATCTGTCCTTTTCTGCCATTTCATCAACGAGATCGGGTCCTAATAGATTTCATTCCCCATCTTCATCCCAGCAAGTTGGAGTCCTGCATTTCTTTCCATAGAGAGCTTCATAAGGATCCATCTGAATACTGGAGTGAAAGCTATTATTATAAGAAAATTCCACCAAAGGTAGGTGTTGATCCCAACCACCTTTGAAATCCATAGAGAAAGCTCTCAACATATATTCTAGAGTTTGAATTGTTCTCTGAGACTGACTATCTGTCTGAGGATGATAAGCAGTGCTGAAACTCAACTCTGTATCCAGAGTATGCTGAAGACTTCGCCAGAATATCGAGGTAAATCTCGGATCCCGATCAGATATAATAGAAAGTGGTACTCCATGAAATCTTACCACTTACTTTACATATATCCAGGCAAGCTGATCCCGAGAGAAATCCTCTCTAATAGCAATGAAGTGTGCAGAATTTGTAAGACGATCAAATATGACCTAGATAGCATTATTTCCTTTGGATGTTTTAGGAAGTCCTTTGACAAAGTCCATAGTGATGTTTTCCCATTTCTATTTGGGTATGGGTAATGGTAGTAACATCCCCTTAGACTTCTGTCTCTCATCTTTAACTTGTTGACAAACCAAGCATCGAGAGACATATTCAGAAACATCTCTTTTCATTCCATCCCACCAGAAGGACTCTTTCAGGTCCCTATATATCTTCGTGCTTCTAGGATTAATAGAGAATGAAGAACTATGAGCCTTATCCACCAGCTCCTTCTTTAATTCGGGGATGGGGGGAACACAAACGCGATTCCTGAACATTATTATCCCATCACAATGAAGGTTGAATTCAGGAACATTTCTCACCTTCTTCTGTAACTCGACATCTTCTTTCTGTGCTTCTTTAATCTTCACATGTATAGATGGTTGAACATTCATTTGAGAAAGATAAGATTTTTCCCCTTCCATTATAATTTGAAGATCCATCCTTTGTAAATCCAAAAATATTGGATCTTTTGTGATCCTCATCATGGATAAACTGGCATGGTCTTGTCGACTTAATGCATCTGCCACCTTGTTTGCTTTCCCAGGGTGGTAATGGATTGAGCAGACATAATCCTTAATCAGCTTCAACCATTTTCTTTGACGCATATTCAGGTCCTTTTGTGTGAAAATATACTTTAAACTTTTATGATCAGTATAAATGTCACACCTTTCTCCATAAAGATAATGCCTCCAACTCTTTAATGCAAATATTACCTCAGCTAACTCCAAATCATGTGTTGGGTAATTTTGCTCATGGATTTTCAACTATCATGAGGCATAAGCTATCACCATATCATTTTTCATAAGAACACACCCCAATACCTTCTTGGATGCATCACTATAGATCACAATCCTTTCTCCACTACAAGGCAGTGTGAGCACAGGTGCACTGGATAACCTTCTTTTCAACTCCTTGAAATTCTCTTCACATTCTTCCGTCCAAACAAACTTAACTCCTTTCCGATTCAACTTGGTGAGTGGATTAGATAATCGTGAAAAATCTTTCACAAAACGTCGATAATATCCAGCCAAACCAAGAAAACTTCTGATCTCAGTTACTGTTGTTGGTCTCGACCATTTTTTGATAACCTCTGTTTTTTCTAGATCCACAGATATCCCCTCTTTTAAGATTATGTGACCCAAAAATGAAACTTTTTGAAGCCAAAATTCACACTTGGTAAATTTGGCATAAAGCTTCTCCTTTCTTAGGGTCTTCAATATAATTCTCAAGTGATATTCATGTTCTTCCTTTCTCTTTTAATAGACAAGAATATCGTCTATAAAGACTACCACAAATTGATCAAGATAGTCTCTAAAGACTCTATTCATCAGATCCATGAAGATAGTAGGGGCATTAGTAAGACCAAATGGAATCACTATAAATTCATAGTGTCCATACCCTGTACGGAATTTCGTCTTTGGTATATCCTATCTTTTGAACCTTAATTGATGATACCCTGAACAAAGATCAATCTTGGAAAAGTATTGAGCTCCGCGTAGTTGGTCAAATAAGTCATCAATGCGTGGGAGAGGATATTTGTTCTTGAAAGTGATCTTGTTAAGTTCTCGATAATCAATGCAGAGTCTCATTGATCCATCTTTTTTCTTAACAAATAGAACAGTTTCTCCCCAAGGTGACGCACTAGGGCGTATGCATCCCTTATCAAGATTCTCTTGGTGTTTCTTCTTCAATTCCTGCAACTCAATTGGGGCCATTCTATAAGGTGTCTTTGAAATAGGCAAAGCACCCGGTACGAGTTCTATTGAAAAATCAACTTCACGATTTGGTGGAAGACCCGCTAATTCTTCCAGAAAGACATCATCAAACTCTCGTACAATGGGCATATTCTTAATCGTGAGTTTCTCACTAACAATTTGAGATAAATAACCTTCATTTAGTGGAATCAATACCCATAAAATGGAAGAAATTTCCACTGGAAGGTTATGTTCATCCTTGCATCGATAGACGATCATAGATTGATCTAGAATATGAAATGTGACTTCCCTTCTTTGGAAATTGATATGAGCTCCTTGTAGAGAAAGCCAATCCATGCCAAGAATCACATCAAATTCCACTATAGGAAGGATCACAAGATTTGCAGGAAGAACATTCCCACAAACTCAATCGGAGAAAAATTATAAACTTTTGATGCTACTGTTGTGCCATTAGGTGTTGTCACAGCTAACTCAACATCTAATTGTTGAGGTAATACGGTGATACCCTTAGAAAATTTTTCATAAATAAAGGAGTGGGTGGATCCAGAATCAAATAAAAAATTTGCTACTTTAGAGTTGATGGTAAGTGTACCTTTCACCACATCGTTATCATACTCCACATCGCTAATAGAAATTGCATGTGACTTTCCTTTGTCTTTAGCCTTAAGAGTTTGTTGACGTCGACCATCATCATCAACCCTTGGATTAGGGTATTTATTGGCATAATGTCACATTTCCTTGCACTTGAAACATTGAAGTGTAGTAGGTTCATTCTATGTATCCATTCCTTTGTTTGAATCATTAGACATCTTCTTCCCATCATCACGGCATTCAAATGCCCGATGACCTTCCTTTCCACATTTGAAACATTTACTTGTCCCTTTAAGACAACTCCCTCCATGTTTCATTCCACACATTCAGCATAAGGGAATGCTCATCTTCTTTTCAGTGTGCTCTTTAGATTTTCCTTTGAATTCCATTTTCCTCTTCTTATCAAACCCATATGAATGATGGGTTACTTCAATCTCCATCTCAACTTTGAGAGCACATCGAACGATTTCCTCGAAGCTATTGAAGTCCCTTATGGATAAGGCCCATAAAAGACTTGGTTTTAAGCCTCTAAAGAATCGATAGATCTTACTCTCAGGTTGGATAATAATACCAGAAGCGTACCTTGCAAGTCTTGTAAAATTTGCTTCATGGGTACCAACAGATTCATCATCCTTTTTCTTCAGTTCAAGAAACTCTTTCTCCATTTTTGTTCAGATAATACGAGGGAAGTACTTATTTAAAAATAAGTTTTTGAACTCATCCCATTCCATGGAATCAATTTCATCCCTTTGCCTCGTTTTCTTAAAAAGATTCCACCATTGATCAGCATCACCTTCCAAACGATACACTGCTAAGATGACTTTATCATGCTCAGAACATTTAAGAACTGAAAATATCTTTTCAGTATTACTAATCCATTGTTCAACAACTAATGGATCGGTAGACTCACTGAATGAAGGTGGACGCTGTCTCATGAAGGATTCAACAGAATGTTGATCCTTCCTTTTCTCGTTTGGAAGTCCTTCATGATTCATAGCTTGAGAAAGTTGTGTGATCATGGCTATAAGATTTTTCATTCCATCTCCCATAACGTTTGGTTGCTCCGGTGGACAATCATTGCATTGCCCGTCGCATTCCGCATTAACACGTTTTCTTTTCGGGTTCCATCCATTGACTAAAACCAAGAAGAATAGTGTGAGCAACACTAATTATAATAGGAAAACCACATAATAAAGAATAAAATTTCACACTTAAGGTCTTATCCTGGGTTATTCATGGCCATTTCTAAAACACTAAGATTGTGTTCTATGCTTAGATTTATCCTTAGGGTTCTTACTAAGGCTTTCACATCCTAGTTTCCAAAGGATGACTATACCTTTCTTTTGATACCAACTATAACGACCCATACTCTACATACATTGTTAATACTTCAAAATTGAAGCATACTTATCACAACATATAACAAAACCACTAATGGACCGTATAGGTATAGTGTCTTTAAAAAACTGGGAAACATAATCAACTAGTTCATAAAATGTCTACACTGTCTCCCATTTATTTCATCATATCTATAGTCCCTTTTGGAATATCTTACATAATAACCTTCTTCCTTACCTGGGGAAAGAAAACAAAAAAAATGGTGAGCTCAAATGCTCAGTAAGGGTAAAAAAAAGAAATATCAATCACATCATATTCATAAGAACATAACTTTTGGAAATCTTAACCTGCAAAAGAGATCATAATTTCATAACATGGGATAGATCATGGTAGTGAAATGTAATCCCAATAATCATAACATAAAACATGAAACTTTCTGTCATGTACACATAATCATAGAGAATCATTTCTTATTACTCAAGACTCATTGCAAAGATTATCTTAGTGGACAAAGTCCATTTCTGAACCAAGTTCTATCCTCGTTTTAGTCCTGTTTCACTAAACCGGTTAAACCTACCATTCCAGCCAAGTCTATCTAATGAGATATAAAAAATTTACCCAATTAATTGGAGGGAGATATAGGTCCCACCCATCTCATAATTATACCATTCTTATGTGTGCCACAAAATCATAAATCATACATCATTGCATAACCCATGTAATAAAAATGGGATTCTTAAACAACATGACATCATAAAACAATTCATATAAGATAAAGTAATTCATAAAAATAATTCCATCACAACATAATCAAATCAATGTAATACTAGGGGTAGAAACATAACCCTATATTATCTTAGATGGAACATAATTTTGATAAAACACGTGAAATCCATTCTTGAGGAAAATATCCTTTCTACTTCAAAAACATTTTCCTTTCTTAACATGTCTTACAATTTTAAACTAAAAGAATTTGATTAAAAATAAACTTGAAAACTTTTAAAGGAAGCTTCATGGAAATAATGTTTTAAAAATCAATTCATGCCGTAAAGTTAAAAAAACATTCTTCTCGTACTTTTGTCGGAAAAGTCAAAAAGTACCTCGTATAAAAAAACGACAAAAGATTCCTTTCATATCTTTTACTAAAAACTCACCAAAGGGTAAATTTGGATTTAAAAAATTGTAGGTGGATAGAAATAATATTTCATATTGAGGAAACATGGATGTGGATGATAAAATACCCCCCAGTATATTTCAAAGTATAAACAATCTCGGATAGAAATGAGATTGTGATATTTCCCTTACCTTAGGTCCGATATGCTTTGTACGTGTCCGAACCTCATGTATAATGATTTAAATAATTTTATTTACTTATTCCATAATCATAATTATTTTTATGATATCATATATGGTCATATTCTTAGCTTCTTAGTAGTAATATTTCATTGCTACTTGTTATTCTGGTGTTTATAACTTTTTGTTCTTATGCGTGTTTTGTTGAATAAATTCTTATTCTTATCTTTAAGTTATAGATACCTCATTTCCCGAATGGTATTAGTGTAATATATATCATATTCATTCATTGAATTCATTTATATAATCATTATTAAATGAACATCATGTAGAACGAGTCGCATCACATCGTGGAGACGGTATTCCGTACGTACGCACGAGTGATGATATCGTTCTTATGATCGTGGAATTGTATTGGAGTGTATGTATACTATTTGAGAATCAATATAACTTTATAATAGTCATATATAGTCATTATTTACACCATTATACCCATCCTAGTATGGTGTTGGTGGAAAATAGATTACACCACGGCGTGGAGACGGTATTCTGTACGTACGCACACGCGGTGATTTCTTCTTCTGTAGGATGGATAGATGGGGAAATAGGGTTTTTTTCATACTTATAATAACATATAAGTATATGAGTGATAATAATGTTATTACTTCATAATGAAACAACTAAATAAGAAGAAGTGGAAAAAGAAATAAAGATGAAAGAATCGGTAACAGACATTACCTCTTCTTTGAAGTGCTTCTTTGAGACCTTCTTTTATGGCACTAAAATTGGTCTTTGAAGAAGACCAGGACCTCTAGGATGTCTCTAGGGAAGTGGAGAGGAGGAACTGGCAGGGTTTGGCCGAGCTTGAAGGCTCAATGTGGTGTGAGGAAGAGGGGGAGGAGGTGCCCTTTTATAAGGGAGGAGAGGGGCTCCATTGGGAATACTAAAAAAATTATTTTATTATAAAGTCAAGTTCGGTTTTAAATAGCTCCAAACTGATATATTTCGAAGCTAAGGTTGGGATGGGTATAAATCCTCTCATCCAATAGAATTTATACAAGTTGAGGTTCCTATTTTAACCTTATCATTTAGATTTAACATTAAGTTAAATAATTTTACTTTTACCGTGTCTTCTTGTGTTCTTATACTATAAGGTTAATAAAAATACTATAAGCAGCCAAAAAAACCCCAAGCTGTTTATTATTAATATATATAACCTTATCTAAGTCATTTTTCCAAACCTTAGATTTTTAGGAATAAAATAACAATTACTAATATAATATGTTTTGTAAAAACTATTTTATGTCAATTTTGACACTATTTAGTAATTGATTTTTGTGAAAATCATAACAGAATGATTAGTTAGAAAAAGTTAATTACATCAATACTAACATGTCATATTAATCTAGAAAATTAGTTTAATTCATAAAAAGTCTCAATATACATTTATTTTGGTGTTTATAACATCAATTATGTCAATATTTCCTTAATAAGATAATTACTGCATCATATTTCTGTCATATATAAATTAAATAATTTAATGTCTAAAAATTACAAATAAAATACAATTATGTAGGAAATCGTTTTATCTTTATAATTAATATTTATAGTCGAATTTATCTTATCTATAACCCAATATTAAAAATTATTTACTTATTAAACTTTGATTTTAACTGTTTTAACCCTGCTTTAAATAAATTAATAATAAATGACCTAATCTAATCCAAGTGGGACTAAATGGTCATATTTTATTCCTAAGGTTGTTTTTGGTCGAATTACACATGTCCAATAGAATTAGGACATGTGTTAGGGTAATAATAATATAATTTTTACCCTTAATTACCCTATTTACTTTTAACCGTGGTAAAAAAAGTAAAAAGTTACTATTCACCAAGAAAATATTTTCATCTCATTGAACCACATTTTACTTACTAAAATCAACCGTGTCTCTCGGATTTTCGAAATTCTACTCACAAAAGTGGTAAAATTATGTTTTATGAAAAATTCAGTTTTTTAACTACCACTTAGTGGTTTCACTATTCATCAAAAATTGAACTTTTTTAGAAAAATACCACAATTTCACCCTAGGATAATTTCGATATTCTGAATCCAAAAATGAAGTCCATTTTGAAAAATAAAATTTATAAAATTTAAAAAAGTGGTTATTACTATTCATAACGGCTAGTTTTAATAATATTTTAATAGCATATCATTGTTTATTGAAACTCAGTATTGCGTACGATGCAAGCTATCGAGGAAGGTCGTGATTTCGTGTAAAGAAATACAAGCAAGTGTTGTGTGTAGAAAAATATTCCTTTGATGATTTATATAACATAAATGTCTCGGGTGTTAAACACATTCCTCTAGTTGAATTTTCTTTCAATAATAGATTTCACTAGAGCACTCACATGGATCATTATGAGGCCTTCAATGGAAATAGGTATAGAAATAAAATATAATGGGATGATGTAGTATAAAGAAAGCTATTGGGACCTAAGATAGCTGAGGAAATTTCATAAAAATATATATCCATACAAAAAAACATCAAATAAGCTCATAGTTGACAAAAAAATTATGCTAACAATCACAGATGTGGTCTTGAGGTTTAAGTTACTGAGAAAGTAATCCTAAAAATTTCTCTATGGAATAATATTATGAGATTCCGAAAAAGATAAGGATATCTTGGTATATTGTCCCTTTTATGGTTATTGATCATGTAATTATGGTTTATTATCACATTGTTCTTACACCGAGCCTCTCTCACTTTCATGATGCGTTCCACGTATCTCCCCTAAGGATGTATATAACCAACATTTCATAGGTACTAAAATTAGAGGAAATACAACTGCAGTAAAATATTTATTATAAAGAACAACCATTGGATATTCTAAATCATAGATAGAATATTATATGAAAAAATTCCACTCACCTAGTAAACTTTTTTTTGTTGAAACCACCAATCTACAAAAAGCTACAGAAGAACCTAAGGATACAATGAGGCAGAAGTATCCTCATTCGTTAGTATCAAAGTGCAAAATTTTGAGGGAAAAAATAATTTTTGAGGGGTGGGGGTGGGGGCGTAGAATGTAAGACTCAAATATTTTAGGAAATAAATTTTTTTTATATAAAATAAATTTTCTTAATACCATGTGTTACATGAAACTCTTAGTTTCAACGAACTGTGATATAATATTAATATTAATATTTAATCATGACCATAATAATATAGCCATTAAACTTGTTGGTATTAATAAGAATAATCAAATTTTGAAAATTATGTATAACACTTTTATATAAATAAATATTATTGATATAAAAGTTCTTAATTTTTATTATAGTTATTATATGCTTCAAAAATAATTTTTTATGAAAAAATGTTTATTTATTTTTTATGATGAAATAGAAAAACAAATTTTTTCCAATTTATAGAAATGTATTTAATAGAAATATACATGATTTTTATAATATTAATTTCATAATTATATTTGAGTTATTTGTTTAGAATTATCTAAAATGATTAATTTTTAAATTAATATTAAGTAATAATTTTTTATTAAAAACATTATTTTTTGTTTAATGAATTTACAAGATGAATTTAATTTTAAAATTTTTATAAGAGTAAAATTGTTTTTATTATTTAATTATTAATCCAATTTATGTAATTTTAATAAATTTCATATAAAAGTTTGATATTAAAACATTCTATTCTTTTAAAAATTTTATATTTGGAAAATAGTTTTCTCATCACGTCAATGGGTTTAATTTTAAATTATATTTTTCCACTAAAGTGAATTAAATATGGGATAATATATTTCGTAAATGGAATAATAATAATTCATATTTTATATTAAGGTTAAATTAATTTTTGGTCAAAATGAATAGTAAAAATAGTTCGAATTAATTACCATGGTTAGGTTAAAATGGGTTTACTAGGGGTTAATATAAAATGATATACTGTAAAATTAACTAAAAACAATTCAAAATTATAATTTATAGACACATTTTGACATTATATTATTGAAGGTTCTATAATCATCTCTTTTGGAGTCTTTTGGTATGTTTGAAACATGGGTACACCTTTTTCTTTTAGAAATGTCCAAGAATGTCTTCTCCTCCACTAATAAAAGGGAACCCCCACTCCTATCCTCTTGAAATGTTAAAAACCATTTGGTTAGAAAAATAATTTCCCAAATATATTCCTTAAATCCCTACCTATTTCCTATTGGACTTATTTTTAATATAAACCCTCCAAAGAAGTTTTTCAGGGATATCATAATGAGGTTGTTCGTAGAATAGATATCATTTTAACCTAGTGCTTTTATTTTATTTCTTTATTTAAATCCTTAAAATTTAGTAAAAATATGATGGTATAATATCACCAAAATAGAAAATATAATGATATTTTATTATCTCAATGTAATAAAATATGTCTACTTCCTCTTCCATAGAAAATGAAATAAAACCATCAGTGCTATGTACGGAGCATTGCCTCCTCACAAACTAATGTAATTAATTTTCCATCATCACCCCCATGGCTGGAGATAATGATGTATTTAATGCTTATATGTAATATTTATAAAATATTTATACTCATAGAATTATAATATAAAATATACATTCTTTCCTTCCAATCTTTTTGAAAATGATGACATCGCTCATGCGTACATGTGGACTACTGCCTCCATAAAATGACGTGATACATTTTTTTTATTCTAACATGGATGATAATAATGAAATATTAAATTAATATATATGATATATATGATATTAATATGATTCTATAAAGGTGAATTAATAATTACAACTTTTCTGTTCCATTTTTTGAGAAAATTGATACAATTTTTATGCATACATATAACCTACTATCTCCTTGAATGGTGTAATTAATTTTCCTATCTATTAATTTTTTGGATGAATATAAATACATTTATACTGTATGTATATATATGTGATATTTTTATCTTTTTAAAAATTTTATAGATTATTTATCCACGATAAAAGTAAAATGAAAAAAATGTCAAACCAAAACATATATGAAAAAAGAAACATTTTTTACCTGAATCGTTATTTTAATAAGAAATTGTTGATAAATGGATAATATAATGTCATAACGAAGTCATATATGGCATTATATACATTATTATGGTCTTTATTATATGTATAATCTAATTATATTTATTAAACAAGTGTTTTAAATATTAAGGAAGAAAGTTGATACTTAAGGTAAGATATTTTCATCTCTCTTTTATTTTTGTGAGACATATGCCATATTTGTTGGAGTAAGTGCCCTATAACTAACCTATATTCTCTTTATGATAACCTATTTTCATTTTTTAATATTAATCAACTTATTATCACATCATGATTTTTCATCTAAATAACATATCATGTGATAATGTCCTAAGAGTATTTGTCACACTGAAAGGCCATAATTGTTCCCTCTATGATGAGAAAATAAAAGTTCCACCACAATATTCTTAAATATATATTCTATAGTTGGATGAAACCATTTTAGGGAAAAATGATACATGCTATTTTGGTTGGATACTCTTAGGGATTTGAGGTAGTTTATCATGGTTTACTCAATTGATAATATCCAATGTAGGATATTATGAAAACAAACCCACTAGTAGGAATTCCATATTTATATGTGTCGTTGGATATTCAAATCTATGGATATTTGTTTTGATCTTTAGAATTTATGATTATTATTAATTAATATTAAATGTCTTTTAATTTTATGTATTGATAAAAACCCTGATGACATATGTTCGCTATGAGGTAGAATATTTTGTGTGCTTTCAGAGTAATATTGAATTAATAAATAATAATGTAAAGGATTTAACCATTTTATTATTTAATGTAAGTTTATAACTTAGGCACATTATTGAAAATTACATATCCTAAATAAATATATGGACATGGTGTTCTATAATAAAATTCTATTTTAGGAAATTCAAATAAAGAGACAACAAGCACATAGGTTTATGGAACTAACATGTGACATGATTGACTAGAGATATCATGATATGGGGATTATATTACACAGTAAGAATCTGTATGAGTTATTATGTCATTGTGTCATTAACTTCAATATCAATGGGTTCCTTGGTGTGTTGTTAGATTCTAATGTTGGATGTTAGGATGCTTCACCCAATGAAATAGGGAAATCGTCCTAGAGGTTCACACACTAAGTGTAAATAGAATCTATTTTAAATAACATATTATTATTTATAATTTAACAATTTGAATAAATAATATTATTTCATTTAGTTTAATAATTATTTATGATTTCTGGATCAAAAATATTCTTTCATTACTTATTCGATATAATATTGTGTGAGAAGGATATTAAATTAATATTTACATTACATTAGTGAATATAATATTTATTTATATATTGAATAAAATGATGTAATATTTATTTATTAAATAAATAGTCAATTTTAAAATCCCGATATATATTTTGGGGGAATGGAAGACCTTGTTTATAGGTCTGATGATAAATAATATATATAGAATATTATTTGAATAAATATTATTTAATTTTAACCCATGATTTTTGTGCATGTAAAGAAATAATAATAATATTATTATTATTATAGAAGTGGGGTTATTCAGGGATTAAATATGTATTAAAGGAACTTGTGAAATTATTTATTTCAAAACCCAGTGGTATATAAACAAGATTATAATATTATTCATGAGATCAAATTCATTTGTTTTGTTGTGCACAACAAATATATAGAATTCTGTTGAATCCCTAGAGAGCTTATGTCTCCAAGAACTATCAAAAAAACATAGAGTAATATTCCTCTACCTTCAACTATCAAGTAAAGAGGGACTAAAGAGAACCCTTTGGAAGTGATTCTTGGGGAGATCAAAGGTGAATGGATCTAATGATAAGATCTGTTGTTCTATCACCAATATATTCCATTGGTGATGCTCAGTGGTTTAAAGAACATGTTTTGATGACTGCTATATGGAATGTTCCCTTGATTCCTACAATGAAACAATAATATGACATAGTTCTTTTTTCATATCCTTCAAGAAGGAAAAAATTTCTCACAATTAAATCTTAAATTTATTTAATTAATTATTAATAATATGTGATTATCCTACAATTTGGTTTCTGCATTTATCCATTATCAATATTCTATGATTCAAATCTATTGATTATTACATTTATCATCACGTAAATCTCATATAGTCTATTGATCATGATAAAAATAAATATTGGGCATGAACTGTCGCATGATTATAAAATGGATGGAACCATCTGGTTGAAGGTTCTGGGCGCAGCGGAAGCGCATGGGTGGATATGCCCACTTGGCTTTTTTTCATTAACAATGATCAATCCGGGATCAATATGACATAAATGCTAGTCCCCATGGATCGAATCACAGAAATGGACAACGAAAAGGAATGTCCCAGAACCACAAAGTAGGATCATTACAGGTGGATTATAATTAATTTAATCAATTTAAAAGAAATAACTTTTGGGTTTTCTTTCTTTGTTGATGTTCTTGATCATGTTCTGATGTGATTCGTCATTGCGTCGCAGAAGCCAAGTGTCGATTTCCTCTAGCGGTGATCCACATGTGTACCTCGTATCATGTGATGTCGCTAAAGTAGTCTCCGGGTGCTAGCGTGGAGAAACATTTGCTTGTGTTTTCCTCCTTAGATCATCTTGATATGATTGAAGAGGACCTCTCTCAGTCTTGAGAGCGTTCTTGGAGGAAGAGGTTCTTTTGGCCTTGAATGAATTCTCTAGAGTTGTTGTGCACAACGATTCTCTTATGTGTAGGAAAAGAGTTGGGGTTGTGAGGATATTTATAATCAGGTTTGTGGTTGTAGAGTTATGACAATAAATAAACACGTTACACGTTTTATTTATTTCATTGACTCTTATTTAAAACCGCATGTCGAATAATTAATTCCTTGACATGCTACCACGCTGATTATAATAAATATTATTTAAAACAATATTATATCCTTAAAATCCCGATTGGAAAAACTACACTGAATGTATTATTAAATACACGGGGTGTACTTGATTTTCATTGGAAAATGCATGGTGTGTACATTCAATGTATACGGCATGTATATCTTGTTTTCATTTATTCATTTCATCTCAATAAAGAAAACTACACGACATGTAATAATTAATACACGATGTGTACTTGTTTTCCATGAAAAACTACACGACGCGTAATCTTTAATAAATGGAATGTATATCTTGTTTTTCATTTCCTTCTTCTTGAAATCATTAAAAAGATCTAGGCTTACTTGAATAATTATTAAACCACATATGGGAATAATCAGTATTCTACTTGAGATACTTGAATACACTTAGTGTGTGACCCTCTAGGCCCCTTTCTCGTTGGCATTAGACGGGCTTGCCTAAAGTCCAAGACTACTATCTAGAAACAGGTCAAGGCACCCAAGAGAAAGAAGTTGATGACGCATTGATGTATCACCTCATACGAATGCTTATTGTGTAATTTAATCCCTTTGTCTCAATATCTAATCAAGCAGGTTTCATGGTAGTGTCATAAACCTATATGCTTGATCTGTCGTTCTTTGACTACCTGAAATAAACTCGTCGTTTACACCATGGCCATGGAATTTCATGCTACAGTTCCATTTCAATCAAAGGAATGATATGTCACCTTCCATAAATGGAAGGGACAAATCCTTCCTCAACTTATCCATTTACAACATTTCACTCACGACGCACCCAACGTACCCTACTTCCCACTAACTATCTGCGAGATGGTTTTCGTCAGTAAATATAAGTGTGCAAGTCATGAAATGAGTTAATGATAATATTCTAGTCTATGGACCATTACAAACACTCACGGATAGTAATATATGATGACACAATGACATGCGGAATTTCTACTGGTGGGTTTGTTCTCATAATCTCCTATCTTGGGGATTACCAAGTGCGAACTCCATGAGAGAGAGTCTCGTCTTCTTACGAGTACTCACACATGGTAGTATGTATACTATGTGTCCTATAATAGTATGTCATCCAACCACATAACTTTATTTAAGAATATTGTTATTTCATTTCAAGGTTCTCATCATATTGGGGATCTTTCATGACCTTGTTAATGAAAGAAATATTCCATGACATTATTATATTATAGTCATGCACAACAATGAACAATATATAATAATATAACATTCATGTAATCAAAGTACAAAAACAGTTGGTTATTAGGACACCAACCCTTACAAACTCCAACTTGGACTAGATCCAACTGTATACAACTATTAGTCCTCTAGACCTCACATGATGATAATGTTTATGCTGAGTCAAGGATTTAGTCAAGGGGTTTACCACGTTGTCTTCTTTGGAAATACTACTTACTACAACTTCACCTTTCTGATAAAAATACCTCAAGAGATGATACTTCTAAAGTATGTGCTTTGTCCGCTGATGTGACCTTGGCTCTTTTGCAAGTTCCACTACTGCCGTATTATCACAATAGAGTGTGATATGATATTTACTACTCGGTACAACATCCATCTCTTGGATGAAACTTCGCATCCATAATGCTTCTTTAGCTACCTCAGAAGCTGCGATATACTCGGACTCCGCTATAGAATCTGCCACCACACTTTGCTTCGAGCTCTTCCAGCTCACTACACCTCCATTCAAACGAAAGATGTATCCAGTCTACAACTTCATGTCATCTTGATCAGTCTGGAAACTATCATCTACACGTCCTCTGATGACTAGTTCCTCATCTCCTCCATAAACCAGCAATATATCCTTAGTACGTCTCAGATACTTAAGGATAGTCTTGACTTCCATCCAGTGGTGGTCTCCTAGATCAGCTTGATATCTTCCTACCGCACTTAATGCATAAGCAACATCTAGCCTCGTACATAGTATAGCATACATCACTAACCCAATCGCCGATGCGTAAGGGATCCTTTCCATTCTCTTTCTTTCCTCATGTGTTTGAGGACACATTTTCATGGAAAGATGAATTCCATGTGACACTTGTAACAATCCCCTCTTGAATTGTTCCATACTGAATATCTTTAGTATTTTTCAAAGTATTTACTTTGACTTAGGGCCAACATTCTCTTGGATCTATCAAGATGGATCTTGATCCCAAGAATATATGATGCCTCACCCAAGTCTTTCTTGGAGAAGCATTTTTGCAACCATTCCTTAACTCACTGTAAGACATGTACTTAATTAGTAATATGTCATCAACATATAATATTAGAAAAACGACTGCACTCCCAATAAACCTCTTATAGACACAAGGCTCACATTCATTCTTAACAAAGCCAAATTCCATTACGGCTTCATCAAAATGAATTTTCCATGACGTTGATGCTTGCTTTAATCCATAAATGGATTTCTGCAACTTGCATAACTTTTTGGAATCATTTGGAGTCTCAAACCCTTCAGGTTGTGTCATGTAGACATCTTCCTGGAGGTTCCTGTTAGGGAATGCTGTTTTGACATCCATTTTCCAAATTTCATAGTCATGGTAAGCGGAAATGGACAACAAGATTCTGATGGATTTCAGCATCACAACCTGTGAAAAGGTTTCATCATAGTCAATTCCTTGACACTGTCTAAATCCTTTTGAAACCAATCGTGCCTTGTAGGTGCTAATTTGCCCCTCCATGTCCAGTTTCTTCTTGAATACCCATTTATTACCAATAGGCTTTACATCAACTGGAGGATCTACCAAAATCTAGACTTGGTTTTGGTACATGGAATCCATTTCATAATTCATGGCTTCTTGCCACATGGAAACGTCTGTGCCTTCAACTACTTCCTTGTATGTAAGAGGATCGTCATTGTCCACCAATAATGAGTCACCATCCTTGGTGACTAGAAAACCATATCGTTCTGGTTCTCTCACCTCTCTCGTGTTTCTACGCAGTTCTTGTGTCTCTGGAATAGATTGTTCTTCCACGGGGCTTTGTGGAATCTGTTCTTGTACCAACTCTTGTGTATCTTGATCCTTGACTTCATCGAAGTCTATCTCACTCCCACTATCTCTTATGGAGATGTGATCCCTCTCAATAAATATGGTGTGTCTTTCCACTGTAACCATTTTTTCTGAGGGGTTGTATAGGTAATATCTCCTTGTTTCTTTGGGATATCCTATAAAGATACACTTTGTGCCTCGGGGTGCAAGTTTGTTACCTGAAGAGGCCTTAAAAAATTCTTCGCTACCCCACGCATGTAAATTAGATAACATAGTTTTGCGTCCACTCCATAACTCGTATAGAATACCATTTATCGATTTAGTTATTACATGGTTTAGTATGTGTGTTGTTGTTTGTAATGCATATCCCCAAAAGGATAATAGAAGGCTCGCATGACTCATCATTGATCTCACCATGTCCAAAAGGGTGTGGTTCCTCCTATCACTTACACCATTCCACTGGGGCGTGTATGGGGAGTTAGTTGAGATAGAATCACAAACTCCCGTAAGAAATAAATGTTGTCCTGATTAAGATATTCTCCTATGTCTGAGTGGAGTTTCTTAATCTTCATACCAAGCTGGTTCTCAACTTCATTCTTGTATTCTTTGAACTGATCAAAAGAATCTGACTTATATCTCATTAAGTAGATATATCCATATCTACTAAAATCATCAGTAAAAGTTATTAAGTATGAGAATCCACCCCTTGCCTCAACTGGAAATGGCCCACACACATCTGTGTGAACTAATTCTAGAATCTCTTTAGCTCTTTCACCTTTCCCAATAAATGGGGCTTTGGTAATTTTTCCTTGTAGACACGCATGACATACACCAAGTGGTTTTAGTTCGAAAGAATCTAAATACCCATCTTGATGTAGTTTTTTCAAACGTTTCTCATTGAAATGACCGAGCCGGTGATGCCAAAGTTGGGTGTGGTATGAGTCATGTGAATTGAATTTTTCATCGATTTCCATTACTTGGTTTGTGTACTCTAACACATAAAGGCCGTTATATAAATGTTCCCTACCAAAACAAATACTATCTTTATAAAAGTAGCAACATTCATTTCCAAACTTGAACATGAATCCATCAGTATCTAATCTGGATACTGAAATAATGTTTTTAGTAACATAAGGCACATAATAAAAACCCTTTAACACCAAGGTCATTCTAATTGGCAACGTGAGGTGGTAGTCTCCGACAGCTACAATAGCAAGTCTGGCTCCGTTGGCCACTCGTAGATCTACCTCCCCTCGATCAATATTCTTGAATCTACTTGTTTCCTATATTTGGATACATATGTGAGCACCAAAAGTAGTATCTAATACCAAATTAGTAGAAAAAGATAGATTGAATTAGATAACAAACGCACCAGAAGCTTCCCCTTGCTTCCTTGTCTTGGTGCAGTTTTTCTTTCAGTGGCCCTTCTTTCCACATGTGAAACAAACAACATCATGTTCCTTTTCCTCCCCATTGATCTTCCTTTTCTTGGAAGGCCATGAAGAAGATTTGGTCTTAAAGATTGTAACACCCGAGACTTTTATGTTATATAAATCATCAAAGGAATCTTTTTCTACACAACACTTGCTTGGCTTGCTTTACACGCAATCACGACCTTCCTCGATAGCTTGCGTCGTACGTAATACCGAGTTTCGCTAAACAACAATATGCTATTAAAACTAGGCGTTATGAATAGTAATAACCACTTTTTGAAATTTTATAAATTTTATTTTTCAAAATGGACTTCATTTTTGGACTCAGAATATCGAAATTAGCCTAGGGTGAAATTTTGGTATTTTTCTGAAAACTTTCAATTTTTGATGAATAGTGAAACCACTAAGTGGTAGGTTAAAAACTGAATTTTGCATAAAACTTAATTTTACCGCTTCTGTGAATGGAATTTCAAAAATCCGAGAGACACGGTTAATATCAAGGACTAAAATGTGGTTCAATGAGATGAAAATAATTTTTTGGTGAATAGTAACTTTTTACTATTTTTACCGCGGTTAATAGTAAATAGGGTAACTAAGGGTAAATATGATATTAATATTACCCTAACACATGTCCTAATTCTATTGGACAAGTGCAATTCGACCAAAAACAAACTTAGGAATAAAATATGACCATTTAGGCCCACTTGGATTAGATTAGGACATTTATTATTAATTTATTTAAAGAAGGGTTAAAATAGTTAAAATCAAAGTTTAATAAGTAAATCATTTTTAATATAGGGTTATACATAAGATAAATTCGATTGTAAATATTCATTAGAAAGCTAAAAAGATTTCCTACATGATGGTATTTTATTTGTAATTTTTAGACATCAAATAATTTAATTTATTTATGACACAAAGATGATGCAGTAATTATCTTATTAATGAAATATTGACAAAATTGATAATATAAATACCAAAATAAATGTAATTTGAGACTTTTTATGAATTCCACTAATTTTCTAGGTTACTATGATATATTAGTATTGATTTAATCAACTTGGTTCGAACATATAATTCTGTTATGACTTTGACAAAAATCATATATCAAATAGTGTCAAAATTGACACAAAATAGTTTTTAAATCAAATATTATATTATTAATTGTTATTTTATTCCTAAAAATCTAAGGTTCGGCCAAATGACTTAGATAAGGATATATATATTAATAATAAACAATTTGGGGTTCGTTTGGCATGTTATTGTAAGTGTATTAACCATATAGTGAAAGAAAACAAAAAGACATGGTAAAAGTTAAATTATTTAACTTAGAGTTAAATTTAATTGATAAGGTTAAAATAATATCCTAAACTTGTCTAAATTCTATTGGTTGATAGTATTTCGACCCATCCCCACTTTATCTTCGAAATAAGACCCTTTGGAACCATTATAAACCGATTTTGACTTTAATATAAAATAATATTTTGAGATATTCCTAAGGTGCCCCTCTCCTCCCTTATAAAAGGGCACCTCCTCCCCCTCCTCCTCACACCAATTTGAGCACTCAAGCTCGGCCAACCCCTGCCATTTTCTCCTCCCCACTTCCCTAGAATAATCCTAGAGGTCCTGGTCTTCTCCAAAGACCAATCTTAGTTCCTTAAGTGGAGGATTCAAAGAGGCGTTCCAAAGAAGAGGTAATATTCATTACCGATCTTTTCAATTTCTTTCTTCTTCAACTTCTTCTTCTTTAGTTGTTTCATGATAAAGTAATAACATCAGTATTACTTACATACTGATATGTTATTACAAATATGAAACAACCCTAATTCACCTTCTATCCATCCTACGGAAAAATGAAATCACCGCGCGTGCGTACGTACGGAATACCGTCTCCACGCCGTGGTGTAATCTATTTTCCACCATCACCTTACAAGGATGGGTATAATGGTGTAATCAGTAACTATATATGATTATTATTAAGTAATATTGATACTGAAATAATATATATATATACTCCAATACAATTCCACGATCATAGGAACGATATCATCACTCGTGCGTACGTACGGAATACCGTCTCCACGATGTGATGCGACTCGTTCTACATGATCTTCATTTCATAATGATTATATAAATGAATTGAATGAATGAATATGGTATATACTACACTAATACCATTCTGGAAATGAATTATCTATAACCTAAAGATAATAATAAGAATTTATTCGACAAAACACGCATAAGAACAAAAAGTTATAAAGACCCGAGTAACAAGTAACAATGAAATATTACTAACAAGAAACTAATAATATGACCATATATGATCTCATATCAATATGTATGATTCTGGAATAAGTCAATAACATTATTTAAACCATTATACAGGAGCTTCGGACACGAACAAAGCAAATCGGACCTAAGGTAAGGGAAATATCACAATCTCATTTTTATCCGAGATTGTTTATTCGTAAGTATTTACTGGGGTGTATTTTATCATCCACATCCATGTTCCCTCAATATGTAATATTGTTTCCATCCACTTGAAATAGTTTAAATCCAATTTTACCCTTAGGTGAGTTTTTAGTAAAGAATAAGAAAGGAATCTTTTGTCGTTTTTCCGTACGAGGTACTTTTTGACTTTTCCGACAAAAGTACGAAGAATGTTTTTTTTTAACTTGTACGGCATGAATGGATTTTTAAAACATTACTTAAAAGAAGCTTCCTTTACAAGTTTTCAAGTTTATTTTTAATCAACTTCTTTTATTTCAAAGTTGTATGACATGTTATGAAAGAAAAAATGTTTTTGAAGAAGAAAGGATATTTTCCTCAAGAATTCAATTCAAGTGTTTTATCAAAATTATTTTCCATCTAAGATAATAAAGGGTTCTGTTTCTATCCATATTTTTACATTGGTTTGACTATGTTGTGATGGAATTATGTTTATGAATTCCTTTATCATATATGAATTGATTTATGATGTCATGATGTTTCAAGAATCCCATTTTTGTTATATGTGTTATGTGATGATGTATGTTTTATGATTATGTGGCACACATAAGAAAGGATTCATTATAAGATGGGTGGGACCTATATCTCCCTCCAATGCATTGGGTAAAGATTTTATATCTCATGAGATAGACATGGCTGGAACGGAAGGTTATTTCGGTTCAGTGATACAGGACTGAAACGAGGAGTGAACTCGGTTCAGAAAGGGACTTTGTCCGCTAAGATAGTCTTGGCAATGAGTCATGACTAACAAGAAATGATTTTCCATGATTATGTGTGCATGCCACAAAGATTCATGTTTTATGTTATGATTATGGGGATCTCATTCTCACTTCTATGATTTATTCCATGTTAAGATATTATGATCTCTTTTGCAGGTTTTGATTTTCATAAAGATATGATATGATTTTTTATTTCTTTTATTTGCCCTTGCTGAGCATTTGAGCTCACCCTTTTATGTTTTCTTTTCCCCAGGTCAGGAAGATGGATATTAAGTAGAATATGCTAAAAGGGACCCTAGATATGATGAAATAAATGGGAGACACTGTAGAAGATTTATGAACCAGTTGTTTATGTTTCCCCAGTTTCTAAAGACACTATACCTATACGGTCCTTTGTGGTTTTGTCATATGTTGTAATAAGTGTGCTTCAATTTTGAAGTATTAACAATGTATGTAAAGTGTGGGTCGTTATAGTTGGTATCAGAGGAAAGGTATAGTCAACCTTTGGAAACTAGGATGTGAAATCCTTAGTAAGAACCCTAAGGATAAGTCTAAGCATAGAACACAATCTTAGAAATGGCCATGAATAACCTAGGATAAGACCATAAGCATGAAAATTTTATTTTTGAATTATGTGGTTTCCTATTATAATTAGTGTTGCTCACACTATTCTTCTTGGTTTTAGTCAATGGCTGGAACCCGAAGGAACCGTGTTAATGCGGAATGTGATGGGCAATGCAATGATTGTCCCCCTGAGCAACCAAACGATATGGGAGCTGGAATGCAAAATCTTGTAGCCATGCTCACACAACTTTCTCAAGCTATGAATCATGCAGGATTTCCAAATGAACAAAGGAGGGAGCAACATTTTGTTGAATCCTTCATGAGGCAGCGTCCACCATCTTTCAGCGGGTCTACTGATCCATTAGTTGCTGAACAATGGATTAGTACTACTGAAAAGATATTTTCAGTTCTTCAATGTTCTGAGCATGATAAAGTCATCCTAGCAGTGTATCGTTTGGAAGGAGATGCTGATCAATGGTGGAATCTTGTTAAGAATACAAGGCAAAGGGATGAAATTGAGTCTATGGAATGGGACGAGTTCAAGAACTTATTTTTCAAAAAGTACTTCCCTCGTATTCTCCGAACAAAGATGGAGAAAGAGTTCCTTGAACTGAAGCAAAGGGATGATGAATCTGTTAGTACCTATGAAGCAAATTTTACAAGACTTGCAAGGTACGCTTCTGGTATTATTATCCAACATGAGAGTAAGATCGATCGATTCTTTAGTGGCTTAAAACCAAGTCTTCGAAGGGCGTTAGCCATAAGGGACTTCAATAGCTACGAGGAAATCGTTCGATGTGCTCTCAAAGTCGAGATGGAGATTGGAGTAACCCATCAGTCACATGGGTTTGATAAGAAGAGGAAGATGGAATTCAAAGAAAAATCTAAAGAGCACAAGGAAAAGAAGATGAACTTTCCCTTATGCTCAAAGTGTGGAAAGAAACATGGAGGGAGTTGTCTTAAAGGGACAAGTAAATGTTTTAAATGTGGAAAGGAAGGTCATTGGGCATTTGAATGCCGTGATAATGGGAAGAAGATGTCTAATGATGCAAACAAAGGAAGGGATACACAGAATGAACCTGCTACACTTCAATGTTTCAAGTGCAAGGAGATGGGGCATTATGCCAATCAATGCCCAAATCCAAGGGTTGATGATGATGGTCGACGTCAACAAACTCTTAAGGCTAAAGAAAAAGGAAAGTCACATGCAATTTCTATCAGCGATGTGGAGTACGATAACGATGTGGTGAAAGGTACACTTACCATCCACTCTAAAGTAGCAAATGTTTTATTTGATTCTGGATCCACCCACTCTTTTATTTCTGAAAAATTTTCTAAGGGTATCACCGTATTACCTCAACAATTAGATGTTGAGTTAGCTGTGACAACACCTAATGGCACATCAATCGCATCAGAAGTTTATAATTCTTCTCCGATCGAAGTTTGTGGGAAAGTGCTTCCTGCAAATCTTGTGATCCTTCCTTTAGTGGAATTTGATGTGATTCTTGGCATGTATTGGCTATCTCTACATGGAGCTCATATCAATTGCCAAAGAAGGGAAGTCACATTTCATATTCCAGATCAACCTACGATCGTCTATCAATGCAAGGATGAACATAACCTTCCAGTGGAAATTTCTTCCATCTTATGGGTATTGATTCCACTAAATGAAGGTTATTTATCTCAAATAGTTGGTGAGAAACTCACGATTAAGAATATGCCCATTGTACGGGAGTTTGATGATGTCTTTCCGGAGGAATTACCGGGTCTTCCACCAAATCGTGAAGTTGAGTTTTCAATAGAACTCGTACCGGGTGCTTTGCCTATTTCAAAGACACCTTATAGAATGGCCCTAATTGAGTTGCAGGAATTGAAGAAGCAACTCCAAGAGAATCTTGATAAGGGATTCATACGCCCTAGTGCGTCACCTTGGGGAGCACCTGTTCTATTTGTTAAGAAGAAAGATGGATCAATGAGACTCTGCATTGATTATCGAGAACTTAACAAGATCACTATCAAGAACAAATATCCTCTCCCACGCATTGATGACTTATTTGACCAACTACGCGGAGCTCAATACTTTTCCAAGATTGATCTTCGTTCAGGGTATCATCAATTAAGGGTCAAAAGGGAGGATATACCAAAGACGGCTTTCCGTACAAGATATGGACACTATGAATTTATAGTGATGCCATTTGGTCTTACTAATGCCCCTGCTATCTTCATGGATCTAATGAATAGAGTCTTTAGAGACCATCTTGATCAATTTGTGGTAGTCTTTATAGACGATATTCTTGTCTATTCAAAGAGCAAGGAAGAGCATGAAGATCACTTGAGAATTATATTGAAGACCCTGAGAAAGGAGAAGCTTTATGCCAAATTTACCAAGTGTGAATTTTGGCTTCAAAAAGTTGCATTTTTGGGTCATATAATCTCAAAAGAGGGGATATCTGTGGATCCAGCAAAAACAGAGGTTATCGAAAGATGGTCAAGACCAACAACAGTAACTGAGATCCGAAGTTTTCTTGGTTTGGCTGGATATTATCGACGTTTCGTAAAAGATTTTTCACGATTATCTAATCCACTCACCAGGTTGACTCGGAAAGGAGTTAAGTTTGTCTGGACAGAGGAATGTGAAGAGAATTTCAAGGAGTTGAAAAGAAGGTTATCCAGTGCACCTGTGCTCACACTGCCTTGTAGTGGAGAAAGGTTTGTGATCTATAGTGATGCATCCAAGAAGGGATTGGGGTGTGTTCTTATGCAAAATGATATGGTGATAGCTTATGCCTCACGACAGTTGAAAATCCATGAGCAAAATTACCCAACACATGATTTGGAGTTGGCTGCGGTAATCTTTTCATTAAAGATTTGGAGGCATTACCTTTATGGTGAAAGGTGTGATATTTATACTGATCATAAAAGTTTAAAGTATATTTTCACACAAAAGGAGATGAATATGCGCCAAAGAAGATGGTTGGAGCTGATTAAGGATTATGACTGCTCAATCCATTACCACCCTGGGAAAGCAAACAAGGTGGCAGATGCATTAAGTCGACAAGACCATGCTAGTTTATCCATGATGAGGATCACAAAAGATCCAATATTTATGGATTTACAAAGGATGGATCTTAGAATTATAATGGAAGGGGAAAAATCTTATCTTTCTCAAATGAATGTTCAACCATCTATACATGTGAAGATTAAAGAGGCACAGAAAGAAGATGTCGAGTTACAAAAGAAGGTGAGAAATGTTCCTGAATTCAACCTTGATTGTGATGGGATAATAAAGTTCAGGAATCGGGTTTGTGTTCCTCCCATCCCCGAATTAAAGAAAGAGCTGTTGGATGAGGCTCATAGTTCTTCATTCTCTATTCATCCTGGAAGCACGAAGATGTATAGGGACCTGAAAGAGTACTTCTGGTGGGATGGCATGAAAAGAGATGTTGCTGAATATGTCTCTCGATGCTTGGTTTGTCAACAAGTTAAAGCTGAGAGACAGAAGTCTAAGGGGATGTTACAACCATTACCCATACCCGAATGGAAATGGGAAAACATCACTATGGACTTTGTCACAGGACTTCCTAAAACATCCAAAGGCAATAATGCTATCTGGGTCATAGTTGATCGTCTTACAAAGTCTGCACACTTCATTGCTATTAGAGAGGGTTTCTCTCTAGATCAGCTTGCCAGGATATATGTAAAGGAAGTGGTAAGATTGCATGGAGTACCACTTTCTATTATATCTGATCGAGATCCGAGATTTACCTCGAAGTTCTGGCGAAGTCTTCAGCATACTCTGGATACAGAGTTGAGTTTCAGCACTGCTTATCATCCCCAGACAGACGGTCAGTCTGAGAGAACAATTCAAACCCTAGAAGATATGTTGAGAGCTTGCTCTATGGATTTCAAAGGAGGTTGGGATCAACACCTACCTTTGGTGGAATTTTCTTATAATAATAGCTTTCACTCCAGTATTCAGATGGCTCCTTATGAAGCTCTCTATGGAAAGAAATGCAGGACTCCAACTTGCTGGGATGAAGTTGGGGAAAGAAAGCTATTAGGACCTGATCTCGTTGATGAAATGGCAGAAAAGGTCAGATCTATTCAACAACACATAAGAGCAGCTCAGAGTCGACAGAAAAGTTATGCCGACAACCGAAGAAAAGACCTAGAGTTTGAAGTGGGTGATAAAGTGTTCTTACGAATATCTCCCTGGAAGAGGGTTATGAGATTTGGAAAGAAGGGGAAGTTGAGCCCTAGATATATCGGTCCTTTTGAAATACTGGATCGTGTTGGGAAGGTAGCTTACCGATTGGCGCTTCCACCGAATCTCTCTCAAGTTCACGATGTGTTCCACGTATCTCTCCTGAGAAAGTACATACCAGATCCTTCACATGTACTCAGCTCAGAAGTTGTACCGCTGGAGCAAGATCTTTCTTATGAAGAACAGCCGATAGAGATTCTGGATCGTAGCGAAAAAGTCCTACGAAACAAGACCACTCGCTTGGTGAAAGTTTTATGGAGGAACCACCAACTTGAAGAAGCTACATGGGAGCTTGAGGATATGATGAGGGAGAAGTATCCTCATTTGTTTGTTACAAAGTGACGAATTTCGAGGGCGAAATTCTTTTTAAGGGGGGTAGAATGTAACACCCGAGACTTTTATGTTATATAAATCATCAAAGGAATCTTTTTCTACACAACACTTGCTTGGCTTGCTTTACACGCAATCGCGACCTTCCTCGATAGCTTGCGTCGTACGTAATACCGAGTTTCGCTAAACAACAATATGCTATTAAAACTAGCCGTTATGAATAGTAATAACCACTTTTTGAAATTTTATAAATTTTATTTTTCAAAATGGACTTCATTTTTGGACTCAGAATATCGAAATTAGCCTAGGGTGAAATTTTGGTATTTTTCTGAAAACATTCAATTTTTGATGAATAGTGAAACCACTAAGTGGTAGGTTAAAAACTGAATTTTGCATAAAACTTAATTTTACCGCTTCTGTGAATGGAATTTCAAAAATCCGAGAGACACGGTTAATATCAAGGACTAAAATGTGGTTCAATGAGATGAAAATAATTTTTTGGTGAATAGTAACTTTTTACTATTTTTACCGCGGTTAATAGTAAATAGGGTAACTAAGGGTAAATATGATATTAATATTACCCTAACACATGTCCTAATTCTATTGGACAAGTGTAATTCGACCAAAAACAAACTTAGGAATAAAATATGACCATTTAGGCCCACTTGGATTAGATTAGGACATTTATTATTAATTTATTTAAAGAAGGGTTAAAATAGTTAAAATCAAAGTTTAATAAGTAAATCATTTTTAATATAGGGTCATACATAAGATAAATTCGATTGTAAATATTCATTAGAAAGCTAAAAAGATTTCCTACATGATGGTATTTTATTTGTAATTTTTAGACATCAAATAATTTAATTTATTTATGACACAAAGATGATGCAGTAATTATCTTATTAATGAAATATTGACAAAATTGATAATATAAATACCAAAATAAATGTAATTTGAGACTTTTTATGAATTCCACTAATTTTCTAGGTTACTATGATATATTAGTATTGATTTAATCAACTTGGTTCGAACATATAATTCTGTTATGACTTTGAAAAAAATCATATATCAAATAGTGTCAAAATTGACACAAAATAGTTTTTAAATCAAATATTATATTATTAATTGTTATTTTATTCCTAAAAATCTAAAGTTCGGCCAAATGACTTAGATAAGGATATATATATTAATAATAAACAATTTGTGGTTCGTTTGGCATGTTATTGTAAGTGTATTAACCATATAGTGAAAGAAAACAAAAAGACATGGTAAAAGTTAAATTACTTAACTTAGAGTTAAATTTAATTGATAAGGTTAAAATAATATCCTAAACTTGTCTAAATTCTATTGGTTGATAGTATTTCGACCCATCCCCACTTTATCTTCGAAATAAGACCCTTTTGAACCATTATAAACCGATTTTGACTTTAATATAAAATAATATTTTGAGATATTCCTAAGGTGCCCCTCTCCTCCCTTATAAAAGGGCACCTCCTCCCCCTCCTCCTCACACCAATTTGAGCACTCAAGCTCGGCCAACCCCTGCCATTTTCTCCTCCCCACTTCCCTAGAATAATCCTAGAGGTCCTGGTCTTCTCCAAAGACCAATCTTAGTTCCTTAAGTGGAGGATTCAAAGAGGCGTTCCAAAGAAGAGGTAATATTCATTACCGATCTTTTCAATTTCTTTCTTCTTCAACTTCTTCTTCTTTAGTTGTTTCATGATAAAGTAATAACATCAGTATTACTTACATACTGATATGTTATTATAAATGTGAAACAACCCTAATTCACCTTCTATCCATCCTACGGAAAAATGAAATCACCGCGCGTGCGTACGTACGGAATACCGTCTCCACGCCGTGGTGTAATCTATTTTCCACCATCACCTTACAAGGATGGGTATAATGGTGTAATCAGTAACTATATATGATTATTATTAAGTAATATTGATACTGAAATAATATATATATATACTCCAATACAATTCCACGATCATAGGAACGATATCATCACTCGTGCGTACGTACGGAATACCGTCTCCACGATGTGATGCGACTCGTTCTACATGATCTTCATTTCATAATGATTATATAAATGAATTGAATGAATGAATATGGTATATACTACACTAATACCATTCTGGAAATGAATTATCTATAACCTAAAGATAATAATAAGAATTTATTCGACAAAACACGCATAAGAACAAAAAGTTATAAAGACCCGAGTAACAAGTAACAATGAAATATTACTAACAAGAAGCTAATAATATGACCATATATGATCTCATATCAATATGTATGATTCTGGAATAAGTCAATAACATTATTTAAACCATTATACAGGAGCTTCGGACACGAACAAAGCAAATCGGACCTAAGGTAAGGGAAATATCACAATCTCATTTTTATCCGAGATTGTTTATTCATAAGTATTTACTGGGGTGTATTTTATCATCCACATCCATGTTCCCTCAATATGTAATATTGTTTCCATCCACTTGAAATAGTTTAAATCCAATTTTACCCTTAGGTGAGTTTTTAGTAAAGAATATGAAAGGAATCTTTTGTCGTTTTTCCGTACGAGGTACTTTTTGACTTTTCCGACAAAAGTACGAAGAATGTTTTTTTTTAACTTGTACGGCATGAATGGATTTTTAAAACATTACTTAAAAGAAGCTTCCTTTACAAGTTTTCAAGTTTATTTTTAATCAACTTCTTTTATTTCAAAGTTGTATGACATGTTATGAAAGAAAAAATGTTTTTGAAGAAGAAAGGATATTTTCCTCAAGAATTCAATTCAAGTGTTTTATCAAAATTATTTTCCATCTAAGATAATAAAGGGTTCTGTTTCTATCCATATTTTTACATTGGTTTGACTATGTTGTGATGGAATTATGTTTATGAATTCCTTTATCATATATGAATTGATTTATGATGTCATGATGTTTCAAGAATCCCATTTTTGTTATATGTGTTATGCGATGATGTATGTTTTATGATTATGTGGCACACATAAGAAAGGATTCATTATAAGATGGGTGGGACCTATATCTCCCTCCAATGCATTGGGTAAAGATTTTATATCTCATGAGATAGACATGGCTGGAACGGAAGGTTATTTCGGTTCAGTGATACAGGACTGAAACGAGGAGTGAACTCGGTTCAGAAAGGGACTTTGTCCACTAAGATAGTCTTGGCAATGAGTCATGACTAACAAGAAATGATTTTCCATGATTATGTGTGCATGCCACAAAGATTCATGTTTTATGTTATGATTATGGGGATCTCATTCTCACTTCTATGATTTATTCCATGTTAAGATATTATGATCTCTTTTGCAGGTTTTGATTTTCATAAATATATGATATGATTTTTTATTTATTTTATTTGCCCTTGATGAGCATTTGAGCTCACCCTTTTATGTTTTCTTTTCCCCAGGTCAGGAAGATGGATATTAAGTAGAATATGCTAAAAGGGACCCTAGATATGATGAAATAAATGGGAGACACTGTAGAAGATTTATGAACCAGTTGTTTATGTTTCCCCAGTTTCTAAAGACACTATACCTATACGGTCCTTTGTGGTTTTGTCATATGTTGTAATAAGTGTGCTTCAATTTTGAAGTATTAACAATGTATGTAAAGTATGGGTCGTTATAAAGATCATCGCCTTCCCTTTCCTTTTTTTCACCATGAGGACAAAAGGCTTTTCATGCTTCATGTCATTGTCCACTTGGAGAATAAGGATAAGAAGATCAGACAGAGACTTCTCAATGTTGTTCATGTTGAATTTCACACCAATGTTTGAGAAGATCTAGGGAAGTGATGAGAGAATGAGATCAGTACCCAGTTCTTCAGGGAGTGTAAACCCTAGAACCTACAAGCACTCAATGTAGCCAATGAGCATGACTACATGAGGCCCGGCTGGAGCACCCTCTCCAAGATTGCTCGGAAATAGAGCCTTGGAGATCTCAAACATTTCCTATCTTGCTCTTTCCTGGTATAGACCACAGAGGTGCTTGAGCATGCTATAGGAATCCGTGTCTTCATGAGACTTCATTAGCTCAATAGACATTGATGTTAGCATCAAACATTGAATGTCGAGAGCGTCGTTCAAATGTTGATTCAAGAACAGGAAATCATCATCACTCGCCCATGGGGAATTAGAATCAAGAAGTGAGGACTCCATCACATAAAACTTTTGTTCATGGCGTAGGATAACCTGAAGGTGCCTAAACCATTCCTGAAAGTTACTGTCGGTGAGGATATTTTCTTTATCCAGTATTGATCACAGAGAAAATGTGGTTGATGAGTTTGTCATTTCTATTCTACAAATTAAAAGAGAAGATTTATTAGTACATCCTTGATTACATTTTTATGAGAAATAATAAATAAATAAATTAATTCTCCCACTATTTTATCAAGTCCCAATGGCCCTCACTATTGGTCTCAGAATGTTCAGTTTATTTGACATTCTATTGGAAAGGATCCATATTTCCCTTCACATAACCCCAAAAGGGTTGGTAAAGCTATTTGAAGGTATTTAGTTAGGCAGGTCTTTGCCAACTGTGAGCTTACAGTTCCTTGATTTGTTGAGTGGACTCCCCAATCCTGAAATCCTGACTTGGATTTCCTCAACTCTTGCCTCCAATATTACACCAAGTCTAGAAATTGCTACTTCTCTTGATGTAATATGGTTAAGTAAACCCAGAACCTTTCATAAGGGATTCCTTTATAAAAGTAAGTGTCCCAACAAGGATTGGTCAAACACACAGTTTTATTGAGCCTTTCCCTTAATTAGGTAACAGAAGGCTTGGTCTGACTTAATATGGTATTGAGGTATTTCAGTCCTTTATGCATAGTTTCGTATTATCACATGCTTATTAATATTAAGTGATGATTTCTTAAGTGATTACCCATGTTCTGATAATGTTTACGCATAGTCCGGTTTTTATTTTATTCTATCTTTCCATGATTGTTCATTTTATTAATTATGTGATCGCGAAAACACATTCATAATAAGAAAACCATGCAATCAGACAGAAATAAAATAAGATGTCCTGATCATGAGCATCTATACAGTTATCTTATCTAGCAGTTTGATAAGTTAACACTGACCTATGGAAAAACACCTTGAAATTGGTGGTTCATGTTTTGCAGCTCCCACTTGTCCACCGTTGTATCTTATTGCGTCAGTTTCACCTCGTCTTCGAGATTTGAACCATCTCCTTTGGCTAGGGAAATCCTCCATTACATGGGTTTTCATTAATGAAATCATGGGCACGCAGGCCCTACATTTTATTGGAAGAAGGCTCGCAGGCCAAAAAAATTTAATTAAATTAATTTAAATGAAACCATACACATACAAAGGGTCTTTGTTCTAGCTCATGATCATCCATAGCATGCAACGACATTTACGCAAATTTAGAATTCAAATTCTTTTAATCTTTCATTCATTTAAGATAAGTCGCGCTCGAATTCAATTAATTATGATATTATAATTAATCAATTCTTTATCTTAAATTAATTTATGAATTTCTTTGAGATTCTTCTCATCCATATTCCTTGTACAGGTCATTGTACATTGGAGGAAACCTTGGGAAATTATATTTCTGGAAAGTACACGACCTGTAGTTTATAATTACACAGCGTGTATTTCTTTTCACATTTATCCAAAGTGAATGTCGGGGGCTTTGGCATGTTCTCTCTACTTTGAAAATTTTGGAGTACATGGTGTGTAGATGAATCATACACAACCTGTACTTCTTTTTTATGTGGTAACTGGACTAGGGATCCCGTGTACGCGGTATGTGGCTTATCCTTGTACACAGTTGCACCTGGGCCGGAATGGACTACACAACGTGTTTCTCCAACATACATGTCATGTATTCTGGTCCTACACTCCATACAATTTTGGTCAACGCGACGTGATTAATACTTGGGCATATTCAATTCACACAGCATGGTTTAGCGGACCAGTGCCGGTTCATTGAACCTATGTACACGGCGTGTAGTTTTAATTACATGTCCTATAATCCCATTTTGTACAGACAGAAAGAGTGGCTCCTCTAGATGAGTTACTTGTTTTTATTTTAATAAAAATTAAATTTAAAAGGCCGTTTCTGTTATATGAATCAAGAAACGAAGGAGGAAGAATAGATCTCGTTTATTCAGATTAATATATTGATAAATTTCGAATTGAATCAAATATGAATCAGTAAATTATCATCTACAATTAAATAACTATAATAAACGTTGTAACCTCACTCTGAAACCATTTGAAGGTTCCGGGCATAGCAGAAGTGCGTGGGTGGATGTTCCCACTTGGATTTTTTTTTATTAACAATGATTAAATAGGGATCAATACGACGATAAATGCCAGTCTCCACGGATCGAATAAGAGAAATGGACAAAGAAACAGAATTTCCTAAAACAACAAAGTAGGATCTTTACAGGTTGATTATAATTAATTTATTCAATTGAAAGGAAATATATTTTGAGTGTTCTTTATTCATTGATGTTCTTGATCACGTTCTGATGTGATTCGTCATTGCATCACAGAAGCCAAGTGTAGACTTCCTCTAGCGGCGATCCACACGTGTAACTCGTATCTCGAGACATCGCCAAAGGAGTCTCCTAGTTCTAGCGTGGAAAAACCATTTCTTGTTTTGTCCACCTTAGATCGTGTTGATCTGATGGAAGAGGATCTCTCTCCATATTGAGAGAGTTATTGGAGGAAGAGGTTCTTTTGGCCTTGAAATAATTCTACAGAGTTGTTGTGAACAACGATTCTCTTGTGTGTAGGAAAATAGTTGGGGTTGTGAGGATATTTATAATCAGCCTTGAGGTTGTAGAGTTATGACAATAAATAAACGCGTTACGCATTTTATTTATTTCATTAACTCTTATTTAAAACCCCATGTCTAATAATTAATTCATTGACATGCACCCACACTGATTATAATAAATATCATTTAAAACAATATTATATCGTCAAAATCCCACTGGAAAAACTACACTGTGTGTATTAATAAATACACCGCGTGTACTTGTTTTTCATTGAAAACTACACGGTGTGAACATTAAATGTACACAACGTGTATATCTTTTTTTCATTTATTCATTTATTTTCCATAAAGAAAACTACACAGCATGTAATAATTAATAAATGGTGTGTACTTGTTTTCCATGAGAAACTACACGATGTGTAATCATTAATGCATGGCGTGTATATCTTGTTTTTCCTTACCTTCTTCTTGCAATTATTAAAACGATCTAGGCTTCCTTGAATAATTATTAAACCACATATGGGAATGTTCTTTATTCTACTTGAGATACTTGAATACACTTAGTGTGTGACCCTCTATGCCACTTTCTCATTGTCATTAGGCGGGCTTGCCTAAAGTCCAAGATTACTGTCTAGCAATGGGTCAAGGCACCCTAGAGAAATAATTTGATGCTGCATTGACGTATCACCTCATAAGATTGCTTACTGTGTAATTTAATCCCTTTGAATCAATATCTCATCAAGCAGGTTTCATGGCAGTGTCATAAACCTATATGCTTGATCCTTCGTTCTTTGAATACCTGAAATAAACTCATCGTTTACACCATGGCCAGGGAATTTCTTGTAACAGTTCTATTTCAATCAAAGGGCCGAGATGTCAACTTCCATAAATGAAAGGGAAAAATACTTCCTCGACTTATCCATTTACAACATGTCACTCATGACGCACCCAACATACCCTACTTCCCGCCAACTATCTGCCTGACGGTTTTCGACAGTAAATCTAAGTGCGCGAGTCATGACATGAGTTAATGATAATCTTCTAGTCTAAGGACCATTACACACGCTCGCAGATAGTAATATCTGATGACACCAAGACATGCAGAATTACTAATGGCAGGTCTGTTCTCATAATCTTCTATCTTGGAGATTACCATGTGCGAACTCCATGAGAGAGAGTCTTGTCTTCTAATGAGTACTCACACATGACAGTCTGTATACTATGTGTCCTATCATAGTATGTCATCCAACCGCAGAACATTATTTAAGAATATTATTATAGCATTTCAAGGTTCTCATCATAGCAGGGATCTTCCATGACCTTGTTAATGCAACATATATTCTAGGAAATTATTATATTATAGTCATGTAGAACAATGAACAATATATAATAAGTTAACATTCATGTAATCAAAGTAAAAAAACAGTTGGTTCTCAGGACACCAACCCTTAAACTGGTGGTATTTGAGCGAGTATCATAATTATTTATAATTATTTAAAGTTCATTGATAAATTAATGCATTTTTATTTAGTTTTATATTCCAGTTTAATCATTTTTAAATCTGAATTGTGATATCTATATTTTCTTCATCATTTATCATAAATATAATCAAGTCAATTAATTTTATGAATGAATTAAATTTAAATGTATCATCTATAGGTTCCAAGGAATCTTGTTGGATTAATAAAGAGTACACACTGTGTAACCCAGAGGTACATGTTGTGTACTAGTGTTTAATGCACCAAAAATTAATTCATTATTATTTCAAGGTGTGTGTATTTATTACACACATTGCATTTAATTATACATCTTGTGTTGACTAGGCCAACCTAGTGTGTAGTCAGCAAGAGTACACCTGGTGTAACTGATGTACATAGTGTGTAGTCCTTTAGTCATAGATAGGACATGTATCTTCTAACACAACCTACGTTAATGGTGACCATGTAACTCAGATACCAAATGATGTGTTCCCCATATACCTAACTTTAATTACAATAATATTCCTAGGCACAATTACATGCATATTCTGTTGGCGCATGCCTTGTATAGATAGAGAGAAAAGTACAAGTCATGTAGGTAGATTGTACATGTTGTGTAATTATACAAAATTGAATAGAATTAAAATTAATTTATTATTCATTGAAAATATTATGAACATGTTATTGTGTGTGGCCATTAAATTTTTAGGACACACCATATGATGAGTTTTAAAATATATAAATGTTTAAATAATTTTTGAATAATGTTCGGATCTACATATCATGAATGAGTCATATTATGGTTATTTATTTATGTTCAATGAAGCATAACATGGGATATATAGATCATGTAATCTAAGTAATCATTAATTTTATAGTACACTTCATTAAAGTATGTGATAATTCTTGTATACCTCATATTTTAAGAGTAAATAGTATATGAGTAAAATAAATGTTTTGTAGTTCATAGGGGTACTGACCATGTTGCCTTCGTGGTACATTTATGTACGCCTTTAATTTTAAATAAATAAATTTAATTTTTCAAAAATTATGATGGAAGAAAATTTCATGTTAACTGAGAGGATAATTTAGATAAAATTATTGATTAATTAAATAAGATAACGAATTGATTCAAGAATTATTTATATTAAACAAGATATATTAATACTGAATTTTGATTTTATTAAATGAATAATTAGTTTTTGTTAAATGATCATGAGCTTAGAACATATTTTTTATGTGATTGATTTATTTTAATTTATTATTAAATTAAATTTTTTTCCGTCATTCCATCTCTCCTATATTTATGTAATGGACTATGTACCCACGGTTTTTATTATGTAAACCCATTCCCCTGAATATAATGTGAGTGAAATCATAAGTAATGGATGGTACTACCATGTTATTAGAGTCATTTCATGTTGGGATATGAGGTGAAAACAATCCATGAGAGATACATAGGTAGACATAAGGAAATTTTTAACATTACCCATAAATGATTCAAGATGTTTTCACCGTTTAATTTTAGTTTATCATACAATCGATAAACAAAACATTAGTAAAAGTTCATGATCATAACACTATAATATTTAATTTATATAATTTTTTTTGATTTTTTCATTATGAATGTCTTGTCGCGATCACATTAAATAATGAATTAAAAATCCTGAAAAACAAAACTAAAAATAAATATTCTTGTTTGTAAAAATTATCTTTGACATGGTTAATCAATTAAGTTAATAAACCTAAGATTAACATAAACATAATAAAGATAATAATTGGAAACTTTTGGATAAATATAAAATATCACAATTATATGTTATGTTAGAATAGTATTCCACTACATCAGTTATAATCTTACCATAGTTTAGATTTATTAAGCAACAAAGGTTGGGGTTATTTCATTTAATGGGAAATTATAACTTGATGTTTTGGAAGGACATAACATAGTTACATCATAGGCTGAATACCAAAAAACAATGTGTTTAACTAATAGGTAATGGTTTGGTAAATATAATTTAAGGATTTAAGGATCGAGGATTCCACTCAATATATCAAGGAACTACGTGTTAATGAAGTTGGCATCTAGAATGCCTACCTAAAACCCTTAAAATGTCTTTTCCAGACCAAATTTGGGGTGATAAGAAGGGGGATATGGGTCCTTTCCACTAAAATTTCCAAGAAATAGGATATTTCCATGACAATGTAAAGGGTTATTAGGTTTCTATAAAATATTGGAAGATTAATAAATATAATATTTATTTATTACTATAATTTTTTCAGATAATGTACTAAAAGTAAGGTTAACTTATTTGTAGAAATAGGAATAAAAATGACTAAAAACAAATAAATGTGACCTATAATTGATAATTATAAGCTTATCACCAACAAAAATTATAAATAATGGAAAAGGAACTTATGCATTATCCAACATCATGAAAGTAAATTTCAAGTGATCGAAGAACATATTCTTATTATGCTCGGTAATGAAGATAGTGAGGAATAGTTTTCTCTTTATGAAAACAAATTTGAACAATTCTACAGATGTTCAGTGTTTCATGCTAACATTCCTGACCAATGAGCTTTTGAAGCATTATGAGGACATGGATGCATATAACCTGACGTTTCACCTTTAGGATCTCTATCAAGGTAAGGAATGAAAAGGTAAATACGAGATCTCTGATTCTATATTTATAACTAATCATGGAGAGTTAATGCCACATAGGCCTCATGTAGTCTAGATTATTTGATAAATTGAATTCTTATACGTATTGGGGATTACCGAGATGATTTTTTTATAGGTATCATACTTTACTCAGTACCCAAGACCTTATCTAGTTTTATTTTCAATTATAATATGATAAATAATGAGAAGAGTATTTTAGAAATTATTACTTTGATGGGAAAAGTAGATAAGTACATGAGGAAAGATTACCCCACAGTGTTTATAGTGAATAAGTATAGGAAGAACAAGGATAAGGGGACCAACACTCATAAGAATTAAAAATCTCATGAACACCATCCTCCTATGATTAGGAATATCTAGAATCATGGAAATGAAATGGATGTAGTGTGTTTTTCATGTGGAAAGCAAGGCCACTGAAAGAGGAACTACACCCAAAGGAAAGGGGGAGATAAAGGTTCATTCACTATTGAGTGTAATCTTTAAATATACACAATGGGTATTAGATATTTCTTATGGTACTCACACATATATAAAATTTTAGGAACCAAGTATATTATGAAGTATTGCTAGTGGAGAGGTAGATTTTAAAGCCACTAGTGTGAGGTTGTTTTCTATAGCCATTGGTGACTTCCAACATTCATCGCCAATGAGAATGCTATTACTTTTAAGGGACTTTTATTATGTACCAATTGTTACCTAAAACATAATTTATATGTTATACTTAGATACATATGGTTTTATTTTCGTGTTGTCTAATAAATCATGTTTCTTTTATAAAGAAAATATATGTTATGGAATAAAACATTTAATTAGTGGTCTTATGTATTCAATTAAAAAAATAAAGTATTCGAAATTGATAAAAAATCAGGTTCTCATGGCTCATATAACACCCAAATATGGAATCACTCTCTTGGTTATTTAAAAAAGAAGGACTTGATAAATATCTATCAACATGGTTACATAAGATAAACTGATCTAATCACACATGAAATATTCTATTAATGTTGACAATGAAAAATTACCAAACCTCTATTTAGTGGATAGAATGAAACGGCCACAGAGATTCTAGGATTGGTATACACTGAAATGTGTAGACCATTTACAGTAGAATCTAAAGGTGGATATTTACATAATAAATTTTATTGATTACGTGAGTAGATATGGATATATATATATTGATTTATAAGTCTATTCCCTTTGATAAATCCATCGAATTAAATAATGAATAATAGTATCAACTTGGAATGAAGATAAAGAAGCTTTTATCAGATCGAGGTGGAACATATCTTAACCATGTGTTCATTGACATTACTTAGGATTTTGGGAATCTATCTCAACTCACTCCACCATACACAATATAGTGTAATAGTGTTCGTGAAAGGAGGTACCATACATTGTTAGATATGGTAAGCTCAATGATGATTTATGCATATATTCCATTATCCTTTTGTGGATATTTATTACAAACTATGGAATACACACTAAACTTGGTGTCAAATAAAGGGTAAAATTGAATTCCCTTTATGTGATGGGTTGGGAAGAAAATCATTTTGTTGTTTACATGTGTATGGGGTTGCGATGAATTTTTATGTATTTATCCAGAAAATAACTAGAACTCTAAGGCACAAAGTGTATCATTATTGGGTATCACAAAGAAACCATGGGATAATAACTATACACACAATCAGAAAATAATGTTTCTATTTAAAGAATAGTTTTCTTTCTTTAGAGGGATCACATTTTCAAAAACGTTAGTGCGAGAGAGAATGAATTTGATGAATATGATTATCAAGATTTACAAGATTTCATACAGGAATAGATTCCATAGGTCTTCGTAGAAGAAGTAGTACCTAAAACTCAGGTACTATATAGGATAACAAGATAGGTAAAATAATGAGATAGATATGGTATTCTATCCACTAAATATGTGGACTCATTATTGTTTGAAAATGATGAACCCATCTCACACAAAGAGAAAGTAGAGAACATAGAAGCTGTAAGATGGAAAAAGCCCATGAATTATGTTATGGATTCCTTGTATCAAGACCATTTTTGGGTTCTGGTCAATTTTCTAGTTAATGTAAATCTTATAGGGTGAAAATGAGTATTCAAGAGAAAAGTAGACATCAAATGTAAATTAAATACCTATAAAGCAAAGCTAGTGGATAAAGGGTTTTAACAATGATAAAGAATTGAATAAAATTAAAAAAATTCACCAGTTTGTATGTTTAAAAACAATGTAATTATAATTTATCTAGAAGATTATAATGACTATGAAATTTGAAATATGGATGTAAAAATTGATTTCCATAATAGGAACCTTCAATAATATGTCTACATGACACAACCGAAAGGGTTTTCAATTTAATGTGATTCAATAAAGATTTGAATGTTATAGAGATCCATTTATGGATTTAAGCAGGCATCTTAGTCATGGACCACTCGATTTTATAAAGATATAAAATAATAGGGTTTCATGAAGAATGAATTTGATAGATGTGTTTACAATAGGTTTGTGGAAATGAATTCATTATCCTTTTTGTATATGTTGATTACATATTACATATTAGAAATGACATACTAGTATTATAGTCTATTAAATATTATTTACAAAAGTGTTTCTCCATGAAGTATTTTGGTAAAATGAACTAATATTCCATGGATAAATATCATTCATGATTGATCCAAAAGGGTTTCGTGGACTAAGTTAAAGTATATACAGTTATCATATACTAAATAGAATTAGAATGTAACAATACAATAGAGTATTGGTTCTAGTGTCACATGATATAAATATTTTTAAGAAAATTTGACCTAGAAAATAATAAGAGGAAAAGATAATGAGTAAGATAAAATACTGTTTAGAAATAGGTTAAAACATGTGTTCCATTTCATTTACTAAAGTTGGTGTTTCTTATACATTGATAACGATAGGCATATATCAATAAGATATAATAGAAAAACATGATTATACTGTTAAAACTATCCTAAAGTATCTGAGAATAAATATGGACATGTTTATAGTATATAGATTATATGATGATATTGTCATCAGTAGTTATAATAATTGTAGTTTTCAAACAGATCAGAATGATCTAATGTCACAGTCAGGATATATTTACTGTCTCAATGGTGGAGTTGTGATTAGAAAATGTTCAAAGAATCCATTTGTGGCTAATTATATAATAGATTCTGATTATATAGTGTTATTTAATGTATCTATGTAATCCTCTTAGATACTAAATTTTTACTGAATAATGACATGGTACCTTTCAATAAATACCCGATCACATTGTATTGTGTTTATACTACAACAATGAATCTGAAAAAATATCCAAGATTACACCAACAAATAAAGCACATACTCCGAAAGTATCACCCATAGGGGAATTTTTTATAAATGGGTTGAAGTTTCAGTAATAAGAGTTTCAAAAGAAGAAAACATGTTGGACCCATCGACTAAAGGTATATATCAAGAGAATCATGAGTATCATGTGAGAACCAGCGAACTAAAGGTTCTTAGCAGCTAGAATTATCGCATGTTGGAGTCTGTGGGAGTTGGTTCACTAGAACTATGTTTTATATACATTATGATAACCTGTATTAATTATTTGGACTACTTATAAACTTCCTGATTATTTTTATTCGCAACATATAATGTGATAATGTTATATGAGTAGCTGTCACACAAAAAGGTCAAGGCAGTTCCCTGTTATGATGAGAAATAGAAGTGGAACAATTATATTATTTAATATATGGTATATAGCCAGTTGAAATCATTTTTAGGAAAAAAAATTATACAAGATATTATGGGTATAGACTCATTGGACTTTTAGGAACTTCTCATGGTGTACGCCCTTGAAAATATCCCGTGTAGGATATTTTTAGAATGATACCCCCAGTTGTAAATCCAAATTTATATGTGTCATTGGATATTCCTATCTACAGACATGTGTATTGATCCTTATAGTTTAATAATATTTTTAATGAATATTATAAGGAAATCACTGTGATGTATTGATGAAGATTTTGATGAAATGTGTTTTTAGTAAGGGGGGACTCATTCGGTGTGTCATGGGTACTATTACATTAATGAATAATAAAAGAAAGGATTTGTCTATTATGTTATTTAATGGAAGTTGATATCTTAGTCCCTTTTATGGAAATGATATATCCTAAATTAATCCATGATCAATGTATTCTATAGGAATGTTTTATTTTTGTAAATTCAAAGATAGCAACATCGAGCACATAGGTTGATGGCACCCGCATGAATCCTATTTGATTAGATATCATGATAAAGGGATTATATTAAATCGTAAGCATGTGTATAAGATATTTTTTCATTGTATAATTAAATTATTTCTCTATGGGTTCTTTGGAATGTTGTTAAATTATGACCTTGTACTTTAGGCTGCATTTCCTATTTCTACTAAGAAAGAGGCCAAGAAGGTCAAACACTAAGTGTTCCCATAATCCCAGTTAAGTAATAAATATTATTTATTATTAAAAATTTTGAATAAATATTATTCCTACTTGTTTTTTAATAATTATATTTGTTTTCTTGATCGTATAAATTCCATCTCCAGTTATTTGAAAGAATAATATGTGATCAAAATATTTAATAAATATTTATTTGATGTATTGTAAATATAATATTTATTTATTTATTGGTGAAGAATAAAGTGGTATTTATTTAATATATAAATTGTAATGGTGGACCAATTTTATAGGTCTAGTGAGATATAATATATATTGAATATTATTTGAATAAATAAGATTTAATTTTAATTCATGAATTTAGCGAATGTCCGGAAATAATAATAATATTTTTATTATAGACAAGTGGTTCTATAAAGATTATGTAAATATTAATTTCTCTTCTAAAATTTATTTATTTCTATACCTTGTGTTATATAAATCCAATTATTATTTTTTTCAAGGGATCAAATACATTTGTTTTGGTCTGCACAATTAATCCATAGAATCCAATCGAAGGCCTAGAGATCTCACTATCCAAGAATTCTCTAAATGATGAAGAGAGATCCCCATCCAAATTCCTCTCTTGATACTTGAGATATCAAAGATAACATTTTGGGATCGATTCTTGAGGCGATAAAAGGCAAACGAAAAAAGTGATAGTATCTTCCATGATAGCACTTGGAGATTCCTACAATGATATTTAATGATTTGGGGAACACATTTGGATCACCACTAGAGGGAATCTAACCTTGATTCCTACAACATAATGTTGAAAAGACATATATTAAATTTTAAATCCATCAATGAAGAAATAATTTCTCACAAGGTAATTTTCTAAATGATTAAATTAATTATAAATAATATGTGACAATCTAGAACTTTGGTTCTGACATTTATCTATTTTCTATATTATTAGATTCAAATTTGTTAATCATGGTGTTTATAATCTGATAAATATTAGATTGATCAATGATCATGAAAAAAATCATTATTGGGAATGACCCATCACACATGTTCTTTGCACCCTGAATCATCAATAATCACTACTTTTTATTTTTCTGTGGTGTATATAATATCCCTTTGACATTTTATATCATTAATATCATTATATTTAATATATTTAAAGTTGAAATTGATTGTATTAATTCATGGGTAATATAATACAATAGATTCCAAAGTGGTAATGGTATTATGTTACAAAATCATTTTTTATTAAGTTTCTTTGTGATTAGGTTCCAATGATGAAATATTATATCATAAATCTCAAGAAAATTTTGAATTTTCTTCTCTTATGGTTATTTAGTTAATATAAATGTTTTCCATTCACTATACCCACTTTATGTACTAAAGATTCCAAATTTATTTTAAGGAAACCTCACTCTACTTCTCTCTTCAAACGAAAATAATATATTTTACATGCCCATGATTTATAAAAAAAATTATAAAATATTTCATATTTATCCAAGGATAGTTTAAAGAATTTTTACCCTTATTTTACATTCTAAAAAATGTTTTTAATGGATGATATTTCCTTTTTCTGACCAAGTTACTTTTTACATTTTCTAAAAATATGAAAGGAATATTTATTTTAACATTTATGAGATGAACAACATTTTATGACATTATGGAAACTCAATGGTTTTAAGATTCATTTATAAATTTTTATGGTAATATTAAATGAAATTTTATCTTTATTATATGATAAATTTTTATATTTTAAATATGTTTTTTTCAAAATGGAAAGGAAATTTTTATTAAGAAAGGTTCTAGGTTATCTTTCAAAATCATTTTCCATATAATATTACATCCATTGGTGTTATATCATATTTACTAAAGATATTATCTAATTGTAGCATCACTAAAATTTGTCTAGGTGATATATATTTTTTATGAATATATTTTATCAAGCCTTTCTTGTTTTCCATGGGTTATGTTTTGATGAAATTATGAATTTTTTATAAAACCCAATTGTTTTACATGGGTTATGCTATGATGAAATGATTATAAAATTAGTAACTTTTTTTATGGGTTATGCTATGATGAAAAGATGAAATTTTTATGAAATCGATTTTCATTCCTTTGGACATGCAATGATGAAATGGTTATGAAACCTATTTATTTTAATGGGTTCTTATATGATTAATTATTTATGAACATGTGGAACATGTTAGTATGATTTTAATTTTTTGAAGGTTTGGAACTGTATATCCATCCATTGCATTGGTTAATGATCAATGTTCTATAAGAACAAAGGGTGTAAGGGAGGTTATCCCAATCTCAAAAGACGGTAAATTTTAGGTTATTCCAAGCCCAAAATGGGGTATATGAGATGTTATACCAAGGATGAAAGAGGGAACATGGGATGTTATCCCAGGCATTATGTAGGTACACATGTCATTATACCAAGCCTAATATGTTATGAATTTCTTGGTGGGTATCATTGACATGGTTTTGTTTAATATCATGTGTATACAGATAATCTATGTCATATGTCAATGTGATTCTCTCATGAATAATTTTCATTGATTCCATTATGATTCATGTATTATGAAATACCAAGATTTATTCCCGGACTCATGTTTACGATCCATTATCTGTAGGTTATGGTTTTAAAATTTTATTCTCATGTTATAATACCCTAATACTCATGTTATTTTGATATCTCCTTTTTCTACTCTTACTGATCATATAACCTCTACCTTTATTATGTTTCATTTACCCAAGTTACAGGGAAAGTTATTATAAATGATATATCTAAGGAAGTTTATAGTTATAAAGAAATTTTTGGGAGATTATCTTGTTCAATTATGAACCAGGTGTTCATGTATCCAAGATTCAAAAGGCATTATACCTAAATAAATCGAGTGTAGATCATTATGTCATGTAATGAATATTATTATATTAAGATGTAATATCATTGTATGAAATGTGTGGTTTTCTATAGTTCGAATCACTAACCTCACCATTGTTTTATTGAATGAGGGGTTTCCTTTAGGGTGTTATCAAACACATCCTCTCTATTCTCGGTTGAGGTCTTCTAAAATGTATTTTCTATAAGAAACAAAAAAATACTCACCATGCGGGATTCCATAAAAATATTCACCAAATAAACTAAAAACCCTACATCAAGAATGTCCACAAGAAAATATAGCTTCTCCAGAAACTCTTAATGAAAATGGAGGGAAAAAATGCCATGTATTTATTACTATTCATGGTTTGACCATAAGTTTTGGATAACTATGTGCCAACCATACTGGTGTCACTAAATATTTAAGGTAAGGTCACATGGGCTATTAATAGTCACTAATAACAATGAACGATAACTACAAAGCTCCTTCAGACCTCCCTCTTTGACCCCAAAAATCAAAACATCCCCCAAAATACCCTGACACTCAATACACCAAGGAAAATACTTCTAAATTCCTTAAAACAACCCACAACTAGGCTCAAAACATCATCAGACCATGGAAACTCGAGGTATGACATGAATAAGAACTGACCATCCACTCCCACATTTCTACCTCTCTAGTCCCAATAGTTCCCTATTTAGTATACCACTAACTCTAAACAAAACTAGATCATATACAATTTCGTAATAAACCATCCTAGGTCGTATCAACCTATCACCCAAGCATGTTTTTATAAGGCTTGAAGAGTGTTCTTAATTACCAGAGTTTGAAAATAATAATTAGGAAAAACCAATAATATCTTAAGAATGGTTTCACCCACAGTTAAATAGTATGATATATCTTTAAATTGGGAAGGCCACAAATACTATCATCAGATTCAATGATATAAAAAACATCCAATGTTTTCAAAAGAGATAATAAGCATATACCATAATAAACAACCAAACACAGTATACAAAAAATGCAACAACAAGGCATATAAATGGTGTCTCATAGTCAAACCCAAAACAAAAATGAATTGGAACAAGACAAAAAAAGACCATACATGAATCAAAATGGGAACAATTATCCAAATGGCACCACATGGTCCAATCCCTATGGTACCAAATCTACTCCAAAAAATTAAGGATGATGGAAATCAATAAGTACCACCTGAGTACATGGTTCTCTTACCTTGTCTTATATCCTGGAAAAATAAATCTATATACAGATAATGTAATATGTAGGGTGTGACGAGAAAATCCTTGTAGGATACCACCATGAAAAAATTTAAGTCTTTTACCAATGAAAAAAAAATAAACAGATTTTAATAAACTATTCAAAACTAAACCACTTTGAAAACATAGAATTTTCTAGTATATTATTGAAATACCATTCATTCTAAATATCAAAGAAAATATGTTTTCCAAATCAATTTATGATATGGATAAAGTAGAAAAACTAAGACTATTTCATAACATTCCCATCATATCAATACACATACAAATATTTGAGCCAAACATCAACATTAAATAACAACATAAATTGGAATTGTAATAATACATCTCAACATAAACAATTTAACTAATCAAATGATAAATTCATATAAACCAATCTATAATGAGTAATAAGAACCTAGAGATCTAACCATCAGGCCTATCACATGATGTTAAGTAAGTATACTATCCACCTTGGTGAGTGGAAGCTCTCATTTTCCTCCCTAAGCCCAACTCTAGGAGCTCTCATGGTCTCTCAACAACCAACATAGAAGTTATCATGTTCCATTAGATAACTAAAAATGTAATATTCACTAGTATTCCCTTTGATGGAACACATAGAACCTAAAACAAATCCCTCACTAACACCCCTATAAATCCATGTTCCACTCCATGCCATCACAATCACAAAAACATGAAAATATCAAACAGGCCATATCACATGGAATCACATAAAAACCAACATGACCATTTTATCAGAAAACACTTCCCAAGGGATTTTTTTCTAAAACCATTTATGAAACCCATTTCAGTCCATAAAAAATATTCTATACATTTTTTCAAACCTTTAGTGTGAATAAAATACACACCTATTTGGAAACCCCCTTTAAACACCCAATTACTAAAAAAATCAAAGAGTGCATAAAAAATAGGATAAAAATCAAACATAAATAATTTATTTGGAAATTAAAAAAATTGAAAACCAGAAGAGATTCATTGTTTAAATGGAATCCATGTAATATCCCCATAAATAGAGAGACATACTTTAGAATCAGTTTGAACTTCACCGCCTTCCAAGATAACCACTTTGGAGAAGTTAAGGTTGGCCTCACAAACATAATTCATAGGAAAACAGACCAAAATCCCCATTAAAACCCTAGTTGTATCCATCACCACCGTCTAGGGTTAAAAATATACATGAAAATGGTGGACCAAATAGGAGGACTAGAGATGTAAGAATAATATAAGAAGAATATGACAAAACTGAATCTAAAACACTACGAAACCATGAATGAACCACCACCAAAGGAGAGGGAAGATCCACCACCAAAGGAGATGAAATTTTTATGATTGTAGTACATAATGTGTGATAAGGGGTATAATAAATTCATGTAAAAATGTTAAAATATCAATTTTATGTGACATAAATAGGGCCACATGGTTTGGATGTACAATTAGACAAACCCTTCACTAACCGTGTGGGATAAACTATCATTCCCAAACATGCAAGATGGTTATTAACACGGATATACACATTTTTACAAAACATTATTAAACTATGATAATAACACTTTTTAAATTGAAAACATCCTCTTATGGTTAACTATCTAGTTGGAAAAACTATGTACTAAAAGCGTGCCAATAGTTCACCTTATTCTACCTTCCCAAACCTCACGTTTTAGACCCTCGTCACCTGAGAGCTCTAAGAATGCACTAAAAAGAAAATAAACCTCTAAATTTGACATAAAAATGATCTAAAATCTGTTACATCATGGTGAAATTATATTTGAGAGAAGTGATTTAGAATTAAACATTTGATTAAAGAATGTATAATTATGATACTTCCCCACTAAAACCAAGCCCCATCAATGTCACTGGATAGTGTTTAGTCTTTACATTGTGGTACTTGGAAAAATATTTGGGATTTTAGAAGTCTAGATGGTTTATTCATGGGAATCCACCAACTTTTAAATGGGATTCCACTAGCATGCTGATGGGATTTCTTTATGAATGCCCAGTACAAGAAACCCATCAGTTAGCTGATGGCCCACATCGGCAATCAAGTTGGACTCATGTAGCTTTTCTAGATACATGAAATTTTCTACTCTTATAATAATCCACTCATCCACTACCTAATCTTTTTAACTATATTCTGAACCTCTTAGAAAACCCTCTAAAAATTTAAAAAAGCGGGAAATGACCAAGAAATAACTAATATAACCATGAAGTGACAAAATCAAATAAGATTAAATATTAAAACAAAATTATCCAAGGGAAAAAAATAAGAAACAATACTTGAAAGCTGGTAATAAGATGTTAAAATATCCCCACAATAAATGATTTCCTTCACTATAAATCATATCATGAAGAATCCAACACAAATAGGTGAGTTCATTACTCTTTTATCAAGGACTCATGTGTTTGATGTCTCATGTGAATCCAAAACATGTTTCAATAACACCAAATAAAAGGGTATGTAATTCTCATAGAGAGGCACTATCTATGAATGAATAATACAAATTTACTGATTGGTCACAATTAAATGAGGCACCACTTCATGATCCTCCAATATCAAGACATGGGATGGGAAAGAGAGATACTTCCATAGTTATGAAACATGACAGACCGTATGGATCGATGTTATATGAGGTTGAAAAACCAAATGTTCTTAATTTTCTGAAAACCCTCAAATGGTTCCACATTTATTAGTGTTATTTTTCTCTATTTTCCAAGATTTCAATGAACCATATTAGGTGACAGTCTCATAAATCCCTAGTCACCAACTAAGAACTCCAAGGGAATCGATTATAATCTCCGAAAGATTTATAATAACTTTGTGATGTTGACATTTTTTGACAAATGAATTATGTATTTTTCATTATCTCTTAGACTAAACTAGGATTAAAAATTGGAGATTCACCATTGTTTGAACAACAATATAGAGATCTATAGGTCTATCCATACAAGGCCTTGATAAGTGGAATCATGATGGATGACTGGTATATATTATTATAGGAAAATATGGCCATCCAAAATAGGCAATACTAATCTATTATAAACCCAATATCATAAGAAGTAAGATTATCCTAAGGAATACATTTAGTCTTTACATATGACCATTTGTGTGGGGATTGTAACTATACTTTACCTAGGATCCCATTACCTCCTTGAGGCATCTCAAAAACTTATAAGTGAACTAGGGTTACCTATTGAAAACTATAGTATCATAAATCAATCAAATATTAAGATCCCCCGAATATTCAAATTTTCTAGGTCCCTAGCTTTGTTGGTATCACAAATAGGAAAAAAATATACTGATTTGGTCAATTTATCAATCATAAACCAAATAATATTGTTTTATTAAGTTGTATATGGAAACCAATCACCAAAGTCCATCAATATATTTTCCCACTTCCATGATGAAATAAATATGGGATAATGTTTTCCTGAAGGCTATTAATGCTCAACCATAATACTCTTAATAGTATAAAAATATTACAAGTATTAGTAATGTCTCATTTTATACATATCCACAAAAATTATTTCTCATGTAATAAAAATATTTTTTGTTCATGTGTGCATGAACTGATATGAATGATGAAAATACCACATCATAACCTTCCTTATAGGTATGTGAAAAAAACTAATTCTATAATCAATGGACACCCTTATAATAAAGATAAACCTTTTTGATTGTCTCCCCACCATATAAATAGTCCCAAATGCCTCAATACACATTATGAAGTTTCTAATCCGGATGAATCAACTTCATAAGTGAGGATTCTACCAGAACACTCGATAAAATAACCTTGGTCTCATCCTCCCAGACTATTAAATGAATTCAAGAAAATAGATCAATCATATTCCATTTATCATAAGATTAATTCACGGTTTTTGATAATGGTTTCATACATAGAGAATTAATAATGAAAATACCCTTAGTAGGGGTATAAGAAATGTCAATGTGAAAGGAATTAAAGAACACTACCCATCATATGTGTCAGGGATTAAGATATTTTCTCAAGTACATAAAACTAATATTTTTTTTCATTTTAGATATAAATAATTTTTTTGAAATTTTAATTCAACCAACTCTTGATAGAATGCATCATCACTGTGAGTTGAAGATTGTGACTAGGACATTTCTTCTCACAAAGATGAATTTATAAAGAACCATTATCCACCATATGATTGATTTGCATGAAAATGAAACCAAAACCAATACCCCATGCATAAAAAAGACCACATAGCCCTACCCTACATCTAGAAGAGTCAACACTGAAAAAAATTTCAAACAATTCTTTACATAATCAGAATATGTATTACATATTGAATCATAGAATAAATTTAATCATTTCTAAGTGAGCGTAGACAATGGAGGGTCCAACATTACCAAACCCTTTAAAACCTATCTTGATTCCCTTCTAATCCTAAAAATAAAAGATTCTAAAATGTCTTTCATGGTTCCTCTCATTTCATAATATATTTCACCCAATTAGGATAAACTAAAATTCATTATTAATAAATGGTGTTTCCCATGAACATTACCTCTTTAATCCATAAGTTTCATTTGGAAGGTTTGTAATAATGTGTATGATTTATCAAGATATATATAAATGATCTCACGTTGCACACATGATCCTCCTCAACCTTGGAATTAGCCTGAGATTTCATCAAAAATACAATGAAGATAAAATTTAGGCAATGATGGAAAGTCTTATTCATTAATGCTATGAATATTACTTGAGAATTGTCTAGACCCAAAGGCATAAAAATGTTCTCATAGTAGACTTACTTGCTTCTATTTGTAGTATTAGGGTATCATACTCCTTGATCCTAATGGGGAACATATAATTGTTCTTTAACCATAAATTTATTGTTATTCTCATAGTCAACCCAATAGTGAAGGGTCCCTTCAACATTCCTAGAAATAATATTGGGAACTAACCAAGGTGAAACCCATAGTTGAATGAAACCTTTATACAACAAGTCATCCAAAAAATTCTTAACTCCTTCAGTTCAGTTGTTTTCAAATAGTAAGAGGGAATAGAATGTGGTTGGACACCTGGTACCAAGTCAATAGAAAAATCCACCTCTCTCATTAGTAGAAAACCAGAAAAGTAATATAGAAATACATCGGTAAACTCAATGAATACAGGAGGAATATTAGTCCACAAATATTCCCATTCTAATACAAAAATAAAACATGGATATAATCCTATCCACCTTTAGAAGTAGAGTTCAAAATTGAATTGACCTTGCCTCCATTTTCCTGGAAAAAAATGACACAACCTATCAATGGAATTAAAGTATACATGTCAAAGATAACATTTGATATAAGATTTATGATAAATCATAAAATCCATATTGATAATTGAATCCTATTGTTTCATATTACATACATAAAAGTCCCAATAAATGTTGATTTCCAATAAATATAAAGCACACAAGGGGAATCAGATACCTTACTCTCTCTTCATCTAGAAAGGTGTATCAATATCCATTATATATGGTATGACCATATAATAATGGTTTAGTAGTTACAAAATATTGTAATATATTATGAGATGAGAAGAACCTATATCAAATAAAGTATTCATTGGAGATGAAGAAATGGTAAGGGAACCTCTAACTATCATTGGACCCACATATTTTTTCACCAGAGGCTCATCCATTGTGTGATGTAGCTTTGTTCCTTATTCCTAGGGCTAGGACCCCTTTTCTATTATGCTTCCAGACTATTTCATATATCCACCTTTCATTATTTCTCTCATACCACTATGTGGGGTGGTAAAGTCATGGAAAAATATCTACATGTGACATTAGAATCCATAATTGATATATATATTTAGCGCATCCATGTAAGTAAGATTTGAGTGCTCAACATTGCCACACTAGAAACATGTATGTGGTACTTTCATATATAAAACTATGGAATTAGAATCATACTAATATAACCACCCAAAATTATGGTTTCCACTATAAGACTCTTCCTTCTTGCACTTCCCTTTAAAGGGACCACAAAAAATGCCACAGGGATTTGGAGGAACTCATATAAACCTAGACCTCAAAACCAAGTCATGTTTTATAGTCAAAGACTTATCTAGAACATTCTCATATTATGTGAGATTATACATGAAAACTTGAGTATAAATATATGCTAAAAGAACGACCTTAAACATCCATGCATTCAGATTCCCATTCAATACAGCATATAGGGGGAAATGATCATGCTTTGAGAAATGGTTGGCATACTGAGTCACTATCTGTTCAGCCTACTCATGTTTATTAAATTCCATTAACGTAGAAAAAATAATCAATTATCGATAGGAATAATCTATGAAAATATCTTTATGGTATTTCCACTCCAATTGTATGAGATTCCTGGTAATAACTATATAATACCACCACCTTCTTATGTGCCCTTGAAGTTTTAAGAATGTACATTTCAGCTTAACTGAATATATAATTTCCAAAAACTTAATGAGTTTCTTGGACTTATGAAACCAATACCCTTACCCTTGAGGGTCATTGTCATCCGAAAAGCCAGTTTATTTAAGAGACAAAACATTGGGGTCTGATTTCTATTATCATCACTCCAATGTAAAACATATGTACCCTAAATGTAAACATGTGTAGATACCTAACACCAATATTGAACCATTCCCACAACAAAAACTATAAGTTTTGGATCCATTAGAGGGTTTTTTATGTGAATTATTAATATATCTTTAATGGGGTATGTTTAAATATATTCATGGGGGCTTGTTAGTAGAAAACATTGGCAAATAAAAAGAAAATATACATTTAAGAGACATGAGATCATCATCTCTATCAATCAATTTTCAACAGGGAAACATAATTCTCATATCAATTATTTCAAAATATCTATATTTAGATAAAAAAATACTAAAATACAATTTTCCCTATAACCCATGGTAAATCAAGGATCATTATGATTAGATCTAGGTTGGAACTAACTCACAACCTACCCCTCATGTTATGAAAATATTGTCTTCTTTCTACCGATACATCCCAAACTGCATGCTGAAATCAAGAAAATTGGGACAAACATCATTTGACACCAATTTTTAATGAAAAAATCCTGATAAACTACCTACAAAGGAATTAAATAAATTCTAACATTGCCTAAATGGTGTTCCTAAACCCCATGGGCTAGTAACTACATCTTGAGAATAAAAATAATCCAAAGGGAATGATTTTACCGTAATATTAACTAATCAAGAAAAACTAGAGAAAAACTAATTAATAGTTGGTTTTTAAAGAACTATTAAAGTGAGAAAAAACCACAAGTAGAAAGATAAAAGCCTAAAAATATAATATCAACAAAATTTATTAGATAAAACTATGAAGTCCTCATCATTAAAATCTCAATGTAATGAGTGGATCACATGCTCCATCGGTCTCCATTAACAACCAAGCCCAAATAAAAAGAACTCCCACTAAATCTAAGGGAAAATTTTCCCTTTCCTATACGTGGAATAAGAAAATCTATGATGTCCTGATGGTAATGGTAAGGTGTAAGTAATAGGCACTGATAAGATCTCACTAAACATCTCATAAACAATTTGAAACAAATAAACCAAATTTTCTCAATTTTCAAATAAAACATGGTAGGGAAATATTTTCTTAGTTCGTATAAATATATTAGTTTACAAAATTTAAATGGATAATATATAATTTGTTTCAAAGAGAATTCCCTTAAAGTTAAGAAGATATAAATATCATCTATAAAGTAGGAATGAAAAATCATTTCTATCAAAATTGGTATGAATAAGAATTTAAATAAAAAAAATTGTATAAATAATTTATAATTCTAACACCATGGTTAAGAGAACCAGTGTTAGATCAATATATAGATTCACACACATATCTAGTAAATATGACTCTAGGTGTTCAAATAATTCATAGATCCTAGGACTAGGGGTAATAAGAGAGAATCCCAAATAATAAAAATCCAATAATCAAGATTGTTTTGTTATTGTTGTCATCATCAATATATGTGGTCTTACCACCTAATTAACTAGGATACCATGTTATTCAAGAAATAAATCAATCATACATGGTAATATATATCATTAAATTCAATATCAAATTTCTAAATCAATCATTTAAAATCATCTCTATCTTCAATTTAAAAAAAAATTATATTTTTATTCAAAAACCAACATGAAGGATTTTTTTCAAAAATAATAAATTTCATTTAAAATAATATGATTTATAATCATAAAAATTTAATTCCTTTTTACCTCATAAAATTAATTTTTAAATCAAGACCCTTTTTCAAAAAAATAATACATAATTTCTTAAAAAATAAATTGTTAGTGGGTTTAACCACACACACCATTCCATTTCTGATAATTCATCAAGAGACTCAATTTAGGATTTATAAAAAATATTGAAATCTAATTAAAATTAAACATGCATAAGTGGTTTTAATTGATATTGATTTACATAAAAAATCACATACCTCAATCTAGATAAAACACACACACACACACAAGATCAACCATTAGAGAAATGATGTAAATAATGATTGATAGATAATCCTAAAATAAAAATTCATCAAGTCGGGATTTTGATAAATCAATGGAATCAAGATTCAATACTTTCAAAGTGGTAGAGAATGTGGGAATGAAGAATCCATGATAAAACTAAGATTATACGTACTATAATAGATACAAAAATAAATTGTAACATACATCAACGAATGATATACGTTGGGAGAGAGAATCATTTCTCTATAGATCCCCAAAATATTTTAGGGCCAACTGAAAATTGAGAGTGGTAATTTAAAAATAAACCAAGGATTAAAAAATATGGAATTATGATACTGCATTATCAAAACATAGCCCCATTAGCACCGTCGTCTAATCAATATCCTCTAACAACAACATTTTGGTTCTTGTTAGAATGTAAGTCCAACTGGAAGTACCCATAGATGGTTAGTGGTCTTATATGGACTAGATAGTGGTATTCCTCTCGAAAGTCTAACTTCTATCCTCGAACTAGCAAGCTGGTGCCCCCCAATAATGTTCTTGTTGGCACCTAGTAGCATTCACACATATATTATCTTGTATAATCTCATTTTAGTCTACTATACCTATAATTAATTAGTATATCCAAAAAGTAGGATAATAAATTAATAATAAAAATAAAAACTCAAATTAAAAAATACAAAATTAGTTTTATACATAAAAGTTGGTAACATGATGATATATATTATAGTAAATACATCTACCTAATAATTGTCCCAAAAAAATGCAACCATAGAAAATTTTGTTCTTTTCTATGTTTCAAAATCACTAGAAAAACGCACATCAATAAAAATATATAGTGGATTATCATACAAGAAGAAAAATATTGTGTCTATAGATCATTTTTTTATTCGATAATATACTTCACAATATCCCAGTTTTCCTTCCTAAGGATAGGTATAATCCAACTTAATACTCCCACTATAAAATAAATCTCAATCCACATACAAATCATTCCATACATCAAGCTTCTGATAGCTAAAGCATATGATACATTCTCTATTTTCTGAAACTCATCTTCTTTTGAAGGTTTCTATGAATTGCATAATTATAACAATCAAAAAGGGAGTTTTTATAGATATAAATTTGGTAATACTAAATTTATTGAAAATATTCTAGACATACTCTTTCATAGGGAACACTAGAGTGACATATTTTTTATTCCTTTCTATAATTGTCCCAAATAGTTCCTTGCCATGGACAAGATACATCATTTCAAATCATCGAAATAACATACTCTTGTAATTAGAAATATTTTGAATTTATATAACCTATGACAACATATAATCCTATAAAATTAAATTAAAACATAAATCCCATCATTCCATTACATTTTATCACAACATTGATTGGAGTTTCTCCCTATGAAATCTTCTTCAGGAATGAAATAATTCAAATTTTGGTTCCACTACTAAGGTTTCTATTTCAAGACATAATGAATTCACATGAATTTTAAAATGATTATTTCTTTATTATTACCATTTAAACCCTTTTTTGGTTCATTTATATCACATTATCCAAATTTCCATTAAAAATTAATTCATCATATCCATCTACTTCAAGTGAATACCATCAACATCAATAATGTTTAACACTATCTAAAGGATAGTATGTTTATCTTCCTATGAAAATATTTCTGATAAACTGACTTGTTGAATATATTTTAATACTTTGTTCACCAAAGTTTCCTTGTACATGATAATTTCATTAGTGTCTTGTTTCAATTAGAGAAAACATTTTTTTATAGTCCATTTTTCCATCATATAGTTTAGTCATCTCCATTGTTATGTTAACTTTAATGAATTCTTGTCTTCTTCAATGGTAGGCTCCCACTAATTTGTGCCAATGATAGTTTCTAAATCTTGTATAATTTTTTTTGTCCAATATTCATTATAAGTTAGAAGTTCATATTGACCATGTATTGATAGACTAGTTATTTGACATTATAAGATCTTATCAAATAATTTTATTCACTCTATAATGAATAAAATTCCAATGCTTATTTTATTGATTTATCTATTATCAAAGATTTACCTCATACTTCTATAGTTATTGATAATTTTATTTAAATTTTCATTTTTCAAATTTCTATTTCATTCATGTTGATTTCTAATATCAGATGTTTTTGTGAATTTTAATTTTTTCATCTAGATCAATTTGAACATCATAAGTTAACCAATTTCCCATAACATATAATCATTCCATGTTAAAATCTATATATATAATATTATTATTGGAGATTACATCTCAACTTATGAGGATATTAAATTGATCATCAATCTTGTATAGGTATCCATAATTATCGTTTTCATAACCTCTAATAAAATAAGAATTAGAATTTTCCTCCATATTATATCTATACTTTCAATAAAAAAGAGAATAAGATATGCAACATAATACCTTGAATTGTGATACATTCAAGAACTTGTTGGTTCATCAATATTCCGCTAATCCTTAACCAACTATATATGTTGTACCTCTATTTATTTTTATGTTGTTATGTTAATTTTTTCCACCTAAAAGGCTTTCAGAATATCATAGTTCACACGGATGAATCATCCTTCTTAATCAAGTTTTGATTTATCCTCTATGAAAATCCATTCTATTGGCATGTTTTTGGAACATTTATATTGTGAATGATCCCCTTATTCCAACCAATATTCTAGAAAACTATACCATTGTACTCACCACTATTATCATATCTAAGGAATTTCAATTTTTAAACACTTTCCAATTCCATTATGGATATAAATTGTAGAACATTACCAATAAATATGAATTAAATTAATGAAAATAAACCAATTCCTTCCTCTTGGAATAATCAATGAATTATTTAAAGCAATGTGCTCTTCCATGGGATTAAACATAAGAGGGTACTCAGATATCATATGAACAAGATCAATATTCTAGACTCTTGGATTCTTTAAATTTATGTTTAATGAATCCCTACACTAATTTACAAGAACAAAATTATCATGGTACCAAATATTTATGTGATCAACCTATAGAATTACCCACTCTTCTAAAAGCATCATGTACATCTCAGGTGACTGAGTTTATAATTATTGACCTCAATATTTTTAAAGGATTAAATTCCATCCATTTAGATTTCACAAGAACTTTTTTTTTCTAATAAAAGGTCATATAATTTACACCATATGAGACACCCATATATCCCCAAGTCAATTTTAGCCTCCCTTATAAAAATTTCTCTAATATATTAATCATATACATTCCCCACTAAAATGAGATTCCTCTCGACTTTTGGTATGTATATAAACTACTTAAACTAAAGAATACTTTCATTCTTTATTCGCAGATTCACTTCTCCCTTTACAATCACTTATAAGTATTTTTTATATTCAACAAAAACATTCCAAAAGCTTCAAAATACATATATATTCATGAATCCACTATTATACATAAAGTTAAATTATTTAACATATTCAACCACCAATGAATCTATTTTTTAATACTGATTATATGATCATCCCCTTTATTCATTAAAATATAGGAATTTGAGATTTCTAATTTTGTATATATAGTGAATTCCATATTAATCCTATAATACTTATAGATATTTTCTAACTTACCACAATTAAAATATTTATTTCCTAGACCATTTCAATTTCAGTAAATCTTATTTTGATACTTATCTTTCGGTTATAGATGATTATTCCAAGGAGGTTACCATCCCTATATGTTTTTATTTAGAGCACTACTAAAAGTTACATGGACCTATATTCTCCTAGTATCCCAATTGAGGATCAAATTTTATACCTAATAAAACAAAATATTATTCATTATAGAGGGATCACTTATTCCAATAACCATTCCATCACATCATTACGATAAAGATAAAATCAATAATGTAGCCCACACATAATTATGTTAAGAAACATTAATTTATTCAATCTAAATATGGGACATGTTATTGTTTTTTACATGATATAACACTGATTGTTCTTATAATAATATCATGTAAAAAAATAACTTTTTAGGAGAACATTGTTTTAATCTATTAGTTTTTCATATAGGTTTTCCAGGGATTCCATTAACATAGCACTGGTATTCTTTTACCAGATGTTAAAGAAAAAATTTCTACCAGTGTCATCCTCACTAATACTAGTTATCTTATGTTCATAATTTTCCATTATTTTTATCAATATTGGTAGGTTTCTCCCCACCGAACCAATGTCAAATATTCTTCTAGATGATATGGTATTCTATCTTCATCCACCTGGCCGACTACATAAAATTTACTGATCTTAACCTTTCCTTATATTGTTTCCATTTCTCCTGATAACATTAAAGACCAACTAAAAAATATTACTATTATTAAAGTGAGTAAAATACCTGAATTATTGTGTTCTCATAAAAAATATTTGATAACACTTGTTGGTATGAATCTTTATAAAATGAAACAAACACTTTTTATACAAACCTTAGTTCATTGAAAATATGTATGCTCTAGTATTTAAACATTCCAAAATTCAAACTAATGGTATTTATAAATTTATATTAGATCAAAATAATTAGGAATTATAAACCATCCTAATAAGAACATATAATATTCACACCAATAAGAAAATTTCAATCTCATAGTTAATAAAAATAATAGGATATATAAATGTGTACATTTTTTTCACAGTTTCTTTCTACATCCATGGGAGAACAGTACAAATTGTTATATATCTCTATAAATAAAAAATTTACGAATCACTATATTTTATTATCCATTTATTACTAATTATCAAAGTAAAATATACAATTATCATTAATTGGTTGTGCATATGTTTTATATAGGTAATTAAATGGTAAAACTTATTGCACCGACCTCTAAATTTTTTTGTCAGTTATCCGTTGACTTCACCATACAACTGAAGATTCCACCGACTCAAATGTCACAATTAGTTGACTGTTAACTAATACCATTTGTAAAATTGAGACCTAAATTATTTTCCATACTTGGTTAGTTAATTTCATGTAAAACCATATTTATGTTAAAGGTCCCTTTTGAACTATTATTATGAGGTTGATATGAACTACTGATGTATTCACTTTTGGTGATTTAAATCAAGTAACTTTAAGAAGCCTCACATTACAAACATTATTAAAATGTATGGTTATAGAACCATAATTTATGGTGTTATATGATATATATATATATAATGTTTTTACTTTTATTATAGGAATGGTAATATTATGATTTATCTAAATATTACTAAATAAACATTCCTTTGATAAAAGTAATTAAAACAAACTCATTTTAGCCATCATATTTAAAAAATAATACATCAATGATCCATAAAATTAATATATAACTTACTAAATCATTATTCTAGTACCTAAATTATGTTGAAGATGATGAACTTATAAACATGGAGTGATAACTTGGACCGTTATACAAAAAAACCAAGGAATAGTTAAAACAATTTACTACCAATAATTAATAAAAAGTAAAAAATTAAAAATGTATGTAATTAATGGGTATAAAAGATAATTTTTTTTAATAACTATAAATTGGGTTCTGTAATATATGGTTAATTAGTGTATGGTAATTATAGAAAAATTTATAATTTTTCTAATTGAGCATGAATCCCTGGTAAGGGTTTCTTTTTATGAATTTCAAATTATTGATAAATATTCCATGATGCACCTCATGTTTCCTTTATAAGGTGTATATAATACCAATGTATGTATCTATATCATAAATATAATTAAATTAAAGGTATTGGAATATCCATATAATTTTATATCATTCAAATATTTTTTATTTAAATGTTAGAAAAACTATAATGGTTTTTTATTAACTCAATTTTCATTCAATGAGTTATAATCATTATTATTCAAATTTTCTTATATATAGGTTTCATTATAAATTATGATAAATTAATATATAATTTAATCATGTGTTTCTAGGGATTTACATTTCTATGTCATAAAATTATTTTCAACTGAATATTACATTAAATGTAGATGTCTTTAAGGGTTCTCCTCATTACAATTTTTCTTTTTTGAGACATATGCCATATTCACCACTTATTTTTTTCATGTTGTGTATATACTAACCATGTAGGAATTTATATCATAATTTTAATTAAATTCATTTGATTAGTAGATCCATATAATATTAACTCATTCAAATACATTCTATTCAAATGTTATTGAATGTCGTAAGTGTTTTTGTTAACTCAATTCATGATCAATGAGTTGTGATCATTGTTATTAAAAATTATTTTTATATGTTCGGTGATTTCAACATTAACATACAATTATATGTTAAAAATATTTTTTTTGTTTAATTTACATATCTTTCTCATAAAAAGTTTTCCAAATGAATCTTACTTCTAACATATAATGTTCACAATTTGTTTTCTTGTCTCAATGTTCTTTATTTGAGATATACTCCATATTCACTACTTGTTTTCTTTCATATATTGTATATACTAACAATTTAAGAATTTAAATTTTAATTACCATTAAATGTATATTATTTGTATATCCATCTATTTTTTCATCATGAAAATACTTTTGATTTAAATATTACAAAATTCCCATGGGTTTCTCATCAACTCAATTTCCTTTTATTTAGTCTTGAACAATGTTTCTTGACTATGATACTTTTATTTTATCTTATGCTTACATTTATATATTATAAATTTTATTTAATACTTTATTTGGGGAAATAATTATTTAAATTAAGTTCTTATTTTCTTTATGGAGTACCTTGTCTTTTAAAAAATTGCATCGTTAATAATAGTTCCCATGGACGAAAATAACCATGTCCTATTATAAGTCCATATTCATTCTTCCAGACATTATTCTCACATATTATTTGTAAATCAAAATATATATGATTAAATGTGACCTTCATATTTACCTAAATGTATTTAATGATGATTTTTAACTTTTATTTGGATGTGAGTTCAAATAAAGGTATTTTTAATAATATAGAAAACATTTTCCCCTTCCTGGCCATATATTATATATTTCACTTTACATTTTATTATGATAAAATTTATGAATTTTAAAGAATAAATTTTTTATATTTTTTAAAAAATAATGTTGAAATGAGTCTTAATTTAAATTCCTAATGAATGGTGGTTTTGAAAGAGACTCTTAACTTCTTCCCCTAACAAAAATTCAATAAATTATTTTTTAAAGAATATTTTATTTTTTCTTTTATTTTCATATTTAACTAAAAAAATATTCAAAATCCAATGGTGTTGTTTTTTATAAACCAACCTTAAATTCCTTTATTAAATACTCTTTTGGTTTATTAAAAAAAGTTATCAACCAATAAACTTTTGATTTCATGTTATGAAATATCATTTTGAAATGAAATCTAACCAATTTTTTGTTCAGGTTTTCATGATATAATGAATGCATGATATATTATGGAACGAATATGTGTGGATATTGATGGTTTGGGTACTATGTCACCCTAAAATATAATGACTAATGTTTTATATCTCATTATATAATGAAACACGTGGGCATGAATTTGTTTCTTACATTTTTAACGTGTGGACATGATTTGGTTTATCACATTGTGAACGAAGGATTGAGTTTTCACATAATTTTTTTCTTATTCTTATGTTTAAGAAATATTTCAAAATATATTACTTATTTTCATTATATTACACATTTATATGATATTCTATATTCTTTTTTTTTTCTTATGATTCATTAATATTGTTATATACTTCAAAACCATTTTATAATTTATATACTTCCTTGATGAACTTTCCATGGTCACATGTTTATGTATAATAATCCTTTCCACTAAATATTTTTTATGATTATAATTGATGATTGAATGATATTTTTAATCATAAATTTCTCTACTATTCATGTTTTCTCACATGTTTACGAGATACTAATTATGACTGATTGATAAGATTTCCATTTATGAACATTTTATCTCCCCCTTTATAATGATTCCCATTCCCCTAGTAAATTACAAAAAATAATTTTTTTAATGGAACGTATTATGCAGATATATTTCATGGGATATATTTAGGAAAACAAATTTATTATAAGATAATTATGTAACTCATCCTCATTGATACTAAAACATTGGTCCTTGGGATTGTGATATCTTTTGTGAGACGTAATGTAACTATTGAAACTGATGTAAAATATATATAAAAGTCCCATTTGGGTGCAATTAATGATTGTTTAATATAAATAATTAATGAGAATCTGGGAATAATATTAATTATAAGTATTCCATATTATTTATTTGTAACTATTCTTGAGGGACTATTGGGGGAAGACCATGTGATTAATAGTTAAAAAATAGATACTCTTAGTGGTTTTAAATGGTAATGGGTTAATTCATATTCAATATTATTTAGGTTTACTGGAGAGAGAATTTCATAGGTTGTAATTTTTATATAATAATTATAATAGGACACCCTAGAGATAAAGTATAGGTCCTAAAAAATATTGCAAAAAAAAGAAAGATGAATTTTTTAAGATATTTAGGGAAAAGTGATACTCAATTGAATATGGAATTTAATGATTATTGTTTAATCCCCAAACCAAAATCCCTTGTTGGATAAAGTGTCAATGGAATTATTTCTCTCTTTGTAGTTATGAGATAAAACAAAATCAAATTTATTTCAATTATTGAGATCATCCTCTCATGATGTTGAAATACACCAAGGGGAGGAATATATATTCAAATTTATAGTTAGAATAATAAATTAGGTGTCCCAATCAAGCCATCTTATACTCCTGTTATGGAATCTAACAATTTAGATCACCACAATCACTCTTTATAGTTCATCTTCATAAGAGGTTTCCATTCCATTACCTTCTGAGACACATGAGAGTGTTCCTTATTTTTATCCCTGAATTTTCCATCATTACTAAAAGGTCCTAAATTTCCATTTTAATCTTATTTAATGTTGAGCATGTTAAAAAATTTAATTGGAGGCTTCTAGAAAATAATGATATATCCATTGTTTTTTATTTAATGCCCAAAATTTTAATGAATGATAATTCTTAAATCTAGTTCTTATCCAATCCAGTATTCACACTGGCTAACACCCTGATAGTAGATATAAATTTCCTTATAATGATATTTATAATGCCCTAATATTTTTCAATAAATTTTTCATAAACATATTGTTTTATGAAATAAGATCATGTCAAAATATTTATACTTCCATCACATCTAAAATATTTTTTTTGTAGTTATTTATAAATAGATAATATGTTTACTATTAATGAGATGATATAATTTAAAAAGTTTTATAAAATAATTTTATATGATAAATTTAAATGGTAATATATTATTTATTGAGTTATATAAAGTGACATTTAATATTTAATATATTTAATCGTATAACTAAAATTATAATGCCATATAAAATACCAATTGGAAAGGAATATAATTATAAGTGAATTAAATTAAAATAAATAAAATTATTTTAAATGGATGTTATTTCACACTAAAATGTATATGTTCCATGAATAATGGTTGTGGGTGGTTGAGTATGGTTTCACAATATTAAACGTGAGGTTCATAATTGTTTTTAAGAAAAATCCCAATGGGTATCACATCCGTGAAAGGAAATGTGCTTACATTACAAAGCTAAGTGTCCACTATGACATTTTTATAATGTTTATTGGGAAACTAAAATTTGCTGAGAGTATGGGTGGTTGGGCTCCCCACTCATTTTTTAGTTGAAATATTTCTTATTATGTTACTATCTTATAGATCTAAGACATGTTCCTGAATCCTTCCAAAATCAAATATTGGTCTAGTTACCCCTATACCAATGATATAATTGAGACCATGTGATTTCTGTTAACCCGTGTATACATATTAGAGGTTTCATATCATTACCTTATTAATTTTTGATTCATTGGTTTAAATCCAACTAGAAGAGCTCTCTAGATTTCATTTTCATCTAGGGAGGTGTTCAATGTTTTGGAGTCAGGATTAAACCTCAAAGAGGCATCCTATATATCTTATGAAAACTGGATTCCAAACCTATTATTTTGATTGAATGTTTATGGTAGAAATTATATTGGGTTAGAAACTCAATGAGGTGTTCTATCTATCATAATAATAACCATAATTAAAATCCACATAGTTTATTAAATTGTTTGGAATACACCTCAAATGGAGGGTTATAGTGGTTTCACTTTCATTATGCTAATGGGATGGTCATCATATATCCCTAATCCTATGTGAGTCGCTATCAATGGGAGGAACATGAGACATAAGTATATAATTAATATTTCATTAGATCATATCATTAGATCTTGAAGGAGGGATTATAAACTATGGATACCCTGAGAAGATTATTCTTTCACATTATAAGAGTCAATATAAAATAAGAAGAGTGTTACAAAAGAAATTACCTAAGGAATTTAACCTAGTAAATGGGCTAGTTGTGGGTATGTTTTAGGGCATATTAATTGGAAGATATATTTCTATATGTAACTTAGATGAGTATCTCAACTAGAAGTGAATAATGATTACCATGACTATTATCACAACCTAGTGGTAATTGATGATTTGGTTGGAGATTACATCTAATAGGATTCCCATTTATCAAGAACCAGTAGGAGTATCTCGAATCAAGTTGAATAATGATAACCATGAAGATTTTCTCAAAATAATGGTAATTGAATATTTTTTATGACTTATTACTAAGAGGATGTCTGTGTACCAAGAACCAAGAGATGTATCTCTACACAAGGTGAATAATGGGAACCATGTGTAGAATCTCAACAGATAGTAGTTGAATATTTTGTTAGGCCATCAACCTAGGAGGATTCCACTATATATGGATGAATGTGGAGCATATCTAATCATAGTGAATAATGAAAACCTTGTAGAGTTTCTCAACTCAATGGTAATTTATAATTGTTCTGGGATTACACCAAGTAGGATAATTCTGTATCAGGAACCAAGGAGGGTATCTAAACTCGAGGTGAATAATGATATCCATGAAGATTATAAATACATATATGATATTTTCATTGGGATTCTTGAAGGGGTGTCTACGTATGAACTTCACATAGGAAAGACTACCAAGAATTGGACACAAAGGGATACAAAAAGTGAATACTTTTATAGAGGGATTTACTAGAGAAATGATTCATTTTATAAGGTATTTCTATAGAGAGGAAATTCACATGATTACACCAAAAAGGACCAACCAATTTGGGACTCATGAGTTTTACCTTATTAGTTACAGGAGAGTGATTCATTTCCATGCCCGTAGCAAGTCCCCCATTCCCCCTTTAGTCTTGAAGTGGGTGTTGGAATTTATAGATAGTGGGGTATAAATTCAATCCAAAAATATTTGGGTGCATCCAAATTTCCACATAAATATATGAATATATATAGAAATTTTTGTTCCAGATGATAAATGACTGAATAACACAGGAGGGGGTGGATTGATTTCTTTAAATTTATTTTGTAGAGAACCACACTCTTTAGGTATGATTGTTAAAAATATTTTCATTAAAATAGAATTTAGAGGAAAGTAAAAAAATCAAATCGAAATATATATCACACATGAGATTTATAGTGGTTTGGGGAACATAAATCCCCTAGTCTACTCCACCAACACTTTTCTCTTTGATTTTGGTAATTTTAACTATAATATACCTTTAACCAAGGGATCTAAGATGAGTTTAAGAATCTGTTAATTAATAAAAATGTCGAAGATCTTTCAACCAGACTCTCCCTTTAAATGATGTATGCAAGGTCATAGAACTGCTCTTACACTGAGTGAAAAATATAGAATGAATAGAAACATTTAAGGGATTGTATGCAACACACAGTTGTAAGAAGAAACTAAAATTTGATGAATATTTATCTTTATAAAATGATATACTCCATAGTATATCTTGAAATGATCTTCTGTCAAACTGACAAAACAGATAAGCACAATATGAATGTTTTGTTTCCACTATGTGAAGGTTTCTAAAATTTATCTTTTTGTTATAAGAAATACAATCAACTATATCTCCACTGTTTTTTAAAGGCTAACTGATATTTTTATATTATATTTAAACTATAGCATGAGATAATTATGATGGTTCTGAGAGCATGTAAAATTAACTTAATGATACATCCTATAAACGACATGCCTCCAAAATTTCTAAATAGAGGAATTTATTTTGCAGTAGTGATGACAAAAATACTCTTTCTCTCCAGATCATTTTATTAATGAAATACTTATGAAGTCCCATATTTCCTTAAATGGATAGTCTCCTTTTGATATGATCTAAATAAATGAAGTTACTTATCAAGAGATTATAAAGGTAATCATGATATTTTGTAATACTAGATCTTCGTAAGATACCAAAAATAAGCACTATTAATCATAGGATTACTTTTGTATGATAAAGTTGATATTCATCATAAGATAAGATAACATCAATAGAGTGTAAGGAAAATGTCCTGTATAAGATAATATTTTACTGTGATATAACACTTATCTTCTTTAAATTCTTTTAAAAACGAATATTCTTTTAAGAGGATAATGTGATTTTATATTTACACTCATGAAAAACTATCTGTCTGGAGAAACTTAGTTGTAATTAGTATAATAATGTCATATATAGCGGAAAATAATTCATCACAATTTGATTCTAAGAAACTAAATATGTTCTTCATTTTTAATAAGATAAAAGGATTGTATAATGTAAAATAAACACCTAGACAGACAAATTATGATAAATATAATCTGAAAAACTAAGGATAAACTTATTAGAATAAAATTAGGGAATTTGTGAGTCGTCAAAACACATAACATGATGGTAAATTGTAATAACATATTTTTTCCAAACATATCACACTTTATAATTATAATAATAACCATGAAATTGATTTTTTTTCAGATACTAATATTTTAACATTCAGAAATAATGACGTTTTCTTTTCATATTCTCCTTTTTGGGAAAAAAAATTAAAATTTAATTTTCCTTTCATTCTCCCATTTTATATATTCAATTTTTTTGTATTTTCCATTCCTTTCACCCCCTTTTTTGGTATAAAAAAGAATTATAAAAAGGAATACACATTATATTCACATAAATTTAGTAAATAGTTTGTCTTATTGATGATAAACATGATTTGGAATTCAATAGTCTTCAAGATGAAACATTAAAATAACAAATCATAAAAGGATTATAAAACAATATATTGAAAAGAAATCATAAAACAAGAAAATTGAACATGTACGAAAATATAGGGGCATATAAAATGTAAACATTTTAGAAGGATAATTAAAGGAATTAATGAATTATGATCATTAAAATATTTTCTAATAAAAATACATTCAAATGTTTGTAATATTGACATAAATTTGGGGTGATTAAAACTTTTTTAAGAGTACCCATCCACTAGAAAAATCCTTACATGAATTGAAAAAATATATTGTATCAACTGCTGGTAATGAAATGAATTTCCGAAGAATGATTCTTATGTCTAATTGTGAGGTAATGAGGATAAAGGTATAGGAGCATTAGTTTTCGTTCCAATAACATGACCCAACTTTTGTAGGGATTATTTAAGACCGAATCGATATTTGTGAGAAAACCATACAGGTTTCTACTATATATTGTGAGAAGTTTAATGTTCCCTCACAAAATCAGAGTTATCAACACAATTAAAGGATAATTTAGAAGATATTTCATGTAAGGATAAAGATAATTATTTAGAAAATCTAGGATTCTCCCTTTTATTGACCTTAGACAGGTCAAGTATTTTCTTTAGGTTATAAGAGGTTCCCAGATTTCGATCAACTATTTACGGTCCAAGTAACCAACTTAAAAAAATTTAATAAATATTTTTTTCATAGGAATTCATATTTCTCATGATTTTATCATTATAATAGTATAGTAGTGTTGTAAAACCACTCCAAAATCATTGAGATTCATTCCCAAGAAAATTGTATGTCTCCATTCCTGGTGTAAATTGTTATCAAATTTTAAAAACATCAAACTGTTTGTCTATCATAAAAATATTAGAAGAACATTCTTTTTCTTTTTTAGGAACTTGTATTTCTGTGTATTCTACAAATTTTTCAGCATCTACCACATCATATTTTTAGAAATATGGATTGATATTTTTAACAAATACTTTACGTAACTATTCAAATTTATTTTTATAAATTTAATGTTTTTTATAATGATCCATTCATCTCTTTTATCCTAATGATAATGAAGTTGACATCCTTCTTCACATGAAATGCTTTTTCTTGGACTGGAAGGACATTATGCTTCAGAATAGAAATAATTTCCTTTGTTGATTTATCAACAGATTCAATAGCTTCCTTGGAAGTAATTGATAACCTTCTAACATTACCTACCACAATTTCCTAAATATCTTGAAACATATCCCTTAAGACGATTCACCCTATATAGACTCAGTAGTTTCATTCATAATTTCAAAAAATTGAGATAATTCCACTAGCTTTGATCATTGATTAGAATCATTTTCTATTCCTCCGGTATATTCTTTAGATAACACTTCAATCATAGACTAAAAATCAAATTTACTTCCTGGATCTCAGACTTTGATGAATCCATAATACGGATATTTTTTACTTCTTGACTAATTTCAATGACTCTAGATTTTTATTGATTCTATTTTAGAGAAAAAACTTCGAGTAGATCTGTTGTGATATTTCAGATACACATCTATCAATTTGGTGTACATCTTCATTTCCACCTTCTTGCATAATAGGGTAATTCCTTTCCTAGTGGACTTTTATACTTTCTTATCCAATTGATTGTTTTGATCAAATAGTATGTACTTATTCTACATGATGAGATTCTTGTGATTATGTTATACCAACTCTAAATTAAGCCATATTCTCTAATTATTGAGAATGATACTCAATTATGAGGGGATACACTTTAGTCCTACAAAACTTTTATTGTCATAACTAACTGAAAATATGTCAGTGATAAATAAATCTATCCTTTCTTTTTGAACTTTTAATGGAACCGATATAGGGGAAGGAGGGGTACTCTCTGGGAAAACAATTTGTTCTATTGACTAAATTCTATTTCATACTCTTCCTCACATTACTTCAAGAGTTTATTCAGCATCCTGACTTTATCTTATCTTAGTGTTATGAGAGGACTCATTACCAACACTAGTATCTCTCGTAAAAGATATGACTCCCCTATTAGAACCAAGTCCTTCCTTTTCTAGAAATGCAGTGTGGTTTGTGTTTTTTGACAATCCATTTGGGGTTGATCAAAGGGTTTGAAAGTCAAGTGATATTGCAGAAAAAGTTGAAGTAGGTGTTTAAGGTGGCACAACCACCTAATGTTTTACAAATTTTTGGGCCTCAAAATCATGATTTTGTTTTTGTAAAAGAAAGGTTTTCCAAAAAGTTAGTATACATAATGGGGTTTTTAATAACAACTCTCAAATCAGATAATATAGTACACAGAATGGGGAACCACGAACCACATAGCGAGAACGGCTAGTGGAATGTAAAATGATATGCAACCCACATAGGAGGAATGGATCACAGGGCGAAGGAGGTTTGTGATAAGGCCTACAGTTCATAGAAGGAAAATAGTTCAAGGGATATTGTTTCATTCACGAGAGTGAGGTGGAGTTTTGAGAATCTATGAAGGGTTTCATTTGATGGAACGATGTGGTGATTTGTACCACCGTGTATGGAGAATGGAGGTGTGCGGATCATTTAGGGAATATGGTTCGTAGGAGATGCACAGTACGTGGTAAAGGTGGAGAAGGCTCGATGATTTGGTAATTCACTATTTAGTATATAATGGAGATATATTTTCCTCTATGAAGATCAATAATCCCTTAATTAGGGTGTGAGACTATAATTAAAAAAATTGGGGGGATTTTGGTGAAGTCTACAGTAGTTCGTGGGAAGAAAACCCCACAAAGGTGATATTGATTAAAAATTCAAAGGACTTTGGTGAAGGGTCAAGTGTTCATTGGGAAGACTTGTCCTCACAGGATTGATATTACATATAGGAAGAACATGGTCAATGATTCTCTCACAGTATGTGGGGAAGAACAGTCTCCGAAAGGAAGGTGGTCCAAAAAGGGGAAACAACATGAAGAAGTAAAGAAAGATCACGAAGTAGGGATGGTTCATAGAGGATATGTGTTTTGTAAAGCAGAGTAGTTTACAGTGGATCCTATTATGAAGATTAATGATCCCAGTATGTTATGGAATGATCACAGTACATGGAGGAACATTCCAGTTCACAGAGGAACAGTTCACAAACTAACAATGTGAGCAAGAGTAAATTACACATATGGGTGATAAAGTGACTTCATCCATACATCTATCTATATTTAAGGTTGCATGATTTAATTCCAACGCATTTAATTGACCTTAATGTCAATAAACTGAATTTATATTCTTCCCAACGCATTGAGAAAGGGGGTATCAATAGAAGTGATCTGAGGGATGCAGTGTGTTATCCCTAAAACCTTGTAAAGTCATTGTGTTTGGTGCAGAGTGACTGTGATAAAATATTGTACCCCACAAATAGCGATGATTAGTGAAAATTGGTATGACCGAAAAATTATGTGTGTATGATTCTTGGACATATCCCTTAGCGGTGAACCAAATAAAATTGTTGTGTCGTTTCTTTGCATGTAATTTTTTGTTTTTTCATGACATCATCAGACATGTTTAACGAGTTCCAAATAACATGGGAATAATATACATCATTTTAAAAGAAAAGGCTGACACCCTAATTCAACCCTCCCCTATCTGGGTGTTCTGGGATCTTTCAATTGGTATCAGAGGGTAAAGGTTACAGGTGTTAAATCGACCCTTCATTTGTACCATATAAAATATAGTCAATGTTAGGGTAGTAACCCTATTTGATGGAAGAGACTTTAATATAATAAATAATAGGATGAGGTCTCATCTCAGATATCTTAGAATGGAATTCCTATTTGTAACTACTAAGGGAATATATATTTCTAATCCAAATGGGTTTTTTATGACTAATACAGACAAAAAAAATGCATGATGCAGATGCTAAAGCACATAATTCCCTCATTGCATCTTTTTCAGACAAATCTATATAAAGGTGATGAGTTTTACTTATATAAAGTTTTTATGGAAAAAGGTATAATATATATTATGGTGATAAAAAAATTAAAGTGTAAAATATGTAGGTTTTGAACAACAGGTTTTATTATCTAAAGATGCATCCTATTGAAAATGATTATATCTTTTTCAATCGAATTACTGAAGTTTTAGGTTCAATAAGAGAACATGGTAAAGAAATAAAAGACATTTATATTTTAAATAAAATATTGATAAGTATTCCACCACATTAAAATAAAAAGCTGTAATCCCTTGATGAAAGAGATCATTCTAACCATTCTCTGGATTAACTTCTTAGTGTCCTGGTGTCATACGAGCTGAGAGTCAAATTAGAAAATGAAATGAATCTAGTAATATAGGAAATGGCATTCAAATCCATAGATAAAACTGAAATTTTCGAATATATTATTGATGATAATAATGAGGAAAAATAAATTTGTTCCCTCATTACCAATAAATTCAAGAATGAAAAATGGGAATTTGAAGGAATGTTGCCTCTAGCTTTTTTTCATCGTGGAAGAGTTGGGAACAATTCTCCTTGATGCACATGAAATTTTGATGATAAAGAATGTGATGTTGGAGACATAAATAGGCCTAAAAAATGTTCTATCAAAAAGGGATATTATAATTATAGTATAAAACTATAGATAAAGGTTTTTATTAGTGAAGATGATGATGATGATAATGAATTATTTGAGTAAGAAAAAATAGAATTTAAATATGTAACCAATGCTTCAATGATGGATTTCATTGAAAAAGAAGAATAATTAGGATTGAACCTAGATTTAATAAGTTGAACGCTGATGTTGATCACAAGTTACAACATGAGGTTGATTTTGGTAATATTGATAATAAATCAAAGAGATTTAAAAAGTGTAATGAAATTGTAAAAGATTCATCAGAATATGTTGATGTACTAGAAGATGAAATTTATTGATTTGATGAAGTGGAATTGAAAAATTCAAAAAAAAATTGAAAGCTCATAAGATAGAGTTGAACTAAAAATCAAGAATTGAAGAATAGTAAATGGAAATTACATAACATACATCTATACTAGAGTACAATTCGAACACTATCAGGGGAATTATAGAATAATTTGATACTCTTAGGAGTAAACCAGAAAGAAAATCATGTCCAAAATAAAAAAATATGAAAATTTTTGTCGGTCGGAGTGTAATATCAAGTGGGGGTGAATTCGGTTCCTACAAAAAATTTCTATTTAAAACTTTTGTTAAAAAGGATCCCCCAATTTTAACACTGGACATGTCAATTATTATAGTAGGGATGTAAATGTTTAGTTAGTCAATAGTTTTCTTAAAGGGTGATTAATCCTCAGTTGAATCAGTGTTAGACACCGATTAAAAATTTGAAACAAGTTTACTGAAATAAAAAAATACACACACTAACCAAAACTAACTATAAATGTGAAAGTAAAATAGTTGTATGTTTTAGCAATTATAAGTAGAGAAGAATAGAAAAAACAGAGTATCTCAAAATATAGTGCACAGAAAAGTGAAACAATAGGTTCAGTCTTAAGATGAGACTTAATCCTCTCCACCTGGTGATCACCTGACACCAAGAAGTTTATATTAACAATAAATGTGATACACATCCTGTATCAGGGTTTACAATAGTTTTCACAAACTTTCTAGGGTTTAAACCCTCTTCCAAACTTCTTTGTGGAAAAAATAGACAGCACAGACCACACATGGTCTCTTCCATAGTTATACGTTGGAAAAAAATGTAGTTGAAGTTTGATGTGAGGAAATTCATTATCATCTAGTTTAATCACATGAGACCGTGTGTGATACAGATAGACACAAACACTTATCTAAAATGTAAAAATAAATAACACAATAGAGCCAAGACAATAAGATTGAGTTTATAAATCTCTATGTGTTATCAGTTCAGCTCTTGACTCCTCAGAGTGAAAAAATTGAGGTTGATGTCTTTTTCTAATACATGTCTTCAAAACATAGTGTCACAAATCAGGTTCTAGCATTCATTGTTCTGTTTCTGGGGTTGATCAAGAGTTTACAAGGCACGGAAGGAAGAAGTGAGTTTTTCCCAAAGTTATCTGCTTGATTCTTGTGGGTTCAGAGTTTTAATAGTGGATGGTTCTACTTTTTTCTAGAGAGTAAGCTCTGTAGAACTTCTTAAGCCACTCATATTCATATGAATTTATCTATATTTCTCTTTCTTTCTTTTTCATCTCTTTTTTTATTTGAGGTCTGTTAATAGGAATGAGTAGATCACGTGAAATATTTCTCATACCACGTACTATCCAAGGTACAGTCTCCTGAACCATCTACAATCAACATTAATTAATGATAGATGAATTTAATTTATCAAATATGATCGTTAGAATAGTATTAAGAATTTGAAAAATTATGGATGAATAACAATCAGAAGATTGGTGATGGTAGCCTTCATATTTGTAGGCTTCAACAGTATGTGCACATTGGAAACCTCAAACTGTAACCTTTCATCGGTAGCCTTGCATAGGTAAACATGCAATGGTGACCATGTAATGGTAACCTTGTAACAATGACCTTGTAACGGTGACCTCGTATTACTGAATACGTAACGGTAACCTTGTAATTGTGACTTTGAAATGGTGACCTCGTATCAGTGACTATGTAACGATAACCTTGTAATGGTGACCTTGTTACGGTGACCTCGTACAGATATAAATTTTGAATTGTAATCTTAAAATGAAAGTACTGAGATTAACAGTACATAAGTATTTCTTTGCGACAAGCATTATTTTCACATAAACGATTATAATGTAGGAGAAAAAAGATTCTTTATACAAATGAAGCATGATTTGGGATTATCAAAATAGATGATTCCAACAATCTCCCCCTTTTTATAATCACAAATTATGTCGTCGAATTGTTAGGGTTTAAGTAGTTATGAATCAAGGTTAAACACATCAGTTAATTCCATTAGTGATGTTAGCATACACATTAATAGTAAAATGATGTCAGAGCATACAAATTGATGATAGACAACTAAAACACTGATTACTTCTCCCCCTTTCTGATTAAAAAAGCAAAAAAAATAAAAGAGAGAGAAGAGAACATTTGGATTAATAAAATAGGAGTACAATATTCAAAATGGAATACATCAATCTCTATCAACTAAGACAGTTCACACTCAATATATATCAGAGTTTTCAATTGGAGCATTGTCTTTGGATGTTGAGGATACCAGTTCTAAAGGTGGAGGGATATACAGAGATATGGTAGTGAGCAGTGTAAAAGGAGCATCCACCGAGGAATCAACAGACCTATAGTGAGTAGACCGTTGAAGAAACCTTGGGGTCAAACATCTGATGGCATGTGTTGGAGTCATCAATGGAGCAGCACTAGTGGAACCTAAAGCAGCTGAAGAGGCTGGCAGAGCAGGAGGAACAATGATGGGTGTATATTCCATAGAGAGAAAGGGTAACAGAAGACTCCTAAAATCCATAATGATGCTTCCCCCTCTTTCCATAGCAGATATGAAATCATCTTTGTTTTCCATGAATCTCTCCAAGGCAGGAGTCGTCTCTCTAAGCCTCCTCACCTGATCCTTAAATACCTGAGTGACATGAGGGATTCTCATGTTTTCCAAGAGTATCTTAATGTGACCATCCATCTGATGCTTAGTGTACACCAGTATGTAATAGAAGTCATCTTGATCCTTGATAGACTTCTGGTCTTGAGCAGCTTCTCTTAAATGATCACCCAGAAGCTTATGAATTTCCCTGGTAATAGAATTGACCTAAGAGTATGAGGTACTAGGACCAGAGAACTTTTCCACTTCTTCTCTAAAAATGGTCCTAAAATATTCAATGTCAACTGGAGGAGAGGCTGAAGTGGAAGAAGATGCAGCTAGAGGTTCCAGAGAGAAGGCCACTATCTCCTTGAATGATTTGGTCAAGCCACTGATTAGCCTTGACACATCATCATCTTGACCTTTCACATGCGTTTCCATGGATATATTAAAATCCTCAAACAATATGAGAAACTTCTGAACCACACTTTTAACATATTCAAGGTTTCTGTCCACCTGAGCCCTTGAAGCCATATTTTCATCTAAGCTGGAAATAGACTATTTCACAGAATCCATAGAATCCTCAAATACTTTTACTTGATTCTGAAAATCCTTGACCTCATGTGACATAGCTGAGTGAGAGTAGAGACTATACTTTTCCACTATAGATGTCATGAGTCCTTGATTGAGATCTATTTTCCTTGCTATTTCAGTGGATTTTTAATCAAGATGCCTCTTTAGGTCTCATTTCAAATAATCCAATTCATCCAACATTACATAATCTCATTGTAACAAAACCATTTGCTGCACAATGGTAGTTTCTGAGATAGTAGGAATTGGAGGACTTCTGATAGGCCGGTCTTCTTCAAAATATCCATAATATAATCCTAAAACCACAAGGATAGGAGATTCTATCCTGTTCTCTATCTCACGTGTAACAGCAACTGATCCTATAGAAACAGGTTCTGCCCCACAATTTGAGCATTCTACTAATCAGCCACATCCATCTCCACCAATCCTCCTTGATCAACATAATTAATAGGAAGGTCTACTACCACATCCTCCACAGAATCTTCAACAACTTTCTAGACAAGTCCAGCTTCAACTGAATCAACAACTTCTTCATCTCCACTTTCTACCCTTTCTGTATGTCCTATTAGAGTAATAATACATAAAAATTCCCCTTTACTATCAGTAGTAGTTGTATCATAGTCATCTTTATTTGAATCAATATCCTCATCCTCATCAGAGGTATCCCTAATGTCTCTTAAGACAATTTCATCGCTTTCTTCTTCCCTGGTTTCCTCATCACTGTCCCTTAGGACAGTCTCCCTTACAGGTAATCTCTTTGGTGAGATAGGCTCACCAATGGAAACAGTTTTGGCACGACGATGTGAGAGAAGGTCAGGATCACTCCTGTCATCTATAGGAGAATAATTTATTTCTTTCATAACATCATCCTCTTATTCTTCGTCTTCTTCATCTGAATAAGCTGGATCTACTTCACTAGTATTTATACTAGGGTCTCTCTTATTTTTATGCCTAGTAGGGTGAGTAATAGGGTTAAACACTTCATATAACACAGCCTCATCATTCACCCATCCCCTCATACATGGAATCCAGTTGATCTTAATCTTCTTTCAAATAACTTTGTTGATGCAATAGTTAACTTTCAAAAAAAAAACAGTTTTTTCTTTAGCTCCAGAAACCCCATTCACTTTCAACCTAAGAGATATGAACTTAAAATGAAATATGGAATTGTATTTGGAAATAATTTTGGTCATACCTTCAAGTTGAATCATCAATAGCCTATATAAGTTGATCTTCTATTCATGATTTAACAGATATAAGAGAAATACATCCTAAAACATTAATGTTGCAATGTCCCCTCTCCTGGGACATAGAACATGCTTCATAAACATGAAAATCAGCTTGTATTCTCCTTCGATTTCAGTAGTAATGACATTCCTAGGAACTCCATTCCCTATCAATTCAGATAATTCTTCTTCATAGTAGGAGAATTCACTAGTGGGAGGCACCACTTAAGTGTAATAATCACAAATCCCATCAAGTGGAACGCTCAATAAGTCATCCCACTCAGCTGAGGAGAAACTCACATTTACTCCATTTACTCTGGAGGTCATCTGGTGCTCATCCTCAGACTGCTCAAACCATAGATAATAATAAAATTTCATTACTAAATTCAGTTAATATGGTCCACTATTGTTTGAAAAACACTCAACCCAACACTAATCTTCAAGAGCTTTCATTACTAAAAATCCTCTTGATAGCAGCCACTCTGAACTTAACTCCTTCTGAACCACTGTTTCCCTCTTCGATAAGTGAGGGTTAACCACCTTTTCCACTAACTGGGTTCTACTACTCGACTCAACTCTAGTTATCTTAGGATTCGGCACATTTCATTCATCACTGACCAGCAGGCTCTTCAATGTAGCCATCAATCCGGTGTGGTTTGAGGGTTTCAGTAGAGGTTTAGGTTCTGAGATTGGGGAGAAAAATATTCATGAGATGGTTTGATGTGGATCAAAATGTGATCTGTGTTTTATTTTTTACATTTAGGGATCAAAAAATGACACAGATAAAATAAATAAGTAAATGTATAAAACATTATAGATTTTGGCTGAGGAAACAAAAAATGAAAAGTCCCAAACACAGGTCGTATATCGGTAAAGTGGTATTGGTAAGGTCTAAATGTGAGGTCCTATCAGTAAGGTCTAACTGTGAGGTCCAATTGGTAAGGTCTAATGGTGAGGTCCTATCGATATTGTCTAATGGTGAGGTTCTATCGGTAATGTCTAATGGTGAGTTCTTATAAGTAAGGTCTAATGGTGAGGCCCTATCGGTAAGGTCTAACGGTGATGTTCTATCGGTAAGGTATAACGATGAGGTTCTATAGGTAATGTCTAACATAGAGGTTCTATTGGTAAGGTCTAACGGTGAGGTTCTATTATTAAGGTCCAATTTTTAGGTCCTATACTCAACAATTTATCATACATAACTCATGTTTTATGTCATTTAACCTCTCAAAATTCAAAGCCTTTGTGAATATATCAGCAAATTTGTGTTCAGTACCAATGAATTCAATAGTGATATAACCTCTTTGAATGTGATATCTCGATAAGTGATGTCTTACATCTATATGCTTTTTCCTAGCATGAGATACTGGATTTTTAGGGATGTTAATAGCACTTGTGTGGTCACTGTTTATAGAGGCATGTTTGAATTTATATCCATAGTCTAGTAATGTGTGTTTCATCTATATAATTTGAGCACAATAACTACCAGTAACAATATATTCAGCCATTGCAATAGATAATGAAACAAAAATATGTTTCTTACTACACCCTGATACAAGTGACTTGCCTAAAATGTGACATTTTCCAGAGGTTCTTTTTCTTTCTAACATGAAACAAGTAAAGTTAGCATCCAAATAACTTATTAAATCACATGGCTATCCTCTAGGATAAAATATTCCTAAATTTATAGTATACTTGAGATATTAAAAAATCTTTTTAACGACATTTAAGTGAGACACTTTGGGATTGGCTTGAAAACAAGCACACATGCATACACTAAACATAATGTTAGGTCTGCTAGTAGTAAGATAGAGAAGACTCCCAATCTTACCTCGATAATTGGTTTGATCAACAGATTTACCAGTTTCATTAGCATCCAACTTGCAAGTGGTACTCATAGGTGAATCTTGACCTTTACTACTATACAGAACAAAATTTGTTAAAATATCCTTAGTATACATTTTTTATTTAAAATAATACCATTTTTATTTTGAGAAATTTGAAATCCAACGAAAAATTTAATTTCCCCCATTAAAATCATTTCAAATTCATCTTGCATCATTGTTCAAAAATCAGTACATAAAGAATGTTTAGAAGATCTGTAATTTATAACATCTACATAAATTTTTGAAATTAAAACATCTTTGGAAATAATTTTAATAAAAAAAATTGGATCTTAAATCCCTTTTGTAAAACCTTTGGAAATATGAAAAGAACTAAGTCTATCATACCAGGCTCTTGGAGATTGATTTAGACAATATAGGGCTTTAGACAATTTAAAAACATGTTTTGGAAATGGGGATTTGTATGGCCATGGGGTTATTCAACAAATACATATTCAATTATATAACCATTTAGAAATTCACTTTTAACATCCATTTGATAAATTTTTATATTTGGATGAGCTGCATAAGCATGTAGTATCCTGACGGCTTCTAGTCTAGCTACAGGAGCAATGGTTTCCTCATATTCTATTCCTTCTTCTTGACTATATCCTTCTGCAACTAGTCTGTCCTTATTTGCAACTATATTTACATATTCATAAACATTATTTCAAAAAAACCACTTAGGCCTTATGGTAAAGGTGTCTTTAGGTTTGTCCCCTAATTCCCAAACATTGTTTCTTTCAAACTGCTTCAATTCTTCTTGCATAGCTATCACCCAAAATTCATCACTAATTGCATCATTGTTTTTTTAGGTTCGATCTATGAAAGAAAATCATTATTTTCAACCTGGTTTCTCAGAGAAGATATAGTTTGTGTCCCTTTATTTAGATCACCTACTAGAACATGTAAATGATGATTCCTGAGAGTTCTAATACCTCTATAATGATTTTGAACTAGACTCTTTAGGATTATCGGTATGTTCGGATTCACCACACACAAATTCTGGAAGGTTTTCATAACTGTTTACTTTTTTAGGGGGTTCACCATCTTTATCACTATGATCCAGAACAAACATATCTTCCTCAAGATATTCAAGAGTGGTTTTGGGTTCATGTGGATCAATGTCATCAAATTTGACATGAACTATTTCCTCCACACATTTGGTCTCTTATTGTAAACTATATGTGCTTTACTAGATATTGAGTACCCTAGGAAAATTCCTTCAACACTTTTTGAGGAAAATTTATCAAGATTATATTTAGTGTTAATGATAAAGACGATACAACCAGAAATATAAAGTAATTAACCTTAAGCTTCCTATTATTCCAAAGTTGGTATAGGGTCTTATTAACAACAGGTCTAATTAAGACTCTACTGATGATGTAACAAGTTGTGGTAATAGCTTCAGCCCCAAAATAAATTGGAAAATAATATTCATTGATCATTTTCCTAGAAATATCTTGAAGGGACCTATTTCTTCTCTCCACAACCCTATTCTATTGAGGTGTTATAGGAGTAGAGAAATTGTGATTATTTCCATTGTGTGAGCAATAAGATTCAAATTCTTGATTTTCAAACTCACGGCCATGATCACTTCTCAAGGTCTTAATTCTTATTTCACTATGATTTTCTACAGACTTGGAGTATTTGATAAAATAAGAAAAAGATTAACTTTTGTGAGCTAGAATGTATACCCAAGTGCACCTATAAAAATAATCTACAAGAACATAAATATAGTGCTTCCCATTTAAACATGAAACTCTTGATGGTCTGAACAAATCTATGTTAACCAACTCAAGAGGTTGATAAGTAGAAACTTATTTCATTGGTTTCAAAGAAACTTTGTGTTTTTCCCTTTTGATAAGGATTACACACTTTGTTAAGAGTTAATTCCAATTTTAGTAAGTCTCTAACTCAAACATTCCTAGTCAGTTTTCTATGTGAGGGCACAATTTAGTGTCGTTGAATTCTATGCCACGACCATGATTCTTTATGAAATTCATTTTAACAAGAAAGATTTTTCTTAACTGAGGAATCTATTTTAACATGATATAAATTCTTATTTCTAAGATCAGTAAAAATTAAATCATTTTTAGAATTAATAACATTTCAATCATCATTTTCAAATTTGACATTGAATCCATCATTACACAACTGCGATATACATAGCAAATTGTGTTTTAACCCATCAAAAAAAATTAATTTTTAAATCAATACAGTATTAGGGTTACCAATTTGGCCTAATCCAATGATCTTCCCTTTAGAATTATCATCGAATGTGACATATACACCATAAAATTTAATTATGTTTTTGAAACATAAATAGTTTCCTGTCATATGTCTTGACCCTCTACTATCCAATCACCGCAATGTTTTACAGGAGCTCTTTGCACATTTTTCCTGCAATACAGATTAACTGTGGGGTAACTTTGGTGCCTAGATTTTCTTGGGTCCAAAGAGGTTAGAAAGTAAAACATTGGGAACCCATACTTGTATCATTGGTTTTCTATAATCATCATATATTTTTTGAGACATGAATACTTTGTTTGGTACTTTATAAAAATTTTTATCAACAAATGATCCAAAACATGAACTAGTTATAAAAGTTCCAAATTTTGGAACAAATTTAGTTTTAATAATCCATCTTTGTCCTGGTTGATATCCTATACTAGTTGTGTATTTTAGAGCAATTTTTTTCCCTAGCAACAGAGTCAAGGTATCTCTACTAGTAGTAAATTTTTCCAAATCACTTTTTAATTGGTCATTTCATAATTTGAGTTTGGTATTTTATTTTAATAGTTGAGCACATTTTTCTTTCTTAATATCTAGATCAAATTTGTAATTTGAATTTAAAGCATGTTGTCTTTTCAATAGTTTATATTTATCCTTGAGTTCATTAAAAGAATACTAAAACATTCCACAATATTCGAATAGTTTATTTTTAGTCCTATTTTCATCATTATTTGATTCACCTTCATTACCAGAATAATAAAATTTTGGTATTAGGGAATTGGGTGTTACCTCGGATGTTTCTTTCATGAAACATAGATTTTCATGTATATTCTTGTCACTATCAGAAGTCTCAGATCAAATTGTGTTGTCTTCTGAGGAACTCCAGGTGTCTTTCATAGCCTTTTTATAACCCTTTGCCTTGTCTTCATACTTCTTATTAAACATAAGCTTGGGGAAATCAGTCTTCACATGAACATGGCATTTACATTCATAATAGACTATATCAGTTGTGTTGTCATTCCAATTTATTTCCTTTTTTCCATTATCTTTTATTTTCATACCTTCCTTTATAGTTTGATTGTCGAAAGAAATTTTTCATTCGGTAAAACTTCTTGAATTTCCTTGCATGATTATCCATATCATCATCACTATCTGAGTCTTCACTTGTGGAAGTATCTACAAGAGCTTTAACTTTAACTTTTTCTTTATCATTGTTCTTTAAGGTGGAAGTCTTGAATGCTAAAGATTTCTTCCTCGGTTATTCATATACTTCTTGATTTACATTAAGTTCTTCTTAATATATCCTAATATTTCAAATTAGTTCCTTCACTTGTAGTTTTCCTATGTCACAAGATTCTCAGATAGAAATAGAAGATCCTCTCCATCTATCAGGTAGGCATCGATGAAATCTCATAATCCAGTCCTTGTTATCCACTGATTTCCCAAGCAGACTCATAGTATTCACTATTTCATTGAACCTAAGATACACGCCAGAAATAAGTTCATCAGGCATCATTTTAAAATTATCATATTTAATATTATATGTATTTAATATCAGTTCTTTATCATTGGTTGTTATATCTTGAGAAAAATCTAAAGTATCCAAAATTTCATATGTAGTTTTACCAGATGATTTTATACTGAATTCCCCATCACCTAGAGAACTGTACAAATCATTCATTGCTTTACAATTATTGGTATATGTGGATTTAGTCAACTGATACCATGTGTCTCTAATATTAGTAGGAAATATATATTATTCCTAAATTGTGTCCCAGATTTTGGGTCCCATGCTCTCTAGATATAATTTCATTTTTAATTTCCACTGACCATAGTTATTACCATTAAAGAAAGGTGACATGTTAGTAACAACACCCTCAACTATATTTTCCATAGTTACTTATAATTTAAAGAACTAGAAAATTTAGATATGATTAAAATTTTATGATCTTTAAGATACAACTAATATCACAATTGAAAAGAATTAAAAATGTTAAGGCCTCTAATACCAAATGTTGGTCGGAGTAGAATCTCCAGAGGGGGGTGAAATGAGTTCCTACATAAAATTTCTGTTTAAAACTTGAGTTAAAAAACATCACCCAATTTTAAAACCGGACCAGTAAATTAAGGAACCATAGATTTAAATGTTTAGTTGGTCAATAGTATTCATAACGGGTGATTAATCCTTAGTTTAATTAGTGCAAGACACCTACTCGACATTGGAAACAAGTTTACTAAAAAAAATACACACACTAACTAAAAATAACTATCAAAGTGAAAGTAAAACAATTATATTTTTTAGAAATTATAACCAGTGGAGAATAGATAAAATAAACTATCTCAAAATATTGTGCACAGAAAAGTGAAACAAGAGGTTCAGTCTCAAGACGAGATTTAATCCTCTTAACTTGGTGATCACCTTCCACCAAGCAGTTTATATTAACAATAAACATGATACATAGTCTCTATCGGGATATATAATAGTATTCATAAACTATATAGGGTTAGCACTCTCTTACATAGTTCTTCATGGGAAAAAAACAACACAGACCACACACGGTCTCTTCCATAGTTATACATGGGAAACAAAATTTTGGTGATGTTTGATGTGAGGATATTCAGTATCCGCCATTTCGAGCACAGGGGATAGTGTGTGATACTGAAAGAAACAAAAACTTCTCAAAAATGTAAAAAGATATAACCCAATAGAGCTAAGAAAATTATCTTGAGTTTATAAATCTCTATGTGTTGGTAGTTCAGATCTTGACTTCTCAGAGTGAGTAATTTGATGTTGAAGCCTTTTTCTAAAACGTGTCTTCAAAAAAGAGTGTCAAAAATCAGGTTCTAGCATTCAGTGTTCTTCTTCTAGTGTTGATCAAGAGTTGAAAAGGTACATAAGGAAGACATAAGTTTATCTTAATGTGATCTTCATGATGCTTGTGGTTTCAGAGTGTTAGTGTTGGATGGTTCTTTTTTGATCTAGTGAGTAAGCTCTGTCGCACTTCTTATTCCACACTGCCTCATATGCACGTACCTATACTTCTCTTTCTTTCTTGGTCTTGTCTTTTTATATTTGAGGTCTGATAATAGGAATGAGTATATCATGTGCAATCTTTCTCGTACCTCGTACTATCCCAGGTATTGTCTGATGAAACGTCTACAATCAGCATTAATTAATGTCAAAAGAATTTAATTTATCAAATATGTCCGTTAGAATAATTTTAAGAATTTGAAAATGTGTGGAAGGGTAAAAATTTTAGACTGGTGACTGTAGCCTTCATATAGGTAGGCTTCAACATTAGGTGCACATAGGCAACATCCAACTGTAACCTTTCATCAGTATCCTTGCATCGGTAAACATGCAACAGTGACTATGTAATGGTAACCTTGTAATGGTGACCATGTAACAGTGACCTCATATCGATGACTATGTAATGGTAACCTTGTAACGGTGACCTCGTATCGGTGACTATGTAACGGTATCCTTGTAATGATGACATTGGATCATTGACCTCTTACTTAGATAAATTATGACCAGTAATCTTTTAATGAAAGCAGTGAGATTAATCGTACATAGGTATTTATTTGATACAAGCATGATTTTCACATAAATGATTATCCTTTAGGAGACACAAGATTCTTTATACAAATGAATCATGATTTGGGATCATTCAAATAGGTGAGTCCAACAATTTGGTTTTGAAAATTCTCAGATAATAAGATGTTATAGAGAGTTTAGAATGGTTCTGATGGAGTAGAAAATGTTCTGAAGGATCAAACACCCTCATCCACGGGAAACATAAGAACTGGATGTGATGCTGAAACAATGAATATTGGAAGTAAAATTGGCCCTAATAAAGGTGAGATGAATTTTAAAAATATCACAAAGAAACCAAAAGTCTACAAAAGGAAATTCTAAAAGCTGAATTATTGAAGGACTGGGAACTTTCCTTTAGTATCCGGAGTTGATTGACAGTCAATATATCCTCCTAAATAAGTTTACATGAGATAAAATAGATTGTAAAAGACATTTACACTTATGAAATTTAAACTCTATGGTTATATAGGCCATACCATGTCATACTGTGAAGAGCCAAAGAGATATTTGAATTTTGAAGAGCTAGGAAGTCAAAAAAGGATAACAAATTCAGATCCTCATTTTTGTAGAAGAAATAGTTTCTATGGATATTTTTTTAATTGTTATAACTTTTTTCATCAAGATATTTATTTTAGGTAGAGTACATGCATGAACAATTCATATAGAAATCAGAGACAAGTCGGTACCCGTCAACCGGAAAATATTTCCCTTGCAAACAATTTTTCACCACTATATGATGAATATGAGTATGAAGAACCTACTGACATGGAAGATAGATTTGAACAACTATATTTATACTTCACTCCATGTAATATTTCATTGATGGAAAAGAATAAAATTGGAAAATCAAACCTTGTAGAAGTCTCCCTCAAAGCTACAAAGAGAAACAACACCTAGATTCTGGAAAGAGGATGCTCATCCAATATGATAGTTAATGCAGAATAGTTAGCTAATGTTTAGAAAATCTTTAATGAAATTTTACAGTTTGATAATGATGGTGATTTAATGATCTAATGCAGTGGAAGAACTGAAGTGGGTAATTAAGAGCTAAATAAAATTGAAGTTATTTATACGGATGGTTTGTGTCACAATCTATTGAGTGTTACTCAACTATATGACTCAAGAATTTTTGTGACATTACCACAATAGGGGTGAAATATAAATGGAAGAAAATTTAATTCTCTCATGAAGGTATGAAGAAAAAATGAAAACTTATATCAGGTTGATAGTAAAGAGAACATTTGTTACATGACAGTTGAAGAAGAGAACAAATTGTGGCATTGGAGGTTAGGTCACATCAATCAAAAAGATATGGAAAAGATATCTAAACTGAATATTTTCATGGATATCCAAAATCTAAAGCATGAATTGGAGAATCCTTGTGATGCCTGAATGTATGGAAAGATGGTGTGAAGCTCATATCATCCAATAAAAAAAATAGCATCAAATCTTCTCGATCTTATTAATACAGGCGTATGTGGTCTGATAAATGTTACTAGAACATATGGAGAAAATTATTTTGTCCTTTTCATTGATGATTACTGAATATTTTCTTGTGTTTTCATGACTTGTACCCTGGAGCTCATGTCATGACTACCCAAATCTTGCCTACCAGAGTTCAGGGGTTGGCGACTTGCACCGGAAAGGAGTATCCCTAAAATGGGAAGGCATTGCCTTTAAACCTAGAAACACACTGAACAAGAACACGACAAAATGAAAACCAATTAGTAGTACTGTAATAGTAAAAGTGTGTATTGAAAGTAAAGGGTTTAGAATACAAGACCAACAGATAGATACAACACAACAGAAAATAGAAAACATCTCCTAAGACCGTTCACCACGGATCCTACCTGAAGGGTAGGGACAACTCTTCTCCACATATTTCCATGTCGACCTGTCACCCTATGTACCACCTGACCTTGGATCTTATTAACTCATCAAAGCTACTCATCATCTACATAACACACAATAAGGTATGGTGAATCCTGTGTAGGTGTGGGTATAACAATACTAAGTAGGGACCCCGAGACCCCTGGAGGTCTCAGAATTTCACAAAGGAAAACCACAAAGTATGATCTCAATAAAAAATACCAATGAAAAAATAAGCTCAAATTAGTTATAACTTATGTACATAAGTACAAATTATTATTCGTAAATCTAGATCATCTTATTCTATCAAAGGATCTACTACTGATCTACATAGGATCGCTCGGTGCTGATCCACACAGGATCACTAGGTGCTGATCCACACAGGATCCCTAGGTCCTCATCCACACATGATCACTAGGTGTTGATCCATACAGGATCACTAGGTGGTGATCCACAAAGGATCGCTAGGTGCTGATCCACACAAGATCTCTATGTGCTAATCCACACAGGATCGCTATCTGCTGATCCACACTGTATCACTGGGTGCGGATCCACACAGGATCCCTAGGTGTTGATACATACTGAATTTCTAGTTTCTGATCCATAGATGATCTCTTGGTGCTGATCCAAAGAGGGTCGCTGGGGGTGGATCCACAGAGGATCTCTAGGTGCTGATCCACACAGGATCGCTATTCTTTTTTCACGTCTCACCCAACCACTAGATTCTCAGACATAGTACGCATGATTCTAGGAGGATCCAATCCCCATGCCATCGGTCAAACTTAAACTGGAAAAATTTCCCATGAAGAAGTATCCCAATGATCTGTCATGTCATAAGGGTTCCAATGCGACAAACAACGCATTAATCAGACTCTTAATCTGAGAGTTATAGGAATTTTAGAGGTAAGGGCCCGGTTAGATTCGGGTATGATCCAACCCGACCATACCACAACATTTTCTAAAACTCAAGTGGATTATATAAAATGTACAATATCATTATAAGGATTTTATCTCTGTAGAAGGTTCTTCAAAAGGACATATGGTTTGTGAGATATGACCTTTCAAGCGTATCTCCACCGAAATGGGTCTGGGTCCGGTCTAACCCGGCCTGGGCTGACCCAATCCAATCCTTTTCCAACCCTTACTGGCCAAAAATGGTTGGGCTGTAGACTGGCCTAGCCCGAACAGGCTTGGCTGGGCCGCGGTGGGCTCGGCCCACTAGGAATTGGACCATCCTGGCCTGCTAGCGTGCATGACCCACATGAGGGGCACACGACCCCACCATCCCTAATGGCTCAAAGATCCATTAGCCTCCTTAACTAGAGGAACCACATGGAACCTTCTTGTTGTCCTCAAGATGCGTTGGGAGCGGGTCCCCCATCCATTGCAGCTTCGAAGCTATGACCTCCACCTGCGACACACGATGGTTCGCCGCCCATTCTCAAACGCGACTGGCTGAGAACCGACCACCCCTTCAGTCCATCGAGGCATTGTGCGGTGCTACTCTTCCACTACAGCCAATGTTTTCCAGCCACCACCCTCTTCTACCAACACCACCATACCGGTGCTGCCCTGACGCTACTTTTGTGGGGCTCCAGCGACACTCCAGAGCTCCGTTTTCTCCCCCGTCTAGAACTATGGGCCTCCCTTTATGCCGTCATCACAGCATGACCAATTGATTCGCTTTTCGGTCAAATTCAAAACTCACCCATGAATTGTGCGACAAAAATGAATGGGCAGAGGGTCTGAATCTCGTTCGTTTACACTGCTCTCTCCATGTTAGCATCACATCAAAGGCGGTGTTGTAAAAAATTATCAAAGGAAAAATAAAAACCCATTAAAAAACCCCACAACATCCCACAATAAACACTAAAAATTTAAAAATGAGAAACATAATTGAGAGAATTTCTTGAATTTGAAAACATCCTATACCTCGAGAACATTGGGTGACTTCATGGTTGTGGAGGGAGGATCTATGTTCGTAGAAGCTTCCAGTGTTCATCGATCCCAGATTGTTTCCTCAATGGGTGCCATCCAAACCTCCATTCTTCATTGGAAGGGTTGAGCCTTGGCACTTTGTCAGAATTCTCCCACAAAATCTACCAAAAACTCCATTTTTCCATGATTTTAATTAAACAAAGGATCTGATAGGGAATTAATTCTCCTCTAAATTATAGTTCCTTTAATTAACATAATTAATGAGACACATTAATTACACAAGGGTGGTTACACATCCTTTGTGTAACCAGGAATTTAATATCCTTTATTAAATTCTTGAACACCTCAGTGGTACCTGCGACTGCAGCTCAAGAGGTGTTAGGAAATTTAAATAACATTTTAATGTCATTTTACTATTCCTTAAAAAGTCTGAAAAACTATATTTTTCTGCTAACCTACTATGTTCGAAGTTAATCCTCTCTTAAAAATATCCTGGTGATGCGGATTCAACGGTGCCCTCAGATTTTTATTTCGAGCACCGGTTCAAAAGATAGAAAATTTCACCCACACTTTTACCAAACATATCTTTAAAAAGGTTCAAAAATCCATTTCGGGCACACCGGGCCTCATAATCAAGCGCCTTCACTTTTTTCAGACTCATAATAATCCAAAATATTTTATAAAAATTACATGGAATTTTTGGGCCTTTAAATTCTCCCCACATTAGGTATATTCATCCCAAAAATCTATAACAAAAATAGGGGAAGAAATGTGGGTACTGAACACGTATCTAAGCCTCCCGATCCCATGTTCTCTCCAAGATGTTCCCATGCTGCCTACAAACTCACACCAGAGGAATAGAGAGACCATGAAGGACCCAATCATATCGATACTCTATCACCACTAGGAACTCCGCAAACGTTGGCCCATCATTGATGTCTAGCTCTCCCAAGTTGATAATGTGTGATGGATAATACACATACTTCCTCAAGTGTGAAACATGGAAAACATTATGCACCCATTTCATCTGTGGGGTAATAGCTAGATGGTATTCCACCTCACCTACTCTATGAAGGATGTGAAATGGTTTGATGAACCTCTAATATAGCTTTCTACCCCGTCCAACCCTCCATAATCCATGCCATGGTGAGACCCATAGGAAGCCATGGTCTCCCTCTTCAATCTATAAGAATCTTCATCTCCTATTAGCATAAAACTTATGCCTAATCTATGTAGTCTTCATTCGCTCCTAGAAGATCTATACCTTCTCTGTGGTAGCCTGTACCAACTTTGGACCCACAATTGAAGACTCCCCAGTGTCTGTCTATCATAGAGATGATCTTCATGGTCGCTCATACAAGGCCACAAATGGAGCCATACCAGTGGTGGATTGATAACTATTGTTATATGCAAACTCCAACAGTGGAATATGGTCATCCCAATTGCAGAAAAAATTAATGACACAAGCATGAAGAATGTCCTCAAGTGTCTGTATGTCCCACTCCCTCTGACCATCTATCTGAGGATGGAAGGTGGTGCTCAAGTGAAGGTGATTCAAGAATTCATGTTGTAATCCCTTCCACAAATGGGATGTAAATCGAGCATTGCGATCTGAGACAATCATCGATGGCACCCCCTGGAGTCATAAAATCTCTTGTATGTAGAGGCATCCCAAAAGAATTATTGATCCTTGCTCTCAAATTGGTAGGAAGTGGGTGATTTGGTGAGTCATTCAATGATCACCTAGATTGAATTGTGGAACATGGACGTACATGGTAGCCCCATCAAAAATTCCATGGAGATACAATCCCACTTCCACTCGGGTACCTCAAGTGGTTGTGCTAAGTATGATGGTACCTGAGGCTCAGCCCTCATTTGCTGACACGTGAGGCATCATGATACAAACTCTGCCACAACTTTCTTCATCCCTGGTCACCAAAAATGACATTGGAGGTCCCAGTACATCTTCACCACTCTGGGATGTACCGCTAATGGGGAGGTATGTAACTCCCTCAACACCTCCTCTCGTACCGTCACAAGTACCAAATTGCATCCTCTAAAGATGATGATGTGCTCCCCACCTTCATAAAATCCATTAGAAGACTATCCTAAAGATATATTAGCATGTCAGGCCTCATAGTCTTTGTCCCCAAGATATGACTCTCTGACTCTCTGAAGGAGTGGGGGAGTAACTATCATAAACTACGGTGTGGCTAGCTGCTTTGTCACCTCACTCAACAACTGTATACCCGACCCCCTTCTATGTTCATATAATACTACATTCCCCTTCCCAAGAGTATAGATACTTCAAATTTGTAGTCCTGGAGGATCTCTAGCCACCATCGATGTCTTAGGTTCAGGTCCTTTTGTGAAAAGATATACCTGAGACTCTTGTGATTAGAGTATACTGTAAAATGGTATCCCCTCAAGTAGTGCCACTAAATTTTTTGTGCAAAGAACACTACTGATAACTATAGGTCATAGGTAGCATAGTTTTACTCATGCTATCTCAGTTGTCCTGAACCGTAGGTGATCACCGCTCACTCCTTCATTAGGACACAACCAAGTCTGGTCCCTGATGCGTCGCAATAGACTACAGACCCAATTCCCTCTCCTAGTAGCCACAAGATGGGGGTACTCATAAGCCTCTACCTCAGCTCTTGGAAACACTACTTTCATATCTCCCTCCGCACAAAGGGTTTCATATTATTTTTCAAAGATAAAAAGAGTTTCAAAACTTTTGAAAAGTCAGGTACTAATCTCTAGTAGTACCCAGCCAACCCCAGGAAACTCCGCACCTCAGTCATACTCCTGGGTGGCTCCCAATAAAGCACCACCTCTATCTTTTCTAGATCTACTACAACTCCATCCTCCAAGATTATGTGCCCCAGGAAGTGTAATTCTCATATCGTGAACTAGCACATCGAGAGACTTCCATAAATCTAGTTTTCTCGGAGTGTATCTAGAACAATATGTAGGTGTGTGGTGTGCTCATCCTACGACGCCAATTACATTAAGTTGTATTCAATTAAGAAAACAATGAATAAATCGAGGTAAGGAAGTAAGATCATGTTAATGATCCCCATGAACACTCCTAGATCATTGTTCATTCATAAGGGCATCAACAAGAACTTGTAATTTTCATACCGACATCTGAAGGTTGTATTCATTATTTCCTCAATCCGTACCCTGAGTTGGTGATATTTTGATTTGAGGTCTATCTTCATAAACCATACAACTCCCTTTAGATGGTCGAAGAGAACATAAATTCTCGGGAGTGGATACTTTTTCTTCATGGCCAGCTAGTTAAGGCATCGATAATCCATATAAAGCCTCAGACTCCCATACGCCTTCTAGGTTATAAAAATTGGGGATGCCCATGGAGAACCACTAGGCGTTATGAAAACCTTTTTCTACAAGACCTGTAACTATACCAGCAACACAAAAATCTTAGCATGGTCCATTTGATATGCTGGTGTATATATCAGTATCATCTCGGGGTACATGTCGATGTAAAATTCTACCTCTCTATGAGGAGGTAGTCCTGGAACATCATCAGGAAATACATCAATATACTAGTCCACCAATATAGGATAATGTGGATTCATCACATCAACTGCTCTAAGTGTAAGGCTATTCAACTGATGTGTGATTGGATGAACCCTTCTTCTAGTAATTCCATTCACTTATACAAAGGTTCCCTTCTCACTAGTGAAGTAAAACAAGGTCCAATATTTGTGGACACACTACAATTTTCACCTAAAACATTCAATCTGATCATGAACTATGGACAGCAAGTCCATAAAAAAGATGACGTCGTAAGGACTTGACACTGCTACTAGGAGATCCCATCCAAAGATCTTGCCTCCTAGAGTGACATCACACTATCTAAACCGGAGGGTAATCGACAAAACTTCTCTCTTAAGAGTATATAATCACAAGGATTGATCCAATATCTCCATTTAAATCTCTGAGGATTAAATGAGTGTCGTGGAAATTAAAGAGTGACTAGAACATGTTTCTATAACAACTACAGCTAGGGTGGTAAAAATTAAGATCATGCCTTTAATCATATCTGGAGCACCATGGTTGTAGGCCTCTGCCACATGAAGCTATGCTCTTCCTTGTCCACCTGCTTCCTATGGTCGGGGTCGACCACTTGGTGTGGTGGTGGTAAAACCTCAAACCATCATCCACCATCTGCTGCACGACCTGCTCCTCAGCCACATCGGCTACCCTGTAGACCCCCTCACTCGAACCATGGTCGTTGCCTCAGAGTTCCCTTAGTCATATTCTGATTTTCTATGTGATAGTTGGATAGTCATGAGACACGTGTCCATGTCTAAAACAAGAGTAACATGCATTAGTCCTCAGAATACCTCCTCTACCTCACGAGCTCTTCACCTCTGACCATGTTTCATGGGGGCATCCACTAGAAGGTCTAGCCCGCTTGGACATCTGCGTCATCTGCCTACATCCTGCTAGAGATGACTCAGCTACCTATCACCTGGTGGTGGCTCTCACCGTTGGTGCCTACTTAGCTAGGAATCTCTCCACCAATAATGCTTGCTTGAGCACCCCAGCATGCATCGGGATATAGAGTGATATCATTGATGATATGATCTCCCGCAAGAGAACCTTCACAAAGATCTAGGACCTGAAGAATGGGTCTCATACCATGTGGGTGGATTATCATGAGAGGTCAATGAATCACACTGATTACTATGTCACTGATAGGCTTCCCAACTGTAAGTGTTGTAGCTCTTGGATACACATTGAGCGTAAAGTCACGGGTATGACCTTTTCCCTGAAGAGGTTATCGAAGTACATCTAGGACATTGTCAGCTCCTTAGGAATATGGAGAATCAGAATCCACCATCTCCCTGTTGTGCCCAAGAATAGGCTAGTAACCTGGAAAACTATTTAATCTGCTGGCATCTCGACTAGACGAAAAACTTGTGACATAGCCTCTGGCCAGCACTCAGTTGCCTGGGGATTCGTCTCAACTCGAAACCTCAGAGGTCTCTGTCTTTGGATCTCATGAAACACACTCAGACAGAAAGCAGGAACTTCTAGTGGGCATGGTGGAAACTGTTGCCCTCTAAGTGGTGGTGCTACTGGTAAACCACTCTAAGTTTCCAACAAAATAAGAGGTCCATGCACTAAATCATCGCCACTCAGTGGGTCATCATCATGTACTCTCTCTGGATTCCTGGCTAGTTGTCTAACATGGAGGCATCCTAAAATATTATTGTGCCACGGTCAAAAAGATATATCTGGTGAGCTGACTCAAAAGTGATCAAAAGTAAAACATTTCCAAAACCCATGCAATCAATATTTTCATGAAAAAATTCATAAATCCGAATTCAGGGTCCTGGTATATGGATATGTTGGCTACTGCACCAAAACTGGACTCACCGAACCGAAAACAACACTCAAAAAGCATAACACTATTGATCTGTTAAAAGATAAATGACCTAGTTCATCGGTAGAACTGACTCCTCTACTACCACTTTGTCACGAACCGTCTCCTGGGGCTCGTTCCGCGACTACCCCAAGCCAAACATACATAGGCCAGGGGTTGGCATCTAGCATTGAAAAGGCATATCACTAAAATAGGAAGGCATTTCCTTTAAACCTGCTAACACACAGACCAAGAACATGACAAGATGAAAACCATGTAGCAGTATTGCAATAGTAAAAGTGTGTAATGAAATTAATGTGTCCAGAATACACCCAAATAAGAGATACATTACCACAGAAAATAGAAAAAATCTCCTGAGATCTTCTTCCATGGATCCTACTTGAAGGGTAGGTACAACTCATCTCCACAAATCTCCACATCAACCAGTCACCCCGTGTACTGCCTGGTCTTGGCTCCTATAGACTCAGCTGAGCTACTCATCATCTGCACATGACAAAACAAGGTGTGGGAGAAGCCCATGAAGGGGTGAGTATAACAATACCAAGTAGGGACCCCGAGACCCCCTAAGGTCTCTCATAATTCCATAAAGGAAAACCAAAAAACATGATCTCAATCAAGAATAAAAAATAAATAGACTCATCTCAAACCAAGTATAACTTAAGTACATAAGTACAGAGGATTAGTCATAAAGCTAGATCATATTATTCTGTCAAGGGTTCTGCTACTGATCCACACAGGATCACTCGAAGATGATCAATAAAAGATCACTCGGTGATGATCCATAGAAGATCTCCAGGTGGTGATCCATAGGGGATCTCTAGGTGCAGATCCACATAGGATCACTAGGTTCTAATCGATACAGGATTGCAAGGTGCTGATACACACAGGATGGCAATGTGCTGATCCACACAGGATGGCTTGGTGCTGATCCAGACATGATCGCTATGTGATGATCCACACAAGATCACTAGATACTGATCCACATAGGATCTCTATGTGGTGATCCTCACAAGGTCACAAGGTGTTGATCCATACAGGATCAGTAGGTCATAATCCACATAGGATCACTATTCATTATTAATGTCTTAGTCAGCCACTAGATTATCGTACACATTACGCATGATTTTGGGATGATCCGAACCACAATCCATCATTCATAATTTAACCGGCACGTAGTCCCACAATTACGTATCCCAACGATACATCATGTGATAAGGGTTAATCCAAACAAACAGCGCGTCAATTGGATGCCCGATCTGAGAGTTATATGGATTTTAGTATCGAGGGCCCAGTTGGATTCGGGTAAGATCCTAACTGTCCATACTAAAACATTCTTCAAAACTCATGTGGAGTATATCAAATGGACCATCTCATTCCATGGATTCTATAACTATAGATCGTTCATCAAATGAACATCTGGTTTGTGAGATACGACCATATAAGCATATCGGGGCCGAAATGGGTCTGGGTTCGGTCTGAACTAGTCGAACTGACCTAGCCCGACTCAGTCTTGCCTGAACCGGCCCGACCCGAACGGGCTGGGCTGTGGACCAGCCCGTCCCGAACCGATTGGGCTCGGCCATGGTGGGCTCATCCCGCTGGGCAGCGGACCAACCTTTCCCACTAGTTGGCGCGACACGCACGGGGGTCGTACGACCCAACCTTCCCAAACAACACAAAGAGACATTCAAATATTTAACCGGAGGCACCACGTGGTGTCGCCTTACTGTCTGCAGGACCCATAGGGAGCAGGTCCTCACTACGCTCTGGCTTCGAAGTCGTGACCTCCACCTTCGGCGCGTGACATCGCACCGCCCATCAGCCAATGTTTCTGGCTGAGAGCCAACCACCCCTTCGGTCTACCACAAAATAGCACTTCCACCGCGATTGGTGGTTTCTGGCCGCTGCACTCAGCTACTAGCATAGGTTTTTGGCGCCAGCGCTTCTTTTATAGAGATCTGACGATGCTCAGGAGCTCCGTTTTCACTCCCGTCTTCACCTATGAACCTCCATAAATTCCTTCTTCATAGAATGACCCTCTGATTAACATTTCCATAAAATTCAAAATTCCCCTGTGAAGAACACCTCAAAAATTAAGGGGATAGGGTCTGGTCACTGTTCGTTTAGCTCTCACCCTCCGTGTTTGCATCATATCAAAGGGGGGTGTTGTGAACAATTATCAATGGAAAAATTAACCCCCGTTCAAAAACACCACGATATCCCACAACAACCACCCTAAAATTCAAGAATGGGAAAAATAATCGAGATAATTTATTGAATTTGAAAACAACCTCTACCTCGAGAATGTTGGGTGATGTCACGGTTGTAGAGGGAGGATCTGTGTTCGTTGAAGCCACCGGTATTCATCGATTGTGGATCTTTTACTCAATAGGCACTGTCAAGACCTCTATTATTTATTGTAAGGGTTTATCATCAGCGCTTCATTGGAGTTCTCCCACAATATCCCCAAAAAATCCATTTTCCCACAATTTTAATTAAACTATGTATCTACTATAGAATTAATTCTCCTCTTGTTTAAAGGTCCATTAATTGGCGTAATTAATGAGACACATTAATTAGAAAATGGGTGGTTACCCATTCTATGTGTAACTATGAGTTTAATATCCATTATTAAATGTCTGAACAACTTTTTGGTCCTCACCACCGCCGCTCAAGAGGTGGTAGTAAATTTAAATAACATTTTAATGTTATATTATTATTCTTTAAAAAGTCCCAAAAACTAACTTTTTTATTCTACCATACTGTAGTCGAAGTTAATCCTCCCTTAAGGGAATTCCAGGGTTGTATATTCAACTGTACACTTAGATTTCTAATCCGAGTAGTGGTTCAAAAGATAGAAAATGCTACCCGCACGTTTACTAAACGTACATTAAAAAATATCAATAATTCATTCCCAGTACACCAGGCCTCAGAATAAAGCCCTGTCAATTTTCACAAACTCGTAATAATCTCAAATACTTTAAAAAAATTAAATTTCATTTTCGGGTCATTACATGTGTGATGGTTATACACAGGAAACTACACATGCTTGATTGTATGAAAACATATCGTAAAATTGTTGACAATTATATGAGATGGAAAATAAATGTTTGTCGTGAAATAATGGAGGAGAATATAAATCCATTGTGTTATAAAATTACCTTGATAAACATGGAATACAACATGAGGTGGATGATGTGTGAACTCCGTAGAAAAATGGAGTTATTGTGAAATGAAATATACCAGTGAACATTATGGCCAGAACTATGCCGATTGGGAGTCATATCTCTCATCGTTACTGAAAAGTGGATATTCAATCTGTAGTTTATATTCAAAACCAAACAAGACACTATATGTAGAACACATAGAAACCCTATGAGTTATGGAATGAAGGAAATACCTATTGGAAGTATTTTCATGTTTTCCTAAGAAAATTATTTATCCAAAACAAGGAAGGAAACCGAGGAAAGGATAGTGATGCTGCATATGAAGGAATATTCCATGTATATTCAATTAATAATAACGCCTAAAAATGTTTCAAAAATTATCTTCGGAAAATTGTGGAATGTGGTGATGTGATGATCATTGAAGATAAAACCACAAATGACTCAAGGAATTTGTTTGCTGATGTGATAGAAGCTGAGGAAGAATATGGAGATTGAACAAATCCAAATACAAACATAAAGGTTGGTATTAATACACTCGTGAATCACATCATGATGTTGAATCAGATGAAGAATTAGAAGAGGAATCCAAGGATGAAGAAAATTCACTTGGACCTCAAAAGAGAAATCGAACTGTCAAAATTGATCAATACAACATCATTGGGTATTGGAAGTCTCCGACACAGAAAAGGATAATGAGGATTATTGAACAACCTGTATTCCTATTAGTTGTAGAACCATCCTCATTTGAATAATCTGCATAAGATGAATCACTGGATAATTATATGAATGAAGAGTTGTATTATATCTACAAGAATCAAACAAGGGATCTAGTTAAGATCACCAAAAACCACAATATATTAGTATGAAGTATATTTTAAAAAATAAATTTAATGAGAATGGAAATGTGATCATAAATATAGGACCAATTGTGTGTAAAGTCTATTCATAGATTTAAGGGGTTTATGTTGCAGAAACATTTCTTACGGTGTCCGGACTGGGGTCAATCTGACTACTTCTGGCCATAAAAATTTAATGAAGACACAAAGTGTATCAAATGAAAGTCATGAAAAGTTTCATAAATGGTGTTATTGAATAAGTATATATTGAAAAAATAGTGGCCTTTATAAATTTTAAGTATTAAAGGAATGTTTTCAAATTAAAGAAGGATTTAAAGGGTCTATAACAGGCACCACATGCATGGTACTCTTGGATGGATTCTTATCTAAAGAAGCTCGATTTGAATATAAGAGTAGTGGATCAAAATATTTATGTGATGAATTATCATAAAATTATATTTGTGGTTCTGGTGTATATAGATGATATTATATTTGGAGAAAGTTGGTAGGTATTAGTGGATGAATTTTCTAATCACATGAAATAAATATTTGAAATGTATATGATTGGTGAACTCAAATACTTTTTTGGGCTCCTTGGGATTGAAAGGAAAGACTAAACATTCACTTCCCAAAAAGTTATGCAAGAGAGAAGCTGTAGAAATTCAATATGGATGAATCCACCCCAATGAAAACTCTGGTTTCAATTTGAACAAAATTTGGAAATCATGTGGATGAGACATTTGAAAATTCTACCATGTACAAGAGAATAATCATAATCCTACATTATTAAACTGCAACATGTTGCGATATTATCATGGGAACATGATTTGTGGACCGCTTTCAAGAAAATATGAATGAAGAACATATGGGATAAGTTAAATGAATCATGGGGTGCAATAAAGGCACTCACATGTATGGATTATACTTTACTGTAGAAAAGGATAACGAACTATCAAAATTTTATAATTTTGAATGGGTTGGAGATGCAGAGGATATAAAATCAAAAAGTGGTGGAGTATTATTAATTGGAAAGAAATGCGTGGGTTTGTTGCGTAAGAAAATAGAAAGCACTCTCTCAGTACTATAAAGGATGAGTATGTATCTACTACAAATGCTTTAACTCAAATACATTGGTTGTTGTAACAACTGACTGATATTGGTGATGTGGTGAAACAGACAATTATGATTTACTGTGATAAAAATAGTGCAATTGATCTTACATAGAATCATATTCATCATTCTAGTACAAAACACGTTGAAATCAGATATCTCTTCATCAGGAGAATGGTTAAACAAGGCATGATAAAAATGGATCATGTTGTAATAGATAATCACGTAGATGATATACTGACCAAGCCATTATCAACGTATGTCCTTGAGAAACATTTGTTGAACCTCAGTGTTCAACCACCTCCTAGTACAAGAGGACATTCAATTTTCTTCCCTTTACCCAAATTTTCTAACTTTTTTAATCTATTTGCTAATGTGTTGAAGGTTTATGGGGGAGATACGATCTTGGGGGAGTGTGCTGTGAGATCTAAAAGTCAAAATATGATTCACTAGATTTATTTACAATGTGGGGGAATGGAGAAATTAAATTTTTTATGGTTAAAAAAGAGGTGGAAATATGAAATGATTTTTTGGTGGGAAGATGACGGGGAATAGGGAAATTCACAATCGAATCAATGATAGAGAATGATGAGTTACAAAGAGGAAAATATTTGGATACAATGAGAATGGATACAACAAATTAGAGATCGGTATAATGAGAACCAAATTCATGCATCCCATCTTGTTTTCTACATCGAGTATTTCTCACATAGACATAGAGAGTTAGTTGACTTGTTTATCATTTATTAGGTTTTAGTTGGTGCTTCATCAAATTTATCAGTGGATTGCCAAAAAACCAAAAGGGGGAGATTGTGGGAACTAAGACTGTTCTTTGCTGGAAATCGAGTATGATATTTGTTTTTTTTTTCAATCCATATTGAGTTGATCAAGGGGGTTTATTTTAAGTGATCTTACAGTACATACAGAAGCAGCTGTTTTACGGGGATGTAGTTTCCCAATTATTTCCAAATTTTGGGGCCACAAAATATGGAGTTTATTTTTGTAAAATGAAGGTTTTTCCAAAGGCAGTACAAGAAATGGGATTTCTGAGAACTGTTCGCCGATAAAAAATATGGTATATAGAATGGAGAACCACAAACTACATAGAAGGAACTGCTTAAGGAACAAAAATGCTATGTTGGCCATATAGAAGGAACAATTCATAGAGCGAAGGTGGTTCGAGAGAAGGCATGCAGTCTGTCGAAGGAAAAGGGTTCTTGGGATGGCGTGTCAATAAAAAAAAGTAAGGTAGAGTTTTTAGCAGCCATGAAGGGTTTCGTTTGCGGAAAAAAGGCAGTTATTTCTGCCTCTTCATATAGAGAATGGAGGTACACAGGCCGCATGGGGAATGTGGTTCGTGACAGATTCCTGGTACTCGGTAAAGATTGATCCATAGAAAATATTGGGTAAATCATAGATTAGATGATTATAAAGATCTATTTGCCTATATAATGAGCACTAATCCATTGATTAAGTTTCAAGACTGATATTAACAAATTCTTGAGGAATTTGGTGATTTCTAGAGTGGTTATTGGGAAGAAAAACCCATAAATGTGCTTATTATTAGAAAATAGGAAGAATTCGGTGAATTGTCAAGTGGTTTGTGGGAAGAAAAGTCCCCATAATAGAGGAAATTCATAGAAGAAGAAATAGTCTTTAGTGAGCTTGTAGTATGTGGAGAAGAACAGTCCATAGATGGACGGTTGTCTGGGGCAGAGAAACGGTACATGGAATCATAGACATTTCACAGAGTAGGGATGGTTCACAAAGAAGAAGTGGTCCACGGAGAACAAGAAGTACATGGTGGAGCCCAGTAAACAGGGGAAGGAGCATAGTATGTGGAGGAACAAGCCAATTTATGAAGGAATTGTTCATGAACTAACAATGTGAGGAAGAGTGAATTGCATATAAGGGTGATAACGAGAGATAAATAGAGAATCTATCTATAGATAATTATACATGACTTAATTCCAACCCATTGAAGAGACCATCAAGAAAATAAACTAAGTTCATATTCTTTCCAATGTAGTGATAAAGGGGGAGTTAGTGGAAGTGATTCGAGGGATGGAATGTGATATCCCTAAAACCTTGTAAAGTCAGTGGGCCTAACACAGAGTGATTATGATAAACCTGTATACTCCACAGCTAGTAATGATTAGTGGACCTTGTTATGATTGAAAACATGTTGGTGTTTGATCCTTCGATGTATCCCTTAGTGTTGAACCATGTATAATTTTTTGTGTATTCACTTTACATGTGATTGTTTGTTTTATATACTTTCTCATCAGATAGGTTTAACAGGTTCCAACCAATGTGGGAACAAGATCCATAAATTTAAAAGGAAGTGTTGACACCCTGATTAATACCACCCCTCCTATTGTGTTTTGGTGTCCTTCATCCCCTTATGTAGATGCATATTCTTCTCCAGCAATTGATGTTAAGGGAACCAAGTTTCATAATGAAAATACCCAACACAACCCACTTTTTTTAGAATTCCTTCACGTAAATTCATCAATCCATGTCATAGATTTTCATTACTATCATCCAATCCAACTACAATATTTTAAAAAACAAGGGTTAAAATTCTTCCAAAAGCATATAAATTCAAGGCTTTTTTGAATATGACACAAATATCATAAAATATAAGATGCCAGATTCACAGGTTTTTCTATCATAAATAGATAATGAAAAATGACATCTCAAAAACTATTTTTTTCAAACACACAACTTCTCTGAGCTATTCCAAACTGTATGAACTTGGTCAGGAATTTTCATTTAGGATTTAAATTGTTTACTTTATTTTTATCAATGAATTCTGTTGTGAAGAGAAACTTCATTATCATTGGAGGGGTGACTCCATCCATGGTATCTAAAGAGGTACTGAAAAATGAGTATCCTTCATGAGGCATTTCTCAGTCTTAAGATAACTGAACTATGGTTATTAATATATTTTTTTGACTATTTATTTAACAATGTCTTCATCATCACCAAAAGGAAATATTTATGATATTTAAAAGTCACACAATTACTTCTAAAATAAAAACATGGTTCATATTTCATGGAATAAATACTCCTATCCTTGAAGATTTATGACTTTATTCAGCAACATATCATTCTATTCCATCCATTGAAAATCAGTTAATCATCCACTTAACACATTCTTTTTTATCATTTTTATTTTCATTATACAAGAATATTTTTCCTTTGGTTTGTTTAATTTTCACCATTAACAGGTTATTTGGATGGTTGGAAGGTTAGGGTAATGAAGGTTTGGGAAAAGAGAGATAAGGGTTCAAAATATTTTCAAGGATTTTCACATGTGCACTTGACACAAAATCTTTTTCATTTCTGTCAATCGAGGTGTCACACAGTGATGTGTCGGGTAATTGTTACTAAAACTAAGTAATGTGGCCTATTGAATATAACTTGTATGAAAAACATCCACATAAAAACATAAATATATAAAATAACAGTTTTTTTCAAAAAATAATATTTTATAAAATAATATTTATTAAAATAAAATATACCTATTTCGAACATAATTAAATTGAGCCTGTTATCCATAAAATGTTTTGTAAAAATGTATTCCAACTGATATTTTTTTTAAATGAATTCTAAAAAGATATCATTATTCTATGATTGATCTCTCAAGAAATGATTTCTTAAAAAATAGTCTTCATTCTTGAATAGTTTATCAGATTAATTGAGATGTTGATACACTTGTGTTATCACATCTAATTGGAACACAACTAAAATCCAATCCAAAATCCAATAAGGTGTGTTTCATCCACCGCACATGTTCACAACAACTTCATTCAGAAATATATTCAACATCATCAGTTGATAGTGCTATAGAGTGTTTCTTCTTACATGAACAAGACACTAAGGATTTTCTAAGAAACTGATATGTTCCTAAGGTTTTTTTCCTATCTAATATAAATCCATTATTATCAACATCCATGTATGAAATCAAATTAAAATATGAGGTTTTTATAAAAAGAATATAAAGAGACAAAATTACTTTTAGATATCTTAGAATTGAATTCACAGAATTAAAATGTGATTCATTTGGATTAAATTGAAATATTTAACAAAGGAATACTAAAAACACAATGTTTGGTCTACTTTTTTTAAGGTACAATAAAAATCCAATGATTCCTTTAAACAACTTTTGGTCAACTGGTTTTCTATTTTAATCCATGTCATGTTTTATATTGGAACTCATAGGATTTCATTAGGTCTTACTATTTTCCTATCCATACATATTATGTAAAACAAGAATATATTTTCATTGATTTTTAATATTTCCAAAATAATTTTGAAAAACCTGAAATCGAAAAATATAGTTTACTTCACCCATAATACTCTTTTAAAATTCGTTTTTCATGGATTTTGAAAATTGATCACAAAATTATTGGTTTGTGGATCCTAAAATAACATCATCTATATATATTTGATCTAACAAAGTATTTGAGGATGTAGTTTTGTTGAACAACATACGCTAAACCATTCCTATTGTAAAAGAAATTGATAAAAGAAAATAACTTTACTAGTCATACCATTCCATTAGACCTTGATTAAGTCCATATAGAGCTTTGGAATGTTTAAATATAGAATTTTTAAAATAAGGGTCTTCAAAACTAGTATGTTGTTCTACATACACTTCCCCCCATTAAAAACCCATTTAGAAAAAGAGATTTGACATCCATTTGAAATAATTTAAAATTCATGTATGATTTATATTCTAGAAGGATTATAATAGATTCTAATATAGTCATAAGATAAACGTTTCCTTCCTAATATATTCCTTCTTCTTCATTATATCTTTTGAAAACTAATCTATCTATGTTTATTGTTATTATAACATGATCATATTTTTTTCACCAAAAAAAATATTTGGTTCTAATCCCAGGATAGTTCACATGTATTTAAACTAACTCCCACACTTTATTACTTTTCAATTGATTTAACTCTTCATACATATGTAAAAACCAACTGTAATCTTAGAAGGATTCTTCAGTAGATTTACATTCTGGTTGAGATATAAAAGAAGATAATTTAACTAGATTTCTTATGTTTATTCTTTTTATAACTCTATCATCTTGGAATCCTATAACTATTTCTAAAGAATGGTCCTTATAGTTTTAAGGTATTATAGGAAACACAATTTGTTGTTTAGTAGGGTCTACCCTTACTATAATTAGTTTTAAGTATTCATGTTCTAAATTGTCATCCTCTGTTCCTTAAACAGAATTTCAAGTCTCATATTTATGACTGAATTATTTTGGTAATTAATTTGAATCATTTTGTGACCAAGGGAATCACTTTCATCAAACTTCACATGACCTGATTCTTCAATTGTCCTTAACCATTTATTAAAAAATCTACAAGATTTGGAAGTAGTAGAGTAACCTAGGAATATACCTTCATCATCGTTTGGGTCAAACATTCCTATATTATTTTTGGTATTTAAGATATAAACCTTGCATCCAAAAACATTGAACTATCCTACCCAATGTTGTCTACTATTCCATAACTCATAGATTGTTTTATTTAAAATATTCCTCGTTATAATTCAGTTAATTATATAACATGTTTTGTTCACAGACTCGAACCAAAAATGAGTGGGATTGTTATATTCACATAATATAGTTATATAAATTTCTTGAAAATTCATATTCCTCCTTTAGACAACACCATTTTTTTTCGGTTCCATTGGGTTTGATGTAACATCCCGGTTCTGGAAGACACCCAGTGATGCCCCATACCCGGTTGTTCATATGGCCTCAATCACATTTCCCTGAATGCCAGAGGCCGCGGACTAATAGCTAGGGAAATGGATGTGATAGTGGGAAAACTATTCCCTCATTGGCAGAGTAACACACTGAAAGTAAAACACATGGAAATAGCTGAAGTAGTAATAATAACATACAACAGTAAATAGAAAAAGACTATAAGTAATAACAACTGGACCACATATATAAAACGATGCATGATACATATGTCCAGGAAAAAATCCAAAAAATCAGAATTCCCAATACATTACTAATCAAAATTACAAAATAAAGAAAGTAAAAAAATCCTTAGCATCACAAGCCATATCTTGGTCCCATGCTCTACAGCTCCACAGAAATCATGTACCTGAAGTAGAATGGTGCTTTCCCTTATCTTAACCTACAAAAATATAATCTATTTGGGCCCAAAATCATGGGCCAAACATGTTTTGAGACTAAATCTCTATAGGAAAACACCACAAGATCTGTGACTAACAATTAGTGAATATATATGGTAGGTAGTGAGCAAAACAAGAAACAAACAAGGAAGTACTCAACAATATACAATCCACAGTTTCAATGCATTCAGTTTCATATATCAAGCAACAGATAATCAAAGCAGGTAACCCTATGAGCAGTACTCACATCCTAACCCCTCTCGTTCAACCAAAAATCCCATGTAATAAGCTAAACACAAACGATAACCCTCTAGGAAGTACTCATAGCCTAACCCATCTAGTTCAACCAAACAAGTACAAGAAACCCTCTGGGAAGTACACACAATCTACCCCTCTGGTTCATATTAAGAAATAGACTCTCTGAGGAAGCACACACCGTCAATTCCTCTTATAGTCTCTTATCGGTAACAAAAGGAACTCTGGGGAAGAATTTATTTCACATTTCCCCTGTGTACCATGTCGAGGAACTACAAACACTATGAGGAAGAACTTACATCAATTCCCCCTTGTAGTCTCACATCGCAACAGTAAAAATAGAAACTCTGGAGAAGCCCTTACATCCATTATTTGTATAGTATACTACACCAAGTTCTCACATACCTGGGTATGTCAACATTTATAGAAAATTGTATCAGCCAAATTAAACCTCATGATATACGTGGCTTAACAGTCTAAACCATAACAGATTTTCAGATAAACAAAATCCCTCCAACCTATAATAATAGGTATGGGAAAAACAAGGTAGCCTAACAAGATAAGCAAGACCAAATGTTCATAAACAAAACATGCATGGGAAACACTTCCAAATCATAGAAAGTAATCATATTCACAGTCAATTAACCCTTATTCAAGCATAAAAGAATATCAGGAAATTATCAGTGATAAAATCATAAACACGCAATAACCCATTCATGGGTATTGGGAACTTTTGCACATATAACTCAAATACATTCTACGGAAAGTCACAAAACACATACCTCAGTGTTGGTAGATCTCTATATGTGAATCTAAATCCTTGAATTTCAGAAGATCATAGTAGATCTACAGAAACACCAAAAATGTTCAACGAATGATAACTTCAGAAGAAGAGGAATCAAGAAACAAAGCTGTAGAAGAAGGAATGGCTCTCTAAGGTAATCCAAATGCAATTGATAGGGGTAGATTCGATGAAAAGACATTCAATCATGGGATCTAGGAAATATTGTGGTCATACAATCTCTCTCGGATGAACAAGGTCGAGAAGAAGGTCTTTCTGTAAATTAGACTTGACCCCACTATGTTTGATGATATAAAATGAAAGTACACAGTGTGTACTTTATAATTACACGCCGTGTACTTTCCTTTTCCAGCCCCCACATTAGGCAATCTCCAGGTCACCAGACATGGATATGTGTATGACCAATACATGGCTGGCACACGACTACCCGTTGTAACCGAGTACATGGAGCGTACTCAGAAAGCACACAACGTGCACTTAAAAAATTTCCAGAAACACCACTTTTCTTAAAAAATTCCCAAAGAAGGAAAACATACCTGAAAAGAAGTTTCGGGTTCGTCCAAACATCCCCCCTTAAATAAATCCATCCCTAAATTTCCCTAGGAAGGCAACATATAAGAATAAACTAGGAACAAATCCGACCACTGTGATCGTACATCGGCCTCCCTCTCCTAGGTCTCATCCTCAACTCGCCCTTGTTGCCATAACACTCATACCAGAGGAATATATTGGACTCATAGAAGTTCCATACATCAATCAATAATCTGGATAGGTTTCCCCTCGAAAAATTCATCCACTTCCCACTCAAACTCCTCAGGTTGGATTACTTTAGACAAGTCGGGAAGTAACGTGAACGCTGAAAAACAAGGGAGACATAATGCATATACCGGTACTTCTGAGGTAACTTCAACCGATAGGAAAACAGACCAACTCTCTCCAACACCTCAAACGGCCCAACGTACCTTGGTGAAATCTGACCCTATCTCCTAATCCTCATGTGTCCCAAACTCGGTGTGACATGTAAGAAAAAATGATCCCCGACCTCAAACTCTAGAGGTCTTCTTCGCTGATCAATATAAGACTTCTGTTGTGACTATGCAGTAGCTATCCTCTTCCAAATCAACTCTATCTACTATTTGGTCTCATGGACTAGATGAGGTCCTATCATAGCTTCCTCTCCTACCTCTAGCCATCCCAAGTGTGATCGGCATGGCCTACTATACAAATCCTCACAAGGTTCCATCTGAATAGTTACTTGAAAACAATTGTTGTAGGAATGCTCCACAAGAGGTGTGTGTTTCTCCCTAGGACCTCCAAAATCTAGGATGCATTCTTGGAGAATTTCCTCAAGCACCTGAATCATATACTTCGACTGGACATCGGTCTAGGGATGGAAAGTTGTACTCAAAAGTACTTGTGTACCCAAAGCCCTCTATAGCCCCTTCCAGACCCGAGAAATAAAACATGTATCCATGTCTGGAACAATGGAGTATTGAGGCCCATGTAGATGTACAATATCATAGATGTAAAACCTCCCAAACTCATCAACAGAGAAGATCTCCTTGATTAGAAATAAGTGAGAACCCTTCTTGAGTCTGTCAATGACAACCCATACTGCATCATTTCCTCGAGGCAACCTCAGTAAACCTATCACGAAATCCATCGCGACATCATTCCAATTCCACTTGGGAATGTGTAACTGCTGAAAAAGCCCTTCTGGTCATTGATGCTCCACCTTTACCTGTAGATAGGTGGAACACCTCACTAGAAAACACTCTACATCTCTCTTCATTTCTTGTCACCAATACTGACAGTGTAGATCATGATACATCTTGGTGACACCAGGACGAACTGCCCAAACTGAGGAATTAAAGTCCTGCATCACCTCCTCAAGTATATCTATTGACACACATACGTACCCCATGAAGATATCATCCTCGCCTACGTTCCATCTAGAAATAGGGTCCATTCCTGACACTCTTTCCCATAGGACTAGGCCTTCTGCATATGATAGCTGGCTCATTCACACTCGATCCAGAAAAGTATAGATAACACCTATAGATGAAAGAAATATATGCCCATGTTTTTTTGTACCTACAAATGCATCTCAGAGAATAGATCCACAATCTTCCGCTCACTGTTGGCCTCCTAAACTCCCTGTATCTGATTCCTCCTGCTCAACGCATCAACGACTGTGTTTCCTTTCCAAGGTGCATAGGCAAGCTTGAAATCATATGAATGAAGGTACTCAACCCACCTTCACTATCTAAAATTCATGTCACACTTAGTGAAGATATACATGAGATTTTTTTGTTCAGTAAAAACTAGAAAAGGCTCTTCTAGAAGATAATGTATCAAATAGCATAAGGCATGAAAAACTGCAACCAACTCAAGATCGTACGTCGGGTAATTCCTCTCATGTGGCCTTAACTACCGAGACACGTAAGTAATGACTCCTTCTCCCTACATAATCACATCTCCCAGCCCGATACCTAATACATTATAGTAAAAAAATAGATCTTTCCTGGCTATGTAAGTACTAATATCGGGGCTGATGTCAACATTTCTTTCAGCATCTAGAAGGATGACTCACAAGAATCTTACCTCAAGAACATTGGACCATTCTTAGTCATACTTTTCAGTGGTGCTTCTAATCATGAAAATTCTTGTATGAAACGTCTGAAGTATCTATCCAGCCCTTGGAAACGTTTTACCTCAAATACCTTCTTCAGATGCCCCTAAGAAACTAATACTCTCACTTTCTATGGGTCTACTTATACTCCTTTCTCTGACATAACATGACCCAAGAAGTGAATATGGTCCATCCAAAAGTGGCATTTTGAGAGCTTAGCATATAACTGTTTCCCTCTTAGTGTACTCAAAACAATATTAATATGGGTAGAATGGTCGTATTGAGTGTGACAGTACACCAAAATATCTTCCATGAATAATACCACAAAATAATCCAAGTATGGATGGGAAACTCAGACCATCAGTGCCATGAAAACTGCATGGATGTTCATGAGACCGAATGACATGACCACATATTCATATAGACCATACATGCTCCAAAAGGCTATAAGAGGTATATCAGATGGTCTAATGCACAACTGAGGGAAACAAAAACTCAATTCGATCTTCAAGAACACCCAGGATCCTCAACGCTGATCAAAGAGATCATCAATCGTTGGTAAGGGATATCAGTTCTTGACCGTAATCTGGTTCAAATTTCAATAATCCACAAAAATTGTGAGGGTAATGTCTTACTTATTTGGAAAAAGGAAAGGAAAACACCAAGGAGAAGTACTGGGTCAGATGAAACCCTTATACTGTAACTCCTCCAACAACTTCATGAGCTCCTGCATCTTTGGTGTAGCCATCCTCTAAGGAGGAATGGACACCGATAATGCTCCTAGCACAATCTCAATAAAAAACTCCACCTATCACTCCGATGGAAAACCTGAAAAGTCCTCTGGAAAGACATCTCTAAAACGATCCACAACTAGAGGAATTTCTAACTATGGAGTCCCATGGTCATATAGATATAGAGTATCAATTTGGGTTTTAACCCCTCCCAACCCATGATGCTTGGGTCCCCCTATACTCGTCTAGACATCCCATTCGCCCTTATGAAGAAACAACCTACCTTTTGGTGATGTGAAACTCAACCTATGCCGATAATAGTTGAAAACTTTCAGGAAAGGAACTAACCAGATCATTATGATAATTACATCATAACTTGTCATATCTAGGGAATAGAGGTCCCATAAGAAGTGACACCAGCTAACCTCTAGAGGTAACTCCTTAAACAGATGTACAATAGTTGTTCTAGTCTCCAACGGAGTGTCTAGCATCAATATATCATCATAAGAAAAGATGCAGAGACCAAGGATCTCCACAAAAGTGACATATATAAAGCTATGGGAAACCCCTATATCAAAAAGCTCAGAAGCTAAAACTGAGGTAACTAAGATCATACCTTGAACAGTAGATGGTCTGGGATCCTGGTCATGTTGGGTCCACTCCACTGCAGATGTATTACCTTCTCTATGTCCATATGACCCTGCCTGACTACCCTGAGATGATACACCCTATTGTTACTGAATTCCTGGTGACTAAATACCATGTCCACGACTTTCACCTCGACACGAACATCCGAAAGGACTCCAGTTCCCAGACTGGTGAGAAACTGGTGGTGCTTCTCCTGAATGAGGAGTCATAGAAGAACCCATGTCACCAGCTAATGGTGTAAATATCTTATAGAAGCACTGAAGATGACCCATCTTGTCGTATGATCACCACTCCACTGGGTCTCTCAGGCAATGAGGCCTCGTATACCCGACCTTCCCACACTGGTATCACACAACTTGGCTACCAGAAGATATCTCATAAATCCTTGGATCTCCATGTATAGACTCTCTACGGTGATTCCTGCCATCAGAAGGAGGGATACTAACTCCAGATGTCGAGCCTCCCTAGCTCACTACTCTAGAATTCCTCAAATTTCGCTCTATGATCAATGCCTAGTTGACTATAGAAGTGATGGAAGTCAACCTGAATATGTTCACCTGAGATTGAATGTCATTCCTCAGACCATCCTCAATATTCCTTACTAGAAATAACTCATCATATCATGGAATAGGCATGAATCTCTGCAGCTCTTTGAAGTGAGAGGAATACTACATTACTGAAAGAGTACCCTACTCCAGACTCATGAACTCTCTAGCTCGATCAGCCCTCAAAGTCTCATGGTAGAACTAGTTGATGAAGGCACATTGTAACTCATACCAGGACATGACCTACTAGTGTCCCGCATGTGAGAGCACATCCCACTATCTCTTGGTAGAATCCTGAAGCATATACATAGAGAAATTGACTATCCTCTGTTGAGGCGTCTCCAGATACTCGAAGATAGAAAGCATGGCCACAAAACATGACTCTACAGCCTAAGATCCTCTTTACCCTATGAAAGTGGGAGGATGATGCTGCTGAAAAACCTACGTCAACTCTGCCATATATGGCGCATGATTCAATACTCCTTTTAAGGTCTACAGGAATCTTTTAAAGCCTTCCCGGAATTGTGCGTCATCACCTGTGTCCAGTAAAATGGGTCGTACCAATATTGGCACAACTGGAGGATCTTATTGTGGTACATGATCAGCCATGTCCAGTGTCTGATAACCTCCTTGCAACGGACGTACTATCAGAAGATGTCTTGGTGGCATGAATCTACATGGTCAAACACAAACCTTAGATCAAGATTATCAAGGAATGAAAATTTGAAGTGTTTGAAGGGAACCAGAGAAGAAAGAATTCATGTTTTTTAAAACATGACTACAAGGCGTGTATAACAGCTACAAGGTCTGTTCCCTTAAGACTTTCACATGGCTGTGTACTCCTGCCAAAACTGGTCATGTAGCACCCCAAACACACAGTGTGTTATCCTCACACAGGATGTGTACTCGAATCCTCCTCCCCTTCCTGATTACTTCTACACTGCTAAGCCACACGATTCTCCCTAGAGTGAGACAACACGGCGTATTAGTGCCAGACACGATGTGTACTAGACGAACATCATTAACCTGTGTTGTTAGATACATGTTCTGTTACACATCTAGCTCTACACGGCGTGTTACCTTATAAACACGACATGTACTAGAAATGTTTTCCCGGATCGTGATGTGAGTTACACGGAGGGATTACAAGATGACTCTACACGGTGTTTTCAAACCTAACACGATGTGTATAACTGAATATTCATCCATCTCTGTCATTAGATACACGAGTGGACACATGGTCAACACAACACGATGTGTACAACCGGTACAAGACATGTTCCTCCAAGGATTTCCCTATACCATGTCTCTGCGCACACGGCTTATGACATGGTTAGAGACTAAAAAGGGTGTACATACGGCACATGACATGTAATTATGAAAAAAAGTTCCTTTCCGAATAGTAGAACACATGGAATGTATTGAAAACTACAAGGAGTGTATTCTAGGTTTTTCTACATAGTAATCCTCGGAGACTACTCTGAAACCCATAAAAACAATAAAACAAACCTTAAAGTGCCAAATCTCGATCCGTGAGGTCCCATACTCTTTGAAAATCATATATTGGCATCTTATACATGTCATATAGAAAGAATAACCATACAATGATCCACCAAATTACAGTCCAGGAGGGTCCATAACACCTCAAGAACCAAAGCTTGACATTCATTAAACAAAATAGTTAACAATTCAATACCCTATCAAACAACATGTATTTTACCAAGGCATTTATCACAACACCATGCATATCTAACAAAACATCTATCACAACAACATTCAATTTCTAATGCACCCTATATGTCATGGCAAGAATGAGTGACATGCGATTTCTATCAAGTGCCTATATGATGCATGAGATGGAATACCCTCATCTCATAGGGTTGAAATAGAAATATAACCTCTATATCATCAATAGTAACAACACAAAACATGTGAATCACCCAATGGTGAAATCAAATCAACTGTAAAATTGAAAAACCTGAAAATTTTCAATAAATGAGGTAGATAGGATTTTCCATGTACACTGGTTAGCTACTCTAGGGCACAACTGATTACCAAGTACATATTCTATCTTATCCCTGAATATAGGCGCCAAGAAATAATTCAAGAAGAAAACAACCCCTCTGATACCACTTTGTAATGTCCCGGTTCTAGAAGCCACCCAGAGGTTCCATGTACCCAGTTGGTTACATGGCCTCAAGGTCATTTCCCCGAATTCCAGAGGCTGCCGAAAAGCAATGAGGGACTTGGGTGTGATAGTGGGAAAACCATGCCCCCATTGGTAGAGTAACATAGTTTATGTAAAACATATAGAAATAGTGGAAGCAGTAATAATAACATACAACAGTAAACAGCAGAATACTAGAAGTAATAACAACTAGATCACATATATAAAATGACACATGATACATCTGTCTAGGAAAACATCCAAACAAGTCACAATGCTGAATACAATACTAATACAAATACAAAAGAAAGAATGTAAAAAACTCCTCAGCATCTCAATCCATAGCTTGGTCCCATGCTCTCTATCTCCCAAACAATCAAGTACCTGAAGTAGAAGGGAATATTACCTTACCTATACCTACAGTAATGTAATCTGTTTCGGCCCAAAGGCATGGCCCAAACAGGGTGTGAGACTATATCCCAGTAGGAAACCACCATAATATTTGTGTCTAATAGTCAGTGAGTATATATGGAAGGAAATAAGAAAAAGTAATATTAATCAAGGATGTACTCAGCTATAAAAAATCCATAGATTCAATGCATTTAGTTTCATATATGAAGTAACCTCAAATCAAAGCAGGTAACCCTCTGGGAAGTACTCACATCCTAATCCCTCTGGTTCAACCAAAATCACTAGCAAGAAACTAAACACAAAAGGTAACCCTCTAGGATGTACTCACAGCCTAAACCCTCTGGTTCTAACCAAATAAGTACAACCAACCCTACGTGATGTACACACAATATACCCCTATAGTTCCGCTTAATCATAGACTCTCTGAGGAATAACTCACCGTCAATTCATCCTACAGTCTCGTATTGGTATGTAAAGGCACTATGGGGAAGCACTTACGTCACATTCCCCTTGTGGCCCACATTGAGGAACTACACACACTCTTAGGAAACACTTACATCAATTCCCCCTGTAGTCTTGAATAGTAACAGTAATAAAAGTCACTCTGGAGAAGCCCTTACATTCATTCTTCCTATGGTATACTACACCTGGTTCTCATAGCACTATGTAAGTAAACACGTACAGCAAAGCATATCAGCCAAATTAAACCTCAATAACTACTTGGCTAAATAATCTAAAACATAACATCGTGTAAGATAAACAAATTCATTCATCCTATAATACTAGACATGGGAAAAACAAGGCAGTCTAACAGGCTAAGCAGGACCAAAACGTCATAAACAAAACATGCATGGACAACTCTTCTAAAGTATATCAATTAACCCTATTCACATTCAATTAACCTCTATTCAAGCATACAAGGATGGAAAGAAATTATTTGGGAAAAAATAATAAACACGCAATACCCCATTCATGGGTATTAGGAACTTTAGAACATATAACTCAAAGAATTTATACAGTAAGGAACAAACCACATACCACAGTCATATGAGATCGCTATACATGAACCTCAAGCCATTAATCATCTAAGAACATTGTAGATATACAAAAACGCCTAAAACATTCAACATTGGATAACATGAGAAAGAGGAGGAATCAATAAATGAAGCTCTAGAAGAAGAAGGATATTACTGAGGATATCCCAATGCAATCAACAGTGGTCAATTCGGAGAACAGATGCTTGATCAGGGTCTCAGGGAAAGATCATTGTCGTACAGTCTATCTCGGATGAACTATGTCGTGAAGAAGGTATTTCTGCCAATTAAACATGACCCCAGTCCATTTAATGAAATAAAAAGAAAGTAAATGTCATGTAATTTAGAAGTACACGGTGTGTACTTTCCTTTACTTGTCCCCGCATTAGGCAGTCTCTAGGTCACCACACATGGTTGTGTGTATGGCCGTTACATGACTAGCACATGGGTACCCTCCGTAATCGAGTACATGATGTGAACTCAGAAAGTACACAACATGCACATCAAAAATTTCTATAAACTCCTCTTTTCATGAAAACATCCCAAAGATGTAAATCATACCAAAAAATAAGGTTTGGGTTCTAATAGTAGAGAATGTATTTTTAATTCCTTGATGAATTAAATAATAATTAAATTCATGATTCTCAAATTAACTTTTATCTTCACTTCTCAAAGACACGATTTTAACATCATTTTATTTTTTCACATATATATAATATTAAATGAATGCATAAAAAGTTTAACTTTTGATTTTTAAAGAGTAAACCCATGTAAATCATGAATAATCAGCAACTGGCATAGAAAAAATGACTTACCCGCAAGACTTGTACTTCTAGTAGGTCCAAACAGATCCGTATTGGTAATCTCAAGTGGTCGAGATGTAATAACTTCTTTAATTTGTTTTAAATATGACTTGTTTTTCTTACCAATTTTTCATGAATCACATTGATTCTTTCTATCTAATTTGAGATTAGAAATGTCATAAATCGAAGGTCTTTTATACATTTTTCTCAAAAAAGGAACATATTGATGTCCAATCACTATATTCAAAATCCATTGTTCATTAATTTAATCATTTAAATAGTTTACATTCTATCCACACAATGAATGAAGATCTCATGTGAAAAAAAATTCTATTAAGGGTTTTTTAATCATGAGACACATATATTTAAAAAAAATGTAGTCATTGTTAGAAAAATAAATAGAATAACTGCCATAAAAAGTTGATAGATTATTATTAGGTTTTACTTCAAGACTTCAATGTAATGTAGTTTGTTGGTTATTATTGGTTGAGGGTTTCAAAATAATCTAATTCCATCTAGAATTCCTATTTCATTTTCACCAAACCTGACATATTGTGTATCTTTTTTGGATGGAGAGTGAATTTTAGAGTATTATCCACTCACATTCCTTGAGTATCCAATATCCATAAACTAATTTTTATTTCTTTTCACACAGGCAATTCATTATAATGAATGGTCAAAAAAATAGTTCTTTGGTACCCAAATTCTTTTATTTTTAGAAATGTTATCAATAATAAAACTAGGTATCAAGACTTATTTTTTATATCTAGAGAAATTTCACATTTTTATTTGGAAAATATTTTGTCAGAAAATAATTTTTGGCTCAACATACTTGAATTTTTCATAAATAAAAAATTTTGGTGTAGTTTCCTACTTCTCCATAATTAAAACATGTAACGTTGGGAAGGTGTTTATTTTTAGAGAAAGCTACAGAAAAAATTTATAATGTTTGACCCTTTCACCTTAACTAAAAATTACAAAATTACCTTTTCAAGGTTTATTTTTACAAAGAATTTCATTTAAATTATATAACCCATTACTAATGATTGTTGCACCAAATTTTAAATTTTGAACGTCTATTTATAGTTTCTCAATGGATTTGACCTTTTCAGTATTCGTGGAAGTATATTTTTTGAATTGTCTTTTTAAGTCTAAAATCTAATTTTTTATATTTTCCACTTCACCATAAATTTTATTATATTTTTAGGGGACATATTTATCTTTTTATTCATTCCTAATTTATTTACAAAATGGTTCAGTACTAATTTAATTAATTTCATAATAAATTTTCATTTTATGGTTCAATTGCATTCCCAAAAGAGTAACAAGAATGTACCTCATCTAAATATTCCATTAAACATATCCTGGATTACTGATTTTTAGGTTCAGCTTCTAATTATGATGGTGTTCATTCGCTAGAAGCCTCAGAATCACTCCTGGTGGACTTCATATCCTTATATTTCTTATAAACTATCTTCTTGAAGTATTTATTTTCTATTCTATTATCATCTTTAAATTTTTGATAGTCAGGCTTGTTGAGTCCTAAATTCTTTCACTTATAGAATATTAACTCTTTTGAGTTGTCCCCCCTCTTTCTTTTCTTGTGGAAGGATCTTATTAAGACTCTCCAATTACTATAGATTTTATTATCATTTAAGAAAATTGAGCAATCTAATCATTTTATTCATATTTTCTTGATAAATATTCTTCTTAATACGCTTTATAGATTTGTACTCCTTTTCTATTTTTGTTATCATAGGCAGTAAAAAAACATCAAGGTAGTATTTACCTTCTTTATAATCTTATGATATTCAATAAAAATTTACATTTCAACATCATACATCAGGAGAGGTTTAATGATATCATTATTTTGAAATTTTTTTCTTCTTTAGATTGTATGATAGCAATTGAGATTCCACTCAACATAAAGGGTAATACTCTGAGAACTATCAATGCATGTTCAGGCTCAGTGATAGGAATTCATAAAGGATAAATGTTGGTAAAAATATCATTGATTCTTCCCTTTAGTTGATTAATGATCTCTTGTTAATCAATTTTGAATATGTCAAACTTGTTTTTAGCTATATCATATCTATGATCTTTCATGTTGTCAGTGTATTCATATGAAACTGCTATAGTGGTGAATATTTCATGTGCTCTTTGGAATTGAGATATTCTATTAATCACATCTAGTCCTAACACCCAAATGATATCATTCATATATTTGGAGTTTGGGTCATAATTTTATTTTGTTGTAGCATCCCATGTTTCGGGTTATATCTTTTTAATTTAATAGTGGATAACTTTTTTGAGATAGACTTTCGGGATAATATTTTTTTGACAGATGATCATACGAGATTTCTAGGAACTATATCTTTCACCATTGAAGTATAGAGCTCTAACCTTCATCATATATTATCAATTATCATCCATTATAGCCATTCAATGATATATTTGGACTTCGTCCTTCAACAGCTGTGAACTCAAGAGTCATAATATCTGATACCAATTTTTTCCCCAGATTATGACTCAATGAATAAATGAAGTGGGGGATGAATTGTGTTCTTAAAAATTATTTTACAGAGAACCACCCTCTTTAGGTATGATAATTAATAATATTTTCCTTAAAATATTATGTAGTATAATGTAAAGAATTTAAATTAAAGTGTTTTACACATGAATTTTATAGTGGTTTGGGGAACAAAAATCACCTAGTCCGCTCCAACAATACTCTAATCCATGAGTTTGGTGTTTTTAAAAATAAAAAACTTATAACCTGAGGTTACTAACTAATTATAAGTAACTATCACTTAATTAAATGTCCCAAGAGATTTGAACCAGGATCTCTCTTTAAAAGACCGATCCATGGACTTAGATACGCTGTTATACTAAGTGTTAACAATATAGAATTAACATAAATGTTGAGTGGAACGTTTTTATCACATAGTTACAAGCATCTACTGACATTAGATGAATATTCGTCATGGTAAACTGATAGACACCACAATGTATATCAAGATTATCTATAGTAAAACTGATAGAAATGATCAGCACAACATGAACATTTTGTTTCTTCTATGTAGAAGTATCTAGAATTTTCTTTTTTTTTTGTAACAGGTGTAATAAACTCTCTCTCCTCTGTTTTGGTACAAAGTCTAACTGATCATTATATATCGTATTTAAACTTGATCATGAGATAATTTTATTAGTCGGGTGAGCTCATACAATTATCTTCATGGGACATTTTATTAAGTATATCCATCCAAACGTTCCAAATAAATGAATTTATTTTTAGGAATTGATGATAGAGATCTTATAATTATCCATATAATCCTGTTCATGGTATGTTTTTTTTACAAACATCATTCTTTAAATGGATAATCTCTTTTTGATGTGTCCTAAAGGCAAGAAGTGACTTATCAACAGATTATAAAAGTAACCATGACATTCTCTAATAATATATCTTCATAAGATAAAAAATGTAAGAACAACTAATTATAGGATAGATTTCATAAGATAAAGTAGATATTCTTCTTAAGACAATCTAACTTCAATACAATATAAGATAATTTTTCAGCATAAGATAAAATTCTCCTGCTATGTAACACATTGCTACCTAAACATCATATAGCTACAAATATTCTTTTCATGAGATAATTTCCTTTCATACTTACACTATTACTAAATAATATATCATGATAAACATATCCATACTTGATAAGATAAATAACTACATATTAGAAAGTACTTTGATAGTTTTTTATTTTGAGAAACTAAATATTCTCTTCAATTCTCGGAAGATTATATACTTTTACATTGTAAAAGAAACCCTTGGACAGACATAATAAGTTAAATATAATCTAAAATATTAAGATAAAATTGTTGGAATAAATGTATATATTTTTGGATTCATCAAAACACATAAAAAAGTTTTATTAGAAGAACATAATATTTCCAATATAAATAGGTATACACATAGATTGTTTTCTCTATAAAAGAGGTGAAACCTCACCGCCATAGATTGAAAATGGCATAAGTTCTTAGGATGCCAAAATTTATTTCCTTATACAAAAAAAGACTTTAGTTCCTGGGTTGGTTGTTTTCTAAGGTATTATAAGGGATGTTAAGTTGGAGAAATGTACTCTAAGATAAAAATAAATTATTTTGTCTAATCCAAAAACAACATTCAATTCATAATCTATTTGAACTTCTATATGAACCAGAAATAATTCGAGGTGTTTGGAATAAAATTAACACTTCCAAAACAAAAACATAATGTTGATCTAATATTAGTAGAATTTCTTTTAAAACTTATAAAACTTTTATAAGGTATTTCTGAATTTTTTTATTTTTCTTTAGACTTTAAATGAAAAACCAATTTATAATAGTCATAACATTTGATCATTAAGTCTATTATGGCTATGTGAGTTGTCAAATCGAAGCCTCAGAACTGAAGTTTGTCCTTGTATATAGTGTCTACACCCTAGAAGTGTTTTTTTATGATTCAAAAAAATCATCGAAAATCATCAATTTTTGAAGCCACTGACTCCTTTTATCATGATTTTTCTTAATACATGACATCATCTCATAGGGAGGTTCTCACCACAAACCCATCATATTGGAAACTTTTCGAAGGAATATATATACATTGGTGCGTCAAAATAAAAAAATGTACATGGAAATCCAATATTCATCATCTTCTTTTGGAATTGAGACAAAATTCCACTCGGAATCGATATCTGTTATCAATGTGAGGATAGTGTGATGAACCATGAAAAAAAGAATTTGGAATACATTTTTCAAATAAAAAATCACCACTAGAATTGTACTTGATTTAAAGGATAAGAATATGATTATAAGTTAAATTTATGTCCCTTTAAAGTATTCGTATATCCTATGGTAGGATTAAAATATGTCTCACTATTGGGAGGATTCTTTCGAAATGGAGTATCTCAACTCAAGGATTTTGAATGTCACAATGGGGTGAAAATTCAACTCAAGACATTGGGATCAACAAGAGGTATAATTTAATTGATTTATTTGAGTTTAAATGATATGTAATCACAAATATCAGGGCACTCATATCCTATATTTTGAAAGGTATAGTTTCTGGTTTTGTAAAGGGGATGGATTAACTAATGGATCTAAGATAAGAGATCTGGAATTTAGTATTTATCTTATGATAGTGGAATAAATTCACACATAGATTTAATAATGGTACTCATATCATGATCATACTAATATATATAAGGATAAAATTTCAAGATTACATTTATTGATTAGGAACTGTATGTTAAAATATCCTATATAGAACTAGCTCATATATAAGAGAGGAGGATATCATCATTTTACCACAGATTCATTCATAGGGACACAAGTTTTAATGGTGATTCTCATGGATCTATCTCTTATGAAAAATAAAATTCATGAAATAAGGGGGTAGGCCACTCTATATTGTTTAAGGTCATTCTAGATAAATAATATATAATTAAGTTTTTAGTCAGGCAATGTGGACTTGGTAACCTTAGGCTAGTCCGGGGGAGAAAAGATGTGACATAAATTTTTGTGTTCAATTTATATGGAGATCATATCTCGATTTTTTATAAGGTCGAATAATATATATATGGACATTATAAATTTTTAATTTCTCCATACCTTTTTCCTAAGAAATTAATGGAGAGGCATAGTGGGTATGAACACATCTTTCATTTAGGCCTCCCAATGTGTGTTTTCAACCAAAAATGGTTTATGTGTTTTCCTTTTATTTAAAATGGTCATTTTATCCCTACGATATGTTGGGTATTTACCTCGTGAGAGGAGACTCATATTTTTCCCAGGGTTTCCTTTTTGGGTTTTCAACCTAGTCAATATTATCTATCTTTGCATTGGATGTTTTTAGTAATTCATTCCAATTCAATATATATTGTGTTTATGGTTCTATAGCATTAACCATATACTATTGTAGTTTAATGTCTCATAGCTTTGACGTAAAAGTAGGGTGAGGTAGTCCATATATTAAGATGTGGTAAAACCTGACATGAATCGACAATTCAATGTGAGTATAGAAGATCTTATAGGTATGTTCATTTATCACAACATCATTCCTCTCATACAAAACATTTATACAAATTAGGGAATACATATATGTAGTGAGTATAAGGATAAACCCAATGTGAGTATGGCTATGAAACCATCATAATTTAATGTGGAAAAGTGGAGGAATTCAATTTATGATCACAAATCTTGGAACGTATGGTGGATATTAGTTTCTAATAGAAGAATCACAATATAAGGCATCAGGGTCCCTAAATGAAAGGCACACACAAATTGGATGGGGAAAAGGAATATAACGTCCTAATATTTCGTTGAAAGTGGGAATGATGTATAGATGAGTATCATTGAGTGTACTTGAATCATTATGAATAGTTATGTTATGGAGTGTGTAAATCATATCCAATGAATGCATGAATCAAGTGGAACTAGATATTGGTGGGGCTTGAATTACCATTAGTAATTGAATAGACTAATTCCACAATTTGTTAAAGGATAGAATATGGTTTTCTAGATGACCATTAATTTGATATAAAAAAATTCCGTAGGGGTAACTTCACATGCCTAGTAGAAATTTTTTCTATTTAACATCAAATCCATGTAAGTTCCCTTAAGATCAATCAAAACCTACGAAAGATTTTTGTAACACCCTAAGATTTTATGAGATATATTCTTTTTAATTTCTTTTATGTATCCTATTTTACACTACACCATGATTAGATTGTACTATTTGAAACACCGTATTAGCTTGAAGTATACAAAACACTATTCTTGGCTCGTGTTGCACACAATTTCAAGTTCGGTTTGTGGAAATTATTCTACGCAAAATTAAGTGTATATTTTTTTATGTATAGATGAAATAAGTTTTGATTATGTCATAGGAAACACCAAACGAAGATTGCAGTACACGTATCCCTGACTTGTCTTGCATTACAAGCAATCAAGACCTTCCTCGATAGCGTGTGTAGTACTCAATACCGGGTTTCACTAAACAACGATATGTTATTAAGATATTATATAAAATAGCCGTTATGAATAGTAATACCCACTTTTTAAAATTTCATAAATTTTATCTTTCAAAATGGACTTCATTTTTGGATTTGGAATATCGAAATAAACCTAGGTTGAATTTTCGGTATTTTTATGAAAACATTCAATTTTTGATGAATAGTGAAAACACTGAGTTATTGGTTAAAACCAACTTTTTATTTAAATAATCATTTATTTTATTAAAATTTATTTTAGGTAAAAATAGATACATAACACCTATATAATTTCAATTTAATTCATTGGAGTCATTATATAAAAATTTTGGTTATATAAAAAATTTATTGAACTTTTTCCGTCTTTTACCCACCTCCAAGAAGAATTTGAAACTTCACATAAAACATAATTTTACCACTTCTGTGAGTGGAATTTCGAAACTCCGAGAGACACGGTTAATAAAAAGGAGTAAAATGTGGTTTAATAAGATAAAAATAATTTTTTTGAATAGTAACTTTTAACTTTTATTTACCACGGTTAAAAGTAAATAGGGTAATTATGGGTAAAAATGATATTATTATTACCCTAACACATGTCCTAATTCTATTGGTTTAGTGTAATTAGAATAAAAACAACCTTAGGAATAAAATATTACCCTTTTGGTACACATGGTTTAGATTAGGATATTTATTATTATTTAATTCAAATAAGAGTTAAAAGAATTAAAATCAATGTTTAATAAGTAAAACATTTTTAATATAGGGTTATACATAAGATAAATTCGAATATAAATATTCATTAGAAATATGAAAATATTTCCAACATAATGGTATTTTATTTATAATTTTTAGACACTAGATAATTTAATTTTATGACACAATGACGATGTAGTAATTACCTTATTGATGAAATATTAACATAATTGATACTATAAATACCCTAATAAATGTATTTTGATCCTTTTTATGAAATAAAATAATTATCTAGGTTAATATAACAAATTAGGGTTTGTTAGATGAATTTTATTCCAAGTAATAATGCTTTTAGGAATTCAGAAAAAAATACCAAAGAGTGTCAAAATTGACAAAAAAGAGTATTTTAAACAAATATTATATTATTAATTGATATTCTATTTTTAAAAATCTATGATTCGTCCAAAAGACTTATATAATAATATATAAGACATTAATGAACCAATTTGAGTTTGATTGGATGTTTATAGTATGTTTATTAACCATATAGTGTAAGAATACAAGAAGACACGGTAAAAGTTATATTATTTAACGTAGAGTTAAATCTAAATTATAAGGTTAAAATGGTAACCTAAACTTATTTAAAACTGATTGTATGATAGTATTGAGACCCATACCCACCATAGTCTCGAAATAAGTCATTTTTTATCCATTATATACCGAATATCAATTTATTATAAAATAATATTTTACGTTTTTTCTAAGGTTCCCCTCACCCCTCTTATAAAAGGGCACCTCCTCCCTCTCCTATTCACACAAATTAAAGCCTTTAAGATCAGCCAAACCCTTCCCATTTTACTTCTGCACTTAAATATAAACCAACTAGATGTTCTGGTCTTCTTCAGAGAGAAACTTTAGTGACTTAATAGGAGGTTAAGAGAAGGTGCGTTCAAGAAAAGGTAATCTCTTCTACCGATTATTTCAAGTTTCATTATGCTAATACTTCCTCTTATTTATTTGTTTCTTTATAAAGTAATTACATAAGTATAAATAATATACTGATATGTTATTATAAATATGAAACAACCCCATTTCACCTTCTATCCATTCCATGGAAATTAAAATCGTCGCGCGTGCGTAGGTATGGAATACCGTCCCCACGTCGTGGTGTAATCTGTTTTTCCACCACCACCTTACTTGGATGGGTATAACGGTGGAAAAAATAACTATATATGGATATTATAACATGATAATAATTCTGAGATATTATATCATACAATCCAATTCCTTTCAATAGTAATGGTAACGATATCATCGCTCATGCATACATACGGATTGCCGTCTCAACGACGCGATGTGATTCATTCTCCATGTTAACCATTCAAAAATGATTATAAAGTATATATAATGAATAATAATGATATATACGACATAATAATTCTAATGGATTTATATATATATAAATATGTCATATACTTACTTCCATTCAAGTCAATAAGGAAATGAAAACAACGTTCATGCGTACGTACGACCTACCATCTCCATGAACGGTGTGTTTCATTTCATTTATCTATATATTATTTATATATATATACTGAATATATATGATATATGAATCATGTTTTAAATTTTGGAAGTATTTAAATCTTTATATAAGTAATAATAACATCAATAACAACAAGTCAAAACGCGTACGATAAATGATACGATTTTACCCAAAACGCTGCTTTAACATGGAATTGACAAAAGAACCGGTAATATAAAGTCATAATTGAATCATATATGATATCATAAATATTATTATGGTTCTGTTACAAGTTAATAATATGTTTAAACCCCCTATATTGGAGTTTCGGACACGTATGGAATAAATTGGACCTAAGGTAAGGGGTATTTTTTCAATCTCATTTTTATCCAAGATTTCTTTTACGTAAGTATTTACTGGGGTTATATTTTTCTTCCATGACCATAAAATGTTTTTCATACAATGTTTAATATTCTTCCATCTATGTTTAAATTCATGTCTACCCCTCTTTGACTTTTACATCATGTTATGGAAGGAATATTTCTTGTGTTTACCATATAAGGTACTTCTTGACTTTTCCAGCAAAAGTCTGAGAAGAATGTTTTTTTAAATTATATGGAATGAATGGATTTTTACGGTTTCATAACGCCTTATTTTCATGAATATTACTCTACAGTATTTCTTGACTATTTTTAAACAAAATCATTTTCTTTTAAAATTGCATTGAATTTTGTGAAAAGAAAATGATTTTGAAGTAGAAATGATATTTTTTTCATGAATTCATTTCAACTGTTTCATCAAAACCATTTTCCATCTAAGATGACATTATTTCATATGTGTATGTTTCATTTATAATTTCTCTATGATTTACATGGTTTCACTTTTCTTCTGATGAAATGACATCCATTTTTTTATATGGATTATGTTATTATGGGATTTTTTGATTGATTTATTTTTATGTTGTGGAACACTTAAGAATGATTTCATTATTAGATGGGTGGGACCTTTATCTCCCTCTAATACATTGGATAAAGATTTATATCTCATGAGGTAGACATGGCTGGAATGGCACGTTAATCCTGTTCAGTGATACAATACTATAATGAGGAGTGAACTCGATTCAGTAACGGACTTTGTCCACTATGATGGTCATGGCCACAATGCCTTGGATACTACGGAAATAATAACATATGCTTACTGAATTCCACAATTACATGTTTTATTCCCATGTTATTTTATCATGGTTAATGTTCCTTTTTGATCTATGCCTTATGCACTGCCATGATTTTCGTCATTACTCAGGATTTTGATGTTTTATGTTCATGTTCATATGTTAAAATGTTTAGGGATTGTTTTATGTTCCCCAGGTTTACCCTTATAGAGTATTTGATCTCACCCTTTTTATGTTTTCCTTTCCCCAGGATATAAAGAATGGTTTTAGGTAAGAAACCCAAAGGGGAAGATCTTTATGGGAGATTTTTAATTTCTTTCACCATGATTAGAAGATTATGTTTCGAGTTTCCCAAGACACTAAACTAATACGGTCTTTGGGCGTCTATTTTTTTAATGTATTAAGTATTCTAAAAAATTAATGTAATACCTATATACGTCAAGATTTGGGTCTCTATAGTAGGTATCAGAGTGAAGGTTTAGTTAACCTTTGGAGAGTAGGATGCGATAACATTAGTGAACTCCCTAGAGATATTTATATGGTATGTCTAGGGATGTATCTAAGTTTAAGTATAATTATAGATTATATACCTATGAATACGATACTGATCATAGAATTAATCCTAATATGTTAGAGATTGAAAGTCCTCCCTTTTATTATGTTTTTTTCCAAGAATGATTTTTTCCTCTCACACTATTCTTCTTTGGGTTTTAGATGATGGTTGGAACCTGAAGGAACCATGTTGATCAATGTAATTGATAGTTCAATGATTTTCTTCTTGAACAAACCAATTTTATTGTATATGGAGTGAAAAATATTATTTTTATAATTACACAAGATATGAATCATTCTGGACTTCCAAATGAGCAGAGAAGGAAAAAATATTCTATTGAGTCCATCATGAGGCAACATCCACCTTCTTTCAGTAGGTCATCTGATCCACTTGTTTCAGAAAAATGGATCAATACCATTTAAAATATATTTTCCATACTTTTCTGTTTGGAACAAGAAAAAGTCACTCTGGCTATTTACCATTTACAAGGTGAAGCAGACCAGTGGTGGACTCTAATTAAGAATACAAGGCCCCAATATGAAATTGAATCCCTGGAATGGGATGAGTTCAAGAATATATTTTTCAATAAGTACTTCCCTCCTATTCTTAGGAAAAAATATGGAAAAGGAGTACCTTGAGCTTAAGCAAAAGAATGATGAATTAGTTGGTATATACGAGGCATATTTTACAAGTATTTCAAGGTATATTTGGCTTTATCATCCAACCTTAAAGTAAAGTTGATTGATTATTCAGTGGAATAAAACCAAGTCTTTGAAGGGAATTAGCTAAAAGATACTTAAGTATCTATGAAGAAATTGTGCGTTGTGCTATCCAGGTAGAACTCGAAGTTGGTGTTACATATCCATCTCATGGTTTTGATAAAAAACAAAAGATGGAGTTCAAGGAAAAATCTCTGAACAATAGTGAATAGATGTTGAATGTTTCTTTGTAGAGACCCAAAGCTTGACGTACATGGACATTAAATTACTTTTGCAGAATACGTAATATATAACAAAAACAAACACTGAAGGACCGTAATAGTTTAGTGTCTTTGGAAAGTCGGAACACAATCTTTTAATCGTGGTGAATGATCTTCAACATATCCCATAAATATCTTCCCCTTTTGTTTTCATACCTAAAACCTTTCTTTATATCCTGAGAAAAATAAAACATAAAAAGGGTGAGATCAAATGCTCAGTAAGGGTAAACATAGAGAATATAAAACAATCTATAAAAAGTTGAATGCAAAAACATGACCATAAAATCTAAACATCAAAATAATGAGAAAAGACATAAAAATTTGGAGTACATAAGGCATATATCATAAAGTAATATCAATCATGATAAAATAGCATGGGCATAAAAAATGTAATTGTGGAAAACCATTAATCACATGATATTATTTCCATAGTAGCCAAGGCAATGCTGCCAAGACCATCTTAATGGACAAAGTCCCTTTCTGAATCGAGTTCACTCCTCATTCCAGTCCTGTATCACTGAACCAGATTAAGATACAGTTACAACATGTCTATCTCATGAGATATAAATCTTTAACCAATGAATTGGAGGGAGATATAGGTCCCACCCATCTCATAATTAAATCATTCTTTCTTGTGCCACGAAATCATAAATCATACATCATTTCATAACCTATGTAATAGAATGGGATTCATAAACACCATGCCATCATAACATAATCCATAAAAAAATGGAAATAATTTCATCATAAGAAGAATCAAATCATGTAAATAATAGATACATTATACTTGAAACATAAACATATTAAATAATTTCATTTTATATGGAAAATAGTTTTGACAAAACACTTGAAATTAATTCTTGAGGAAAATATCCTTTGTTCTTCAAAATCATTTTCTTTTCACAAAATGCCATGCAATTTTAAAATAAAAGGATTTTGTTGAAAATAGTCATAAAATCATGTAGAGTATGCTTTATGAAAATAAATCATTATAAAATCGTAAAAATCTGTTCATGCCGTATAATTTTAAAAAAACATTCTTCTTGTACTTTTTTCGGAAAAGTCAAAATTACCTCGTATGGTAAACAAAAGAAAGATTCTTTACATACCTTGAAGTAAAAGTAAAAAATGGTTAAAAAGGACATGAAACAGGCATGAAAATATTTTTAGAAAATAGGTACATGGGTGATAAATATAACCCCAGTAAATTCTTACGAATAAACAATCTCGGATAAAATTGAGATTGGAAAAGTTATCCCTTACCTTATGTCTGATATTCGTCGCATGTATCCGAACATCATGTATAATGATTTAAATAATGTCATTGAATTATTACAGAATCGTATTAATTGTTATTATATCATATATGGTTCACTTAGGTATTTATATTACCCGTTCATTTTTCAATTCCATGTTAAAGTAGCGTTTTGGGTAAAATTATTTCATTTATCTTACGTTTTTGGTCTTTTTGTTCTTGATATTATTATTACTTATATAATGACTTACTTACTTCAGAATGTAATAAATGATTTATATATCATATATATTCAATATATATATATATAATATAGATAAATGAAATGAAACACACCATTCATGGAGAAGGTAGGCCGTACATACGCATGAACGCTATTTTCCTTTCTTTATTGACTTGAATTGAAGTAACTAGATGACATATATATATATATATACATATAATGAATATATATGATATATAAATCATTTTTTACATTCTTAAAGTAAGTAAATCATTATATAAGTAATAATAATATCATGAACAACAAGTCCAAACACGTACATAAATGAAACAATTTTACCCAAAACCCTACTTAAACATGGAATTGACAAATGAATGGGTAATATAAATACCTAAGTGAACTATATATGATATAATAACAATAAATATGATTCCGTAATAAGTCAATGACATTATTTAAATCATTATATAGGAGTTTCAGATATATACAACGCATATCAGACATAAGGTAAGGGATAACTTTTCCAATATCGTTTTTATCTGAGATTGTTTATTCGTAAGTATTTACTAGGGTTATATTTATCATCCATGTACCTATTTTTTAAAAACGGTTTCACGTATGTTTCATGTCCTTTTTACCCATTTTTGTCTTTTACTACATGGTATGTATGGAATCATTCATTTGTTTACCATACGAGGTACTTTTGACTTTTCTGGCAAAGTACAAGAAGAATGTTTTTTTAACTTATACAGCATGAATGGATTTTTATGGTTTTATAATGCCTTATTTTCATAAATCTTACTCTAAAATATTTCATGAATATTTTCAACAAAATCCTTTTCTTTTAAAATTTCATTTCATTTTGTGAAAAGAAAATGATTTTGAAGAAGAAAGGATATTTTCCTCAAGAATTAATTTCAAGTGTTTTGTCAAAACTATTTTCCATCTAAAATGACATTATTTTATATGTTTATGTTTCAATTATAATGTCTAAATTATATATGTGGTTTTATTCTTCTTATTATGAAATGATATCCATTTTTTATGGATTATGTTATGATGGAATGATGTTGAAGAATTCCATTCTATTACATTATTGGAAAATGGAACTATCCCCACAGTTTTCTCCAAAACTGTGGGGATAGACCACCCCATATACCCACGGTTTTGGAAAATCATAGGTATGTGTGTCTATTCAAGACATATACCCACGTTTTCCCAAAACCGTGGGTATAGGGGGGTCTATCCCCACAGTTTCCCAAAACCATGGGGATAGGTCCGGAAAAGTGACCTATACCAACGGTTTCCCAAAACCGTGGGTATAAGGGTACCTATCCACACGGTTTTGGGGGAAAATGTGGGGATAGGTCTAGGATGAAATTCCTATACCCAGGGTTATGAAAAAACCGTGGTTATAGGTCACTTTTTTGCGCGCGGGAATTTTTTTTTCCTGCGAGAAGGAATTTTTTTTGGCAGGAACCCTATACCCACGGTTCTTCCCTCTATACCCATGGTTTTTATAAATATATTTAACTATATATATATATAGGTGATGTTATGGTAGTGGTTAGAAGCGGTGTTTGCAGGGAAGAGGTCGCAAGATTGAAACTCGATGCCTGCATTATTTTAGGACCTATACCCACGGTTTTGAAACCATGGGTAGAAGCCATTGACACCGTGACAATTGGCTATGTTTCGGTGACATGGTGATAGGACACCTATACCCATGGTTTCGGAAAACCGTGGGTATAGTTTGGGGACCTATCCCGACTCTGTTCCAGCCCACGGTTCCCAAAACCGTTGGTATAGGCTATACCCACAGTTTTGGGGGCTATTCCCACGGTTTTGAACTGTGGGTATAGGTCGTTTTTCCAATAGTGTTACATGGGTTATCCTATGATGTATGATTTATGATTCTATGAAACATGAAAGAATGATTTCATTATGAGATGGGTGGGACCTATATATCCCTCTCATGCATTGGGTAAAGATTTATATCTCATGAGATAGACATGGCTGGAATGGTAAGTTAATCCAGTTCAGTGATACAGGACTGGAATGAGGAGTGAACTCGATTTAGAAAGGGACTTTGTCCACTAAGATGGACTTGGAAGAAATTCCTTGGCTACAATGGAAATCATAACATGTTCATAATGGTTTCCACAATTAAATTCTTTATTCTCGTGCTATTTTATCATTATTGATGATCCATTATGATCTATTCCTTACGTACTGTCTTATTTTATGTCTTTTCTCAAGATTTTTATGTTTAAATATAATGTTTACGTTTTGAAGTTCAAATGTATATGGATTGTTTTATTTTCTCCATGATTACCCTTACTGATCATTTGAGCTTACCCTTTATATGTTTTCTTTTCCCCATGATAGAAGGGAAGGTTTTAGGTATAAAAAAATGGAAGATCATTATGGGAGATGTTGAAGATCTTTCACCAAGATTAGAAGATTAAATTCCAAGTTTCTAAAGACACTAAACTATTACTTTCCTTTGGTGTTTGTTTTTTTTATGTATTAAGTATTTCGTAAAATTAATGTAATTTCCATGTAAGTCAAGCTTTGGGTCTCTATAGTTGTTATCAGAGAAAAGGTTTTGTTAACCTTTGGAAACTAGGATGTGAAAACATTAGTGAGATCCATAGAGATATTTCTAAGGTATGTCTAGGGATGTCCCTAAGGTTAAGTATAAGTATAGGTTATAGTCCTAGAATTATGGTAACAATATTAGAATTAACCCTAAGATGTTATATATTGAAGTTACTCCTCCTTTATTTTGTTGTTTTCTCTTGCATGATTTTTTCCACTCACAATATTCTTTTTGGGTTTTTGACGATGGTTGTAACCCGAAGGAACCGTGTTGATCAATGTAATGGAAAATGAAATGATTGTCCTCATGAACAACCAAATGTGATGGGAAACGGAGTGAAAAATCTTATTAATATACTGACACAAGCTATGAATCATTCTGGATTTCATATTGATTAGAGAAGGGAATAATATTCTGTTGAGTCCTTCATGAGGCAAAGTCCACCTTTTTTCAATGGGTATTCTGATCCACCTATTGCTGAACAATGGATCAGTACCATTGAAAATATATTTTCCATACTATGTTGTTTGGAACATGATAAAGCCATTCTAGCTGTTTACCGTTTAGAAGGTGAAGCAGACCGGTGGTGGACTCTAATTAAGAATACAAGTCCCCAAGATGAAATTGAATCCATGGAATGGGATGAGTTCAAGAACATGTTTTTCAATAAGTAGTTCCCTGGTATTCTTTGAACAAATATGGAAAAGAATTTCCTTGAGCTTAATCAGAAGGATGATGAATTTTATGGTATATAAGAAGCGAATTTTACAAGACATGAAAAGTATACGTCTGGTTTTATCATCCAACCTGAATGTAAAGTTGATCTATTTTTCAGTGGCTTAAAACCAAGTCTTCAAAGAGCATTAGATATAATAGACTTCAGTAGCTATGATAAAAGTGTGCGTTGTGCTATCAAGGTAGAACTGGAATTTGGTGTAACATATCTATCTCATGTTTTTGACAAGAAACAAAAGATGGAGTTCAAGGAGAAATCTTAGAATAATGGTGAAAAGATGATGAATGTTTCTTTATGCTCAAAGTGTGGAAATAAGAATGGTGGATATTGTCTTAAAGGGACTAGATAATGTTTTAAGTGTGGAAAAGAAGGTCATCGAGCAACTGAGTGTCGAAGTAATGGGAAAAGGGTTGCTAATGATGTGAATAAAGAAAAGAATGTAGAGAACGCACCACCAACACTTGAATTCTTCAAGTGCAAGGAAATGGGGAATTATGATAATCAATGCCCTAATCTAAGGGTTAATGATGATCAAAGTGAGCAAAATCTTAAGGAAAACGATAAAGGGATGTCACATGCAATCACAATTTGTGATGTTGAGTATGAAAATGATGTTGTGTAATGATTACATGTTTATGTAATGGGATTTCAAAATAGTATCACGGAATCTCATTTATGGTATCGTTGAATTTTGGAATATCTATGTATTGGTTTTCAATAATTATATGGTATTGGTATCCATGAAAAGTGATTTTAATATTTTTGTAAAGTAGATGATATGTGAATAATGAAGGGATAAGGAGATAATGATATGTTTGATAGTATTATTGAGCTCATGACGGATGTAAGGACAATGTGATATCATGGTTTGAGTATATAGAATTTTTGGGATTTTGGTATGTGGAAGAGTTATCTTTTAATAGCATTCATGTTTTCACTAAGGTTCTATGGTAATTTATTTTTCAAGAGAATACATGATTCAGGTATTCACATGTTTTGAATGTGACCAATAAGAAAGATCATATGATATATGGGGGATAATTGATGGTATTCACATGATCGGTAGATGACATTTCTAGTAATTGTCTTCTTTATACTATGAGCTTGGATGGAAGTATTTTAGATAAGCCTAAAGATTGGAATGAATTATGTTGGACATAAGTTATTATTGTTTTAAGGATAGAACTTTTTTCGATATTATTGATGGAATGTTATAATAGTGTAGTTTAAGAAAAGGGACAGCATGCAGAACGGGCGACAACCTGTCGCGTCAGACAATGCTATGGGAATCAAACCCACAACTGAAGTGAAACATGCGATTATCACCTACCACTGGCCTACACGAAATCTCTGGTTAGTAGAAGCTAGTTTTATTATATTAAGCAGTATGATATATGAATTATAAGTCCATTTTAGGAACCATATACAATTAATCTCACTATAGATGGACTTACGTATGTTTAATAACTTTTACTATCCTTTTGTTTGAGATAGATTGAATGACCAATCATTATATCTCATGATCTGCTAACACTTCACAGAAGACAAATTCAACTTCATTTCTTTAGGAGATGATGTGGAAATTGTTCAAGGCACAAACAATAGTATGATTGTACAAAAATCATGTAAGTATTTCATTTAATTCAACAATTCTTCAACTTTAGGGAGATGATCTTGAATATAAAAAAATGTTGTCCTAGTGTCTTTATATCCGATGAAATAGATGGTACCTTAAACCATCACAAATTTATGGCTTTGTTTTTGTTTTATTTTTCATATCCATGTTCTCTACCACTCTCCATCAGAACATGATGGTTAGATTTCTCATCCATATACATATTTTCAACTATGTTCTCCTATGTAGAAACCCAGTGATTAGTTAATTTGGGTAACCGTTATGTTTCATAATTTATTTTTTAAAGACATGTTTTGGTATTCCTTTTATGATGTGGGTTTATATTAAAGAAACTTTGAAGTAGTAAACCATTTATAACCCCGATGAATTTCGAGGGCGAAATTCATTTTAAGGGACGTAGAATGTAACACCCCAAGATTTTATGAAAAATATTCTTTTTAATTTCATTGATTTATTCTGTTGTACGCTACACCAAAAGGATCTTGCACTACATGATTCCCTGACTTGGCTTTCATTACATGTTATCGCATCCTTCCATGATAGCGTGTGGTGTACGCAATACCGAGTTTCACTAAACAACGATATGTTATATAAACTAGCCGTTATGAATAGTAATACCGATTTTTTGAAATTTAAAAATTTTTCTCATTCGAAATGGACTTCATTTTTGGATTCGGAATATCGAAATTAGCCTAAGGTAAATTTTTGGTATTTTTTGAAAACTTTCAATTTTTGATGAATAGTGAAAACACTTGGTTACTATTTAAAAACATACTTTTTATTTAAATTTTTTTTTATTTAAATTTATTTTAGGTATAAATTTTTACATAATACCTATATAAGTTCAATGTAATTAATTGGAGTCATTTTATAATAATTTTAGATATATAAAAATTTTATTGAACTTTTCACCCTCTTTTACCCACCTTCTAGGAGAATTTCAAAATTTACATAAAACATAATTTTACCACTTCTTTGAGTGGAATTTCAAAAATCCGAGAGACACGGTAAATATTAAGGAGTAAAATGTGGTTCAATAAAATAAAAATAATTTTTGGTGAATAGTAACTTTTTACTTTTATTTACCATAGTTAAAAGTAAATAGGGTAATTAAGGGTAAATATGATATTATTATTACCGTAAAACATGTCCTAATTCAATTGAATATGTGTAATTCGACCAAAAACAACCTTATGAATAATATATTTCCCTTTAGGTCCACTTGTATTAGATTAGGACATTTATTATTATATTATTTAAAGAAGAGTTAAAATGGTTAAAATCAAAGTTTAATAAATAAAACATTTTTAATATAGGGTTATACATAAGATAAATTCGACTATAAATATTAATTAGAAAGCTAAAAATATTTCCTAAATAATGTTAGTTTATTTATAATTTTTAGACATTAAATAATTTTACTTATTTTTGAAACAATGGTGATGCAGTAATTACCTAACTAATGAAATATTAAAATAATTGATAATATAACTAACCAAATAAATGTAATTTGAGACTTTTTATGAGTTAAACTAATTTATCGGTTAATATGACATGTTAGTATTGATGTAATTAACATTTTTCGAACTAATCATTTTGTTATAATTTTCACAAAATTCAATTACCAAATAGTGTCAAAATTGACATAAAATAGTTTTTAAAACAAATATTATATTATTATGTGTTATCGTATTCATAAAAATCTAAGGATCGGACAAATGAATTAGATAAGTTTATATATATTAATAATGAACCAATTGGGGTTAGTTTTCCTTGTTATAGTAAGTTTATTAACCATATAGTGTAAGAAAAAAAAGAAGACACGGTAAAAGTTAAATTATTTAACTTATAGTTAAATCTAAAGGATAAGGTTAAAATAGTAATCTAAACTTGTCTAAAACCAATTGGTTGAGAGTATTTCGACCCATCCCCACATTAGCTTCAGAATAAATTAATTTGGAGCTATTATAAACCGAATATGACTTTATTATAAAATAATATTTTATGTTTTTCCAAAAGTGCCCCTCTCCTCCCTTATAAAAAGGGCACCCCTTCCCTCTTCTCTTCACACCCTTTTGAGCCTTTAAGGTCATCCAAACCCTGTCAATTCCTCTTATAAACCTCTCTAGTTATATCATAGAGGTACATGTCTTCTCAAAAGATCAACTCTAGTGCCCTATGAAGAATTTTAAATGAGGTGCATCGAGGAAGAGGAGTCTCAGACACATACAGAAGAAATTGGACATAAGTTAAGGGATAACTATTCAAATCTCACTCTTATCCGAGATTATTTATTCGTAAGTATTTACTAGGGTTTTTGTTTTCATCCATGTACATGTTTTTTAAAATTTTTCATGTATGATTAATTTCCTTTTTACCCATTTTTGAATTTTACCACATGTTATAAAAGGAATCTTACTTTTGTTTACCACATGAGGAACTTTTTGACTTTTCTGAAAAAGTACGAGAAGAATGTTATTTTTAACATATATGGCATGAACAGATTTATACAATTTCATAAAACCTCATTTTAATGAATATTCCTCTACAATATTGCATGATTATTTTCAATAAACCCATTTTCTTTTAAAATTCCATGGCATTTTGTGAAAATAAAATGATTTTGAAGAATAAAGGATATTTTCTTCAAGAATTCATTTCAAGTGTTTTATCAATACTATTTTCCATCTAAAATGACATTATTTAATATGTTTATATTTCAATTATAATGTATCCATTATTTACATGGTTTTATTTTTCTTATGATGAAATGATATCCATTTTTTATATGGATTATGTTATGATGGTATGATGTTTAAGAATCACATTCTATTACATGGGTTATGCTATGATGTATGATTTATGATTTTCTGGCACACGAAAGAATGATTTCATTATGAGATGGGTGGGACATATATATCCCTCTAATGCATGGGTTAATGATTTATATCTAATGATATAGACATGGATGGAATGGTAAGTTAATCTAGTTCAGTGATACAGGACTGGAATGAGGAGTGAACTCGATTTAGAAAGGGAATTTGTCCACTAAGATGGTCTTGGCAGAAATTCCTTGGCTACTATGAAAATAACAACATGTTCTTAATGGTTTCCACCATTAAATTATTTATTCCCATGATATTTTATCATTATTGATGATCTGTTATGATCTATACCTTACGTACTGTCATGTTTTATGTCATTTCTCAATATTTTGATGTTTAAATATTATGTTTATGTTTTTATGTTCAAATGTATATGGTTTGTCTTATTTTCTCCATGCTTACCCTTACTGAGCATTTGAGCTCACCCTTTTTATGTTTTCCTTTCCCAAGGATATAAGGGATGGTTTTATGTATAAAAAAAGGAATATCTTTATGGGAGATGTTGAAGATCTTTCACCAAGATTAGAAGATTATATTCCTAGTTTCCAAAGACACTAAACTATTACGGTCCTTCGGTATTTTTTTTGATATGTACTAAGTATTCCAAAAAAGTAATGTAATGTCCATGTACATCAAGCTTTGGGTCTCTGTATTCTTTATTCTCAAAGTGTGGAAAGAAGCATGGTGTAGATTGTCTAAAAGGTACTATAAAATGTTTCAAGTGTGGAAAATAAGGTCATCGAGTAGTTGAGTGCTGAATTAATGGGAAAAAGGTTTCAAATGACTTGAATAGATATGAGACTACAGAGAATGATCCACCAACACTTCAGTGTTTCAAGTTCAAGAAATGGGTCATTGTGCAAATCAATTCCCTAATCCATGGGTTAGTGATTATCAACGTGAGAAACCACTTAAGGAAAAGGACAAAGGGAAGTCACATGCGTTCACTATTTGTGATGTTGAGTATGAAAATGATGTTGTGGAATGATTAAGTGTTTATGTAATGGGATTTCAAATTAGTATCATGGAATCTCATTTATAGTATCATGAAATTTTGGAATATCTATGCATTGGTTTTCAATAATTCTATGGTACAGGTAACCATGAAAAGTGATTGAAATATTTTTGGAAAGAAGAAGATATGCGCATAATGATGGGAAGAAGAGAAAATGAAATGTTTGATAGTTTTTATGAGCACATGACCGATATAAGGAAAATGTTATATCATGGTTTTAGTATATAGAATGTTTGGGATTTTGGTATGTGGAAAGAGTTACCTTGACCGCATTCATGTTTTCACTAATGTCTATTGCGTATTCATTTTTCAAGAGAATACATGATTAAGGTATTCACATGTTTCGAATGTGACCAACAAGATATATATTATGATATATGGGGGATAAATGATTGTATGCACATGCTTGGTTGATGACATTTCTAGTAATCGTTTTCATTATACTATGATCCTGGAATGAAGTATTTTGGATAAGTCTTAAGGATTATGTTTAACATGAGATAGCATTGTTTAAGGATATAACTTTTTTTCGATTTTATTTTTGGAATGTTATTATAGTATAGTTTAATAAAAGTGACAACCTGCAGAATGGGCGACACCCCGTCACGTCGGACAAGGCTACGACAATCGAACCCACAACCGAAGTGAAACAGGACTTTATTGCCTACCATTGGCCTACAGGAAGTCCCTGGTTAGTAGAAATTTGTTTTATTTTATTAAGAAGTTTGATAGTTGGAGTCTAAGTCCATTTTTTGAATCATATACAATTATCCTCACTATAGATGAACTTATGTATATTTAATAACATTATCTAACCTTTTGTATGAGACAGATGGAATGTCCTATCATTCTATCGCGTGATCTGCTAACACTTCATGAATGGAAAATTCAACATCATTTCCTTAAATAAGAGATGTTGTGGAAATTGTTCATGGAATTACTAATGATGATATTACACTGAAATCATGTAATTATTTCTCTGTCTATAAAAATTTATCAAAATTAGGGAAATGATGTTGAAAACCAAAAACATTTCCTAGTACCCTCATATTCGATGAATCAGATGATAACTTATATCATCACAAATTTATGGTTTTTTATTGTTGGTTTTTTCATAGCCATGTTCTCTACCACTCTCCATCCAAACATGATGGTTAGAATTCTCTTCCATATCCATGTTTTCACTTATATTCTTCTATGTGGAAACCCGGTGATGAGTTACATTGGGTATTCGTTATGTTTCTAACGTTCCTTTTTAAAATGATGATTTAGTATTCCTTTTTATGATGTGGGATTCAATGAAAGAAACTTTCATGTAGAAAACTATTTATAACCCTGAAAAATTTCGAGGGAGAAATTCATTTTAAGGGGGGTAGAATGTAACACCCTGAGATTTTATGAGATATATTCTGTAACACCCCGAGATTTTATGAAAAATATTTTTTTTAATTTAATTAATGTCTGGTGTTGTACGCTACACCAAAAGGAGCTTTCTCAACACACATCATTGACTTGCCTTGTATTACATGCAATTGCGACCTTCCTCGATAGCGTGTGTAGTACGCAATACCGAGTTTCACTAAACAACGATATGCTATTAAAATATTATTAAAACTAGCCGTTATGAATAGTAATAACCACTTTTTGAAATTTTTTAATTTTTATTTTTCAAAATGGACTTCATTTCTGGATTCGGAATATCGAAATTAGCTTAGGGTGAAATTTTGGTACTTTTCGGATAACTTAAATTTTCTGATGAATAGTGAAAATTACTAAATTTTAATTTAAAAAAACTTTGTTAATCGAAATAATTAATAGTGATAAATTTTTAATTTTATTGTTTTTAAAGTATATATTTTTACAATTTAATACAATATTGGTTATTGGATGTAATTTCACATTTAAACCAGACATAAACAACTGTCAATCTTTTGATAGTTATTATCTTTTAAGAACACGCTATTTGTTTTGACGACGAGAATTATTTTTTAAATTAATTAATGCAACTGATATGTATTGAATTTGGTAAAATAGACCTCATTTTTTAGTTCATAATATCAAATATAGCTTAGGCCTAATTTTTGGTATTTTTCTGAAAACTTTCAATTTTTGATGAATAATGAAACCACTAAGTGGTAGTTAAAAAAACTGAATTTTTCATAAAACTGAATTTTACCGCTTCTGTGAGTGGAATTTCAAAAATCAGAGAGACACGGTTGATTTCAGTAAATAAAATGTGGTTCAATGAGATGATAATAATTTTTTGGTGAATAGTATCTTTTTACTTTTTTTTACCATGGTTAAAAATAAATAGGGTAATTAAGGGTAAACATATTATTATTATTACCCTAAAACATGTCCTAATTATATTGTATAAGTTTAATCCGACCAAAAACAACTTTATCAATAAAATATGACCATTTAGGCCCAGTTGGATTAGATTATGACATTTATTATTAATTTATTTAAAGAAGGGATAAAATAGTTAAAATCAATGTTTAATAAGTAAATAATTTTTAAAATGGGGTTATACATAAGATAAATTCGACTATAAATATTCATTAGAAATATTAAACGATTTCCTACATAATGGTATTTTATTTATAATTTTTAGACATTAAATAATTTAATTTATTTATGATACAACAATGATGCAGTAATTATCTTATTAATGAAATATTGACATAATTGATGTTATAAATTACGAAATAAATATAATTTGAGACTTTTTATGAATTAAACTAATTTTATAGGTTAATATGACATCTTAGTATTGCTTTAATTAACTTTTTTCGAACCTATCAGTCTGTTATGATTTTCACAAAAATAAATTACTAAATAGTGTCAAAATTGACATAAAATAGTTTTTAAAACAAATAATATATTATTAATTGTTATTTTATTCCTAAAAATCTAAGGTTCGGCCAAATAATGTAGATAAGGTTATATATATTAATAATAAACAACCTGGTATTCGTTTGGCTTGATATAGTAAGTTTATTAACCTTATAGTATAAGAACACAAGAAGAAACGATAAAAGTAAAATTATTTAACTTAATGTTAAATCTACATGATAAGGTTAAAATAGGAACCTAAACTAGTCTAAATTCTATTGGATGAGATTATTTCGACCCATACCCACCTTATCCTAGAAATAAATCAATTTGGAGCTATTTAAAACCAAACTTGACTTTATAATAAAATAATATTTTTAGTTATTCCAAAGGTGCCTCTCTCCTCCCTTATAAAAGGGAACCCCCTCCCTCTCTTCCTCACACCAATTTGAGCATTAAAGCTCCGAAAAACCCAGAAAAAATCTCTTCTACACTTCCCTAGTATCATCCTAGAGGTCATGGTCTTCTTCAAAGACCATCCTTAGTTCTTTAAGTGGAGGTTAAGAGAAGGCGCGTCAAAAAGAGATAATATCCATTACCGATCATTTTCAATTTCTTTCTTCTTCAACTTCTTCTTATTTAGTTGTTTAATGATAAAGTAATAACATCAGTATTTATTATATACTTATATGTTATTATAAATATGAAACAGCTCTAATTAACCTTCTATCCATCCTACGGAAAAAGGAAATCACCGCGCGTGCATACGTACGGAATACCGTCTCCACACCGTGGTGTAATCTATTTTCCACCACCACCTTAATTGGATGGGTATAATGGTGTAATGAGTAACTATATATTATTATTATAAAGTGATATTGATACTGAAATAGTATACATACACTTCAATAGAAGTTCACGATCATGAGAACGATATCATCGCTCCTGCATACGTACGGACTACCATCTCCACGACGCGATGAGATTCATTCTCCACGTTAACCATTCATGAATGATTATAAAGTATATATAATAATTAATAATGAAATATATGAAATAATAATGATTCTGTATTTATGTGTATATATATGTATTTCATCTACTTAATTCCATTCAACTCAATAAGGACAAGAAAACAGCGTTCATGCATACGTACGGTCTACTGTCTCCATGAATGGTGTATTTCTTTCCATTTACTGATATATTATATATATATATATATTCTGAATATATATTATATATAAATCATGTTTTATATTCTGTAATTAAGTAATCATGATCTAAGTAATCATATGAATAATTACAAGTCAAAACACGGATGATAAATGAAACGATTTTACCCAAAACACTCTTTTACATGGAATTTACAAAAGAACAGGTAATATAAAGCCATAAGTGAACCATATATGATATAATAACAATGAGTATGATTCTGGAATAAGTCAATGACATTATATAAATCATTATACAGGAGGTTCGGACACATACGAAGCAAATCAGACATAAGGTAAGGGAAAATATCACAATCTCATTTTTATCTAAGATTGTTTATAGTTTGGTATTTACTGGGGTGTATTTTTTCATCCACATCCATGTTCCCTCAATATGTAATATTGTTTCCATCAACTTACAATATTATAAATCCAATTTTACACTTCGGTGAGTTTTTATTAAAAGATATGAAAGGAATCTTTTGTCGTTTTTTGTACGAGGTACTTTTTTGACTTTTCCGACAAAAGTACGAAGAATGTTTTTTTTAACTTATACGACATGAATGGATTTTTAAAACATTATTTCCAAGAAGCATCCTTTAAAAGTTTTCAAGTTTATTTTTAATCAACATCTTTTAGTTTAAAGTTGTATGACATGTTAAGAAAGGAAAAATGTTTTTGAAGAAGAAGAAAGGATATTTTCCTCAAGAATGGAGTTCAAGTGTTTTATCAAAATTATTTTCTATCTAAGATAATATAGGGTTCTGTTTCTATCCCTATTATTACATTGATTTTATTATGTTGTGATGAAATTATTTTTATAAATTCCTTTTCCTTATATGAATTGTTTTATGATGTCATGTTGTTTAAGAATCCCATTTTTATTACATGGGTTATGCAATGATGTATGATTTAAGATTTTGTGGAACACATAAGAATGGTATCATTATGAGATGAGTGGGACCTATATCTCCCTCCAATGCATTGGGTAAAGATTTTATATCTCATGAGATAGACATGGCTAGAACGGTAGGTTATACCGGTTCAGTGAAACAGGACTGAAACGAGGGTGACTCGGTTCAGAAATGGACTTTGTCCACTAAGATAGTCTTGGCAATGAGTCTTGACTAACAAGAAATGATTCTCTATGATTATGTGTGTATGCAATAAAGTTTCATGTTTTAAGTTATGATTATTGGGAGTACATTTCACTACTATGATTTATCCCATGTTATGAAATTATGATCTCTTTTGCAGGTTAATATTTCCAAAAGATATTTTCTTATGAATATGACGTGTTTGATATTTCTTTTGTTTACCCTTACTGAACATTTGAGCTCACCCTTTTATGTTTTCTTTTCCCCAGGACATAAAGAAAGGATTTAGGTTTAGAAAAAAAAAAGATCTTTATGAGAGATGTTGAAGATCTTTCACCACGATTAGAAGATTGTATTCCATGTTTCCAAAGACACTAAACTATTATGATCCTTGTGTGTGTGTTTTAATTATGTACTAAGTATTCTGCAAAAGTAATGTAATGTCTATGTACGTTAAGATTCGGTCTCTACATATTCCTTTTAATTTATTTGATGTATTCTATTGTACAATAAACCAAGATTATCTTGTACTATATGCAACACTGTATTAGCTTGCAGTATACGTAATACTATTCTTCCCTCGTGTTACACACAATTTCATGTTCGTTTTGTGGAAATTATTCTATGCAATATTAAGTATAGATTTTGTTTAATGTATAAATGAAATAAGTTTTGATTATGTTATAGGAAACACCAAACGAATCATTCACTACATGTAGCCCTGACATTGCTTTAATTACATGAAATCAAGACCTTCTTTGATAGCGTGTGTAGTACACAATACTTGGTATCACTAAACAATGATATGTTATTAAAATATTATATAAACTAGCCATTATAAATAGTAATCACCAATTTTTGAAATTTTATAAATTTTATCATTCAAAATGAACTTCATTTTTGGATTCGGAATATTGAAATAATCCTAGGGTGAATTTTTGGTATTTTTCTGAAATCTTACAATTTTTCATGAATAGTGAAAACACTGAGTTATAGGATAAAACGAACTTTTTACTTGAATAATCATTAATTTTATTTAAATTTTTTTAGGTAAAAATAGATACATAATACCTATATAAGTTCAATTTAATTCATTGGAGTAATTTTATAATAATTTTAGATATATAAAAATTTTATTGAACTTTTTACCTTCTTTTACCCACCTCCTAGGAAATTTGAAAAATCACAAAAAAAACATAATTTTACCGCTTTTGTGAGTGGAATTTTGAAAATCTGAGATACATGGTTAATATAAAGTAGTAAAATGTGGTTCAATAAGATAAAAATAATTTTTGTGAATAGTAATGTTTAACTTTTATTTACGACGGTTAAAAGAAAATATGGTAATTAAGGGGAAAATGATATTATTATTACCCTAACACATGTCTCAATTCTATTGGATAAGTTTAATTCGACCAAAAACAACCTTAGGAATAAAATTTGACCCTTTAGGTCCACATGGATTGGATGAGGACATTTATTATTATTTAATTTAAAGAAGAGTTAAAAGAATTAAAATCAAAGTTTAATAAGTAAAAAAAATTTATATAGGGTTATACATAAGATAAATTCTACTATAAATATTCATTAGAAATATAAAAATCTTTCTAACTTAATCGGATTTTATTTATAATATTTAAACATTAGATAGTTTAATTTATTTATGACACAATGACGATGCAGTAATTACCTTATTAATGAAATATTAACATAATTGATATTATAAATACCGAAATAAATGTATTTTGAGACTTTTTATGAATTAAACATATTTTCAAGGTTAATATAACAAATTAGGGTTTGGTAGATGAATTGTTTTAGAAGTAATAATTATTTTATGAATTTAGAAAAAAATCAAATAGTGTCAAAATTGACATAAAATAGTTTTTAAAACAAATATTATATTATTAATTGATATTATATTCATAAAAATCTAAGATTATTCCAAAAGACTTATATAATAATATAAAAGACATTAATTAACCAATTTGGGTTCGATTGGCAGTTTATAGTAAGTTTATTAACCATATAGTGTAAGAATACAAGAAGACACAGTAAAAGTTATATTATTTAACATAGAGTTAAATCTAAATGATAAGGTTAAAATGGTAACCTAAACTTAACTAAAAGATATTGGTTGAGATTATTCCAACCTATCCCCACCCTATCCTTGAAATAAGTCAGTTTGGATCCATTATAAACTGAATATGAATTTATTATAAAATAATATTTTAAGTTTTTCCTAAGGTGCCCCTCACCCCTCTTATAAAAGGGAACCTCCTACCTCTCTACTTCACACAAATTTAAGCCTTCATGATCGACCATTCCATGACCATTTCACTTATACAGTTACATATAAACCTACTAGAGGTTCTGGTCTTCTTCAAATACCAACTTTAGTTCCCTAAGGGGAGGTTAAGAGGGGCCGCGTCGAAGAAGAGGTAATCTCTTCTACCGGTTCTTTCAAGTTTCATTATTTTTATACTTCCTCTTATTTAGTTGTTTCATTATAAATTAATTACATCAGTATAAATAATATACTGATATGTTATTATAAATATGAAACAACCTCATTTCACCTTCTATCCATCCTACAGAAAATAAAATCACCACACGTGCGTACGTACGGAATACCGTCTCCACGCCGTGCTGTAATCTATTATTCCACCACCACCTTACTTGGATGGGTATAATGGTGTAAATAATAACTATATATGGTTATTATAACATGATACTAATTCTGAGATATATATCATCCACTCCAATTCCATTCAATAATAATGGTAACGATATCATCGCTCGTGCGTACGTACGGATTACTGTCTCCATGACGCGATGAGATTCATTCTCCATGTTAACCGTTCAAGAATGATTATAAATTATATATAATAAAGAATAATGATATATATGACATAGTAATTCTACTTTATATATATATATATATGTCATCTACTTACTTCCATTCAAGTCAATAAGGAAAGGAAAACAGCGTTCATGCGTACGTACGGCCTACCGTCTCCATGAAAGGTCTGATTCATTTCATTTATCTATCTATTATATATATATGTAATGAATATATATGATATATAAATCAATTTTTTCATTCTTAAAGTAAGTAAATAATTATATAAGTAATAATAATTTAAAAAACAACAAGTCCAAACATGCATGATAAATGATACAATTTTACCCAAACCGCTGCTTTAACATGGAATGGACAAAAGAACTAGTAATATAATGTCATAAGTGAATCATATGTGATATCATAAATTTTATTATGGTTTTTTACTAGTTAATAATATTTTTAAACCCACTATAAAAGAGTTTCAGACACGTACGGAAAAAATTGGACCCAAGGTAAGGGATAATTTTGAAAACTCATTTTTATCCTAGATTGCTTATACGTAAGTATTTACTGGTGTTATATTTTTCATCCATGCCCATTAAATGTTTTTTCATAAAGTGTTTAATATTATTCCATGTATGTTTAAAGCCATTTTTACCCCTATTTGACTTTTACATTGTGTTATGGAAGGAATCTTTCTTTTGTTTACGATATTAGGTACTTTTTGACATTTCCAGCAAAACTATGAGAAGAATGTTTTTTTAACTTATATGGCGTGAATGTATTTTTACGGTTTCATAACGCCTTATTTTCAAGAAGCTTACTCTATAATATTTCATGAATATTTTTCAAAAAAATCATTTTCTTTTAAAATGTCATGGTATTTTGTGAAAAGAAAATGATTTTGATGAAGAAAGGATATTTTCCTCAAGAATTCGTTTCAAGTGTTTTATCAAAACCATTTTCCATATAAGATGACATTACTTCATATGTGTATGTTTCAAGTATAATGTCTCTATGATTTACATTGTTTCAATTTTCTTATGATGAAATTATATCCATTTGTTTTATATGGATTATTTTATGATGGGATTTCATGAATGATTTATGTTTATGTTGTGGAACATGTAATAATGATTTAATTATGAGATGGGTCAGACCAATATATCCCTCCAATGCATTAGGTAAATATTTATATCTCATGATATAGACATGTCTGGAATGGAATGTTAATCTGGTTATGTGATACAGGACTGGAACAAGGAGTGAACTCGATTCAGTAAGGGACTTTGTCCACTATGATGGTCTTGGCAGCAATGCCTTGGCTACTATGGAAATCATAACATGTACTTAATGGATACCACAATTACATGTTTTATTCACATGTTATTTTATCATGGTTAATGTTCCGTTTTGATCTATGACTTAATAACTACCATTATTTATGTAATTACTCATGATTTTGATGTTTTATGTTCACGTTCTTACGTTCAAATGTTTAGGGATTGTTTTATGTTTTCCATGTTTACCCTTACTGAGCATTTTAGCTCACCCTTTTTATGTTTTATTTTCCCCGGGATATAAAGAAAGTTTTTACGTAAGAAAACCAAAGGGGAAGATCTTTATAGGAGATGTTGAAGATCTTTCACCATTATTAGAAGATTATGTTCTGGGTTTCAAAAGACACTAAACTAATATTGTCTTTGGGCGTCTATTTTGGTAATGTATTAAGTATTACGCAAAAGTAATGTAATGTCTATGTACGTCATGATTTTGGTCTCTACATTTTTTTCCCAAAAGAGTGAACTAAGAGGATTGATTTACTAATGTATAAGGTATTCTAAGAGTAGTATATTAACTCATGGAATTGGTTTATGTTGAATCAAACAACAGATATATGAAGTGGGTTTACATAGAATTGGATTATACAAGAAGTGTTCAAGAATCCCAAAGGATATTCCATTGTATATTGAACACATTCTCATGAAAAAAGTATGCAACCACATATTACTGAGTACAATATTTCTTAAATGCGTGGAATAATCAATATGAAGAGGCACCCTTATTGATATTTTTAAGGTACCTATAGAAAATATTATTTTCACGTAAAAGGGAAAGGAAAATTTCATATAAATACGATCATATCCATGTCTTTAAGGGTCACACAGATAGCACTATAAGCTTCGTGCCTTCCATTTTTTCTGCTCTATTTTTTTGGTAACCCATAAAAGTGAATGTTTTCTCAAGAGAACAATTTATTTCTCTACATACTTCCATTTCTGGGTTATAAACATGACATGAATTTTTAACTCTGTTGATTTAATGATTATGGTCCTGAAATCAGGACCCTAAAGGGATAAAATTTAACATTGAACTACTTTAATAAAATGGTGATGATGTTTAAGGTGAGATAGTTTAGAGAAAATTTTTCTAAGGTTTAAGGATTCAAAACTTAGACCTAATGTTTCTAATGTTTTTTGTCATAAATAATAGACCAAGAAGGAAGGAAAACTCGTGTAGTAATAGCGAGGTAGAATCCATCTTTAATTGATATTCTAATGCAGGTACATATTATTCCATGGGGTAACATGCACAGTTTATGGCCACATATCTTATGAAAAATATTTTTGAATGTGCCTATTATAAGATATACTAGAATCTATATCTATCTTTTTATAAATATAATACAGATATAAAATGTTCTTGGGAAGGAAAGAGGTGGGTATTAATATCTTATAAAGATACATATCATGAAAAAGATGTGTGTATTAATACTCTATGTAATAAATGGTTTTTCTGATGATGATATATAAATGGATTGAGATTCCCTATAGAGAATAAAGAGGCCATATGAAATGGTATTCCCAAAGCAGTTTAGAGTCACATGATATGGACCTCTACCTTATAGTTTAATTTTATGTAGTGCGGAATATGTTCCTAATCATTTAATAAAATGCATCAAAAAATATGCTAGTCAAAGTGCCTCTATAGGTCCTATATGCTCACACGAGTCTTGGTCAATGTGAGAAATAATAGGAAATATTGGAAAAAAACTAACCACATGAGATAACATTATAGAGAACATGTCATGGCATTTTCATTTCAATGAAAGAAATAATCTATACATGGATTTGAATCTCATGGAGGGACATCTTTTAATGCTATGAAAATTTATGGATGGGCCTAGAATAAATGATATGGTCATCACTAAATCGCACATGTTATAGGATTCAGTCTATATATATTTTTAAATGAAAGGGTTATTACAAAGATATGAATCATATGCAAGGAAATGGGGAAATGTTGGGCATAGTTTGGGTAGAACGTGACATTATGGTCATCTTATATATCCATGACCATTGAATCCTAATTAAAATAAAGGTGAACCATATATATATATCATGATATTACATAGGGGAGAGAGAGTTTTATATTTCATCCTTGTATGGGATTGGACTAAATTGAAGTTACAAAGATATTACCTAAGATAAAAAACCATAGTTTTTATAGAAATAGTGTATTCAATAATAAATTTGACTTACATATTGGGATCATATTCCATGTATTTTTACATGGATCTATCTCACATGTTGGTAATGGTTCAAATAAAATGGACCATGTGTCTTGCCGTTTAATTTCATTCTATAAGGAATCATATGTTTGGTATTTTAGGATCATGTGGCAAGGAACAATTTCTCAATAGTATATCATAATTCATCTAGGGATAATTTCATATATTTTAACATCATGTTACATAGATTTTTTTAACTGATGTAAAGATAAATCATGGACACTTTATTGAAACTTTTCATTTGTTAGGGGTATTTTAATATAGGGGAAATTCTAATCCACTCAAAATATTATAGATAAATGAGAATATATTGGGGGTCTTATGTATATCTCACTCATACATAAGTGAGCTGGGTATCATGGACTAGACCAATATACTCAGTTTAAATTCATATATGGTGGATCAAAACATTACATAGTTAATATTTTCATGCCTTGGAGGCTCTCTAGTAGTAATAGTTGAGTATGATTGCATAAATATAGGAACATTATTGATCTACTTTAAAATTGAATAATAGATGAGTAAATATTGACTTTAAATTTGTAAATCAGTGATTGGAGACTAGAAGTAGTAGAATTATCAATAGTAGTAGAAGAATATAATTTCATTCTCAGTCGACAGAGACATGGGGTAGGCAGGATATTACCACACTTAATCAGGGGGTATCGTATGGGGTTTATGTGGACCTTTACTCCATGTTTAACTCATCCCTAGGGTTACTTTATAGGATCATTGGAAAATTATTTTAATAAAAAAATAATCATTATGGGGTCCCTTTAGATCAAACAATCCCCAAAACTAATTTTTATGTGAAAGAGACAACCAATAGGAATGATAAAATTAATGGCATTGTATTCAAATTGGAGTATATCAGCTTGAGGAATTGGTTACTTTTGATATAAAATGGTATAATGTAGGTTGGGTGGATGAATGGGTGTTCAAATTTTTCATAATATTTCATTGTTATACCATCTTCTACTAAACGTGATACTTGGGTAAGAGTAATGAAATATAAAAAAAATAAGGTTCATTTAAACCTCACAAATAATGAAGTTGTAACCTAAGATATAATGAGGTAATCTTTTTTATTGATTAATATCAGTATTGAGTGACCTTTTTTAGCAATGTATGGTCATGTGGGATGGACCATGCACCACATAGTTTAAAGGTCATGTGTCTATGACCATATTCTATGCATTTTAAAGTCATGTTGTAGTAACCCTGAATTTTCATACCCTCACATTTCATTTTTTTGGAATACTTAAAACATTACAAAAAAACATCCAAATACCATATTAGTTTAGTGACATTGGAAACATGGAAACATAAACACCAGTGTATAAGTAAACTACATTATATCACACTAGGTTCTTTAATACTAACACCTTTCATGAACACATCCTACATAATACATATCTTCATAAAATCTAAAATGAAACATAAAAATTGGTGATCTCAAATCCTCATTAAGGGTAGATAAGGATACATATAAGCATAAACACGAGAATAGGGGTATGTGAATGTGATCATAACATTATAATATCATACCATGCGTATCATAAGATCAAAAACATGAATCATGCCATAAATAATGGTAGTTTATAAGACATGAATAATAAGGAACTAAATAATGTAATCCATGAAAGGATAAAATAGGAATAATACATTGAAATACATCAGACATATACGCATATAAAATGATATCCATAGTAGTCAAGACATTACATCTCATGCCATCTTTGTAGTATGAGTTCACTGCCCATACCATCTTGCTAGTCATGGTTTACTCCCATGGTCAACTTAGTATTATGAGTTCACTACCCATACCATCATGGAAGTAATGATTCATTCTCATTGACATCTTAGTTGTATGAGTCACTCCCCACACCATCTTAGTTGTTATTGTTCACTACAATGTCTATCTATGTAGTATGAGTTCATTCCCAAACCCATCTTGGTATTCATGGTTCATTCCCACAACTATATTTGTAGTTTGACTTCACTCCCCATACCATCATGGTAGTCACATTTTACTATCATGGCCAACTCAGAATTCAAGGAACACTCCCAAGAAAATCTTAGACTGTCTCATTAGATATAAATCATTACCCATACGTTGGAGTGAGATATCTGTCCGAAATATCTATTAGTGATATCATACACACATGTGCCACTGTATCATAAACAATCATATCACAAACCATGAAATGAATTTTGGGTCATAAATAGGTAATAATTTCTTACCCTGTGTGAAAATATTGGTTCAATAGTCATTTCATCATTTCCTATTCCTTGAAAATAATAAGGTTTCAAAAAAATTTAACACGTGAAAGAGAAATATATTTCCTAAACATATAACTCATGAAAGAGAAAGGATTTCATAAAAATAATTTCATAATATGTAAATAATTCAGAGAAATAATATGAATTGAACCTATGGATCATTTCACAAAAATGTATAAGTAGCATCAATAGATGTCATCTTAGTTGGGAAATAATTTCGAAATAACCTTTAAAACTATTTCGTCAGGAAAATATACATTCTTCTTATAAAAATGTTTTTTAAACCATAAAACCTTTTGAAAACAATTTCCTTTTAAAATAAACATGCAATGTTATAAAGGATTCTAGAAAACATTTGAAAATATTTTTCCTTAATGGATAAAATAAGTTTGAAACCATTTTTTGAAAAAAATTTCATTTAAAACACTTTGAAAACATATAACAGAATCCTGAAGCATTAAAAACCCCTTTTATATAAACTATATTTTAAAACATATAAATTAATAGTGAAATAATTTAAATAATTTTCATTGTAAAATAAAATTTTAAAACACATAAGGGAAGATTTGAAAATCACTTCAAACACTTTCTGAATATAAACAATTTATGGAACCCATTTTCTTTGAAAATCAATTTAAATTAAAAAAAATCAAGAATAGTAGGGAAATTTTTTTCTTTAAAATAACCTTATAAACATTTAATTTAAGTTTATAGTAAATTACATTCATGATGGTGGGAAATTCTATACATGTCGATTATTCTTTTTAGCACCTTAAAAGTTTAGAGAAGTTCCTTGATGAGAAAACAAAAGAAGATTCCTTTTAAAATATTTTTTCAAAAAAGTAAAATCATCGGTAAAAATTTCTTCTAAACATTATAAGATAATAGTAAAGCATTTTTTTTAAACATTTAGAAAAAAAATTTCGAAAAAACTTTATTTCAGACTGAAAGGAAAGATATGGATATATTTTCATTATAAAAATTATTTAATTATCTTAAATATCAAAGAATGAAAAAATGGTACCATTACTTGTATATAACATGAATATCTAGAATTTATGAAATTTAATGCGATTTATTGAGATATGGATCATAATATTTCACCAGTGAAAGAATAATCATAAAAAATAACGATAAATAATGAGATTATTTCAATAAACTTTTACCATTGAGTAAATTTTAATCATATCCCCATGTAAGAAAAAAAATTAAATGTATCCTAAAATATCATTCCTAATAAGGATATTTATGATATAACAATCCATCATTAAGCATATACACATCGTTAAATAACATAGTATCATAACCAAACATGTGTCTCAGATAAAGAAAATTGAGACAAAATTACTTAACCAATTTTGTAACTTTTAAACCAAAAAAAACCCATGAAATAAAGATCATAAAATGGATATGTAAATACCCATATATTTATGTATAATAATTATAGAATAAATTAATGAGAATTATATACACCACATAAAAGAAAAGAGTGGTGAACATGGAAAGTATCTCCCCGATATAAAAATTGAGATGAAATTCCTTTACCATATGTCCAGACTCTCATCATTCTCACCGGAAACTCATGTATAATAAATATAAGTTTATTATACATATCTTAATAAACCATATTGTTATAAATAATACCATATATGGTTTTATTATATCTTTATATTTCCTCCTTATTAACAATTTTATGTTATGGTTTCACTTCATGAAATATCCATTTTTTCTTCATACATGTTTTGAAATATTATTCTTGATAGTTTCACATAGAACACAATTTAATTACTTATAGAATTTAAAATATTATATAAATATAATATATATTCATTATATATGTTTTATATCAATATATAAGAAATTGAAAGATGAAATGGAATACACTGTTTATAGAGACAATATGTCGTACACACGCATAAACACTGTTTCTGTTTTGTTTTCATATTGAAATAAAGAATGTAAATGACAAATATGTATATATGCACATAATATACTTAAATTAGAATTATTGTGTTATATATATCATACATTTTCACTGAAACTATCCTTAACACATTCCATATAATGTGTGATGAATCAAATTGCTTTGAAGATGCGGTAGCCCACAAGTCCAGAAACGATGTTATCATATTTACACAAGATTGAAAGGATAATGGAACGTGTTATTAAAAAATTATATTAGAATAAATTAAAAATATATATCATATATATCATATATAAAAATCATGTCAATAATAATTCCAAACAATAAATGGTGGTTGTAACACCCCAAGCTTCTACGGTACGCTTCTCTTTCAATAATATGATAGCGTGTGTTGTACGCAACACCGAGTTCTAACACACCACAACCAATCAAACTAGCCGTTATGAATAGTTATACCTAAGTTTTGAAATTATATATATTTTATATTTAAAAATGGACTTCATTTTTGGATTCTGACTATCGAATTTAGCCTAAGGTGAAATTTTTGTACTTTTCCGATAACTTTAATATTTTTATGAATAGTGAAAATTACTAAATTTTAATTAAAAACAACTTTTTTAATCAAAATAATTAATAGTGATAAATTATGAATTTGAGTGGTTTTAATTTATATTTATAATATATTTTTACCATTTAATGTGATGTTGTCCATTGGACATAATTTTACAATTAAACCGAACATAAACATGTGTCAATCTTTTGATAGTTATTATCTCTTAAAAAAACGCTTTTTGTTTTGACAGCGGGAATTAATTTTAAATTAGTTTCTGCCACTTAGGTGTTTTGAATTTAGAAAAATGGATTCCATATTTGGAATCAGGATTTTTAAATTGTGTAAATAGGTAACTTTTATTTTTAGACATTTTGAATAATTACTGCGGTAAATATTTTATTTACCATGGTTAAGGGTAAATCCGGTAAATAAAGGTTAAAAAATAATATTATAATAATACTAAATTACCCTAAAACATGTCCTAGACTTATTTGTTGATACATGTTCTGACATAGGCATATTTGGGTCAATTTTGGGACCCCATGGTGCCACTTGTAGGTGATAGGGACACTTTATTTTAATTAAGTTAAAATGAATAAAAAATGACCCAAGCATATATTTTTTAGCAAAACAATTTTTACATAGGGTTATATATGTTGGATTTTATATTATAAATATTCATTAGAAAGATAATACGATTTCCTACATAATGATATTTTATTTATAATTTTTAGACATTAAATAATTTAATTTATTTATGACGCAATAATGATGCAGTAATTACTATAATAGTGAAAAATAAAAATAAATGATTTTATAAATACCGAAATAAATATAATATGAAACTTTTAATGAATTAAACTAATTTTATAGGATAATATTATATATTAGGATTGATTTAATTGACTTTTTTCGAAGTAATAAATCTGTTATGAGTTTCACAAAAATCAACTATTGAATAGTGTCAAAATTGACATAAAAGAGTTATTAAAACAAATATTATATTATTAATTGATATTAATTTCCTAAAAATCTATGGTTCGGCCAAGAGACTTACATTATGATAGGTGTATCATTAATGGACCACTTGGGGGTCTCTTGGATGTATATGGTAAGTTTATTAAAAATATAATATAAAAATGCAATGAGACATTGTAAAAGAGTAACTAATTAACTTAGAGTTAATACTTAAAGATAAGGTTAATATAAGTACCCAAACCTATCTAAATTCTATTGGTTGAGTTGTCTTCGACCTATCCCCACCTTAACCTTTGAATAATAAACTTTGGAGCCATTAGAAACCGAATATGAATTTAATATAAACTAATATTTCTATCTTTTCCAAAGGTTCCCCTCACCCCTCTTATAAAAGGGCACTCTTCCTTCCCATTTACACAAATATTCAAAGCCTTTTGGTTCGGCCAAACTCTTCCCCAATACTCTCCCAACATCTCTCACTACAACCTAGAGTCCTTAGTTTGATCATAAAGCCAACCTAAGGATCCATTTTGATCAAATCAAAAGGAAGAACCTGAAGAAGAGGAGGTTAACATATCCCAACCAAGGAAAAGTACAAGGTAAGGGGTTTTCATCTCACTCCTTATTCCCATGAGATTCATGCCATATTTCCACCATTACCTTTTGTGTGGTGTATGTACTACCCATAATTATATTCTTTGTGTAATACACTATAATTTATGTGTATTTACATATTCATTTTATGATAACTCTTTCATGGGTTGTATGTTTCATAAGTTACCAAATTTGTAAGGGTTATTTCACAATATCTTCATTATCTGAGGTTGTTTATACGTAATAATCTACTAGGATCTCTTTATCATCCACATACATGTTTCTTAATAATGTATTTGAAAACATTTTTACTATTTACAAGAATATGGGTTAAAGTAATTTATACCCTTATGTGTTTCTAAATGAATCTTTCCGTTGTTTTCCAAACAAGGAACATTTAACCTTTTCAACAAATTTAAGGTAAGAATGTTTTTTTTAACTTATACGACGGGTGAGGCTATTTACTGTTGTTATAAAATCATCAAAGCTTCCCTTACAAGCATATAACAATATTTTCAAATTGAATGTATTATTTTATAATTTTGTTACTTTTAAAATGATTTCAAAAAAAGGGATATTTCTCTAAAATAGTTTTAATTTCATCTATGTCAACATCCTTTGATGGCTTTTAAGCTTATTTGAAGTTGATTTATTATGATACAAAACATCCATATTTTATTGAAGGTTTTGTGATATTTTTTACTGTGGATAAGCTATTCTTATGTCACTCATGGTATTTTTTAATGTATTGACATTTCATAAGTTATTTTTAATCCGAATGTTTATGTTATATTACAACCTTTCATTCTGATGAATGTGTTAGACAAGTATGTTCCGGGTTGGGGAACGGTAAAATTAAGCCCTCCGGTTTAGTCTCCGGTTATTAGAGGAACTCCAGTTTGGTCTCCGGTTATTAGAGGAACTCCGGGTTGGTGTCCGGTTATTAGAGGCACTCCGGGTTGGTGTCTGGTTATTAGAGGCACTCCGGGTTGGGTTCCGGTTACATTTATCCCCAATGTCTTCGGATGAGGCCTTGACAAAGAAATTAAAGTTCACCATTATGCATTCCATCATTATGAAAGTGGTTATTGATTTTTCATGTGATTATTCGATTAGTAGAATATCCATGTGAATAAGTAAATGACATTGTTTCATTTTATTTGTGCCATACTATGTTGAAAGTTCACGTTTGAAAGGCTATTGTTTTAGTTATACATTGCCTTAAATGTTTATTCTTATTTATGAAAGTTTCTGCTATATTGTTATCCTTACTTGGCATTTGAGATCACCCCTTTTATATGTTTTATTTTTCCCCGGAAGTGAAGATGTAAATTATGAATGACCTGCATGGGATATTATGTGGGGATATGAGTGTGGATTATGGAGACAATATGTTGTTGTAGTAGTTTTTCATTTTATGATGTAATGTAAGACTTATGAATATATTTAGTGTTTCCAAGGCTACTAAACCAATCAGTCTTTAGAGATTTGATCTTTCTTGTGATCATGCCAATGTTATGTAATAATGCACCGACTCTGGGTAACTAGGGTCGGGGCGTTATAGTTGGTATTAGAGGAAGTTTAGTACAAACCTTGGAACCTAGATTTAGATAAACTCTGATTAGAGCACATAGACTTAAGATGGAATTTGAGGATTAGTATAGAAGAACATCCTAGAATTTTGGTATTGTAGAGATTTTGTGAGTTTTCCAAGAAATACATCCCTGTCTGGATACGAGCAGGTAGAGGCGGCTCTAGCATAGATGTACCTAGGGGGAAAACCCAAAAACACCACTTTAAGCTAGACTCGAACGGGAACTGATGCACGACAACGGGCCTTGCTGCACTCTTGGTTACGACACTCCTGGGGGATATGCTTAGGATAACTCTTATTTTCTTTACAAATCATTATGAAGGGTTTATGAGTATATATTTCTCAAAGAAAACATTCTTATGTTTATGGATTATATCCATAAATAGTTCAATTTATGTTAAGTGTTTTATAAGTATGGGATTATGTATTTTGATTCATAAACTGATCTAGTTTATGCCATTGTTTAGAAATGGCGCCTAGTGGAAGAAAGAGAAATCGTATCAATACACGCACTCCATGTAGGGATTTCCCTTCGGATCAAGATAATTATAGTGGAGCTGGTGATGCAACTGGTGCCGATCAGCTAATCACCATACTGGGACAACTTACTCAGGTTATGAATAATAACCTTACCCGTATGGAGCACCCTGATCCACAGCATGGAGGATCAATGTTAGATCGATTCATGAGGAAACAACCACCAACGTTAAATGGGAGTACAAATCCCTTAGTATCTGAGCAATGGATAAATTCCCTAGAGAAAATATTTCAGGCTTTGGGGAGAAGTGAAAGGGAAAAAGTAATCATGGCAGTTTACCGCCTCACTGGAGATGCTGATCAATGGTGGTCATTGATTCAAAACATGAAGTAAGATAATGAAGTATCAAATATGGAATGGAGGGAGTTCAAAGATCTGTTTTTAGAAAAATACTTTCCTCGCGACCATCGAACAGATATGGAAAGGCAATTTCTGAGTCTGAGACAAAAGGAGGATGAGAATGTCACAAAGTATGAGGCTAACTTTACAAGGTTAGCAAGGTATGCTGGAGATTATATACGTAACCCAAGAAGTAAGATTTATCTTTTCTTTGATGGGTTAAAACCATTTCTTTGTCGAGCATTAGTCTCACAATCCTTTTCGTCGTACGAATACATTGTCTCATGTGCTATCAAGACCGAAAAGGAATTCTCTAAGTCTTATGAATTTAAAGAAAAGCAAGAGGATAAGAGACCTTCTGATCAATCTGGGAATGGAAATAAGAGAAAGAAGGGAAAGGTTGAATATCCATCCTGTGGTAAATGTGGGAAGAAACACGCTGGTACTTTCTTGAAGGGAATGGTAGTCTGTTACAAGTGTGTTGCAAAAGGCCACCAAGCTCATGATTGCAAGGGGAAGAAGGAAGCTACCAACGTTCAGTGCTATAATTGCAGGGAGATGGGACATTATGAAAATGAATTTCCTAAGCGTCAGGAGAACTTACCTCCAAAAAGGCCAAGGGATCAAGGCCAGGCTTATGCTATCACTACTACTGAGGTAGAAGCTCCGAAAGACGTGGTGGAAGGTAATTTAATGGTTTCCTCAAGTTTAGCAAATGCATTATTTGATTCTGGATCATCGCATTGTTTCATATCTTCCCAGTTTTCTAAGAAAATTATATATTTCCAATTTGATTTAATAAGGGAGTTGTCAGTTAAAACTCCTAAGGGAAGTATCATTTCAACAAAGTTTTTTGAATCAGTCCCCATTAGAGCACATAAATGTTCTTTATCTGCTGATCTCATCGTCATACCTATGATTGAGTTTGATATAATCCTCGGTATGGACTGACATTCGGACTATGATGCGAAGATTTATTGTAAGAAGAAAGAGGTTACGATTCTTGATGATAATGATAAGGAACACCTTATCTTTAGAGCAGAATCGTCACCACCTAATTCTTATTTAGATCCACCCCTAGTAGCTCAACTTAATTCAATTATTGGGGAGGAAAAGAATGAAATAACTGTCGGTGAGGAAAGGAATGTTCAAATAGAGGATGTACATGTTGTGAATGAATTTGTAGATGTATTTCCGGAAGATTTTCCTGGACATCCTCCAGAACGAGAAGTTGAGTTTTCTATTGATTTAATTCCTAGATCAAGGCCTATATCGAAGACCCCTTATAGAATGTCCACTGTAGAATTAGTTGAACTAACGAAACAACTAGAGGAAATGAGTAATAAGGGATTTATTAGCTCTACTGTTTCTCTATGGGGAGCCCCTGTTCTTTTTGTTAAAAAGAAAGATGGATCTATGAGGTTATGTATCGACTACAGGGAGATCAATGTTATAACAATACAGAACAAGTATCCCCTACCACACATTGATGATTTATTTGACCAACTGCATGGAGATCAATACTTTTCAAAGATTGACCTACAATCTGGATACCATCAGTTGTGTGTGAAGAAGGAATACATTCCGAAGACAGCATTTCAAACCAGGTACGGGCAATACGAGTTTACTGTAATGCCGTTTGGATTGACTAATTCACCCTCTATATTCATGGATCTGATGAATAGAGTTTTCAAGGAGTATCTCGATGAATTTGTGGTGGTATTTATTGATGATATCTTGGTATACTCCAAAACCTAAGAAGATCATGAAAATCACTTGCACATTATCTTGAAGACTCTGAAGAGGCATGAATTATATGGGAAGTTTAGCATGTGTGAATTCTGGCTTCAGGAGATTTCTTTTCTTGGACATATTGTCTCTAAAAATGGAATCTCTGTTGATCCTTCTAAGACCAAGGCAATCCAAGAATCGCCAGCACCTACGAGTATAACTGAGGTACGTAGTTTTATTGGTTTGGAAGGTTATTATCGACGTTTGGTCCAGAATTTTTCCCGATTGGCTAACCCATTAACGAATCTCACACGTAAAGGGGTAAAATTTGTTTGGACAAAAGAGTGTGAAGAATGTTTCGAAGAACTGAAGAGAATATTAGTCAATGCTCTTATATTGAATCTAGCATCGTGGAATGATGGGTTCGTTATTTATAGTGATGCATCAAAGAAAGGACTTGGTTGTGTCCTTATGCAGAATGATAGAGTTATTGCCTATGCATCACGACAGTTGAAAATTCATGAACAAAACTATCCTACTCATGATCTCGAGTTAGCAGCTGTGATATTTGCTTTGAAGATATGGAGGCACTACATCTATGGTGAAAAATGTGAGATTTATACTGATCACAAGAGTTTGAAGTATATATTGTCACAAAATGAACTCATCATGAGGCAAAGGAGATGGCTTGAATTACTCAAGGATTATGATTGTACGATACACTACCACCCGGGGAAAGCAAACAAGGTGGCATATGCTTTGAGCAGAAAAGACCATGGAGTTTTGAACATGATGAGAATTGAAAGGGATCCAATTTTCATTGATCTAGTGAAGATGGACATGGGAATAACCAGGGAAGGTGAAACATCAATGCTTTTTCAAATGGTTTCCAAACCATCTTTACTAGAAAGGATTAAGAGTTCTCAGACCGATGATGATGAATTTCAAAAGAAGATTAAAGCTGTGAATGATGGGATATTGAGAGACTTTGTGTATGAAGATGGATTTTTGAAATTCAGGAAGAGACTTTGTGTTCCCGATATACCTGATCTAAAAAGGGAATTGCTGGATGAAGCTCATAGTTCCAATTTCTCTATACACCCTGGGAGCACCAAAATTTATAGAGATTTGAAGGAACATTTTTGGTGGGACAACATGAAGAGGGAGATTTCTGATTTTGTGTCAAGATGTATGGTTTGTCAACAAGTGAAAGCTGGAAGGCAATAGCCTGGAGGAGTCTTGCAACCTCTTCCCATACCGGAGTGTAAATGGGACAATATTACGATGGACTTTGTCATGGGGCTACCAAAGACTCCTAGAAGGAACGATGCAATATGGGTTATTGTTGATCGTCTTACCAAATCAGCACATTTTATTGCTATAAGAGAAGATCTACCCCTGGAACGTCTAGCAAGACTATATATTAATGAAGTTGTGAGACATCATGGAGTACCCCGATCAATTGTTTCTGATCGTGATCCCCGTTTTACTTCAATATTTTGGAAAAGTATTCAGAAATCCCTGGATACTGAACTTCATTTGAGAACTACTTACCACCCTCAGATAGATGGACAATCAGAACAGACTATTCAGACCTTAGAAGACATGTTGAGATATTGCTCACTTGACTTTCAGGGTATGTGGGATCAATATTTACCACTGGTAGAATTTTCCTATAACAATAACTTCCAATCAAGTATTCAGATGGCACCATATGAAGCGTTATATAGGAAGAGATGTCGTACACCAACCTGTTGGGATGACGTTGGTGAATGAAAACTTGTAGGCCCAGAACTGGTGGAGGAAACGGTGGAAAAGGTGAAGGTAATCCAAAATCACATCAAAGCAGCTGAAAGTAGGCAGAAGAGCTATGCTGATAATCGAAGGAAGGATTTGGAATTTCAAGTCAGTGATCATGTTTTCATAAAGGTATCTCCATGGAAGGGAGTCATACATTTTGGTAAGAAAGGTAAATTAAGTCCCAGGTACATCGGACCTGTCGAAATTCTAGAACGAATTTGGGTTGTGGCTTACCGATTGGCAATGCCGCCAAGTCTCTCCAAAGTTCACGATGTGTTCCACGTATCTCTGTTGAGGAAATACATGCCTGACCCAACGCATGTACTCACCTATGAGGAATTAGAATTGGAACCCGATCTTTCCTATTGTGAAGAGCCCGTCAGGATTCTTGATACGAGAGAACAAGTACTGTGAAACCGGACGACGCATCTGGTAAAAGTTTTGTGGAGAAACCATAAGATGGAAGAGGCAACGTGGGAACCCAAGGAACGTATGATGAAGAAACACCCGAGTCTTTTCATGTGATAAGTATTCTAGAAATTTCGAGGACGAAATTATTTGAAGGAGGGGAGAGTTCAACATCCCAAGCTTCTACGGTACACTTCTCTTTGAATAATGTGATAGCGTGTGTTGTACGCAACACTGAGTTCTAACACACCATAACCAATCAAACTATCCGTTATGAATAGTAATACCTATTTTTTGAAATTATATATATTTTATATTTAAAAATGGACTTCATTTTTGGATTCGGAATATCGAATTTAGCCTAAGGTGAAATTTTGGTACTTTTCGGATAACTTTAATATTTTGATGAATAGTGAAAATTACTAAATATTTATTAAAAACAACTTTTTTAATCAAAATAATTAATAGTGATAAATTATGAATTTGAGTGGTTTTAAAGTATATTTAGAATATATTTTTACCATTTAATATGATTTTGTTCATTGGACATAATTTTACAATTAAACCGAACATAAACAAGTGTCAATCTTTTGATAGTTATTATCTCTTAAAAACACACTTTTTGTTTTGACAATGGGAATTAATTTTAAATTAATTTCTGCCACTTCTGTGTTTTGAATTTAGAAAAATAGATTCCATATTTGGAATCAGGATGTTCAAATTGTGTAAATAGGTAACTTTTATTTTTAGATATTTTGAACAATTACTGTGGTAAATATTTTATTTACCATGGTTAAGGGTAAATCCGGTAAATAAGGGTTAAAAATTAATATTATAATAATACTAAATTACCCTAAAACATGTCCTAGACTTATTGGTTGATGCATGTTCGGACATAGGCATATTTGGGTCGATTTTGGGACCCCATGGGGCCACTTGTAGGTGATAGGGACACTTTATTTTAATTAAGTTAAAATGAATACAAAAATGACCCAAGCATATATCTTTTAGAAAAACAATATTTACATAGGGTTATATATGTTGGATTTTAGATTATAAATATTAATTAGAAAGATAAAAATATTTCCTACATAATGATATTTTATTTATAATTTTAGACATTAAATAATTTAATTTATTTATGACACAATAATGATGCAATAATTACTATAATAGTGAATAATCAAAATAATTGATATTATAAATACCCAAATAAATATAATATGAAACTTTTAATGAATTAAACTAATTTTATAGGATAATATGATATATTAGGATTGATTTAATTGACTTTGTTCGAAATAATAAATCTGTAATGAGTTTCACAAAAATCAACTATTGAATAGTGTCAAAATTGACATAAAAGAGTTCTTAAAACAAATATTATATTATTAATTGATATTAAATTCCTAAAAATATAAGGTTCGGCCAAGAGACTTACATCATGATAGTTGTATCATTAATGTACCACTTTGGGGTCGCTTGGATGTATATGGTATGTTTATTAACCATATAATATAAAAATACAAAGAGACATTGTAAAAGTGAAACTAATTAACTTAGAGTTAATACTTAAAGATAAGGTTAACATAAGTACCCAAACCTGTCTAAATTATATTGGTTGAGTTGTCTAAGACCTATCCCCACCTTAACCTTTGAATAATCAACTTTGGAGCCATTAGAAACCGAATATGAATTTAATATAAACTAATATTTCTAGCTTTTCCAAAGGTGCCCCTCACCCCTCTTATAAAAGGGCACTCTTCCTTCCCATTTCCACAAACCTTCAAAGCCTTTTGGTTCGGCCAAACCCTACCCAAATACTCTCCCAACATCTCTCACTACAACCTAAGGGCCTTAGTTTCATCAGAAAGCCGACCTAAGGAGCCCTTTTGATCAAATCGAAAGGAAGAACCTGAAGAAGAGGAGGTTAACATATCCCAACCAAGGAAAAGTACAAGGTAAGGGGTTTTCATCTCACTCCTTATTCCCATGAGATTCATTCCATATTGCCACCATTACCTATTTTGTGGTGTATTTAGTGCCCATAATTATATTCTTTGTGTAATACACTCTAATTTATTTGTATTTACATATTCATTGTATGATAACTCTTTCATGGGTTGTATGTTTCATAAGTTACCAAATTTGTAAGGGTTATTTCACAATCTCTTCATTATCCGAGGTTGTTTATATGTAATGATCTACTAGGATATCTTTATAAGCCACATCCATGTTTCTTAATAATGTATTTCAAAACATATTTACTATTTACAAGAATATGGGTTAAAGTAATTTATACCCTTATGTGTTTCTAAAGGAATATTTCCGTCGTTTTCCAAACAAGGAACTTTTAACCTTTTCGAAAAAATTTAAGGTAAGAATGTTTTTTTAACTTATACGGCGGGTGAGGCTATTTACCGCCGTTATAAAATTGTCAAAGGTTCCCTTACAAGATTTTAAGAATATTTTCAAATTGAATGTATTATTTTATAATTATGTTACTTTTAAAATGATTTCAAAAAAGGGATATTTCTCTAAAATAGTTTTGATTTCATCTATGTCAACATCTTTTGATGGCTTTTAAGCTTATTTGAAGTCGATTTATTATGATACAAAACATCCATATTTTATTGAAGGTTTTGTGATATTTTTGACTGTGGATAAGCTATTCTTATGACACTCATGGTTTTTTTTAATGTATTGACATTTCATAAGTTATTTTTAATCCTAATGTTTATGTTATATTACAACCTTTCATTCAGATGAATGTGTTAGACAAGTATGATCCGGGTTAGGGACCGGTAAAAGTAAGCCCTCCGATTTGGTCTCTGGTTATTAGAGGAACTCCAGTTTGGTCTCCGGTTATTAGAGGAACTCTGGGTTGGTGTCCGGTTATTAGAGGAACTCCGGGTTGGTGTCCGGTTGTTAGAGGCACTCCGGGATGGGTTCCGGTTACAGTTAGCCCCACAGTCTTGGGACGAGGCCTTTACAAAGAAATTAAAGTTCATCATTATGCATTCCATCATTATGAAAGTGGTTATTGATTTTTCATGTGATTATTCGATTAGTAGAATATCCATGTGAATAAGTAAATGGCATTATTTCATTTTATTTATGCCATACTATGTTGAAAGTTCAAGTTTGAAAGGCTTTTGTTTTATTTATACATTTCCTTAAATGTTTATTCTTATTTATGAAAGTTTCCGCTATATTGTTATCTTTACTGGGCATTTGAGCTCACCCCTTTTCTATGTTTTATTTTTCCCAGGAAGTGAAGAAGTAAATTATGAATAACCTGTATGGATATTATGTGGGGATATGAGTGTGGATTATGGAGACAATATGTTGTTGTAGTAGTTTTTCATTTTATGATGTAATGTAAGACTTATGAATATATCTAGTGTTTCCAAGGCTACTAAACCAATCGGTATTTCGAGATTTGATCTTTCTTGTGATCATGCCAATGTTATCTAATAATGCACCGACTCTGGGTAACTAGGGTCGGGGCGTTACAGTGGTAAAGGAAAAACCAAAAATTATCATATCGTGAGGTGGTTGTTCACCGTTCACTTTAGAAGTATGTTTGTTACCCATTAGATAAAAGTGTGTGTAAGTGTAGGTAAAATAATTATAATGAAATAATATTGGAATATTGAGTATGATTTTCTGTCTTTATATGTATGGAATAAAGAGAGTTTAGGCGATGGATAATGGAAATAAAACTGAAGAGCCTGAGAAAAGATGTTAACTCTTCTTTGGGTAAGTCCTTTTGTCTTGCACGAAAGGGAATTATAAGATTGATATATACCCAATAATATGATTATAAGGTTATCATATGGATTTCTATGATCTATTTGGGTAGATCTCGGTTGATCCAAAGTTCCTTGAGGGCTGTGAGGAAGTGGGAGCGGATGTGACATTTTTTATAGTGGAGGAGAAGTGACACACATGCAAATATTTGAAAGGGAATTCCACCCAAGTTTTTTACAAGTAAAGTGGATAAAATTATGGTCTAAATTAGATCCAATTAAGGATATCATCTATATATGGCATTAAAATTTATTTTCGAGAAGTTTATAGTTCATTTGGGCCCCTAAGTCTATGGGTTTGTCTCTTATTAAGCTTAATTTCTCCCTAATCGTTGTATTTAATTTAAATTAATTTCACTAATATTTTTGATAAAAAAACTTATTTGACCTTATTATACACTATAAATCATTCTGATTCCAAATATGGAATCCATTTTTCCAAATTAAAATCATTGAATTGGTATAAATTAATGTAATTCTTATATCTCATATGGGTCGACAATATCGGGTTTTAAAGTAAAAATATTCAAAAGTTTTCTATGTTTTTATAATAATTTAGAAAATGTAATTAATTAGAATGGCATAAAATGGATTAATTGATAATAACATTTCCTAATTAACTATAAAAAATTTTAAAATTATAACACTACAATATGTTTCAAATAAATTTAATATTGAATGCATAAAACACGGAGTCTCTACAAATAAAACATTGATATAACATAGCAAATAAACATAATTTTTCTACCTCTGTGATTTTAATTTAGAAAAACTGACATACACGGTTGTGTTTTGTAAAATATTTAGTGTCTGATAGAATCAACTTAGTTTTTGATGAATATTAACATACCCTAATGAATAGTAACATGCCCTTATGAATACTAATTAATAGTTAATCAGACAAAAAATAGAAAATTCGTCCATGAATTTATAAAAACAATTTATACATCTCATAAGATAAGAAATAATCATAGTATAAGTATTGGTATTTTTTTATATCATAAAAATTTTAATTAAAATTTTATAATTGATTTATTAATTTAAAATTGAAATTTATTTTCATAAAACTTATTCATAAATTGTTATATTATTTTCTTATTGTTATAAGATAATTTTATGGGACCTTGATTAATTTTTCAAGTTGTTATAAATGAGTTATAGTTTTAATATGATTTTTATGCATAAATTATGGTTTTATTTGATAAAATTATATTAAAAAATCATGAATAATATTTTTAAAAAATAGATTTCATTTTTGGAGTATAAATGTCTAAAAATGGGTGGGGTGAGTTTTTGGGATTTTTTTGAAAATAATTCAATTTTAGGTGAATATTAAAATACAATATTTTACAATAAATACAAAATACATGATTTATTGAGTCATATGTGATGTAAGGATAATGTGTGTCCACTTAGTTCTAACTCGCATAAAAATAATACAATTCTTGGTCACACGAATCCATACTATTGGTTGTTTTTGGAAAAATAATAAAATAATGAGTAAAATAATGGGAAAACGAGTCCGACACTATAACACCCCCTCACTCCCTATTATCTTCACTCTTATCAAGACTTGTTCCATGACTAAATTCTACTAAAATTTCCTCCCAAGTTCCTCCCCAACTTCCATAGGTCCCAAGTCTCATAAAATACTAAAACCTCTCCTCTAATAAGGCTCTCAAGTAAGATTACATCAAGAGGTAAATTCCTTTTTTCATTTCTTTTTTTTTTTCATGTTCTTTTTTTTTCTTTTTCCTTCCTCACCTCCCTTAAACCAAATGTTGTGATTACTACAGAAAATTACATGTAAATAAATTTTATTGTGAAAAAGGAATAATTCTTCATCATCTCGCCTTTCCCCTTATTTTATACTAGAGATGAAAACACCATCTGAGATGTGTTAATTTATCAAAATCAAAGATGATGGGTTTTCAATTTCTATTACTATATTCAATACTGGTCATGAAACCATTTTTATGGTTGAAAAAAATTATAATAAATTCATTATAACATATCAAATGTAGTGGAATTATTTTTAACAAATGATATTATTTTATAAATCTAAATGAGTTCGTTGTGATAAAAAACTGCCAATTAACCCAAACAATTGACATTAATGTTTTATACAATGATTCATATTCAATCCCAGTAACTAAATTAATTTTATGAACATTTAATCTTATGTTTTTTAACTAATAAAATATGACATCTATTTTGGATAACCATTCTCATTCTAAATATTTATACGTACATGAATATAAGTAAAACGATCATGAAAACCAAGGACGAAAACACTCCCAAACAACAATATTGAATCTATTAAGCCATCAAAAGGACATTAATGATCCTAATAAGGTTATAATAAAGAAATTAAATGTAGATTAGTTTCGTGAATCATTAATTTATGAACCTAAATTTTATTATTTAGGTTATTAAGATCAAGTGAGGAACTCCATCGGACTTAAGGTAAGGGGTTTCTCCTGAAACCTCCATTTTCATTTGGGTTACTATTATTCTCTACATAACATAGTAAAATTCTTATATATTTATATTTACTCCTCATATATTCTGTGAGAAGGTTCCATATTTGTCTAATAAACAAATACCTTCATTATTTTATGGGGATTTACATGATTTAAAAGGATCTTTCAAAAATCATTCCTGATAAACAAGCTGGTTTCAAGGGATTTTCTTAAATTCATACCTATTTTGAAGGGAACTATATTATATGTTATATTAAACCATTATATTTATAAAATAACTCCTTTTATTATGAAAAAAATATATTACTTCACTTCGGGTTTTATACAATGATTTTTTCCAAAAGAAATATTATTTTCAATGTAAAAGAGTATTTATCTCAAGAATTACTTGATGATTTATAAGAGTATCTTCATATATTTCAACACTATTGTTTATTACTATGTATTATTTCGATTATTATTTAATCATATAATCTAACATATTTAATTTAATGGTTTATTATTTGTTTGACTATGGATTTACTATCTTAAAACCATTCACCAGTTACTCCAAATAGTTAATGTTTATTCGTAATGTTCAGGGAAAGTTATTGAAATTTCATATCTTAGTTTGAATATGAGTGTATATGTTGTTTATTTTTATCCCCATTCATATAAATAATTCATTTTAATTATTATGTGATAGGTGGGGCCTACTATTAATCCTTGATTTATCAGTAGGTCTAATGAGACAAATAGATATGGACTTGGCTGAGGCCTTTCCCATTTTTAAAAATTGTTTTGGTAGAGGCCTTAATCATTTTTAGATGTCTTGGCCAAGGCCTTGAATGTATGTTTCACAAGGTCCAAAATATTCATTTCCCTCATTATGATGATATAAATTCATAGTTCATGTGGTTATATTACAAGTATAATACTCGTGATTATTTTTTATAATGGAAATATTTTCACATCTCATATTCCTACCATAATGGGTTCATGTTTATTATTTTTAGAGGAATTTGTTTTAAATTATTCACCGTGCCTATTGATTATTTTTATGATATCTTCAACTATATTGTTTACCATTACAATGCATTAGAGCTCACCCCTTTCTTATATTTCATTTTATCAAGACTTGAATAAGATTGTATAGATAAAATTATAGTTTCAAATGTTCTCAATAAAACTTATATGTGGTATTTCATTTAGAGTTTTAATTTTTAGCATATGTATGTGTCTAGATTCCCAAATATACTAAACTATTCGCTTCTTTAGGATACAAATTTCTTATAATTATGCCGATGTAATGTTATAAGGAACTGACTCTGAGAAACTGGGGTTGGGTCTTTACGGTTGGTATTAGAGAAAGTTTAGTAGAAAACATGGAAAATATATTTAGAAAATTTAGATTAGGGAACAAAACCCTAAGATATTCATTGAGGATAAATGTACTAGAACATCTTGTAATTTTTGGTAAGGAAAAGATAACGTGGATCTATTTTGAAAATAAATCTCTGCCTGGATACTACATGTGGATGTGGTTCTGGAACATATGTACCTAGGAGTGAAAACTCCTACAAGGATTTTTAGGCTTAACCCAGGGTATCCTGGTAAACGACAATGGTACTTACAATTCTCCTAGTTTTACACTCATGGGGGATATGCTTAGGATAATTCACATTTTTATTACAAGGCATTGTAAAGGATTTAAATGTAAATTTTTCCTCAATGAAACCATTTTTATTATTATGGTATTATCCATGCATAAGATTTCAATTTGTGTTATTTTTTTAAATGTTGAGATAGTACATTATGATTTATAACCTATTCTTGAGTATTACATTATTTAGAAATTGAGGCTAGTGGAAGGAATGGAAACTGCACGAACATGCGTATCCCATGTAGGTATTTACTTCCTATGAAAGATAATGATATTTTCTATAGATCATATATTGGTTCAGAGTAACGTATAACTATTCTAGGACAACATACGTATGATATGAACAATAATCTTACCTATATAGATATTCTGGATCCATAACACAAATAAGATATGTTTGATCAATTTATGCAATAATACCACCCATAATATAATGGGAAAAACCCATTTGTAGGGGCACTGTGGATAAGTTCCTTAGAGAAGATACTTATCACCATGGGAAGTAACGAAATGGAGAAGGTTGTTATAGTAGTTTATCATCTGTCGGGAGATTCTGATTTATTGTGGTCACTAATCGAAAACAAAAAGGATGAAGAAGAGATATAAAACCTGGAATACAGTGACTTTAATGAAAATTTCTTAGAGAAAAATGTTCCTCGTAAACGACCAGCAGATATTTAAAGGCAATTTCTGAATTTGAGGCAAAAGAAAGATGGGAATGTTGTAATGTATGAAGATAAATTCATAAGGTTAGAAATGTATTCAATTTAATATATATGTTATCCAAATAGAAAGATTGATCAACTCTTTGATTTTCTTATGTCATTCCTCCAGTGAGCCTGAGTAAGCCAAACATTCTCATCATATGAGTATCTAGTATCGTGTGTTTTCAAGATAGAAAAAGAGCTCTATAAGTCTTATGAATTAAAATCATAGAAATAGAAAAAGAGGGTTTATGAAAACTCTTGAAAATTAAATAATGAATTTGGAAGAAAATAATATTTGACATTCCACCCTTTGATAATTGTGGAAGGAAACACCACGATGCCTACTTAAAACGAAAAGTGGTGTTCTACAATTGTTGATAGAAAGGCCATAATTCCACTGTTTTCAAGGGGAATAAATAATATATTAATTTTTAATGACGAAATTATATGGAGATGGGAAACTATTCTAAAGATTTTCCAAAGGGTTAAAGAAAAGTGCCTCAGAAAAAAATGGAGCAGGGACAGGCTTATGCAATCAAAACTATTGACACTGAAGTTCTAAATAATTTCCTAGCATGTTCTTTTGTCATTTTCCCCAAACATATCCAATGATTTATTTGATTATAGATCATTTAATTCTTTCATATCTACTCATTTTTTCAAGATAATTATATGTTTAAAATTTGATTTAATAAGGGACTTATTAGTCAAAACTTCTAAGGGAATTATCACTGCAACAAAGTTGTGTCAGGAATTCCCCATTATGAAATATAAACATTCTTTATATTCCTATTTAATTATCATATACATGATTTAATTTAATATAATCCTTTAAATGTACTAGATTTATAACTATGTTGTAAAAATGTATTGCAATAATAAAGAGGTTACAATTTTTGAGGATGATGTGGAATCCTTTATCTTTAGACCAGAAACATCACCATCTGATTCTTATCTAAATAAACCCCTTGTAGCTCAAATTAACTCAATTGTTGGGGAGGAAGGGAATGAAATAAATATGGGTTAAGAAAGTAATGTTAAAATAGAAGAAATACCTATTTTTCAATAATATGTTGATGTGTTTCCAAAGGATTTACCTAGACATCCTCCAAATTGGGAAATTGAGTTCTCTATTGACTTAATACTTGATTCAAGACCCATATCAATGACCCTTTATAGTATGACCACTATTTAATTAGTGGAACTAAAATAAACCCAGAGGAATTGAGTGATATAGTTTTTATTTTACATAGTGTTTTTCCATTGGGATCCCATATTCTTTTTGTTAAGAATAAAGATGGATCTATGAGGTTATGCATCGACTAGAGGAAAATCAATGCTATAACAATAAAAAACACATATCCCCTACCATGCATTGATGATATATTGGATCAAATTCATGGATCCCAATAGTTCATTAATATTGATCTTTGACTTGGATATCATAAGTTGTTTGTGGGAATGGAAGATATTCCAAAGACAACATTTTGAACCATGTATGGGCATTAAAAGTTTATAGTAATTCCATTTGGACTGACTAATTCAACCTGTATTTTCATGGATCTAATGGATAGAGTTTTCAAGGAATATCTTAATGAATTTTTGGTGGTATTTATTAATGATATCTTGGTATACTCAAAAATATATTAAGATAATAAAAATCATTTACACACTATTATAAAGACTCTTAGAAGAAATGAATTATATGGGAAATTTAGAAAGTGTGAATTTTGGCTTTAATCAGTTTCCTTTCTTGGAAAAATTATCTCTAAGGATGGAATATATATTGATCTTGTGAAGATAATGGCTATGCATAAATTTCAAACTCCAACGAACTTAATTGAGGTATATAGTTTTATTAGTTTAGCGAGTTATTATCAGTATTTCATTCATAACTTCACCCGTTTATCCATCCCAATGACAAAGAGTATAGGTAAAGGGGTTAAGATAATATGGAAAAATAATGAGGGGACTGTTTCGAAGAATTGAAAATGAGATTAGGGAATTCACTGATCCTAACTCTACGATCGGGGAATGATGGGTTTGTGATCTATAGTAATGAATGAATGAAAGGACATTGTTGTGTTATTATTCATAATGGAAGAGTTATGGCCTATGCATCAAGGTAGTTAGAAATTCATGAACAAAACTATCCTACTCATGATATTGATTTATCAGTGGTAATCATTACTATGAAGATAGGAATATATTATCTCTATGGTGAAAATTTGAGATATATATGGATTATAAGAGTCTAAAATATATCTTCTCACATAAAGAACTCCACATGAGAAAAATAAGATGGCTCAAACTAGTCAAGGATTATGATTGTTCCATACACTACCACTGAAGAAAGGAATATAAGGTACTTGATGAATTGAGGAGGAAGGATCATGGAGATCTCAACAAAATAAGGATTGACAATGATATGTTGTACATAGATCTAGTGAGGATGGATATTGGAATTATCAAACAAGGTGAAACATCACATCCTTTTCAAATGGTTTCCCAACTATATTTATTTGAATGAATTAATGCTTCACATTATGATGACGAGAATCTTAAAAAGAAAATTAATGCTGTATAGGATGGGAAGTTGGCTTACTTCATGTGTGAAGATGGAATTATGAAATTTGGGAAAATACTATGTGTTATGTCTCCACCCGAGATGAAGGGGGATTTATTGGATGATACTCATAGCTCAAATTTTTATATACAACATGGTATCACTAAACTGTATAGATATTTGAAGGAACATTTATGGTGGGGAATCCTGAAGGGGGAAATTTTTGATTATGTGCCATGATATTTAGTTTATAAAAAATTTAAGGTTGAACGACAACATCCTACAAGAGTCATGAAACCAATACCTATTCTTACATGGAAATGGGATGAAATTATAATGGATTTGGTTATTGGATTACCCAAAACTCCAAAAAGAATGATGAAATCTGGGTAATTGTCTACATAATTAAAAAATCTGCACATTTACTCCCCATAAGAGAGGATTTTCCACTATAGTGCCTAGAAAGAATCTATATCGATGAAGATGTGAGACTTCATGGATCACCTCTCTCAATTTTTTCTGATCATGATCCACGATTCATAGTGAAATTCTATAAAAGTATTCAGAAATTTTTGGATACTGAGCTTCCATTGAGTACTGCTTATCACCAACAAATTGATGGGAAATCAGAAAGGACGATCCAAACCATAGGGGAGATGTTGAGATCTTGTGTTACTTGACTTTCATGGTATGTGGGATCAGTATTTAACTTTATTGGATAGTTCCTCCAATAATATTTCCCATTCAAGTATTCATATGGCACCATATAAAGCATTGTATAGAAATATATGTCGCACACCAACTTGTTAGGATGAAGTTGGAGTAAGGAAGCTTGTGGGACCATATCTTATAGTCGAAACAACAACTAATATTATGAAAATTAAAGGCCATATCAAAGTAGTTTAAAGGAGACAAAAAATATATGTTTTTTAGAGAAGGAAGGACTCATATTTTTTAGTGGGAAATCATGTTTCCTTAAAAATATCTCCCTGGAAGGGTGTTATATGATTTTGGAAGAAATGGAAACTTAGCCATAGGTACATATGCCCTTTTGAAATTCTTGATAGAATTGGTGTGGTAGCATATTATTTGGCTATGCTACCAAGCTTGTCTAATTTACACAATGTATTCAATGTCTCACTACTAAGAAAGTATGTGCTAGATCCAATGGATGTTCTCACCTCTAAAGGTATAGAATTGGAACCAGACCTATCTTAGTATGAGGATTCTATATGGATTATAGACAATAATGAGAGAATGTTTTGGAAATTGACAATTTGATTGGTAAATATTCTTTGCAAAAATTATAAAATTGAAGAGGCATAATGGGATCCTGAGCTTATGATGAAGAACTACCCAAATCTTTTTGTGAGGTAACATTATGGTAATTTTGAGGATGATATTTTTTGTAAGGAGGGGATAATTTAACGCCGCAATATTTTTCAAATAAATTTATTATTGAATTCATAAAACACCGAGTATCTACAAACACCACTTTGTTATCACCTATCCAGTAAACATAATTTTCCACTTCTATGATTTTAATTTCCAAAAACTGACATACACAATTTCATTTAGTATGATATTTATGGTATTATAGAATCAACTTAGTTTTCTTATGAATAATTACATACTCTTATGAATATTGACATACAATTATGAATAGTAATTAGTAAATCAGACAAAAAAAAAACAGAAACCTCACCCATGAATGAATAAATAAAATTTATATATCATTTAAGTGAAGAAATGATCATAGTATAAGTATTGGTATTTTTAATTAAATAAATATTTTAATTACATTTTTATGATTAATTTAATAATTTAAAATGGAAATTTATTTTCTTATAATGTATTCATAAATTGTTATTTTATTTTCTAATTGTTATAAGATAATTTTATGGGACCATGATTAATTTTTCAAGGTGTTATAAACCGAGTTATAGTTTTAATGTTATTTTGTTTCAAATAAATAATGTTTTTATTTAAAAATTATATTAAAAATATTTAAAATATTATTTTTAACAAATTTATTTCATTTTCTAATTCTACTAATTGAAAAATGGTTGGGGTGAATTTTTGGGATTTTTCTAAAATACTACAATTTAGGTGAATAGTAAAATACGATATTTTACGTTAAATACTGAATACATGATTTATTGAGTCATAAGTGATGTAAGACTGATTTAAGACCACTTGGTTGGACCTCACATTCAAATATTACTATTATTTGTCACATGAATCAATACTATTTGTTGTCTTCAGAAAAATAATAAAATAATAAATAAAATAATTGGAAAACCCTCTTCTCCTCCACTATATAAACCCCCTCACTCTCTCTTCTCTTCACTTCCCTAAATCCTTGTGACTTTTCTGAATTCTGATCAAATATCCTCCCAATCTCCTCCCCCATTTCCAAAATCCTTTTCTATCATAAATGACCAACACCTATCCCCTAAAGAGGCTCTCAAGGAAGATTACTTCAAGAGGAAAATTCTTCTGTTCATTTCTTTTACTTCATGTTCTTTTTTTTTCTTTTTCTTTCCTCACCTCATTTCATAAAATATGTTGTTATTAATAATGTACCTTACATGTAATGGAATTTTTTTATGATAAAGGAATAATTTTTCAGCATATCTCATTTCCCCTTATTTTATACTAGAAATGAAAACACATTCGGAGATGTGTTAATTTATCACATTCAAGTATGACGAGTTTTCAATTTATATTATTGTCTTCTATTCTGGTCATAAAACCATTTTATGGTTTAACCATAATATAATATATGTCTTATAACAATGTTTGGTTCTAGAAAATGTTTTACACTTTATATTACTATATAAACCGAAATGAGTTTGGTGTGTTCAAAAAACTGCCTGTTAACCCAAACAATTGTCATTAATGTTTTATATAATGATTCATCTTCAACCCCAGTAACCAAATTCATTTTATGACCATGTAATATATTTTTTGTTCACTAATAACACACAACTTCTATTCTGTAAAACCATTCCCATTCTACATGTTTATCCATATATAAATGTAAGTAAAATAATCCTAAATACCAAGGAAGAAAACACTCCCAAACAAAAACATTTGAATCTTTTAACCCATTATAAGGCCATGAATGAACCTAATAAGGTTATAATAAATACATTAAATTTAGAGACATTTCTAGAATTATTAATATATGCACCTAAATGTGATTATTTGGTTTATTAAGATCAAGGAGGAACACCTTCTAACTTAAGGTAAGGGTTTTCTACACGATCCTACAATTTCATTAAGGGTTACTCTTATTCTCTACATAACCCAAATAAATTCTTAATTATTTATATTAACTACTAATATATTCTATTATAATGTTCTATATATGTGTTCTAATAAGATTCCTTATTTCTTTTATAGGGAGTTACATATTTAAAAGGATCTTTAAAAAATATTTCTCGATAAACAAACCCGTTTCCAGGTAATTTCTTAAATTATTACATATTTTCAAGGATAATATATAAACTATTTTATCATTATAAAATAACTTATTATATTATTAAAATACTATCTTACAACACTTCTGATTTTATAAAAAATATCAAAAAAACTTTTCTTTTCAAAGTGAAAGAGTATTTATCTCAAGAATTTGTTGATGATTTATAAGAGTGTATTCATATATTTCAACACTCTTGTTGATTATTATGTATTATTGGGATTAATATTTTTTGAAATAATAAACCATATTTATTTTAATGTTTTATGATTATTTTTACTGTGGATGTGCTATCTTACAACCATTCACCAACTTACTCTGAGTGGTTAGTGGTTATGATTAATGTTCATGAAACGTTATTGTCATTCCATATGTTAGTTTAAATATTAATGTATATGTTGTTTAGGTTTTTCTAGGTTTATATGAGGAATCAATTTCACTTAGTATGTGATGGGTGGGGACCGATATAGCCCCTCAATGCATCGATAGGTCTCATTAGACAAATATATATGGTATTGGTTGAGGTCATGCCCATTTTTAGATATAGTTATGGCTGAGGACTTAATCATTTTTATATGTCTTGGCTAAGGCCTTGAAATTATGTTTCAGAATGTTTGACATATAAATTTCCCCATTATTAAACAATAAATTCATAATTCATGTGGTTATTTGACTAGAAGAATACCCATTGTTATGTTTTATTGTTGCAATATTTAATCAACTCATATTCCTGACATAATGTGTTCATTTTTGTTTTTTTAAAGGCATGTGTTTTCAATTATTCACCCTGTATAATTTTTATGTTTATTATATCTTCCGCTATATTGTTTTCAATTAATAAGCATTCAACATCTCCCCTTTCTTATGTTTCATTTTCTTAGGACATGAAGATGTTTGTTGTGAATGACATGCATGTATAAACATACAATTTTGAGTGTTCCCGAGAAACTTATATTTTATATTTAATTTCAATTTGTAATGTTGAACTTATGTATGTATCTGTCTTTCCAAATCCACTATACTATTTTTTCCATCGGGAGACTAATTTCTTGTAATTATTCCAATGTAATTTATTAATGCATCGGATCCAGTAAACTAGAATTGAGTCATTACCAGTATTTAATATAGCCAAATAAATAAATTATATGAAAAAGTATTTTTGAATTAAAATTCAGTAATTTTCATTGTTCATCAAAAAATGAAAATTTTCATAAAAATACTAAAAATATCACATAACCTAATTTTTATGTTTACATTTAAAATATATTGTTTATTTTGACATTTCAATTTTTAAAAGTTCCAAAAAATTTGATTTAAAATTTGTTCTCCATTAAAAGGTGGTAAAACTGCATTTATAATCAGATTATGTTTTATGAGAAATATTGGGTTTGTTCTTATCTTATACTTACCAAATATATAGGATGAATATAATCATGTTTTACTGAATATATAACATATATATTTCATTAATACCATTCTCTAATTATAATTAATTTAATTTATTAGGATAAAACGGCTTTATGAATATAAAAATAGTTTTCTATAAAAATATTCCATCTATATTCAATTGGGTCTTATATATATTTATAATTAATTTTTAACCAATGAATTAATTTTATATTTTATTTAAACACATATATTCATAATTTAATCAATAATATTCATAACCATTAATTTAATGGTTAGTTTATATCTTATATTTTAAGTAATATATGGTTGTTTGGTAAAACTCAGTAATGCGTGTAATGAAAGTCATTGAAGAAACTTGTTGTTGTGAGTGAAGAATTATTAATCGATATCACATGTATTACACGCTATATAGAATATATAATTTATTTTTAAAATTGTAATTATATTTTAATGTCTCGAGAATTATATTCCCCTACACGCTTGGTGTTGCATGAAGCTCAAGCTTAACTTAGTATTGCATGTAATTAAATCCAAACTTATCTCTTTCATAAAACAAAGACCAATTGCTGCATTAAGAGAAGAATACGTATAAAATATTTTATTAATTTGAAAAAAAATATTTCACAAAATATCAGGGTGATATATTCTACCCCCTTAAAATGAATATCTCCCCCGAACTTTTTCTGGGCTATTAATTGTCAAATACTTTAAAGTTCCATTCATAAAAACACACATCCAAAAAATAAATACAAAAACATCCTTTAAATAAGAAAGGTTGGAACTGTATGGGTAACCCAAAATAGCTCACAACATGGTTTCGATATAGGATAACATTGGATGGGAGTGGAGATCAGTCATAGTGTAAAAACATAAATATTTATAAGGAGTGATTGAGGTCATAAATCACAACCAAGTGAATTATCAATTGAAAGTTGAGGGCCATAATGTCATAAATATGTGATGATTTAAAATTTCATAAATTCAAAAAATATTTAAGTATTAAGAAAAAATATATTTCTATATCGTTTTCAAAATTATGAATAATTTTTAGGAAAAGATGTACTTGTATGATTTCAGGAAAACCTCACCCTTTGTTGTTCTTTGATCCACTTATCCACATTATCTAAAAAGGAAGGTGATTTTTTTAATCCTAATGCACTGATAGATAATCAGATCCATGATATTCCTTCTCATCTATCATCATTTATCATCAAAACAAAGTTGCTAGAACAAGTTCTCTAATATGCGTAAATCCTCATGTGGTAAGATAATACATTAATCTCACAAACCTCTCCCAAAGTGCATAATAATATTTACCTAAATTATTAACCTTATAAAACTTTATAATGATAAAAAAACTAAATAAATAATTTCATGAAATCATCTTATCATTGATCCCACATATATCATAAATTATCTATTTGTTGTTACAATCCAAAAATGTGAATAGACTCATTGTATATTCTATTAAAAACTGGTAATAACATTAATTACCAGAAATCCATTTCAAAAAAGAATCAAGCTTTACCATTCCAAATATTAATGGATATATTCCTTATATCTATGAAGTTGTAAACATCATCCATGAAGATATTGAATTCTTTGAAAACAAATACTTAATTGGTTCCAATATAATTAACACTATCCAATTTACATTATCAAAATCAATAATCTCTTTGTACTATATAAACACAATTTTCTCAACATCTTGATCACATTAAGGGTTAACATCCCTTAATAAAAAGATCTCTTTTTAAAGACTTTATCACCATTCAATAAATCCTTTTCAATCCATGATAAAGAAATTATACAAAAAAATACTTATATATTTTATGATTTATATAACATAGTATTTCAATTAAAAAACATATACAATTCAATCGTCAAAATTTATTCTTAAACCATTAATTAAGCTTTATCATATTGTTTTTTAATAACTCTTTCCTATAATATGAAACAATAATCATGTTTTTAAGGATCTTAAACCTCAATCTAATTATTGTTCTTATGTTTAATGTAAACAATGCTATAAGAACATCAAATTCCTTTCACATGTTGTTTTCAGTCTCTTTATCTTTATAAGTATAACCAATACTGATACCAACATTAGGATTCACTTTATGAGATTTCCACTTGGTAAATAAATTTTTATAATTAAAATACTTTCCATATTTGAAAAATTCAATTTTAATCTTGTTCCTTCTAGTTATTACTATTTAAAAAAACCATAAAAGATGGGGCAAGAAACACATATCATAGAAGAAAACAACATAATCATAAAAAATATTTACATATAACATTTCTAAATTATGACACCATACTTAATATATGAAACCCTAGGTTTATCCTAGGTTATTCACACCCAAATTACTTAAAAATCTTTTATGATGGTTTGTGAAGAGATTTTCAATTCCCAAAACATGTCCCCAAAGAGTGTCCAACAAGGTGTGTATTAAGGACAATTGTCATGTACCTGGTTACATTGATTTTGGGTCGATGTACATTATCAAGGTTATTACCCCAAGGTTCATATGTTCTAGATACAAATCCACATATAGTATCCAGATATGGATGTATTTCTAGTAAACCGCTCTCTTTATCCTTTACCAATGTTCGATAACATTTTCCTATACTTTTAGTCATCATTAAACTTATCCTTAGATACATCCCTAGACATATCCTTATAAATATTCCTATGGATATTACTAAAGTTTTCGCATCCAATATTCCAATGGTCGATTAATCCTTTTACTTGATACCAACAATAGTGACCCTCACTTTTCATACACTCACATTACATCATTTTTGCAGAATACATAAAACATTACATGAATAGACATCTACAGAAAATATTATTTTAGTACCTTTGGAAACATGGAAACCTAAAAACTGGTACATAAGTAAAATAAAATATCTTTCACTAGGTTCTTCATGAATATAACCATTCTAGTACACATCAGACTAAATAAATATCTTCATAACCTGTGAAGAGAAACATAAAAATGGGTGAGCTCAGATTCTCAGTATGGGTTAACAAGGGATACATATAGGCATTGACATGAGCATAGGGGTATGATAACAGGACCATAACATTATAATATTATAACAGTCATATTAACAGATCATAAACATGAATCATGTCATAAATCATGGTAGTTTATAAAACATAAATCATAAGTAAATAAAGAACATAATCTATAAAATAATAATATATGAATAATACATGTAATTGTGTCAGAAACATAAGTAAATAAAATGATTTCTACAGTAGTCAATCCATCCCATAAAAGGCCATCATAGTAGTATGGGTTCACTCTCCATTCCATAATGGTAGTCATGGTTGACTTCCGTGTCCATATTAGTTGTATGATTTCACCCCTATACCATCTTGGTAGTAATTATTCATTCCCATAACCATATTATTAGTATGAGTTAAATCCCCATATGAACATGGTAGTCATGGTTTACTCCCATATACTTGTTATTAGTATAAGTTCACTCCCCATACCATCTTGGTAGTCATGGGTCATTCCCATGACTACCTTAGTCGAATAAGTTCACTCCCTAGAACATATTGATAGTCATGGTTCACTCCCATGGCCATATTAGTATTCAAGGTTCACTCCAAGAAAATATGAGTCTCTCTCATGAGATATAAATATTTACACAATGTATTGGAGGGAGATATATCTCCCACAAATATCGTAATTAAAACATACATATATGTTCCAATAGATCATAAAAAATAATATCGTAATCCATGAAATAAGATGGGTGTCATAAACTTATAATCATATCATAACCTTTGGAAAAAGATAGGTTTTACAATCATTTATTATAAGAATTACACATGAAAGGAAGTGGTCTTAAAAAAAATATAACACATGAAAGAGAAAAAGATTTCACAAATATATAAACCATGAAAGAGAACGAATTTCGTAATCATCAGGTCATAAAATGTAAACTATTAGGAGAAATAATTTGAGTGTAACCTTTGGATCATTTCCCAAAAGGCATGAGAAACATCAACGAATATTATCATAGATGGAAAATAATGTTGAAATATCCTTTAAAACAAATTCTTGAGGAAAATACCCTTTCTTATTTGAAAAATTATTTTTAAAATGTAATAAATTTTGAAATCCATTTTCTTTTAAAATAAATATTAAAACTTATAATGTAGTCTAGAAGACATTTTAAAACATTTTTCTTCGAAGGATTATGAAAGAAGTTTGAAAAACATTTTGAAGAAATTTTTCATTGAAAACACTTTTAATACGTAGATAAATATTGAAAAATTTTAAAACACATTTTATAGAAAATGTTTTAGAAAATGTGTACAAAAATATTGAAATTATCTAAATAATTTTCTTTGAAAATATCCTTTTTAAAACATTTAAGTGGTGCTTTGAAAGTCACTTAATACATATTTTAAAAATAAAACATTTTGGAAAACATTTCTATTTTAAAACTATATTAAATTATAAAAATTCCACAAAATTAAGAAAAACAATTCTTCAAAAACTAACATTGTAAACATACGAAGGAAAGTTCAAGGAAATGATGGCCATGGAGATGGGTAAGCCCATACATGCCCAAAATTATTTTTTTCACCTTAAATGTTTAGAAAAGTACCATGACCCAAAAATGATAAGAATATTCCATTTAAAATAGTTTTTTAAAAATGTAAAACATAGATAAAAATTCCTTTAATCATAATAGGATTATAGTAAAACATTTCTTTAAATACTTTATGAAAACACAGTTTTGAATGAAAAATGATTTTCAACCGAAATGAATGATATGAAAACATTTTTAAAAAATTATTTTCTTAATTATCCTTTGTACCAAAGAGTGAAAAATTGGTACCATATTATATATATAAAATTAATATTAATATGGTAAGAAAATTCATGAGAGTTATTGAGAGATGTATCATAATATTTAATCAATTAAAGCATAATCATAAATAATCTTGATAACATATGGGATTGTATCACTAAACTCTTATCACTCAGTTACATTGAATAATAATCCCCATGTAGAAAACTAAAATTACATATATCCTATAATATCTTGAAAAATATGGGTATTCATGTTATAACTTATCAACTAAAAGTGTTTACACCTCATTAAATAACATTATTTCATAATAAATCATTTGTCTCAAAGAACGAAAGTTCAGTCAAAATTACTTTTCCAATGCGGTAAATTTTGAACCCTAAACCCAATGAATGAAAGATCATAAAATTTATATGTAAATTACCATAAATTTATGTATAATAATCATATAATACACTCATGGGTCGTACATACACCACAGAAAGGAAAATATTGGTGAACAATTAATGTATCTCAGAGATATAAAAAGTGAGATAAAATTCCATTACCTTATGTTTTGACTCTCTTAGTACTCATAAAAACTTCATTTATAATAAATATAAATTTATAATAAATATTTTATATAACCATATTATTATATCTAATTATATGTATGGTCTTATTATGACTTTATATTACCTACTTATTAAAAATTCTATGTTATGGTTTCACTTCATGTAATATTCTAGTTGTTCTCGATACATGTCTTGACTATTACTCTTGATCATCTATCTTAGATCACAATTTAATTACATATATAATTTAAACCATTATATAAATACTATATATATTTATTATATATGTATTTATAATAATTTATAAAATATAAAAAGATCAAATTGAATACACCGTTCATCGAGGCGGTAGTCCGTACATACACATGAATGCTATTTCCATTTATTTTTCATATTGAAAGATATTATGTAAAAAAATATATTTATGTGTGACTTATGGGGCCAAGATTCCACTTAAGATTTCCCTGAGTTAGGTTGTCCACATGGCCTCAAACGTATCTCCCCAAACTCCAGAGGTAGTCGACTAGTAGTGAGGGCCTAAGGTGTGTCCATTGGGAGACTATTCCCTCATTAACTGAGTGAATCATAATGTATAAGTAATATCATAATAGAATGTAAATATATTATGTAATCTAAGTGAATAGATAGGACACTAGAAAGGTACATGATAAAAAATAACTGAAACAACAGGAATAACAAATACATATATACAACAATTGATGATGATACATGTCATGTCACTAGAAACCCGGAAGATAGGTAAAAAAGGAGTAGAAAATAATGTTATAATAAGTAGAAAAAATTATTCCAAAATATATCCCAAGCTTCACAGGATCCATCTCAATAATTTTATACCCTGTCCATCCTAAAACAACAAGAAATCAGGCTTTTGAAGCCTTATGCATCCCTTTTTCAACACCTGAATACCTAGAGTCTACCCAAGTGCCAATAGAACCCAAATAGGGTGTGAGATAAACCTCAGAAGGCCACCACTACTGACGTCTATAACATCCAGTCCATGCAATAAAAGCTAAAGGTGTGAAAGCATGCATTTGTATAAAGGTAAAACATTACAGTAAATGTAAATTCCCATGTACCTCATTCATCCCTCCACTTGTGTCTAAACCTGTAACTATTTCATTAATTAATTTAGTTTTTGTTAATATATTTTTTCACATGAGGCATAGATCACTCAGGCATCACCTCATGATAGTACTAGTAAAGGTCCCAATATGTGACAAGGAAACCTTGCTGTTTATAATATAAAAATTATTACAAAGTAATTACAAAGGAAACAAAATTATCAAGGGTCACTAACATAGTAAAAAATATAGTCTGGATAAGGGTAAGGGTTTAATACAAGAGGTTTTTCCATGGCAGTCCACAATAGTGTAATCTAACAAAGTCCAAGAAGTTTATGCAAGCTAAAACAAGATAATCTATGGATATTCCCAAGGTTATAACCATGGAACCTCATGTCTATAGAAGACATGTTCGATCCATGAGTATATCCAAGTAATCCTATAATAGTAAAGGAGGGATCCTATAGTTTCATAATAGTTATCCATTGATAGATGAGGATTGTCTTCTAATGTGGGTCTCAACTAAGGTAACTATAATCCTTGAATTAGAATGGCTTCCATGAGTTCTCCAGGAATTCACACAGGAATCCAAGAACTATAATGATTCTGAACACTCCTATAAGTATTTCAAGATCCATATGTATAATTAAGAACCTTATATTTAATTCATTTAATAAATAAAGAGATCTCGTAATTATTCCAAATTATAAGACATAAGGTTCATTCCATGCCTTTCATTAATGTGACAAGTCATCTAAAGACATGAAACAATTTGATGAATCCATTTAATCCATAGTAATATAATTAATGTCACTGTGTTAAATAATTTCCATTATTTAGTGTGATAAGGACAAAGGTAAATCCAACCATTTCATTAACATGTTTTAATGATTATGTCATAACATTTAAATATTGAAGTTCAATTCCATTACATTTCATTACTCTGACAAGGCCTATTGTTCATGAAACCATTTAAATCATTTTACATTTAAATACTTAGTTCTCTCATTTACCGTTCAAAACATTACATGTCTCTGCTAAGGACGAGCACCCAGAAGAAAACCATTGGGTATAACTAGGACAAGTCATATTCATACCATATAATTTCCCATTCCATTTATAAAATTTTAATCAAGTTCAATTAAGGAACTTACCTTAGATTGGTCTAGTGGGAAGGGACTATGGAACATTCCATTTTATAATTCAATAGTTACTTAAATTGAGAAGGCCTACCATGATCACGGTCGAACTCAAGAAATCCTGATCAATGGCTAAAAAGTCTGAAAACACTCGAAACACAAATATGGGATATCACCCTCCGGGAGGTTGTTGGATTTGTGAACATTAAATAAGACAAATAATTACATATTTGACAATGGTCATGGTACATAGTCTTAATGAATATAAAAATGACATATTAATTCAATAAATAATGCCCAGTGAGATCATCACAATGACACAACAATTTCCAAATTGATGGAAATTGAGATATGAGTTAAAGACAACCAACCATAGGCTCATACAACTCTCATCATCCAATATTTTCCATTAGTTCAGCCTGGATTTGAGAAGATCAGAATAAAGGATCAATGCTCTAAAATTGGGGAATATGATCCTGAATCTAAATAGAATCATTGATAGAATAAAAAATTACGTATATTTAAAATGGAATCAAGAATGTAGTGGATCATATAAAATGAGATTAATGAGGGTGGATTAGATCTACGAAATAATGATCTATCTCAATTCCTAGTTTACCCTTCAAAATGTTCGAAATGGGAGAAGTGGTGTGGTATTTTATTTTTGAAAACAAAAGGGATGAAGCAGATTTATTTAAAAGATATTTTAAGGTAAAAATATTCATTTTGCTCAAATTTTTACTAAGCATATTTTCTCTAAATTGTGTCTGACAATACATGGAATGGGAATATGACACTTTTAGGCCACATGGTTTCGGATAATCTATTCAAATCATGAAAAACAAAAACACTGAAAAAATTGAAAAAAAATTCATGTAGTTATGTAGCCCAAATCACACGGTTAGATCAAACCATTATCCTTATTCCTTCCCACTATCTAGAATCACTTGATTTTAACAAAATATGGGCCCTACCTTGAATGGTTTATAATAACATTATGATATGTCATTTTCTCCAAAACAAAGATGGGTTCTTGGTTTGAAGAATCCCCAGACACCTTCAAGACCTCCACAAACTCATTAGGTATCAACACAATGTCCAGAAAAGTAAATTAGACAAAAATTTAAAGGATCCATACTTGATTAAAAACTGATGATCTTATATTCTTCCCCCCTTAAAGGAGCTACTCCCCGAATTAACCTTCTAAGGATGGGAAAACACTATATGAGAAAAACTATGGAAACAAGCCACATGTGTTGGCATCCTACCCCCAAGTGTCATCATGAACAAAACTGTGCTGCTATAACATCCGTACTAGAGGGAAACAATCAACCTCATAGAGCCTTTGTAATTCGAGAAACAATGTTTATTGGATACTCCTCAAAGGAATAATCAACGCTAAGTTCAAGTTCCTTAACATCAAAATTATAAAATGGGTAGGCATGATATTAGAGAATATATGAAACACGTATGATGTCATGCATGGAATGGTGCCTCTGAGGTGAAAGAAATCAATGGGATACGTGCCCAACTCTCTCCAGATTCACAAACTAGCTGATAAAGTCCAACGAAAGCTTCCCTAGCCTCTATCTATATCTATTACCTAGCCTAAAAGATACCCATAGGAAAATATTATCCTGTACCTCACACTCCAGTGTTCATCTACACAAACAGAAATAACATTTTTGTTGAGACTAAGGAGTATGAATATTGTTCCAAATTATGTAAACCTACCCCAAATTCTCCTTCATGAGATAAGGAACTAGTAGGTCCACCTCACTTGCCTCTATCCAGCACAGGGGTGAACGACACGACCTACTATACAATGCCTCAAAAGGATCCTTCTTAATTATCACATAGAAACTAATATTATAGTCCAACTCGATGAGAGGGATATTATTCTACCAATAACTGCCATAATTAAATATGCATTCACAGATAATGTCATATAAAACATGAATCCTCTGTTGTTATTGTCAATCAGTATGAGGGTGAAAAGATGTGCTCCGATGTACCTTGGTACCCATATATTTTTGCAATCCCTACAAAAATTGTGATGTGAAATGATCATCCCAATGGAAAACAATAGTAAAAGGGAAAACATGTAGTCATAAGGTCTCATAGAAATATAGTCTTCACATATCATAACTAAGAAAGTATCCCAAATTGGAATGAAATGGGTTACTTTATTCAGTTGATCAATGACATCCCATACAGTGATGCTACCTCTACGAGACCTAGGTATGGAAATCAATTAAAATATCTTCTCATTTACATTCTGGGACTCATAGTAGCTGTAACAAGCTTATAGGCCTCTAGTGCTCCATCTTCACCTGTTGATAGGTGGAACACCTAGTGATGAATCATTCTATCTAACATTTAGTCCCAGTCCACCAATACAGGTGTTGTATTTCTCAATACATTTTGAATATTCATAGATGAAATTATCACTCAGAAGCATGGGACTCTCTCATCTACTCCTCTCTCATACATGTACTAACCCATACACATACGTTTATACATTATTTTTTTTCTCTATCTAGAGACCAATCTGGAGGCAGTTAGCTCCTAAAATACTTTCATGAATAACAATGACCATTGGATCTAAAAATTACATTTTCTTTACCTTCTCATGGAGGGAATATGTAACAATCATGGTTGATATGTAGAACTAATAATGACTATCTTAAAACTCCATATGTAGCTCAATGAAGTGGACCATCAATTTCTATTCATTAGTGCATTTTCATATGGCAGGTGCATGAGTTTTCTAGCTTAGTGAATCCACAACCACATTTCCTTTTACAAGATTATTGGAAAGAATTAAATTAAAGTATTACCAATTTTTGACATATAACTACTATATGAGACTCAAGTAACACTACATAGATACATATTTGAGGCTCCAATGGTCTGTGTACACCAGAAAAAGCTCACCCAATAGATAGTGTCCCCAACAACGTACAATGTAGAGAACTTCTTCTAGCTCAAGGTCATGCATCATGTAATTTCACTGATGAGGCCCCAACTATAAAGATCTGTACATAAAAACTATATCCCCCCATATCAACAATTCATCCATGATAATTTCTGATGCATCAACGATTAAAATATAGCCTTCTACAGGTTCTACCAGATTCAGAATATTTTTTGAGAGAAGCCTCCATTTCAACTCCAGAATGTCTTTCTCCCACTTTTATGTCCATAGGAATATAAACCACTTATTTTTAAAACCATTAAGCAGTGAATCATGGCGTGATAAGAAATTTACAAAACTCCTATAATAATCAGCCACCCCCTAATCAATTCTTATATAAAACACATTATTAGGATTTTACATAGAAACAACAACACTCACCTTCTTTAGTTCATCAATGAATATTGATTATGAGAAAAATTGACCAAATAAGTAAATTATGTCAATAAAGATGTGGTAATTAGAAATATTGGAATAAAGATGATGCTCTCTCTATGTACTCATAATGATCTCAAGATTCTTATCATGGTTACTATGAGTGTGAGAGTATACTAAGATATCATCAACAAATACTACAAAAAAAGAATCAAGTTAGGTGTGGAACACCCTATTCATCAGAGCCTTGAATATAGAGGGTGTTGTTTTGAGACCGAACGACATAAAAAGGTACTCATACATACCATACATGCTATAGAAATCTATACGAGGTATGTATGATGGATTTACTTTCACTTGATGATATCTAGATCATATGTTAATTTTAGAGAATACCCTAGATCCTTAGAGCTAGTCAAAGAGATCATCTATATGAGGTAGTGGATTCCAGTTCATGACCATAATCTTGTACAAATATATGTAATACAAGTATAGAAAATGGGTTTAATCCACCTTCATGGTGAAAATCATGGGAGAACCCTAAGGGGAAGTACTGAGCCATATAAAACCATTTCCCTTTAGATCATATAACTACAACTTGAGCTCTTGGAGCTCAATCGACATCATCATGTATAGAAGAATGGGCACATGAGATCCACCTTGAACAATCTTGATAGAAAAATATACCTTTCTCTTAAGAAGTAATCCCAAAAAGATCATTGGGAAATATTTCCATGAAAAAATCTATAACTATAGTAAATTTGGCCTGATGTAAACCCTAATTATACATGAAGAGATTGGAAATGCGTGTAGTCACTCCACCTATACAATGATACTCTAGTATAGCTCCACTAGGTTAGACATTCCACTCACTCTTCTATAGATAACTGATACCCTCTAGTGATGTAATCGACACCATGCGATGATAGCAGTCTATGAAGGCATAATACAAACCAAGAAATACAACATGAGAATGAAATCAAATCCCATCATTTAAATAACAAATAGGTCTCATTGGAAAGGGTAACTGCCTAACTCAAGGGGGAAATCACGTATTGGCATATTTTCTCTAAACATACTACCAATGGTGTATCTAGGGTAATTACACCATTGTAATTTTATAATTCCATCATAATACATTCCACAATAGATAAAGAGATGAAAAGTTGTGAATAACCTCTACCAAATAAAGTAGATACTATAGTTGGGGTTTTTAAAATACGATATCGTACTATAGACGGTCTTGCAGCGCGATCCTAGTGTATCATCTTTAATGCATGCAAATGACATCATCCACGAACCTATCAAACAGTTGGAATACCACAATCAGAACTACTTTGTTGACACTATTGGTGATTAGTAGTATGGATACAATGACTTCAACCTCCTCCTTGGCTGGTCCTACCTATTCAATTCTAACTCCCCACATGATGCAATATAAAAGATCCTTCTCCGAAAGGTGGATGGGATGTAGAACATCTTCCACTATAATCTAATTTAAAGGTATGATAGAATCTCTGAAGATCCCTCTTATGTATGAAATCCCAACACTTTGGTGGGTATCTATAAAACTAAGGCTCCAGGATCCCCAGTCATCCACACTGGTGACACACTATAGTGCTACTGGTATAGGTAGTCTGGCTGCCACTTCCTTGACAAGAAACCTTAAGAGGCCACTTCCTACTGCAGAAAGAACTACTAGAATAACATGAAAATGGTCCTCTATACTCAGTACTATAATTGTCCCTCAAGTGTTTCTCAGTGATAAGAGAGTGATTAAATATTTCTAAAAAGGTATGTAAGAAAATACATTCTTCTGAGTATAGATTCCATACTAATTCCCACCCTCGAAGCATCTATCTCGTGTAAGTTCATCACTATCTAGAAATGATTAAAAGCATAGTAGCTTAGTGAAATGTACTGAATACTACATAACTGATATAGAACCCTTATCGAGATGCATGAACTATCTGTCTATATCATCTCTTAGCATCTGTGGAAAGAATAGATCATAGATGATGATAAGGAAATTAGACCATACCATTCCCAAATGGAAAACATCCTGGGTAATTGCATCCCACCATTGCTTGGTTGAATCATGAAACATGTTAGTATAAATCTTGAACCACAGCTCTAGAATCATCTCTAGATACTCAAATATAGTCAAGGTGGACTCTATCAAAGATTCATAATCCTACAGACTACAATCCCCCGAGAAGGTGGTAGGATACTGCATCAATAACTCACATGTCAAATCAACCATCATAGGTTCATCTCAGGGAGCACCATGCATGGACTGCATCAGAAAAAGAAAACTATTTCGATGATGACCAACAGTTGTAAAATTAGATATAGAATATAGTTCCTAAAGTAGAATTCCTTGAGGTAATATTGGTGGATCAGGGCCCACCACAACTACACCATGGTCATCCCGACATTCCAAGTGCACAAAATGAGGATTTCATGGTAGAATTGGTCTACAAATTCCAAGAACATTCCTTAAAATACTATTTAATTAGATATATAATAACACTATAAGAATATCAATGAAATAAACTGATCACTACCCATATAATACTACCCTAACTACCTAATTAAAATGTTAGGTATCGATATGTTCTCAAGTATAAGTTACAAAGGTTTCATTAGATGAAGGGTCAATAGTATCTAGCCTCATTATTTACTAGACACCATTAAATTTCAAATTTAAATTCCAGGTTTACTATTTTACCTTTTTTAAACATGGAATGGTAGGATAAGTATATGCACACTTTTCATTATAAAAGTCATGTTTAACTATTGAGTCTCATTTTATTATTTTAATATAATAATTTTTGTTGAAAATCAATCGTCTTTCTAGTGAATTATGGTCCATACTCTTTATCACTAAGATTAACACCAATTTGAATTCCTAATTAATGAATTTATTTCGGAAACTACTAATTCCAACTAATAAGGGTCCATAAATCCTAATGAATTGAAACAAGAATTCACTCAATCACAACCCAAAATAAGAAAAAGCTTATATACAAAGAAAGTATCACTCATTAATCATAGGCATATCAATCAATGGAATGGTGAGATGCACCTATATGTAATGGAAACATTCTTGGCATGTGAGTACTAGGTGCCTACTATGTTTCCTCTAAAAATTATCCTTACCCATATATCATGGGGCCTGGGATGAAATAGAATATCAATGAAAATAATAATCAACAACATCATATATCATGTAATTCACCCAATGGTGAAATGATGTGAACTAAAATTTGAAACAACATAACAAGAAATTTAATTCATGAAACTCGGTCTTTACCCCAATCATGGGTTCACGATGCCCCAGGAAAACTTATGAAAATGTTTCAGGAATTCCCAATCTCCAATTATTTTCTATAAATTTTAATGAAAGAAAAGAACCACTTTGATACCAATATATTATGTAAGAGACCCAGATTCTACTTAGGAGTGCCTTGATCCCTTTGTCCATATGGCCTTAAGCGCATCTCCCCAAATTCTAGAGGCTATAAACTAGAAGAAAGGACCAAGGGTGTGTACCTGGGGAGACTATGTCCTCATTTCCAATGTGAATCAAAGGAGATAAGAAATATCATAATAGAAGGTAAATAGTTAAATCAATATAATTAAATAGATGGCATATCATAAAAAGACAAGATCAATAATAATTGAAAAGACTGGAATAATTGATAAAAGTATACAACAACTGATGATGATATATGTCATGTCACTAGAAAGCATAAAAATTGTTATATAAGTAATGGAAAAGAATGCTAATAAAAAGTTGAAAATGGAATAAAAACTATCCCCAGAATCACATGCTTCAACTTAGTCATTTGGTACCATCTACATACGAAAATAACAAGAAATCAATTTTTTGAAGCCTTACACTTCCCTTTGTCAATACCTGAATACCTATAGTCTGCCTGAGTTAGAATAGTACCCAGATAGGGTGTGAGATAAATCCCAGTATTCCACCACCAATGAAATATATAACCTCATTTCTTTGAAATATAAACTTAATGTGTGTAAGCATGAATTTATATAAAGGAAAATCTATGAAATAAATGTAAATAACCAAGTACCTTCTTCATCCCTCGTTTGGTGTATAAAAATGTTACCATTACACTAATTAATTAAGTATTAGTTCATAAATTTGAATCATGTGAGGCATATCCTCCATGGAAATCACCTCATGATAGTACTAGTAATGGTTCGAAGATGTGACAAGGAAACCATGATGATTATAATTTAAAAATGCTTCCAAGATAATAACCATGGAAACATCGGTCTCAAGGGTTTCCAACTCAGCAATAACTACATCGTGACTAAGATTGAGAGTGTAATCCAGGGAGAAACGTCCAAAGAATTCCTCAATAGTGTAATCTAACCAATTATAAGGAGTATATTCAATGTAAATTGGGATATGCAATGGCTAGGTCCAAGGATATGACCAAAGAAAATTGTTTCTATAGAATCATTGATAGATCCAAGGATTGTATCATAGGAATCCTGTACTATTAAAGGAGGGATCCTATATTTTCATACTAGGAATCCAATGATAGACAATGATCGTGTTCCATGGTGGGTCTCAACCAAGGGAACTGACATCCTTGAATAAGAATGGAATCCATAAGCGGTTAGAGCATTCCCCCATGAATCCAATAATTGTATCTAGTATGACCACACCTATAAGTATTTTTAGTTCCATATGTATAATTTGGAACCATACATTTAATTCTTTTTATAAATTTTTTCATCTAGTAATTATGAGAATTTATAATCCAGAAGTCTCATTCCATTCCTTTCATATGGGTGACATGTCATCTAAATACATAAAACCATTTGATCAATCAATTTAAGTCATAATAATTTAATTATAGTGATTTTGATCAAGACGTTTATTTCATCAGTGTGTCAAGGACAAAGGTACATGTGACCATTTCATTAAAACATTTAAATGATTAATTCATACCATTAAAATAGTCATGTTCCAAGCTATTTCCATTCATTAGTTAGAAAATGCTAGTTGGTCATGAAACCATTAATGTCATTTCAAACTTAAATACATCATTCTCTAATTTACCTTCCATAACATGATAAGTAAATTCTATATAATAGAAACCACATGCAAATCATTGGGTATAGATAGGCCAAGTCATATTCATATCATATACTTACCAATTCCATTTACAAATTATTAATCAAGTTCAATTAAAGAACTTACCTTAGACAAATCAAGTGGGAAGGGACTATAGAACTAGAAATCTACACAATTAAATAGTCACATAAAATTAGAAGGTTTACCATAAGCATGGTCAATCTCATAGACACCCAAACAGTGGCTCATAAGTTTCAAAACACTAAAAACCGAAGTATAGAATATCACCCTACACGATTTGGTTGGATTTATGGACGTAACCACCAACAAAGAATTACATATATGATAAGTTTCATGGTAAAATATTATAAAAACTATAATCATGATATATTTATTCAGTAAATAATGCCTTATTACATCGGCCCAATGACAAAATGATTTCCAAAAGGACGGAAATTGAGAAATGAGTTATCAGCCACCTACCTTAGGCTCATACAACTCTCGTTATCCAGTATCATCCATTAGTTCATCCTGGATTGTATTTGATCTCATGAATGGATCAATGTACTGAAATTGGGGCATATGGGCCTAAATCCAAATGGCATCATTTATATAAAAAAGAATGACACATATTTAAAAAAGGAATCAAGAATATACCAGTGAGGATACAATGAGATGAACATTGCTCGATTCCAACATCGAAAGGATGATCTATCTTAGTTACTCGTTCAGGATTCAAAAATCTTAAAAAATGATAATAGGTGAGGTGGTTTCTTCTTGAAAACAAAAAATAATAGGAGGATTGAGTTAAAATATATTTTAATTGAAAAATCACCATTTCTCTCAAATTTACACTACGCACGGTTTGGCCAAAATGTGTGAAAATCATGCATGGGTAGATGTATGAAGGGGAATAACACATGGTTATTCCACACAGTTTGGGAAACCAAGCGCAAATTATATGAAACATCTCTATTGAAAATTCATATATTTCCACACGGCCATGTATCCCAACTCACATGGGTAGATCAAAATGTGTAACCTATTACCACCCATTGTCCTTCCTCGCACAGTTTAAAAAAACTAGGTTGCCTACCTCACATGGTTTAAAATTACCATGTGACAGACATTTTTCTCCCAAAAATATAGCTTTCATGCTTTGAAAAATCCCTAAAAACCCCTGATAACTCCACTAACTCATTAGGAATCCACCTTAGGTATATAAAAGTAAATTAGACAAAAATTTAAAGGATCCATACTTGAGTGAAAAACCAGGTTCATATAGTTTATATGTATATAATATCATTAAAATAGAATTATTATATTATATATTTCATATATGTTCACTAAAACCATCCTTAACACATTCCATGTAAAGTGTGAATGAATCACTTTTCTTTGAGGAAGAGGTAGTCCACACGTCCACAAACGATGTTATTGTATTTACACATGATGTAAAGTATAAAGGTGTGTGTTATAAAATAATTATAGAAGAATAAAAACCTAATGAATATAATATATATTACATATAAACAAATTTTCCATCATAAATATCAACCATGAAAGGTGGTAAAGGAAAAATGAACTATCATCGTTTCGTGATGTGGTAGTTCACCTTACACATAAACAAAATTTTTGTTCCCTGTTAGATTTAACAGTGTGTAAGTATAAGTTTAAAACATATAATAAATCATATTAGTTTTATTGAGGATACTGGTGTTTTTTTATAATCAGTGATTAAGTATATTTGTGGGGGTGGAGAATGTAAATAAAACTAAAGACCTTGAGGAAAGATATTACATCTTTTTTGGGAAAGTCCTTTTCGTTTGCCCCAAAGGGATTCCTTGGATGGATTTTTTCCAAAGGGGATGATTATATGATGAGGGGAGGAACTATGAATATCTATTTGGTATTTTTGTAAGCCAAATTTTCTTGAGAGGTGTGAGAAAATTGGAGGATAAGAGGCCTTCATATAGTGGAGGAGGAGTGACACTCTTGTAAAATTTTGGAATGGGAATTCCACCCACATTTTTACAATGTCATGTAGATACAATAATGGTCCAAATTAGACCCAAGAGAGTATTGGGTCCAAATATGTCCCTCCAATTACTTTTGGAGTTGTGTGTCAGTCATTTGGGCCCTTAGCCTAAGGGTTAGTCCATTGTGAAGATTAATTTCACCTTAATCATTGTAATTAATTTTATTTACCTTCACTAATATTTTTTATCCAAAACATAGTTGAACTTAATATAAATTATAAATTATTATAATTATAAATATGGAATCCATTTCTTAAATTCCATTCATAGAACTGGTAGAAATTAATTTAAATTTAATCTCATAGATGGGATGATAATGTGGGTTTTAAATTAAGAATGTTCAAAAGATTGCTATGTTATTATACTTGATTTCAAAGTAAAATTGATTAAAATGAACAAAACTGGATTAAGTAATAAAAATATTATAAAATTGAACATAAAAAAAAAGTTTACCCTTTTAAATAAATTACATGAGAAAGCAGTTTTGAATTAAAATTCTACATTTTTCACTACTCATCAACAAATAAAACTTCACAAAAAAATACCAAAACCATAATGTCACCTAATTTTTATGTTTCAATTTCAAATTTTATGTTTACATTTACATATAAAATATATAAAAGTTCCATAAATTGGATTTAAAATATGTTCTATATTAAAATGTGTTAAAACTTCCTTTATAAAAATATGGGTTTTTATGAAAAATATTGGTGTTGTTCTAATATTATGCTTATCAAATCTATTATATGAATGTAAAAAATATTTCATTTAATATATAATATATATTTAATTAATATAATTAAATAATATTTATTAATTTAATTTATTATGAAAAAAAATATTTTTGACTATAAAAATAGTTTTCTATAAAAAAATTTCATTTATATTCAATTGATTATTATATCCATTTATAATTAATTTCAATCCAATGAATTTATTTTATATTTTTTGTAAACTACATATTTTCATAATTTATTTAATACTATTCATAAACACTATTTTAACAACTAGGATATATCTTATTATATTAAATAATAATATTTTATTAATATATTCTTTTTCGGTAAAAATCACTAATGTGTGTAATGCAGGTCATCGAAGAAACACATTATTGTGTGTGACACATTATAACTCAGTATAATGTTCATTCCAAGCTACATGAAATTTATCAATTCTATTTAGGGTAGTATATATATTATCAATTTTTAGGATATTACATTCCCATATGCACTCGGTGTTATATATAGAATATGCTTAACTTAGTTTCACCCATAACACAATACAAACAAGGAAATTTTATACAAAAAAGCTATATTGTTTGGTGGAATGAAAAATATCTACAAAATATTAAATTAATTCAAAAAAATATATTACACAAAATCATACTTTGTTACACAAGTAACGAGGACTTGTGGCATGCTATTTCACATCGTTGGATGGGGATGATGGTGCTAGGAAAATTGAGTTCTTATATGATGGACATTAAACTTAAAATTTTACTTCTTAGAGATGGCATGTTGTGGGTGGATATATATTTTTACATTATAAAATGGAGATCTGTGTTGTGTAGTTTAGAGTCTCTCTATCTAGACTTTAGTGTCTTACCATTTAGGGTCATACGAATATGACCAATACCAAGCTCTTTAATGTCTTTTAAGATATACATTCTTGAACCCCATATGAAGTTATTATAGCCTATATTCCAAGAGTAGATTGAAAAGTGTTTATGGTTTGGCCGAGAATTGAAATTTTGAGCACACTATATATCCCTTGACAGGGGAATCAAGACACATGTATTTCTTGTTGGGTGGTGTAGTAGTATAACAACACCAAAATGGATAGTCCTCTCAAGTAAAGATACCTATAAATTGGTGTACTGGTATACAAAACACTTAAGATGATGAAAACTTGTTATATATTAAGGAAAACAAGGTACATGATTCACATGGTTTAATTTCATGTTTTTTAAACAAGAAGGACATTATATTATGGTCATATATGTGAGACTATTTAGATAATGTAGGGGGGGATATAGAAGTGTTTTTGTTTAACTATAGAGTTTTAAAACCCTTGTGAGAAGTGGGTGAAGGAATCCTTATCCCAAATAGAAAATTTATAGGTTGAGTTGCACAATGTTTAAGGATTTGATGCTTGGACCCATGGTAAGGATGATATAGATTCACTAGATATTTCTAATTAACTTAACATGAATAGAGGTCTCATGGTATAAATTTAAGTAAATACAGACTCACATGTGAGGGTGAATTTTTTATTGTTTCCAAGGCATAGGGTTTAGGTTCCACTAAATATCCTCTGAATTCTAGAATTATGTTATACATAGTTTTAAAAAGGGACACAAATGGAGATCGATTCCCGAGGGAGTTTCTCTTAGGAGAGGTCCAAAGCATCATGAGGTTTTATATCATGTGATATGGATGTCGACCGTGTATTTTTAACTCTTTTTGAAAGGATGTTTAACTCATATTTTAATATATTATTGTAAATATGAGACAACATACAATTTAATATCTCGTGATAAGGATATTTTCTATTAGTTTAATTTCATGAGCCCATGATGAGTGCTAGGCAGTTTAAATTCATACTACTCAGACTACGGTTTCATGTAGTTTTGGGTCATATAACTAGGTCTTTATGTGACATAACTCATTTTGAATGTTTATCTTATAGTAGAGTGATAATAATTCTCATGCATATAGCATGAGTCTCATGATTCTATAACTCTATTTGGCCCTCATCTACTTTCTTCTTGATCTAATATTTGAAATTATGCATTCTTCAACTATATGTCAACATATTTGGTAGTATTGAAAAAAACTAGGATGATCTTTCTTGGACACCTCTTTAGGTCTATTAATATCCAGATGCTCATTAGGGTTATGCTAGAATGAATATGTGAAGTATATATCAACATGAACATGCTTATAAGAATATATCTTATTTTATCTATCATTGAGGTGTGGGAAATCCTTATTCTTTGATACAATTTTTTTTTCAAGTTAGGGTGTTATCATGGATGAGGCATAAACATGGGTGTCATTGGTGCAATTATATCCTCATATATCTAGTTCTCAAGACAATTTATGATGAAAAATCACTACTTAGTTGTATTTCCTAATAATCAATGGATGGGATAAGTATTTTTGATTATCAATTAAATATTCTTCTTCAGGTTGATTAATCCATATGAGCTCAATCAAGTAATTTTCCATGGAATTTGAAGACTAATCATGGAGATTCTATGATTGGATCAAATACTATTACCTTTTTCTGTCATCAAGAGACAGATGACCACAATACTTCCTCATTCAATTACATATGTCACTATGGGTATAAGTGTAACATCCCAAGTAAATAAAGTGTAAAAAATTTTCATACTTATTAATATTTTTAAATTAAATATTAATTTTACTTTAAAGGGTATTCTATGTTTTATGGAGTACCCAATAAACAACAACAGGATAAATTGAAATCTTACGTTGCACACAATGTTGAGTTATACTGAAAAATAATGATATAATATTATTATTTAAAATGGAAGTTAACACATAGTCACTGTATTGGCGAGAATGAACAAAACTAACTAAAATTTTATTATACATGTTTGTTAAATGTCTTTAAATTTATCAAATAAAATTTACAGGCTTAAAATTGGAATTAATCCAATCTTAAGCATAAATACTCTAATATTCATTAAAGGTTCGATTTACCACACGTTGAGGGAGAACCCTTTTTAAATGTAGTTTTTGTCACTTTTATATGTTTTATTTGACAAAATAAATTATTTTTTAGAATCAGACCATCAAAATTTACTTTGGGTAATTTTTCGGTATTTTTCTAATTAAATTAATTTTTTGAATGAATATTGAAAAATATTGTATTTTAATTCAACACTTACTTTTAATCTAATTTATTTATATGGTTATATTATCATTCTAATTGGTCTTAAAGTGTAATTAGATTATATTTCTACCATTTAATCCAATTTTAGTCATTGGAAGTAATTTCACATTGAGATTTGACATAAATAAGTGTTAATCTTTTGATAGTTATTATTTCATAAAAACGTGTTTTTTGTTTTTCCAACGGGAATTAATTTTAAATTAATTAATGAAACTTATATGTTTTTAATTTGGTATTAATTTAGAAACCCCAATATATCTTAGGATGAATTTTTTGTATTTTTCTGAAAACCTTCAATTTTTGATAAATAGTGAAATCACTGAGTAGTAGTTAAAAACCCAACTTTTTCAACATAATAAAATTTTACTGCTTCTTTGAATTGAATTTATAAAATATGACATACATGGATGTTATCATTAAGTAAAATTTGGTTCCTTAAGATGAAAATAATTTTTATTGAATAGTATCTTTTGACTTTTATTTACTGAGGTTAAAGGTAAATAGGGTAATTCAAGCTTAAAATAATATTATAATAATATAAAAATTCCTTTACACTTTTACAAACCATATTGGATGAGTCATGCAAGACCAATACAATCCGTGGATGATATTTTTGGCCTTTTTATGCCATTTGGGTAAGATAATTACATTAATAACTTTTTATTTAAAGTAAATATAAAAATATCATAAACACGTATTGTTTTGGTAAATAAATTTGAATGTGGGGTTATATAATTTATATAAATGACTATAAATATCCATTAGAAATTTTAATATATTTTATACATCATGTTATTTTATTTATAATTTTTATATGTCAGATAAATATTTTTATTTATGACACAATGGTGATGCATTGTTTACCTCATTAATGAATGATTTAAATATATAAGATTATAAAAATTAAAACAATGTCCATAACCTGTCTAAATATTATTGGATGATTTTATTTCGAACACGAGTCATCTTATCATTGACCTTAATAAGTCTTGCACCTTCAGAAACCGAAAATCATTATATAATAAAATAATATTTTCAAACTTTCTTAAATATCCCCTCCGCCCTTATAAAAAGTTCTCACCTCTATCCCATTACTCAAAACTCTCAAGCCTCTTTTATTGTCCAAAATCTTCCCAAATAATCTATCCATATCCCTATATTACACCTAGAATCCTTTCCTTAGTCAAAAAGAACTTCACGAATTTTTTTTGGTTCAAACCAAAGGGAGTTACCAAATTTAATGGTAACGTCTTCTCTTTAGTTATTTTATTTTATTTTACATATATAACCCCCAAAACCCATTTTATTCCTTTATTTTATAACAAAACTTGTATCCTTATTATACTAGGTAATTTTTATGAGAAAATTCTAGCTACACTTACACACACCTCCATTTAATGGGAAAATAACATATTGTTTCTGTGGACAGTGAACTACTGCCTCAAGAAAAGATGCCTATTCAATCATCTCCAAGAACCTCTTATGGTGGAAATTAAGATGGAACTATATTTATATGTGATATATATTATATTTATATTTTTTATATGCTTCTTTATTTTTCATTTATATCATACCTTATGGTTTCCATAATGGGTAAATGCGATAATTTCATTTGAGGAAGTGAGGCCAACCGCCCCCACAAAGTGATATGACTCCTTCATGCCATATGTGGAAATTATAAAGGAAGAAATTTATGAAATTATATATAATATTATAATGGAATTATAATATACCTATGTATAATTATGTTTTCATTCTATTAAAATAAAAAATAGAAATGAAATTAGTGTTCATGCATACGTATGACTTACCTCCCCATGAACGGTGCATTTTATTTCTTATCTCCAAATATTATGTACTATTATAAATAAATGTATATACTGGATATAATATATATATATATATGATATCTAAATAATTAATATAATTCTGTAGATAAAGTACATTTGACAACACGGATAACATGAAATTATAAGAAGTTTACTTTTGACTAAAGTACCAAATATCAACAAAATGACTGTTATTAACATAAATGATTACATAATGATGACAATGTTCAAATAAGTGATATAAAAGGAATAATGATTACAATGTTCTAATTTCTGATTATGTTAACTCTGTTCATGAAGTCACTGCCCATCCTCCTATTTGCATGGGTGAACCGCATTCATTGTGGATAGAAAAGGATAAAGGAAAGCAAATAGTTGTGTCTGAGCCCTCTAAAGATGTTTGCAAGGACGGAGAGGATGTAGATAAAATGGGTTTGAAGTTGCAAGCACCTGAATGTCAGCCTTCAGAATTCGTTCAGTATGGTCTTGATGTCTCCAAACAGCAAGAGAACCCTGTCTCTGTTAACACAGATCAAGAGGTTACTGAAAAGGTTTAAAAAGATGGATCCGTTTGTAGTGGATCATCATCTGAAGAGGAGGATAAGCCTGTAGAATTAGAAGAAGAATACCTGAAAACCATGGCTAGGAAAGGAAAAAAATCAGTGGTAGATGCTGATGGTTTCATCACCCCGAACCCAAATAAGACTAGAAGACGTAAGGATTATTCTCAAGTGGAAAGAACCATCCCCACTAGGTTGACTGAAGCTAATAAAATGGTTTACCCCGGAAAAGAGCAAAGAGAATTAATTTGCGAGAAATCCAGCGTTGTTTTATATTACTTCTCATTTCAATTCACGGAAGAGGAAATGCAAGGGTGGCTTGCTCATACGAGAAAGCAACAATATTTGTTGAAACAGGAGAGACAAAAAGGGATTATCAATGAGGATCAATTCGAGAATGCTATGAAATTCATTTACTTTGAGAAATTGAAGTTGAAAGCACCACTTTCTTGATGTTTGTTTGTAGACATTCTGTGTGGTCTTTGTTTCTGGTTTACTGGTCACAACTTTTTGCTGTTCTAGCTGATCTGTGTTCCTCTAAAGCTGATTATCTATCCTTGATGCGGTTGGAGTTCTCTGATCAGACTTTCTGTAGTCTATCTGCTGATCTTGGATCTTTGGCATTTAAATTCTGTTATTTTATTTCCTAGAAGATCTCCTAGTTGGTACAGTTAGTGGATTTCATTAGATGTTTTGAGGAGCCTTATCTAAGGGTTTGATTGAATCTGGCTAGTTTCATCTCTGTTCTTCTGTTTTTCTGGAGACTTGTTCACTTTGATGAACAGCAGGCTTGCTGTCTTTGTTTGAAGTTTCAGTCTTGTGATTCTGCAACTCTGTTTTGAAGGAATGCCCTAAATTTTCGCATCGGCAAATGTCTGAGCATCTATTCTAGATATTCATGTATTTCTCATGCGCTATATAGAGAATCTGTTTAATCATTTCATAATTTGACATGTTTTGTGAGCGTGATTTGGAGCAGGTTTTCTCTTCTAGAATGAATTGTTGGGAGATCATGATGCTAGAGCTGGAGTTCCTGTTCTTGTTTAAAGCTTATTGATAGACTTTGGACCACCTGGATTGCATAGCTCGGACGGTTTGGGACTGGTTTTCTGGAATGCTGGTTGGGATATTCTTGTTGGAGTGTGTTTGGTTGGTTCTTGTCAGCCTAGATTTCTCGCCACATGGTCTAGATTTTTTAAACCTCCAACTTGTTCTCGCCTGAACACTGGTTGATCTTGAAGAGTTTCACTATATTCTTCAAGGGATGGACTTAAGTTTCGGTTTACTTGGTTTATTCAGTATGCCTTATGACTTTTTGACGGCTGTAGAAAAGATACATTGGCAGCAAGATGGTTTCTTTCTCCTCTTTCCCTCTGCTCCACATGGTGTTCATGCTGACTGCAGGGGAGGAAGATTCAGACTGACCACTTTTCTCTATTTGGACAGCTAGCTGATTTTGGATGGTCTGCATTTTTGAAGTTACAGCTTTGAAGTAATTGAATGGTGACTTCTCTGGGCTGTTATCAAGAACTGGTTCCTTTTTTTGATTGAGTATATGTTGTAACCCACTTAATTCCCTGCTGGTGTAAGTTCTTTACACCGCATGGTTGTAATGTTCTTTTTTTACATTAATAAATTCCATAGGCGACATGAATTGGGAAACCAATTCATGTCCCCAATTTTCATAAAAAAAAAAGGAATAATAAATATTAAAAAGGTTCTTAAGAAATTAGAAATTAACATTAGTGTATTATTCATGAGATTAACGAATGAACAAGACAAGTCAGACATGAGGTAATAGGTTTTCATCTCACTCTTTATTCTCATGAGATTCATGCTATATTTTCCAATATTTCCTTTTGTGTGGTGTATGTACTGCCCATGATTGTATTCATTTTATAATATAATATATTTTATGGTTATTTAAATATTCATTGAATGATACTTCCTTCATGGGGTGTATGTTTCTTAAGTTACCAAATCTGTTAGGGAACATTTCATCGTACTCTTTTAGTTAAAGACTTCTTTTCTGTTATGTCTTTTAAATTTCCATTTTCTTATCTTGGTATATGTTCTTATATATTTTTATTTCTATAAATTTTATTTCCCTATGATGAGAGATCATTTTCCCTATCATCACCTCATTTTCTTAATTTTAACGTGACACTGTTAGGCTGTCGAATTTATGTAAGAGAACTTCTTAACCCAATTTCAATTCTTTGGGATAAGCTTTTACTTCTTGATTATGTCGTGATATGAATATGTGTGAATGACCTATTACTATTTTACACTTAATATCTACTTATTTTCTGTGTATTATTATTTTCAACACAAAATTATGTCATTAGTTTGTCCTTAATCTAAGGATATGATCTTTGCAAGGGACTTGGTCTCAATTTACCTTCCATTGAGAGTTATTTTTTTTATACACCAATTCACTTTTGTATAATTTATATACTTCCCTTTGACATAATATATCATGAAACTTATTATTATCATGATATTATAAGATTTTATTAATGTTATTCCTGAATTATTTGTATTCAAGCATCTCTCATTTTGTAAGGAACTCTCTAACTAAAATATAATTTTTAATGTTTTAATGATTTATTCGTATAAGTAATTATCATTAATGTCCATGTTTTTAAAATGGTTTTATGGATTAATTTATATGGAAATGAATTTTTTTAAATTAAAATTTCATCCAAAATCTTCAATGTGGTATAGGACACTTTAATTCATAAATATCATTATTAAATGTTTTAAATTGAAAATGGTTTTGAGAAATAATTGACTATTTTAATATCTTGAAATTATATATTATGATTGAAATATGGATGTTTTATCTTTCCTTTATGTTTGTTCTATTTTTTATTACTATTTTATAGTTCTTGGTTATTGTTTATGTAAACGAGTGGTTCCATGATAAACCTATGGGGAGTGAGCCCGAGATAGCTCTCCAATGCATTGGGTAACATGATGGGGGTAAACGTGACGTTTCTCCTAAGAGATTTCGGGAATATACTGTGATGGGTATTACAACTGTAACTCACTTCATATCTGTGAAAGATACAATGTAATTATGTTATAGATTCCACAAGTTACCATTAAGATTTATGTTTTCTATGTGTTATTCATGAATATTATTATTTCATGAGGTAAGTTTAAACGCTTATGTTTTGATAGACAAATGTTATCGTTCTTTACTTTATAACCCTACCTGAGCTGTTTATACTCATCCCATGTTTTGAAATGTTTTTTCATGGAACTTAAAGATAAATAGGGTCAAAGATGGGATCATGGAAAATTAATGCTTTCAAAAACATGGAACATGACATGACTCTTTTTTAAGTGTTTTTATTTTATGAAAAAAATGGAAACAGAGTAGAAGTGTCTACTTCGTAATTTTTGAGATGTATTGTAATAGTTATGGACAAATTTTCTAAAAAACTAATCCTGAAAATATCCTCATTGTGAATTATTCACATAATTAAATATTATTTAATTTTTAAGGACGTGACCTTATAGTAATAACATGGATGAATTTGGGAATGTGTAGGAAGTTATGTAATCATCAATTTGGGGGTAGAAGCTGAAGCATTGGGGCCCTGAATATTGAGGAAGAATGCCCTACATTAGGGTACTTTGACTCTCTTGGAAACTATATAGAAACTACTGAGGTCAAAAAACATCCAGAATACACTTGATGAAGAAAATGAAAATATAGAAATTTACTTATCCTATTGGGTTGGGTGACATTAAATTATGGAAATCCCCATAGCCTCATGGGCTGGGCATAGGTGGAACATGGTCTATAATGCACCCAATGGGGGTGGGGGTAAATATTTTGAATATTACCTAATCCCTGTGGGATGGGTCACTTTACTAGAAAGAGGACCTGAGTAAGAAGATTTCAGTATTACATCATGGGTAAAAGATACTTGTAGTATATTCATAATTACATCACATAGATCCTAATTTTATTGCTTCAACGGACCGATCTATTCTTTGAAAAATATTGTCCTCATTTTCTTACTTAAACTAAGTGATTTGTTAATTAGTAAATATATAACTACCATTCTTAAGGATAAGAAAGGATGAATAATCATGGAAGCCCTATCTTTTTTCAATGTTATAATAGGTGGTCAATTTTTGGAGTCTCCATAAGGACCTTGGAGATTAGAGATTATTTTGAAATTAGGAATATAATCCATCATTATTGAAATCTGAATCATGAACATTGTTGATAATTCCTTCAATAGAGGTGGGAAGGGTATCATCAATACATCGTTTACTATTCTAGGATCAATGTACAAGAATAATTTATGGGTCTTAGAGGATTTCTGGAATGTACAATCACCCTCATTAAGAGTGATATCATAAAAACTAGTTAAGAACAAATTAAGACCAGTTGTATACCATATTTATAGAGATATGTGTGAATTAGTACTCCTATTTAATTTAATATTACATTTTGTAGGTTGGTTCAAGTTTACTCAATTTTTAAAATCGTGTCTATTCGACTATTTGGTGGTATAGTTCACATGACTATCCTTTATTGTTTAGGAATATCATTGAATAATATTCCACATATTCCATGAAAGTTTTCCATTAGTATTTAACCCTCATAGATCTTCTTTTTGGGTAGATAATTGATCATGTCATCTTTAATATAAAAGTTGGATTATAAGAAAACCTTATCATTAAGGATGGAATAAATTTTATCCTTCCTATATTGAAGGTCACATCACCCCATTCTATTTGGTCTTAGGTTGAATGTAGTGGCTTTAACATTCCCTAGATTCCATAAACATGATTATATTTCTCGATTTTCTATTTATTTGGTTTCATGTATAATATCCTATATACATTTTTCTATTTTCATAATTTCTCAAAAACCATTATTTTACTTGAAAAGAATGATAATTACTGAAAATTATTCCTATTGGATTTCTACATAGATATTTAGTAACTATTCTAAAAGATGTTGTGATTCCATGGAATATGTCATACCCATCCATCATGAAATGATTTCGCTGACACTATCATTTTTATAAAACATAAAATTTGAGAGGACACGGATATTCATTTTCCAATGAATATATATGAATTGTAAAATTAATTTCCAAATAAGATCATTCTTTCTTAAGATAGACCCAATTAAAAGGTTAATATACTAACAAAATATAGGGCCTGCCAAGGTTTTCACATATCATTAGAAATTGAAATCCTTATATTTTTTGGGGGTTCACAACATTTGACCAAACTGGTAAGAAAATTGGTTGAGATATTTATCATGATATCACATTCCATCGAATGTTGATAAATTTGGGTTCACAATTTTTTAATTGGGTGGAGTCGAATCTAACCACTTAGGATATGGATTCCATTTTTGTTTCTCTACATCATGTCAACCTTTAAGATAACATATATGAAAATGATGGAATCATGTAATTTTAGGTACATACCAATATGAGTAAACCTCGTGTTATTTTCTTTAACCAGTAATGGATATTTTCTTAGTGGTGGAAAATAGAAAAAATAACTGATATTATATTATAATGGGTTGATTGATATAGTCTCAATATAGTGGGGTTGATCAATTTTGTTGTTATGCGTCATGAAACCTTCTCATGTTGAAGTGGTTTATTTAAAAATAGGTATTGAAGCTTCAATATGTTGACTGCACTCAAACTATTTGCATCCCCTGAGGAACATATAAATTAATTTATTAGGTTTAAATATTTTATCTTCAAGCTGAGTAATCTTATCTTTTGTTGAGATGACTTCACCATGGTAGGGTTATCGGTGGGTAATGAATATAAACACACCTATCCTATTTTTCAATAGTTTAATTGTTTTCATCATAGTAGTGATGTCATTTAATTATGTGAAACACATGATATGTAGTATAAGTTCCCTTAGTTTATATTTTGGAATCATAGTGAATTCATGATAACATGATAATGACAGATATCATTATATTGTTAAAATTGATAAAAAAAATTCCCCATCACAAAGGTTTGTGGTTTTCTTGGGATTATGTTGTCACCATGGATAATCATATAGATTTTTAAGCTTCTGGATAGTGGTAATATGGAATTTTCCTAGAGTTTTTGTTGATATGCACTAATGATCCTCAGAGGTGTTGGCTATAACAAGGCCATGTACATGCTATATATGGATAGTGGTGGGATGTCATTGGTCGTATCATTATCTTGATTCGTGAATCTAGATATTTTGTAAATGTATAGTTTCCTATGTTGTTTCTTATATGATCAGGATCACACACTAGTGATGATGTGAACGGTTAATAGGGGACCTCCTAGAAAGTTATAGGTGGTTTTATTTTCATGGTGGATGTCAAAATCCACCTCCCCATGATAGGTAAGTAGTTGATTCGTACAATCTAGGCATATGATCAACAATTTATTGGATATTATGTCATGAGAAATATTCTTCCTCAAAACCTACCCATGATATGGAAGAATACGGTGTGTTATCCTCTAGAGACAATCATAAACTCATTCTTGTGTGGGGATGGTGTTGTTGTAATGATACCACTTCACATGGGCATTCTCAATATTTTCATATAGGTGTTTGGTCGAACAAGATGTATGTTGAATCCATGATGACATAGTCACAATGATAGTGGAGGAATAGTTTTGGCATTCTTACATGTAATGTGTAGTCTCGTGAGGTCTACTTTGGTTATTATCATCTTTTTTGATGACCATATAGTTTATTAGTGGACTCTAAGATAACATTTAGTTTTTTGGGATTCAATGATATCTAGAAAGAGGAACAAAAACAAGAAATCCATCATTAAAAAATACATGATAAGATCGCATAGTTTACTGATCTCCATCATAGTAAAAGTATAGAAAGTAGGACCGTTTTCATATTTAATAGGCTTGAAACTTTTAAAGGATTCACATTATGTTCACCATTTTGCTTCACCAAAAACTAAATATAGACGGATACATTATTGTTGGAGGTGGAGTATGGTTCAGAAACCATGAACGTCAAGTTCACTATTTTTTGTTTGATGGAGACTGCCAATGGGATTCACATCCATGATAGGCTATATGCCTAATTTACAATTGAAGGTGGCCATCAATAAATTTTACTGATGACTCTTGGGAACTAACATTGTTTGATAGGATAGGAGGTCAGGCTTTCCACTCCAATTTGAGGGGGATTATTTCCAATTTTGGGACTCTATTATAGATTTAATATGTGTTTTTGAATCATTCCAAAATCCTAATATAATATTTGTTACCCCAATTCCAATGATTTGATATAAAACATGGGTTTTATGTACTCCCCATCATATATTACAGGTTTCCCATAATTCACTAGTCATTTCATGATGATTCTGTTTAAAAATTACAATATGGGATATTTTTAGTTTATTGGAGTCTAAGGAAGTGTTTGGTATTTTAGACTAGGGATTGAACCATGAAGAGGCATCCAACACATCCTGTGAAAATAGTAATCACAACTGATGTACTAAGATTGAATGGGTATGGGATAACTGAATTTAGGTTCAAACATAAATGTTGATTAATATGTATCTGATTAAGAATATGTATTAGTGACCATGTTTTTTGAAAAAATGGATAGTTGTGCACCTAAAAAGGGGGACCACAATGGTATAATGTTCATTATTATAATGAGATAATCATTGTAGATCTATAATCTTACAAGATTCATGCTCAGTGAGATAAATAAGGGACAACATAAGAATAATTACATTACATGAGTACATAAAATTAGATTAGAAATTAGGGATTACGCATTGAGGATACCCATAGAAGATTATTATGATATGCATGGTGTGAAAACTAGAAATAATATGGACCTTATTTATGAGCTTACTTGAGGTGACTGAACAAGTAGTTGGGATAGCTGACCATATATTTTGGGTCTTATAAATTGAAGGATGTTTGTGCATCTGGAAAAAAGTGAAGTATCTCAACTTGAGGTAAAAAATGATACTAATGTGAGGTATCTCAACTTAGCGGTAATTAAATATTTGGTTAATTATTACACATAGATAGATTACAATGTATCTGAAAACTAGGGGAGTATCTTATCCCAAGGTGAATAATTATAACCATGAGGGGATTCTTAATTTAATGGTAATTGATGATTTTATTGGGTTTAATAACTAGAAGGATACTCATGTATCTATAATGAAAAAGAGTATCATTAATCAAGGTGAACAATAATAACCATTAGGTGTTTCTCAACTTAGTGTTAATTTATTATTTGTGTAGAGATTACACCTTGGAGGATTCCCACATATCGAGATCCAAGAAGAGTATTTCAACACAATGTGAACAATACTATCTATGAGTATTTTCTCGGTTCAATGGTAATTTAATATTTTTTTGGATATTAAACCCAGGAGGATGCCAGTGTATCTTGCTCTAAGGGAAGTACCTCAAATCTTAGTTAATAATGATTAACATGAGAAGTATCTCAACTCATAGGAGATTATAACATGGAATCACTATGGGGAGTTCACATATAATCTTCACATAAAATGAATGTATAGTATTGTATGCATTGGGATCCATAAAAGGATTCGTTTGTGGAAGGATTTCCTTAGGAATTGAATTTCATTTGGAGGGATATCCTTGAAAAGGTCCATCATACGATCACATTACAATGGTCCTCACTAGTTTGAAACATTGTTATTTTACCATAGTGGTTCTGAGAGATTATTTCGAATGTAACACCTCATAGAGTCCTCAAAATCCCCTATTTAGTCATAGAGTGGGTTTTTGTATTTATAGGAAGTGATGACTAAATAATTTCTAAAAATATACAGATTCATTAAAATATCTACATAGAAGTAATCAGTCCTATCAATATAGTTGGTTGCGTATAATTTTATTTCTCTATGTAGGAGGGATAAATTCACCACCTCAAACTATAGATGACATCAATTTGTAGGAGGATGCACCTATGACCCCAAAATAAATCTCTTAGTGGGGGAAAAATGTATTTCTTTGGAACTGAAATGATTACAGTTCTTGAGATTATTTTTATTGGAAAACAACTTGAGGTGTTATAGTGTTTTAGAAAAGCAATATGTTGTGTAAAAAATCACTTCCTCATACCCTCAAAAAACATATAATTCTTGAATTAGTTGTATTGTTATAAAAACTGGGAAAACACCCATGTAGTGGGAATGAAATTAACAATTTCAAAACAAAATTTTCATATGGTTTCCATAGAGACTGATGTGATATAAAAATTGAGAAAAATTCTATGTGGGATTTTATAATTTGATGATTTTCCATGGGGATAAAAATGAACAGCTATATTTGAATGGTCACAATATTTTATCCATATGGATATTTTATCTTCATGGGAAGTTAAATCGAAGCATTAAAGGGGAACTACACCCATGGATATGGTGTATACACCTTTTTTGGATGTTTTCTATTACAAAAAAATAATTCCTAGAAGTCTGTTAATAACAATTATGTCACCGATACCATTTATCATCTATTTTTTAAATCCACGATCTATTCCAATTGAGATGTTATCAACACCACACCAATAAATTGGAAATTTTTTTTAAGAAATCTCCACCCGTCACTATGTGAGAATTATTATGAAACATTGAAATCCAATCTACTTCCTCTTCTGATATGGAGACACATCTCTACTCTTAATCGACTTGTATTGTTTCTATGATGATAGTATCAAAGGACATGTTGAAAAGACCACAACATGAATTTTTCAATTCCAATAGTAGTGTTACATTTTTTTATAACAAATGAAATATTAATTTAAATAGAGTATTATGTAGATTATATTAAAAAAACATTCTTAATATCAATATATTATTAACATATTAAATTAATTTTAAATAATTATATAATATAATTTGAGAAATATATTTCTCTAAAGTAAATATTAATTATAGAATAAAATATTTAATAAATATTATATATTTCATGAGTAAAATTTATTAAGAAAAGTAAATATCACTAAGAATAAATAAATTTGAAAATAAATATAATATTAGAAATTGAAATGATTATTTATAATGGAAATTATAAATTACAATAAAAATGAAACTTTTTAAAATTGATTATGTAAAATTATATTGTAATTAGATGACATATTTTTTAATTAGATAATAAAATTATAATTAGTAATGTTATAAATAGATCATATATTTTCCGTATCCGTTTTAACTATGGAAATTATATATATAATTACTAAATAAATTATTCCCAATAGAATAAATAGATTTTAAGGATTATACAAAAATATAATTAATAAAAACTATTAATTGTGTAATTTAAAAAAATTGGAGTTCTGTGATTAAAACTACATAATTTATTTTAGAAGAATTATATACTTGGTAAGAATAATTTTTTGAAATACATAAAGTGGAAAACCACAACTAAAATTCCGGGATATAATGTTCACGAAAGGTTCAAAAGAGGAAATTAAAAAGAATATAAAAAATATGGGTAGGTGAGTTTGGTAGAAATATTATATAAATGGTTGTGTTAAGCCTCTCATGTGTAGAGCGACATGGGATGAAGAGGTTGAATTCCAACACCTAGCTGACATCGATGCCCACTGTTTCTATGGGTTGTAATATAAGGTAGGGAACAAGGGAGAGATAAATCGTTGTGGGAAGGGTGTATTCTAGGTACTATTAACCATATAAAAAACATACATGAATGAGATCATTCTACTCCATCTTCTACATTCACCTTATCTTCTTACCTCCCTATCCAATATTGTTAATAGAAAAAATATATATTTCCTCACATCAAAGAACTATACTGAGGAATTTTTTATTCGTAGATGATGAGAAAGGGCAGAGGAGGATTATTAGTCTATAATGATACATTAATTAATCTTCCTTTTCCTTAACAATTTCTTGGAGTGGATTTCTATAGTTAATTTGTATACACACACATATATATCGGGTATCAAGTCGAAATGGTTTTATAATACATGATCAAATGAAGCTCAAATAACTATGATTTCAATTTAAGCCATTTTAATTATCACTATCCTATCATGATGATGTTATAAGTTTTATATATATGTATATCTATGTATGTATATCATTGCAGTGGGATCCCCACTTAATTTAGGGGTGCAAATGAATAGATGGAACTGACAATATATAGTATCGCCATCTTCCTTATGCATGGAACTATTATGAGGCCTTCGGTAATATATATATATATATATGAATGTATGAAACTAATTTTTCAATTTTGAGGGCCAAACAACTTTTATGGGAAAATAAAATAAAATAAAAGTACTATTATGTGTGAATAATATACTAGTAATGTAGACTTAGGTTAACCAAAAAATGTTTTATTTTTAATATTATATTCATTTTTATTTCGTAAGAAATTAATGAATTTTTAAATAAATATATATATATAATCTATTTAATAATATTACACATTAATGGAGGTTGGATATATAAAGAGTTCTTTAGGGGGAGTAAATAAATTATGTTCCATTCAAAAAATTTAAACATTTTTTGATATTCAGAGGTTTCAGAAAGAGGGAGAGTATAGATTACTAATGAGATATCATTATGAGGATGTTCTAAAGAAAGTTCGTTCATATAGAAGATAGTAAGGGAGAATCATGTTATAGAATAAAATTAAAATTTTATTTTCCAAAAACAACTTATAAAAGTAATCATAATTTTACAATTTTCATTTTAAAATTTTCCAATAAAATCTATATTTGTAATGGAATTATTTTTTAAAAGTATTATGATTTAATAAATTTTTTAAAGAGTTTTAAAAAATTTCTATTTATGTAAGGGGGAATGTTTTTATTTAAAAAAAATCTCCTTTTCTAAATATTTGATTTTATATTTTCAAAAACCCTATTTGGATTTAATTTTTTATTATAAAATCATAAACAAGCTCTATATTTAAACAAAACTATAATTTTTTGTGTTGTTTTGGAAATATGATTTTTTTCAAGAAATATTTTCAATTTCTATATCAATGGAGTTTCAAATACTTCAAAAAAAATTCATGTTTATAATGTTTAATTCCAAAAATTTAAACCATAAATAAATAAGAATTTATTTTTATTATTATTGATGTTGTTTGGTTTGAAATATTTTAATTCAATTCATTAATTATCCGGTTAATGTTCCATGTTTGATTCATGATTCAATTTTACGGAATTATTTGCAATAAATTTTGATGGCTTCTAACCCATGTATTCAATAATTTAATAACATGTCTTTCATGAGAAATATCATTTGTAATGATTTTTTATACCAGTTAGGTTTTTATTTCTATGACATTCCTTTATATGAATTTTGACTTACTTTTATAAAATAAAAAAAAATTTAGATACAAATCATTTTACAAAAATTTTTCACTCTAACATTGTAAAAATAATGAGGAATTTTGTGTCAACCTAAACCTCAAGGGGTTGTTTCTAAGATAACATGGGTGGGCCCTATATATCATTTAATTTTATTGGTTTTTCAATGATTTATTTCTATGCATGAAAATGATTTTTTTAAAACACATGATTCATCCTAAAATGATTTATTTTGAAATTGTTCATCATTTAAAATTTCATTTCCTGGATTTTATAATCAATAAATTAGTTTTTTAAGGAAGTCCTTCAAAATATTTTATTATGTTTCATCAAATAATTATTTTAAAGACCTAAAAAATTACATATAATTTTATTTTAATTATTTGGGATTATTACGAGTCTGCCAAAATTTATGCCACTTAATTTTGAGGCCCAGTGTGCCAGGAACGTATTTTTGAACTTTTTAAAGTTATGATCAGTAAATGCGCAGGCGGAATTTCCTATATTTTGAACCGATACTCGGATTAAAAATATGTGGGCACAGTTTGATCTACATCGCCGGGATTTACTTAACGGAGTCTTAACTTAGACCGTAGTTTTTTGGGTGAAAAAGTTTGTTTTTGTGACATTTAATGAAATAATAAAATACCATAAATTGATTTTTCCCTACCACCTATTGATTGGATGCGGCGGGGACCATGGAGGTGGTCAAACATTTAACTTGGGGTATTTAATACTGGTTACACCTTGGTTGTGTAACCACCCCTCGTGTAATTAATGTGGAATATTAATTACAACGATTAATTAATCTCATTAATTCCTTAATGCATTACTCACCTTTGCCCATCCTATTTAAATGGTGCTCGGGGTAGGGTTTTGGAACGACTTCTTAAAGCTAGGGAACTCTAGAAAAGTTCTTCAGCAATAGCCACCTGGAGGATGAGACCAGATTCAATGAGCGGTAATGAGGGCCACCAAATCACGAACTGATGACAACGACGAAGGAGGTTTTGTCAATCGTCGTCAGTGGACGTCTCATCCAAGTAGGGGGTTTATGATTGGTTTTGGATTAACATTATTGAAATGGGTTAATTTAATCTTTAATGTTAGATAAATATTCTCTCGCTTGTTATCATGTTAACGTGGAGGGTGCAGGCTGAACGAACAAGGCCTGGACCCTCTGCCGCTTCGTTCATATTACATTTTTTGGGGATTGCTTTCCTAAATTTTGATGGTAACGCAAGAAAGAACCACTAGTGCACCATGAAGGTAGCGGCCCATGACAACTGGCCACGGGTGGTGGGAAGGAGACGCGTCGTCGTGCGCCTCGGTTACCGGAGTCGGCTGGAATGATCCGTCCATGCAGGACAAGGGCGGAGCTCACAGGCACCGCCGGCGGCAAGAGGGTCGCGGCTGGAGTGTGCAGCATGGCCCCGCAATGCACCACGTCAGTTTGAGACTGGTCGGGCAATTTTTTAGCCACTGCATGCGGTGGGGCAGAGCCCCACCGGTAGGATGAAACAACCTCGGGTATGTGGGGCTAGCTGAGGACGCGGTCCGCCTCCAGTGTCCTATAGAAAGAATAGCTGGTGGGCCATGCAGGTGGTGGCCTGTGACAACTAGCCATGGGTGGTGGAAAGGAGATGCGCAGCCGTGTGCCTCGGTGACCAGAGTCGGCCGGAATGAGCCGTCCATGCAGGAGAAGGGTGGCGCCCACAGGAACCGCCGGTGGCAAGAGGGTCATGGATGAAGTGTGCGGCGTGGCCCCGTGACGCACCGTGTTGGTTGGAGACTGTTCGGGCAATTTGTTATCCATTTCATGTGGTGGGGCAGAGCCCCACCGGTAGGATGAAACAACTCCGCATATGTGGGGCCTACTGAGGATGCATTCCGCCTTCAGCCAAACCAGGACAGATGTGGGTAGGCCGAATGGTCCAGACCTGGGGCCCAGTGGGCCAGCACGGGTGGGCTGAGCTCCACCTGTCAGGCTGGGCCAACCACTGCCCGGGCCCACAAACCAGCTGGGCTGAACCTAATTTGTTAGACCCGGGTGGGGTAAAGTAAACCACAGGTCCCGTGCATCAGGCCAGCCTGACCGAGTTGGACCGGGCCCAGACCCAATCGACCCCCGAATAAAGAAACACATGTAACTGATGAACCAGGTGTCCATTTGACATGCCATCAGGGGCGTTGGGACCCATTTTGGGAAGCAGTCCCTTGGGAATATTCCAGCAAGCCTCACCGAACTGGGTAAGACCGAGGTGTGATCATCCCTGGTTCACAGAAAGTGGTGTAACTAACAGACTGAGCATCCAATCAGCATGCCGTCTGTGGCATAAGGACCGTTGTGACAAGGAGTTACTTTAGAGTTACTCTAAGTGAGTTTTGATGGAGTTTGAATTGCTACCTCGATTAGATCATACTTGAATTCAATGGGTCCCTTTTTACAAAAGTGCTCATAGCTCGCAGATCGGGTGTCTGATCGACGCATCATTTGTCATGTTGGAACCCGTATGACTAGGAGGTCTTTTCAGTATGATTTTTGTAGGTCTTTGAATCGGATGAAATATGACTGATGGATTGAGGAGAAGAGTCTTCTAGAGATCAGACGTGCTTCGTGTGGGAATCTAGTGGCTGGTTATGATATGACGAAAGACGAGTAACCAATATGGGTCAGCATAGAAAACTCAAGAGTTAGATGATATAGTTGTATGACTAATCATCCCTACCCATGTACTAGCGACCAGTATGGGTTGGCACTATATACCAACGCGGGTCAGCACTAGTGACCAATAAGGGTCAGCACCAGTGACCAATACAGGTCAACACCAACGACCAATACATGTCAGCATTTAGCGACCAATACGAGTCAACATTTAGTGACCAATACACGTCATCATACAATGACCTATACAGGTCAACAGTATAGTTACTATGGATATGATGATTTGGATTTATGACTAGTCATCTCTATCCCAGTAAACATGAAGTTATATCGTAAGAGTGGGTCGTCTCTTTTTCTTTGTGCTTCATGATTTAGAGCATGCTTGTGATATTACCACTGTGGTAGTTCATTTTATGATTTCCTTTTTGTATTAATGAGAGTCCATCGGGGGTCTCGGGGTCCCCTACTGAGTTGTTATACTAACCCCTGAACAGGCTCTGCCCACATGTGTGTGTCTGGTGCAGACTACTGACGCTCCAGGGTAGACTTTTGAGTTCCAGGACTTGGTGGAGCCTATTGCGATGGGAGAACTTGAGATCCTCTATTTCAAATTCATACATAGAGATACTAGCCTCTAGGTAGAGTTCCAAGGTAGATTTGGTAGCTTTTTACCTTCTTTACAGATTCTAGGGCTAGTATTCTGGCCCACTGTTTTCATTTTATAGGTGTACTTGTTGTTGTAGTTTAATCTCGTGGTTATACCTTTCTTTTGTTGGTTGTTTAATTTAGTTTCCATTTTTTTGAGTGTGTACATATCTCTAAGTCAATTCCTTCCATATTTTGGAAAATCCTTCATGTTCTAATCACCAACTCGTGGCCTATGGAAGGCAGGCTTGAGGTAGTCACATTCAGGCTCGTTGGACGGGTCGTGAAAAAGTTATATCAGAGGGAGGTCGGTTATACCAGAAGAACGAATAGTATAATTTTAATGAGGAAATTGTGTAAAGTGTCTTGAGTTCAGTTTTCATTACATGTATTCTAGTGTTGGTGTGGTGGTCGACGTATCCATACACCACGACCCTGAATTCTATTTTCCGACTTGGTAAAAGAAATCATTGGTTGCTAGTGTTTTGAAAAGTTTTCTTGATATTTATTGAGTCATCTAACTACATATAACTTATTGATCATGGAACATATATTTCTTACAGGATGACTCCATGAAGACAGTCAGCAAGGATTTCGATTAGAGATCATGACAGTGGGCCATCGAGTAACGAGGTGTTAGTATAGGGACAACTCACAGTGATGGAATCTTTGAGTGGTGTACTTGCATCACCACCACCTGTTGAGCAGTAGATGTTACCACTAGATCATGCATGATATCTGAGCACGTTTCATGAGTTACAAAGATAGGTCCCTTTGAGGTTACGAGTTGAGATGGACCCCTAGGAAACAGAGGACTAGCTTGGGGTTGTTTCACGGGTCATTCGCTTAGTAGAGACACCCTCTGAGCAAATGATGATCTTGGAAGCTAGCCTTCTTTAGGGAACGAAAGGAAGATGGTGGAGGTCGATGCTCTATGTTCATGAGGAGATTACCCTCACCTGGATGGACATTGAGAGCCTTTTCATGGCATATTTTGTGCCAGTGACAGTATACTCTGTGCATATTCAATAGCTACTACATCTGTAGCAGCGTAGCAAGACTGTGGCTTAGTACTCTATGAGATTAACTTACCTCTCCCGATACTCCAGTCATATGGTACAAGACCCTTAATTCAGGTCCCGGACCATAGAACATGGGCTACAATGAGAGATCAGAGCTGCAACGGTTTCTCTCAGCATCCTGACACGGGCTGGGGTGCTAGAGAGAGCTTTACTAATGGAGAGATTCCTTGCCGAGTAGGCACCAACAGAGGGATCCCCTATAAGAAGATAGGTATAAGAGTAATTTTTTCTAGCAGTAGAAACACAATGTTGAAGCCCAAGAAGGCTACACCTTCTAAAGGGCGACCCTGGTACGCTGGGTCAGAGGTGCGAGGCTCGAGAATCTTAGGGATCCACCAGTGAGGAATGATCTGTTTTTCATGTGGGGGATAGGTCCAAAGAGCTTGTTACTATTTGAATCCACACATAGATGATCCGAAAATAGTGTAGGGGACACCGAGGCCATGGTAGTGGAAGGATTATGAGCGTCATCTAGGAAACAGATGAGGTAAGGGAGATAGATGTGTAGTGGGAGGTGGTCAGAGTCACCAGGCACTACCACCATCACACCCAGGCGGTCCACCCTGAGCTCAGGTAGTAGGTTGATGGGGACATGCCTAACTACATTTTGTAGAGGCTCATGATGTTTAAATCCCTGAGATGATACAAGGTCATATCTATATCCCCTCTACTTTAGCAGTAGTGATTATCGACACAGGTTCTATAAATTCATTCCTTGTCACGGACATAGTTCGGGACTCTAAGATTCTGACTGATCAATCAGCTCGAAATTTGGGTTTGGATACACATACGAGAGGAGACTCAGTAGTCCCACATTGGTTCCGACAGTGTGATATTACTCTAGGAGGAGAGTGTTTCATATGGTATCTTCTTGTAGCAACGTTGATTCCCAATAATGTCATTCTTGGAATGGAATTGATATTAGTAATTCACGCACAGATTGATTTCTTGAGACATACAGTGAGATGTACACTCAGAGATGGAGGCCAGTTTTCCTTCATTAGTGTAAAGGAAAATAGTGTAGCTTGAGATGGTTCTGTTCTCACGAGGGTGCAGCTGATTACATATCAGTAGGCTTGCATGACCTTCGACATGGTGGATGCAGCGAGTCCACAATTCCCAGTGATTGTAGATGAGTATGAGGAAGTCTTTCCAGAAGATATCCTAGGACTACCTCCTCATAGATAGGTAGACATCCACATTGAATTATACCCAGGAATGACAGTGATATCTACACCAGCATATCGGATGGCCTCTGTGGAGTTCCAGGAGCTGATGGTAATGTTGGATGACTTAAAGAGGAAGGGATTCGTAAGGCCCAATGATTCTCCATGGGAATCCTCGGTGTTGTTGCGAAGAAGGAAGATGCAAGTTTGAGGCTATGCATCAACTTTTGGCACCTAAAATAGTTGATCATGAAGAATAGGTATCCTTTTCTAAGGATTGATGGTCTATTTGATCAGATGAAAGGAACTCAGTGGTCCTCAAAGATAGAATTTAGATCAATCTATCACCAGCTTCGTGTGTGGGATGAGTTCACCCCGAATACTGCCTTCAGATGTCGGTATAGACATTACGAATACCTAGTGATGTAGTTCGGCATGACGAACTCTCCTATAGTGTTCATGGGTCTCATGAACCTGATCTTTCAGACATTCTTAGACCAGTTTGAGGTGGTCTTCATCGATGACATCTTGGTGCACTCATAGTCCAAGAGAACCTTGTACATTTGAGGATAGTTTTGGACAAACTATGGGAGCACTAGTTATATGGGATGATCTCGAAGTGTGACTTCTGGATTTGGTAGGTCCACTTCATGGGAAACTTCATCTCAGAGGATGGAGTTGTAGTGGATCCAACGATGATCGAGGTATCAATTTCTTGGGAGAAACCCGTGTGTGTTATTGAGGTGTCGAGCTTCCTTGGATTAGCATACTACTATCGAAGGTTTTTACCTGATTTATCTATAGTAGAAGCACCTACTAATTCCTTTAATAAGAAGGGGAAACCCTTCTTATGGTCACTGACATGCCTTCAAAGCTTTCAATAGCTGAGGGAGATCTTCACCAGTGATCCCATCCTGAGGTTTCCAGAGGAGGGAACTAACTACATGGTTTACTATGATGAATTAGGGACCAGACTCAGATGTGTCCTGATGCAGAGTGTTGTAGTTATTTCTTATGTTTCACGATAGTTTAGGCCCCATGAGAATAATTATGAGACTCACAACTTGGAGTTGGTAGCAGTAGTCTTCACACTATGTTTGTGGACGCACAAATTGATGGGGGAGCGGTTCGTTGTTTACTCAGACCATAAAAGTCTCAGATATATCTTCACATAGAAATATCTGAATCTGAGATTTTTATGTTGTCTAGAGTTCCTCCAAGACTCTGACATTGATATAGTCTATACTTCTGGGAAGGGGAATGTAGTGGAAGCTACACTTAGCTAAATATCGAGTTTGCAGCTACTAAATGAGGCTTCAGAGCAGTTATCCTCACTTCAGATATCCAACGTGTATAGAGATGAGACAGTCAACCTCCAGTCAATAGTAGTTTCCCCTCCACTCCATCAACAAATTAGGGAGGCGCAATATGGAGACAGAAGCTGTGAGACTACATGTTATCAGATATCCTCAGAACATACTGTAACACCCTGAGATTTTATGAGATATATTCTTTTTAATTTCTTTGATGTATTCTATTGTACACTACACTAAGATTAGCTTTTACTATATGCAACACCATATTATCTTGCAGTATACGCAACACTATTCTTGTCTCATGTTACACACAATTTCATTTTCGTTTTGTGGAAATTATTCTATGCTACATTAAGTATAGATTTTGTTTAATGTAAAAATGAAATAAGTTTTGATTATGTTATACGCAACTCTAAACAGGGCTTTCACTACACACATCTCTGACTTGGATTTCATTACACGCAATGAAGACCTTCCTCGATAGCATGTGTAGTACGCAATACCAGGTTTCACTAAACAATGATATGTTATTAAAATATTATATAAACTAGCCATTATGAATAGTAATACAAATTTTTTGAAATTTTATAAATTTTATCTTTAAAAATGGAATTCATTTTTGGATTATGAATATATAACTAATCCTAGGTTTAATTTTTTGTATTTTTCTGAAAACATTCAATTTTTGATGAATAGTGAAAACACTAAGTTATTGGTTAAAACTGACTTTTTATTTAAATAATAATTTATTTTATTTAAATTTATTTTATGTCAAAATAGATACATAATACATATATAAGTTAAATTTAATTCATTGGAGTCATTTTATAATAATTTCACATATATAAAAATTTTATTGAACTTTTTACCATCATTTACCCACCTCCTTGGAGAATTTATGAATTCACATAAAAATTAATTTTATAGCTTCTGTGATTGGAATTTTTAAAATCCAACAGACATGGAAAATATCAAGGAGTAAAATTTGGTTCAATAAGATAAAAATAATTTTCGGTGAATAGTAATATTTAACTTTTATTTACCACGGTTAAAAGTAAATAGGGTAATTAAGGGTAAAAATGATATTATTATTACCCTAACACATATCCTAATTCCATTGGATACATGTAATTCGACCAGAAACAACATTAGGAATAAAATATGACCCTTTAGGTCCACTTGGATTATATTTGGAGATTTATTATTATTTAATTCAAATAAGAGTTAAAAGAGGTAAAATCAATGTTTAATAAGTTAAAAATTGTTAATATAGGGTTATACATAAGATAAATTATACTATAAATATTCATTATAAAGATAAAAATATTTCCAAAATAATGGTATTTTTTTATAATTTTTAGACAATAGATAATTTAATTTATTTATGACACAATTATGATGCAGTAATTACCTTATTAATGAAATATTAACATAATTGATATTATAAATACCCAAATAAATGTATTTTGATACTTTTTATGAATTACAATAATTTTATAGTTTAATATAACATATTAGGGTTGTTTAGATGAATTTTGTTCGATGTAATAATGCTTTTATGAATTTAGAAAAAAAAACAAAATACCAAATAGTGTCAAAATTGACATAAAAGTGTTTTTAAATAAAATATTATATTATTAATTGATATTCTATTATTAAAAAACTATTATTCGGATAAAAGACTAATATAATAATATATATGTAATTAATGAACTAATTGGGGTTCGATTGGTAGTTTATAGTATGTTTATTAACCATATAGTGTAAGAATACAAGAAGACACCGTAAAAGATAAATTATTTATCTTAGAGTTAAATCTAAATGATAAGGTTAAAATGATAACCTAAACTTGTCTAAAATCTATTGGTTGAGAGGGTTTAGATCCATCCCCACCCTATCCCAAAAATAAGTAACTCTGGAGTCATTATAAACCAAATATAAATTTATAATAACATAATATTTCATGTTTTTTCAAAGGTACCTCTCACCCATTTATAAAAGGGAACCTCCTCCCTCTCATCTTCACACAAATTTGAGCCTTCAAGATCGGCCAACCCCTGACCATTTCACTTCTCCACTTACATAGAAACCTTATAGTGGTTCTTGTCTTCATAAATGACCAACTTTAGTGCCCAAAGAGGAGGTTAAGAAGAGGCATGTCGAAGAAGAGGTAATCTCTTCTACCGATTCTTTCAAGTTTCATTATTCTTATATTTCCTCTTATTTAGTTGTTTAATTATAAATTAATTACATAATTATAAATAATATAATGATATGTTATTATAAATATGAAACAACCCCATATCACCTTATATCCAACCTATAGAAAATGAAATCATTGCGTGTGTGTACGTACGGAATACTGTCTCCACGTTGTGGTGTAATCTGTTTTTCCACCACCACCTTACTTTGATGGGTATAATGGTGTAAAGAATAACTATATATGTTTATTATCACATGATAATAATTATAATATATTATATCATCCACACTAATTCCATTCAATATTAATTGGAATGATATCTTCGCTCATGCGTACGTATGGATTACCGTCTCCACGACGCGATGAGATTCATTCTCCATGTTAACCAATCAAAAATGACTCTAAAGTATATATAATGAATAATAATGATATATATGACATAATAATGATAATATAATTATTTATATATATATATATATGTCATCAACTTACTTCTATTCAAGTCAATAAGGAAAGGAAAACAGCATTCATGCATACGTATGACCTACCGTCTCCATGAACGGTGTGTTTCATTTCATTTAACTATTTATTATATAAATATATATATATATATATATACTAAATATATATGATATATAAATCATGTTTTACATTCTGGAAGTAATTAAATCTTGATATAAGTAATAATAATATCAAAAACAACAAGTCCAAACACGTATGATAAATGATACGATTTTACGCAAAACGCTGCATTAACATGGAATTAACAAAAGAACGGGTAATTTAAAGTCATAAGTCAATCATATATGATATCATAAATATTATTATGGTTCTGTTACAAGTTATAATATGTTTAAAATCACTATACAAGAGTTTCATACACGTACGGAAGAAATTGGACCTAAGGTAAGGGATAATTTTGCAATCTCATTTTTATCTGAGATTTCTTATATGTAAGGATTTACTGGGGTAATATTTTTCATCCATTCCCATAAAATGTTTTTCATAAAGTGTTTAATATTATTCCCAATATTTTTAAATTCATTTTTACCCTAATTTGAATTTGAATTTTTTTTATGGAAGGAATCTTTCTTTTTTTTACCATATAAGTTACTTTTTGACTTTTCAGGAAAAAGTACGAGAAGAATGTTTTTTTAACTTATTCAGTTTGAATGGATTTTTATGGTTTCATAACGCATTATTTTCATGAAGCTTACTATACAAGAATTCATAACTATTTTTCAACAAAATACCTTTCTTTTAAAATTGAATGTCATTTTGTGAAAAGAAAATTATTTTGAAGAAGAAAGGATATTTTCATCAATAATTCATTTCAAGTGATTTATCAAAACCATTTTCCATCTAAGATGAAATTATTTCATATGTGTATGTCTAAAGTATAATTTCTCTATTATTTACATGGTTTCAATTTTTTATGATGAAATGATATCCATTTGTTTTATATAGATTATGTTATGATGGGATCTGATTAATGATTTATGTTTATGTTGTCGCACACGTAAGAATGATTTCATTATTAGATGAGTCAGACCTATATATCCCTCCAATGCATTGGGTAAATATTTATATCTCATGAGATAGACATGGTTGGAATGGAAATTTATTCTGGTTCAGTGATACAGGACAAGAACGAGGAGTGAAATCGATTAAGTAAGAGACTTTGTCAACTATGATGGTCTTTCCAGTAATGCCTTGGCTAATATAGAAATCATAAAATGTGCTTAATGGATGCCACAATTACATGTTTTATTCCCATGTTATTTTATCATGGTTAATGTTCCTTTTTGATCTATTCCTTATGAACTGCCAAGATTTATGTCATTACTCATGATTTTGATGTTTTACATTTATGTCTATACATTCAAATGTTTAGGGATTGTTTTATGTTCACCATGTTTACCCTTACTAAGAATTTGATCTATCCCTTTTTATGTTTTCATTTCCACAGTATATAAAGAATTGTTTTATGTAAGAAGGACAAAGGGGAAGATCTTTATGAAGATGTTGATGATCTTTCACCATGATTAGAAGATTGTGTTCCAAGATTCCAAAGACACTAATCTAATACGGTCTTTGGGTGTCTGTTTTTGTAATGTATTGAGTATTATGAAAAATTAATGTAATTTCTATGTAGGTCATGCTTTGGATCTCTAAACATACACCTATAGGATATTCTAAAGGTGTGGTTCACGCTATCCTTTTCAGAGGATGTGCAGTTGTTGATGTGGCACTATGAGAGGAGGGGATAACGGAGTTACATAAATCACCCTTTACATTACATCTAGGCATGATAAAGATGTATTAGGACCTCCGACATCAGTACTGGTGGCCAGGGACGAAGAAATCTATGGAAGTGTTTTTTTCTTGATGCCTCATTTACTAGAATGTGAAGGCCACACACCAGGTACTAGCAGGCTTCATCCAACCCCTCGAGATACCAGAGTGGAAGTGGGAAGGGATATCGATGGGATTCATGATGGTGTTTCCATGTAATTCCCGAGGGCATGATACCATCTGGGTGATTGTTGACCGACTCACCATGTCAGACCACTTCCTTTCTATTCGAAAGAATGGTTCGGTAGATAGCTTGGGACATCTCAGTGTTCAGTAGATCATGCGACTTCATGGGGTTCCTATGGTGATAGTATCAGAACGTGATGCACGATTCAAATCCCAGTTTTGGAAATGATTGTAGGAGGATTTTGGGACTCAGATTCCCTTGAGAACAACTTTTCACCTGCAGACAGATGGTCAGATTGTGTAAACCCTCTAGACCATGGAGGACATGCTTCGTGCATGTGTCCAAGATTTTGGTTTTAGTTGGAAGGACCACCTATACTTAGTGGATTTCGTGTACAACAACAACTATCACTCCACCATTGGTGTGGCCCCTTTTGAGGCATTGTACGGACGATCGTGAAAATCGACCTTCTGCTAGACGGATCCATGATAGCCCGCATTCGTGGGTCTAGAGATAGTACAAGCTACCACTAAGAATGTGCAGGTCATCCGAGAGCAGATGAATACTGCATAGAGTCAAGAGAATTCCTATGATGATTGGATATGAAGACCACTATAGTTTATAGAGGGGGACTATGTATTCTTGCGAGTCTCCCCTCGATGGGGACTACTGAGATTTGGCCAAGGAGGAAAACTCTCATCATGGTTTATTGTAACATTCCTGATAATTCAGAGGATAAGAAAGGTGGCGTACTGCTTGGCACTTCGACTATAGTTGGAGAGGGTGCAGGATGTCTTCCACGTATCACAACTGTAGGGATACGTTCATGAACCATATCACATCATCGACCATGGAAAGCTGGAGATTGACAACAGAGTGACTTTTGAGAAGTACCCAGTGGAGATAGAGGATTGGTAGGAGTGGATCCATTGTGGGTTGTGGATACCTCTGGTGCGCCTTCTTTGGTAGTACAAGAATCTCTTGGAGAGGACATGGGAGTGAGAGGCTCATATGCATGCCCAATACCCCTCTCTATTTGTGTAGCCTTTTTTATATTTCATGGACATAATGCACCATGGTGGGGAGAATGAAAAGACCTGAAAAAATCCATAAATTTTTTAATTATATGGGATTATTATGATTCTGCAAAAATTGAAGGCACTTAATTCTGTGGCCCGATTTTCCCTAAATGGATTTTTGAACTGCTTTAAGGTACGTTCCGTAAAAGTGCAGATGGAGTTTCCTATCTTTTGAACTGGTTCTCAAATTAAAAATATAAGGGCACCTTTGAATCCGCAACACTGGGATTCTCTTAAGAGAGGCTTGACTTTGACCACAGTTGGTCAGGTGAAAAAGTTAGTTTTTGAGAATTTTAAAGAAATAATAAAATTACATAAATTGTTATTTTATTTCTTTTTTTTCCGTACCACATGTTGATCAGTAGTGGCGGGGACCAAAGAGGTGGTCAGTTTTTTAATTTGGGATATTAAATTATTGTTACACCTAGGTTGTGTAACCACCCCTCATGTAATTAATGTGGCAGATTAATTACGATAATTAATGAATCTCATTAATTCCTCAATGTGTTACTCACATTTCCCCCTCATATTTAAATGGAGCTCAGGGTGGGATTTTGGAATGAATTCTTCAAGCGGGGAAACTCTGGTGAAGTTATAAGGAAACATCGACCTGGAGGACGAGACCAGATTTAGCGAGTAGTGATGAGCACCACAGAATCATGAACCAACGACAACAACGAAAGAGGTTATGTCGATCGTTGTCTGGGATCGTCTCATCCAAGTAGGGGGTTTATGATTGGTTTTGTTTTAACGTTATTGAAATGGGTTTATTTAATATTTAATTTTTTATAAATTTTCTTCTCCTTGTTATCATGTTAACACAGAGGGTGCGGGTCGAACGAAAAAGTCTCGGACCCTCCACAAATTCGTTTATAATGTGTTCTTCAGGGATGACTTCCCTCAATTTTTACGGAAATCCATCAAATATGGTCATGATGTGATAGTGGCAGTACAGGAGGCTCGTAGGTACATAAAACACCAGGAACAGACCACCAAAAAATGTCTGGTGGCCTTCACAATGAACCTCCGATGTGCCTTGCCGGTGGTGGCTGTAGGAGGCCCATGGAAACTTGTTGGAGGAGGCACGCGACAACCTTCTAGAGGACACCCCTGAAAACAGGCCACATGCAGCGGGAAGGCCGCACACCATCGCATACTGTGGTGGCCAGAGGAGGCCGGCCTGAGCCAGCCCTGCAAGGGAAGGGCGGTCCTTGTAGGTGTTGTCGGTGGTAGGAGGAGGCAGCGTGGCCCTACACCGTGCTACGTCGGCTAGAGACCGGTCGACCAACTGGCCAACCATTACACGTTGTAGGGTAGCGCCTCACCGGCCGGAAAAAATGGCCCTACATCCTCAGGGCTAGCTGGAGATGTGATCCACCTTCAGGAAAACTGAGCCAGATGCGTGCAGCAAAACGGGCTGGACCTGCCCAGCGGGCTAGTGCGGGTAGACCAAGCCCCACACGGCGGGCCGGGCCAAAAGCAAGCCAAGCCTGTGAACCAGCCAGGCTAACCCCGATGGGCCAGACCCCATGAACCTGGCCAAACCCGACGGGATAGACCCAGGCGAGGTCAAAGAGACCCCGAGACTCATTGCGTAGGGCCGACCTGACCGAGTCGGACCTGGCCCAGACCCAACAATACCCTGAATAAATAGAACACATGTAACTAATTAAACTGGTGTCCGTTTGACATGTTTTATGTGTCATTGGGACCACTTTTAGGAAGCGGTCCCTTTGGAATATTATGGAGGGCCCGACCGATCTGGGCCGGACTGAGGAGCGATCACCCCCATTTCACAAAAATGGGTGTGACTAAAAGACTGGGCGTCCAATCGACGCACCATCTCTGGAATAAGGACCCATGTTACAAGGTGATTATTTTGGAGTTAATCTAAGTGAGTTTTGATGGAGTTTGATGTACAACGTGGGTTGGATCAGAAATGAATCGAATCGGGCCAATTTTACAATTGTGCCCATATCTCACAGACTGGGCGTCCGATCGATGCGTTGTTTGTCACGTTGGGACCCCTATATTGGAGAAGTCCCTTGGGTATGATTTTTGTAGGAATTATTACCGATTAAAATATGAATGATGTCTTGAGGAGGTAGGTCTTCTAATGATCAGGCGTACTTCGTGTGGGAATCCAGTGGATGGTTGTGACATGAAGAAGAGGAGCTACCAATACGGTTCAGCATCAGAATCTCCAGAGTGGGATGATCTAACTATATGACTAAACATCTTTACCTCTGTACTGGTGACCAATATGGGTCAGCACCAATGACCAATACAGGTCAGCACCAGTGACCAATATGGGTCAGAAGTAGAGACTAATATAGGTCAACATTTAGCGACCAATATGGGTCAACATACAGTGACCTATACGGGTCAGTAGTAGAGTTACTACAGATAGGATGATCATGATTTATGATGAGTCATCCCTATCCCAGAAACCATGATGTTATACCAAAATATTAATCTATCTCTTTTTCATTGTACTTCATGATTTATATCATGATTGTTATATTACCTTTATGGTATTTATTGTGATGTTTTTATTTGTTGGTTTATGAGAGACCTTTGGGGGTCTTGGGGACCCGTACAAAGTTTTTATACTCTCCCCTCCACAGGAACCTCCAAAAAGTGTGTGGCTGGTGTAGACTATTGATGCTCTGAGGTAGCATTTTGTGGTTTAGGACTTGGTGGAGCTTGGTGCGATGAGAGTAGTAGATATCCTCTTCTTAAACTTCATAATTACATCTAATAACCTCAAGGTAGAGATCGAGGGAAGATGCAACAACTATTTACTTTCATTACAGTTTCTAGGGCTTGTATTATGGCCTACTATTTTTAGTTTATAGTTGTACTTGTGGTTTTCCTTTTCTCTTGTGGTTATACCTTACTTTTTGGGTTGTCAACATCAGTTTTCCTTTTTGAGTGTGTACAGATCATTAAAGAAATGACTTCTCGATTTAGGAAAAGCCTTCAGGTGTTAGTCACCAACCCCTGGCCCAGGGAAGGAGGACTTGGGATAGTCACATTTGTGCCCTATAGGACGGGTCATGACAAATATATTGAGTTTTATTTTTCTTATACACCTTGTTTTGGATTTCAAAATGAAATATAATTTATATGATTAAAACAAAAAATTTACCAAATTCAAAGTAATCTATTTTATATGAACAGTATCTAGATGAGGGTTTAAGTATTTTAAATTTTTATTTTCTCAAATTTTTTAAAAACCATTACTATGAAATATTATTTTGACCCCATTATTTCTAAAAATATTTTCCCCAAGACTTAATTATGATTATGAGCTATTTTTATGTCCATATTAGTTTTTGAAAATATGTAATATCATTTGGATGTATGTAATAGTAAATTAAATAAACGAGAAATTTAGAATTAAAATGTGTTTTAGTTTTTAATAGAATATCATAATTCTTTGAAAATTTGGACCTAAAAAAGATCTTTCAAATTTAGTGACTAATTATTTTGACTTTGATGTTTTAATTTCAATTGTTAATTTTAATTCAGTTATGCAAACATAAAACCATTTCAAAACATTTAAATGAAAATAAAAAAGTAATGCATTTTCATCACCTAACCTGGGAGGGCGTGTTGTGGAATATCGTACATGGTATGATTTACAAGGTTCAGATATCATTGGAAATTATGATGTTATAAGTTGAGCATAATTTAAGAGATATAAATTTACTTTGAGATTTTTTAGATTAAAAGTTTAGTAAATAATGGTATTTTAGATGACAAAAATTTCAGAGAGACCTGGATATTTGAAAATGAATACTATAGATATTTTGAATTTTTAATATATTTTAAATTATTTCATGGTGTTTTGGATAGAAAATAAGTGTCTCAGGATAATACAGTTATAGATTCATTTCTATATTAGTGTGTTTATAATTTTTTATCCTAACCATGTTAGTCTTATTATTTGGTGGTGAACATGATCTAAGAAATTAATCTATAACACATTTTATTCTAGAAAACACTCCATTTTTATAAATAATAATATTTATAGAAAATGGACGTGAAAAATAATAATTTAGATATATTATGTTGAAAAAGTTAAGTCTTATTAATTATATTAATATAGATAACATTTTATAAATTATATTAGGACTCTACCAATAACATGATCATGTGTTTTCAAGAGTTATAATCATAAAAATTATGATGAAAAAATTTATTTAAGGGGAATATATTTTAATTACCCACGATTTTGGAATAAAGGTTTCTTAAACATTATGTTATAATTCATAATATCGTGTTAAAAAATTTATACATTAACCAAATATGAAATAATTTTATCTAATTAAATGTTTATGTTTAGTTTTTTTATTGTTATTGAGATGATATTAGTTAACCAGTATTGATAAATTACATTATATGATAAATTCCAATGGTAATATAAAATATAAGTAGAAATGTAAAATATGAATTTATGTTTTTATATTTAATAGTAAAATTATATTTATTATTTTATATAAAATATCAATTTTTAGAGGAAAATATTATATGTGAATTATATTAAAATTATAATTTATTTAATTTTAATGGTAGTAAAATATTTATTTTTGTAAATGAAATATCAATTTAAATATAGTTATAAGTATATTATATTTTGAAAAATATTTACAATAATACAGAATTATTAGAGTACATTATTTTGAAATAAATATATATTATAATTTTATAAATTTAAATGTTATAAATAAATTTTATTTATAAATGAAATTTTTTAAAAATAATCATTAAATACCCTAGTAACATTTATTTAGAAACAAAAATTTCAAGGCCTACAAAATAATAGTTGAAAATAAATTTATTATTGAATATTAAAATTTATATTTATAATAAAATTTATAAAATATAATAAATAAAATGAAACTATTCAAAAAATTTTAGTAACATTAGGTTATAATTATATACAATAATTTTTAATTAGTTTGTAGAATTCGGAATTCTAAAATAATAAATATAAAATTGTTTTTCCACAAGTATTTTTAACTGTTAAATTTATATATATTCTTAGAAAATAAATTATTTTTAGTTTGTAAATATATAAAAGGATTAATACATATAAAATTAATAAAACCTTTTAATTGAAGATTATAAAGAGTCAGACTACTAAGATTATAACTAGATATTTTATTTTAGAAAGATAATATATATGGGAAACAAAATATATGGAAAGCTTGGAAGTGGAAATCCACAACTGAAATATAGCAACTTAGTGTTTAATAAATTTCAAAGTGGTTCAAAGTGTAGAAAAAAGTCATGCATAGACAGGAAAGTGTGGGTAAGGGTAGGATTGAAAAAGGGGTGTTTACCCTATCACATGTTGGGTGGAATGGGAGTTAAAGTGAGAATTTTAACACCCAACTAAATTTGATGGCCTCTAATGTTGTGGTTTCTATTTGAAGAGAATGTGTAGGTGGGAGATAAAATTTTTTGTGGGATACGTGTATTTTAATTACTATTTACCATTATAAAAGTCACACTTGTGCATGGGATAATGCACCACCATATTATTCCTTTTCCTTGACTTGTTCCTTAACATGACACTATTGTTAGGAGGATATATATATATATATATATATATATATATATATATTCCATCAAATCATGAAAAAATATCAAGGCTTCAAATTATGTGCGTTTTGGAGTTAATTCCCTAAAAAAATCTATGTACATTATTATTACTTATATTAATGTGTTTGAATATTTATAAAATATCTTTACACATCACAATTTTTACTTATTGTGACATAGTATGTGACATTGTCCTTAGTTCCCTTGTCATACCAAAAGGTCAAAGTAGTTCTCTTCTATGATGAGAACTAGGAAGATCCACAGTAGTATTTTTAAATATAATTTCTATAGATGGATGATATAATTTTACTAGACACAAATGATATATTCTATTAGGGGTGGAGGCTCATATGACTTTGAGACAATTTCTCAAAATGTATGCCCTTGGTATTCTTCGGTGTCGATGATTAAGATGACATGACCCCATAAAAAGGACATCAAATTTTATATGTGTAATTGGATATTCCAATATTTTGTTATTTTAAATAATCCCATGACAATATGATTATTCATAACACATGTCATGAGTTTTATACTTTCATGTATTGAAAAAATACATGACGTCATAAACTGATGGTAAAGTAGGATACATTGGGTGCATCACAAGTGGTGTTGTATTAAAGAGTAATACAATAATGGATTTATCCCTTATGGTATTTAATTGAAGTTGATATCTCAGTCCATTTGATGGGAATTGAACTACCTGATTATGTTAATAGACACGATGGTGTTTTTAGAAAATTAATTTCTATAAAGTGATACAAAGAGACACCAAACATATAAATTTATGACACTACCATGGAACCTAATTGGTTAGGGATGTCAAGATAAATGGATTATATTACATATTTTAAATTTTTATGAGGTTACAACCCATTTCAAAATTAACTTCTTTCAATATGGGAGCCTTTCCATATTTCAAGATATTATCCTTGGAGTTTTGGAATTGTAGCCTAATTCCATTGAGAAAAGGGAATAGGGGGTAACAGACAACGTGTATTCGGAACCTCATATAAATTCTATATGAATTCCATGTTTTTGGTAAGATATTATTCCCATATGTGGTTGTATGATTATTTATATTAGGCTGATCAAAAATATTCAATCACTAGTTATTAGAAAAAAAATATTTGTGAGTTGAAAATTTAATAAATTTTTATTCACCAGGTAAATATTTATTTAATGGCATGAATATAAAATATTTATTTATTCTATTTTATTTGAAATGTAACAAAATATTTATTTAGTTATATAAATATTTAATAAATATTTACACAATAGTTTCGCTGAATATAATATTTTTATTTTTATTGGAGAATAATGGAGTTGTATTTATTTAGTTAAAAAAATTCATTATTCATGGACAAATAAATATTAATTATGATTAGAAAACTTATTTTAAGGTTATAGTGATGGATTTCCTATTACATATTATTTTAATACATTTTAATTTATTTATTCAAAAAAATTATTATATTTATTTAGTTTTTCGTATGTTTAGTAAATAATAATATTATTTAAAAATGGGATTTTTTATAATTTAAGAAAATAATAATTTACTTAGACAAATTATTTTTTTTCTAATCCCAATAGCTTAATTCCATCACTATGCATAATGAAATATAGATAGAATACTCTCAAGACATAGAGTGATCTTCTCTAGAACACTCTATGTATTGGATTGGTTTATTTAATTTATTTTTAAAAGGTTGGGTTCAAAGCTTCAATTTTATTATTTAAATCAAAGACCTCTTTAGACTAGGTAGAAGGAGACCCATTACATATTCTGAAGGCCCAAGGCCAAGTGGCCTGAATACAGGGCTTGAAAGCCCGTATTTTGGCCCAGAGGACCCCTCAGTGAATAGTATTGCTATATTACCCATACTGGTACAGTAACTGCTAAAGTCCCTCTGCCACTATAGTTCTTCCACTCCTATAGTACTTCTCTAGTGCCCTTCTATAGTACTGGTAAAGTACCTAGAAATTCACCCCTACCCGGATTTGATCCTTGGTCTTTTAAATGCCAAGAGAGAGCCTGTACCACTAGGGTACAAGATCATTGGTGTTGGTTTAATATTTCATTATTTCATGGGTTTTGTAATACTTTTTAAATCAATTAATTTCATTTGAATAATTCAACTCCTCCCATTATGTAAGGTCCCTTTTTCCCAAATTTTTTTCATTGAAACCATCCTTATCTAGTCATTTGGTACCCCTCACCTTTTTGTGAGTATAATTATATAATGAATGGATCTCTCATGTGAGTGTATGTGGTTCATGTCTAGATTTGATGGGATAACTGTCTAGAAGATACATAGAGGCGTAGGTTGATTGTTGCTACTCAAACCATTATTGGTTACATAATTTAATTACTTAGGTTCAAGGGTTGGTTTATCATTCTCGAGATAAATCAACCATTATATAAACTTTTAGTAATACAAAATTATTTATTTTTATTTTTTTACATTTCATTGTTAATTACATATGGATGATTAAATTATTAAATTAATTATTTAAAAATCATGAAATACAAAAGAAAAATAAATATTATAATATGTGTAACATTTATCTAGACAGTATTAATCCCTCCAGTTAAATATAATAAATTCAAAAACACATTTAATATTATAAAATGTGTAATTTATATGAAAATATAAAAAACTATAAAATTAAATTTTATGTTGGTATAGACTTCTAATAACTATGTTAAAATCGAACTGCAGTTCAAATTGATTTCCTGACCTATGTTAGGATGCTTTCAATTATATAGGAATTTTAAGTGGAGTTCTATGGCTGGTTTAACAAATTTCACCTCGATGGTGGACTAGCCATATTTTAATTGGTGTAACTTATATGAAAATCATTGAGGAAATTCCTATATCAAATTTCAAGATTGGAGAGTCCAAAAAAACATTAAAGAGTTCTGAGTTAATTTATTGGGAATGTTACACCTTCCTAAAACCTTTCAAATAACTTTTCAGACCAATGTTTAGGTCATGATAAGGGGAATGTGTATCCTTTCACCTTGAATATCCTTGTTAATAGATTTTCCATAACTAATGGTGAGGGATATTTTTTTCAATAAAATAGTGGGAGATTAATAAATTAAATAAAATTTATTATTAGATTTTCAATCCATATAATTTAATAATTTTTTTATTTATTATAGAATTGGAACCACTCATGAATTTTATAATATCACTACAGTCCATTATAGAGAAGGATAAAATTTTACTTGAATTTAACTTTTATGAATTCTGTTGGCATTGAAACATTTAAAAATTCCATGAATATTAATTATATGTACTGGAAAATCCTTCTATCGAGGTGCTTGGAAAATAGTCCATTGAGGAATGACTTTCTCTCTATATAAAAAATTTGGATAATGTATATATTTTAATTGTTTTATGATATCTTCCTTGTCCAATGAGATTTTAATGAAACATGAGGATAAGAATTAATATATAATCATATCTCACCTTTATGGTCATTTTCAAGAGATGTAGTGAAAAGAGATATATGAGACCTCTAATGCATTATTAATGTGAAATATTATAGTGTCGATACCCACTGAGCCTTATGCAGTTATGATAATTGGATCCATTGAGTGATTATACATCTTGGGATTTATGATCTCTGATGAGCTTCACATAGATATCATAATTTAATCATAGTTTAAGAGATTCTCTAGTTTCAGATTTAATTATCATATGATAAGTTATAATAAGTATCTCTTAGAACTCTACACATTGATTCCCCAAGTTGATAAATATTTCATTCATGAAAAAACTATGATCTATATGAAAAATGAAAGGAAGAATGATGAAAATAGGCCAAAGAAAAATTATATGTCTATTTATCTTGAGAATTATCCTCCCATTAAAAGGAAGATCCAAATACAGGAAAATGTAAAGGATTCCATATGTTTTACATGTGGTAATCTTGGCCACTATATGATGAACTAAACCTAGTTAAAAAGGTAATATAATGCTTTTACTATGTTTGTTATCAAGTGAAATCTTCATATATCTACCCATTGGGTATTAAATAAATATTGTGGTTCTCACATCAGTATTCAAATATATGAACCAATCATATTTAAAAATATTGTTATTGGGGTTGAAGATTTACGAGATTCAAATGTGGAGAGGCTAGAATCTCTAGTTTTTGGAGACTACCACAATCTGTTTCGAACTGGGGAGGCCTTTGTTTTAAATGGATATTATGTACCAATTATTACCTATAACATACTTTTTTATCCTTATTAAATATTCATAGTTTTATTTTTACATTTTAAAATAAAAGTGGTTTATTTTTTATGGACAAAATATATTAAAGTTCATATATTTAACTAATGCTACTTATGTATTAAATTATGAAGAACAGATTTTGGAAATTTATAACAGTTCATGTTCACATGACTCATTTCATACCAAGTTGCAGCATCACTATATTGGTCATGAAATGAGAAGAATTTGACAACGCTCTAACATGAGATTTACTTATCTTTTTATATAAAGTAGATTGAAAAATTACATGATTTTTTATAAGGAAAAATGGTCGACCCCCCTTTTTATGGACAAGTTGACTGATTTATAGAGATTATAAAATTGGAAAACACTAATGTCTGTGAACCATTAATAGTAAAAGCTATATATGGGTATTATTACTTCATTACTTTTACTGGAGATTCATGTAGATATGAATATGTATATATAATGAGGTATAAGTTCAAATATTCCTTTAAATTCCAATAATTGAAAAATAATGTATAGTATAAACATATTAATAAGATAAATAATATTTTATTTTATCGATGTGGATAATATCTTAACTAAAATTCATCGAATTTCTATGAGTGTGTGTGATTTTATCTCAAATCACTCCTTATACACCACAATTGATTAGTATCATTGAAATGGGGAATTGTACATTTATTAACATAGTATGGTCAATGATGATCAATGAAAGTCTTCTAATATCCTTTCAGTGTATGCATTACACTCTTAATACTACACAATAAACTATGTACCCACAATAGTTGATGATAGAATTCCATTTTAGTTATAGACAAGAAAGAAACACATTTTTTAATATATTTTTTTCATTGTGTTACGAGAAAATTGTCAAGGACAACTATGGAAAAAAATATAACCCAACGGAATGAAGTGTATTTTTATAGGGTACCCTAAAGAAAAAAGGTTATACTATCTATATAAACCCTCATATAAGAAGGTAACAATTTCTAGACAAGACATTATTCATGATAGGGTGAAAATACATAAGACACATAGTGGGAGGAAGATTGAAATCGATGAATATAATTCTCAACATGCCCAAGATATGGCACATGAATAGGTTACATTGGTCCTTATGGAAGATGTTATTCCTAAAACAAAAGTTGTACATATAACCACTAGATAGGTTATAGAAATAGAAATATATGTATTTCTAGTAACTAAAAATAGTAACACATTTTGTGTTTAATTGTAGGATTATCTTTCCAACAAGGAGGAAATAGAGAGCTCAAAAGCTATAAGATAGAAATAAGCCATGAATTTTAAGGTGGATTCAATATATCAGAACAATGTGTGGGTTTTTTTCAATCTTTGAGTTGATGAAAATCTCTTGGATACAAATGTAAATTCAGGATAATACTAGACATTGAAGGTATAATGAGTACCTATAAAGAAAATCTAGTTAGTAAGAGGTTTAAACAGTTTTATGGAATTAACTCGGATGAATCCTTCTCCCTATTTTCCTTGTTTAAACCTATATTAATTCTACATGCCATTATATCCTTCCATGACTATGAGATGCGGTAGATAGATGTCAATGTATCTTTTTTAATGAATGATATTTTTAATTTGTATACAAGATGAAACCTGAATGGTTTATGTCGTAAGAAAATTATAATATGATATTTAAGTTGAAAAGATCCATAATGAATTAACTATTGAATCTAGGTCATAAAACATTCAGTTTGGTGAATCCATCAGATAATTCAGATTCATAATTAAGAAATGTGATCTATGTGTTTACAAGTGGTTTATTGATAGTGAAGTCATATTCTAAGTAGTATATATTGATGGCATATTACTTATTTGTAATTACATACAAGAATTATAGTTAGATAACGGTAGGTTAAACAAGTGATTCTCAATGAATAAACTTAGTGAAAAAGATCATATCCGTAAAATCAAGAACATTCATGATAGATCCTACCAAATTGTATTATGTTAATAATAAAATGATTTCTCTCATAAAAGAGATAAGCTTAAATCAATTGATAAAGTACATAATACATAACTATGAATTTTGAGGGGTTGTTTTATCAAAAAGTTGAATTCATTGCGAGTATAGCATAAATGGATGAAAACATGTAATACCTCTTGAATAAAGCCTTATATTTGTGGAAACATGAACATCATGTAGGAATTAGAAAATGAAAGGATGTTTGTAGTTGGATCTAGTGTGTGTGGGAGTCTATTGGATTTGTAACCATAGATTCAACATCTATTTACATTAAAATTACTTATATTCATGTATTTTAATATTTATAAAATATCTTATAGCATACTGATAGTTTTTCTAGGTGAAAGAGTATGTGATAATGTTATAAATATAATTGATGCATAGAAAGGCCAAACCAATTACCCACTTCGATGAGAACTTTGAAGTGCAATGACAGTCTTATTAAATATATATTCTATAGCCAGATGATTTCATTTTATAAGATCCAAATGATACAGGAAATTAGGGGTGAAGACTCAAAGTACCTTCTGAAGCATTATCTTCGTGTAAACCCTTGGGATTCTTCAGTGTAATGTATTATGAAAACATAACCCGCCAATAAAAAATCCACCTTTATATATGTCATTTTATATACCTACATATATATGTGTGTAATGATCCTTGGATTCAATGATTATAATCAATACATGTTATGAGTATTGTGCATTCATGTATTGATTAATATTGTGTTTACATATGCCCGTGGTGAAGTGGGATACATAGGTTGTATCACAATTGATGTTGTGTTATTGAATAATACAACAAAGGATTTATCCCTTCTTCACTCTAATTAAAAGTGTTATCTCAGGCCCTTTGATGGCAATATAATTTCCTGTTTAATTCTTGGACCATAAACGTGTTGGGAAACATATAATTTATGTATATTCAAATAAAGAGATATCGATCATATAGGTTGAGGAAACTATAATGTGACGTGTTTGATTAGAGATATCCTGATAAAGGGAGTATATTATATAGTGTGTGTTTTTAGGAATTCAAAAGTGAGTTTGAAATTAACTTATTAGTCTATGGAAACCCTAGAATGTATCTAAATTTTGAAATTGTAATTTAAGTGGTGTATCCAAATGTTTTAGTGAAAAGGGCCTAGAGGGTCACACACAATGTGTATCTAAAACCACAGAAATATTCTATATAATCTTTATATCTCAGATAAATGTTATTATCATATGTATTTTTAATAATTATTAATTTTGTTTTGATAAAAAAAATAATCATTCACTAGTTATAAAAGAGAATATATATGTGAGTTGAATATTTAATAAACAAAAATTAACCATACAAATATTTATTTATTTACAAGAATATAAAATATTTATTTATTGTGGTTAATTCACTAAGTGAAAAATTATTTATTTAGTTAATTTCATATTTAAAAAATATTAATTCACTAGTTTTGGAGAATATATTATTTATATATTTATTGGAGAATAATACATTGGAATTTATTTAATTAAATAAATAATCACTATTCATGAACCAATAAAGATTGATGAGGATTAACGAACAATACAAAATTGTTTGGTGATAAATTTCATATTAAATATTATTTCAAAAAATAAAATTATTTATTCAAGAAAAATACTATTTATTTTATCCCTGATTTTATTGCATGTCATGTAAATAATAATTAAATTTTATTTATTTAGACATCTGTTTCATCGAGAATTAAAAATATCAAAAATTCCCTTGCACAATTATTATTTTATTCTAATCCATGATTTATGTAAAACCTGTTAAGAAATTTTTTCAAATCAAGATGTTTATTCCATCATTGTGCACACAATTATCAAAATGGAATCTTAAATATCCATTGAGATATCTCATCTAAAATACTTTCATGAAAACATAACAATTCCCCTCCTCAACTGGAATGAATATTTCACTAAAGGATTCAATTTTAACCAAATATGATCATTGAAAGTGTTAGATTCATATATTATAGAACATAGGGAATCCTACAATGATGATATGAGGTTCCTGAATCATCTTTATATCACCACTACCTGGAATCTACCATGAATATCCATGATGCAATGATGATATAATAATATTGTTCTACCAGTTCATCAACAATGAAATAATTCAATGGATGGTAATTCATTAATTAAATAAATAAATTAAAAATTATATCTGAAAAGTTCCTATCTTTTTGGATTCCAACAATGCATTTCAATATAGTTTTGAAGAAAAAATCTGATTAATCTATTGGAAGTTTTTATTTTACTTACTCTTAACACACATTAGTTGTGCCCCGGATCATTCATCAGGGAGGTTTGGTGAGGGCGAAATGAGTCAAATTAGGACACAATGATACCTTAATCCATATTATTCTTCCCAAATTTATCATATAAGTGTGTATTTTTAGGTCACATGTATATATATAGGGTATGAGGTGAAATTTGTTTCACAAGGCATGGTTAAACAAATCTCATAGAAACATGATTATAATTTATGGCTTCATTATATTCTTATTCTCTACACAACAATGTTTCATGTTATATATAAACATAAACATACATGTATGTCGTAGAAAGGGGATCTCCACTTAATATACGCATAAAACTGAAAGGATAAAACATATGATACAATACATCACCATTTTCCTTTATAATGACATTATTATGTGGTCTTATGTTATATATATATATATATTAATATGTATGTATGTATGTGTTAAACTCATTATTCAAATTTGAGAACCACACATCTTTTTGGGAAAATAAAAGAGAATAAGAGTACTACTATGCGTGAATAGTCTATTAGGAATTCATACATAGGTCATCTAATAATAGAATTGTTTTTTAAGAGACACTGCATATATATTTGTTAAGAATCTAACAGATTTTAATATATATTAATATAAAATATTAAACAATATTACATTTTAGTAGCGTTTGGTTATATAATCTTCCCTTAAGGTTGTATAAGTTTGTTATGTTACCTTCAAAAATTAATATAGACATTATTACATAGTTAGTAGATTCAGAATGAGAGAGTGATGAAATTATTAAAGAGATGTATTTTAGAGTAAATTCTGTAATAAGAGGTTCTAATAGCATATAGTAAGGGATAAAAATGTAATAGAATAAAATTCTATTTTCATTTTCAAAAACCCTCCTGGAATTGTAAAAATAATTTTACAATTAATATTTTAAACTTTTCAATTAAAACCATCTTTTATTAGGGAATAATGTCTCACAAATATTTATAATTCAATGTTGGTTTTAAGGTTTTTTAAAGTATCATTTTATGTAAGGGGGAATGTTTTTTAAAATTTTCAATTTCTAAAAGTGAAATTTTATGTTTTACCAAACCCAAATTAAAATGTATTTTCTTTCTAAATACTTAACGCAATCCTCTCATTTTTATAAAACTCTCTTTTCCTATGATAATTTGGAATGGAAAATTCTTTTCAGGATTTATTTTAAAATATGATATTTAATATATCTCAAATACATCCAAAGTTTATTATTTTTTTTATAATCATTAATTTAAAAAATTTCCACCATTAATATTTTTAGTAAATATGTTTTTCATTTATTTTCATGGATGTAATTTATATTTTATTTATTGTATGTATATACACTAATTTTCTACTCAATGTTGAATGTTTTTTTATAATTAATTTCTAAATAATTATTTTCATGAAATTTTTATTACTACAAACCCTTATCTATAATTATTTAATAATGTATATTTTATGGAAAATATCCTTTGTAATGTTTCTATCAATAAACCACGATTTTATTTTAATGTCTTTCCTTTTTATAAGTACATAATTTTTTAATTAAGAAAATTCATAGCTATAAAATGTTTGGTTGAAATATGTCACCCAAACAATATAAAAATGAAGAGGAAGGAGGAGTGAACTCAAAACTCAACATACATTTTCAACCATGTTAAATTTAAGATTAATATATCCTTCAATGTTATAGGTTACCTCATGGACTTAGTTTTCTAATCATGTGATTATTTTTTATGACAATCAATGAATTCATTTTAAAATGAATTATTTTGAAAACCTTCAAAAGTGAAAATTTTATGACTTTATTTTATAAGTAATAAAGTGTTTTGTTTAAAAAGAATAAGTTTTAAATATTTTATTATGTTTTCTAAAATCAATATCATGAGTTTTTTTATTTCTAAAATCATAATTTTCATTCAAAAGAAAAGGTTTTTTTTATGATTAAAAATGACTCACCAAATTCAAAGCATTATATTTTTATGAAAATATTATCAAGTTGTTTTCTAGTATTATAAATAGAGGTTTTGTTCTAGTTTTTAAAAACCCTCAAATATAATTTATTTTCTTACCCCATTTTTTCCATAAAAAATTATCATTGTTCTTACCAATGGTTATAGATATTATAAAGTTAGTGTTAACATGAGTGAATCCATGATAGTATTTGATGAGTTTCTAAAAGTAAGGGATAGAATTTTCCCATTTATAATTATCTTGTGTTTTATTTTTTTAATATAATATTAGATTTATATAAAACGGTAAACCCAAAAAATAATATTGGGAGTAGAGTGATTCATTATTTTGGTTTGGAAGTTGTTATTTTAATTTTTCATTAAGAGTAATTTCTTCTATCTTCAAATCTCTTTTAGTTTTATAAAATGTAAATAAATAAATGTAAAGTATTTTTTGAACCTAATCCTATAGTTTGGGTCATGGGATGTAAGAATATTTAAGTTAATGTCATGATTTTAATATTTGTTGAAATTCATATTCCACTACTTTGAATGAAATGTTTTACCCACAACTGTCCATATAATGATCCTCAACTTGGAATAACCTTCTTGTGGGAAAAAAGAGAAAAGGTGAGAGATAAATCAATCTATATTTAAATGCCACATATAAAATAGGTTATAATGTAGAATCTAATGAGATTCTGAGGCCCGATCTTCCTGAAATGAATGTGTAATCTTTTTTTAGTTTATTATAATTAGTGCATGTGTGTTTTTTTGGAAACATCCAAATGTGTTCCCAGATTAAAAATATAAGGGCATTGTTACGTCGAGAACAATGAATTTTACTTAGGAAGGACCTAACTGTGAACGGAATGGGTTGAGGGTAAAAGATAATTTTTGGTAATTTTAAAAAAAATATAATAGCCTTAATAAAGTTTATTTTATTAAAAAACAATTCACTACAATGAAATATTGATCTAGTTGTTTCATTTCATAAATGAAATAGCGTAATGACGTGACAACTCATTATAACAGAAACGCTGAAACACATTTCCTCCATTTAATTAATTAAAAGAGATATGATATTAGTAGACGATCCTAGAGTTTTCTCTGAATCCTTGGTGGAAATTACTTGATGAATTATGAGCGGTGATGAATGATGAATTTCCAACAACAATGAACACCCCCTTCTCTTAAAGAGATTTTTCCAACAATGAGGTTTTGCAGATCAGGGATCAATGAATGATGGCAGTGTGGCTCCATGCTTTTCCAACAACTGATAGAATCCCAGGTATGGGTTTATTTCAAAGTGATTCATTCATCTCCATGTTTATTTATTTTAGCGATAAAGGAAGATCAACCCAAAAACTAGTTGACTAACTGATTGATCGCGTTTGTTGAATGGTTTAGAATGTGGGAATTTGAATCATGGTCATCCCTATTTTGAAGTGATCCATGCTTGGAATTGTAATATCCTCCCCCAGATTTAAATTATAATGTGGATAAATCAAGTCCAATATGAAGAAGGACTAGATTCATTAGTTTAGGGAATTCTTGCATTCTTTCCATTCTTTGTGGCTTAATGATCCTGGTCGTTAGCTCGATGATGGTGGCAACAACAATCCAAAATCTATGAGGGACTGCAGCTGTGCATCAACCTATGACAAGAAGATACTAGAGATGGAATATCCAAGAAGGGAAGGTTGCGGCTAGGTAGGCTACAACATTGGCATAATACCATGATCAGGAGGGTTGTGGCTAGGTGGGCCGCTGCAGCAGTGGAGGCCACTAGCTCGAAGGCCGGCGGTAGAGGATATCGAGGTAATAGAAATGGGCATTGAGAAGTGGTCATGGCTAGGGGCCATGGAAGTGTGGAGAAACGGCACTGGAATAGCACTACTGGAGGTCTGAAAATCCACAACTCCACCATGGGTGTGCGTCGGCACAGAGTCTGCAAGACAGAGGGTGGGGGAGGCTACTGACCAGCTGCCGACCGTGTTTACCGAGAGAGGATGTGTCAGAAACCGTGTCTGGGTTAGATGAGCCAGCCCACTACAGCGGGCCAGGCTGGGTAGGTGGACCGGCACTAGGTTGGGCTAGTAGGTCTTGGGTCAGGTCATCCAGGATATGTCCAACTGGGTGGGATTAGACCCATAACCCAACTGACCCATTTTCACTTAATTTCCCCTAACATTCAAATCATAAGTCCGATTGATGAGCTGTTTGCGGCATTGGGACCCTCACAGTGAGGAAGTCCTTTTTATATACATTAAGTGGGATTTAATAAAATTAGAAGTATTAACATTAGATTAAGGTGTAATTTCTTCTAGAACATGTGCAATATGAGTGAGAATCATATGGATTGATTTGATGAGAAGACTATGATTACAGGTCTAAGTGATGGAGAGCATCAAAATGAATCAGTGGGTCTAAGTGAAACCGTACACATTAGTGTCTCAGCGGGTCTCAGTGACTCAACGATTCTAGGTGACTTAACGGGTCTAAGTGACATAATATTACTGGGTTTTCTTTGGTTACCTATGATAGTCCTTCTTTTCATAATTTATATTTATACATGTTTGAGATGAAAATACTTCCAGTACAATTTTCTTTTGTGAGTATTCCTTTGGGGACATTCCTTTTTGGTCGTTACTTTTTGGTTTTAGGGTTTCCCATTGATTATTGTTTTACTCACCCCTACACGGGATTCGGCTGCATGTGTCATTTTTTATGCTAATGACCTATGATTTCAAAGAGACATAAGTGGTCCATGACCTGGTGGTAGCTAGTGAGATCAGAAAAGAGAGGCATACTCTTATAGCTTCAGGAATCAACCCTTTATTTACCCTTCAGGTAGGGTTTTTGGTAGAGGAGTTCCTATTGAATTTTTTAATCGCTTGTTTATAGATTTTCTTTTGATGGTCTTCTATACTAGTCCTTTTATATTATGTTTGGTACTATTAAACTCAGTGGTTGTCTTAGTGGAATGCATGGATTACTAAATTTTTACTTTCCATCTTTTGTGGGATTTTAGTCGTGTACATGCATACATGTTGAATGGAAATTCCTCCCAATTTTGAGATATTCCTCCTCGACATTAGTCAATATCCCCTGGCCAATTGGAGGTGGTATTGTGGTAGAAATGGAATAGTCTCCACTTGGATACGTCGTGACATAGTGGTATCAGAGTGGTTCAGTTTTACATTAGGACTTGGAGTCTATGAGTTTAGTTTGGGGGAAAATGTTAAGTGTTTCGAGTTCATGATTAGGGACATGGACCCCAGTGTTGGTGTGGGTGATGACGTATACCTACACTATTACTCTAGAAACCTAATTTCTAATATGGATCATGAAAATTCTGGATGCAAGGAAATAAAGGGTACATGCATTAATAGGATTTGATTTCTTACTCTTGTCCTTCTTGAGTCAGCTCACGCGGTATACTCTATTGACTGTGGTTCATCATGATCTATTTTAGGATTCCACCACGTAGACATCCATCTAATATCCCATTGTGTTACCATGAGGATAGTATGAATATTAATGAGGCATCGGTACAAGTACCAGTACTGGAGGTAGCCCTATTGGATGGTGCACCACTATTACAATTAACTTTCAAGAAACAGTTTCTAACGGTACTAATGATAGAGGATGCATATATGCCCAGTGCATTACATGAGTTCTAGAGATAGAGACCTTCTAGGTTTAATTTTGAGACTAACCCCCAGGTGGCTGAGTATTCGCTGAAGGTGGTTATGTGAGTCTTCCCTCTAGTGAGGATGCCTCTTGACTAGAAGGAAGTCTTAGCTACGAGGCTTCTTCAGGGAACATATGGGGTGATGGTGGATCTTGGTGATCCAAATGCATGACGAGGCAACCATAAAATGGATATACCATGAGTTCCTCTTCAGGGAGAGTCATTTCCAGAAATTTTATGCTCTGTTCATATACAGAAGCTACTACACCATTAGTAGGGTAGCCGGTCAGTTTCAAAGTACTCAGCAAGATTCACATATCTTTCTTGAAACTCCACAGACATGGTATGAGAACCATTCTTAAGGGATCCGGATTTTGAGAATGGAATATTCCATGTGATCAGGCTGTCCATGGGGTCTCTTAGAAACCCTACTTAGGCTGGGGTGCTGGAGTGAGCTCAAATTGAGGAGATCTTCTTGGGAGAGTAGGTGTCGGATGCACGAGCTACCAGTAGACACAAGGTGGCAGAGCCTTTAGTAGTGGGTAGTTTAAAGTAGACACAGGTACCTATGTGGGTCCATCCTTCTCAGGGACAATCCCAAGACACAAGGTCTCTAGTACAAGGGTCCCAAGGTAGTGGGAGTTAGTATAAGAGAAGGGCGTGTTACTCATGCGGTGGTCAGGGGCACATGGATCATGATTGCCTGATTTTCCACACGAACGATCATCATATGGTCACGAGACTACAAAGAAAGAGGTAGAGGGTCGAGTAAGGGGGCCTGCAGGGTGTCATACATGGAAGGTGATTAGGAAGATTGATAGGTGGTGGGTGGAGGTTTGAGTTACTACCACCACTACCCCTAAGTGTTTCTCCATGGGCTCATAGAATGAGTGGATAGTGGAGGACCCATATTTACATGATAGTGACCTATGATCCCGATGCTCCAGGGATGATTAGAGGTATGATCTATGTCTTTTACAGCTTAGCGTAAGTTCTTATAGACACATTTACCTGTCACACATTCTGTTCCACATACATTGTTCGAATCTTGGAGATTCTAGTGGAGCTTTTGGCTCAATCCTTACACTTAGAGACTCCTATATGAGGGGATTCAACAATAAAACATTGGATTCTATAATTCAAGAATACTATTGGACGTGAGATCTTTAGCTGGTATCCCCTGGTTGTGGCCTTGAGGCCTTATGATGTCATTTTGGATATGTAATGGTTATCCACAATCCATGCTCAGATCAACTATTTTAGGCATAGAGTTCGGTTTGTTCATAGGTATGGGACTAGGTTTTACTTTACTTGAAAAAGGGAATGATTGTAGAATAGTACACACTTTCACAGAGGAGGGTGTAGCTGATCACTCACTAGTTCTCTATCCTTACCCTCGGTGCGGTGGATGATAGGAGTCTTCAATTATCTATAGTGGTGAATGAGTATGAGGAAATATTTCTTGAGGATTTTTTGGGAATAAATCCTCATAGGGAGGTTCAATTTTTTTAATGACTTATACCCCAACATGATATTGATATCCACATCAGCATATCAGATGGCTCCCGTAGAGCTTCATGAGTTGTGGGTATAACTTGGGGACCTAAGGTGGAAGGTCTACATGTGGCCCAGTAATTAACCCTGGATGGCCCTAGTTTTGTTTTCCATGAAGTCATATGGGAGATTGAGATTGTGTGTGGACTAATAGATCCTGAATTAAGATACCATGAAGAACAAATATCAACTTGTAAGAATCGATGAACTCTTTGTCTAGCTAAAGGGAGCGAGGTGGTTCTCAAAGATAGACCTTAGGTCGGGCTATAATCAGCTTCATGTACGAGATGTGGGTGTATTTAATAAAGCCTTTATATATTGGTATGGACATTATTATTTATTAGTGATACCATTCAGCCTAAATAATGCCCTAGCAGTGTTCATGGGACTCAGGAATAGGATCTTATATTCTTAATATGACTGGTTCACCATTGTCTTCATTGAATACATCTTGGTGTAGTTATATTCCAATGAGGAGAATTTGACATAAATGAGGATAGTCCTAGATACACCCCAAGATAAGAAACTATATGTGAATCCCTCGAAGTGTCAGTTATCGATTCAGGATGTTCAATTTTTGGGATACTTCACTTCAGAGGCTAGAATTGTAATGGATCCGGCAAAGATAGTGGAAGTGCTTTCTTAGGAGCCACCTAAGTGCGTGGCTGAGGTGAAATGTTTCTTGGATTTGGCTGGACACTATAGGAGGTTTGTTCCAAAATTTACCAGGTTATAAGCACCCTTACCGACTTTGAGATGGAAGGGAAAACATTTTGTGTGGACGGAGATGGGATATCAGAGTTTTGAGGAGTTGAGGTGGAGATTGATGGGTTCCCTCATCTTAAGACTGATAAAAGATGGTGTTGGGTGTGTATTGTTCTATGATGCATCATTCAGCAGATTAGGTTGTGTCCTGATGTAGGGGAAAGAGGTAACTTCCTAAGGATCATGATAGTTGAAGCAACATGAGAAAATAAATGTGACCCATGACCTTGAGTTAGCAGCAGTGGTTTTTTCATTGAATATATGGAAGCAATTTTTAATGGGTGAGTGGTTTACTATCTACTCTAAACAAAATTTTCTTATATATATCTCCTCCCACACATACCTGAACTTGAGCTAGATTTGGTGGCAAGAGTTTATCTAAGATTTTGATTTTCAGATAGTCTATACTCCTAGGAAGGGAAAACTGGTGGAAGATACCCTCGGTAGGATATCTGAGTTTTAGTTGCTGAGTGAGGCATCATAGTATTTACCCGAGATGCAGATATCCTTCAGGTATGGTGATGGAGAATCTTATCTTCAATGGTCGGTTTTCAACCCTCCATTATTGAATCAGGTGGGGGAGGCACAGCTTGGTGATGTAGTTTGTGAGCCCCGATGTACTCAGTTATCCACAGGGTATGCCCCTGATGGATATTTGATTGCTATGGAGAATGTTTTCCTTTTCAGGGGGAATACTATTTTACCAATGATTTTCCAAGACTAGGTTCTATGGGAGTTACACACCTCCCCTTTGGCGGTACATACAAGGGTGGGAATGTTGTACCATGATCTCTAACGTTAGTTTTGGTGGCCAGGGATGAAGAAGAAATTGGTAGAGTTCATTTCTTGGTGCCTAACTTTTATGTAACTAAATGTAGGGCATTAGGTTCTAGTATGCTTGGATCATCCATTCACGGAAATTGAGTGGAAGATGAACATTATATCAATGGAATTCATGATAGATTTACTTCACACATCTAGGGGGTAAATACCATCTGGGTGATTATAGAACGCCTCTCCAAGTCAGCTCTTTTCCTACCAGTCTAAAAGAAGAGTTTGGTAGAGAGATTGGGAAGACACTATGATAAAGAGACTATTTTACTTCATGGGGTTCCTTCGACGATCATTTCAAAACGTGATACTATCTTCACATATTGACTATGGAAGTGATTGAAGTATGTATTTAGGACTCATATATTCTTGAGCATGACATTTCATCCCCAGAAAGATGGTCAGATGGAGAGGACTATCCATGATTTAGAGGAAATGTTATGTTCTTGTATCTTAGACCTCAGTCATAGTTGGGAGGATCAGCTACCTCTGGTAAAGTTTGTGTACAACAACAACTACCACTCCACCATTTCTATCATTCCATTAAAGGCACTATATGGGTGACCATGAAGATCACCATTATGCTGGAAATCCTGAATAGAGTCTGCACTCATGGGTCTGGAGTTGGTACGGTCTACCACCACGAAGGTGAAGATAATCTAGGAGTGGGTTAGGATTTCCCAAAGCATTCAGAAATCATTTGCTGATACGAGAAAGTGAAATTTGGGGTTTGAGGAGGGAGACCACGTGTTACTTTAGGTCTCCCCTCAGTAGGGATTGGGGAGAGTTGGATAGGGTGGTACGTTGTATATGTGGTTCATTAGTCCTTTTTAGATTCTGAATAGAGTTGGTGAGGTGTTATACCGCTTAGCTCTTCCCCAATAGATGCATCGGGTGGATGATGTATTTCATGTGTCGCATATAAGGTGGCATGTACATGATCAATCAAACATTATTGATTGGGGTGAGATAGACATTTACTATTGGGGGATGTTTGTGGAGTTCTTGGTGTAGATAAAGTTATGATAGGTGTGGGTCCTTCATGGGTGGTCGACTCCTCTCATTCTCATTCAGTGGAAGCATGAGAATCTCAAGGAGATCACTTGGGAGTGGGAGTATTAGATTCATGCCCAATATCTCATTTTGTTTGTTTTGTCCTTGTTTAGGATTTTGAGTATGTAAATACATAACGTGAGGAGAATTTAATGTCCCATATTTTCCATCTATTTTTTTATTTATATGGATTAATTCTAAACCATGTGCGGTTATGTCACGTTATTCTGAGGCATGGGGAGGCCAGAATATATGTTTAATATTTCTTTTAGTTTATAAAAATTTGTGTCTGTGCATGGTTTTTTAATCATATAAATGGGTTCCCGGATTAAAAATCCAAGGGCACTATTGTTTCCAAAAAAATGAATTTTACTTAGGAAGGACCTAACCTGGACCGGCACCGGTCGACGGTAAAAGTCAATTTTTGGTCCTTTTAATGAAAAATAAAATAAACATATGAATTTTTATTTTATTCAAAAATGTTTCACTTCAACGCAACTTTGAGAAAGCTATTTCATTTTATAAATTAAAGAGCGCAATTGAATAGGGACATAGCATAGTAGAAACACTGAAACATGTTTCATCCATTTAATTGATTAATAATGATATGGGATCAGGAGATTATCCTAGAGTTTCATCTTAATCCTTAGAGTAAATTCATTGGTGAACAACGAATGGTAAAAATGATGAATTTCCAAAGAAAACAAATTCCCATTTATCTTTGAAGGATTTTGCCAATGGTGATGGTTTGTGGACCAATGATCAAAGAATAATGGTGGTGCACCTCTGTGTTTTTCCAAAGAATGATCTAATCCTAAGTATGGGTAAATATCTAATTGATTTATTCCTTTTCCCATTTATTTATTTGAGAAACGAATACAGATCAACCCCCAAACAGGTTGACCTGAGGATCAATCGCATATGTTGGATGGTTTAGATTGCGGGAATTTGAATCGAGTTCATCCATGTTATGAGGTGATCCATGCTTAGAATTGTAACATCCTGCCCCCTGATTTCAATTCTTACACAGATGGTTGGGGATGACATATACACAACCCAAATCTATCCATTATGGGCATTCTTTTGTTCCTTCAGTTCATCGTGGCTTAATGATCCATGTTGTTGGATCGACAGTGGCGACAATGAATATCTTTGGTTCAGGAGGGACCGTGGTGGCGCATCAACCCATAAGTGGAGGCCACATGAGATTGTAGCATCAGGCGTGGAAGGATTCTTCCAGGAGGGTCATGACATCGGTGTCGGTAGAAGGTTGTGACCAGGAGGACCACAACCGTGGTGGAAGGTCATGTCCAGGCAGACCGCGGTGGCGAGGGAGGTCGTCGACTTGAAGGCTGACGGTATAGGAGAACATGGAAACAGCTGTGTGCGACATGCGGAGGCCATGACAGTGCGTAGAAAAAATTCTCGTGTGGTGTCGCGTCCGCCTAAAAGACCCACAACTCAGTTGAAGGAGTGCACTAGCATGCTATCCGTGAGACCAGTTGTAGGGGAGGCCGCCAGCCAGCTACTGACCTCAATGACAGGGAGAGGACGTGGCATCTACTTAGTCTGGGAAAGAATATCTAACCCGATTCATTGGGTTAGTATGTGCATTTGGACTAACACCGGATTTATTAGGTTGATCATTTCAGGCTAGTGAAGGGGAATGAACCATTCTCAGTTGGTCCAGGTCAACCAACGGGCCAGGTAAGTGGGTCTCAAGCTGGATCAGTCAGACCGGGTCAGACTAGACCCATAACCAAACCAACCCATTTTCACTTAATTTACAGTAACATTCTAAATGTACATCCAATTGATGAGATATTTTTGGTGTTGGGACCCTTTTGACAGGGTGGTCCTTTTGAGAAAATCTAAGTGAGTTATCATGGGAGTCTAAATAAGACCTTTCGATTGAGGAGAAGTTCTCCCGAAACATGTGCACTACGAGTAAGAATCTTGTGGATGGATGTAACGGGAAGACTATAACTATAGGTCTAAGTGGCTCAGATTTTCTAAGTGACTCAGTGGGTATAAGTGACTCATCGGGCCTAAGTGACTCAGTAGTATTGGGTGTTCAGTGATTACGTCTGATAGTAGTACTTTTCATAATTTATATTTATACCTATGTGACCTGAAAACACTTCATGTTAAAATTATTTTTTGGTCATTCCTTTTTTGATTTGTGGTGTCATATTGAGTATTGATTTACTCACCACTACATGGTATTTTCCCAAACATGTCTTGTCTTAATCTGATGACTGATGATTTGATAGATAAATAGGTGGTACAGGACCAGGTGGTGCCCAGTGAAATCAGAAAAGTAATGTGTAGTCTTACAGCTTGAGGAAGATAACCTTAACCTACCCTTATGGAAAGGGTTTTTGCAGATAGATTCCCAATGACTTGTGTACTTGCTTTTTTATATATTTTCTTTTGTTGGGCTTGTATACTGACCCATTTATGTTTAGATTTGTACTATTACTCTTATTGGTTATCTTAGTGGCATGCATGGTTTACTCAGTGTTTACTTTTCAACATATGTGGGCTTGGTGCTGTGTGAATTTGTATAGGCTTAAAGGAAATGTTTCCCATTTGTGAGATATTCCTTCTCAGCGCTAGTCCCCATCCCCTTGACTATTGGAGATGGGTTTGGGGTAGTCACGAAACGGGCCCTATTAGGACAGGTCATGATAAATTTCACTATTGAGTGTATTTTTGGTAAAAATACCATATCTATTTGTCCTTATAGGGTAGATCTTTTATAACTTAAAGAGTTTAAGGCTAATTTAGAAGATTTAGAGGTGAAGAGATTTATTCTACTGAGCATGTCCCCTTGAGGTGATCTCATATTATGTACCAAGATAGTGGATGAATAATTTATATTTTGTGTTGATTACCAAAGGTTGAACATAGTGGGGGTTAACAACAATTATCTTATGATTCATATCTAAAACTATTTTGATTATCTAAGAGGATCCAAGTGATTCTCTCAAATCAATTTGATGTTATAATATGTAGTCCTTCCAATATCCATCATTCTGGTTTTAGGAGTATGTACAACCTATTTGATTATATTATGGTGTCATTATGATTAACATGTTCAATGTAATTATTCATTTCCTTAATTTGTACGGTATTCTATTAGTATCTAGATTCATTTATGAGTTTTTTCATTGATGATATCATTGTGTACTCCTATATGAGGTAATATCACACTCGTTTTCACGATATTATTTTGAGTACACTAATGGATAATCATATATATTACATGATCTCAAAGTGTTAATTCTAGATCAGTAAGGTGTTTTTATTAGGGAATGTGATATCACAAGAAGGCATATCTATTTACCCTAACAAGTTTGATGGTGTGGATTCATCCTAGTAACCCAAAGAAACATTTAGATGTGTATTTTACATGGATTTATAGGTTACTACTATTGATTATTTCAACAATTTCCCCAATTGGATGCACGAATGACGTCTTTAACAAATAAGGAGGTGAATTTATATGGTCAAATTCCAATGAGAGTTCTTTTCTTTAGAGAAAATGTATCCTTGTTTCTTTGCTTATTCTAACCGTACCTGATCCTAGTAATGTGTATAAATTATATTGTGATGCATAATGAGTCATTCCTATGGATTTTAGGATACATGATGGGGTATTGGTCACTCATGGATCCAGTTTATTGAGGATGCATGATCGAAACTACCCGATGCATGACCTAGAGAAATAAGAGGTGGAATACACACTGAGATGTTCGTTTTGATTCCTTCATGGTGAGTGTTTAATAGTATATAATTGATATAAGATCCTAAGGTATATACTCTATTAGTGGGATCTAAAACATCAAAATAGGATCTGGATTATGTACCTGAAGTCATTAGATTTGGATATGGAATATTCCCCAAGGAATGGGAATGTCATGAATTGCACACTAAATAGGATTAATAAGGCATAGATAGCGCAATTGGATAATAGATAATGGTAAGTGATGGGCCTCTTCACTAAAATGAAGATTAATGTGCATGATTAATAGGGTAGGTTGAAATTAATATCCTTAGAAATCAAATCTTCACTCCTTGATAAGGTTAATGAGAGTTATATGTCTAACATAGATTTTTTAGTGATATAGGATAACAGATATGGTGGGGAGCTACCACCTGATTAGTCCCTTTATACTAACAAGGTACTTTATGCAAGAGATAATGTGTTAGTATCCATTACAATGTGTGAGTAAATGATGTGGGATCAAAAAATATAGATAATGGTTGTTCACATTATGATTACCAATACGCATCATAACATTCATAGTTGATATCAATGGCTCGAGTTGAAGAAGGAAATTTTCAATTATGTTTCACAATGATTCACCTATCATTAGGTGAAATTTGATAATCAATAACCAGTAGTTCTTATTTAGTATTTACCCATTTTTATGTGTAATTGGGATGACGTGAATATTGATTTCATTATTGGGGTTTCAAGGATTTCTCATAGCAGTAATGCAGTTTGGGTTATTTAGGAGAGGTTGAAGAAGGATGCACATTTATTATTGATCTACATAGCCTAAAATAATAATTATATAGGTTGTTTTTTTTGTAGATATTTTGTCTTCAGGGGGTGCTTAGGGCCCTCATTTATGATCAATAAACTTGTTTTGATCCACAATTTCATAACGGGATACAGAAGGTTCATGATACGTATGTTCACTTGAAACCTACTTACCATCCCCAAACCGATTAGTAGTCTAAGAATATCATTAAAGTATAGGAGGACATGTTGTGAGAATTTTTACTTGACTCTGTTGGTTCGTTGGAAAAGCATGTAATGTTTTTTGATTTCTCCAATATAAATAGTTATTAAGTTTAAATTCAAAAGATTGATTTTTATGTTTTTTAGAAAATATAATTCTTATCTCATCTAAACTAATAAGAGATAGAAGAGTATCTAGTTATCAGGAAACATATCATGTTGGAGACTTCAGAGTATATCTATTTGATCCGGAACATTTTAGTTAATTATTAGAGATTGAAGATGTCATATAGTAGTTAATGATTCCACCAATGGGGTTGTTTGAGGTTGTTTAAAGGAATGGTATCATAAAATATCAGTTAATTAATTCCCAGAGTTATAATTATATTGGTGATATATTTCATATATCTCATCTTCTGAGATATCATCCCAAAACTTCTCAAATAATTAGTGTTAACATGGTAATTATTGATTCATATTCTTCATTCATGGAATGAGTGGTTCATATAATTGATTAGAGTGATAAAAAATTTTACAAGAAGAAATCCCTTCATCACAGATATAGTGGTATTAAAAGAAAATACATGAAGAGAATTTAAGATTGAAGTTTGGTATACAGGTTTTTTGGTAGAATATTTATTCAAATGAGGCTCAATGATTCTTATAGGTGAAACTAAAGGATGAGTTTCAATATGAGGGGGGTGTTGTAACACCCCATATATTTCAATGTTCATTATTATCAAAATTTCACAAAAAATTATATATTTTATTAAATTATTGATAATAAGTGAGTTATAAGGGGATCATGGGTCTTTTTTGGAGAATAATATAGTTTTAGAGAGATTATACAATTTAAAAATTACACCAGTTACAAGATGTTTTACTTCCAGGAACACGATGGAGGTGCCAGTGGAAGCACTATCATTTGGTGGGACACTATGTTGATGGTTTACTTGAAGAGGTTAATGACTGTGGAATAAAGTGTGGTACTAGGTACCCAGAGGAGTCTAATCGGGTACGCGGTGCGAACTATTATGATTTTGTTTTTTAAATTTTATTTTATTAATTAATTATGAATTATTAATTAATTTTAAATGTATAATTCTATTAAATTTTCAACACAATAGTTTTAAAACCCTTACCATATCGTTCCTCTATTCTAAAGTCTAGATAACCTCTATATGTCATTAGATTTTATTATCTTCTATCATAAGAAATATCCTATGATAAAGTTATGACTCATTATCTACCCCTTATGGGTTTTCATCAATTTTTTTATCTATGTTGATTGTTAATACTTAGTTTTGGTGTTTAGTAATGTTTTATAATTTTAACTGATTATGTCTAAATCCACTCATTATTTTTTATGATCAACATCATAAAAGAATATCAATATTAAAAGGGACTTAGTTTAGTAATACCCTGATTAGAGGGGTGAAACATGATGTAGAACTCAATTCAATTTGATTACTATTTATATAAAATCCCACCTCCCTAAAATATATTGACCTCATAATTAATAGGGTCACATTAAAATTATTCCCTAGATGATGATAAAAATTTTACCATTCATTTACATAGACCAAAATTAGTTTATTCAATGATTTATTCTCCCACAATCATTAATTCACATCCTAAAAATGTAAATAAAGTAAGAAAAATATATATAAGGATTTTTACTTGGTTCACCCATATTAGTTTAATAAAAGGAGCTCGAAATCGACAATGTTTAGATGCAACAAATTCTAAAAAATGCACTATTTAGTGGTCAGTTTAGTCTAGGTAATAACTGTGACTATGTTCAATCCCATTACAGTGTTTTGGGATAAATCATCTCTTCCCAAGGGTCCCTCCCATCAATCCTCTCATTCACTCAATACTCTAGATAAGAAAACTAATTTTTCACACGTGTTATAGAAAACAAAAACACAACTATTATTATTCAATGGATATAGATTATGTTATTTGATATAAACTTATTTATTCTTCGCATCATTTATATGAATAAAACCATAATCAGAAACATCACATTTCCATGTGATTTCATTTAAATTCTATATTATTATTTGTAAATCCCTTCATGGAGTACCAATTTTAACATTACTTATTTCGATAACAATTATGGAATTATATAATCTTTTATTCATTTTGGAATAACCATATCTCATGTTAGAACATTTAAATGGGTTTTCAGACGTTCCTTATCCATATCTACATAGTATAATTCATTAATACCTACTGAGATATAGATCTCCATAAATCAAGTCTTCATGAAATTAATCTCTCTAATTTAAGATAGATTATATACATTTCTATTCATGAAGATGTTCAATTATATATGAGCATGAGGGAAAAATATATCAATCAAGAATCCTTCAATTCAATGTAATGCTCATCCAAATATATTATTTTTGTTAGAGTTAAAATTTTCCATTGAATTCCCTTAATTCCCATTGAAAATATCATAAATTTATTTTTGATAATATGTTGACTCGACATAGTCATGTCACTAACCTCAATATCATGGAGCATTCCTCATTACAATTTGAACATACAGTCATAAACCAATAGTTTCTTGGGAACCTATACAGAGTAATATATTCAAATTTGGAATATAATTCTCCATCATAGAAATACATGTCTCATATCCATAAAAAATTTCATAGATAAAAATTTTAGGATTTTTATATGACTAACACACCAATGTGTGACTATATTCAACATGGAATTGCTACCTATACATAAAACATTCAAACTTTAATTCCAACATTCAATGAATATTTCTTCTATCACATCATATGAACCTTAAAATTTTTAAAACAATAAAAATAAAAAATTATCCTTATTTAAAGCATGACAATACTTCCCATGTCACGATTCATGTTTATCACATTTTTAGAAAAGAATATAATCTTACATATGATCTTAACCATCACAAAAAAGAATCAAATTTATCAAGGAAATTTTATATATTTTAAACCAAAAAAATCATCCATGGTGCAATGAAGGCTCCCAAAACATGACCAAAAAATCATCTTAAATCCTAAACCCTTGACCTTATATCATAGAATGAGACTCCCAATGATTCCATCCTTTAAAATTTTTATTATATACTATAGTTGGGTTTTTTGGGTGACTAAAAGTGGTGTGGTGTGGCTACTAATCCTTTCATATAAACAATGGGAAAAACCTTATGCATAACTCCAAAGACTCCTACATTATATATTAAATAATATTACATATACATGTAAGTACATAACATTATAATTTTCTTGGAAACCTATTCCTAAGATGGATAAAGTTTCCATAACATGAATTATGTCCTATAGAAGGAACTACTAAAACTTCCCTATATAACATACCTAACTCATTTTGTCTTTATTGATAAAAATGTAAGATTTTTGAAAGTACTTAAAAATTTCAAGATCACATTATGAAGAATATAGAATACATACCTTTATTCCTTGGGTTTTTACAACCCAAACACAAATACTGACCAGTAAATAAAATATATTCTTGAACGATAGAACTAAAAAATGGCTCATACCTCTTGAATAACATTTATAATAACTCCAAAAAAATATAACCTAGATATATTAAATTTGTGGAAAATAAATCCATGAATGTGTTTTAAAGAAGTACAACTCTTCAATTTCATAGTTGCTATCCAAATAATCTTCCCCTTTGTATTTTTTATAATCATTATCATGAATCCAATAAATCTTCATGTCATCAAAAATATTCATAAAAACCCTTTTAAGGACATGTAGATTCAAGGATTTTTTATTCCTTATATCCCTCTTTGACATAAAATCTAATGAATACCTCTTTCTATAATGAACTACTACTTATTTACATGACCAACCTATCTTATTTATGTAAAAAACATTATATTATTCATATTCCACTTGTATGCTTATTTAGGGACACCATTTTATGGGATTCCACATATACTAATATTAAAATCACCATATTTAAATTTTCCCAACAATGAAAAAATGGCCTAGTACCATTGTTTTCATGGAATTCATCTCATTCATCACTTATGACCATAATATAATCATAAATTGATCTTATCTCCCATTTTCTGTATAATCCATGCATTAAATTAATGTTTATATGCTCTATAATTTGTAATATATTAATTGAATCCAATAATTTTAATATTTATCCTTCTCATTTCACCAACCTGATAAAAATTTGATACAACTTTTTAAATATGACATCATAAATTTATTTCAAGCTCAAGAAGAATCTAAACTATGGATTCATAATTAAAGAACTTTAGTGAGTGATCTTACCACATATAAATTATTATTTTAAAAAAACCTATAAGCTTAAAAATTAAGGACTCAATGTAGGAAATAAGTGATTAATGTAACATCATAATTAATTTCAATTTCACTCAGCAACACTTAGAAGATAAATGAAATCATATTTTTATGATTTCACTGAGGAACTATTCTTATGAACACAACCACGCTTAAAAACATTATTGTATAAACTTGAACTACAATGTGTGTGATTACTAGGTTTCATGTTTTTTAACTTAATTTTAATTTATAACCTTCTACCTGAGACCTTCTTTGACGTTATGCACTATAAAATACATCATCTATGATTTCTTTTTCAAGGAGCCATTTTTTCCCTTAGATCGGAAGCCAGTTACACTAGTCTTTGGTTTTGGAATTTATTATATTAAACCTCATATTTTAGTTAACTAATATATATATATAGACATATTCTATAATTTAGTCTTAATGTTATGTTCTTATGACATTTGATCTATCTATTCTTATAACATTATAGATTTCACTAATGGAATTCTTCATATCTAATCATTATATGTAGACCTACTTTCATTTGGGATGTGAGTTTCTCATCCAATATTGTTGATTCATTAAATGAATTAACATATTCACAATCAAAATGATACAAATAAATATTTCAAAAGTTTCTAGAATCATCAATATGAATCACTCTTTTTCCATCAAATGTTATAATATTTATATTTACCTTGGAAATTTACTTCTTTTTTTTGAATCATTGCATTAACTATGGAACCATTTATATATAATGTATGAATGGAAAAGTACTCGAAAAATGAATTGGTTCAATTCAAAAAAAAATAAATACATAAAAATGAATATGTTCCCTAATATGTTTCTTCAGGCCCAAAAGGGCCTTACAGGAGGAATACCATTGGAGGGAGGTAAATTTTTTTATGAAACTCATTCCAACATAATCACTTTTTCTTTGAACTATCACGACTCTAATAGATCTTGACCCCATAATTAGAAGGGTAACCCTTAAGTTTTTCTTTAGATGATGATTCTATTATTTCCCTTATTATATTAAGCACATAATTAGTTTTATAAATTATTACTTCAAACACACTCCTACATTTAGATAATTCATAATATAAACATACCAAGAACATATTACAGAAGTATTTTCTTCTTGGATCACCCACATCGGGATAAACCCATGAGCATGAAACCGAAAATATTTCGATGTACCAAAATCCAATAAATGAATTTTTTTTTAGGTTTAGTATAAAACACTCTTTGGCCTAGGTTTCATTCCCTTAAAATGTTTATAGACTGATCAGTTCTTCCCAATAGTTATTCTATTCAGTTTTCTTTTTTTTCTCACTAATCTAGATTAGAAAAATAATTTTTCAAATAGGAAAATTAAAACAATATGACTACTATTTTTATTAAATATGATGTAAATTTTGTTATTTTATCAACCATTTATTCTTATTAGTAGAATTTATATCAATTTCAACTTTATAGATATCATCAATTATCCATTATATTTCATTAAAGCACTATATTCTTCATCAAAAAGTTCTTAAGGGAGTGAAAATTATATTTTCACTCCTTTACATCATAAATATTGAATCCACACATCAATTATTATGTTTAGAATACCTATATAATAGGTTTATATATGTCAGTGTGTTTCTATGTTCCCTTTACACCTCTTAACATCATTAGTCTTCAATACTTATGATGATAGATATATCCACAAATCCATTCTTTTACAAATCCTTCTCTCGTATTTAGTTAAGATTATCCATGATTCCCTTCATTAATATATTCATGTTTTCAAGATTATAATAGAGAAAAATCATATTTTTATATTTACTTAAATCTATGTTAAAACCATAAAAATATTTTCTTTAATTATGAGTTAAACATTTCTATTGAGTTCCATTAATTACCAAAAAAAAATTAAGAAATGTAAATAATTATATATACTAACTCAACACATTCATGGTGAAACTATGACCATCATAGAATGACCCCAAGTTCCCCTTACAGAAACAACCTCAAACTTATACTTCCATATGACCCATCATAGTGCAACAGATTTCACCATGGTATGTAATTATTTATCTTTTAAAACCCATAGAATTTTATAAAAAATAGCTTACGGATAAAAGTTTATGATTTTTTTTGAATAACACACCAAGACACAACCAACATCACTGAAGCATGGACACATGTACTATAAAAGCATTACACTTCCATACCAATTTTCTATGGTGTGGCACTCCACTATAGAATGGACGCCTTAAAAATAGGTGAAAAAACAAAATCTATTGCATCCCAATATATAAAATGGCCATACATACCAAAACATGATTCTTGATTTTTTTTCTTTTACAGGAAAATGAAATAATCCGTAATACTCTCTTAAACCGAATAATAAATAATCAAACATGTCGAGGGAATTTTCTATTTTTGTTAATTGAAAAAAAATTAATGGAACAATAAAATATCCCACTGAACTCTGAATCAATTATATCAAATCCTAAAACTCATGGCCTCCCATCATGGCTTAAATTTCCTTGTAACATCTTTCTTTTTAACTAGATCCTCTACCATATCTAAATTGTCATGAGTGAAAAGGTGTCATGGGGAAACTACTAATATTATATTATAGACAAAGTAAAATCTTTACACAAAAATAAAAATAATCCAACATAATATATTGAATAATATTACACATATAATGTAGTACATGTCTTTTTTAATTTCCTTAAAAACCACTTCATGGTGTGGCCTAAGGTGATACATTGTGTCTTATTTCTTGAATATGGAACTACTATAACATGTCCAAAATACATTATGAATTCTTTAGAATTTATTAATGAATGTGTATCATCATTTGAAAATCCTTCACAAATTTTAGATAACATAAAAAGTAAAAATAGGTTTCATTAACTCCTTCATTTCAGGTAATTAACATTAAAAAAATTACCAACTAGTGTTGGTAATAGATTCTGGAGCTTTAGAACATCTTGAACATTATCAATTCTTTCCAAAATAACATCTATATTAAATATTTCACTAATAAATCCAAACATAATCCATTACATTTTTCCATAAAATCAAACATTTTAACTTTATCATTAAGATGCCAACAATGACCCATCTATATGGTCCCCTAATTTCTTGATGGTATTTACTTGTGTTGCATGGGTTTTATGAAATGAGGGATTAACTTTGACACACAATTCCCTAAAATTAATTTAAACTTGTACCTTGAATTCCTTTGAAATAAGTGAGACTTATAAGGGTTTTGAGTACTAAACTATTTGTTAGGTTTTATTTATCCATTGTCAAATATAGTTATAGATCCTATGAAATAAAGTATAATAGTGTGAGAGGAGTTGTTAATGTTGAAAATATGACCTTTTGAGATTGATGGTTAACCTATATCATTAATTTTAAATTGGAAGAATGAGTGTGACAAATGATAAAATTCAGTGTTCATGACTTGAGCCCATGGTCTGACAAAAAGTTCATGGTTCCCCATAAATGTATGACTGATGAGGTGATGATAACTATTGATGTTTTCATGGTGATACATTGATAACAAAAAAAATTAAATAATGGTTCCTTATTATTATTCACTTATGTGTTGTGTTGGAGATAAAACACTCACCCCTATTGATTAAATGGAAATGTGTGACCATAACTTGATAGTTTATAAATATTATTTAGTTGAATATCATTTAAACAATTGATTGATTTAGTGGGGTATTATCCTCTTGAGATATGAATTGGTAGTATATTATCCAACAATTTATTTGATTAAATGGTTCATTTACTATATTATATATGATTCAATGGTTTATCATCCACCCATGTGATTCATTTAGTTGTTCATATTTGTAATTAATCGTCTCATGTTTACCAAACATTGAACTTATCCCAACATACCACAAGCCCTGAATTGAATTCCTATTCACATAGAGCAGAAAATGTGTCGCTTGGTATCAAAAAAACACAACAAGAAATAATTTCAACCACAAGGAATATTTTAAACAAGTTGTAGAAACTACAGACAACACATAATGGCACATCCATACATTATAAGAACATCTATTTATATAAATAGTATCAATGAAATCAAATAATCCTATGTTATCTTAGACTAAATAAATATCCCAAATGATACATAATCAATAAGTGTGATTATAGAAATAAGGTATATAAGCTTAAAAACTATATATCATAATTATAAACAATCATAATGACCATAATATATATTGTGAATGAGGATTTCAAGAAGTACACCTAGATGAGTTTGATGATACACAAACATCACAAAATAAAACAAAAACCCAAATATCATTAACATTGTATCCATGTAACCCCACTATCACTCACCAAATCCTTATATGTCCATCAAAGGAACCAAATTAACTACATCAAATGAGATAAATACCTAGGCACCTGAGATATTGAACATCGATGTTGCACACACATAAACACAATAATTTATATATAGTGTGTGAGATAAACATTCCCATTAAGATTCCACCACAAATTATATGTAGTTCCTTTAATATTAAATTCCATAATTTCAAGTGTGAACATAATTTAAAAAAATCTTTTCACATGAGAATATATAAATAATAAATAATCATACATTATCCCTTTTTTACAAATATAATATAAAACCTTTGGAAAACAAGTAAGGCTCATATTCCCTAAAACCTTGTTTTTAAAACCAGATAACAATTCAATTCATTAAATTGCAAAACATTCGAATCTATAAAAGAGTAATTTTAAATTTATAGTAAAAATCAAAATCTTTTTGTTACCCATTATGGAAACTTTTCCAAATACAATTTATAAAAAAATGACATTATATTAAAAGAAACACACTGACTAAAACCAATTTTCCAAAAAGTATGAAAATAAGCCAAATCCATAACCAAAGAAAAATATAAATAATATCTGAAACTGACAAAGAATTTAAACTATTTTATTGTTATACTACAATTATTTTTTTCAGTCTTTATTGATCTGAAACAACATGTAAAGCTTACACTACACACAATACTGAGGTCACCTGGGTTACACGCAAGACAAAGTTTTACCACCTTTTAATGGAACACAAATTTTGAAACTAAATATTGAAAATTTTATAAATTCTATTATTAAAAATAAAATTTATTTTTTAATTAGTAATTTTAAAATTATCTTATAGTGAAATTTTTGAATTGTTTTGAGAAGTTTTATTTTTGATGAACAGTGAAAAATACTGCATTTTGTTTAAAACAACCTTTTCATTTAGAAAATTACTAATGATAATTTATATGTTATGTTGTTTTTAAAGTAAAAAATAGATCAATTATAAATATATTAATCCAATTAAGGTCGTTGAAATAATTTTTATAATGAATTCATATATAAAAACATAATTAACTTTTGAAGATGTTCACATTAAAAACCTCATGTCTCACCACATGTGTGAGATTAGATTTAAATTTAATTTTTCCACTTAATTTAATTAAATTTGGAGAAAAGGATATACATATTTGGAATAATAATAATATTTACAGTCTAATAGTGTCCATTCAGTTTTTTACAAAAACTACTTGTTAAAGTAACTAAAATTAATTACAATGATTAAGGTAAAAAATTATTTTACTTATTGGTTTTATTTAATCATAAGAAAACTAATGAACTTAAAATATGTAAAAAAATCTATTTTATACCCATATTAAAACCATATTCCATGTTGATTTTAATTTTATGAGTTATTTAGATACTAATTCATGAAAATGAAATGTATAATAAGTTAATTAAGTAAAAAAGACAAAAATAACCTTCGTTACCTTTATCATTTATAAAGCCTTGAGATATGGAAAAAATATAACATTTTGTGTTATAAATATCCTTATCAAATATTAATGAGTTAATGATTTCCAAATAAATTATCATTAATTTTTATATATTAATTAGTTAGTTATAATTCTTTATAAATTCCAATGACGTGATTTTTTAGTTAATAATAAAATAAAATAAATGATACAAAATATATTAAAAGTGAAGAAAACTGAATAAATTAGTATGTTACCATGTTTTTGTAGATTAATAGGTCATTTTAAATACCTTTGAAATTAATATATTTTAATTCGACAATTTTTTTTTAATTTTTAAATTTAAATTAATTAAACAATGTCAAAATTGACATTAATGTTATTTTATAATAAAATATATTTTATTTAATGATTTATAATTTACTAAAAATACTATCTTCATAAAATTTATTCTTAAATTTTAATAAATTTAAAATATGGTCTATTAATGGACCAATAGTTCTTTAATAATGTACTTATTGATCCCTAAAAAATAAAAACATTGTTAACATGGTTTGGGTTAAATTAGTATTTTTTTCACATTACATGTTATTTTGTTAAAATTATTTACCAATACACTTTATATTTTTTTTATAAATTAGATATAATATTTAGAATTAATTGGGATTATATTTCATAATATATCTCACTTTAATTTAGTCATTATTGTTGAATTACATTTGTTATAACACTAGTTACCCTAATAAAAACCAAAATGGTGAAATTGTGGAAACATAGAACTTAAGGAAAAAATTTATAAAATGTACTTATTTTTGGGTATTGTATGTTTGGATAAACCATATTTTACTTTAATAAATTATATGAAAATATTTTTGGAGCATTAGGTAAGGGATACCTCCCAAGAGTGTTTAACATTTTATATTTATAAGAATTCCCCGCCCCCTCCACTATAAAAGGCATTCACTCCCCGCTTTCTTCAGATCACTGAAGACCTTTGGATCATCAAAACATTCCCAAATAAGATCCCAAAATCTATACACAGAACATAGATAAATAAATTTGGTCAGAAATAAATCAAGGGAATTCATTTGGTGAAAACCAAAAGGAGTTACCTGAAAAGGTGGTGACATTCATCAATGATCACTTTAGTTTCATTTATTTTTACACACTTTAAATTATTATTATATAATTATAACATAATAAAATAAGTATCCCCAATAAAATGTTATAGTTTTATCTTAATGATATGGCTTATATAAAAAACTCTTTTATCAAATGGGATACACAATCAGCATTCGTGTGTATTGAAGACTACGACCTCGTGAACCGATGTCATTCCTTCAACAAATAGAACATTACTTGGATGGTAATAATGATGGAATTATAGTTTATATATGATATATATTTTATTTATAATTTATTTATTCTCCTATAATTTTTTATATAACACATACCTTCAGACTTTCCATTTTTTGGGAATACGATAACATCATTTTTGGATATGTAGACTACCGCCTCTTCAAAACGATGTGATACATTCACATATTAAATGGAATTAATTAAAGATGTGTTTAAATAAAAAGATGTCAAATAAATGAATTATATATTATATTAATGAAGTAATTAAATTTTTAGAAATATAATATAACATTTTCTTTATTACACTTTTCACACAATAAATAACGTGATTATGTCGTTTGTGGACAAGGGGGCAACTGCCTCCTAGACGTGATGTGACTTATTTATCATCACTAAAATTTTATATATAAGTTTATATGATTACATAAAATGTTATTTATGATATAATTATCATTATATAAAGCTAAAATTGTTCTTTTATTCGTTCCAAAATTATCATGGAAAACGGGGAATGTTACTCAAGCAGGCATACGACCCACCGTCTCCATGATTGTAAGGCTGGTTCATTTTTCATAAAACTATTTTATTTTTTTTTTAATTTTAATTTATTTATAAATATAATAGTTATTTAATTATTATTATTCTATATATGTCTATAGAATCACCACTTTAACTATAGTGGACATACCAGATTCATTTTTGTTACATGAACCAAATTTGGTTAAAACACCAAACATAAAATTAATTGTTTAAGTAGATGTATACAACATTGTAATAATTGAAATAAAAGTATTAATAAAAATTATAGAGGTTCTAAAACAATTAAATCATAAACATAATTTTATTACTTATCATTATAAAGACACATATGACAAGTCAAAATCAATGTAAGGGATTTTCAACCCACTTTTTTACATCAGTGAGATAAATGTAAAATTCACAACTTACTTCTTTTGTGTGGTGTATCTAATACCGATTTTGATTTATTATATCATTAATACTTTTATATTCAGGATATTTTATGTTTTAAATTGAATTATCTCATTCCATGGATTTTAACTTGAAAATTACCAACTAGTAAAAGTTATCATGCAATCTAACTTTCATTAGTGATTGTTAACTTTACCTTAAAAAATCACATTTTTATAATAATTTTTTTTGAATTTTTCTTTTTATATCCATATTATTTTTTGATGGATATGTTTATTTCCTAAACTATATACCATTTTAACATACATAATTAATTTTAAACTTATTTATTTACTGGGGAAATATTGATAAATATGTATCCATTAATTAATTTAGATATTTGATAAGGAACATTTTTCATTAATATAAATTTGTTATTTGATATATGTGGAATGATTTAGACATGCAAGATATTGGTTGGATTATAGTTAATGTAATACCCTTGATGCATCTCTTGTCTCATGGGACAAATTCAATTGGATAACCCCTTCGTTTCTATAACCAGTATGTTTTGAACTATATTGTGAAAGGATATAACAGTAGCGTTAAGGTTGGAAAACCCAAATTGGTTTGTAACTTGTATGTTTTAAACCATATTGTGAAAGGTATTGATAGAAATAGTTATGTTTACTTGGGAAACATGACATCCAATAATTAATAATTACCTTTATTTTAGTTATTATTATCCATTCACTAATATAAATTTACCCTATAACCATGGTTTTAAACCCTTATTATATCCCAAAAAACAATCGGTATAGACTATACACATGATTTCAAGGAATAGGGGGAAACTGATGTATCATTATAGCTTTGAGATGTACACATGGTTTTCAAACAAATCGCTCTCTATGTGTGGGTATAGAAATGACCTATTCTCATAGTTCTGAAAATGTGGGTATAGGATTAAAAAAATACCGCACATGGGTTTCAAACCCTCACCACCTCTACACAACCAAAGTCCTTTAACAATACACCATTTATAATTATATATATATATATATATATTCTTATATATATATTTATAAACCACGGGTATATGTAAAAAACATTGAAAATAGGTTTTCCCACCTGATTTGTTCCGGCACAAACATAGGGGAACATATACCCACGATACAATGTAAACCATTGGAATATGTTTTCCCATAGCATTCCCATGATTTTTTTGTCTTAATTCCCATACGTGGGAACCCTATTTCCATGGTTTAGAAAAAACCATGTGAATAGGTTAGAAAATATCACATATACTCATAGATCATGAAAAACATCGGTATGGGACTTTTTTCAAGTAGTGATAATATTTTCACTACAAAAAATATATGGATGAATTTCTTCTCATTTTATTAATTAAATATAATGTGTGTCTAGTTATATTCCTTTATATATTTACTATGACTTATCCATTTTTTTAAATAGAAAATGCATTCAATTATTTACATTTAAATATTGATTATTCTTATTCATTAATTATTACTTTTTTTGTACGCTTATTCTTACTAAGAATTTATGATCACCCATATTTTATTTTATTTCCCTTGGAGATGAAGACGAATTATTGGAACGAGTTTCAAATATGCTCAGATTTAACTTTTTCTATTAAATATTCTATATCCCCAATGTAAAATGGATTTCAGTTTTGAAATTTGATTTTCCAAAATTGATAATATTTTCGGCCCTTCGGGATTTGATTCCTCGTAATCATTCTAATGTAATAATTAAAGGCATCATCTCTAGGATTCTGGGGTTGGGGAATTATAGTTCACTCAAAAAAGTTTTATTAGAAAACATGGAAGTTTATTTTGGAAAACCTATATTAGGTAACATATCCCTATGATATAACATGATGATATATATATATATAAAAGAACATCCTAAAGAACGATGTTTATGATAATGAGGATATATACATAGAAAATGTTCAATTTATGTTATGTATTTAACTAGTTTGGAGATTATACATTATGTTCCATAATGATGTTACCTAATTTAGTGTATATAGACATTACAAAATGGCACCTAGAAGAAGTAATGTGAACCTCACAAATGAACATTATTCCAAAGAGTTGGAATGATCATTTACTTTGTAGTGTTAATCTAATATTTTTAAGGGAACCATTATCCAAAGAATTATAACAATATGAGGACATAATATCAAGTAAAAGTAAAGAAAATAAATAATTCTCTATGTATTATGGATTCATAGGTAATCATAAGAATAATAAGTCTACTATGAAAAATATAGATAAAGTGAAAAGGGGGGAAAATTATTTTACCAAGCGCAATAATTGTAAAAATAATCACCCTGGTACATCTTTAAAATGAATGAAAGTTTTCTACAAGTGTGTTGAGAAAGGAAATAATGATTGTGACTATAAGGATTTGAAAAAGGTTTCCAATGTACAGTGTTTCATTTTTAAGGATCTAGGACTCAATGTAAATCCATGGCTTAAGAGTCAAAGGAATATACCTCAAAAGAGACTAATGGATCATGGTCAAGGATTTTATACTACCATGAATGAAGTGGAATGATTAATATGGTTGTATTTAGATTAATGAATTATTTCATTTAAGTAATGTAATATTCATGAGAATTATAAAATAAATAATGATTATACAATGGTACTTTTCATTATGTAATTTAATGAATATGTTCAATGGTACCCCAAAAATTGATTTAGTATCAAGTTAACATTTCTAGAAAACACATGGTTGAAGGAAACATAACCCTTATCATGTTCCTGATGTTGATATAATAATTTTTAAATAAATACATGATTGATATGGATAATGTATATTAGATATTAAATACTAGCTTGGAACATGTTAATTATTTATTGACATCATGGTTTATGCTATCGTTGATAGTGTTTACAACAATTTTTAATTTAAGAAATATATCCAATAACATGTGTTTTATATGAGGAATAATGAAGAATGAATTTTTTGAATATGGTTTTATGGTAATTCAAGTTATCACCATGTTATAATAGAATACATGATGAATATGTTCACATGTTCGATATGTGATTGTCAAAGAGCTACTTCATGTTAATTAAGGGTAATGATTAGTTTATTGTTCATATTTAGTCACCTTACATTTAAAGGTTTAGATCATAATATTTTGGAAAAGTTTACCATTTATGAAATGGGTTTAGTGGATATTTTAATGTGGTTTAATATATTAATGTATTACTTTAGCATATGGAGAATGATATGTTAAGCAATGAAGTATAAATAGTTCAATCCACAACCAAGGATAAGATTGTGTTTATAAAATAGAAACATATATTTAATTATATTCATAAAGAGTGAAATAATTCCCCAAAAATAAGAAATATAATCTTGAAACAAAACTTTTTTTCATGTTATTATCATTTTTGATGATATAAATACATTTTTCATAACAATGGTTTAATACATTGTGGTCATCAAATTTCAACTAAATATGTTCTATATCACTCTCCATCAGAACATGACAGTTAGATTTATCTTCTCAGTCCATGTTTTCAATAATTTTATACAATTTTAAATCCTATTTTTTTGGAGTCCAGTACATTTTAATTTTCCTCTTATTAATAAGATGTGTTATTAACATAATTTATGATATAGGGTTTTCAACAATAGCATTTTCAAATATCCAAACCTTGATTATCGAGATCAAGTTTAAATTGTGAGGATGCAATCTAATTATGGTGGAGAGAGTATAACACCCCAAGATAATATAATATTTTTAATTATAGAATTATATTGCTTTTTTTATTTCATTATATGTATCATAATTTTAAGCTTACACTACAGACAAAACTGAGTTATCTTGTGTTACACACAAGACCGAGTTTTATCGCCTTTTAATAGAGCACTTATTTTTAAACTAAATTTTGAAACTTTTATATTTTTTTAAAATTAAACAAGATTTTTTAATGTGGAATGTCAAAATTATATTAGGGGTAATTTTTGGTATTTATATGAGAAGTATCATTTTTTATGAATAGTAAAAATACTGCATTTTAGTTAAAAATTGTCTTTTTGTTTAAATAATAATTAATGATAAATTATATATTAAGTTGTTTTTAAAGACAAAATATATCAATTATATATATATTAAAACAATTTAGGTCCCTGGAATAATTTTTATATTGAATTTATATATAAAAACATACTGAAAATTTGAACATTTTCACACTATAAATCCGCTCTCTTGCCACGTGTATGAGATCAGATTTAAATTTAATTTTGTCACTTATGTAAATAGAATATGGAAACATTTATATACACTATATGAATCAATATAATATTTATATTATAATAATATAAACATAGTTTTTTGACATAAAATATTAGTTAAAGTAAATAAAATTAATTACAATGATTTAGTTAAAAAAATTAGTTTACTTAGTAGTTAAACATTAATCTTAAGGAGAAAATGACGTAAAAACTTTTCTAAAATCCTTTTTATTACCATATTTATACCATATAACCTAATACCTCTAATTGTATGAGTTATTGGGATAATATTCCATGAATGTCACCTATATAATAAGTTAATTAAGGAAAAAAGACAAAAATGAACCTCCCTTACCATTAACATTTATAATGCACTAAGATATGAAAAAAAAAACAAAATAATTAACATTGTAAATATAATTTTGAATTATTAATGACTTATTTGTATCAAAATAATATATCATTAATTTTTTGAGATGAATTAGTTAAATAAAATGCTTAAGAAACACCAACATAATGATTATTTAGTTAATAATAATATAACACAAATGAAAAAAAATATTAAAATTTAATAAAATTGAATTAATTATTGTGTTCCATTATTGTTTTAGATGCATATGTCAAGTTACATATCTTTGAAATTAATTTATTTTAATTCTATCATTGTTTTTATTTTTATTTTTAAATTTAAATTAAGAAAATAATGTCATAATTAACATTGATGTTATTTTATAATAAATGATATTTTATTTAACGATTTAAGATTTAGTAAATATAATATCTTATGAAATTTATTTTTAAATGTTAATACATATAAAATATATTATATTAATGGACCATGTAATCTTTTATAATAAACATATTGACCCCTAAATAATAAAAACATTGTTACCACGGTTCGAGTAAAAACAATTTTTGTGTGTGTTACATGTTCTTCTGTTAAACATAAGTTCCAACACACATTATATATTTTTATTAAATTTTATATAATATTTATAATTTTTTGGTTCTATTTTTATAATAGATTTCAATTTAAATTATTCTTTCTTGTTAAATTACTTAGGTTAGAAAAAAAAATTTCTTTTGTAAAAACCGAAATGGTGAAAGTGGGGAAACATAGAAGTTAAGGAACAAAATTAAAAAAATCCACTTATTTTTTTAGGTTTTTCTCAAATATAATTTCACTTTACATCATTATTGGTAAATTTTTGATTCATATGAGGTAAGGGAGACATCCCAATCATGTTAGCATTTTATATTTATATGAATTCACACCCCTCCTTGATAAAAAGGAATTCAATACCACCATTTCATCCCTCATACGAAGACATTTTTATCATAATAAAACTAAAAAAAATAAGCTACTGAAATTAATTCCATAAACCTATAAGCCTATATTTTTTAATAAATAAATCCAAGGATGTCATTTTATGAAAAAAAAGGACTTACCTGAAAAGGATGTAACATTCTTAAACGATCATTTTAGCTTTATTTCTTTCTCCATTCGTTAACTTATTCTTATATCTTGATAAAATAAAAAAATACGTATCCTATATATACATATATTTTATTATATTAATGTTACTAGATACATCTACACACAGTTCCATCAAATGGGATACAAAATCATTGTTCATGTGTACGAAAAACTATCGCCTCGTGAGGCGATGTCGTTCGTTTTTTCACGTACATATTTCATGGTTGGGAATAAGGATGTAATTATAGTTTATATATGATTTATTTTATATTTATAGTTTATTTATTGATATTTAATTTCTTATATAACAAATAATTTCATGATTTTCATATTTTGGGAATACGATAAATTCGTTTTGGGATGTGTAGACTACCACCTCCTCAATGTGATGTGATACATTCACAAATTATGTGGAATGTATTAAGGATTAATTTAGTTAAAAATATGTAAAATAAATAATATGTATTATATTAATTAAATAATTAAATTTATGGTAATATAATATATCATTTTCTTTATTACCCTTTTCATAATAAAATTAGTGATAACGTCCTTCATAGATGTGTGGACTACCGCCTTCTCGACACGATTGATTCCTTTTACATAGAATAAATTATATCTGTAAGTATATATGATTAAAAAAATTTATTTATGATATAAGTATCATTATATAAAGTTAAAATGTTGCTTACCTTCTTTTTATAATGATCATTGAAAAATGTGAACGTTACTCAGCCTACACACTTCGTGATAGTAAAATTGGTTCTTTTTTCAAAACCATATTTCATGATTGGTTATAAAATAATAATTAATTTTATAGTATAATAATTATTTCATGATAATTATTTTTATATCTTTATATAATGACCCCTTTGACAGTAGTTGACTTAGAAAAGTTTTTTTTTTGAAACATGAACCGAATTTGGTCAAAACACCAGACAAAAACATAATTGTTTATGTAGTTGTATAAAAAATTATTATAAGTGAAATAAAATTAATAATAAACAATAAACAGGTTCTAAAAAAAGTAAATAATTAACATAATTATATTTTTTCATAAGATAATGACACATGTGACATGTTAGACTCATGGTAATCAATTTTCGTCGCTATTTTTAAGTATATGAGATAAATTTTATATTCACCACTTACTTAATTTGTGAGGTGTATATTCAACACATTTTGATATCTTAAAACATAAATAATTTTATCTTAATTTTATTTATAGTTTTACTATTAATTATATCATCAAAGGGGTGTTAACATTTAAATTTCCAATTGGTAAAAGTTATCCTGCAATCTCAATTTCTTTTGTGATTGTTAGCTTTCTCTTAAGATAATCACTTTATGATAATAATTTTTTAGTGAAAATTAAATTTCGTTGTTATATCCATATTATTTTATGATGTATATAATTTTTTTATAAATTTTATACCATTTTTATACATGGTAATTACTTTTAATGTTGTTAATTTACTCGGGAAATATTCATAAATCTATATCCTTTACTCAATACGGATATTTGATAAGTAACATTGTTCATGAATTTAAATAAATTATTCGATATATGTGGAATGATTTATACATGTAATAAAAGTGTGGGAACTAGATTATGGAATCCCTTCAATGCATCGATAGTCTCATGGCATTAATTCAGTTAGACAAACCCTTCACGTTTGAAACGAATAAGTTATAAACTATTTTGTAAAAGGTCTTGACAATAGTGTTATGGTTGGAAAAACCAAATTGGGTTGTAACCAGTATGTTTTAAAACATATTCTGAAATGTATTGATGAAAAAGGTTCCATGTACCTTGTAATGATTTCATCCAATATTGATGAATTTCCTTCATTTTAGTTATTATTATCCTAAGTATTTTAACTATGAATAAAATCTACAGATTCATTTTTATCTCAGATTATTTATTAAATGGAATGTTTTTCTAGTTATTTAAATTTACATATTGATTATGTCTTATCTAGTTGATCAATAATAATGTTTTCTCAATTATTTTCCTTTCTATATTGATTAATATTTTTTATTCATGATACTTTTAATTTACACTTAACCTTACGGGGCATTAGATCTCAACCTTATTTTATTTCCATTCCCCAGGATATGAAGATGAATCCTTTGAATGAGTTTCAAAGATGACAGGATTTTAATTTTTTTCTTCCATATTTTCTATCCCCATTGTTAAATTTTTTTAAAGAATGTAACTAGGTTTTCAAAAACTACTAAAAATTTCAATGCTTTAGGAAATTGATTCCTTATAATAATACCAATTTAAAAATGTCAGAAAATCTGCTCTGGGATTCTAGGGTCGGGGAGTTTAAATATCAGGAATAATGATATCAATAAAATGCTATGAATATAACCAATAAATGGTTCCACAAAAATAAACAAGGTCTAGGGGATACAAACATGGAATCCAATATGATCCCCAAGGAAATCCTCAATAGGAAGTAAGAATCATGGGATACTCTATAGGTTCTGGAGTGGGATTTCCTAGAAATACTCAAGGGAACCATCAGTTAGTAGTCTCTCATAGTCCTACTATTTTTTATAGATTAGCACCCATAGTACTATCAAGCTATAAAATTTACCTATCATAGTATAATAGAGTTGAAAATATTAGTATGGGATAAAATAAATCCCTCACTTAGCTACTCTGGTTCCCATGACATTAGTCAAATGGGGGAGAGAAACAAGGAAGTCTGATACACAGCATAAATCAATATTATAGTGTTTGAAATTTTCACAACCCCTCCCTACAAAGGTCACCCATCGTAGGATGGTAATATGATAAGATAGATAATGACCATATGTCTCGTCTCTAGTAGTCCCCGGGATGGAAACTAGAACTGAGGGTATAGTAAACACATAAATTAGAGGCATTAATTTCTAAGAGAGCACATGTGAAAAGAAAGATAAGAAAAATACCAACCAACTTCTACTCAGACTACAATATAAAAAAAATCCCAAGTACACAAATGTAATGTCATGAAAAAACTACTACAATAGAAAGGGAAAATTGCAAGTACCAAAAGAATGTAAAACGAAAGTGACCACGAAGCCCAAATACCTCCTAAAACCCTAAGATAGTAGTAACCATCCTGATCCCCAATCCAATCTATGTAAACTAAAAAATAGTTTATATATGAATAGGGTGAGAATAATTATATACTCAGTAGGATCCTCCTCAGAGCCTCTCATTAAAAAGTAATGATAGAATGATAAATCATAGTGAACAACAACTGAAACATACTCGTAACCTAAACAACTATACTATGTTCCCAGCCTCACCAAGGATACATTCATGAAGTATCACATAAAAGATTATTTAATATAAATATAAATATCAAGGGTACCCTACAACCACTTCCTCACAAGGTTTTTTCTTTTCCCCAAGGCCGCTCGTTCTAAGAATCCCTCTCTAAAAAGGCTTTCCCACAAACACTTTGATGAAACACCACAACATGCACCTCATGCAACACAACCACAACATCCATGTAACCATGGTAACCACAAAGTTTCTAGGATCCGCCACAAATATTATGACATATATCATAGATCAGGTATTATACCTCAATCCATTACAACCCATACACTGAGTATGGATCCTCAAGCCATCATATACTATACACCTTTCACCTATAGTGGTCCATATGAAACTATATCCAGAATATATGTGTGTGAAGAACAAGAATCCATTATATCCATCTACACACATATATGGGAAAATCTCACCATTGTTCCTACCATCGCAATATCTACCAAGAGAATAGAGTGGGGCCAATGTGGGTAGTCATCCATCCATCCTCTTATCGAAATATTGGCGAAAACACCCCCATGGGCTCGAGAACCCTCGGGGTTTCACTTGCCTTAACCGAAATGGTTGGAGAAGCATATAGAAATAGAAAAAGTACAGAATGTACTATAAATCGTAACCACACTATGGGAATAACCTAATCATAGATTCCACTACAACTAATATCTCTCTGAATCCTGACTTGCACTGCTAAGACTAGGTATCTTATAAGAAAAAAACCATTTAAAGAGCTAAATTAGATTACTTTATCCCTTTCTATTTGTTTCCATTTACGTTAATAAATTAGTTAATTATTAATTAACCGGTATAATTTTCAAATTACATTTCATTGGGTTTCCAACCAAGATTCATGCCCTCTAGGAACAACCAAACCAAGTCCATTATTCCTTTAATGTTACAACATCAGCATTACATCCCAGCAAGATCCAACCCCATGGGTTAACATAATTAACTCAATCATTTTTAATATCATTATCAATTTTCCATAACTCCCAACAATTCTAAAAAAGAATTATAAGCTTCCAAACACAAGGTGCTCTACATTGTGAGTAGGTGAACTACCTGTCAAGTCTTTTCCACATATAGTAGGAGCATAGACCCATCCATCATCAAGAAGCTAAAAATGAAAAGCATATGGTACACCCCACAAGTATTTATATATTTTCCATGTAGAGTAAAACAAACAGCTTCCCGAAGCAGTTGGAAAAGTAAATTATATATGAAATAATAGATTCAACAACAACCACTTTAATATAAATGCTAGTCCATACTTTAACTCATTTTTTCATCCTCAATGTCCTCCCTGACACCCATATGCATAAACGGATGAATCTAACCACTCTAGGAATAAATATATACCAAAAACACTCGGCCTCCTTGCCCCCACATACCACAATAGCTCTCTAGGATCATCCACCCAGGCTCTCACCACAACACAAGCATCAAGAAACAAACAACATAGAAACATGGCTCTTGACCCTAAACAAGGAATTCATCCTTCACCAAAAACATGCACTCATAGCTCCAAAAAATAAGGTGGATGACATTTACATAAATATGGTGACTCATAACCCTTTAAAGAATTATTTGTATCACACAACTGGTTCATTATTCCATATTGAATTAATCGATTCATTTAAACATGATAACCGTATCTATTTGATTATATTCAAATCACCCCAAAAACAACCAAATTCATTAAAAATTCATCAATATCTATGTATGGTTAATTTAAATTTAATACCAACTTCACATTATTTACCAATTTCCATAAAAATGACATGCAAAACAAGCAACTCATATATATCACACAGTCTAGAAAAATAAGAGGCAATAATATCACTATGTAATAGATATCAATTCTTTAATCTGATTCAACTATTTATTATAAAAATTTCATTGTGATCTAGTGGTTAAAACAAGATAACCCTACAAGTTCACAAAGAATTATAGAAGCCATAAATCCCTTACCTCAAAATGATTCTGACATTCTTTGCACGAGAACGACTAACACAGTGGATCATGATCACCTCTCCCAAAATGGATGCATCCACATGTAGACATTGTGACACAACTACATCGACCAATGATGAAGAAAGGTTCATTAGAAACATTGATATCACATTCCATAACATGCAAAGGAGACAAATATAAAAAATATCAAGGAACCCAAAAGAATGGAGGTATAACATACCATATATCGAAGTCATATTGACACTTCCTAGTTGCAACGAGACATGGGTGCGCATGTAGTAGAAAGAACTCCAGTGAAAAACAATCCAATTTCTACACCACAATCACACATATCTATAAGGAATAATGGTTTGGGGAAACCCATACCAAAGAAAACAAGAAGGAAGAACAAGGTAGAATGTTTATCGGCCTTTTGAAAATATAAATGGAGTAGCAGTTTAGATACGGTTTATATTTTCCATTAATGGAAGAGCTCATCAAGGCTATAGGGTTTGACTAAGTAAAGGCACAAATACACATAAGAATACTAATATAGGAGTTATGAGAATTTAATCATCCTTAAATCCCTTAAAACAAGGCTTTAAATACCCTTAATTTTAAAGAAAACGTAAAAGGGGAAAAACTATTGGATTCTATAAACACTGTTCACACTAGTCTCACTGATGATACTATTCATAGATACCCATTGAAAGAGCACTGTCGTGGGTGCCCTCAAATGATTAGTGTGATTTTGGGGTACTTAGGTGCAGCAGAATGGCTGACCAAGGTCGTCTCTCAAAGGAGGGAGTAAATTAAAACATCTTTTCAGAGGTATTATAAAAATAAAAGAAAATAGAATTGAAACACTACTTAAAATTATGGGGGTTGTTTATTGATTATAAATGTAGATGAACTTTTCTGGAAGAAGATTTCATTTTTTTGTTTTTAATTTTTAAATGAAGTTTGATTAAAAAGACACAACAAGAAGATGTTTTTTTAGAAAATATTTTAAAAGGCGTAATTGATCTAACTCTACCTTTTCATTCACTTATTATGCATTATCATTTAAATAAATATCCACTTAATTATGATCCAATAATTTTTTAACCCTCCAACCCTAAGAGAGTTAACTTAACCACAAAGATGAAACTACTCAAACCCTAAGCTAGCTTCGGAACACGCAATCGCAGCACCCTGCATTGATTGTTGTTATAAGGATATCTTATGGTCAATGGTTAATTAGAGAACATATCTATTCTTGAAATGAGGATGAATTGTGTTTAGGGATTATATTTTAACTCTACAAATTTATCATGTGTGGTCTTGTATTATCTATTAAGATCGCGATCTCACAGTTTACACAAAATCATGACCTTGCGTGTTTTTGTGTTAATTGTTCAATTGCTTTCTTTGTTTCTTAAAATTTAAAAACACTATTCATGGATCATATTAAATGAATTACAGTAGCTCAATTATTATAAATAATTAATTGAAGGGGGTAGAAGATTTATGGATTACTAAAATAGTGCTCTTCCATGGGTGGTGTAATCATCGTAGAAGCGGTTTGCATGTGAAAAGGTTTATAATGGGTATAACCCAATTATGCTTCTACTCAAGAATTCAAACCCAAAGAGGAAGATTTAGAGAAGAAGAAATTTAAACAAAACAAAAAAAATAGAAGAAATGAAAGAATAAAAAAGAAGTTTATTACACAAACAATAGCATTACAACACGAAGGCGAAGGAGAGGGCTTCGTCAAAGGGATCCTTGCTTCAAGAGATACCCTTATTGAAATGGTTGGATAATTAGAGTGGATCCACTTATCCTCTTCCATCAAATTCCTAATTCACGACCCAAACCCACCAAATGAGAAAAACACCAATTTATAGAGTGGTGGGGAGGCTAGGTTCAAAGTGGTTTCAAGTGTGAATGGGGAATCTCGGCCAAATATTTTATGTCCACTTGCACCGCCCATTTGGCCACCTAAACATGTGAATTGGATGGCCTTCCAGAAGTATCATATGTGTGTAGAATCTTTCTATATCTCCTCTAAAAATTTGGGCTCAATCCAAGCCCAGAAGGAGTTATAGACTAAATACAGAAGCTTCTCCATTATGGCGTGTCCAGCCCACCATTGATTTTATGGCCCAATTACTCCATCCAAATTCATTCTTTTTATCAAGTGTCCTGAATAAAAGTTGTATCCCATGAAGTAAGGAACACAGTTAAAAACCTTTAAGTACAAATAATTTAAATAAAAATATTTATGATTGAAATACTACAGTGATTTTAAAAGGATAAAACTGGAATTTTCATCAAAAATTCAAATGATTGATCTAATCCAAAATACTTTCTAATTAAACATATTTAACACAATGTGGGGAAATTTTATCATTTATTATCAATAAAATATTCAATAGAATAGTGTTTTATCAACTCCCCCACTCTTAACATTTTGCACTCTTGAGAAAAAAACCTCATATCTAGTAAACATTAATATCAAATCAAAACAAATTTTAAAACACATATCCTTAAGATCAATCAATTCCACACCAAGAATCAAAAGATATCATGCCTCATAAAAAAACATATTTCAGGTTCTCTATTTATATCATTCAATATATTTCCACTTCATTTATCCTCCCATGCACAAAACACTTACCTCGCTTGAATTTTCTCTCATCCCTAAAATATAAATGTTTTTGCAATCTCTTTCTCATCCAAACTCATACAAGGGTCACCACAGGTTTGATAAATTCATACATCGCCACCCGATGTGAGTCAAGGACATATGTTTATCATGAAAGCTTTTCAGGGTTGTTCTGTGGCTTTCGGTTGGTAGGATTTAGATGTGAAAAACTCTGAGGCTGAATGAGGAGGGCTTGACTCTTTTTGAAGAAAAATCGCATTAATCTAATTTTCAGTTAAATATGGTCTTCTCCTCAATCCTCATAGTATCAATTTAGCTCCATCATCATGAAAAGCCATGGAATGTTTAAACCATTCATCATTTTAGCATCAAAAATGTAAATCTTTTCAAACATGATTTTCTTTAAAGATCCATGTAACACCCCAAACTTCCATGGTATGCTGCCCTTAAAATAATACAGTAGCGTGTGTTGTACACAACTTCAAGTTCTAACACACACACCACAACCAATCAAACTAGCCGTTATGAATAGTAATACCCACTTTTTGAAATTTTATAAATTTTATCTTTCAAAATAGACTTCATTTTTGGATTTGGAATATTGAATATTATCCTAGGATGAAATTTTGGTACTTTTCGGATAACTTTTATATTTGGATGAATAGTTAAAATTACTAAATTTTTATTAAAAACAACTTTTTTAATCGAAATAATTAATATTGATAAATTATGAATTTTAGTGGTGTTAAATTCTATTTAGAATATATGTTTACCATTTAATACAATTTTGGTCATTGGACATAATTCTACAATTAAACCGGAAATAAAAAAGTATCAATCTTTTGATAGTTATTATTTCTTAAAAACATGCTTTTTGTTTTGACAGGGGGAATTAATTTTAAATTAATTTCTTCCGCATCTGGGTTTTGAATTTGGAAAAATGGATTCCATATTTGGAATCTGTATTTCAAAATTGTTTAAATAGGTAACTTTCATTTTTATACATTTTGAATAATTACTTCGGTAAATATTTTATTTACCATGGTTAAAGGGTAAATCCGGTAAATAAGGGTAAAAAAGAATATTATAATAATAATAAATTACCCTAAAACGTGCCATAACCTTATTGGTGGATACATTTCCGACCATGGGAATATTTGGGTTCTTTTTGGGACCCCATGGAGCCACTTGTAGGTGATAGGGTCACTTTATATTAATTAAGTTAAAGTAAATACAGAAATGACAAAAGAATATATCTTTTAGAAAAACAATCTTTTAATAGGCTTATATATGTTATATTTTTGACTATAAATATTAATTATAAATAAAAACAGATTTCATACATAATGGTATTTTATACATAATTTTTAGACATTAAAATGTTAATTTATTTATGACACAATGATGATGCAGTATTTACCGTATTAATGAAAGATTAAGATAATTGATATTATAAATACCCAAATAAATGTAATTTGAGACTTTTTATATATTAAAATATATTTATAGGTTACTATGAAATATTAGTATTGTTTATATAATTTTTTTTCAGTAATAATGCTTTTATGAATTTATCAAAAACAAAATACCCAATAAAGTCAAAATTGACATAAAAGAGTTTTTAAAACATATATTATATTATTATTTTATATTCAATTCCTAAAAATATATGGATTGGCCAAGAGACTTATATAATGATAGGTGTATAATTAATGGACCCCTTTTGGGTCTCATGGATGTATATAGTATGTTTATTAACTATATAATATAAAAATACAAAGTGACATGGTAAGTGCCAAACTAATTAACCAAGAGTTAAAACTAAATGATAAGGTTAATATAATGACCCAAACCTATCTAAATTCTATTTTTTGAGTTTTTTTAGACCCATAATCACCTTAACCTTAAAATAATACACTTTTGAGCCATTATAAACCGAATAGGAATTTATTATAAAATAATATTTCTATATTTTCCTAAGGTGCCCCTCCTCCCCCTTATAAAAAGACACAACTTCTAACCAATTCTTAACTCTTTCAAAGCCTTTTGGTTTGGCCAAACCCTACCCAAATACTCTCTAAACTTCCCTCACATCAACCTATATTCCTTATTTTGATCAGAAAGCCAACCTATGGATCCATTTTGATCAAATCAAAAGGAAGAACTCGAAGAAGTTGTAATGTTTTCACCACCCTTTTTCAAGTTCATTTCTTCGTCAACATCTTCTTTCTTTGTTATTCCCATTCTAAAATAATAACTCCAGTATATCCTATATACTTTGATATTATTATAAATATGGTACAACCATATTCAGTATTCTATTCATCCTTTGAATGACATGTCACCAGACATGCGTACGTACGGCTCACCGTCTCCACGTCGTGGTGTAATTGTTTTTCAATATATTATTATTTGGATGGGTATAATAATTATGTTTAGCTCATGTAAATAATAAATATAACATGATAACGATTATGTATATATGATATACCATCCAATTATATATTATTTTAATATCAAAAGAATGATATTGTCGCTCGTGCGTACGTACGGACTACCGTCTCCACGAACGCGGTGAGATTAATTCCCCATCATATCCATTCAAGAATAATTATAATTTGATGATTAAAAGTAATGTTTTAGAACTTTATATCATTCTAGATATGAATAAGGTACATCATATCCATAACAAATAGGACTTATGTAACAAGACATATAAAAGAAAACGAGTAAGTTAACACCCGAAACGATGATAATACTAAAGTATTATTAACAAAGCATTTTTAGAATATCATATATGATATCATAATTATGAATATGGTTCTTATATAATTTAATAAAAAAATTAACTATTATACAGGAGGTTAACATACCATCTACTAAGTAAAAGTACAAGGCAAGGGTTTATTTCACAATCTCTTCATTATCTGAGGTTGTTTATACGTAATTATCTACTCGGACCTCTTTATCATCCACATCCATGTTTCTTAAAAATGTATTTCAAAACATTCTTACTATTTTACAGAATATGGGTTAAAGTCATTTATACCATTTTTTGACTTTTTATAAGAAGTTTATAAGGGAATCTTTCCGTTGTTTTCCAAACAAGGACCTTTTTAACCTTTTCAACAGAATTAAGGTAAGAATGTCTTTTTAACTTATACGGCGGATGCTGCTATTTTCCACTGTTATAAAGTCGTCGAAGCTTCCCTTACAATATTATAAGAATATTTTCAAAGTAAAAGTTTTTTTAATAATTATGGGACTTTTAAATGATTTCAATAAAAAGAGATATTTCTCTCAAATAGTTTTGATTTCATCTATGTCAACATCCTTTGATGGATTTTAAGCTAATTTGAAATTTATTTATTATGATACAAAACTTCAATATTGTATTGATGGGTTTATGATATGTTTGACTGTGGATTGTTAATTTTATACCATTCATGGTTTATGAAGAAATTATTGACATTTCTTATGCTAGTTTTAATACAAATGTTAATGTTATGTTTAAACTTGTTCATATAAGGTGCATTGGACTTAATAAGTGACAGGTAGAGCCCTATATGGCTCCTCAATACATCGGTAGGTCTCATGAGACAAACTAGTGTCTTGGCACGAGGCCTTGACAAAATATTATTTTTAGTCTTGGCAAGAGGCCTTGGCTACGTGGTTATGATAGTCTGACATTATGCATTCCATCATTATGAAAGTGGTTATTGATATTTCATGTGATTATTCGACTAGTAGAATATCCATGTGAGTAATTAAATGGAATTATTTCATTGTATCTTTGTCATATTATGCTGAATTTCAAGTTTAAATGGATTTTTATAGATATACATTTCCTTACATGTTTATGCTTATTTATGAATGTTTCTGCTATATTGTTATCCTTACTAAGCATCTAAGGTCACCCCTTTCAATGTTTTATTTTTTCCAGGATGTGAAGAAGTAATTTATGAATGACCTGTAGGGATAATATGAGGGGATATGAAGACAATATGTTGTTGTTGTAGTTTTCCCTTTATGATGTAACATAAACTTTATGAATGTATCTAGTTATTCCAAGGCTACTAAACTAATCGGTCTTTCGAGACTTGATCTTTCCTATGATCATGAAAATGTTATGTAATAATGCACCGAATCTGGGCAACTGGGGTCGGGGCGTTACAGTTGGTATCATAGGAAGTTTAGTACAAACCTTGGAAGCTAGATTTAGATAAAATCTGATTAGAGCACATAGACCTAAGATGGACTTTGAGGATTGGTATAGAAGAACTTCGTAGAATTTTGGTATTGTAGAGATTTTGTGAGTATTCTGAGAAATAAATCCCTATCTTGATATAAGCAGGTAGAGGCAGCTCTAGCACAGATGTACCAAGGGGTAAAACCTGAAAACACCGCTTTGAGCTAGACTCGAACGAGAACTGGTGAACGACAACGGGCCTTGTTGCACTCTTGGTTACGAGACACTCGGGGGATATGCTTAGGATAATTCAAATTTTCTTTATGAACCATTATAAAAGGTTTATGAGTATATACTTCCTCAAAGAAATTTTTTTATGATTATGGATTATATCCATAAACTGTTCAATTTGTGTTAAGTGTTTTACAAGTATGGAATTATGTATTTTGATTCATAAACTGATCTAGTTTATACCATTGTTTAGAAATGGAGCCTAGTGGAAGAAATGGAAACCGTATCAATTCACGCACTCCATGTAGGTATTTCCCTCCTACTCAAGATAATTATAGTGGAGCTGGTGATGTAACTGGTGCTGATCAGATTATCACCATACTAGGACAACTCACTCGGGTTATGAATAATAATCCTACCTGTATTGAGCACCCTAATCCACAATGTGGAGGATCAATATTAGATCACTTCATGAGGAAAATACCACCAACATTCAATGGGATTACAAATCCATTAGTAGCTGAGCATTGGATAAGTTCCCTAGAGAGAATATTTCAGGCATTGGGTAGTAGTGAAAGGGAAAAAGTTATCATTGCAGTTTATTGCCTCAATGGAGATGCTGATCAATGGTGGTCATTAATTCAAAACACGAAGGAAGATGATGAAGTATCAAATATGTAATTGAGGGAGTTCAAAGGTCTGTTTTTAGAAAAATACTTTCCTCGTGACCATCGAGCAAATATGGAAAGGCAATTTCTGAGTCTGAGACAAAAGCAGGATGAGAATGTCGCAAAGTATGAGGCTAACTTTACAAGGTTAGCAAGGTATGCTAGAGATTATATACGTAACCCAATAAGTAATATTGATAGTTTCTTTGATGGGTTAAAACCATTTCCCCATCGAGAATTAGTCTCACTATCTTTCTCGTCATACGAAGACATTGTCTCATGTGCTATCAAGACTGAAAATGAATTCTCTAAGTCTTATGACTTTAATGAAAAGCAAGAGAAGAAAAGATCTACTGATCAATCTAGGAATGGAAATAAGGGGAAGAAGGTAAAATCTAAATATCCATCCCGCAGTAAATGTGGGAAGAAACACCCTAGTACTTGCTTGAAGGGAATGGGAGTCTATTACAAGTGTGGTGAAAAAAGCCACCAAGCTCGTGATTGTAAGGGGAAGAAGGAATCTACTGATGTCCAATGCTACAATTTCAGGGAGATGGGACATTATTCCAATGAATGTCCTAAACGTTATTAGAAAATACCTCAGAAAAGGCCAAGGTATCAAGGCCAAGCTTATGATATCACTACATCTGAGGTAAAAGCTCCAAAAGATGTAGTGGCATGTAATTTAAGGGTTTCCTCAAGTTTAGAAAATGCATTATTTGATTCTGGATCATCGCATTGTTTCATATCATCCCATTTTTCTAAGATAATTAGATATTTCCGATTTGATTTAACAAGGGAGTTGTCAGTTAAAACTCCGAAGGGAAGTATCATTGCAACAAAGTATTGTGAATCAGTCCCCATTAGAGCACATAAATGTTCTTTATCCGTTGATCTCATCGTCATACCTTTGATTGAGTTTGATATAATCCTAGGTATGGATTGGCTTTCGTACCATGATACAAAGATTTATTGTAAGTAGAAGGAAGTTATGATTTTTTATGATGATGATGAGGAACACCTTATCTTTAGAGCAGAATCGTCACCACCAAATTTTTATCTAGATCCACCACCAGTAGCTCAATTAAATTCAATTATTGGGGAGGAAGAGAATGAAATGACTGTGGGTGAGGAAAGGAATGTTCAAATATAGGATGTACCTATTGTGAGATAATATGTAGATGTGTTTCCAGATGATTTACCTGGACATCCTCCAGAACGAGGTGTTGAGTTTTCCATTGATTTAATTCCTGGACCAAGGCCTATATCAAAGACCCCTTATAGAATGGCCACTATAAAATTAGTTGAACTGAAGAAAAAACTAGAGGAATTGATTAATAAGGGATTTATTCACCCTAGTGTTTCTCTATGGGGAGCCCCTGTTCTTTTTGTTAAAAAGAGAGATGGATCTATGAGGTTATGTATCGACTACAGAGAGATCAATGCTATAACAATAAAGAACAACTATCCCCTACCTCACACTGATGATTTATTTGACCAACTACATGGAGATCAATACTTTTCAAAGATTGACCATCGGTTTGGATACTATTAGTTGTGTGTGAAGAAGGAAGTCATTCCGAAGACAGCATTTCGAACCAGGTACGGGCATTACGAGTTTACAGTAATGCCTTTTTGGATGACTAATTCACCCTCTGTATTCATGGATATAATGAATAATGTTTTCACTGAATATCTCGATGATTTTGTGGTGGTATTTATTGATGATATCTTGGTATACTTTAAAAGCTTTGATGATCATGAAAATCACTTGTGCATTATCCTGATGACTCAGAGAAGACATGAATTATATGGGAAGTTTATTAAGTGTGAATTATGGCTTCAAGAGATTTCTTTTCTTGGCCATATTGTCTCTAAAGATGGAATCTCTATTGATCCTTCTTAGACCAAGGAAATCCAAGAATGGCCAGCACCTATGAGTATAACTGTGGTATGCAGTTTTATCTGTTTAGAAGTTTATTGTCGATGTTTCATCCATATTTTTTCCAGATTGGATAACCCATTAACAAAGCTCGCAAGTAATGGGGTTAAATTTGTTTGGACAAAACAGTGTGAAGAATATTTTGAAGAAATTAAGAGAAGATTCGCCAATGCACTTATATTGACTCTACCATCGGGGAATGATGGGTTCGTTATTTATAGTGATGCATCAAATAAAGGACTTGGTTTTTTCCTTATGCAGAATGATATGGTTATTTCCTATGCATCGCGACAGTTGAAAATTCATGAGCAAAACTATCCTACTCATGATCTCGAGTTAGAAACGGTGATCTTTGCTTTGATGATATGGAGACACTACCTCTATGGTGAAAATGTGAGATTTATACTGATCATAAGAGTTTGAAGTATATTTTCTCACAAAAATAAGTCAACATGAGGAAAAGGAGATGGCTTGAATTACTCAAGGATTATGATTTTATGATACACTACCACCCAGGGAAGGAAAATAAGGTGGCAGATGCTTTGAGCATAAAATATCATGGAGTTTTGAATAATTTAAGAATTGAAAGGGATCCAATTTTCATGGATCTAGTGAAGATGGACTTGGGAATAACCATGGAGGGTGAAACATCAGTGATTTTTCAAATGGTTTCCAAACCATCGTTACTAGAATGGATTAAGAGTTCTCAGACCAATGATGAAGAATTTAAAAAGAAGATTAAATTTGTGCATGATGGGAGATTGAGAGACTTTGTGTTTGAAGATGGAATTTTAAAATTTGGGAAGAGACTTTGTGTTCCCGATATACCTGATCTAAAAAGGGAATTAGTGGATGATGCTCATAGTTCCAATTTCTCTATACACCCAGGGAGCACCAAAATGTATAGAGATTTGAAGGAACATTTTTGGTTGGGCAACATGAAGAGGGAGATTTCTGATTTTGTGTCAAGATGTATGGTTTGTCAAAAAGTGAAAGTTTTAAGGCCACATCCTAGAGGATTCATTCAACCGCTTCCCATACCGGAGTGGAAATGGGACAATATTACGATGGACTTCGTCATGGGGCTACCAGAGAATCATAGAAGGAATGATGCAATATGGGTTATTGTTGATCATCTTACCAAGTCAGCACATTTACACGCTATAAGGGAATATTTACCACTTGAACCTCTAGCAAGACTATATAACAATGATGTTGTGAGACTTCATGGAGTACCCCTATCAATTGTTTCGGATCGAGATCCTCGTTTTACTTCGAGATTTTGGAAGAGTCTTCAGAAGGCCTTGGATACTGAACTTCATTTGAGCACTGCTTACCACCCTCAAATAGATGGACAATCGGAATGGACTATTCAAACCATAGAAGACATGTTGAGATCTTGGTCACTTGACTTTCAGGGTATGTGGGATCAATATTTACCTCTGGTAGAATTTTCCTCTAATAATAGCTTCTATTCAAGTATTCAGATGGCACCATAAGAAGTGTTATACAGAAAAAGATGTCACACACCAACCTATTGGGATGACATTGGTGAAAGAAAACTTGCAGGCCCAGAACTGGTGGAGGAAACAATGGAAAAGGTAAAGGTAATCCAAAACCACATCAAAGCATCTCAAAGTAGGCAGAAGAGCTATGCCGATAACCGAAGAAAGGATTTGGAATTTCAAGTAGGAGATCATGTTTTCCTGAAGGTATCTCCATGGAAGGGATTTATACATTTCGGTAAGAAAGGTAAATTGAGTCACAGGTACATTGGACCTTTCGAAATTCTAGAATGAATTGGGGATGTAGCTTACCATTTGGAAATCCCTCCAAGTCTCTCCAAAGTTCACGATGTGTTCCATGTATCATTGCTGAGGAAATACATGCCTGACCCAACGCATGTACTCACCTATGAGGAATTATAACTGGAACCTGATCTATCTTATTGCAAAGAGCCTGTAAGGATTCTTGATACGAGAGAACAAGTACTGAGAAACTGGACGACTCATCGGGTAAAAGTTTTATGGAGAAACCATAAGATGGAAGAGGAAACGTGGGAACCTGAGGAACATATGATGAAGAACCACCCTGTAACACCCGAGACTTTTATGTTATATAAATCATCAAAGGAATCTTTTTCTACACAACACTTGCTTGGCTTGCTTTACACGCAATCGCGACCTTCCTCGATAGCTTGCGTCGTACGTAATACCGAGTTTCGCTAAACAACAATATGCTATTAAAACTAGCCGTTATGAATAGTAATAACCACTTTTTGAAATTTTATAAATTTTATTTTTCAAAATGGACTTCATTTTTGGACTCAGAATATCGAAATTAGCCTAGGGTGAAATTTTGGTATTTTTCTGAAAACTTTCAATTTTTGATGAATAGTGAAACCACTAAGTGGTAGGTTAAAAACTGAATTTTGCATAAAACTTAATTTTACCGCTTCTGTGAATGGAATTTCAAAAATCCGAGAGACACGGTTAATATCAAGGACTAAAATGTGGTTCAATGAGATGAAAATAATTTTTTGGTGAATAGTAACTTTTTACTATTTTTACCGCGGTTAATAGTAAATAGGGTAACTAAGGGTAAATATGATATTAATATTACCCTAACACATGTCCTAATTCTATTGGACAAGTGTAATTCGACCAAAAACAAACTTAGGAATAAAATATGACCATTTAGGCCCACTTGGATTAGATTAGGACATTTATTATTAATTTATTTAAAGAAGGGTTAAAATAGTTAAAATCAAAGTTTAATAAGTAAATCATTTTTAATATAGGGTTATACATAAGATAAATTCGATTGTAAATATTCATTAGAAAGCTAAAAAGATTTCCTACATGATGGTATTTTATTTGTAATTTTTAGACATCATATAATATAATTTATTTATGACACAAAGATGATGCAGTAATTATCTTATTAATGAAATATTGACAAAATTGATAATATAAATACCAAAATAAATGTAATTTGAGACTTTTTATGAATTCCACTAATTTTCTAGGTTACTATGATATATTATTATTGATTTAATCAACTTGGTTCGAACATATAATTCTGTTATGACTTTGACAAAAATCATATATCAAATAGTGTCAAAATTGACACAAAATAGTTTTTAAATCAAATATTATATTATTAATTGTTATTTTATTCCTAAAAATCTAAGGTTCGGCCAAATGACTTAGATAATGATATATATATTAATAATAAACAATTTGGGGTTCGTTTGGCATGTTATTGTTAGTGTATTAACCATATAGTGAAAGAAAACAAAAAGACATGGTAAAAGTTAAATTATTTAACTTAGAGTTAAATTTAATTGATAAGGTTAAAATAATATCCTAAACTTGTCTAAATTCTATTGGTTGATAGTATTTCGACCCATCCCCACATTATCTTCGAAATAAGACCCTTTGGAACCATTATAAACCGATTTCGACTTTAATATAAAATAATATTTTGAGATATTCCTAAGGTGCCCCTCTCCTCCCTTATAAAAGGGCACCTCCTCCCCCTCCTCCTCACACCAATTTGAGCACTCAAGCTCGGCCAACCCCTGCCATTTTCTCCTCCCCACTTCCCTAGAATAATCCTAGAGGTCCTGGTCTTCTCCAAAGACCAATCTTAGTTCCTTAAGTGGATGATTCAAAGAGGCGTTCCAAAGAAGAGGTAATATTCATTACCGATCTTTTCAATTTCTTTCTTCTTCAACTTCTTCTTCTTTAGTTGTTTCATGATAAAGTAATAACATCAGTATTACTTACATACTGATATGTTATTATAAATATGAAACAACCCTAATTCACCTTCTATCCATCCTACGGAAAAATGAAATCACCGCGCGTGCGTACGTACGGAATACCGTCTCCACGCCGTGGTGTAATCTATTTTCCACCATCACCTTACAAGGATGGGTATAATGGTGTAATCAGTAACTATATATGATTATTATTAAGTAATATTGATACTGAAATAATATATATATATACTCCAATACAATTCCACGATCATAGGAACGATATCATCACTCGTGCGTACGTACGGAATACCGTCTCCACGATGTGATGCGACTCGTTCTACATGATCTTCATTTCATAATGATTATATAAATGAATTGAATGAATGAATATGGTATATACTACACTAATACCATTCTGGAAATGAATTATCTATAACCTAAAGATAAGAATAAGAATTTATTCGACAAAACACGCATAAGAACAAAAAGTTATAAAGACCCGAGTAACAAGTAACAATGAAATATTACTAACAAGAAGCTAATAATATGACCATATATGATCTCATATCAATATGTATGATTCTGGAATAAGTCAATAACATTATTTAAACCATTATACAGGAGCTTCGGACACGAACAAAGCAAATCGGACCTAAGGTAAGGGAAATATCACAATCTCATTTTTATCCGAGATTGTTTATTCGTAAGTATTTACTGGGGTGTATTTTATCATCCACATCCATGTTCCCTCAATATGTAATATTGTTTCCATCCACTTGAAATAGTTTAAATCCAATTTTACCCTTAGGTGAGTTTTTAGTAAAGAATAAGAAAGGAATCTTTTGTCGTTTTTCCGTACGAGGTACTTTTTGACTTTTCCGACAAAAGTACGAAGAATGTTTTTTTTTAACTTGTACGGCATGAATGGATTTTTAAAACATTACTTAAAAGAAGCTTCCTTTACAAGTTTTCAAGTTTATTTTTAATCAACTTCTTTTATTTAAAAGTTGTATGACATGTTATGAAAGAAAAAATGTTTTTGAAGAAGAAAGGATATTTTCCTCAAGAATTCAATTCAAGTGTTTTATCAAAATTATTTTCCATCTAAGATAATAAAGGGTTCTGTTTCTATCCATATTTTTACATTGGTTTGACTATGTTGTGATGGAATTATGTTTATGAATTCCTTTATCATATATGAATTGATTTATGATGTCATGATGTTTCAAGAATCCCATTTTTGTTATATGTGTTATGCGATGATGTATGTTTTATGATTATGTGGCACACATAAGAAAGGATTCATTATAAGATGGGTGGGACCTATATCTCCCTCCAATGCATTGGGTAAAGATTTTATATCTCATGAGATAGACATGGCTGGAACGGAAGGTTATTTCGGTTCAGTGATACAGGACTGAAACGAGGAGTGAACTCGGTTCAGAAAGGGACTTTGTCCACTAAGATAGTCTTGGCAATGAGTCATGACTAACAAGAAATGATTTTCCATGATTATGTGTGCATGCCACAAAGATTCAAGTTTTATGTTATGATTATGGGGATCTCATTCTCACTTCTATGATTTATTCCATGTTAAGATATTATGATCTCTTTTGCAGGTTTTGATTTTCATAAAGATATGATATGATTTTTTATTTCTTTTATTTTCCCTTGCTGAGCATTTGAGCTCACCCTTTTATGTTTTCTTTTCCCCAGGTCAGGAAGATGGATATTAAGTAGAATATGCTAAAAGGGACCCTAGATATGATGAAATAAATGGGAGACACTGTAGAAGATTTATGAACCGGTTGTTTATGTTTCCCCAGTTTCTAAAGACACTATACCTATACGGTCCTTTGTGGTTTTGTCATATGTTGTAATAAGTGTGCTTCAATTTTGAAGTATTAACAATGTATGTAAAGTGTGGGTCGTTATAGTTGGTATCAGAGGAAAGGTATAGTCAACCTTTGGAAACTAGGATGTGAAAGCCTTAGTAAGAACCCTAAGGATAAGTCTAATCATAGAACACAATCTTAGAAATGGCCATGAATAACCTAGGATAAGACCATAAGCATGAAAATTTTATTTTTGAATTATGTGGTTTCCTTTTATAATTAGTGTTGCTCACACTATTCTTCTTGGTTTTAGTCAATGGCTGGAACCCGAAGGAACCGTGTTAATGCGGAATGTGATGGGCAATGCAATGATTGTCCCCCTGAGCAACCAAACGATATGGGAGCTGGAATGCAAAATCTTGTAGCCATGCTTACACAACTTTCTCAAGCTATGAATCATGCAGGATTTCCAAATGAACAAAGGAGGGAGCAACATTCTGTTGAATCCTTCATGAGGCAGCGTCCACCATCTTTCAGCGGGTCTACTGATCCATTAGTTGCTGAACAATGGATTAGTACTACTGAAAAGATATTTTCAGTTCTTCAATGTTCTGAGCATGATAAAGTCATCCTAGCAGTGTATCGTTTGGAAGGAGATGCTGATCAATGGTGAAATCTTGTTAAGAATACAAGGCAAAGGGATGAAATTGAGTCTATGGAATGGGACGAGTTCAAGAACTTATTTTTCAATAAGTACTTCCCTCGTATTCTCCGAACAATGATGGAGAAAGAGTTCCTTGAACTGAAGCAAAGGGATGATGAATCTGTTAGTACCTATGAAGCAAATTTTACAAGACTTGCAAGGTACGCTTCTGGTATTATTATCCAACCTGAGAGTAAGATCGATCGATTCTTTAGTGGCTTAAAACCAAGTCTTCGAAGGGCGTTAGCCATAAGGGACTTCAATAGCTACGAGGAAATCGTTCGATGTGCTCTCAAAGTCGAGATGGAGATTGGAGTAACCCATCAGTCACATGGGTTTGATAAGAAGAGGAAGATGGAATTCAAAGAAAAATCTAAAGAGCACACGGAAAAGAAGATGAACTTTCCCTTATGCTCAAAGTGTGGAAAGAAACATGGAGGGAGTTGTCTTAAAGGGACAAGTAAATGTTTTAAATGTGGAAAGGAAGGTCATCAGGCATTTGAATGCCGTGATAATGGGAAGAAGATGTCTAATGATGCAAACAAAGGAAGGGATACACAGAATGAACCTGCTACACTTCAATGTTTCAAGTGCAAGGAGATGGGGAATTATGCCAATCAATGCCCAAATCCAAGGGTTGATGATGATGGTCGACGTCAACAAACTCTTAAGGCTAAAGAAAAAGGAAAGTCACATGAAATATCTATCAGCGATGTGGAGTACGATAACGATGTGGTGAAAGGTACACTTACCATCCACTCTAAAGTAGCAAATGTTTTATTTGATTCTGGATCCACCCACTCTTTTATTTCTGAAAAATTTTCTAAGGGTATCACCGTATTACCTCAACAATTAGATGTTGAGTTAGCTGTGACAACACCTAATGGCACATCAATCGCATCAGAAGTTTATAATTCTTCTCCGATCGAAGTTTGTGGGAAAGTGCTTCCTGCAAATCTTGTGATCCTTCCTTTAGTGGAATTTGATGTGATTCTTGGCATGGATTGGCTATCTCTACATGGAGCTCATATCAATTGCCAAAGAAGGGAAGTCACATTTCATATTCCAGATCAACCTACGATCGTCTATCAATGCAAGGATGAACATAACCTTCCAGTGGAAATTTCTTCCATCTTATGGGTATTGATTCCACTAAATGAAGGTTATTTATCTCAAATAGTTGGTGAGAAACTCACGATTAAGAATATGCCCATTGTACGGGAGTTTGATGATGTCTTTCCGGAGGAATTACCGGGTCTTCCACCAAATCGTGAAGTTGAGTTTTCAATAGAACTCGTACCGGGTGCTTTGCCTATTTCAAAGACACCTTATAGAATGGCCCCAATTGAGTTGCAGGAATTGAAGAAGCAACTCCAAGAGAATCTTGATAAGGGATTCATACGCCCTAGTGCGTCACCTTGGGGAGCACCTGTTCTATTTGTTAAGAAGAAAGATGGATCAATGAGACTCTGCTTTGATTATCGAGAACTTAACAAGATCACTATCAAGAACAAATATCCTCTCCCACGCATTGATGACTTATTTGACCAACTACGCGGAGCTCAATACTTTTCCAAGATTGATCTTCGTTCAGGGTATCATCAATTAAGGGTCAAAAGGGAGGATATACCAAAGACGGCTTTCCGTACAAGATATGGACACTATGAATTTATAGTGATGCCATTTGGTCTTACTAATGCCCCTGCTAGCTTCATGGATCTAATGAATAGAGTCTTTAGAGACCATCTTGATCAATTTGTGGTAGTCTTTATAGACGATATTCTTGTCTATTCAAAGAGCAAGGAAGAGCATGAAGATCACTTGAGAATTATATTGAAGACCCTGAGAAAGGAGAAGCTTTATGCCAAATTTACCAAGTGTGAATTTTGGCTTCAAAAAGTTGCATTTTTGGGTCATATAATCTCAAAGAGGGGATATCTGTGGATCCAGCAAAAACAGAGGTTATCGAAAGATGGTCAAGACCAACAACAGTAACTGAGATCCGAAGTTTTCTTGGTTTGGCTGGATATTATTGACGTTTCGTAAAAGATTTTTCACGATTATCTAATCCACTAACCAGGTTGACTCGGAAAGGAGTTAAGTTTGTATGGACAGAGGAATGTGAAGAGAATTTCAAGGAGTTGAAAAGAAGGTTATCCAGTGCACCTGTGCTCACACTGCCTTGTAGTGGAGAAAGGTTTGTGATCTATAGTGATGCATCCAAGAAGGGATTGGGGTGTGTTCTTATGCAAAATGATATGGTGATAGCTTATGCCTCACGACAGTTGAAAATCCATGAGCAAAATTACCCAACACATGATTTGGAGTTGGCTGCGGTAATCTTTGCATTAAAGATTTGGAGGCATTACCTTTATGGTGAAAGGTGTGATATTTATACTGATCATAAAAGTTTAAAGTATATTTTCACACAAAAGGAGCTGAATATGCGCCAAAGAAGATGGTTGGAGCTGATTAAGGATTATGACTGCTCAATCCATTACCACCCTGGGAAAGCAAACAAGGTGGCAGTTGCATTAAGTCGACAAGACCATGCTAGTTTATCCATGATGAGGATCACAAAAGATCCAATATTTATGGATTTACAAAGGATGGATCTTAGAATTATAATGGAAGGGGAAAAATCTTATCTTTCTCAAATGAATGTTCAACCATCTATACATGTGAAGATTAAAGAGGCACAGAAAGAATATGTCGAGTTACAAAAGAAGGTGAGAAATGTTCCTGAATTCAACCTTGATTGTGATGGGATAATAAAGTTCAGGAATCGGGTTTGTGTTCCTCCCATCCCCGAATTAAAGAAAGAGCTGTTGGATGAGGCTCATGGTTCTTCATTCTCTATTCATCCTGGAAGCACGAAGATGTATAGGGACCTGAAAGAGTACTTCTGGTGGGATGGCATGAAAAGAGATGTTGCTGAATATGTCTCTCGATGCTTGGTTTGTCAACAAGTTAAAGCTGAGAGACAGAAGTCTAAGGGGATGTTACAACCATTACCCATACCCGAATGGAAATGGGAAAACATCACTATGGACTTTGTCACAGGACTTCCTAAAACATCCAAAGGAAATAATGCTATCTGGGTCATAGTTGATCGTCTTACAAAGTCTGCACACTTCATTGCTATTAGAGAGGATTTCTCTCTAGATCAGCTTGCCAGGATATATGTAAAGGAAGTGGTAAGATTGTATGGAGTACCACTTTCTATTATATCTGATCGAGATCCGAGATTTACCTCGAAGTTCTGGCGAAGTCTTCAGCATACTCTGGATACAGAGTTGAGTTTCAGCACTGCTTATCATCCCCAGACAGACGGTCAGTCTGAGAGAACAATTCAAACCCTAGAAGATATGTTGAGAGCTTGCTCTATGGATTTCAAAGGAGGTTGGGATCAACACCTACCTTTGGTGGAATTTTCTTATAATAATAGCTTTCACTCCAGTATTCAGATGGCTCCTTATGAAGCTCTCTATGGAAAGAAAAGCAGGACTCCAACTTGCTGGGATGAAGTTGGGGAAAGAAAGCTATTAGGACCTGATCTCGTTGATGAAATGGCAGAAAAGGTCAGATCTATTCAACAACACATAAGAGCATCTCAGAGTCGACAGAAAAGTTATGTCGACAACCGAAGAAAAGACCTAGAGTTTGAAGTGGGTGATAAAGTGTTCTTACGAATATCTCCCTGGAAGAGGGTTATGAGATTTGGAAAGAAGGGGAAGTTGAGCCCTAGATATATCGGTCCTTTTGAAATACTGGATCGTGTTGGGAGGGTAGCTTACCGATTGGCGCTTCCACCGAATCTCTCTCAAGTTCACGATGTGTTCCACGTATCTCTCCTGAGAAAGTACATACCAGATCCTTCACATGTACTCAGCTCAGAAGTTGTACCGCTGGAGCAAGATCTTTCTTATGAAGAACAGCCGATAGAGATTCTGGATCGTAGCGAAAAAGTCCTACGAAACAAGACCACTCGCTTGGTGAAAGTTTTATGGAGGAACCACCAACTTGAAGAAGCTACATGGGAGCGTGAGGATATGATGAGGGAGAAGTATCCTCATTTGTTTGTTACAAAGTGACAAATTTCGAGGGCGAAATTCTTTTTAAGGGGGGTAGAATGTAACACCCGAGACTTTTATGTTATATAAATCATCAAAGGAATCTTTTTCTACACAACACTTGCTTGGCTTGCTTTACACGCAATCGCGACCTTCCTCGATAGCTTGCGTCGTACGTAATACCGAGTTTCGCTAAACAACAATATGCTATTAAAACTGGCCGTTATGAATAGTAATAACCACTTTTTGAAATTTTATAAATTTTATTTTTCAAAATGGACTTCATTTTTGGACTCAGAATATCGAAATTAGCCTAGGGTGAAATTTTGGTATTTTTCTGAAAACTTTCAATTTTTGATGAATAGTGAAACCACTAAGTGGTAGGTTAAAAACTGAATTTTGCATAAAACTTAATTTTACCGCTTCTGTGAATGGAATTTCAAAAATCCGAGAGACACGTATAATATCAAGGACTAAAATGTGGTTCAATGAGATGAAAATAATTTTTTGGTGAATAGTAACTTTTTACTATTTTTACCGCGGTTAATAGTAAATAGGGTAACTAAGGGTAAATATGATATTAATATTACCCTAACACATGTCCTAATTCTATTGGACAAGTGTAATTCGACCAAAAACAAACTTAGGAATAAAATATGACCATTTAGGCCCACTTGGATTAGATTAGGACATTTATTATTAATTTATTTAAAGAAGGGTTAAAATAGTTAAAATCAAAGTTTAATAAGTAAATCATTTTTAATATAGGGTTATACATAAGATAAATTCGATTGTAAATATTCATTAGAAAGCTAAAAAGATTTCCTACATGATGGTATTTTATTTGTAATTTTTAGACATCAAATAAGTTAATTTATTTATGACACAAAGATGATGCAGTAATTATCTTATTAATGAAATATTGACAAAATTGATAATATAAATACCAAAATAAATGTAATTTGAGACTTTTTATGAATTCCACTAATTTTCTAGGTTACTATGAAATATTAGTATTGATTTAATCAACTTGGTTCGAACATATAATTCTGTTATGACTTTGACAAAAATCATATATCAAATAGTGTCAAAATTGACACAAAATAGTTTTTAAATCAAATATTATATTATTAATTGTTATTTTATTCCTAAAAATCTAAGGTTCGGCCAAATGACTTAGATAAGGATATATATATTAATAATAAACAATTTGGGGTTCGTTTGGCATGTTATTGTAAGTGTATTAACCATATAGTGAAAGAAAACAAAAAGACATGGTAAAAGTTAAATTATTTAACTTAGAGTTAAATTTAATTGATATGGTTAAAATAATATCCTAAACTTGTCTAAATTCTATTGGTTGATAGTATTTCGACCCATCCCCACTTTATCTTCGAAATAAGACCCTTTGGAACCATTATAAACCGATTTTGACTTTAATATAAAATAATATTTTGAGATATTCCTAAGGTGCCCCTCTCCTCCCTTATAAAAGGGCACCTCCTCCCCCTCCTCCTCACACCAATTTGAGCACTCAAGCTCGGCCAACCCCTGCCATTTTCTCCTCCCCACTTCCCTAGAATAATCCTAGAGGTCCTGGTCTTCTCCAAAGACCAATCTTAGTTCCTTAAGTGGAGGATTCAAAGAGGCGTTCCAAAGAAGAGGTAATATTCATTACCGATCTTTTCAATTTCTTTCTTCTTCAACTTCTTCTTCTTTAGCTTTTTCATTATAAAGTAATAACATCAGTATTACTTACATACTGATATGTTATTATAAATATGAAACAACCCTAATTCACCTTCTATCCATCTTACGGAAAAATGAAATCACTGCGCGTGCGTACGTACGGAATACCGTCTCCACGCCGTGGTGTAATCTATTTTCCACCATCACCTTACAAGGATGGGTATAATGGTGTAATCAGTAACTATATATGATTATTATTAAGTAATATTGATACTGAAATAATATATATATATACTCCAATACAATTCCACGATCATAGGAACGATATCATCACTCGTGCGTACGTACGGAATACCGTCTCCACGATGTGATGCGACTCGTTCTACATGATCTTCATTTCATAATGATTATATAAATGAATTGAATGAATGAATATGGTATATAATACACTAATACCATTCTGGAAATGAATTATCTATAACCTAAAGATAAGAATAAGAATTTATTCGACAAAACACGCATAAGAACAAAAAGTTATAAAGACCCGAGTAACAAGTAACAATGAAATATTACTAACAAGAAGCTAATAATATGACCATATATGATCTCATATCAATATGTATGATTCTGGAATAAGTCAATAACATTATTTAAACCATTATACAGGAGCTTCGGACACGAACAAAGCAAATCGGACCTAAGGTAAGGGAAATATCACAATCTCATTTTTATCCGAGATTGTTTATTCGTAAGTATTTACTGGGGTGTATTTTATCATCCACATCCATGTTCCCTCAATATGTAATATTGTTTCCATCCACTTGAAATAGTTTAAATCCAATTTTACCCTTAGGTGAGTTTTTAGTAAAGAATAAGAAAGGAATCTTTTGTCGTTTTTCCGTACGAGGTACTTTTTGACTTTTCCGACAAAAGTACGAAGAATGTTTTTTTTAACTTGTACGGCATGAATGGATTTTTAAAACATTACTTAAAAGAAGCTTCCTTTACAAGTTTTCAAGTTTATTTTTAATCAACTTCTTTTATTTCAAAGTTGTATGACATGTTATGAAAGAAAAAATGTTTTTGAAGAAGAAAGGATATTTTCCTCAAGAATTCAATTCAAGTGTTTTATCAAAATTATTTTCCATCTAAGATAATAAAGGGTTCTGTTTCTATCCATATTTTTACATTGGTTTGACTATGTTGTGATGGAATTATGTTTATGAATTCCTTTATCATATATGAATTGATTTATGATGTCATGATGTTTCAAGAATCCCATTTTTGTTATATGTGTTATGCGATGATGTATGTTTTATGATTATGTGGCACACATAAGAAAGGATTCATTATAAGATGGGTGGGACCTATATCTCCCTCCAATGCATTGGGTAAAGATTTTATATCTCATGAGATAGACATGGCTGGAACGGAAGGTTATTTCGGTTCAGTGATACAGGACTGAAACGAGGAGTGAACTTGGTTCAGAAAGGGACTTTGTCCACTAAGATAGTCTTGGCAATGAGTCATGACTAACAAGAAATGATTTTCCATGATTATGTGTGCATGCCACAAAGATTCAAGTTTTATGTTATGATTATGGGGATCTCATTCTCACTTCAATGATTTATTCCATGTTAAGATATTATGATCTCTTTTGCAGGTTTTGATTTTCATAAAGATATGATATGATTTTTTATTTCTTTTATTTGCCCTTGCTGAGCATTTGAGCTCACCCTTTTATGTTTTCTTTTCCCCAGGTCAGGAAGATGGATATTAAGTAGAATATGTTAAAAGGGACCCTAGATATGATGAAATAAATGGGAGACACTGTAGAAGATTTATGAACCAGTTGTTTATGTTCCCCCAGTTTCTAAAGAAACTATACCTATACGGTCCTTTGTGGTTTTGTCATATGTTGTAATAAGTGTGCTTCAATTTTGAAGTATTAACAATGTATGTAAAGTGTGGGTCGTTATACACCCGATTCTTTTCATGCGGTAGTATTATAGAAATTTCGAGGATGAAATTATTCTAAGAAGTGGAGAAATTAACACCCTAAGGTTCCACGGTACGCTTCCCTTTGAATAATACAGTAGCATGTGTTGTACGCAACTTCTAGTTCTAACACACACACCACAACCAATCAAACTTGCCGTTATGAATAGTAATACCCATTTTTTGTAATTTTAAAAATTTTATCTTTTAAAATGGACTTAATTTTTGTATTCAGAATATCAAAATTATCCTTGGATGAAATTTTGGTACTTTTCGGATAACGTTTTTATTTTGATGAATAGTGAATATTACTAAATTTTTATTAAAAACAACTTTTTAAATTGAAATAATTAATAGTGATAAATTTTGAATTTGAGTGGTTTTAAAGTATATTTAGAATATATTATTACCATTTAATACAATATTGGTCATTGGAAATAATTTCACAATTAAACCGGACATAAACAAGTATAAATCTTTTGATAGTTATTATTTCTTAAAAACACGCTTTTATTTACAACGGGAATTAATTTTAAATTAATTTGTGCCACTTCTATGTTTTGAATTAGGAAAAATGGATTCCATATTTGCAATCAAGATTTCCAAATTTTTTAAATAGGGAACTTTCATTTTTAGACATTTTTAATAATTACTTCGGTAAATATTTTATTTAACATGGTTAAAGGGTAAATCATGTAAATAAGGGTAAAAAATAATATTATAATAATAATAAATTACCCTAAAACGTGTCTTAACCTTATTGTTGGATACATTTCCGACCCTGGGCATATTTGGGTCGATTTTGGGACCCCATGGAGCCACTTGTAGGTGATAGGGACACTTTATATTAATTATGTTAAAGTAAATACCAAAATGACATAATCATATATCTTTTAGAAAAACAATTTTTACATAGGGTTATAAATGTTATATTTTCGACTATAAATATTAATTATAAATATAAAATTATTTCCTACATAATGGTATTTTATTTATAATTTTTAGACATTAAATAATTTAATTTAATTATGACACAATGATGATGCAGTAATTACCGTATTAATGAAATATTAAGATAATTGATATTATAAATACACAAATAAATGTAATTTGAGACTTTTTATATATTCAAATAATTTTATAGGTTACTATTACATATTAGGATTGTTTATATAAATTTATTTTCTATGTAATGATGCTTTTATGAATTTATCAAAAAGAAAATACCCAATAGTGTCAAAATTGACAAAAAAGAGGTTTTAAAACAAATATTATATTATAAATTGTATTAAATTTCTAAAAATCTAAGGTTCGGCCACGAGACTTATATAATGATAGGTGTATCATTAATGGACCACTTGGCAGTATCTTAGATGTATATAGTAAGTTTATTAACAATATAATATAAAAATACAAAGTGACATGGTAAGTGTCAAACTAATTAACTAAGAGTTAAAATTAAAATATAAGGTTAATATAATGACCCAAACCTGTTTAAATTATATTTTTTGAATGGTTTTCGACCCATACCCACCTTAAACATTAAATAATCCACTTTGGAGACCTTATAAACAGAATATTAATTTATTATAAAATAATATTTCTAGATTTTCCTAAGGTGCCCCTCCTCCCCCTTATAAAAGGACACCACTTCTAACCAATTATTCACTCTTTGAAAGCCTTTTGGTTCGGCCAACCCCTGCCCAAATACTCTCTAAATTTCTCTCACTTCAACCTAGAGGCCTTATTTTGATTTGAAAGCCTACCTATGGAGCCCTTTTGATCAAATCAAAAGGAAGAACCCAAAGAATAGGTAATGTTTTCAACAGCCTTTTTCAAGTTCATTTCTACTTCAACTTATTATTTCTTTATTATTCCCATTATAAAATAATAACTCCATTATCTCCTATATACTGTGATATTATTATAAATATGGTACAACCATATTCAGTATTCTATCCATCCTTTTAATGACATGTCACCATACGTGCGTACGTACGGCTTACCGTCTACACGTCGTTGTGTAATTGTATTTCAATATATTATTATTTGGATTGGTATAATAATGTAGTTTAATTAATGTAAATAATAAATATAACATTATAATTATTTTGTATATATTATATACCATCCTATTTTATATTATTTTTAATTTCAAAAGAATGATATTGTCACTCTTGCATACGTACGGACTACCGTCTCCACGAACGCGATGAGATTCATTCCCCATCATATCCATTCAAGAATAATTATCATTTGATGGTTAAAATTAATTTTTAAGAACTTTATATCATTCTGAATATGAATAAGGTGTAACCTATCCATAACAAACACGGCTTATGTAACAAAACATATAAAATAAAATGAGTAAGTTAACACCCGAAACGACGATAATACTATAGTGTTATTAACAAAGAATTATTAGAATACCATATATGATATCATAATTATATATATGGTTCTTGTATAATTTAATAACAATATTTTAACTATTATACAGGTAGTTAACATACCATCTACTAAGGAAAAGTACCAGGTAAGGGTTTATTTCATAATCTCCTCATTATCCGAGGTTGTTTATATGTAATTATCTACTGGGACCTCTTTATCATCCAAATCCATGTTTCTTAAAAATGTATTTCAAAACATTATTATTATTTTATAGAATATTGGTTAAATTCATTTATAGAATTTTTTTACATTTTATAAGAAGTTTATAAAGGAATATTTCTGTCATTTTCCAAAAAAGGTCCTTTTTAACCTTTTTGACAGAATTAAGGTAAGAATGTCTTTTAAACTTATACAGTGGATGTGGCTATTTTCTGCCATTAAAAAGTCTTCAGATCTTCCCTTAAAAGCTTATAATAATAGTTTCAAAGTAAATGTTTTATTTAATAATTACAGGACTTTTAAATGATTTCAAAAAAAGAGATATTTCTCTCAAATAGTTTTCATTTCATCTATGTCAACATTCTTTTATGGATTTTACGCTTATTTGAAGTTTATTTTTTATGATACAAAACTTCAACACTGTATTGATGGTTTTATGATATGTTTGACTTTGGATATGTTATTTTTATACCATTCATGGTCTATGAAGAAAGTATTGACATTTTGTATGCTAGTTTTAAAACTAATGTTTATGTTATGTTTAAACCTGTTCATATGAGGAATGCATTGGACTTAATAAGTGATGGCTAGAGCCCGCTATAGCTCCTCGATTCATCGATAGCTCTCATGAGACAAACTAGTGTCTTGTCACGAGGCCTTGACAAAATCATATTTCTAGTCTTGGAACAAGGCCTTGGCTACGTGGTTATGATAGTCTGGCATTATGCATTGCATCATTATGAAAGTGGTTATTGATATTTCATGTGATTATTCGACTACTAGAATATCCATGTGAGTAAGTAAATGGAATTATTTCATTTTATCTTTTCCATATTATGCAGATGTTCAAGTTTAAAAGGATATTTTAGCTATACATTGCCTTAAATGTTTGTGCTTATTTATGAATGTTTCCGCTATATAGTTATCCTTAATGAGCATCTGAGCTCACCCCTTTCAATGTTTTAATTTTACAAGGATGTGAAGAAGTAATTTATGAATGACCTATAGGGATAATACGAGGGAATATGAAGACAAGATTTTGTTGTAGTAGTTTTCACTTTACGATGTAATGTAAACATTATGAATGTATCTAGTTATTCCAAGGCTAATAAACTAATCGGTATTTCAAGACTTGATCTTTATTGTGATCATGTCAATGTTATGTAATAATGCACCGAATCTGGGAAACTAGGGTCGAGACGTTACACACTAGATAGGAACAGATTTCCACCTCAATTAGAAGCTCCAGAAAAGGCACAGCTTCACTTGTCATGAAAGCTCCAGAAAAGGCACAGCTTTCAATATAATGATTTTCTTCAGCAGAAAACACATCTCTTCATAATTTAATTTTCTACCCAAAGTATCACAGAATGTGGCATCACAACACATGATAGCTTCCCCCACACATACGCTCAAATATATTATGCAATTTTACTTCAAGAGTTGGTTGGATAGGGAAAATTGGCTTGTAATGTGGCTAACATAACAGGTTGTGCATGGATTCTAAGGGCTAAAAGGATTAAATGTTCAGGGTAGGCCATTATAAAAAAGGATTCTTTGAAATAGGGGATTTAATACCAAACAAATGCCTCAATCATTAAAACATATGTACCTCAAACCCTCAAGTTTTGAATGGTATAAATCAAATTCTGGTTAAATCAAGCATGGGTTGGTTATCTCAAGAAGTGAGTTGAATGTAAAGAATATGAAAATAATGGTTCAGAAGCCTCACAAGAAAGTGGTTTCAAATATAAATACAATGAGATGTGGCATGGGATTCACAATTCAATGTACATTTCATGAAATTACTAAATATTTGAACTTGAAACAAAGTCATTTTCAGCATTCATTTAAGCTCAATTTCATGGGATAAATTGTTTCACTCATTGATATGCATTTCAAAATTTTGATGATAATAATTTCAGCTCAAAAATTTCAAAAACACAAAGAAATTTTAAAAATAAAAACACACAATTTGAAAAACACACAATTTTTTTTGGTTTGTTTTTTTAAATAAGAAAATAATTGAAATTACTAAACTAAAATGTTCCCTCCCCGACACTTAAAATATTGAATTGTACTCAATGTAAACCCATGAGATGATATATGCACATGAAATGCAGAATATTTAAATAGTACAAATAATATAAAAGTGAAAAGGTTAGGAACAGCCTGATGTGATCAAGTGATGATGGGGTCATGCAGTGTGATAAAATCCACTGCATCAGTAGGAATTCCCTCAATGTATCTCTTCAAACGTTTCCCATTGACTATAAATCTCCTTCATGTGTCCTCTTGTGTGATCTCCACTGCACCATAAGGAAAAAAATTAGTCACAAAATAAGGACCTAACCATCTGGAAAGCAACTTACCAGGCATCAGCTTCATTCGTGAACTATAGAGAAGGACTTTATCTCCAACATGAAACTCCCTTTGTTGGATCATTTTGTCATGAGCTGCTTTTGATCTTTCCTTGTAGATACTTGAGTTCTCATATGAAGACAATCAAATCTCCTCATGCTCTTGAATTTGTAGCTTCCTTTGGATTCCAGCTTGGGCCAAATCCATGTTGAATTTTTTTATAGCCCAATAAGCCTGATTCTCAACATCCACAGAGAGATGACATGCTTTCCCAAAAACAATCTGAAATGGGTACATACCAATGGGTGTCTTGTATGTGGTCCTATAAGACCACAATGCATCATCCAAGTGCTTTCTCTAATCCATCCTATTTGGCTGCACGGTTTTCTCCAAAATTTGTTCAATTCCCTATTTGAAACCTCAGCCTGTCCATTTGTTTGTGGGTGGTATGGGGTTGATTTTTTGTGTGTCTCCCCATACTTTCGAAGAAGGGAAGAAAAATTATGATTGTAGAAGTGTTTCCCTTGGTCACTGATGATGGCCTTCGGTACTCCAAACCTGCAAAAAATCTGTGCTTTGACAAAGTCCACAACAACATGATAATCATCAGTTCTAGTGGCCTTATCCTCCACCCATTTACTCACATAATCAACAAAAACCAAAATATATAAAAAACCAAATGAACTAGGAAAAGGACCCATAAAATTGATGCCCCATACATCAAAAATCTCACAAAATAGTATGGGTTATTAGGGAATCTCATGTCTCATAGAAATTTTCCCAGTGTGCTGGCAACGAGAGCATGACTTACAAAACACATGGTCATCATGGAATAAGCTAGGCCAATATAATCCATATTCAAATACTTTCCTGGCTATCTGTTGGGGTCCAAAGTGTCCACCACAAGCAAATGTATGAAAAAAATATAAAACAGACTCCAAATCATGATCAAGAACACACCTCCTAATAACATGATCAATACACATGCTCCAGAGGTATGGATCATCCCAAACATAATACCAAGACTCACTTTTTAATTTTTGGACTTGATGTTTCTTTAAATTTGTAGGAATTTTAGAGGAAAAATGGTAGTTAAATAAATTTTCATACCAAGGATGCGTACCTGAGATGGAATAATGATGCTCATCGAGGAAAGTGTCCGGAAGTGGTACCTGTTCTAAGGTTTCATCCTATAGTGTGTGAGTAATCATACTCATGTGGTCCACCACCAAGTTTCTGACCCATTTTTTTCCTTTATCTCAATATCAAATTCATGAAGAAGGAGCATCCATCGGATTAGCCTAGGCTTTGCATATGGATTCTTTAAGAGGTACCTCAGAGCTGCATGGTCAGAAAAAAAAACTACTTTAGAGCCCAATAAATAAGAACAAAATTTATCTAAAGAGAATATGACATCAAGAATCTCCTTATTTGTGGTTGTGTAATTTTATTGGGCTGAATCCAGTGTCCTCGATGCATAGGTGATCACATGTGAATGTCCCTCCACCCTCTGAGATAAGACAGCTCAAACCCCGAAGTTGGAGGCATCACACATAAGCTTAAAAGGAATCTCCCACTATGGGGGTTGTATGATAGGTGGAGTGGTCAAACACTTCTTTAGCTCATAAAAGGAAGTCCTACAAGAATCATCAAACACAAAATTAGAATCCTTTTGAAGTAATCGTGACATAGGAAGAGCAATCATACTAAAATATTTTATGAAGTGCCGATAAAATCATGCATGACCTAGGAAAGATCTAACATCACGCACACATGAAGGATATGGTAAGGATGAAATAATGTCTATCTTAGATCTATCAACTTCTATCCCATGTTTTGACATTATATGACCTAATACAATTCCCTTTTCGGCCATGAAATGACATTTGTCAAAATTTAAGACCAGATTCTTCTCAATACAAAGATGAAACACATCACACAAACTAGAGATACATTCATCAAATGAGGATCCATAAACTGTAAAATCATCCATATATACCTCCATGAAGGTCTCAATGAATTCTGAGAAAATACTCTCCATGCATCTCTGGAAGGTACCTGGGGCATTGCAAAGTCCAAATGTCATCCTTCGGTAAGGAAAGGTACCTAATGGGTAGGTGAATGTCACCTTCTCCTGGTCCTCTGCTGCAATGGGAACCTAAAAATAGCCAGAGAAACCATCCAAGAAGCAATAATGTGTCTGACCTACAAGTATCTCTAGCATCTGGTCAATGAATAGAAGTGGTAAATGTTCCTTACGAGTGGATTGATTTAGTTTCCTATAATCAATACACACTCGCCAAATATTTTGTACTCTCACAGGAACTAAATCATCATTTTCATTTTTTATAACAGTGAAACCAGTTTTCTTTGGTACAACCTGGACAGGGCTAACCCATTGTGAGTCAGAAATATGGTAAATTATACCTGGCTTGAGAAATTTTACAACCTCTATTTTAACAACCTCCAGAAGGTTAGGATTGAGTATCCACTGTGGTTGCCTCACCAGTTTAGCCCCATCCTCCAAAATAATCCTATGCATGCAAATGGAGGGGCTAATACCTGATATGTTAGCCAAGGTCCACCCGATTTCCCTGATGTTCTCCCTAAAATGATTCAAAAGTTTTTCTTCATGATCAAAAGGGATATTGTTAGTAATGATAATAGTTAATTTCTCACCACTCAACAAGTATGAGTATTTGAGATTTGGTGGAAATGGCTTGAGTTCCAGTGTAGGGGGTGGTGTATAGATGGAGACATAGAAAGAACTGAAATATGTGCACAAGGAGCATCAGTATCAGAATATACATCATCAAAATCAGAAAATAAAGCATCAAATCCATCAGCATACTCTACATCCATGTCATAATCAGAGTTCACATGATCAAAATCAGAATATGACTCCATTTCAAAATAAAATCTTAGAGAGTCTTGTTCCTTAGAAACGGGTGTGGAAGTACTCTTAGAAATCAAACTAGAACCAATAATCATAATCTCCATATGCATAGGACAATCCAATTCCATGTTGTTTTTACTTGGTGGTTCAAAATTGGAGATAAAAAATTCATAATGATCCTTTGAGGGGTACTTAATGGAATCCATAATATTAAATATCACAACTTCATCCCCAAATTCCATGGAAAGTGTACCCTTATTGGCATTTATGATAGTTTGTGCAGTTTTGTAGAAGGGTCTATCTAAGATATTGGGGCTTGAGAACTTACCTGAGCATCCTCCATGTTAAGCACATAGAAATATGCTGCAAATATCATGTCTCTTACCCGGGCAAGTACATCCTCAAGGACTCCCGCTGGATATATCGTAGCTCTATTTTCTAATTTCACCACTACACTCGTCGGCTTCAACTCACCAACCTGTAAAGAAAAGAATATAGAGTGAGGCATCACATTTATTGAAGCTCATAAATCATAAAGAGCATCAGAGAAGTGAAACCCCCCTATGGTACATGGGATGGTTAATGTCCCGAGATCCTTGCACTTTTTTGGAATTTCTAGAGTTGGTGTATTGAGTGCTGAAAAATTCCTTAAAAGATTGATCCTCTCATTTCCCTTGATACTTCTTCGATTGGTACAAATTTATTTTAAGAATTTCACATAGTTTGGAATTTTCTTAATGGATTCAAGTAGAGGAATATTGATCTCCACATGCTTGAATGTGTCCAAAACCTTCTTTTGCATTACTTCTTCAACCATCTTTTTGGTTTTAACAACCCTGTTTGGAAAAGGAAGGAGTTTAGGAGGAACATCATTAATATTTTTCTTACCTTTATCTTTATCCTTGGATTTCTCATCAGTTGGAATGGAATACCGCTTCTCTGTAGTTGAGGTGAATCCCGGTGGGATGGTAGGTACAGATGTATCGTTCATTTTCTTCCCACTTCTCAATGTGATGTCACTAACATTCCCCTTTGGATTTGGAGTGGGTTGGGAAGGTAGATTTATGGAATTCTTACTTACAAGTTCATGTAGGTCGGTGGCAATCTGGCTCATTTGATTCTTCAACTCCCTCAACCCCGAACCTTGAATTTTCAGCTCGTTCGGTTGATTAAGAAAAATTTTCTTCAAAAGGTCATCAGTTTTAGAGTCTACCATGTTTTGTAGATTCCCTTGTTTCTGACTTGTTGATGTTTGAGCTTCGAATCTCCTTTGGGGTTGTTGGAAACCCTGCTGGTAAGGTGGAGGCTGCTGGAAGTTTTGTTGAAAAGAGGGACTTTTTTGATGTTCAGAGCCATACCTCATGTCTGGTTGATCCTTCCACCCTTGGTTGTATGTTGGAGAAAATGAATAAAACTTCTTTTGGGGGTATTTCTGTTATTGTTGCTGATATGGTCTCCCTGAGAATACTAATGTGCAATCCTCTGTCTCTTGTAGTTGTGGGAAACAGTCAGTTGGGTGTCTTGTCTCAGAGAAAATTCCACAAGGCCTTGAAGGAGTGGGTTGGGATGTCTTTTGAGCCATATAAATCTGCCTCACCATAGTGGTCAATTCATCCAACTTTGTATCAATCAAATGACTTTCAAGGGAAGGACTTACCTGATGTACTCCCCTGACATGTGGTGTACAACGATCACCAAATTGTTGGGAGTTTTGGGCCATTTTGTCAATCAATGTGCGTGAATCTACTGGTGTATTTTCCACCAATGCTCTTCCAGCCACAACATCCACCATGCTTCTCTCCATAAGTGTGATTCCTTCATAGAAGTACTGTATGAGTAGTTGCTCACAGATTTGGTGATGTGGGCAGCTTTCACACAACTTCTTGAATCACTCCCAGTACTCATACATTGACTCCCCTTGTGCTTTCCTGATCCCATATATATCTTTACGAATGGATGTGGTCCTTGATGCTGTAAAAAATCTCTACAAGAAAATACATTTTAAATCATTCCAAAAAGTTACATCTTCGGGTTGTAAATAATACATCCAATCTTTCGTAGCTCCATCAAGTGAGAATATGAATGCTCTTAATTTGATTTGATCTTCAGAGATATTTCTAGGATTTAGGGTTCAAAAAACCACATTAAATTATTTCAAATGTTGATTGGGATCCTCACCAGAGAGGCCATGAAACTTTGGAAGTAAGTGAATTAACCCGGATTTTAGGTCAAAGTCCGATTCAAGATTTCGGTATGCAATACAATTTGGTTGATAGTTAATATCAGGTGCAGCCAATTCTCGAATGGTTCTATTAAATTAATTTCCACTATTATCAGCCACTGGTTCTTGTTTTATGGTTGAATTTGAATTTCTTCCTATTTAAATGTTTTCATATTGGAGTAATTCTCCAAATGGTTGAATATTGAAACTTCCCGTAGACTGAGAATGTCTGATTCATGCCCTAAGGCTTCGTTCAATCTCAGGGTCAATATCTAAGAGATCCTCAAGATTATTTCGTGTCATAAATCAATAATAGATGAAAAGAAGGAATGTGGACCATAGTAAAATAAAAAATTAGAAGTTTGAGATGATTTTCCTAAAGGAAGTATAATAAAATAAAAGAAGAAGAAAAACGAAATCAGATTGGGTAAAGAAGGAAGAAAGAAGAGAGGAAGAGAATAAAATGTAAAATAAAATGAATACCTCTAATTGGGTGAAATAATTATTTGCCTACCCAGAAACAGCACCAATTTGAAAGAGCACTGTCATGGGTGCCCTCAAATGATTAGTGTGATTTTGGGGTACTTAGGTGCAGTAGAATGGCTGACCAAGGTCGTCTCTCAAAGGAGGAAGTGAATTAAAACAACTTTTCAGAGGTATTATAAAAATAAAAGATAATATAATTGAAACACTACTTAAAAGGATGGGGTTGTTTATATTTTATAAATCTATATAAAGTTTGCTGGAAAAAGATTTCATTTTTATATTTTTTATTTTGAAATGAAGTTTGATTAAAAAGACACAACAAGAATATGTTTTTTTAGAAAATATTTTAAAAGGTGTAATCGATCTAACTCTACCTATTTATTCACTTATTAATCATTATCATTTAAATCAATATCCACTTAATTATTATCCCCTAATTTGTTAACCCTCCAACCCTAAGAGAGTTATCTTAACCACAAAGATGAAATTACTTAAACCCGAGGCTAGCTTCTGACACGCAATCGCATCACCCTACATTGATTATTGTTCTAAGGTTAGATTATGGTCAGTGGTTAAATAGAGAACATATAAATTAAATAAATGAGTATTAATTGTGTTTTAGGGTGATATTTTAACTCTAAAAATTTATCCCGTGTGGTCTTGTATTACCGATTAAGATCACGCTCTCACAATTTACACAAAATCTCGACCTCGCGTGTTTTTGTGTTAATTGTTCAATTGCATGACTAGTTTCTTACAATTTAAAAACACAATTCATGGATCATATTAAATTTATTACAGTATATCAATGATTCAAAATAATTAAATTAAGAGGGTAGAAGATAGATCGATTACTAAAAGACTACTCTTCCATGGGTGGCGTAATCATCGTAGAAGTGTTTTTCATGTGCAAAGGTTTATAATGGGTATAACCCAATAACGCTTCTACTCAAGAATTCCAGCCCAAATAAGAAGATTAATAGATGACGAAATTTAAATAAATCAGAATAAAAGATAAGAAATGAAATAAGAACAAAGATGTTTATTACACAAACAAAAGCATTACAACACGAAGGACAAGGAGAAGGCTTCGTCGCAGGGATCCTTGCTTCAAGAGCTACCTTTATTGAAATGGTTGGATAATTAGAGTGGATCCACTTTTACTCTTCCCTCAACTTCTAAATTCATGACCCAACACCACAAAAATAGAAAAACAAAAATTTATAGAGAGGTGGAGAGGCTAGGTTCAAAGTGGTTTCAAGTGTGAATGGGGAATCTCAGCCAAATATTTTATGCCAAATTTAACCGCCCATTTGACCATTGAAACGCTTGAATTGGGCAACCTTCTAGAAGGATCATATGTGAGGATATGTGTCCTATATCTCCTATTAAAAGTTGGGCTCATGAAAATCCCATATGAATGAGTTATGGATGAAATACATAAACTTCTCCATTCTGGCGTGTCCAGCCCAGCTTTGACTTTATGGCCCAATTTCTCCATCCAATTGCATTATTTTAATCAAGTGATCTGAATAAAAGTTGTATCCCATGAATTAAGGAACATAGTTAAAAAATATTAAGTTCAAATAATTTTAAAAAAATATTTATGATTGAAATACTACAGTGATTTTAAAAGGTTAAAACTGGAATTTTCATCAAATATTCAAATGAATGATTTAATCCAAAATAATTTATAATTAAACATATTTAACACAATGTGAGGAAATTATATCATTAATTATCCATAAAATATTCAATATAACAGTGTTTTACCACCCACTAATATATTACTTACTGATGGATGACTCCCCGACATAGGAGTCACCAATAGATGAATCAATAATTGATGACTCACGAACATATGACTCACCGAAAGATGACTCACTGACAGATGAGTCACCAATAGATGTATCATTGACAGATATCTCACTGATAGATGACTCATTGATAGATGACTTAGTAACATATGACTCAGAGAAAGATGAATTACTGACAGATGATTAACAGAAAGATGACTCATCGATGTATGACTCACTAACAGATGACTCAGTGACAGATGACTCACGGATAGATGTCTCACCAATGGATGACTCCCTAACAGCTGACTCATAGAATCATGACTCAATGATAGATAACCCACCGATAGATGACTCACTGACATATTAATCACTGACTGATGACTCACCAACAAATGAATCACAGATAGATGTATCACCGACAGATGACTCACCAACAGAAGTCTCACTAAAAGATGACTCACCAAAAGATGTCTTGTGGATAGATGACTCACCAGCAGATGACTCTCTAACATATTACTCTCTAATAGATGACTCACTAACAGATGTCACACCAACAAATGACTCCCCGATATATGACTTATCGATCACACTATTCATAGAACTAGAAACACTATTCACAAACCTGTAAATTTTTCAAAGTGTTGGGAATAAATCCTCTTGACTTCCTAGAACACCACAAATTCCATATTTTTGAAAAAGAATAGACTGAAGAGGTTCAGATCATTACATTAGAAAACACTCAAAAAATTATTTTCCTCAATAATCCAAAACAACCCAGAGAGGAAATGGAAAACAGGGTCTGAACAACCATCCTTTGAGATATCTTTCAAGGATCTCACCACAAAAGGACCTCAACCACCTCACTATTGGAACAAGTGTAAAGCTATGCAGCAGCCACAAAAAACTCCAAAACATTCTACCTGGAGAGATACCCCTAAAAATAGATAAATCCATATGAAGAAATAAGAGAAATCCATCTCATAAATAAGAAAGGTCTACAACCACCACACAAACATACTTACATGAAAATATTTAAATATCAAACAGATAAGGTTACTGAGCGTATATCTGCGACTCATGTTCCCAAGAACCCTCTTCCACGCCACTATGCCACCACACGATACAAAGCAAGGGGATATCATTCCCATTCACCGCCTTCTACATGTGGCACTGGATCTCTACAAGCTGCTATTTGAAGGATGAATCATTGTTAACATCGATCTCGCCCCAATCAATGATGTGAGATTCATCATGAATATAATGATAGAGCTGCGACATAAGAAAAAATCGTGTATCATGCTCATCAATAGGGGATGTTCTATCTGATACACCATGACTCTAACATGAGCAAACACTTTGAAAGGACCAACAAACTGGGGAGAAAGATTACTCCCATGACCAAACTGTTGCTTCCAATGATGGGGAGTCACCTTCAGAAACATGTGATCCCCAATTTAAAACTCCAAAGGTCTCCTCCTATGATGGACATAGGACTTCTAGTGATAATGCGCTACCTTCACCCTCTCACGAATCGCTTAAACCATATCTTTTGTATTATATACTAGTTAAGGACAAATAATTTCTAACTCTCTGAACATAGTCCAGCACATTGGACAATAGAAATGTCAGCTATATAAGGATTAAAATTGAACCACACCAATGGTGGAGTGGAAACTAATTTTGTAATCAGACTCTACTAAGGGAAAGTGTCTCATCCATGAACCTCCAAAATCTAGGACATAAGAGTGCATCATGTCTTCCATAGTCTAGATGGTCCACAAGGTCAGACCTTCTGTCTACAGATGAAAAGAAGTGGTAATAGAATAGATGAGAACTGAATTCATACTAGAGACCTCTCCACACCCTATAAGAAATGTGGGAATCTTGATTAGAAATGATCGTCATCGAGACTCTATTGAGTCTCACCACATCCTCAATATACTAACTCAAAAAAACCTCCACTAAGATAAATTCCTTGATCACTATAATTTTTGATGATTTCGTCAGACGATCCACAACTACCCATATATCATCATTTCCTCCTTGAGCTCAAGGTAAACTAGTTAAACAGTCCATCGAGATGTCCTCCCACTACCACTGAGGAAAATCTAACAGCTTGAGCAACCCAGAGGGAACATGTTTCTCAGCCTTCACCTCATAGAATACCAAAAACTAAGACACAAACTTTGAAACTGCACACTTCAACCTCGGACAAAAAACATACTCCTCATATCCTAGTACATCATTGTCCCACCAGGATGTACTACTAATGGAGAACTATGGAACTCTCTTAGAACCATCTCATTCATCACCAAAGGAATGAAAACCCTTACCTAAAATAACACTTGGTGGTCTTCATTCTCAGAAAAACCATAAGGGGCCTCTCTAAAAAACACTATTTCTCCAGACCTCCACTTCATGATCCCCCAACTGGGATTCCTCCACCTGTTGCACTAGAGATGACTACACCATTATTTGAAAAATACAACCTCTACCCCCCAACTTCTCTCATATCCAGTTGCAACATTGAATGATCTTCCATAACCCACTAAGAATCACCAGATTCACTAACTACAACGCTATGAGAGTTCTATCATAGTGCGTCAGCTACAACATTTCCCTTTCTAGGTGTATACAAAATTTCGACGTCGTAATCCTATAATAAATCCATCCACTGATGTTGGCACAAGTTCATGTCACACTGGGAGAAAATATACCATAGGCTCTTTTGATTAGTGAAGACAACAAAATTCTATAAAATGAGGTAATGTCTACATAGCTTCATGGAAAACACAAGTTCTCCAAAATCAAGCTTGTGGGTGGAATCGTTATGCTCATGGGGATGTAACATCCGAGACCCATAAGAAATGGATGATCTCTACTACATGAAAAAAATCCTAATCCCTGATATGCAGCATTATAGAAAACCACAAACTGAACTCCCTCTACTAGTAAATATGGAATCAGAACACTAAACAAATTCTCCCTCAAATACTCAAAAGTTGCATAACACTAATCTGTCTATAAAAATTCCTGATCCTGTCTAGTCAATGTTGTCAGAGGAGTCTCAACCTGAGAGAAATTAGCTACGAACCTCTTATAATAGCCTACAAGACCATGGAAACATTTCAACTCTCCCACTGTCTTGGGGGGTTTCCCAAGACACAACAACCTATATCATTGATGGATCCACAGCTACTCCCTATTGGGATTCAACATGACCCATGAAACATACTTCTCATTCCGAAAACTCTCACTTCAATAACTTCCGAAATAGATGATGTCGATGAAGAACTCCCAAAATTGTCATGAAGATGCTCTATATGCTCCTCCACAACTGTGTAGTACACAAGGATGTCATTAATAATGACCACCACAAACATAACCATGAACTCATGAAACAATTTTTTCATCATACCCATGAACACTATTAGTGAATTATTCACATTGAATGGAATCCCAACGAACTTCTAATTCCCTTGATGAAAATTGAAACGAGTCTTCGGGGAACCCTCATCATTCACATGCATCTGATGATATCCTAACCACAATTCAATATTTGAGAACCAACTTTCACACTTCATTTTCTCAAATAAATAATCTATCAGTAGAATATGATAGAAATTCTTCATTTTCACTTTGATAATGTGATGATAATTGACACAAAATCACAAAATATTGTTATCCTTCTTTATGAAAAAAATTGGTGCGCCCCATGGTGACACACTCGAACGAAAAAAACTATAATATAAAAGACCATCAAGTTGTATAAGCTTCTCCCACAACTAGGAAGGTTCCATTCTATACTAAGACATTGATATAGGATATAATTCTGGTTGTATCTCGATCCCGTACTCGATCTCTCGTCAAGGGGGTAATGCTAAAACCTCTTCAGGAATGTCATCAAGGTCTGATTTTACGACCCTGGGAAACGAAAACTGCAAAAAATTCGATGAAATTAGCATTAACATTGACATCTAGGATGAAATTAATGGAACATGCCTCTAACCCATCGGAGGGTCTCGCATACCAACAAACAATGCTGGCTCTCTGTCAGCATCAAAGAACACCACCTACATCATGATGAAATCCATGATAGACCCCATCGAATACAGTCAATCCATTCTGAGGATGACGTCATATGGTTGTATCTATAAATATATGAAATCTCTCTAAGAGCAGTGATACCATAGCACAAGCTCATAATATCAGCATAATTCAAACAAGTCATCTCGAACTTCAACTGGTGTAATTAATAAAGGGAACTGGAACCCTACTTACCTCAAGTACCATAACATGGTCTATGGTAGGTAATATGAAGGATTTAATCACTCCTAAATCAAACAAGGTATACACCCAAGTAGAAAAAAAAATAAAAATGTACCTCGAATGATGTATGGCTCACCCAACACTAGAAATAATAAAGAATGATGTAGAATACCACCTACTCCATGGACACATAGACCCTATCGAGGACCACCACAAGGATTGAGATCTAATCTGTGAGTATGGGGAGCATCCTATAGATATCTTGTACCTACCCCATCAACTCTCTATTGATTCAATGATGGTGCAACCTGCTACTACTACCTCGGTTGAAACTACCTCAATGAGGGAACTTGAAGCGGAAAATATGGTGGACAATGATAGCATAGAAAGGTCAAGCACTCTTGTTGATAATGAACTCAGCCTCCATAAGAAAAACAAGTGCATGATCTCTTGTTATAGGTCTGAGAGTGACTTTCAAAAAATAAATGAGATAATAACAACTAGTACCTACAATCAACCGAATGAAAACACTTCTGTCCTGAAAACAAGGAACCCTGAACCACTACTCCGCTTTGTGAGGAATCCTTACAACTCCCCTCTCATGGTGATCTAGTTCTTGATAACATCATCTCAATGGCCTTTTCCCTTACTAGTTCCTCAATATATGTCATTAGCATTAATGTGGTGACCTGGAATTGGATCTCTGGTTTCAAATCCTTCTTGAAATGCATCAACCTAGCCTCCTAATCTAGAAACATGTTTGAAGAATATCATATAAGGTTCCTAAAACGGATTCCAAAATCTCTTAGACTGGATCTCCCCTATCAAAGGGTAATTAGCTCCTGACGTATGGCCACCTTTTTGATCGAAGAGGGAATGTCAACTCTGAACTGGTCTCGGAACTCCTCTCATGAGACTACTAACTCCTTTTGATCTCCATGTAAAAAGAACCACCACTACCTCGTTACCCCACACATCATAGTCACAAAAAATAACATTGAGCACTCATTCCGAGCATAGGTCTAACTAAAACCTATCATAATTGCCTCCAACTAGTCTTCCATGACATTATATAAAAAGGATCCCTCATGCTTCTCTAGACTCTAGATCTAAAACTATCAGAGTGTCCTCCTCTAACATTCATCATCATCAACTTCTACTCTACAATGATCGACTCGCACAACCTACTGAACATATTCTATACGAAAATGATTAGCACGTTAACCTTGATCAAGACCTGAAAAAGAACAAATAGTTAGAGCTCATAAGATTGGCAGAAAGAATACATTAACATTAATTAATTAATTATTTTCTTTTATTAATTTTAAGTTACCCTATCCCAAGATCTACCCATTCAAACAGAGGAGCAAAGAAGATGATGTATGATCCTTTCCTGGGTCTCCACCCTTCAAAAAACCCCACTTCAATTAATTACCATCGTAAACCTAATGGTACATGCATCTTATCATAGGGGGACCCAAATACCTATTTCTAAACTGGTCTCCAGTGCATACATCACTCGATAAACTTAATTGACACAATTTCCCTACAAAATCATGCAACCTCACCGGTGCCTAACCCCAAAATCCATCCTATCCCTCAACCAGACACTTTATATAACTCTATCATGAACCACTCCCCAAAAGTGTACCCCTCCTAGGACGATAATGTTGGAAGGGTTATAATGACCCCTGATTGTTACTTGTAGTAGGATCGGGTTGGTGACTACCACTGATGGTATATTAAGCTCAAAAATATGAGGCATTACCCTTTAAGAGAACATAAGAGAATGAGAGAGATAGGCTATAAACCAACCAACTCCTTCTCAGGCTACAATATTAAATAAATCCCAAGAACGTATATGTAATTTCATTAAAAAACTACTACAACTAAAAGGTAAAATTGTATGTACCAAAATAATGTAAAATAGAAGCGACAATAAAGCCTGAACATCTCCTGAAACCCCACACTAGTATTAACCATATTGACCTCCAACCATATCCAAGTGACATGAAGAACAATTTACATACACAAAGAGAGTTTATAATCGTATACTCATTAGGATCCTCCCTAGATCCTCTCTTTCAAATTTAATGAATGCATGCTAAAGAACAGTAAAAAAAATTGTAACTAACTCATCACTTAAATAGGTACACTATTTTCCTAGCCTCACCATGGATACTTTAATCAAGTATCACATACATGAGTATTTAATATAATAAATAATATCAAGGGTACCCTAATACCACTTACCTATTAGTTTTCCACTTTTCCAAAAAATCTAACGTCATAAGAATATCTTTCCAAAAAGGCTTTCCTGCAGACACCTAGGCGATGCATGACAACATGAAACTCATGTAACACAACTACCAATTCCATGTAACCAAGGTAACCATGTTGTTTTTGAGATCAACTAGAGCTCATATAACATGTATCATTCATCGGGTATTATACCACAAGCCATTACAGCCCATGCACCGAGTAATGGTCCACAATCCATCACATCCTATACATGTAACACCTATAGTAGACCATAGGAAACTATATCCAGAATATATATGTGTGAATAACCAAAATCCATTACATCCCTCTACACACATATATGTGGAAAGCTAATCATTGTTCCAACCAATATAATAACTACCAAGAGAAGAGAGTGGGGACAAATGGCGTAGTTAGCCATCCATCATCCCTTCAGGATGTTGTGGAAAAGACACCCTAGAGATCAGAATCCCTGGGGTGCCAGTTTCCCTAATTGATGGGGTGGAGTAGGATATAGAAACGCAAAATGTATAGAATACACTATATATCACAACCACACTATGGGAATAACCTAGTCTTAGACTAAACTGCATCTAACGTCTCCCAGACTTCAGACTCCCACTATTAAGACTAGGAATCCCATATGCTCATAACCATTGATAGAGCTATATTAGATTACTTTATCCCTTTTTATCAGTTTCACTTTACATTATATTATTATGTAAAAATTAATTAATCATTATAATTTCCACAATATATTTCATTATCATTCCAACCAAGATCCATACCCTCCAGGCATAACCAAACCAAGTCCACTAATTATTCAAAGTTACAACTTCAACATTGCATCCCAGCAATATCTAACCCCATGGGTTGACATCATTTAATCAATCATTTATTAACAACATTATCACTTTTCCAAAATTCCAAAGCATTTTATAAAATCATTATAAGATACAAAACACAAGGGGATCAACACGGTGAATAGGTGAACTTCAAGTCGAGTCTTTTCCACCTATAACAAAAGAATAAAACCATCCATCATCAACAAGATAAACAAAAAATGAACGTGGAAGACCATGTGCGTCTTATTCCCTTTTGAAATGAGAGTAAGAAAAATAAACTACCTCAAGAAGTGGGAAAAGTAAAGTAGGTAAAAAATAACAGATTCAATAGAAACCACTTTCATATCAATGGTAATCCATGCTTCAACAAATTCCATCATCCCATGTGTCACCCCTAACACACATATGCAGAAACTTATTCATCAGACCTCTCTAGGAATCAAGTGATGCCACATCCACTAGGCCTCCCTACCACACATAACACAAAACCTCTCTAGGATCATCCATCATAGGCTCTAAACACTATATAAACAGTTGGAAAAAAACAACATAGCAACTAGGATGTTTCCCCTAAACAAGGAATTCAGCCTTCACACACAACAATCACTCAAATATCAAAAGAATAAGACGCATGGACTTTATATAACATTGGGTAAATCATAACCCTTCAGGTAATTTTCTCAGTTTCACAACTGGTTTATTATTCTATATGTAATTAGCTGACTAATTTGAACATGGATAACTGCATCCATTTTATTATCATTAATGCACAACAACAACAACCTGATTCATTAAAACATTCCTCTTTATATTTCGCCAATTAATTTACAATTAATCACATCATTATGTTATTTATCAATTTCTATCAAGAATGAAATTCTAAAAACAAAAAACATAGATGGCACATGATCTATAAAATGAAGATATAATAACATTGCTATGAAAGAGATACCAATTCATTAAGATCGTTCAAAAAAATTATGTCAATTTCATTGTGATCCTGCAACTAAAACATGCTCAGTCTACAAATGTATGTAACGGAATATAGAATCCCTGAATCGCATACCTCAAAAAGTTTTTGACATTCTTTGCATGAGAATGAGCCACACAATGAATCACGATCACCTCTCCCACAATGACTACATCCACCCAAGGACGTCGTGGAACAACCACATCATCCAGGAGCCAAGAAAGGTCCATTAGAAACATGGATATCACCATATGTAATAGGGAATGGAGAATGGGTGAAAAAATATCCAGGAACTGAAAATAATTTATGTATAACATACCTTATATAGAAATTGGATTAACAATTCCTGGTTGAATGAAGATAGGGGGTACGCATGTAGCAGGAAAATCTCCAGGAAAAAATTATCCAAGGACCACACTACAATCTCACAAATCATTGGGAAATAAAGGTTTATGGAATCCCATACAAAGGAAAACAAGATGGATGAACGAGGTAGAATGTATCTCAGCCTTTTGAAAATCTAAATGTAGAAGCAGTTTAAATACGGTTAAGATTTTCCATTTATATAAGATATCATCAATACTACGTATTTTAACCTAGTAAAGGTAACCGGACACATATGAATTTTAAAATTGGAGTTATGGAATTTGAATCAGCCTTAAATACCTTTAAACGGGGGATTTGAATGTGTTTAACATCAATGAAAACATCAAAGGGGAGAAACTGTTGGATGATGGAAACATTGTTCACATATGTCTCACTAATGAAACTATTCACATATGTTCACTGAGAGATGACTCGCTGACAGATGAATCAAAGATAGATGAATCACCGACACATGACTCAATGATAAATGACTCACTGATAGAAGACTCGCTGATATATGACTCACTGACAAATGTCCCACTGATAGATGACTGACCTAAAGATGACTCACTGATAGATGACTCACTGACAGATGACTCACTCATAAATGACTCACCGAAAGGTGACTCACCAACAGATGAATCACCACTAGATGACTCACCAATAGATGACACACTGAGAGACGACATACTGAAAGATGACTCATCGACAGATGAATCACTAACAAATGACTCACCGATAGATGAATCACCAAGAGATGAATCACCTACAGATGTCTCACTCATAGACGAATCACCGATAGATGACTCACCGAAATATGACACACTAATAGATGACTCGCCGATAAATTACTCAATAATAGATGACTCACCGACAGATGTCTCACCATAGATGAATCACCCAAATATGTATCACCAACAGATGAATCACCAATAGATGACTCACTGACAGATGTATCACTTACAAATAACTCACCAACATATGACTCACCAAATGATGACTCATAGAAAAATGAATCAACGATAGATTACTCACTGAATGATGACTCACTGACAGATGACTCGTTGATAGATGACTCGTGGATTAATGAATTACTGATAAGTGACTTACAGATGACAATATTCAAAAAACTAGAAACAGATTTCACATCCTTGTAAAATTTGCAAAGTGCTAGGAATAAGTCATCATGACCTCCCATAACACTTCAAACAGTAGTTTTAATCCAAGGAATTGACTGATTGGTTCAAGGAATTACAAAAATTAACCTCATATCACCTCTAAAAACCTATAAAACGTCGCCTTTTCATATTATTAATAACGAAACAATACAAACATTCCCATTAGGGTATCAATCCACTTCAAGCATAATAAACATAGGGTTCTATGTTGAGTGTCTCACATCATATTAAATAATTCAACTATTAAGTTTAAAATTGGCCTCTGAAAACATTCTTCGGATTCTAAGACATTTTAGATCATTTGAAATCTCACTTTATAAGACCCTTAATAGCCATATCATGAAAGAGTGATTTCAAATCCAATTGTAAATAAACATTTCTATAATAAATCAATTTATACCCACCAAAAGACTATATAGTCTTAAAAAAAGTTCACATGTCCAAAACACATTCCATTTTATAAACAATAACTTTAAAATATCATCCTATATTGAAAATAATAACTGAAATAAAACATCAATTTTTAATCACTAATTTCTCTATGAAAAAACACATAGAATTTTTTTCAAACACTTGGCATGAAAAAACATAAAGATTAAAACGAATACTATATGTTTTTTGTAAAAACACCACAATTCTAAAAATGAATAAATTTTTAATATTTTGTCTCCACACACGATTGGTAACACATATAGTTATACATTTTAAGTAAATATATTTTAAATCAACAATTCATCTCATGGAATATAATATAAAGAGATTTTATAGAAACACCTACCTAATTAAAGATTAAATAAGTTGCAACACATCACCTTCGATAGAAAATTACAAACTAAACACTATTAAAAACCCCTAAAAATCCATAACCCAATTTATATACATTATTTTCCCTAACATTGTTTCAATCATGTAGGTTATCTAAGTAGAAAACTGAGTTTTAAATTTAACTGAAGAGACCCATCAAGGTAGGACGAATCATCCTTCTACTTTGAAAAAACACTATTAAAAGTTGTAGCATTATGAATGGTTAACCCACATGGTTTCCCCAAATTTTTAAACAACCATATAATAGTTATAATACTAAAAAACACCAAATAATAATTAAAAAACTCTCAAAACATAAAATAATATAATATAATATAATATAAAGCACAAAAAGGACACAAGGGTGTCACTATTCTCCCCACCATGCCCCCATTTTCCCCATATAATGTTACAGTTCAAGGTAAAAGTAAATAGAAAAATGAACATAAACACTCAATTATGAAAAGTGAGAGGGTTAAGATGACTAAAATATATCCCAAATAAAGGAATACCAATAGGCTATGATTCCATAAGATAATAGGATGAACCTAAAAAAACATCAACTAACCTCATGAAAGTTGTAGTGAACAACTAATTAACATGAAGTTTTAGGGATATTGAATTCAATAATTAGTATTCCTATCATTTAGAACTCAACTAAAATGGTGAAGGAACATGAAACCTCCTCTATAAATAAAGTTACACCTAAAATTATGATTCAATAAATCATCAATGGGAATAACAAAATTTCACCAACCATATCCAAAAACAATTAAACTGGATCAAATTATAGAGGGATTAAAATCCAATCAATATCCAAAGCTAACAAGATCAAGTCACCTAATTTAAAACCAATCACTCCATAACTGAAGAATTCATCAATCAGAAAAAAATCTCAACATAGAACAACATGGTTCCCATATTGGGCTATGAAACTACATCAAAAGGTAATGTGGGGTAAGACTCACAAAACATGGGCTCACTATGATCCTAAATAAGAGTCCCTATGCAATAGCTTCCATAGTTTACCTGATAACAAACATAAACCCTTCTTACCCATGCACACACCAATGTTTCCCCATGTCCAAACCATTATAACCACAATTAATGCATAACATCCACTATAAATAATTACTCACAAGTAAAGCACATATAGAAAAAAATAATTAACATCCTAAAATAGTTACCACTCATAAAATATTATCCATAAAGGAATATAATAAAAAAATGAATTAAATCAACCTCAAACCCATGAATACTCTAAAATCCTTTAGGAAGAATCCCTAAATTGATCCTCACACAAATTAGAATGTATACCAGAGACTCCACTTCTATTGAGAGATGATAAAACTCTATAATGGCTACAGATAAATAATTAAACTATCCAACCATGTTTTTCTAAGCTAGTGTACTCAACTAAACATAAATATTTTCTAAATAAATCTTCTAGAAAACCAATACCTTGAATAATAATAACATTAACCACTAAACCACTAAGCGGAGAAGACAATAAATGATACAAAATTAAATTTGTTAGAAATTTTTAGAATAGTAAAGAGACTAACCATAAATATAAACTCCCTACCATTAATACAATCCTTTCTGGGTGGATTACATTAAATCACCTGAAATAGGAACCTATCCAAGTAATGTCTTCAAAATAACCACAAATAGTCCCAATACTAGACAATGAAAACATAAAAATGCAACATTTACCAAACCATAAAAAACAATAAAAAATTCTCTTTTTAATAAAATCACAATATTAAAAATATAAAAAACATTTAAAATACCACCTTTTTTTGAAGAACAAAAGTGACCCCATATACAATCTCAAATAAACCATGAAACTGAAAAAATAATTATTAAAAATAATCCTATAAAATATATATTCCATATATAAAACATTCTACCTTGGAATCAATTTTAAAATGATTATTCATTTAAAAATACTTTAAGGTTGTTGAACCAAACAAAAGAAACAATCGGACATTAAAAATAATTATCTTAATTAAAATAAATAACCCACTAAAACCTTTTATAATTTATATTTCATTTATAACACCTCACTATTTAAATAATTTTATATCAATTCCTATGTTTCATTTTAAAACAGAAACATCTTAAATATGCACTCAATTTTGGTAAAAATCCATTACAAGTAAATTGTTATTCCGTTTTTAAAACTAAAACACTTTTATGATTTCTTGATAAAAGAAACCACTTATATTTAAATTTCATAAAAACAAGATTTATTTCATAAGTAAACAACATGTTTTGATCAAAAAATAATATTTTTTACCAAATTAACATTTCATGCACAAAATATTTGTTTCAAAATTTTCAAATAAGTAGAGAAACACCATTAACATAAAAAAATACAATATAACAACAAAAATAAATCACAAGACCCATGTCGATTCATTTCCCAATACTAGGAGTCACTTATAAAGAATCTAAGAATCAAAGAGTCTAAATAAAAGAACTATCGAGATATTGGAATATTCTTGAATTAGATGCACGTTTTAATGGTATGTGTGTCTATTACAATAACACGTCCGAAATATTTTGAAAATAAATCTCTTAGTCTCTAGATGATTTGCAATCCATGCAATACAACCTCAGGCCTTGTATTTTTTTCATCACTAAACTCCAAAAAGAAACCCCAAAGATACTAATATAAATAAAATGATGATTAAAGTATCATAATCCCAAATATTAATAAAAAAATAATTTTCAAAACAAAAATGGAATCACCAACTAACCTTGTCAACTGAAGGTTCAGGGAGAGAAGGTAATAGATAAAATCCCTCTTCACCTTCCTATTCTATTCCCAAATAAAAATTTATATACTAAAAATCACTCCCAATATAAAGAGAGTAATTAAAGAATATAATACCTATTTAAAACCAAGTATATGTCACCATGTTCAATGTACTAACCCTAAATGACCTAACACGACCATTGGTGTGGTGTGACATTAGGCTCTAAGGGAGTTACTAATACCCAATGTCTAGAAACTACTTCCTAGGTATAAAAATATTATTGGGAGTGATTTCATCCTCATAAATATGAATGATAAACCACTATTTATCTAAAACAACCCATCCATACATTCTAAAAACATCTATATAATTAAATAGATATAAAGTAATAAAATATTCCAAATGTTGAATAAACCAAATAAAAATCCACAACGAGTCGTAATCAATAAGAGTCACTACTCTGAATTCGGGGTTGAACAAAAAAATGAATGTTAGAAAACAAAAATCAGCTTTCCCAACATATATATATATAGTGAGATTAGATTATAAGATGTACTTCATGAGGAATTGGTCAGTCTATAAGTATTTTAATAAAAATATAAAACTTAATAACTATAATATTGTAACACCCCAAGCTTCTACGATACGCTTCTCTTTGAATAATGTGATAGCGTGTGTTGTACGCAACATCGAGTTCTAACAACCAATCAAACTAGCCGTTATGATTAGTAATACCTTCTTTTTGAAATTATATATATATCATATATTTCAAAATGGACTTAATTTTTGGATTCAGAATATCTAATTTAGCCTAAGATGAAATTTTGGTACTTTTCGGAAAACTTTAATATTTTGATGAATAGTGAAAATTACTAAATTTTAATTAAAAACAACTTTTTTAATCAAAATACTTAATAGTGATAAATTATGAATTTTAGTGGTTTTAAAGTATATTTAGAATATATTTTTACCATTTAATATAATTTTGGTCATTGGACATAATTTTACAATTAAACCGAACATAAAAAAGTGTCAATCTTTTGATAGTTATTATCTATTAAAAACACGCTTTTTGTTTTGACAGCGGGAATTAATTTTAAATTAATTTCTGCCACTTCTGTGTTTTGAATTTAGAAAAATGGATACCATATTTGGAATAAGTATGTCCAAATTGTGTAAATAGGTAACTTTTATTTTTAGACATTTTGAATAATTACTGTGGTAAATATTTTATTTTCCATGGTTAAGGGTAAATCTGGTAAATAAGGGTAAAAAAATAATATTATAATAATACTAAATTACCCTAAAACGTGTACTAGACTTATTGGTTGATACATGTTAGACCATAGGCATCATTGGGTCGATTTTGGGACCCCATGGTGCCACTTGTAGGTGATAGGGACATTTTTTTAATTAAGTTAAAATGAATACAAAAATGACACAAGCATATATCTTTTAGAAAAACAATTATTAAATAGGGTTATATATGTTGGATTTTAGATTATAAATATTCATTGGAAAGATAAAAAGATTTCCTACATAATTATAGTTTATTTATAATTTTTATACTTTAAATAATTTATTTTATTTTTGACACAATGATGATGCAGTAATTACTAAAATAGTGAAAAATTAAATTAATTGATATTATAAATACCCAAATAAATATAATATGAAACTTTTAATGAATTAAACTAATTTTATAGGATAATATGATATATTAGGATTGATTTAATTGACTTTTTTTGAAGTAATCAATCTTTTATGAGTTTCAAAAAAATAAACTATTGAATAGTGTCAAAATTGACATAAAAGAGTTCTTAAAACAAATATTATATTATTAATTGATATTAAATTCATAAAAATCTAAGGTTCGGCCAAGAGACTTATATCATGATAGTTTAATCATTAATTGACCACTTGGGGGTATCTTTGATGTATGTAGTAAGTTTATTAACCATATTATATAAAAATAAAAAGAGACATTGTAAAACTGAAACTAATTAACTTAGAGTTAATACTTAAAGATAAGGTTAATATAAGTACCCAAACCTGTCTAAATTCTATTGGTTGAGTTGTTTTCGACCCATTACCACCTTAACATTTAAATAATCAACTTTTGAACCATTATAAACCTAATATGAATTTATTATATATTAATATTTCTAGCTTTTCCAAAGGTGCCCCTCACCCCTCTTATAAAAGGGCACTCCTCCTTCTCATTTCTTCACACCTTCAAAGCCTTTTGGTTCGGCCAAACTCTGCCCAAATACTCTCGCAACTTCCCTCACTACAACATAGAGGCCTTAGTTTGATCAGAAAGCCAAACTAAAGAGCCCTTTTGATCAAATCAAAAGGAAGAACCCGAAGAAGAGGTAATGATTTCATCACCCTTTTCCAAGTTCATTTCTTCTTCCACTTCTTCTTCCTTTGTTGTTACCATTCTAAAAAATAACTCCAGTAACATATATATACTTTGATGTTATTATAAATATGGTAAAACCATATTCAGTATTCTATCCACCCTTTGAATAACATGTCACCATACGTGCGTACGTACGGCTTACCGTCCCCACGTCGTGGTGTAATTATTATTCAATATAATATTATTTGGATGGGTATAATAATGATGTTTAACTCAGGTAAATAATAAATATAACATGTTAATAATTCTGTATATATGATATACCATCCATTTATATATTATTTTAATATCAAAAGAATGATATTGTCGCTCGTGCGTACGTACGGACTACCGTCTCCACGAACGCGATGAGATTAATTCTCCATCGTATCCATTCTAGTATAATTATCATTTGATGATTTAAAAATTATGTTTAAGGACTTGATATCATTCTGGATATGAATAATATACAACCTATCCTTTACAAAAATGTCATACGTAACAAAACATATAAAAGAAAACAAGTAAGTTAACACCCGAAACAACGATAATACGAAGATATTATTATCAAATCGATATTAAAAGATCATATATGATATCATATTAGTGTATATGATTCTTTTATAATTTAATAACAATTATTTAACCATTATATAGGAGGTTAACCTACCCCAACCAAGGAAAAGTACAAGGTAAGGGTTATTTTACAATCTCTTCATTATCCGAGGTTGTTTATATGTAATAATCTACTGGGATCTCTTTATCATCCACATCCATGTTTCTTCAAAATGTATTTCAAAACATTTTTATTATTTACAAGAATATGGGTTAAAGTCATTTATACCCTTGTTTGAATTTTTATAAGAGGAATCTTTCCGTCGTTTTCAAAACAAGGTCCTTTTAACCTTTTCGACAGAATTAAGGTAAGAATGTTTTTTTAACATATACGGCGAGTGCGGTTATTTTCTGCCGTTATAAAATCATCAAAGTTTTCCATACAATCTTATAAGAATATTTTCAAAGAAAATTTTTTACTTTATATGACTATTAAATTATTTCAAAAATAGAAAGAGATATTTCTCTAAAAAGAGTTTTGATTTCATTTATGTCAACATCCTTTGATAGATTTTACGCTGATTTATTATGATACAAAACTTCTATATTGTATTATAAGGTTTTGTGATATGTTTGACTGTGGATGTGATATTTTTATACCATTAATAGTTTATGGTGAAATTATTGACATTTCGTATGCTAGTTTTAATACGAATGTTTATGTTATGTTTAAACCCTTTCATATGGGAATGCATTGCACTTAATATGTGACGGGTGGAGCCCGCTATATCTCCTCGATGCATCGGTAGGTCTCATGAGGAAAACTAGTGTCTTGGAACAAGGCCTTGAAAAAATCTTATTTGTAGTCTTGGCACGAGGCCTTGGCTATGTGGTTATGATAGTCTGGCATTATGCATTCCATCATTATGAAAGTGGTTAGTGATTTTGCATGTGATTATTCGATTAGTAGAATATCCATGTGAATGAGTAAATGGAATTATTTCATTTTATTTATGCCATACAATGTTGAAAGTTCAAGTTTGAAAGGATGTTGTTTTAGTTATACATTGCCTTAAATGATTATTCTTATTTATCAAAGTTTCCTCTATATTGTTATCCTTACTGGGAATTTGAGCTCACCCCTTTTCAATGTTTTATTTTTCCCAGGAAGTGAAGAAGTAAATTATGAATGACCTGCAGGGATATTATGTAGGGATATGAGTGTGGATTATGGAGACATTATGTTGTTGTAGTATTTTTTCATTTTATGATGTAATGTAAAACTTATGAATATATCTAGTGTTTCCAAGGCTACTAAACCAATCGGTCTTTCGAGATTTGATCTTTCTTGTGATCATGAAAATATTATGTAATTATGCACCGACTCGGGGTAACTAGGGTCGGGGCGTTACAGTTGGTATCAGAGGAAGTTTAGTACAGACCTTGGAAGCTAGATTTAGATAAACTCTGATTAGAGCACGTAGACCTAAGATGAACTTTGAGTATTAGTATAGAAGAACTTCCTAGAATTTTGGTATTGTAGAGATTTTGTGAGTTTTCCAAGCAATACATCCCTGTCTGGATACGAGCAGGTAGAGGCGCCTCTCGCACAAATGTACCTAGGGGTAAAACCCGAAAACACCGCTTTGAACTAGACTCGAACGGGAAATGGTGCACGACAACGGGCCTTGCTGCACTCTTGGTTACGACACTCCTGGGGGATATGCTTAGGATAACTCTCATTTTCTTTACAAATCATTATGAAGGGTTTATGAGTATATAATTCCTCAAAGAAAACATTTTTATGATTATGGATTATATCCATAAATAGTTCAATTTATGTTAAGTGTTTTATAAGTATGGGATTATGTATTTTGATTCATAAACTGATCTAGTTTATGCCATTGTTTAGAAATGGAGCCTAGTGGAAGAAATGGAAACCGTATCAATACACACACTCCATGTAGGGATTTCCCTCTTGCTCAAGATAATTATAGTGGGGCTGGTGATGCAACTGGTGCCGATCAGCTAATCACCGTACTGGGACAACTTACTCAGGTTATGAATAATAACCTTACCCGTATGGAGCACCCTGATCCACAGCGTGGAGGATCAATGTTAGATCGATTCATGAGGCAACAACCACCAACGTTCAATGGGAGTACAAATCCCTTAGTAGCTGAGCAATGGATAAATTCCCTAGAGAAAATATTTCAGGCTTTGGGGAGCAGTGAAAGGGAAAAAGTTATCATGGCAGTTTACCGCCTCACTGGAGATGCTGATCAATGGTGGTCATTGATTCAAAACATGAAGGAAGATGATGAAGTATAAAATATGGAATGGAGGGAGTTCAAATATCTGTTTTTAGAAAAATACTTTCCTCGCGACCATCGAGCAGATATGGAAAGGCAATTTCTGAGTCTGAGACAAAAGGAGGATGAGAATGTCACAAAGTATGAGGCTAACTTTACAAGGTTAGCGAGGTATGCTGGAGATTATATTCGCAACCCAAGAAGTAAGATTGATCGTTTATTTGATGGGTTAAAACCATTTCTCCGTCGAGCATTAGTCTCACAATCCTTTTCATCGTACGAAGACATTGTCTCATGTGCTATCAAGACCGAAAAAGAATTCTCTACGTCTTATGACTTTAAAGCAAAGCAAGAGATGAAGAGACCTGCTGATCAATCTGGGAATGGAAATAAGGGGAAGAAGGGAAATGTTGAATATCCATCTTGTGGTAAATGCGGGAAGAAACATCCTGGTACTTGCTTGAAGGGAATGAGAGTCTGTTACAAGTGTGGTGAAAAAGGCCACCAAGCTCGTGATTGCAAGGGGAAGAAGGAAGCTACCAACGTTCAGTGCTACAATTGCAGGGAGATGGGGCATTATGCAAATGCATTTCCTAAGCATTAGGAGAACTGACCTCAGAAAAGGCCAAGGGATCAGGGCCAGGCTTATGCTATCACTACTGCTGAGGTAGAAGTTCCGAAAGACGTGGTGGCAGGTAATTTAATGGTTTCCTCAAGTTTAGCAAATGCATTATTTGATTCTGGATCATCGCATTGTTTCATATCTTCCCATTTTGCTAAGAAAATTAGATATTTCCAATTTGATTTAATAAGGGAGTTGTCAGTTAAAACTCCTAAGGGAAGTATCATTGCAACAATGTTTTGTGAATCAGTACCCATTAGAGCACATAAATGTTCGTTATCTGCTGATCTCATCGGCATACCTATGATTGAGTTTGATATAATCCTTGGTATGGATTGGATTTCAGACTATGATGTGATTATTTATTGTAAGAAGAAATAGGTTACGATTATTGATGATAATTATAAGGAACACCTTATCTTTAGAGCAGAATCGTCACCACCTAATTCTTATTTAGATCCACCCCCAGTAGCTCAACTTAATTCAATTATTGGGAAGGAAGAGAATGAAATAACTGTCGGTGAGGAAAGGAATGTTCAAATAGAGGATTTACCTGTTGTGAAAGAATTTGTAGATGTATTTCTGGAAGATTTACCTGGACATCCTCCATAACGAGAAGTTGAGTTTTCCATTGATTTGATTCCTGGATCAAGGCCTATATCAAAGACCCCTTATAGAATGGACACTATAGAATTAGTTGAACTAAAGAAACAACTAGAGGAATTGAGTAATAAGGGATTTATTCTCCCTAGTGTTTCTCCATGGGGATCCCCTGTTCTTTTTGTTAAAAAGAAAGATGGATCTATGAGGTTATGTATCGACTACAGGGAGATCAATGCTATAACGATAAAGAACAAGTATCCCCTACCTCGTATTGATGATTTCTTTGACCAACAGCATGGAGCTCAATAATTTTCAAAGATTGACCTTCGATCTGGATACCATCAGTTGTGTGTGAAGAAGGAAGACATTCCGAAAAAAGCATTTCGAACCAGGTATGGGCATTACGAGTTTACTGTAATGCCGTTTGGATTGACTAATGCACCATCTGTATTCATGGATCTGATGAATAGAGTTTTCAATGAGTATCTCGATGAATTTGTGGGGGTATTTATTGATGATATCTTGGTATACTCTAAAACCTACGATGATCATGAAAATCACTTGCGCATTATCTTGAAGACTCTGAGGAGGCATGAATTATATGGGAAGTTTAGCAAGTGTGAATTCTGTCTTCAGGAGATTTCTTTTCTTGGCCATATTGTCTCTAAAGATGGAATCTCTGTTGATCCTTCTAAGACCAAGGAAATCCAATAATGGAAAGCACCTACGAGTATAACTGAGGTACGTAGTTTATTGGTTTGGCAGGTTATTATCGACGTTTCGTCCAGAATTTTGCCCGATTGGATAACCCATTAACGAAGCTCACACATAAAGGGGTTAAATTTGATTGGACAAAAGAGTGTGAAGAATGTTTCGAAGAACTGATGAGAAGATTATTCAATGCTCCTATATTGACTCTACCATCGGGGAATGGTGGGTTCGTTATTTATAGTGATGCATCAAAGAAAGGACTTGGTTGTGTCCTTATGCAGAATGATAGAGTTATTCCCAATGCATCACGACAGTTGAAAATTAATGAACAAAACTATCCTACTCATGATCTTGAGTTAGCAGCTGTGATCTTTGCTTTGAAGATATGGAGGCACTACCTCTATGGTGAAAAATGTAAGATTTATACTGATGACAAGAGTTTGAAGTATATTTTCTCACAAAAAGAACTCAACTTGAGGCAAATGAGATGGCTTGAATTACTCAAGGATTATGATTATACGATACAATACCAACCGGGGAAAGCAAACAAGGTGGCAGATGCTTTGAGTAGAAAAGACCATTTAGTTTTGAACAATATGAGAATTGAAAGGGATCCAATTTTCATGGATCTAGTGAAGATGGACATGGGAATAACCAGGGAAGGTGAAACATCGATGCTTTTTCAAATGGTTGCCAAACCATCTTTACCAGAACGGATTAGGAGTTCTCAGACCGATGATGAAGAATTTCAAAGGAAGATTAAAGTTGTGAATGATGGGAGATTGAGAGACTTTGTGTATGAAGATGGAATTTTGAAATTTGGTAAGAGACTTTGTGTTCCCGATTTACCTGATATAAAAAGGGAATTGATGGATGATGCTCATAGTTCCAATTTCTCTATACACCCTGGGAGCACCAAATTGTATAGAGATTTGAAGGAACATTTTTGGCGGGACAACATGAAGAGGGAGATTGCTGATTTTGTGTCAATATGTATGGTTTGTAAACAAGTGAAAGCTGGAAGGCAACAGCCTGGAGGAGTCATGAAACCTCTTCCCATACCGGAGTGGAAATGGGACAATATTACGATGGACTTTGTCATGGGGCTACCAAAGACTCCTAGAAGGAATGATGCAATTTGGTTTATTGTTGATCGTCTTACCAAGTCAGCACATTTTCTTGCTATAAGAGAAGATATACCCCTGGAACGTCTAGCAAGACTATATATTAATGAAGTTGTGAGACTTCATGGAGTACCCTTATCGATTGTTTCTGATCGTGACCCCCGTTTTACTTCATGATTTTGGAAAAGTCTTCAGAAATCCCTGGATACTGAACTTCATTTGAGCACTGCTTACCACCCTCAGACAGACGGACAATCAGAACGGACTATTCAGACCTTAGAAGACATGTTGATATCTTGCTCACTTGATTTTCAGGGTATGTGGGATCAATATTTACCACTGGTAGAATTTTCCTATAACAATAGCTTCCATTCGAGTATTCAGATGGCACCATATGAAGCATTATATAGAAAGAGATGTCGTACACCAACCTGTTGGGATGACGTTCGTGAAAGAAAACTTGTAGGCCCAGAACAGGTGGAGGAAATGGTGGAAAAGGTGAATGTAATCCAAAATCACATCAAAGCAGCTCAAAATAGGCAGAAGTTCTATGCCGATAATCGAAGGAAGGATTTGTAATTTCAAGTCGATGATAATGTTTTCCTGAAGGTATCTCCATGGAAGGGAGTCATACGTTTTGGTAAGAAAGATAAATTGAGTCCCAGGTACATCGGACCTTTCGAAATTCTAGAACGAATTGGGGCTGTAGCTTACCGATTGGCAATGCCGCAAAGTCTCTCCAATGTTCACGATGTGTTCCACGTATCTCTGTTGAGGAAATACATGCCTGACCCAAGGCATGTACTCACCTATGAGGAATTAGAACTGGAACCCGATCTGTCTTTTTGTGAAGAGCCTGTCAGGATTCTTGATACAAGAGAACAAGTACTGAGAAACCAGACGACGCGTCTGGTAAAAGTTTTGTGGAGAAACCATAAGATGGAAGAGGCAACGTGGGAACCCGAGGAACTTATGATGAAGAACCACCCAAGTCTTTTCATGTGGTAGTATTCTAGAAATTTCGAGGACAAAATTATTTGAAGGAGGGGATAATATAACACCCCAAGCTTCTACGGTACGCTTGTCTTTAAATAATGTGATAGCGTGTGTTGTACGCAACACCGAGTTCTAACAACCAATCAAACTAGCCGTTATGAATAGTAATACCTACTTTTTGAAATTATATATATATATCTTATATTTCAAAATGGACTTAATTTTTGGATTTGGAATATCTGATTTAGCCTAAGATGATATTTTGGTACTTTTTAGATAACTTTAATATTTTTATGAATAGTGAAAATTACTAAATTTTAATTAAAAACAACTTTTTTAATCAAAATAATTAATAGTGATAAATTATGAATTTTAGTGGTTTTAAAGTATATTTAGAATATATTTTTACCATTTAATATAATTTTGGTCATTGGACATAATTTTACAATTAAACCGAACATAAACAAGTGTCAATCTTTTGATAGTTATTATCTCTTAAAAACACGCTTTTTGTTTTGACAACGGGAATTAATTTTAAATTAATTTCTGCCACTTATGTGTTTTTAATTTAGAAAAATAAATTCCATATTTGGAATCAGGATTTACAAATTGTGAAAATAGGTAACTTTTATTTTTAGACATTTCGAATAATTACTATGGTAAATATTTTATTTACCATGGTTAAGGGTAAATCTGGTAAATAAGGGTTAAAAAATAATATTATAATAATACTAAATTAACATAAAACGTGTCCAAGCCTTATTGGTTGATACATGTTCGACCATAGGCATCTTTGGGTCGATTTTGGGACCCCATGGTTCCACTTGTAGGTGATAGGGACATTTTTTTTTAATTAAGTTAAAATGAATACAAAAATGACACAAGCATATATCTTTTAGAAAAACAATTATTACATAGGGTTATATATGTTGGATTTTAGATTATATATATTCATTAGAAAGATAAAAAGATTTCCTACATAATGGTAGTTTATTTATAATTTTTAGACATTAAATAATTTATTTTATTTATGACACAATGATGATGAGGTAATTACTAAAATAGTGAAAAATTAAATTAAATCATATTATAAATACCCAAATAAATATAATATGAAACTTTTAATGAATTAAACTAATTTTATAAGATAATTTGATATATTAGGATTGATTTAATTTACTTTTTTCGAAGTAATAAATCTTTTATGAGTTTCACTAAAATCAACTATTGAATAGTGTCAAAATTGACATAAAAGAGTTCTTAAAACAAATATTTTATTATTAATTGATATTAAATTCCTAAAAATCTAAGGTTCGGGAAAGAGACGTATATAATGATATTTTAGTCATTAATGGACCACTTGGGGGGTCGCTTGGATGTATGTAGTAAGTTTATTAACCATATTATATACAAATACAAAGAGACATTGTAAAAGTGAAACTAATTAACTTAGAGTTAATACTTAAAGATAAGGTTAATATAAGTACCCAAACCTGTCTAAATTCTATTGGTTGAGTTTTTTTCGACCCATTACCAGCATAAAATTTAAATAATAAACTTTGGAACCATTGGAAACCGACTATTAATTTTTTATAAATTAATATTTCTAGATTTTCCAAAGGTGCCCCTCACCCCTCTTATAAAAGGGCACTCCTCCTTCTCATTTCTTCACACCTTCAAAGCCTTTTGGTTCGGCCAAACTCTGCCCAAATACTCTCCCAAATTCCCTTCACTACAACCTAGGGGCCTTAGTTTGATCAGAAAGCCAACCTATAGAGCCCTTTTGATCAAATCAAAAGGAAGTACCCGAAGAAGAGGTAATGATTTCACCACCCTTTTCCAAGTTCATTTCTTCTTCCACTTCTTCTTCCTTTTTTGTTACCATTCTAAAATAATAACTACAGTATCATATATATACTGTGATGTTATTATAAATATGGTACAACCATATTCAGTATTCTATCCACCCTTTGAATAACATGTCACCATACATGCGTACGTACGGCTTACTGTCTCCACGTCGTGGTGTAATTGTTATTCAATATAATATTATTTGGATGGGTATAATAATGATGTTTAACTCAGGTAAATAATAAATATAACATGTTAATAATTCTGTATATATGATATACCATCCATTTATATATTATTTTAATATCAAAAGAATGATATTGTCTCTCGTGCGTACGTACGGACTACCGTCTCCACGAACGTGATGAGATTCATTCTCCATCGTATCCATTCAAGTATAATTATCATTTGATGATTTAAAAATGATTTTTAAGGACTTGATATCATTCTGGATATGAATAATATACAACCTATCCTTTACAAAAATGTCTTACGTAACAAAACATATAAAAGAAAACAAGTAAGTTAACACCCGGAACAATGATAATACTAAGATATTATTATCAAATCGATATTAAAAGATCATATATGATATCATATTAATGTATATGATTCTTTTATAATTTAATAACAATTATTTCAACATTATACAGGAGGTCAACCTACCCCAACCAATGAAAAGTACAAGGTAAGGGTTATTTCACAATCTATTCATTATCCGAGGTTGTTTATATGTAATAATCTACTGGGATCTTTTTATCATCCACATCCATGTTTCTTCAAAATGTATTTCAAAACATTTTTATTATTTACAAGAATATGGGTTAAAGTCATTTATACCCTTGTTTGAATTTTTATAAGAGGAATCTTTCCGTCATTTTCAAAACAAGGTCCTTTTAACCTTTTCGACAGAATTAAGGTAAGAATCTTTTTTTTAACTTATACGGAGAGTGCGATTATTTTCTGCCGTTATAAAATCTTCAAAGTTTTCCTTACAAGCTTATAAGAATATTTTCAAAGAAAATGTTTTACTTTATATGGATCTTAAATGATTTCATAAATATAAAGAGATATTTCTCTAAAAAGAGTTTTGATTTCATCTATGTCAACATCCTTTGATGTATTTTACGCTAATTTATTATGATACAAAACTTCTATATTGTATTATAAGGTTTTGTGATATGTTTGACTGTGGATTTGCTATTTTTATACCATTCATATTTTATGGTGAAATTATTGACATTTCGTATGCTAGTTTTAATACGAATGTTTATGTTATGTTTAAACCTTTTCATATGGGAATGCATTGGACATAATATGTGACGGGTGGAGCCCGCTATAGCTCCTCGATGCATCGGTAGGTCTCATGAGGAAAACTAGTGTCTTGGAACAAGGCCTTGACAAAATCTTATTTGTAGTCTTGGCACGAGGCCTTGGCTATGTGGTTATGATAGTCTGGCATTATGCATTCCATCATTATGAAAGTGGTTAGTGATTTTTCATGTGATTATTCGATTAGTAGAATATCCATGTGAATGAGTAAATGGAATTATTTCATTTTATTTATGCCATACAATGATGAATGTTCAAGATTGAAAGGCTGTTGTTTTAGTTATACATTGCCTTAAATGTTTATTCTTATTTATGAAAGTTTCCGCTATATTGTTATCCTTACTGGGCATTTGAGCTCACCCCTTTTCTATGTTTTATTTTTCCCAGGAAGTGAAGAAGTAAATTATGAATGACCTGCAGGGATATTATGTGGGGATATGAGTGTGGATTATGGAGACATTATGTTGTTGTAGTAGTTTTTAATTTTATGATGTAATGTAAAACTTATGAATATATCTAGTGTTTCCAAGGCTACTAAACCAATCGGTCTTTTGAGTTTTGATCTTTCTTGTGATCATGCCAATATTATGTAATAATGCACCGACTCTGGGTAACTAGGGTCGGGGCGTTACAAATATCATCTCTAAGTGACCCCTGATCAGTCATTAATAAAGAATATATTTTCACATACTTTTTTCTATAATTAATTTTTTTAGTCACAGCAAAGTGTTATTATATGGAAAATGTCCACATTCTTTAGTTTTAAATATATTTTGAGCTAAATTATGAAAATGGAATTATTTTATCATTTTATGTATTTTAACATAGTTTTGAAATTCAGAAAGAAAATTTCTATAGTTATAAAAATTGTGAAATTATTTATTCAGTCTTCCATGGTTGATGGGATACCATACATATAATATGAGAAATATTTGGAATGCAATGTTTGATGCCAAATAGAAGATCAAAGGGTTGTCCTTAGAATTTATGACTATGTTGGATGAATTTTAATGATGAGATGATATTTATCTATGACCCAAAAAAATAGAGAGAATTTTTTTACATGAATATAGAGTAAACATTGGGTAACCACAAATTATAATGTGTCTATACATGATTTAACCACTATCAAGGTCACACTAGAATGAGAACTTAGTGCATGTGAATTGGAATAGTCATCCATGTTAGAAAATATTTATGGAGTAAATCAGTCATCAGTAATGTTATTTAAGGAATGAAAATATCATATTTTATTGGTCAATAGCCAATATAGTTTGGAATATCTATCAAGAATTAAACTTTTTAAAATGCATCACATTAATGTTTTTACCATGAATGGCATTTCTGAGGAATATTTTGAATGGAAAATAGCCACCCAGTTCCTTATAAATTTATAATCCACATCCTTTAATTTGTTTTTGAAATTTTCATTATCCTTTTTCTAATAGGTACGTTATATATTTTATTTTCTTTTATATTTATATATTTTTATTATATATTTCATCATTCTCATTCACTACAGCTTAATTTTATCTTTTATTTCTTCCTCGATGAACCGCATCCCCATACAACTGGGAAATTAACAACCATTAATATTCACAGGGATGGAGTGTTGTTTCCTTGTGTTATTATGCTTTAAATCCTTATATTTATTTTATTCTAATAATTTTAGTAGAATTCGTCACAGTTTTATTTTGAGGTTTCCCTTTTCTCAATACTATTGTTATTTTTATCCATCGTTTATATATATTCAATCTCTTAAATATTTAAGTGATTCAAATGTGGGAGTTTTTCTTAGGTCATGATATGAAAGTGAATTATCCAACATGTAGATTTCTATATGTGAGATAATAATGATTCAAATAGGAGGGTATTGTTTTGACAGGTCATGATCATCACATTAAAAAATTATTTATATTATTTTTAAATTGTAGGGATTGATTAACCATAAACTCCCTAGAACAATAGTTTCTTCTCACTCAAATCTTTGTGATCTATTTTTAATTTTTCTATGTTTTAATATCTCTTATATATATATTTACAACATAAATGTTTAACCCCCAACTTTATAATAGTATTTAATATATAATTATATAATTTATAATGTTATAGTGGAAATAAAAAATTATATTGTGTGAGTAGTCTCGATGAGATCTAAAATGGGTATGCACTATATGACAAGCTTAGATAATAAAAATATTGGTCAGAGATCTTTATAGAAACATTTTATACACATATTATTGAGTGTAAAATTTATTGATTTATAAATTTAATGTTATTATTATTTATAATGAATTTATTATCTAATACATTTTTTCGAAGGATGCATTTGAAATTGATTCAAATGGAACACAATAAGTAGAGTTAAATAAAGGAATCTACAAAGGTTTTGTGTTGATAATCTATGTTCCAAAGAGAGATAGAAAAATATTGAAGCTCAAATGCAATAAAAGAGTTTAGTTTGATCATGATTCATGACATAAAATGAATATTAATAATGTGATAAATTCAATGAACACGTTCATCGGTTGAATTTGTTTAGAATCATATAGGTAGTTGTTCAGTAACATTTCACACCATGACACTGATATTCACACTATGAATGATATAGTTTTTACATCATGAGAAGTCAAGGTGAAAATTAATATTATATTTAAATCAATAAGATTCATGAGGTAAAACCACAAGTTCAGCTGTGAAACCAATCAAACATAAACATATAATTTTAAATTTTTAGAATCTTTAACGGAACATAGATCGACTCAATTGGGGACTGTCATGATTTTCCTAGAAGAATGGAAGAAAAAATTTTTAACTAAAATTATGACCAATGGATTGTATTAATATAGAACCCCAACTATTCCTTGAATAAATATTACATCACCTATAAAATAAACACCATAATAATGACACAATTCTGGATCCAAAGGTTTAGTGTCTTAGAAAATTTTGGCACATACATCAATTAATCATAATAATACTTAACCATTATTTTAATTTTTCTTTTTTATCCCTCTAAAGCTCACTTGATCTTCATAGTACATAAAGTCACTTGAGGATATACATTAAATAACAGAGAGAGATAAAAGCCATGTAAGGGGAGTAATAATGGAATTTAAACATTAGTATATGGATGAAAATAATCAACATAATCATATTATAAGTATAATATTATCTTAATAATAATAATAGAAACATTTTTTAAATACATGTAACATGGAATATGAATAATGATTAAGCATCATAACATAGTGGTCAAATACCACACATAGTTGTGAATAGGGTTGGCATCATGTTCATATATAACCTATGTGCATAAATCATAATATCATAAGTGTGAACAAAGATAATATAATTTTAATGAATAATATAGATAATATCATGATACATATCACATTACTAAATTCATTATAAGCCTATATAATTCTAGGTCCACTTGTCACATCAAAAAATGATCGTAATCATGCATTTCAGAATAATGGATAACAAACATAGTCATGAAATAAACCATAGAAAAAATGAATTTTTAATTTATTTAATATATTTAAATCCATTATATTAACCTTAGGATTCAAAAATGAATAATACAGATCATACTTTTTCATAAAAGATCATTTTATTCTTTTAAATGAGAAATAACTCAATAGGATTCAAGTGATGTTTTTGGAAATTGATGTCTTTTTAAAAAATCATTGTATGATGATTTGAAATTTTTTTCAAACAGTAGAAACATATATATCCATGAAATAAAATATAATGAATTTGTAAAAGGCCTATTTTGGATACTACTAGAACATTTATAGTGAAAGAAAAGTAAAATAGGAGATAACCCACAATAAAGAGTTTGTGTTTGAGAATCCCCCACCTTAAATCCAACACTATTTCATCACTTTTCCATATAAAGAATAATAAACAAAATATTATTGAAAAATTGAAACAAAATTGAATTATTTTCATTTTTAACTATATATCAATTATAATTATTGAAATTTATTTTTTAATTCTCATGGATAAAGGGAAAAAAATTATGTTATGTTTTCATTAAAAATTTCCCATTTTTCTTCGATTTCACTATTTTTGCTCAAGGACATTTATAAATTAAAATAATTAATTCTAAAATCAATATATATATATATCATATATATTTATTAAATCTATCCATAATATGGGTGATAATAAATTAATTGGAAACTTACTTATTAGTGGTCAACTGACCATTAACGGGACATTATCCATGGTGGAGGGATGGGAATTATGAAATATAGTTACATAAAATATTTGATTATTTATGTAGGATATAATAATCAATATATTTATAAAATAATAATTAATTTTCCTTAGAATAGTTTTGTTTTTATGTAATGGAGAAAAAACAGAAGAGAAGAGGAAAAAGTAAAAATGTGATCATGAAAACATTCCCTCTTCTCGGTGTTGCTTCTCTTGTATGATACTTGACTCTATTAATCCTTGGAGTTGGTTACTATAGGAAATAAATAAGTATTATAATGGTCTTTATAAAGAGTATTTTTTATATGATATACTTTGTTAAGTGATTTAGGAGTGGTTTTCCCAAGAGGAAGGAGAGGGTTTATTTATACTTGAGAGTAGGGGTATTTTTAGAATAAAATAGTGAATAACATACCCTATCCATGGTAAACCTTTTAATAGTGATTTTAATGAAATTATATATCATATATTAATAATATATAGTTTCTTTATCACTTTAAACCGCATTATAATTAGAATTCAATAGTTTATTAAAAATGATAATGGAAAAAATAAAAACATTTTTCATTTAATGGGATACATTACACTTTAAACGTTGGAAAATAATTTTTATATTTAAAAAACATTTTAGTTTTATTTAAATTACTCATTTATCTGATTTAAAATGATATTAGTAAAGAAAAAAATTTATAATTTATTAGGTTTTTCTTACATCATGAATTATGCAATGAAAATACACAGGTTACGAAAAACAGTATATTTACTATTCATGTAAAAATTGAAGTATTTTAGGAAATTTGCAAAAAAATCACCCTTAGAAAATTTTTATGTTTTGATTTTGAAAATGACATTAATTTTAAAAAAATAAATTAGGTAATTTTTCTTTTTAATAGAAAAATTATGGTTTTTATGATAAACCTTAAAATACAATATATTAAAAATGTATTTATATATTCAGTGAGTTTTTAATAATTATATTTATTTTGTGAAATAATATATGTATATATATATTAAATTAAATTACTCATGTAAAATATTATTTAAATTATGTTTTATTATTTTGATGTCAAATTACTATTTTAATAATCAGATTACTATTATCAATGGTCAGGTTACTATTCCAATCAGTTTTGTTACTATTCTAATGATCAAATTACAATTCTGGTGGTTTCATTGTGTTCTAAAATTACTATTTCATTCCTTCATTAAACATTCACTTAAATTCCACCAAATATTATTGATTTTCATTATCTAATATATTTATTGGTTTAATAATATCTTGTTTTTTTTCTATAGTGTTGGACATAGGAGACATGATCCTGGAGGATCAGAAGGATCCAAATTTTCCCCTTCCACTTTTATAAATTTATATTTTCTGTCCCAATGTAATTTTTTTATTTTTCATGGGTTTTGTTTTTTATTATTGTAACAATATCAATTAACTAACTGGATTTTTTTCAGTTTATTTAATATATATTATAATATAAAACACATGTATTCCAAGTATAATTTATAATGTTTTGGTTGTTACATTTTCACCCCTTTAAAATTTTATTCACTAAAATCTCTACTCATATTCTCAGTTGAGAATAGGTTTTGGTACTTCTATATCAATTTTGCCTCTGGTTCCCACACCACCCATTCCTATTTATGGTTCCCCCTTAACACATTGATAAGGTGATTTTTCTTTTTTGGTTAATACATTGTCTCTATAGTCTAATATCTACTCCAGTTTCTCCTCATATGGGAGGTCTTTCTCTAGTTGTACAAGCTCCATATTTTGTACATGTTAGGAATCATGTAATTTATTTCATTGGAGATATACCTGAAACACATAATGAACATAAACAATAGTTGGTTGATGTGTAAGACGATTGGTCACTGCTCTTAGTAAATCTTTAATCTCAAAGGGGAAAATGTACTTAAGGATAAAATACCCTTTATTTATAAATCACATGACTCTATTTCTGGTAATTTTCGATGGAAATTTGTGTCTCCATCTTCAAATTCCATATCCCTTCAATGATTGTCAACATAGCTATTTTGTCGACATTTAGTTGATTTTATATACTGTTGCATGTCTTGAGCCTTATATTTCAACTATTTCATAATATTAACACCAAGTATCTTTCATCCTAGAACATCATCCCAATAATTATGCATTCTATATCGCTTCCCATAGAAAGATTAATATGGATCCATTTGAATTCTTCAGTGGAAATAATTGTTGTATGAGAACAAAACTAATGGCAGATTTTGATCCCATCATTATTTAAATTATATTGGGAAATATCTCAACATATCATCGAGTTTATGGATTTTATTTTTAGATTGTCTTTTATTTTAAGGGTGAGAGGACATTGTAAACTTCAGTTCAGTATTCAGAGCATATTGAATACTTCTCTAGAAATTATAAGTTAACTATGGGTCAGGAGAAAATATTATCAAATTTGGAAGACTATTCAGCCTCAAAAAATCCTTTACATCTACCTTTTAATGTTGTTCAATTGATAAATTGTCCCAAATAGCAATAAGTTGGGTAGTCTTGGTGAGTCGATTCACCACACCCTATTTCACATTTCTTCCTTTAGATTTCTTTAGGAGACCAAGGAAACAATTTGTCGTCATATTCTCCCAATTCCATTTGGGTGTGGGAAATTTTTTAATCATACCCTTATACTTCAATCACTCTACATTAACTTTTTGAAATACCAGGAACTTGTAGGTGTACTTGGTAATCCCTTTATGTGTGTTTTCACCCAAAATTCTCTCGAACAACTCGATACATCATTGTACATCATGGGTTGATGGAGAATGATGAGATATGAAAATTATCTAATATATCCTTATTTATCTTAGTTGATAAATGTAGAAAAATTATAGTACCAAATATAATAAAAACATCTTCATCGATTTGGAACTCATGAAGAATTACTTCCTTTACTGCTTTCACAAAATTTTGAAGCTCCAAATCATCCCTTTGTTCATCCTTGATATCATCTTCCATAAATGATTGGGAAATAATTTGGGAAAAGTAGGATTTTTTCCCTTCCATTATGATTTCAAAATATATCCTTTATATATCCATGATTAAAGGGTATTTCTTTATCCACATCATGGATATAGTATCATGTTATTTTCTACTATGAGCATCAGCTACCTTATTTTCTTTTCCAGGATGATAGTGAATAGAAAAATCAATGTCCTTGATGTTCCTTAAAAATCTTAACTAATAAATGTTGAGAAACATTTTTGGTAATATATACTATAATCACTTTTGATCTATATATATGTAAAACTTCTAACAATAGAGGTAGTGTCACTGAATATTTAAGCAGAATATCACCACTACTAACCCTACATCATGTATTGAGTAGTTCTTCTCATGTATCCTCAACTTTCATGATGAAAAAACCCCATATTTTTGTGAAGTTATAGCTCATATGTTTCCATTTTAAATATTTTTTTTTCTCTGTAGATGTGGACTATGTTCTAAAAAATTTCCTAGGAGGGTCTGGGGATTCTTTGAGGCCTAGAGTTGCAGAAATTAGGAAAACAAGGTTTGATGCATGATCACCACATGGTTAGTACTAACCCTATGGATATCCTTTTAAGGTGCAGTGGACACATGATTTTTCTATAACCATGCGACCCAGAGTGTATGATCGTGAAAAAAACTAAAGGAATCTTGATAGAGGCATTTTAAATGGTTTTCACAAGATTAGAGAAACTGTGTGCCTTAACTGTGTGAGATGACTCTTTATATAGTGAGGTGAGAATGGTTTGTGCACGGTTTTGTATAACCATGCAGCCAAACCATGCACCCCTATTTTGAGGGTGAATTTTCATTTTTACCTTAATGATATTTTAAACACATTTGTTTCTCTTAATATACCATTTCTTGTGGATGGAAATATTTTTCTTCTCCTAAATGCTTCTTCTACTCTACAAATATGTTTTGAGATAACACCTAGATCAGGACCTTGATTAGAATTCCATTGGACATGTTGGAACCGTATTAGTACGTAATCAAATCCTCTTGATTCCTATCTAAAACTTTCTTACTATTTTTTGCACTATATAGGTGAAAAATCATTTAACCAATTTTTAGTGAATTGATTCATTCTTCATTTTTCTTCTATACTACTTTGGATCTGAATATGATACTGTATAAGGAGTCATCTACGGCTGAAAGGTATGTGTTATAGTGTTTTTATTTTAGTTTGAGTTTTTTTCAGAGCCTCACCACTATTTAGTCAACCAACAATTGTTGTACGTTGCCTATAAAAGATCTCTTTTATTGTAAATAATATTATTTTTACGCTAATATACTTTTGAGGATAATTATTAAGTGCTTAGAGGATGAAAACCTCATTCATATCCACCCCTTAGTTATTCCATCTTTAAATTCCACTCTATAATTAATTGATTAAATGACTCAGACACCTTTTATGTTTTCAACATGGATTGTCAATGTTTTTTACAATCATATACATAATTATATAGTTTCCATGGATCCTCATAAGTTCATGGCTTTCATGAGATGTAATTACCATTCCATGGTTAATTAAATGGATAGGTTATACTGAATGACTGGTTTAAAGGTGGTTTTACTTTCTTAAATGAATTAAATGGACAAACTAAAATGAATAATAATTGATGGAATGGTCACACCTATTAATGCATTTCTTTATTACCTGGATCAAATAAACAGTGACACCCATTTATATATGGGGCTTGATGATTAGTATTACAATGTGGTGATTCCACGTGATGATATTATTAAGATAATTATTCCATTGAGATGGGTTTTGGATGATGGTTATGGGACATTATAAGCATAAAGTTTCACTCTCCCTTGCATAATATGTTGATCATGATGCCTGTCACCATTATACTTTTATTTGGGTGATGACCAAAAAACTCCATGTTTCTCTATTTAGTGTGTTCGAAAAAATGTATCACCCTTCTTATCTCATGTTTGGAGGAATAAGTCTTACAATCATTATGAGATTTCAAGAATGAACCCTTTTTCTTGATCTCATATGCTCATTTTAATATGGGTGTGTAAGACTAAGTTATTCCCCAATCTAGCCAGTTTCTAGTATCCAGGTATATTCCAACTTACGTTTGAATGTACTTTGTGCATATAGGTGGAGACAACATATAACTATACTATATTTATAATATTACTATGTATATATATTTGCATATTAGACACATTCTGGCCTGAACCAATGTAGGTTGACCTTCCATGTGTCATTTAGGATCCCGAGAAGTCTGGTGAATATTTGTTAAGAATTATTGATTAATATTTTATTCCAGTACACTAATTTTACTATTTTCACTGCTTGGATTGCTTCTAGACACCATTGTTGGCGGCCTACTAGGATTTTATCTCAAACCATACTCAGACCGCCTTTTCTACCCATTTAGATTACTTATATTCTGGTATGGATAAGGTAATGTGTCATACTATAGATATTTGATATAATTTACATATATTTGTATAATGGGAGTAGAGGTTCAAGAATTTTCTTCAGATGCTAGTGGAGCAGTCTTTTGACCGTTTTGTATTTTTGTTTAACATGTTGTATATTTATGTCCCATTTTTTTGTATATAAACATTCCATAAAATATTTTATATGATTGTTCTAGTGGGATTTTGATATTATTAGAGTTTTTTATATTATTTTCTTACTATTGTTCCTTTGTTAAATCTGCTTGTATACTTCTGGTATGGCGGGTTACTGGTCATGTCATTATAGTGTCTGTTATATAATTCTTCTAAATTTATTTATTTATTTAGTATTTCTAGTGTGACAGACTAATATGAGGATATAGACTCTATACTATACCACCTTTACCCCATTTCTTCTAGTTAACAGACTCAAGCATATGAGAATGTTTTCATAAGGCCATGATACCCACTAGATCAGGGAATGGGTTAGGCATATCCTAGGGTGCGATGTTACAATGTGGTATCATAAGTGGTTCTTTTACTTTTTTTAATTTTTTGTGTACCAAAAAGGAGACTAGGATGTAAAAGAGTTTGGTAATGAGACTATGCCTCAGCGCAGCTTACCCACATATAAGAAAACACCAAATTACATGGGATCGGTATTTTCTATTATTGTTTTTTATTGTTATAGTTTATACGAGTCCATAATTAGGTAATTCACACTTGTTTTCATGTTATTATTATTGGATTTATTACAATGAAATTTATTTTATTTTGGCCAGATGAAATCATGTTGTTTCATTACATAAATCATTATAGGCACAATTGGATTTTATTCCCTGCATTCTCTATGCCATGTTAATATTTTAATGTGCATTTAATTTTCTCATCTAATTAGTTATGTGATTATTATATATGGATATGTGATGAAATTAATTGTAGGGGTGAGAAAATATAATTGACACATAATGTGTCTTCTGAATCCTAATAATGTTTTTCTATATAGGTTAAAGAAAACACAATAAGTAGTTAGTTGTGTCATGTTGAGACATGGGCCTTTGATCGGATGGGATGGAATGTGTTGTTTTTAGGATTAAGTAGATTCCACCTTCCAATTTATAAAAATTGTGAGCCCTTTTAATTTGGAAATTAAGATCCATCTGGTTTAACTATATAAGTATATTTGTATATATAAATGGGTATGAGATTAAAAAAGTAATATCACTTTTAGAATGAAATGGTAATATTATACTTGTGATGTGAGACCTTCACCAGAACCCAACCTTAGTTGTGGGTAGTTCAGAGTATCTTACGTTCTTATGGATAATTATGTTCTTTTCCATACCGTATAGACCTATCTTTTAAAAAAATAGCGAGGTATGATTTCGTTATATGAAGACTATGCACCTACCCAAGTTATCTATCTATGATATTTTGACTGTTAAGAATCTCTTATGAGGAATGTATTTGGAATTTTAGAATCATTCCTCCAGGAAATCCTCTAGATTTACACCATGAAGGCAGTGACGATGATACACCTGAGGCGGGGGACATGATTCACTAGTGATACCTCTTATATTTCCACCATAGATACTTATTTCTATTCTAAATATGAGCATCGATTCCCAGTTTCATGAGGGATTCTTACATATGATGGAAAATATAAAAGGTGTTTCTCAACCTACACTGACATTGGTAGAATTGATGTGGTATTTTAAATAGAGAAATCCTCTATGTTTTTCAAGACTTGATAGACCTCATGCTGTTGATTCGTTGATCGAATCTACTCTTTTTATATTCATGCATTTTTAAATTCATATAGAACAGAGGGTCGTTATTGATGCTCATTTTCTATAGGATTCTACCAAGTGATGGTGGTATGTTATTACCCAAGAATACCAACATAGAGATATGATTTGGGAAGGATTCCAAATTATCTTTATGACTTTTCTTTCTCCATAATCTGACAGATGACTATGATAGAGAGTTTATAAACCTATAATAGGGAGTAGTGAATGTCATTTAGTATTCTACTCACTTTAATATGCCACAACGGTCCACGCCGACTCTATACAGTGATGATCATATGACTGTGAGGTGACTAGAGAATGGGATGGTATATACCATCTGATAAAAGGTTAATTTTTTTTAAATGAATACTATTTCTGAGATATTCAACCAAACCCTTATTATAGAGAAGAATCTAACGAAATAATATGGTTTGAGGTACAATAGTTTGGCACCTAGAATAGTAAGTGGTTGTTCTAGAGGACACAAGAATCGCATTAAGGTTTCTTACAGGGGTAGCTGTTGTTAGGATCATCATGATGATATATTCTTGATATAAAAATATTGTGGGAATCTATAACATACAAAACCTCAGTGTTTTTAAGATCTAGTGGAATACATAGTCTTTTTTAGGGTGGGAAGTATCTAGTTCTTCTATGATACCTTTCCATCAGTTCCAAGAGAGCAAGGATATTCACATACTATACATTCTATGATGGGGCCAAAAATATTTTTTCTAGAAAGATACTAGGATACCATTGAATTCTCGGGATGAGGTGGTGGTCAATGCATAGGTAGTTGGACTTATGATTCTCAGTTCTAGTAGAGTGGGATTGATTAGGGTGGTAATGTTATAACTCATGTCCATGGTAAATGACAGCTTCATGTGGTGAAACCTTTTCTAGAGGATCAGAGAACCAGACCTTCTACTGTTAGAGGTATATTTCGAGTATCAACTAATATAATGTTTTTTTTATTTGATATAGGAACATCATAATATTTTATATCAGATAAAATCATCAATAGTTAGGGCCTCTAGATAGAACACTTATGTGGTGTGATGGTTCTTGATACCCCATTAGGTATTTTATCAGATAGCATATGTTATTTTAATGATTTTCCATTTGATATAGGTGGGTATCTATTCATATAGAATCTTTTCATGCTCTACATGATGGGGTTTGATGTAATCATCAGGATGGACTAGTTACATCCCTATAAAGACCATATTAACTGCTATTATCATATGGATATTGTTAAATCACCTAAAGGGTAGTAATATTGTGCATAATTGGGAATGGGATTTTCATGAGAATTGAGTTGGAAACAAGTATATGTGGAAGGGTAGTGTGGAAAAGCAGAACAAAAGTCTCTTCTTGGATGACTAGGTTTAAGAACCACCATTTTCCGTCTGGTGGTTAATCATTTCTTGGATTTTTCCCTGATGAATTTTTTGGGCCACCACTTGTGTGAGAGGTTGAGTTTACTATTGATCTAGTTCAAGGAGTAACAACCATGACCAAAACTCGTTTTAGGATGGAACCCATAAGGCTTATAGATCTCAACAAACAAATGAATTATATCTAGGATAAAAGATTTCTATAATACTGCACTTCTCCATTGGTCTCAATTTTTATTTTTTCTAAGAAGACAGATGGTACCAATAGGGTTTTTGTGGAAAACCATCGGTTGAACAAGCTCACCGTAAAGAACTAGAATCCACTACCTTAGATAGGTGACCTCATTGATTCATTATGAGGAAAAAGTGTGTTCTCAAATATTTATTTGAGTTTGGTCTATCGTCATGTTAATTTCAGGTCATCAAAAATACATCACATAGATTTTAGGTGTAGTTATGGTATCTTTGGGAACCTAGTTTTGCTGTTTGGAATCATGAAAACACTATTATCTTTATTACCCTGATGAATTCAGTTTGCCATCCATATCTAGATTCATTCACTGTAGTCTTTGTTGATTATATCTTAGTGTATTATTTTTCTCGACATTACTATGCCAACCATCTTGATATCGTGTTGAATACACTATGATAGAGTCATATTTATGCAATGAATAGTAACTTCCACTTCTATATCAATGAAGTCCATTTCCTAGTTAATATTATCTCAGATTCGTGATTTTAAGTGGAACCAAATAAGTTAGAGATATAGTATATTAGGGATAGAACAAGAATTTAATTTACATCCATTGTTTCTTGGGTCTTCCAAAAATATTATAGATGCTTCATCTAGGATTTCGCATGCCATACAAAGCCACTTACGGTCATGAGAAAAATGGTGTGAAATTAATATGGTTAGAATATTGTGATGTACCATTTAATGAGTTTAAGAGTAGATTAAATTTATTTCTGATGCTAATACTTCTAGTTTCAAGGAAATACATATATATTTTAATATGAAATATCAGGCATCAGGGTCGGAGCTGTTTTGATATCGGATGACCATGTCATTGCATTCGAGTCTCATCATTTAAGGCCTCACAAGTGGAATTACCTAACACATGACATCAAGTTAGATAATTTTGTTCATGATCTAAATTTTTGGAGACTAAATTTACTTGGAAGCTATTTTTTGGTATTAACAGATCAAAAAAAACTCAAGTACATTTTCACGCAGGGTAATTTAAATATCAGGAACAACATATGGGTTGATTACCTACAATATTTTTATTTTTAGCTTGCTTATATGCCTAGAGAGGGAAATTATGTAGCCGATTCTATGATCTAGAAAACACAAATACTGGCTATTTAGGTGGATATTCGTTAAAGAAAGCTCATGGGGTTGTTCTCATAAATTATTATTGAGGATGAGGAGGATAATGGAAAAACTATTCTCCTAGCATTAGCAGTGACCTAAACACTTCTAGAATGGGAGAGGATGAGAAATGTTTTGATCCATATGGTATATTCCTAAGGGAAATAATATGAGTTTATGATTCATCATTCTGTTATACCTTGGATGGGGGTGATACTATACTCTTTCATGGGAATATATGGGTTATAACTAACATAAGAGATGAGCTAAAGCAAGAATTTCATGCCTCAACATGGGAAGTTCATCTTGGTATCACAAATATGTGTAAATACATACATTTCCTATATTTTTTTGTCTTCTATGAAATGATGTATTTCTGGTTTCATCACACGATGTTCCACCTGTTAATAAGTGAAGGCAGAACATCACTAACTAACAAGGATTTTATAGAATTTTTACATTCTTGAATTGAAATGGGATGATGTTTCCATGAATTTCATAATTATTTTACACAAATAAATTCATGAGAACAATTATATATTTGTATTCATTGATCTTTTGATAATTTTTTCACATTTCATACTTGTGCAAGAGACCTTCACAGTAGACGAGAAGGGGAGACTATACATAAGTGAGGTCATAAATCATAGTGGAACTCCTTGATATATCATATCTCATAAAGACACTTACATTACATCCTGGTTTTGGTGGGGGTTGTAGATGCACTTGGGTACACTGGTGTTTATGATAATGACCTATCAACGTCAAACTGATGGACATAAAAAGCATATGATTCAGGTGTTAGAGAAAATGATATGTGTATGTGTCCTTAATTTAGGGGGTTCTTGGGAGAAACACATAACCCATGTTGATTTATCTTATAATAATATGTTCCATGATACCATTTATATGGATCCTTTTTAAACCATAGAAGGTAGGACTTACCATTCACCTCTTTACTTGATAAAGGTAGGGGAAGCATGTTTTCTTGAAATAAGCCTTGTCTATGGGATTATAGATTAGGTCTAGCTGATCAAAAAGTGTATGTAGAAAGAACATTTTAGATAGAATTCATATACCATTAGATGTTTATGACCTCTTGAGTTTTATTTTGGAGATCACCTTTTCTAGAAATTCTCACCCCGGTTGGGTCATCGATGTATTTAGAGATAGGGTAAGCATTCAACTCAATTCTTTTGAACCTTTTGTGGTTGTGAAATAGATTAGACCAGTGGATTTTGGGTTAAAAGATCCTTAGAGATATCAGTCAACACATGATTCCTTTCATATTTCTCAGCTTCACTAGTATTATCCAGAACCATAACATGTATTCCAACCTATTGAGATTGAGTAAGTGATGGATTATTCCTTTGAAGAGTATCCAATGTGTATTGTTGATTGGAGATAATGGAACTACAAGGAATGTCAGTTCCTTTGGTATGTGTGCTATGGTAGTGCAGATAAGTACACGATGAGACCTAGGAACAAGAAACTATTATAAAATATTAGTGGCTAGAGGTATTCATAAATAACAAAAGTCCAACTCTGGAATGAGTTTCTTTAAATAGGGTAGGTTTTAACGTACCATGTTAACCTAAAGGTATGACCCATATGTTTTTTAATTTAAATCCTTTGTTTTATCTTGGTAGACATGAAATAATACCTAATTAATGTACCAAGAGCATCTGGGGATTGTTTAGAGCCTTATGTTCTTGAAATAGAGAAAACAAGGTAGGCCGCATGGTTACCGCACATTTAGTACTAACCGTATTAGGTAACCATGCAGGGAGCCTTTTGAGTAGTAAGAGACACACTATATGTATATATCCATGAAAAATGATTTGAAATAATATGACAAAAACCACAAAAATATCAAAAGAGGTATTTTTCATGGTTTTCAGATGTTTAGGGAAACTATTCACCTTAACATAGTTGGGTACCTTTTTAGAGAGTGATCTAAGGTCGGTTTGAACATTGTTTGTCCAAACTGTTCCACCTAACCTTTTACCCTAGTTTTTGATAATGATTTTAAAATTTTCCCTTAATGTTATTTTAAAACTATTTCTTTCTTTTCATATCCCATTTCTAGTGGATTGTTCTCTTCCTCTTCTTATGAAGGCTTCCTCTCCTCCTCTCATAGTGTTTGAGATAAATCCTTGATCTGGACACGGACTTAAAAATCTTTAGTCATTTTAGAACTGCATCCAAAATTACTTGAATCATCATACTTATTATCTAACATTATATTGATATATGTCGCATTATTTAGGTGAAAGCTTATTTTTCCTATTTTTGGGGTTTTGATCCATTCATCATTTTTATACAAAAATTATCTGAATCAAAGGATGATATTGGATGAGGAGTCATCTATATACCTAAAATAGGTGGTTTAATTGTGTTCCTTCAAATACAAGTTGTTTTCATAGCCTTTCTATTATTCTTTATGTAAAAAATTATCATTTATTTCCTATAAATGAGTTTTTTTATTCTAAATAATTGTTTTTCATGATAATATACTCCCTTGGGAACTAGTTAAATGTTTATAGGACTCCAAAATCATTCATTGCCATGCCTTTGGTGTCCTGGATTGACATTCCACTTTATAATTAATTGACTAAATTACCAGAACACCTTCTATGTTTCATCTAGGATTGTAAATGGGGTTTCCAACTCATATATATAATTTCTTAGTTTTAAATACTCCTCTTAATTGATTGGATTTTCACGAGATGGGATATCCATGTGTTGGTTAATGAGTTGTATTTCTTATATTGAACATATTATTTCAACATGGATTTCCTTTCTTAAATGATTTAAATAGATGAAATGAAATAAATAATAATGGGTGTAATTTTCATGCCTACAGATGCATTCTTTTATTACAAGGATTATATGAACGGTGAAACAAATTTATAAATGGGGATTGATAATTATTATTAAAAACTTTTGATTCCACATGATGATATTATTATTATGATTATGCCATTGATATTGGATATGGAGAATGGTTAAGGGATCTATTGGGAATGACGTTTCACTCTCCAATACATCATATGTTGAGCATTATGCCTCTCACAACTACAGTATTATCTGGGAGATGGGTGTCACATTCCACATTCCTATGTTTAGGGTGTAGGGAAAGAGGCCTCACCCCAACTATCTTGAGTGGTGAGAAATATGTCTCACATTCATTTTGAGATTCTGGGCATGTACCCTTTTGATTATGATTTTAGGCTTTTTTAGACTGGTTATAGATGACTGAGTTACACCTCAGTATAGAAAACACCTAGTATCCAGGTATATTCCTACATATGTCTGTACATACTTATTGTATATAGCTTGATATAGTATATATCTATACTCTATAAATATTTTGACTATATATATGGTTACAGATCATACACAATAAAACCGAAGCTGAAATAGGTAGAGATGAAAGGTGCCTTTTAGGAACCTATTCATGATGGCGATTATTTATTTAGCATTATTGATTAATTATTTGTATCTAAACACTTTGTATCTATGTACACTTCTTGGATTACATTTAGACACTATTGGTGGTGGACTATTGAGATTTTATCTCACACCCTACAAAGACCACCGTGGTAACCCAGTAGATTACTTGTTTGTTGGTATAGATAAGGGAAAGCACCCTACTATAGATATTTGATAAGCTTAGAGTTTGATAATTAGAGAAGATTATTGATAATATTCTCGATATACTAGTGGAGAAGTATTTTTATATTTCTTTATTTTTGTATAGAATGTTGAATATGACTATCCCCAATAATGAGTTTTGTATATCTGCAGGCCATGGCATCTCGTATATGACACTATTTGTTAGATTTTGATAGTATTACTATTTATTATTGTATTATCTTTATATTGTGACATTTTTTTATCTATTTGTATGATTCTACTATGGTGGGTTCCTAGTGATATTATTATAGTGTCTATTATATCTTGATTCCACAATTTTCTATTTATTTATTAATTCTATTGTGTAACTCTGATACGAGAGTGTAGTTTCCCAACTGTACCACCATTACACCCTCTCTAATAGTTGATAGTCTCTATAATAATGGGAGGGGCTCTTGAGGCCACGTGACCCACTGGCTCGGGCCACTAGTTAAGTGGGTACCAGGTCACCACTTTACATTTGACATATAGGCTATCACTTTATTATTCTATATGAGTACAAAACCAATAAATTTCCTTAAAGAATCAATTTATGTCACGAAAACTTATCCACTATATATTAGAGTGAGTATAGGTATTGTGATGTTCCTCTAGAATATATCTTTAAATTCTTTCTTATATTATTCCATTCAGACAATCATTACCCCTTTCCATGTTAGCATAATTAGCGGGCTAGTCAATAATAAAACAATTCTCAAAAAAATCAGCAATACATAGATAAGCCAAGAAAATTGGGGATTTTAATGAAACTAATGTGTCTGGGTAGTTCCTCAATTTTCTTTAATATTTTTAGGGTATAAATAAATTCCCTTATTTGTGACCACGTTCCTGATGAATGTGGCTTTCTACTTCAAAAAGTTAGACTTTTTTAATATTGTATATATTGTATCCTTCATTAATGTTTCTAGTACAATCCTTAGATAATATTCATATATTTACTTTCTTTTTTAGTAAACCATAATATCATCTATAAATAATACCACAATGTTTTAATGGTATTATATAACAAAAATATTAATCAAACACGTGAATATTACATGGGAATTATTAATTCTGAAGGGAATCACCATCAACTCATAGTGTCCATGCCTTATACAAAATAATGTCTTTTTAATATAATAATTATTTACCTTCATATTATGAAATCTATAATGAAGATTCACTTTTGAGAAGTAGTGAATTATTTTAATTTGATAAAATAATTCATAAATCATTGGAAGGGTATACTTATTCTATATATGTATCTTATTGAGATCTGAGTAATTGATACAGAGAAACATTGATCCATCCTTTTTCTTTACAAAGATCACTTGTTCTCCACAAGGTTATAGACCAGGGTGTATAAAACATTTGATGAAATGATATTAAAATAAAATATTCTACACTGCTAGTTTGATCGATGACATTCTATACTAAATTTGGAGATATAATTGGATCTAGTTATAATCTATACATATAAATCTACCTCATGATCTGGTGGAAGACTAGGTAACTCTTTAAGAAACACATCAGGGTATTCCCTCGCAATGGGAATATCCTTGAGGTTGATGTTTTATATCAAATCAACCATTTCGTCATGGTATGAATCTTCATAGGCTATCAGCACCCACACAATTAAGGTATTATCCTAAGGAGATTCATAATCTTCTTGAATTTATACAGAAGCATGGATGGTTTAGAATTCAACAAAATATTTCCTCTTCCTGATAGTTAATGTGTGATCAATATAACGAGAGTCCATCAATTCCTAGTATAGCTTCAAATTCCACCGAGGTAGGGATTCAAATATTTACTACAAGATTCTTCCCACATACATTGATAGAATAAGGGTCCAATAATTATGATGAAATTATTTCACCAATAAGTATTTTTAGGGATATCTATACATCATGGTATTTGGATTGAAATTCAATAGTTATATAAAACATAAAGGATATAAATGATTTCATAGATATATAATAAAATTAAGTCATTTATATTAATCATTGAATAAAAAGTAAAACTTGTATGAATTTATTCTCATGTTACACCACATCTTTGGTGATGGATTAGGCTTTCCATTACTATTTCTACTTTGGTGGTTTTTTATTTGGATTACCCTCAATGACCCATGTTTAGTGGGATCGCTTACATAGTTCCCTTTCTCCCTATAGTTGAAACATTGAAACATGGGTGGTATATTGGGAGACTCCATCATTTATTCCATAAAGACAGATTTATTCTTTATTTACCTTCGATATTAATGAGTTTGGTGTCATTGTCTCATTCACTTTATGCATTTCCATATCCCATTGAATAAATTCCCATGATAATTCTTACCATACTTTTCACATTTTGGTGGTTGGATCATATTTCATCTTTTTTCATTTTATATTCTAGTATGATACTCTGTCTATAATTTATTATCACCATATCCATATGACCATTCTCCTAACTCGATCTCTACTTTGAGATCACATCGAACTACTTATACATACTTATAATGTCTTAGATAGTTAGGGCCTTTTGAATATTTTATTTTAATCCACTAAAGAATCAAACTATTTTTATATCATTACTAATAAAAAAACATGGTTTATATTGTAATCCCAATGAATTACACCACATATACCATGAAATATTAAACATCCTTTTCCTTCAGATATATGAATTCTCACTCAATATTTATTTGGAGAGTTTAAGGAATATTCTTGTTAATAAATAAGTTCATAAATTCTCCCAAATGCATCACTTCTATTTCATAATTTATATAGGTATTATTTATCAATTCCATACTCTAAATGGAATCTATATAAAAATTATAAATAGACATAGTCACATAATCCTTTATGTAATAATATATCATAGAAATAATATTCTCCATTGAGTTAACCCACTGTTTAGAGACAAGTGGATAGGAATTCAAACATAATGTTGGTTGTCAAAATAGTATAAAGGAATCTATAAATAGTTTCTCATTATTGGGTTAAGGTACAAATTCCACATGGTTTGGGTTGTTATTCATAGCCTGAGAGAAATGTGTAATGTTTTCCATGAATCGTTGAGATCTACCTCCAATGGAAGTCTGAGAGAAATGTGTAATATTTTCCCTGAATCATTGAGCTCCACCTCCCATGTAATTGGGGATGTCATTTCAACAACCCTTTAATTTCCCCAAAAATAGGTTTTTGGTCTATTTTATCCTTATAACCACTATTTTCTAATATATAAATGGTATTAACAAAATATATATCGACAAATAATAAAAAATTTACTCTTACGTACAAATTAATTCTAAAGTTTCATTTTATGGGATCCATAGGTTTATTATTTTTCTAAAACGATTCGTCTAGGATGTCTACATATACTTAAACTTATACTTATGGTTTTCACATACATTTTCAAACCGAATTTCCCAAATGCAATAAACTGTGCTTTGGTACCAACTATAGTGGCCCAAATTTTCCTTCTATTATTAATAAATTATTTTTAATATAATCTACATAATAAAGATACAATTTTAGATCGAAATGTTTTGTGCCTTGGGAATGTTTGGATCATACATCCACTACACATAATAAAACAAAACGAAAATATTTAAATTATTTATCTATTTCATTCTAAATCACTCATGATCTCCATAGTACATGTATTCACATGATGATATACATCAATGAATGGTGTGTGTTAAAATCCAAGTAAGAATATGAATAAGGGACAAGAAACAATATTACATGGGAGAGAATAATAATAACTATTATATCATAAACATATTATTATCATTATAATTAAGAGGAAAACTTTTTATAAATACATGGAATTTTGGAAACTCATAATAATAAAACAATATAAAATAGTGTTCAAATATAACAACAATTTGAGAACAAATCTAACATTATGTTCACGCATAACATGTTTTCATAAATTATAACATCATAAATGTAAAAAATGATAGCATCATGTTTATGAATAATACAAATAATCTCATGAGATATATCAAATTACCCAATGCATTGGAGGGATATAAAATTCTAATTCCACCTTTTATATAATAGGATGTTCATATCCATGCATTCTATATTGAAAGATAACAATAATAGTCATGGAAAACCCATGAAATGAATGTGTTTTTTAAATTATTTCCCAAATCCTAATTTATGAAATGAAACATAGGATTCCAAAATCAAAAAGGGACCCCATATTGGTATAAAAGATCAATTTATTATTTGAATGGAGAAACAACTTATAAGGATTCAAGAGATGTTTTGGAAGTTGAGGTCTTTTTAAAAACATTGTAAATTGATTAGAAAACATTTCGGAGGGATAGAGACGTGTATATTCAAAAATTAAAAGAGAAATAATATTTAAGGGAATTATTTTTTATATTATTGGAATATTTATACTAAAAATAAATATGTAATTTTAGAAAACCCAAATGAAAGAGTTTTGGTTTTAGAATACCCTACCTTAAATCTTTCTTTATTTCCCCACTTTTCCATCTCTTGAATAACAAAATAAATTTTTTAAAAAAATTGATATAGTAGTTAATTATTTTCATTTCTCTTAGTATTTATCAATTATAATAAAGTTAATATATTTCATAATTCCCATATTTAATGTGAAATTTTTTGATATCACGTTTTTCTAAAAAAATATTCAATTTTTTTTTATTTTGATTTTTTCAAGGTAATTTATAAATTATAAGAATTAATTATAAAGGATTAAAATTCACATATTTATACATTTATATATCCTAAATAATTTATTTTTTACATCCATATGTTTTGGGGTAAGAAAAGAACTGGAAACGTCATCTTTGGTGGTTAACCAACCGTCAACGAGACGTTGTCCAAAGAAAAAGTATGAGAAATATGAAATATAATTATAAAGTAGATTTTACAATATAAGGAGAATAACATAGTTAATATAATTATAACATAATAATTTAATCCTTTTATAGGATTTTAGATTGTAAGGGATAGATAAAAAGTTAAATAGAATAATAAAACACAAAGGAGAGTCGATAAAAACATACCCTATTCTTGGTGTTTCTTCTCATGTATAAAATTTATCTCCCTTGATTCTTGGAGTGGGTTACTTCAAAACATCTCTAAGGATTATAATGGGATTTAGAGTGGGTATTTTTTCAATGGTTCTGATTTGTTATGTGGTGGAGGATTGGTTTTCTAGGAGAGGAATAGGGGTTATTTATACTTGAGGGGAAGGATATTTTTAGAATAAAATATTGAGTAAAATAATCTATCCAAGGGAAAACTTATAATATGAATATTTATTCTATTAAAGATAATATATAAATAAAATATAAAGGTTTTAGGAATTTATGCTCCTCTATTATTATAATTCAATAGTTTAATAATACGAAATTTAGAAAAAAAATGAAAAAAAATACTTTTTTATGAAATACATTAGTCATTAGGCTTTGGAAAACACTTTAAATGTTTGGAAAACATGTTTATTATATTTTAATAACTCATTTATAAAGTAAAATGTGTCATTGATCGATACAAATTTCCTAAATTTATTAGGTTATTATTACCTCGGGAATGATTAATTTAAAATATAACAGTTACAAAAAATATATTTTTAATATTCATGTAAAAATTAATGTATTTCAAAAAATTAAAAATAATTCACACTTGGAAAATTTTGATGTAATTATTTCAAAAATGAAATCCATTTATAAAATTAATTTTATGACATGGATTATTTAAATTTTTAATATTAAAAATATGTTGTTTATGAAATACCTTAAAATAAATTTTAGTAAAAATGTGCTTATATCTTATATATGTTTTATATTCATGATTTTTATCTTAAGAAATTATAATATTTATATTTTATTAAATTAATCATGATCAATATTATTTCCATAACATTTTATTATTTTGAGGTCATGCTACAATTTCAACGGTCAAGTTACTACTCCAAAGATTCTGGTTACTATTTAAAGAGTCACATTACTATTCCAACTGTCACAGTACCTCTTATAGATTCTACATCATTCCTTCATTCAACATTCACTGCAATTCCTTCAAAGAATCAATATTTTCATTTTCTGATATGTAAATTGGTTTTAAATTTTTTTTTATTTCTACAGTGTTTATCATGGGGGATATGATTCTAACATATTGGAAGGATCCACAATTTCCCATTCTACTTTTCTTAATTTATATTTTTCATCCCATTTTATTTTTTTACATTTTTGTGGGTTTAGTTTCTTACTGGTGGAATGATATCCATTTCTTAATTATTATTTTTTTGTATGTGTTTTATGTATGTAATACTATATAATATATTATAACACACATTTATCTCAGATATAATTTATAATCTTTGGGTTATTAAAATTCATTCATATAAATAAGAGGCATGGCCATTGTTACTAGTGGATAGATACTGGAGTCTGGGGTAAGGTGTTGCACTACTAAATAGTCCATCGCATGGAAATCATAAAAATTTAATTAGGTATCTACTCTCTCTATTTCTCTTAAACTATCATGAATATAAAGAGGGTGGAGTGATTTTTCAATTATCAAGTGATGTAATAATAAATGGATTATGCTAGTGGATAAATATTCTCTATTGTTGGCTTATGTATGGGGTGTGTAATCATGATTCAATTCCTTCTATCCCTTATTCACTTATCATGAACACTGATAATTTAACTGGAAAGTATTTTTAAATATACAACTAGTCATTATAATTCATGCCTAATCACTATGTGAATTAGGACAACTATGCATAAGAAATGGTCTTGAATCACTTAATTTATTGATAAACCAAAATTATTCGGCCATATTAAAATGGTAATTAAGGAATTAGATAGAGATAATAAATACCAAGGGATTTTATATATTCAACTTTGAAAATAATATAACCAATTTGATTTTAACATTAATCCACTAACACATGAACATAAAAATTTCACAACATGGCATTTTTTCTCTAACTCAATTCTCAAATTTCATTCTTCACTATCATTCTCTATCAATCAAATAAAATTTATAAATTATATTTATATTTTCACAAGGGTTTGAACATAAATTAAACACTTAATAAATTTAATTAGTTATTATATATATTTTTTTATAATTTAAATTATATAAATTGATTACCATATAAGATACAATGATGCCACATTGTTTGTAAAACATCTAGTATCATTATGTGTGATAATGGCCTTGAGGATTTTGGATTTTAATTTATTTTATATTATAACTTACAATCTAATTTTCATGTTTTATACTATGTAATATCATTATATACTTTTAAATTATTATTTTTAATGCATCAATCTTCCACTCTGAATTTAATTATAAACCCATAGTTATGATCTCATGTTATAGAGGAGACACAAAAAGAAAATCAAGGAAGTTTTTGTAGATGAAAATGATAAAAGGGGAAAACCTACATGATGTGTTTAATCTAGTGATATAGGTTCATGAATACACATAGATTATAGAATACCAGCAAATATAGGGCTGTAACATAGCATTTTCATACCACTATTCACAAAAATCCATTTTGAGATCAAGATGGTAATCATCTAGATAATATCAAACTCAATAAAATTATTTATGTAGCCACATTTGGTCCCAACTCACATTAAGAGACTCTCCTGTATCTTTGTAATATGTTCCAATCCCTTAATGTATTAATTGATGTGGTAAGTCTTTGATAGTTTAGACTTTATTTAAAGAAAGTACCCCTCAAGTGGATCCAAACTCTACCTTCTCACTTAGTGAAAACATGGAATTATCTAGTAAAGATATTATTAACCAGCTTCTTTCATCCATCAAAATAAGTTTATGTTCATATAGTTCATGGGAATAATTGAATTATTTTATTAGGATGTTATTCCATCATGATATGTAAATATAGAAAATAATTCAAATTATTATATAATGATTTTTTGTAGAATAATAGGTCAATTTTGGATACCATGGAAGGTGGATCATTAATGAAGATATATCCAAAGTATATACAGAATTTAATAAATTTAATCTCAAGTAACATATTTTCATGGTAATCTAAATGAGGAAAAATTAAGGGTGTATACATGGTGGAAAATAACCGTTTGATGGTAGATTTAATGAAATATTTGAAGAAAAATATAGAAACTAAGATTGGCCAGTAAATACCCATGGTATATACACTTATTGGTTTAATTGTTCAAACTACTAACATTAAATTGACATACAGGTTTAGAAGCCTCAACAACCAAAAATAAAATGTTATCGACAAAAAATATCAAGATATCAAAAGAAAAAGGGCCAAATATCAAGGTGCTAAAGGATTACTCAAGATACAAAATATTTTCACTATGAAATCTAGTGTTAAAGTGTGAAACATTTGAAATAAACATAGAGAGAGACCATAATGAGTACTACTAGGAAAGTAAGATGTCATCCCATGAGGATAATTCAATGAAATAACCTTAATGAGTGGAAAAACCACAAAGTCTAATATTTAAAAAGTTAGAAAACATCAAATAGATCAAACTGAGAAATATAATGTATATCTGTAATTAAGGAATGAATAATCCCCTCTTCAAAAGCATAAACAACCCTTTATAGAAAGGTTGAAGTAATGAAAATTCAATTCACAATTAGTTATATTTATTTAAAATAATAAAAAACTTTACAATAAAATTCATTTATTCATAATCCCAAACCAATATTAAGTATAATGTGTTTGGGAGGCCTCATTGTGATTTTGGTGTCAATGTGAACATAATGTATTATAAAAACCATAACACATTAATTATCATACATGAAGATATGAAAACCATGAGGTTTTCACTATAACTATAATATTAAATAGTGAATTACCCATTTGTAATCATTGGTTACATTATAGTAAAGGGGGAAATGTTTTACTTTCTAGGGTTTTTTCTCATACTAGACATATATGAAGATTTAACAAACATTATTCTTAGAAGACCATTCATGGAAATTAGAATGAAGTTGATTGATGCCCAAAGTGGTGAGTCTATTTGAAGAATAAGTAGTGAGGAGGTGAGTTTCAACATTCCTTGGGTGGAGATGAATTCTAATGTGAAAAATGATGATCATGAAGATCATGAAAATATTAATACTAAATATGTATTAATTTTAAGGAAAAATTGGAAGTAGCTACTATCTAAAACCAAAATATGTTATGAAATTATATAAAAGGAATAAAGTGTAACGTCCCAGTTCCAGAAGGCACCCAATGGCTCCCCGTACCCAGTTGGTCACATGGCCTCAAATGCATTTCCCCGAACGCTAGCGGCTACCGACTAGCAGCAAAGGACGTGGGTGTGATTATGGGGAAACTATGCCCTCATTGGCAGAGTACACAGCAGAAAAGAGAAAAAAATAACAACAATAGTGGAAGCAGTAGACATCCATACAAGAGTAAACAATGACAGACTGATAAATAAACAACTGGAGAAGAAATGTATATAAAATGATGCATGGTATATATGTCTAGGAAAGCATCCAAACAAGTCACATTGTTGAATACAATACTAAA